>OW964175.2:16725590-19225590 GCA_943136025.2 Agrotis puta | reverse complement strand
TCCTAAAATAATATAATGTAAACTGAGTGACAGAGTGAGCCGTCATTCTCACCTAAACGTCTTGCCGATGGTGGCGTCTCATATCCGGCCGTTGGGTTCCCTAAAATATGGTTGAGCTGAACGGCGCGGATGTGCGCGTCATATCCGTGAACGGATGCCGTCGGAGGAGGCCGGTCATCTCACACTGACACTCAGTATATATAATGTAAAATAATCTTAGAATTGTATTGTATTATTGTGTAATAGTAAATCGAAAATTTTAGTTAAATGTAAAATAACCTTAGAATTTGTAATGGTAGTTAAAAAATTTAATAAGCCTTTATAAAAAAAAAAAAAAAAAAAAAAAAAAAAAAAAAAAAAAAAAAAAAAAAAAAGTAATAAAAAAAAAAAAAAAATGGACTCACTTAGTTATTAAGATATATCTTAGAAACTAGATAAGACTCCGATGTAGGAGTGCAGCAACTGCTTGCATTAAAAGAAAAAAATATATAATTGTAAAATGAAAGATGTAAACAAAGGCGCGGACGCATCAGTCCGCGGATATAACTAACATATAAAAAAAAAAAAAAAAAAAAAAAAACCTAACCTAACCTAACCTAACCTAACCTAACCTAACCTAACCTAACCTAACCTAACCTAACCTAACCTAACTTAACCTAACCTAACCTAACCTAACCTAACCTAACCTAACCTAACCTAACCTAACCTAACCTAACCAATTTCCGTGAGATAGTCGAGGTGTCCGAAGGGATTTCCCACTCCTGCCTACTAAAAAAAAAAAAAAATCAATAAAAATAGGTTTTTGTGCACGGAAATCAAAAAGAAAAGTGTCGTTACGTGCGGGAAATTGTGCTTCATAAAGTGCCGCGCTCAAAGTCAATCGCGTGAAAGTGCCTGAAAAGTTATAACCGAAAAACTACCTTTTTAGAGGTTAAGTGCACTTTAGAAAATTTTCAAAGTGAAACGCCGCAGAAACAAGATCGACGACCCCCCACTTTTTTCTTGGAAAATCGTGGGCATCGTGATACCCGACCAACTGGGACATCGAGCGACATCCTGACACTTCGAATTTCCGAGTTATTCAGGAAACTTCAAAAACCACGTGTCCTGAAAAAGGAGAAGGAGTGAAGCCAGCATCCTGAAATTTGGCTCCGCGTTGGAACATCAAAACACAAGGCGAGTGCAACTTAAACTAGAATTTTTGAACATCTGGAAACATTTATATTTAAATTTGAATCTTCGAAATTTGGACCCCTGTAAATCTGGACAGAAGAACTTTTTGGAAATTCTGCAACTGCAGTCTGGTGCGCGCTCAATAGAAGACCCTAGTTTTAAAAAATTAGATTTTTTGGACAAGCCATTTTGACGTAGTAATTAATTAACTCAAAATTTTTAAAACTATAAAAAATTATCCCAAAATATACTTTAAAAATTTTATACCTGTGGTTACCGTAAAGAGGACCTTTTTTAGATAATTATAGTATTTTTTTCCAAATTTTTACCTCTTATAGTCATAAAGTTATTGATTTTTAAGTGTTTTTTGTAAATAACTCTGTATTAATAGTAAAAAATATTATTTTTATGTTATAATAGTGTTTAGATAGCCCATCTGGACACATTCAAGCCGAAACTCGGCCCAGATAGCTCTTAAGTTGCCAGATTTCGCAAAAGTCGGCCATTTTTGTTTGCAGGGATAATTGTTTCTTTTATTAATATCTCCTGAACCGCTTAACCTAGGAGTACGCGGTTTTGACTACAGGTTAGAGCAACCTTTTTAGATTATAGATATACGGTTTTCAGGCGTTTCCAGGCTCGGAACTTTTTCAGGCCTGAAACTCGCCTCTAGGGATAGAAGAGGCGGAGCCGGTCTGTACATTGAAAATCCGGACTCGATACGCCCCCTGGTTGCCGAGATATCATAGGTTTAATTCACCATTTGACAGCTCGGCGGCCATCTTGGAAAAGTTCAAAGCGCCATAACTCCTGAACCCGTGGGGATATTTCGTTTCTGTTTTCAGAATACTACTCAGGGGCTTTAGAACTACCCCCCCTCCCGGTTTCAGGAGAATCGGGGCTAAAAATTTTCAGATTCCTGAAACCGTTCCGAGCTGATAGCCGTGCTCGACCTGAGCCAAATAAGCCCAAACTCGGGCCTTCTGCGACGAACGGGACCGGAGATAAAGCAGGTCCAATTCCACCTTTGACAGCTGCAGCGGCCATCTTGTTTTTATTTACAGTGCCATATCTCCGGAACGGAACGTCGTAGAGGGCTGGGGTTTCTTTTGTCAGGACGGGCTGGTCCCTGCCGACCTGGGAGGATAGGTTTCAGGCCTTTTTCAGGAAAATATTTTCACGGTCCTGAAAACCAGCGGAGCAGGTGGATCTCGCCGAGCACTGTCGGATAAGCCCAAGCACGGGGCATTTCGGCCCAGCCGTTTGGAAGTTACGGCTATTATCCCAATCCTGACCCATAATCCCTGACTTATCCCAAAATTTTGACTGGCCGTAACTTCCGAACCCTTAGAGCTACGAGACCGTGCTTGGTGTCGTTTTGAAGGGCTCGGAGAGACCTATCAGTTAGTGCTACCAAAACGGCTCTACATAGAGACCAAATTTCCTTTGGTCTTAAATCGGGAACTGATGGGCCTGGAGCAAATTTTCTTGGGAAATCAAGCATCCGAGCTTATACATTGGCTTTAGTTTTATAAACCTGCTGGATAAGCCTAGCAGAGACTGCCTCTACATAGAGACAAATTCTCAATTATTATTTCTTTGTTTATTAATTTTATATATTGTGTACTGTGATCCACGAAGGCTTTATTGAGCCGAATAGCTTTGATTCTCTTTACGACTGCAGATTTGCACAAACTGACAGGCCCCTTTTGGTAATTTTTGCGCTACTTTTTTGTTTTAGATTTATTTTATACAATTGTTTTACCAACTTGTGCACACTCTTTACACTGTGCACACTTGACGCACTATTGTGCATTTTATGTTTTGTTGACGCATTCCTCCGACCATGCTATCCAGGACACCAGCTAAAACAACTAAGGACATGGAGAAATCTCCGCCGAGGACGCAAACTATCCAGCCCAGGAGTTCCCCTCCTAAG
Source organism: Agrotis puta (assembly GCA_943136025.2). Classification (NCBI taxonomy): domain Eukaryota; kingdom Metazoa; phylum Arthropoda; class Insecta; order Lepidoptera; family Noctuidae; genus Agrotis; species Agrotis puta. Next base: position 19,222,478 of record OW964175.2, on the reverse strand, counting down.
ACCCACACACTCACGTCTAACGTTAGGCGTAGTGTGGAAATGTTGGAGGCGTCCGGAGCAGACTCGCCTAACCTGACCCCAGCGACCAGCAAGACGGAGGCACAAATCCTGCCTAGACAGGTCTTGATAAACCGCGTGGCTGAGGCCAGGGCAAATCTGATAAAGGCGAGGACCAACATCACCAACTCCAGAAATATCAGGACCGACATTAAAACAAACGTCCTGGAGGCGGTCGAAAAGCTCTTCCAGCTCGTCAAAGAAGGGGAAGCCGAAATTAAAAAGCTTAAAAAGACCGGTGAGGTCTCCTCATCTCCGGTGGCCATGGATTTGACGACCCCCGAAAAGACGACCCAAATCGAAGCCTCCGAAGAAAACAGTCAAATAATGGAGCAGCTGAAAGAGCAGAGCCGGCTACTCGCAGAAAATGGTAAAAAGATAGACGACCTAAAGGAAAAAATGGAACAGCAGCATCAACAATTCCTCTGCACTAAAACATATGCGGAAACAACAGTGGCCAGATGCACCCTGCACCTCCCCCCGCAGAACGCACTACACTCCGTGGTGGTTACATCGAAAGATGAGAACGACACGGGGGACCATGTGCTTACGAAAGTCCGCGAGGCGGTCAATGCCAAAGAGGGATGGATCAGGGTGGAGAGGACCCGCAAGGGTAAAGACAGGAAAATAATCATGAGTTGTAATACAGAAGAAGACCGACAAAAAATAAAACAGAGGCTCGAGAAATCCGGAAGGAACCTGGTCGTGGAAGAAGTACAGAACAGAGACCCTCTCCTGAGGCTCGCGGACGTCCTCACCGTTAACACGGACGAGGAGGTCGTCAAGGCATTCAGGAGACAAAATCCTGGAATATTCCACGACCTCAATGAAAACGAAGATAGGTTCCAAATTAAATATAAAAGAAAAGCCCGAAACCCGCACACCAACCACATCGTCCTCTGCGCGTCCCCAGCGATCTGGAAGAGAGCGATAGAGGCCGGAGCGGTCTATATCGACCTGCAGCGAGTCCGGGTCTATGATCAATCGCCACTGGTCCAGTGCTCCAGATGCTTGGGATACGGGCACAGCAAGAAATACTGCGCAGCCCCGGCGGATCTCTGCAGTCACTGCGGAGGCCCGCATCTCAGGGCACAATGTCCAGACTGGCTAGCGGGAAGTGAACCAACCTGCAGGAACTGCACAGCGGCGAAGCTCGAACGCAATGGACATAACGCCTTCAGCAACGAATGCCCTATACGCAAGAAGCGCGACGCTATAGCACGCATGTCAATAGCGTACTGCTAAGGGCACCCAAGAGGTCAGTCATCCATACCAGGTGCTCCAATGCAACCTCCAGCGCAGTAAACTGGCCACCGAAGAGCTGATGGTAGAAGCGACCCAAAAGAAAGCCGCAGTAGCGCTGATTCAGGAGCCTTATGTGGGGGGGACAAGTAATATGAAGTCATACCGAGGAGTCCGAATATTCCAGAACAGCAGTGGGGGCACAGTCAAGGCAGCCATTGCTGTCTTTGACCCCAACCTGGACGTCACCCAACACCCGGAGCTCACCACCAATAACATCGTTGTGGTGAGCCTGAGTACTAAGAAGTGGAAACTCACCATGGCTTCATATTATTTTGAACCGGATCAGCCCATAGAACCATACCTGGACCATCTCAGGAAGGTCGCCAACACATTTACACGGAGGCTCATAATCGGAGGCGACTCGAACGCTAAGAGCACCTGGTGGGGAAGTCCTACGATCGACCGTAGAGGCGACGAGCTAGCCGGTACAATTCACGAGCTGGGCCTTCATATCCTCAATAGCGGAGATACTCCGACCTTCGACACCGTTCGCGGCGGGAAACACTACACCAGCTTCGTAGACGTGTCGGCCTGCACTACTGATCTGCTGGACTTGGTGGAGGACTGGAAAGTCATAGCTAATCTTACGAGCGCTGACCACAGCGGGATAAGCTTTCAAATCAAACTCTTAAAATCAGTCGGGGTGAGTGTCAAAAGAACTACAAGAATATACAACACAAAAAAGGCAAACTGGGAATTGTTCCACACAAATTTTAAACAAATAAAATTAGAGTACAACTTAGTAAGTAATGAAATTAACAATATCAAAACAGTCACACAATTAGAAAACATCCTGGAAACCTTCAATAAAGCCATCACCGAGTCATGCAACACATCAATTCCCAAAAAGAAAAACACCGAGACACTCACCCTACCGTGGTGGTCAGAGGAGCTCGCCAAGATGAAGCAAGAAGTCACCACCAGGAAACGCCGAATCAGGAATGCCGCACCGATACGAAGACAGGGGGTGGTGAACGCCTACCTCGAAGCCAAAAACGAGTACGAGCGAAGGGCTAGGGAGGCCCAGATCGTGAGTTGGAAAGAGTTCTGCGGCAAACAGGATAAGGAGAGCCTCTGGGAAGGAATTTACCGGGTTATAGGGAGAACGACCAAGAGGATAGAGGACATACCCCTGGAGGCAAACGGCATTACCCTCGATGCGAAAGGCTCTGTAAAGCTATTGGCGGACACCTTCTATCCAGAGGATCTCGAGGTGAACGACAACCAGGCACATCGGGACATAAGGAAGCAGGCATCAGTTGTGAACAAACAACCATCCGACGGACAGCCCGATCCCCCTTTCACAATTACGGAACTGCTCACCGCTTTGGATTCGTTTAACCCCAAAAAAGCGCCTGGAGCCGATGGATTCACAGCTGACATATGCAGCCATGCTGTGAAGTGTGAGCCCGAACTTTTCCTGGGAGTACTAAATAAATGCCTCGAACTACACCACTTCCCATCTGCTTGGAAAGAAGCAACGGTTATAGTGCTAAGGAAACCAGGAAAAGAGTCCTACAAAACCCCCAAGTCTTACCGTCCCATAGGACTCTTGCCGATACTCGGCAAGGTATATGAGAAGATGCTGGTCGCGAGAATTAAACACCACGTGCTGTCGAGCCTAAACCCAAGCCAGTTCGGATTCATGCCCCAAAAAAGCTGCGAAGACGCCCTCTATAAACTAATGAAACATATCAACAACAAACTAGATGAGAAAAAAATAACAACCATCGTATCATTGGATATAGAGGGCGCCTTCGACAGTGCTTGGTGGCCGGCTATAAGAGTCCAACTGGCAAAAGGGAATTGCCCTCTCAACATCAGGAGGGTTATCGACAGTTACCTTGACCAACGGAAAGTGACGGTAAGATACAACGGGGAGACCTGCACCAAGGCCACAAACAAGGGTTGCGTCCAGGGATCAATAGGAGGGCCCATCTTATGGAACATCCTACTAAACCCCCTATTAAACATCCTCCAGGCGGAAGGTCACTACGTCCAGGCGTTCGCCGATGATGTCGTAATGGTATTCGACGGCCACACGGCACAACAGGTACAGAGGCGTGCCAACGCCGCTCTCGAACTGGTGCGGGTGTGGGGCGTCGAAAATAAGCTCAAATTCGCGCCTCATAAGACCAGCGCTATGGTAGTCACGCGCAAGCTTAAATTCGACGCACCACACCTACACATGGGCGGGATCGACGTTGGCATGACCAAACAAATCAAGATGTTGGGTGTAATAATTGACGAAAAACTCACCTTTAACGCGCACGTAACAAGCGTTTGTAAAAAAGCCATAATCGTGTACAAACAGCTCGCGAGAGCGGCTAAGGCGAGCTGGGGTCTACACCCTGAGGTGATCCGCACGATCTACACGGCAACCGTCGAACCCATCATCTTGTACGCGGCGAGCGTCTGGGCTCAGGCAGCTACTAAACTCGGCGTGAGAAAACAGCTCGGAGCAGTGCAGAGAGGCTTCGCACAGAAAATGTGCAAGGCCTATCGCACGGTCTCCCTGAACTCAGCATTAGTCCTGGCGGGAATACTCCCACTCGATCTGCGCGTACGCGAGGTAGCCTCGCTGTACAAGATCAAGAGGGGGGAAACTCTGCCGGAGCTGAAGGACAGGGAGATCGAGCGGAAAACGCCAGCACTAGCTGCACCACACCCTGCAGCACTTACACATCTCCGGCTCACATGCCTCAGGGATCAAAGCGACTTGGACGAAAACGGGGACCGTGCAGTAAAAATCTTCACGGATGGCAGCAAAATTGATGGAAGAGTCGGTGCAGGGTTATCCTTTTGGATTAACAATGCAGAGACCAAGACCGTCAAGCTCTGTTTGCCGTCGTACTGCACGGTCTTCCAGGCGGAACTACTAGCCATTTGCGAAGCCACCAGACGAATCAGGAAACATAGCGCGACCACATTCGGGATATACAGCGACTCCATGGCAGCTCTACAAACTGTTACCAACCTCGGCTCCCTCCATCCATTAGCCGTTGAGACACGCGAGAATATTTCCAACTTATCTCGACAGAACAAAATAGTATCTTTGTACTGGATCAAAGCACACGCAGGACTGGAGGGAAACGAGAGGGCAGACCAGCTCGCCAAGGAAGCCGCTGCCGCGTCAGCAAAGAGAAAGCCAGACTACGATTTGTATCCCATTTCATTCGCGAAGCGACAGCTCCGGCAGAAAACGATTCGCGAATGGAATGACAGGTACAAATCTGGAGAAGTAGCAGGCATCACCAAACTCTTCTTTCCGGATGTGGCGTCGGCGTACAGCGTGATTCGCAAACTCGTGCCAACAACTTTGAGTACCCAACTGCTGACCGGACATGGGGGATTCTCCGAATACCTAAGCCGCTTTAAGTGTAAGGAGAGTCCCTCATGCACTTGTGACCCCAACGAAAAAGAAACCGTCCCCCACATATTAGCTGAATGCCCAGTCTTCGAGTATGAAAGATATAATGCAGAACGAATGCTGGACACGAAAATAACTACGGAAAATATAAAATGTATCATGCTTGACAAAACAAAAAGAGACGCATTTCTAAACTATTGCTTAAATATAACAAAAACAGTCGTAAAGAGAAATCAGCAATAAATGTATGATGACCATATTTATTGTAAAATATCGCGTACATCATACACACTAAAATGTAAAGAAAAACTAGAATTAAAATATAGATATAAGCATAGGTTAAGATATAAACTAATATAAACTATGTTTGTATTGTAGATTAAATAAGAATAGAAGTAAGAACTAAATAAAAATAGATAGTAAGAATCACACCGGGCAAATCGGCAAAGATGTGTATGTTGTAAACCCGATAACCCGGAGTCCAATGTAAAAGAAGACTCCCTATATTATAAGAAAGAATAAGATAGATATAACAATAATTTGTAAATTAGATATAATTTTGTAAAATACCAGATGTACTTTTCATATGTTAATAAAAAATCCTGTGTCTGTGTTCACCCGAATCCCTAAAGAAAAATAAGAAATAAGACAATAAGTTAGTGAGAATAAGATACTAGTAAGATAGCCCGGAATCCCACCGGGGAAAAGGTATGAATGAGATTGAAAGAAAGAAAGACAAAGTATGTGGAATAAAAGTGCGAGAGGAATAATTGATAGAACTAGAATGAAAGAGAAGACAAGATAAAATAGGCTCCGACGTTATGCGTTGGAGGAAAGAGCAAAAACAAAAAAAAAAAAAAAAAAAAAAAAAAAAAAAAACCTAACCTAACCTAACCTCTAATGCAAGGAGCTTCAAAAGTAAGGCACGAAATCCCACGCGCTCCGCACGAAAAATTGCCTAAAAATAGGTTTTTCTGCGCGTATCATCAAGTGTAAAGTGTCGTTGGGTGCGGAAAATTGCGCCCCATAAAGTGCCGTGTTTTGTGTAAACCGTTAACCAACGCCTGAAAGGCTATCAGTGAAATACCTCATTTTCTGAGGTTAAGTGCTAGTGACGAAAACTTAAAACGCAAACGCTGCCGAAACGAAAGCGACGACCCCCCATTTTTCTTCAGAAATATCGTCGGCACCGTGGTCCCCGAGCATCTGGGCCACCGAAACTCAACCTGTCCCTGCGAATCTGCGAGATATTCAGGTTTTTGTGAAAAGCACGTGGCCTGAAAAAGTGGAAGGGGTGGAGCTAGCGGACTGGTAATCGGCACCGAACAGGACCTACATGACACAAGGCGAGAGCAACTAAAATTTGAATTTTTGGACATTCCCAAAATTTAATATTCAACTTTGAAAGTACCAAATTCGGACCCAAATAACTTTTGACTGGAAGAATTTTTCAAAATTCTGCAACTGCAGCCTGGTGCGCGCTCGTCAGAAGACCTTAAATCCTTATTTTTAGAATTTTTTGATTAACCGTTATAAAACTGCAGCAAAAAACTGTTGAAAACATAAATTTGGATATTTGTATGTTAGGATATTGCTTTAAAAATTATTTTATTAACTCATCTTAAAGAAGTATATTTTTAGATAATTTTAATATTTTTTTCAAAATTTTCTGTAAAGGTGTCTCAAAGTTATAAATTTTTTGTGTTTTTTGCTAATAAATCAAAAATAATAAGAAAAATATACTTTTTTGAGAGAGATATCTCTTTAGAATATATATTGTGACCTATTTAAGCCGAAACTCGGCCTAGGTAGCCCTGGAATTGCCGATTTCAGCAAAAGTCGGCCATTTTGTTGAAGAGGGATATTCGTTTGTTTCGACAATAACTCCGGAACCGTGAGTCTTACGAAGCTGCGGTTTTCACAGTAATAAGCAGCACCATTTAAGGCTTACCTCTGCATAGTTTTCAGGAGTTTTCGGGCTGAAACTTTTTTCAGGCCTGAAACACATTTAGGACGTTGGGCAGAGTGGGGCCGACCTGTACACCCAAAACCACGTTCCGATGCGACCATTAACGGCGGAGATATCGGGGGTTTAATTTGGGTTTTGACAGCTCGGCGGCCATCTTGTCAAAATTGAACCTGCTCTGGCTCCTGAACCCGTCGAGATTTTTAAAATCTGATTTCAGAACTGCGTTCAGGGACTTAACATCCTTCCTTCTACTCCGGTTTCAGGAGTTTCAGAGCCAAAAATTTTCAGGTTCCTGAAAACAGTTTCAGCAGACGGCTCGGATTAGGTCGAAGCAAACGAGTCCAAACTCGGGCTTTCTGCGGCGGATACGACCGGAGTTATCCTCAGTCAAACATTGACACTGACAGCTGCGGCGGCCATTTTGGAAAAACATAAACGCCTATAACTCCGGAACGGTTTGTCGAGGAGGGCTGGGGTTTCTTTTGTTGACCCGGGTCTGACACCGGCTTTCTGAAAAAACGCTTTCAGGCGTTTTCAGCTGAAAATTTTTCAGAGTGCTGAAAATTATTTCAGCGGCTAGAGCTCGTCGAGCACTCCATTTTGAACCCAAGCACGGCAGTATTCGGCCGGGGGGTTGGGGAGATATAGTCGAATATCCACATTGGGGCGACTATCCCGTCGACTATCCCAAAATTTCAATCTCCTGTATCTCCAAAACCCATTGAGTTACGGGGGTCGTGTTTGGTGTCATCTTGAAGGGCTCGGGGAGGCCTACCAGTTGGGGCCCTCAAATCGGCTCTATATAGAGACGAGGACTTTTTCCTCAATATCTCGGAAGCCGGAAGTCCGGGAATAAATTTTTCTTAAGGGGCCTACCTCTGTGCATGTAATTAGTAGTTAAGTTTGAATTCTACTAGTCTTACCTAGTAGAGACAGTCTCTACGTAGAGACAAACTTGTATATTCTTTTATTTATTTTTTGTGTATAGCGTATATATTCACGAAGGCTTTATTGAGCCGAACCTTGTTTCTCTCTGCGACCGCGGATAAGCGACTACCGCCAAGGTTTTTCTTGCGCTCATATTTTTATTTTATTATACTTTTCTGTGGTTTTTCCAGTTTTTATTGCTTTTATTGTTATTACATTTATATTTTTTGTTGTTTTATTTAGTTATTTTATTACTGCTTTGCACACAGCCTTTTACACTGTGTGCAAGCCATAAGTGACTTATACTAAATTTTTCACGAATTGACGCACTCCACCACAATGCTTGCCAGAACACCTGCAAAGCCCTCAGAGGGTAAGGAGGCCCAGAAGTCGCCAACAAAAGCACAAACGCTCGCAGCTAAAAACTCCCCGCCTAAGACCCAGACGCTTACGTCTAAAGTAAGACGCAGTGTTGAGACCCTGGAAGCGGCTGCATCTGCATCTGCGCAATATAGCTCGACTCCATCTACGAGCAAACAAGACGTTCAAGTAGAACCAAGAAAGGTCTTGTCCCCGTCTTCCAGTAAAATTGAAGTCCCCGTCCAACCAAGACAAGTTCCGCCTAGTCGTCTGGCGGAAGCCAAAGCCAGCCTAATAAAGGCAAGAACGAACTTAGGCAACTCGCGGAACACCAGGACAGATATTAAAACAAATGTCATGGAGGCGGTGGAAAAACTATTCCAGCTGATAAAAGATGCAGAAAATGAGATAAAAAAACTCAAAAAGACTGGGGAAGTCACAATACCCGATAGTCCGTCACCCATCCAAAACACACCGGCCGAGACAAGCCACAGTGAGGCGGTCGACACTAATAGCCAAATTTTCCAACAGCTAAAAGAGCAAAGCCGTCTATTAGTAGAAAATGGCAGGAAGATGGATGACTTGCGAGAAAAAATCGAGCAGCAACACCAGCAGGTCATTAACATAAAAACATACGCAGAGACCACTGCAGCCCGACCCACCCCATACTCACCACCGCAAAATGCACTGCACTCGGTAGTCGTCACGTCGAAAGACGAAAAAGACACCGGCGATCAGGTGCTTACTAAGGTCCGAGAAGCAGTGAACGCCAAGGAAGGGTGGATTAGAGTAGAAAGAACTCGCAAAGGGAAGGACCGGAAAGTAATCATGAGTTGCAACACGGAGGAGGATAGGCGTAAGATAAAACATAGGTTGGAGAAATCCGGTAAGAACCTAATAGTTGAAGAGGTGAAAAACCGGGATCCTCTCCTGAAGCTCGCGGACGTCCTCGCGGTGAACACCGATGAGGAGGTGTTAAAAGCGTTCAGGAGACAAAACCTCGATATTTTCCGTGATCTCAGTGAGGGAGAAAATAGAATGGAAATCAAATATAAGAGGAAAGCACGGAACCCGCACACGAGCCACATCGTCCTCAGTGTGTCTCCAGTTATTTGGAAACGGGCGACTGAGGCAGGAGCGGTCTACATAGACCTGCAGAGAATACGAGTGGCAGACCAGTCACCCCTGGTACAGTGCTCGCGTTGCCTTGGGTACGGTCATAGTAAGAGGTACTGCGTGGCACCAGTGGACCTCTGCAGCCACTGCGGCGGACCGCACCTCAAGGCGCAATGCCCAGACTGGCTGGCAGGCAGTGAACCGACCTGCAGGAACTGTACAGCGGCCAAACTTGTGCGTAATGACCACAACGCTTTCGACTCAGAGTGTCCGATCCGTAAGAAACGGGACGCAATAGCGCGGATGTCCGTAGCATATTGCTAAGGTTGTCCCGAAGAATACTCCGGCGTCAAATGTAGCAAGACCATACCGGGTGGCCCAGGCAAACCTCCAAAGAAAGGAACTGGCAACCACCGAACTCTTTTTAGAGGCCAGTGAACGTAAGATCGCGTGGGCACTGATCCAGGAGCCATATGTGGGAGGAGCACGGAGTATGAAGAGCTACCGTGGTGCGAGAATCTACCAGCGCGAGGTTGATGGAAGTGGGAGGGTTAAGGCGGCAATCGCCGTCTTTGATGATGACCTGGACGTCATCCCCTACCCGAAACTCACCACAAACAACATCGTTGTGGTGGGGATCCGGACCAAAGCCTGGGAAATCGTAGTAGTCTCCTATTACTTCGAGCCAGACCAACCCATAGGGCCATACCTGGACCAGTTGACCCAAGTCAAAAGAGAAGTGGCCACCGGTAGATTGCTCATAGGGGGCGACGCCAACGCGAAGAGTACCTGGTGGGGCAGCACATCAGAAGAACCCAGGGGAGCAGAGATGCTCGGGACCCTGGACGAGCTAGAGCTTCAGGTACTGAACACTGGCGATACGCCCACCTTTGATACCATCAGAGGTGGGAGAGTGTTGAAGAGCCATGTGGATGTCACGGCATGTTCGCTGGACTTGCTTGACCTGGTGGAAGGCTGGCGGGTCGACACCGGCGCAACGAGCTCGGACCACAACACCATATTTTTCAATGTAAATATTCAAAGGGCAAAAGGGATTAGTATAAATAGAACCACTCGTAAGTACATAACAAAAAAAGCAGATTGGGAGAAATTTGGGGATACAATTAAAAACTTTAAAGTAGAAAATAATATTAACCTAGAAAGCATAAATAAATTAAGAAATAAAAATGAATTAGAAAACTTTGTCGTTAATTATCAAAAGGGTATCGGAAAAGCATGCGAAAGTGCAATACCCAAAATAAACAGTAAAACTAAACTTACTGTTCCGTGGTGGTCCGAGGAGCTCGCGGCGTTGAAAAAGGAGGTCGCCAGGCGGAAAAACCGCATCCGCAATGCCGCACCGGTCCGAAGAGCGATGGTCGTCGACGCGTACCTGCAAGCTAAGGAGGAATATGAGTGCAAAGCCAAACAAGCCCAAACCACCAGTTGGAAAGAGTTCTGTGGGAAACAGGATCGCGAAGGAGTTTGGGAAGGAATATACAGAGTGATCGGAAGGACCGCCAGGAGAAAGGAAGACCTGACCCTATCTATCGATGGTGCATTCTTGAACCCAAAAGAGTCGGCAACCCTACTCGCCGACACTTTCTATCCTAAGGACACAGCAGAAGAGGATAATGAAGACCACAGGCTCACGAGGGAAGCAGCCCGCTGCGTAAATGAGTGGAAGCATGGTGAGCACCATGACCCACCATTTACGCCATTGGAGCTGAAGACAGCCGTGGAACTTTTTAACCCTAAGAAGGCCCCCGGATCGGATGGATTCACGTCGGACATCTGCCGTCGAGCAATCTACCAGGACCCGGACGCATTCCTTGCCCTCTACAACAAGTGCCTAGAATTGGCACACTTCCCGGAAATCTGGAAGGAGGCTACGGTGGTTGTCCTCAGAAAACCGGGCAAGGAAAACTACATGAGCCCCAAGTCCTACAGACCGATAGGTTTACTACCGGTCTTGGGGAAGGTCCTGGAGAGGATGGTAATAGCGCGAGTCAAGTGGCAGCTGGTGCCGCGGCTTAGTACTCGCCAGTTTGGCTTTATGCCCCAGAAGAGCACCGAGGACGCTCTCTATACTCTAGTAAAACACGTGAAGGACAAGTTGCGGCTGAAGAAGCTAATTGTCCTGGTGTCATTGGATATAGAGGGCGCCTTCGATAGCGCATGGTGGCCAGCAATCAAAGTCAGATTGGCTGAGGAAAAGTGCCCGGTTAATATCAGGAGGCTACTTGATAGCTACCTCGACGGCAGAAGGGTACGGGTGAGATATGCCGGGGAGGAATGCACAAAAGAGACGAACAAAGGCTGTGTTCAAGGGTCAATTGGCGGTCCAATACTATGGAACCTACTACTGGATCCACTGCTCCAGGACTTGGATAGAAAGGGATTATTCGTGCAAGCCTTTGCGGATGACATTGTGCTCGTGGTGGACGGCGATGCGGCAAGCGAAGTTAATAGGGTAGCCAATGCAGCCCTCGCCCATGTTCAGAGCTGGGGAGTCCGAAATAAGCTGAGGTTTGCACCGCACAAAACCTGTGCGATGGTCATAACCAATAAGCTTAAGTACGACTCTCCAGCCCTGAGCATGGCCGGGGTCGACATTGGGTTAGTCAACAGCATGAAACTGCTAGGGCTCACCATCGACAATAGATTGACCTTCAAAGAGCACACGGCGAATATCTGTAAGAAAGCTACCAACATTTACAAGCAGCTCTCTCGAGCGGCCAAGGCTAGTTGGGGGTTAAATCGGGAGGTTATCCGCACAATTTATGTTGCTACAGTAGAGCCGATAGTCACCTACGCGGCTGCCGCCTGGGCTCCCGCTACGAAGAAGCTGGGAATACGGAAGAAGCTTAGCTCCGTCCAGAGAGGCCTCGTCCAGAAGCTCTGCAAGTCTTACCGTACTGTCTCTCTAAACTCGGCACTGGTACTGTCTGGGATACTACCTCTAGACCTGCGCATACAAGAGGCAGCCGCCCTGTATGAAGCAAGGAGAGGGTCGTCGCAGTTCGTGGCAGGAGACCGGGAGATCGAGTGTATGGTAAGATTTGCAGAAGCCCCTCATCCAGCGAAGCAAATGCCCCTGGAGTTCGTGTGCCTAGCTGATCAACAGCAGGTAGACGAAAACAATGTGCAGGCAGTGCGAATTTTCACTGACGGCAGCAAGATTGAGGGGAAGGTCGGAGCCGCATTATCCTTATGGAATAATGAAGGCGAAATCCAGAACCTCAAACTTAGCCTCGCCGCGTACTGCACAGTCTACCAGGCCGAACTCTTGGCCATTTGCAGAGCGACGGACGTGGTCCTCAAGCGCAAAGAGAGGAGCTATGGTTTGTATAGCGACTCAATGTCAGCATTGCAGACGCTTGCAAGCTATGGCTCCCTCCATCCCCTGGCAGTCCGCGCTAGAGCCAATCTGGCTCAGGCGTTGGACCAAAATAAAGATATCTCCTTATTTTGGATCAAGGCACACGCGAACCTGCCGGGGAATGAGCGCGCGGACGAGCTGGCGAAGAAGGCAGCATTGTCGTTACGGAGGAAGCCGGACTATGACCTGTGTCCGATTTCATTCATCAAAAGCCGGATCCGTATGGGATCCCTCGATGAATGGAATCGGAGATACGTGTCTGGCGAGACGGCCTCCGTGACGAAAATGTTTCTTCCGGACGCAAAAGCAGCATTCCGTATTGTAAAACAGGTGCAGCCAACGGGTGTACTGACGCAAGTACTGACGGGGCACGGTGGGTTCTCTGAATACCTACACCGTTTCAGGTGTAAGACGAGCCCATCGTGCGTCTGCGATCCAAATGTGGATGAGACCATCCAGCATCTACTCCTGGATTGCCCCGTACACGTTATCGAGCGCTTTAACCTGGAGCAGGAGATTGGCATAAAGCTGACCAAAGACAGCATAGGGGAAATATTTAGTGGAAGGCACAGAAACCAGTTAATATATTACTGCTTAAGTATAGCATCAACGGTCGTAGAGAGAAACAAAACGGCATAAAATCTATGTTTCATAGAATATTAGTATATATTTGTATGTTAACATAGGAGTAAGAATTGTAATTAAGATAGCGGTAATATAAAATAAGGAATAGTTGTAAGAAATGTAATAGAATTAGTAAGAAATGTAATAGAATTAGTAACGTAAACATAAGTATAGTGTAAGAAATTGTATTTAGCTTTTAAAACTTAATTGTGTAAGAAAAAAAAAAAAAAAAAAAAAAAAAAAAATGTTTAGAGTATAAGTCAAAAATATAAAAACAACAATATGTCTCGGATAGGAGTTATTTTCCCGATGTTCGAAATAGAAAAATAAAGATAAGATCAAGAGATTAGCTAAAGAATGGGAATCCCACCCATCGAAATGAGAGTGATGAATGCAAGAAAGATCCAGTATGAAGAATGAAAGTACGAGAGGCATAAACGCGAGAACTGGTATGAATGGAATAGAGAGCCTAGGCGCCAATAACGTTGGTGGAGCAAGAAAAAAAAAAAAAAAAAAAAAAAAAAAAAAAAAAAAAAAAAAAAAAAACCTAACCTAACCTAACCTAAACCTAAACCTAAACCTACCGATGACGATGACGATGACGATGACGATGACGATGACGATGACGATGACGATGACGATGACGATGACGATGACGATGACGATGACGATGACGATGACGATGACGATGACGATGACGATGACGATGACGATGACGATGACTTTGACTTTGACTTTGACTTTGACTTTGACTTTGACTTTGACTTTGACTTTGACTTTGACTTTGACTTTGACTTTGACTTTGACTTTGACTTTGACTTTGACTTTGACTTTGACTTTGACTTTGACTTTGACTTTGACTTTGACTTTGACTTTGACTTTGACTTTGACTTTGACTTTGACTTTGACTTTGACTTTGACTTTGACTTTGACTTTGACTTTGACTTTGACTTTGACTTTGACTTTGACTTTGACTTCGACTTTGACTTCGACTTCGAAGTTCTTTTATTGTTGGGGTTGCAAACTTTTCTAAAAACACGTTTGACTAGATACCAAGGGGTGACTTTCCTTTATAAATGGAATGCGGCAAGCTGTTATTAATATCAAGATGTGCCCTGAGTGGACATGATCCTTAAGACAAACCCCTCTAAATGTTTTGAGTGGTCAGTTATTCAAAAAGTTTTTTTTTCTTGGTTTTTGTTTATCCTTGTTTAAACGAGTGGGCCTTAAGTCCACCTAAAGAAGAATTGATAGGGTGCAAAACCTCTTGGCTTAATAGATAATTATGAGTCAGAGGTAGGTGGACCATTAATAATAGAAATCTTTTCAAACTATGTGCTAAAATGAAAATAATAGGGGTAACCAAATCCGGTTAAGCAAATCCTGTAATGTTCATCTTAATAGTTGTCACCATTCCAAAAAAATATTGCTGGATAATAACTGCTCAGTTGAAACTAATTAATCTTTGGTCTTGTTAAAATAATACAACTTGTTATCAACTTTAAGACCTATAAAACAAGGAATAACAATACAAGATTGGAAGGTATTGTTTGGGCTGTGTGATTTTGTTGTGAGGTCAGGAACTCCAGGGACTCTTCAATGATTGATTTAATTGTTCATATTATTGAATTATTTAATTATTAGGTATATGTACATTAATACAGTAGAAATATTATAATAAAGCGCTTGTTACAACGCGCTGCCTATGGCGAGTAGTGGTAAGTGAGCCTCCTGGCGGACGGCGGGCCGCGCAGCTCGCGCCTGTCCCCCGCTCCCTCGTGCCGTGCTTTCCCCGCGATGGCCCGTCAATAGTAGTGTGCGTGGGAGTCACTACATAGACGCGTGAACATAGCCTCCGCCTTGGAAGCACCCGCTTCCAATGAAGTGCAGTGGTGCCACGAAGTTGCTCAGGAACCTCCGACATCATCGTGTAGTAACGGACATAGCTTAGTGTAAGCCCGTCTGATCAGCCCAGTCGCGGTTTTGATGTCAGCGACTCTGGAGATGCCGTCGTTGCCAGTAAAGGTGCTCGTGACCCTGCCGAGACGCCACTTGAGTGGTGGCAAGTTGTCCTCTTTTATTAGAACAAGGGTATTAGGTTTGATGTCTTGTTCCTTATTTTTCCATTTAGTTCTCATCTGAAGTTCAGTAATGTATTCCTTCGTCCACCTCTGCCAGAAATGTTGCCTCAGTTGTTCCACTCTTGCGTACCGTGACAGGCGTAGTGTTGGCGTAGTAGTAAGGTCATCGGTGGCAACTGCAGTGAGTGGTCGACCGATGAGAAAATGCGCCGGCGTCAGTGGGAGTGAGTCGGTGGGATCAGAGGACAATGGGGATATAGGACGTGAGTTCAGAATAGACTCGATTAATGCTAAGACTGTACTGAGCTCTTCATAAGTTAAATGTGCATTACCCACCACTCGACGGAGATGATATTTACAAGACTTGACCCCCGCCTCCCATAGACCACCGAAATGAGGTGCGTACGGCGGAATGAATGAGAACTTAATGTTTTCGTTAGCTGTGTAATTGATAATAGAATTATAGTTATTATTTAAGAACGAACTAAATTCTTTTGAAGCTCCTACGAAGTTTTTCCCATTATCAGAGAATATCTCTGCAGGTTTACCTCTTCTAGATATGAACCTTTTTAAAGCGAGTATATAGGCATCGGTAGTAAGACTAGTGACTAATTCCAAATGAATGGCCTTAGTTGAAAAACATATAAACAGACAAATATAGCATTTTTCCAGTTTAGCTCCCCTCCCTTTACGGTTAAGTATGAGCAGTGGTCCGGCGTAGTCCACTCCGCAACGATAGAATGGAAACTCTGATTCTAATCTCTCGACTGGTAAATTGCCCATCTGAGCTTTTATTGTATTGCCCTTAATGCGGGTGCATACCACACATTTACGAACTATCTTCCTCGACAAATTCCTACCACCTACCGGCCACCATTGTTCACGTAAACTCGACAAAAGAAGTTGTGGACCAGCGTGCAATAAACGGTGGTGTTCGTGTTTGAATAAAAGTTGCGTGAAGTTATGTTTACTGGATAACACGATAGGATGTTTCTTATCAAAGCAGAAGTCAATAGAATTTTTAATTCTGCCTCCGACCCTCATAAGGCCGAGTTCATCTGAGAACAAATCAAGACCAGATAAATTACGATTAGATTTTATTCGCAAATTATTTTTTAAACATTCATATTCATCAGGAAAGGATTCCTGTTGTGACAAGCGAGACAAAGTATTCATTGAGCTATTTAGTTCCACGACTGATAACGCACCGAGCACCCGGTTTGACTGTAATTTAATTCGCGTATTTGAAATAAACCGCAACACATACGCCATTGTGCGTTTTAAACGACTTAACGAAGAAAATCTATCGAATAATTTGAAGTCTGCATCTACTCGACATTCCATTGCAACAGTATTTAATTTTAGCTCGGGTAATTCATTAAAATTAATATTTCGACAGACAGACGTAAGACCTTTTTCCCAATTTGAGTTAGGTTCACGCAAACAACTCGGGCCATGCCACCATAAATCGGATGTTTGAAGCGCCTCTATATGTACACCGCGCGAAAGTAGGTCTGCTGGATTTTGTTTACTATTTATATGTAACCATAAACAGGTTTCAGTGAGTTCATTTATTTCTACAACCCTATTCTGAACAAACGGTTTTAAAGAACTCGGTGTTATGTTTAACCAGCCTAATACTGTTGTTGAGTCAGACCATAAATAAACTTTCTTAAAGTTAATTTTAAGTGCCTTAATTATTTTGTTACATAATCTCGCACCCAATAACGCACCGCATAACTCAAGACGCGGAATACTAACCGGTTTTATCGGAGCCACCTTGCCTTTCGCACACAATAGACGGACAGATAACGCGTCGAAGGAATCATTGTCTATATATGCGCGTATATATGCGCAGGCACCGTAAGCGCTTTGTGAAGCGTCGCAAAAAATATGCAATTCAACTTGTTTGTTATCATCGCGCATATTATTGCCTATAATGTGACGAGGGACCCGTATAGTATGTAAACAATTTAATTTATAAATAAAATTTTTCCAATTCAAATCAATGCTTTGCGGAATAGGGTCGTCCCAGTCTATTTTACACAACCATAATTTTTGCAATATAATCTTTGCAATAATGATGGTTGGTGCTAGCAAACCTAATGGGTCATAAATTTGTGAGACGATCGATAAAATAGTTCTCTTGGTTATGGCCGTATCTTGTTGATCTTCAAGTTTTGTTGTAAAATACAGTTCATCGCTCGTGCTAAGCCAGCCTAACCCTAAAGTTTTATTTTGACAGTTTTCTCCTAAAGACAGTTCTTTTGATGAACTAATCGCGTTCGAAGCGTCGTGATTAAAGTTAAATATCCACTTACGCAACATAAAACATCCCGAACCTAAGACTTTAAACACACTGTCGCATATATATTTTAATGTATTTATGTTATCATGACCTGTAATGAGGTCATCTACGTACACGTCTTCCTTGATTACTTGTGAGATGACGTCATCATTGCATTCTTCAGCCAGCTGTCTGATACATCGCATGCTAAGATACGGCGCGCACGTAGTGCCGTATGTCACCGTGTTAAGCTGGTATATACCGATCGGATCTGAAGGATTTTCTCTCCACAGAATACACTGCAAATTACGTTGGTCAGGCTGTATAAGTACCTGCCTAAACATTTTTTCTACATCGGCACAAGCAATGTATCTATGTTGCCTAAACCGTAACAGAATTGAAATTATGTCATTTTGCAAGATAGGTCCTGATAACAAAATATCATTTAATGATTTACCACTAGTTGACTTTGCGCTTGCGTCAAACACTACTCTTAATTTAGTGGTGCTACTATTTTCCCTGAAAACACCGTGATGCGGCAAAAAATAAGTAGGAGAAGAGTACGAATTAATGCAACTCATGTGTCCCAGGTCTAAATATTCTTGCAAAAACTCACAGTACAGTTTTTTGTACTCTGGTGCGCGTGCTAACTTACGTTCGAGTGATCGAAACCGGTTCTCGGCTAACGTAAATGTATCGCCTAATGAATCAGCTGGCTCGCTTAGCGGAAGGCGCACAGAAAACCGACCTTTATCATCGCGTAACGTGGTACTAGAAAATAAATTTTCGCATGCACGTTCTTCTTTGGAATAATTATTAGTAGTAGGAATTGAAACTTCTTCTAACTCCCAAAATCTTTTAAGTTGCTTATCAAGCGTTTGTGTAAAATTACACTGAATTTGATTAATGCGCAAATTCTTTGTTTGTATTGGACCGGATATAATCCACCCCAGCTTTGTATTCTGGAGACAAGGTCCTGCAGGTAATCTAATTAACCCATCGCTTAACAATTCCCAGAATAAATCTGCACCGATGAGAAGCTGAATTTCATGAGGCGAATAAAAGTTTGGATCAGCTAACGATACATTATCCGGAATGTTAAAGTTAATGTTTACGTTAAGTGAGGGTAACTGTGCAATAATGTGAGGAAGAACTAAACATTTTAAGCGTTTATTATAATCACTAGTTCTGGACCTCAATTGAATTTCACATGATTGCGTGGACTCGGTAACACAGTGTCCTACGCCTGTGACTTGAACAGTGGACTGTAACATTTTAGTATTTAATTTTTTACATAAAGGCTCAGCGATAAAGCATTGCTGACTCCCACTATCGAGTAATGTACGAATAGTGTGATATTTATTATTGCTATCGGCGACCTCCACTAAAGCTGTCGACAATAAGACCGGCTGTAATGTTAACGAGTGACAGCTGTTGTCTTGTCTATTTGTCGCGTGAGCTGCCGAATGCAACGACGCGGTCTGTAAATTACCCGAAACAGGCTCAGCCCGCGACGTTGTTTGTGATTCATTGGCTACTTTAGAGTCACAATGAAGTAACGAATTATGTTTTAAATTACATTGTTTGCAGGGTCCAAACCAACAGTTTGTTTCAGTATGCCCGGCCCGCAAACAATTGCGGCAAAGTTTCTTTTCATCGATAAATTTAGACTTATCCATTACCGATAGGTTTAAAAACTTGCTACATGAATAAAGTGCATGATTAGCATCACACATGTTACAAACGCGAGAACGCTTTGAGGTTTTAGATGCCTTATTATTCTGGCTCTTATTTGATTGCGTAGCAACATAACTATGAGTGCTAGAATTGACTTGATTCGACAGCGGTTTTTTACAATTGTTTTCTACTGTTTTACTGTTAGATACTTTAATCATCTCAAGCATATCTGCTCGATTTTTGAGAAATTTAAGGAAATCAACTAATGTGGGTTTCGCAAAGGTACCCTGCAATTCGTTTTGTAAATTCCCCTTATAATTTTCCCATTCCCGTTCTGTAGAAGCATCTAACTTTGATCCTATAAAGAAAATGACTATGGAATCCCATGAGTCCGTGGGTTCTCCTAATATTTTTAGTGCTCGCAGATTTCTCAAAATACCGTCAATTAATTTTCTGATTTGAGCTGAAGACTCTTTGGTCATTGACTGCATACCAAATAAAGCTTTAAAATGATTATACAACAATAAACGATTATTATTATAACGATTTTCAAGCAAATCCCAGGCAATACAATAATTCTCAGCGGAAAATTCTAATGATTTAATGACTTGCAGAGCATTACCAGTGAGGGCAGAACGCAAATAATGGAATTTTTGTATTTCGTCTATGTCTTTCGAATTATGAATAAGCGATAAATAAGTGTCTTTAAATTCCAACCACTGATCATATGAGCCATCAAAGGAGGGTAGCTTAATTGTGGGTAGTTTAATGGAAATGGAAGATTTAGTAGCTGATTCCTGTGCGTTTATAGATGAATCGTTTTGATCTAACAAGCATTTGGCCTTAGCCACAGTGGAATAATACCGATTTTCAAAAGACTCCCTCTCTTCTAATTCTACAGCTAACTGACTGTCTGACACCTTAATATCTATTTCATCTTGAATTTCCGAAAAACCTAACAACAAGGTTTCCACCGTTTGCATACGAACTTGTAATTCCGTTTTCTGAGCATGACTTTCAACACCGTTTTCTAAAGAATCAATATATTTCACAAACAAAGACAATTTACCTTTAATTACACCTCGCTTTTTCACTAATTCTTTTACTACGTTAACTAAAATCTCATCAGACTCGACTGTTAGGGATTGCCGTTTTTTCGTCATTTCGGTAGCTATGAAGGGTTAAGGAAAGGTCAAGTACTTACAGTTTGAAACAGCCGTTGACTTTCCGTCGAGAAGTGGGTATGCGCAGCGATCACCGCGTAACGGTCACTGTAATTTTTTAACAAAAAAGAATTAGCACTATTCGTTATTAGTTGGGGAAATGGAAAGGAGTTACTGGCCTCTGAATTGCGCTGATCTTGGCTGTGGTCTTCTTGCAGCTATCCGGCTCCTAAGGTCCCTATGTTTGGGCTGTGTGATTTTGTTGTGAGGTCAGGAACTCCAGGGACTCTTCAATGATTGATTTAATTGTTCATATTATTGAATTATTTAATTATTAGGTATATGTACATTAATACAGTAGAAATATTATAATAAAGCGCTTGTTACAACGCGCTGCCTATGGCGAGTAGTGGTAAGTGAGCCTCCTGGCGGACGGCGGGCCGCGCAGCTCGCGCCTGTCCCCCGCTCCCTCGTGCCGTGCTTTCCCCGCGATGGCCCGTCAATAGTAGTGTGCGTGGGAGTCACTACATAGACGCGTGAACAGGTATTTTTGTAAAAAACTGGCCAAGTGCGAGTTGGACTGGCACATAAAGGATTCCGTTGCAGCAAGTAACATAGGTAATATAAAAGCTCTTGTAGTTTGTTGTAACTTTGTACGGTAAATTGTGGTTTACAATTTATCTATATATATAAAAGAACAGGGTTTTTTATTAAGACTCGACTATAGCCGAAACCGCTAGGCGCAGATACTTGAATTTTGGACAGTAGTTGCAGTCTACCATGTAGGGGGCAATAAGATGGGATTTTGCGAAACTCCTCCTCTAAGGGGGTGAAAAGGGGTGAAAACTGTTGTATGAAAAATCTTATTCCTTGGGTTTATAAACTTGAAACTTGGTACGAATATGAGTATAAGTAAATAAAAAGGATTGGCACTATTACTTTTTTTAAACTACCCTCCATTGGTAATCTAGACGATGTTAACTTTTGTATGGGAAAATCATAACGCGCGAACCGATGAATTTGAAAATCAGTATTCAAATACTAGATCAAAAATAATTAAACTCGTGTCTTTGGATTTTTCGAAAATCACCCCCCAAGTTGATGAAAAGGAGTATTCAAGTTTTAAGGTAAGGATATTAAACGCTAAACGTAGAAAGCTGACTTTTGGATGGTAGTTGCAATTTATTATGTAGGTGAGTACTAAAAAGGGATTATTCGAAAATCAACCCATAAGGGGGTGAAAAGGGGTGAAAACCTTGGTATGTAAAATCTTATCCCTTAGGTTTCTGAACTTGAAACTTGGCAGGAATACGAACGTAAGTAAATAAAAAAGATGGGCATTATTAGTTTTTTAAAACTACCCTTTATTGGTAACCTAGACGATGTTAAAGTTTGTATGGGAAAATCATAACGCGTTAACTGATGTATTTGAAACTCAGTATATAGAAATTAGATCAAAAATAAACAAACACGTGTTTTTGGATTATTCGAAAATCAACCCATAAGGGGGTGAAAAGGGGTGAAAACCTTGGTATGTAAAATCTTATCCCTTAGGTTTCTGAACTTGGAACTTAGCAGGAATACGAACGTAAGTAAATAAAAAATATTGGCATTATTAGTTTTCTAAAACTACCCTCCTTTGGCACTTTAGATGATGTTAAAGTTTGTATGGGAAAATCATATCACGCTAACTGATGAACTCGAAACTCAGTATATAGAAATTACGAATATGAGTATAAGTAAATAAAAAAGATGGGCATTATTAGTTTTTATAAACTACCCTCCATTGGTAATCTAGACGATGTTAAAGTTTGTATGGAAGAATCATAACGCCTTAACCGATGAATTTGAAACTCAGTATATAGAAGTTTGATCAAAAATAATCAAACACGTGTTTTTGGGTTATTGGAAAACCACCCCCTAAATTGGTGAAAAGGGGTGATTAAGTTTTAAGGAAAGGATTTTACAGCTAGCTTCGTTAAACTCAGAACTTGGAATAAATAGTTTCCCAATCGAATAAAGGATACGTAATTATCTGTATTTCAAAAATCAACCTAGCGGGTGAAGATCGGAAAATCAGTTTGTGTACATTAATATTTCGAGTTTGAAGTTAGAAATACTCGCTGACGAAGTCGCGGGCGGAGTGCTAGTGACATATAAAAAAAAAACTAATTACTTGATTATGTTCAAATAAATTTTCACTGGTAGTTTGCATGGTAATGTACATCATATAATTTTTTAAATTTTATCATTCTCTTATTTTAGAAGTTACAGGGGGGACACCAATCTGCAAGTGTCTCTCTTGCCAACTGTTCAGTTTAGAAAAAAATGATATTAGTAACCTCATTATGATTTTTAAAGACCTATCCATAGATACCCCACACATACAGGTTTGGTGGTTTCTTTTTTTCATTTCAATTCGAAGTATACACAAATGGAGAACACCCAAATTCTTTTTTTTGTGCTTGAATCCTAATGTGGTTCACATAATACATCTACTTACCAAGTTTCAACAGGATAGCTCTTATACTTTCGAAGAAATGGCTGTGACATACGGGCGGACGGATTGTTTGGAGTTGTAACAGGAGGTAAGTTAGTTCCCCGGAGCGTCAACATTCAACCTCATCAACTCACTCCACGCTTACCCGCTCAATTTAGTCCGTTATCCTTCTAAAACACTAATTCACAAAGGAAAAACGTGTCACGTACTCTAAACGCTATGTGCTAACTTAATACATTAAATAATTATTGTATTTTAACACTTTTTTTTACTTTGAAAAATTTTTCGACGTTTTACCGGCAAAATTTACAAACGCTATGAAGTTGACAGCTTGCCTGTCAAGCATCATTCACGATTAGAAAAGAACGCACGATAATGAAAGAAAGAGACAGGAAAAAAACCAGGGCTTTTTTTTTGCTTCTTTTCGTCCCTCTTTGGGACAGGCAAAGGGAGCTGAGCCCATACAGCCAAGTCTGATTTAGTTTTCTTTTTCTTCCAATTCTTCTATTCATTCTTGTCTTTCTATGATATAATCAAGGCCGAAACCATGTCTTGTTTATTTAATGTCTTCAATGTCCAATATTCAGGCCGAAGCCAAACCAGGGTCAATTTAATAATTTTTAACCATAGACAACCAAGGTAAGGCGAACGCTTTGTGAATCCATGGTCATGAATAAATTAAAAAAAAAAAAAACTATGAAATTGACATCTCTGTCAGAAATTACATAGACACTAGCACCGTAGCGCCTCCGTCGGCGGGAATTCTTATTTGGCGTGAACTGGGTACAGGTACGATGTAGCTTTTTTTTTTTTTTTTTTTTTTTTATCGTGGTAAAATCATCAAATGAGTCCTCCCACCCAGGGCAGAGCGGGAGGGACTGTCAGACTTGTACTGACTAAAATCCACGGTGTCCTTCAATAGCCCTTTACGTACCGGGGTCACGGTAATCCCTAGGTCCCGCGATCCCGGCAGGCTTTGGCCTTCTACAGGCCCCGTCACTATGCTGACACTCTTTGAGGCGCGCGTGGAACACAACGCGCCGTCGACCCGGGCATGGTCCATGGTCGGACAGCGAGTCGCCCATTACTCGCTGCCCGCATGCCCGCGCCTACGGTGGCCGGAGATCGTCTTGCGACGTCCGACGCCGTGGGCGTCTACCACTGCGGCTGGGGTGGAGGGAGGACGCTGTCCTCTCCCTCAGGCGGCCCGCCTCCTCCTTCACGAGCATGACTGCTTCACAGAAGGAGGCGACCGCTTCCCACTCCGTCTCGCCCCGCAGCATGGCCTCGACCAATGCCGGGCGCGAGAGGTCTCCGCCTATCGCCGTCGTGAGGACACGGCGGTGCTCTGCCCAAGCGGGGCAGTCCTGCACCGTATGCTCCACCGTGTCCTCCGGACGATCCTCGCAGTGGTGACACCCAGGCGTTTCTTCCCTCCCTATCAGACACAGGAACCTCCCGAAACTTCCGTGTCCGGTGAGAACCTGCGTCATGCGGTAGGTCAGGACGCCGTGACGCCTATCCAGCCACTCCTCAAAGAGGGGTCTTACCGCCGCGATTGCGGCGTGCCCGGACCTCGGTTGCGACAGTCGCTCCCTCCATACTGCCCTGAGATCGCGCCGGAGCTCTTCCCGCCGCGCCTCGACTTGTCGAGGCAGCGGGGATTCGCCCCGACGCTGCGCCTCCACGCGCCATTCATAGACGCGCTGGAGGGCAGTCGCCTCCAGATCCCAGGGCAGCAATCCTGCTAGGAGGTTGGCTGATTCGCCGGCGATCGTGCGGTATCCCCGGATCATCCGGATAGCCATGACCCTCTGGCATGCGACCAGCTTGAGTGGTCGCGTCCGGATGCTTGGGGCCCACACGGGGGCCCCGTAGAGGGCCATGGACCGCACGACACCGGCGTACAGCCTCCGGCAGGAGGCATTTGGCCCGCCGAGATTGGGCAGGAGTCGCTTGAGAGCGGCTGCTGCCCGGTTCAGCCTTGGGGCCAAATGCAGGAAATGCTCCCTGAAGTTCCATCGGCTGTCGAGGACGAGTCCCAGGTACTTCATCGTCCTCCCAACGCCGATGCGAACCCCCTCCACCGTAATGTGGGACCCTGAACGTGGCGCGTTCAGACGGCCATGAAAACACATGGCCTCTGTTTTGTGCAGCGCCACGTCGAGTCCCAACTGCCGGATCCTATTAGCGACTGTCGCTACCGCTTGCGTCGCCACGTCGGCCGCCGCCTGGTGCGACTCTCCCTTCGCCAGGACGAGCGTGTCGTCGGCGTAACAAATTACGCCGACGCCGTCAGGGAGGTCGCCGCGCAGCACCCAGTCGTAACCGATGTTCCACAGGAGCGGCCCCAAGACCGATCCCTGTGGAACACCGCACGACATCTCTCGCCGGTTCCACTCTCCCCGGTGACCGGGGTAGATGACGGCTCTGTCCGTCAGGTAGTCCTCGACTATACGACGGAGGTAGGTCGGCACCCGGTGATACCGGAGTGCCTCCCTGATGCAACTCCAGGGCAGGGTGTTGAAGGCATTGGAGATGTCTAAAGACACCCCCAAGACGACCCTGCCCCGGGAAACCGCATCCCCCGTCGTGAGGGCCCTCACGCGCGTGATGGCATCCACCGTCGAGGTACGATGTAGCTACATTATTTTATTTTAAGACCTGTTCACTGTATAATAAAATAAATAAAAATAAAATAAATATATCTTTATCTTTACGACAAGTTAAATTTCGTATCAGTTATTTTGCTTTGTACAAATTGAATGAAAATTCGTAGACTCTGGAATTGAAGGAGTTAGGTTTGCAGGAAAGGCCTAAAATACGTTAGTCTACGTATAAAGACGAAGAGTTGGCAACACTGGCAGGGAGCGCAGGCGAGGAACGCGGCGCCGGGGCGGGGGCGGCACACGGTGGTGCAGGAATCCACAAAACATGGCAGAAATTAAAAAAGGTAAAAGTTATTTAGGTAAAGCAACTTGTAGCAGTCATGTTAACCACATACCAATTAACTATTTTACATTTTAATAAATATTTTTAATGAACCCCCTTTATCAGTACCTACGACACATTTTATTTACGGCTTGTGAATTTACGCGCTGCGGTAAAAAAAATTATATGTACTTTTGGATTTGTCAATCCCAACCCTCCCTTCATTTTTAAACGACTTCTAAAAAAGGAGGTTACTCAATTCGACCGAAATTATATGCTTCTTTATATTGGTTTGCGCCTAACTTCGTTGTTTATTTTATGAACCGATTTTGATGATTCTTTTTTTGTTGGAAAGAAGATATTTCAAAGGTGGTCCCATGATAAGGGAGTCATGGCTTAAAGATGGCAGACCAGAGGAACCGAGGGGAACTTTCAAAAATCGCAAGTGCGACTAGTGCGTTTGTAAGTTTTTTCATTAAGTATTTCAAAGCACTACAATTTAATAAAGGTCTGGAGTATATCTGATAATGAAACCGAGAGACAGTCGAGGGAACTCCTTAACGATTCACATCAGCTACCTTGTGTTTGAGCTTGATTAATTTGTATTGATAAGAACTTTACACCTAGACGGATTATAGCTGTCATTAGGGGTCTGATGATGAAGACGAAGAACAATTCAGAGAACTCCTCAACGGTTTATAGCAGCTTTCTTGTATTTGGACTTAATTCATTTATATTGATGAGAGAGATTTGCACACATGGGTTACTAGCACTTTGCCCGCGACTTCGTCCGCGTGGGTTACGTACTTTCCTAATTCCCCCTTTTCACCCCCTTAAAGGAAAAATTTCCAAAAACCCCTTCTTAGTGCTCCCCTACATTATAATAGAAAACCGTGTGCAAAATTTCACATTCCTAGCCCTAGTAGTTTCGGCTGTACGTTGATATGTCAGTCAGTCAGTTCTCCTTTTATATATATAGATTGTTCGATGCAGAAAACCTGCCATTTGGTCCCATAAAAAAATCACTTAGTTTGGTTCAGTAATTTTTATTTTATGAGCATTTTTGGCTTATTGTGTACATGGGCAGTGTTATTACCGGTGCTAAGTTTTACAAAATTCTAATGCACATGCAAGAAAATTATGTATTTGACAAGAATTTGGGTTCAATATTTAAACTAAAAAGGGTAACCCAAAATTATTTTTCAAAAAAAAAAAAAAAATATAACCGCCTTCAAAAAAAAAAAAAAAAACAACCACAAAAAAGGGTAAAATAACCTAACAAAAACTATTCTTTTGGAAGTCGGTGGCAAAAAAGTAAGGTCCGACCGAAACGGGTTTTCCGGCCGAAACCGAATCCGAAACCGAAACTCACATGGTCAAGTATAGAATTCCTTAACCCTTAACCACCTGCCAGCGGTCATGGTGACCGCAACAATTTTTTGAATTTGAATTTCGTCGAAATCCGTTATCCCATGTTAGTGTGCGTCTGTGTACCTTTTCTGTTGGTGCTTTAGCGTCGCGTGCGCGCTAGCCAAGGATCTACGTGCGCGAGTTTGGCTTCGGTGAGTAAAAATATTTTGCTAGCGGTCATGGTGACCGCGGTCAGGTAGTTATGTGATTGTTGTGTATTACATTCATGTTTATTGTTTTAGCGTAAAAATGAATGTAAACAACGAAAATGTTGTGAAATGATTAGAGATGTGGTTGATGAGAGTTGCAGTGATGTAGAACCTGAGAATTTGGAAGTTTCTGAAATTTTAGAAGACTATGAATCTGATGACTGTCTACAAGTGTCGTCTTCTAGACGAGGCGAATTGCCTACTGTTTCTGGACTCTTGAAACACGTAATACGTGTATAACTTGTGTTCCCAAGAAGAAATGAAAAACATTTCATGTATCTTTTATCTGTAATAAACCAATCTGTGTGGAATGTTCTTTCAAAATGTGCAAAAATTGTCGTGAAAAATTGTCAGACTTTACCCTCTGCAATTTTATCGAAGTTTTGATTCTTTTTTAAACTTTATTTTTTTATCCCATTCAAATGTTATTAGATTCTTTAAAAAAAGTTCAAATTTGATATCATATTTTATCCCTATTTTGATACATCTCATTATGTAACCATAGTTATATTTTTGGTTAAAATGTGCCAGCAATTTAATTGTTCACATTTATGAGAAGAACATGTTTTATTATTGTTTCTTTTTTCACTTAAATAAATAATTTAATATATATTAAAGAATATTATTAATTTATTCTTATAATAAAACCTTAATATCCTGAGATAACTTATGTGTATCCGATGCGGTCACTGTGACCGCGCGCAGGTGGTTACGTTACTGATATAGGGGTCAGGTGGTTAAGGGTTAAAATACTGAAATTTGGTGCATTTTACCCATTATTCTGCATTAGTTTGGACATGAAATGGAAACACAACATGGATATAATATAAAAAATATTAAAACATAACATTTTTTTTTTCATGTTAAGTTCTTATAGCAAAATGTTTATCGGAGACATCCGAACGGCGCACAATTACCGAACAGGGCCGCGAGCGCGAGCGTCCGCCAAAGCGTTGCCGCGAGAAACGAAGTTAAGCAAGCGTGCACGACAACTTCCGAAATCAGTTTCGGTTTCGGCAAAAGTTTCGGCCGAAACCGATACTGCCGCCGAAACTTGATTTCTGGCCGAAACCGAAACCGAACCTTCGGTCAGACATTACAAAAAAGTCAATGAAATAAAAAAGCAAAGCCATTGACTTCCGAAAGAAGTGCCTTTTCGATGGGCTAATTCATAGACATATTAATTGAAATAAACGATTTAACTTTGAATTTGAGGAGCCCCGCGAGGCAGGGCTTCGTTGATCTACCTTGGTAGGTGGTCTTAAAATATGCAACTGAATACGGAACCTTTTTATTAGTATGAAGCTCGATACACAAACCAATGTGCGACCGACGGTCTGTTCACCACTGTTTAAGCAGAATAACAGGATAACCCAATGAGACGCATTTCATATTGTTCAAATTTATTTGTTTACATTTCATTATTATTTCACATATCAACCAACATTCATACGGATCCTGACATCATGCAATATTTCACTAATAAATTAGACCATTATTTTCATTTAACTTACAATGACTGCCACATTGTGAACAACACAACAGAACCCACTGACGGCTCTCAGTCTGTTCCGTGTTTGTTACCGACGCCTGCGATACAGCGGACAGACTGGTGCACTCACGTCACCGCCGCCCGCACTCACATTATTGTCCTACAATACAAAATTATCGATCGACCGTAAAACAACAAAAATTTACTTCTATGTAATAATTAAATAAATAAGCGCGTCGTACATTTTAGTCATGGCAAATTCATCATTCGTATAATTGTGTTGCAGCCGATTTACAATTATTATTATCAATAGTTTAACATTAAATTATGTTCAAAATTTATTCGACAACTCATTTTAACCTAAAACATTTTGTGATTCGTCAATTGAGATATTCTGTAGCACTAGCACGCAGCGATGTGCGCCCGCTACAGCGAGTCAGGTCTGTAAGTAGCTTGCATGCGTGACAACGTACGATTTAGTTCGGTCAAAACATTGTCCAGTAACTATAAACATCAGTGCTTGCGTCAAATTTCGAACATCTGAACTTTTTAACCCTATTATTAATGTAGAAAAGGTTAATAACATCAGAAGTCACGTATTCCACCATCGCCTCTTCAAAATTCTCATTGAAACCAGAGCTTTTCCTCCAAGTCACTAGATTTTGGCAATTATAGCACTAAAGGACTATTTATTGATAGTATTTTCTCACAGTATCATATCCCGTTTTTAAATTTTACTAAATTTGCTTTAATATGAAAATAGAATTGTCTCTGTAGATTTAATTTGAATTATCAAACTTTTCACGGGTCCTTTTTAGGAGGACATTGTGGCCCTGGAACGCAAATGCAACAGGCTGGTTTTTAGTTGGTAGAAGTTTGATTCAGTGGACAGAAACATGTAAGGCACGTACACACGCAGATGTTGATCAACGCCTCGCTGGTGGAAGGACTGGCGAAGGGACTGAGTTTCTTTTGACTGTATATTCTTAGAACATTCTCAGAATTGTTTAACCTTTCGTGTGTTTTAGACGTGGATCCACGTTTGAAAAATCTTTATCCTCGTGTGCCTATAAATATAAAAAGACTTCGCCGCTGACACTTTACACACTTACACTAGGACGTCTAAAACACACGAAGGGTTAATACCCATCTATCAACGCGCAGCAGAAAACGTTGTAAGGATTTAACTGAAATACGTAAGCACCCGTTATTGTTTTTATTTTGGAAATTCCACCGCTAAGGGGTTCGATTAGAATTTTATAGATTTTAGTCAGTATAAGTCTGACAGTTCCTCCCACCCCAGGTGGGAAGACTCATTTGATAATTTTAAATTATTAAATTTTGTGTAGGCGTGCGATTGAAAATTTCAGCGTTTTTGGCCATTCCACTTCCGAAGGGGTAAAAAAGGAGAGATATTATTTTGCGCTATAACTGAACTCCCCCTCAACGAAGTCTCGAGCAAAAGTTAGTTATACTTATTATGTATACGGAAATGTATGTAATCCGAATCGGTCACTGTATACAAGTGACGGCACGGTTGGCGCAGTGGCCGAGCGATCGACTGCTGCGCAGCGAGTCGCGGGTTCGATCCCCACACGAGAAAAAATATTTGTATATATGTTTCTATGTTTGTAAACACACACACGATACAGGGGAAATTTCTAGTGTGGGGGCAACGTTTTAAAAAAATAAGGTAGTGCGACTGTACGATATAAGGGTCTTATTTTTAAATTTGCCAACAGGGCATTTCTGAATCCGACACGAAACAACTTTAATGGAAGACTTTCCTCTTTTTTGGCCGTGAGTTGTCCACAAAAATGAATGAAATAGACCAAAAAAATGTTAACGCCTTTTGCCTCTTCATGTAAGGATCATTTAACTGCATGGGCAGGAAAATATTTAGCAACAGATATGCGTCGTTTATAACCTGTGCGGTGTACCTAAGGTCTCTGGCAAAATTTAGCTGTGTTGGAGTTTTCGTTATTTAATCACAATTTTCATGTCTAATTTGACCGGAATAATTGGTGGAAAATCACGCGTACGATTGGCACGTTACAGTGGACGTTAAGTTACGGGGCAACGTCTCGCACGACGCATTATTTGTAAGTACTTACTGACATCACAACCCTTCTAACCTTATTTTTTTTTATTTTAATTTTTGCCGCAACATAGTCTTCCTCAGTATAAAAAAAGGAATACAGTTATTATTTTTGATCTCATAAGTTAAAAATTTCATATAGGTACATAAATTACATTATTATTAAAATTATTTCACATGTTGCGCGCAGCAACGCGTCTTTAGCACTCGGACACCGGGGCACTAGTATTTACACAGGCTCGGAGACGCCCGGCTCGGCAGACCGGACGTCCGGCTCGCGCTACCGACGCCGGCGCCTGCCCTTGCGGTACCCCTTGCCGTACCAGCCGCCGTCGTCGGGCGCGGCGTCGGGCGCGGGCGGCGGCGTGCCGGCGCCGCAGCAGGCGCACAGGTAGCGCCGGCCGCGCGCGCGCCGCCACGCCCGCGCCGTCAGCGCCGGCTCGCGCGCCGGCCCGTACCACAGGCAGCGCCGCGCCGCGAAGTGCCGCGCGCACCACGCGCACTCGGGCGAAGGCTCGGGCGCGATGATGGTGTGCAGGCCGGGGTACAGCGAGGCGCGGCACAGCAGCACGGCGCGCCGGATGATGGCGGCCGCCAGCGAGCCGGCCGCCAGCGCGCCCGCGCCTACTCCCGCGCCCGCCCCGCCGCCCTCCGGGCCCTCTGCGTCGCTCGACTCTGTGGAGCTGGCCTCCTCCTTCGGTTCCGTTTTCGGCTCCACCTTCGGACACTTAGCGTCGTCTTCGAGCTTCGGTCGGATCTCCGCAGGAATCGTCTTGACGTGGTCGGGCGTGTCGATGCGTGGCTCGTATTCTAGCAGTTGCCTGAGCCGTGAGCCGAGGTCGGCAGCGCCGTTGGCGAGCGCGGCGGACGCGGGCTTCGTGTCGGCGGCCACGCCGGGCGGGCCGTGGCCGTTGACCGGCCTCGCCATGCGGAACCTGCGCAGCTCGGCCGTGCGGCAGTGCGGCGCCGGGCTGGTGCCGGGCAGTGCCGCAGGCCGCGCGTGCTCTGCGCGCAGGAGGATGGTGGCTTCCCCAGAGTGCATACTGACCTGAAAAATACGGGTGTGTCTCATTTCACCTGAAGATATTTGATATATTTTCATTTCAACTTCACAATATGTAAAAAATGTGACACTTTAAATGTTATGAAAAATATCTAGTTTTAATGCCGCGATAAGAACAAGCTTGGATGCAGTCCCACTCTCCCGCCCTCATGCACACATGCAATCAAACCTATAGTCCACATGTTTTTGTCCACGGAATTAAAACTAGATATTTTTCATAACATTAAATGTCGTGGATTTCCGCAAAATAATGTCTAATATGACACACTTAACATTTATGTACGCTAAAACTCATTTTATAAAGGTTCCTAATATTTTTTTCCGTATCTCTTATGGAGGAGGATTATTTCTCCTTATTGGCCAACTTAAAAGAGACCCTATATCTACTGAGAGTCAGATCACTACATAAGCAGGAGTTACAAAAAAACTTAATATTTATTGTATGTAGACTAAATCGACAGTCCCTACATACAAACGGACATGTCAAAAAGAGAAGTTTACAGGAGAGCGTTTTTAATGATCACACATACGTAGGGACCGTCGAAATTGCTTTTATGTCTTTTGAGTGATATCATACGAGTATCAAATAATTTTATATTCGTTGATTGCTTATAGCCATATCAATATCAAAATATTATAGTTTATTTTATGATTTAAGAGATCTATTTCATCTTTTGTACATAATAATATAATGAAATCGTAGCAGCGGTCATTCCTGTACATTGAATATGTTTTTCTTTTTACGACTTTTTTTTGTATGTTTTTTTGGTTGGCGTCTAAACTACTGAAAAATAGTCGATAAACTATGTTTATTATTTATTATTACTAAGACAAGGAATTGCAGTTTTTATTCGACACTCGATGTAAACTCTGCATTTTGGGGACAGAAAGAAAACTGTCCTTGTCTTCCGTTTGGTCTGAAAACTGCATCAGCAGTTTTTCAGCGAATATTGAGTAATATACTAAGAAGGTACAAACTCACAGATTTTGCTGTAAATTACATCGATGACATGTTGATATTCTCAAAGTCTTTGATGAACATATCCATCACCTAACACGACTTCAAACAGATCAGTAGGTGCCTAGCACACAACATTATTTCCTCTCCCCCCGGACCACCATATGGTGCAGACGTGTAGAAGACAGTATCGCATTAAATTATAATTAATCGAATTCAAATAATTCCAAATTAAATCAAAGTGAAAAAATAGGACAGCATAAGCTCAGAGGAGGTGTTCGTACGGAAACAATTACGTGAGTACAGTTCACTAATTATCTGTGCCACCAATATACCGGCGAGACTAACTTACTCCTAAATAACGTGCTGCCCTGGTACCTGACGACGGCTCTCAGCGAATCAGCGGACGCGCAAGCGCACGCCGACCTTTCACCTGCGCTATTCGCCATACGACCAAAGGTTACGCCCTCGAATTATCGTGGATCCACGCCCACTTTGCTATCATTGAACAAAATAGGTCACATAGACCCTGCCCAGGCGCATCTTTAACAAATTAGCAAACAATCTTTGACGCTCATTATACCCTGGTACCTTGGAACTAACTATAGTAACACTAATATGAACAAATCTATTTCTGACGGAAACATCTGTGAAACGGGCATTGATGTCACCCCTCCTAACTACGTTGTCCAACGTAACTATAAAAGAATGAGAGAAGAAGACCTACCCTCGGAATTTTGCAAGTTTAAGGAGGAAATGAAAGAATTGTTCCAGTCGTTCATAAAAACCCAGCAAACTGAATTAAAAAATATTACTGCCAACTTAAAAGAGATTCAGCATACAAATACAAACATAGAAACATCTGTCGCGTTCTTGACTAAACAAAATGATGAGTTCCAAAAAAAGATAACACAGCTAGAATTAGAAGTGAAGAAAGATAAAGATTATATAATTGAGTTGGAGGATAGAATTGAAGACTTGCAAAGATGCTCGCGCAAAAATAAAATCGAAATAAAGAATGTACCTAGGAAAAACCAGGAAACTAGAGATGATTTGATAAACATGGTACTGAGCTTGGCTAAGAACATTAATCTCGAGATGAGTAAAAGGGATATCAAGGACATCTTTAGAACGCAGGGGGGGAAGAAGGAAGGGTTAATTAGCCCCCCCATTATAGTAGAACTGGACTCTGCCATTCTAAAACAGGATTTGCTGAAAAGCACTAAATCCTTCAACATAAGAAACAAACACATGAAACTCCAAGCTAAGCATCTTGCTATCACAAGCAACGGAGAGGTTCCTGTATTTGTTTCCGAACAACTCACTCCACGGAACGCCCGCCTATTTTATCTAGCCCGGGATTTAGCCAAATCTAAGCAGTATAAATTCTGCTGGACTACATTTGGCCGAGTTTTTCTAAAAAAGGACGAAAATGCTAAGGTAGTCCTTGTGAAGAGTGAGTCACAGGTGCATAGCCTGCTTCAAAGTGCATGACTATTTCTAGTTTTTTCGTCTGTTTGTATATTTTTATTGTATTTCTTTCTAGCCTTCATTGAATCTGAAATATGTAATAGTTCTTATATTTTTCTAAAATACTTTAGATTTAATTTGTCAAGAAATATTTGTACTGTACAGCACGCTCATCAACTATCACACATACAAAACACCTCATTCAATCTGTCTACCAAACACTCATCAACAAAGATCCGTAACACAATTATCTCTCACCTACATCGCTCATTCATACTTAGAATACCCACACTCATAGTCTTTGGATCAAAATTTCTGCGTATTTATGTAATTATTCTGATCAATATTGATTTTCCTCGGCATTTATTTTTAACTATACATCGTGAGATATGTAAATTAGACTTCTCAAACGAAAATGGATAGTAACTTAAATACACTTGATGAATTAGACGAGATTGAAATTGCGAACTCTGGTTTAATAAACATCGAAGAAATATCCACGTCGTTAAAACTCGAAAATACTTGCTTGACAGTTATAACTCAGAACATGAGGAGTATTTACAGTAATTTTGATGATTTGCAGATGAACTTAGCTATGATAAAGTTTGACGTAGATATTCTTATTCTTACTGAGTGTAGATTAAATAATAATAAGCAAATACCACTACTCGAAAACTACACCGCTTATTTTACTTCAATTCAACTAAACCAAAACGATGGAGTTGTTGCCTATGTAAGTAACAAACATATGCCTCTCGTTACAGAACTAACCCTAACACATGCGTCTGCTCTCCAAATCATCGTGTCTAATTTTACTATTCTAGGTATATACCGTTCTCCAGCCAATACCTGTGCTGACAATTTCATTAACTCTCTAAACTGCCATCTTGAATCTTGTAGTACGCACAAAAATATTGTTGTTATGGGGGACATAAATATAAATATAATCGAAAAACCCACAGAAATATCACAACAAAGATCAAATAGGCTAAATTACCTGAATATGCTATCTATGCACGGCCTTCTTCCAGGACACTGGCTTCCTACTAGAGAACTGAATTGCCTTGACCATACTATCCTGAAACTTGATAAAACTAAAACCTCAGCATTTGTGGCAGTGCTTAATACAACAATCACGGATCATGCTATGGTTCTCTTAAATTTGACAAGCTACAGTAAAAGACAAAATACCTGTTCAAAAACGATTACCCTTATAGACTTTGAAAAAGCGCATAAATGCCTTATAAATATAGATAAATCTATCTTTGATACCTACACACTCCCAGATAGCTTTGCCACTAAACTAGTGGAGGTGATTAGATCGTCCCTCCAAAATAACTCAAAAATCAAATCCATCTCCTCTAGGAAAAGAACGCGGAAGCCCTGGATCACTGTGGGAGCATTGCGTTGCATAAGGCTAAGAAACAAAATGCAGCACCAAACAAGACTAGACCCTTTCAACTTAATTTTAATAATAACTTTTAAACGTTTCCGCAACTTTTGTTCCAATATGATAAAAAAGACAAAGAGACAATATTACAAAAAACAAATAGAAGAATCAGCAAAAAGTCCGAGACATCTTTGGTCTAAAATTAATGAAATTACGCATTTTAAACCACCCAAAACTTCGAATACACATCTCCTTAATATTACTACACATCCTCTGAACTCACTAAATAGAGTCAATTTATTCTTCATCACTATAGGCAAATCCTTAGCAGAAAACATCGCAGTTCAAACCGACATGCCGGTTGTGACCAACTACTGCACTTATTCTAGGGCTTCCTCGTTTGTGCTATTAGAGACTGACCCACAGGAAGTAGACTGCATTCTAATGAGTCTTGACTCCGACAGTGCACCGGGTTGGGACGGTATTCCAACAAAATATTTGAAACAATCCAGAGATTTTGTGGTTCCACTTATTAGCCAGTTAGCTAACCTATGTTTCAAAACTGGTGTTTTCCCGAAAGAATTAAAGCGATCAGTGGTCACTCCTGTGCACAAGGGTGGGGACGTAGACGATGTCAACAACTATCGCCCCATATCTGTTCTGTCAGCAATTTCAAAAATTTTAGAAAAATTAATAAACAAGAGACTAATTAACTATTTACAGAAATTCAATATCCTATCGAATGCACAATACGGGTTTAGACAAGGACGTTCAACTCAAGACGCTATTTCGGCTTTGACATCTGAAGTTGTTGACGGAGTGGATAGGGGTCATAAATGCTTAACAGTTTTCCTAGATATTAAAAAAGCTTTTGACACCGTTTCTGTCCCGATCCTTCTGCGCAGGTTAGAAAACATAGGTATAAGGGGCACATCTCTTTCTCTTTTTGAGAGCTATCTCGAAGATAGACAGCAAGTGGTTAAGGTCAGTAACTTGTGTAGTGTTGAAGGGAATGTCTACTACGGAGTTCCACAGGGGAGCGTTTTGGGTCCGACAATGTTTTTAATTTATATTAATAGCCTTTGCAATATGCAGATCAATGGAGGGAAAATTTATTCCTACGCTGACGATACTGCGGTTGTTTTTACGGGAAAGTCATGGAAACATGTGAAAACTATTACTGAACAGGGACTGATTAGATTGGCTGAGTGGCTTAGACTAAACCTCTTAACCCTCAATACCAGTAAAACTAATTTTATTTGCTTTTCCCCAAGCAAAAGATCACAGCCGGAAGCTGACTTTACTATTACCGTACATGTTTGTCAAAATTCTACCCCCTATGATAATAACTGTGGCTGTCAAAATATTCAACAAGTCAGATCCACCAAATATTTAGGCATAATTATTGACCAACGACTATCATGGCACCCTCACATTGAAGTGCTCATGAAAAGGATCAGGAAGCTTATTTGGGTGTTCAAAACTTTACGTCATGTAATGTCCGCGCAACTTATAAACAAAGTCTATATAGCTCTGGCGCAATCCGTAATGACTTATTGCATTCCGATATGGGGTGGAGCTTCCAAAGTTAAATTCCTCGATTTGGAAAGAGCTCAGCGATCGCTTATCAAGGTGATGCATTTTAAACCATTAAGGTTCCCTACAACAGACCTCTATAAAGTCAGTAACCTGCTATCAATTAGAAAACTTTATATTCTAAATGTGACCTTAACCCTGCATAAATGTCTCCCCTTTGACCCAGCAACTCAAACCAGAAGGCGCAAAGATATTGTTGCCTACTCTCCAGGGGTTCGATCAGCATTTGCTAGACGTCAGTATGTTACACAATCCACCTACATCTATAATAAACTCAATCTTACTTGTGATATATATTCTTTGCTGTTATATGACTGTAAAAAAACAATAACTAATTGGTTGAGATCTCTAACATATGAAGATACCGAAAAAATTCTGATTAGAGTGTGCTAACATGCTGGATACCCACGCACATACACGCACACACACACACAAACATGCACACAAACACATACACTCCTCACACAATACATGTACATCTCACATGTACTCTTCACACATCTAGAGCTGCTTAATTATTATTATTAATTTTTCATTTTTCATTAGCTTCATTACTTTCATTGTTAAGATAGCACATGTAGGGAAGAGCGAGACAGCTCCGACACAAGTACTTCTGTAACTTACTGGAGCTGCCTCTATTTATGTATGACACAATGTTTGAGATGAAATAAATATTTTTTGTATTTGTATTTTTTTTGTATATAAAAATATTATAATTAAATTTATAGCTAATTAGGTTTAGACAAGAATGGTCACATTGTAATTTTGTAAATAAATCATTATAGGTTGTTTGTAAATACATAACATCTTGTTTGTTAAATAAAATAATATTGTAAGTTGATTTAGAATTGGTAGGTAATAAGTTTTTTATTTAATTCGTTTGAAAAATACGTGCATTTTTGTTTTCTGAAATAGATAAATAGTAGTTTATTTTTCTCTTTTTAGTGGTTTTAGGTGGGGCGTTTGTATTTTTGGTAGTCGGTTTTTTTTTTGTTAAAAAGTTTTTTTATTTTTCCATTTTTTGTATAAATTATCGTAGGTACGTATGTATTCGGGCACGCCGCAATCGCGGCGGTAAGACCCCGATTTGAGGAGTGGCAAGATAGGCGTCACGGCGTCCTGACCTACCGCATGACGCAGGTCCTCAC
This sequence comes from Agrotis puta, assembly GCA_943136025.2. NCBI lineage: Eukaryota > Metazoa > Arthropoda > Insecta > Lepidoptera > Noctuidae > Agrotis > Agrotis puta. The sequence goes on along the minus strand of OW964175.2, from coordinate 19,183,895 downwards.
CGGACACGGAAGTTTCGGGAGGTTCCTGTGTCTGATAGGGAGGGAAGAAACGCCTGGGTGTCACCACTGCGAGGATCGTCCGGAGGACACGGTGGAGCATACGGTGCAGGACTGCCCCGCTTGGGCAGAGCACCGCCGTGTCCTCACGACGGCGATAGGCGGAGACCTCTCGCGCCCGGCATTGGTCGCGGCCATGCTGCGGGGCGAGACGGAGTGGGAAGCGGTCGCCTCCTTCTGCGAAGCAGTCATGCTTGCGAAGGAGGAGGCGGGCCGCGTGAGGGAGAGGACAGCGTCCTCCCTCCACCCCAGCCGCAGTGGTAGACGCCTACGGCGTCGGACGTCGCAAGACGATCTCCGGCCACCGTAGTCGCGGGCATGCGGGCGGCGAGTAATGGGCGACTCGCAGCCCGACCATGGACCATGCCCGGGTCGACGGCGCGTTGTGTTCCACGCGCGCCTCAAGGAGTGTCAGCATAGTGACGGGGCCTGTAAAGGGCCATAGCCTGCCGGGGTCGCGGGACTTGCCCATTACCGTGACCCCGGTACGTAAAGGGCTAGTGAAGGACACCGTGGATTTTAGTCAGTACAAGTCTGACAGTCCCTCCCGCCCTGCCCTGGGTGGGAGGACTCATTTGATGATTTTACGACGATAAAAAAAAAGGTACGTATGTAGTAAGTTAACTTTGTCATTTTCTTTTAATATTTAGTAATTTATAAAACCCTCTGTCTTGATACCCCATCTGATCAGTAGGTTGTTTTTTTTTCTATTTTTATTAGTGTAAATATCGTAGGTACGTACGTAGTAAGTTGAACTACGTCATATAACTTGAGTTATTATTCTGACTTTTAACCGTTAAGGAATTTTACCTTCCAGATTCCATCATCAGATCCTGACATGGTGACAATGGGTGCTCCCATTGTCACCATGTATACTCTTTCTAACCTCGGGAGTATACTCTTTCCAATGAAAAAATAATTTTGAAAATCGGTCAACAATTGACTAGACTTACTTCTGAAGTTATTTTTCACTTTTTTGTGTTTTTAAAGTCGGTTTTATTTTTTGCAAAAAAAGTTTTTTTTTTTAATTTTTCAATTATTTTTATTAGTTGTAATATCCTATACAAATATTTGCTATGCATTTATTTTACATTGTTATTATTAACAATATTTTTCATGGTAATAGGCTTATCCCCAATAAAATGAAACTTAACATACCAAACTGTCGAAATATGGGTATACTGTACACATCTGCGTACCCCCTCAGAGCAGCATACAGGCGTGATGTTATGTTATGATGTTGTGTAAACAATAAACATCCAAGCGATTGCAGCAATCACGACCGATTTGGTGTCTATTATTGAAGAGTTCCGTTCCATATCTCCGAAGTTCGTGATCAGATCATGACAATATTTCTATGGGACCAACTTGGAAGTATACCCTTTCAAACAAAAAAAGAATTTTTCAAATCGGTTCAGGCGTCTACGAATAATCGGTGAACATACATAAAAAAAAAATATACATACAGTCGAATAGAGAACCTCCTCCTTTTTGGAAGTCGGTTAAAAATCGAGAACCGATAAAGAATTGGGCGACTTGACTTACTACCTATCACAATATGATTTTAAGATAAAATATGCTCCTGGAAAAGATAATTTGGAAGCAGACTGTCTCAGTAGAAATCCTGTATGAGATCCAAATGAAAATATTGATGAACAATTAAAAATTGTAAACTTGGTTTATCTGCAAGATATTTTAAAAGATCAGGCAGAAAATGAAGAAACAAAAAGAATAAAGAAAAAATTATGAATAAGCAAAATGTATACTTACTATAAAAAAAAATTAGAAATGGAGAAAGAATAATTTTGTCTGAAGAATTTAGTATCAAACTTTTAGAAAATATACATAAGAATCTTTGCCACATTGGAGTAAAACAAATGCAAAAGACAATTAGTTCACTATACATAGCAAGAAATTTAACAAAAAACATAAGCAAAGTGTGTAGAGAGTGTGAAATTTGTATAAGGAATAAATTAATTTATTTATTTATTTAAGGTACACCAACAGCAAAACATACAATAACAGTAATTGAAAACAAAAATATAAAACACTAGCTTCTGCCCCTGGTTTCACCCGCGTCATGTTAGGCGTTTGGCCCTATGGTCCCGTCCCGGTCAGTTCCCTTGAGGAGCACGTGGAACACGACGCACCGTGGCTGGGGCCTTGTCCTTTGTCGGACGGCGAGCTACCCATTACTCCCCGTCCGCAAGCGGCTGGAATATGCCCCGCGATTTGTTGCCCCGTGGCTGGGGCAATAGGTAGAGGATATCTTTTCCCGCACGCATTCCGACTGCTCCCCATTCACCTCGCCTGCCGCCGAATCCCTGAGGTACCTCCCGCAATAACCGTGCCCGGGAGGACTTGCGTCAGGTTGAAGTTGAGGCTGAGGACGCCGTAGCGCATCTCCAACCACTTCTCAAAGATGATCTTACGACCGCAATTATGACTTGCCCAGGCAGTCATTATTTTATTATAGTACTAGCTGTGCCCGCGACTTCGTTCGCGTGGATGTCGGAACTTAACAAAGCAGCATTTTCAAAAAAAAGACTGAACCAATCAAAAAAATATTTAACCAAATAAATCAAACTTATAAAAATATGTATTTTAGAAAAACGAAACAACTATCTACGCACGTTACTAACTAAATAAAATATTGAATGGGCGGATTTTTATAAACGTGTACATTGCATTTTTGCTATGTCCCACAACTTTCGATTTTTTTTTTAAGATAGTTATCTTAGTACTCAATTTTTTTTTGATGTCGTTAGTTAAAACATATATTTAACTATATTTTCACATCTTCATTTCCTTTATTTCTTAATTAATTCATAAAATTTTTGAGTGATACCGTTACGTACATGCCATTTTTTACCCTGTCCTACCGTCTTTTTGTAACCAACAAATTAACATTACGAGATAAATATAAATATATTGATTGCGAAATAAACATTACTCCATAGCTTAAAAATTATATTTATTCATATTAGTAATATAATTAATGTAAAGCAACTGATTGAATTTTAATATTTTTTTAAATAAAAGTCTTAATTATTGACCTGGGTGGAATTTCCATTGAGAAACGCAATTTTACACGGCTTTTTTAAAATCTATCGCAAAAGTAGTTTTTTCATTAGTTTGCGACATTATTGAACACTCTGTGGAACATATCCGTCATTAGCTACAGTGGATCAGTCTCGATAGAAATATCATTGAAAGTGGACGATTTGCCGAGAGAAAAAGAATTGTCCATTGATCAACGGTGATTTTTGGATAAGTTAACAATATTTCAAGTATAATACACTTAATATATAATCGACCAATGTATATTTTACTAAGTTGTATCAATGTTTTGTTGTTTTTAATGTAAAATACGTAAATAAAAAAATAACCTAGTGTAGTTGGTAAGGAATCGTTACATTCCACTGACCAATTCTGGCAAAAACGTTAGTCAGCGGAACGAATAGTACCTCAGTGGAACGCTAAAGCTGCATGCACGGTGAATATTTTGTCCATCACGTGATTCTGTTATTTTTTAAACAATATTACGATTTTTTACCAATTGAGGTAGGTAGGTAATACGACTACGTAATATACGACTTAAAAAACATTATGATTACATTATGCTAATTATTTTTACTTTAAATTCGATTTTTTTTTTAATTAATGATAAAATGATAGAACTGCAGTAACATGTACTAGCTGTCTCCCGTGGGTTAAAACGCATAAGTTCCGATGCCGTGGAAACAACGAAAAAAAAAAATAACTTCCTAATTTTGAAATCGTTCCATGACTTGCAAATACTATCTAGCTTTTTTTCAAACATTTTGAGGGTATGTTGATTTAAAAATATGAAAGCTAATGATCTCTAACCTCAAGAAACAGCTGATTTTCACTAGAAAATCAGCTGTTTCTTGGCAAATTTTGTTTTGCGAAAAATTGCAGAACAAAATTTCTACGTCTTGGTGACATCAAATATGTCTGTTACAGTTCTATACAATTTTGCCTAAAAATGTGTGCATTTTAATCAGAGCCTTACTTTTCCACTTAGTAATTTTAGCATTCCACTGATGTGAGTGTCCATCACTTATAAAATAAGAAAAAAAGGGTTAATTGCTAGTTTTTACGTTAATTTGGGATTATTATTATTTTATATCATAAAACATAATTTGTTGGTCATCATATGGTTTTGTAAAAGAACATTCAATGTTAATTTAAATAGTTGCTAAGAAAAATAGGTAACTAATTTGTCCCATGTTAGTCAGATGAGACAATAATACGCTTAGAGCAGTTATTAGTTCCTTTATATCATATTGTTGCACGTTTTTTTATTTATTTAGCATACATGTAGCAAAATAAAATGTGATATTTCAGTAAATTATTTTATTTAAATTAATAGAGCGGGTTTTAAAATCGTTACTAAGTGGAACCAAAAAACGTCTACATGATTTTTAATCGTTTATTATTAATTAACTTTATGATGTTATAGTAAACCTTCAATATTTTTATAAACTTTAAATATTAGTCAGTAAAAATCTCAAAACAAAAATACGAAAAATAGAAAATAAAATCAGACCACCAATTTTACAATGTGTACACGTTTAAAAAAATCCGCCCGAATACAAAACAATATGTACTGCGAAAGGTTTGTTTTTTTAGAACCAAACAAATAAAATATTAAACCAAATAAATCTACAACACAAACTTAAAAAAAAAACTACGAAGTAAATAAAACTACTTGACTCAAATTGCAAGACTTCGCACTTCAAAATTCAAAACCGAATCTAACCAACCAATTTACCAGACCAAACTTTTAAAACGAATTAATGACGGACGTTTACGATTTACGACACACTAAAACGCAATTCACAAGAAAGAACGATTTTAACACCAAACCTTTGAATAGACAGAACTATACAGGCACCTACAAAACCCAAAGATGCAGCCAGACATGGGAGAAGGTCGTTCTTTCAAGGAAAATCTTAACACCGCGATTCAGGGAATGACGTCACATGCACAACGCCATCTATCGCATGCGTCTATAATCAATACCGCACGCAGTTGATCTAGATCTCTCGATAGATGGCGCTGTTTTAATGTTATACTCCGGAAACATTGTTTTAATTTTTATTAATTTACATTTTTTTAAGATGTGAACTGATTACGATTAAACAAAAAACTTAATGTTACTTCAATTGACTCACATATTGTTGCGTATAAAAGTTACGTGAAGTTGTGATACCAAGTGCACATAATCCATTTTTTTTTTAAATAAATGAATTTTTGTAAAATAAAAGTAGCCTATGTTACTCCTTATTACATCAGCTACCTGCCAATAAAAGTCCCGTCAAAATCGGTCAAGCCATTTCAGAGATTAGCGATTACAAACAGACAGACAGACAGACAGACAAAAATTTAAAAAAATGTTATTTTGGTGTATGTACCGTATATATATTCATATGCAAGTAAGAAAAAACGGTTATTTCAATATTACAGACAGACACTCCAATTTTATTTATATGTATAGATGTATAGATTATTTTGGAACTATGATATCTCCTTAGATATTCATTAAAATCAAACGATGTCAAGGGCAATTTTGTTCAAAATCAAATGCTTGTGATGATTAACGTATTTATTTGGATAAGGATTAATATCATGTTAATGAAAATACCTTTGTAAATAATGAAGCTCTTTAAAATCAAATTTGATTTCCACAAAAAGGGTATATAGTGACTTAACCTTAAAAGATAGATATATGTTCTCGCGGACTTTGTTTTAGAACTTTTCATGAGAAATAATTCCGTAGTACATAATTTTTGCGTATCTTTAACCGTTTACGCAGCGCACGCAACGGAAGCTCTCGAAAAGGAATTCATTTTCCCGATTTTGAAACATTTCTCACTGCTGCTCCGCTCCTATTAGTGATAGCGTGATGTTACATAGCCTATAGCCTTCCTCGATGAATGGACTATCCAACACTGAAAGAATCATTCAAATCGGACCAGTAGTTCCAGAGATTAGCGCGTTCAAACAAACAAACAAACAAACTCTGCAGCTTTATAATATTATAGTAAGTATAGATGTGTGCTAGTATGTGAGCCTATGACAGGTATACGCAACATTTACTATAAAAGAGACAGCAAAGTAACAATTTGTAGTTACAAAAATGTTATAAATAAGTTAAAATATAATATTTTCTTAAAATTAAATGGGTTTGTGCGGTATAAATTAACAAGAAATTGATACAGAAAGAAAGAAATTAAGATATTGACAAAGGTTAAAAAAAATTTACTAATTAGGTTGGTTAATGCGCTCCCGTACCTCCGAAACTGATCGTCTGAACTTGTTAAAGGAGACGCCGAATAAATCAGAGTCTAATGATTTAAAACTGCTATTATAGTTTCTGCATATTCGAAGTATCGGAGCGTTAAGATCGAGGTTCGATTTACGGAAAGGAATATGGAAAAATCTACTGATGGGATATCTAGGGGGTTTCAAGGGAACTGAATACTGAATACGCTCGATTAAATCGCTGCATTTAACAATTCCGTTAACAATTTTGTATAAAAATATAAGGTCACGCGAACGGCGACGGTCTCTCAACATCTTAATGTTGAAAAATTTTATGCGCTGCTCGTACGGACAGCGATGGCTTATTCCTCTAGATATAAAGGCGAGATGTTTAGAAAAAGCTCGCTGTATTTTCTCAACTCTTTGAGAATGAACAGCGTAGTACGGATTCCATGCAACACTGGCGTATTCCAACCGACTACGTACTAGAGTGTTGAACAAAACTATCCTGGTCTTTGGAAGTTGAAAGCCTCGAGTGTTGCGTTTAACGAACCCCAGCATCTGAGCCGACTTTTTGACAACGTCACTGATGTGCGGCTTAAAACTTAGTTCGTCGTCGACCAGAACCCCTAGATCTCGCATTTGCCGTACCTTTGTTAATACTGTGCTGCACAGTGTATAGGAAGTTGGAAAAGATGACTTTTTTCTAGAGAAACGGATGAAGAAGCATTTTTGGGTGTTTAAAGTCATGTTGTTAGCTGTGCACCTGTTTTCAATGTTTTTTAGATCACTTTGAACAAGCGCGCAGTCCGCAGGTCCCGTAATCTTTTTGTAAATTTTTAAGTCGTCAGCGAACAACAAGGCTTCACAATGACTGATTTTGATAATAAATCAAGAGGACAACATTTTGGATTTATGTCTCATCTGGGTCCAGCCACAAAACCATTTGAAATAATTTCTATAGATACAATAGGAGGTTTTGGAGGGTCAAGATCTACAAAAAAAAATACATTTATTAGTCGATCATTTCACTAGATACGCATTTATCATAACTTCAAAAACTCAAAGTGCAAATGATTTGTAGAAATTAGAAAATTGAACCCTAGTTTATTGCCTAATAATATTATAATGTGTACCTCCTTAGTACATAAAGACTTAGCTCAATACTGTTGTCTATGAAATCCTTTCAAGTGATTGTCATTGTATTGGTCTAGTATTGGTAACAATAAAACTATTTTTCTTATGTTAATGCTGTTTACTCTTATTAAAATTAACAGGTTATGGGCCCAGTCCATGTTATTTTTGCTCATAAGTAAAATAATAAAGTAAACAGTGAAAAATTTGTGAAAATTGTAAAAACAAAAGAAAGAAGTTCGGTATAAGCTCGAAACTCAACACGTATTTTATTATACTTCATCAGCGAAAATGTCGTCAAACAATACGATGGCACTGATTGAAAAGCTGACTGGAAGAGAAAACTATCCTACATGGAGATTTGCAGTGCAAACCTACCTCGAACATGAGGAATTATGGAGTTGTGTCACCGCGAAACCTGATGAAGCAATTGATTCCAAACTTGACACAAAAGCTAAGTCGAAAATTATTTTATTAGTACATCCAATAAATTATGTACATATTCAAGAAGCCAAAACGGCTAAAGAAGTTTGGAATAATTTGGCCAAGGCTTTCGATGACAAAGGTTTGACACGCCGTGTTGGTCTGTTGAGAGATCTGATCAATACAACACTTGAAAATTGTCTGAACATTGAAGAATATGTTAACAAGATCATGACCACTGCTCATAAGCTACGCAACATTGGATTTGAGGTCAATGACGAGTGGCTTGGGACTTTATTACTTGCCGGTTTACCAGAAATGTATCAACCTATGATCATGGCACTTGAAAGCTCTGGTGTGACAATTTCAGCTGATTCCGTGAAGACTAAGCTTCTGCAAGATGTGAGAAACTCTGAGTCTAATGCATTGTATGTTAAAAGCAAGGGGAAACAATTTGTCAACAAAGCTCAAGATAAAAATAAAACTGGTAAAGGTCCAAGGTGTTATGTGTGCAATAAATATGGGCACATAAGTAAAAATTGCCATAATAAGAAAAAGGAACAGAAGTCTAATGCGAACACTGATTCTGGTTATGTCGCCGTGTTTTCTGCAACAATAAACAACGACAACAATTGGTATATTGATTCTGGAGCGTCAATGCATATGACAATGAACCGTGATTTACTCTATGATGAAATTATACCTCCGATTTCCACAATAAGAGTAGCTAATGACAAAAAGCTAGCTGTGAAGGCTTGTGGAAAAATAAATCTTAATATTGTCAACATGCAAGGCAAGTTGGAAACTATCAAGGTACAGAATGTTCTATATGTTCCTGATTTGGCTACCAATCTTCTCTCTGTCAGTCAAATTATAAATAGTGGCTGTCAAGTGCAATTTAATAAACAAGGCTGTAAAATCCTAAATAAAACAAACAAGCAAGTTGCAGCTGCTAAAATGATAAACAATATGTACAGGCTAGTTACACACAGTATTCCAGCATACATATCTACTTCTACAGAGAAAGATTCGTATTTATGGCATCAGAGGATGGCTCATTTAATTTTGAAGATTTAAATAAACTATCAGAAAGTGCAGGAGTCATAATTGAAAATACAGACAAAGTGATATGCATCTCATGTTTGGAAGGAAAGCAAACAAGATTACCATTTCCTTCAGAAGGTTCCCGAGCTCAAGCAAAGCTAGAACTTATTCACTCCGATGTCTGTGGCCCAATGGAGACACCGTCTCTTGGAGGTGCTCGCTACTTTATTACGTTTATCGACGATTATACCAGGAAAGTTTTTGTATACTTAATCAAAAGAAGATCAGAAGTATTTCAAAAATTTCAAGAATTCAAAGTACTGGTTGAAAATCAACTTGATTTAACTATAAAATCTCTCCGCACAGATAATGGGACTGAGTATTTAAGCAATGATTTTCAAAGTTTTCTCAAGAAATCTGGAATTGTACATCAAAAGTCCACACCTTACACGCCACAACAAAATGGCTTAGCGGAAAGGATGAACCGCACATTGTTAGAAAGAGCTAGATGTATGCTCTTAAATGCAAAACTTCAAAAGCAATATTGGGCAGAGGCTGTGTCAACTGCAGCTTACATCACAAATAGATGTCCAACAAGGGCTTTAGCCTTTTTAACACCGGAAGAGATGTGGACCGGTAAAAAGCCAGATATCACACATATGAAAATCTTTGGTTGTGAAGCTATGGTACATGTTCCAAAAGAAAAGTCTAAGAAGTGGGACTCTAAGGCAAACAAAATGATATTTATTGGGTACATGGAAAATACTAAAGGATATAGACTTTTGGATCCCAAAACAAGAAAAGTCACTATAAGCAGAGATGTGATTTTTCTAGAAAGCTCAGTAAAAAGAAATTATGCTATGGTACCATTATCAGAGTCAGTCTCTAATACCTGTGAAGATACTTCTGTAAAAACTATTTCTGACACAACTTTGCCGAATTTATCTGAAAGTATTGAAGATACAAAAGAGGAATCCAGTGATGATTTTTACTCAGATGAAGGTTCTTTATATGAACCAGAGGTAAATGTAGACCACACAGAATTCGAGTCAAATATAACCACAAGATCTAAAGCAAAATTGTGTAAAAAAGGAAATACCTATATGTGTACAGAAGAAGTTACAGGACAAGAAAATTTGCCACAAACATATAGTGAGGCAATATGTCATGAAAATGTGGATGCTGAAAAATGGAAGCAATCTATTGAGGAAGAACTAAAGGCACATGCAAAGAATGAAACTTGGCAATTAATTAAGAAACCTGAAGGAGTGCGGGTGATTGGCTGCAAATGGGTCTTCAGAATAAAAGGCATTGATTATAAAGAAGTATACTCTCCAACAGTAAGGTATGACTCAGTACGAGTTTTACTTTCAGAGGCCGCACAACATAATTTGAATATCTTTCAGTTTGATGTTAAAACTGCATTCTTATATGGTGATGTCAAAGAAGACATTTATATGACACCGCCTGAAGGTTTGGATGCCGATTCTAATATGGTATGTAAACTCAAACGTTCTCTTTATGGTCTTAAACAGGCACCACGGTGTTGGAACCAAAAGTTTGATACCTCACTGAAGAAATTTGGTTTCAACAATAGTCATGCAGATAGGTGTTTGTATGTTGGAAATGTAAACAACAATAAAGTTTATTTATTATTGTATGTTGATGACGGGCTACTACTTTCAAAGTCAAAAGAGTCATTAAATACAGTAATGCATGAATTAAAGCAAAACTATGAAATAAAGCAGTGTGATCCAAAGAATTTTGTTGGATTACAAATTGAAAAATCTGAAGGATGTATCTTTATTCACCAGTCAAAATATATTGAGAGATTATTGTATAAATATAACATGCAAGAAGCTAACTGCAATAATATTCCAGTAGACCCACACACCACACTGGAGATGAGCACTGGGTCTGTGGATAAGAATATTCCATACCGAGAGGCAGTTGGATCACTAATGCATCTGGCTGTGGTAAGCAGACCTGACATCATGTATGGAGTTAGTCTGGTAAGTCGATATCTCAATTGTTTTGATCACACTCATTGGAATGTCGTCAAGAAGATAATGAAATATCTAAAGGAAACCAAAGACTTTGGTTTGTGTTATTCATCATCTCAGCAAAATAAAATTGTAGCTTACAGTGATGCAGATTATGCTAAAGACACTACCACTAGAAAGTCATTAACTGGCTATGTGTTTATTAAAAATGGAGCTGCCATAACATGGGCAACACAACGTCAGCATAGTGTTGCTTTATCCACAACGGAAGCGGAATTTATGGCTGCTTGCTCTGCAACCAAAGAAGCCTTGTGGTTAAAAAGAATGTTACTAGATATTGGTGAATTTAACCAGGATTCTATTTGTTTGAATATTGACAATCAAAGTGCAATCTGTTTAATAAAAAATGTGGACTACCACAAACGTTGTAAGCATATTGATGTTAAGTACAATTTCATCAAAGAAAAGTATAGTGAAAAACAAATAGATTTAAATTATGTTTGTACTAAGGAACAATATGCTGATATCTTTACTAAGGCTCTGCCTAGAGATAAATATCAATATCTAAGGAATAAAATAGGTGTTAAGAAATTAAAATTGTTCATTAGTACTGGATAAAACTTAATATTAACTTTGGTCAGAATTTGTTCAGTTGATTGTGTTCTGAATGTATATTTTTAAGACCAGAGTTCAGATTGTTGTTTATTTTCTAAAATTAAATTTGTTTTTTAAGTGAAAGGGTTCAAATTTGGTGAGAGTGTAGAAATTAGAAAATTGAACCCTAGTTTATTGCCTAATAATATTATAATGTGTACCTCCTTAGTACATAAAGACTTAGCTCAATACTGTTGTCTATGAAATCCTTTCAAGTGATTGTCATTGTATTGGTCTAGTATTGGTAACAATAAAACTATTTTTCTTATGTTAATGCTGTTTACTCTTATTAAAATTAACATGATTTTATCAAACTAGTCACACAAATATCAGAAACAGAAGATGTTGGTATGCTGCTCACTGATCAATATCCAGGTATAAAATCAAAAGAATTCAAGAAATTTTTAGAGAAAAAACAAATACCTATTATGGTATGGTAAATGAGAGATTAAACCAAGCTTTAGTGAACAAAATTCGATGCAAAATTAATGAAAATGGAAATAAAAGAGCTTGGACAACAATAGCTCATGAGTGTGTCGATAAATATAATCAAACTATTCACCGCAAGAGAAGAAAGACAAAACTGAAAATTACTGGTTAAGAGATAGAACAAAAGCTTTAGAAAATACAATAAAATCACACAACTACAACAAACTGTTATTTGATAAGAACAGAAAACACCATGAATTTAATATTGGGGATATGGTATATGGAAATAAGCTAAACAGGAAAAAGCTGGATGAGTTGAAAATTGGACCTTATCGAATTATAGAAAAACTTTCTAAATCAATATACAAAATCGACACTGGACATAAGAAAATAGAGTCAAATTTATTTCACATCAAAAATTATTCCAGCATGCATAATAGATGGTAATGAATTCATGGGATCATCGTTTGAATGATTTTCCTGGAAGATGGATCAAAAAGATCCCTTTGAAAATCATTTCATTCAGCAGTAGAATCTCTTTGGTTTTTATTTTGATTTCTTTTTTTTAATATTTTATTTGAGACCCGTGTGACATGAAAAGTCAGATAAACTGACAGAAAAGGAAGGCTTAGAATTAAAGATTTTTATCTCGTAATTTTGTTAAAATATTGAAGTAGAATACAATAAACGTAAAATGTCGTTTCTCTAATAAAATTGAGCAACACAAGTGTTTATTTTGTATTCAAAGAAAACCTAAAAAAATAATCTTATATACATATGTCTGACTCTGTATGCTTGACAATGTAAATTTACATTGTTAGGCATACAGATACAGACATAGGCATACATACATCTTTCATTGCCAAAAACAGAAGAGAGCTGGTGTCGTGAAAACAACAATAACGTTCATATTCCAGATGACGCACTTATATGATCCAAATTGTAAATCAACGCAAGCGCAGCCGCGGACAAAAGCTAGTCTTTACATACAATATAATTGTAGTGCTTCTTTACATATAATAAAATCGTAGAGCTGTTATTCCTGTACACTGAATATTTTTTGGTTTGTATTTTTTTTTTTGAGATCGATTCTTACGCCATTTTTTTTTTATTTTGAGTTATCTTCTAAACTGCTGTGAAATTGTCGATCAAATTTTCCTCAAATGTTGTTATGTTAATAGGCCTATCTATACTTCTATACTAATACTAATATACTAATAATCTATATCTATACTCTATACTAATATTATAAAGAGGAAACCTTTGTATTTTTGTATGTTTGTATTGAATAGGCTCAAAAACTACTGGACCGATTTCAAAATTTCTTTTACCATTACTTAGAGGGATTCTTCCGAATCCGTATAGGCCATATTTTATCCCGGAAAATAGATAGGATTTTTCGTGGTAGTGAAAATTGTGGAGTAAGGCGTCGAAAAACTGCCGTACGTTAACGATTCTCGCGAACGCTGCCTAAATGGTTAGAGATGTATGGTTGACTTCTATAGAAAAGTTTTAGAACTCAATAATGCCTACAAAAAAGTCCGCGATAGTATAAACCAAACATTTATATTTTAGCCATTATAACCACTTTTCCATAGAATAAAAGTAATTAAAATGATTAGCCTATGTTTATTGATCATATTATCGTCAAATACTAATCCTTATCCAAATAAACTATTTAGTGAGCAAGATTGTTTCAATAGCTATAAATTACATTTTATTTTATTCCAATCAGACAATGCATTCAAAAGATATTACGAATTTAAAATTGTGAGAAAGCTTAAAAAATAAATGTCCACCCGTGCGAAGCCGGGGCGTGTCGCTAGTAATATTATAAAGAGGAAACATTTGCATTTTTATATTTTTGTATTGAATAGGCTCAAAAACTACTGGACCGATTTCAAAATTTCTTTTACAATTATTTAGAGGGATTCTTCCGAATCCGTATAGGCTATATTTTATCCCGGAAAATAGATAGGATTTTTCGTGGTAGTGAAAATTGTGGAGTAAGGCGTCAAAAAAACTGCCGTACGTTAACGATTCTCGCGAACGCTGCCTAAATGGTTAGAGATCTATGGTTGACTTCTATAGAAAAGTTGTAGAACTCAATAATGCCTACAAAAAAGTCCGCGATAGTATGAACTAAACATTTATATTTTAGCCATTATAACCACTTTTCCATAGAATAAAAGTAATTAAAATTATTAGCCTATGTTTATTGATCATATTATGGTCAAATACTAATCCTTATCCAAATAAACTATTTATTGAGCAAGATTATTTCAATAGCTATAAATTACTTTTTATTTTATTCCAATCGGACAATCCATTCAAAAGATATTACGAATTTAAAATTGTGAGAGAGCTTAAATAATAAATGTCCACCCGTGCGAAGCCGGGGCGGGTCGCTAGTTTATTATAATATTATTTTCCCTGGGAGATACGCAATTTCAGGGGTCGAAACAGGTTCAGTGTTCAAAAATACTGATTTTACTGACCAGAAATCTAAAAAAACTGACTTTTACTGACCATCTGAACTAACTTAAAATAAAAGTTTCATGTGGAATTGAAAAAAAAAATATTATTGGCCTCCACCATCCCCATAGCCAACCATCACCACCTTTTTATTATTAAAAAGTTTACAAATAGTTGGTCTGTCCAATAATACCAAAGCCTCGTTCATTAATCTTGTGACGCCTTTATTCACATTGGGACCATCAGATCCGAGCATAAGTCTTTTTCTGGAAAGCTCAGCATTGTCTAAAGCATCGTTCAGTTTGTTGAAAATATCTTGGGAGGTTGCTTTACCGATGAAAAAGGTTTCCAGGTGACTCGTAACTATCATCTCCTTTATTGGAGACCAGTATTTGATAGCGACTTGAAGTTCTTTTATCGATCCAGCATTACACGTTTCGTCGTAACAAAGAGTGAAATAAGAATTTTTACAGTCGTTTAGCATCTCTTTTTTTTAAATACGGCCCTATCGCATCGCAAATTAGATATTGTGCCTTGGTTGTAGACATAGAAAAATCTTCTGGTACCGAATTCGAGAACATTGCCATGAAAAGCTCTTTTATTGAACTGCAGGATGGCTCTATAGAATAATCAGATGCTACCATCTTCATAGCCCATAAAATCTCAGCTCTGGTAGCCCCATCTTTAACACTATATAGTTGAACGGGTGCTCTACCGGGTGAACCAATCGTCGGGTCTTCAACGGGCCGAACACTTGCTAGATGTAATTGAGATGCAGCCAGCTTCACCTTTGACTGTTCAATATGTTTTTTTGATGATGCATGTTGCTCCAAAGCCTCAAATCCCCAAGCCACAGAAAACGTTTTCATGCACACACAACAGAAAAAACCTCATTTTCACCATCCCATTTATTTCGAGAAAAAAAGTAGGATTGGACTTTTTTCCTCGAAATAATGATGCTACAATATTAAGTTGCCACAAGACATCATAATAGAGCATCAGCTGTTAGTTGCCCTCAAACCATCACTGGGCCCGGCTAAGAAAGTTAGAAATGACTAGAAATTTGTTTTTTGTTGACACAATCTAAACGTATATTTAAAATGCTAATGTTAGGATGGGAAGACAGGGTTTTCTCTATGACCACCAACTCCAATCATCTCCCCTTTGGTCTCCTGGTGAAAGTAAGGAAGTTTGGTCGCGGTTGTGGGTGGCGAAAATGTGAAAAAGTGTTGCAACTGATGAAATGAATGGACTTGAAAGGTGAAACCCGAGCAACGCCGGGTTTGGCTGCTAGTAGGTATACTATAAGATATATATTTCTTAAGCAAAATCTAGAATGAAGAAGGTAGGCGTAAAAAGGAACGACACAGACAGACAAAATTGTGTCAGTAAATAATTAATAAGGTTCCAAAAAAATATATGGAGCAATATATGTGTTGATCTCAAAAAACTGAAAAAACTGACCATTTTCTCAAAAAACTGACTTTTACTGACCATGCTAAAAAAAACTGACTTTTACTGATTTTACTGACTAGTTTCGACCCCTGCAATTTTGAATTATGCTGTTTCTTTATGTATGTTTTGATTTACGCGCTAAACCACTGGATAATAGTTATTTAATTTTTCCTCAAATAAACTGCTCTTCAATTAATAGGGTATGTCTTATTACGCTATTCCCCTTGTTTTTTTTTTGCATTTCTATCTTGCGATCAGTCATTCAGACTATAAGGTGGGTGCTTTTTGTCGTAGGGGGCGCCGCTCCCATATGAACCATGCCCTTTCTTTCACTTTGGCTGGAAATTAGCTTCTAGTCAAAGATGTATCGCCGGTTTTTGAGTCGACGAATGGTTTCCGGTATAGTCAGCTGCCCTGCCAGCTGGTTCGGGTGCTTTGTCAGTCTTGACTTATATTTGGCTGCGCATGTGTCTATTTCATCTGCTATCATAGGCATGCTCAAGATTTCATCATGGTGGATTGGATATTTGCTTTAAGATTGTAATTTTGTACTCTGTGTATTACTATTATGTTGGAGGTGCTGGCAGACCCCCACAGCTGTATGCCATATATCCAGATGGGCTTCAAGGCTGTTTTATAAATAAGCAGCTTGTTGTCCATGGACAGTTTTGAGTTATGTCCCAGCAGCCAGTAGAGACCCTTGTATTTAAAATTAATTTCATGGCATGCACATGAAAGGTAGATATATGCTGTCGCGGACTTTTATTTAGATCTACTTAAGGCAGACAATCCTGCGGTACATCATCTTTATGTAACTCCATTGGTTAAGGCAGCGCACGCCGAAATAGCTCTCAGATGGAAGATTTTTTTCCGACTTAATTGACACGTATCGTTATATTATGACCAAAATTACATAAAATCATTATGGATTTTAGCCTATGTGTTATTCTGATGAATAACCTATATTACTGTACAGTTTCATCCAAATCCGTCCAGTAGTTTTTTCGTGAAAGAGTAACAAACATACATACATCCTCACAAACTTTCGCATTTATAATATTAGTAGGGTAGGAAATAGGATAAAAAAAAAAATGAGCACCTTCGTACAAGTTCGCAACATTTGTTACACATGTACGGAAAGTGTAGTAAGGCGTGAAGAATAAATGCGAAGACCCCTCACCTGAAAGGAGTGCAGGCTGTCCTTCGGGCCGGCCGGCAGGTCGGGCGGCGCGGGCGGGGAGCGCGGCGCGGGGCGGGGCGCGGGCCCGCGCAGCCGCGCCGCCAGGTGCCGCAGCGGCAGCTCCTCGTCAGAGTCGGACGCGGAGGGCGAGGACGGTTCCCAGTGGTCGGCGGCGGCGGGCGGCGAGCGCGGCGCCACGAGCGGCGGCCGGCGCGTGGTGTGTCGCTCGGGCTCGGCCAGCGGCTCGGCGTGCGCCAGCACCGGGTCCAGCGCGCCGCGGTAGCGCGGCACGCGCAGGCGCAGGCGCCGCGCCACCTGCCGCATGACGGCGTCGCAGCGCGCGTTGATCTTGAGCGCCGCAACCGAGTCCTTGGGCGTCCATTGCAGGTTGACGATGTAGAGCGCGGGGCGGGCGCGCGGCGCGCTCTGCATGCGCCACAGCCGTGGGTAGCGGCGCAGCACCTTGAGGCTAGAGCCCAGGCACAGTACGACGTCGGCGCGCGCGGCGTGGCGCAGCGCGCCGGCCCAATTGAGAGGCCAGGCAGCGCGGCCGCGCTCGCCGAAGTGCACGATGGAGTCCCGCAGCTCGGCGCCGCACGCGTGACACAGGCGGCGCGTGCCGTGCGCGTGGCGCGCCGTGCGCTCCGTGGTGTCGAAAGCGCGCAGGTACACGCGGCGACAAGGGGCGCACAACTCTGCGAACATGTCACCGTGCAGCTCGGCCAACGCGCGGCGGGGCAGACCAGCGCGCAGGTGCAGTCCGTCGCAGTTCTGCGACACTACGAACTTGAGCGCACCGCGCGCCCACAGCGCCGTGAGCGCCATGTGTGTGAAGGTTGGCTGCGCGCGGGACACCTCCACCCGCCTGCAAACACCCACACACGTCAGTGGCTGCGCTCCTGTACGGTTGTTCTCTCGCTGGCAGACACTCACCCGACGGTCTCGCCGCGCTGCAGCCGCGTCCACACGCCGTGCGGCCCGCGGTAATCAGGGATGTCGGCGGCTGTGCTGATGCCTGCTCCCGTGTATACCTGTTTCACATAATAGATTAGGAGATACTTAATATTTTTGCAGTACTTAATTCATTCTATCATTTTGCTGTGTCTGAGATTCATCAAACTAGCGTAAAGCTACTTACGACTTCTTTATGCATTGAAATTAAAGAAATCCAGAAGACAGTGCTAGAATGTGGGTTTGTCCCGCTTGTTGTTAAAAATGTCAATAGTCACATACACACCAGACAATCAGTCACTTGTTGGTTTTTGTAAGATACTAGCACACAGACGCCGCAGTCTTTCGACGCGCTCGGTGTAATGTTTATGCTTGGAGCGTGTGATCACACATTAAAAAATTGAAAATCGTGGACTGATATCCCTTTACAAGAAACATAAATGCTTACTGGGATCCAAGTAATAAAAAATACACCAATTGCTAGGGAAGATGCATGGCGAGTATTAGTCGCGAATTAACAATGTCCCAGTTGAAGACTAAAAGAAAAAAATGAAATCTTTAGTGGGAGGTTACAGAAGAGAATAGCATAGTCATCTTACTGGATCAGGTATTAATACACCATACCGACCAAAAGTTCAACAGTGCTATACTTAGGGATCAGTGTGGATTGGTTGGAGCGTGTTGGCGCGACGCGACGTGGTCGCAAGAAAAGTCAAGTTAAGTAAAACGATCCATGATCCATACCTCATGCTCCCGGATCGTGGATCGCAGGAATTGGTGATGCATTTTGGATCATCATCAGCATTTTTAAAAACAGTCTCATTTTGTTGCTTAAATGAGTATTTATTAATCACACTATATCTCAAATTTTCCTTGTTTACTCTTCCTATTTTTAGCCTCTGTTACATTTTTTACCTAATTTTCTTATTAATGAAAGGGTTAAATTGTCAGAACTATTTCTCACTGCAAGTCATCTATGAATGAGACAGTCAGCCTGACATTTGGAGAATGAACAAGGGCAATTATTGAAGCCAAACTTATTGTGTCTCAACTATTTTCAGGTAGTTCTAAAACACATTCAGGATCATTGCCTTAGAATGAACCATTGCAAGGCATAGCATGTAGTGCAGTGCCCGACAAGATGCACAATAAATGTGACCTCTTACCATTCAAAACAGTAGCAATGTCACCACCACCAAGACTTGAAACACCATTCCCAAGAGATTGGTAATTACTAGTATTATTTAGAACTGCATTATATATGCAAGGTTTTAAGTATTTCCCACTTACTCCAACTTAAGTTATGAATGTACTTAATCCCATAAAGAATTAAGCAAAGCTTTGACTATGGAGTTTTCTAAGAACTTTCTTGAGATCATATGCTCACCACTAGATGCTTAGCATTTCGAAGAGCGCGCGCGAGGCGACGACACTTGTCGCGCAGCACCCGCGGGCTGTCCTCTACCTCGGCTGCGCGCTCAGCGGCACGCGCGCGGCGGAGAGCGGCAGCGGCCGTGCTGGACACAGGCCTGCCCCGGCCCGCAGGCGCGACGCGGGCCGTTGGTAACGCGCGCTCCGCGGGTGCCGTGCGGACTGCCGCCGGGGTCGCTGAGCTGTCGCCGCTGAGCCGCGCGCTGGACCGCACGCTGCCTCGGTCCGACATGTCCCCGGCTAATGGCCGCGCCCGCTCCACGGCTGGTTCCGCCTTTGACGCCTGCCGCTCGTCAGCCCCGACCTTTTACACATGTCGTTCAGAGCTGACGGTCAATTGCAGCGCTCGTAAACAATCAAAGAAACCTGTCTTTTTCATCCGTCGGATACACACACAAGCACAGATAATTAATATTTTGACGACGCTGCATGTCGACCAGTCGACGGTCTGTCAATTGCACAGATAAATAAAGTCAATAGGAGGGGCAGTGTCAAAGTGGCGCTGCGAATTCCAAAAGAACTGTCATTTGAAAGTTTTTTTCTGTGATAAAACGTTTTATCAATATTATTTTGACTAAATGTTGTGTAAAAAGCTTTCAACTACGACAATTCACACTAGCAAGAAATAATAGGCTGTGAGAATAAAAATTGTATTATCACTGAGTAAGGAGTGAAAGCAAGCCGTTAGTTGGATTTATAAATGAAATTCTATTTTTAGACCCTAACTTAACAATCCAACCTTATCTAATATGTTATAGATGTTAGTATAAGGTAAATTAAGCTCATTTATCGCATTGGGCCTTGTACCTTTAAAGATAGATGTAAGGTGAAGAAATAAATAAGTGTTCCTTGTCTATTGGAGGAAGTATTGCATCGCTCTTGATAGCATTAAATGGGTCGTTTGGAAGAAGAATTATTATCGGGTCCAAGTTTTGTAGCAGTTTTGGTGTTAAGAAATTAAAATTCTTGACAATGCATGTGTGGCCAGAGTAAACGCGATATCAAAAGATAAACATTGTATTGCTCTAACTTAAATATAATAAAAATGAATGTAAATAATAAAGTCAGAAGCAGTACTAATATTTTTGTAGAGGACAGAACAGGGAAAACATACATTAACTCAAAAATTTAAACCTCAACTACAACTTGGCAAAAATAGTAGAAAATCCGGTGGTCACCACTGTGCTGTTCATAATTATGGTAACCCGCTGTGAAAGAATTTCGTACCAACCAATGATATTATAAGTAAAAAAGGTGGTATCAACCTATCGTCTTGATACTCTAAAATATTTCTTGTCCTTGCCCATTCGCACAAGGGCTTTTTTTTCAGGCGTTAAAAAAGCGCTGGGTTTAAAAAAAAATAACTTAAATGCCCTGCAAATCAAATACAGTTCCAAAAACAGCGCTGCGCTTCAAAACCCGCTGACGTGTGAACCACAAACTATGGTGTGAACTGATACATGGAAATGCATTAATTTGTTCTATTTCGAGCGTTTTTTTAACGCCCATTACAAACCGGTCGTGTGTTAGTTACAATTTTTTTTTTGAGTAAATTATTATTTACTAGCTTTTGCCCGCGGCTTCGCTCGCGTAGAATTTGGTCTGCCTCATTAAGTTACGTGACATTTTTTTTAATAATTATATTTTTTTTATGTAACTTCACATCGTACATCCCAGATTTCTAAATTCAAAATTAGTTTCCATACAATCTTTGAACACCTATACCTAATATTTAGAGGGAATCTCTTGAAGGTGGAATTATATGAATTCCTTTCTAAGTGCTCATTATTTTAGAGGGCCAAAGCCTGCCGGGGTCGCGGGACTTACGAATTACCGTGAACCCGGTACGTAAACCGTAGCACTGGTAACAACATCCCTCATGTACACAATAAGCAAATAAAATTCCCTATCTCAAAAACTACTGAACCGATTTTGATGAAACTTGCAGTATTCCCCAAGTTGAACGATAACTAGCACAAAAAAAAAATATTTAAATCGGACGTGAAGTTCCGGAGATATGCAAACTATGAATCAGTCGATGCCTACTCCTTACCGTTGCCTGCCGGGGTCGCGGGACTTTCCCATTACCGTAACCCCGGTACGTAAAGGGCTAGTGAAGGACACCGTGGATTTTAGTCAGTACAAGTCTGACAGTCCCTCCCGTCCTGCCCTGGGTGGGAGGACTCATTTGATGATTTTACCACGCTAAAAAAAAAAAAAAAACTCCTTACCGTTAAGGAGTTGTACCTTTCATCATCAGCTCAGCTACATAAGATGATGATAACCATACGCAAGTACTTAAGTTACTTCATAAGATTTACGAAAAACGATGCGTGGGCCTATAAAATTTGAGGGTTGCCCTCGATTTCTCCAAGATCCAATCATCAGATCCTGATGTGGTGGTAATGGGACACGGGAAGCACCAGCTTTAAAAAAAAAAAGAATCATGAAAATCGGTTCACCCAGTCGGTCGTAATGGGGTAACAAACATAAAATTGATAACCTCCTCCTTTTTTGAAGTCGGTTAAAAACTATCCTATGTCCTTTCTCAAGTTCCAAACTATGTCTGTACCAAATTTCACACAAATCGGTTCAGTAGTTTAGGCGTGAAGAAAAGACAGACAGACAGACAGAGTTACTTTCGCATTTATAATATTAGTTAGGAAAGTTAGGAATAGTTAGGAATAAAATCAGTAAGTGTTTAATATCAAGAGTTGCCTGATATTAACCAGGATGAAACAACACAACTTGCACTGATAAGAGTAACTAAGTGGAGTAGAAATAAAACCACAACTTGTCACTTGCACTGAAAGAATTGTAATTGTTCTCAAAAAAGTTTAACATCGTCGGACCTATATACTACGGCCGGAGAATCACGATAGCGCGATTTAGAAAACCGTACAACGCCATCTATCGAGCGTCGGGTAAACTTTGTGTCAATATTTGGGTTTATTGGTTTGACGGTTAACATGCCGCCCACCATGGACATTTAGTGAGGAAATGTCCTTCTTAAACATACATGAAGTAGGTATACAGTACATTAAGAAATAAATTGCATGCAATAAATGTTTGCTCTAGAGGTTTGATTTACATTATAATCGATAGCTCTCCGAATCCTTAATGGGTTGTATACAAAAATATAGATTGAGCTTAAACAAATATCAAGTAAAAATATGGTAACAATACCAGTGTATAACAATTGAGCTAAAATTATAAAAAAGTTAAAATTTGTAAAAGTTTAACATGCAAAACAAAATAACAAATGTTATGTAAATTAATCTACAACTGGTAAAATACATAATTTCGAGGTTGGTCTTTTCAACACAGAAGAACCCGTACGCAATGTGACTACACGAGTGATTTTGTCATCACCTGGATGTTTTTGTTCGATACGACCTAATAGCCAGCGACTCGGTGGTAAGTCGTCTTCTTTAATTAAAACTATGTCACCGATCTTAGGTTCCGGTACCTGCCTAGCCCACTTATATCGATGCATGAGGTTTGAAATATATTCTGAAGACCAACGTCTCCAGAAAGATTGCAACATTCGTTGCACGAATTGCCAACGCGTCAAACAACTTACGTTTGAGTTGTCATACGTGCAGTCAGGTACATTTAAAACGGGCTCTCCAATCAAAAAATGTCCTGGAGTTAATGGCATCAGTTCACCAGGATCAGTTGCACTACTGATGCTTATCGGCCGCGAATTCAAGCAAGCCTCCACCTGAGCGAGAAGTGTACTCATTTCTTCATAGGTAAGGGTTGATTCGCCTATTACCCGTTTTAAATGGTACTTGGTGGATTTCACACCGGCTTCCCATAACCCACCAAAGTTGGGACCATGCGGCGGAATGAAATGCCACTCAGTACCGTGGGATTCAAGGTGCTCTGCTATTTTAGGTCTTATGGCAGTTAGTTGCTGCAGCTCCTTGGATGCTCCTACAAAGGTGGTGCCATTATCGCTCCATAATTTAGCGCAGTGGCCTCGACGGGACACAAATCGCCTGAATGCTGCAAGGAAAGCTTGAGTGGTCATGTCACTAACAATTTCTAAGTGTAGGGCGCGAGTGCACATACATACAAAAAGGCAGATATATCCCTTGTATGCATGATGCCCACGACCCTTGGTAGTGCGTATTTTGACTGGACCAGCGTAGTCAACTCCGCTGTGCAAAAATGGCCTTGCAGGTGTGCAACGAACTGTTGGAAGTGAACCCATCAATTGATGCTGGGCGCTTTGACGATATCTAGCGCATTTTACACACTTTGTAAAGTGTTTTTTAACCAAATTTTTTGCTCCTATAATCCAATATGCCGTTCTCAGATAACCAAGCATTAGCTGCGGGCCTCCGTGCAACGTTTTCTGGTGGGCATCTGCCACAATAAGCTCTGTTAAATGATTATCGCTAGGTAATAATATAGGATGTTTCGTTTTCTCTTCTAATTCCGAGTTCTGTAGTCTGCCCTTGGCTCTTATTATACCTTGATTATCGAAATAGGGACACAAAGATTTTAATTTACTTTTTACTGATATGGGTTCGTTCTTTTGTAATTGTAAATAGTCTTCATTAAAACTTTCTGCCTGTGTCTTTCTTATACAACTATTTAATGCATCTTCTAGTTCACTCTTTTGTAAATACGTTTCCTGATTTTTGCCCTTTTTTAAAAACCGCCGACAATATGCTATCACTCTAAGCAATCTCGGCAATGAAGAAAATCTTTCTATAATAGAATCATCTGAAACTATACCTGCATGTATTCTAACAGATTCTTCTAAATTAATCTTAAGATCTTTTGGCCTTTCATATTCTATAATTTTGTTCATCAGAAATGACGGTCCTGAAAACCATACTTTGTGTTCCTCCAACAGACTAGGTAGTAGACCTCGTGAGGCACAGTCTGCGGGATTGTCCTTTGTAGAGATATGAAACCATTGGCTAGGTTTTGTTGCTGATAATATCTCTGAGGTACGGTTAGCAACAAACGTTTTCCATCTGCTTGGGTGACTGTTGAGCCAAGCTAGAACGACTGTAGAATCCGTCCAGGCGGCAATTTTTTCCTGTGGTATGTTTAATATTTCAGCCGTTTCCAAAAGTAGCTGCGCCATCAGCACCGCTCCACACAACTCCAAACGAGGGATGCTAATTTGCTTAATGGGAGCCACTCGAGTTTTCGCAACCAGCAAGGAAACACGTACCTGTCCGTCCACGTCGACTCTGCGTAGATATATGACAGCTGCATATGCTACTTTAGAAGCATCGCTAAACCCGTGTAATTCTAGATCATCGGTTGGTTTGGTTCCTAGCCAACGAGGTACTTGAATTCTGGTAATGAGTGAGAGCTCGGCACGGTAAGTACACCATTCTTGTATTAAATCTATGTTTAGTTCCTCATCCCAGCTGACCCCGGCGAGCCACAATTTCTGAATAAATATTTTGGCCAACACCATACATGGTGCCAACCAACCAAGCGGGTCAAACAATTTTGAAATTTCGGAAATTATGGCTCTCTTTGTTACAGGCGCTGTCAACTCGGACGGAAGGTTAACGGAATACTGAAACACGTCTTCTCTACGATTCCAGGTAAGACCTAAGATTTTAACTGTACTGTCTAACTTTATTTGTATATTATTGCGCTCTTCATTTTCCTCTGTTGTGTGTTCTATTAGATTTTCCTTTGTGTTTGTGCTTGTTTCTAAATTTTGCTCTTTTATCTTATCCCTCTCCATTGCTTGAATAACTTCTAACATGTTTTTTGAATTACTATTCCACTTCTGCAATTCAAATCCCCCGCTTTTCAATAACGCTGTAATTTGCTTGAATATTTCAGTTCCTTCTTCAACGCTGTCGCACCCTGTCATCAGATCGTCCATATAAAACGCGTTCAAGACTTTATCACAGGCCAGTGGATACTTATCGCCTTCATCGTAAGCAAGCTGCTGAAGCGTACGAACTGCCTGATATGGAGCCGAAGCGGTGCCGAATGTGACAGTGAGCAACTCAAAGTCTTGTAGTTGCAGGTCCGGGCTGTCTCGCCATAAGATTCTTTGAAACATGACGTCTTCCTCAGCTACCCGTACTTGCCGATACATTTTAACAATGTCAGCTACAAGACCAATGGTGTGCCGGCGCCATTTTAGAATGGTGTGCCGCAAATCAGCCTGCAGCTTGGGACCGACCATCAGTGTATCATTTAATGATACACCCGTATTGTTTTTTTCAGATGCGTTGAATACTACCCGAACTT
Source organism: Agrotis puta (assembly GCA_943136025.2). Classification (NCBI taxonomy): domain Eukaryota; kingdom Metazoa; phylum Arthropoda; class Insecta; order Lepidoptera; family Noctuidae; genus Agrotis; species Agrotis puta. Next base: position 19,158,122 of record OW964175.2, on the reverse strand, counting down.
TCGTAGTAGTTTTGTCCTCTCGTATAACCGCATGGTGGGGTAAATAAACTGCTTCTTGTCTTTTTGTATCATTTTTCCCTACAGCCTTCATGTGTCCTAATAGTAAGTACTCTTTGATTACCTTTGTATATTCTTCCTTTAATTTTTCATTCTTTCCTAATCTTTTTTCCAGAGACTTGAATCTTGATTCACTTATGCCGCGTGAGTTCCCTGCTTTGCATGGAGGATTCACATCTCGAAATGGAAGCCTGACCACATACCGACCGCTTTCGTCTCGTTTTGTAGTTTTTCTATACAGTTCTTCACATTTCTGTTCTTCAGGTGTAAGTAAATTGTTTGTTTTAGCCTTTTCTTCTACTTCCCAAAATTTCCTAAGACTATCATCTTCGTTAATCTGGGCGTGCATGACACTAATATTTTTTGAATTGATTTTATTTTCGGTACTAACAGTACCAGACAGGATCCACCCTAAGGCGGTGCTTTGTGCGATCAAAGTGCCATGTGGACTCTTTACGATCCCTTCCTGTATGATACAGCTGTATACATCGGCACCCAACAGAATGTCAATCCTATTGGGCGTGTTGTACTGTGGATCGGCAAGGTACAAACCCTTTGTTTGAACCCAGTCGAAATTGCATGTTTCGATGACCTTCTCTGGCAGGTACGTTGTTATTTTCTTTAACACGTAAGCGTTAAAGTGAAGCTGAAAATTTGGGTCTACACGGGACTGAATAGTGACCTGCACTACATGCTTGGCTATGGTGGACTTGCTATTACCTAAACCAGTGATGATGCCATGCACCGGAACTCTCTTCAGTCCTAACAGTTGTACTGTAGTTTCTGTAATGAAACAAGCCTGGGAGCCTTGATCAAGCAAGGCTCGGACTGTCTGTGGATGACCTATCTTCGACTCGGCCTTTATTAGAGCCGTGGCTAATAAAACCGATCGTGGTTTTAGAACGGTGCCCGTTGAAAGGCAGGATACTATAGGTTCATCGTTGGCTGCGGGAGTAGACGAATCAACGGATGCGTCGGCATCGCTAACGGGGTGTAACAAAGAGTGATGACGCTTCTTACACACTCTACAGGTGGCAGGATTCTTACACGCATATACGTTGTGATTGCTGCCTAAGCAATTAAAACAGATGTTTTGCTTAGCTACATAATCACGTCTCACGTCTAACGGTTGTTTAGCGAATTTTTTGCAGAAACAAAGTTTGTGTGACGACTCCTGACAGTATTCACAACGCTTAGCTGATGTATTCGTGACCAACAAGGCTTTATGATCGTGGGAAGTAGAACCTTTACCCTGGTGAGCTGAAGACCGATTTGGTTCAACGAACTCTAACGCGCGATACCTGGTTTCTAAAAACGTCTTAAATTGTTCCATGGTTGGCAATTCATTGCCACTGATGTTACCGATGCTTAATTCCCACTGCTTACGCGTTTCAAAATCTAATTTGTACGATACAATGTGAATGATTATTACGTCCCATGTAGTCACATCGACGTTCAGGTGCGCAAGTGCTTTTAAACAATCATTGGTTGTGTCAAACAATTCTTTAAGACCCTTACCCGACTCCGTACTTAAACGCTTTTGACCAAACAGACGCTTTAAAATACAGTCGGCTAAATGTCTTTTATTATTATAGCGCTTTTCCAAAATTTCCCAACACTGACTATAGTTAGCGTCACTTATTGGAGTGTATCTAATTAACTGCTCGGCTTCTCCAGTAAGGTGATCTTTCAAATAATGTAATTTCTGACAATCGCTCAGAGACTCATTATTATGTACCAAAGCTTTAAATAAATCATTAAAAGTAGCCCATTCACTATACTGACCCGAAAATGTAGGAATCGAAATCTTAGGCAATTTAACAAAGACACTAGATTTTTTTGTTGATTTATCTGTACCATTTTCTTGATCCGACACTTTTCCTGACATTTTATTGAGTATTGTTTTCATGTGAGCTTTGTAATTTATATAGCTATCTTCAGTTGATTCGTAAATGCTATCTACCTTTTGACCTATTAGTTCAGCACTATAACCTTCATATAATTTACAATGTATGCTCTCAAAATTCGACCAGTTTTGCTCCAGTAATTCCTTTCTTGTTTCTACATATTCTAACGTAAGTCTTTCCTTTGGAGTTTTCTTAAAATTAATAAATCCTTTTTGTATAGAAGTTTGTATTTTTTGTAAGACATTGATTAATCCCTCCATTGTAAAATCAATATATGATTGTTACCAAAACCAGCTAGACTTAGCAATAAACTATGCAAGAAACTGTTATTTTTATCGATTACCTTTAAATATTCGGCTTTAATTTCTAACACATAATTTGTAAATATTTTCTTAAGTTCTAAATTAATTGCTGTTGTCTATCAACTTCTTAAAATTATTCTAAGTGCCAGATACTTTTGAAAATTTTACAAGTGTTTTAAATTACAACTACTATCGCAGGAAATCGGGCATAGAGACCACGTTCCCTCGTTTTTTTTTTATAAAATTAGCCTAAGTCCTTAACTAAACATGCAACACAATACTACAATAATTATTATAAGTCCAATAATACTTTTTAAACTTTAAGTTGAAATCTTGATGAGAATAAAGTTCAAATTTGCTGCTGATTGCCTCGAACTAGTTAACAGTTTAAAATGTACTCACGTTTGCACTTGTCACTCACAACACAATTGTCCGTACTGGTGCTGCCCTCTATGATGTCCCACGATGACTCCAGATCACGTGCTTTGTGACATCACACGGTGACTCTCACGGGGAGTCCAGGTGACGTGTTCTGAGACGTCACACGATGAACAAAGGTGCTGTGCTATGTGACGTCACACGTTGATTCCAGATGACGTGCTATATGACGACACACGAACACGGCAATCTTCAACCGATGCTGTGACGTCCGCTCTGACCTCACTTGATGCGCTGCGATTCCACTGGCACTAGGCTTGCTCGCTACAAGCCGCTTCAAGCGGGCTGCTCTGCACGCTCACGCTGCTGATGACGGAGCGCGGAATCCCTGTACCTTTGCCACAACAATCCGCTGCGAGTACAGGTGGTCCTCTCACCAGGACCGTGGTTTCCAAAAATTTGGCTCGATTGGACCAATGTTTAATATCAAGAGTTGCCTGATATTAACCAGGATGAAACAACACAACTTGCACTGATAAGAGTAACTAAGTGGAGTAGAAATAAAACCACAACTTGTCACTTGCACTGAAAGAATTGTAATTGTTCTCAAAAAAGTTTAACATCGTCGGACCTATATACTACGGCCGGAGAATCTCGATAGCGCGATTTAGAAAACCGTACAACGCCATCTATCGAGCGTCGGGTAAACTTTGTGTCAATATTTGGGTTTATTGGTTTGACGGTTAACAGTAAGTATCATTTAATTGAACAAGAATTTATTCGTCTCATGCTTTAACCTCTCGGGCGATTTATAATTGAAAATGATAAAAATCAACGTCCAATGAGCGACTGTCTATTATGTACAGACGTGTGTACGTAAGGCGCTGGGGCGTTTTCGCTTATGTACTTACACCCGGGTGTACGTAACGCGCCCGAGAGGTTAAAAGAATTATAAGAAATGCGAGTAATCCTGTGTGGCCTGTATGTTTTTAAAATTTTCTTACAACTCACACTAAACCAAAAGAATAAATTCGCCAAAATTTTTAACATTAAAAAAAACTAAAGTCTCCTATCAAAGTTTTTGAAGTGAAAACTTCTTTAGCGGCGTTGAGCACTTTTTCTGTAATGGGTATAAAATCTTAAACTCGCGTCAGGACACGTGACCCTGACCGAAATAGTGTAGGACGGCGCAGGGCGCTTGCGTGAATGTTCGTGTGACTTTATTACTTTTAAAGAAGTTTGTATGCTGGATACATTCGTTGTTAAGTAACATTGTTTATAAAAGATGTACGTCACATTGGAAAATTATTGAAATAAAAAGTCAACCATTTTTGCGAGTTTTACTAAAATCACTATTCAAGTTTTCACTTCTGCCGGCACTCCCAGAGTGCGGCAGAATCTCTTACGGTTCAGTTTAAAATACTCTTTATTTGTCTTTACTCTATATTATTAAATTATCATTTACCGAGCACTGAGGCGTCTTATAATTCAACCTGTAGTTTATGCACTTGTATAGAAAAATAATCTATTATATCAATTTAGTGTCAAAACTTAATGAATATCACAAAAACATCTGTTTGTTTTTGGTTCAAGATTGGTCGACTGAATGCTGAATGGACTATTTTACTCAAACAAATAAATTAGTCTGAAAGTTGCATATCCAAAAAAAAAAATTCTGATTTTTGGTAGCATTGGCATTTAACTCAAATACACACGGGTACTTTAAGTCCTGGCGTTACAAAAGCGCCAACATAGAACAAATCTAATCCCATGTATATCTGTTCACACGTCAGCGCTTTTTTTCGGACTGTGGGTGTTAAAAAAGCGCTCGTGTCATGAAGATATAGATAAAACTGGAGCCAAGATTTGTTTCTTTGTTTTTAGCGTGGTTAAATCACCAAATAAGTCCTCCCACCTAGGGCAGGGCGTGAGGGACTGTCAGGCTTGTACTGACTAAAATCCACGGTGTCCTTCAATAACTCATTACGTTCCGGGCTCACGGTAGTTCGTATGTCCTGCGAACCCGGCAGGCTTTGGCCCTCTAAAGGGCCCCATCATTGTGCTGACACTCTTTGAGGCGCGCGTTGAATCCAACGCGCCGTCGACATGGGCATGCTCCATGATCTGACAGCGAGTAGCCTATTACTCGCCGCCCGCATGCCCACTCTGGAGCCAAGACTTTGAGTCAAATAACTACAAAACTACTATCTCGCTCTTTGTGGTCTGAGCTTCAAGTCTGGGCTCCAGTTTTATTTATACCTTCATGGTCCTACCCAAGATGAGTGAATGGGAGTAACTATTTCATTTATTGCCACACCGAATATTTCCTGCCGTCTTAAAAGCCTATAGTTTAGTTTTCCATTAAATAATATAATGTCATAGTCAATTGATGCTGTCAGTGTCAATGTCAAAAACTTCTCTTGTTCTTTTTCTATGTTTAGCAGGTGAGATGTGTATGAATTTTGCGAAATTGTATTGAAATCTAACATAATCTAGTTGAAGACTATTGTTTTCTATATGTTTCTTAACTAATCATTTTATAGTGATAGTGATCTACCGAAAGCAAGTCATATTTAAACTAATAACATCATTTTAATTTCAGTTTGACGCTGAATATATTCCTTTCAACATGGTAAGAAAATATTACATATCATTATTCGTTTAACATATATTATTAGGTATAGTTTAATATAATCTAAATGATAAGATTAAATATTCTTTACTTTTGTGCCTGTAATACAAAATATCGCCTTTAGTGGAAATTGTCCGAAATTTCCGCCGACAGGATGACATTAAGGACATAATGTTTTCATTCTTTTACAGCCACGCGAAATCAAAGATATCAAAGACTTCTTACTGAAAGCACGCAGGAAAGACGCAAAATGTAAGTTGTGTATTATTATTACTACAGCGATCACAACTGATTGTTTAGAAATATTTACATAAAGAAGTACTTTGGTAATTATTATACTGCGTCCCTAAGACGACCCACTGAACGAGTATTGTTTACAACACACACTTTTAACAATACCCAAATAATCCGCCCCTAAGATGACCCAGTTACCAATTTGGGTGGTCTTTAGCAGTACATTGTACCTATTTGTATGAATTGTTAAAACTTAAACCAATTTTGTAAATTCGAATCTGTTTGTCATGTTTTCAGCTGTAAAGATAAAGAAGAACCCTGAGAATGTTAAGTTCAAGGTGCGTTGCTCGCGATTCCTGTACACACTGGTCATCACTGACAAAGAGAAGGCAGAGAAGCTTAAGCAGAGCTTACCACCAGGTATGTGGGCCTCCTGTGATATACACTTAGGGGCACATTTAATTTAAATTATTATTTAATTAATTTTGTTATAGTATTTAATTGGGTGAGCTTTTACAAAAACAAATGGTTGTGAGATGGTTTATTGAAGACAAAAAATAAAAATAGTGAGAAATGCAGTTTTCGTAACAAATTAGAAATTAATAAACTTTCAATTGAAAAAAAAAGATTGCTCCAAATGTGTTTGACGCAGAATGTGCACTTCCAAATTGAAACTTCTCAAAATATCATAATATGAGACTGGATTTTATTCTAATGCATATTTGCATATATGATTACATGTAATGGCTAGTTTTTTAATTATTGCATATTTTACATACAATGGGCTGATTTCGCATTATTTGGGGTTTTTTTTTTATTGCAACAATTCTAACAATAAATGTGCCAGTTATGATATTTGCCAGTGGATGCAGAATCAACGTTTTCAGTACTTTGATTAGTAAAGTTTTAAAAGCTTAAAATTTACAACTTATGAATTGTAGAAGATGAAAAATTAAATATTATGTTATAACACTTAATTTCTGATTTTAATATAAGTAAATCAATAAAAATAAATACAAAATAATAACAGTAATTACGACACAGTTGGCACAATGGCTCAGCTATTGATTGCTGTGCAATGTGTCGCAAGCATGATCTCTGCCAGAACAACTATTTGTATGATCTGCAAATAGTTGTTCTGGGTCTGTGTTTGTGTAGGTATGTGAGTTTATATGTTTGTAAACGCACCCACAATACAGAAAGAAATCCTAGTGTGGGGCTAAAATATGTTGTATTTATAATAGTTATAACAATTTAAAATACACATTTTAGCATTCTTGCTGCATTTTTGCATCGCCAATCTTAAGTTGCATTTAATCCAGTCTCTAATCATAATGGTTCAAAATAGGAACCATTTGCTAAAAATATCTTTTTAAAATATTCTGCACGAGTTTAGCTCAATAACAGTAGTGTCATGTAAAAAATAATCATGTACAGGAAATTTTTGATTATGTATTTTTAGTACATGTCCACTAAACACATAATATGAGCACTCCAGTCATTAATTGTAAAGTGTGTTTTTTAATTATAGAAAAATAAATTGACACATGTACATGTCAAACCTACAAATAATGTGGCCAGCTATCATAACTTTTTAACTGACATCAAAAAGTATATATATAGTATATAACTGTCGTTTACTAACTGATTTCAAATTTTATTGAAATTGGTCAAGCAGTGTTTGAAAAATCAACAAAATCTAAGAAATGTACATTGTCTACTCCAAGGTTTCTGGTCTGATTTGTGTGATTATTTTTTTGTTTGATGCAGTATAGGTACCTTCTTTTTTTCCATTTGGGTCCAGTAAAATTCATTTAGTTTGGTTAAGTAGTTTTTATTTTATGAGCATTTTTAGCTTATTGTATTATTGTGCATGGGCGATGTTATTACTGGTGCTACAAAATACAAAGTTTTAGTGTAAGAAAATCATGTGTTTGACAAGAATTTGACTTGAATATTTAAACTAAAAAAGAGTAAAATAAAAATCTTATTACTAGATAAATATAAATTTTAATGCTATCAGTTGTTCTCGTACACTGTAAAACTGATATGTAACCATTTTCTCTTAACAAAATGGTAGAACTTTTAAAAAATACGGAAATTATTGGAACTTCACAACAAACAATTTCAATTAAAAAAAAAAAGTGCAATTAATGTTTGATTTTGAATACGGCATCCCCTAAAGGACAAGGCAGTTTACCCTACAATCTGGATTCCGCTCTTAGAGCCCGTGTGCATTCCTAAAAAAGGTTTTTAAAGGATAGATCTCGGTCAAAATAAGATAAAAGTTAATCATAGCAGATTTTTGTGAAAATAACATAAGTTAAATTTATCTTGTCGCATAACCAAAATAAAAATCAAAAATCAAAAGTTTTTATTTCACATAGGCCCATGAGGGCACTTATAAAACGTCGACGGCAGGTGCTCGGTTCGGGTTGGTCGATTCCATGGAGAAGAACCGGCAAGAAACTCCATGGTTACTCTAATACTCTAACTCATGGTTACTAAAATACTCTAACCAAAACCAGAACTAATGCCGCCATCTTATTTTTCAGAATATTTCAAAAAGGTTTCACTATAGCGCTCTACTATCAACATAAATCGAGCGTCAAAAGATCCCTATAGCATTGTAGGATAGGCAAATGACGACAATGGCGGCTACGTTAGTAGTAATGTCATTCTATAATATTTTCACTATTAGGGCGTTTTCACGTTATACGACAACGATAACTATACGACACTAGAATTACGTCCGCTTCGACGACAACGACATCGACCGCTGCCGCTGTGAAGATGTGATTCTGAGGAAATAAAAATCAATTTTATCACATCTATTTAATAAAAAGGGTTAGTTTGGTCCTTGTAAACAGGAGAGCAAAGCTATCCCGACCTTGCATCCCTATTTAAAAAAAAAGCTACTAAAATAATAAGCTAAACCTAGAGGCAAGGGGATCCTTGCCTCTAGGTTTATGATTTTAGTGGACGAGGACCTCCGCCGGCCAGCATAAAAGGTCAGAAACACTACCCTGCCCTTACCTAGGACCCTAACTTACCAAACAAGCGATGAAGTGGGAGTGGGCAGGCCAAGTCGCATTAACAAATGCACCCGAAGAGGTGGGCAAAGATTGTCCTCCGCATTGAACCTCTGAAGGAGGACATTGTCTTAAAGGACGAATGTGGCGTCAGTCCGCCACGACGGTGGCGGATCGTGAGACGATCTAATCGTGTTCGAGGAAAACACACTGTCGAAAATCGTGGAAACCGGAGTTCTACAAGGAAAAAATGCCAATCTTGCTCGATAATAACAAAAAAAAAAACACATTAATTAATAACAATTAAAACAAATGTGCAGCTGAGCCATCATTCGATTGCGATAAAATTTTGCGAAGTGCACATTTTGCTTCAACCCGTATTCCTTTTGACTACAAGAATTGTTTTTTTTTTTTTTTTTTCATTCTAAAGTAGGATGTTTAATCAAGTATGTAAGAAGTTAAAATTTTTTTTTTTGTTGTTGCAGGTCTGCAGGTTAAGGAAGTAAAGTGATGTGACTAGATTTAAAATAAACAAAAACTGAAAATTTTAGTCTGTTTTATTTTCTGCCACATTCAACAAACTCAAACACCAGTAACAGATTTTTTCCACTTGGTGGTGCTGATACTTCATGCTCGAAATGTATTGGAAAAGGTTTTTTCATACTTTATGATACAAAAATAGTTTTAATCATGTATTTAATTGTGTGTGGTTGCCTCCTTCTGCGAAGCAGTCATGCTCGCGAAGGAGGAGGCGGGCCGCGTGAGGGAGAGGACAGCGTCCTCCCTCCACCCCAGCCGCAGTGGTAGGCGCCCATGGCGACGGACGTTGCTAGACGATCTCCGGCCACCGTAGGCGCGGGCATGCGGACAGCGAGTAATGGGCAACTCGCTGACTGTCCATGGACCATGTCCGGGTCGACGGCGCGTTGTGTTCCACGCGTGCCTCAAAGAATGTCAGCAAAATGACAGGGCCCCCCTTTAGAGGGCCAAAGCCAGCCGGGGTTGCGGGACTCGGCCAAAGAAGCGCTCCCTCTACGATTACTTCATGCCAGCAACATTGATGCCCAATGATTCCGACATACCCAAATACTTATAGGTTTCGGTTGCTGAAAGGGATCTAAGGTTTATGGAATCTGGGAGTTGGGTGCTCACAGATTTCACAATAGCCTCTCGCTTTACATGCATGACCGCGCATTTGTCTACACCAAATTCCATCATAATGGCGCTACTAAAGGTTTCAGTAAACTTCAGTAGCACCATCAGCTCGCGTCGAGATCTGGCGGGCCAAGGATTTGGCCCGCAAGGAGATGCTGGAGGCTCTGGACGGGGACCCATGGGGCCAGCCCTACAAGTGGGTGAGAGAAAAGCTCCGCCCCTGGGCTCCCCCGTTGACGCACTGTCTCCAGCCTCAGTTCGTGGAGGACGTGGTGAGCGCCCTGTTCCCATCGCGAGGGGAGCATACTCCCCAGCCCATGGCTCCGTCTCCGACGGTGCCTGACGCTGACGCAAACGCGGACCACAGCGACGGCGACGTCTACGATGCTCCGGAGGTGACCGAGGTAGACCTGAGAGTGGCGGTACAACGGCTCCAAGCCAAAAATACCGCCCCAGGACCCGACGGCCTGCCAGGAAAAGCTTGGGTCCTGGCCTCTAGGACTCTCGGGCCTCGACTGGGGGGGCTATTTAGCGCATGCCTTCTTTAGCGGCGTTGTGCACTTTTTTTGGAATGGGTAAAAAATGTTAAACTCGCGTCGGACACGTGACCTGATCGAAAATTCGTAAGACGGCGCAGGGCGCTTGCACGAATGTTCGTGTGTGTTTATTATTACTATTCAAGTTTTCACTTCTGCCGGCACTCCCAGAGTGCAACCCGTCGTTTTTTCTAATTTAGTTATTGTATGTGTAATATAGTTAATTTAAGCTTTAAGTAGTTTAAATTCTGATCTGTCGCATTAGGGTGAATAAATAAATAAATAAATGTTCCTCAAACAGCAGAAAGTCGTATTAGTAGTGGTCAATGTTTCATAAGATTTGACCCATTTCTGTGGCCAAGATATTTTCTTTCCCATACAATTAAATTATCGTTACATGATACTAAACCAAAAATCATAAAATCCAAACTAATATTATAAACTAGCTTTTGCCCGCGGCTTCGCTCGCGTAGAATTTGGTCTGCCCCATTAAGTTACGTGACATTTTTTTTAATACTTATATTTTTTTATGTAACTTCACATCGTACATCCCAAATTTCTAACTTCAAAATTAGTTTCCATACAATCTTTGAACACCTATACCTAATATTTAGAGGGAATCTCTTGAGTGTGGAACTATCTGAATTCCTTTCTAAGTGCTCATTATTTTAGAGGGCCAAAGCCTGCCGGGGTCGCGGGACTTACGAATTACCGTGACCCCGGTACGTAAAGGGCTATTGAAGGACACCGTAGATTTTAGTCAGTCAAGTCTGACAGTCCCGCCCGCCCTGCCCTGAGTGGGAGGACTCATTTGATGATTTTACCACGATAAAAAAATAATAATAACAGAACTCTGCAAATTTCGAAATTCTACCAGTGGTTTCTTCATCAATCTTTACCTGTATGGTGTGTTTATAAAAAGTAGCCCTATGTCCTTCCCCGGGCTTGAGAATATCCTATCCAGCACAAACGGATTACTAAACACTGACTAATAAACAGGTCGGACCAATGTTACTTGCATTTAATCACTACATAGTATAAAACAACGTAACTTTCTTTATCCCGTGTAACGATCGAACTCGTGTAACGATCGACATCATTGCGCGATCACCGCCATCTATCGAGCATAAGGACCACTCGACATATAGTACTAGTACTAATAGAACTATCTATACTCCGTTCATCATCTGCCTAGCCTTTTCCCAACTATATTGAGGTCGGCTTCCAGTCAAGCCTGATGCAGCTGGATATCAGTATTTTACATGGAGCGACTGCCTGTCGGACCTCCACAACCCAGTAACTGTGTAATACGATACCCCATGGAAAGACTGGCTGTCAGACTTTAGAGCTTCTGACAGTAACGACTGTCAAAGATCTTTAAATGACAGCCGGGACCAACGGTTTTACGTGCTTTCAGAGTGATGTAACCGCCTTCAAAAAGAACCACAAAAAAGGGTAAAATAATCTACAAAATAACTTTTATTTCGGAAGTCGATGGCTTTGTTATTTTTTATTTCATTGTTTTTTTTTTGCCACCGACTTCCGAAAAAAAAGTTATTTTGTAGATTATTTTACCCTTTTTAACACGCTTTTATTAGCTTGACCTGTATGTATGTATGTATGTATGTATGTATGTATGTAACGGAATCTTTTAACTTCATTTTCGCCTACTTCCAGCAGTCTGATTAACTTGAATTTTTGCACAGCGGTCAAGGGCCGATGACAATACAATAATATCATAAATTTTATATTAAAATCCCCCGCTAAGGGGGTGAAAAGGGGTGAAAATGTTTGTATGAAAAATATTATTCCTTAGGTTTATACACTTGAAACTTAGTACGAATATGAGTATAAGTAAATAAAAAAGATGGACATTAATAGTTTTTTAAAACTACCCTCCATTGGTAACCTACACGATGTTAAAGTTTGTATGGGAAAATCATAAAGCGCTAACTGATGAATTTAAAATTCAGTATATATAAATTAGATCAAAAATAATTAAACACGTGTTTTTGGGTTTTTCGAAAATCACCCCTCAAGTTAGTAAAAAGGGGTATTCAAGTTTAAAGGGAAGGATCTAAAATCGCTAAACGTAGAATCTGAATTTTGGTAGGTAGGTGCGATTCATTATGTAGGTGATCACTAAGAAGGGATTTTGCGAAAATCTACCTATAAGGGGGTGAAAAGGGGTAAAAACCTTTGTATGTAAAATCTTATCCGTTAGGTTTATAAACTTGAAACTTGGTACGAATATGAGTAAAAGTAAATAAAAAAGATGGGAATTATTCGTTTTTTAAAACTACCCTCCTTTGGTAATCTAGAGGATGTTAAAGTTTGTGTGGGAAAATCATAACGCGCTAACCGATAAATTTTAAACTCAGTATATAAAAATTAGATAAAAAATAATCAAACACGTGTTTTTGGGGTTTTCGAAAATCACCCTCTAAGTTGGTGAAAAAGGGTGATTAAGTTTTAAGGGAAGGCTGCTTGCTTCGACAAACCCAAAACTTGGCATAAATAGTTTCCCAATCGAATAAAGGATGCGTAATTATCTATATTTCAAAAATCAACCCCTAGCGGGCGAACATTGTAAAATCAGTTTGTCTTTTTTTTTGCGTGGTAAAATCATCAAATGAGTCCTCCCACCCAGGGCAGGGCGGGAGGGACTGTCAGACTTGTACTGACTAAAATCCACGGTGTCCTTCACTAGCCCTTTACGTACCGGGGTTACGGTGATGGGTAAGTCCCGCGACCCCGGCAGGCTTTGGCCCTCTACAGGCCCCGTCAATATGCTGACACTCCTTGAGGCGCGCGTGAAACACAACGCGCCGTCGACCCGGGCATGGTCCATGGTCGGGCTGCGAGTCGCCCATTACTCGCCGCCCGCATGCCCGCGCCTACGGTGGCCGGAGATCGTCTTGCGACGTCCGACGCCGTGGGCGTCTGCCACTGCGGCTGGGGTGGAGTGAGGTCGCTGTTGTCTCCCTCACGCGGCACGCCTCCTCCTTCGCGAGCATGACTGCTTCGCAGAAGGAGGCGACCGCTTCCCACTCCGTCTCGCCCCGCAGCATGGCCTCGACCAATGCCGGGCGCGAGAGGTCTCCGCCTATCGCCGTCGTGAGGACACGGCGGTGCTCTGCCCAAGCGGGGCAGTCCTGCACCGTATGCTCCACCGTTTCCTCCTTCCTTATCCGACACAGGAACCTCCCGAATTTCCGTGTCCGGTGAGGACCTGCGTCATGCGGAAGGTAAGGACGCCGTGACGCCTATCCAGCCACTCCTCAAAGAGGGGTCTTACCGCCGCGATTGCGGCGTGCCCGAAATCAGTTTGTCTTCAATAATATTTCGGGTTCGAAGTTAGAAACACGCGCTGACGAAGTCGCGGGTGGAGTGATAGTAAAAAATATATTTAGGTTAGTGAGCATGTTATCGCCGATGAAAATGTCATTCTCTGTCTTTTGCTGCGATTGGCTCTCTTCTGCATACGGCCTGTTCCTCTCTCTGGCTTCTCCAACTTTCAAAAGACAAATTTCCTTATTGGTCGCTGCTGACGATTGCTGCGCGATCATCCGTTCTCAATCCTCGAATTTTATAATTAGTCACTGCTAGCGAAATAGTTAATATCATATCGCATTTTAATATCTTTATTTCTTTTATTGCCGTCTTGATACTAAAAATTCAGAAAATAAATTATAGTTTAAAAAAACTAAAAAAACACGCTTTAATAGCAATCGAACTAAAAAGTAGAAAATAATTTTTAAGTATAAGAGAGTTTGTGTTACTGCAATATAAAATCCAACAATCAATTATCATAATTAACTTAGAATAAGATTAATATAAATATTAAGATATTAACAAACATTCAAATAAAGTGAAAAAGCGTGGGGTGCTCAATGATATTTTTATAATAATTCTGATATTGCAAACAGTAACTAATAAAATGATCATCACATTCGATATCAACCCAATTCGAAAGCACCCCACGCTTTTTCACTTTATTTGAATGTTTGTTAATATCTTAATATTTATATTAATCTTATTCTAAGTTAATTATGATAATTGATTGTTGGATTTTATATTGCAGTAACACAAACTCTCTTATACTTAAAAATTATTTTCTACTTTTTAGTTCGATTGCTATTAAAGCGTGTTTTTTTAGTTTTTTTAAACTATAATTTATTTAACACGCTTTTATTAGCTTGACCTGTATGTATGTATGTATGTAACGGAATCTTTTAACTTCATTTTCACCCACTTCCAGCAGTCTGATTAACTTGAAAATTTGCACAGGGGTCAAGGGCCGATGACAATACAATAATCTCATAAATTTTATTTTAAAATCCTCCTCTAAGGGGGTGAAAAGGGGTGAAAATGTTTGTATGAAAAATCTTATTCCTTAGGTTTATACACTTGAAACTTAGTACGAATATGAGTATAAGTAAATAAAAAAGATGGGCATTAAAAGTTTTTTAAAACTACCCTCCATTGGTAACCTAGACGATGTTAAAGTTTGTATGGGAAAATCATAAAGCGCTAACTGATGAATTTAAAACTCAGTATATATAAATTAGATCAAAAATAATTAAGCACGTGTTTTTGGGTTTTTCGAAAATCACCCCTCAAGTTAGTGAAAAGGGGTATTCAAGTTTAAAGGGAAGGATCTAAAGTCGCTAAACGTAGAACCTGAATTTTGGACGGTAGGTGCGATTCATTATGTAGGTGATCACTTGCCTTATTATTAAGATTTCTGTGGTGATCACTAAGAAGGGATTTTGCGAAAATCTACCTATAAAGGGGGTGAAAAGGGGTAAAAACATTTGTATGTAAAATCTTATCCGTTAGGTTTATAAACTTGAAACTTGGTACGAATATGAGTAAAAGTAAATAAAAAAGATGGGAATTATTCGTTTTTTAAAACTACCCTCCTTTGATAATCTAGATGATGTTAAAGTTTGTGTGGGAAAATCATAACGCGCTAACCGATAAATTTTAAACTCAGTATCTAAAAATTAGATAAAAAAATAATCCAACACGTGTTTTTGGGGTTTTCGAAAATCACCCTCTAGGTTGGTGAAAAAGGGTGATTAAGTTTTAAAGGAAAGCTGCTTGCTTCGACAAACCCAAAACTTGGCATAAATAGTTTCTCAATCGAATAAAGGATGCGTAATTATCTATATTTCAAAAATCAACCCCTAGCGGGAGAACATTGTAAAATCAGTTTGTCTTCAATAATATTTCGGGTTCGAAGTTAGAAACACGCGCTGACGAAGTCGCGGGCGGAGTGATAGTAAAAAATATATTTAGATTAGTGAGCATGATATCGCCGATGAAAATGTCATTCTCTGTCTTTTGCTGCCGATTGGCTCTCTGCTGCATACGGCCTGTTCCTCTCTCTGGCTTCTCCCACTTTCAAAAGACAAATTTCTTTATTGGTCGCTGCTGACGATTGCTGCGCGATCATCCGTTCTCAATCCTCGAATATTATAATAAGTCACTGCTACCGAAATAGTGCGCGCGCGTCCGCGCTTGCGTATTTTACTTTTTTTATTTCTTTTATTGTCGTCTTGAGACTAAAAATCCAGAAAATAAATTATAGTTTAAAAAAACTAAAAAAACACGCTTTAATAGCAATCGAACTAAAAAGTAGAAAATAATTTTAAAGTATAAGAGAGTTTATGTTACTGCAATATAAAATCCAACAATCAATTATCATAATTAACTTAGAATAAGATAAATATAAATATTAAGAAATTAACAAAAATTCAAATAAAGTGAAAAAGCGTGGGGTGCTCAATGATATTTTTATAATAATTCTGACATTGCAAACAGTAACTAATAAAATGATCATCACATTCGATATCAAGCACCCCACGCTTTTTCACTTTATTTGAATTTTTGTTAATTTCTTAATATTTATATTTATCTTATTCTAAGTTAATTATGATAATTGATTGTTGGATTTTATATTGCAGTAACATAAACTCTCTTATACTTTAAAATTATTTTCTACTTTTTAGTTCGATTGCTATTAAAGCGTGTTTTTTTAGTTTTTTTAAACTATAATTTTGTGGTTCTTTTTGAAGGCGGTTACATTTTTTTTTTTAAAAGTTTTTTTGTTTTTCGTTTTTTAGTTAAAATATTCAACCCAAATTCTTGCCAAATACATATAATATAATCCGTAGCACTGGTAATAACATCCCTCATGTACACAATAAGCTAATAAAATTGCCTATCTCAAAAACTACTGAACCGATTTTGATGAAATTTGCAGTGGGATACTGCAAGTTTCATCAAAATCGGTTGAGATAGGGAATTTTATTAGCTTAATGTGTACATGAGGGATGTTATTACCAGTGCTACGGATTATATTATAATATGTATTTGCAGGCAAGAATTTGGGTTGAATATTTTAACTAAAAAACGAAAAACAAAAAAACTTTTTCAAAAAATAAAAATGTAACCGCCTTCAAAAAGAACCACAAAAAAGGGTAAAATAATCTACAAAATAACTTTTATTTCGGAAGTCGGTGGCAAAAAAAAACAATGAAATAAAAAATAACAAAGCCATCGACTTCCGAAATAAAAGTTATTTTGTAGATTATTTTACCCTTTTTTTGTGGTTCTTTTTGAAGGCGGTTACATCACTCTGAAAGCACGTAAAACCGTTGGTCCCGGCCGTCATTTAAAGATCTTTGACAGTCGTTACTGTCAGAAGCTCTAAAGTCTGACAGCCAGTCTTACCATGGGGTATCGTATTACACAGTTACTGGGTTGTGGAGGTCCGACAGGCAGTCGCTCCATGTAAAATACTGATATCCAGCTGCATCAGGTTTGACTGGAAGCCGACCTCAATATAGTTGGGAAAAGGCTAGGCAGATGATGAACGGAGTATAGATAGTTCTATTAGTACTATATGTCGAGTGGTCCTTATGCTCGATAGATGGCGGTGATCGCGCAATGCTGTCGATCGTTACACGGGACAAAGAAAGCTACTTTGTTTTATACTATGTAGTGATTAAATGCAAGTAACATTGGTCCGACCAGTTTATTAGTGAGTGTTTAGTAATCCGTTTGTGCTTGATAGGATAATCTCAAGCCCGGGGAAGGACATAGGGCTACTTTTTATAAACACACCATACAGGTAAAGATTGATGAAGAAACCACTGGTAGAATTTTGAAATTTGCAGAGTTCTATTATTATTATTATTTTTTTATCGTGGTAAAATTATCAAATGAGTCCTCCCACTCAGGGCAGGGCGGGAGGGACTGTCAGAATTGACTGACTAAAATCTACGGTGTCCTTCAATAGCCCTTTACGTATCGGGGTCACGGTAATTCGTAAGTCCCGCGACCCCGGCAGGCTTTGGCCCTCTAAAATAATGAGCACTTAGAAAGGAATTCAGATAATTCCACCATCAAGAGATTCCCTCTAAATATTAGGTATAGGTGTTCAAAGATTGTATGGAAACTAATTTTGAAGTTAGAAATCTGGGATGTACAAAGATGAGACTTGACGGATCACGTGGTCATACCTGCGCAGTAAACAGTTCGTATATAGAGCATTTTGTACAAACTGTTTACTGCGCAGGTATGACCACGTGATCCGTCAAGTCTCATCTTTGGCTGCGCGTATTGTACGATGTGCAGTTACATAAAAAAATATAAGTATTAAAAAAATGTCACGTAACTGAATGAGGCAGACCAAATTCTACGCGAGCGAAGCCGCGGGCAAAAGCTAGTAGGTAATATTTTTCACTCATACAAAAAAATGTTTGCCAAATTTCACGAACTTCCGCCGTCCCGATTTATTTCTTCCCATACAATGAAATTATCCTTACATGAAACAGAGTCGCACGGCATTAAAATAAGGAATTTCAGTAGTATATTATTGGGCATTCTAGACCACTTTCGGCAAATCGCTCGGCGACGCCTCGCTGCCGACAGTGGTCTAGAACGCCCAATAATTGATAATCGACTCGCCTTTCCACTCGACCGATAAACTCGACCGAGACAGTACATTTTGCTGCGTACTTGATGAGCAACGATGATCATCCATCAACTCTCCGTTTACTTACTCTCTAGTGTATAACTGTATACAACCAATGATCATGCGAGTTTGCTATCGCTCTGAAGGGTGGTACAGAATGCTTAATAATGATCAATCCACTCGATCAATGACCAGTAACGCAAAAGAGGTTGTGGTAAGTTTATAAATGTTAACGTACTATATACATTCACTCATTTTCAATCGGTTCATTTCCAACAGTAATCATGAAATTTGTAAAACAACCGCAATCGCTGCATGTTGATACAGTCTGCGATGATATTTGTAAGACTAGTTTTCGTCATGGGGAATTATTACCTAACTCAGTACGATGTATCATTTGTGGTCCATCCAATTGTGGAAAAACCAATTTATTAATTGGTCTTCTTATACACGAAAATGGATTAAGATTTGAAAATGTTTATGTTTATTCAAAAACTCTGCACCAACCTAAGTACATTTTCTTAGAAAGAGTTTTGCAACGGGTTCCCGGTATTTCCCTCCAGAAATATCAGGGAAATGAGGAAGTACTAAGCGTTCAGGACGCAAAACCCAACTCCGTGATTATTTTTGATGATGTTGCTTGTGAAAATCAAAATAACATGCGTGATTATTTTGCGATGGGAAGACACAAATGCATAGATTGTTTTTATCTGAACCAAACATATAGTAAAATCCCCAAGCAGTTAGTAAGAGATAATGCGAACTTAATCATACTTTTTAAACAAGATGAAATTAATTTACGGCATATTTATGAAGAACATGTCAACACTGATATGACATGGATTGAATTTCGTGAAATGTGTTCGAAAATATGGAGTGAACCTTTCAATTATGTAGTGATTAATAAAGATTGCTCCAAAAATAAAGGATGTTATAGAAATAAATTTGACACTTTTGTTGTCTTTGATTAAAAATATTTATATTTAAGAGTGTTACCCTCGCGATATTATTATTCTTCAGACAGCGCTTAATCAATCACGAACTTTTTGTTACTATGGAAAAATCACTGAAAAGACAAATTGTTGAGGCTGCAGATGCTGTTAAGAAGAAGGTGCGAAAGATGAGAGATGCTGAGCTTAACAATCAGCAAGTACTGGAATCAGTTTTCAAGCCGGTAACAGAACCACTCAACCAAATTGCTAATGTCAGTAAGCAGGCTTGTGTTCCGCATAATATAGAAAATGAAGAAATCGAAGTTCCGTTTATCGATAAAACTTTGCAAAAAGAACTCACAATTAGTAAAGGAACCAATGATAATAACGACAATGAAGACGAATATGAATCTGATATCGAAAGTGACTCTTCGTACAAATCATTAGTTGAAAACAACCAAGGTATTGATTCGTCATCCTGGTCAGTGTCCTCAGAAGCTCTGACCGATATTCCGTTTGGTGTCAGAGTAGAGGACGGAAAATTGATGTTAGGTTCTACTCGTATAACGATCAGTGATGAGTATATCATCGTAGCTGGACGCAGATACCGAAATACGCCTGGTTTAAAACAGTTGCTGTTGAAAAAGAACGCCGATTTAAGCTTGGTTACAGAGAGTGATATGAAACATTATAAGTCGATGCTACTTGACACAAACGCACATCGACGAGACTATGAGCCCGGTAAACCAATCAAAAGTAATAAAGGACAAAAATATTTGCAAATTATTAAGCCTCTATTCCAACTACGAAGTACAATTCAGGACCACCAATCGAAAGGAAAAGGACTACCCTTTACAAAAATGTGGAAGAAAAATGTTGATTTTGTTTATTGGGACGATCCAAATGAATTGGTAGATAGGTTAAAATTACTAATTGCATCTCGAGATGCTGGTAACACAGGATTAGATAATGAAATTATATCTATCATTGAAGAATTGCGTGAAAGTAAAGTTATAAATAAATAAATATTTTAAAATGTGTTTATTTTATTATCAGCCTCTCGATACAATACACCTTAAATATGAACGTAGACAAATTCGGACACTACATTCACAAAAGAATGCGTTTATCAGAGTTATTTGAGTTTAATGAGAACGCATTGTTAAAATTAGAAAACGGAGATTTTGATTTAAAAACATCAAGGCTAAGAGGAGTCCGATCTCCAGTAGAAGCAGACGATGCTGTGAACAAGGATTATGTAGATCGATTGAATGCTAACATGTTAAAAGAATTAAATAACCTGACCGTGAACAAGGATTATGTAGATCGATTGAATGCTAATATGTTAAAAGAATTTAATAACATGATAGGTTCATTGCGCTCTCAAATCATAAAAGACGCAAAGGGCACAGTTCAGGCTACTTTAAAAGCAAAGATACCTGAGATTTCAACTCATTTGGAAGATAAGTTTTATACCAAAGCAGAGGTAGATAAATTACTACAAAAAACTCCGTAATGGCAAAACAGCAAATTGTTAATGAAATACACAAAGCAGCACGAAGAAATTTCGTTAGACGTCCTGTCATTCTAAAGGGGATCGATGACTTGTGGCAAGCTGATCTGATGGACATGCAAAATCTAAGAAAATATAATAAAGGTCATAATTACATTTTAGTGGTGATTGACTGCTTCTCAAAGTACGCTTGGGCAGAGCCATTAAAATCAAAAAATAAACTTGATGTTACTCATGCATTTAAACGAATACTGATTAACAGCAATCGCAAACCGGTTAATTTACAAACTGATATGGGAACAGAATTTTATAACAACTCATTTCAAACGCTTATGAAGACTTACAATGTTAACCATTACTCAACGTTTTCTACCAAAAAAGCTTCGATCGTAGAGCGACTGATTAAAACTCTTAAAAATAAATTATATAAATATTTTAGTCTGAACGGAAACTATATGTGGTTAGGTATACCGTTAGAGGTTACGTTAAAGATATATAACAACACAAAACATCGTACCATTAAATTTAAACCAATTGAAGTAAATAAATCTTGCGAGTCTGTTATAAAAGAAAATATTAAAAAAGCCTTAAATCATGTAACCGTCCGTAGAAAACCTAAGTTCAAAGTAGGTGACTTTGTTCGTATCAGTAAATACAAACACCATTTTGAAAAAGGTTATACACCTAATTGGTCAACTGAAATATTTACTATAAAAAAAATTAATCATACCATACCAGTAACATATCATATACAAGATCAGCGAAAGCAAGCCATAATGGGAACCTTTTACGAGCAAGAACTTCAGAAATCTTACTATCCAGGTATTTATTTGATAGAAAGGGTTTTAAAAAGAAAAGGATCAAAAATGTTTGTGAAATGGTTGGGTCTAAACAACGAAGAAAATAGTTGGATCGAGAAAACTGCAATAGTGGATTAAAATAATTATATAACGATTACTTTTGCATCATTTCTCTCATTACACATTAGACAATGCAAGGAGGTGAACTTGTTAATACCTTAATTAATAATCTACCGTTCGAACTTCATTTACCCGGCTACAATTATTGCGGTCCCGGAACTAAATTGCAGAAACGTTTATTACGAGGTGACCGAGGTGTAAATAAGCTAGACGAAGCTTGTATGCATCACGACATTGCATATGCAAACCATACAGACTTACCCAATCGTCACAAAGCTGATTTGCAACTACTAAATATGGCTAAACAAAGACTTAAATCGAGCGATGCTGGGAAAGGTGAAAAACTTAGTTCATGGTTAGTGAGCAAAGTTATGAAAGCCAAACTGAAATCTGGTTCTGGCATTAAAACGTTTAAAAGTTTCGTGTCAAAAATAAAAGCAAAAATAAAGAAACTGAATCCAAAGGACAGTAAAGCTTTAATTAACGCTGCTTACTCAGCAGCAAAAAAAATAATCCCATGCATTCAGAAAATTCGAGTGCCGCGAGTGATACCCTTACCAAAGACTGGAGGTATTCTACCTTTAATCCCAATTTTTGCGGGTTTATCAGCTTTAGGAACTTTAGCTGGTGGTGCGGCTGGTATTGCAAAAACTGTTAACGATTACAAAGCAGGTCAGCAAAATTTGCGAGAAACACAACGACATAATAAGGCTATGGAGTCTTTAAAGTTAGGTCAGGGCTTGTACATTAAGTCACATAAAAATGGTAATGGTTTATTCATTAAGTCTTCAAAAAACTGAAAAATAAGCTACCTAATCGTCCTCTCACTAATATAGACATCCAAAGGTTTGCACGCAACATCCCTCACTTTCGAGGAGTATACATGAAGGATCAGTTACCAAGGACGCCAAAACGGGTTGAATGTGGTGTCGTTAACTTGGACGACTCTAAGAACGAAGGCACGCATTGGGTAGCTTATGTAAAAGTATGCAATTATTGTGAATATTTTGACAGCTTTGGAGATTTAAAACCTCCAATGGAATTAATGCGATATTTTAAGAATTGTAATGTTTTTTATAATTATACAAGATATCAGAAATTCAACACTGTAAATTGTGGACACTTATGTTTAGAATATCTATGGAATTTTTGGAAATAAAACGTATAAAACTTATGCTTTTCTTTTATTTGAATCATTTGCAAGATGTCACTCACATTATCGATAACTGGAAACTCGTCAACTTTATCTACTTACTATCCTAACACGTTGCAACTATATGAACAGTATGAGTGTGCCTTATTGCATTTCGCAACATTTAATTCTATTCCAAACATTGACAAAACGAATAATAAGTTCTATTATGGTTCTAACGAAGTTATTGAAATACCTGACGGCACCTATGAATTGCAAGATATTAATGATTATTTAAAATCTGAAATGAAAGATGCATCAATCAAACTACAGTGCAATAACAATACTTTAAAAGCTGCTGTATATTGTACAAAAGACATAAATTTTAATAAAGAAGGTACGTTTAGGAATTTGTTAGGGTTTAATAAGCAGATCTTAAAAGCAAATAAATGGCATGTATCGCACTTTCCAGTCAACATTTTACCTACAACAGTCATCAGGATCGAATGTGACATTGTAAGCGGCTCGTACACAAACGGAGAACCCAGTCACATCATCCACGAATTTGCTCTCAATGTGCCTCCCGGATATAGAATTATAGAAATCCCGAAAAACGCGATATACTTTCCAATTAACCAAAACAACATTAGCTGTATACATATCAGGCTGTTAGATATAAATAACCGCTTAATCAATTTGCGCGGTGAAGAAGTGCAGCTGTATTTGCATCTCAGAAGAAAAAAATGATTGACTACAATAAATATATGCATCAACAAATCAAAAATATCAGTTCCGCTCAAGCTTCCAACCAAATAAGAGCTCGCCCTAAGAAGAAAATTAAATTAACTAAAGAAAACAAGGCATTTCTCAAAGCGATCGGTTTGCTAAAATGAATATCTTAGACGTTTTATCTGCTCCGACTTATGACAACACTGTTGAAGGAATCGAATTCCATTCTTACAAGCCCTACGTAACTAGTTTCAATAGAAACGATGAAATCCGCATACCTATTAACCAACAGGACTTGTATATACTTCCCTCAGCTAGTACCTTGTATTTGGAAGGAACTGTTGTCGTAAGTAAAAAGGATATGAAAGAGAAAGCCACTAGTGTTAATTTTACGAATAATGCTCTACTCTACTTATTCCAAGATATAAGATATGAGCTGAATGGAGTGGAAATTGATAGAATAAAAAACGCTGGCATAACTACCACCATGAAATCGTTAATATCAATGAGTGAAAGTGAATCAAAGATAGCCAATGCATGGGGCTGGAATATCGATGGAATAAAAAATATTAATGGGGGTAGTTTTTCTGCTTCTATACCACTCTGTAACATCATCGGTTTTGCAGAAGATTTCAAGAAAGTCGTGATAAATAGTAGGCACGAACTGATATTGCTACGAAGTAACACTAATCTGAATGCTGTGAAACTTAACACCGGGGAATTTGTAGACGACGTTCAGATAAATAAAATCATCTGGCGTGTACCGCATGTTAAAGTGTCCGACAAAGAAAAAATAAGTTTGCTAAAACTGTTAGAAAAAGATCGACCACTCCAGATGATATTCAGAAATTGGGATCTGTACGAATATCCAGCTTTACCTAAAACTACAAAACATACCTGGTCTATCAAAACTTCCTCACAAATAGAGAAACCAAGATACATAATTATGGGTCTACAAACAAATAGAAAAAACAATTCAAGTTCTGATATGTCCCAGTTCGATCACTGTCATGTTCGTGACGTTAGAGTATACCTAAACTCAACTTACTTCCCGTATGAAAACCTAAATGTCAGTTTCGCGAATAACAGAATCGCTTTATTATACGAGCAATACATCAGATTTCAACAGTCTTATTACGGACGTCGCTCGGAACCCTTATTAAGTGAGAAACAATTCAAAGATTTGGCGCCGCTATTTGTCATAGATTGCTCTAGACAAGCTGATAATGTAAAGACAGGTCCTATTGTGGATGTAAGAGTGGAAATTGAGAGTGATTCCGATATACCAGATCAAACTTCTGCATACTGTCTTATATTGAACGACTGCATAATTGAGTACAAGCCGTTGAGTAATACTGTGAGAAAAATATCATGAATCCGAATACTATTATATTAGATGTTCAAGGGTTTAAAGACCTGAACAATAATTTTATAATAAAAGAATTAGCTTTTGCAAGTCGTGATTATACGCAAACATTTTTAATAAAACCGCCATACTTGTTTAAACACTTAACAAGTGACGAAAAGAGACAAGTTAAATGGTTGGAAAGAAATAGAGGTATTTATTGGAATGAAGGATATATTGACTATAGAGAATTTCGGCGTATAATCGTTCCATATCTAGAAAATAAGGAAATTATTGTAAATGGTTTGGAGAAGGTGAATTGGATAAAGGAACTGTGTGTGAATTGTAAAGTATCAGACCTTGGTACAGAACAATGTCTTAGTTTCTCTGTTTTGCATAAAAAATACTGTGAAGGAAGATCTAATTTTAATTGTAATAAACATCTAAAGCATTGTGCTCTTAAAAATGTGCTTTGTTTAAGGAAATATTTAGAATGGGTATAAATGTATGTACTCATATGTGGATTGTATTTAGATTATTGGTTTTAAGGTTTTTAAATAAAAATCAAAATAATGTAAATTTGCTTTTATTTTGTTAAACACCCCCACGCTACTCCACAAATAACACAACCTAATACAAAATTAAATAAAAACATCATAATGAAAATACAAATATTAACTTCTTTACAAAAACGGTTAATAAAAGTCAGTACCTATTAAAGATTTTGATATTTTCTTAACTAAAGACTCAGTTTCGTCCATAACACTGTCGATGGGATCTTGAACAATATATTGAGCGTTTATAATAACGTTTTCACTGTCACTATCACTGTCTAAGGTTTGAGGATTGTTGTTACACAGATCTACCACTGAAATTTTTATTAACTTAATCCCTTTTCGCTGTAGTCGACTCATAACGAAGGATTTTGTAGGTTTTTGCTTTATGGGTTTTTCCCTGCACCGTTGTTTTGGTTTTTTATCTTTCGTGACTTGTTTGCTTTGCCCGGGTTCACTGCGAAACATCTCGGAGAATCCCTCGTAAGGATCCTGAGCATACTGACTGAATACAATCTCGGTGTCAGAATTCTGGAACAAAATATAAACACAATTTATACCACTATTCCGCTAGTATAGCGTTTTAATTGGGTTTTCAATCGAGAAAGTCTAGATTTACTTTAGATTAGTGACAATAGGCTCTGGAAAAATGCAACACAACACAGCTCCGAACACAATCTCTAGTTATGAAACAATCATAAAAAAACGAATTAAAAATATTTTACTCACCGACATGATGACTTTTGATGGAAGTTAAAAAAATATTAAACAGGTGTTCGCGCCGAATAATATTTCGTAAATGATGACAAAATAACTAAATAATTACATGTCATACTAATATTGTCAACTAAGCGTTTGTGTCTCAAGGCTAAGGCCAATGAACTGCAACGTAGGTAACACTTATACAATGACAAACAACGCCTTGTAAGCATGTTACTTAATCGTAAAACGTTAGTTATTCGAAAATCAACCTTATGATGCATGGTATTTTAGGTGCATAGTGAGATAACTGCAATCAGTACGTAATGCACAAAATCGAACCATACATAATTACAGAACACGCACATGCTTCCAGTCAGTGACTACCTTTAGCTATAAAATGTTCACTAAGCATTTTTAGGGACAATAAAATTAATAATATAATGTCGAAACGGATGTTGTGATCATATTACATTCAGGATGAAGAAACTTCAACGAGTCAAGGTTTCATTACCTATTATTTAACCAACTTCAAAAAGGAGGATGATGTTTTTGATCAAGTTTCTGATAAATGAAACAAGTACATACATGGTCACACATTTTATTTATATTTCTACAATCAGTAACTTATTAAAAATATACTAAGTATAATATCTATATTATAATATATATGTATATTGTATATACACTTAAGTTTACATTTATTTATATTTTTAAACAATTATTAAAATTAAATTACCTATACAATTTTATCTAATTTAAATCTAACACTAAACTTATTCGTATTTAGGTACATTGTAATATTTATTCAGACTAATTTGAAACTAAATTAACTAATTAGGTACTATTATAATACAATACTAAATTAAAAATATACAAACTAAAAATAAATCTTACACAGTAATATGTACAAAAAAATTAAAAAGGAAAGTAATCAAAGGGCGTTTATTTAGGTAGGTACAGTCGACAAAGTTGAATCATGACCCATTTTGATGATAAATCGTTTGTAACCGTCAAAATAACAAAGATCAAATTCGTTGTCATGACAATGTATGTTTACGCGAATGTCGACCTAATTGTATTTGAATGTTTGTAGGAAAATAAGCTTATGGTGGGTCATGATTCAATTTTGTCGACTGTACATATTTAAATATTTAACTTAGTTGAGTGACCCCAGGCCTGCGTTGATATTTTGTTTACAGATATCGCTCGTTTGTCGTCGTTGTTTGATAAGGCAATTTTATTAATACTTTGGGTAAAAATTTCGTGCTTGATAGATTTAAAAATTATATTTTTTTTACGAATCACTCCACCATTAAATAAAATATGTTTGTAGTTCGTAATGTCTAAATCTCTCACTACGCATGCTTTTACTCCCTTTGCTTTTTTAACAGTTTTATCTGGAGTTTTTATAGAATATAGTTTTGCTCTTAAACCAACAAATTCAGAAATATATTGTCCACCCATTTCATCTTTGAATAGCCCCGGAACTTTTTTGTTATTGAGAGGGATATTAAAAATGTTTTGTTCTTGATAATTACTGGTATCGAAATACTGCAAAAAATGAAACTTGAGATCGGTATAAAAATCATCGGTATATATTTTGTAGACAAACGAATCGGTATCTGTATAACACAACTGTACTCGATCTTCATAAAAGGGTTTAATAATATTGTAATGATAGTTGTACATATGTGATTTAGAAAGCTCTAACACCGTGAAACCGATATAAATTGGCTTATCTAGAACAATTTGGTCTGGTTTCATTTGTATTGCAACTAAATTTTCGGATAGAATAGATGCACTATGGAAATAGGGGTTGGCTATAAGTCTCTCAGCGGATTTAAATTTCTTAGTTCGATTAAGTGTGTCATTCCATTGATTAACTAAATGAACGCTTACTCGGTTTTCAGTATTTTCTAATGTCTTGCCGAATACGCTGTTGTTTAACAACTTAAAAAAGTCCTGTTCGAAGGAACTTTTAGCGTTTTGTCTTAACTGTGTATTTAGTTCTATATACTGTTTTAAGTAAGGACTTTGTCTAAACGTAATAACCCTGTGAATCTTACGAAGTATTAAACCATGCTCAAGACACTTTTTTAGATGAACATAATGTATAACGTACCTATACTTATTATATAAATTAGCAATCAGTTTTTTTGTTTTACCTCCCGGCGGTATACATTTTTCAGGACAAAACGGTAACTCATTGTGATACTTATGTAAATGTTCAGGATACAAAAGATCAACTTCCAATATATACCCCCATTCAGCGTTGTCCTCAACATGCTCTACACATAATTGATCTATTTCATTTTGGATGAGAAATCTAAAACTAGAATACGGTAAATATTGACACATGCTAAACCCATACAGATTATTACAGTCTAAGTATACTATGAAAGATTGAGGTTCTGTTGCATTACACTCTGGCATATATTTATGATTCGCTTTTGCATATCGATGGGAACACATACACAACCCACCACGTATACCGCTTTGAATCATACGAACCATGGCTAAATCCGACATGAGTTCTAACTGAACCCCTGTCTTAAGCAACATTGCGTCGAACGACAAACTAGGAGCAGTTATGTAAAATGCCGGATCTAGTTTATAATGCTGTTTACATGTTTTTCGGAATTTTTCGAATATATCAGTTAATAAAAGCACATCTGTTTTTAAATATAAATCTGTATAGTCACCCAAATCGTTAATACCGAACATATTCCAAACGGTTTTAGCGTGATTGTAATCGTCATCGCTAATATATTCGTTGGTTAAAGAATTATGAAAATAACATTTAGGTGGTAACGATTTCTGATCATAACATTTCCAATCTGACATGTAATCATAAGGATATATGCCTTTCCTTGTTAATAAACTAAATTGTCTTTCATCAGGAAATTGTGATTTTAGATAAACGAAATCTCGTGACTGTAAAGTTTTAGCGAGTTTGTCTAAACTTGTGCCTAAAAAGTTAAACGAATCTAAAAATCTTAATTGTATATATTCATTACTAGCAATAGGAATAAACTTTGTAAACGTGGTGTATTTTTCCTTTGTCTTTGGTATAATTCTAATTTGCCCGGGAATTTGACCTAATTGTTTTATAAATAAATGACAATCATAACCAGATAAATTATGAAAAAATATTGGTACAAATTTTGGTACTTTACTTTGTAAGTTGCAATGTCGATGTGCTGCACCACGATAACGTCCTGAAATATGACAGTGATCCCTAACCCGATCGCTTAAGAGCAAATTTTCACATATATGACAGACAACTGCGTGTCTGAAATCATAAGAATCATTTGTAGTAAATATCATAGGTACGTTTTTTGTTAAAATGGTGTGTAGTGCCTTAAGATCTTCAGTTAAAAATTGTATGAATTTGGAAACACAATCAGTACCTCGATAACATCTATACCCATTATTAGTATTATTAGTAGATGATACGATATTGTAAGCGAACGCCGCAGGCACATGACGCTGCAAGTTTGATGTCTTGACGTTTTCGGACTCGTTGCAAGAAATCGGATTCAGCAATGTTTCGAAATCAGCGTATATGACAAATGGAACGTCTTGTTTTCTTTCATAATTTTTGAATTTTAAAAACGATCCCTCGTTGGGTAATATTGTAACAACACCACCACACGAATGCGTTTCAATTTGATTTATATTAGGAAAAAATAATAAGCACGTCTCACAAAAATATAATTTACTGTGATGTCTGGTTATCTGGTTTCTAACTAATCGCGGTAAATCTTTAATTAGACAAAAATGACTGTTTGTGTTATTTTCTAAAAATAAGAGATGGATGCTCTTAGATTTCTTATTAGTAGTTGTGTACAACGGTCCAACAATCGTCTTATTATTTTTTAATCCATAAACAAAAATATTTAAATTAGGGTTATTTTTCTCAAATACGACTATGTCAGATAATGTGATTGGAAATGTTAAATCACTAACATTTAAAACATTCTTAAAATGGGGATAAGACGTTACTCGGGTAGGATGTTGAGTTGTGGGGTACAAAGCAGCCACAACACACCACAAAAAACAATTTTCATCCCTATTTTGAATATTTAAACATGCTTTTTTGTTTTTTATAGCATTAGGCAAAGGTATAAATCTAGACCCGCTGAGAGTTTGATGTTTATTAATGTTAACTTCTAAATGAGAATTACTTAAAAATGTCCAACCACTATCTCGATGCTCAAATTCTTCTATTTTCTTTGTCAGTATCTCGACTACTGATTTATAAATAAAATCAAAGTTATAATAAAACGGAATAACAAAGTTTTTGGTAGCAAACGACTTCAATTCCTGCTGATCATTTTTAAATAAAAGGAAATACGAAAAAAGTTCAAAGTTAATCTTAACAGATGTATGTTTTACTAGTAACTGATCTATTAGAGTTTTAACGTATACCTTTACACTATTGAGGAAAATTTCTGGAAAAGTATTTGTTTGTTCGTTAGTTGCAGTGATTCTGTAACTCGAAATTCTACCTTTAAACGTAGAGTTTATAATTGAAACGTTATCATGCAGAAGGGTCGTACTACTGTTTTTATGTACATTAGTACGTAAATGACTTGACCACCGTCGATTATCTACAGACACATTACAAACTGTACAGTATGGCATTATTATTTTTATCGTCTGATTCACAATAATAAAGTCAAACAATAAAACTCATGTAAATACGTACCTAATTACTACTAATATTAAAGATCTTATACAGATACGTTGCTTCTGGGTTGATACTTCACGCGTCGACGTTGGCAAAAGTCGTTCGAGACTAGGTCTGACTTACTCTCGTTTCCTGTTCGTATTGTTGGTAAAATAAGTTTACCAATATATTTCTGAAATTAAACAAATAGAATGAAAATCGGTAACCACTAGACACAAATGATAATAAAACATAATAGAAAATATATTGGCTTTATATCTTACCTAGATACTTCGTGATTCGACGTTGACAAAAATCTTTCGAGACTAGGTCTGACGTGCTCTCGTTTCCTGTTCGTATTGTACCATCACATAAATTGGTAAAATTAAGTTTACCAATATATTTCTGAAATTAAACAAATAGAATGATAATCGGTAACCATTAGACATAAATGCTAATAAAACATAATAGAATTGACTTTATATCTTACCAACAAATAATTGTGTTTTTTAATTTTCTAATCAACGTTCATTTTTAAGAAACCTTGGAAGAAAGAATGTCGATAATTATTATTGTATTATTTTCATTTTAATGAAATTTGTGAAAAATTACCAATCTTTTAGACAATTTATTTTATTCTCGATAAAAGAACGAGTTACACAATGGCTAATCATGAGGTCTTAGTCAATAATAATGCTTTGAAATATCAAATTTGGTACCAAATAATTTTATGTGATATTGCGTAAAAATTACACGTGTGCTCAACCTAATTATTTTTCCAGTAAGTTGACACGTTTATTTGTGTAAGCTATTTTACCTAAGGCTACCACGAGTTTACATATATGCACTCGTGCACATTAAAAATGTTCGATAACTAATGCAATCGGTGTGACAACCCTGAACGCTTTTACTGCATCAACACTAATCAACGTCGATGCTCCTCAAATATCATCTAGCCAATTATTTTTCGTATGTGTATAATACGACCAGGAAAAAAGTTGTTTTTTACGTAGTTGTTTCGTCAGTTGTACATATTCTAAACATAGCGATATTATTGTAAGTTTCTGACTTATAAACAGTATGTTATCGGTGTGCCTATACAATCGACTCGACGAGTGCTAGTAGAAATCTTCAAGACTCCAAGTACTTATCAGTGATAGTTAGACAGTAGCTGCTCACTGCCACTGTATCAGCCAACCGACTCAACGAATTAGCTGCTCTTAGTCACTGTGCCTGCCGACCGATTCTTCAAAGAAAATGTAAGTATAAAAACCAGCATTCTCCACAAACTTCTGACCCTGCATGGTTAACCAAACATTTTTTTAACTTTATGTATTTATTTCAGGTCAGACTCTGAGTACGAAACCTACCTACCAAGTGATGTGATGGAGCACGACACTAAGTCTAACCGCAAACCAACTCTACCAGTCCCTGGGAAACGGAAATCAACAAAGCAAAATTTAACGCACCCAAGGTAAACTTTACGATTTATTTACTTCATTGTTTTGTCAATCAATTGCGTAGATGACAGTCGCTTGATGCAAGCGACTACTACGCTGATGTCGTGGGTTCAATGCCTATTCGAGATTAATATGTGTGCATGAATGTGATTAATAGCAAAGATTTTTTATGTTTCTGTGTATATAATGTAGTATGTTTTTACTAACAAACAGTATTTAATTGTAATGTATATCAGCTGTCTAGGTGCTATTCATAGAACATGGATAGCGTTGTGTAGTATGTCTCGTCTCTCATTCTTGTATATTGTATGTGTTTTAAAGCAGGTTCAAGTTAATACTATAAAATAAATTTGGGTGCGAATTAACAAGAGATCAATTTGTTTGTTTCAGTAAAAAATCGAAATCTGACGTCGATATATTTGGCATCAGCCGCAAACATAACAACAGGAGGGCAACAGCGAACAGCGAAACCTCTTCTCTCCCATCATACTTCGTGAACCGAGTGGCCAACGGTAGCGAGCGGCGAACGACAAGCACGAACGGCGAGTACTACATCGACTGTAAAGTATACAAAACTGAGGACGCGCGCCTCACCGACTCGTTGGAGCTGTGGAAAAAGGCGTTGGTCCGCATCAAGGTCCAGACCGACGTCAATTCTACACAATGGTGTAAACTACAAGAGTTTATTATATCGACTGATGCTTTATTTACCGAACCACCAACATATTACGATAAATAATATATTGTTAATCATTACTATAATAATCCATCCATCCATTTTTATTGTTGTTGAGATTGGTTCCCCTCAATTATAATATTGTAATCTGTGCTCACTAAAAATAAATGAATCTCATTAGCATTTAGTGTTTCATTCAACCTACATACATGTACCTTCCACTATTGTGATGAGGTTGAAAATCTATTAAAGATAGATTCAAAGCGACAGAATGCTAAGAACTCGAACAAACGAACAAAATGAACGAGTCGAGTCGATTACCGATTATTGGGCGTTCTAGACCACTGTCGGCAGCGAGGCGTCGCCGAGCGATTTGCCGAAAGTGGTCTAGAATGCCCAATAATATACTACTAATTTCACTCATTGTTGTAGAGTGTGGTCAACTCACGCGTGATCAAAAATTAAATTTTATATATTGTGTTTGAATTTACCATTAGGAGGTCCTATTTTTTATGATTATTATAACTTATACTACGAAATATTAAGAATTAATGTCAAGCCACGTCCACTAGTAAATCTCTCTGTTGCAACACTGAGCGCGAGCGGCACGTGGTGAGTGAGACGCGGCGGTTGCTCGAGCTTCAAGTGCGCTCGCGTATGAAGGTATGTAGACTAAAGACTAAAATCCACCCGTGTTTCTTCGGATGCCATTTACGTTCCGGGGCCGTGGTATCCTGGATTAAAAAATCCGCGACCTCAGCAGGCATTTGGCCCCGTAAGGGGCCCAGTCGGTGACGCGTGTAACACGACGCGCCACCGACCCGGGCTTGGTCCTTGGTCGGACGGCGAGCTTACCCTTTACTCACCGTCCGCAAGCCCGCTCCGCCGCTGTGCCCTCTGCTATTCAAAGGGACACGCGTTGGAGCGTCCACCCGACAGGCTATTCACATACGGGCAAAGAGACCCCTTAGGCACACAGTGCCTAAGGAAGAGTTTTTGCCCGCATCCCAGGGTGCACCGGCCTGAAAAACTGGTCTTCCCCCCGGACGTATCCAAGAGGGAACTCCAGTCCACGGGCGCACGTAGAGGTTTCCTGTCTTCGTTTACCCCGGTACGTAAAGGGCTATTGAAGGACACCGTGGATTTTAGTCAATACAAGTCTGACAGTCCCTCCCGCCCTGCCCTGGGTGGGAGGACTCATTTGATGATTCTACCACGATAACAAAAAAAAAAGCACCCCACGTAAAGTGGGATGGCAATAATTTGTTTCAAATGCTTTAATAGAGACCAACAGAACTGTTTACTACCCGGAGGGGTGCTATGCTAGCTTGCCCCCATACGTCCGATACGATCACAATTAACGTGCCCTACGTAGAACCCGTTTGCGCGACTTGACGTGCATTAACTTTGCGGTCGCGGGTCTTAACTCAGGACCTTGGGAGATAGACTCTTTTCACATTTCAAAGGTATTATGTGGGTGTTCCGTTATTGTAAAAGTTAAGGGAGGGAACCCTTAACTTTTATACTTGCTCTAGAGGTTCTCAATCTAATGAGAAAAATTGGTTATCAGTTACATTCATAATCAGTATGTAGAAACGTTATCACAACGCCTAAATCGCAAATGCGCGCCTAGCCGGCTCGCAGGTCGGCTAGCTGTTGGCGGCTGAGGCGCTGTGCCGGCACTACAGCGCGGTAGGCGGCAGCAGGCCGGTGAGGTAGTCGTGCCACGGCGGCTGTTGGTGTCGCATGTGCGCCGCTCGGCTCTTACAATCGAGACGCGCGCGCGACATGCTCTCGTCAAACTTTGTTCAGTGTCAACATTATGTGTACGGAAGTGCATCTATTATATTTGCACTTTGCTAGTGGACTGTAAGTAAATAAAGTTTATTAGAACATGAGCTTTCTACATACTTCCTTCATCTTTAATTATCGTATTGACCAATTTTTATAAGGTTTTAGTAAGTTTCTTACCTGATGAAAGCTTTCATTCCGAGTGCGTTCCGTGCAGTGCCAGTGACAGTGGTGGTCGTTGGTTCGCTGATCCCGGGGCTCGGGAATTTTCCATCACTATTCGGAAATATCGAGGATTTGTGTGAAAACCAGAAAAGAACATAAATATATCTATCCTGCTGTAGAGAATTCAAATCCGGTGGCCCCCAACAAAGTGTACTCAATTGTTCCTTTGTTATTTACCACTTGTTGCCAGTGGTTTCACCCCATAAAACTCGAAAATTATCCCACGGGAAAATCGGGATGTAAACTGTCCTACGTGTTAACTCAGCTTATAAACTATCTGTGTAGCAAATTTCATCCCAATCCGTTCAGTAGTTTTTGTATGAAAGAGTAACAAACATCCATACAAACAAACTTTAACGTTTATAATGTTAGTAGAGTAGGATAGGATTGTATACATTAACGACTTGCCTCGCCACATTCAACAACCTATGGTGTTATTTGCAGAGATAATACTGCTATAGTAGAATGCCGCAATAAATAACTATTGTTATGCAAGACTGCAAACTTAGTTTTCAGTACGGAAAATGGAGTTTTGCGTTCAGATTTCGAATGTGTACCAAACACAGGTGTAACTGTTTGAATCGTTTAAAATGGCTAAATTGCTTTCCAAGAGAACATGTGTATTTGTGAACCTCTTGTGTCCGTTTTGTACGAGCAGTTCGCATGGTGAGCATTAAAATCGCCTAAAATTAAAGATTTTTTTATCCCAGACCGACAGATTTGTACTGACAGCGCACAATATATGGAAAATAAATAAATTGGCATGTATATTTTACCCTTTAACACTTCTATACCCGTGTTACTACTGCCAAAACTATGTAAACAAGCTTCTACTGATCTGTGTATCAGAAGTGCTACACCACCGTACGAATCGTGCCTGTCTTTACGAATTATTTTGTAGTTATTTATCTTATAATTACTCTCTGGATCCAGCCACGTTTCACTTAGTGCTGCGATGTGAATTTTGTCTTATTATAATATTTGTTCTAAGGCTAATGACTTCGGGCGAACTCTTTGTACATGTTAAGTTTTATAATATGATTTTTACTGGGTGAAACACGCTGCTCGCATCAGCAGTTACGACCTTGTGCCTCTCAAGATTACAAACAAATAATAGTACGTATCTACAAATATAGCATTATGCATAAAAATGTTGGTTATTGCCACTAAGACATAAAGTCTTTTATTTAAAAAGGACTATCGTTGTAAAAAAAAAAAAATTGTGTGTGGATATTGTGTACGTTCCAGGACTTGCGACTTAATGGCTACAAAAAATAATTACATATTTGGTCGGTTCTGTAGATAGTTCAGATATTTCAAATTACATCAAGTCATACAGTGTTCTAGTGACGTGTCGAGATATCGCCTATGGTTTATTAAAGTGAGAGATAGTACCCCGCTTACCCTTTCTGCTCTAACCACGCAACCAGAATGGTTGGTTATGAAGTAAACAACAGACTGCAATTTAATATTTTATTTATTTTTATTTAATTTTAATAATATCATGTTCTGATGATTCACCTATACACGACTACGAAAGCCATCAACAGAACAGAATGTGGGCTACTGTGCAGGACCTATGTGTTTATGTCACCAGCGTCAAACGTTCCATCCCCAGACGAATTTATTAATGCTATCTGGAGGTAACAGTATTTGATCAGGTCAAGATGAAATATGTAATCGGATGATTTAACAGTTTATAACCGATGATTGCGGAAGATTATTCTTCTTGTTTGGCGACTTGAATTTACATAAGAAATCCCGAAAAATAGTGATAAAAGCCGACCCATTTGTACTGGCCCATGAAATAACTACCAATTTTATGGGAAAACTCTTGGAGCCACATTTACTACCATGACATCCAGCCCAAAACTTTATAACTATGAATTCAGTATCACTAAAAAATCTACGTTAGGCTCTACAGTTAAAATATGTAAACACATCCAGAAATATTAATCTTTGTGTCAATTTATTTATTTATATCTCACTGTGAAGAATGAAACCATCTGAACGTAGCCTGTGTACTTTGAAGATACTAGAGCTTTCAATATTGTTATAATTTTGTCATACCTATTATCGGAGTCAAACATCATCATCATCATCATCAGCTGGAAGACATCCACAGCTGAGCAAGAGCTTCAGTGCCTTAGACCAGCAATTATCCCAGTTATAAACGTCTCTGGCCTTGGCCTTATTTTTTTTTGTCTATTTTCCTTAATATTATGGAGGTAAGTGGACATTCGTATTCTTTTCTTGATTTATATTGCTGCAGATACCAAGCCAGTTATATCTATTATCCAGGACTGGGTCAAGTTTCATGGCTTGAATGTTTTTCTGGGGGTCACCGCAACTAAATCTTGCCAGTGCAAACTATTTCGGCATCTTGAAATGAAATATAAATTTTCTTTCCTTTTGTATTTCTTACCTTTGCTCCCTCTAACTCTGTCCACCCCTCTTCATCTTCCGCTCGATTTCTTTTAATTGTCTACGATCTTCATAAATTTCACAATCTTCCTGTGATTTCTCACGTTGGTATTGTTCCTCGTCTTCCAATTCTTTCTCAAAGAATCCACTCATCTCGACCCCTGTGCTGCGACCGGTGCCCGAATGTAAAACCTAACTGTACACACAGGTGGTCAACGGCGCGACGCGAGACGCCGCAAGTTTCGACGTAAACAGTCGAATTAGCTAATGTATGTAATGAAAAATGTTGAGCGCTTCCGTTGCATGCGCTGCGTAACGGATTTAGCTCCCTTCAAAATGGTTGAGCTGATTGGTGCTGATACAGTGCCATGTTCGTGAACGTGCGCTGTCAGTTGAGACTGGTCATCTCTTAGCTGCCACGGCTTATTTTAATTTTTTATTTTACTAAGGACACTTTTTCAAACATCTGCTATTTTCTTAAGTTTGCCGTGTATCATTACTTCCCACAATTTGATCCTTCTTAGTAACACTATCGAATGGTGTGAATAATACAGGGTGTGATTTTTTTTCCTAAATCAGCGGGTTCGATTCCTGGCCCGGGTTATTGAATTTTCTAAAATTCAATGATGCAGTTTTAGTTTTCGTCAAAATCGGCCTCGAGACTTCTTTCTACGTTTTTTGATGTTCCTCATAATTTGGGATATAGCAGAGGCGTCTCTAGCCCTTGTGGCGCCCGTGTGCAACCAGTACCCTGGCGCCCTCTAGTCTAGTAGGAGCGGGGTCAAAATGGATTACTAACAGTTATATTTTCAAACGGTAATTCTGATGCAAATGGTGCAATTTTAACATAATTTATGTAGGGAAGCAAAAAGTTTTTTTTTAGGAAGGAAGGGGTTATAAGTATTTAAAATCACAACTTTTTAGTTCTTTCAAAAATATTTAATTTAAAGTAAAAAAAAAATATATGATGTACAAACATGCAAACTAACAGTGAAAAATGGTTTGAACAAGATCAAGCAATTAGTTTTTTTTATACGTCTTAAATCGTAAACCGTAATTTACCTTCCAAAGTTACAACCATCCAAGAACTTTTATATTATGTTACTTGCTGCTACGGAACCCTTTATGGGCGAGTCTGACTCGCACTTGGCCGGTTTTTTATCAAAAGAAAAGCCGATTGACTTCATATTTACGGCTGAAGCTTATTTCGCAAAACCACGGTGTAGCTATAAAACAAAAATTGCGGCACGCGTACACAAGCCTTTGAAAATGACCACCATACGTCCCTGGAAATTTTAATTTGAACTTTATAGCATTCTAATACAACAGAGTTAGCAATGATTTTCGGCGTGTTGTCAACTTCCCAAACGAATCAAACAAACAGGTGCCGATGAGCGCTCGTGTCTTTGGTAGCGATGCGACATTACGCCAATTTAATCTTTAGTTATCTGTTTTAAGGCTGATTTCACGTTGAAACAAAAGTTATTGTGTAAATTTAACCTTGCTTTGCTACCGCGAGCCCATCGTCGGGCATAACACGAGCGCAGGGTCTTTGAGAGCGCCGGCATCGACTCATCTTTGGAGGTGTCGCGTTAGACCGTTAGACCCGGCGCCCGCGTTTACCGCACACCCTGCACTATAGGTAAAGACGCCTCTGGGATATAGCCATCCACGTCCAGTTGAAAATTTTTACTCTGACTTAAAAATTATTTCGTTTCAACTCTTTCTCTAAAATAACTTAGTTTTTTTTATTGATGAACATGCATGAAAAATACTGGCTGGATGTCCACATGACATAAATAAAAAAAAATATGGATCTTCCCGGGATTTTTTTATAGACAATCTTGTGTTTAAAACAGAAACTATCAGACACAGGAACCTCCCGAAAATTCCGTGTCCGGTGAGGACCTGCGTCATGCGGTAGGTCAGGACGCCGTGACACATATCCAGCCACTCCTCAATGAGGGGTCTTACCGCCGCGATTGTGGCGTGCCCGAGCTATGCAATAGCTTAAAATAAGTAATAATAATAAAAACATCAGAGATAGATTAGACAAATAAATTGTGTAAAAGTAAATCATTTTTTTATATTAAAAATCAGGGGATTTTTCTGCTCTTTAAAGTAATACCGGCGATTGGGGCATATCCACTTTATTTTATCCTTTCGCTGTATGAAATCAGTGTAAGTACATGAATAACTCTACCTGATGGTTGGACCCATGGATGGGTCGGACCCATGCTTATAACAAGTTTTATCAACCGGCGCAGCATGTGAGCGGCGCGGGCGCGATGCGGCTGGTGCGCGTGGCGACGGCGCTGCTGGCGGTGCTGGCTTGGAGAGCGGGCGCCCAGGCGCCGGCGTGCGCCCGCCGCCGCGACCAGCAGGCGTGCGGCGGAGTGCCCTTCCTGCGCTTCCCCGAGGTGGCGCCGGGCGTGCTGCACGTGTCACTGGCGGGCGCGGCGCTGGGCGCGCTGGCTGAGGCGGCGCTGGATGGCTGCGCGCTGCGCACGCTGGTGCTGGTAGCGTCGCGTCTGCACCACCTGGAGCCGCGCTCACTGCAGTGCGTACCTCCGCTGCCTGTGCGCCCCGTGCGCTGCTCACTTGGTGACCTGCTCGCAATCAAAGCTTCGTATCTTTGCAGGTCCATGGTGTCGACACTAGCGTCACTTGATTTAGGATTTAACGAGTTCACTGAAGTACCCTTGGAATCTCTTCGTGAGCTAAAAGTCTTAAATTGGCTGAATTTGCAAAAGTAAGTCAGGAATGAATTTAATTTAGATTCGCTGCTTCGTCATATTAATAATCTGTTGATTTTATTACAGCAACTACATTATCGAGCTGGAGCCGCATATGGACTGGGGCTTCCTGGCCGACTCGCTCAGCAGCCTGTCTCTGAGCAACAACCACCTGTGCGCGCTGGAAGAGGGCGCGCTGCTGCCGCTGCGGGCGCTGGCGCAACTCGACCTGAGTGGCAACCGCCTGCACACGCTGGAGGCTGGCGCGCTGCCGCCGGCGCTGGCGCTTCTGCGCCTGTCTGACAACCTGCTTCAGCGACTGCCGTGTACGGCGCTGACGCACTTGCTGCGCC
Organism: Agrotis puta; assembly: GCA_943136025.2. Lineage (NCBI taxonomy): Eukaryota > Metazoa > Arthropoda > Insecta > Lepidoptera > Noctuidae > Agrotis > Agrotis puta. Next base: position 19,117,739 of record OW964175.2, on the reverse strand, counting down.
TGCGGCACCTACACCTCAGGAACAACATGTTGCAACCAACGTACAACCGCACTTGCCGCAGTGACCACTCTAAAATTGATTCCTTGGACCTCAGCCACAACGAGCTGGATGACCTTTTCGAACTTGAATTCCAGCAGAGGATGCAACTGAAGCAGCTGGTGCTAGACTTTAACGAGTTCACGTCAGTGCCCACGTTCGTGCTGGACATCGCGCGGCTTGAGAAGTTGTCGCTGGCATATAACAGAGTGCGCCACATGTCTGACGCGACGGTTCACGCGCTGCGACGGGCCCTTGAGCGCCTGGACCTGGAGCACAACGAGCTGGCGGCGCTGCCTGCCAGCGTGGTGCAGCTCACGCGCCTGCGCCACCTATCACTCGCGTACAACCGGCTGCGCGAGCTAGCGGCGCTGCCGCCGCACCTACAGTCGTTGTCGCTGGCTGGCAACTTCCTCGCAGCAGTGCCCGCAGCACTGCGCAGCCTGACCCCGGCGACGCTCGGCTACTTGGATCTCGGCTACAACCAAATCACGTGCGTGAGCGCCGAGGCTTTCGGTGCGTGGTCTGAGGCATTGACCACTCTCAGCCTGAGGGGCAATCGACTGACGCAGCTGGCTGGCGACGCGTTCCCCGCGGCTCTGCCGCTGCGTGAGCTGCTGTTGAGCTTCAACGAGCTGGAACACGTGCACGCTGCAGCCTTCGCGAGCCTGGCGGCGCTGCAGGTGCTGGAGCTCTCGTCTACGCTGTTCAGTGGGGAGTTCCCACTGGCCGCGCCGAGCCGCTCGCTTTCCTGGCTCAGTTTAGATAACAATAACATTCATTATGTCGCTAGTGATAATATACAAAATTTCGCGTCTCTGGAATATCTCAATTTAGACTTTAATAAAATTATTGAAATTCCAAGTGAGCTGACCGGAACGAACATTTCATATGGACTCAAAGAACTTAGATTGTCGTACAATTACATAAGTACTGTAAAAAGTGATTGTTTCGCAAATTTAAAAGAGTTGCAGAGCGTCGATCTATCATACAATCGTGTGCACAATGTTAGTGAATATAGTTTTTCAAATTTACGGAATTTGGTTTATTTAAATCTGGCGGGGAACTCGATCGAGTTCATCGCAGAGCGAGCGTTCAGTCGACTGCCCAAGTTGCAGGTGCTGGATCTGCGCCACAACCACTTACTTGAGCTCTCCACGGAACATTTCGAAAATGTATCGAGTGAGGAAAACAATTTTTCAATGAACGTCAGTTATAATAGAATATCGTCACTCGTGGGTGGCGGTCCGCCAGTCCTTATTAATATTCTCGACTTGTCGCATAACTTACTGGAAAGCTTATCGAAACCTTTCTTCGACTGTCTGGGATCTTCGCTGCGTCAAATCGTCCTGACGCATAACCATTTGACGCACATCGATAACTTTTCTTTTGGAACGCTACCGCAACTTGAAATATTAATTTTACATCACAACAACATCAGTCTGGTTAAGCGAAGAGCATTCGGCGAAGTGCCGGCGCTGCAGGCCCTTGATCTGTCGCACAACCGTCTAGCGCAGCTGGTGGCGGAGCAGTTCAGCGGCGCGCGGCGGCTGCGCCAGCTGCGATTGGCAGGCAACGAGCTGCGCGGCCTGCCGCGCGACGCCTTCCGCCACACGGTGTTGGAGCACTTGGACCTGCGTGCCAACCGACTGGCCGTGTTCCCGGGCAGCGCACTGGCAGCTGTGGGCTTCACACTGCGGCGTCTGGAGTTGGCGCGCAACCGCCTGGAGCACCTGGACGCCGCTATGTTCCATACCACTGCTTTCCTGCACGACCTGGATCTGGCACGCAACGCGCTCACCGTGCTGCCCGACAACACGTTCGCCGGGCTGTCGCGGCTGCGTCGCCTCGACCTATCGCACAACCTCGTCAAGTGTAACTTTAGGGAGATGTTCCGTCACCTGCCGCAACTGCGCCACCTGGCGCTAGCCGGCGCGGGACTGAAGGCGGTGCCGCACTTGCCTCTTACTAACCTGACCGAACTGGATTTGAGCGGGAACCACATAGCTTCGTACCGCGAGTATGACGTCCGGTGGCTGTCTAACCTGCGCGTACTGGACGTGTCGCGCAACCGGTTCACGTCTCTACAGCCGGCGATGTGGGCTGCCACGCCGCGCCTCAGCTTGCTCGATGTGTCGCATAACCCCATCGTCCGCGTCGCTCACGGCTCCTTCGAGGGCCTGGGACGTCTGATGCACCTGCGCATGAACCATCTCCGCCATCTGGAAGCTGTAGAGCCGCGAGCTTTCCGGCCGCTGGTGTCGCTACGTTCACTCAGTCTCGAATCACTCGCGACCAACAGTCGTATCACTGCATCACTGGCTGATATAACCGCGTGCACGCCAGGTCTGGAGACTCTCGACGTGCTCGTACGGGAGAGCGCGTTGAACGCTCAGCTGAGTGGCCTGCGCGTACCCAAGCTGCGCGAGCTGTCAGTGCGCGGTACTTTGCTTCGCCGCGTGTCCCACGGTGCGTTCTCCGCGTTGGGTAAGCAGCGTGCGCTTTCTCTGCGCGTGTCGGGCACGAGCGTGCGCACGTTGCCCGCCGGCCTGCTGAGTCCGCTGGCGCGTGTGCCGCACCTCGCACTCGACTTATCCGACAACCAGCTCGTCAGCTTTGCTCCCTCAACGCTGTACCCGAACCTCACGGGCTGGAATCGGCTGGCAACTAAGCTGCTCTCTGGTAAGTACTGGTTGCTGAAAACGCAATGACGTGTGGGTAGGTGTAGTGTTAGTGTAGTGTGATGTGTCGCCGCAGGTGGGCTGGTGGTGGCGGGCAACCAACTGCGCTGCGGCTGCTCGGTATCGTGGGCGGGAGCCTGGCTACGACGCTGGACGGCGGAGGCGGGCGGCTGGTCGGCAGCGGCGCGCGGCGCGGCGCGGCGCAGCTCGTGCCGCGGCCCGCGGGGCGCGCTGGCGCTGCTGGCGCTGGAGGCGGACCAGGCGGCGTGCCAGGCTAGCGCGCTGTCGTCTCGCGCGCACTTTGTGAAGCCCGCGCGCGCCGCCGCACTGTGGCTCGTGCTCGTGCACGCGTTGAAGTAGTTCCGGAGCATGTGCCGCCCGGGATTGTGATATGACATAGAAAATATTTAAATTTCGTACTTGTTCTGAGCCTCAGACAAAGTGTACCTAAATGTTGAAGTTACGCGAGTGGACATGAAATGTGTGCTATGACTTCATACAGGCCATTCATTATTGAGACGGGACTGTGAGTGCAGATACTGAACCATTGTGCAGCAATATTGTGTTGGGAGGCTTGTGATATCCCAAACTTAAGGCCGTTCTCAATATTCAAAATATGTCTGGTTTTGCCTATTACAAAGAAGCAGGTTGTCGCAAAGAGGTCGGTACGGATATGTGCAGGTAAAATAACTGATATTATCTTATGCATATAGACACAGGTCGGCACCGACTACCTGTACCGATTATGCGGTAAAGCATTTGCCGGTTCCTTCACGGCAAATGCTTTACCGCAGAATTAACAACATGTAAATTGATAACGAATTAGAAAAGATGTGCCGACTAGTCGGCTTTTTTTCTGTGATTCAGTGTCAGTAGGCAATAGAACACATTTCCATAAATAACATTGTTTTTGGTTTTTTTTTTTGGAAAATCAGCAAATTTGTCCTCCCCTTGCGAGGTTAGAGGAGAGGACTTGACTGGTTTTAGTATTGTGGTAAAAACTTTCACGTAGCATAACGGTTAAGGTTGTTTCCTGCCCTGTCTGCCTCGCCTTAATAAGGTACCCTGCGCGATATTAATGAAATACGTTGAATAATAAGGAATATGAGTTTTATGTAAATAATAAAAGTACAACGAAAGTTTTGTTAAAACTATTTACAAATTTAGATGAAGTATAGAAATTGTGTTGGGAATGGAGGGTGAGTGTTGGGAACAGAAGCATTATTTGTGTTCACCACGTAATCTACGAGAACCTATCAATCTTTGTATTAAATATTTATATAAAAGCAATGACTTTTATTAAAGCTTCTGTTTAAACGCCTACAAGAAAACTACTAATCCTAATGGATAAATGCTCACCAAATTGTGTATCATGAAGTATTGTATAAATTAACCTATTTTCTATAATAAAAATCGACGTAAGCAAGGTCTACGGAGCGCTTAGCGGGGCTTGCAGGGTTTAAAGGAACCTAACCAAATCGAACTCTGGGTGTCCTTGAAATATTGTTTAGATTTGGTGAGCATTTATCCATTTTAGTATACAAAAAAAAATGAATGCTTAAATTGAACCCGCGAACATGATCAGATCGTCACACCACCTCCGCCGCGGTCGACATCGCCAGAAATATCCCAAAATAGAGTGGTTTGGAAGGAAAAAGGGGAGGCCTTTGCCCAGCAGTGGGACACAAACTAGGCTATTAAAAAAAAAAAAAAAATGAACCCTTTAATAACTACAATAGCCTTTGAACAGAGGACATAATAATTGTGAAAGTATCGTAGGTGTCCATTCCAAGGAGTAGATTTCTGTGGAAAAGAACGGGCTCGAAACTCCATGCATGACATTCTTTTTAGATTGCCTAAATTATTACAAAACCTATATGTGTGAGAACGATATAGTAAGCAAAAAGTGTTCCAGGAATAATAAAAAAGACAATTCAATTAAGTTATCAATAAATTTAAATTAATCATAGGGGGCCGTTCAAGTATTACGTCAGCACTATGGGGGGGCGGGGGGGTCTTTAATTTGCTTATTTTAGATGAAATGGGGGGTAGGGGAGTCTAGATGATGATAACGTCATCGGTAGTTATTTACTTTTTTACACGAATGGCAACCCTCACATTGTCTTTGATTGAAAACAAAACGCATTTTCGGGGACTCCCGCAAATAATGCATACGTTTAGGCAAAAACAATACATTAATTGAAAAATGTTTACGTAAGCATGGGGGGAGGGGGTAAGAGCTTTGCTTACTTTTGCTGACAAGGGGGACGGTAAATAATTGTAATAAATCTGCTTACGTAATACTTGAATGGCCCCTAGCTGCTAAAAGATGACCAGTCCCAACTGACAGCGCCCGTTCACGAACATGATACATGTATCAGCACCATTCATCTCAATCATTTTTAAGGGAGCTAAATGATCCGAAACACGCGCCACCATCAGCGAAACTTTATAGTTAGTATTGACATCATTGAAGTCAACAAGAGACGTAGGTAGTGTATGACAGCTTGTAGCAGTATCCAGTTAATGACAGCTCTGAAGTACATAGTACTCACACAATGTCGACTATGAAACTACGTAATACTACTAGGAAGATTGAATCTGAACAATACAAATACAGTTGCACAATCTGCAGCACATCCGACAGTACATACTTCTCTGTGTCATGGAGCAGGACCAGCTTGGAGCCAAGCATTATTAAATAAATAAATAAATATTAAACAACTATCACACAACGCCATCTCGTCCCAAGCTAAGCAGAGCTTGTGTTATGGGTACTAGACAACTGATAAACATACTTATATATTTCTAAATACATACATATTATAGATAAATTACACCCAGACACAGAACAAATGATCGTGCTCATCACACAAACATTTGTCCTGGGTGGGAATCGAACCCACGACCTCCGGCATAGCAGTCAGGGTCACTAACCACTAGACCAACAGGCCTGTATTATCAGTATGTAGTCGCTCTGTTAGTTATATGCCTTCTATAAGTGTGTGTAGTTTGTTATATGTACTTTATGTGTACGTTTAACGCAAGTTTTGAATTTCGTTTCATTCAGTTCATGAATGTTTTGTGGTATATCTTATTATAGCATTTGAAATAGTACTCCATGAAAGAAGAGTCTACTTTGGCGAGTCATTAGCACGGCTGAACTAATTGGTCCCTATGGTTTTACCCTTTGTGTACGGAATTCTACGAGTAAAAACGCTAAAGGTACTTCCAAATATGATTGTAGCATATCTATGCATTGTTGCTGTTGCTATTGCATTGTTTTTTTGTTGAACCCTTATAAGATCACTCGTGTGCCCGTCTTTCCGCCCTTCGCAGTCAATTTTCTCCGAACCAACTAAAACGATTTAGTTGAAAGGTAAACAAATCAATTTGTATGTCCCAAAAACACTGGTGCGTTTTCTGTAATTAAAAAATAATAAGTTTCAGAATTGTGCAAAAATAGACGAAAAATTACCATTCCCCCTTTATCTCCGAAACTATGGAGGGACTAAAATTTTGCAAAAAATAAATGAGCTATTCCTCCACAATCGCGAGATATGCAATGTATAGGAACATTTCCTTGGAGCCGACGTGGGAATGCATGCAATGAGATGTAGTAGCGGTGGACAAGGGCCTCACCGTCAATGATTTGCGTCACTGACGCAAACCTGCAGTGCTTGACACTAACGACCGCATGGAGGTACGGCAGAGCAAGGAGCTTCACGGACCCTTTTTCCTGGCCGTACATGGGCCCGATGTAGACTTGTAGTTCAGGATAGGGGAACCTATATTACTCTCAAATATCAACCGGACAAATGAGAAACTCGTGAAAGTAAAACTTTTTACCAACCCTTGAAACGAGGCAACGAGGCAGTTTGCGACCAATACTCTTTAAAATAATGACCGTAAACAATAGAACTAAACAATGATATATTTTCATTAGACCATCGAAAGGCACTTTACACGTCAAACTTTGCGAATCGAAATGTGTGTTTGTTGAATCGTTTCCAAAGCCCGGTTTCCACCACGAGTGGAGCGAACCCATTTATAGCTTCTTAAACCTCGCAAGAAAAAACTGCTTTCATATGTTTCCACAAACAACGTCGAGCGAAAATGATTGGAAAAAAGAATATAAATGAGCTTGCTCCAGAGTAAGCTTAAAACAAGGTCCATGTCCCGCACATTACCCTTTCGCAGTGGAAACCGGGCTTTATTGTTGTCCATTGACAAAGGTAGTCCACATGGAAGTCTCTCAACCCGCCGAGTGGCCCGAGTGAGCGAGTGTCGACACGTGACACGGTGACACTGCCACGCGGCGCTACTGGCTGACACTAAGCCGCTCTTTGTGCGCGATTCCTGCTCTCAACGACGACCACAAGTACACTCACCGCACCGATTTACTTAACTATTGTTACAAGAACAACTGCACTCATCGTCAGCCACTGCTCTGCTCACAACCGTTTGTGGTAGTTCTTTAAAACTAACCCAATTATAAATCATTTTGAAAAATACTGTAAAATTCCATAATTTCAATAAATTCGATCAACGTTGTGTGCTATGCTTGTAGCGTCTATTAAGAACAATAATTCGTAATACACAAGAACGCTATGGTGTCGTATGCGCTACGAGGCGTAGACATGCGAGCTACGCTTGCTAGGCCTGCTACGCACAGCTACCGTACGGATGCCATTACGATGTAAATCTCAATAGTTACTTTTTTATCGTGGTAAAATCATCAAATGAGTCCTCCCAACCAGGCAGAGCGGGAGGTACAATCAGACTTGTACTGACTAAAATCCACGGTGTTTTCAATAACCCTTTGTGTTCCGGGGTCACGATAATTCGTTAGTCCCGCGACCATTGTTAACTTTGTTTTAGAAATTGTTACTAAAAAATCATAACTAAAATAAGGTTATTATTATCTTAACGGTACAATGTTGGTCGCGGGACTAACGAATTACCGTTACCCCGGTACGTAAAGGGCTATTGAAGGACATTGTTATTTAAAGCTCGCTACTTTAAATAACAATGTCCGTCAGACAATTGCAGCGAGCCCGGACCGCAGCGAGTCAGCTACCTGCTAACGAGCCATTGTGCCACGCCACTGTTACGCCACATCAACGCGCCGTGAATGCGCGCTAATCGCCTCTTTGTTGCCGCGCACACAACTGAAGACAGTTCGCAACTACCATCAGAATAGCGAGATGTCGGTTCGACTGACCGGCCGACACGACCGACACATCCGACGCCAGTCGTTTGAACAGATTGTTCGCGTGACTGACTGTTTCATCACTTCACTCGTCTTATTGGCATGGCGATAGTTTGGATGAGTCCTCCAAACATATTTACTGTGTACAACATTATTTTTTGTTTATGCGAAACCTGATACACCTGTCTAGTATTTTTGTGTAAAGAATCTATGTACAAAATTTCAAAACTGTATCAAGAAAAATCATAAAGTTATAAGCTAGTTATGTTACCTGATTGGCCGTTCAAAAATATCCTAATTTAGCGGCGAGGCGCGGTATCCCCGCTGAATCCGCGACTCCTGTGTCGTACACTCATTGATAATAGTTTGGCAATAGGTACATAACCGTATAGTGATTGTATTGTAATAAACTGGTGATAAAAATTATTTTTAATATTTTTGGAACAAAATATAACATGGTGTAAAAATTACTGGAATCAAGTCAGTTACTGATTCTGAAAAAACTTTGCAGGTTTCGCATATACTAAAAATAATGTTGTATAAACTATTGGAGAGGTTTTGAGCCGTGTATCAACAACACGGGAAGTGGTTGTCGATGCGATAGAAGTGCAATATCAGCCTTACTAGACCGACACATGTGTAGTTACTGTTCAGTGTCGTGACAAAAGCGGCGCCAGCTGAGCCGCATTGTGACGGCGCGGCGCGGGTAATGCGCGGGTGGCGTGCTCGGCAGCCGCAGCTGCACGCTCCCACGCCTAATACGATTTAGATTATATCCGCAGCCGCGGCCACCCCGTGCTCACAGAAGGTGAGGAGTAGTTGCGAGCTCAGCCGACAAATATTACATAACGTGCAGGAGAGCAGTAACGTGGGAGTAGCACGCTGCAGTGAACAAGTCGTTCACGTGGACCTAGTGTAGGTGTTGTTATTACAGAGTGGATGCCGGAGTGCCTCCTGACGGAGTATGTCGCGAGGACCGGAGGAGGCTCCGGATCTAGTGAACGAAACGAGCTAAACAGATCCTGGTCGCGTGCAGGATCATCACCGTAAGAACGGGTTCAGTTGTCGGATGAATCAATCAAATCCTATCCTACTATCCTACCCTACTAATATTATAAATGCGAAAGTTTGTGAGGATGGATGTATGTTTGTTACTCTTTCACTAAAAAACTACTGGACGTATTTGGATGAAACTTAACAGTAATGGTTTTAATTATAGGGGTTAATATAGGTATTCATCAGAATAACACATAGGCTACAATTTATAATGATTTTATGTAATTTTGGTCATAATATAACGATACGTGTCAATTAAGTCGGAAAAAAATCTTCCATCTGAGAGCTATCTTGGCGTGCGCTGCCTTAACCAATGGAGTTACATAAAGATGATGTACCGGTGGATTGTTTCTCTTAAGTAGATCTAAATAAAAGTCCGCAACAGCATATATCTACCTTTTATGTGCAAGCCAGTACGACCAAAATTGTGAACCATAAACTTAAATAAATTTGGTAGGTACTATTTTACAATGCACATATTATCAAACTCTTATCAAAATGAATACATTTCTCGCATTAAGTATGTAATGTGGATAAACTTTGCCTTTCACAATAAGTAATTTGGCCGAATAGTTTAAAAGTTATCATGATTTTTTTTTTTTTTTTACGTGGGAAAATCATCAAATGAGTCCTCCCACCCAGGGCAGGGCGGGAGGGACTGTCAGACTTGTACTGACTAAAATCCACGGTGTCCTTCACAAGCCCTTTACGTACCGGGGTCACGGTAATGGGTAAGTCCCGCGACCCCGGCAGGCTTTGGCCCTCTACAGGCCCCGTCAATATGTTGACACTCTTTGAGGCGCGCGTGGAACACAACGCGCCGTCGACCCGGGCATGGTCCATGGTCGGACAGCAAGTCGCCCATTACTCGCTGCCCGCATGCCCGCGCCTACGGTGGCCGGAGATCGTCCTGTGACGTCCGACGCCGTGGGCGTCTACCACTGCGGCTGGGATGGAGGGAGGACGCTGTCCTCTCCCTCAGGCGGCCCGCCTCCTCCTTCACGAGCATGACTGCTTCGCAGAAGGAGGCGACCGCTTCCCACTCCGTCTCGCCCCGCAGCATGGCCTCGACCAATGCCGGGCGCGAGAGGTCTCCGCCTATCGCCGTCGTGAGGACACGGCGGTGCTCTGCCCAAGCGGGGCAGTCCTGCACCGTATGCTCCACCGTGTCCTCCGGACGATCCTCGCAGTGGTGACACCCAGGCGTTTCTTCCCTCCCTATCAGACACAGGAACCTCCCGAAACATCCGTGTCCGGTGAGGACCTGCGTCATGCGGAAGGTAAGGACGCCGTGACGCCTATCCAGCCACTCCTCAAAGAGGGGTCTTACCGCCGCGATTGCGGCGTGCCCGAAGTTATCATGATAATATAATTAATAATAATAATAAATTTTATTCAAAAAAAAAACATGAGGTATACGTTAAATACAATTTTCTTAAATCTATGTCAAGTTCAGAAATAATCTATGCCTGAACTAGGAATTCCTGTGTTTCAGGCGAAGGGAGGTAACATTATTTTATTAAATAATCACATAATAAGCAGAATAATCTATAGACTATACAATATAAGATGTTTAAAAATTATGTTGTTTAACTTAGTTAAGTAACTTCTTTGTAGCTTCATAGGTCATTGATTGTAAAGCTTCCTTAAGGATTTTTTTGCAGTTACTGAAATTTAAGGAGTAGATGTTTCCTTTTTCATTTAACCTATTATAAAGTAGCGGTCCAAGGTACATATAAAATTTGGCTGTGAAAGCATGCTTTGTACTGTTTCGAGGACAAACTATATTTTTCCGTCTCTTATTAGTAAATTCAGTGCTATAAGGAAGAGCTGTGTGTTGTTTTAGTACAGTGCTGATTATAAATAACTGTCGAACTGTTAGTACCTCACAGGATTTATACAGAAGGTTAGTAGGGAACAGAAAAGGCCGACAAGTAGCCACCTTGAGAATAGCTCTTTGAGCTCGTTCAATGGGCAATAACAGTGTTTTACTCGCTCCACCCCATGCAGTAATACAATAAGTCAAAATTGACTGACAAAGAGCAAAATATACTTGCTTAATTATTTTTGCATCTGCAATAATCCGTAGTTTTTTGAATACGAATATCAACTTTATTGACTTGAACGGAGCGCCTAGCGGCGGCGGCAGTACGGGCGGAGCGCGATGCGAAAGCTACTTTGTTTTACAATGTAGTGATTAAATGCAAGTAACATTGTTCCGACCTGTTTATTACTCAGTGTTTAGTAATCCGTTTGTGCTGGATAGGATAATCTCCAGCCCGGGGAAGGACATAGGGCTACTTTTTATAAACACACCATACAGGTAAAGATTGATGAAGAAACCACTGGACTTAGCATTTTGAAATTTGCAGAATTCTATTATAGCTTAAAATAATGAGCACTTAGAAAGGAATTCAAATAATTTGACCCTCAAGAGATTCCTTCTAAATATTATATTAGGTATAGGAGTTTAAAGATTGTATGGAAACTAATTTTGAAGTTAGAAATCTGGGATGTACGATATGAAGTTACATTAAATAAAATAAACAGATTTACTTGGTTGTTATTTTACAGTTATCTTGTAATGTGAAAATCGCGTAACTAATGAAATTCTGATAATCTTTATAAAACTCAGCAACATTCTTAAATGTCGAATGTAAGATGGATGCGACAGTTTTAGTTGCTCTAGTCAAGTCCACTGCTACGGCCGGTGCTAGGCATGGGGCGGGGGCGGAGCGAGGGAGGGAGGTATGGCCAACTTCTTAACGTATGTGAGTGCGGCAGTAAATAATTCGAGCCGCCGCGCTTCAACGAGCTCTCGATCGCTTCGTTCTGTAACATCGAGTTTGCCTGAAATATCGCGCAACTTGCAGCACTTTACATCGCAACAACTAACTTACACATTGTTATTGAATAACTACGAGTATCTAAAAGTACTTTGTAAAATGCCATCGACAGCTTCGTGAACATGTGGAGCGATACGTTACTGAATAAGGGTCACAGCACACATATCAACTTGGAAAGGGAACGTCACCGTACCTTTCCACCTAATGAAAGCAAGTAATCAACGCTGATTAGCAAGTCCGATACGTCGTCTCAGCTGCAGCCAGGCGAGGCTGCGCTTATGGCTCGCAGACTGCTAGTTGACCTGGCAGAGCTGCAGCGCGGGGATGGTCAGGCGTAAGCGCGGGGATCATTGGTTGACCACGTGCCACATCTCGGATCGTGTTCGTCCTGCATAACCGACAAAGTGCCGGTTCTTAATTCGTCAGAATCTTTTTTATGTATGTTCCCCAATTGCTTGGTGACGCCTGGACCGATTTTGAAAATTCTTCTTTTGTTTTCAGAATCAAAATCAAATACTTTTATTTCACATAACATTAATACTCACACTTATAAAGCGTCGACAACAGGTGCTTGGTTTGGGTTGGTCGTTTCCATAGAGAAAATACCGCCAAGAACTTCCATCTTTTAAAATAAGTATGTTATGTTTTTACAATCCGATCGTTACAATTTATTTCACATATGGTCCCATGGTACTCAGATTAGAATCTGGTTCCGGGATCTTGGAGAAATCGTCAATAATTTACAGAAAATTATCGGTGATTACAGTTGCCGCATTATCCTATTGGATAATGTTAAAATAAGCTAAAAATCAAAAACTTTACAAAAATTTAACCGACTTAGTAAAAGAACTATTACTATAGACGATGGACCTTTGAGAAAGCTCGCATTCAACTGACTGCGTACAGAGTAGGGATTGCTAATAAACGGGTCAAATGAGAACTCTTTACAAATAATATTAAAGTCCTTGCTCGCTCGCACCATGTATGAGTTTTGCCTATACTTGGAATGAGAAAAGGGAATGGACATAGGTGGAGTAAATCTAACTGATCTCTGGGGTACATTAAAATACAGTTTATTCAGGAGATCAGGACATTCAATCTCGTTAGATAAAATTTTTAAAAGAAAGGTGCAATCTGCTAGTCGACGACGATTTATGAGTGGCCTCAAATGAAATCTCCTACAAAGCTTTATGTAATTATCAGAATGGTATGGAATACGTAGCCGAAAACATAGGAAACGAATAAATCTTTTTTGTATATTCTCGATCCGATCGATATATTCACAGTACACGGTTTTGTAACCGTTGTGATGCATTTTCAAGATGACTTCTAACAAAGAAGCAATAGAGAATCTTTAGAGAACTTTTAATTGTTCATATTATATTTTTGGACTTAGTAAACAATGAAAACAAGAATAAAAAATAGGCGATACTTCTACAAGTGTCCTCGTTTGGGCACGGCTGGGCCAAATGGGTTAATAAATGTGTAATACCAGGACCTCCTAATAGTTCTGGGAGGTCCCAACTATCCTGCCGGGGTCGCAGGACTTACGAATTACCGTGACCCTGGTACGTAAAGGGCTAGTGAAGGACACCGTGGATTTTAGTCAGTACAAGTCTGACAGTAAATAGTGGGAGGACTGATTTGATCATATTACCACGAAAAATAAAATAATGGTCCCAACTATACACAGGCAACTATATTCTGACAGGCCTGTTGGTCTAGTGGTTAGTGACCCTGACTGCTATGCCGGAGGTCGTGGGTTCGATTCCCACCCAGGACAAATGTTTGTGTGATGAGCACGATCATTTGTTCTGTGTCTGGGTGTAATGTATCTATAATATGTATGTATTTAGAAATATATAAGTATGTTTATCAGTTGTCTAGTACCCATAACACAAGCTCTGCTTAGCTTGGGACTAGATGGCGTTGTGTGATAGTTGTGGGATATTCATTTATTTATTTATTTATTTATTATACAACAACAACAATTATTAAAAACCCTCCTTGAAGTCATGAGAGCCTAGTACCATAGTACTATGCTAGTAAATTGATCGGAGAACAACAGATTAGGAGCTCCTGTGAAGCCAGAAAATATCTGACCGTTTTCTACGACCGAACCGGTCGGCACGAAGTCATAGATATGGTCTGTTGGTTGTCGTTATATCGATATTCTACATTTATAAACATTACGAAATTAGAATACCTTCAAAGAAAGAAAAAAATGTAAAAACCAGTGGAACTATTCTCTGCCAGCGTTGAGTGCAAGCAGTGTCGAGTGTGATCACGTGTAGCGCACAACGACCGGCGAGGACGGGGGTGCGGGCCGGCGGGAGGGGGCTTCGGTGCCGTTATGCACACTTACGTCGCCCAAAGCCAAGAGTAAATTTGTTTAAGGCGCAGTGCTGGCAAGAGTCCAGCCTGCCCGCACTATCGCTCCACCGCGCCCTGCACACTGCCCACAGGACACTGCAAAAGGTACATCATTCTATCGTTCTACCGCTGGTCAGTTAGCCCAGCGCAGTGCCACGAACTAAGTACTTTAGGACTACTATCTATACATTCAAAGAAGTGACGTTGGGACGCAACTATTGGCTTTAGAAAATTAATTGATTAAGAGTTTACCCAAACTATGGAAAAGCAGTTTACCCAAACATGCAACCGATAAAATGTCTTTAAATCGGAAGTCCTGAATTAAAATCAAAGTGAAAATTTAAAAAGTGGTCCTTCTAGCGCGCGACTGTACCCCACCTTAAAGCTAGAGTCTGGCGAGTGGCCAGGTGCCGCGCTAATGAAATTATACAAAAATCATTGACATTTGTTGAAAGTCGCGTTCTGCCCGCGTGAGTCCGGCAAGAGCTCAGTGCGCTATTAAACGGTGCCCGTCCTCGCGCCGCGCCGGCTGCCACTGAAAGCATATAAACGTAATTTCCCACTGAAAATAATAAGTTGTATGATCTGTAAGTAGTTGTTCCGGGTCTGGGTGTTTGTGTATATGAGTTGCTATGTTTGTAAACGGACTCACGATACTCAGGAGAAATTCATAGAGAAGGGAAAATATTGAAAAAAACAACGGCTTATTTTTTTCTACTAATTAAATAAGAATATTGTTAACTTTGCTCACTATAGAGTACGACGTACAGTGGCGGGCGGTGGCGAGTGGCCGGTGTCATGTTATGCGAGTCGTAACTGGCAACACGCGGGGTGCGATACTGATCTACGAGCACGCGCCGCAGTGCCGTTGCCTGCTGCTGCTCGTCAAACAACCACACGCTTGTACAAATACTTTAAAACAAGTAACGTCACTTCAACAGGCACGAGTATGTCCTGCTTAATAAAACTTTATTAACACACAATATAGGTAATATTTCACGCATCTATCTGCAAGTTACTTTAAGTATATCATAAAGTCCTGATCGACCGCCTGACGCAGGTCCTCACCGGACACGGAAGTTTAGGAGGTACCTGTGTCGGATGAGGAAAGAAGAAACACCTGGGTGTCACCACTGCGAGGATCGCCTGGAGCATAGCACGCATAGCACGGTGCAGGACTGCCCCTACACGACGGTGATAGGCGGCGACCTCTCGCGCCTGGCATTGGTCGAAGACATGCTGCGGGGCGAGACGGAGTGGGAAGCGGTCGCCTCCAAGCAGTCACATTAGCGAAGTAGGTGGCGGGACGCGTGAGGGAGAGGACAGCGTCCACCTCACGACCCAGCCGCAGTGGTAGATGCCCGCGGCGACGGACCATGCCAGGGTCGACGGCGCGTTCTGCCCGTGTCTGGCTCCCCCTTAGAAGGCTAAAGCCTGCCGGGGTCGCGGGACTAACGAATACCGTAACCCCGGAATGTCAAGGGCTATTGAAGGACACCGTGGATTTTAGTCAGTGCTAGTCTGACTGTCCCTCCTGCCCTGCCCTGGGTGGGAGGAATCATTTGATGATTATAACAAACTAAATAAAAAATAAAATATCATAAAGTAAACTTAAGAACGTAATATAAGGAACGTAAGTTGCTTCATACGAGTACTCCTTACTAATATTATAAATGTGAAAGTTTGTGAGTATGTACATGATGTATGTGATGTAAAGGACGGATGTTAAAATTCTTTGAATATATGTTGAGACGGCACGGTTAGTGCAGCGGCTGAGCGATTGGACTGCTGCGCAGCGTGTTGTGGGTTCGATCCCCGAACGGAACAAATATTTTTATGAGCTACAAGTAGTTTCGTGTCTGAGTGTATGTGACTGTCTATGTTTCTTAACACACCCATGACACAGGAGAGATACATAGAGTGGAGCAACGAAAAAACTAAAAAATATAGTGAAAATTCCAAAAGAATTGTGAAAGTTATAATCAGATTTTTAACCGACTTCAAAAAAAGGAGGAGGTTATCAATTCGACCGTATTTTTTTTAAATGTTTGTTAACGCTAAACGACCGACTGGGTGAACCGATTTTCATGATTCTTTTTTTTTGTTTGAAAGCTGGCGTTTCCCGTGTGGTCCCATTGTTAGCAAATCAGGATCTGATGATTGGATCTTGGACAAATCGAGGGCAACCCTCAAATTTTATAGGCCCACCCATCGTTTTTCGTAAATCTTATGAAGTAATTTAAGTACTTGCGAATGGTAATCATCATCTTATGGACCTAAGCTGATGGAGGGTATAACTCCTTAACAGTAAGGAGTAGGCATCGACTGATTCATTGTTCGCATATCTCCGAAACTACTCGTCCGATTTAAATAATACTTTTTTTGTACTAGGTATCGTTCAACTTAGAGAATACTGCAAGTTTCATCAAAATCGGTTTAGTAGTTTTTGAGATAGGGAATTTTATTAGCTTATTGTGTACATGAGGGATGTTACTACCAGTACTACGGATTACAAAATTCTGTGTTTGGCAATAATTGGGGTTGAATATTTAAACTAAAAAGAGTAAAATAAAAACTTTTTCAAAAAAAATGTAACCGCCTTCAAAAAGCCCACACCACCACAAAAAAGGGTAAAATTACATATAAATATTACTTTTTTTTTTTGAAAAAGTTTTGTGAATGTCAAATAAGAGAATTATGGATTCCAATGTCGGGATCTCATGTGTGTGTGTGTGTGTGTATTTGTTACTCTTTCACGCAACAAATACTGAATGGATTTAGATGGGTACACAGATGCGACGGTTTATAACCTGGATTATCCATAGTCTTTATCCCGATTCTATGTTTTGAGGTAATTTTCGAGATGCCACGATGGGCGGATTCCTCCACGCCACGGACGACGAAACGTATATTACATTTTTATTCTTGTCAAAAGTCATATTGAAAAACTTTAAAATGTTTTTCTTAATAGAAGCTGTACTACTTGACTGACAGAACAAACTTATGATCGTCGATGGAACTGGCTCTTTTTACTTAGAGCTGGCGAAGCCAGCATACGTAGACACGGCCTATAGTATTTCATTACAGATTTTGTTCAATTGATTTATTTTTAGTGAAAATCCTTCAGGTCGGCTACTAGAAATGGACTTTCTAAAAATAAATCACTGTAGATCGACATGTTCGACCATTACATCTGATTTATGGGTTACAGAAGAGGTCACTTTTAAAATTCTGCCGCGGTTGGCTGCTGAAACTGTTATAAAAAATATCGATGTATGTACCATAAACTCAGAAATATGAAAATCTAATTATAATATTGTGATGGGATCTACTGCTGTCGCTCCATGTGAGATACTGATATCCCCTATATAGTTGGGAAAAGGCTAGGCAGGTGATGATGGGATCTACTGCTGCTAATATTCAGAAGAGTAACTTAGGTAACCCATGTAACTTGTTCTTAATTAATCCGCTGCCACAGTCACATCTATTGCTCCATAGAACATCTCTCACGAGTGATAATGAGTACCACGCGGCTCACACGCGGGTTGTTCGTGCGAGAGGCGCTGACCGCACTGCCGCACTGCCGTACTGCAGCAATGATCGCGTAGCACCCAAGCAGCACATTAGAGAAACTTACATCTCAAGCTATATGACAGTCACAGGCTGTTAAGTAGCTGTACTAATGGATAAAACGATTCTTGAGACTGAATGAGGGGTGATCTCTACACTGTTAAACAGCACCGCTGAGTAATGGCTGTGTAATGGAGAAAAAACAACTAAGAGCATTTTAGTAGAACTTGAAATAACTATTGTCCAGCCTTTGGGTACGTATAATGCTACTAGTTGGTTAAGCAGATGCAAACTTGTAAGCGGCTGCTTAACGTGATAAAGTCTCACCTCTTGTAAGCTGTGCGCTGTATTAAAGAATAAAATTTTGCCATTGGCTTTTTTATGGTCTACACAAAATCTATTACAATGCTACCGCAAAATAAATTTAATAGTACCTGGTTTAAAGTATTTAAAGACTGCATGAGCTGTTAAGTACTGTAGCCTAACTCTACTTCAGTTCCAAAGCTTACTGTGTAAATATTAGCTATTTTACAGCCTCTAGAATTATTGAAGAGTGAAACATTGGTTAGTAGTAGGTTACAGGGATAAGATTAAAGTTAAATTTGTTTTCCTAGCAACGAGACTTAATTGATTATCGTGCAACAATAAAATACAATTATAATGCCGGAAATGGTTTTCTATCAAGATTTAGAGATCCGTAAGACGCTACCCTATTGTTAGCGTTTTAATAAAATTTAAGAGAATTTAAATGTTTGTTTAATAATAATACTTATTTTATAGTTACATAATTATTTTAATATCTGTGTTCGCGTTATTAGACGGTGTATTGACTCATCTGTCATTCATTAAGAAACTTCTAGCATATAGTCTGCTCCCCGCTGCCTCGACAAGTCGAGGCGCGGCGGGAAGAGCTCCGGCGTGATCTCAGGGCAGTATGGAGGGAGCGACTGTCGCAACCGAGGTCCGGGCACGCCGCAATCGCGGCGGTAAGACCCCTCTTTGAGGAGTGGCTGGATAGGCGTCACGGCGTCCTTACCTACCGCATGACGCAGGTCCTCACCGGACACGGAAGTTTCGGGAGGTTCCTGTGTCTGATAGGGAGGGAAGAAACGCCTGGGTGTCACCACTGCGAGGACCGTCCGGAGGACACGGTGGAGCATACGGTGCAGGACTGCCCCGCTTGGGCAGAGCACCGCCGTGTCCTCACGACGGCGATAGGCGGAGACCTCTCGCGCCCGGCATTGGTCGAGGCCATGCTGCGGGGCGAGACGGAGTGGGAAGCGGTCGCCTCCTTCTGCGAAGCAGTAATGCTCGTGAAGGAGGAGGCGGGCCGCCTGAGGGAGAGGACAGCGTCCTCCCTCCACCCCAGCCGCAGTGGTAGACGCCCACGGCGTCGGACGTCGCAGGACGATCTCCGGCCACCGTAGGCGCGGGCATGCGGGCAGCGAGTAATGGGCGACTTGCTGTCCGACCATGGACCATGCCCGGGTCGACGGCGCGTTGTGTTCCACGCGCGCCTCAAAGAGTGTCAGCATATTGACGGGGCCTGTAGAGGGCCAAAGCCTGCCGGGGTCGCGGGACCAAGGGATTACCGTGACCCCGGTACGTAAAGGGCTAGTGAAGGACACCGTGGATTTTAGTCAGTACAAGTCTGACAGTCCCTCCCGCCCTGCCCTGGGTGGGAGGACTCATTTGATGATTTTACCACGCAAAAAAAAAAAAAAAAAAAAAAAAAAGCATATAGTCTGCGCTTCAATTGAACGTTGATTTGTTGAGAGGGACTTCCGGCGGGAAACAGGAAGGGACGCGAACAGAGCCGTAACGAAACATTACAGGTTCGGCGGCGAAAACCACAATTGGTTTGGTGTCTTGCTATTACTAATGAAATTTGTATTAATTTCAGAGCAAATAACGAAATATAAGGATATTATCTAAAACTGGAATCTCATTTCTGACTTCATAACAGTATATTCTCACTTTACTCCTTTTTCCAGTAGTTAGAAAAACTGAAAACCATTGTACAACTAATGTACGGCTTTCAGCTAATTAATAGAATTAAACATGGCCATTGAACAGAAAAGAGAGATTCAAGGGAATTTCGTCAGAATTCCTGCTGGATAACAAATTGACGCCATTTTAATGTAAACAAGCCCATAAAACCCACAGAAATCAGTTCAATTTTCATGATTTTTGAGAGCTATTAAATTAAAAACACATTATTTCATTGTACCGAATAGGTATTAATGCTCATTAAATGAGGCAATAGAGAAAAAAATTAATAACTTAAATTAGAAATTATGACATTTCTCCACAGATCATAGTTAGAGCACCATAGTTTTTTGTTTCTATCTCTTTTTAGATTTAACAATAGCCATTACTAAGCCATGAACCATGTTTTGGCTGTCTAAGAGAATTCAAGGAGCTGGATAGTGGCCTATTGACGGCTGTCTAAGCCATTATAAACCATATCAAGCTGTTACAATGCTCTGGCAGCTATTAACAAGCCACTACTTCGCTCAGAGCTGGTTAATTTGGCCAAATCCAGAATTAATAGAGCTGTGTAACCGGATATAAAGCTCTTGCACAGAATGTATAACAGCCTCGAGTTTTTAAGAATTCTGTTGTCCGGGGACTGTACAGCTATGTGTGCTGCTTGGGCATTAGCGCACCTCATGTGTCCGTAACGATGATTCCCTGCCGGGGTCACGGGACTAAATAGCTACCGTGACCCCGGAACGTAAAGGGCTATTGAAGGATGCCGTGGATTTTAGTCAGTACAAGTCTAACAGTCCCTCCTGCCCTGCCCTGGGTGGGAGGACTCATTTGATGATTTAACCACAGAAAAAAAAACCGTTACAGTTCGACAGGGGTGTTACTGGACGGGAATAAACCATGTCAAGCTCGTCACAACCTTTAACAAAAACGAAAAAAAAAAGATTAAGTATCGAAAAGTTGAAATGATCAATAAATAATAATTATAGTTAGTATAATGTCCGCGGCGCACAGTGGGCCCATACTGAAAATTAGTGGGTTTTTTTTATATGACGCTTTACGCGTCACGCGAAGGAGCTCAAATTAAATTGCAAGCGCTATTGGACCACACTGTGGAGAGGATTTTACTAGAAGTGAATTCTGTTGATAGGTCTCAAAATGAAGAACTCAAGTTGAGCTGGAAATGGGGCTTGAGGGTTCTTCGTCGCAGAGTAACTATAAACAGAAAACGTGAAACACAGTTTCAGAGTTCAATGATTCATCAGTAGTCATGATAAGCATCGTCCCTCTTCGGCTGTTAAGGCTGTCTACTAGCTCATTATCTGGGAATTAAGGTATAGTTTGGGAGAACCCCACACCGTGCTCAGCTCTGCTGTCGACCAGTCAACTTCACTTTCACTTTGGAGACAGCTCATTTTATAAAGTCAGAAGAGTCTGAGATTTTTTTTTATCGTGTATCTTCGATGTAATCTCAATAGTTAGATTAGATTTGAATGTGAATCATCTTTTAATTGAATGTTCAGCTTATGATAATGAAAAACGTTTGTGTGACCTTCCTGATAGTATAAAAAAAGATTGCTTAAGCAAAGAGGGATGTAGTCGGGCGTTGATGTTCCTGAGGATGATTAATATGTATAGTTGGTGTAGCTTGGAGGGTGGTGCCTGATATATGTGGCTTAATAATATTAAGCTACATAATGTTGGGTTGCATTCTCTGGGTTGTACTGGATTGTATGTGTTGGTCGTTATCGGGGACATTAGCGTTTGGTTGGGCCCCTCTTTGTTTAAGCAAATGTATTGTACCCTATTGTATGTACGTCAATTAATATATTGTTAACTATGGTCGCTAATGACCTTAGATGTTGAAAAGCGACCTTAAATAAATAGAAAAAAAAACTCAATAGTTACCTTTTTGTCGGGCAGAGAGGGAGGGACTGTCAGACTCGTACTGACTAAAGTCCACGGTGTCCTTCAATGGCCCTTTACGTTCCGGGGTCACGGTAATTCGTAAGTCCCGCGACCCTGGCAGGTTTGGCCCTCTAGAAGGGCGCCCTGTCATTTTGCTGACACTCTTTGAGGCGCGCGTGGCAAGAGTCTGAGGTGGAAAAATAAAATAACAGCAAAGCATTTTTAGGTGACTCGTTTGTTATGCGCTTAGCCGAGCGCACAAACAAATGAGTCATCAATCACAATGTAGTTGCTACTGTTAACATGCAAAAAAAAACTAAATCTCTACCAGAATTACTAGGTAGTTGTAATGTGCTATTAAAACTATATATTTAACTAAAGAGAAGGTCAAAACAGCTAATATTTTAAAGTAGCTTTATCCCGCGGCTCCGCTTGCGTTAATTTAGAATTTGAGAAACAATTCGGATCTTGTAAGTGGCGCCATCTGGAATATGAAAGTTACTTGTGTTTTGCTCGGCAACAGCCCTCTTCTGTGTTTCGTGATTAAAGATACCCTCCTACAACTTATACTCCGGTCCGGTACTCCTGACAACTTATCTGTAAAATCTCAAGACGATCGGTTCAGTAGGTAGTTTGAGCGTGAAAAGGTAAAAAACAAACATACTCGCATTTATAGTATTAGTTTAGATTTATAATAAATGTCCTTGTTTGAGCGATGGCTAACGAAATGGGAAGTACGATAGCATTGCTCTTCCCCCTTTTGCATACCGCGTGATGCCTAAAAAATAGCTTATTATTTCAATCGATATGTAAAACTTGTTAACAGAATATTTGCGTGGGTTTGAGCACCAATTTAAAACATACATAAACACAACAGAATGATTTTATTGTTTTTGAATCCTCGAAACAATTACTATTTAAAATATCCAACTTACCTACCTACAATTTAAATCAGCATAGATAATATTAGTAAAAAATAAAATTGCAAATAATATTGAAATAAAAGTATGCATAAATTTATTTAAATTATTTGTAACTCTCAGGATAAATAAAAACAAAAGAAAAGAAACACAAAAAGTGGAAAAGAAAAATCTAAGATTTGATCCTGAGACCCGTGCTTCGTAAGGATGTTACTTGTACTAATACGACCAGCCGGTTGGTTGACACTAGCTATTAAATAGCGGTTCTTATAGAAATGTCAACAATGACATTTCTATAAGAACCGCAACCGAACCGAACCGCCGAAAATGAAAACCGACATAATTTAACATTGCTAATGCCCCAAGGGAAATAGCGTAATAATACATACCCTATTAATTGAAGAGCAGTTTTAGGAATATTTGAGGAAAATTTGATCGACAATTTTTCTGTGGTTTTCGAGTTAAATCAAAACATACAAACAGTAAAATTCGAAAAAAAAGTTGATTTGGCATCAGAATCGATCTCTTATCTTAAATAAATACAAAAAGAAAAAAAAATCAATGTACAGGAATGACAGCTCTACGATTTTATTATATGTATAGTGGCAAAGAATGTCATACAAAATTTTTTTTTTACCGAATGATTACTCGCTCGGCCGCGGACGGCCGGCGCTGATTTTATTTTGTGAGTAGAGACACGGACGCGTGTATGGACACGCAACATATTAGTACAATTGAAGAAAAAAATTTAACGTGATTAGCTCCATACAAAAAAAAAATATATATACTACTCTGTCAAGAAAGTACCGGGAAATGATCAATAATACACAAAATGTCTGTTATTCATCCAAATTTATTTTATCACCTTCAAAGTATGCTCCTTTAGAAACGATACACTTGCGCCAATGAATAATCCATTCGTCAAAACATTTTTTAAACGCTGCTTCCGGAATTGAGTTCAGTTCTCGCCGCGAATTCTCCTTTATGTCTTCTATCGATTGAAAACGGGTGCCACGAAGTGGTAATTTGAGTTTAGGAAAAAGAAAAAAGTCAGCAGGAGCCATATCTGGTGAATATGGTGGTTGCTGGATGGTATTTGTTGAGTGTTTGGTCAAAAATTCGTTCACAATGACAGCCTTGTGCGAAGGCGCATTGTCGTGGTGCAAAATCCAAGAATTTTCTTTCCACAAATCTGGCCTTTTTCGTCGAATTTGCTCTCTTAAACGCCGCATAACGCTCAAATAATATTCTTTATTTACCGTTAGACCTTCCGGTAAGAATTCAGAGTGCACAACACCGCGATAGTCAAAGAAAACAGTCAACATGACTTTCACTTTTGATCGACTTTGGCGTGGTTTTTTCGGTTTCGGTTTAGTTGGAAGGCGCCACTCCGAAGCTTCTTGACTAGTTTGCATTTCAAACTCGTAAACCCACGTCTCGTCACCAGTAACAATGCGTTTCATGAATGTTGGGTCAGAACTGACTCGTTCTAGCATGTCCTCAGCGACTTTCATGCGATTGAGTTTTTGGAGAAAATTCAGATCTTTTGGGACTAGCCGAGCAGCAACATGTTTCATACACAAATGATTAGTTAAAATGGTACGGATCGACTCGTGAGATACAGAAAGTTCGGCGGCTATGTCTCTCAGAGTTGAATGGGGATTTTCAGTCACTATTTTCTTAACTTTTGCGATGTTAACTTCAGTTGCAGACGTTGACGGCCTACCAGAGCGAGGCAAATCTTCCATCACATCTCGACCGCTTTTGAACGCTTTGAACCACTCATAAGCACGAGTTTTTGATAAAGTCGATTCACCGTAAGCCTTCTGTAACATTTCAGTGACACGAAATTCCATTGGCGATGCAAAATTTAAGACAAACTCTTTGTTCGATATTTTTGACCATTATGAAATTCGCAATACACACTATATATGATATTACTAAAACTAGCACTGTATTTAATATAAATAACAGATGCAACTCAAACTCCGCGCCAAAATGGAAAACGGTTGTGCCAATCTAACAAATAAAAAAAAAACAAAGAATTTGGAACCATAAACAAATCATCCATTCCCGATACTTTTTTGACTGAATGTATTATATATATTTTCTCAAGAACTATCAACTTTCGCAAAAGTAAAAGTTGTTAGGAATATCATAACGCGTCATATAAAAACATCACAACGATATTGGAACTTTGTTGCCCATGTCCACTAATTTTCAGTATGGTCCACTGCGTGGCGTGAGAGTCGTTCACAGGACGGGACTACCGAGCATCGAGTCCGGACGAGATCTCGCGAGAGTCTCTACAACACGAGAATTAAATTTAATTAAACGGAACATCGCCGACTCGCTTTGAAACACCCGCGCTACGGCTGCATTGGATTATAGCTACATGGAAAAGAACAATAATTCGTTAAATCCTAATTCTAAATTAAAACGATAAACGTAAAAATATGTTTGTTTACTTTTTCACGTCTAAACTAAGCACGTTTCACACACAAAAGTGATATTCATGTGTATATACTTGAAGCGCTCGAGAGAGCAGAACAAAAGACTAAATAAAAAAAGAAACGCAACAAGCGAACCTAAGTCCACACACACACGTCATCAAAACAGCTAGGTATATAGGCAGCAAGTTTCAAATGGTTTGCCAAAGTTATGTTATAATTTTCAATGTGTCTGTATACCAAACCTTTGGCTGCATGTAGCAAACAGTATGCGTATACGAGTATTATTCAGGAAAACTTACTGCTGTATATTTAACGCTTTTTTTCATGTAAAACAATTTGTTTAAAGAAAAAGTTACAGATTTTACCTCATTTAGACGTTATTCCGTCTACATTCCACTTTTGCATCTCGTAGCGCGTCTACGAGGTCACAAGTGCGGCGCGGCGCGGGCGTGGCAGCCTCGTAGCAGCCTCGTAGCAGCCTCGTAGCAGCCTCGTAGCAGCCTCGTAGCAGCGCTACGACAAAGAGTTTATGCTACGCGCGGCGCAGAGATGGGCTTTACTTTTGCTTTAGAGACTAAGGAGCTTTTATTTTATTTTTAAAGTATGTTTTTACAATTACGACTGTAGTAGTTTCATATACATATAAAAAGGAGTATAAATACTTATGTTAAACTTCATCGATCGAACTATCAAACGATCAGTGTCGTCATGTTTGCCTGTATTGTTTCAGAAGACTACCGATGACACACTCTCATAAGCCGAAGCGGAACAAAGTCACACTCGTAGTTTGATATTATTATAATTCTGTAACTAAAGAGATTTAATTTCGTAATATGAATTAAACGTTTTGCCCGACGTAATATTCGCCCGGCAGGTTCCGTAATATCGTAGCGAATATCATAGTAACATGGCGTGCAGCACCTTTTTTTTTTATCGTGGTAAAATCATCAAATGAGTCCTCCCACCCAGGGCAGGGCGGGAGGGACTGTCAGACTTGTACTGACTAAAATCCATGGTGTCCTTCAATAGCCCTTTACGTACCGGGGTCACGGTAATCCCTCGGTCCCGCGACCAGCACCTTAAAAAAGCTACGCTACATTATTGTAAGAGGTTACAACTAAATTAAGAACAAGTTTCTAACATTCTCAACGAAAAGTTTTGACACTCAGAGTGGCGGACGGCGCTGGACAGCGGGCTCGGACCATAGCTGTGTCGGTCTCACGTCTGCGCCGCTCTTGTAGCTGTATTGCTAGCTTGTGAAAGTCTAACAGACATAATGTGGTGTAGTCGATACTTGAAACCTTAGTTCTTGTAGTAAAAATCATTGAGAGTCAACGATACCAAGTGCTCGCTCAACAAGTTGCCGCGTTCAAGTGTAGGCTCGCTAGTAGCACCCCGCACCGTGCCCCGCTCCTCACCCCCGCCGTGGGCCACCTTACGCTGAGCGCCTCAAACGCGCTTGTCTGCGGGTCAGTGAGTTAGTTTTGGGTAAGTAGTACTCGTAGCTACGAGCTGCGATGTGCTTCGAAAGTGTTTGTAGTGCGAGTGTCACGTGCGGGGAACAGGATTGTGTCGCTATCATTGAGGCTATCGGCCTGTCCTCATGTTCACGTAGGCATTGTAGAACTAAATATATAGCTGAAACAACTGAAATTGAAAGCCATTCGATCAACTGTAGTTGATCGAACAATGTATCTGTATCAACAGGTACTGCATCCGGTTCGACTAGAAGCCGAGCTCATCATAAAGCTAGCCAGATGATGATGGGTGCTTTTATTTAATTTATTATTGTTAATGCCTGATAACTAATCTCCCCTGTATCCTGTATCGTACGTTTACACATTTCAACTTGCACACTCTAACATTGTACTGCGGCTATCAATACGTCTTATTACGACCTTATTGGTCCGACTTGCGTCTGTACAGTACACGGGTATGATCTTAATTCCTGATTTAAATAAATGTGGTCTACGTATGTGTGTGCTCAGTCCCGCAGGGCCGCGGGTGTAGGGTCGCGGAATGCCGCCGGCTGCTGCCTACTTTTTAATATTCGCTAATGGCATCTGATTAATGAAACTTTTCGATGGATTCATACAAAACTGTGACGTACTCGCTACTGAGGGAAAGTACAAAACTATAATGTTACACACAAAACATCACAAGGAAATCGGCCAACATGTTTGCCAAATTGCCGGCATGGGATCAGAAGGCGAAAACCCTCCAGTGGTGTCGGTCCTATGAGTGGTGGGTGGAGGCGCAACGCAGGAGCGATTCTCTGCTGCCTCAACACGTTAAGGCGTTGAGAGAAGAGCTCCAGCGCGACCTCAGGACGGTATGGAGGGCGCGATTGTCGCAACCGAGGTTCGGGCACGTCGCGATTGTAGCGGTAAGACCCCTCTTTGAGGAGTGGCATCACAGGCGCCACGGCGTCCTCTCCTTCCGCCTGACGCAGATACTCATCGGTGACGGATGTTTCCGGAGGTACATGTCAGGTGAGCATATGGTGCAGGTACAGAGCACCGCCGTGTCCTCACGGAGGCGATAGGCGGCGACCTTTCGCGCTCGGCATTAGCGCCGAGCGCGAAAGGTCTCTAAAAGCGATGGCCTCTTTCTGCGAAACAGTAATGCTAGCGAGGCAGGAGGCGGGAGCCGTAAGGGAAAGGACAGCCGCCACCTCACAACCCAGCCGCCGCGGGAGACGCCCACAGCATCGGACGTCGTAAGGCGATTTCTGGCCACCATAGGCGTGGGCATGCGGACGGTGAGTAATAGGTGACTCGCCGTCTGATCATGTGGACCATGGGGTCTACGGTGCGTCGTGTTCCACGCGCGCCTCACAGAGCTAGACGCAATCTAACGAGGATTAGAGGGTCAAAAAAGGGCGCTGCAGTAAATATGTTTGAAAACGCTCACAATTCTTTAACTTTACCCAATATTATTTATTTATTACAGAAATTAACGTAGAATTCTTGCCCTGTTGCGAATTGCCCTAAATAGTAAAAAAATCACAGAACTCATATCCATATGTATCTGGTTCTACCACGTCGCGGAGCCGCGGTGTGCCGCCGGGTAACAAGGTGGTGAGAGCTCCCGAGCAGAGAGCGCACGCGCGCCTGCCGACCGACACTGCGCCGACGTTTACCGATCAGATTCAGGAACTCGCTCATCAAAAACATATTTCTAAGTGGAAAAGTTGAATTGCTTTTGAAGTCTCTTTCATGATAAAAACATCTTGACTTAATTCTTAGCGCAATTTGTATTTCAAACATTATTCTGTCAAAGTAGGGCTGAATTTAGCTTGAAGTAATATGAACGTAAGACGAGGTGTCAGTAAGCAACAATGTGGAGTCCCGAAATTCAATGAATAATAAACACTTTAGGGACGCTTTACGATGTGTGCCTCCCTCATACACATACGTTATGTCCCCGACGCTCGCGACGCTCTGACGTCTTCACCACCGAGGAAGTACGGCGGTTGTGTGTATGCTAAACATTGTCAGTCGGACGACAGTTTATTTAGAAATAAATTCCGCGCGGATGTAACTCGTGATATAAGATTGTATAATTTTTTTTAGTTTCAATCGTTCGCTGCTTAATAGATAACAGATTCAATAAAGTGTTGACTGAGTTTCTGCTCACTTGTGGTAGAAACTCTTACCGAGGTTTGTCTTTGGATGGGCCAGTAAGGCGATACGTTTGTTTCGACCTCTGGACCCTTCTTACAGTTCCACGCGACATGCTACGGTGCTACCCGTACCGATTGCGTAGCGGCATGCTTCCAACAATATATTCTCATTATACCGTTTAGTCATTTTACTTAACATATTTTTACATTTTTAAATCTTATATATATAAAAATGTTATGTTGGTTTGTGTACGCTTCAAAAACTTAAAAAGTTCTGCACCGATTAAGCTGAAATTTTAGCATGATATATAATCCGTATCAAGGATTGTTTCTATCTATTTTTTGCATCAGTCACATATCCGCGACCGCGGAAAAACAGTTTATTTTTTTGTGCCACAGCAAAGCGTGGCAGGGAATAGCTAGTATTGTATAAAAACAAAACAATAAAAAATACATTTAAAAATATAAAAACAATTGTCCGCCGGCGTGGGAGCAGGGTCCAAGCTATAGGTGGTTAGGGCTCCAGAGACAAGAACCTCCTCACAATGCGAGCCATATAGCCGAGGAGTATAACCTTCTGAATCATGCAATTGATCCAACTACCCAACGAGGGCCTCGAGACATGTTCGTCGAGAGCCATTCGCCGTTACAACAATTATCACAATGATAGCCGAACTCACATTCCACATGTCGACAACCTCGCGCGCCAAGTCAAGATATTTTATTTTTTTATATTTCTCGACTTTCACGAGATTCTCGTCATGCGGGATGGTAGCATCAATTATCATTACGCGGCGCGCTGATCTGTCTATCTGTTTATTATTATTTTTATAATGTCCCACTGCAGAGCACCCTTCCTTCCTACCATCTCTCGCGATGTAATGCGATTGGATATATTACATTCAATGATAATACTCTAATACTATTTATTATTAAAAGAGTTTGGACTATTGAACAATGAGTATTTTTTTTATTAGTATTCTTTCTCTTTATCTTATTCTGAAGTTTGTCAAAACTCTTCAAAGTAGTTTTTTTTTTATTGATTCGAAACCAACCACACATGAGGATTACACATCAACAACTTTGTTCAGTGAGAAGCTAATATACCGAGCACAATCCTCGCACTGATGATACGCTCGCTGACCGCGACGTCTGTCATCCTCGGGTTGATAATGATGATGTCGTGGGGGCAGGTGCTGCTAGTATGTTAAAGAAAGAGACACGGGATAGTATTCACAGCGCGTACATGAACCTACTCCAATCTGTCAAATTTTAATATGACCCTTCTGCTTATGTGGTAAAATAGAAAATCTATAAAAGAAATTGTACAGATTGTGGTAGATTGATGTTCTGGCGTCTGTACATAATGTAATACGGATACAATCATTGAATGCTCTGAGGGCGCGCCACCGCCGTCGGGAAATTTCACTGGCAGAATTTACACGATTTTATTTAACCTTTATAAATATTGTGCATCAACATGAGCTACACACTGCGAGCACACATGTCACTCTGATTATTTCGCGAGGTACACACGGCACTATATACGGTATGTTCAACACACCATCTCACCACTTCAACACTGGAATGAAAATGAGAAACGGATTTCGGACGGTATTGCGAGACTATAACATTTTTTTATCATGGTAATGCCATAAAATGGGTCCAGGGCGGGACGGGAGGGACTATCAAACTCGTACTGACTAAAATCCACGGTGTTCCTTCAATAGCCCTTTACGTTTCAGGGTCACGGTTACTTGATGAGACAGTCCCACGAGCCGAGAATGTATCGTACGTTACGGTGGTTCAGAACCTATAACATTTTCTTTTAGTTTGGTTAAAATACATATAATAAATCTGTAGAAGGGTCAATTCTGTACATTGAAAATATTGAAAAAATAAATAGCGGGGGGTGTTGCTGGATCGATACCAAACCCAAATATGTGATTAAAAATTTTTTTGTCTGTCTGTCTGTATATGCAGGCATCACGTGAAAACTAACGGTTCGATTTCGATGAAACTTGATATAATTATACCTTATTATCCTGGGCATAAAATAGGATACTTTTTATCCTGGAAAAATACGTAGAAAAAAAATCTTATTTTTCCGTTTTATTCATAGACGTTGTTCTGTAGAACCGCGAATCTCCTTAATGGAGAAATAAACCATCCACGTGAAGACCGACATCCGCGCGGACGGAGCCGCGGGCGGAAGCTAGTTTATAATAAATGAATTATTTATTGCAGTATTTCCTTAATTGGAGTAGATATTAACTATGAGTAAGATGCTGTGCTGGATGTGCATCGGAGACGTGTGTGTGTGTGTGTGTCTATGTCTTGTCACGATATAATGCGAATGTAGGCGGAGCAAGCAGACAGCCGCGGGGTTAGAGACGGTGGAAGGAGGGGGGGGGGCTGGTTTAAACGAACATCATTATCGTGTTCAGGAAAGAATCCATTCATACATATGTATGAAATTACGTTACGTTTGTAGCGCTAGCGAGCCGCAGGAGCCGCTCCATGTATATATCTTATATTTAAATGTCGCTCGGCGGCCTGACGCCGCGGGGCCCGCCGCGGCGCACGACCATGTCTACTGCACGTCTCATGTTGGAAATATAATGAACGGCAAGAAAAGGGATCATAGTTAGCTGTGCAACGACAGCTAATCGCAAACTTTACGATATAACTGTGTTTGTATTTGTATAATTAATCAGAGTATAACAATCTATGTGAACAAAGAGACTTTATTTATCTTGTTTATGTCTATCATGTACTTGATTAATATTACTGAGATCACCACGACAGGTCGGCGTCACAATGAGCACATACAAACTAGCTGTGAGCCCAGCTAACTGTCCGGCACAGAGGCAACTGTGACACAGTCGCGCGGCGGCCGCCACAAAGGACGCCGCACATCAGCAGCCGCTTTGACACTCACTTCAAACAAGCCGGCTTTGTCGGTCAGTATACATGTACTACATCTTGGTACATCTCCTATTGAACAAGCGTCACATCACATAATTTTGCATTTTCATATAAAAGAAGGGGGTTCCTTATGATTGTAGCTAGTGTAGGTCTGTAGTTTATGCTTACCCCGCACGGGAAAACTACTAGGTAAGTATCTTACAAAAGAGCAACTAATATTATCAAGCTGTTTTTTCATAGATGAATAAGAAAACTTATTTCTATTTACATTTACACAATAGCAGACACTAGTGAGTACAGTACTTGCTCTACACATGAACAACATTACGTGAGAGTTGTTTTCATGAAGCTTGTACAACTCACGTGCATGTACGGCTTCTCAGGGACATCTACGACACTTATAGTAGACGATGTGACGAGCCAGGAGTACATCCAGTACACTCACACGTATTTAACGTGCACCGTAATACATTTCACTACATAAATGATTACGAAGTAGGTGCAGCACACCGACTAGTAGGAAGATACTATATAGTAACGTTGTCAGACGACAGTCGTCAGTAGTCAGTTGCTTGTCACCTGACTCGCTGTCTAATTGTATGTGCACCGACCGGCAGTCTGGCGCAGGGACGAGGAACTTCAAACGTAGACATATCATGAAAAGCTTGTAGTCCCATAAAAGAACCAACAAAAAGGATTCGAAGGTTAGGTTTAGGCAGCACTACTAGGATAGTCGCAGTCAAAAAAGACCAACAGTTCGTACCCGCGCCCTGGCTCTAGCTTTCGCTGTTGGTAAGAAGTCATGAGATCGAGTTAAATGCATGCAATTTTGACTTTTGGGTAGTTAATTCGACAAACAATAGGTAAAATAAAGTAATAAAAAGGTACCCGGGCGTCTTGTTGAGAATTATTACGATCAATGTGATAGTTGATGAAATAAAACAGATTTTGGATTTTTTTATCAGACTACATCCAATCATTACGTACTTTATTTCGTCACGATAGCAGTTAAAAAAAATAGAAAACGAAACAAGGATATAATATCGAAATACTGTTTTAAAAATTCTGCACAGGGGGCTGTCTGTGATACTAAGGACAAAGAGGTGTTTATTAAAGGAGCGGTTAACCTGAGCACGAGTTTAGTGAAGCGGCTATTGACGGCGGGTAGTGCCTCTTTGGCCTGTCTTCTTTTTCATTCCAGTGTCAGTTTAGTTGATCCATATGATCTTGCAACATAACCAATTTGGTGCACAATTCTGTCCCGCTCATGGAACTGCGTTGTCCGTTGGTCCCCGGACAGTTGTTGCAGCAATGAATTCCCGCGCACCACTTGAACATTGTCCCGCTTCGTGCTGCGCGGGTGCGACGCAGTGCAGTGCAACGCTGCACAACAGTAATGGCGGCCGAGATTGAAAAAAAAATTCTCCGCGTAACATTACGCGCCGCTCTCCGGTGATAACAGCTCACTTGTATGTCGCGAATGTCCGTCAAGTAATTCATATTGTATTATACACATACTTCATACCGACATATAACTGAAGCTCTCTTGATAATGAGTTCTGAAAATAATATTAAACTATCTCATTCATTGTAATACGACGCAGAGCAATTTCAGTCAACCTTAATGATATTGTATTCTGTTTTACAGGTACTTTACTACTTAATCCTGTAATTTTTAAATCGCCTCTTCAACACCCTGAAAAATACCGAGTAAATAAATAATGTTGCTCCGTCACTCTCTCTCATCAGTAATTCAGCATATGAATGTGAGGTCGGGAGGGGCTCGTGGCGGCGAGATCAAACGCCGCGGTTCAACCCGGCTCACAGCTAACTGACTTTCCAGTTAAAAATCTTTTCCATTAGCAATAGAGAGAGGGCACTAACACAGTGACACTTCAGAAACTTTCTTGGAAAACTGTGACCGGTTTAAAGCTTAACGATTTGCGGTAAGAAGTTTCCATTAGATTGTATTAGCAACATGTCTTGTTTTTCCGTAAACGAAGCGATAACGTTGATTTACGTATGTCAACTGGTTAATCAACTAGTTAAATTCTTCAACGAGTTAACGTACTACTAATGTCAGCTTGCAACGTAAACCGTTGATTCAATGAACGGTGTTTATTCAACGATTACGCGTTCAATTTCAGAAACAATTTGATTTAATTTATGTACTTATTGGAAAACGTTTGATTGATGGTTCTACTAAGATGACCTTCCCTTCATACTTTCTCTTCAGGC
Source organism: Agrotis puta (assembly GCA_943136025.2). Taxonomy (NCBI): domain Eukaryota; kingdom Metazoa; phylum Arthropoda; class Insecta; order Lepidoptera; family Noctuidae; genus Agrotis; species Agrotis puta. Next base: position 19,083,901 of record OW964175.2, on the reverse strand, counting down.
TTAGGACTGACTGAATAGAATACCGATTCTTAAAATAAATATTTCGAAATTCATCTTTTTCATCCGTTACTTAGACTTCAAATTGTATATGACCGTCGCTCGCACGTTATTTTCAACGCAAGTTTTTTAAATTGCTCAGCGCGTTGCGTTTGCGTTCTCGTTTATTGAACGATACGCCCGAGTTAAATTCATAAACGTCGTCAACGAAATAACTAGTTGATTCATATACAGTTAACGTTAATTCGTTGGTTGACAGGGTATCAACGGTTGATTCAACTAATTCGTTGGTTCAACGCTCATCCCTAATTTACAAATTCATTCAGTTGGCATAAATACCATGTCCTTCGTCGTCGGTGCCTCGCCCCCTCTACGGAAAAGGGCACAACAAAACACACTCGCTTTGGCTGCAGCCACATTACACGCGCCCGACAGCCCGGAGCTGGCGGTACTTGTGCGCACCTCGCCTGCATACTAATGCAGACTCCATGTAATAGATATTGATGTGCTCGCAGTACCTCCGCAGATAATGGCCGGCCGCCCGTCGCTGCCTGCACACAGTGGCGCTCCAACATGGCCAACTGTAATGGGATGTTGCGAACATTGTCATATTTGTAACTGTGGTACACATAAACACTCTCGTATACAGTGTCACGACCGTATTATATGTTTTTTTTTTAAAGTTTGTTCGCGCCTAACTTCGTTGTTTATGAACCGATTTTGATGATTATTTTTTGTTGGAAAGAAGATATTTCAAAAGTGGTCCCATGATAAGGAAGTCATGGTTTAAAGATGGCAGACCAGATAAATCGAGGGGAACTTTCAAAAATCGCAGGTGCGACTAGTGCGTTTGTAAGTTTTTTCATTAAGTATTTCAAAGCACTACAATTTAATAAAGGTCTGGAGTATATCTGATAATGAAACCGAGAGACAGTCGAGGGAACTCCTTAACGATTCACATCAGCTACCTTGTGTTTGAGCTTGATTAATTTGTATTGATAAGAACTTTACACCTAGACGGATTATAGCTGTCATTAGGGGTCTGATGATGAAGACGAAGAACAATTCAGAGAACTCCTCAACGGTTTATAGCAGCTTTCTTGTATTTGGACTTAATTCATTTATATTGATGAGAGAGATTTGCACACATATGGGTTATTGTTCGATGCACCTGCCATTTGGTCCCATAAAAAAACAGTTTGCTTCGGTAATTTTTATTTTATGAGCATTTTTAACTTATTGTGTACATGGGCGATTTTATTACCGGTGCTACGGATTACTAAATTCTAATGCGTATGTAAGAAAATTATGTATTTGACAAGAATTTGGGTTCAATGTTTAAATTATAGGTAATAGGGTAAAATAAAAATATTTTTCAAAAAAAAAAATGTAACCGACTTCAAAAACAACCACGAAAAAGGGTAAAAAACTATTCTTTCGGAAGTCGGTGGCTTTTCTTTTTTATTTCATTTTCTTTTTTGCCACCGACTTCCAAAAGAATAGTTTTTTGTTAGGTTATTTTACCATTTTTCGTGGTTGTTTTTAAAGTTGCTTACATTTTTTTTTGAATTTTTTTTTTAAATATATCAATTCCTTTGGCCCAAAAAGCCGACTCGCACTTGGCCGGTTTTTAACAAACAAACAACTGCCACAATAAAGTTGCAACAGCTCGGTCAACCGGACGAACAACCGAACCAGCGCCACTACATCACATGCTACTACCAGGTAATGACAAACAGATTTTTTTTATCCTGGTAAAATCAGCAAATAAATAATTCATCCCACCCAGGACGGGACGGGAAGGACTGTCAGATTGTACTGACTAAAATTCACGTTGATCCTTCAGTAGCCTGTTACGTTCCTGGGTCACGGTCATCTGATGAGACAGTCCCGCGACCCCGGCAGGTTTTGGCCCTCTAAGGGGGACCCCCCTTAGAGGGCCAAAGCCACAACACAATCCGTTTTAGTTTACAACTAGTGCGAAGCGCCCCTTGTGAGCAGACACAACACGTATACCTATTATATAATTTTACTTTCTTAAATGTATTGAAGAAGAAAGAAAAAAAATATTTATTTGGCACAAAACCACGACAAACACACAACAAAATAAAATAAACACAAGAAACAGAATTTTAAGCTAAACGAAAAAAAAAGGTAAGTAAAACAAAGATTTGATGTGTGCCAAATAGGCCCAATTCAGCAAAATGTCGAGCAACTAGTGTTCGACGCTGGTTTTCAACTATTGATGACAAGGATCCACATTGTACATCAGAGAAATATTCCGAATGTTTTTCCTCAGTGGCCCGGTACGTACACTCCAACTTCAGTACCTACTGGACAAATAAGTCTTGGTTTATTTAATCATTTTTACAAGCCAACAAAGCGCGACAAAGCGCGGCACAGCGCACCTCGCGCACATCTGCATGCAATCTCGTTTCAATTCTACCGAATGCGCCTTTCGCGTAATCCTCATACTCTCCAAATGGAACTTATTCCGCGGGACGCCGCCGCCCCCGCGCGCCCCTTGCTTCCCAGACTGTACGTAGGTTCTTCTGAGATTAAAGCCTTACGCAAATAAACTCGCTATTACTTCGAAGACGACTTTTTACTTGACTAAATAATATAGTTCATCTCATTCTGCTGTACTGTACTGAGTAAACTGAATGTATTTAATAATTCCGGGAGCGCAGAACAAAGGCCTACCGCATGACAATAGAGAGCTCTCCAGTAGCTCTGATGAGTCGATACCCGCAAAATATTTAATTAGTTCGGTCTGCCCCGCCCCGAGCCGCCAGCCCGTGGTAAAATCATCAAATGAGTCCTCCCACCCAAGGCAGAGCGGGAGGGACTGTCAGACTCGTACTGACTAAAATCCACGGTGTCCTTCAATAGCGCTTCGTTCCGGTAATACGTGAGTCCCGCGACCCCGGCAGGCTTTGGCCCTCTTTGCTGACACTCTATGAGGCGTGCGTAGAACACAACGCGCCGTCGACCCGGGCATGGTCCATGGTCGGACAGCGAGTCGCCCATTACTAGTCGCTTACGGTGGCCGGAGATCGTCTAGCGACGTCCATCGACGTCGGGTCTACCACTGGGGCTGGAGTGGAGGGAGGACGCTGTCCTCTCCCTCAGGCAGCCCACCGTCTCCTTCGCGAGCATGACATTTGAACATGCATTGCAGAAGGAGGCGACCGCTTCCCATTTCGTCTCGCCCCGCAGCATGGCCTCGGCCAATGCCGGGCGCGAGAGGTCTCCGCCTATCGCCGTCGTGAGGACACGGCGGTGCGCTGCCCAAGCGAAAAAAGAAGAAAACCCACGACAACATAATCCGCGTCTTAGATCTGCCATACTTGTGAAATACGACTTAAGTAATCTGTGTTACGATATCGTTACAATCCCTCTCTTTATTGAAAACTAAAACGTCTTGTAATAACTGCCATCAAAGACCCATTAAATAGGTAGAAGAACGATTATGTATGACGTGTACGCAGATGTTTAATGTGATATTGAGAGAAAACGAGGGCAGTGCATTGAATACTATCTCTGCAAGGCGAGAGCTGAGCAAACAGCGCGCTATCAACATTGCATCAGCACACACGCGGCACACACGCGACTCACACGCCGCACACTCACGCGGTACCCGAGCGGCACATTGACGCCGACATAATAGTGGGACACACTGACACATTCACTCAATGAGGGCGCTGCTCGAGCATTCATTGACATCCCTTGACATTCCATATGACATCGTCTTGTTATCGCTGTCGTTATTATTTTCCCAATTACTCTTCGTCATGTAATGATAAGTAGTTTAGAAGTTATGAGGGAACAAACAAACATAGATACATACATACAAACAAACATACATACATACCGCTCAAAATCATGACCCTCCTTTAGGCTTTGCCGTAGTCGGGTAAAAAAGCATTTGGGAACTTTTCAAATGCCTTTTATATAACTGAAAGTGTTACATCAAATTCATTGTAATTGCATTCTTTTATCAATGTTTTAATGCACTACAGAACCATATTTCTTATTTTCATATAGTAAATTTGCCAAATTAATTAAAACTTGTATATATTTTACAGCTATTTGAGACGTTGCTAACTTTCAGAATACGCGCTCTAACAGACTATAGACAGTCTGTAGCACGAGTGTCGTTTTCTTGTAGGTGTTAATTAGGACGCCTAAATATTTGTGTGTCTGTCGCGAGAAACAAAGGCGGCGCGGGTGGAGGGCGGCGCGGTGCGAGGCGGCGGGGGTGGGGGGTGCTCTCGGCGCTCACTGCTCGTTATTTTTGTTTCCAAACGTTCTCCTAATTTGCCGGCCATTAGCTCTGCCTCATTACCAACTTTTATTGTTCTTTGAAGGAGTTGTCCCGTGCAACATCCCCCCCCCCAGTTGTTCCGCTCGCCGACACCACCGCGCCATTGTTTTACACGTTTTTTATTGAATAATGCTCAATATTGTTATATTCAATTAGCAAAAATTTACTTCCTGAACTCCAAAACTTCCGGAGACAATTCGCGTTTAGTTAAAGTTTTATAAATTTTTTTATTAACCATGTTTTATGGAATTACCAATAAACAACAGTACGTTCAAATAAATTTATACGTACATTTTAGTGCTTTGACATCAAAAGATTTAAGCGCAGATTGCCTAATTGCCAAGTCTCTAAAAGCCTAATTCTCAAAAAGGAAAATGATTAAAATGGAAAACGTGCAACTCGTCGCGCGAAGCGGCGCTTCTTACGCACAGAGGTCTTAGGTATATAATTGAAAAAGTAAAATAAGATCTGCTTACCAGTAATTGGAGTACACGCTTTGTTCTAGTGAATGTGTCTGAGTATCAAAAATGAACAATTGATACAACGTTGATCTTGCGTGACTGATGGTGTCAACTGGTCGATCCGATAGTTTCGACATTATCTACTACTTGCACAAATAAATACACAGAAAAGTTCACAAACATCAAAACAATTCTTAACACACAATTCAATGATTAATAAATGTCAGCTCTCAAGACGGTCGTATTTGCTAGCACGAACAAAGTTCCCGTACTAATTATCACAAATCAGATGCACCGTACTGGCACAGACAGCAACTCTGATACTAGTCGAGAGGTTGGATTGTCTTAGTGCCGGTAGAGGTTTTTACTAAGTACCCGCAATTAACAATCATCGATCGATGTCATCGACGTTTCTAATACATCACATACATAATGAAACGACACGCACTTGCCCCCAGCTCTTTTTTAAAACGACTGGTTTTCGTTAATTCGTAGACCGGTCGGTTTTATACTTTCTAGAGGTTCTAAATAGATAAATTAAGAAGGGCACCGAAGTTAAGAACTAACATTTCCTGAAACCGTATTTGACACGCCAATTTTATAAAAACTAAAAACGACATTTGTCACATACAATATTTTCATAAATAGTGATATGTAGCTCCTATCGAATAAATAAAAAAAATGCCTTGAGGAGATCTAACGATTGTCATCATAATATACAATAATTCCCGCACCGGTGGAACACTATTTTTTATATTTTTAGATGTTTTTTTTTCATTTCTTTGTACAGTAGAATCCCGATTTTCCCGATTAAACCAGGTCGTCAATCGAAAATCCGGATAACCGATTTCAAAGCATTTCAAATAATATCAATATTTAAATTTTAATATTTTTTTATTATGTAATGGATTTTACTTAGATAATACGATATATAAAAAAACCGGCAAAGTGCGAGTCGGAGTCGCCCATAAAGGTTTTCGTAGCAGCAAGTAACATAATATAAAAGTTCTTGTAATTTGGTTGTAACTTTGAAATGTAAATTGCAGTTTACGATTTATGACGTATTAAAAAAAAACTAATTACTTGATCTCGTTCAAACCAATTTTCTCTGGTAGTTTGCATGGTAATTTACATCATATATTTTTTTAATTTTATGTATCTTTTATTTTAGAAGTTACATGGGCGTTACACACATTTTACCACTCTGTAAGTGTCAGTGTCATTTTGTCACTCTGCACAAACTGTTCAGTTTAGAAAAAAAATGATTTTAATAACCATTTGGCTACGGAACACTAAAAACGAGCTTTAACGATACATAATGAATTACATAGAACCTATGTAATTTAAAATTTTGGTTGGAAGTAACTTGTTATTGATGTTTGACGTAATGAATCACATCTTTTCATTGCGGCCAAGTAATTAGAGCCGAGGCGAATGAGTCCGGATAATCGGAAGGTTCTACTGTATTTGTAAAAAATGTTTAAAAATATCTGAAATATGTAAAAAAGATAAATAAACGAAATAATACAATAATGCTATTATTGGCATATACGTACACAATAAGGCTACTGGGGCTATTTTGGCCATTCTTGTTTGTTGCTCGATAACACAGAATGACAACTCCAGTAGGTATCTCAAGTAAAGTGCACACTGCACACGGATAACGTTATTCAATCCTATTTCGATTCAAAAAACATCCGTTTGTAAAAGTTGTGAAGTGAGTAAAATCTTATTCCAAGCACAATATGAAACCAATTGTCATAGCAAGCACCTCCCGCCGCAGCCGGGTCACCGGGTGCACACCGCGAGATATTTCCGCCGATGCGGCACGTCGCTATCCACGGATAAGCGGCGTATTCAATGCGGCTCGTGAGATATATCCTGCCATTCGTCTCACGACTGCGGCACTGCATGCGCTCTCCAATAACTCGCGACTCGTTCGCCTGCTTTGAATATAATAGCAACTTCGTTTTATACTGAGTTCTCAGTTCCGTCTATAGCAATTTGGATTGCAACGAAATTCTGAAAGATAATGTACATAATGCAATATTTTATATTGTAGTTTTTACTTTAACGACGACTGTGCCATTCGGTTTAGAAAGCGTTATGGATAAAGTGGTGCTTGAAGTGCAGCAACGTCATGATGATTCATAACTCGAAGTGAAGTGCGACGTGGGAGCGCACCCGGCTCACAGGCTCACGGGCACGGATCACACTCGCTCCACAACATTCATTTTTCTTTATTTCACTACACGAGCAACACCCGCATTTTTTTTTACGAGCCTGCTCTGTCCCTCTCCTGGGCAAAGGCCTCCGTCCACTCCTTCCACCGTTCACGATACTGGGTGTCCTCCTTCCAGTTCGGACGAAACCTGTCCAGTTCGTCCCGCCATCTCCTACACTGCCTGCCACGACCTCGTCTTACTGTCTTAGGGCACCAGTTTAGAGCTATTTTGGCCCATAGTTTTTCCGGCATGCAGAAGATATGTCCTGCCCAGTCCCATTTCAGTTGGGCAGCCTTCTGAGCCACGTCAGCTATGTTTGTTTTGGAGTATTGTGTTTCGTACACGGTCTGTTAATTTAACACTCAGTATACTGCGCTCCATTGCTCGCTGGCAAACCTTGAGTTTGGACTTCTGGATGTTAGTCAAAGACCAAGTCTGTGCACCGTAAGTTAAGGCGGGGAGGATACGTTAATGTCATAGGCAGCTCACCTTTAAACAGTTCCTTCATGGACCAGTAGCTCTTCCAGGCGTTTTCGGTCCGTCTTGTGACTTCTTTGTCTTGCCTCGGCCGGAAAGAAACTTCTTGGTCCAAGTATAAATATTCCTCCAACCCTCTCTTCCCGAGGGTGTCGTGAGAGTCGACTAAGGGATTGTGTAGGTGGTAGACACCTGTAGTATGACAGTTGTCTACAATATCTAATAACCTCATATCGTAAAAAGTCATCCATGAGCTTGGAAATGTATTCCCTCGAGGTCTGGATGGAACAGTCGGCATCAGTGCAGGATGACGATTTTAGGGCGGCGGCGGACGAACGTCGAGTACGTCAGCGGCGGCGCCCATGGACCCAGTCAGACGGTCTACTGAGCACCCACCAACTCCCATTAGACTAGCGTGGTGGGTTAACTAGTCAAAACCTCTTCCCAAAAGGAGGAAAGGGAGGCCTTTGCCCTGCAGTGGGACAAGGTAGGCTCTTAATAATGTTGTATTATCTCCCCATCTACTATTATGGTTTTTGGTGTTTCATTGCACATAACTTTGGTCTTCGACATTTACATCTTCAGTCCAACCTCAAGGCTCGCATCGCTCAGATCTTGAAGCATCAGCTGCAGTTCTGTGACTGAGGCTGCAAAGAGAACTATGTAATCAGCGCAGCGAAACGTAGATTTGACAATTTCGCTTCGCCGAGGACAATACCCCTTTCCATCCAACTGGGTGCTAATTTTCTGAACCCGCAAATTACGAACAAGTATTTGAAACAAAACTATTACACATTATTACAATTCTCACTAGCATTTGCCCGCGGCTTCACTTCGGCTCCACACCGACACAGAACTGCCTAAAGTCACGCAAGTTCCTGCTTAATGTATGGATACTAGCTCCTGATGGAATAGATGTGTTCCTTTCGCCTTCGCAGCTCAATTGAAGTGCCACATGATGGAGATGCTCGCCTCACTAGGTAGTATTATCTTTAGGTATAACTTGACCGTGGCACATTGCCATTATATTTACGAGACCTCAGCTGTAACACGTTAATTTCCAATTGTATTGTTGTGTGTTCAGCTCTTTTGACCGACTTTGAAAAAAGGAGAAGGTTCTCAATTCGTCGGAATCTTTTTTATGTTTGTGCCCGTTTTCTCAAAGACGCCTGGATATGGGAAATTCCAACTTTCGAACTTTCCATGTGGTCTTATGGAAAGGCAAGGGTCTGATAACGGAATACGGAAGAAATCGAGGGATCTTGTTTATCCAATCACCTAATAATATCACCCTTGTGTCTACTAAAAACACCATATCCCAGTACTTCCATGGAACTAAAATACCTTTTTACCTAATCCCATTAGTTCCATTAAGTAGTTTAGATAGATAACCTTTGAACCCTTTGAACTTATGGTGCCTCATACTTTTGTTGTTGGTAAGCTTTTCATTCGAAATTATTTAAAAACATAGCACCTCGAACTTAAGCTCGCCTAGTAATTTTGTTGGTTAGTAACATTGTTTCAGAAAAAAAACATAATGCCAGTTCCATGGAACTATTGGGAGAAAAAATCTCAGTAGTTCCATTATAAAAAAAAAAAAAATTGCAGTGGGAAACAATAAATAATAAATCATGCACTAACTCAATAATTTCACAGGACTGTTGTTTGAGCATCTGTAGCGCGAGCACCGGACGGACTGCCACAGCCGCCCGGCGCGCAGGAGCCCAACATCCGCTCGACACTGAGTGTGTGAAGCAATATCACACTGTCCACATTCACCATGACCATCAGGGTTATCCACTCCACCTCAAAGGTTACAATATTGTTTGAGTTCCGTGTTGAAGGAACCTTCTGCTCCATCTCACTAGGCGGTGTTACAACACAGTCGCACAACGCCGCTTGAAAGGAAGCTAAATAAATGGAGGTAAGTGTATTATTAATAGTTAGCCGGACCCGCCAGCGGTTACAAAGAAAATCGTTCGGCAGGCGAGCAAGCGAAATTGCAGTCCGATTGAAATTCGAGTCGAGTAGGAAAATCCAGCAGAGTGCGCGCCGTAGCCACTACCACGACACATTATACAAATCGTGACAGAATTGTGCCGATGTGCGCCCCACGATTTATTTACTCGTATATAACAATCACCAAATTCGACTCCGAGCAGGATTTAAACTACAATCTTTAAAATTCGCGACATAATAAAAAAATCAAAGCATTTATTTGCGAGCGGTTCAAATATAGAATCCTGAACGTAGCGAAGTTTTCACGCAACACACAACTGTTCACCTCACTACAGTGAGGCCGGCACTACGACATGCAGTGGGGCCGGCGAGCCGGTCAGTGTAGAAAATAATTTTTTAATACAATTGCATGAAAATTGACATTTTATGGGGGAGTTTTCTGTGCGTAAAATTCAATTTTTTTTTTTTTTGTTAATTTTTTTAAACGTTGCCCCACACTAGGATTTTCTCCTGTGTCGTGGGTGCGTTTACAAACATATAAACTCACATACACAAACGCCCAGACCCGGAACATCTACTTGTAGATCATACAAATATTTGTTCCGTGCGGGAATCGAACCCGCGACACGCAGCGCAACAGTCCAATCACTCAGCCACTGCGCTAACCGTGCCGTCTCGCACTAGTTAAATAAAAAACCGTACTACCAACATAATAAATTAATATGGGCTCTCTATGCAACCAAAGAGACTTTAGTCTAATCTTTTTTCATTTTTACTAAAGTATTAATTCAATATTTTTTTCTTCGTTACAAGACTGATAATAATCATGCAAAAAAAAAGAAATTTGTTATTTGTTATTTATTTGTTCAAATAATAAAGCAATATTAGTATCGACATAAACAAAACATTGGCTGTATGAGTACACTGCCTTTGCGTATGATGACAAAAAATATACTTGGCGCCATTTTCGTAAAATTTTCTACGCTAAGTGAAGTTAATTTTTTATTATTAAAATTTTTATTTCTTCGCAACTGTATTAAAAATAGTTGTTCGATTGTGTTCGATTAGTTGTGCGAGAAATCTGTCTTTACAACTCGTTCCAGCTATTGACCCTCGCCTACGGCTCGGCTCAAAAGTTGGAACTCGTTCATAAAGACAGACTTCTCGCACTTGTATCGAAAATAACTATAATACAAGACGTGTTAGAATTTTGAAAACACTTTCCGCTCAAGTGCGGAAAATAGAGTATTGCACTCAAATTTTGAATGAAAAATAGAATCTTTCCGAGCGTCGGCATAAATATGTTTTTTTTTTTTAAACTCCCAAATAGTCATAACAAAAAACCAAGATAAGACTTTGCCAAGGAGATATTTTATACTGCCTAAACCTCAACTATCACCTCGTTTCATTTGATCCACGATTTTTTGCCAATCCTGTATAACTGTATACGAGACAGATAAGGATACTTTGTTAAAAGTCTCGCTGTTCTTTGCGTGGAGTCAATGGTAAGAACAAAAGGTGTTCGCTGAAGCGCGGCGGCGCGATTTAACTTTCAATTCAATAGAAGTTGCAATTAAAAATTTTCAATCGGGCACTTGCAGGGAGAGCGCGGCTCGATGAGGTGCGGGGCGCGGGGTGTGCGGAGGCTGGTCGAGGGCGCAACACTCACCGCCATTCTGAAATGTACACATACACGTGGCCAGCCACAATTTTAATAGTATTGATTTTTAAGCGCGCCACACACGGCTAAGATACTATAATATTTTATCTTAAGATACCATATCGCTCGCCATACAATGCAATGCCATACAATTCAATCTTAACATAGAATATTGTAGTATCTTAGCCGTGCCGGCGCGCTTTAATTTGGGAAGGAATCCCACATTATTATCTTTTTTCAATATAAAACTGCCTGTGTCCGTTGTACAAGTGTACATATTTGATATTAATATACGAGGAAGGCTACATAACATCACGCTACGACCAATAGGAGTCGAGCAGCAGGGATGAAGTCACGGGGAAGAGCTAGTATCTACTAAAAACGTTTTTAATTACTTTAGAAGCGTGGAATTTAGAACATTTTTTCGGAGTCTTCAGCTAAAGGCAAAATATTACCTGGCAACGTTAAGTATATAAAACAGGTTTAAAATCAACACCTTGTATACAATGAGAAGTAGCCACCAGCCTGCTCTGTGCAATGAACGGTGCGGTGCGGCCCGCTAAATATGACACGGCTCATTACCAGGGGTTGGACTTGAGCCAGAGAGAATCGCTGCGATAAAAAGAATGAGAAATTATTATATAAACTTACGAACAGCTGAACGGATGCCAAAAGACTTAAATAAAATACAATGCAGTTTCAATTATATTCGTAAAGATTCTGGACAATAAATCTGGAGCGGGAACATTTCCGACACAATGTGGTGGAGCGAACAGCGCCGACTGCAACGTCATCATCAATACATAACAACTGTGAAACAAAACAACGTATCAGTGTTTCAATGTTCCGTGCCACTACCCGCCGCGACGATAAAATCTTTTCTTAATAGCTGGCAACTCCTTCATGCCGGCAGCACTCCTCCGCTGTGAAACTTTAGTAGCGAAACTGTCCGGTCCGTTATTTGTAGGGCGCAGTAAGGTCCTGTTCTATCGCATAGAACTGCACTTTTTCTCGTGCACATAATCCTTTCGTATGCAACTACCATATTGACGAATAACTATGGTGCGAGTCACAGCAGTCGAGGAGTTGGGGGTCAGTTGGGTCACCAGCTTGTCTATTCGTGATCTCGTCACTCTTTGCTGCAGAAAGGCTTTTAGTGGGTTTCATGCTTCGTACGGTTCAAGGGTGCCCTTAAAACGTGCTGTAAGCAAACCAGCTAGACTGTAACCTACGTTTTTATTCTTACACATAAACACAATCGTTTAACTGCTAGGGGGGGGGACTGCTGTTGGATGGACCGACGACCTTAATAAAGAGGTTGGGATAGATTGGATGTGGAAGGCCGATAACAGGGTGATTTGGCGTAGCTTGGGAGACTCCCATGTCCAGCAGTGGACTGCGACAGGCTGAGTTGACTTTAAAGTTTAATATTTCATAACAGATCCTAAATCAAAAACATGTATTTAAGACATATCCAACGACATGTCACACTATAGGGTACGCGTCAAAAAAATAAACACCACAAGATCTTATTTTCGTGCATTTTTAACGATATATTACCAAATTACAGGTTTACCTAACTTCTCTGAGCTAAACTTTGGACTGACACTCAGACACACAAATAGGCAGACGCATATGGCGAAACTATAAAGCCCTTATCAAACAGACTAGCGAGTCCGAAGCGATAACGAACCGATACGAGACGTCAGTCCGATAATTCGGTCACGCTGTCGGATCGCTTTCGCTTTTCTATGTGACTGGATTCAAACAATTCCCTACATTACAAATAAAAACGTCACGCTTCGAATTTGCCACGCCTGTCTGTTTGACAAAGACTTAAGAGTTCCTGGTTTGCTACGCAACCCTAAAAAATGACACAAAATCAGAAAAAAAAACTCAAAAAAGCGTTTAGTGATAAAAGGTTTTTCACAATTAATTCCACTCGTTCAGTCGACTTTATATTAATCGAACGTAATTCTGACTCTCAAAGTTTCGTACGAACCGTTAGGAAACCAGATTTCGCAGCTGCATGGCGGCACGCGCACTTCGCGATATCGCCTTGTTAGTGTCGCGGTGGAGCTGCGGAGGTGTGTCAGGGGCATCTGAAGCAGTTCGCTAATAAAGTCGCGACATCAACTATTCTCATTACTTTGCTCGGGTTATTACGAGCGAGTTAATTACGGAACTTAAATAGATCGCCTCCTAAATGAACCAAACTCGGCATCCTCTTCATGTGATAGCTAGAAGTGGGCGTTATTCATTATGTACGGCTGCAATTTAAGTAGCAATTACAACCCGACGTTTTGTTTAGATCATGAAATCATAACAGATCATTCTGTGCGGCAAGATCGTTCATTTACGAAATAACGAAATCCTAATAAATTGCTTGAGTAGCGGCAGTAATTATTATGTTCTAATTTAATTTAATTAAAATTATACTCGTAATTAGCGTGACAGTTCAACAGATTGATGAATCAGGGCGTAAACAAAATTGGAGCGTTTGACTTCCGAAGTAACAATAATGGAAGCGGCAATTTCTTGTAAACAATATCTCGTCATCATCTGCATAGTTAACGTAAACACAACGTTTTCATCCCCGAGGCGAACTGAGTGCGGTCACTGAGACTCATCGCCAGTACTTACATATCGCCGCCCACTGACAACTTGTACATTACCACTCAGGTCAACCTCACCGATTCTTTCGCGTTCCAAATTCAATTTTTACCGAGTCATCGTGAGGAGGGAGATACTTCTTATTGAAAAGTTGTACACAGTTAATTTGTTTAGCACAAGTTTGAGTGTGATGCGGGGGTGAAACGTGCGGGGAGCGGGATGCGGGGTGCTGGAATCTATCAGCGTTTGTCGCGTAAGATTGATGGCACTCCCCCGCCGGAGGTGCGCCCTCGCGGAATACAAACACGCGCACGTGCGCGGCACACACGATGCATACTGGAGCAGCGCCACCACGCAACAAAACACAGAACACCTGTTCCATCCAGCAGACCTTTAGCGATAGGATGGTGGTAGGGTTAACGTTTATCAGAACACTATAATTTACATAGATTTGAGTAACAATAAACTCCCTGACGACACAATAGTTTCAACCTACAGGCAGTAAGTGTTCATTGTGTTCAGTGTCTATAATGTACTTATCGTGAGTGTTAGATGTTCAGTCGCTCCCGGCTGCCATATCAACAGCAGTAACACTGACACGATACACGCAGTGAGCCTTCTGTAGCGAGCTCTCGCCGGAGGCCCGCGGGCTCCTGACTGCTGGTGTAGGTACCCGGCGCGAGAATGTTTGACAACAAACTTGAATAAGGCAGCGAGGAGCCAATTACCATTAGCACAAGATTACATCGAAATGTCTGAATTTATTCACTACTTCTACTAGTACCTATAAAGATAATCCGTTTTAAAAAAGACAGATTTTATTAAAAAGTTCGTAAACAACCGAACTTCTTACCCTGAACCTAAGAACAATAAGTCACTCTACTCATCATTTTGAACAACTTCTACAAATGAATAAGGCTATCCATACAGGTATGTGATCAAAGAATTCGGTATTCGGCATCTGGTTTTCGCATTTTTATAGTGTTGGAATCATAGTAAAAGTGGTTTGTATAAAAATACCTAGTAAAGTTGCAAGTAGTATTATATCAAGTGTGTACATCCGACCCAGTCACACAAACTTGCAGCTCCCTGCAGTGTGCACTTGATGCATATGTCGTGACTCTTGGGACGACGACACATTCTTCATTAGAGTTTCATGCTCAACGTAACATATTACTGCAGGTGGATATATTTTGAAAGTCTTACTTTTACTATGATATCAGAAACGTTAAAGTTTGTGAAGAAAAATGAATGGATACTTGTAGTGAGTGAGTCACTCAGTGAGACAGTGCATCTATGCATTGTAAATCGTTACTGCAAAGAGCACTACTCACTGAGTAGTGTCAGTAACTATTTACATTTGCCTCTCGTTAGTTTATTTAATTCGTCAGTTTCGATTTCGATTTTCAATAATTACTTAACATTCCTGGGCTGGAAACTCTAATTTTACGAGTATTTGATGAACTCGCCAGTCACTATACTGACACTCCTTGAGGAGCGCGTGGAACACAACGCGCCGTCGACCCGGGCTTGGTCCATGGTCGGACAGCGAGTCGCCCATTACTCGCCGCCCGCATGCCCGCGCCTACGGTGGCCGGAGATCGTCTGCCGACGTCGGTCTACCACAGCGGCTGGGGTGGAGGGAGGACGCTGTCCTCTCCCTCACGCGGCCCGCGTCCTCCTTCGCGAGCATGATTGCTTCGCAGAAGGAGGCGACCGCTTTCCACTCCATCTCGCCCCGCAGCATGGCTTCGACCAGTGCCGGGCGCGAGAATGGATGTATGTCCTAAGCGTTCTCACAAAAATGGAAACATCAAACAAATAAAAGATGAATTTACACAGCTACGGGCGCGGCGGCGCGGCGGTCTGTAGGTATTATAGTGTCGTATCACGGATCAATATTTAACATATTCATCACAAAGTGCATGCACAATATATAAATAGTGATGCCCCTCTGTGTTCAGGTATAACAAAGGTGCGCCGCTGTCATAAGACGCCGCATTTTCTAGGCGCCGTGTCGCCCGCCGACGGCCTCCCTTTGTCGCACGGATAGTAGTTTTTTAACGTTAAGCGCACCAGTGTCACCGTCCGCAGTCAGGAAATTGATATTTTATTTGTGTTTCACCGCCGCCGGACCAAGGAGCATGTTTGTCCTGTGCGGATCAATGTGACTATGACTTTATATTCCTTTTACATAAACATTCGGTCTACTCTGTTTTTTTTTTTTGTAATATTAAAGTTTTACAACCAATCAATCAATATGTGTATTGTGGATCACAGGGAGGCAAATTAATTATTGTGTAGAAAAACACTGACCAAGTGCGTGTCGGACCACACATAATGAAGGGTTCCGTAGTGGAAATTACTCGTTGGTTATTCCAAAAACAAAATTAAGTTAAATTAAATTAACACTAGAGTTTAAAATTTGTTCTCCCGCATATTTCAACTGCATTTGTAAGTACACAATATTGATTGAAAAACCATGTTATGTTAAGGTCATGAGTACATATAAACGCATAATTAGATCAGTTATCAACAAAAGACGTTTAAAGTATTAGTTACAGCCATATAGCAAATTCCGACAACAGTTATCTACTACAGCAGACACAACTGCCGTCTGGGCAGAGGTTCCACCCTGTTCAATATAGTATCGATGAACTTTACAGCTTGTTCTTCATCCTAAACGCTATAATTAGGTATAATGTGCAGGATCTCTGGAAATAGTTCAGCAGCACTGAAACAACACGATACGTCCGTGCGGGACCCACCGCGGAGGTTATTTAACATTCACGTTTCAACTGCGACCAGACGCCTTATCATGAATTTAAAAAAATTCTGAAAACTGCATCGTGTGGCATATCAAATGAAAGGTCTTGTTGAGAACATCTTAAATGTATTTTTTTGTAATTTTAAAATAAATAGTTTCCAAGTTATTCAAGAAAATAGACGAAAATTGACCATTCCCCCCCCCTTATCTCCGAAACTACTGAACCTAAAATTTTGAAAAAAATACAGAAATTAGTTTTCTCCTTATAGATTATAGGAAAACCTATAAGAAGTCCATGATATTAAAATAACATGGTAAATCACTCAATATTGTGCGTACCAACTTACATTTTTTTTTTAATACGTCATAAATCGTAAACCGCAATTTATCTTTCAAAGTTACAACCAACTTTTATATAATGTTACTTGCTGCTACGGAACCCTTTAAAGGCGAGTCCGACTCGCACTTGGCCGGTTTTTTCTAAACTGAACAGTTTGCGCGAGAAGCACTTCCAAAGTGGTAAAATGTGTCCCCCCCCCCTGTAACATCTAGAATAAGAAAATGATAAAACTAAAAAAACTATAAGATTTATATTACCATGCAAACTACCAACGATAATTAGTTTGAACGAGATCAAGTAATTAGTTATTTTTTTAATACGTCATAAATCGTAAACCGCAATTTACCTTTCAAAGTTACAAACAACTACAAGACCTTTTAAATTACGTTACTTGCTGCTACCGAACTCTTTATTTTTAGTCGGACTCGTACTTGGCCGATTTTTGTGACGTAAAGTATACTGAAACTTTGACATTAATTTCAAGGAAAAAATTGGTTCCTTCTTCGTACACTAGAGGCGCTGTTCCATTTTTGTTTCATACACATTAAACGCAGTAAATACTTTTTTTTACGTGGTAAAATCATCAAATGAGTCCTCCCAGCCAAGGCAGAGCAGGAGGGACTGCAAGCAGGAGACAGAACGACGGAATCACGGTATTCGTTAGTCCCACGACCCGGGCAGGCTTTGGCCTTCTAAAGGGGGACCCCGTCATTGTGCTGACACTCTTTGCGGCGCGGGTGGAACACAACGCGCCGTCGAACTGGGTATGGTTCATGGTTGGACAGCGAGTCGCCCATTACTCGCCGCCCGCATGCCGCCTAAAATACTTCAAGTACGCTGTAAATAAAATACTGAAATCTTGTGATCGAGCTACTGTCTGCGGCGCGCATATCTTTATTTTGTTTTTTAATGAACAATGACACGAGCTTTTGATAGTGCCCGCAAGACGATCATAATTGATGTTGACATCTCCTTGTACCGATAGAATGATAGTCACTGCTTGATGTATTTAAGAACGGCAACTCGAGGCACTGCGGGCTGGTAGATCGTGGTGCGCGGGCGCCGGACCGAGACGTCTGTTTCGCTACCAAAACTACTGAAAACGATGACACAATGTGGTTACATAAGAAGCTTATACGAGTAGCTTTGTGATTTTTCATGATACAGTTTTATCATAGCAATTCCATAAAAATCTGCTGTTTCCTTTAGTTTGGCGTATACGATTACTTCCCAGAATTTGATCCATGTTAGCAACACTGTCGAATGGTGTAATAATACAGGTTGTATTGATTTTTCAAAATCAGCGGTTTCGATACCTGGCTAGGATTATTATTTTTTCTAAAAACCAATGATGCAGTTTTAGTTTTCCTCAAAATCGGTTTCGAGGCTCCTTTAAACGTTTTTTGATATTTCTCATAGTTTCGGATATAGACATCGCCATAGCCACGCCCAGTTGAATCATTCACGCTGTATTTATTTATACACATACAGCTATCATTACGGTTATATATGTTACGGTAAATGTGATTACTATGGTTATTATTAATAATAACAAGTAATTGTAATACTTACTTCATAATTTGGTAAATGTGATGAAATCTGTGAAATTCATCACTTTTACCGGCTTTCATTAATAATTCACTGTATGGTGTGGTAAAACTAATAAAAAAAAATAAGTAACAAACTGTGTTAATTATCCTGTCTCTAAATGTACCTCTTCCATACAACCTACCAAGATAGCTGGACGGAACCCAGGTTGGCGGGGCTCCTATTTCTGCGTACAAGGTTTAAAGTAGTGTGTAGTGTCGGTCTGCCCTAGGTCCCGAGCTCGCTTCGCTCGCTCTTGCATCCTAAGTCAAATTACTGATTTCCATCTATCAAGTTAACTCGACGGAGCACTGCTACACATTATATTTACCAAATATGAGGTGTAACCATTAATAATAACCGGTAAAAGTAAATATCTTATTAGTTTAACCTTCAATTTTGATAATTATTAATAACTGTTGGTAATTATTAATAATTCCACTTTGAGATCTAAAACAGCACTTATGCGCAAAAGTGTCTACTGCATGGCTCCGGTGATTTATAATAAAATACCCAAACAGTGGAAAGAATTACCCCTATTTAAATTTAAAAAGAAGCTACGAAAATTTCTATTGGATAAGACTTACTATAGTGTAAGTGAATAAATAATAAATAAATAATAAATATTCCACAACTATCACACAACGCCATCTAGTCCCAAGCTGAGCAGAGCTTGTGTTATGGGTACTAGACAACTGGTAAACATACTTATATATTTCTAAATACATACATATTATAGATAAATAACACCCAGACACAGAACAAATGATCGTGCTCATCACACAAACATTTGTCCTGGGTGGGAATCGAACCCACGACCTCCGGCATAGCAGTCAGGGTCACTAACCACTAGACCAACAGGCCAGTCAATGCAGGAATATCTTAATGAAAAAGATTTTATTATATAGAGTATTTTAATTAGGATTGATAATAATAATATTGAAAGGCTTATGTAATTATCTGTTATGTTTTTTTTTCTTAATTTAATTTATTTTAATTAAGTTTATTTTTTATTTTTAATACATTTCTGTGTAGGAACTCATGATTAATATTTGCATGCCCACATGGCAAAATATGGCTGAACCATTAAAATGTATCCACGTCACCTGTATTGTACCCATATTTGCGAATAAATTTATCTTTATCTCTTTATCTCTTAAGTAAGAATGCATAATTATTTTGTAACATTGCTGCTACGCCGTAGCGTTGCTGCTACGGCGTAGCGTTGCTGCTACGCCGTAGCGTTGCTGCTACGCCGTAGCGTTGCTGCTACGCCGTAGCGTTGCTGCTACGCTGTAGCAATCGTAATACAGTTCTAGTTACGCTTTACTTATGCTGCTACGCTTAATTTTTTTAAGATGCACGTTGTATAGGTTGCTAATATTTTAATGAAGTTTCTATTTTTTATGAATATTTTTGATGGTTCCACTTTGATCTCAAAGTCAATAAAAGTCTTTCAAATCAAAAAATTGTCTGAACTGAATTTATAAAACACACAAATTAAGTAATATTCCTAGTATTATTTAAATTAATTTCAATCAACTTACATTATCATTGTAGAACACTAGGACATATATTAGCTTTCAGCATCACACTATTGTAATCTCCATCACTACAACTATCACTATTAGGAGCCATCTTAACTCTTAGAACAGTTACAACATAAAGACATGGGTACATCCGTTTCTAGCAACTGAAACGTAATTAGACGTCATTAAGTCTAATTGATTACAATAATGTATATTGTATGTGTGTACTCAATACATTTACAACTTCAAGTGGACTGTCGTTCGTAGATGATTTGTTCTGGAAGTAGGAGTAGCTGCGCTGACGGATAACATCAACTTAGATAGCACCCACAAGTATTTGTCAGCGCGCGCGAACTTGCCGACATTCTTTGTCACGTTCGTGGAGAAGGCGTGAAGAATGTACGCTCTATTTGCAGCGCACTATTTAAATATATATATTAGACATATAATATATAAGTTGCAAAAAGTATGCAAATCATGTGCACCGCTTAAAAAATGTTGCAGAAAAATGAAACATGAAATTTTGAGTGTGATACTCGTATTATACAGTCGACACATCCAGCTGAGTCAGCGGCTCATTTCACGGCTCCCACACTTGTAGTAGCAGCCCCGAGCCCCCGCGCCCGGCGACCCCGCCTGTGCCTGCTCGGAATATAGGCTCACTCTCAGGACTATTACCATCCTCAGTAAATTGACTTTTCTCGATAGCCAGATTTCGTATTCTAACAGACACTGTGTTGAGAATAGTTTACTTGTAAAAGCTACACTTATTTCGTAATGTTCGCTGCATATTCAGTTGCACGACAAAATGCCATCGTGTTCCAATCGTGAGATAATAAGAAAACAGCACAATAGATAGTTATCTAAAAGCAATTGCATGCAGATTACATTCGTGCCGGCGATGTTCCAATACAAAGAATCCCGAGCCGGCACGAGGCGCGCCGTATAACGCGATGCGACGTAATTACTTGGCAACAAAGACATGCCGCTATAACTAACTGTATTGGGCTCGAACGGTTAAGTTAAACTTTCGTTTAGATCGCTATCTGCGCGCGGTTAGTGCACTGCGGCACGGAAACGTTGTCTGTGGAACGAAACATGAATGCTATAACTGACATTACTCGTACAACGTTTCTTTGACAAATATTTTTCGCGGTGTAAAATAATTGACATTCGTCTTGCACCATTTTTTTTTTAAATTTAAAAACGTTGCCCCACACTAGATTTCTTCCTATATCTTGGGTGCGTTTACAAACAAAGAAACTCACATACACAAACACCCTGACCCGGAACAACTACTTGCAGATCGTACAAATATTTGTTCCGTTCGGGGATCGAACCCGCGACACATAGCGCAGCAGTCCAATTGCTCAGCCACTGCGCCAAACATGTTGGTCAAACCAAAACTTATATTCATCTGGAGAGAACTCCTTTGCTTGTGCTCACAGCTAAGCAGTGGAATTCCCTGCACCTTCACCGTCGACCACATGTTCGCTGATCATCAGGCGACGTGGCGGTCAAACGTGATCCCATAGTTAAAAAACAACAAAACAAACTGTTATTTGTTGAATGTAAAACTATTCCGTGTAGGTACATATCTAGTAGATACTGCATTAAAAGTTGTTTATTACTCACCACAATATTACATAATATTAAATCATTCAAAATAATATGATAATATTTTTTATTATGGGAGACTAATACCTAACTAGGCTGCAAGCTCGTCCTGTCGATCTGATAGCAAAGCACACGGTCGATCTGATACGCTTCACCTCGGCTCATCGCTAGTGGACGCAGTTTCATCGTAAATGTATACTTTCTGAAATTCAATTTGACCTTTCTATTTCGTGAAACACAACTTCCGACCAGAGTACGATGCCAGGTTAGGAATTGTGAGTGCATAAAAGTAAGTCAAAGTCAAATAATTTATTTCAATTAAGCCATCAAAGAGGCTCTTTTGAACGTCGATTATTAAAATTAAAGGAAATGGGAAGGAATGGGATTGATTCTACACCCATGTATAAAACCCTAAATGTAATGAATATTATGAAACACGTGAATGTATTATGTAGTTATGTAATCCCTGTTCCGTGCAGGTGCTAGCGCCGCCAGCGCCGCGCGCCGCCCGCCTCTGTCACAGCAGCACAATATCGGCACGTCGCTACTGCGCGCTAATGGATTTCCGATATAAATATTATTTCGGCGGCGAATTGGATTCCGATTGATGTCGATTGATGGGCTGCGGAGCCCGATGTGTACACAGTACACAGTTCCACACGCACTTCCATAACAACAGTTTATATGAACACGTTACAGCCGGATATTTTGTGTGCTACATTTAAAAGGGCTTTCGTAACGGTTATGTGGAAACTCTCTGAGCTATTTGTATCGATCATTTGTAAGCGCTGGAAATAAAAAACGTTGCTTTACTAAGTACAACTGCAACATTTACTGTTAGAGCGAAATTGTGGCTTCTTCCTCGTCGTGCCATCAACTTGCTCCCCTTCGCGCCACTGGTGGTGGCACGACGAGGAAGTAGCCGAAAATGCACTGGAGTTCAACATTATGAAAAATATGTAAAAGATTATCCTGCAAAACCATACGTTCCGTTTCCGCGTTTAAATAAGACGAGTGTTCAATTAAAGCATACGGCGAGTGTTTTACATTGAGCGAGTGCGCGGCACATTAGACGTCGTCGTAGATCAGCGCGCCTCAAATGAGCCGTGAGATTGGCGACGCCCGGGTGGCGCCCTGTGTCAGCTCCCGGCCGCACTGGGTGCCCCACATGGGCCACGATAGAACATCAGTGCTTACCTATCTGTCAATACTCCTAAAAGTATTTGTCGCAGCAAATGGGTGTTTAAAAATAGTGAATCATATATTTCGGGAGCAGTTTTCTCCAACGAGTATTAATTTTAATCAAAGTCAATACAGCCTTGATACTACTGTTAAATTAAGAAAACCCTCTAAAAAAACTTTTGCTAAGTTCTAGTTAGTCATCAGTAAAAATAATGACCAACCATAATATTGCAAAAGACTAAGTATGTATTAGAGGCGGGTCACGTCGGGGCGCGCCTAATTGGTTGATTATTGGTCCGGGGAACCCTCATCACGGCGGCGGCGGACAGATTGCGAGGATCCGCATTTAAATGGAAACTAATGCGAGTCCTGTGTTCATTACTGTTTACAAACGACACTCTGCTGTACACCGCCGACGTCGGCTACGTCGTGATCATCGTGAACGTCGTTGAATTACATTAGCGTGAGATCGGACCGTAATAGTTGACAGTTGAAGTTTTCACAGATGATATATTTCTGTTGCCGCTAAAAAACAAATAAACAAACAAACAGAATAAAATAAATATTGAACGGGACTGTACTACTGGGGTCGCGGGACTGTCTCATCACGTAACCGTGACCATGGAACGTGAAGGGCTATTGAAGGATTACAGTGGATTTAAGTCAGTAAAAGTCTAACAGTACCTCCCGTCCCGCCAGAGGACTCATTTGATTATTTCACCACGATAACGGGGCTTTACAAGTCATTGCAAAAATACAAACTCACCATCAACTTAAGGAAGAAAAATAATTTTACACTTTTTTGTGTTTGTTTTACTTCGATCAATAATTTGTTTTACAAGTTAATGATATAAATACTCGGAGCATTCGCGCCTAAGGAGCACAATTGTTTCTATTGTGAAAATGAAATCAATAGTGAATAATATCAGAGTCTGTAACCTCTTTACCACCAAAAACATTAAATGTAAAAAAATGCCAAGTCTCTCGATGCAGTCTTTCCATCGTAAAAAGTTTTGAGATCTCATAGAAGCCAAGTCCTATTCAAATTATTTTGTAGTTATAAATCAACATTTAGTAATTGTATCAATAGTTTTCTTTATATTATAATTATAGTGACTTGGCAATGAGCACCAATTTATGTCCTGCGCAGTTTACTAGTCTTGGATGAGACTGACTGCCGTTGCCGAAATTCGGTTGGGACGACACGGATAAACCAAAAGAAAATTAATTTTGTGATATTAATGTTTACGCATGCGGTGTGTGACTTTCAACTCCAAATATGCCGTTTTGTTTCTTCTTGTGCTCATTGCCAAGTCACTATAATTATAATATAAAGAAAACTATTGATACAATTACTAAATGTTGATTTATAACTACAAAATAATTTGAATAGGACTTGGCTTCTATGAGATCTCAAAACTTTTTACGATGGAAAGACTGCATCGAGAGACTTGGCATTTTTTTACATTTAATGTTTTTGGTGGGATCTCATTTATTTTTTGTAAGTGTATTTCTTTCTTTTTTTTTAGGTGACCTCATAATTTCTTGGACTTCAGCTACTGCTTTGCTTAGAACCCACTCTCTATCTCTATCGTTACTTTTCAACGAGCTAAATAAACATAAATCTACTAACTTACAAACTAAATATAACTAAACTAAATAACACGTAAACAACTAGATATTGTAACTATGTCTATGTTATATTAATAAACTATTTGCCTAAATAACTGTTTCAGTAACAATAATAAATCTACTATCTAATCCGGCTAACTTAAGTTCTCCGAATATAGCTACAATATTTTTTTAGTTTCGAAATGGTTTTTCATAGGTAGATGGCGCTATCAAATGAAAATTATCGAATTATTTTAAAGTACTACTTAAACTGCGCTCGGTAACGAAACCATAGCGCGATTCAGACAGGTACAACGCCATCTATCGAGCGCGCATACAATCGAAATTTATCGCAATACAATGGAGTTTTAGCTTTATTAATTTAATGAATTATGAACTTTATGTATTAATTATAGTCTATGTATTACATTTATATTATTCTTTCCTATTCTATGTATTTATTCATCCAATTGAATACTTAAACAACGAACAAAGTTAACAATGCAGTCAAAATCCATACATAATGTTCTTGCCAAACCGCAAATATAAAATTGTTTTCTATGTTATATTATTTTTTAATGTTTTTATAATTTTTCCTTTATATGTGGCTAATGACCTATCTTGGTGCAAAATTTGAAGTTTCTAAGTCTGCTAGAAGTACCTTAGATTTTTGATGATCGGTCAGTGAGTCAGTGAGTCAGTGAGTGAGTGACAAAATGGTGTAACTTTGATCGACCGTAACTCCTAAACTATTAATTCAATTGGCATGTAATTTCGAACTTAAGCTTGTTCTAATGCCTACTATTATTCACCGAAAACCGAAACTCCTAGCTTTGTCCACGTCGAAGATATAGGGGGGGCGAAACAGCCGCGAATCGCATCGAGAAAAGATGGTACGGCCGTGCCCGTTTTGCTCGAGACTTGGCTGGGGCACTGCCGTGCCCCCAGATTCTTTCTATGAGTGTAGTACCCCACAGTTAGCGGCCAGCCTGCGACCTGTGCACGTCCCGGCATCTCCCGACGCACATAAATCTAGTCTCTCGTTCGATTTCCCCGGCCGCTGCTCGGCGCAGCTTTATCACCTCGCTCGACTTCACCAGCCAGGCTGGACTTTTTATCTGACTGCCACCTGCCTCTACAACTAACTTCGACAGCGTATTCTCATGGAATGAAGTCTGAGCGAGAGAAATATTGCAGTTCGATTGTTGCATGTTGTTGCATGCAAATGGAATACAAAGCGTGTAAATAAAAATAGTTTTTGGTCATCAGCAAAATTCTTTTATTTGAGCACGTTAGCAAATAAAAGGAAAAGAAGAGTCAGTGGACCAGCAGCTAAAATTAAAACGCTAAGCATGTCGTTGAGAACCGCGGAAACGACCGCATGATAATGACATTGGAAGCCAGCTACCAGCCTCTGTCTCGTGGGCGTCAGCTTCCTGATCTGGTGAATAAGTGATCAACTACGATGTTACCGATATAAGAAAAATTTAATTAATTATAATATGTATATCGCTAATAAACACTGAAGAATATAAACATTTCAGTCACAAGCATGCGTTGAGCGGATGATGCAAAGTGATGGCATCGTAAAGCCGGCCACACGCGCGCGTATCACCATCAACATTAAATAATGTTAACACCACTATATGTAAACCTTTGACCAGCAAATAAATGATTTGATTTGATTTGATTTGATTTGATTTCACGGTGCATTATCCTTTAGCTATCAAAATGAAGCAGTTATGGAAAGAGCGGCCGAACATCGGCCATTGTGCCCGATACAGGACACTTTACGATATCCCCTGATGTATCTGTCGATACACCTGTCAACTGGATAATGTTATACGCAGCAGAGGAGGTGTTTGTCGTATGGCTTACTTGCCAGCTGACATGTGTCGCCACTCGTGTGCTGCTCCGGACACCTGTGAACGTAAAGGCGCTCCCTCACCGCGAGAATTCTACCTGTAATGTAACGTTACAAATTCGAGCATTTTATCAGTGAGGGAGGAGAATCGAGCATCACAATGCGCACCTTGTAATGATACAAAACGAGTTTACAACAGTGTATCAAATCTATACTAAATGTACGCGAATGCTCGTCAGTCAGGGAGGTAGTATTGTGATGTAATGCTCAAAGTCGAATTTATAATGTTACATACCACGTGAATGTTCCCGGTGAGAGAGCGCCTTAATACATAGCTCGATAGTGAAGGACATGCCACGTAGAGACATGGAACGGTGCACAAGCGAGCTTTCGTACCTTTCAAACACATGAACAACAATGGGTAAAACAAATTGTTTAAAGAAACGTAAAGAGACGAAAGTAAAAGCCTTTTAAATTCACATCGTGTTGTGAGACGGGAAGTATGGAACACATTACTTAAGTAATGTACCCATATCAAAGTCACTTTCTACTTCACCCAACAAATCAAAGCCACTCGGAGGCCCTACTGAGCAGCTTAGCGTCATGTGAGCTCGGCCAACTTGTGGAAACCCTGCGGCTCACCGCCCCGTCCCCTCCCCCCGCAGCGCACGTGCTCCGTATCCTCCCCGCGCATGAAACTAACTGCCGCACTCTCTCGTGTACAGTCTCATGTGCTTACACAATACTACACTCTAACACACCAGATCAACAACGCGCGTTTTATTTTTAAGTAGTCCATCAAAGGCGCCGTGATTTCCCTCGAGGACTGCGTCAAGAAGCTGTTTAATTTGCAGGTGAGCGAGCCAGCCTGCGTGCGGCCCGCTGAGCCGGCGGTAGGAGCGCCGTGGATACCCTCGTAAATCTGCTTATATAGATAAAAAACAGCAAGTTACTTCTTAAACTTTGTGTTAAGTGATACACAGATGTGATATCGAGTTGGAAATACAAGCGGCTCGCGTTCCGCTTATCTTTATATGGAAGTGGGACGCTGGTGTGGCGTGCCGCTCTGAATATTTCTGTGTGATGATTCATTCATTGACATTTACGACTCTATTACTTTGAGTATTGTTTTGTGGACTTATCGTCTCTGGTACCACACTAGGCGCGTTCGGTTTTATTTGCGCTATCATCCGAACGGAATACAACGTTAGCGAGCTTCCAGACGAACCGGATATAGCTGAATGTCAGTAATTTACATGGAGCGACTGCTTATCTGTCCTCCACAACCCAGTAACTGGCTATCAGACAGTAACGACAGATCTTGAATCTACAAATGACAGCCGGCACAAACGGCTTTACGTGTTTTCTGAAGCACAGAGGAAATACGCTGTGATAAATGTATTCACAGACTAGCCAGCTGTTATTTTTAACCACAATCTGTTTGTTTTTTTAAAAAAACTTTGCCTCTCACTAACAATATCTTCTTCTATCTGGGGGCACGGCAGTGCCCCAGCCAAGTCTCGAGCAAAACGGGCACGGCCGTACCATCTTTTCTCGATGCGATTCGCGGCTGTTTCGCCCCCCCTATATCTTCGAAGTGGACAAAGCTAGGAGTTTAGGTTTTCGGTGAATAATAGTAGGCATTAGAACAAGCTTAAGTTCGAAATTACATGCCAATTGAATTAATAGTTTAGGAGTTACGGTCGATCAAAGTTACACCATTTTGTCACTCACTCACTGACTCACTGACTCACTGACCGATCATCAAAAATCTAAGGTACTTCTAGCAGACTTAGAAACTTCAAATTTTGCACCAAGATAGGTCATTAGCCACATATAAAGGAAAAATTATAAAAACATTAAAAAATAATATACCATAGAAAACAATTTTATATTTGCGGTTTGGCAAGAACATTATGTATGGATTTTGACTGCATTGTTAACTTTGTTCGTTGTTTAAGTATTCAATTGGATGAATAAATACATGGAATAGAAAAGAATAATAAAAATGTAATACATAGACTATAATTAATTGATACATAAAGTTCATAATTCATTAAATTAATAAAGCTAAAACTCCATTGTATTGCGATAAATTTCGATTGTATGCGCGCTCGATAGATGGCCTTGTACCTGTCTGAATCGCGCTATGGTTTCGTTACCGAGCGCAGTATAAGTAGTACTTTAAAATAATTCGATAATTTTCATTTGATAGCGCCACCTACCTATGAAAAACCATTTCGAAACTAAAAAAATATTGTAGCTATATTCGGAGAACTTAAGTTAGCCGGATTAGATAGTAGATTTATTATTGTTACTGAAACAGTTATTTAGGCGAATAGTTTATTAATATAACATAGACATAGGTAGAATAGAATAGAATAGAATATACTTTATTGTACACCAAAATGAATAAATACAAACTTACAATATTGTTAATTCTAAGGGTACAACGGCGGTCTTATCGCTAATAGCGATATCTTCCAGACAACCTTAGGATGGACTTAAAAAACTATAATCAAAAACAAGGGTAGGCAATGATGCACAACAAATAACAGATAACATAATAATATTAATACAATACACATAAATATCAATTGTAATATAAAATACACATACACATTTAAATATATATATATACATTAGAGAGAAAGGAAATAGTTTATGACTAAGCTTTTAAAAGAAACCAGTGACTGGGCTTGTCTTACTGACAGCGGCAGTGCATTCCACAAACGGATAGCCTGGACTGTAAAAGAGTCATCATAAAATTTTGTGGAGTGCACAGGCATCAAAAGTATCAAATTTTCCGATGACCTCAAATTTCTAGTGTGCGCATCGTGTAGAAACTTAAAACGCTCTTTGAGATAAGAGGGGGTAGCGGGATTAAAAATAATGTTAAAAAGCATTGTTAAAATGTGAGTATTCCGACGAAGGCGGATGGGTAACCACTTGAGTTTATTGCGAAATTCTGAAATATGATCATATTTGCGCAAACCAAATATGAATCTTATACAAAAGTTTTGAAGTCGCTCAAGCTTATCTAACTGTACTTCTGTGAGATCTGGATAGCTGGCATCGGCATAATCCAGGATGGGGAGAAGGAGGGACTGAGCAAGCGCAGTCTTAGTGGCAGTCGGAAGGAAATTACGTAGTCTTCGCAATGACCCTGCCGATGCAAACAATTTGCGACTTACTTCCTGCAACTGGGGAACCCAAGAGAAGTCTTTGTCTATGTAGATACCCAGATCTTTAACCGTATCACTATAAGGAATTCTAGAACCTTCAAAAACAATCTGAGGAAGCTGCAACCAATTGATTCTTGAGCGCAGACGCGGGCTGCCAACAACAATGACTTGCGTCTTCGCTGGATTAATTTTTAAACCATAAGCAGTACTCCATTCAGAAATTCGTGCCAAATCCTTATTTATCGTACTAACAGCCTCAGACAATTCGTCTAAGGGAGCTTGAGAATAAATTTGCAAATCGTCAGCATATAGGTGGTAGGATGAAAGAAGGTTATTGGAAATAGAATTTATGAAAATTGCAAAAAGAAGAGGAGATAGAACGCCTCCCTGTGGTACGCCGGCAGTGGTATTGCACGAAGAAGACGACAGTCCTTCGATGCAAATACGCTGCCGGCGGCCACACAGGTAACTTCGAAACCAATCAATTGCCGTTGGAGATATGTTAAGAGAGCAGAGTATGCCGAGTAGGATGTCAAAATCTACGGTGTTAAAAGCATTACTAAAATCTAATAAGGACAGGACCGTCAGATTTCCATTTTCCATACCCGATCTTATATCGTCAGTAATTTTAACAAGTGCTGTTGTAGTGCTGTGTCCTGCGCGAAATCCGGATTGGTAAGAATTAAGGAGACTGTTTTTACAAAGGAAGGCACTAAGCTGGTTATGAATGAGACGTTCTAGGACTTTGGATAGAAACGGTAATATGGAGATAGGACGGAATTCAGAAAAAGACATAGGAGGGGTAATTTGGGCTTCTTTCCAAGATGAAGGAAAAACACCACAGGAAACGGAAAAATTAAGGATATGGCCGATAGCAGGAAGGATTTCATCCAGGATAGGAAGGATCATCTTACGACTGACACAGTCACTACCAACAGCATTTGAAGTGATTGATAAAATGCTCTTCTTAACATCACAAGCCGAGAATTGATTAAAAATCAAGGGAGAGTAATCGGGAGTAGGAAGAGATGAAAGATTATCTAGAGTATTCGCTTTAATAGCGCTATTAAAATTAGATGAAATTGCGAAATGTTTGTTAAGTTCTTCAAGATCTACATCTTTAGGAATAGAATCTTGGCGTGACTTTCCAACTCCCATTGATCTAAGAAACTTCCAGACTTTTGCTGGATCACCATTTTCGACAGAATTATGAACATGGCGGCGTTGCGCATCCCTACAAACCAAATTACTGCGATTGCGGATTGCAACGTATTTTTCACGATTTAAATCGTTAGGTGTACGTGGTAGTTACAATATCTAGTTGTTTACGTGTTATTTAGTTTAGTTATATTTATTTTGTAAGTTAGTAGATTTATGTTTATTTAGCTCGTTGAAAAGAAACAAAAGAGATAGAGAATGGGTTCTAAGCAAAGCAGTAGCTGAAGTCCAAGAAATTATGAGGTCACCTAAAAAAAAAGAAAGAAATACACTTACAAAAAATAAATGAGATCCCACCAAAAACATTAAAATAATGTAAAAAAATGCCAAGTCTCTCGATGCAGTCTTTCCATCGTAAAAAGTTTTGAGATCTCATAGAAGCCAAGTCCTATTCAAATTATTTTGTAGTTATAAATCAACATTTAGTAATTGTATCAATAGTTTTCTTTATATTATAATTATAGTGACTTGGCAATGAGCACAAGAAGAAACAAAACGGCATATTTGGAGTTGAAAGTCACACACCGCATGCGTAAACATTAATATCACAAAATTAATTTTCTTTTGGTTTATCCGTGTCGTCCCAACCGAATTTCGGCAACGGCAGTCAGTCTCATCCAAGACTAGTAAACTGCGCAGGACATAAATTATAATGCACAATTGCACAAGTGTGTACGCAAACACTAGTGTTAGTGTACTCTCGGTTCATTTACTTTCATAAAGCGATGGCCCGTAAGGTACTTATTTTTTATTATTGCATTGGAGCATGTAGTCGGTAGTGATCTGATCACAGGTCTCGTCAGTAACATTTGCACATAATTCCAGGCAGCAAGCAGCTTTTAATTGGTGCTCATTGCCAAGTCACTATAATTATAATATAAAGAAAACTATTGATACAATTACTAAATGTTGATTTATAACTACAAAATAATTTGAATAGGACTTGGCTTCTATGAGATCTCAAAACTTTTTACGATGGAAAGACTGCATCGAGAGACTTGGCATTTTTTTACATTATTTTAATGTTTTTGGTGGGTATATATAAAAGGAGAACTGACTGACTGACATATCAACGTACAGCCGAAACTACTGGGGCTAGGAATGTGAAATTTTGCACACGGCTTCCTATTATAATGTAGGGGAGCACTAAGAAGGGGTTTTTGGAAATTTAACCTTTAAGGGGGTGAAAAGGGGGAATTAGGATAGTAAGTAACCCACGCGGACGAAGTCGCGGGCAAAGTGCTAGTCTCCTATATCATAAGTGCCTTTAAACTCATAATCAGACAGACCAGGAATAACAACCTGTAGGTCATATTTTTGTCACAGACATTTAATGCACCCACGATTCGCAGTAATACATTGTTCAGGCAGTGCGCCAACAGTGTCGTCCACACACACACAGCTACGCTGATACCCATCAATCCGACATTCTATAAATAATAAAAAAGTGGTTGCGATCGCTCGGGACAAGTAATGTCGCGCTAGTGACGTGCGAGCGATGACTCGATAGTATCGACACTGGCCCATCGATACATCGATATGTGCCGCGTGTCGCAACATGTAATCTATTGACGGGTACTGGCCGAAACTTTATTATACTGACTATGCATATTTTGTGAAAGGTTTAAAAAACCTTATATTGGGCGACTGCGCGGGTTTGCGTTTGATGTTTTTGAGTCATGAATTTTTGATGTCGTGCGTAAAATAGTTACATTCATTTTTGCTCGACTTCATTATTCATTCCTTCTAGTGTTGAGAATAATAACTCAAGTTCTGAAACTTTTACTAAGAGTGACACGTTATTATGATCAACACAAGAGCGTTGCACGGCGTATCAGTGGCGCTCGGTTACCGAGCAAGTGCTTGCGCCAGTGCTCGAGCCAGTCGAGTGAGTCGAGTCAGCCACTCGCCTCGAGTGCTCTCCGCTGCGGCGCGGGTGTGAACAGTTAGCTCTCAGTGCTAGTACAACACTCGCAGAAGGAGCCGTAAGGGTGAGGTTACTTCAAGTATGGATCTCAGTTCGTGCTAGTGTGCACTGAGCCTTGTTCTCATTCAGTCACGAAACAGGTATAATCTCAGATTGATGTCTCCCGGCGGCGTTAGTTTTAGAAGTTGTTTGTAAGTAATGAGTAGTGACGGTGCATCCGTCGACGAGGAGACGTATTTACTAACTCACAAACGCAACATAGTTGATATCGTGAAGTGCAGTATCTTGGAAAAGAGCTTAGCGTCACCGCCCCTCCTCGGGAAGTGTCCGCCTCCCACAGCCCCCAGCCTCACTTGTCGCACGCGCTCGAGAACCGCTCAGTAAACAAGCAAACCATAAAACCGTTCCCAGAAAGATTTAAATTCAATAGTAGGAGCGCGGTGCACCAACCGGCGACTGCTAAATAACTTGTATTCAATCTGTCGCACAACTGATTGTATTCCGGTTACGACAATAAAATATCTGGTTATCTGTGAACGCTTCGTCGAGCAAGCGAGCGAGCAATCTCCCGCCGAGCACAATACACCAAAATTGTTCTACGTCTGCACAAATTGCAGATTTTTAACAAAACTGCCGTTTTGAAGCGGCTGAGCAGTGCGACGTCGTGCAATTTGTGCACGTGCAGTAACACGTGAACGCGGCGCACACGCCGCAGCACTCGCCGCACTCGCTGTTCTCAAGAACATTCCACATCTTAATAATATTAACTTGTACAGTTGTATCGGGCCCGCACTTGTTTTCCTGGAGACTGCAAATATTAAATTCCAGTAAGTATGTCTGTGTTTAGTTAGGAATACGATGTTGTCACGCAGTTCTTGGGTTTTAGTGTATTTTTCATAACATCAACATTTTTACCACGCCTACTGTTCTGTGTGTTTTATTCCAGGCTTTAATCTTTAGGTCGGTGGACGGTCCCGCACACATTCTCATACAAAACGACCCTGGTCTGCTGTGTGCTGTCAAATAGGTAGGCCTTAAATGGCCACGGTGTCAAGATGGGCCCTTCAACTTTAAGACGTAATTAAAGGACACTCTTTTTAAACCCCGTCGGAAAAAGAGGGGTGTTCAAAGTCAAAGTACCTCATAAGTGTTATAAGTTTGACGTGTCTGTCTGTCTGTCTGTGGCATCATAGAGCCCAAACGGATGATGCGATTTCAATTTAGTTTTTTGTATTAAATGTGACTTACGGGCGAGTGTTCTTAGACATGTTTGATGAGAATCGGTTGAGCCGTTTAAAAGTTGTGGGGGTGAAAGTGGGAAAGAATAACCGAATGTCTGTAAATATACTCGAGTGGAGTCTCAAATGAAAGCGCACTGAAAAGGAAAATTGATGACTTAAAATTGGTGGTGGGAAAATTAGGACATGAAAATTCCATTGTCAAGTGAGAGTGTCAATTAGGTACTACATCTCAGTCTTTGCAATTCTGCTAAAGATGATTTGTCATGTGGGTTATTAAATAGTTTGCTTTGGTTGAGCCCACAAATTGCTACACCTTCCAAGGTTTTTCACTCTACTTAAGTCTACATAGGCTTGACCTTTTGCGAAAGTACTTTTGCCTAAGTAAACCACAGCTTTTTCAACTGTAGTCCCTTGCAACTTATGTGATGTAAACGCCCAACATAAATGATATATAATAAGAATGTACCAATGTACACACATCAAAAGTGTCTAGGGATCAAGCATTTTTATGCGGATTTCTTGAGATTGAGATGTGGCTTTGTAATAAATTTATGATTTTATAAATTTATATGGATCCTTTTTGGTGCATTTCATAATTTGAATCAGGAACTGTGAATCAAATTCGAGTAAAAGATGAAAATCAGCTGTCAATATTTTCCCTATAAAAACATACAATGCATTGAAGACATTATTAGTGCTACTGTTTCCCTACTACTGATTAAAACCAACGTTATTATGGAGCGGCGACGTCATTTAAGCAGGGAAGAAATGCTCAGAGCCGTGGGAATGATAGAAGCTGGTTCCCGGCAAAGTACTGTGGCTTTAGCTCTGAATACAAGTCAGAGTATTATCAGTCGACTTTGGACACGTTACCGAAGCACTGGTACCGTGGCTGAGCGCCATGGAGGACGGTATCGCTGCACCACACGGAGACAAGACCGATACATTCAAATCTTAACTCGAAGAGCTCCAACAATAACCGCCATGATGTTAGCCGTGAGGCTTCATCACTCTTCAAGGAACTTAATTAGCGACCAAACAGTCAGAAACCGCTTGCATGAAGTGAACCTTCATTCCCGAAGACCGCTACGGGTACCACCTATAGCAATGCACAATCGTAGGATTCGATATCAATGGGCTCTTGAACACAGAAATTGGGCAGAAGAACAATGGCGTTTCGTGTGCTTTTCTGATGAGTCTCGTTTTGGTATGAGACCGGATACAAGACGTATACGACACTGGAGAAGCCCTGGACGCCAACAGCGATTAAAATCCTGCCAGGAAGTCCATCCTTATAGTGGTGGAACCATCATGGTATGGGCGGGTATTTGGATCGGCGGAAGAACTGAGTTGATTTGGATCAGAGGCAACCTCAACGCTCAAATTTATGCTGAGACGATTGTATCAGACGTCATCGTTCCTCTACAAGTGCAAATCGGTCCCTTATTTCAGTTAATGCATGATAATGCACGACCGCACACCGCAAGAGTTGTAAGACAGACTCTCGCCGCAGCTAACATCAATGTCCTGCCCTGGCCTGCTCAGTCGCCAGACTTGAATCCGATTGAGCATGCATGGGATATGCTACAGAGAAGAGCTCTGCCGAATATGGAGGGTATCCAGTCGCAAGAAGACCTTTTTTTGTTGTTGCAACGAACATGGGCGGCCATTCCATAGCGTGATTTGGATGAACTCATTTTGAGTATGCCAAACCGATGTTCTTGTGTTGTTAGTGTTCGCGGTAGAAACACGGATTATTAATTGTTTAAGTTACCCAATAACATTTTAAAGAAAACTGTTATTTCAGTCTTTTTTTCGAACTTTTGTGTTAGTGGTTCAAATGTCAAAAATCCCTTTATTAGGAAAATGGCAAATTTCTTTATTAATGCAAAGGTGACTTGGTTTATCGTTACTGTGACAAACGAAAACACTTTATTTGATGAATCCTTAGAATTTTTTTTAATTAATATCAATCAGGAGAAAAGTTATTGCAAAAATATATGTGATCAACATATATTTTTGCAGACACTTTTGATGTGTGTACCTATGAAAATTAAAAATTATAAAAAACAATTTAAAATTTAAAAAACCCCCGACACAAAGACAAGTTCCCTTTAAAAAGTAAAAAATAATAATAAAAAAAAAGTCAATTTTAAAGTACCTAAGTGTGTATTAAAAAAATTATAAAAAAATATTCGTCGCCTTGGGGGACCGCTCCAAATTATTTTATTATTATTATTTACATTTTAAAGGGAACTTGGTTTTTGTACAGGGGGTTTTTTGAATTTTAAATTTTATAACATAACATAATCTGATATCGTTCCATATAACCGGTAACATTACGTAGTTTCAGAGGTAAATGCGCCGATGTATACATTACAGGCGCCTCGTATATATCAGTCGTGTGTTGTTGATAAACGCGCTCTATTTCACATGCAATAGTGCCAACGTTGCTGCCTGCGCTAGATGTTACAATAGTACATTAAGATATAAGTGGAAAAAGTGCAAAAAGGCCCACGTGTATCGAGTGACGTTTTTAAATACACTTTCGAAGAAATAAAATAATAGAAAGAAAAATATTTTAGTAATAATTACTCTTAGGTAGTAGCAAACTATGATTTTCATTTTCTTTTTTCCGCGCTCTTTCGTCAGGTCGATTGAGATGCAAAGGTATGAAGCCGCTAACAGCCTATTATGAAAGTAGTTTTTTTTAAATATTTTTTGAATTCAAAACTCTAATAAATATGTTAATCCTACTGTGTCTGATAGGGAGGGAAGTAACGCCTGGGTGTCACCACTGCGAGGATCGTCCGGAGGACACGGTGGAGCATACGGTGCAGGACTGCCCCGCTTGGGCAGAGCACCGCCGTGTCCTCACGACGGCGATAGGCGGACACCTCTCGCTCCCGGCATTGGTCGAGGCCATGCTGCGGGGCGAGACGGAGTGGGAAGCGGTCGCCTCCTTCTGCGGAGCAGTCATGCTCGTGAAGGAGGAGGCGGACCGCGTAAGGCAGAGGACAGTGTCCTCGCTCCACCCCAGCCGCAGTGGTAGACGCCCACGTTGGATGTCGCCAGACGATCTCCGGCCACCGTAGGCGCGGGCATGCGGGCAGCGAGTAATGGGCGACTCGCTGTCCGACCATGGACCATGCCCGGGTCGACGGCGCGTTGTGTTCCACGCGCGCCTCAAGGAGTATCAGCATAATGACGGAGCCCCCTGTAGAGGTCCAAAGACTGCCGGGGTCACGGGACTCACGAATTACCGTGACCCCGAAACGTAAAGGGCTATTGAAGATTACCGTGTATTTTAGTCAGTACAAGTCTGACAGTCCCTCCCGCTATGTCCTGGGTGGGAGGAATCATTTGATAATTTTACAACGCTAAAAAAAGGCAGAATTTTGCGTAATTCGACCCCTAAGAGGTTAATAGTGTTGAAACTTTGTTGCTACAAATGCTAGGAGTTTCTGATTTTGGATGGGGCTTTTAGGTGCTCACTAAGACGGGATTTTACGAAATTCGACCCCTGAGGTGATGTCTGTGGTATTGATATTTAGAGTTCTCTAATTTTGCAGGGGGGTCCTATTTAGGACTTAGTTTTTCACTAAGAGAGGACGGTGCGAAATTCGCTTCCTAAGGTGTTGTTTTGGAGTTGATAGTTGGGGGTTCCAAATTTTGCATTGAGTTTATTTTTAGGACGCAGGTGCTACCTAAGACGGAATATTGCGGAATGATAGACATTTTGTTGGATATTTATTTAGATTTTTCAAAAGTATCCCATAAAGAATTTCTACCCCAAAAACCCTTTGTGAATTTCTACTCCTGGCCACCCAGGAGTAGAAATTCACAAAGGCAAAGTTCGAAAATTACGCGGACGAAGTCGCGGGCGGAGTGCTAGTATATTTTTTTTCCGGCTCTCGAAAACGGTTTTAATGATTTCGATGAAATTTGGAATATGGGAGTTTAAAGGGTAGAAAAATAAATCTAGATAGGTCCCATGTCTGGGAAAATTCGTTTTCTCCATATTTTCACGAATAAAGATTTAGAGGAAGAATATGGTTCATATTTTCGTCGTTCTATCTGGCGTCTAACTTCGTTGTTTATGAACCGATTTTGATGATTATTTTTTGTTGGAAAGAAGATATTTCAAAGGTGGTCCCATGATAAGGAAGTCAGGGTTTGATGATGGCAGACCAGAGAAATCGAGGGGAACTTTCATAAATCGTAGGGGCGATTAGAGCGTTTGCAAGTTTTTTCATTAAATATTTTAAACCACTACAATTTAATAAAGGTCTGGAGTTTATCTGATGATGAAAGCGAGAGACAGTCGAGGGAACTCCTCAACGATTCACATCAGCTTCCTTGTGTTTGAGCTTGATTAATTTGTATTGATTAGAACTTTACACCTAGATGGGTATTGTTCGATGCAATATACCTGCCATTTCGTCCCATAAAAATTAAACTTAGTAGTTTTTATTTACACACATCTTCTGATATACCAATAAGAAAAAAACACGAGTGTGAAATACACTGCATGTGGAACCCAATCATAATGCTATAGGAACCAGTTTCGAGAAATTATATTGAAATTATAATATTTTTATGCAGCTCCACATTAACATTCTTAATTAACTTTAAGAATAAAATTCAAATCAGTATAATCAGCAAATCCACGTTCAGACCACGGACTGCAATATTTACACGAAACCACGACTCAAGTAGATACTGTTATTAAACGGTAAAACGAAGAAAAATGTACATAATTTATTTTTAAATCACGTGCAGTATTTCCGCGGTGGGATTTCACCTGCTACGTTATAATGTGTCTGCGTCACCCGCACCCCGCACCGCTCCGCGCGCCTCGTCCTGCCGCTCCGCGCCGCACCGCGCCGTGTCGCGCGCCGCTTTGCTTTGAGATTGGTTTTCTCTTTGGCTGTTCCAAAATACGGAGATTACCATTTTCCTACCTCCCTTTATATTTACACAAGCATTTCACCTCGGATTTGTGCGGGAGCTATATATTTTAGATAGCAGACAGAATTCGGCTCTCAACCTGCACTAGCATGTTTCAACAAGCGAGTAACGAGATCAGATTGGTAACCGCCAGCAGATGTACGAGCGAAGCGAACTCCCACAAAGTATACAACTTACAATAACATGCAAATCAAATACTATTTATTTATTTATGTGAATAGAACGGCCGAAGCCAATTACACTATTTATTCATACAAAAGCCATTTACACTATTTATTACAATTACACCTTAAACACTTTGCTCACAGACATTCTGACAGTATCATCTTCCATTCATCCACAAACACATCAAGATCTGTGTCTGAGTTCACGAGAGCGTTAATCGCGGTTAACGTACGTTAGGTAGTTAGGCAGGATGGAGCAGCCAGTAAGCGGTGTTTTCTGCTACGACAGTAATTGTCTGGGACAATTAAACCCCTAAAAATTTTAAGCCCATATTTAAGACTTGCTAAAATTTACAATAAGTTACCAGAGCATTTTAAATCCCTATCTAAAGATTAATAATTTTGTAAACAGTTCAAATCTCTGCTAATAAAAAAGACTATTATACCGTAGACGAATTTAAAGCTGACAAATCGTATTAATGTATTGATTGACCTTACAAGCTGACATAACTTAGAAAGTAAGAATAAATGCACCTACCCTAAAAAATTGTATCAAAATGTGTACTGAGGATAAATGTATAAAATATTTTGAATGACATGCATTATTTAATCTTATAAATTGTAATTAAATTGGAAATAGTATAGATAATTAACATTTTATAATTTATTGAATAATATTTGATATAAGTATTGCTTAAAATTTGCAGTGCCCGTACAGGGAGCATGTACTAATACTGAGTCATAAAATTCTAATAATAATCAGTTTGCGAAATACGAGAATCAAAATGCGAGACAACGACACTCGGACATGTGACGTAG
The DNA here is from genome assembly GCA_943136025.2 of Agrotis puta. Lineage (NCBI taxonomy): Eukaryota > Metazoa > Arthropoda > Insecta > Lepidoptera > Noctuidae > Agrotis > Agrotis puta. The sequence continues at coordinate 19,044,160 of OW964175.2, read as the reverse complement.
TGGGAAAGGGTTGTGTTTTAAATAATGTATGTAACGGTATTCTGCGGGTCCAAAGGTGCAGAGGTCCGCCTGGACCTCGCTATTTCTAAATGCATAGAATCTGCCACCGGCCGGCCGCTGTACCACCCGTTAGCGCCGCAATCCGACCGGCCCGACCCGGCCCCGACACAGCCATCGTGTAAATTTATTGGTGAGATCCGCTCAGTTGGCTATGAGATCCAGATCACCTCAGTTGTATGTATATTTTAGTACTGAGTGATGTGTAAGTACTCAGTGTTTTATATCCGTCTCTTTCAGTTTGATATTTGTCAATACGTTGTAATGCGACGGGGTGCGCCACCAGCTGCGGACAGCACGGGATACATGAACATGAGGGTCCGATGTGATCCACGTGATCCGACATCCATGCATGCAATATATTATTAGGTAAGGTTCGTGATATATGGTAGAATGATTTTTTTACCGAATGAATATGCATAAAATATTGTTTACATTACAATAGAATGCAGATGAATCTATACTATCCCGTTAATTCATAATGTATGATGCTATGTTAGTCATACTTTTTTTAGGGTGGTACAATAATCAAAAGATTGCCCTGGGTGGAGGGGAGCAGCAAAAGGAACTGTGGGACTCTTACTAATTAAAAATCTACCTTGTCCCGCTTTCGCGATCGCCGCCACGAACTTGAACTGAGATATCGGTGGTGCTCCACCGTATGCATCACCGTGTCCTCCGGACAAACGTTGATCACTTACAGTAGCCGACCAACAGGCGGCCACAGCTAAATCTCACTGATTGTATTTGGTAGCATCAGTGCGTTCGGTCATTGCTTACTACAAGATTGCATTGTGTGATATATCGTACCTACCGCCTGACGCAGGTCCTTTCCGGATACGGAAGTTTGGGGAGGTACCTGTGACGGATAAGGAAGAAAGAAACGCCTGGGTGTCACCGCTGCGAGGATCGCCCGGAGGACACGGTGGAGTATACGGTGCAGGACTGCCCCGCTTGGGCAGAGCACCCACGTGTCCTCACGTCTGTGATAGGTGGAGAACTCTCGTGCCCGACATTGGTCGAAGCCATACTACGGAGCCAGATGGAATGGGAAGCGCTTGCCTCCTTCTGCGACGCAATCATGCTAGCGAAGGAGGAGGCGGGTCGCGTAAGGGAAGACAGTGTCCACCTTACATCCCAGCCGCAGTTTTAGACGCCCACGGCGACAGACGTCGCTAGACGATCTCCGGCCACAGTAGGCGCGAGCGTGCGGGCTGCGAGTAATGGGCGACTTGCTGCACGACCATGGACCATGCCCGGGTCGACGGCGCGCTGTGCTCCACGCGCGCCTCAAACAGTGTCAGCACAATGACGGGGCGGGCTTCTTAGAGGGACAAAGCCTGCCGGGGTCGCGGTTTAATGAATTACCGTGACTCCGGAACATAAAGGGTTATTGAAGGACACGGTGGATTTTAGTCAGTCCGAGTCTGACAATCCCTCCCGCTCTGCCCTAGGTGGGAGGATCATTTGATGATTTTACTACGATAAAAAAAAGAATAAAGTGTAACATAATATAGTGTAATTGTGTGCCTAAGGCGTGTCAAATAAACTTATTTTCTTTCTTTCTTTCAACATACGTTGTAGTAGTGCTATGTGTAAGCGCTACATCGTATCATTGCTACGTCGTAGCAGTGCTACATCGTATCATTGCACGTCGTAGCAGCGCTACATCGTATCATTGCTACGTCGTAGCAGTGCTACATCGTGTCATTGCTACGTCGTAGCAGTGCTACGAAGAAGTAATGCTACGACCAGTTAGGGTTACGTCAAAAAGCTATGGCTACTATGTTGCCAGTACGATTACACGTGTCAATAGTGATAAAAACCGGTCAATTGTGAGCCGAACTCTACTAGATAATAATGTTTATTTTGAACAAGTTACAGCCCGTAAACGACTGACGTGCTCGCGGCGAGCAGAACGACGGGCGCCGCGATAGTTAGTTACTATGGTTACTTTGTAAGCACTAACAATTTTTAAAGAGACAGTCATTTTACCGTTTCAAAATGAAATGTTTTATTAATTTTATTGACGACACCTTTAGCGCAGTGGCTGAGAAATTCGACACCAGCGCTATGTGTCGCGGGTTCGATTACCGCATGGAACAAATATTTGTATGATCTGCAAGTAGTTGTTCCGGATCAGGGTGTTTGTGCATGTAAGTTTCTATGTTTGTAAACGCACCCACGATACAGGAGAAATTCTTAGTGTGGGGCAAAGTTTAAAAAAAAAATCACATAATACATAAATAATTAGATTGATTGAGCAGTCTCCAATTTATCGTGTAGTTTCATGTACAAACTTACTCTGTATATTTATAACTAGCGGGCGCCCGCGGCTCCGCACGCGTGAATGTCGGTTACCGCTGCAAAAAGCCTACTCAGGAAAGACACAGTCAGCAACATGATTCCCAGGTCTATTCACAGACACCGACACTAATATCGACGACGCAGTCATCACAAACACTCGACATAGATAGATATAGTGTGTCGCGGACTTTTTTGTAGATATTTATAAGATCAACAATTAATTAGAACATTTTATGGTTCTATCTTTTGTAGTTTAGGCAGCGTACGCAAAATAAGTAACTTTTCTGGTTGTTTTTTTACACCTTGTGGCCGAAAAACCCAAATATCTTACGGAACCCTATTTTTCTCCAAAATAAAATATAGCCTAAGTATGTTACTCGTGGATAATGTAGCTTTTGAATGGTTAAAGAATTTTTAAAATTGGTCCAGTAGTTTTTGAGCCTATTCATTACAATCAAACAAACAAACAAAGTTTTCCTCTTTATAATATTAGTGTAGACTACCAAAATAACTAATTTCGTAGCTACTATTGCTTCAACTATAAAGAAATAAAATGTAAACTAATTACTTATTTAAACACTACCAAAACCTCTAATACCTATTTCATAAAATAACAAACAAAACAAATTTAAAAATAAACTATTCAAAGACTAAAAGTAAAAAAGGGCACGGGAAGAGCTCCGGCGCGATCTCAGGGCAGTATAGAGGGAGCGACTATCGCAACCGAGGTCCGGGCACGTCGCAATCGCGGCGGTAAGACCCCTCTTTGAGGAGTGGCTGGATAGGCGTCACGGCGTCCGCAGACGACGACCTACCGCATGACGCAGGTCCTCACCAGACACGGAAGTTTTGGGAGGTACCTGTGTCTGATAAGGAGGGAAGAAACTCCTGGGTGTCACCACTGCGAGGATCGTCGGAGGACACGGTGGAGCATACGGTGCAGGACTGCCCCGCTTGGGCAGAGCACCGCCGTGTCCTCACGACGGCGATAGGCGGAGACCTCTCGCGCCCGGCATTCGTCGAGGCCATGCTGCGGGGCGAGACGGAGTGGGAAGCGGTCGCCTCCTTCTGCGAAGCAGTCATGCTCGTGAAGGAGGAGGCGGGCCGCGTGAGGGAGAGGACAGCGTCCTCCCTCCACCCCAGCCGCAGTGGACGCCCATGGCGACGGACGTCGGCAGACGATCTCCGGCCACCGTGAACTCGGTAATGCGGGCGGCGAGTAATGGACGACTCGCTGTCCGACCATGGACCATGCCCGGGTCGACGGCGCGTTGTGTTCCTATCGCGCCTCAAGGAGTGTCAGCATAATGACGGGGCCTGTAGAGGGGCAAAGCCTGCCGGGGTTGCGGGACTCACAAATTACCATGACCCCGGTACATAAAGGGCTATTGAAGGACACCGTGGATTTTAGTCAGTTAAGTCTGACAGTCCCTCCCGCCCCCTGCCCTAGGTGGGAGGACTCATTTGATGATTTTACCATGCTAAAAAAAAAGGAAGACTAAAAGTCGCGCTGATGCAACAAACCGTGCTTCGGTTTGTAAATAACAATTATTGTCTGTCAATAAGGTCGAACAGTCTGAACGTCTATTCGCATCAGCAGCCGAATATTGTATGAAGGACGCGCGTTTTTTGTGTATGGCATCACGCAGGTCAATCTCTAGTAGGTTGTGTACTGCTCAACCGGACTTTTCTGTGGATGCCTTAAGATTTTAAGGCCTCCAGGCGCGCGGACCCCCCCGCCTTTTTATACCTGCCGAGCGTCGAGCGCGGCAACCGCTACACAAAAAAATAATCCTTATAGCATGATTCTGTATTCACGCGCGATGACTGATTAGCGTATTTCATGTATAACTTTGGTGTTTGTGCACCGATTTACATGATTCTTCTTTTATTGAATAGATAATAATGTTAACTTTTTTAAATTAGGGATGAGTGAGAGTGTTGTAAACGTAAGAGTAGACAAATATAATCAGAAAGCTCCGAATTGCTAAGCTATCGGGAGTTTTACGTGTTATTGTGAGTTAACCATAAAAGATAGACATATGCTGTCAAGGACAAATGTTCTCCTTAAAATTATATTTTTATATAATTTTAAGGAGAACATTTCCGTCATACATGATTTCTATGTAGCTTTAACCATTAAGGCTGCACACGCGACAGAAACTTAAAAAATGGAGTAACTTCTCCCGTTTTTCCAATATTTCCCTTCACTGCTCTGCTCCTATTAATCGTAGCGTAATGAAAAGTATACTATAACCTGCCCAGGAGTATGAAGAATAATTGTGCCAAATTTCGTTAAAATCCGTCGAGTAGTTTTTGTTTCTATAACGAACATACAGACAGACTGACAGACAAAAAATTTACTGATTACATTTTTTGCATCAGTAGCGATCCCTAATCACCCCTTGATAGTTATTTTTTAAATATATTTAATGTACAGAATTGGCCTCTCTACAGATTTATTATAAGTATAGATGAAAGCTGTAAGCTGCTAGTTAATGGTGACTGTTGGCGGATGAGACGTTACAGCTTAGACTCGCCGGAAGTGGGGCTCGCTTCCGGGAGCGCTCTGTATTGAGATTACGTACTTTGTTACAGATAGATCGCTGATGGATTATGGGATAAGACTTTAAGAAGGACAGTATGTACTGCAGCATCTCATGAATGGTGGGTGGCTTCCTTACAACCATGTGCTATGGTTTACAACTGGTTTTTTTAACCCTTTGCCCACATTAAGAATAAAAACATCTGCAAAGACGTCCACGAGCACGTGGGGCCGCGGGACTGCCTCCACAGGTCACCGTGACCCTGGAATGAAAAGAGAGCAAATGATAAATCTAACAAAGATGAAGGCAGTTTATTATGAAAAAACTATACCGAGCCCTACAAATGAGCTGTGAACTTTATAAAGCCGAGGAAAGGGAATCACCGCATCCTCCTACCGACAATCGTCCTCCTGCCCGCCCGCACACTCACACACGCACACGGCTACAATTCACATACAATACACATGCAGCTTTGTGGGGCCGGCACCAACTGGGTAGCTACCCCAGCGACGGCGACGACGCCGGCAGGATTCAACGCCGGGCCGGCGCCGGAGCCGGTAAGTGCCAAAGCGAGCCATACATTTTTGCTTCCCCGACACCGGCACGGCGCCCGGCTAATTGAAAAACGCCCATTGGCGGCGCCGTCTGCTACCTACCGGTGTCTATCGATCGAGAGCACGTGGGCTAACATTAGTTAGGGTATCAATGAGCCCGGGAGCGCTTATTAGCAGTGATTAATTCGTTATGCCGCTAACAGACGCAACTTTCTCTACTCTCCGGCACACACAGCGCGCTGCCCGTCATATCAACCGCGCGGCGGAATTTCTTCAATTATTAATTTGCTAAGAGCACGACAGGCCAGCGCTGAAAGCTTTACTTCGATACTGTTATTAAAATAACCCATTTGGGTATATAGGTGAGTATATAAAATGTGAAACATCATCTTCATCATCATCATCATCATCATCTTCCTGCCCTTATCCCATTTTACTTGGGGTCGGCGCAACACGTTTTTTTCTTCCATTCTCCTCTATCAAACGTCACAGTATCATTCACTCCTCTGTCTTCCATATCATTCCTTATACAATCCATCCATCTCTTCTTTGGCCTTCCTCTTCCTCTCCATCCATCAACATTCATACTCATCACTCTCTTAGTCACATGAGTGTCATCCCTCCTCATCACATGTCCATACCAAGACAGACGATTCCCTTTAATTTTTTCTGTAACAGGCGCCACTTTCAAACTTCCCCTTATAAACTCATTCCTTACTTTATCCATTCTTGTCACTCCACACATCCATCTTAACATTCTCATCTCCGCTACATGCAAACGTTTCTCATCCAACTTTTTCACAGCCCAGCATTCCGATCCATACAATACAACAGGTCTAATCACGGATTTGTATATTTTCCCCTTTAACTTGAGGGGCATCCGTGGGTCGCAAGTTGTTCCGGTGACCTGTCGCCATTTCATCCATCCCGAGTTAATCCGGTGTGTTATGTCCCGGTCTACATCGCCATCTCCTTGGACAAGCGACCCGAGGTACCGAAAGTCGGAACAGACTGGTATGGGCGTTCCGGCAAGTGTAATGGGCACAGGACTGGAGAGACCGCCAAAATCGCAAAACAAATATTCGGTTTTGGTTCTGCTCAATTTCAGGCCAACGTTCTCCAGTCTTTGCCACCACGCCTCCAATCTGCTCTGGACCTCTAGGCCGCTCTCGGCAATAAGCACAATATCATCGGCAAACAGCATACACCAGGGGGCCTCCTCCTGAATGTCCGACGTCAGAGCATCCATTATCATCAGGAAGAGGTACGGGCTGAGAGCCGACCCTTGGTGCAAGCCAACCGCCACATTGAAGCTGCCGCTAGTGCCCGCTGTAGACCGGACTTGGGTACTGCATCGACTGTACATAGCACGGATCAACTGCACATACTTCCCAGGCACACTTTTCTCCTTAAGGGCCCACCACAGAACCTCACGGGGCACCCGGTCGTATGCCTTTTCGAGGTCGACGAACACCATGTGCAAGTTTTTATGCGCACCTCTGTATTTCTCGCACAGTTGGCGGATAGCGAAGATAGCATCCGTCGTGCCCCGACCAGGCATAAAACCGAATTGGTTCTGTGAAATTTCGCTCTCCTCTCTCAGTCGCCTTTCAATAACTTTCTCCCAAACCTTCATACTGTGTGACATCAGCTTTATTCCTCTATAATTATTGCATTCCAGCACATCACCTTTGTTTTTAAAAATGGGCACTAGCGAACTATTGCACCATTCGTCAGGTATGGCTTCTTCCAGCAACAGCTTATTGAAGAATAAAGCTAACCACGTCCAACCATACATCCGCAATATTTTCCACACTTCAACAGGTATTCCGTCCGGTCCTAATGCCTTACCATTCTTCATTCCACTCACTGCATTCCTCACTTCATCCACACTTATTTTTCTTACTAATCCCTTATTTACTGGTTTATTTTCAAGCACACCACTCCAGTCATTCTCCTCATTCATCAGTCTTTCAAAGTAATATTTCACCACTTAACTTATCATCTCAGAATCAGATGAAAGCAACACCAAAATATTAATATAACAGAAACTTATTCTGTGTTTGTAGTATGTTCGATTGATGTCACTACCTACCTGCACGCGGGCCAAGACACAGTCGAAGCTGTTAACATGTACTTACAATACTGATAGCTATACTATCGTACATTTAAAAGTTTCAGTTACACTCGCAATTCGTGTGAACTCGTGACGGTGAGTTGCTGAGGTCGTCCATCAACATTATTAGTTTGTAGGTTTAGGCCGAGTTTGGACACACGCTGCAGCTCTCTAACAACAACTGAGTTTAATCATCGTCTATCTACCTTTCCATTCCTATGTTAGGGAAACCATTAGTCTAACCAAATAGCATATAATGAATTTAATTTCAATCACTCCAACCAGTACTTTACTTGGAGCGTGTCTATCTGACGTTCACGAGCCAGTGTCTCTGTTTGTTAAAACCTGCGACACAAAATAATTGCAGTGTTGTGTTGAGAGAAGTAACTCAGTTTGCTCAGATCTGCATCCATGCGAGAGCTACGTGAAGGAGGCGACGCGCGACGGTGGCGTAAGGTAATTCGTAAGAAGCGCGGGTACCGCACCAGGACACCGTGAAAAAATGCACATTATTTTAAAAATGCAAACTGAAATAATAAAGGTGAAATAAATTTTGTTTGTTTGTTACTTTTTCTCAAAACCACTGAATTGATCATCATGAAATTCTCTTACAGAGACAAACATTCGGGGCTTTCATCGGGTAACCGTGACCCTGCCGTGGCCCCCGAACGGTAGCAAGTTCTAGCGAAATACCCAAAATGGCCTCAGACTTATGCATGGAGGCATCCTGGTGCTACAAAGACTGAAAAGTAGGAACAGTTTTTTAAAGTGTGTTTCCTCACTTACAGGCGATCGGTCTAAGGAGCGACTGAAACTGTGGCGAAGCAGTGTGTCATTACCAAATCAATTCGTGCCGCCTGCTGAACATCTCCCTCCTGGAAATGAGCTGCCTTGGCTGACCTGGAAATCCATAAACAAACAACGTACCCAGGTGGGCCAAAGCAAGGAAAATCTGCTCAGGTGGAAATTTATTGATAACTCTAACCTGGAGTGTAAATGTGGTACTGCTCCACAAACGATGAGGCACTTAATATCGTGCCCTGCCAACTGTTCGTTACAGGAGCTGATGGACATTTCGGAGAACGCTCAACTAGTGGCCCAGTTTTGGGCCGAATCGATATAGATTGCCATCGACACGATAAGAAGAAGATTGAAGGATCAACGCGGATTTTAGTCAGTAGAAGTCTGACAGTCAATGGGTGGAAGAGCTCATTGGATGATTTTACTACAATAAAAAAACAGAGACAAACATACCTACCTTTCCTTTAACTTTCATCCCGAAATAAGTACTGTTCCCGAGAAAAACAACAATAACGTTATATGGCGCCACATGTACAATCCGAATTGACTGTCAAGTTTTAAATTAACGCGAGTGAAATGCAAAAATAGGCAAACGCTAACACATACATGTATATATCGCAGGCGGATTGTATTATCATGGTATTACATTACGGCTAGCCTTTCCTGAAACAGCTGACCCAACTTTTGTACACCCCGAGTTTTGGTTTGGTAAGGTTTCTTTAACCCTTGCAGGCGGAAATAGGAGCTCCGCACAGCGAGGCTCAATCTGAACGAAACCTTTTTTAGCGAGTTGGACATTCTGACTAGGGGTTTCGATCCGAATTTCGGAGTAAACTCCGGAGTTTCGGCAAAATTTTAAGAATTTTTCAAATCCTGAGTTGAAATAGAAAACCGCGGAGTATCTACATATTAGTTGTCTATTACGAGTATAACGTCTGCCTGTCAGACAGTAAATATTTAAACTAAAAGAGTAAATATTTTTAAACAAATGTTTATTTTTTACTAGCTGGCCCGGCAAACTTCGTACCGCCTCAGAATCATTATTTTTATTATCATATTTACTCACCTTTTAAACCTTCTCTGGACTTTTTTTATCGTGGTTAAATCATCAAATGAGTCTTCCCACCCAGGGCAAAGAAGAAGGGACTGTCGGACTTGTACTGACTAAAATCCACGGTGTCCTTCAATAGCCCTTTACTTTCCGGGGTCACTGTAATTCGTTAGTCCCGCGACCCCGGCAGGCTTTGGCCCTCTAAAGGGGGGGGGCCGTCATTGTGCTGACACTTTTTGAAGCGCGCGTGGAACACAACGCGCCGTCGACCCGGGCATGGTCCATTGTCGGACAGCAAGTCGCCCGTTACTCGCCGCATGCCCGCGCCTACGGTTGTCGGAGATCGTCTAGCGATGTCCGTCACCATGGGAGTCTACTACTGCGGCTGGGATGTAAGGTGGATGCTGTCCTCTCCCTCACGCGTCTCGCCTCCTCCTTCGCTAGCATGATTGCTTCGCAGGAGGAGACGACCGCTTCCCATTCCGACTCGCCCCACAGCATGGCCTCGACCAATGCTGGGCGCGAGAGGTCGCCGCCTATCGCCGTCGTGAAGACACGGTGGTGCTCTGCCAAAGCAAGGCAGTCCTGCACCGTATGCTCCAACGCGTCCTCCGGGCAATCCTCGCAGTGGTGACACCCAGGCGTTTCTTCCTTCCTTATCCGACATAGGTACCTCACGAAACTTTCGTGTCCGGCGAGGACCTGCGTCAGGCGGCAGGTCAGGATGCTGTGACGCCTATCCAGCCAGTCCTCAAAGAGGGGTCTTACCGCCTCGATTGCGGCGTGCCCGACCTTCCCTCACTTCCGAAAAAATAATTCAAAATTAAAATTAGCCAAATTAAAACTCCGGAGTTCCGGATTTATTGCTCATCATCGTAACTAGCTCCGGATTTGATAACTGTCTGAGTTTGAATGCCCTAATTCTGATATTCTTACGATGAGGCTAAACATGTGTCTGCATATTTAAGAACATCTCGCAATGAAGATTCAGCTGATCGTTGACCCGCCGCAATACAAAACGGCAGTTTATGTATATAAGTCATGTTGTATTTTTTGTATAAAAAGAAGGTTTCCTACTGTAAGATTACAGTTAGAAAATAAAAGTTTCAACGCAAAAATATCCAGAATGTACTCTCTACAAATAAACAGGTGTATAACTCAACAATTTACAAAATAACCAGAGATAACCAAACTATTTGTTTACGTACAAGTCGGTAGTTAGGGAGAGCAGCCGCAACACTCGCAACACAATGTTGCTGCTACAACCACACCCTCGCGTCACACGACTCGAATGTTACGCGCTACCTGCGCCTCGCCGCCGACACGCCTCCCGCCGCGCTGTTCCAAGCACGCAAACGCACTTAGCAAATCAACGACTATTGCTACTATCACATATAACGTGAAAAATTAAAACCTAAGGAAGTCGATGATTTTGTTTCTTATTTCCTTAATTTTTTTTTTCCTTAAAAACTATTCATTCAAAAAAATTCAAAGTTATTTAAGAAGTCGCATTAATTGTTTTATAGAACAGATTACAGAATAAACCTTCTGTCCTTCCCTATGTAACATAGTGGTTTAGGAGTGTTGTATCAGTGATGGATCGTTGGCTGCAAGTTTGCCAACAGCTCGGGATATGCACAAGTCCGATAATGTTCTGTTTGAGCAGCCCCTCATTATAGCCCGCCTGCTCTGAGCCTTGATTGGACCCACAGGACTCTAATACAACATGATTTTCTTTATCAAGTAACAACCCTCTTTCATAAACTAATTTCAACTTTGTAAAAATAGTTGGCGCTCAGAAGATTTGCGACCAGACCAAACATAATTTTTGTTGAATAAATGTTGGCATGTTGAATTAAGATGACGATGAGATACTAAACATTATTGTTTGAAAACCTAATAAAACACGCTTTAATAGAAATTGAGTTAAGAAGAAGTAGAAAATGATTTTGAATTATGGAAGGTTTGTCAAACTGCAACTGCAACAATACCGTAACCCACGAACACGGCAGTCGATGGTGACACCCAGGCGTTTCTTCCCGCCCTATCAGACTCTCCCGAAGCACCCGTGTCCGGAGAGGACCTGTGTCGAGCGTATGGTGAGTACGTCGTGGTACCTCTGTAGCCTCTATTCAAAGAGGGGTCTTACCGCCGCGATTGCGGTGATGGGCGATGTCTTGTGACTGGTACTGTAGCACTGTACTGTTGTAGTGTTTTCATTTTATTTTTGTCTTTTGTCAATTCAAAAGGGCCTATAATTGGCCGACCTGAAATAAATTATTTTATTTTTGAATCAAACATAAACAACAACAAAATCTTAATTGTAAAAAAGGTTCTTTGTCAATTTCCGTACAGAATGTTCAATTGTGAATCGATTCTGTTGAAAAGAAGTTAACATATGTAGTTCTGAGGACACTACTTTATAGTAGAGATCTGTAGAAGATAAAAAAAACGCTTTAATAGCAATCGAACTAAAAAGTAGAAAATAACTTTCAGGTATAAGAGAGTTTGTGTTACTGCAATATAATCTATACATACAACATTATTTTTAGTATATACGAAACCTGAATATAGTTTGTTCAGAATCAGTAACTGATTCGATTCCAATAATTTTTACACCATGTTATATATTTTTTTTTTATGTTTTAATTCAAATCAAATCAAAAGAATTTATTTGAAGTAGACCAGTTACAGGCACTTTTGTCAAAGACATAAAAAAATATAATTAAATACTACAAAATTATGGTGCTACAGTCCCAGTCACAAGACATAAAAACTGTGAAACTACCGTAGATGCCCGTTCCAAGAAGTAGATCTCTATGGAGAAGAACGGGCAAGAAACTCCATGGACACTCTTTTTAGATCCCCAAAATTATTACAAAACCTTTGTTATATCATTCATTTTTAGATGGTACATTATGTGAGAACGACGTAGCAAGTTAAAAGTGTCCACAGTAAAACACAAAAAAAAGACAATTCAGAAACAAAATAATCAATAATTAAAATAAACCGTGGCAGCTAAGAGATGACCAGTCTCAACTGACAGCACCCGTTCACGAACATGACACACGTATCAGCACCATTCAGCTCAACCAATTAGATTTTATTACCAGTTAATTACAATACAATCACGAGTGTATCACAGGAGACGCGGTTTACGCGGGTGTACCGCGAAATGAGCATGTTTTTGAACGGACAATCAGGTAATAAACAAACTTATAACCTTGTATTTTTTTATGATACGGTTTTAAAATTTTGTACATAGTTTCTTTACACAAAAATACTAGACAGGTGTATCGGGTTTCGCATAAAAAAAAAATAATGTTGTATAATAAATCTGTAGAAGGGTCAAATCTGTACATTGAAAATATTAAAAAAATAAATAGCGGGGGTTGTTGCTGGATCGATACCAAACCCCAATATGTGATTAAAAAAAATTTTGTCTGTCTGTCTGTATGAATGTGGCATCACGTGAAAATTAACGGTTCGATTTCGATGAAACTTGGTATAATTATACCTTATTATCCTGCGGGTGACGGGGCCTGTAGAAGGCCAAAGCCTGCTGGGGTTGCGGGACCAAGGGATTACCGTGACCCCGGTACGTAAAGGGCTAGTGAAGGACACCGTGGATTTTAGTCAGTACAAGTCTGACAGTCCCTCCCGCCCTGCCCTGGGTGGGAGGACTCATTTGATGATTTTGCCACGATAAAAAAAAAAAAAAAAAATATCCTGCGGTACATCATCTTTATGTAACTCCATTGGTTTAGGCAGGGCACGCCAAGGTAGCTCTCAGATGGAAGAAACATCCATCCTCACAAACTTTCACATTTATAATATTAGTAGGATAGTAGGATGTCGTAAACTAGTAATATCAACACGATTGTTTGATCACTACAGAACACTAATGTTATAATATTCTAATTCAAAAACATTAAGAGCCTATTTGAAATACTATCCACTGTTTATTCTTTGCTCCGAGGGCAGGATTGCGGCTTCTTTTGAGAAAGCGCGAGCAAAGTAAAACGTTCTTAGTGACGCAAAATGAAGTAATACATTTCCGACCTTATGTTCTCTATTTCAAGTCGTTTTTTTTGTGAATTTTAATTTTCCTATGAAGTTTAGCGGCGTCTTTGTGCTCTTTGTGCCAAAGCCGCCGCGCGGCAAGTAATGCATTTCCGACCTTCGGTAGTTAAATTAATGTCGAATATCGGTTATTTCGTGTTGTTTAGATTTTAGCTTTTATTTACTACTTTAAATTGAGCCGTGAATGAGGTACTACAGGTACTTTGGTATACGATGACCTTTCATTTGAACTTTTATAAACAGCTGAGGAGAAGACACCGTTTCTAGTTTTATTTACGGTGCTACTTTTAGTGAAAAAAGTGAATTAATAACTTTTTTAGTTTAAATCTCTTTGGGTTAGGTAAAATTTAAGAATTTGGTAAAAACCGACGAAAAATTCCAACATGGCGTCCTCAATCATGTCCTGGATCCATGGTATCCGTTTGTTCGTTGATGTCCCTAACACCCTGTATAAACAAAAAAAAAATCGAAAAAAAGTTTGGCATCAATGTTTTGTTTGGTTTTTAATGACTTGAATGACCCTGGTAGTTGAGATTATGTCATGCTCACTTAAATTTCTCGCTCTCGCTGGCACGTGTGTCGGGTCATTTAGTTCCCTTCATAATGGTTGAGCTGAGTGATGCTGATGCATGTGTCATGTTCGTGAACGGGCGCTGTCAGTCGTGACTTAGCAGCCTCGGTGTCGTGACAGAACTATTGTAGCCAATAGACCTGATACCTGAGTCGTGGTGGATCGATCTGAGCGGTGCGCAATAATTGTTGACATAACCGTCCCGCATGACGAGAACCTCGTGAAAGCTGAGAAAGATAAGCAACTCAAGTATCTTGATTTGGCTCGCGAGGTTGTCGATATGTGTCATTGTGCCGATAGTCGTGTCGGCCCATGGCTTAATTGCCAAGAGCCTCGATCAACATCTAAGGAAGCTCTCGTTAGGCAGCTGGATCTAGGGCCTGGTTCAGAAAGCAGTTCTTCTGGACACGACGCGCATTGTTAAGAGGTTCCTTTCTCTGGAGCCGGTAGCTTAGAACCTGTTCCCGATAACGGTGGGCCACTACCATTTATGTTATTAAATGTTTTTTTTTAATATACAAATCCGGACCTGTTGTATTGTATGGATCGGAATGCTGGGCTATAAAAAAGATGGATGAGAAACGATTGCATGTAGCGGAGATGAGAATGTTAAGATGGATGTGTGGAGTGACAAGAATGGATAAAGTAAGGAATGAGTTTATAAGGGGAAGTTTGAAAGTGGCGCCTGTTACAGAAAAAATTAAAGGAAATCGTCTGTCTTGGTATGGACATGTGATGAGGAGGGATGAGGGTTCATGTGACTAAGAGAGTGATAAGTATGAATGTTGATGGATGGAGAGGAAGAGGAAGGCCAAAGAAAAGATGGATGGATTGTCTAAGGAATGATATAGAAGAAAAAAGAATAAATGATACTGTGACGTTTGATAGAGGAGAATGGAAAAAAAAACGTGTTGCGCCGACCCCAAGTAAAATGGGGGGGGGGGCAGGAAGATGATGATGATGGTGAAATGTTTTTTTTGTTTTGTTTTTATAAAAATATTTAAAAATGTATACAATAAATAAAATATAAAGGTCGCCGGAAGACGCTGTATGCAGGTCGCTTCCAACCGGTACATGTGGAGATCTAAAGGGGAGGCCTATCTTCAGCAGTGGACGTCCTATGGCTGAGATGATGATGATGATGAAATAAAAAAAAATGAATAAAGAATAATGTATCTCAGAATAATCCTTTGCACAAAATATGTAAAAATATATAACGCTATTTGCTCACAGTTAGACAGCTAGATTTTCCCGACTTTAGCTCTTTCAAATTTCCAGACCACTGCTGGACATGAGCGTCTCCCAGGCTGCGCCACATCACCCTGCTATGAAATGACATGATGTTTATTATGCAATTAGGTTATATCAACACTTTTAAACGTCTTTTTATAAAACTAGGAGGAACCGGAACCTAGGAGGAAACGAGGAGCCGGTGTTTCGCACCTGACTACTCTGAGAAGAAATAGCCGAAACAAACTCAGAGGCCACAGTCTCTTTCAAAGTCCAGACATTATATGTAAATCAGGCTATACCATGGGATAGGAAATGGTCTTTTGAAGAAAGAACCACACAAATTCGAGTGGACCTGTTCAGTCAGTGCTGTCTGTGCTGTAGTGTCTGTACTTTGCCTTCCACATCCAGTCTGTGCCAGCCACTTCCGTCGTCAGTCGTCCCACACTAACATTCTTCACTCCAGGACTCGTCTGTTCTATCACCATTGGTCTTCCGACATACATGGCCAGCCCACTGCCACTTAAGTTTGCTTACTCTGCAAGCCATGTCCTACAGGGCTAAATCCGAATCCACAACAGTCACGAAAAATCTTTGTTAGGAGACTGTAACTCTTTTTGATGTTAGCTATTTTGCCAAGTTGGTCCACAAAAAGGAGTGAAATAGTTCAGTTTAAATTTAATGCTGTTATTTCTTGTATGGATCATTTCATTGTTAAGGAAGAAAAGAATCGGGACAGCGGAAGTTGGTCAACCAGTCATTTTTCTTCATGTGACCTAAAGTCGTATTAGTAGTAAGTAGTCAATGTTTCATGAGATTTGAGCAACTTCACTGTCGATCCAAACCTGTCGGTGTAGATGCCGTGTGATTTATTTAAAATGGCGATAACATGGTGCGCACCAAGTGCGTGTGTCGCAGTTATTGACGACACATGGCTGGCAGTATTCATGTAGCGATGCTGCGTCGACGCTGCAGAGTGCAGCTAAGACGAAGCGCAGTGCGAAGCGGCGCGGAGAGGCGCGGAGCGGCGCGTGGCAGGACCGGCAGGCACTTGGCAGCACGCCAGCCGCCAGGCCCAGGCGCCTCTCACATGCAAATAATAAACGAGTCTGCAAGCCCGCCTCCGTAACGCTTACAAAATGCACTTCTTGTGAGAGTACCCTCATTAAATAGTAACGCGCCAAGCTCCGTGCAGCTTTGCACAGAATGATTAATATTTCATGTAACTGTACAGCTGGAGCCCTTGAAACGGTTACCAACAGTACCGTACGTTAGCATAGGCAGCCTACGAACTGTAAACAACTTGACAAAAGACTTACTTAAGGCAAAATTATAATGCCAGAGTATTTAGCTCAAAATTAGGGTTTTCGAATTATTGGATTTCAGGTCACTATTGGAAATATAATCCGTGAATTCCGACGTTACATTGTAAAAGTTTTGAGTGGTCGTGGTCCTAAGTGGGTCCAGGCAGAGCAAGTGGTCCCGCACGTCACTCCAGCCACCGTTTCCTGCCGGGGGAGGCTTCATCTCCGGGTCCACGCGGCCGTTACTGCCGTACAACATTACCGCCTTCACTTTGACTGGAAACATCTGAACGCCAGCCATCCAAGACTTAATCGTTTGCATCGCAGCGTGGCCGCTGGGGTACATGCCGGTGGACAGCACGCGCGGCGCTTCCACGGCCACCATGTCGGCGCGCCCGCCGCGGAACCGGCTGAACGCGTGCAGCAGGGAGTAGCTCCAGCTGAGGTCGTCATACGTGCAGTAGTGGGCCGACTGCGCCGCGATCTGCTGCCACACTGTCTTGTTGAAGGCCAGTCCCTTGTCGTATGGCGGCCGCCACGTGCTCACCGATAACAGGTCATAGTCTAAATCTTTTGCGAATGGCCTCCCAAAGGACATGACATGAATCCCTTGGAGGTAAACCTTGGAGCGCTTAGTATATCGGAGCATATGCAGTAAATCCGGTAGCACATAATTGTCCTCTTCCAGGAATATGACTGTGCCCTTGTACTCATCTGACCAATCTAAGCAATTGAAGATGAAGAAAGCCTTCCACCACCAGTGGTGCTTGTGCTCAGTGCGCCGCCCGTCGCGGGGGCTGCAGTCCACGGTGGACTCTAAGCCGCTCAGACAGTCGACGGGGTCGATGCCGGGGAACTTGTTAGGGTGCAACTGAAGCGAGAACGGATAAAATATTTGCAAGACCCTGCAGAACGTGATGCTGGTGACGAGCTTGTTGATGGCGTCGTTGTAGTAGCTGTGCGAGAACACGACCAGCACGGACTGGATGTAGCGCACCTCCGCCAGAGCCACGATGAGGAACTGCAAGCGCTCCACGTCGCGGTGCACCTGCACCACCAGCATGTCGGTGTCGTCGCGCACGGGCCCGTAGCGCCACGCCTGCAGCACCTCGCGCTCGAAGTTCATCATCTCAGTGATACTGATGATCTTGTTGAACTCCGCCGTAGTCAGCGCGAGCTCAGGGAATCTAACTGGTTTATTGAACTTCACATATCTTTGCATTACTGTCGGGTCACGGTAAGTGTGTGATGAACTCGGGTAAAAACTATTATACACTAAGTATACCAGGAAGAGAAAACAACAATAAACTGGTACACCTTTAGATCGCGCCCTAAAAATTAGTAATTTTAAATTCATTTTGAAATAAAGCAGTAAGGGACCTATTCAATTACTATGATGACAGATGAAACGTCAGTGACTCAGTGGTTTAAACTCTTTGTTCCACTGTCACACTGACAGCACAGACTATCACAGAATTCCTGTAGATTAAGACATAACGTAGACACAAACAATGAGAACTGACGTAACATTCACTTGTTGTCTCTGAATGAAGACTCCCACCCAGTGTAAAGCGGGAAGTACTGTACTGACTAAAATCCACGGTGTTCTTCAATAGGCCTTTACGTTCCGTTGTCACGGTAATTCGTGAGTCCCGCGACCCCGGCAGGCTTTGGCCCTCTAGAGGCCCCGTCATTTTGCTGACACGCTTTGACGAGCGCGTGGAACACAACGCGCCGTCTTGGTTTATCCCTTAGAAAAAACATCGAAACATTTGTTTTAAAAAGTTTAAAACGGAGATATATTTAGTGACAATCAACAGTCTTAAGAGAGCTTAGAAATCGTGAGAGTCTTATGATCTCACCTACATCATACCACCACTATACCAGATAGATAAAACAGTCCCACGAACAAAAATAACAATCGTCCTCACAAGGTGATCGATACGGTATATACATTAATATTAGAAATCCGCACTTAATGGAAAAATTATGTAAACGTTTTAAGTATACAGTACAAACAGACTGAGTCGTTCCTGGGAGCTTTAAAAGTTTGCATGTCCCGCAGCCACGCGCCTCCCAACTTTTACATCTTAATTTTTTTTCCGGGAAAATTCAATTTGACTAAGTGTACTCGCATATCGCTTAAGTACATTTGCATTATAGGCTTATAATTCCCTCTTGTTCTTTACGACCTTAAATAAAGTTGAAGGCGTTCCGGGTCCG
Source organism: Agrotis puta (assembly GCA_943136025.2). NCBI lineage: Eukaryota > Metazoa > Arthropoda > Insecta > Lepidoptera > Noctuidae > Agrotis > Agrotis puta. The sequence continues at coordinate 19,025,317 of OW964175.2, read as the reverse complement.
GGATTGAGAGCTCATCCTGCGAATAAATAATATGATTAATTGAATTTACATTGACAGTTGTTTTATAAAATATAACCCGCCGGCCCCTGCTGTCTGAATAGCGCAACACTCGTAAATTATAAAACACAAACAAAGGGCGTCGTTATCTGAGCCGAGAACGACGCTCCTCAACAATTTTTTTTCAATTCTCGACCAACTTTTTTAATAAACCTCTAGTATTACTCTTAAAACACTTCTTCTTGAACAGAGAGCAGTCTCAAAGTGACATAATATTTATAAAGCAGTATTTTTATTAGCTACTACGGCTACTACAAAATATATTTTTTATTCATATTATTATATTTTATTAATTAATTTTATAACAGTCACTCATTCATCCACACAGCACAGATTCTCTCTTACTTCGAGATCCGATTCTGTGTTGATGTATGAGTTGTGATGGGTCAGAGGGAAAGAAAAATTGGGAGGAATATAAAAGCACTCTAACCTTTTTTATGGAAATCAAATTTGTTCTAAAGTAGTGCATTATTTGTGAAGGTAGTTTCATTAACATGATATTAATCCTCATACAAATAAATACGTTAATCATCACAAGCATTTAATTTTGAACGAAATTGCCCTTGACATCATTTGATTTCAATGAATATCTTATGCGCCTGCCACACACTCGACGAGTGGCATGGGAAGTAACGAGGAAAGGAGGCAGAGACATAGTGTGGCAACGTTACTCGTCATGCCACACGTCATGCTCCTCGTCCTGCCCACTGCTCCCTATTTTGTCGGTTTTTGCGCGCGAGTCAAAGGACCGGCAATAAGAGTGCGAGTGGCTGGCCACATAATCGCGTGGTTGCAGTCCGCATCGAGCGCTCGCGCAAGACGCACGCGTATGCAAAATTGGAAATTATGTCGTCGCCAAGCGATGAATAGATGTGATCCACCATTTCCGTTGGCGAGAACGACGACGACGATGTATATTTCTTTTTACTACATTATTATAATTAGCTATACTAAAAATGCATTGTCTCACCAAGGCAAATGACAAGTGAGGAGCGTCGCGATTAATTGCGCGAGAAGAGCAGTGTGTGGGCAGAGAGGGCAACATCGCGGCAAATCCCGGCAGCGCGAGCAGTAGCGCAAGGAGCATAGTCTGGCAGGTGCATTAGGAGATATCACAGTTTCAAAATATAATACCGCAACAAAATAATGACGGGCTGGGCATGTCACAATTATGGCGATGAGATCCGTCTTTGAGGAGTGGTAGGAGAGGCGCTACGGCGTCCTCACCTTCTGCCTGACGCAAGTCCCGGGTACGGTTTTTTCGGGAGGTACCTCAGGGTTACGGTGGCATGCGAGAAGAATGGGGAGCAGTCAGAACGCGTGAAGGAAAGAACATTCTCTACCTCTCATCTCGCCCCAGCCACCGCTGAAGACGCCCAGGGCGTCGGAAATTGCGGGGCATATTCCAGCCGCTTGCGGTCGGGGAGTAATGGGTAGCTCGTCGTTCGAACAAGGACGAGGCCCGAGTGGAACTGATGGGAACGGGACCATAGTGCCAAACGCCTAACATGACGCGAGTGAAACCGCGGGCAGAAGCTAGTACTTACATAGATATGTGAGAAAAACGTAGGCCTGGTTACAAGAGGGAAGTCCTTACGAAAATTAGCACTACAAAAGAAGAAATATATACCTATATACACGTGACCTTTTTTTTTATCGTGTTAAAATCATCAAATGAGTCCTCCCACCCAGGGCAGAGCGGGAGGGACCAGAGAGACCCAGATGTTTCACCCCATTCACATTAACTTTTTGCTGCCTGTCTGTAAAAAAGTGACATTTTAACACTGCCTTCACATTATATTATGTAGAAAACAATCTGTATGTTTCTAAAAAATCAGATGGCTTAAGAAATGAGAATAACGGAAAATGTCAACAAATTCGTCCAGCACACATTTACCTCGTGAAGAAGAACATGAACATTGCTGTCAGCCTGGGAGACAAATACGAGTAGCTACCTCAAAGTTACTTTATTTTAGGGATGCACCTGGATCCGCCCCAGGACCCGATGGCCTGCCAGGAAAAGCCTGGGTCCTGGCCTCGGGGACTCTCGGGCCTCGACTGGGGGGGCTCTTTAGCGCATGTCTGGAGAGGGGCCAGTTCCCGCTTCGTTGGAAGACGGGGAGACTGGTCCTGATCCAGAAGCCCGGGCGCCCTGCGGACTCTCCGTCCGCATTCCGGCCCATCGTGCTGCTCGACGAGGTGGGCAAGCTCTTTGAAAAAGTAATTGCAAACCGCCTCTTCGGGCACCTGAATCGGGTGGGCCCGGACCTTGCGGGGAGCCAGTTTGGCTTCCGCAGGGGGCGCTCGACGGTGGACGCCATCATGCGCGTGAGAGCCCTCACGACGGAGGATGCGGTATCCCGGGGCAGGGTTGTCTTGGCGGTGTCATTGGACATCACCAATGCCTTCAACACCCTGCCCTGGAGTTGCATCAGGGAGGCACTCCGGTATCACCGGGTGCCGATCTAACTCCGTCGTGTGGTCGAGGACTACCTGACGGACAGAGCCACAGAGCCGTCATCTACCCCGGTCACCGGGGAGAATGGAACCGGCGAGAGATGTCGTGCGGTGTTCCACAGGGATCGGTCTTGGGGCCGCTCCTGTGGAACATCGGTTACGACTGGGTGCTGCGCGGCGACCTCCCTGACGGCGTCGGCGTAATATGTTACGCCGACGACACGCTCGTCCTGGCGGAGGGAAAGTCGCTCCAGGCGGCGGCCGACCTGGCGACGCAGGCGGTAGCGACAGTCGCTTGTAGGATCCGGCAGTTGGGACTCGACGTGGCGCTGCACAAGACAGAGGCCATGTGTTTTCATGGCCGTCTGAATGCGCCACGGTCAGAGTCCCACATAACGGTGGAGGGGGTTCGCATCGGCGTCGGGAGGACGATGAAGTACCTGGGACTCGTCCTCGACAGCCGGTGGAACTTTAGGGAGCATTTCCTACGTTTGGCCCCAAAGCTGAACCGGGCAGCAGCCGCCCTCAGGCGACTCCTGCTCTGCCAATCTCAGCGGGCCAAACGCCTCCTGCCGAAGGCTGTACGCCGGTGTCGTGCGGTCCATGACCCTCTACGGGGCCCCCGTGTGGACCCTGAGCATTCGGACGCGACCACTAAAGCTGGTCGCATGCCAGAGGGTCATGGCTATCCGTATGGTCCGAGGATACCGCACGATCGCCGGCGAATCGGCCAACCTCCTTGCCGGATTGCTGCCCTGGGATCTGGAGGCGACTGCCCTCCAGCGCGTCTATGAGTGGCGCGTGGAGGCGACTGCCCTCCAGCGCGTCTATGAGTGGCGCGTGGAGGCGCAGCGCCGGGGCGAAACCCCGCTGCCTCGACAAGTCGAGGCGCGGCGGGAAGAGCTCCGGCGCGATCTCAGGGCAGTATGGAGGGAGCGACTGTCGCAACCGAGGTCCGGGCACGCCGCAATCGCGGCGGTAAGACCCCTCTTTGAGGAGTGGCTGGATAGGCGTCACGGCGTCCTGACCTACCGCATGACGCAGGTCCTCACCGGACACGGAAGTTTCGGGAGGTTCCTGTGTCTGATAAGGAGGGAAGAAACGCCTGGGTGTCACCACTGCGAGGATCGTCCGGAGGACACGGTGGAGCATACGGTGCAGGACTGCCCCGCTTGGGCAGAGCACCGCCGTGTCATTGGTCGAGGCCATGCTGCGGGGCGAGACGGAGTGGGAAGCGCCTCCTTCTGCGAAGCAGTTATGCTCGCGAAGGAGGAGGCGGGCCGCGTGAGGGAGAGGACAGCGTCCTCCCTCCACCCTAGCCGCAGTGGTAGACGCCCACGGCGACGGACGTCGCAAGACGATCTCCGGCAGAAACCAGTTCCGAATTTAATTAATTTGATAATGGGGCGTCACCTAAATTTTTAAATGTAGCACTTAAACCGTCAATTGCACATCATGGTCCCGGCTTATAACTTCAGGCGCGGAGAAGCCATGTTTGAATACATAAGTACAAGTGTGTTGTAATTCTTTAACAATGAATTGACGCCACGCAAGTATTTAGGTCGGTAGATCGTGTTGGGAGCGGGCTGCGGTGTGCCAGTGTCACAGGTGGCAGCAAATTGTCGACCCTCGTCAACGGTAGCAGATTAAACCGTCCTATGTACCTACATTACCTAAGGGTTGAAGGCTGCCCGCACTATTATGTACGGGCTTGATAGTCTACCTTCGACAAGGTGTACTTACAGGCATTTTTTATACTCGACATAAATTTGCTCGACTAGATTAATATCGTGTCACGCAATAGGTTTCAGAGAAATGCGGGATACGTTAACTTCACGCTTACTTAATAACATACATGACTGGCCCGGCCGGCGCACGGTGGACGTGCCCCGGCCGGGCTGTGAATCATCCTTTATTGTCAGCATAATTGACCAGTAATTGGCATTTAAGGTGATTCACGCTACACCGAGCCGTGGCCGGACCGTGCCCCGGCCGGGGCCGTAGTACCGGTAATAACATCATCCAAGTATACAATAAGAAAATAATGCTCATAAAATTATAGTTTAAAAAAACACGCTTTAATAGCAATCGAACTAAAAAGTTGAAAATAATTTATAACACGCTTTTATTAGCTTGACCTGTATGTATGTATGTATGTATGTAACGGAATCTTTTAACTTCATTTTCGCCTACTTCCAGCAGTCTGATTAACTTAAATTTTTGCACAGCGGTTGTTGAGGACGGAGTGGGCTTTACTTGCAGTCTTGAATAAAAGTCTATATTCACTACCACAAGAGTATTTATTATATTTCCACAGGTTTTAGGACATCACTGATTTCGGACAAGTATGGCTACAGTTTAACAATTCACTAGACTTGTGCACTCTTTCGTGTCTGGAGGAGAACAGGGCTGTGCAACAGACAAAATGCACGCGGAAGACAGTGAACTTCCGGTTCGGCTTTCTAGAACAATCTGGAACAGCGGTCAAGGGCCGATGACAATACAATAATATCATAAATTTTATATTAAAATCCCCCTCTAAGGGGGTGAAAAGGGGTGAAAATGTTTGTATGAAAAATCTTATTCCTTAGGTTTATACACTTGAAACTTAGTACGAATATGAGTATAAGTAAATAAAAAAGATGGACATTAATAGTTTTTTAAAACTACCCTCCATTGGTAACCTACACGATGTTAAAGTTTGTATGGGAAAATCATAAAGCGCTAACTGATGAATTTAAAATTCAGTATATATAAATTAGATCAAAAATAATTAAACACGTGTTTTTGGGTTTTTCGAAAATCACCCCTCAAGTTAGTAAAAAGGGGTATTCAAGTTTAAAGGGAAGGATCTAAAATCGCTAAACGTAGAATCTGAATTTTGGAAGGTAGGTGCGATTCATTATGTAGGTAATCACTAAGAAGGGATTTTGCGAAAATCTACCTATAAGGGGGTGAAAAGGGGTAAAAACCTTTGTATGTAAAATCTTATCCGTTAGGTTTATAAACTTGAAACTTGGTACGAATATAAGTAAAAGTAAATAACAAAGATGGGAATTATTCGTTTTTTAAAACTACCCTCCTTTGGTAATCTAGACGATGTTAAAGTTTGTGTGGGATAATCATAACGCGCTAACCGATAAATTTTAAACTCAGTATATAAAAATTAGATAAAAAATAATCAAACACGTGTTTTTGGGGTTTTCGAAAATCACCCTCTAAGTTGGTGAAAAAGGGTGATTAAGTTTTAAGGGAAGGCTGCTTGCTTCGACAAACCCAAAACTTGGCATAAATAGTTTCCCAATCGAATAAAGGATGCGTAATTATCTATATTTCAAAAATCAACCCCTAGCGAGCGAACATTGTAAAATCAGTTTGTCTTTTTTTTTGCGTGGTAAAATCATCAAATGAGTCCTCCCACCCAGGGCAGGGCGGGAGGGACTGTCAGACTTGTACTGACTAAAATCCACGGTGTCCTTCACTAGCCCTTTACGTACCGGGGTTACGGTGATGGGTAAGTCCCGCGACCCCGGCAGGCTTTGGCCCTCTACAGGCCCCGTCAATATGCTGACACTCTTTGAGGCGCGCGTGGAACACAACGCGCCGTCGACCCGGGCATGGTCCATGGTCGGGCTGCGAGTCGCCCATTACTCGCCGCCCGCATGCCCGCGCCTACGGTGGCCGGAGATCGTCTTGCGACGTCCGACGCCGTGGGCGTCTACCACTGCGGCTGGGGTGGAGTGAGGTCGCTGTTCTCTTCCTCACGCGGCACGCCTCCTCCTTCGCGAGCATGACTGCTTCGCAGAAGGAGGCGACCGCTTCCCACTCCGTCTCGCCCCGCAGCATGGCCTCGACCAATGCCGGGCGCGAGAGGTCTCCGCCTATCGCCGTCGTGAGGACACGGCGGTGCTCTGCCCAAGCGGGGCAGTCCTGCACCGTATGCTCCACCGTGTCCTCCGGACGATCCTCGCAGTGGTGACACCCAGGCGTTTCCTCCTTCCTTATCCGACACAGGAACCTCCCGAATTTCCGTGTCCGGTGAGGACCTGCGTCATGCGGAAGGTAAGGACGCCGTGACGCCTATCCAGCCACTCCTCAAAGAGGGGTCTTACCGCCGCGATTGCGGCGTGCCCGAAATCAGTTTGTCTTCAATAATATTTCGGGTTCGAAGTTAGAAACACGCGCTGACGAAGTCGCGGGCGGAGTGATAGTAAAAAATATATTTAGATTAGTGAGCATGTTATCGCCGATGAAAATGTCATTCTCTGTCTTTTGCTGCCGATTGGCTCTCTTCTGCATACGGCCTGTTCCTCTCTCTGGCTTCTCCAACTTTCAAAAGACAAATTTCCTTATTGGTCGCTGCTGACGATTGCTGCGCGATCATCCGTTCTCAATCCTCGAATTTTATAATTAGTCACTGCTAGCGAAATAGTGCGCGCGCGTCCGCGCTTGCGCATTTTAATTTCTTTATTTCTTTTATTGTCGTCTTGAGACTAAAAATTCAGAAAATAAATTATAGTTTAAAAAAACTAAAAAAACACGCTTTAATAGCAATCGAACTAAAAAGTAGAAAATATTTTTTAAGTATAAGAGAGTTTGTGTTACTGCAATATAAAATCCAACAATTAATTATCATAATTAACTTAGAATAAGATTAATATAAATATTAAGATATTAACAAACATTCAAATAAAGTGAAAAAGCGTGGGGTGCTCAATGATATTTTTATAATAATTCAGATATTGCAAACAGTAACTAATAAAATGATCATCACATTCGATATCAAGCACCCCACGCTTTTTCACTTTATTTGAATGTTTGTTTATATCTTAATATTTATATTAATCTTATTCTAAGTTAATTATGATAATTGATTGTTGGATTTTATATTGCAGTAACACAAACTCTCTTATACTTAAAAATTATTTTCTACTTTTTAGTTCGATTGCTATTAAAGCGTGTTTTTTTAGTTATTTTTAAACTATAATTTATTAAGTATAAGAGAGTTTGTGTTACTGCAATATAAAATCCAACAATCAATTATCATAATTAACTTAGAATAAGATTAATATAAATATTAAGATATTAACAAAACTTCAAATAAAGTGAAAAAGCGTGCAGCAAATTTTCAAGTCAATCTGACTACTGGAAGTAGGTGAAAATGAAGTTAAAAGATTCCGTTACATACACACATCAACACGGTCTAGGGATATTTCATACTCAATTAAATAACTCGAAAAGTACTGGCCGCATTGGAATCTTTTATACACCGATTTGTTTGTAATTTATCTCAGACTAATTCCAAATTCAAATTTTTGAAAATTCTTTTGTTGCGGTGGCATAAAAATGTCTTGATGTATAGGAGAGGGTATTTTCATGTGTGCGAAATTTAGAAAACAATACGAATTACGTTTAGTTACAGTTTTTTTTTTCATTTTTAAACGAAAGATAAAGTTAAAATTGAGGGATTGTAGCCATGCAACGCCGACATTTGACGAGGTCGGAGATGTTACGAGCTGTGGGAATGCTGGAAGCTGGATCTGTTCAGCGTAATGTTGCTGAGGCCATAGGGACCCATCAAAATGTAATTTCAAGATTGTGGACACGCTATCGTGCCACAGGTGAAGTAGCGGAGAGGCACCAGGGGCCAAGTCGCATCACTACCCCCAGACAAGACCGATTTTTGCAAATTACTGCGCGAGCACAACCAAATGCAACGGCGACTCAATTTGTCCAAAGGCTGCGAGTGAAACACCAAGTGCTTGTGAGTGACCAAACTGTAAGAAGGCGACTGCATGAAAGCAATCTACGCTCTCGTAGACCACTCCGGGTCCCACCTTTACGGAGAGGCAATCGTGGACGACGATTAGAATGGGTTCGGAACCACGTGGACTGGGGCCGTGACCAATGGTCCAATGTGCTGTTCACGGATGAATCCAGGTTCGGCTTCCATCCAGATTCACGAAGGACGCGTGTTTGGCGAGTTCCTGGACGATGGAGCCGTCTCCAGAACCCTCAGGAAGTTCACCCATACCAAGGAGGAACAATTATGGTTTGGGCAGGAATTCGTCTTGGAGGACGGACGGATCTCGTTTGGGTGCGGGGCAATATGACGGCAGAACGATACGTCCAACAGGAGCTGGGGCCCGTAATCTTGCCCCATAGAACACAAATGGGGCAAGATTTCCTGCTCATGCACGACAATGCCCGGGCACACACGGCGAGAACGGTAGCAGCTTGGTTACATACACATAATGTTAGGGCCTTAGACTGGCCTGCTCAATCGCCAGATCTAAATCCCATTGAGCATGCGTGGGATATGCTGCAAAGAAGAGCTCTGAAGGAAGTTCCTGAAAATCTGGCTACAGAAGATCAACTTTTTGCGCACCTCAGAAGGACATGGGACAATATTCCGCAGCAAGACATTGACAACCTTGTTCTGAGCATGCCGAATCGTTGCCGATGTGTTATGAACATCACGGGCGCTTTCTCAGACTACTAACTTCAAGTTTATAAACACAAATTAAATGATTTTTCTATTTTTTTCAGTTTTTACTCACAAATTAAAAGTTCATTCATATACGGTGGAAACCGTATATGAATGAACTTTTAATTTAAAAATGAAAAAAAATGAAGCATAGACGGAAGTCTATGCTTCCTTCTGCGAAGCAGTCATGCTCCAGAAAGGGGGAGGCGGTCGCCTCCTTCTGAGAAGCAGTCATGCTCGTGAAGGAGGAGGCGGGCCGCCTGAGGGAGAGGACAGCGTCCTCCCTCCACCCCGGCCGCAGTGGTAGACGCCCACGGCGTCGAACGTTGCGAGACGATCTCCGGCCACCGTAGGCGCGGGCATGCGGGCAGCGAGTAATGGGCGACTCGCTGTCCGACCATGGACCATGCCCGGGTCGACGGCGCGTTGTGTTCCACGCGTGCCTCAAAGAGTGTCAGCATAGTGACGGGGCCTGTAGAGGGCCAAAGCCTGCCGGGGTCGCGGGACCAAGGGATTACCGTGACCCCGGTACGTAAAGGGCTAGTGAAGGACACCGTGGATTTTAGTCAGTACAAGTCTGACAGTCCCTCCTGCCCTGCCCTGGGTGGGAGGACTCATTTGATGATTTTACCACGATAAAAAAAAAAAGTACTTCATAACTGCCAATTACTGAGTGAACCGATTTGGATGATTTTTTTTTTGTTCGATGCAGTATACTGGTCACTTGGTCACATTTTTCTTTCATTTGGTTCAGTCGCTAGTTTTTTAACACGCTTTTATTATTTTTAACACGCTTTTATTAGCTTGACCTGTATGTATGTATGTAACGGAATCTTTTAACTTCATTTTCGCCTACTTCCAGCAGTCTGATTAACTTGAATTTTTGCACAGCGGTCAAGGGCCGATGACAATACAATAATATCATAAATTTTATATTAAAATCCCCCTCTAAGGGGGTGAAAAGGGGTGAAAATGTTTGTATGAAAAATCTTATTCCTTAGGTTTATACACTTGAAACTTAGTACGAATATGAGTATAAGTAAATAAAAAAGATGGACATTAATAGTTTTTTAAAACTACCCTCCATTGGTAACCTACACGATGTTAAAGTTTGTATGGGAAAATCATAAAGCGCTAACTGATGAATTTAAAACTCAGTAGGTATATATAAATTAGATCAAAAATAATTAAACACGTGTTTTTGGGTTTTTCGAAAATCACCCCTCAAGTTAGTAAAAAGGGGTATTCAAGTTTAAAGGGAAGGATCTAAAATCGCTAAACGTAGAATCTGAATTTTGGACGGTAGGTGCGATTCATTATGTAGGTGATCACTAAGAAGGGATTTTGCGAAAATCTACCTATAAGGGGGTGAAAAGGGGTAAAAACCTTTGTATGTAAAATCTTATCCGTTAGGTTTATAAACTTGAAACTTGGTATGAATATGAGTAAAAGTAAATAAAAAAGATGGGAATTATTCGTTAAAAAAAAAGAAAAAAAACACCCTCCTTTGGTAATCTAGACGATGTTAGAGTTTGTAAGGGAAAATCATAACGCGCTAACCGATAAATTTTAAACTCAGTATAATAATAATTAGATAAAAAATAATCAATCACGTGTTTTTGGGGTTTTCGAAAATCACCCTCTAAGTTTGTGAAAAAGGGTGATTAAGTTTTAAGGGAAGGCTGCTTGCTTCGACAAACCCAAAACTTGGCATAAATAGTTTCCCAATCGAATAAAGGATGCGTAATTATCTATATTTCAAAAATCAACCCCTAGCGGGCGAACATTGTAAAATCAGTTTGTCTTTTTTTTTTTGCGTGGTAAAATCATCGAATGAGTCCTCCCACCCAGGGCAGGGTGGGAGGGACCGTCAGACTTGTACTGACTAAAATCCACGGTGTCCTTCACTAGCCCTTTACGTACCGGGGTTACGGTGATGGGTAAGTCCCACGACCCCGGCAGGCTTTGGCCCTCTACAGGCCCCGTCAATATGCTGACACTCCTTGAGGCGCGCGTGGAACACAACGCATCGTCGACCCGGGCATGGTCCATGGTCGGGCTGCGAGTCGCCCATTACTCGCCGCCCGCATGCCCGCGCCTACGGTGGCCGGAGATCGTCTTGCGACGTCCGACACCGTGGGCGTCTACCACTGCGGCTGGGGTGGAGTGAGGTCGCTGTTATCTCCCTCACGCGGCACGCCTCCTCCTTCGCGAGCATGACTGCTTCGCAGATGGAGGCGACCACTTCCTACTCCGTCTCGCCCCGCAGCGTGGCCTCGACCAATGCCGGGCGCGAGAGGTCTCCGCCTATCGCCGTCGTGAGGACACGGCGGTGCTCTGCCCAAGCGGGGCAGTCCTGCACCGTATGCTCCACCGTGTCCTCCGGACGATCCTCGCAGTGGTGACACCCAGGCGTTTCCTCCTTCCTTATCCGACACAGGAACCTCCCGAATTTCCGTGTCCGGTGAGGACCTGCGTCATGCGGAAGGTAAGGACGCCGTGACGCCTATCCAGCCACTCCTCAAAGAGGGGTCTTACCGCCGCGATTGCGGCGTGCCCGAAATCAGTTTGCTTTCATATAATATTTCGGGTTCGAAGTTAGAAACACGCGCTGACGAAGTCGCGGGCGGAGTGATAGTAAAAAATATATTTAAAATCAAAATCAAAATCAAAAGTTTTTATTTCACATAGGCCCATGAGGGCACTTATAAAACGTCGACAGCAGGTGCACGGTTCGGGTTGGTCGATTCCATGGAGAAGAACCGGCAAGAAACTCCATGGTTACTCTTTTAAAATATGGTATAGTTTTACAAACAGATTGTTACAATTTTTCGATGCTTAGATATGTGAGAAAAACGTAGGCCTGGTAACAAGGGGGAAGTCCTAACTAAAATTAGTGCTACAAAAGAAGAAATATATATATATATATACACACGACTTACAATGTTCTCACATTCACAAACAAAGAGTAAGAAAGAATCTACACAAAAAAGAAAGCTATAAAAGCTGGGTTAATTCTATAATGTCTTACAAACTGCAACAAATCTGGACTGGTATTAAAACTAAGGCAATATAATATTGCAAAACGAACACAATAATAAAAATAAAAAAATAAAAAAACTATATACAAAAATAAAATGGAAGAATCCTATTATCCTAACACGTGGATGAGAGAAAATAAGTGCTGCTGCTGAGCTGCCAGGGAAGCCACATGTGCAGATGGAACTATTGCCACACATCCTTGTCTTCAACGTAGTCCTTAATTTTGTAATATGCTTTTTTAATAAGGACACGTTTAATGTGGGTTTTAAACTTTCCCTCAGTTAGTCCAGTGACTGACTTAGGTAATTTGTTGTAAAAACGTATGCTGTTTACAAGGAACGACTTGCTCGTCTTTGCTAATCTGAATAATTTAGATTAGTGAGCATGATATCGCCGATGAAAATGTCATTCTCTGTCTTTTGCTGTCGATTGGCTCTCTGCTGCATACGGCCTGTTCCTCTCTCTGGCTTCTCCCACTTTCAAAAGACAAATTTCTTTATTGGTCGCTGCTGACGATTGCTGCGCGATCATCCGTTCTCAATCCTCGAATTTTATAATTAGTCACTGCTACCGAAATAGTGCGCGCGAATCCGCGCTTGCGTATTTTAATTTTTTTATTTCTTTTATTGTCGTCTTGAGACTAAAAATTCAGAAAATAAATTATAGTTTAAAAAAACTAAAAAAACACGCTTTAAAAGCAATCGAACTAAAAACTAAAAAGTAGAAAATAATTTTTAAGTATAAGAGAGTTTGTGTTACTGCAATATAAAATCCAACAATCAATTATCATAATTAACTTAGAATAAGATTAATATAAATATTAAGATATTAACAAACATTCAAATAAAGTGAAAAAGCGTGGGGTGCTTGATATCGAATGTGATGATCATTTTATTAGTTACTGTTTGCAATATCAGAATTATTATAAAAATATCATTGAGCACCCCACGCTTTTTCACTTTATTTGAATGTTTGTTAATATCTTAATATTTATATTAATCTTATTCTAAGTTAATTATGATAATTGATTGTTGGATTTTATATTGCAGTAACACAAACTCTCTTATACTTAAAAATTATTTTCTACTTTTTAGTTTTTAGTTCGATTGCTTTTAAAGCGTGTTTTTTTAGTTTTTTTAAACTATAATTTTTATTAACACGCTTTTATTGGCTTGACCTGTATGTATGTATGTAACGGAATCTTTTAACTTCATTTTCACCTACTTCCAGTAATCTGATTAACTTGAAAATTTGCACAGGGGTCAAGGGCCGATGACAATACAATAATCTCATAAATTTTATATTAAAATCTTCCTCTAAGGGGGTGAAAAGGGGTGAAAATGTTTGTATGAAAAACCTTATTCCTTAGGTTTATACACTTGAAACTTAGTACGAATATGAGTATAAGTAAATAAAAAAGATGGACATTAATAGTTTTTTTAAAACTACCCTCCATTGGTAACCTAGACGATGTTAAAGTTTGTATGGGAAAATCATAAAGCGCTAACTGATGAATTTAAAACTCAGTATATATAAATTAGATCAAAAATAATTAAACACGTGTTTTTGGGTTTTTCGAAAATCACCCCTCAAGTTAGTGAAAAGGGGTATTCAAGTTTAAAGGGAAGGCTGCTTGCTCCGACAAACCCAAAACTTGGCATAAATAGTTTCCCAATCGAATAAAGGATGCGTAATTATCTATATTTCAAAAATCAACCCCTACCGGGAGAACATTGTAAAATCAATTTGTCTTTAATAATATTTCGGGTTCGAAGTTAGAAACACGCGCTGACGAAGTCGCGGGCATCCGCGCTTGCGTATTTTAATTTCTTTATTTCTTTTATTGTCGTCTTGAGACTAAAAATTAAAATGGAGAAATAAACCATCCACGCGAAGACCGACATCCGCGCGGACGGAGTCGCGGGCGGAAGCTAGTGTTTAATAATTTTAAAATATTTATTACATGAAAAATATGTAAAGTAAATCTCCTCCAATACAAATCTAGTGAAAACAAACTGTGCATAGTTTGTTTTCACTAGATTTGTATTGACTTGGGTAAATCTATACTAATATTATAAAGCTGAAGAGTTTGTTTGTTGTTTGTTATGAACGCGGTAATCTCGGGAAATACTGATCTGATATGAAAACTGTTTAAATATTCAATAGTCCATTTATTGAGGGAGGCTATAATATAGGCAATATTTTATCTCGGTATTTCCACGGAAACGAGAAAAACGCGGGTGAAACCGCGGGGCACAGCTAGTAAATAGAATATACCAATGATTTCCAAAACATTTTGCCTAAACCTAAGAATATATATTATCATAGATGGCGCTACTTTTGTAGAATCACACAAGCAAAATGTAGCGCCATCTATGATAATCTATACGAATTACGTTCAACTACGTTGCTTAAATTGACGACGTGATCTTGTAAGATCGCACATGATTTTTTATCGGAATGAAGGGTCAGCTCAGACCGAGACGCGGCACTGCGCGCACATTTCAATTGAGCTATTTAAAATCTAACTCTATTTCCTAGATGAAAAGATGCACCTTTCGCAACGCAGCGCGGTGCCGCGTTGCTTTTTAATAGCGACACAAAATCTAACTTTATTTACCACACTCTAAGATACACATTTACAGTATCGTTGGGTCATGTCGCGTAGCGGGCCGGTGTGAACTAACCGTAAGAATGTTGTAAAGGAAACGTTTTAGGTTCAACTATTGTTTTTAAAATTCCTCTTACATTGTTGTACTCCTTTTATTTCACCCTTAAATTAAACTAGCACTCGACTTCGTCAGTGCGTGTTTTTAACTTCGAACTCGAAATATTAGTGTAGACAAACTGATTTTCCAATGTTCGTACGCTTGGTTGATTTTTTAAATATAGATAATTACGCATCCTTTATTCGATCGTCGTGAAACTATTTTCGCCAAGTTTTGAGTTTATCGAAGCAAGCAGTAAAATCCTTCCCTTAAAACTTAATCACCCCTTTTCACCAATTTAGGAAGGGGTTTTCGAAAAATCCAAAAACACGTGTCTGATTATTTTTAATCTAATTTCTATATACTAAGTTTCAAATTCATCAGTTATCGCGTTATGATTTTCGTTATATTGTCTAGATTACCTGTTCAAGCTGTTAACATATTCTCAATTTTGTAAAAGTTTATCTCTAACTTCCCTAGATGGCGTTGTTAGATTTCCTGAATCGCGGTATGGTTTCGTTACCATGGATAGTATATAAGGTTACGAAATTATTAAATAAATGTCTTCGTTCTGATCACGTGGTGTTTTCATATATTATATCCCTACACGTCGAGTAAAGAGGCCGAGCAGTCTTCGATTGACATAAGGTCCTACGATCAGGATACTTTTTTGAAAAAGCGCCTCTGTCGACTGAGCGAGTCTGGAGCTGAGCAGGGCGAGTCTGGAGCTGAGCGGAGCTAGTCTGGAGCTGAGCGGAGCAAGGTCTGCGCAGCTGAGCGGAACTGTGTTAAGTGGTTTAGTGAAGTGATCAAAGTGCAATTAAAAACCGTGAGTACAATCATCCTACAAATATTAGAAGTGTCAAAGACTTGTAAAATTTTAAAATCAATTCTTGGACTTAGAAAAAATTGCGAAAATAAAGCTAGGACTTAGAATAATTCTTCAAATTTTGAAGAGACGGGGAACCTATGCCCGATTTTAGTCAGAGTTAAAGTGCGATCCAAACACTTAGAAAAATTTCAGCAGTCTGGCACTTAGAAAAATACGCTTTGGGCACTTAGAATTCTTCAGTTGAATATTCGGTCTTTGATTTATTAACAACATGGAAGCACAGCTAAGGTTGTTGGAAGACATCAAAAATCGCATTGAGAAGGGACTAGTTAACTTCAAGAAGTCTCCGAAAGACAGAATCAATAAAGCGTATGTGGATTCCAGATTAGAGATATTAGATAAACTCTATGAAGATTTTACAAGGAAACATGAGGAACTTTTGGTTAACTTCAAACCAAGTGAATTAAACACAACAAGTTATGTTAGAAATGATGTTTTTGAGGTGGTTACTGACACTTTTGTTGACTATAAAGTGGAATTGAAAAATGCTTTACCTAGTACGTCTCAGTCCTGCAAACCGAGTAATGAGTCGCATGAAGATTCAAAAATTATGTCAATTGCTAAATTACCTAAGATAACTATTCCTACTTTTGATGGTAAATATTACGAATGGTTAACGTTCAGGGACTTATTTTTGTCTTTAATTCATTATAACAAGAATCTTGAAGACGTACAACGTTTACATTATTTAAGATCACATTTGTCAGGTGAAGCAGCACAGCTCATAAAGCATATTCCGATTACACAAGCAAACTACGATAAATGTTGGACTCTGTTAAATAGTCGTTATAATAATAAGAGATTTTTAGCCAATTGTACTCTCAAGCGTCTACTTAACCAAAAACAAATGACGGGTGAGGCATCCACTCCTCTCAAGGAGCTTTTGGATACCACAACCGATTGCCTACATGAGTTATCAAATCTAGGGGTGCAGGTGGACACTTGGGACATAATTGTTATTTATTTGATCAGTTCAAAGTTGGACGTTGAGACTCGGAAGCAGTGGGAATTGCAGGTAAGTCAATTTTGCGAGGACCTTCCCACCTTTAAAGCGTTTCGTGACTTTTTAGAGAAACGTTTCCGGGCTTTAGAATTTGTTGAACCACAGGGTAGTAAGTATAAAAGTTACCCCAAAGCATTGCATGTGGTTGCTAAATTATCCTGTCCACTTTGTTCGGAAGAGCATCTCTTGTGTCATTGTGAGAGGTTTGCTCGGGAAACTGTCGATCAGCGTCGTCAAATAGTAAAATCTCATGGTTTATGTTTTAATTGCCTTCGCTCAAGTCATCTCATTATTAATTGTCGTGTAAATACTAAATGTAAAATGTGTAACAGAAAACACCATACTCTTCTGCATCAAAATACAGAATTAAATAAGGATACCAGCTCTTCCCAGGCTCAATATAGAACTCAAGGAGAAACACCACAGAACGAGGCCACGGCTGAACCTCATATTTCAACCCATTTTGCTAGAAATATTCATAGCCAGATTGTACTGGCTACAGCCCTTATTATGGCTAGGTCTAGCAATGGGAAACATCAAGTTTTGAGAGCCCTGTTAGACCAGGGTTCGCAAGCTTCTTTTATAACAGAAGCTGCGGTTCAGTTATTACACTTGAAGAAAATAGCGGTAAAAACTGCTATTTCGGGTTTAGGTGGAGGTCAGGGCGACGTAACTTCAAAATATATGGTTAGGATAAACATTCAGTCGTTACGTGATCCTGCCTTTAATTTTCAAACAAAGGCTTATGTGCTGAGTAAGGTAACTTCCATTTTACCTGAAAGGAAATTCACTTTGGTGGATTGGCCAGAACTCAATCGTATTGAATTGGCCGATCCAAATTTCAACAGGCCTAACAAAATTGATATTTTGTTAGGAGCGGAGGCCTATTGCAGAGTCTTAAAAGAAGGCTTAATCAAGGACCCTAGCGGTAAAACAATGGCTCAAGAGACATACTTTGGATGGATTGTGTCGGGTGAGGTTCATGATGACGCAGGACTGCAATCATGTCACAACTTAATCGTAAGCATGCACGCTAAGGTCCAAGAAGATGAAATCCTGAAAAGATTTTGGGAACTCGAGGCAGATCCGTCAGGTTCTGAAAAGACAATTCTTGGTCCTGAAGAGCAAGCATGTGAAGATTACTTTGCTGCTACAACACGTAGAGATCAAACTGGTCGTTACATCGTGAAGCTTCCATTCCGATCCAATAAAAAACCCTGCAACACAAAAGAAATAGCAATTAAAAGGTTATACAGTCTTGAGAGAAAACTTAACAAAGATAATGGCCTTAAAAAGCAATACACTTCAGTGATAAATGAATATCTGTCACTAGGGCATATGGAAGAGATTTCCAATGAAGACGAAAAGAATAAATCGGGTGCTGTGTACTTACCGCATCATGCTGTTATCCGTGAAGAGAGGTCAACCACTATGTTGAGAGTGGTATTTGATGCATCATCTAAGGAGTCCGATCGCGTTTCCTTGAATGATACCTTAATGGTTGGACCACTCTTGCAGGCTGATTTACGGCATATAGTTATGAGATGGCATCAACATCCAGTTTGTCTAGTTGCCGATATTGTAAAAAGATATCGGCAAGTGAAGGTGGCCGATGAACACGTGGACTTTCAAAAGATTTTATGGCGAGATGAATTTCGTTCCCATATAAAGGAATTTCGGCTTTTGAGAGTTACGTTCGGTACATCTAGTGCACTTGACCTCGCAGTGAAGGCATTGATTCAAAATACACAACTGGGTGAAGATCAGAAGCATCCCATTATAGTTCCCTGTCAGTCCTATTTAACGAAGTTGATCATAGCAGATGCTCATGAGCGAGTATTACATGGAGGACCTCAATTGACACACAATTTTCTGAGGTCAAAATACTGGATTGTTCGAGGGAAGAATCTTATCAAAAATCACATACACAACTGTGTACCATGTATTCGTCATGCTGGTATAACCAAACACCAGCTGATGGGTCAGCTGCCATCATGTAGAGTAACACCAAGTAAGCCGTTTCTACATTCAGGTGTTGATTACGCAGGTCCGATTCAGATCAGAACTTCAAAAGGTAGGGGACACAAGTCCTATAAAGGCTATATATGTCTTTTCGTATGTATGGCCACTCGTGCTGTTCATATACACTTGAGAGCAATAAAATCGCACACCCCTTGTAATTTGGTTTATTACTGATTGTTTTCTAAAATCGAAAGATATTGAGTAAAAATCATTAGACAAAATTAAAGCATACAAGCTTAGCTTTACAAAAACATAAAATTAAAATCATTGACCTTCACGTAACTTACAAAAACCGACCGTACACCGAATTCCCCAAATTCACGCGTTTGCGTTGTCACTACTTGCACCCTTAGCCGCAGGTATAAAAAGGTCAGTTTATTGGAATTTTTATTCAGTTGCATACCGACGGTCAACGTGATAACATCTCTACTGGAAGCATACGGATTTACTGGAAAAATATGGATACCACGCCCGCAGAAGCCGCTCAAGTTATTGCCTTGCTCGAAGCAGGCCATAACCAAAGTGAAGTTGCTCGACGGCTAAATTTGAGCCGCTACTCTGTTCGTCGTGTATACCAGAGGTTCCAAGAGACCGGTGGCTACATTCGGCGACCAGGATCTGGCCGGCGACGCACTACATCAGAGCGTGATGACCGCTTTCTTGTGACAAGGTCTTTGAGAAATCGGCAACTGAACGCGGTTCAACTGGGACAACAGCTTCGAGAAGTTCACAATGTCAGTATAAGTCGGTGGACAGTTCGAAGAAGACTAGGTGAAGCAGGAATGACTTCACATCGCCCAGCAAATGGTCCCAAATTGACCACAGCTCACCGACAAGCCCGGCTACAATTTGCTAGGGAACATTTAAATTGGACGTATGACCAATGGCGGGCTGTTATGTTCTCTGATGAGTGCAGAATGACTTTACATGGTCATGATGGACGCTCTAGGGTCTACAGAAGGTCATCAGAGCGATTTTCACAATGCTGCATAAGCGAACGTGTGGCTTTTGGAGGTGGATCGTGTATGTTTTGGGGTGGCATAATGTTGGACACTAAAACTGACATTGTATTCATCACTACGGCGAATACCGGCCCGAGATCGAGAAGTTTGACGGCTGCACGATACGTCGAAGAAGTGCTCGAAGAACATGTGAGGCCGCTTGCGTGGCTTATGGGAGAAGATTTTCTCTTAATGCACGACAACGCCAGACCGCATGTCGCTAGAACAGTTTGCGACTACATGGAAGATGTTGGAATCACCGCGATGGAGTGGCCAGCTCGTAGTCCTGATCTCAATCCGATTGAGCATGTCTGGGATGAGCTAAAAAGAAGAGTTCGAGCAAGAAGCCCTGCTCCTACGCGCCTCCAAGAGCTTCAACTTGCCATTGAAGAGGAGTGGAACGCCATACCACAAGATTTCATGGTGAAATTAATACGGTCCATGAAAAACCGATTAAGAGCTGTAATCAAGGCTAGGGGAGGGAATACACCTTATTAAAAAACAATTTGATCAAGCATTTTGAGTTTTATTTTTATTCTTTGTTAAGCTAAATTGGGTAATTTTATCCGTATGTTGGGTTTTGTGCCCTAAAACTCCCTATGGGTACTTTTTTTACACTGTATTTGATATCATTAGAAAGGTACTGAAGTAAACATTCAAATAGTGTAAGTTTTATTTTAATATGTATTCACATTTATGAAAAAAACTGCTTTAACAACAAAAAGTCAACGTGTGCGATTTTATTGCTCTCAAGTGTAGAAGCGGTTTCTGATCTGACTTCTCAGGGTTTTCTGTCAGCTTTTAAGCGTTTCGTAGCCAGACGTGGACACTGTAATCAGATATACAGTGATAATGGCACAAATTTTGTCGGGGCCTCGAAAGAGCTTAAAGCAATGTTTCGCGATGAATGTGCTTCTATTCCTAGAGAAATTGCTTCTGTGTTGGCAAATAATGGAACAGAGTGGCATTTTATCCCCCCTCATGCTCCTAACTTCGGGGGCCTTTGGGAAGCTGGAATTAAAAGCACCAAACATCACCTCAAACGGGTGATAGGCGAGTCGACTCTTACTTTTGAAGAGTTGAATACAGTTTTATCGCAAATAGAGGCTTGCTTAAATTCCAGACCTCTGTCACAGGCTAGTGAAATTGCAACAGATCCAAACCCATTGACACCGGGACTTTTCCTGGTGGGAGAGCCACTGGTTGTAGCACCAGATTATAATTATGAGTATGACACGGTGAGTAGCTTGAGACGTTGGCAATTGACACAAAGAATGATTCAATCTTTCTGGAAACGTTGGTCTCGGGAGTATCTGAGCATATTTTTTCAACGACATAAGTGGGCTAAACGTACGAGCGACCCAAAGGTTGGGGATGTTGTTCTCGTAAAAGAAGACAATTTACCTCCTGCCAAGTGGTTGTATGGGAGGGTGGTTGAATTACACCCTGGTAAAGACAATTTAGTTCGAGTAGCTACCATAAAGTGTAAAGACTCCCAAGTCAAGCGTCCAACTTCAAAACTTTGTATTTTACCAATAACCGATGAAGGCTAAACATTAATTATTACTTTTGTTTGTTTTTCTTATTATATTTATATACAGTCCACTTAGATTTTAGGTTTATTGTGTAAAAGTAGTTTTTTTCAATTAGTTATATTTATACCTGTAAATTGAATGTAAACTTGCTCAATATTATAAGGGCTGCACACCCAGGACTTTAGAGGCAACACGCTCTTAGTCGCCTTTTTTTTCATCATGTCATGGTGGGCGGTTGAAAGGACTGAGTCCTTGGTGGGCGGAATGTTCAAGCTGTTAACATATTCTCAATTTTGTAAAAGTTTATCTCTAACTTCCCTAGATGGCGTTGTTAGATTTCCTGAATCGCGGTATGGTTTCGTTACCATGGATAGTATATAAGGTTACGAAATTATTAAATAAATGTCTTCGTTCTGATCACGTGGTGTTTTTATATATCCCTACACGTCGAGTAAAGAGGCCGAGCAGTCTTCGATTGACATTACCAATGGAGGATATAAAAAAAATAGTTAAAAAAACTACAAAAACACGCTTTAATAGAAATCGAACTAAAAAGTAGAAAATATTTATAAGTATAAGAGCGTTTATGTTACTGCAATATAAAATCCAACAATCAATTATCATAATTAATATCGAATAATATTAATATAAATATTAAGAAATTAACAAAAATTTAAATAAAGTGAAAAAGCGTGGGGTGCTTCATATCGAATGTGATGATCATTTTATTAGTTACTTTTTGCAATATCAGAATTATTATAAAAATATCATTGAGCACCCCACGCTTTTTCACTTTATTTGAATTTTTGTTTTATATGTTTATATATTTTTGCAAATTTTCAAGTAAATCAGACTGCAGGAAGTAGGTGAAAATGAAGTCAAAAGATTACGTTACATACATACAGGTCAAGCTAATAAATAATTTAAAAAAGCATGTTAAACACGAATAATGCCTATCTTTTTTATTTACTTATACTCAAGTTTATAAACCAAAGGAATAAGATTTTACGTACCTACAAAGGTTTCACCCCCTTTTCAAACAGCTGGCTTTTCGAAAATCCCTTCTGAGTGCTCACCTACATAATTAACGGCAACTACCATCCAATAGTCAGCTTTCTGCGTTTAGCGGTTTTATAACCTTCCCTTTAAACTTTAATAACCCTTTTTACCAATTTGGGGGGTTATTTTCGAAAAATCCAAACACGTGTGTTTGATCAATTCTAATCTAGTATATAAATACTGATTTTCAAAATCTTTAACATCATCTAGATTTCCAATAGAGGGTAGTTTTAAAAAACTATTAATGTCCATCTTTTTTTATTTACTTATACTCATATTCGTACTAAGTTTCAAGTTTATAAACCCAAGGAATAAGATTTTTCATACAAACTTTTTCACCCCTTTTCACCCACTTAGAGGAGGATTTTAGCAAAATCCCGTCTTATTGCTCCCCTACATGATAGACGGCAACTGCTGTCCAAAATTGAAGTCATTGCGTTTAGCGGTTCCGGTTGTAGTCGAGTCTTAATACAAAACCCTGTTCTTTTATATATATAGATAATCATATTCCAAATGACTTGCACTATGTCTATAATATATACTATTCTTTACAAACTAAAAATTACGTGCGTACAAAGTTACGTCGTTACACGCCGTTGACTGAGTTGCTTCGGCCCGGAACGACGGCTGTGGGCCAACGGTGGTCCAACAAACTGGTGCCATTTTCGTTGTTCGGTGGGGCCTGTCCTTGCGATATAAGTCAATGGAAGTACTTAAAGAATATCCTTTGAACTGATTAAAAATTCTTGGTTCCTTTGAGTTTGTTAAGGACTGATAACGCCATCTATTGTTTAGAATCTAAACAATAGATGGCGTTATCAGTCCTTAACAAACTCTAAACTTTAGATCACACAATGTTACGTCGTACCACTTCAATATCATTCGATATCAATAAAAATATCAAATAAACTACTATTTCTTTTACTTTATAAAACGTAATAGAAAATCCGATTCGCATTAAAATTTTGCAATAACATTATAGCAGTGAAGTGTAAAAGTTTTGTTTCGTGCTAAAAGACTTGTACCCAATCTCAAAAAAACAACATAGAGGTCGTGCAGAAATTTAATTGATCAAGGTCATTTCACTACTACTGTGCTATTATGTATTTTCAAATGAAATCGCCAATTATTAGGAAACTATCCTATATTTTTTATTTTAATCATAGTATTTGGAGGGATTAAAAATCATGTAGTATATTTTAATAAGTTCTCAGATAACAATAATACCTTTCGTTCAGAATCCTGAATTGAATGGCCGCCTGTCAGCTGTACAAGTACTTTGATTGGGAAGCTGTCAAATGGTGAATAGCAAAGCAGGAGCGGTAGTGAGAATAATTTCTAATAAATATGTCTTTTTATTGGCAATATCAAAGTAATAGGTAATCGCCTCGCCTAGCCGTAAGCCTTAGCGTAACTACTAACGAAAAGCATTACCGGCATCGTCGTAAAATGAGTTCAAGGGATAGGTCGCTGCAAGACAAGTTGAAAGTGCTCTTTAAAAAGGGTCCGTCAGGTTAGTACTGGGGCTGGTTGTGTCGGGTGAGCCACCGTGTGAGTGGCGCGTTTCGGGCGACGCTTATTGGTTCGTGTTCTCTTGTGTGCAGCGCAACTGCCGGCGCGCAACGAGCTGGTGGTGAGCGGCGAGGTGGAGCGCGAGCTAAGCGCCGACACGCCGCTGCACCGCCGCCTGCGCGCGCTCAAGGAGCTTGGCGAGAAGGCCATCCACGTCCGCGTGCAGGAGGTGAATCCCACACTCAACATATTACATTAGTACCCTCATAAATACATTCTGATGCAACATTACAATGCAATTTCTTTCCGTTCTTCTTCTCTGAGGTTGAAACTTCTTTGTTGCATTCATTTTTTCACATTGTTTTATTGTCAAGCACAGCAAACATAAAAACTGTTTTATCATGTTCATTATCTGATTATTGCATGTCTGGGTGCATTGTTTATTTTGATATGATTTATTTACAACTTTCATTCTTTGTGAACAGCTGTTTATGTGGGCTACCACTTATATCATTATATGTTGTTGATGGATCATGACAATATGTTAACACTAAGCTCTTTTGATTATTTCTGATCTCAATCTACTAAACGTACCTGGTAATACATATTAAAATTGCATATAAAAAGATAATAATAAAAAACCTCTTTTGTTGTAAACATAAACATTTGTTTTTGACAAAAACATATTTAGTTCTATTACAGAACCTTTGCTAATTATGATACAAACATGAAAACTTGACCATGTCTAGGGAGGAGTTGAAAAGCTTTGGTCACTAACAAGAGATCTGCTAGAAGAGAGTAATGTAGAGGCTCGGCATGCAGCATTGTGGTTCCTGCGGTGCCTGGCCGAGGGGCAGGCAGATTACCTGCAGATCATGCGCACCATCCTGTTCCACTACCTGCGAGAGACTCACGCTCGCCACCCCCCAGAGGACACACAGCTTCGCTTCAAGTTACTGCACACACTGACCAACACAGGGAAGAATATCAACTGCTTTGAGGAAGAGGTTAGTTGGTGATACTGTCATTTATTATTGTTATCTCAACATCTGTTCTTATTCAAATCCTCTTATATTGTATAAGCATTTTGTGAGAATAGGCTCAAACATTGTTTAGTGTCTCTGACATACTAACTGAAGCAATGTGTTGGTTCCAGATTGGTCCATTCTTGCTAGAATGGCTGCCACAGATCCAGCCACCTGCCCAGCTGGTGGAGTTCCTGCACCTCATCATCAATGTTGTCAAGTTCAACGCCACATACTTAGATGAGCAGATTGTTCATGGAATTGTTAAGTATGTATTGATTATTCCATCTTTTTATAAATTACCTTTTTATTTATTACAGTTATTTGAAAGAATCCCAAATGAGTTATTAGTTTACTCTTTCATGTAGTACAAAATTTAATTGAAGTAATGATGAAACCTGGAATCCAACTGTATCTCCTTATCGACCCGTGAAGAAACTCCAGTATGGCCATGAACAACTATATACTATAAAGATTGTATTCACCAAATCTTCATTAGATGTTATGATTTATGTTGTTATGTCTCAAATTTAAATAATGTTTAATTTATGTAATTGTCCATTTATTAGTGTGGTTGTAATTTTCAGATATGCAATTATTTAGAGAGAACAAAGTAATGGTTTATCAGTTCCCCTTATTTATTACTAGAAAATATTATTTGCACCAGTCAGCATGAAGACTCGATGCATATTAATGAGAGAGACTGTAAACACCTGTGTAGGTATCAATGTTGTGGTGAGTCAGCCCACTCACTACACATTCACTGTTTATTTACGATACCTGTCGTCAATATTTAGTTATTCAATCATATCCTTCCATAACAATCCTTGTTTTAAAATGAACAGGATACTAGCTCCATTTTCACATAGCAGCTAATTAAATGTGGTCATGTTATGGGGCTCTTGTTGCTCACATATTTGTTCATTTGGGTTTGATGTTCAATATAAGATGTTGTTGACGGTGTTGTGGGCGTAGCTATGTTATGACGTCACTGTCTTGGTTATTTATTACGAGATCGTATCAAACCGTCGTAAACAAATCAGTTGATTCACGTCGCGCTTGTCTCACGTTTTTTTCGGATACGTCGCAGTGATTTGATGTGGCTTTAACATCTGTCAAACACGCTCTTGTTGCTGTATGCTGAAACACAGCAAGTCGCTGCTAAATGTAGCGTAACAAAAGTAACAGAAGCAGGTGAAGGAGGCAGTTCACGTGATGCTGAATTGATGTACAAGTAAAGTGACCGATCATCGTCACCAGAAGTATTAATTTATGTACCTTGGCTGTTGCCAGTACAGTATTTGATAAACTGTTGAGGAAACCCACGCAAACGAACTGCATATTTCAATATAAGACTCAGCTATATGGTTGGTGTTGCAGTAATGCGTGCCACCTGTGCGTGTACAGCGCGGACACGTCGGTGGTGCAGTGCTGCCTGTCGCTGCTGGAGGCCGTGGTGTCGTACTCGCTGCTGCCGCGCGCCGCGCTGCGCACCTTCGTGAGCGCGCTCTGCCGGACCGTCATCCTGGAGCACTACTGCCAGAACAGTTGGAAGGTAACAGAGACGAGGACAGAAAACGACTTGTCTTACGTGACCTGTATCCTCTCAATGCTGAGTGCATGCTATTCGAGTCAGCTCTGGGCCATCTGGATCTCGCCACATTTTTAAACAGGGTCGGATATTGTATCAGTCGTATATTGTCGGCTGTACAGTCATTTTTTGAAGTATGACAACAGGAGGAAATTACCTGTAGCAGTAGCCTTTTAAACTACATATGTTGCTGTGCCCCTAGCAGGGTTCATGTATAATTGCAACTACTTATAAACTAAATGAATGCAATACATGATAATGAACCCATAAGAGATATTATGGAAATTGTTTCTTAGGAAACCAGCAGTTTTATATCAAACATTTTGACATATATTTTTGTTAAGTGAGTGAAATTGGCAATTTTATTCTTAATGCCAGTTGGCTCTGTTTCATGTAATGAGAGTTACATTGTATGGAAAGGGAAATATCTGGGCGGCAGAAGTTGGTTATAATATGGGTTATTCTTATTTTTAGTGTCATGGAAAAAAAAATACAGTGATTTGTAATTATTATGTAAGTTTTATTTCAAATCGTTAGATAACATATCAAATACTTCGTTTATTAGGTTTGCCGGGCTTAAATTGTAGAAAAACACAAAAAAAATTGTTTTAGCACTGCCACGGTCGCGGTGTTTATTTAACCACTATTTTGTTTAATCTTTTTCTCAGATTTTCGTTTTTCTCGACGCTGTTTTAAATACCTATATAAAGTTAACTAAATTAATATTTATATATTTATAAAATAGTAACTGTAAAAAAAGTAACGACCAACTGTATGGTACCATGGTTGTGACTAACTGTCACAACCATGGTATCATATACTATGGTTGTGACTCCTATGGTTGTGACAATTTTGAATCGTGGCTCACATAACATCAAACCGGCTCGGTCTATAATGTTGATTAAATCACTGTAAGTACGCCTCACCCTGACTAATTAATACATGCAAAATATAAAGGTATATATAAATATTTTAATTGAAAATTGTAAACACGGTTTTGACGCTTATGTTCGACCAAACTCAATAAATGTATGAAGAAATAACTCTCACAAAAACTCTAAGCCACCATCTTGACAGAACTGATTAACGTTTGATAGTATTGCTAGGCCTAAAATAAAAAATAGTGTTGCCAGAATTAAACCATAAATTATACCGATTTTACACACGATTGAGTTACGAGCCATGGCCGTGACAAAAAAATTGATCACAATTTTCAAATGTAGTATTTATTGAAAAAAAATCACAGCACAATATAAAAATAAATGGAGAAGTCTTCGTTGACATTCCATAAAATTAATAAAACTGAAATCTTACGTATAAACGAGATGTTTAAAGTACAAAAAATAATTTACTACTAAATGACATACATCTCACATGCCACGTCGCGTGACTTTTCATTATATTTTAATTTATTAATATTATACCTTAACAACATCATAATTATTTTTATTTGTTTTGTGAATAGATAAGTGATACTTTCATTGTTGCATAATTATTTTAGCATATTATGAGTAAATAGGGTATTTAAAATGCTTGAAACAGTTTTTTCAGTAAGAATAAGAATAACCCATATAGCGCCAAGGCCATCCTATTCCGAGCTGAAACACAGAGTAAGTCTTAACTGTTATGTTGGCAGCTGATGCGCAACGTGATGGGCGCGGACATGGGCCACGCGGCGCTGCAGGAGATGGTGCTGCTGCTGCGCGGAGCGGGCGCGGGCGCGGGCGCGGGCGCGGACGAGGGCGCGGCCGGCCTGCTGCGCGGCGCCGTGTTCTACATCAACATGGCGCTGTGGGGCCCGCGCCGGGTGCCCACGCTGCGCGTGTCGTTCCTGGCCGTGCTGCCCGCCTTCCTCAAGGTACGGCGCCGACCGCGGCCGGGCGTGCGGCTGTCGGCGCCGACTAACGTTGTGTGTGATCGCCAGGCCCTGGAAGGCAACCAGCCGGTGGTGACGTACGAGGTGCTGGTGAGCGTGCAGAGCGTGGTGTCGCGCGTGCCGCTGGAGCTGTGCGAGCCGGCCTGGGACGTGCTGCTCAGCATACTGCGCACCGTGCTGCAGCAGGACAGTACGACATGTTTTCATATGTATGGACGTATGGTCAATGAAAGTCAGGGAAGAGATAATCCAGAGTCTAATCAAGATAGTGCACCACTACAATTATACCGAATGTTGATTATTTTATTGACAGATATAAATACAGTTTGTTTCGCACGGGCGACGCTTCAAAGGCGAGAGTGCACAGTAATAAATACTTTCAGAGAGCTACGACCCTCCGAATGAGCTGATCCACAGCCGCGTGCACGCGCTCATCTCGTCCATCGAGCAGCTGCAGGACGCGGGCCAGTACTACGGCGACGCGGACGCGCTGCTGGACCTGGTGGACTTCTGCGGACACGACCGACCCGTGAGTCGCTTACTTATCCAAACTAATTTTACTCGCAGCCTTGTTTTCCCTCTTTTTAATTCTTCCGGTTAATACAGGGTGAATTTTTCAGCTGGGCGTGGATGGCGAAAACTAAAACTGCATCATTCAATTTTAGAAAAATTATTTTGGCCAGGAATCGAACAGATTGGAAAAAAAATTACACCCTGTATTATTACACCATTCAATAGTGTTGCTAATAAAAGACCAAATTCTGGGAAGTAATAAGAAAAAACTGATCAATCTTCAAAGCAATGACTGTATTCGAAACATAAGTTAACCATTTCTTCTTTCAAATAATAATATTTTTCGGTCAACTAAATAATTTCATATTGCTGAATACAGTGGGATTGTTAAAGGTGCATTCACATCAATCATATTGCATCCCTTCACTTGTGAAAAAAGAAAGATTTAAATTAAGCTCTACTGAACACTAGCTACTATTCCAGATTGACCGCCACGTAGCGGCGCTCATAAATTATCCAAAAATAGAAGTTCGCGTAGATGGTCGTACGGACAGTCAGTGCACCATCGACCGTACCCGCCCATGTCCATGTATTAACCGTGCAGGAGCCGTCCGCCATGCGCCTGGTGTCGGCGCGCGCCGCCGCGCTGTCGCCGGCCGGCGCCGACTGGCTGGGCGCGGCGCTGGCGCTGGCGGAGCGCTACCTGCGCCACGAGCCGCGCCGCGCCGTGCGCCTGCACACGCTGCAACAGATACTCGCCTTCATCAAACGGAACCGGTGACCATCCATTTTTCTTTACTTTTATCTGACCGCATCGTTTCAATTACGAGGTTTCGCCGTCAGCTGCTCGATGATCTTGTAAATAAGTTCATATTTGAACGTGCGCAGGTACCTGTACGGCGAGGAGCTGATCGAGCTGGTGGGCATCCCGGTGCTGAGCGCGTGCGCGCTGGACGCGGAGTGCGCGCTGCGAGCGGCCGCGGCGCGCGCGCTCACCGAGCTGGCGCGCGTCTCCACCTCCGACGCCTGCACCGACCTCATCGACCTACTGGAGAAGGTACGTGGCCAGTCGTGTGGTATAGTGTATAGTGGAAGCATCGATGTGAATGTGAACATTGTCGGCCTGCAGATCCTGAACCGTCCGTTCGAGATGTACGTGACGGACGTGCCCATCCCGGCGGACGCGGACGTGTCGGACCTGTCGCTGGCGGCCGCGGGGCTGCTGGAGCTGCTGCACGCCAAGCTGCTGGCCGCGCCGGCCGCGCACGCCGCGCGCTGCTTCCTGGTGCTGCTGGACCATCTGGACAGCCACTACAAGCGACACGCGCTCTTCATGCACCACCCCGACATACGGATAAAAGTACGCAGCGCTGTTCATCTATATTATAGGTCTTTACCTATGAAATTGCCTTTGCCCATTGCTTCCAACCCCAGTTCTTGCAACTTGGAGACCGTCTACTGTGTAGTATGAGGTCGCGCGTTGTCGTGCAGGAGCAGCGGAGGCAAGCGATTGACCAATGCTGGTTGGAGTTGTGCCAGCCTCTCCATCATTGTGTTCAGTTCTTCACAGTACACATCTGCAGTAAAGCTCACCCCGTTTGGTAAGAAGCTGTGATGAATCACACCGGCGCTAGACCACCAAACAGTGACCATCACTTTTCTAGTGGTAAGTTTTCGTTTAGGGCATTGTTTAGGTGCTGAACCAGGATCCAACCAACTTGCTGAGCGCTTGCGGTTATCAAACAGAATCCATTCTTCATCGCAGGTAACAATGCGATTCAAAATTCCTTAATTTGTGTGTTGAGCAGTGCAAGGCACGTCTCGACGCGTACTTCGCGTTCGATCATTGAGTTCGTGGGCAACCTACAAATGAAAAAAAAAACATGATTTAAAATAAAATTAATTTGAAATTAGAATTCTTAGCCAAACAAAAATTATTTTGATTTGAAATGGCCAGTATTGCAGAAAGGCAATTTCATAGGTAAAGACTAAGGCCCACTTGCACCACAATCAGTAAACGGGTTTAGCGCTGAATTGCCTTAGAATATCACTGTATCCCTGTCAAATTATTTGAAGTCGACAGAGACAGAACGATGTTTTAAATCAGTTTAGCGCTAAACCTGTTTACTGATTGTGGTGCAAGTGGGCCTTAATATATAAAATAACAGGGTATGGTTAAGTAAATAAAAGCAGTAAGTAAATAAAAAAAAACCGGCCAAGTGCGAGTCGGACTCGCCTTTAAAGGGTTCCGTAGCAGCAAGTAACATTATATAAAAGTTGGTTGTAACTTTGAAAGATAAATTGCAGTTTACGATTTATGACGTATTTAAAAAAAAATGTAAGTTGGTACGCACAATATTGAGTGATTTACCATGTTATTTTAATATCATGGACTTCTTATAGGTTTTCCTATAATCTATAAGGAGAAAACTAATTTCTGTATTTTTTTCAAAATTTTAGGTTCAGTAGTTTCGGAGATAAGGGGGGGGGAATGGTCAATTTTCGTCTATTTTCTTGAATAACTTGGAAACTATTTATTTTAAAATTACAAAAAAATACATTTAAGATCTTCTCAACAAGACCTTTCATTTGATATGCCACACGATGCAGTTTTCAGTTTTTTTTTTTTTAATTTTCCCTTTCCCCCCCAAAAATGACCCCTCATATACAGATTTCATCTGCTCACGTCACACCTCTGTGTTTGGGTCACAGGAATTGATATGTGTACCAAATTTCAACTTAATCGGTCTAATAGATTCGGAGATAATTGACTGTAAGCGACGGACGGACAGATACACGAGTGATCCTATAAGGGTTCCGTTTTTGTATTCAGACGTACGGAACCCTAAAAAATGGGCATTATTAGTTTTTTTTTTAAATACCCTCCATTGACAATCTGGACGATGTTAAAGTTCGTAAAGGAAAATCATAACATGCTAACTGATGAATTTGAAACTCAGTATTCAGAAATTAGATCAAAAATAAACAAACACGTGTTTTTGGGTTTTTCGAAAATCCCCCCCAACTTTGGTGAAAAGAGTTGATTAAGACTTCTTCGATAAATTAAAACTTGGCCTAAATAATCTCTCAATCGAATAAAAGATTCGCATTTATCTATATTTCAAAAATCAACCCCTGGCGGGGTGAAAATCGGAAAATCAGTTTCGTATCTTGAAGCCAAACCAAAAACTGTTTCTCTTTTAGTAATTAAAAAAGGTCATTATATTTTCCCTTGAAGGGATTGTAGATGGGATATTGGGCTAATTTAGAAAACCTACAATCAAATCAAGTCACAATGGTACACATTTTACGAAATTCAATATTAAGAGGGTTTCTTTAATGTGTTTTTTTTTTTTAAGTTACAATGTTATGTACATTTTTAGATTGGCCAAAAGTATCATAAAAGGAGAGTAACCGGGCATTTTAATTAACTGAGTTCGAAGTTAGAAACACGCGCAGACGAAGTCGGGCGGAGTGCTAGTAACTTATACAGCATGATAATAACACTCAATTATAAATACGAGCATTTTGCGTCCTTTCTTTTTCGAAGACTCTAAATTCTTCGACTGCGACTTGTCCCCAGATATTCGAGATGCTGTTCGGTCTGCGCGCCAACCAGTTCAACAACGTGGGCTTCTGCTACTCCGCAACGGGCGCGGCCGTCTGGTGCGCGGCCAGCCTGCGCCTGCGACCCGCCTGCTCGCCCTGGCTGGCCGCCGAGCCGCCCGCGCAGCGCGGCCACCCGCCGCCCAGCAGGGACCTGCCGCAGGTCAGTGCGACACCCCCTACCCCGTGTGGTGCGCGGCCAGCCTGCGCCTGCGACCCGCCTGCTCGCCCTGGCTGGCCGCCGAGCCGCCCGCGCAGCGCGGCCACCCGCCGCCCAGCAGGGACCTGCCGCAGGTCAGTGCGACACCCCCTACCCCGTGTGGTGCGCGGCCAGCCTGCGCCTGCGACCCGCCTGCTCGCCCTGGCTGGCCGCCGAGCCGCCCGCGCAGCGCGGCCACCCGCCGCCCAGCAGGGACCTGCCGCAGGTCAGTGCGACACCCCCTACCCCGTGTGGTGCGCGGCCAGCCTGCGCCTGCGACCCGCCTGCTCGCCCTGGCTGGCCGCCGAGCCGCCCGCGCAGCGCGGCCACCCGCCGCCCAGCAGGGACCTGCCGCAGGTCAGTGCGACACCCCCTACCCCGTGTGGTGCGCGGCCAGCCTGCGCCTGCGACCCGCCTGCTCGCCCTGGCTGGCCGCCGAGCCGCCCGCGCAGCGCGGCCACCCGCCGCCCAGCAGGGACCTGCCGCAGGTCAGTGCGACACCCCCTACCCCGTGTGGTGCGCGGCCAGCCTGCGCCTGCGACCCGCCTGCTCGCCCTGGCTGGCCGCCGAGCCGCCCGCGCAGCGCGGCCACCCGCCGCCCAGCAGGGACCTGCCGCAGGTCAGTGCGACACCCCCTACCCCGTGTGGTGCGCGGCCACCCGCCGCCCAGCAGGGACCTGCCGCAGGTCAGTGCGACACCCCCTACCCCGTGTGGTGCGCGGCCAGCCTGCGCCTGCGACCCGCCTGCTCGCCCTGGCTGGCCGCCGAGCCGCCCGCGCAGCGCGGCCACCCGCCGCCCAGCAGGGACCTGCCGCAGGTCAGTGCGACACCCCCTACCCCGTCTGGTGCGCGGCCAGCCTGCGCCTGCGACCCGCCTGCTCGCCCTGGCTGGCCGCCGAGCCGCCCGCGCAGCGCGGCCACCCGCCGCCCAGCAGGGACCTGCCGCAGGTCAGTGCGACACCCCCTACCCCGTGTGGTGCGCGGCCAGCCTGCGCCTGCGACCCGCCTGCTCGCCCTGGCTGGCCGCCGAGCCGCCCGCGCAGCGCGGCCACCCGCCGCCCAGCAGGGACCTGCCGCAGGTCAGTGCGACACCCCCTACCCCGTGTGGTGCGCGGCCAGCCTGCGCCTGCGACCCGCCTGCTCGCCCTGGCTGGCCGCCGAGCCGCCCGCGCAGCGCGGCCACCCGCCGCCCAGCAGGGACCTGCCGCAGGTCAGTGCGACACCCCCTACCCCGTGTGGTGCGCGGCCACCCGCCGCCCAGCAGGGACCTGCCGCAGGTCAGTGCGACACCCCCTACCCCGTGTGGTGCGCGGCCAGCCTGCGCCTGCGACCCGCCTGCTCGCCCTGGCTGGCCGCCGAGCCGCCCGCGCAGCGCGGCCACCCGCCGCCCAGCAGGGACCTGCCGCAGGTCAGTGCGACACCCCCTACCCCGTCTGGTGCGCGGCCAGCCTGCGCCTGCGACCCGCCTGCTCGCCCTGGCTGGCCGCCGAGCCGCCCGCGCAGCGCGGCCACCCGCCGCCCAGCAGGGACCTGCCGCAGGTCAGTGCGACACCCCCTACCCCGTGTGGTGCGCGGCCACCCGCCGCCCAGCAGGGACCTGCCGCAGGTCAGTGCGACACCCCCTACCCCGTGTGGTGCGCGGCCAGCCTGCGCCTGCGACCCGCCTGCTCGCCCTGGCTGGCCGCCGAGCCGCCCGCGCAGCGCGGCCACCCGCCGCCCAGCAGGGACCTGCCGCAGGTCAGTGCGACACCCCCTACCCCGTGTGGTGCGCGGCCACCCGCCGCCCAGCAGGGACCTGCCGCAGGTCAGTGCGACACCCCCTACCCCGTGTGGTGCGCGGCCAGCCTGCGCCTGCGACCCGCCTGCTCGCCCTGGCTGGCCGCCGAGCCGCCCGCGCAGCGCGGCCACCCGCCGCCCAGCAGGGACCTGCCGCAGGTCAGTGCGACACCCCCTACCCCGTGTGGTGCGCGGCCAGCCTGCGCCTGCGACCCGCCTGCTCGCCCTGGCTGGCCGCCGAGCCGCCCGCGCAGCGCGGCCACCCGCCGCCCAGCAGGGACCTGCCGCAGGTCAGTGCGACACCCCCTACCCCGTGTGGTGCGCGGCCAGCCTGCGCCTGCGACCCGCCTGCTCGCCCTGGCTGGCCGCCGAGCCGCCCGCGCAGCGCGGCCACCCGCCGCCCAGCAGGGACCTGCCGCAGGTCAGTGCGACACCCCCTACCCCGTGTGGTGCGCGGCCACCCGCCGCCCAGCAGGGACCTGCCGCAGGTCAGTGCGACACCCCCTACCCCGTGTGGTGCGCGGCCAGCCTGCGCCTGCGACCCGCCTGCTCGCCCTGGCTGGCCGCCGAGCCGCCCGCGCAGCGCGGCCACCCGCCGCCCAGCAGGGACCTGCCGCAGGTCAGTGCGACACCCCCTACCCCGTGTGGTGCGCGGCCAGCCTGCGCCTGCGACCCGCCTGCTCGCCCTGGCTGGCCGCCGAGCCGCCCGCGCAGCGCGGCCACCCGCCGCCCAGCAGGGACCTGCCGCAGGTCAGTGCGACACCCCCTACCCCGTGTGGTGCGCGGCCACCCGCCGCCCAGCAGGGACCTGCCGCAGGTCAGTGCGACACCCCCTACCCCGTGTGGTGCGCGGCCAGCCTGCGCCTGCGACCCGCCTGCTCGCCCTGGCTGGCCGCCGAGCCGCCCGCGCAGCGCGGCCACCCGCCGCCCAGCAGGGACCTGCCGCAGGTCAGTGCGACACCCCCTACCCCGTCTGGTGCGCGGCCAGCCTGCGCCTGCGACCCGCCTGCTCGCCCTGGCTGGCCGCCGAGCCGCCCGCGCAGCGCGGCCACCCGCCGCCCAGCAGGGACCTGCCGCAGGTCAGTGCGACACCCCCTACCCCGTGTGGTGCGCGGCCAGCCTGCGCCTGCGACCCGCCTGCTCGCCCTGGCTGGCCGCCGAGCCGCCCGCTTTTGAATTGTCAAGAGACAAAAGTAAAATAAAATAGTTTAAAAATAGTTACGGTGCTACGGTCCCAGTCACAAGACATAAAAACTTTAGGTTCCCATTCCAAAGCGTAGATCTCTATGGACGCTTAAATGTGATGGAAGGTCTTTTTTCCTACAAAATCCCGTGTTTTTTTTACGATACACTGTAAATGCACTAAGACGTAAATGACGTGACGTTTTCAGGGCGTGTGCCTGCTGCCGGTGGGGCGCGCGGCGAGGATCCTCACTGCAGCGCTGACGAGAGAGAAGGACTGGGCCGTGCTGGCGCGAGTGCTGCGCGCGCTGCCGCTGCTGCTGCAGGCGCGCGCGCTCGCCATCGGCCGCCGGGCGCAGGACCTCGACATGCTGGCGTCCACGCTCTGCTCCATGGTGAGTACGGAACTAGGACTGGCCCGTGCTGGCGCGAGTGCTGCGCGCGCTGCCGCTGCTGCTGCAGGCGCGCGCGCTCGCCATCGGCCGCCGGGCGCAGGACCTCGACATGCTGGCGTCCACGCTCTGCTCCATGGTGAGTACGGAACTAGGACTGGCCCGTGCTGGCGCGAGTGCTGCGCGCGCTGCCGCTGCTGCTGCAGGCGCGCGCGCTCGCCATCGGCCGCCGGGCGCAGGACCTCGACATGCTGGCGTCCACGCTCTGCTCCATGGTGAGTACGGAACTAGGACTGGCCCGTGCTGGCGCGAGTGCTGCGCGCGCTGCCGCTGCTGCTGCAGGCGCGCGCGCTCGCCATCGGCCGCCGGGCGCAGGACCTCGACATGCTGGCGTCCACGCTCTGCTCCATGGTGAGTACGGAACTAGGACTGGCCCGTGCTGGCGCGAGTGCTGCGCGCGCTGCCGCTGCTGCTGCAGGCGCGCGCGCTCGCCATCGGCCGCCGGGCGCAGGACCTCGACATGCTGGCGTCCACGCTCTGCTCCATGGTGAGTACGGAACTAGGACTGGCCCGTGCTGGCGCGAGTGCTGCGCGCGCTGCCGCTGCTGCTGCAGGCGCGCGCGCTCGCCATCGGCCGCCGGGCGCAGGACCTCGACATGCTGGCGTCCACGCTCTGCTCCATGGTGAGTACGGAACTAGGACTGGCCCGTGCTGGCGCGAGTGCTGCGCGCGCTGCCGCTGCTGCTGCAGGCGCGCGCGCTCGCCATCGGCCGCCGGGCGCAGGACCTCGACATGCTGGCGTCCACGCTCTGCTCCATGGTGAGTACGGAACTAGGACTGGCCCGTGCTGGCGCGAGTGCTGCGCGCGCTGCCGCTGCTGCTGCAGGCGCGCGCGCTCGCCATCGGCCGCCGGGCGCAGGACCTCGACATGCTGGCGTCCACGCTCTGCTCCATGGTGAGTACGGAACTAGGACTGGCCCGTGCTGGCGCGAGTGCTGCGCGCGCTGCCGCTGCTGCTGCAGGCGCGCGCGCTCGCCATCGGCCGCCGGGCGCAGGACCTCGACATGCTGGCGTCCACGCTCTGCTCCATGGTGAGTACGGAACTAGGACTGGCCCGTGCTGGCGCGAGTGCTGCGCGCGCTGCCGCTGCTGCTGCAGGCGCGCGCGCTCGCCATCGGCCGCCGGGCGCAGGACCTCGACATGCTGGCGTCCACGCTCTGCTCCATGGTGAGTACGGAACTAGGACTGGCCCGTGCTGGCGCGAGTGCTGCGCGCGCTGCCGCTGCTGCTGCAGGCGCGCGCGCTCGCCATCGGCCGCCGGGCGCAGGACCTCGACATGCTGGCGTCCACGCTCTGCTCCATGGTGAGTACGGAACTAGGACTGGCCCGTGCTGGCGCGAGTGCTGCGCGCGCTGCCGCTGCTGCTGCAGGCGCGCGCGCTCGCCATCGGCCGCCGGGCGCAGGACCTCGACATGCTGGCGTCCACGCTCTGCTCCATGGTGAGTACGGAACTAGGACTGGCCCGTGCTGGCGCGAGTGCTGCGCGCGCTGCCGCTGCTGCTGCAGGCGCGCGCGCTCGCCATCGGCCGCCGGGCGCAGGACCTCGACATGCTGGCGTCCACGCTCTGCTCCATGGTGAGTACGGAACTAGGACTGGCCCGTGCTGGCGCGATGATCTGGAAGCCTCAACGCTATCTTGTTACATTTTAAACGTTGCCTAGGATTTATTCCTGTATCGTGGATACGTTTACAAACACTTAACCGCACAAACATCCAACACCGCACAACTTTGCCATCAAACTACGTATTCAACTTTTAACGGAATAGGGTACACTTTTGATGTGTGTAACAGATATCAGACCGCAGCCTGAACTTCCCCGAGTGTCTGCGCGCGAGCAGCGGCCAGAAGCCACTGGTGTCGGAGTTCCACAGCACCGCCCTGCCCGGCCTGGCCTCGCTGGCGCCCTACCACAGCTACCTGGAGCCGCAGACCCAGCAAAGGATAGTACGCTGTCTGCTCAAATACGGCATGGGTGAGTATGCGGGGAGCACGAAGCTGCCTGCGCCCACAATTTCGTACAGTATTCGAAAGCAAAGCCCACAATTTGAAGCCGTATTCAGCAATATATCATCATGTCTGTCACACAGTACTGCATGCTGCATTTGGCGCTTAAATGTCACCAGAAGTTTGTTCAGGTTATGACCACGCGCCAGAAGACCCATGTACCACACTGAATTAAATGTCGTGTGTTGTCCCGCAGTGCTCCGCACGCCGCAGCCGTACATCAACGCGCTGACAATCTTCACGCTGGAGACGCGCGAAACGATGGTGAAGATGCTGCCCGAGGTTCTACTGGACCTGTCCAAGATCTCCGACACTAAGGCCATCGCCAGCCCCATGCTCGAGTTCCTTTCAAGTCAGTAGCGACAATCATTGTTGAAATTAGCCGTCGAATATTAATCATAAAGGAAATGGGATGGGATGGGATTGATTCTACACCCATTCGCAAGGGCGCCGCTTTAAAATATATTTTTTGCATTCAGTTAGATTGTTCGGAACACATTATTTTACAAACTCACGCGCCGTGCATTCCGTGCTATCAAGTTGATTTGTAAGCAACTTAATTCAATAAATGTGTGTCTCGTCGTTTCATTTTTTGTTAAAAAGGTTTTCATAAATTAATTAAAAAGGCACTGTCATAATATAAATGTTTTGAAATAAGTCCCCAAGAGATTCGCGACGACCTAAATTGTAAATTGCTGTGATGCTCTCTTTTGCAAAATAAAAATGGTTTCAATGTCAGCTGTCCGGCCCCACAGTAGAATACCATAAGACAATGATTAAGGTTTGAGTGTATGTTTCTTTGTAGCCCTGACGCGCCTGCCGAAGGTGTTCGCGTCGTTCGTCGAGGACCAGTACATGTCGGTGTTCGCCATCCTGCTGCCGTACACCAACCCGTCGCGCTACAACCACTACGTGGTGTCGCTCGCGCACCACGTCATCGCCGCCTGGTTCCTCAAGTGCCGCCTGTCCTACCGACGGAACTTTGTGCGGTTCATCATACACGTGAGTAGCACCTGGACCAGTACATCCTGCTGCCGGGCACCAACCCGTGTCGGTACAACTTGATAAATAATATTTTTATTGCAGTCTTAGCAATTATACAAAAAAAAAAAATAACTATAGTACTTTTCTAGTTTACTCTTTGACAGAGTCACTCACGAATGGAGGTATAAAACTGATATTAAATACGAAAATAAACTTGACCCAATTGAAACCTATGTGGTCGTTCCCTTTTTTTTACCGTGGTAAAATCACCAAATGAGTCCTCCCACCCAGGGCAGGGCGGGAGGAACTGTCAGACTTGTACTGACTAAAATTCACGGTGTCATTCAATAGCCTTTTACGTTCTGAGGTCACGGTAATTCATTAGTCCCTCGACCCCAGCAGGCTTTGGCCTTCTAAAGGGGGGGGCCTCGTCATTGTGCTGACACTCTTTGAACATAACTCGTCGTTGACCCGGGCATCGTCCATGATCGGACAGCGAGTTACTAGCTGCCCGCATGTTCGCGCCTACGGTGGCCGGAGATCGTCTTGCGACGTCTGTCGCCGTGACCGTCTATCACTGCGGCTGGGGTGTGAGGTGGACGCTGTTCTTACTCACACGTCCCACCTCCTTCGCTAGCATGACTACTGCGCAGAAGGAGGCGACCGCTTCCCATTCATTCTCGCCCCACAACATGGCCAATGCCCAATGAGGTAGGTCAGGACGCCGTGACGCCTATCCCGCCACGCCTCAAAGAGGGTCTACCGCCGCGATTGAGGCGTGCCGGACCTCTGTTGAGACCGTCGCTCTGTGGGGACTGTCCCCGGCGCCGGCCCTCCACGCGGCACTCACAGACCCGCGGGGCCGTCGCCTCCAGATCCCAGGGCAGCAATCCGGAAAATGTGGTTGTTCCCTTTGACCTAGAATTATGAGAAGTGCAGTAGAAATAAAGGAAAAGTCCGAAAGTTGGTAATTTATAGTACGTTACATATCACAGAAAGACACCGTCTCTCCCCAGGGTCTGCACAACTACATCATCATGCCGTTCGAGGAGCAGCTGCAGTACAAGAGCAACCACTTCCAGAGCGCCAACGAGGACTCCTCCAACAGACAGCGCAGCTCCAGCCTGGTGAGGCACCACGTGGCACTCACAGGACCACCACACTTATAAACTGAACCAATATAACCAAGAAAACGACAATCATTTACATTGGGGTGCTAATAGATGCAATTGTACAAGCTTTATATTAACTTGCCCTGTTAGTATGCATGATAGTTTATAGCGTCTGATTGACATGGAGTCGGAAAGTGGCTCAAGAAATTCCTGAACGAAGTTAGATAAATTCATCGAATTTGGGTTCCCTGTATTCATTTTTATAAGATTTCACTTCGGTGTAGGATGATTTTCAGGGTCTGGTGATGGAGGTAGAATGTGGTCATGGGAAGTCAAAGTCAAAACATTTATTTTAATTAGGCCGTCTAAAGGCGCTCTAAAACTTTGCAAGATGAAATACTGGGTTACTTTTTTTTGTACATAAATTCAGTATGTCCTTGAAGTTAGATTAAATAAAACAATGGTTGTAAGGTATGGGCTACAGTTGCCACACAATAACACAGTGGTGGAGATGGCGGGATGAACGACACTCGGGAGGGAAGGACTAGTAATAACAGTGTTGTTGGTCGTGGCAGGGCTCCAAGGCGGTGCCGCGCGCGCCGCTGGGCGGGCGGCCGGCCGGGCCCTCGGCCTCCGCCGCCTTCCACGTGGAGCTCACGGAGACCTGCCTGGACCTGCTGGCGCGGTACACCTCCACGCCCGTCAGCGTCAAGCCGCACAGGTGGGACAGCTTTTAATCTGCAACATTCTGAAACTGGTGATGCTCTCCGTCCGTGATCGCTTGCCGAGCAGACACCTCGTGCACCTCAGAGCCGAGACCGGCGCTACATTCATCTGATAGTTCGTGCGTCCGTTTCAGGAGCGACACGGCGGAGTTCCTGTTCAGCGGCGGACAGTCCATGACGTGGCTGGTGGGCCACAAGATCATCACCATCACCACCTCCGGCTGCCTGCAGAACTCTATCAAGCAAGGACTCTGCGACCGGTCAGCGACACTTTGTCTACTAACCCACTACTATAGTGTAGCGGGAAGTAGTCACACTGATTTCTTTCTTCGGCACCCAGTCCGAGCCAGCTATTTCAATAAATGCCAATAAAATACTTGACAATCTAAACCTGTGATTCTTGTCATTTGTGTTTCTATTACTATACTAACTAGTCCACAATAATATTGTGTTATGTTCTAGGTGTGCAGTGCTGTGCAAGCAGCACGCGGACAGCGTGTCGTCACCGCTGCCGCCGCTGTCGCTGGCAGCCGGCACGCACACACACAGCGCCGGCACGCACACACACAGCGCCGGCACGCACACACACAGCGCCGGCACGCACACACACAGCGCCGGCACGCACACACACAGCCACAACGGTGACACTGACAGCGCCGTCGGCAACTCCGCGCCCGTCTCCGTACAGGTATGAATGAATGTTGTTGTTGATTTTGTGATGCCTTTTGACCCCTTACTTTGGTACAGGCGTCACCCTCATATTATTATGTATGTTCTCTGGAGAGTCCAGGAAACTCTTCAGTAAATTGCACCACATGATATCAGCCACTAAAAGGTCCAGGCTTATTAGTAAGTGGCACTGGTAACAACCAGTCCACGAGCTCACGAGTGCTGCGGCGGGCGGCAGACCAGGTCCGGCCGCGGCAGCACCGCGCACACATTTGATCATCACTGACCGCTCACAGCGACAAGGTCATGAACCAGTCGTAAGGGGTAATAATGGAAATTTCTCAAAATATTTATTAAATTCGAGTGCATGTAAGAAAATTATACATGTATTACAATACTTTGTATGGAATGTCTGAAAGTAGTATAACAACCGGTGACAAAAACATACTGACACAAATCCACTGACTTCAGAAAGAATAGTTTTTTTTGTTCTTAATTTTTTTTAACCGATTTCAGTGAATAATTAGATTCTCAATTCGGTTGTATTTATTAAATTCCTGCTTAATATTATACACGCGAAAGTATAATCACGTGGAATACTTATGGTCAGGTACAAGTGAACGACGGAGAGAGCGATCACCGAGCACACGCGACCAACAACCAGCTGTCGGCGCAGGCGCAGGCCGCGCACGAAGTGAAGCGGTGAGTACCGTCCGCAGGCCTGACGCCACCACATGAACTCTATTAATACGACGACCGAGGGCTGCACACTTATAACATACAAGACAATACAACGTTTTTACAAATAGAATTAGTCAAAATTCCTTTCGCCTGTGATATTTAAATTAAGATTAATTTTGTGTTTTATCATTTTATTTTCATTATCGTCAGCCTAAAAATGGCCTTTTCGAGTGTGTCATTATATAAGATTAACTAGCACTTTGCCCGCGACTTCGTCCGCGTGGGTTACGTACTTTCCTAATTCTCCCTTTTCACCCCCCTTAAAGGTTAAATTTCCAAAAACCCCTTCTTAGTGCTCCCCTACATTATAATAGGAAGCCGTGTGCAAAATTTCACATTCCTAGCCCCAGTAGTTTCGGCTGTACGTTGATATGTCAGTCAGTCAGTTCTCCTTTTATATATATAGATTTTGTATTCTACTAATTGATTTGATATTATTTATTTATTAATAGCTTTTGAAAAGCTTCTTTTTAAATTTTAATCGATTGGACTTAATGTCTTAGAAGGAAAGCCTTGGACGTCACACGTACAAGTGACCCGGCACTACAGCTCGACCTGCCGGCGTTGCACGCACTGAGCCGCGGTTGGTCGGCCACACACGTGCTCCTCCAGACTGTGCAACATAGATAGCACACTTTACTTAATATTTAACATTGCAGTCTCACTTTAAATGTAACATTGCATGGGTTGAGTTAAACTGAAAAAAAAAATACTGTTACTGTTGACGTGGCTTGTAACAATTAGTCTCAACTCTACAAAATCTGACAAAAGATTGAAAGATTTTGTGTTAAGCCGCCTTACTTCCGCTATTTTAGTTTAGTTTCGATATTATTTTGGTTAAAACAAGTATATTACCTGTTATAGTTGTTCTATGAGTGCGGCACTGTAAGAAAATCAAATGGCGCAAGCCAATTGTTTCAAACTTTATCGTAACAGCAATATCGATGAAATCAACATCGATGGGGAGCCGCGGCAGGTTGTGACAGCGGCCGAGCTGTGCGGGCTGCAGCACCTGCAGTGTACCATGCGATACAGTGCTGTGACTAATGCTTGTCTTCCGTACTTACCACTGGGGTTACTCGAATGATAACTCTATTATTATATCAGTATCAGTAAAGTTTCTCTGGCTAAAATAATCCTTATGCATCAGAATTGACTCTTCGTAGCAGCTTGTTCTTAACAAGGCATTCAAAATTGTTTAAGAATTGTGTAGAGTACTTAATGATTCATGACTTGTTCGCGGAACGTATCGCTTAGTTGTTCACTTTCCCGGCCCTCGATCATGTAAACTTGCATTCCGAATCTTACGCAATTGTCTTAGTTAATAATAGTTGTAAAAGTATAGACTCAGTGTCACACGAAGCAACGTTCAAATTCCGTTGCAACTGACGCTATTCTTTAAAAACTAAATACCCTGTTAATTGAGTAGGTTACGCGAGACGTAAGGTTGCGAATACAAGTATAGATAGTGTATGAG
Source organism: Agrotis puta (assembly GCA_943136025.2). Lineage (NCBI taxonomy): Eukaryota > Metazoa > Arthropoda > Insecta > Lepidoptera > Noctuidae > Agrotis > Agrotis puta. The sequence continues at coordinate 18,981,609 of OW964175.2, read as the reverse complement.
GATCAGTGAGACAGCGCAGCGCACATTCGAGTAGCCCCCTGACGCGTGCGTGTGTGCAGCTACAGCAAGTACTCGCTGCAGCACTCGCGCTCCACGGAGACCTCGTGCTCGTCGCTCAGCATGTCCGAGCCGCTGCAGCCCAGCGGACACGCCTCCAGGTGCCGGCACCACCACTTTAACCTAACAGTGCTGTTTTCTCTCAATGTTCCCTCATTTTTTGTTGCGATGTTTATGTTATCGATCTGTATGTGCTATTGTAATAGATATCGTTAGTTGCAGCAGTATACCGGGTAGTGTTTGAAGCATGTTATATTATTTTCTTTCCCGATTAAGTATTTTTGAGAATGAATTTTCATGCCGACCACGTCGTATCAACACATCAGTAGCGCTCCGTCAGCTGCACGTAGTGTCGTATGCCACCATGTTAGCGACCGTGACCCCCCCCCCCCCTCAGTAACGTAGTGTTCACTGTTTCAGACAAAACTCGTCGGAGAACAACAAGAGCAACGACCCGCTGGTGGCCGTGCTCAACCAGTTCTCGCAGCACTTCGAGAAGGTCTCCAAAGAAGTGGTGAGTTCACATGCTCCTGTGTATTGTAGCACTGTTTACAATTAGTTCATTTCAAAGTTCATGCTCCCGGCAGGACTCGGAGGATGCGTCGTGGTCGCGCGTGGGCGCGCTGGCGGCGGCGGGGCTGTGTCCGTGCTGGTGCGCGGGCTGGGCCGAGCTGCGCGTGCGCTCGCCCACGGGCGACGTGTGCTGGGTCATGCGCGTGCAGAACCAGGTGCGCGCCACTCACTGTCACCACGCGGATCAGCTCGGAGACCGAAGTAGCAGCTGAGCTTGTTCTGTTGTATTTGTTTTGTTAATTGTGACGTGCGTTCGCAGATGAACTGGGACTACCTGCTGGAGTCCCCGCTGCAGGACGTGGCGGCGTTGCTGTCGCCGGCGCCGGGCTCCGCCCCGCCCTCCTCGGCCTCCAGCGGCCTGGGGGACTCGCGCCAGGACGTGGTGAGCTGACCCGCTCTGCACTGCCACCTCTTATCGATCTGTCCTCCGATATCACATGAACATTTACGCTGGAAATTAATAAACTATCGCGAATACTATCTTCGGTTGGATCTTTATCTGTAATCAATCAAAGATCGAATTTGCCTATAATCCAAGTCTTTAAGATGTCCAATAAGAAGCAGCCGACCAAAAACAAAGGAACGGGTTTTGGATAATGTTAATAAGTGATGTGAATACGTTTCCACAAACTCTTTGGTGCGACTACTGCGCACGCCTCACGTACAGACGTCACAGTGTTAGTGCGCGTCCTTGATAAAACGTTATTTTTAAGAGTTTGAGACAGGGCAAATAGTATATTTTTAATTGTAAAAATCGTTGCCCAATCTTACGATTTCTCCCGTATCGTGAGTGTATTTACAAAATACATAATCACAAACACCAAGACCCGGAATCAAATACGCGGTCGGTCAACCACTTTGCCAACCGCGTCGTCAAAGTTCAGAGAGGCTGATAAGTGTAGTTATAGTCGTTCATTGTGAAACTTCGCCACATCGTGTGTCCGGACCGGCATGATGTTATCAGCGGCTACTGCCGGTTATATGTCTTGTTGGGAAATGCGCTCCAGCACTAGTCTAAAGAAGTAAGAGTGTGGTGCGTGTGCGCAGGGCTCGGACTGCTCGCCGCGCTCGCGCAGCGGCTCGTCGTCGTCGGCCACGCGGCCGGCGCGCGCGCAGGACCTGCACAAGTCCAGCTCCGACAGCGTCGTGGGCGCCGAGCGACACGGCCTGCACGCCGCGCAGCCGCCCAAGTAACATTCATTCATTACTTATCACGTAGCTAGTCTGTTGGAATGTTTGGTTGTATCGTATGGTCGCCCGCAGCCGCCGCAGCACGCAGCCCATCAACATCCCGGGCTCGCCGCAGCGACAGAGCTCGTCCTCTACCACGGACGAGGACGACATGCTGCTCATCGTGCCCGAGGTAACGCCGCACACGACCACCACTAAATGTTTACATGTTTTCGTAAACACCATATTTTATATGTATTGCGGAAACATTAGTATGTTATAAAAAATAATGAAAATTAAAAATCGCAAATTTCTTATTTCTACTTTGTAACGAAAGTTATTATAAAAGACGTTTATTTTGAAACAGATTTTAGGGTCGTACGGTAACACGCGATACTTGTAGTCGCGGGACTCCTAAGAACCACCGCGACCCTAGAAGGGCAACTGAAATAATAGATTTTTTTAAAGTCACTCAAATCCCTTCCGCCTCACTTATTGTGGGAGGATAACTTTGATATTTTACAACAAAAAAAAAAAACAGCGGCATTTATTGAATGTGTTCTTTTACTGACAAATATAGAATAAAAAAGTCGCACTCCATAAAAATATACAGAAGATGATACTGTGAAGCTATTTCAATCTATTATACTAAAATAAATAAATTATATACAAGCTTGTACGAATATTGCTTTACACTGTAGTGAGATGAATGTTTAAAGGTTTTTTTTCTATCGTGGTAAAATCATCAAATGGGTTCTCCCCAGGGCAGAGCGGGAGGGACTGTCAGACTCGTACTGACTAAAATCCACGGTGTCCTTCAATAGCCCTTAACGTTCCGGGGTCACGGTAATTCGTAAGTCCCGCGACCATGGCCTAGGAGCTACTTAAAAATATTGTTTAAATGAACTTGGCAAAAACGGAATCTGTGCCAAAAAATAAAAGTGATAATGTGTCGTGGTGCGCAGGGCAAGTCCCGGCACCCGGTGCGCCGGTCCAACTCGTCGCCCGAGATGTCGTCCTCGTGGAAGGCGGGCGTGGCCGCGCGAGAGGCCCCCGCCGCGGCCCCCCGCGCGGCGCCCGGCCCCGCGGCCCCCGCGGCCCCCGACGGGCTGGCCCTGGACCCCGACGAGATGATCCTGCTGCCCAGCTGCGAGCCCACGTGAGTAACATCGCGACGACTGCGAGGGTGAGATGCTCCATCCTTGTTCCCCTTGCTAGAGGGAGGAAGCTCCTGCCGGACGGATGTTGTGCCTGGTGGCTTTTAATATCGTGATGCAGCTTCTTTTCATGCACTCTGAAGTGATCATAATTAACTAGTCAACAAAAAGAACGGTAGGAACGACGTAACACATCAAAAATCTAAATCCTGCATCACGCCATTTAAATTCTCCGTGACTTTGGAACATATAGAACACTCCGACAATGAGTGTAACAGTCTGTAGAAAGCTGACCATTCACAACACCCTGTCCCACATGGTGTCACAGTCCAAAGATGTCGCTGGTAGGACAGTGGAGTGACGGTCGTCGTTGTGTTGCAGCAGCAGCACGTCGCTGTCGCTGCACGCCACCAAGAAGGCGGCCAAGAAGAGCGACATGCGCGTGTCGTGCGAGGCCATCCCGGAGGAGATGTCGGGCACGTCGCCGCACGCGCACCACCCGCACCTCATGACCTACAACTCCGACCCCGGTACGCACCACCACTATCATGTTGTTCATCACCACAGTCGATGTACTCACTTGTGACATTCTGTTGTGTCAACTTCTCAAACGACTGCCACACAAACCCGACACATATTTACTTTGATCGGGTTGAGTATTAATAGCCGTCACGACTGTGCGGTTCCACATGCCAATTATATTGGACCCTGACTGATAAACACTTCTCTTGTTCCTCACAAAGCGAATATATTAATATTAGCGAGTGCAAAAAATGGTCAATAAAAACAAGAGGCATTAATGAGGATGACTTCCAAAACCTTTGCTAAAATCTATGTACACCAAGAATAACATTAATAGCCTGCTATGATGACTGGCAATACACGAGCTGAAGTTACTGTAGCACGTGGTCGTACAGTCAGTTACAGCAATCAGCTACCCCCCATTGCATAAATGGTTGGAGTTTTTGGAATAGGAATCGATAGAAACCCTAAGTCCACTGCTAAACATAAGCCTCCCCTATAGACTTCCAATAGGACAGGTTGGAAGCGGCTTGCATCCAGCGTGATCTTGCGTGGTCTTCTTAGGATCGTCTGTCCACCTTGTGGGTGGACGTCCTACGCGGCGCTTGCCGGTGCGTGGTCTCCATTCGAGAACCTTACGGCCCCATCGGTCATCTGCATGCTATATGGCCTGCCCACTGCCAGTTCAACTTGCTAATTCGTTGGGCTAACTTTGGTTCGTCTACAAATCTCCTCATTTTTGAGTCGATCGCGCAGACACTCCGAGCATAGCCCTCTCCATAGCTCGTTGGACTATCTTGAGCTTACTAATGTATATATATGTAATAATTAAATAATGAAGATAAGTAATAGTAATTCATTCATTTTATTATAAGAATAATAAAAACTGTCGATTCGTGTTCTAAAATATCTCAACCGTTTTTGCTCTAACTAACTGTATTTTGCAAAAATAACACGAACATAATAATGTCTCTAATACACGATAACCCAACATCACCTGTGCACTGTTACTTATACTACAATAATAACTTGGACTAGTTCACATTCTACGATCGTTTATATGAACAGACAACAGACAGTTTGTCTATATGAACGCTTGTAGAATATGCGCGGTGTGCGTGTACGGTGTGTAGAGAGCATTAGAGCGGGCCAACGAGCTGCGACACGCGACACGCGGCGACGCTGTAGCAGCTTGTAGTATGGTCTACAGACTGTCCGTGCAAGTACAGGTACCGGCGATACCCAGCTTCGTGGACATACAGCGTCATCTATATCGCACGATCAGCGACACTCCTCACATAGTGTGTGACACAGACAGCGCTCTACGAAGACATTATCCAACTAGCGTCCCGTACCGGTTTCGCACGGATTCAAATAGACCTACTTGAGGAATTTTCAGAAAATTATTACATACGAACCTTGTCCTAACAACAACGAACATAACAAAAAAGAATTCTCATATTATAATTGTTTTGAAGTTATGTGACTTTATTTTACACTGTGTGAAGATAAGGTAGAAGGTCGAGTGTGTATCGGCGGTACCTGTAGTCAGAATGCCATCGAGCCGCAGTCATATCTGATTGTACGAAGAGGGCTTCCAATTCGAATACTGACTGGGGTTATATTCGAGTATTATTTAAAATTACAAACGTCGTTGGTTTTTGCGTATAAAACAACCCCGAGCGAACGAAGAGAAGCGTGATGAAGTTTACAAGACGTTGTTGAGTATCAGCTGATTAGATTCTCCCTCAAAATTATATAGACAGACGCCTTAAGAGGCCTCTTACAGTCCACTAGCGCCGCCAATCGAAAAAATGTCATAACTCGTAAATAGAATCAAAAATACAAAATGTGGTCTATAATTACTGTCGAAAAGGCATTAACGTAATTTTATAACACACTAGCACTTTGCCTGCGACTTCGTCCGCGTGGGTTACGTACTTTCCTAATTCCCTCTTTTCACCCCCTTAAAGGTTAAATTTCCAAAAACCCCTTCTTAGTGCTCCCCTACATTATAATAGGAAGCCGTGTGCAAAATTTCACATTCCTAGCCCCAGTAGTTTCGGCTGTACGTTGATATGTCAGTCAATCAGTTCTCCTTTTATATACAGGGTGTCCCAAAACTCAACGTCAAGCCGAAACGGGGTGACAGGATTGATCATAACCATCACGAGAAAAATCTGAAAAAAAATCTATCCCATGCAGTTTGAAAATTATGGGCATTTTAAGAAAAACCTAGAAATTTGATCAAACTGTACCATTTTTCGGTTATTGTGGTTATTCTTTTTTATTTTTATTCATTTGAACTTTGGAAACGGAATCCTAAATAACATTTCTAGAATCCCAATAAAAAATAATGACACAATTGCCTCAAGTTTCCGAGAATTGAGACTATTTGTTAAACTACGAATTTAAAATTTTCAAGATTCGTCGATTTTGACAGGCCCTCCTATAAAAAAAATGTACTAGAGTGCCTTGGCAAGTGGCATTAAAAGTTGGCGCATTTAATCAGAATTCTAAAATGGTACAATACTTGTTAGTTCCATACAATAGAAAAGAGTAAAAAAATTAAAACCTCAAGTAACCCGATTTTTGCTATCACATTTTACTCAGTTAAAATGTTTTTAATTCGCACAAGCTCTAGGTAGCTCTCGGTAGGTTCTTAATTTTAAGACAAAATGATGAGAGAGATGGATAATGGGTATGTTTGCCATGAGTGAGCGAGACAGATAGTGACGCCACTTTTACCAAAGTGAAAAAAAGTTAGTTAGGACGTACCACTAGCAGATCTTCGCGACATGTGGTTTCAACAAGATGGCTGCCCAGCGCATTTCGCAGTGCAAGTAAGAGATTTGCTTGACCAGGAATATCCGGGAAGGTGGATTGGACGTTCAGGCACTATCTCGTGGCCCGCCCGTTAACCAGATTTAAATCCCCTGGATTTTTTCTATTGGAGAGTTCTCAAAGAAAAAGTTTACTCAAAGCCCATTGAGAACGTGGCCGACCTGCGTGAACGCATTTCTCAAGCAGCTGAGGCGATCAACTCTCGAAGATATGCCCGACTTACAAGTAGATTTTTTTTAAGAAGATGTAGGGCTTGTATTGAGGCTGATGGTAAACAATTTGAACATTTATTGTAATAAAAAATGTTATTTCTCTATCTGACTTTTATTCCAACAAACCTAATTATTTTACTAATTTTACTAACTTTTTTTCACTTTGGTAAAAGTGGCGTCACTATCTGTCTCGCTCACTCATGGCAAACATACCCATTATCCATCTCTCTCATCATTTTGTCTTAAAATTAAGAACCTACCGAGAGCTACCTAGAGCTTGTGCGAATTAAAAACATTTTAACTGAGTAAAATGTGATAGCAAAAATCGGGTTACTTGAGGTTTTAATTTTTTTACTCTTTTCTATTGTATGGAACTAACAAGTATTGTACCATTTTAGAATTCTGATTAAATGCGCCAACTTTTAATGCCACTTGCCAAGGCATTCTAGTACATTTTTTTTATAGGAGGGCCTGTCAAAATCGACGAATCTTGAAAATTTTAAATTCGTAGTGTAACAAATAGTCTCAATTCTCGGAAACTTGAGGCAATTGTGTCATTATTTTTTATTGAGATTCTAGAAATGTTATTTAGGATTACGTTTCCAAAGTTCAAATGAATAAAAATAAAAAAGAATAACCACAATAACCGAAAAATGGTACAGTTTGATCAAATTTCTAGGTTTTTCTTAAAATGCCCATAATTTTCAAACTGCATGGGATAGATATTTTTTCAGATTTTTCTCGTGATGGTTATGATCAATCCTGTCACCCCGTTTCGGCTTGACGTTGAGTTTTGGGACACCCTGTATATATAGATAGAAGATAAAATTGTCAACACTTGAAATAAATCGTGCATTCAAAACATAAACGGCCGTTTTTTTGGTCGGTCCTTTTCTACAGTAATAATAGACCACATTTTGTATTTTTGATTCTATTTACGAGTTATGACATTTTTTCGATTGGCGGCGCTAGTGGACTGTAAAAGGCCACATAAGCTGCACGAGATGAGCGACCGAAGCAAGTGGTGGTGGAATGACGGGAGAGGGTTGAGCTATATGACTACCCCCGATACTTTCAAGGAGATGCGGCCTGTACTCAATGATTGGCTTGGAAGGAGCACGGCTCGCTGACGGATCGAGCGACACCGGTGCTCTCGGGTTGGATCTGTTTCGGATAAACGGGAAGTCTGACGCTAGGTGCTATCACTGCTCCAATGCTCGGTGGATACGGAGATACGTTGCGACAGACGCTAGCTGAGTGAGCCGCATGAAACGCGCTGTACCCTCATTTCATAGGTAGGAGACCTTTTGCCATGGCCTCTAGACTGCTTCAAACCGGCAGAGATCGTGCTCCAACATGTTTTCGAACCCCCATAAGCACAGTCTACCTTAGGGTGATGTAGAGAAAAAACACAGTAGGTGCAGCATGAAAACTAATTACGAAAATATATAATTACTAGCACTTTGCCCGCGACTTCGTCCGCGTGGGTTACGTACTTTCCTAATTCCCCCTTTTCACCCCCTTAAAGGTAAAATTTCCAAAAACCCCTTCTTAGTGCTCCCCTACATTATAATAGGAAGCAGTGTGCAAAATTTCACATTCCTAGCCCCAGTAGTTTCGGCTGTACGTTGATATGTCAGTCAGTCAGTTCTCCTTTTATATATATAGATTATAATAACTAGCTTCCGCCCGCGACTCCGTCCGCGCGGATGTCGGTCTTCGCGTGGATGGTTTATTTCCCCATTTTGAGTAACTCTGACAATGACATCTTATAAATATTACGGCGCTGAATTCACTGCGGGTAATGAAACGTGTGTTCGCGGTTTTACAGAACAACGTCTATGAATAAAACTGAAAAATAAGATTTTTGTTCTACGTATTTTTCTAGGATAAAAGGTATCCTATGTTATGCCCAGGATAATAAGGAATAATTATACCAAGTTTCATCGAAATCGAACCGTTAGTTTTCACGTGATGCCTGCACAAACAGACAGACAAAAAAAATTTTAATCATATATTTGGGTTTGGTATCGATCCAGCAACACCCCCCGCTATTTATTTTTTCAATATTTTCAATGTACAGAATTGACCCTTCTACAGATTTATTATATGTATAGATAGATTACATACATACAACAAAAAATATAATAAAAATCAAATAGAGATTAAAATGCATAGATGGGAAAATTCCAACAACAAATTAATTTAAGTCGAATCTGCCAGCTCCTTGAGTGAACCTATTGGTAGCCGTCCTGATGTTCAGAGGGAGCTCATATTATCGTCGCTCCTAATCAAGTTGGACGTAAGACGACGTTGTGTAGTGCGCCTCGGGGATCATTTACCTCGCTCCTTCCCGGAACGAAGTCCGCAGGCGTTACACTAGGAATGCCGTTCGTTCCTTGCGCGAAGGAACACCAGAATGGTTTTAGCCAGTCGAGTCTAACATGCCACTCAGCTTTTGATCATGTGATAATTTACGACTACCAAAATAAAGCAAGAAGGCGATTCATAATTTCCAAGTTAACTAACTTAATGCTGAATAGTGGCTTGATATACCAAATAGGACGAGTGCAATAAATTCAATATGATAGATGTCACAAAATTGCGATTTATTTTATACTAACTTTTGTTTAATTAAAGTTTTAGAAAATAAACAATGTATTTGCAAGTCCTATAATCTCATCAGTTAATTATTGCAACGTTAGTTAGTAGTAGTTAGTTTTAGTTTGTTTAATTCTTCATAATTGATTGTATTCATTATAACGATAAAATATTAAGGGACCATACCCTCGCGATGAAGAAACATCTGTTCAGCACATTTTAACGAGTTAAACGATCATAATGTATTAACAACAGGTTTTTTTTTAACTTACGCAACTTACGTTATTAAATAAAATTTTGCATAGAATTCGCGCATAAAAAAACACAATTATTCGATTTTAGAAAATCGAATATTCGAATATTAAATGTCATCGAATATTTGGAAGCCCTATGTACGAGTCATGTTATAGACTTCAAGTAAAGGCGGTTTTGACTTGACAAACCAACACAAGTGGTCGAGAAGCAAGTCGCTGCGTGTCGCGTGTCGCAGCGGTGGCCGGTGCGAGTGTGCGCGAGTGTGACGCGTGTGTGCCGGTTGTAGCTATAAGGTCGCGCGCGTGTGCAGGCGGCAGCTCGGGGGCCGCGGCCGCCGCGCCGCCCGCCCCGCACCACCACCACCAGCTGCAGAAGGTATGTGCCGCACCACGGACTGCTCTATTATTTGCATCTGGTTCGTTATCACTATCAAAATTACTGATATTTGTGATTATTATGGTTTGTTACCAAATAGCAATCTTTACTTTTAACTGACGAAGGATTGTAATTTTCAATATTGGAACTTACAGGATTTTTTCTTATCTACAGAACGAACCAAAAACTATCTATGTTAACTATATGATTGCTCCGGCTTAAAGTCAAGACGTAATTAAGATTCAATCATTGTTTCCCGAGTAATGGTGGCCCAATGGTTAAGGCCCCAGCTAGCGATCGCGGGTTCGACCCCAGCCGAGACATTTACAGAGACGTGGCCAATCGTGGAAAAAATCATTCAAGTTTTTTGTATTTGTAAGGCTGGCCGCAAATACGTTTTTCGTATTCCTTTTCGGAATACAGAATTCCGGTACCAAATTCCGTGAAATCGAATACGGAAAACGTGTGTATGCGGCCAGCCTAAAAGCTCTATTGCTCTGCGGGCTGCGTAGACGGCGAGCGACGGCACTGTGCCCGAGGGCCGCGCGAGACGGGCCCCTGCCGCCGCGCAGGGTCCCTCGGGGCCAGGGGCCCTGGCGGGGCCCGCTAGCCTCGCGCCGGGCCCCGCGGGCCGCGAGCGGGACGACCTGCCGCCGTTGGCGCGCTCCAAGCGCTCCAACACCATCTCCGTCATGAGCCCCACAAGACGACACAGGTACACGGAACATTTCAGTTTTAATGCCCATATCTCAGATTAACCAAATAGGCAGATAAAGCGCCCAGAACATGAGAGCAAAGCTACCAAAGCAAATACAAATTCAAAAGCGAACACTAACACGAAACTCCTCAGTACTAAGCGACGCGTCGTCCTGCTTACACGTCGCAGTAATGATTTGTTACTGGATGCCATAACATGCCGTCTCGTGGCTTTAAACATTGGGAAAGCTGTTCCCAAAAACAAAGAAAAGGAGATGGAATATCTTTCCGTAACTAACGATTATTGTTTTATTGTCTCTTATTCATTCAATTATAAATATTTCTAAAAAAAACAGTTAAAGATATTAGTCCACCGGTATATGAGAGCAGGGTCCAAGCTCCAGACACAGGAACCTCCTCACAATGTGAGCCTAAAAGTATTCCCTTGAGGTTTCCCAAGGATGATATTAATATAACTTAAACCGAACAATGAATGCGCCAATAATACTAAAACTATTCATATGGTAGCTACGTTCTAACTACAAATGTTTCAAAAAAAAAATATAATTAGAGGAATATGCATTGAGAATAGAAAGATCGACTGCTATATGCGTAATAATTTTATATTATTTGTATGCGAAATATTTTAATGTTTTCCATATTTTATGAATGTCAAGAATGGAGTTGATCACAAAGTTAATGTAATAAAAATAATGATAGAAAATAATTTAATGGTACGATTGCACTATAATGGCAACATTATAAAAAACCGGCCAAGAGCGTGTCAGGCCACGCTCAGTGTAGGGTTCCGTAGTTTCCCGTCCGTTACAATAAGTGTTAACAAATAGCCTTTTTTTAAACTTAAATAATTGATTATACTACAAACTTAGTCCAGGAATTTTGTACCACCTTCTTGTTTTTTTTGCACAAAAACTGTTCTTTCCATCAAGTTCAAAATAATTTTCCTAGAAAGTCCTTATAAAGTTCTACTTTCCAGATTTTTTTCATATTTTCTAAACTTATGGTTCAAAAGTTAGAGGGGGGGGGACACATTGTTTTTGACTTTAGGAGCGATTATTTCCGAAACTATTGACATCATCAAAAAATGATCTTAGTAAACCCCTATTCATTTTTAAATACCTATCCAACGATATATCACACGTTAGGGTTGAAATTAAAAAAAAATCACTTTCTATTTTACATATAGGGGGGCTACCCTAAAAAAACATTTTTTTCCAATTTTTATTTTTGCACTTTGTCGGCGTGATTGATATACATATTGGTACCAAATTTCAGCTTTCTAGTGCTAACGGTCACAGAGATTAAGCGAGGACGGACAGACAGACAGACAGACAGACATGGCGAAACTATAAGGGTTCCTAGTTAACTACGGAACCCTAAAAATTGCAACCGTACACACACAGACGCACGTGTCCCTACAGTGCCTCTCTTATCTGCCGCGGACACATAAGTAATAAGTGGTTTCAAATTGTTTGTCGCGCATGTTCCATCTGTCTATTTCTTTAATCTGAGGCCCATACGTACAGTTCAGCTACTTCTGCAACTTAAATATCTTTATGGTCTCCACAGTTTATCTGAATTTCCACAAGTGCATGACTGACAAATACCTAGTATGGAAACGTACACCGTCAACCCGCTATGGTCGCTTCAGTGCTGACCAAACAGCCAACAAACTCACAACGAACTTCATAGTTTGGGCTATATTAGTTAAATAACAAGTCGGCTGCAGAACGCTTATTGGATGTCAAGAGTACTTAGTGTTATAAAATGAATTGCATTGCATGATCTTCGTATGTCTCACTATTTTTTGCTAAATTCTTTATAACTTATTTGATTTTGTTTTACTATCATTTTCGTCCTTTATACAGTGTGTTGGATTTAACGAGAGATGTATTCAAACTCATACTTCATGCGGGCATGAGCCTATGATATATCTATCTATATATAAAAATGTTATGTTGGTTTGTGAACGCCTCAAAAAGTTCTGCACCGATTGAGCTGAAATTTTAATATGATATATAATCCGCATCAGGGATTGTTTCTATCTGCACCACGAAAAAACAGTTTTTTTGTGCCACAGCGAAGCGGGGCAGGGGGGGCAGGGAACAGCTAGTATAGTATAAAGAGGAAAGATTTAATTGTTTGTTTGTATTGCATAGGCTCCGAAACTACTGGACCGATTTCAAATATTCTTTCACCAGTTGAAAGCTGAAGTTTTTTTTTAAATGTAGTATTTTTTGTAAAACTGTAAAGTTTTTGTAAAAATGTCAAGTTCTTGTGAAAAATTATAAAACCATAAATTTGTCAAAGCCATGGTTAAAAAGTTATAAGGGTTTGAAGGCCACTTGAAACGAAGCAAACCGCGGGTCAATGTCGCGTCATCTGTCTGTACTATCTGACTAAATTACGACAAAAATAAAGGTTGTCCTTCAATACGTCTCTCTCGTTTAACCTAACATAATGTATTTGTTCGTTTTTTTTTTATTAACTTTTGCTTGTTTTTGACGCTTTTTGTTTTGTTTGGTTTGTTGTTGCGTGTGTCGGCGCGGAGTATAGTATGTACGCGGGCAGGGCGGGCGGCGCGGCGAGCGGAGCGGGCGCGGGAGCGGGCGCGGGTGGCGGCGGCGTCACGCCCAGCTTCGTGTTCCTGCAGCTGTACCACAATATGAGCACATACCCCATCACGCCGCCCGTGCCAGGTACGTCACCAGTGTCCTACTACCGCACGACACGACTTCAAATATCTGCGACTTGAATTCACGTAAAAACATTTAAACACTAAATAATATGTAACTGAATAAACGTAACTTATTGAATGAGAGATTTTATACGTTACTACCTGTTGCCAGCGGCTTCGCCTGCTACAGCCTGATAGGTAATTATCTATCCTCTGTGTTAATCCAAGTTATAAACTATCTGTGTACCGAATTTCGTCCAAATCCGTTCAGTAGTTTTGCGTGAAAGAGTAACAAACATCCATCCATCCTCAGAAACTTTCACTCTGTAAGACTAGCCCACACTGCTTACACAAAAAATGTCATGTTTTAGTCGCCATATGAATCTCCACGCACTCCCGATCTAAAATGTGCGTCTTTTATGATCCAAATGAGTGGTTACCGGTTCGTGTTGCAGGAGAGACGCCGACCATCCTCAACCCGCTGGCGGAGCGGCCGCTGCGCGTGTCGGGCGTGCAGCACGAGCGCACCATCAAGAACCTCGACCTCGTGCCGCCTGTAGAGACATACAAAGTAATACCTTTATTATATTCATACATCTGTTCTTCTGACCACCAAGAAATGTCGTCAAGCTTTTCATTTAACTCACCATATTAGTGCGTTTATTTTTTTTTGTTGATGTCATTTGAACCGTTATCTAAGACTATTATATACGAGAAATTATGTTCCCTTAGTAAGTGCGGCGTCATGTGTTCGCAGATCGGAGTGTTGTACGTGGGACCCGGACAACAAGATAACGAAGTGTTAATATTGAAGAACGAATACGGCAGTGTGAGGTACGGCTCTGGCTTTACACTTGTTACATATTTGCGTACATACGTTGGTTATTTTTACGAATTTTCAGATACAGAATCATATAATTATAACATAATTTTTAGTATATGTGAAACCTGAATATAAATTGGTTCAGAATCAGTAACTGATTCGATTCCAATAATTCTTACACCATGTTATATGTTTTTCAAAAATAGTTCATTAATATTTGTCATGCAATCACTGTATGGTTAGGTACCCATTGCCAAACTATTATCTGTGATGTACGACACAGGAGGCGCTGGTTGCGCAGGTGTACCGCTGAATGAGCATGTTTTTGAACGACAACCAGGTAACATGACAAGCTTATAACTTTGTGATTTTTCTTGACATAACTTTTAATTAGAAAACATGTTATGTCAATGAATTCTTTTGTACATAGATTCTGTATACAAAAAAAACATTGATAGATGTATCCGGTTTCACATATTCTAAAAATAATGTTGTGTAAATGATATTGTTAATATTTTTTAATGTTTTTTTTTTTTGTTTTGTAAAATTATTTAAAAACATAAATAATAATGAAAAACAATGAATAAAGGAACTGATGTGGTATATTGATATACAGGATGTAAGAGACATCGACGCACAAACGGTTACCATGGGTCCAGGACATGATTCTGGACGCCCCCCGTGTTCGTCCGTTAATTTTTCGTCGGTTTCTTTCCAATATTTTTTTTTAATAGTGTGCCGCGCATTGGGTACTACAGGTACTGCGGTACTGGACACAGTATTTAGGTATACGATGACCTTTTATTTAAACTTTTATGTACAGCTGATAAAACACCCATTTCTAGTATTTTTTACATTGCTACTTTTTGAAAAAGTAGCGAAATAATTATTAATAATATCATTGGGTTAAGTAAGAATAACGATTATGATCAGTCTAATAGAAAAAAAAAACTCAAAATTTTTTTTAGAAAATATGGGAAAAACCGACGAAAAATTCCAACACGGGGGCGTCCAGAATCATGTCCTGAACCCATGGTATTCGTTTGTGCGTCGATGTCGTTTTAGAGTTAGTCTCAAAGTAAAAAGTTGCCCGCTCATGAGTTCCCCGCAACTTTTTAACTAGCTAGCTTATGGCAAGATGGTGATGTAGTGAGTGAGCCTGACGAGGTGAGAGCGTGCTGCAGGTACGCGGAGTTCCTGACGCAGCTGGGCACGCTGGTGTCGCTGGAGGGCGGCGAGGACGACCAGCCGCACCTGTTCCTCAACCTGGAGAAGGGCGGCAAGGACGGCCACTACACCTACGTGTGGAACGACGACATCATGCAGGTACCCGCAGCCTCGCACAGGACGGCTGAGTCAATACGCTAAGCGCATTACTTGTACTATGTCGGTTCGAAACGCCTACATAATCTGATATACCATTATAATTAAAGCACTTGGAATCGGTCCAGTAGTTTCGGAGCCTATTCAATACAATCCAATATTTCCTCTATATGATATTACTGGCACTTTGCCCGCGACTTCGTCCGCGTGGGTTACGTACTTTCCTAATTCCCCCTTTTCACCACCTTAAAGGTTAAATTTCCAAAAACCCCTTCTTAGTGCTCCCCTACATTATGATAGGAAGCCGTGTGCAAAATTTCACATTCCTAGCCCCAGTAGTTTCGGCTGTACGTTGATATGTCAGTCAGTCAGTTCTCCTTTTATATATATAGATTAGTGTAGAAAACGAATTACTTAAACGTCTATAATACAAAATAAGACTATTAATTTAATAACACGGACAACAACAGGCGTTTTGAACCGACATGTTATCAAGCTAATGAGCAATCGCTGTAGGGATTTTTAGCACAAACGTTACATCTTACCAATGAAACACCAATAGAATAAAACGTCGTACAACTCAATTATCGGTACACCGACTTCGGTACATCTAATAAGGAACTCGTTACAGGTGTATGTTTGTTGTGTGTTATCGGTCGCCGCTACAAACAGGCAGTCGGTACCCGTGGACGACTTTGGTTTGTGTAAGCTTGCTTTAGGAACGACCCGGTGAAATGTAATCTAAGCGTCCGTCTCTCGTTGTCTTTATGTCGTAGCAATGAGTTTATTTTCGGTTGGAAAACGGTCGCCTCCTGCGAAGCAGTCATGCTAGCGAAGGAAGAGGCGGGATGCGTGAGGGAGAGGACAGCGTCCACCTCACGAACCGCCTACGTCATCGGACGTCGCGAAACAATTTTCGGCCACCGTAGGCGCGGGCATTCGGCCAGACAGTAATGGGTTACTCACCGTCGGATCATGGACGTCGTATTCCACGCGCGGCTCAAAGATCTATCAATCTGTCAATCATCTGATGGGGGCCCTTAGAGGGCCAAAGCCTGCCGTGGGCGCGGGACCTTCTCATCAGATAATCG
Source organism: Agrotis puta (assembly GCA_943136025.2). Taxonomy (NCBI): domain Eukaryota; kingdom Metazoa; phylum Arthropoda; class Insecta; order Lepidoptera; family Noctuidae; genus Agrotis; species Agrotis puta. The sequence continues at coordinate 18,965,212 of OW964175.2, read as the reverse complement.
TTGATTTTAGTCAATACAAGTCTGACAGTATGGGTAGGAAGAATAATTTAAGGATCTTACCACGATAGAATAAACTAAAAACAAAAAAAGTCTGTCGGTTGAAGTGTAAGGTAATGCGTTGCGTGGCAGGTCCTGTTCCACGTGGCGACGGCGATGCCCTCGTCGGCCAAGGACCCCACGTGCAATGAGAAGCGCAAGTACATCGGCAACGACTACGTGTCCATCGTGTACAATGACTCGGGTGCCGACTTCAACATACACACCATCAAGGTACTCTCACTGCACCACAACTATACAACATTATTTTTGTTTATGCGAAACCCGATACACCTGTCTAGTATTTTTGTGTAAAGAATCTATGTACAAAATTTTAAAACCGTATCATAAAAAATCACAAGGTTATAAGTTTGTATATTACCTGGTTGTCCGTTCAAAAACATGCTCATTTCGCGGTACACCCGCGTAAACCGCGTCTCCTGTGTTATACACTCGTGATAATAGCTTGGCAATAGGTACCTAAGCGTACGGTGATTGTATTGTAATTAACTGGTAATAAAATTGTAAATATTTTTGAAAAAACAATAATTTTGTGTAAAAATTATTGGAATCGAATCAGTTACTGATTCTGAACAAACTATATTCAGGTTTCGCATATACTAAAAATAATGTTGTATACACTCTTATTCGATATTATAGTATTAACATCTGGATTTGTTTTTGATAAATATTATAACAGACAATTATGTTACAGCCAAGATATTATACATAATAACCAACTATTATTTATAATAACTAACCAATTTGCTGAAAGTGGTAACACACACACAGTATTAATCAAATTAACCAGTTATTATGTATAATATCTGGGGCGGCTTGGATAAAAATAAAAAATATTAGTCCGTAAAATAGATTGTCAAATATTTGAGCCGTTTTTTTCTTTTGTTGCGTAAACGAAAATTGACGAAGATACAACGCTTCTAAAAATCATAAAACATCACTGGGTTGGTAAAATTTGACCGGCTTTATGACGTCACAAGCGCCCACACCCGAATTTCGAAGCGGTCTATCTTTGTCAATACTGATTGATTAAAAAAAAATACGTTTCCATTATTTTTCAATACTCCAACTGACGTACTAAACAGATTTTCAATTTATATATGCAGTAAATTAGCCTATTAATCACATTAACTACTTATTTTACATAATGTCTTAAAATTTTGATAAAGGAATAATAAAACAAGAATAGGTGAAGAACCATGCTGATATCAAAGACAAAATCTCAAAAAAGGCAAGTCGAGAATTCTCAAAAAATTCAATCATAACTTAGTGATAATTTGGACTTTACCCAAGTGAACCTAGGTGGACAGTATTTACTACTTTTACTAACATCGACCAGCTATTATGAATAATATCCGGGAAACCGCTTTTAGCTTTATGCTTAGATCATAAAGTTGAAAACCCACTCAGGAAAATACATAATGCGGATTCGACGCTGTATCCTTTAAAGAATAGCACTGCAGCGTGACGGAGCTAGCGTGCCCTGACTCAGCGCAAATATTATATCGTACAGGGGCAGCTGAACTTCTGCATCGTGGTGGTGGAGCCGTACGAGCACGGCATGAACCGCGTGTGCATCAAGACCAAGGACGAGCGCATCCGGACCAAGTTCCTGGCGCACCTCGACGGCCACTGCGTGTCCGACAGCAACGTGGCGCTGCTGGCGCGCCAGATGGCGCTGCACTGCGCGGTGAGTGCCGCCCTCCCCCCTCCCCGCCCTCCCGCCCGCCCGCCCTCGCTAACATGCGCCTGTCCGCAGCTGGCGTCGCACATCTCGCAGTCGCTGAAGCTGGGCGGCGCGCCGTACGCGTCCAACTCGCTGGAGCGGCTGCGCCTCATCAAGCGACTGCGCGTGCGCGCGCAGGCCGAGCGGCTGGCCGCGGCCGCGCGCCCGGAGCCCTACGCCGGGCCGCCCGACCTGCAGCACCGCGTGGCCATCGACGACTTCAACGACTACACCTAGGAGCGCAGGCCACCGCAGGGGACCGCAGGGAACTCAACGATTCGATGAAATACAATATTTTTTTGGTAATTTTCAAGCTTACGACGCGTGATATGACTATTGAATTTCGCTAATTTGTCCCACGATAATGAAACATAACTTGCACTTATATTATTTGAAAATATAATAAATAAGAATAACAATTAATACCCTATAATATACTTAACAGATCACAAAAGCTCACATGAGTAGTAGAGTTCTCAGTTTCACAAGATTTTATTCATAAGAATAAGTAATAATAACATTTTGTGGTGGACACATAATTGAAGACATAATTATCATTTTTTCAAAGTTCACCTGCCCTATGTATGATAGATGCACAATACTTGTACGTTTTTTGCAACTATTTTCTTCACACGAGACCACAATTTTTCAATCAGGTTAATGCTGGGACTGTACGGTGGATAATCTAAAACTATTACTGATTGGCTTCTCAGAAATCTTTCACCACTGCTGAAGTGTGCTTGGGATCGTTATCATGTTGAAAAGTTCTTATCACCGGCAAATGATCCGCGGCATAAGGAAACACGCTTTCTTCTAAAATATTCTTATATTGAAATGTATCCATGTTACCTTCTATTTTTTTAATAGGTCCCAGACCATGACCATTTCCTAAACTGCGATATTACCCCTCCATGTTTGACCTGTTTTCTTTATGCATTTTGGATCATTTTCTTTTTTTGGAAGACACCTCAATCTTTTCGATCAGAATTATCCATTTTAATTTTAGTTTCGTCGCAAAAAGCATATTTTTCTACTATCGATCTGTCCAGTGTGCATATTTTTTTACAAATTTAAATCTTGTTCTGAAACTTTCTTCAATTCAAAAGTGGAATCTTATGAGAAATTCTTCCAAACAAGTTTAGCTCACTTAATCGCCTTCTAATCGTTCTTGCAGACACTCCTCTAGAACCCTCAGCAGCAGTCTTAGTCTTATTTAGCCAGCGATGCTATTCTTGAGTCTTCTCGCTGGTTGTTTTTCGGGGTTTAGTTTCCTAGGCACATTTTTCGTAGTTTTAAACTTCTTACAAATGCCGGATGGCATTCATAACCATTTCTTTAGAACATCGTAAGTGATCTGCAACTTTATTGTACTAAACCAACCAAATAATTGAGAATTATCATCCATGTAGAAGGATCGCAACTTCTTCTTTTTCCCACATACTAATTCTATTTAAATTTTCAATCAAACTTAAAGGATGATTTAAACTGAGTTATTTTTTGCTGTGACGACTTTTATACTGTATTCATTTTGAAAAATACGACGTCAGTGTACGTTAAATAACAATTAAAATGGAATTGATACCTATCTTGGGTTTCTAAATATAATTTAGTTTGTTGTATGTGGTCAACATCAAGTATGTCTTTAATTATGTGACCACCGCTGTAAGGGCTCCCAAGCCTTACCAATTGTATATAACTGTGCACCCAAATGAGCAAATTAGCGAAATTCAGCCTCACCACAATGTACTGTAACTAAATAGTTGGTCGGTATTTATATAATGTATGTCACGCCGGGCGCGCCGCTAGCCGCGCGGCCACACGCGCGCGTCGCTCGGTACTGTTGCACTCATATTTTATAATAATATGTTACTGGTTGATATAACTGCAATAATACCAAGTTACAAATGGAATCCTTCGTGATCGTAGCGAAATATCAGCTGTATGTATAGCAGTTCCAAGTCCACGAGCAACGTACGTGTGTGTGTGTGTGTGTGTGTGGCTGCAGTCGCGGCGCGCCCGTGGAGGACGCGGACCTACTTGTCGACCTTATTATATTATAACCGTGTATTTCATTCAATTTTTTACAAAAATAAAACTTTTTGTGAGATGTGATAGTAGCGTAACAATTAAATATGAAATAGAAATACGAGAAATATATTTAAAGCTAAAAAGTTTTCTACACATCGCTTCGCTTACGGGATCTCGCGACTTTAATAAATAAAGTGAGCCGAGAGCTGGTCATCATTTTTGCGTAAGATTGAGGCACGCTGAAAACTTTTCCAAGACTTGTCCAATAATACCCAAACACAAGACATGACTGCGGAAAAGCGAGAAGTATTTTTAGACGTTGTACACCTTTTGATTAAGTATTTAAAGTAAAAGATAAATTAGCCAGATCATTTATTTAGTCGGTTTAAAATATGCCAGATTAAAAGTTTTTATTTTATTCATTAAGGTGTTTATAAAAATTGTCCTTTTTTTATAATTCATGTTTTTTTTTTACTTTTCCCCACGAGGTATTTCTCCTGTATAATGAGAGCGTTTACAAAGATAGAAATAAACTCACAAACACAAACGCCCAGACTCGTTACTTCCCAGATTATCATCCTTATTAGCGACACATCGAGTGGTGTTCTTTTTTTTTTTCAAAGTCCGCAGCCCCGAATCATGTCTAGGAATATTGTTGTTTTTTTAAAACTGCAGTTTTTTCATTGAAATCAAAGTAACTACAAGGGTATCAAAAAAAAAATACTTTTAATATAACATAAAAGGTTTTCCGACAAGGAAAATTCGTATCTTTAAAATGTATTGATTAAATAGTACCCGCTTCTCCTCAGCCAGGTCTACAATTTTATGTTCGGGTCTTATTGGACAAAGTCTTGGTTGAACAAGTCAGCGTGCCTCAAACAAGAACCCTGAATGTCAACCTGCTCACGGAATATAGTGGTTTAAATGAGGAGGAATACAGCCTGGAGGACGAGTGGACAGCTGCGAGCTCCGCGCCAGTCCGCTCCCGATATGATATTCTGATGGTATTATTTGTCTCTGCAGTGCCGAGTCGCGTCCGACGCGAGGCCACAGACTGCACTCAGAGCTTACACCACGCACTCGCTACTAACTCGTTTTATACAACCAATGTATTGCGGAATCATGAATTCTATGTGTTTATTTATTCGATTCTACAGATACATGTTTTTGTCTAGATTGTCCGTGGCTTAAATAGTTTAATTTCTTATATAAATTTAGATTTTGAACTGAATAATGTAATAGTTAATGTTAAGGATTTTTAGTAAGTACATGTTTTCACAAAGTATGAGTTTGTCAATAGCTGTCGGCGCGGCGCGGGAGGCGCGTGTCGCGTTACGTCACGTGCGTCTCACGCCGCGCGCGCACACCAGTCGTTGAAACAGTTGAGGCATTTCTTGTTTATATATTTTATGTAGCAATTTATTTCCTGACAAAAGATTTTGTAATCAAATAAATGATGGCTATTTTCTCGTGAATTTCATTACTGACCATTTCTTTAGCTACCGTAAAACGGGGTGTTTAGAGAACGCAGGGGCAGGCCTGGCGAACACCGCGGTGTAGGCAATGATATTAAAAGTAATAAAAACCGGCCAAGAGCGTGTCAGGCCACGCTCAGTGTAGGGTTCCGTAGTTTCCCGTCCGTTACAATAAGTGTTAACAAATAGCCTTTTTTTAAACTTGTGTGTTAAAAAAAGGTTATTTGTTACGTTGACATTTTGAACTTTGATAAAAAGGGAACCCTAAAAACGGGCCCACAAAGGACGGTGATAACTAAAAAAACCCTCAATATAAATTTGAAAAGACACAATAACAATTTCCCACAAACCTTTATCAAATAGCTATTTTATTTTAATCGAAAAGAGTAAGTAGTTCAGGTAGCGATTATGCACTCTAAGAACATATATTTTAAGTAGTAGCAAATTTTTACCACAGGTAGGTCATGAAAGCACGAAGACATCGACTTTTAAAATTGACGTCATTACGCAACGCCATCTATCGAACCATTTATGAACTGGTTTTTACCTTAACATTTTATGCGTTTGATAACTTTGGAATGCGCGAACCGATTTCAATAATTCTTTTTTTGTTTGAAAGAAGATACGTTCAGAATAATGAAATACGTAAACGAAGTTAAAAAAATGCTTGTATATATGATTAAATAATTGATTATACTACAAACTTAGTCCAGGAATTTTGTACCACCTTCTTGTTTTTTTTGCACAAAAACTGTTCTTTCCATCAAGTTCAAAATAATTTTCCTAGAAAGTCCTTATAAAGTTCTACTTTCCAGATTTTTTTCATATTTTCTAAACTTATGGTTCAAAAGTTAGAGGGGGGGGACACATTGTTTTTGACTTTAGGAGCGATTATTTCCGAAACTATTGACATCATCAAAAAATGATCTTAGTAAACCCCTATTCATTTTTAAATACCTATCCAACGATATATCACACGTTAGGGTTAAAATTAAAAAAAAAAATCACTTTCTATTTTACATATAGGGGGGCTACCCTAAAAAAACATTTTTTTCCAATTTTTATTTTTGCACTTTGTCGGCGTGATTGATATACATATTGGTACCAAATTTCAGCTTTCTAGTGCTAACGGTCACAGAGATTAAGCGAGGACGGACAGACAGACAGACATGGCGAAACTATAAGGGTTCCTAGTTAACTACGGAACCCTTATAAGCGCTCAGCAAGTGACACGCTAAAACGTGGCTAATTGGCAAACCTTGACCTCAGTGCGACATTGCCGGCGTCAAAACTGACTCAAAACCACCGAAAATGCCGTCGTGTGTAATGAGATATTCAAAATCAAAAGTTTTTATTTCACATAGGCCCATGAGGGCACTTATAAAACGTTGACAGCAGGTGCACGGTTCGGGTTGGTCGATTCCATGGAGAAGAACCGGCAAGAAACTCCATGGTTACTCTTTTAAAATATGGTATAGTTTTACAAACAGATTGTTACAATTTTTCGATGCTTAGATATGTGAGAAAAACGTAGGCCTGGTAACAAGGGGGAAGTCCTAACTAAAATTAGTGCTACAAAAGAAGAAATATATATATATATATATACACACGACTTACAATGTTCTCACATTCACAAACAAAGAGTAAGAAAGAATCTACACAAAAAAGAAAGCTATAAAAGCTGGGTTAATTCTATAATGTCTTACAAACTGCAACAAATCTGGACTAGTATTAAAACTAAGGCAATATAATATTGCAAAACGAACACAATAATAAAAATAATAAATAAAAATAAAAAACTATATACAGAAATAAAATGGAAGAATCCTATTATCCTAACACGTGGATGAGAGAAAATAAGTGCTGCTGCTGAGCTGCCAGGGAAATTATACAATCAAAACTTGTACTGTACAAATTATACAATCAAAACTTCTCAAAGTCAAGGAATCGCATATCATTCGTAAATATACTATTTATCTTAATATTTTCACAAATAAAACATTACGTTTCTAAAATATGGCATCGTAAAAGAAAAAGAGCGATAACAATTTCTCTATCAACGAGTGCAATAGAGATAGATGTCATTACCGACCACAGAGTAAAATTATACCTACGAAACAGAAAGTCTACTAACAGTGCAAATGGTGCCACATTATTTATACCTACTTAAATGTGGTTTTTTATTTATGTTATGATTGGCTTTTGCCCGCGGTCGCGGGACTTACGAATTACCGTGACCCCGGAAAGTAAAGGGCTATTGATTGATTTATGATTGACACCGTGGATTTTTATCCCTCCCGCTCTGCCCTGCGTGGGAGGACTCATTTGATGATTTTACCACGTTAAAAAAAAGCGTGATGTTCTATAGTCTATACTATAGAACGTGTGCGTGCGTACGTGAGCGTGATGTTCTAGAGTCTATTTATCGAGGAAGGCTATAGAGTCTATAACCTTCCTCGATAAATAGACTCTAGAAATAGACTATCCAATATTTTTTTAATTCCAATCAGTAGTCTCTAAGATTATCGCGTTCAACCAAACTTACCTACTCTTCTGCTTTATATGCTATACTATTAAAGGAGCAATATGTTTATATAAATATTTTCCGGTTCTCAAAAACGGCTCCAACGATTTCGATGAATTTTGTAATATATAGGTGTTTAAAGGGGCGAAAAATCAATCTAGATAGGTCCCATGTCTGGGAAAATTCGTTTTCTCCATTGTTTCACGCATAAAGACTTATAATATAAATAAATAAATATTCCACAACTATCACACAACGCCATCTAGTCCCAAGCTAAGCAAAGCATGTGTTATGGGTACTAGACAATTAATATGCTTCATAATTTCGACAATTTGACGTCAAGTAGCCAGATTTGTTTATGCGTTGACTTTCATGGTGATGACCACGGGGAACCCAGGTTTTTAGTTTTCGTTTTGCTTTTTGTTTCTTCGAGTTTCCTCAATTTTTTAACCAACTTCAAAAAGGAGGAGGTTCTTAATTAGACTGTATGTTTTTCAGTTTTTTTTTTTTGAGGTTCTATATTTGCAATCGAGTGGACACGGTTGCCCAGGTACTAGTAGTTTATAATAAGTATAATAATGTACGTTGAATTGAGGTTTTATCATGTTTTTTTTTCGTTTACTTTTTCTTAAAGAGACTACGTTAATAACTTTTTACAACGCCGAGCACACTGGCTTCTTGAAAATTTGAAACTTTACCATTCAGACTCACTGACAGAGGTGCTGTCAGTAAGTCCATAAGTTTGAATTTTCGGGACCCCCTACAATGTGGCTCAACATTTTTTGTTTCGGAGTGGTAGTGAGCGGCGTATTCACCGAGAAAGATGAGCTACTGCAGTCCATGTACGGGCTGGAGGGAGGCAACAAGATAGAGATAAGTGTGCGGACGAGCAGGGGCTGGCGCTGCTGCGACGCCGCGCTCTACAGGCGCGACTGGGTGGTGGCGCGCGCCGGCTGCATCGGCTTGGCGCCCGCCGACAACCTCACGACCGTGCGCGTGGGCCACGGTGGCAACTGCAGCGCCAAGACGGGTGAGCCGCCGTTCACATCACAACCAACTAACGATACCTCCAGTTTTTTAAATTGCGTTGAATTATAACAACTCCCTATTTAAATATTAAAACTCAAGTAGGTAAAATATACGAACATTTTTGTGGCCAATGTCCCAATAGAAGTAATTTACACAGCAGACACCCTAGGCAAACGTCATAAGTCATTTTCAACTTTATATACTATCATATAAAGTTGAAAATCTATTAAAGATTACAGAGCGTTATTTTTCCGAACTTATCGCTCAGTAGTGTTACGTTACTTTAATCGCTTGCTTTGCGCTTGCGCAGGGCCCCTAGGTAACATGTTCATGTCGCGACGGTACGTGTACCACGTGGTGATGCACCCGTGGTTCAACCTGGCGCTGCTCATCCTGCGTACTCCCTACTTCAAACTGGAACAGCACGCCAACATCACCCACATCAAAAAGACGCTGAGACCGCACGGGTAACTTGCACATGCTTACTCAATATATATCTGTTTATTACTTCCACACATAAGGGTTAGGCTGAATTTTTGGGGCCCTGGAACGTAATGGGCAAATTAAAGGAACACGGTGGATTTTAGTCGGTTCTAGTCTGACAGACCCTTCTGCTCCACCCAGGGTGTCATGAATTTAACGTTCCTTAACATTGGCTTATTAGCTCAATCATGGATTTTTTTTCCGACTTCAATCAGGAGTTCTCAATTCGGGTGCTTTTTTTGTTATGTACCTATGCACATCGATTACTCGGAGGTTTCTGGTCTGATTTAGGTGATTTGGGTAATAGGCGGCGACCTCGCGGCCGAGGCCATGCTGCGGGGCGACACAGAGTGGGAAGCGTTCGCCTCCTCTGAAAAACCAGGTTGTTTTTTAAGCAAATCAAGATTGTCCACTCCATCTACTTAGTGCGTATTTTTTTTTTGGATAATTTCAAATGCGGGAGGCATTTGACGATTACCCAAAAAAAAACAATTAATTAATATTTATCTATGAGAATATTTTCTATTATAAAATAGAAAAAGAAAACGACAGAAAAAAAATCTGCACAACACTACTATCTACACAATAAAAAAAACTGTATGAAGATGTAGGTATAAAAAGTAATCTCGTAACCGTGATTGCAACTACAATATGTAGTTAGTAATCAAAATTTTTTACTACTAACTACATTTTATAGTTAGTAGTCTAACTAATTTTTTTGATTACTTAATGTAATTTGTAGCTGTTATGATTACTAACTACAAAATGTAATCATAATCGTAGTTAGTAATCAGTAGTTAGATTTCAAATTGCCCAGCACTGGTTACATCCTTGTACGATTTTGAGAATTGGCAACAAATTACTTATTAGTAGTGTCCGACCGAAAATGATTTTTAGCTGAAACCGAACTTTCGGTCTTGCTCTCTGTTTCGACCGTAACCGAAACTTATTAAAACATTTAGAAATATAAAACACATAAGAAATGTGAAAAGTGTGGAAAATTAAGAAAAAAGTTTAATAAAAAAAAACTGATCAATCTTCAAAACAATGACTGTATTCAAAACATAAGTTAACCGCTTTTTCTTTGAAATTATGCTATTTTTTGTTCAACTCAATAATTTCGTATTGCTGAATTTGAGTTTCAAGAACTTAGCTCTATCTAAGTATGGATTTGCCATTAGTGTTTGTTATTGTCAAATATCAAAAAATTTCATGGTAACGTCATATGTCAGTGGCATTTTAAAATGTGTGGCGTTCAATAAATTCATATTATTTATTTTTAGACTAAAATAGTTTTTAAAATATTGTAATGTTTTAAAATAATTAGTAATCTTCAGTATAACATTCAAACGGTTCAGTATAACATTAAATCTATAATAAAATAAAGCCAAATTCGGTTGTTTATGAAATTAAAATTATCCAGTATATTGTGAATGCTTCTGAAACTTGACAGTAAAGTATTTCGCGTGAACTATGACTTAGTACTATGTAAAGCAATGCCTAAAGAAACATTTATTTATCCCAAATCAGTTACTTGCCTTCACTTAGCCAAAGTAGTACTTGCTGAAGTAACACTTTTGACGGATGCTTAGCAACAACTATTTATCTCGGCCTTAGTTGGAAGTAAACTTAAAAAAAAAACAACTTTCAGTTAGTGCTTTAGACATTATACTACATAACTAACTAGTAATACGAAATTGTGTTCACAATATTTTAAAGATAAATCTAATACTGATTTTTGGAGATTTTTATTAGGTACCTATTTTATTACCAAAACTCTCAATTGCAAAACATAACCTCAACTCACAATCAAATAAATGGTGGCGAACTGAGCTGCTAGCCAGGGGCCCGCTGGCGAGCAAGCACAAGTTAGCTGCGAAGTTTATTGAATGATGTAAGAAAATTCACGAACACTCAAGTTTCAGTTATATTTTGGCCGAAACCGAAACTAAGGCCGAAACTAGCTGAAACGGAAATTTCGGTTGGTCACTACTAATTACTGAATAAATCGTAGTGTTATCAAAATTAAAATCCATGATGGAGGCTAAGTATCACGGACACAAACTTTTATGAACTTGGAAATACACATATTTAATTTACATAATAACTTGTTTCAGGGTGTATAGATGGATAAAATACTACATGAAACCTAGTGTTCAGTACAGCATATTTGAACAAAAGCAAATAGTTAAACCCTATTATACCTTTGTAACCATCCTGCTACCCACTGTGCTGTACATATTATTCTATGTTTATTTTATGGGCATATTGGATAGAAAAAGTTTTTTTAAAAAGCAGCATTATTCTAAGTAAGTACCTTATGTTTAGTTTTTTTTAATTATAAAGATGTTTTGTTCATAAGTGTTTTATTAACAAAAAAAAAATAGTTACCTATAATGAGAGAATTACATATTTACAATCTATTTAACTATAATATACTAACTTGAACATTCATATCCATTTAAAAAAAAGAAGATAATACATCATCCTGGTAAATGTAAACTTCATTCCTTCTTCTGGTCGAGCTTCCTTCTCCACACTTTGACCTTACCGCGCAGCTCCCGCAGTCTCTTCATCTCATCCTTGAAGTCCTGATGCTCGTCTCTGTACAAGCCGTACTCGCGCAGTTTCAACATCAGGCTGTGGGTCTCGACGTGTCGCGGGTAATAGTGAATGATCTCCTCGTTAGTGTGCAACGGCCGCTCGGAAAACATTTGGACGACTTTCATTGACTTGGAATTGGTGGGTATTGCGACCTCGCCGAATATCCTGTTAGACAGGCGCTGCATACGACGTGCATAGTTCGTTGATGCTTTTATTAAATGAGAATATTTGGCGTAATTGGTAGCCATTGTTTACTGAAGAAGAAGAAAGATACTTATCGTTTTTAGGTTATCTATAGTTGTCAGGTCGAATCAAGTCGAATGACATAAAATGTTTAAAAATGTCATGGCAGTGTTGCCAACAGGACTAACATAAACTTGCAAAATTAAGGCACAGATTACCAGTTCGGTTTCTCTCATAAATGTTTTAGTCTTTACCATCCTTCAAAACAAACAAAAACCCCCGAAACTTAATACACAAAACAAATTAGACTTAAGGCCCGGTTACTATCCTAAAACACTGCTCAGGTTGTACTTCCTAGCATGACCGTGAACATATTCATTATAACTTTTTTCTAATTATGTGTATTTTTATGTCTTTGGTTTTAAACGATAGCCAATTTCCACCCGTTGCTGTGTTAGACTTTTTTCATCTAAGGTGGAACCCGCATATCTGTCAAATTTGAAATTGTCATTGTCAGTCAGTCAATATTATTGTTCTTGACGGTTCTTGAGTTAAAATTAAGTGTTGGTTTGTTGTTCTATAAAACAGTTCTAACACGAGTACCTAATCATATTATTATATTTTTTGAGTCGATTTTTTTGAACAAGTGATGAAGTACTAGAAATGAGCTAATTATCTTCGGTTACACCCGCACTCATCGTTTTGTTGCTCCGTACAAGGGAGCAGGTGGTGCTTAGTATAATTTTTAAATAAAATTTTTATTTATACATATTCTGAATGTCTTACTTCGTAGCGGAAGTGCCAGAGGTTGTCGTAAAACCGGTGAGTATAAGTAAACAGTGCACCTCATTCTCATTGCAATGGGCCTCAGTTTTGCACTGACAACATTGCCAAACTCATAAGCCATGTGGGAAAAGTGATTATTTTATTTTTATAATATTTACTGTGATACAGTAGCAGTAATAAAAGAATATTTTATAGCTGTCATTAATAATAATAAAATACTTAGGAGTACAACACGTACCACAAGACAGACAACACATAATAACAAATAATAAAACTATTACAGATTGTTTATGAAGAGTTTAGGTTTTTCTTTTAACATGGTAAAATCATCAAATGAGACCTCCCACCCAGGGCAGGGCAGGAGGGACTGTCAGACTTGTACTGATTAAAATCCACGGTGTCCTTCAATAGCCCTTTCCATTCGGGGTCACGGTATTCGTTAGTCCCGCAACCCCGGCATGCTTTGGCCCTCTAGACAGGGGCCCCGTCATTTTGCTGACACTCTTTGAGGTGCGCGTGGAACACAACGCGTCATCGACCCGGGCATGGTCCATGGTCGGACACCAAGTCGCCATTACTTGCCGCCTGCATGCCCGCCCCTACGGCGGCCGGAGATCGTCTTGCGACGTCCGTCGCCGTGGGCATCTGGGGCGACCACTGGGGCTAAGATAAGGGGTGGACACTGTCCTCTCCCTCACGCGTCCCGCTTCCTCCTTCGCTAGCATTACTGCTTCTTAGAAGGAGGCGACTGCTTCCTTTCCGTCTTGCCCCTTAGTATGTCCTCAACCAATGCCGGGTGCGAGAGGTACTCTGCCCAAGCATGGCAGTCCTGCACCATATTCTCCACCGTGTTCTCCGAGCAATTCTCGCAGTGGTGACACCTGGGCGTTTCATCCTTCGCCATCCAACATAGGTACCTCCCGAAACTTCCGTGTCTGGTGAGGATCTGCGACAGGCGGTAGGTAAGGACGCCGTGACGCCTATCCAGCCACTCCTCAAAGAGGGGTCTTACCGCCGCTATCGCGGCGTGCCCGCTCCTCGGTTGCGACAGTCGCTCCCCGCCGCGCCTCGACTTCGAGACAGCGGGGATTCGCCTCGGCGATGCGCCTCCACGCGCCGCTCCTGGACGCGCTGGAGGGCCGTCGTCACCAGATCCCAGGGCAGCAATCCGGCAAGGGGGTTCGCCGATTCGGCGGCGATCGTGCGGGATCCTCGGATCATCCGGATAGCCATGTTCAGGACCCATACGGGACCGTAGAAGGCCATGGACTGCACAACACCGGCGTACAGCTTCCGGCAGGAGGCATTTGGCCGGTTGAGATTGGGCAGGAGTCGCCTGCTGGCTGTGGGCGGCTGCTGCCTGGTTCAGCTTTGGGGCCAAACGCAGGAAGTGTTCCCTGAAGTTCCACTGGCTGTCGAGGACAAGTCCCAGGTATTTCATTGTCTTCCCGATGCTGACACGAACCCCTCCCACCGATGAAGAATTGAGCTTCGAAATTTTAACCCTGTGACCTATTAAAGAAGACTGATTGTTAAACTTTTAATAATAAATATTTTGATTACTGATAGAATTAGTTTAACTGCGAAATTAAATTATCTATACACCATACTAAATTCAAGTTAAAAACTGATAATTCCTCAAGCAAATTGATACTTAACTGCAAATTATTTTCATCAATTTTTAAAAAGTGTTTAGGTTTTATTAGAATAAGATATTAATGTTTTAAAAATATCAAGAAAAAATATAGAAGACAATGTGATTTTCAGATGTTTGATTGCTAAACTAATAAAGATGTTATTCAATTTTTTCTTCATCCTGCTAACTTTGAAAAAATGTAGCAGGTTAATGAATTAGGCTGACCATATTTGGTGTACAGTCACGAGCAGTAACATATATAGACTTAACGTTTAAAACCAATTTACTTGTGAAATACTGGTTTCCACTTTGAAATAAGACCTATTTCGTAATTGGATGGCTTCCAAAATAGAAGTCCAATGAAAAGGCAAAAGTTTAATCAATATGGTAGCAGAACACCGCTTTTGAATACTGCTTAGTGTATACATACTATTGCTTGTGACTGTACAATGTCTACTTATTGATATTATTGTTCTGTGGTGTGTTCAACACTAAAGATGTTCCACCATTGTAGTTTGTTTATTAAATAATTACACTATTGGCATTCTGTTTGTTAATCTTTTATTTTATATTTGAAATATTTTCCAGGGCAAGATGATCAACCTTTCAACTTCAAAGATGAAAGCCATCCTAGCGGCAATAGTTCTGATGATGTATGTTTGGTTCTTAGTGTACTTAAAAAGCATCTACTTAAGAAATAAAAGACTTGATGAGATCATGGCTGTGGTAAGCAACATTAATTTATGTATAAACAGACTATTTACCGGAAGTAACAAACACAGCTTCTGCATGCGTTTTCGAACCAACTTCTGAAAATGAAAGAGGAGAATGTTAATTTTTTTTTGTTATTCTTTATAATCAAAGTCATCAAAGCATGGGCACGCCGCAATCGCGGCGGTAAGACCCCTCTTTGAAGAGTGGCTGGATAGGCGTCGCGGCGTCCTTACCTACCGCATAACGCAGGTCTTCACCGGACACGGAAGTTTCGGGAGGTACCTGAGTCTGATAAGGAGGGAATAACGCCTGGGTGTCACCACTGCGAGGATCGGACGGTGGAGCATACGGCGCAGGACTTCCCCGCTTGGGCAGAACACCGCCGTCTCCTCACGACGGCGATAGGTCCGGCTCTCGCGCCCGGCATTGGTCGAGGCCATGCTGCGGGGCGAGCCGGTGTGGGATGCGGTCGCCTCCTTCTGCGAAGCAGTCATGCTCGCGAAGGAGGAGGCGGGCCGCGTGAGGGAGAGAACAGCGACCCCAGCCGCAGTGGTAGACGCCCACGGCGTCGGACGTCGCAAGACGATCTCTGGCCACCGTAGGCCCGGGCATGCGGGCGGCAAGTAATGGGCGACTCGCAGCCCGACCATGGACCATGCCCGGGTCGACGGCGCGTTGTGTTCCACGCGCGCCTCAAGGAGTGTCAGCATAGTGACGGGGCCTGTAGAGGGCCAAAGCCTGCCGGGGTCGCGGGACTTTTCCATTACCGTGACCCCGGTACGTAAAGGGCTAGTGAAGGACACCGTAGATTTTAGTCAGTACAAGTCTGACAGTCCCTCCCGCCCTGCCCTGGGTGGGAGGACTCATTTGATCACTTACCACGATAAAAAAAATAAAAATAAAAGGAGTGTCAGCATAGTGACGGGGCCTATAGAGGGCCAAAGCCTGCAAGGGTCGCGGGACTAACGAATTACCGTGACCCCGGTACGTAAAGAGCTAGTGAAATACACCGTGGATTTTAGTCAGTACAAGTCTGACAGTCCCTCCCGCCCTGCCCTGGGTGGAAGGACTCATTTGATGATTTTACCACGATAAAAAAAATAAAAATAAAAGGAGTGTCAGCATAGTGTCGGGGCCTATAGAGGGCCAAAGCCTGCCAGGGTCGCGAGACTAACGAATTACCGTGACCCCGGTACGTAAAGGGCTAGTGAAAGACACCGTGGATTTTAGTCAGTACAAGTCTGACAGTCCCTCCCACCCTGCCCTGGGTGGGAGGACTCATTTGATGATTTTAACACGATAAAAAAAAAGTCATCAAAGCATTTGTTTCAAGTAGGCCAGTTACAGGCACTTTTGAATTATAAAAGACAAAAAAATTAAAAGAAATACAAGATTATGATGCCAGTGTATGCCAGTTGCCATTATGGCCCAGTAACAAGACATAATATCTGTGAAAGTACAGTAGATGCCTACTCCAAGGAGTAGATCTCTATGGAGAAGAACAGGCAAGATACTCCATGGAGACGTTTAAATTGCCAAAATTATTACAGAACCCTTGTTACATCATTCAATTTGAGATGGCACATTATGTGAGAACGATTTAGCAAGTTAAAAGTGTCCATAGTAAAAATTAAAACAAAGGCAATTCAGAAACAAAATGATCAATAAAAAATAACAGTAAAAAAACAATTTTCAAAACAAGCTTTCCTTTTTAGAGCATTTAAATAAAAGCTTGTTTTGAAAATTGTTTTTTTACTGTTATTTTATTTTTAAATTTTTAGTTTTCGTTGGACATATTTCGCAGTCTTTCCATTTAATTTAGTGCGTCATTGTTGCATGGTCGTTTACCTATTAATTCTAGCGATTCGACTCTACTAAAGGCCACGTATGCTTGGCCAGCAGCGAAGAGCTTTGAGCCTAAATAGACGACAAAATAGTTTTTTTTTCTTTTTTATCGTGATATAATCATCAAATGAGTCCTCCCACCCACCCAGGGCAGGGCGGGAGGGACTGTCAGACTTGTACTGACTAAAACCCACGGTGTCCTTCAGTAACTAAGTGACAATTTGCTGCTTGCATTCCGCATTGAGTGGAGCCTACCGAGAGCGAAAGCGGCCCGCGAGCGAACCATCTTAATATGCTCACTGAAGGATAAGCGTTAGTCGAGAATGACACCTAGGTATTTGCTCGCTGCCCGCATGCCCGCGCCTACGTTGGCCGGAGATCGTCTGGCGACGTCCGACGCCGTGGGTGTCTACCACTGCGGCTGGGGTGGAGGGAGGACGCTGTCTTCTGCCTCACGCGGCCCGCCTCCTCCTTCACGAGCATTACTGCTTCGCAGAAGGAGGCGACCGCTTCCCACTCCGTCTCGCCCTGCAGCATGGCCTCGACCAATGCCGGGCGCGAGAGGTCTACGCCTATCGCCGTCGTGAGGACACGGCAGTGCTCTGCCCAAGCGGGGCAGTCCTGCACCGTATGCTCCACCGTGTCCTCCGGACGATCCTCGCAGTGGTGACACCCAGGCGTTTCTTCCCTCCCTATCAGACACAGGAACCTCCCGAAACTTCCGTGTCCGGTGAGGACCTACGTCATGCGGTAGGTCAGGACGCCGTGATGCCTATCCAGCCACTCCTCAAAGAGGGGTCTTACCGCCGCGATTGCGGCGTGCCCGGACCTCGCTTCCGACAGTCGCTCCCTCCATACTGCCCTGAGATCACGCCGGAGCTCTTCCCGCCGCGCCTCGACTTGTCGAGGCATCGGGGATTCGCCCCGACGCTGCGCCTCCACGCGCCACTCATAGACGCGCTGGAGGGCAGTCGCCTCCAGATCCCAGGGCACAACAAAATAGATTAATATAATAATTAATTTTATTAATAGCCTAAATAGATTTCATTGTCGTTGTGACCATATTCTATCGGGAGCAGCTGATCCTGGCTGCACGACCAAGACACTGTCACCATATTATTGTATTATTATTTGGGTTGCCATATATTATGTTCAATGTTATAGCTCGGTACTATTAACCATTGAGGAGTTCTCTCGTAAGCAGATGTCCCTGGCTGCACCAACAGGTTGTTATCATCAACGCGCGCAGCGAAAGCGTTCGGACGTGTATATTGTTGTGTTAATTAACTACGTTTTTGTTCTCAATAAATGGGTACGAAATGTAACGGCTGCGATGCCGTTATTGTTGACAAGTTGTTTATGGTGTGTTCGCAAGAAAAGTGTAAAAAGCCTTATCACCTCAAATGTCTGGCTGTGACGGCGGAGAAGTATGAGAAATTTACACAGGAATACAAGGAAAAATGGGTGTGTCCACAATGTGTAAGCACTATTCCAAAACGAGGCAATTCCAACACGCCAGTTCGAGGAAGTATAATCACAGTGGATAAAACTACGGCCGGTGCGGGCGACTGCTACGTGAACACTCAGCGCGGTAGTCGTCGCAACCCGAATGAATCAGTAATTGCACACGATAATAAACCATTTGAAGGACTGCAGGAATTCCGTCTGGAAATAATAGCACGACTGGATGATCAAATTAAGCAGTATGCATTGCTTCAAGATAGATTTATCAAGACAGAGAATGAATTGCAACATTTGCGAAAAATTATGGAGGTAGTTCAAGAAAAGGCCAACAAAGTAGATACGTTAGAAACAAAAATCAACGAATTATTAAAATCAAACGAACTCCTACGAGCTCGTCTTACTACAGAAACTTCAAAGGTAGATGGCACAGAAGGATTTGAAACACCTAATAGCCAAGGGTCATCATCTAAAGCATTCGTAGACATTATTAAGAAAAATCAAAAGAGGGTAGCTGGCAATCCCACGAATATTGTACCCATCAAAGAATGTGTGGCCACGAAACCCACAAGTTCAGTATCGAAAAACAATACACCAATGTCAATAAACAAAGTGAGTGAAATAAATAGTGGCCTTGTTGAGGTAGCTGAAAATGAGGAGAAAAACCGGAATAGAGAAGAGAACTGGACAGTCGTAAACAAGAAGAAAAACCGATATCCTAATAAAGACGTAAAGAGAGGAGGAAGTACTAGTGTTAACGAAATTCAAGGAACAGAAAAAAGTAAATATCTCCACGTATGGCGTCTACAAAAAGAGACTAAGGAAGAAAACTTAGAAAAATACGTAAGAAACTTATGTGGATTGGAAACACCTGTTAAAGTAGAACAAATAAAACATAAAACGGAAAGGGATTACGCATCCTTTATGATTGGCGTCCCAGAGAGTAAATATGACATTTTATGTCAACCTGAGAATTGGCCAATAAATGTGCAGTTTTGTGAATGGGTTTGGTTTCGAAAACCATTTCAAAAACCAAAAACCCCGAAATAAATCTACTATAGAAATATATTATCAGAACGTAAGAGGTCTGCGCACGAAATTAGAAGAGTTTTATGTAGAAATATCCAGTCATAACTCGGATCTATTTGCTATCACGGAAACTGGCCTAAACGAATCAATTTGTGATACGGAATTTATTCCTCCTGGGTTCACTATAATGCGATGTGACCGAGCGGATGGAAGAAAACAAGGCGGCGCGTGTCTCGTGGCCACACCGCGAATTGAGCTACGGCGAGTACAGGTACCGAGCGGTGTGAACATTGATAACCATGTTTTTGAATTAGTAGGTGCCACTGTTTATTTATGTAATAGGTTTTTGTTTTTTATATGTGTTGTTTACATCCCACCCAATAGTAGTGAGAATGAATATGGATTATTATTTAGAATCATTGAACAATATTGTAATACTTATAGGGAAGTGGTAGTAATAGGTGATTTTAATTTGTATTCGTGTACTACTAGCATTAATTCATATTATGAGTTTCTTCTGACATATTGTAGGTTTACCCAGAGCAACAGAATAGGAAATTGCAATGATCGATGTTTAGACTTAGTGTTGAGTACATTTGAGGAGGGGGAGTGTGTGAGTGTACGCGCGGCGGCTGCGCCGCTCGTGCCGGTGGACGCTTATCACCCGCCGCTAGAAGTATCCGTAAGCCCGTGTTTGCGTGCAAGTACCCACTTAGAGCCAGAACTGAGTACATCAACATCGGAAGCGCGCAAACAACATGTTAGTTGGAATTTTAATAAAGCCGATTTTTTTCTTCTATATTCAAAGATCGCAGCAGTCGACTGGACTCCTTTATATAACTTAGATTTAGATATGAGTTTAACGTATTTTTATGAAAGGATTTATTCAATTATAGATGACTGTGTTCCCAAGAAAAAGCGAAGTCGTATACGCTCGAGACACATTTATCCCGAGTGGTATACGGGTGAGATAATTCGCGACATAAAACTCAAAGCTGCTCTTCATAAAAAATATAAAAGTAGTGGTTTGAGGAATGATTACGAAGCGTTTGCTCAGTGTAGAACCCTAGTAAAACAGAAGATTTTAGTAGCACAGGAACAATATCAGCAACGTACACAAAACCAAATGTTGAGAGACCCTAAGTCTTTTTGGGCTTATATTAATTCTAAAAGAGGTAAAGCTAGTAGCCAAAAGATTTTAAAAAACGGACAACCCTTGACATGTGAACAAGCGGCGCAAGAATTTGCTGAATATTTTTACTCAGTATACAATGCAGAAACACCTAGATTAGATGTGGATGCGGCGATAGTGGAAGCGGGCAGTCAAAACGGAGCGGGGCGGGTTCATCTTGACAGATTGGAGCTGGAAGACGTTGTATACGCCCTAAAGAAACTTAAGCCGAAAAAATCATCAGGGCCTGATGGTATTCCGCCGTACATTTTTAGGGATTGTCGAGTAGGTTTAGCGAGACCACTCTTGCACATCTTCAATCTTTGCCTTCAATCTGCTGTGTTTCCCGAGATGTGGAAGATTACCCGGGTCATACCGGTACCGAAGGGAGGTTCGGGAATTAACGTTGAAGAATACAGACCGGTTGCAGTATTGTCAACAATGGCTAAAGTGTTGGAGTCTGTTATTCATAGGAGCATTTTTCAGCAAGTTAGCTCGCAACTCACAGACGCACAGCATGGATTCCGGCCGACTAGAAATACTACCAGTAATTTACTCTGCTATGTGGCGGATGTGGTGCCGGTAGTAGACGGTGGGGGACAAACAGATGCTGCATATTTTGACTTTAAAAAAGCGTTTGATTTGGTCGATAATGACGTCTTACTGAAAAAGCTAGCGGGGGTCGGTTTTACCCCGCATTTACTTAAGTTTTTTGCCAATTACATGAGTAACCGGCAACAGTATGTTGATTTTGCAGGATTTCAATCGAACGCATATTATACTAGATCTGGGGTTAGCCAAGGAACTAATCTAGGGCCTCTAGAGTTTCTCATAATGATTAACGATCTACCAAACGTACTGCAAGATGCTAAGTGTTTACTGTTCGCCGACGACCTCAAGCTTTATCTTCCTATCACAAACGTGCATGACTGTGAAAGACTGCAGAGGGATATTGCCAGAGTGGTGGCTTGGAGCAAGGGTAATCTCCTACAGTTTAATACTTCTAAGTGTGTGACCATAAGTTTCACGCGCGTGCACACACCCATCACATATACTTACATGGTGGACGGAGTGCCGATGAATAGGGCCACGGAAGTGAGGGACTTAGGAGTTCAGTTTACCACTGGGCTCACGTTTCGTGAACATATAGTAAAGGTTTGCAAAAAAGCATACAGAAATTTAGGATTTGTGCTTAGAATGGTTAAAGGTTTCACAAATATTAAAGCCATAACGGCATTATATAATGCTTTAGTAAGAAGCCAACTTGAATGTAATGCAGTTATCTGGGCTCCACATGAAGCTAAGTATAGTCTCATGTTGGAGCGAGTTCAAAATAAATTTTTGAGGTATAAATATATGAGGGAATACGGGGTATATCCATTTTACCCATTGATGTATCCAACTCTATTTGTCTTGGGTATGGTTGGATATAATGAACTAAGGGTCAGGAGGCAACTCACACTAGTGATTTATATCTTTAAGATAATTAGAGGGAAGATACACAATGCGGATATTTTACGAAGGATGGAGCTAGTCGCGCCAGACGGGTATGTGGGACGTCGTCGTCAGCCGCGCCTGCTGGCGGAACCGCGCGCGCGTACTAACTTACTGCGAGAGGCGCCGCTCACCAGCGCGCTCCGCACTCTCAATCTCATTGCTGATGACATTGACATATTCTGTTGTTCTTTGGGTGAATTTACAAGAACAGCTACGTATAGAATTTGTTATGGTTAAATAGTTTTAAGTATGCTACAATATCGCATTGGGTTTAGCCTGTAAGGATATTTGTATGTAAGTGAATAAATAAATAAATAATAAATAAATCATATTATTGCATTGATACCGGGTTTCCATATATATTTCAAGTTTTAGTTTTGTACTATTAACCTTTGAGGAGTTCTCTCGTGAGCAGACGATCCTGGCTGCACCACCAGATCGCACTTATCATATTATAGCATTGTTATCGGATTTCCATATATATTTCAAGTTTTAGTTGTGTACTATTAACTATTGAGGAGTTCTCTCGTGAGCAGACGATCCTGGCTGCACCACCAGATCGCACTTATCATATTATTGCATTGTTACCGGGTTTCCATATATATTTCAAGTTTTAGTTGTGTACTATTAACCATTGAGGAGTTCTCTCGTGAGCAGACGATCCTGGCCGCACCACCAGGTCGCTGTTACCATATTATTGCATTGTCATCGAGGTTCCATATTATTACCAAGTTTCAGATCGATTGAGTAATTAGAAGTGATTCTAATTTGACTTGCAAGATTTGATCTAAACAAACATACAAACATTGCAAGTTAAATAAAAGCTTGTAAAAAACCGTGGCAGCTAAGAGATGACCGGTGTCAACTGGCAGCTCCCGTTCACGAATATGACACATGTATCGGCACCATTCAGCTCAACCATTTTGAAGGGAGCGAGGCATGACACACTCAACCGCCAGAGTCATTCAACTCAACAAGAGACGTAGGTACCCAGGTAAAAACAGCTCTGAAGTACATTACATAGTACTCACACAATGTCAGCTATGAAACTATAAAGGGGGATTTTTCAACTGGTTGTGGATGGCTACATCCGAAACTATGAGAAATATTGAAAAATGCTGAATGGAATCTCGAGGTCGATATTGACGAAAACTAAAACTGCATCATTATATTTTAGAAAAATCAGTAATCCTGGCCAGGAATGGAACCAATTGATTTTGAAAAAAAAATCACACCCTGTATTATCACACTATTCGATAGTGTTGCTAATAAATCCAATACTGTCGTCGAATTCAGTTTGAGTCCATTTGAGTATGCCGAAAGAGTACATTAAAACCGGCATGACCCAACCGTTGAAGCTTAGAGATTATCGCTTCGAATTCAGTCTCGAGTCGCCTAGATCGTAGACAAAACCAGAATGAATGCCGACTTTTTTTTTTGCCGTGGTTTCTCGCAGTGTAACAACTGTCTAAGGTTGATACTGCTTAACCGGATAATCCTGTGGCGGCCAAAAATTACTTTTAAGTCCCCCCAGCCACGGCTTACAAACTAATGTTCAATTAAATGAACGTCACCAAGAGCACCCCCTGTGGGGTTCGGGCCTCGGCTTAGTGTTTCATTAACGGGGCGGCAGCAAGGGGCAGGCTGGGTCATATTATTATTAGGGGAATTTAAAGCTACTTGTTTAGGTTCGTGGGCTGGCTCGTCGAGCAAGGGTCGGGCGATAGCATTATTTGAGAGTCGCGGTTTTTTTTTTATCGTGATAAAATCATCAAATGAGTCCTCCCACCCAGGGCAGAGCGGTAGGGACTGTCAGACTTGTACTGACTAAAATCCACGGTGTCCTTCAATAGCCCTTTACGTACCGGGGTTACGGTAATCCCTTGGTCCCGCGACCCTGGCAGGCTTTGGCCCTCTACAGGCCCCGTCACTATGCTGACACTCTTTGAGGCGCGCGTGGAACACAACGCGCCGTTGATGGCGCCCGGGCATGGTCCATGGTCGGACAGCGAGTCGCCCATTACTCGCTGCCCGCATGCCCGCGCCTACGGTGGCCGGAGATCGTCTTGCGACGTCCTACGCCGTGGGCGTCTACCACTGCGGCTGGGGTGGAGGGAGGACGCTGTCCTCTCCCTCAGGCGGCCCGCCTCCTCCTTCACGGGCATGACTGCTTCGCAGAAGGAGGCGACCGCCTCCCTCTCCGTCTCGCCCCGCAGCATGGCCTCGACCAATGCCAAGCGCGAGAGGTCTCCGCCTATCGCCGTCGTGAGGACACGGCGGTGCTCTGCCCAAGCGGGGCAGTCCTGCACCGTATGCTCCACCGTGTCCTCCGGACGATCCTCGCAGTGGTTCACACCCAGGCGTTTCTTCCCTCCCTATCAGACACAGGAACCTCCCGAAACTTCCGTGTCCGGTGAGGACCTGCGTCATGCGGTAGGTCAGGACACCGTGACGCCTATCCAGCCACTCCTCAAAGAGGGGTCTTACCGCCGCGATTGCGGCGTGCCCGAGAGTCGCGGTGGGCCCCAGCAAACGCGGTTGGTACTTGTTTTTGTATTTCTTTAATGTGCTGCCTACAGCTATTTCCCTACAGCTTTCTTGGAGAGGAAGGAGGGGGTCGTCGGGTTCTAGGAGTGTGTACCTAGGACGGCGGATCCTTCCTATTTTGGTGGGGTCATATCGGGCGTTCGATGAAATAAGGGGGTTGGGATGTTTCTCGGCTGTATCGAGAAAACGCTTTGCAAGGTGTTTCATATACCGTTTGATGGTTGGGATTTTGAGATCGACATGATGGTCGTTCATTCCTAATAAACCAGGGCTTTCGGAGAAAACTTCTGTAGCGTCTGCATCCTATGGACGTGACGGGCTTTTGCATGCGCCAACACAAGGCACGCGAATGTCAGGATAGACCGAATGCATGCGGTGTAAATACGCAATTTTGTACCTTTTTTTATCTTGATAAAATCATCAAATGAGTCCGCCCACCCAGGGCAGGGCGGGAGGGACTGTCAGACTTGACTGTCTAAAATCCACGGTGTCCTTCAGTAACTAAGTGACAATTTGCTGCTTGCATTCCGCATTGAGTGGAGCCTACCGAGAGCGAAAGCGGCCCGCGAGCGAACCATCTTAATATGCTCACTGAAGGATAAGCGTTAGTCGAGAATGACACCTAGGTATTTGGCTTGCTTTTCCCAAGCGATCGACTTGCCAAACATAGAGATCGGAGTGGGTTCTGATTTATACCCCGGCCGGACACATTAGTTATTTCTAGAAGATGGTCGAACCTTCTGAAAACATCCATGGACACAGTCCCACACCTTCTGGAACATTCCAGATCCATCTGGAACCATCTAAATCAAGGTGGAAATTTCTAGAAACTTCCAGTGCAATCTTCAGTAGAATTGTCGAGAACCTTTTGGAACCTTCGAGAAGCTTACAGATTGGTCTCGCAATTCGATCGACGTAACATTCATAGCAACCCATTGAATGGATAAGGTTATTTAATAAATTCTAATTTAAGTATTGTTGACATCTCTTCATTGTTCCAGGCGTTGAAGACAGAGAGAGAGTTGCTGAATGTGCACACCTTAGACAAAAAACTGGCGATGCAGATGGCACAAGTTGACCGACTGTATGGAGACTACTAGAAGCTTCAGGTCTTAATAATTATTTGCCTTTGTTTGTAAGGTATCACAGTAATGCCAGAATGTACTGTGTCCCATAGCTACAACCTACATTATGTGGTGTGTGGACGTGGTCTGTGACCTAGGCTAACAACATGATGCTATCACACGGCTTCAACCGCGAGCCTACGGCCTTTTACATTTGTACAGACGCCAGACAATAACTCGAGTACAGTGTAGCTAGTCGACAAGTGCTTTTATGTTCAACTTCTTTGAGTACTACGGAAAAATATTATCATAAGTATTATACACACATCAAAAGTGTCTAGGGATCAACATATATTTTTGCAATAACTTTTCTCCTGATTGATATTAATTAAAAAATTTTTTAAGGATTCATCAAATAAAGTGTTTTCGTTTGTCACAGTAACGATAAACCAAGTCACCTTTGCATTAATAAAGAAATTTGCCATTTTCCTAATAAAGGGATTTTTGACATTTGAACCACTAACACAAAAGTTCGAAAAAAAGACTGAAATAACAGTTTTCTTTAAAATTTTATTGGGTAACTTAAACAATTAATAATCCTCGTTTCTACCGCGAACACTAACAACACAAGAACATCGGTTTGGCATACTCAAAATGAGTTCATCCAAATCACGCTGTGGAATGGCCGCCCATGTTCGTTGCAACAACAAAAAAAGGTCTTCTTGCGACTGGATACCCTCCATATTCGGCAGAGCTCTTCTCTGTAGCATATCCCATGCATGCTCAATCGGATTCAAGTCTGGCGACTGAGCAGGCCAGGGCAGGACATTGATGTTAGCTGCGGCGAGAGTCTGTCTTACAACTCTTGCGGTGTGCGGTCGTGCATTATCATGCATTAACTGAAATAAGGGACCGATTTGCACTTGTAGAGGAACGATGACGTCTGATACAATCGTCTCAGCATAAATTTGAGCGTTGAGGTTGTCTCTGATCCAAATCAACTCAGTTCTTCCGCCGATCCAAATACCCGCCCATACCATGATGGTTCCACCACTATAAGGATGGACTCTGATGAGTCTCGTTTTGGTATGAGACCGGATACAAGACGTATACGACACTGGAGAAGCCCTGGACGCCAACAGCGATTAAAATCCTGCCAGGAAGTCCATCCTTATAGTGGTGGAACCATCATGGCATGGGCGGGTATTTGGATCGGCGGAAGAACTGAGTTGATTTGGATCAGAGGCAACCTCAACGCTCAAATTTATGCTGAGACGATTGTATCAGACGTCATCGTTCCTCTACAAGTGCAAATCGGTCCCTTATTTCAGTTAATGCATGATAATGCACGACCGCACACCGCAAGAGTTGTAAGACAGACTCTCGCCGCAGCTAACATCAATGTCCTGCCCTGGCCTGCTCAGTCGCCAGACTTGAATCCGATTGAGCATGCATGGGATATGCTACAGAGAAGAGCTCTGCCGAATATGGAGGGTATCCAGTCGCAAGAAGACCTTTTTTTGTTGTTGCAACGAACATGGGCGGCCATTCCACAGCGTGATTTGGATGAACTCATTTTGAGTATGCCAAACCGATGTTCTTGTGTTGTTAGTGTTCGCGGTAGAAACGAGGATTATTAATTGTTTAAGTTACCCAATAAAATTTTAAAGAAAACTGTTATTTCAGTCTTTTTTTCGAACTTTTGTGTTAGTGGTTCAAATGTCAAAAATCCCTTTATTAGGAAAATGGCAAATTTCTTTATTAATGCAAAGGTGACTTGGTTTATCGTTACTGTGACAAACGAAAACACTTTATTTGATGAATCCTTAAAAAAATTTTTAATTAATATCAATCAGGAGAAAAGTTATTGCAAAAATATATGTTGATCCCTAGACACTTTTGATGTGTGTACTTTAGCATAAAGTTGAAAATGCTCGAAGCACAAGTTGAAGTCTAACACTAAGTTATATCTTTTGTGGACAGACAACGGTTGCAAGGTTTCGTTAGAGCTGCGTTCTTAAAGAATAGCACTGCTGATCAGTATAATTATCAAGACAGTCAACCTTGTTAGATAAAAATTGTGTTTTAATGTGCCCCAGAAATGAGTTGGTTTTAATTCGATTATCACCATTCCATTGTTAGGAGTTCTCATTACCAAATCTCATTCCATACGCAGTTTTTTATAAAAAGAAAACGTTGCCCCACACTAGGGGTTCTTCTGTGTCGTGGTTGCGTTTACAAACATATAAACTCACATACACAAACGCCCAGACCCGGAAGAACTACTTTATACAAATATTTGCTCCGTGCGGTAATCGAACCCGCGACACGTAGCGCAGCAGTCCAATCGCTCAGTTGGTTGGGCATCAGGTAAACGTGACCTGGAACGTAAAGGATTATTATAGGATACGGCTATTGAAGGATCACCGTGGATTTTAGTGAGTACGAGTCTGACAATCCCTCCCGTCCAGCTCTGTGAGGGAGAACTGATTTGATGATAATACCACGCTTTTTTTTTTTTTTTTTTGCGTGGTAAAATCATCAAATGAGTCCTCCCACCCAGGGCAGGGCGGGAGGGACTGTCAGACTTGTACTGACTAAAATCCACGGTGTCCTTCACGAGCCCTTTACGTACCGGGGTTACGGTGATGGGTAAGTCCCGCGACCCCGGCAGGCTCTGGCCCTCTACAGGCAATTGGTTGAATGCTAACTTTTTTAAAGCACCTTGGGATGCTTTTACTATTATTAAATTATGTGAACACGGAGGTGCTCTGACGAGGCAGGGCAGACCTCCACAATATGCTTCACGACGTCCTCCGAGCGGAACTTCCCGAAACAACCGTATCCGATGAGGACATGCGTCAAACAGATCGTGAGCACGCCGCCGCCCGCGCCGTGTCGCCTCCTCAGCCACAGGGGTCTTACCAATAGCGGCGTGCCCGTACCTCGGTTGCCAACTCGTGGAGACTTGGACATTGGTAATTAGACCACTGTGTCCATTTATTGTAGCCGTTGGTTCTCTTTTAATTAATGAATAAAAAGCACTTGTTGACTATACTATTATTGTAATACAACCAGAGCTTTTTGGTTGGCCAGTAATTAAAGGGTCTAGCAGGATAAGGTAGGGTCAGCGGCCCCAAAGAGATATTTCCAAAATAAATCATGGTATTACATCAGTGAGATGTATTATTACTATTGACGCGAATTCAGCCTTCCATCTCACTGCGATACGGAGATAATTGACTGAATAGACACTTTAGCAGGTATTTTTCAAAATTATTTTTTTCAGAAACTTTTGTAGCTACACTAATAAAACCAAAGCGGTTTGTTAGAGGAGGAATTGTTGTACACTATATATTTTTTGCATATTTTTACTGTCTTAATTACTATTAAAAATAAATAAAAATATTTTTATTTATTTTTTTATTCACAGTTGACAAAGAGGTACAATCACAGAAAAAATATATAATATAGCTCACAACGTCTAGTATTACCACCATAAAGTGCATCAATATCAAATGGGTGCAACACTTCCAAAAAAAATTAAAACTTTTCATGACCATCTTGGCTCGTGAGGAAAGTTCATCTGTCTTTTGAATAAATGTCCTTGTAAATATATACACCACCATAATATATTTACTATTGAGAAAAAAAATTAGTTAGTGGTCAAAAATGAAAATATAAAATTAATTTTACTAATTTTTTTATTCACAGTTCACAAAGAGGTACAATCACAGAAAAAATCTATACATATAATAAATCTGTAGAAGGGTCAATTCTGTACATTGAAAATATTGAAAAAATAAATAGCGGGGGGTGTTGCTGGATCGATACCAAACCCAAATATGTGATTAAATTTTTTTTTTGTCTGTCTGTCTGTCTGTCTGCCTGTCTGTCTATTTGTGCAGGCATCACGTGAAAACTAACGGTTCGATTTCGATGAAACTTGGTATAATTATTCCTTATTATCCTGGGCATAACATAGGATACTTTTTATCCTGGAAAAATACGTAGAAAAAAAATCTTATTTTTCAGTTTTATTCATAGACGTTGTTCTGTAGAACCGCGAACACACGTTGCATTACCCGCAGTGGATTCAACGCCGTAATACTTATAAGATGTCATTGTCAGAGTTACTCAAAATAGGGAAATAAACCATCCACGCGGAGACCGACATCCGCGCGGACGGAGTCGCGGGCGGAAGCTAGTATATAATATAGCTCACGACGTCTAGTATTAACACCATTAAGTGCATCAATATCAAATGGGTGCAACACTTCCAAAAAAAATAAAAACAGTTCATGACCATCTTGGCTCGTGAGGAATGTTCATCTGTCTTTTGAATAAATGTCCTTGTATTGTATGTCCTTGTATGTCCTTGTATTGTGTAGTGTTATGTTTATCTACCATTTTCCCATATTCCTACTACTACCTATAGACGCTTCATTTCAATCACCGTGTGCAGATTTTTTGGAATATTTCAATCTTTTCTTAGATAAACTATTTTATTGTGTCCAAGTGATTAATTGAACCTGAAACGTGTCTGGTAAATGTCAAAATTATGGCATGTTTTTTCGCAAAGATAATAAGTATAGGAGAGTTATCAAAACTGAAAATGAGGCAGTTACATACAGTGATTCGGTGTTTACGGTGATTGAAATCAAGGGTCTATAGTTAGTAGTAGGAATATGGGAATGGTAAATAAACAAAACACTACACAATACATATACGTACGTAATCAACAGAAATACGACGTGTTACGTCTTGTTCTTTACAAAGACGTTAAAGTTCAATAAATAATTTTAAGGCTCCCTATGAGTAAAATTAATGTTTTATTTTCATTTTTGAGCACTTACTAATATTTTTCTCAATAGTAAATATATTATGGTGGTGTATATATTTACAAGGACATTTATTCAAAAGACAGATGAACATTCCTCACGAGCCAAGATGGTCATGAACTGTTTTTATTTTTTTTGGAAGTGTTGCACCCATTTGATATTGATGCACTTAATGGTGGTAATACGAGACGTCGTGAGCTATATTAAATATTTTTTCTGTGATTGTTGTGAACTGTGAATAAAAAAATTAGTAAAATTAATTTTATATTTTCATTTTTGACCACTAACTAATTTTTTTTCTCAATAGTAAATATATAATGGTGGTGTATATATTTACAAGGACATTTATTCAAAAGACAGATGAACTTTCCTCACGAGCCAAGATGGTCGTGAAAAGTTTTAATTTTTTTTGGAAGTGTTGCACCCATTTGATATTGATGCACTTTATGGTGGTAATACTAGACGTTGTGAGCTATATTATATATTTTTTCTGTGATTGTACCTCTTTGTGAACTGTGAATAAAAAAATAAATAAAAATATTTTAATTTATTTTTAATAGTAATTAAGTCAATAAAAATATGCAAAAAATATATAGTGTACAGCAATTCCTCCTGTAACAAACCGCTTTGGTTTTATTAGTGTAGCTACAATAGTTTCTGAAAAAAATAACTTTGAAAAATACCTGCTAAAGTGTCTATTTAGTCAATTATCTCCGTATCGCAGTGAGATGGAAGGCTGAATTCGCGTCAATAGTAATAATACATCTCACTGATGTAATACCATGATTTATTTTGGAAATATCTCTTTGGGGCCGCTGACCCTACCTTATCCTGCTAGACCCTTTTAAATTCTAAAATGTGTTCTGAAATAAACCCTAATTCTTGAGTATAATAAAAAAAATAGGATTCGGGACCCAACTATTGTATATAAGGTTCTTCATCTCCCATTTAATGGGGTAATAATTGTATCGTTGTATCTAAGTTATTCTCACTATTTTCGATGTAACTACGGTTAAAAGATAGGTCTTTCGGATTTAAAAACGTTATGTAGGCATAACGTTTAAAATACGTAAAGATCGTTTCGTTCACGTATTTTTTTTTAACATATTTAATTGTTTCAATATATTAAATTAGAGGCAAGGCACATAACGCCGATATATTAGAATTAGTGTGTTTGAGTGTGACCAGACAGAAATGCGTGGCGGAAACGGTGGCCGCAGCTACTGGCTGTACAAATCTGTTAAATGAGGAGCCCTTGATGCGGCCGATTCAATCACATTCTTAAGAAGAGATGCGATTGGTATTTTCTCCATACAAACGCTCTCACCTGTTTAGATACGTTATTTTCATAAGAACCAGATCCCTCAAAAATTACTCAAAATTGCCCTTAAATCAACATAGGCGCGTAGTGCGCATATTTGACAACTATTAATTAAAAAAAACGGGCTCAGTATTATATTATCCTCCTTATTCAGTTTATAATAGTACATTATTATCCTAGGGTTGAAAGTAACTTATTTAGTCCCTAGACGTGTTGACGTGTTTGGCGCCCGTAACCTAGTAATAGTTCGAGGGACTAAATAAGTTTTACGCCTGTACTTTTAATTACGAATACGAGGAAAGTCAAAATAAGAACATAAATTGTTATTAGTTAATGAAAAAATATTGTTATTAGTTAATTTTTCCGACCTCTGGTCGTCAAAAAATTTTTGGAACTGAATTATATTAAAGTCATGATATATATTCTTAATACGGAAGACTAACAGATAAAATAAACAGAATAAAACAGTGTGTGAGACTGACAGCCAATGAAGTCTTCACTTTTAGAAGCAGATTGGAAAAGTGAGTGTGAAAAACACTCAATACTAAGAGGCTGGATATCAGCAAAGCTTCATTTACATTGCCATCCAACGTGTCAATGCTGTCAGTGTTCTGGGCAGTTATCCCGTTGACAGCGATGTGGATGAACTTTTTGACGCACTTTGTTAGTTACATTAATTACTATTAGGTTAGTTAATTAAGAAAAGGTATTCATAAGAATAAAAAAAATCATTCTTTTGAATCCTGCTACATGCAGCGCCGACTTTATGTTATTTTAGGTTAAGGCAATCGGGTCTACACGCATTTTTTCTTTATCTAATAATTTATGTTTTTATTTTTACTATTCTCGTATTCGTAATGAAAACCAGCGTTTACCTCGGGCAGTGCAAGGGCGCTAAAGGTAACTTTCACCCCCTAGGATAACAATGTAAATACTATTTAAATTGGTCCAATAGGGGAGAAAGAAATAGGCGAGAGCAAACTTATTAAACCCCAATGGTTCGTTAGGGTTAAGGCAATTCATAATAGTTTCATCAAAATTATGTACCTACCTATGTTAAATAGTAGTGGAGTCCAATATGTGTTACGTTATGTGAATGAACCGTAGTTATATCGAAAATATTACGTACCCATTGAAAGGGCTTGTTGGCGGGCGTTCTAGATTTTTATGTTCAACGAGTGAATGACTGCTAATAGTGACGGAGGCTTTGAGTAGCTTCAGGTATGAAGCGAAGTTCCTACTATATAAGTACATATACTGTGTATGTGAGTTGATGTCGCGGTAATACCTACCGAGAGAATCAAAACACTCTCAATTAATTTTAAATGTATTTAATGTTCCTTAAAAACAGTATTAAACTTATATTCTATAAGAAAAATGCTAATAACATGAAGATATTGAGTAGGTAAGCTTTAACGCAAAAATAAATGTGGCTTGCAAAAAAGTAGATCAGAAAGTTAAACTAGGATATCGTGGCACAATGTTCACAGTGAATCTGTCTTATGTTGTGCCAGCACGTCGTGTCAGATCTCATTGGTATGTCCTTACATAGCATTTACCAAGAAAATTAAGCAAAATACGTCATCCATTTTGACCCTAAAGAGAAAATGCCTGGCAAAAAAAATATGTTCTATATTCAGTTAGATCTTTTCCACCTTGTTAATAAATATTTTTTTATTGTTATTTTTTTTTTATTTATACAATTAATATCATCATCATCAGCCTATAAATGTTCCAACTGCAGGGACACAGACGTAGAATCAGTAAGATTCGCCGTCCAAGGCACCCCCTCACCGCCCCTGATGATCCCACCACCATCCTACAGGAAAGTAATAGGGACACCAGTACAATAAATAAACAAAACAAGACAAAATCAAAACCGACTCCGTCATTCCGACCTCGCCGTAGAGGTCGTCCGCCGCGACGTCTAAGTCAATGACCCCCCCTGACCCTTGCAAAGCCAGCCCGCGAGCTGAGCTATTAGGTTCCAAATTAGCCCCTAATTAATCTATTGAGATCCAGCCTGTCCCTTGCTACCTCTCCCAGCGACGCCCTAAGCCGAGGTCCGTACCCCACAGGGGGTGCCCTTAGCGAGTGGTCGCTTAGTTTTTAACTAAGTTTGTTGCCCTGGCTGGAGGCCTTAAAATCTTAAGGCATCCACAGAAAAGTCCGGTTGAGCAGTACACGACCTAATAGAGGTCGACCTGCGAGATGCCATACCAAAAAAAAAAAAAAAAAAAAAAAGACACAGACGTCTTCTGTGTGAGAGGGAGTGGGCCGTCATCCACCACGCGGGACCAGTGGGGTTTGGTAGATGGCACAGTTTTTTTTCAAACTTAATTTAAAAAAATGTAGTTAAAGTTATACATATCTATACATATAATAAATCTGTAGAAGGGTCAATTCTGTACATTGAACATATTGAAAAAATAAATAACACCCCCCGGTGTTGCTCGATCGATACCAAACCCAAATATGTGATTAAAAATTTTTTTGTCTGTCTGTCTGTATGTGCAGGCATCACGTGAAAACTAACGGTTCGATTTCGATGAAACTTGGTATAATTATACCTTATTATCCTGGGCATAAAATGGGATACTTTTTATCCTGGAAAAATACGTAGAAAAAAAAATCTTATTTTTCAGTTTTATCTACAGAACGCGAGCTCAACAGCAGTAGCTCAATAGAGGGATCTCCTTAATTATTATAGGCTTAGCCGTATTTGGGTCCAATAGATATTTATAAGATGTCATTGTCAGAGTTACCTACTCAAAATGGAGAAATAAACCATCCACGCGAAGACCGACATCCGCGCGGACGGAGTCGCGGGCGTAAGCTAGTTGCATAATATATCTATAGCAATGTTCATTAATCTCCTACCAATTAATCGTTTTTAGGGTTCCGTACCTCGAAGGAAAAACCGAACCCTACCAGGATCATCTTATTGTCCGTCCGTCTGTCAAGACCCTTTTTCTGAGGAACACGTGGAGTTTTTAAGCTGACATCAAATACTCAGGTCCACTGTCCCTTACAGCTGTGAAAGAGTGAAACTTCTAAGCCGAGGCAATCAACAGATACAGCTGATTATGCCGCAAACCGAAACTCGCAAGGGAATCAAAACCTACAGGGTATTATTAACTCAGAATCTTGAACCGTGAAGTCCGACTCACACTTGGACCTTTTTTTCGTAATCTGGGGACATCAAAATCTGTGTCAAAAGTTCCTTCCCAATCAGACACAAGAACCTCCCGAAACATCCGTGTCCGGTGAGTACCTGTCAAGCGTAAGGTGAGGAAGACGTGGCGCCTCTCCAGCCACTCCTGAACTGAAAGAGGGTCTTACTGCCCTTATAGCGGCTTGCCCGTATTTCGGATGCTAAGTTATAAAATTATAGCATCGGTTCCGTGGCCGAAACAAAATTTTGTGGTTCGGATTATTATTTACCAAATAAAACTACCGGAATAAAGACGGATTTATTTATTTATGAAAATTTTAATGTTAATAATTAGCTTTACTTATATATAATTCCTAACGTGTGGGTTAGGTACACTACAGCACACTCAGGTAGTCTAGTAAAACTAGTAAATAATTGAAGAGAAAACTCTTTAAATGCAATAAGCAATCTTAGAATATTAACTATTAGACTGTTTTTTTTTAAACTTTACCCCACTCTGTGAAATTCTCCAGTATCGTGGGTGCGTTTACAAACAAACTCACAAATCCGGAAGGTACGTTGACAGTAGGTGTAGGTACAGTACCTAACGGACATAGGGTTTACCCTTAAATGGAATTTATTCCATCAACAAAAAAACAACTCAATACATCATAATTATACAAACCTCCACGTGTACCTACCATCCGAATTGATTGTCAGTCTTAATAAGGCGAGGCAAAAGCTAGAAATAATAATAGGTACGATTTTGTTCCATCATTAGACAAAGATCTTTAGACTGCTGTGTCTCTAGTCTGCGGTCAGCCTATAAAAGTTGTTACGGACGCAGTCAGACAGCTGAAGTAAAACAGCATGCGTTTCATTATTGTGAAACGTAGGCACTAGTATATTATGAAGGAAATTTCAACTTTAAAAGTAGCTGTGATGACACGTGGTAGGATTTTTATAAGTATAAACTCATAAGTACATAGGTAGACTAAATTCCATCCTTATTAAAGTTTAAGTTAAAGTTTGTCCAATAAAAGAGTGGTCAGAGTTGTCTTGGTGGGTACACTACGATAATACAAAAAACTTTATTCCGAAATTCACAAATACGAATTTCAATTCCGATTGGTTCAAAATTCCTAATACTTCTATCAACTCCGATTGATCATTGTTCCTATTTTCATAATTTCAAAATATTAATATTCCTAACGTTTAAAATTGCACTTCTCAAAATATCGAGTTAAATTAGATCGAATAACAAAATTCGGACTTAATGATGATTGTCCATGAAAACGATGGTCAAATAATTCTATGTGTATATAGAATTTAATTTAAACCTAAACATTAAAAACGCTATGTCATCATCATCATGTCAGCCATAGGACGTCCACTGCTGAACATAGGCCTCCCCTATAGATCTCGACATATACCGGTTGGAAGCGACCTGCATCCAGCGTCTTCCGGAAGACGCTCTCCTGTAAACCTCTGTTTTTGACATGTCCGTTTGTACGTAGGGACCCCCCCGTCGACAAACACGAATTCCGATTATTAAAATACTGATTAATTAGAATACCGAAACGGAAAATCATTCTAAGTCTAATTGCTGATTACAACCTACTATGGTAGATCGACGGAAACTACGCAGGCTTCAATAACACTCTAGGAGTAGGGTAGACAGAACCACGTGGAGCCGCTTTTGCAGCGATTAGTTTCTGTTACTGACTTTGTAGAATGGGATTAGTTTGTTCGGAGTTTTGAAAATCGGAATATCGTTTTGCGGAACGAGAACCCATCGAGCATTACATTTGTCGAATATGTGTAAATCGGAAAACGACAAATCGGATCTACTTTCGGTAAAATAAATTTTGTTATTCTTAATATTAGATATTGTAATTTGTAGGTCTTATGATATTCGAAGTTTTGAAAATCGGAACATCGGAATTCGGAATATAATATTTCAGAGTATCGGTGTTCCCTTGGGTTGAACACCCTAATTTCAGGAACCTCTCGTTTAAATTGTAAATATTATTTTTTGTCGGATAGTCTATTTATCGAGGATGGCTACATAACACGCTTCAAGCAATACGAGCCGAGTAGCGGGTGAAACCGCGGGAAACTACGGCTATTATAAAAACAGGTACATGTCGTTCTAATTTGGATTTTCTACGTATATGGAGAATGTTAAAAAAAGATGAATATAACCCGTGCATGGAAAAGAGATTCTTAAGGTCTGATTCCATACCACCCTTACGCTATGTGGTATAGCTGTGGCCCTTCGGGCTGTGCCTGCAGCTGGTTGTCGAGGCTGCGGCAGCTGGCGGCGCCGGCCTGCTGCTCCAGCACGGCGCCCGGCGCGCACCGCCAGGGGTCCGCCGTGTGCGCCTGCCAGCGCGCCAGCCGCGCGCGCAGCGCAGCCTCCACCTGCTGTAGCGCCGGCTTGCCTGGAACATTCGAGCATCTCACTATATGTATTACTTCATCACTGTACGGTTCTGTTAAGCTACGTATATTCGACAATAACGCCATCTTGTTTTATCAATACAATTTTTACAAAGACGACACGAAAGGAAAGTTCTTCCTAAAATATACAGTGTGTTTGGTTTCCGATTACCGATACTTTAAGGGGATAACTGCTTAACTTCAACTGGCCGAACTGGGGTAGGATAATAGCTATTATTTTATTCATAAGTAGAAGTACGTATCATAAAAAACAAGGGGAATATAATAATTCGATAGAAATCAAGATGAGTGATACCATGCAAGTTTCTGGTCTCGGCGGGGTCGGCACGGACGTCATAGAGCTCCCACTGCGGCCGGTAGTAGTACTGCTGCAGCGTCTTGTACCACGGTAGCGGCTGCTTACTGCGCGTGCGATTTAGCACGTCCTACAATCACCACCATACCGACTCAATTACAATTAAGGGTAGGGTTCCCATTTCGCGTCAAGTCCGCCTAGTTCTAGGTTAGATCGCAGTGGTAGACGCCCACGGCGTCGGACATCGCCAGACGATCTCCGGCCACCGTAGGCGCGGGCATGCCGGGCAGCGAGTAATGGGTGCGACTCGCTGTCTGACCATGGACCATGCCCGGGTCGATGGCGCGTTGTTTTCCACGCGCGCCTCAAAGAGTGTCAGCATAGTGACGGGGCCTGTAGAGGGCCAAAGCGTGCCGGGGACGCGGGACTAACGAATTACCGTGACCCCGGTACGTAAAGGGCTATTGAAGGACACCGTGGATTTTAGTCAGTAAAATTCTGACAGTCCAGGGCCAACCCAGGGCGGGACCCTGCCCTGGGTGGGGACTCATTTGATGATTTTACCAAGATGAAAAAAAGGTATCTCTTCTTTTTCTTATTCCCGCAATGGCCCACTCACTAAATCTGGATTTATAAATAACTTTAACTTTTTTTACTGGACACTCTTTTTTTCAAATTAAAGTCAAGTTCTATGTTAGATGAACTGTTACCTGGAAGGTAGGCGACACGTATAGATCCTGGTCTATGGGGAAGGGCATCCCAAAGTTGAGGTTGTGAATCAGTTTGTATCGGCGCGTGCGCACTGCACGCATCGGGTAGTACATCGTTATCTCGTGGTGCGTCTGAGACGCGAATATTGCT
Source organism: Agrotis puta (assembly GCA_943136025.2). Taxonomy (NCBI): domain Eukaryota; kingdom Metazoa; phylum Arthropoda; class Insecta; order Lepidoptera; family Noctuidae; genus Agrotis; species Agrotis puta. The sequence continues at coordinate 18,926,418 of OW964175.2, read as the reverse complement.
TCATCTTCCGAGTATGGTGGTTCTAAAAAATATTACACCAAATACCTGTTTTAAAATAACAGCTACAAATCATGGTGTCACTTGACTGCTACCGAGATGTGTGTTTACCTGTTTCTAAAATAGGGAGCAAACTTTTTGGTTTATCCGGCTGCAGTATTTCATTGGTGTCCTCTCCAAACGAGATGTTAAACCAGTCCAGCACGGTGGGCATGACGTCCAGCAGGCTCACCATGGCGAAGGATGCTTCGTTCTTCCTCGACCGAGGCTGCGGAGAAGCGATGATCATCGGTTCCCGGAGACCAGGGTCATAGAAATTCGTGCGGCCCGACGGGAAGGGGATGCCGTTGTCGGACGTGTAGATGACCAGGGTATCGTCCAAATGTCCAGCGTCTTGTAGCTCTTTGAGCACGAGTCCTACACCTGTACATTTTTTTGTTAATAGGTGGGTAGGTTACTTATCTAAATGTTCATCAAAACTTGTGTCTCGACGGAATTCTTAAGAAAATGTACCTTGATCGAGTCGAGACATTGTAGTGTATTGTGCCGCGATGTCCCTTCTTGCAGCTTCTGTATCCTGAGTGCATTCAAAAAGAGTTATTAGCCATACTTACAAGCCGAACGTTACTTTTCATTTTGAGTGTCTCGCCATTACCTGAACAAAGAACGGCAGCTGCACCTGGTCCCACTGGTAGTATATCGGGTGCCAGTCCGGGATGAGCCCCATGCCTTCCTCGCCCGAGCCGAACCTCTCACAGAACGGACCAAACTGCGGGTCTGTGTGGCCGCAGCGGTGCGGGTCGTGGAAGCTCACGTACAGGAGGAACGACCTGACAGATAACAATTACAAATAGTCGCCTCGACATTATTATTGAATGTATTCCGGTAGTTGATGAGATTACTTGTTCTCCTGGTTAGCTCTGGCGAGGAACTCCCTCGTGAGCAGCTTCATGTGCGTAATGTTGCGGCCGACCTGGTTCACGTGGTTGTTCTCCTCGGTCTGCTCGTAGTCGAACTTGTACACGGCGCCGGGACCTACGTCCTTCTTACCGATTATGCCTGGAAGTATGTAAGAGTATGACATAAAGGTCCTCATTTATACGCTTTTGTTCATCGAAATAGAAGAATCTGTTGTTGGTACTTATTAATTAGTTAATGTTAGTGAGGATAGATGGATGGATGTGAAGCGATGGCATAATTATAAAACACATGGCCTAAGAGATTTTTTTTACGTAGTAAAAACATCAAATGAGTGTTCCCATCCAGGGAAGGCGGGAGGGACTGTCAGACTTGTACTGACTAAAATCCACGGTGTCCTTCAATAGCCCTTTACGTTCCGGGGTCACGGTAATTTGTTTGTACCGCGCGAATGGCCTGGGAGCTATATAAAAATAAGTAAGATTTCAAAAATTTGACCAATTTTGACAAAATCTATGCGAGAGCGAATGGAGCGAATATTTTGATCATTATTATATTTAAAATTATACTTGTTATTATCGTGAATTATACTTTGATTAAGTTACAACGAGTCACTGATAAGCAAATTGCAAAAAAAAAGGAAAAATTGAATTTCGCGGGCTACTATGGAGGAATCACCACCTTTAGAATTAAGCCAGGATCATTCAGTTGGGAATTCACTCCGCCAGGTGCAAAAATATGCAAAAAATTCAATTTCCTACAATTATTCTAATGGCAACTGGAGGCGCCCGCGTATTAGACTGGTTACCAATATAATTATGTATTTCACACAGGCGCCACGCTTAGCGCCTCCTACCTTCTATATTTAAGCAATCAGCTACTGTCTACACTCACCAGTCATGACATCGTGTTTGCGGAGCAGGTTCGGCATGCTGGTAACGCCGTCGAACGAGTTGAAGTGGTGCTCAGCGCGGTGCAAGCCGTACATGCCGTTCTGGTGGCTCGGCGTGCCTGTGAGCAGTGCCGCGCGGCTGTCCCGACACACAACTCAATTTTATAACATGTTTAGCTTTGTAACGCATTGTGTGACCACTTTTCATCGTAGCTACTTAATTATTTACGCTCTGCTGCGGGTCTAAAAAGATCACTTTAGCAATATCATAATACTTAGTATTATCTATATATATAAAAGGAGAACTGACTGACTGACATATCAACGTACAGCCGAAACTACTGGGGCTAGGAATGTGAAATTTTGCACACGGCTTCCTATTATAATGTAGGGGAGCACTAAGAAGGGGTTTTTGGAAATTTAACCTTTATGGGGGTGAAAAGGGGGAATTAGGAAAGTACGTAACCCACGCGGACGAAGTCGCGGGAAATAATATTACGGGCAGCCTATATTACTTTAGGAAGAACGTCATTTGTATCAAGTCACCTATGAAGAGAGCTTTACTTAAAAATGTTGCGAAGTTTCCGAAGCTTAGAATGTGGGCGATCTGCACTAGGTTTTTAGTCCCTAAATCTCTAAGTAGCTCAGCGTAGCGTAAGTAGGTACGGACTAGCTGCTCCAAGATGTCTCAATAAGTTTGTTTGACAAGGTTACCTTGGCGAACAGCTGCTGACCGAAGTAAAAGCATTATTGAAGAGTAGGCCCCGCTTGGCTAGCGCGTCGATGTTTGGAGTCTGGCATATCTTGTTCATGTACGAGCCCAGCTCGAAGCCTCCATCGTCCGCTGCAACAGAAACAATACGTAAGTAGCGTCAATATAGGTGTAAACAGCAGTATATAACAGCAGGTAATGAGCGTGATTAGTGTAGTGCAGTGTAGTCATTCTATAAATCAATTTAATCAGCGCGTCCGATTCCTGGCTAGGAATATTGATTGCATATAAATAAATAAATATTAATAAATAAATATTCCACAACTATCACACAACGCCATCTAGTCCCAAGCTAAGCAGAGCTTGTGTTATGGGTACTAGACAACTGATAAACATACTTATATATTTCTAAATACATACATATTATAGATAAATTACACCCAGACACAGAACAAATGATCGTGCTCATCACACAAACATTTGTCCTGGGTGGGAATCGAACCCACGACCTCCGGCATAGCAGTCAGGGTCACTAACCACTAGACCAACAGGCCTGTATATTGACCAGCTACCTACTAGCTAAACGACTAATAGCTAAACAACTTGTATCAACTTGTAGCGCCTGTGTGAAATATAGTTTATTATTAGTATAATACACAGGTGTCCGCAATAGCTATGAGAATAATCATATGAAATTGATTTATTACATATTTTGGCGCCTGGCGAGGGTTGAAAACCAACTAAATTATCGGGCTCATTAATTTTCCCTCTCTTTAAATATTAAAGCCAGAAAAAACGCATTTATATTAGCTTTGTTCAAAACCGTTTTGACTCAGCCAGGTCAGCATTTCTGTGTTCAGAAATATTTGAAGAAGTATTGAGCAAGTTTTCAAAGTGCCTAAAGCACTTTCGAAAAAATGTTGGTAGGTATGTACCTATCTCTTCAGCAACCCGTGCGCTGTGTGTACGTAGGTTTATTAGAGAAATAACCATGACCCGTAGACAGAGAAAAGTATAGACGAGTTGATAAACAGTTTGCAGTATGACAACACTCCCCATTTGTGACATCAACATTCTCTATTTCATGTGGCCACGCCAAACCCTATTCTAGAGGATACTCTATCTACACAATGACCTTCGCAAATAGCGACTTGCCAATAAGAAAAACGACTTAACAGGGTGGCGAGTGGCCTGTGACCTGCAGGTCTGTCTGCGGCATTTTTTAATCATTTGTTCAATCTGCCGAGTACCTATAATTTTTTAATTATCTATATATATATTTTAGTTTTAATTTAGTCATTTTTGTAAATATTTTACTTTTAATTTTAGTTTTTTAATGTAGTATGTAAATTAAATAGAAGTGTTTAAACAAGTCATCTTGAAAATATTCTTAACAAATTTTTAGACTTGAACCTCCCGCTTATGCGTATGACGTTTCATTATCTATTATCACTTTTGAATGTATTAAATTAATATTTTAAATTAATTAATATTTTAAATAAATATTTTAAATTCCTTTGTTCTCTTTGACTTCTCACATGAAGAGAGATAGATGGGACACGTACTAGCTGTCAAAATTAACTAATTGTCATTAATCATGGATATTGTAATGGGACTTTATATTATAGAAGTATTACTCACCAAATAGTATAAGAACATTTCTTGATTTAGTAGTGTTATCAGATAATACGGTTGAAGACAACGCACACAATAGCAGTACGTAAACAAAAACCGGCGCGCTCGCCATGTTGTCAGAGTCCGCCCAGCTGATAACTAAAGCATTTATTTGACGTATATTATTGAAGTGTTGGCACTTGCCGATTGCCCTACTTAAAGACCGGACACGCTTTGCCTCCAAAATTCAAATCCGTATTTGAAAAAGAAATTACCACAAATAACAATGGCTAGTCGAAAATCTATTTTGTATCTGTTCGACGTGGACGGCACCCTCACGAAGCCCCGCCAGGTGATCACAGAAGAACTGAAGCACTTCTTGTTAGATAAAGTGAAATCTAAAGTGGCAGTAGGACTTGTCAGTGGATCCGATTATGCCAAAATAGCAGAACAAATGGATGGGGCTGAAGTAGCTGCCAAGTTTGACTATGTTTTCTGTGAAAATGGTGTAGTGCAGTATCGAGGTGGCAAGCTAATCAGTTCGGAGAGTATACTCAGTCATCTGGGCGAGAAGTTGCTACAGAGAGTCATCAATTTCGCACTTGGATATATGTCCAAGATTGAATTACCTGCAAAGCGAGGCAACTTTGTTGAGTTCAGGTCAAGCATGATTAACATATGCCCGGTGGGAAGGTCCTGCAGCCAGACCGAGAGAGACGAATTTGTCAAGTTCGACGCTGTACATTCAATAAGACAAAAGTTTGTAGATGCATTACAAAATGAATTTAGGGGTTCAGGCTTGACATTTGCACTTGGAGGGCAAATCAGTGTAGACGTATTTCCTACTGGCTGGGACAAGACATACTGCCTCAACCACATAGCAGACCAGAAGTTTGAGGAAATTCACTTCTTTGGTGATAAAACTATGCCAGGAGGTAATGACTATGAGATCTACAATGACTCGCGGACAATTGGCCATAAGGTTATGTCACCTGATGACACGAAACAACAAATAGTAAAGTGCCTTAATATTGAAGAATAACCATTTGTAAATTGTGTAATATATGTATCATAAATGATTTGATTACATCATAAACATTAATGAGTTTGTTTTTATTATTTTATGCCAACCACAAGGAAACACATCATTAATGATGTAACAATACTGCAGATGACACACTTGCAGATAAGGTTATCAATGTTATTTTCAATAATATTAAATATATATGTCTTAAATTTTTGCTATCAGTAGTCACACACAACAGCCAGAGTCTAAACAAGTAGTTGTAGATAAAAAACAGCAATTTAACAGTAATTTCCAACAATTTATTTTAATAAAATATGTAAATATAAAACATTAAATGCCTTGCATAAAATATAATTGTATTAAAAATATGTACTCTGATTTACACAACATCATTCAAAATTGATTTCCAATGATAATGCTTATTGATATGTTGGTTTACCTACACCTAATAATATAGTAGAGCATCAGTGACCCTCATAGATAGGTTTCCTCTTCTCCATAAAGGATATCATGCCCTCCTGCCGGTCTTTCGTAGGAATGTTCATCTCATAAAACTTCTGTTCCACTTCATAACCATCCTTGATGCTGAGCTGGATGCCTTCATTGATGGCTTGCTTGGCACATCTGAGAGCTATAGGGGCATTGAGTATGATTTCCCTTGCAATGGATAGTGACTTTTCCAGTGCTGCATTATTTGAGCTGCTCTGAGGTACCACATGGTTTACTATGCCTGCAATTATTCACATAATATTTAATAAGAAAATTTAAAACCTAAAAGCAATTTTATTTTGAACAAGTAATCTATAACACCTACCTAAATCCTTGGCTTCTGAGCCACTGACAATTCTTGAAGTGTATATCAATTCTTTTGCAATGTTGATATTGACAGCTCTGGGCAGCCTCTGTGTGCCTCCAGCACCTGGGATGAGGCCTCGACCAGTCTCCACCAGCCCCAGCTTGGCTGTTTCAGCCACCACCCTTATGTCACAAGCCAGAGCTAGCTCTAAGCCCCCCCCTACTGCTACACCTTCAATAGCTGCTATTGTTGGCATGGGCAAATCTTCTATTTCTATGAATGTGGCTCTTAGACCTTTGACAAATCTGGCTACTTCAGCATCTGCCATCTTGAAGCGTTCTTTCAAATTTGCTCCTAAATTCAACAAATGAGAAATTGTTTACATTTTCATTTTAATGGAACTTGTTACTTGACATACAAAAGCTATTTATCCAATAAATGTATAACACATGCAAGATAAGTTATAAATAGGTATAATAAGATTGCTAATTAATAATTCTGAATTGTAATGAATGCTTTTTTTATTGTGATTTTATTTTTACTGTTTCTTCACAGGGCTCAGGTTCAACTATTTGCGCACAGGTTGTGCTGATGTAGTCAATAACAATTTGAAGGTACTATTTTACTAGCTGGGGCATTCCAAAGTGATGGGTGGGACATTTTGACTCATTTTTGCTTCTAAAAGAAGTTATAAATCTTTTATTATTCATAAAATGTCCATTCAAAATGTTTACATGCGTAACTAGATAGTTTAAGAACATAAAACTTACAAAATAATAATAAAACATCAATTACAGTATGCCAAAAACTTCTATTTTCCAAAAGTGACAAGTGGGACAGAAAAGTCACCCGACCATCTGAGAAGTTGGTTTAACCATTATGACAAATAAGAAACATTTTGTTAAGAGAATATGTGTATTAAAGCTTCTAGAATGCCTTAATATGATTATGAACTTCAGTGGTAACTTTATAACAATCTAAATCTAAAAAATATAATTATAATCTGTGCAGGACCGCAACTTATGATGGGTGCAACAAGTAACATTTGTGAATACAATTCATATTATGCATATTTATATGGTAATTTTAATTGAAATATTTATTAAAACAATGAAATGAATGCATATGTAAAGCAATAAGTGGGAAATAAAAGCAAATTATTTCTGAAATATTCAAAAACATGAAAAAAAAAATGTATAAATTAAGATTTGGTAAAAACACATAAATATGGTTGCTGATTTTTGACAAATTAGTTCATCGGCTTTATTATACTGTACAGTGCAATATCAAATTATTTTATTTTATTTTTGGCTGACTTGAAATTTTCGCTTGAATGCCCCACCAGTAGCCTTTTTATTTTTTTAAAAGACTGTTTACCAACTTCCATGGGGTGTTTTAAAACCCTGCATCTTACCTGCACAGAATATACCAGGTACCATACTGTGAAGTATAACAACAGACACCTTTGTGTCCTCTCTGATCAACTGGTTGACTTCTCGCATGGCCTCGATCATGTCGAAGCCCAGTGCATTGCGGTCCTTGGGACTGTTCAGTCCATACAGCGCGATGCCTCTGTCGGTCCCCAATAACTTTTCGTACACAACAGGACTCACATTTTCAGTATATTGTTGCGTCTGAGTCGATAATAAACGCACAGTCCCATGTTTAATTAATGAACTGCATTTATACAGCCTTGGGAATGGGATCAACATTTTAATTTATGTTATACTAGCAATAGTTAACTTCTAGAATGTTACTACACTAACAACCACCTATAATGTTATAATTATCATGAGAGTAAACAATTTTACTTGATTTCGTGATTATTCTTATCAATATACAAGATAAACACGAAGTGAAGTCATGAACTTAGTTGTTAGTTTCGAATTCTGTCAATTTCGTGTCACAATTCCGTATCACAGATTAGCTAGCAGTCTGTACGGTGCAACGTCATACCTGTCAAATCGTAAAAGTTTTACATGGACGGCAAAGAAGTTTCCAAGATAATAAAACACCTTGTCCTGTCTATTATTGTTTTATACTAAAACCTTCTCAAGAATGTAACGAACTCTTTTCTGAAAACCGCATCAAAATCTGTTCAGCCAAACGCGCAATAATCGCGGACTAATATACACACATAGACATACAAGTCAAACTGAGGACCTCCTTTTTTTAAGTAAGTTAAAAATGGAGTGGAGTGAAGTTTAGAGTTATGAGTAACGTGACCAGACGTCTCGTTTTGAACGTCCCGTTTTATAATAAAGAGTTCCGGTGTCCCCGAAATGAATTCTGGGACGCAAAATTGTCCAGTTTTCGGAAACCGTGCGAAAATTGGCAGCCGAGCTAGCTAAATAAAAATATAACTAATCATTTTGGATATTATATTATTATCATGAATCGCGGTGTTCAGATTTTCCGCAATTAATGACCCTCTCCGGTTATTGTTAAAGGGTTGTTTTTGGGGTTAATAGTTTGTATGACACTTCGTTACTACACTTAGGTACTACAAGTGCTAGGAGTTTAAAATTTTGCACGGGCCTTATTTTTAGGACGTAGATGCTCACCATGTCGGGGTTTTGCGAAATTCGATCCCTAAGGTGTTTGTTTTTGGGGTTGATAGTTTGTATGAAACTTTGTAATTACAAATACTAGGAGTCTCAAATTTTGCAGGGGTTTTTTTTTAAGACGTATGCTCACCAAGGCGGTATTTTGCGAAATTCGACCCCTTAATAAATAAAAATATTTGGGGTTGATAGTAGAGGTCCTTAATTTTGCAGGGGGGTTATAATTAGGACATGTTCTCACTAAGAAAGGATGGTGCAAAATTCGACTCATAACACAGAATATATAATAGTACCTAAAGGTACAGAAGTGTTACTCCCAAAAAGAAAACAAACAAATGTAAAATCTATGCACGAAAGAATAGAGTCCATTTTTACTTGCACCCGCATCACCCACCTACTTTTATAATAGCCTAAACTTCCCGTGCGCAAGCAAAAATGAACTGAATAGTGACGCGCGAGAGTTCATTTTAGTTTATCTGACGCCAACGACATTAAAAGGTTACTGTCGGTCAAGCTCAATAGGGTTGCGACTCGCGAGTTTGGGCACAGTTAGGTAGGAATACGTATTTTATGCATTGTTTAATAACATTATTAATTAACATAAATATATATCAGTTCCGTTTCAATCCGTTCTGGCCAAGTTGTAGTCATAACTTTAAAGATCGATTGTTATCGTTTACGGCAAAATAGGTAACTAGTCCTTATCATTACATTCATTTCATTGTCACAGGCCCCGTGTTGCGTGTCTTTGTAGGTAAGTAGGTAAAAAATTCGCGAAGAGAATTACGATCGCTGACCTTGAATGCGTAGTGTAGCCATTTTCTGAGTTTGAACGTGTCTAAACAATAACGTAAACATCTTCCTACTTTCTACCGATCATAATTTGACCTACCTACGTATTCAGCTTAGGTGAGTGAGAGTGATGTCAGGTTTGATATTCGTCTATTTTATTTATCTTGGTCGTCTTGTAGGCCAAATTTGTAACCTACCTAATCATACTGATCATGATTACTAGCCGGTACTTGAATGACATTAATAAGCACACCACAAGCAGGTAGATAGTTTTTTTAACATTATTAAATATGTACTACATAGATAAATATTCACTTTTTTCCTTACCTTTCGAAATCACGCGGTAGTGTGTGAAACGTGAAGCTCCTATCACTGTCATTATTTAAACAACCAAACGTTATGCAGTATTTTCTTTTCTTCATCATATTTTTTTTTTTTATTTAAACTTATGAGTAATACAACCAAACACCAAACTTAAATATTATTTAAGTAAGCGCGTGCGTAGTGGGCGGCGCGCGGCAACCGACTAAATGGCCACTACGAAGTGGCCCCCGCCAGTACTTGCAGTTTTATACCTACACCGCGGAGTGAGCCAGACATGTGCGGCCTTATTACAAAAACTAAATAAACCTTGGCTTAAACCTGGTCTATCAAGTCCAGGCTTATCTGCAGAGCCATGGTTTAAATTTGACCGTATTTCAAAACTAAGTTAAAACGTCGACTTTAGTACCGTCATTTGAACGATTGTCTAAACAATTAAATCCAATATGAGTAATAACAATTAAATCTACCTTGTTTCAATCCATTTTAGGTGAAAATAACACAAAAACTACAACACATTTAAAAATTTGCTATGAGAAACTTTGACACACCTTTGACAGCTACTACTGTTAGACCATGGTTTATCGCAAAACCACGATTTGTAATAACGTTTGTGTAAACCGTAGTTTTACAAGATAAAACTTGGGTTTTTAGTTAAACCCCTTTTTGTAATAAGACGGAAGGTGTTTTAGAGTTGGTAGCTACTTAAGACGGAATAACGTGGGATGAAATTTTGTTGTATTTTTATTTAGATTTTCCAAAAGTATCCCATAAAGAGGGTGGCCAGGCCAGGAGTAGAAATTCACAAAAACAAAGTTCGAAAATCTAAATTCGAAATCGAGTGCTAGTATACTATAAAGAAACAGCATGTCCAATCATACGTCTTTTCTCCAGCGGAAGTACCTATATGAGTAATATGATTATGATGTTTTCAAGATAGTAGATAATCTATTTGTCCGGAGCCACTGCGATAGTTCATATTTTAAAGATTTTAGACTGTATAGATTCTATCTGCTGAATATAAATCAAGTAGTGTGGATTCCAAATATTGCTACGGTATTCTAAAATTGCGTGCATGCCGCTTTCATGTTCGTGTGCGAATGTTAAAATTAATTACCCCGCGAATGTGGGAACACTTGTTTGCGACGGAACTCGTACACGAATGTTTCGTCGAATGACGAGGCGAATGGCGTTTTTGGAATACCAGATAATCATCTGGCAACACAGTCAGGTCAGTCATGTGTCAGTTTGGCATCACTACAGGTCTTGAATGCCTTGAAGCCATGCCAGAAATATTATAAAAAAACATCAGTGTCAGTCGGTGTCAGTTTTCGTTTCGTTCGTTGTGTTTATGTAGTCTGTGATTAAAATCGAGCAAGATAATACCAAAACAACCAAACATTATTCTTAAAAGCAAAGAAATAAATTAATATAAGGAAAACGCGAAGACATCCAGTTTTGTTCAATTAAATTGATTGTAAGGTGTGCCTCATCAAACACTTTTTATTTTAATTGTTTCGCCTGAACTTCCTATTTATTTAAATGTTTAAGTATTTGTAAATTGTTCATGAAGAAAAAATAAATGTATTTAGCTGAATAAAATTATAACACTTTTTTACCCAATTTATTTATTTCAGTTACAACTATGACACGAGAACCTTATGTTGTTGAACTAGATCCAGATACAAAAACTAAATTGAAGATCTATCTATTTCAAAATGTACAGAATGTGGAACAGATAAGAAATAACATAGTGCAAGGCGTCTGGAGCTGTGCTGGTATTAAACCTCAATTAATTGTAGAACCCTTCCAAGTAACGGTTGCAGCGAACAGGGCAGTAATCTCTCAAAAACAGAACACAATGGTCACAAGAACAGTATTTTCTGAGATATTGTATAATTTATCAATTTCTAAAAATATAACACAGAGTTTGAGCAAATTTGGCATTGAGACAGACACAAGTCTATTGATTTGTTTTCTTGTTACTGAAGATTCAGATGTAAGTAAGGAGATTTTACCACATATCAATGGTGAATTGTTACCAATTACTGACTTGAAGGAGTTCACATGTACGAAAACTGTAAATAATGTATATAAATTGAATAATATACCCAGTCATCAAGACTGGACTGATGTTATTGTTAGCAGAATGGTAACCAAGGGCTTTGTAACACATTAAATATTTATAAATTAAACTGTTTGAAAATCTTTTGTAGTTTGGTAAAGAGTTCATTAAATATTAAAGTGTACACACTAGTCTGTATGAGTGAAATTTTTACCTTGTCTTCTCTTTAGTTTTCGTCTAACCACCTGACTGCTATTATGAGATAAGAGCTGCTTCAGCTTTGAAACTCTTGGACTCAAAAATGTAACTTAATTTTGTTGTAAATTAACTTATTGTGTGGCAGTAGCTAAATGTGTAATTTAAATTAATTTGTTGTTTGTTTATGATTTTATATATTTTTTTGTTTTTTACTACAAAATCATACCAAAAACTATTAATAATGCCTCAATATGACTACTTATACATAAAAGCATCGTTAAATGTTTTAAAAGCATATTGTCCACCTAGCATGTTCTACGCGGTACATTGTGGGACGGGGTCTATACAAATTTTCTCATTGTTCTTTCGACAAAATTAGTGTCTAAAAATCTGAAATAAAACAGATCTTTGCTAGGTTTATCTGGTTTTTGAGAGTCACACGGGGCCAACTATTTTGACTAATTAGCCACTAAATCTTTGTGGCATCAAAATTCAAATCAGTGATGAGGGCGAAGCCGGTGTCAGGTACACGACAGTTTGGAAATAGGACTTAGTAAGGTTATAATATTAAAACCGTTGTCCATACTTCTTGACTGCACCTGCTCATACAAAAAAAGATGCCAATTATGATTAACTAGCACTCCGCACGCGACTTCGCCTGCGCGTGTTTTATGTATCCAAATTTCGCTAAATCTGTACCACTGTGACTCCATTTGATTTTAGGTTTTTATAATTATGCGCAATAACCCATCTACAACCCTTTCAAGGGCAAATTTATTACACAGGAAAACAAAATCAAACTTTTTTTTTGTTGCATGAAGTTTTTCCACTGTTGTTTACTAATTTGGGTGCGCTGATTTCAAATCTACCCTCAGATTTTTTGTAGCAGCTCTAGTTAGTGAGATGCAGGTACCGTCTTGAATTTACATAAGTAGTTGGTAATTTCTATCAATAGCGGTGTAACTTAACAAGTTCCTTTATAAATTTCATTATGTCTTCCTCAAGAAGGACGTGTTTAAATAATCCTGATTGTTTTTGTGTTATTTGTGGAGAATATATGTTCAAAAAGTTTCGTTTAAATGTGTCGGACTTTGTGAAAAAGGCATACTTCGAGTACTTTGGGTTTCCGTTACCGTCAAATGCTAAACCTTGGATGCCAAATTTGGTATGCAAAAGTTGTGTTGAATCTTTGCGACTGTGGGCAAATAAAAAAAGACCCACTTTTAAGTACAAAGCTCCTATGATTTGGCGTGAACCATCCAACTATCACGACGACTGTTATTTCTGTGTAACGAAAATCATAGGAATAAACCACAAAAATTGCTCTAAGTGGATATATCCAAACTTAAAATCTGCCATAAGACCAGTCTTGAGTATTAGTGCATTAGAGCATATAAAACTGGGGTTGATAAAACAGTTCGTAAAAGCTCTTAAAAAAGATGGCGAATGTTTCAAATACATTGAAAAAGTGTTTCCAAAATTGAGTAGTGATAAAATCAAAGATGGTATTTTCGATGGCCCTCAAATCAGGAAGTTGATAGATGATAAAAATTTCATCAACCAGCTGTCATACTGTTGAGAAATGTGCATGGGAGGAGTTTGTTTGGGTAGTGCTACATTCAGCACGTTGAACAGTTGCTGATACACTTCCAGTGGCTTGGATGCAACATGAGTGTTAAGCTTCACTACCTTCACAGCCATCTAGACTATTTTCCTGAAAATCTCGGTGACCTGAGCGAGGAACAAGGAGAGCGCTTTCACCAGGATATTCGCACTATGGAGGAGAGGTATCAGGGGTACTGGAATGAACATATGATGGCTGATTATTGTTGGAGCATTCAAAATAGTACTCATAATACAGCTCACACTAGAAAATCCAAAAAAAGGAAATTTTATTCAAAATAAATATATATATATATTTTTTAAACTTGAACAATGTGCTTTTCAATGATAAACCCTGTCACTTCGTAACTCCAAAACTAGAGCTGCTACATGAAAACGGCATATATTTTTGAAATCAGCGTGGAAAATTTATTCAGATTCATGTAAAAAATCTCATGCAACAGACATGCTGTTTTCCAGTGTTATTCTTATACAAACTTTAACATCGTCTAGATTACCAATGGAGGGTAGTTTTAAAAAACTATTAATATCCATCTTTTTTATTTATTTATACTCATAATCGTACTAAGTTTCAAGTTTATAAACCCAAGGAATAAGATTTTTCATACAAACATTTTCACCCCCTTAAAGGTGGATTTTGTTCAAAATCCCTTCTTTATTCTCACCTATATAATTAACGGCAACTGCCATCCAAAAAAAAATGTAAACCCCTTTTCACTAACTTGGGGGATGATATACGAAAAATCCAAAAACACGTGTTTGATTATTTCTAATCTAGTATATTAATACTGACTTTCAAATTCATCATCTCACGCGTTATGATTTTTCCATACAAAGTTTAACATCGTCTAGATCAGTGTTCCGCAAAGTGTGTGCCGCGGCACACTGGTGTACCGTGATCATTAGTTGGTGTGCCGTGGAAAAATAAGGTTATCTTATAAAATTATTTTTAGTAAGAAAAATTTAGACCGTCTATGCTCAATTAAACAGTCTCATGTTTCGCATTAAATACCTTTTCTGAAATTTAAAGTTTAAGTTTGTTAATTAATAATAAAATTTCATTAATATTACTTAAAAACTGTTTTTTAATTTGTGGTGTACCTCAATTTTTTTTCGTTTTCCTAGGTGTACCTTGAACACAAAAAGTTTGCGGAACACTGGTCTAGATCACCACTGGAGGGTAGTTTAAACAAAAATAATAGTGCCAATCGGTGCCAATCCTTTTTATTTACTTATACTCATATTCGTACTAAGTTTCAAGTTTATAAACCCAAGGAATAAGATTTTTCATACAACAGTTTTCATTCCTTTTCACCCCCTTATAGGAGGACTTTCGCAAAATTCTGTCTTATTGCCCCCCTACATGGTAGACTGCAACTGCTGTCCAAAAGTCAAGTATCTGCGTCTAGCGGTTTCGGCTGTAGTCGAGTCTTAATAAAAAACCCTGTTCTTTTATATATATAGATAGACTAGCTTCTGCGCGCGGTTTCATCCGCGTCATGTTAGGCGTTTGGCCCTATGGTCCCGTCCCCATTACTTCCCTTGAGGAGCGCGTGGAACTCGACACACGGTGGCTCGGGCCTTGTCCTTGGTCGGACGGCGGGCTCCCCATTACTCCCCGTCCGCAAGCAGCTGGAATATGCCCCGTGTCTGGGGCGATAAGTAGAGGATGTCTTTTGCCTCACGCATTCCGACTACTCCCCATTCCCCTCGCCTGCCGCCGAATCCCTGAGGTACCTATCGCAACAACCGTGCCCGGGAGGACTTGCGTCAGGTTGAAGGTGAGGCTGAGGACGCCGTAGCGCATTTCCAAACACTTTTCAAAGAGGGATCTTACGACCGCAATTATGACATGCCAAGACAGTTATTATTTTGTTGTAGTATTATTTTGAAACTATGATATCTCCTTAGATATTCATTGAAATAATAAATAAATATTCAAACGATGTCAAGGGCAATTTTGTTCGAAATCAAATGCTTGTGATGATTAACGTAATTATTTATTTGGATAAGGATTAATATCATGTTAATGAAAGTACCTTCGCAAATAATGAATCCCTTAAAAACAAATGTTTTTAAGGGATTCATTATTTGCGAAGAGTTTATTATTTTAGAACTTTTCATGAGGAATAATTCTGTACTACATAATTTTGACGTGACAACGTCTTATAAATTGGTTTGCCGGGTGACACTTCAAGAAACTGCGTTACGCTCCGCTCGCGTTATGCGCTCTCAATGAGAGCGAGTGAGAGGCACGCGTCCCTTTCACTCGGGCATGGTTAGCCTAAAATTATTTTACCACTCAAAGTCGTTGTCACGTAAAACTTTCGCCCGTATACCGACTTTACAGGCAACCAATTTTTTTTCGTATCTTTAACCGTTTACGCAGCGCACGCAACGGAAGCTCTCGAAAAGGAATGTATTTTCCCGATTTTGAAACATTTCTCACTGCTGCTCCGCTCCTATTAGTGATAGCGTGATGTTACATAGCCTATAGCCTTCCTCGATAAATGGACTACCCAACACTGAATCATTCAAATCGGACCAGTAGTTCCTGAGATTAGCGCGTTCAAACAAACAAACAAACACTGCAGCTTTATAATATTAGTATAGATTACTATGAATCCCGTTTTATCATCATTGTTGATAAAACAAGTTTAATTGAAAGACACACGTTATAACCATGTTTTATTTTAACAACAACAATTATTATTATTATGAAAAATGTACATTTAAATTACATAGGTATTACGTAAAAGCAAAATCGATTACTTCATAGGTGAAATGCTAGTTTTAATATATTTAACGACCAATTGGCAACTTGTCCGTTTGTTCTTCACATTGACATAGTTGAGTTGTTTGATCACAATGTATGACAACCGCTTATAACTAAAAATAGTTTTCTATGGCCACACATTTCATTATTATCGAATTCAGTAATACATCTTCAATATTACCAAACTCTTGTTCAGTTAAAATCAATATATTCATCACATATTACAATCTATTTCTCATTAATGATAAATGCTCATTATATCACTTAAACTACAGCTACCGATACCGATACCCTCACATCATTGTGGTACAAACGTGAAATGATAAATATTAAAATTATCAGAATTACACAAGGTCATAATTGCCAACATTAAATCTATTCAATAAACGAACACAAAATCGTTAACTTATTACGTAGTGAACAAAACCTTATATTATTAAAAATGGCAGCTATTACTTATTGAGTCTTAGGAACTTTCTGTAAATCACAAAACAAAAATCATTTGGAACGAAAAAATATGTACAAATACCTATCTCTGCGTATTATCGAGAAGCTAACTATTATGTACAATTATGAAGTAGGCGATGGAGTACGTGTGTATAATAATTATGTAATATAATATGTATGACGTTGTATGTTCCATACATCTATGGAGCACCTCATGAACACTTTAGTGGCGTGCTACTGCGGCGCTTGCGCCGCTATGAATGAACACAAACTGGGAAACTAAACAAATAAAACAATCATCATTTCACATGATTACAATAGATTTAGAAATTTTTGAGATAGGTAGTCTTAAAATCTCGTTTTGTCAATTAAAAGCAATGGCAATTTAGCAAAAATGTTATAAAGTAATGAAAATAGTCTGACTTTAGTGTTATCAGAGAAGCTGCTAAACAAGGAAGAGAGCAGAGTAAAAAATTACAGTTTCAGAGTCCAATTCGCATCATTTAACGACGGGAACAAAGAGACACGCCACGTTCAATTTAGCTGTGTTACTTATGGACTCGCCGCGCACCAATCGGCTGTGTTATTGGACACTTAAAGAGGCTTGGCTGTGTTACTTGATAAGTGCTGTAGTACCCTCTGTTAATTAGGTTTATACGCTAATAACACAGTTTTCTTTTATACAACCGGCGCATCCACCAGCCAAGCCTCTCGTCCTCGTTACCAATCACTGTGTCTGTTCCCGCCAATCCTCATGACTGATTTTGATTAGTTATCAGACTACTTGGGATGCGTGAGGCAGCGTTTCCGTATCTATTAAATATATCACTACAAGTGCTCAAAAATCTGAGCCTGCGTAGTCTTTTTTTTTCTTCAAATAATAACAATAATTTATATGTGAAAACTAAACGCCTACACCAAAATAAACGAAATCTAAGCGAGCACTGCTACTTTATTTAATGAAATCGCAAAAAAGTATTGCATTAGAGGTTTATTTTTTTTATGATCTAAAATAGCCTGCGCATTCCGCATCGCATCCTTCGTCTATTTTTTAGCTCGATTTTATGTTTCCAGCACATGCTTGAGGCGTGGCAGCCTTAGTCTGACGTGCTCTTAAATGTCTAAACCGAGATAATTATCTACCACAAAATGTATTTAAAACAGGTAAGAGCTCAATCACACGAGGACATTGATAAAACAGACTGAGATCCCAAGGCCCCTATATCTTACTTATTTTCTCAGTAACGTTTACAATCGCCAAAACCAATAAAAATAACTCGTAATATAAAAGTAATAGCTATTCGTGGCACCCCTGCGAAAACTTCTCTCTATTAGCTAGCTGTATTGTACCCTGTGCACAAGTACAATTTTCACGCACAAACCACTGAACAGATTATGCCATTTGGCAGATACGTTGTCAGGTGCGGAGATCGAGCTCGCGACACGCTGCGCAGCAGTCGATCGCTCAGCCACTGGGCCAACCGTGTCGTCAATTTAACCGAAGCGAGTCCGAATGTTACTTGGGCACTAACCTTTGTCACTTAATTTTTGTGAAGCTGCCCATCAGCCAACTTAGCAGGTACCTATGCTATATTTTAAACATACAGGGTGTAAGAGATATCGACGCACAAACGGACATGGGTTCAGGACATGATTCTGGACCCCCCGTGTTGGAATTTTTCGTCAGTTTTTTCCTAATTTTCTCATTTTTTTTTGGAGGTTTTTTTACTTTAGACTATTCATAATCGTTATTCTTACTTAACCCAATGAGATTATTAATAAAAAAGTAATTATTTTGCTACTTTCACTAAGAGTAGCAATACTAGAAATGGGTGTTTTCTCAGCTGTACATAAAAGTTTAAATAAAAGGTCATCGTACACCTAAATACTGTGTCCAGTACCGCAGTACCTGTAGTACCTAATGTGCGGCACACTATTAAATTCCAACACGGGGGGCGTTCAGAATCATGTCCTGGACCCATGGTAACCGTTTGTGCGACGATGTTTCTTACAGACTGTATATTTGTTACTGAAAAAGTAAGTAAGGTAGCTTAAGGGGCTTTGGTATCTTGGACTAAAACGTCTTTTAACATGATTCCTTTTTTTGTTACGGTGTCATGATTTCTTTTATGCCCTTGTTCATCAGAAATCGTAGAAAGTGACGGAGATGTTCTAAGTCACGAATCGCTTTTAAATAAATTGTTAATTTTTGCGACGGATCCGTGGAAATACACAAATCGGTATGCAATATGAACGTCCATTCACTATAAGGTTCTTACTATCATGTTTTTAAATCAATCGTCAATAACGGGTCCGTTTGTATGAGTCCAAGTATACGACCGCGTGGCATAACACGCATGTCGGTGTGGTGTGTCCAGCTGCCGACTGTCAGTGAAGACGCCGGCCGTCGCTTGTCCCATGCCGTCCGTACATGTTACACCACGTGTACGTAGACGTACGAACAAGTACGCTACTTATGGCGCAACAACCTTTTCGCCACTGTGTGTTACTGTAAGGTCGCGGTTTTTAAAACCGCGTCCTTACAAGTTCGTATGTCTATCACCCATTTTACAAACATACTAGTTCACACAGTAGCTAGCAGTACAGCTGGTATATTGTCCTATCTTATTTACACAATCATTACATACCTACTTAAAGCGTTACATTTTGTGAATAATTTAATTTTTAATGCAATATGAATATAAATATTTAAATATGTTTTTTTGTATTATTTGGCTAAATATTCTGCAACGCGTTACTCTGACCATCACACTAATATGTGCAATTTCAGATAACTTCACGTGTCTGTGGGATGTAGTTATGATATAAATATGTGGTATAAACATGATATTTAATTCACGTACAGAATATACCTGGAACAGTGACTAGTCCATGGAGGAGGTTGTCAAGACCACACTAACCATGTCTTTGAAGCAGAACTTAATGGATATTTGTATTCTATTGAGCGCAGTGTGGTGTTAAATTAACTGATAGGAATACTGCACTGCCTTCCAAAATAAAACTGCGCAACATAAAATGGGACTGAACAGGCCATGACTGTCGCGGGAGCCACGAGTGGCGCGGACCAGGGGCGAGACTGCGGGACGAACTGGATGTCTTCCTTGAGAATCGCGACCAGCAGTTAGTACGGGTTAGTTAACAATCATATTCGTGGATACGCAGTCCAGCAATATTGGAATGAAATACAAAGTTTCCGTTATTTTTAGTAGCTCGGGATACAAACATTATACTCGTCCGAGAGAAGGCACAAGCAATTCTAATAATTTTGCAATGTAGTCGGATATACTCGAGCAGCCCACAGACATGTGCGCGCTCGTCGCAGCGGCCCTCGCTCACTAACAATAAATTAACATTACAATATCGGTATAATGTAGCACCAAATATTCTTACTACAGGCGTTCGAATTCACACCAGCACATGCGAATGTGTTCCAACCACTGCTGGAAATGTTAAATTGCACGTTTTGTATATTAATAAACAATTAAATCAAATGTAACATATGTTTCTTATCTCGTAACTATTAACTAAGTTGTGAGTATTTTTTGGTAACTTTTGATGACACTAGTAGTGTGTAATCGAACGCCGTTAGATTTATTTCTTCGGGTACATGCAAATATTACCACAAGTCAGCATACATGATACGTACGATTACACTATCATTTATATCAACTTGTAAGACAACCCTAAAATACCTATACACTAAATAAGTATTCAATGACATACTGAGTGAAATAATAGTTATTTATGCAACTGTTGTATAATCAAGGGTATTAAAACACGAATGTGGGTTTATCACACGAGGCGTAGCCGAGTGTGATAATAGTATCACATGAGTGTTTTAATACCTAATTATAACGGTTGCATACAAGACTTTATCTACACTCATGCTGTGAATCCTCTATAAAAGATTCTCATAACATACCATATTCGCATACCATATTCGAGTGAAAAAATGGCGGGATATAACACGATAAGACGAGTTGTTCTTTTTTCAAAATTTTAGCGATCTGGTGGTGAAAATGTCATTGCATGAGAATGTTCTTTTTTTGAAATTCATTATAACACGCGTTTGGATGATATAATGATCATTATATCATTGAGTGTTTTAATGTTGGCAATAAGCTAATTGTTATAGGTTCTTTTATAGAGGATTAATAGCATGATAGTAGATAAAGACTATTTAAATGTATCGTTTAGATTACACATGCTAGTGGATAATGTGTGAGAGACTAGACAGAAAGCATTAGTAACGGTACGACGTCGATAGGAAGTAATTAGGCTAGGAGTAGACTATGTCAGTGAATAGATACTTGTATATAGCTATGTACATGTGTCGTGCGGCAGACACTCGCGCCGGGAGCCCGCGGGACACCTGGGAACAAAACGTAAGTTACTTACAAATAGAGACAATCACTGTTGTCGTATTATGTAATTGTTTCTGTTATATAATACAAAGATAAATAAAATAATGTCTACCAAAGAGAATGTTGTGACTGTAATTCATTTTTGGCCATTTGTAATACATACATATTATAGATAAATTACACCCAGACACAGAACAAAGGATCGTGCTCATCACACAAACATTTGTCCTGGGTGGGGATCGAACCCACGACCTCCGGCATAGCAGTCAGAGTCATTAACCACTAGACCAACAGGCCTGTCATGAACGATTTTAAATTTATAAATGAAGAACCGCTGGACCGATTTTGTGCTAACTTCACATAAACCATCTACTAAATAGTCCGAACAAAGCCTAAACATTTGGTTTGGATAGGTGAGCCCGTTCTTGAGTTATAAAATTACAACGAAAAGTGGCATTGATATTTATATAGATAAATATAATGTAGCGTACGTGAAGTGTACCTGCGCTCACTGGTGGAAGGACAGCGGCAAGCACAGCGAGGGTCACCGCCGCGCCTCCGACACGTACACCGACACCGTGGAGTCCTTGGAGCCCACGCCCATCGCGCACCTGCACAGCCACCACGTTAGTACTGGGGCCACGAGCCGGACATGTGGTGTGTGGGGAGGGAGTGGTACCTGAGCGGGTGGAACGTGAGGCAGGACACGGGCCCGATGCGCGCGCCCATGAAGCCCTCGTGGAACTTGATGGTGTTCAGCGCGGTGCCCTTCAGGTCGTAGATGCTGATGCTCTGGTTCACGGAGCCACTGCCGAGTAACAATTCATTATACTGGGGCTTTCTTTCAAGTCGGCCAACGAGGAAAAATCCGCAGCCGTAAGAAATAAGGAAAAACTTTCTTAGGAACCTCTTAATTGATTTTAACAATTTTGGCACATTATTTTTTCGTCAATTGTGATTTGTCCATAAAAACTGGCTAATATTTTTTTAATGCCGTCTACTCTTATTTGGTAAGGATTATTCCCAAGGATGAGTCCCTCGGACTTTTAGCACCCTCACTACGTTACGGGCGCCAAACTCCGTCTCGGGACTAAATAAGTAACTTTCACCTCTTAGATAACAATGTATTATATCATACAAATTGTATGAACGCAAAAATTATCTAATTTTTATGATGCTATTTGATTTAGTCTCATGTAAGGATAATTTCATTGTATGGGAAGGAAATATCTAGGCAACAAAAGTGTTTGGATGGCCTATTTCATGAATTTTTTGAAGGCTTCTCACACTTGACCATAAACATTAATATGCTAAAATTGTTTACATCAAAAAGAGCTCAAGTCTCGTAAGAAAGTTTTTGCGTATATGTTATGTATTCGGATCTCCGTGCACCGTACGCACCAGGCCAGCAGGCTGCACAGCGGGTGCACGTCCACGGCGGCCAGCGGCGCGGGCGCACGCACGGTGTCCAGCGCGGCCGACAGCTTGCGCGTGTCGTAGATGCGCACCTCGCCGTTCATGCTGGAAGGAGGACACTTCGGTAACTAACTAGTCGTTCACGCTCCGTCCGCACTTCATTAGCTACGTAGTACGTACCAGCCGGTGAGCAAGAGGTCCTGGTCGGGGCGGTGCGCGGCCTGCAGCACGGGCGCGTGGTGTGCGTGCAGGGCCCACAGCGCGGCCCGCGGCTGGCGCTCGTCCCAGGCGCGTACGCTGCCGTCTCCGAATCCGCATAGCAACAGTGACGAACTGTCGCCCGCGCCTCCATCGACGTCCGCGGTGCCGCGCCACAGCGACGTTGCCGCCGCCTCGCATTCTGGACATGCACACAAAATGATATTTAATTTTGGTCTTGATCCCTCATCGTGCGGGCTGTGGCTGCGGTCGCGACTCACCGGTGTGGATGTCGGTGAGCAGCAGCTCGCTGCTGGCGTCCCACAGCCGCACGTGCGCGGCGCGGCCGGCCAGCGCCAGCGAGCGGCGCGCGGCGCAGTAGCGCAGCAGCGTGGGCGGCGGCGGGGGCGCGTAGGCCGCGCCGCCCGAGCCCGGGCCCACTGTGACACACACCGTTTACATTTATTCAAACGAGAACGACCATAGGAATAGCTACTTGTTATGCAAAGCTGCATAGTTGTTTTTTGGCGCGAGTACTTGAATTGAATCCTGAGTGTAGCGAAGCTTTCAAAGGTATAAGATTCAGAATAACTTCGTTGCCTCACGCAACACACAACTGTTCACCTCAGTACAGCGACATGCAGTGGGGCCGGCGAGCCGGTCAGTGTAGAAAATAATGTAATACAGGGTGGCCCAGAGAGAAATGCATTTTTGAACATTCAAGGAAAAAAAAAACTGTATAATTTTATAGAACTTTATTTATTACAATTTGAAGAAAATTAAATGAAAATTATTTTTAAATTTACTTTTTAAAAATTACGTCGTCCAAGTGATAACCTTGACGGTTACAGCATTCTTCCAATCTGGCATCAAAATCTTGGAAAACTTTTGTTAGAGTTATGGTCGAAATGGATTCCATTTCTTGTCGAATGTTCAGCTTCAGTTGCTGCAGAGTTGTTGGATTATTAGAGTATACTCTGCTCTTAAGGTAACCCCATAAAAAGAAGTCTGCTGGAGTGAGATCGGGGCTTCTTGGTGGCCAGGAGATGTCACCCCTACGTGAAATTAATTTTTGGGGGAACATGTTTCTTACCGCCTCGATGCTCTCATTTGACGTGTGACACGTAGCCCCATCTTGCTGGAACCAAGTGCTCCTGTTATACCCTCGCGATTCTTGCAGCTTTGGAATAAAAAAACTTCTCAGCATGACAGTATAGCGCTCTGAATTGACGGTCACCGCTTGACAACGATTGTTCTCAAAAAAAAATGGTCCGATGATTCCCCATTTCGCAATTGCGGCCCAAACTGTAACTTTCGGTGAGTGCAACGGCTTCTGATGTTTCAACCGCGGATTTTCTGCTGCCCAATACCTACAGTTCTGTTTATTTACAAATCCGTTCAGGTAAAAATGGGCTTCATCCGAAAACAGGATGTTATTGAAATTATTGAAGTTATCGCGCATTTCATTTGCAAATCTCAATCTCGATTCGAAGTCTTCTGCCTTTAGTTCCTGTACTAATTGCATCTTATAAGGATGTAATTTCAAATCAAGCCGTAAAATTCGATGCAATGTCGATCTAGACACTCCCAAAGTCGATGAACGTTTGCGCTCCGACATTCGTGGATTCGCGCGTACAGATTCTCGAACTCGCTGAATGTTTTCGTCGGTCCGTGCTACTCTTTGGCGACCGCGAGGCCGCATTTTTTGCGACGATCCTGTCTTTTCGAATCTTTCAATCCATTGCTTAATTAAATTAGTGCTTGGACACTCACTGATGCGCCGCAATTTGAATTCAGTACGGTAAGGCCGTCGAACAGTCACATATGATCGAGCATTCTCGTAAAATGCGCGGACACAAAACGCGCGCTGCTCTCCCGTGTAACGACTCATGGTGACTAAAATTACAAAGCCCGCGCACCGCAATGCAACCATTCCCGCGCCCCGCCATTTTGATTTTTAGAAAAGCGCGCGAAATCAAAAGTGCATTTCTCTCTGGGCCACCCTGTATAAGACGTGTTCGAATTTTGAGAACACTTTCTGCTCTAGAGCGCAAAATCGAGTTTCAGATGTTGAATGAAAAATAGAATCTTTTCGAGCGTGTGAGGTGAAAATATATTTTATTTAAAATAGGATTTTCTTTATGTTTTGCGAAAATTTTTGTATGTTATTGCTTAAGGAAAAGTATTAAACACATTACAAATATTATATTTTATTTTACCTTAAATAAATACTGAAGTTATCAATTTATTGATGACGTTTATTTCTTATCTGTCACGCGCTTGTGACACGTAACACTTTTTACCGAATGCGCATACACTGATGCTGGAGAGATTTCGGGACTATCTTAAAAAAAAAATACCGGGGCCCTGGAACGCAAAGTTCAATTGAAAAAAACTTGAGCAAATCAAGTTTGTTTCACTCCCCCGATGTGAGAGGACACATTTGAAGATTTTCATAAAAAACTTCTCTATGGTTATGTATTCTATTACTGAAATAACTACAGGAAAAAGTTCCTGCACTGTCGAAAAGTTTTCGATTTTTGTTCCAGATACCGAACATGAGTCTTCGTTAGTTCAAGGATATTTACTAGACATAAGATATTGAAGCCAAACGAAAATCTTGGTCTAACACGAACAATACAAGCGAAACTGTATGGTATCGCTACAACTATAGCGGTGATGTTATATATTTATACGCAATAACGTCTGCGTCGCGTTTTCGCAAAGATATTTTGTGGAACGAAAAATTCAGTATTCAGTGTAAAGCTATCAAAAAACGAGGGAATAAAAAATTCAGCTTCGAGAATAGTGGTTGCAGTAGCCTAATTGTTAAGGCGTCTCGAGTATCCAGAAGAAGCAGGTTCGAGCCCCGCTCGCAACTGAATTTTGGTTCCTCAAAATATCATAGCGGTTACTTTAACACTTAATGAAATGAACAGGAATCCGAATAGTTGTGTGCATGTTGTCACGCCATGCGCTTTCAGAATACATTTTATATGGGATAACTCGCACCTCGCTATGCACTCGCTCGCACTCGTATGGGAACCGAAACGTGCGAGAAACTCTCTCGATCTAAATTGGCCTTAACTGTGAGAGGATTGTGTACAGTGCTAGGTAACTGAATGCGTGTGTATGAGTGAGATGCCACATGTACTCACGGTTGGCGTTCTGCTTGCCCCTGGAGGCGGCCTGCTTGTCGTCGGCCGACGCGAACTGCTCCGACACCAGCTGCGCTAGACCTGACACCCAACGTTCACATCACTATCGCCACGCAACAACGACTCACACGAGCAGCTGTGTGTGCTGCGACACAACTTACTGACAACACATTCCAATCTAATATCTGTCGACTTACGGAGCTTACCCATGAAACCATTCGTGCGATTTGCAATTTTTACTAACTAAAAATGAAAATCGACATTGCTACTGGGAAATAAAGATACAATTCGATTGACTAGACGTCGTCGTGGCGAGCGTGTTTTGTTTTGCATCTACCCGTAGATGCAAAACAAAACACGCTCATAAGTCATATGTCGTAGTGGTAAAGTTTTATTTTCACTGTAGTTGAATCAGGCGAATCGCGTCGCATGGCGTCATGGGACCCTTAAGGAGCTTACCCATGGTTGTAAACGGGTATATGAAAAACAAACCACGATCGCACGACGATTTCAAGTCAATCGAATTGCATCATTATATCGTAGTAGCAAAGTCGATCGATAAGTAATGGAATCGAGCTCGAGTTAGTCTCACGAATGAGATGGTTAGTTACGTTCATGACACAGTGATGTATGAGCCGATCGTCATTTTTATGTGCACCGACATGATTGACAGTAACAAGACCTCGCATCTGGTCGAATGTTTACTTCATCAAAACAATAAGTAACAAGGAATCGAATATGTGTCGACTTTCCGCAGAGGTTGCTGCCCGGGTTTCGGGTGTGCGAGTGTGTGGGGTGTGGGTGTGCGAGTGTGTGGGGTGTGGGGTGTGGATGTGCGAGTGTGTGGTGTGGGTGTGCGAGTGTGTGGAGGTGTGGGTGTGCGAGAGTGTGGGATGTAGGTGTGCGAGTGTGTGGGATGGGGGTGTGCGAGTGTGTGGGGTGCAGGTGGGCGAGTGTGTGGGGGTGTGGGTGTGCGAGAGTGTGGGATGTAGGTGTGCGAGTGTGTGGGGTGGGGGTGTGCGAGTGTGTGGGGTGCAGGTGGGCGAGTGTGTGGGGGTGTGGGTGTGTGTGGGGTGTGGGTGTGCGTACGTACTGTAGACAGCCTGCCCGGGCGGCGGACGGTAGTCGGCGGCCGGGCGCACGTCGAGCGCGCGCCACGCCGCCACCAGCGCCGGCTCCATGCTGCTGCCCGAAGGCCTGTGTATAACAATTTAATTCACATTAATAATTTTAAATGGGAAAACACAAAAATAAACTTATATTTTAATTTTTAACTCAGCAAGGTTGCTGGTGCGCGTTAAGGTAGGCCAGCGCCGTGATGCGGCCCCGCGCCCCACTCCCAGAGCCTGGCATGTTACCTGTAGATGGCGAGGTTGCCGGTGTGCGAGGCCACGGCCAGCAGCGCGTGCTGGTGCGCGTTAAGGTAGGCCAGCGCCGTGATGCGGCCCCGCGCCCCAGTCCCAGAGCCTGGCATGTTACCTGTAGATGGCGAGGTTGCCGGTGTGCGAGGCCACGGCCAGCAGCGCGTGCTGGTGCGCGTTAAGGTAGGCCAGCGCCGTGATGCGGCCCCGCGCCCCAGTCCCAGAGCCTGGCATGTTACCTGTAGATGGCGAGGTTGCCGGTGTGCGAGGCCACGGCCAGCAGCGCGTGCTGGTGCGCGTTAAGGTAGGCCAGCGCCGTGATGCGGCCCCGCGCCCCAGTCCCAGAGCCTGGCATGTTACCTGTAGATGGCGAGGTTGCCGGTGTGCGAGGCCACGGCCAGCAGCGCGTGCTGGTGCGCGTTAAGGTAGGCCAGCGCCGTGATGCGGCCCCGCGCCCCAGTCCCAGAGCCTGGCATGTTACCTGTAGATGGCGAGGTTGCCGGTGTGCGAGGCCACGGCCAGCAGCGCGTGCTGGTGCGCGTTAAGGTAGGCCAGCGCCGTGATGCGGCCCCAGGCGCGTCGCCACGAGCCCACGCACAGCTTCGCTGCCGTGCCCCAGTCCCAGATCCTGATACACAAAACAAACCACGTTTTTGAACGCCATAATCACACAAGATTGCCTGTCTCAGACTCATAACAACCGTGCTTCGTTGTTTAAACAAGATATTATATAATGTTTTTTATTTTACTTTTTTTAGTTCAAACTCTTGTCATGATACCAGCCCGTTATGCAATACAAAAAATGAATTTGTTTGCCTAATTGACTATAGGGACAGCATGCGACTGGTAAATATGTAGTGGGTAGGTCGGTACTGACCCGAAGTTGTCCTTGGAGGCCACGGCGGCGTGCTGCTCGTACGGATGGAACAGCACCACGGCCGGCGGCAGCGGGCAGCGCGAGTGGAAGGCCTGCGTCTCCAGCCGCGTCACGCGCGCGCGCAGCAGGCCTGTGGGGACGATAGGATAGATCACACCACCAATCACATCTGCGTATATTGGTCATAGGTCCGCGACCAATGCCAATGTCAGCACAGTAAGTGAAAGTGTCTGACATAATTTCAGCACTTTCTTCGGCTGACAGCCCATCACGAGTGAACTCTTTGGCGTGACATGCAAAAAGCGATCTAAAGAATTCCCAATTAGCACCTTTACTTTTGTACCTAAAGTTAGTAATGACATGTGAGGAACCCTGAATAGAAACCGGAACAAATTTGTACACGATCAAGCGATGATCACTACAAGACGCGTCCGGTAGGACACGCCACCTATCCAAGTGTACGTCTGCACTAGAAAGTGTGACGTCAATACAAAATTCGCCCATTTGGCTGCAAAAAGTAGGTAGGTGGTGCGTAGGGGGGTATGAATAGTGAGGTTCATTTTAGCAATGAAGTCTTCAACAGCGCAGCGCCTTTCGTAATCCGTGGGCCGAACTTTGCCATACCACAGGGACGACGACGCATTAACGTCTGCGTCTACGATAACTTTGCAGCCCGCAAGTGACCGCAAGTTGTGACGGACATTATGTGTGTGAGGTGCAACAGGGTCTGAATATTGAAAGTAGCAGCTCACAAAGTAAACTTTAAAAGTAGGGGATGAGACTTCGGCTACTGCACAATGCGACGTCATGAGGTTACGTAAAGACGTTAATGTATAGTTAGAAGAACGCGACACGTAAATTCCGGCTCGTGGCGTATCATCCAACTGAAGGTTATGACGTAAGCGCCTGTTTTGGTATTGTTCTTGAACCAGTACAATGTCTAAGTTATAATCGATAATTAATTTGTCCAATTCAGATGTCGCCACCCTATCGTTGTGTAGATTTAATTGACCTATTATTAAACTATCCATTATATTAGTAATTAGTGTTGCGTATTAACTGTTCGAGCCTAACTTTATAGGTGGTACACTGTTGGGACCCGCACCGATGGTCAAACGGTTTTTTAATACGTTTACACGCCGCACATACTGGTGTAAAATTTAAATTATCTTAATGCGGTCATTCTTTTGTTTCATGTGCTTCAGAGCAGTTAGCACAGGTAAGCGATTTATTAACGCAGTTATTTTTTCACGTGACCGAACTGCTGGCAATGTAAACAACGAACTACATCGATATCATCAAAAAATCGGCAAGTCGCGAAGTCAATAAAAAGCTTCTCTTTGGTACTAATTAAATGCTTTCGTATAGCGTTGTCGATTTCAATGCCTACCCACTTCCGACCATTATCTAATGGAAGTCTACGTATAATTTTCGTCGACTTAATAAACTCTTCCTCCTTCTCCTTCTTCCTCCTTCCGCAGCAGGCCCGCGGACAGCCACTCACCAGCCGCCTCCTTGCGCAGGCGTCGGTTCCTCGCGTACCGCCACACTCGCTCGTGGTGCGGCCTGCTCTCGCAGTCCGAGCGCCAGTTGTCGCCGCCCTCGGGCCGCGCGAACGCCGACGACGCCCACTCTACGAACTGCGTCGTCACTATAGCTTTCTTCGCTGGTTGACCTGAATAGAAAGTCATCATTTGTTTATACTAGTATAAAATCACCATCTTCAATTTGATATTCATTACAAATCGTAATTATCGACGCTGAAAAACAATAGTATTCTATTTGATTGATGGCAAGATTAAACCTTCACCAGCTAGCAAATAATAGTTATTTATGCAACCGTTGTATAATCAGGGGTATTAAAACACGAATGTGGGTTTATCACACGAGGCGTAGCCGAGTGTGATAATAGTATCACATGAGTGTTTTAATACCTAATTATAACGGTTGCATACAAGACTTTATCTACAATCATGCTGTGAATCCTCTATAAAAGATTCTCATAACATACCATATTCGCATACCTTATTCGAGTAAAAAAATGGCGGGATATAACACGATAAGACGAGTTGTTCTTTTTTCAAAATTTTAGCGATCTGGTGGTGAAAATGTCATTGCATGAGAATGTTCTTTTTTTGAAATTCATTATAACACGCGTTTGGATGATATAATGATCATTATATCATTGAGTGTTTTAATGTTGGCAATAAGCTAATTGTTATAGGTTCTTTTATAGAGGATTAATAGCATGATAGTAGATAATAGTTATTTATGCAACTGTTGTATAATCAGGGGTATTAAAACACGAATGTGGGTTTATCACACGAGGCGTAGCCGAGTGTGATAATAGTATCACATGAGTGTTTTAATACCTAATTATAACGGTTGCATACAAGACTTTATCTACAATCATGCTGTGAATCCTCTATAAAAGATTCTCATAACATACCATATTCGCATACCATATTCGAGTGAAAAAATGGCGGGATATAACACGATAAGACGAGTTGTTCTTTTTTCAAAATTTTAGCGATTGGTGGTGAAAATGTCATTGCATGAGAATGTTCTTTTTTTGAAATTCATTATAACACGCGTTTGGATGATATAATGATCATTATATCATTGAGTGTTTTAATGTTGGCAATAAGCTAATTGTTATAGGTTCTTTTATAGAGGATTAATAGCATGATAGTAGATAATAGTTATTTATGCAACTGTTGTATAATCAGGGGTATTAAAACACGAATGCGGGTTTATCACAGGAGGCGTAGCTAAGTGTGATAATAGTATCACATGAGTGTTTTAATACCTAATTATAACAGTTGCATACAAGACTTTATCTACAATTATGATGTAAATCCTCTATAAAAGATTCTCATACTATAGGGTGTTGTACAGTGTTGTAAGAACTATGTAAATTCAAGAAAAGTCTAATTGCGAAGCGTGTAAAATAAACAAACCTTAATAAGTAAAATAATTATTTCTCATTTTTGTAAACAACGCACACAGTAATTGTTTGTTAGTCTACAATTTATTGTTCTTTTTTCAAAATTGTAGCGATCTGGTGGTGAAAATGTCATTGCATGAGAATGTTCTTTTTTTGAAATTCATTATATCACGCGTTTGGATGATATAACGATCATAATATCATTGAGTGTTTTAATGTTGGCAATAAGCTAATTGTTATAGGTTCTTTTATAGAGGATTAATAGCATGATAGTAGATAAAACATATTATACTTTAAAAATAAACCTTAATAAATAAAGTGGAGAAAGACCACAAAAACCAACTGACAAAACGAAGACAAAAATAAAGGTTGTTTAAGTGTATGTTTGTTAAGTAGGAAATATTATTTTATTATGTGCTTTCCTAAGACACACAGCGTTGCTTTGAAGAATGCTGTTGTAAATTCGCCTTACCTTGGTTGTCTATGGTTAAAACTTACCACATTGTCCCTGGTTTTATACCTGTCTCTTTCTTTCACCAGCGTGCGTCCTTTTCTAATCGTGAAGGATGCTTGACAGGCAAGCTGTCAACTTCATAGCGTTTGTAAATTTTGCCGGGAAAACATCGAAAAAATTTCCAAAGTCAAAAAAGTGTTAAAATACAATAATTAATTGTATTAAATTAGCACACAGCGTTTATTTAGAGTACGTGACACGTTTTTCTTTTGTGAATTAGTGTTTTAAAAGGATTACGGACTAAATTGAACGGGTAAGTGTGGTGTGATTTCACGAGGTTGAATGTTGACGCTCCGGGGGGAGATCAGCATTCAAATAGGATGAGACCTGATGACTGGTCAACATCATCGTGATCCTCGAACGACGAGAGCATAGCTTCACATCCGCCCAACTGAAGACACAAAGTCACGTAAGTACAAACAAGTCCAAACTTGTTGGGACCCGCGTGTAGAGTCACAAATTCAAGATGAGGGGTTTAATTCTAGTTATTGAACTAACTTACCTCCTCTAACAACGAGAAGGCTATCTGACTCCACACACATAAATTTTGGTCAGTGGGTCGTCTTAGTTTTTTGAGAAACAACTTCATTGTGTATTTAGGTGAAGTTTTAGTATGAAGCTTTATGAAAAACAAGTATTCCACACACTTTCAAAGAAAGATCACAAGAACAGGCAAATCTAAAATACAGGGTGACTTGTAATTAGAGCACAACCTTGTAAGGGGATATAGTACAGGTCATTTGCAACAACTTTTGTAGGAACACTCATATGCAAAAGTGCACCAACATTGAGTTATAATTTTTTTCGTGTTATTTTGAAAAACTCCTACCTCCAACCTTAAAAAATTAATAAATAAAAAACTTGACATAATTTTGCTAATTTTCTTTTTATTATTTAGTCTATAACGTTCCAGTTACATGTCAGCATCATCAAATGTACATTATTGACATTATTCTAGACACAGTGCTCCAAAATCCAAAAAACTTAAACAAATTTTACTGGCATTATTACACAAAACAGCCTGTTTAAAAAAAACTCACTATGGCACTTGCTCTGCGTATTATTAAAAAAACATCTACATTTCATAAGCTTTCAAATGAGATGTAAAACCCTAACATAGCTAGTCCAATAGGGAAGATATTCGCATAACAAAGGCGCACGGCCAAAAAAAGGTCTGTTTCTACCTGCTCTACTAAGCAGGTAAAAACAGCCGGTCATTGTTTAATCTCTTTTGGGTTGTTTAGGTTAGTCCGTCCTTGTGATTCGTTGCGATCGGATGCTTTTGTGTGTGCTCTGCAGTTTTGTTTTATCTCTGACGACCCGGCTTGTGATTGATTGCTCTCCTGAAGACTTGGCTTTTCAACTGGTTTCCGTGTGTTATGCTCATATGTGGTTTTGGCGCGTATCAAGGACTATGGCTCAAAGACAACGGGCAAATTTTACGAATGAAGAATATGCCGATATTCTGTACACTTACGGCGTAGCTAGAGGCAATGCTTCAGCTGCCCAGCGCGAATATCAACAGAGATACCCCAATCGCCGTTTACCTGATGTAGGCGTGTTTTCTCGAGTTTATCGACGAGCCCGGGAGACTGGACGCTTTCAAAGACGTCAAGGTATGTAATAATAAGGTATGTATAATCAGTGCAGTGCGATGCGCGCTCGAATACGGACGTGTTGTAATAGTTGTACGCACAGTGCGCGGCTTGAGCTGCTGCCTGATATTTCGCAATGAGTTCGCAACAACTTATCGCAAACGAGCTGTTGGCATTTATACAGAATGCCATCGATACTATGGACGAGGTGAGCATCATGCAGATATGCAAGTCGAGCTTCAAAGAAGATGAGATTAGCAGAGGCAAGATGTTACTGTTCCAGACGACTGGGAAGCTCAGTGAAATGCCATCGCGGAGGAGAGATGGTACAGAGAAGAGTGTCCAAGACATCATCACCTTTTTAAAGGTGACCGACCCTGACGACGTACCGACTTTCGTAGCGAAAGAGCTACATAAGTTACCGCCCGTCACATTCGATCACGTAGATGTCACCAGGCTCCTGAAGGATATTACATCTCTCAAGTCAAGCCTGGCCGAAGTGCAGTGTAAGTTGAAGAAGTCAGAAGATACCATCCAAGAACTACGTGCCGAGATGGTGTTGCTACGCAGTACTGTTTCGGAAAGTAGGTCAAATGACGGAGTCAACGAACACGAGAATTTTGCATCGGCGAAATTGGATTCGTCGGCGATTGTAAATATGAAGGGCGATGCACCGAGCCCCGCTGCCCCCTGCCCCTCTGCAGAGAACACGACTCGCGTAGCTATGTCGAACCCCAAACTAGCTTACGCCGCAATTGCTGCCTCAAACAAACCTGCTAAAGGGGGAAAGCAGAACCGTCGCTATGAAATCCTTCGTAGCGATCCAACCCAGCCCTGTTCAGTGAAGCAAGTGTGTGATGAGGATGGCTTCATCAAAGTTCAGAAGAAGAAGAAGAAGAAGCCTACTTGTCGCAATCAATGCGGTACTGGACTGACAGGACCAAATATGCTGCTACGTCCAGCGATACCTACGACGTTGCTGTATGTGTCCCGACTACATCACTCCACGAAGGTTGAGGAGATCGTGGAGTATGTAAAACTGAAGACCAACTGGACCTTGAGGGTCGTGAAGTTGGAGCCACATAGTATCACTAACTTCAACTCATTTGTGGTGCGGGTCCCAACACAGCATCTCGAAACGTACCTCAAGGAAGAGTTTTGGCCGAAGGGAGTAGTCTACCGACGTTTTCGCGGCAGGCTACGCGACACCGCGCAGTGTAACACGACACCGTCACTTCGTGTGCAGTAGTTTAAGTTATTGTTATGTTGTTATATGTATTAGTATATTGTTTATATTTATTTTTTGTATTGTATTTTATATGGGCCTCTGATGCCTGAAATAAATGAAATAATAAAAATAATAATAATAAAATAAAAAATGTAATTTAATAAATAATTGCGATTAAATTGCAAGTTTACAGCCAACAGCTGCTTAAGCACTTTAGATTTTGTACCTTCTTGGAGAGTTAAACACAGTTCAACTGTCAATCGTGATTTGCTTCTGGCTGTACCTACTTACGTAGTACCGGAAAAAAAAAAGATAGTTTTCTCCGAAATGTTTTTGTTATTGCAATTTAACTTCGTAAGCAAACAAAGGCCTGACTTGGGTTATCATCTTTAAAAAATTGTAAGTGCATTCAGTATTAGCTGCGTGTTTCCACTTAGACCGTCATTTCATTACCAATAACAATAGTATTAAATTGTGGCGGGTGAATTCTTTGTAAACACTTGCAAAGCAGGTGCGGTACGTACAGATACTTTCCCTATGTTATCTTCCTTCATTTTTAATAATTATTAATTTTTACAAAATAATTATAAAACCACGTATTTTTATTTATTATTTTAGAACAATTAAATAAATACATTTTGTCATTGTATTTCAGTCAAAATGGCTTCTTGGCCGAAATGGCTCCTTTAAAACTGAATGGGCTTTGGTTTATTACCCCTATTGTTTACCGCAATTGATTATTTAAATTAGTTTTTTTTTATCAGGCGATGCGGGCAGACCTCGAATATACCGTGCTGATGATGAAGAAGAAATCCTACGTCATTTTCAACGGGAACCTAACATCTCTACAAGACAAGTGGCCAATTTACTTGGAATATCACAGTATAAAGTGTGGAAAGTGGTCCATGAATCTGGGCGTCATCCATATCACTACACTCCAGTGCAAGTCCTGGAAGACCGTGATCCTGTTGCAAGGGTCCAATTTTGCAGATATCTGCTAAACTGCGACATAGAGGACCCAAATTATTTAAAACAAATTTTGTGGACCGACGAATCAAAATTTGACAAAGATGGAATCACAAATTACCATAACACTCATTTCTGGGAAGAAAAGGCGGTGGGAAATCCAAAAAAAAAAACGACCGAAAGGATCGCAACGAAGATTTTCACTAAATGTGTGGATGGGAATTATTAACAATAATTTGATTGGGCCCTTTTTTCTGCCAGACAACTTAAACGGTGAATATTATGAACACTTTTTAAGAAATGTTTTACCTGAATTACTGGAGGACATACCTTTAGCCACCTTGCGTGCTATCAGGTTTCAACACGACGGGTGTCCAGCTCACTACAGACGACAAATCAGAGACTGGCTAGACGAAAATTATACCAATAATTGGATCGGTAGAGGAGGGCCCATACCTTGGCCAGCAAGAAGCCCAGATCTGACGCCAATGGACTATTACGTCTGGGGACATATGAAAACGTTGGTTTATGTCGATAATCAGCCTGTCCCAGATATTGACGAGTTAAGACGGCGAATCATTTTGGGAGCTGACCAAATTCGAGCAAATCTCAGCACTGCGGTGGTGAAAAGCGAATTGAGGAAAAGGATGCGAATTTGCGTGCGTAACGGTGGGAGTCATTTCGAAAATGAGATTTAAGTGAATGACTGAGGATGACTAGAGAACGTCAATTCTACAACACACTTTTAAAATTTCCTAATTTTAGATCTTTTTGTCTCTTTTAATAAGAGAAGTTTGAAGTAAGGATCAGCTACCCTAAAAATTTTAAAATTAAAATCAAGTTAAAATGTGTTGTAAAATTGTCACCACTAAGTGCGTGGATCACATTCTACTTAAATTTGTATTTATTGTGTTTTAAACATTATGGCCATTAATTTGCGAAACTTTCGATATTCCAGCCTGTTCTATTCTTTGGCTAATATCTTTAATGTTAAACTAGCTATGTCAGACTTTTACACCTCATTTGAAAGCTTATGAAATGTAGATGTTTTTTTAATAATACGCAGAGCAAGTGCCATAGTGAGTTTTTTTTAAACAGGCTGTTTTGTGTAATAATGCCAGTAAAATTTGTTTAAGTTTTTTGGATTTTGGAGCACTGTGTCTAGAATAATGTCAATAATGTACATTTGATGATGCTGACATGTAACTGGAACGTTATAGACTAAATAATAAAAAGAAAATTAGCAAAATTATGTCAAGTTTTTTATTTATTAATTTTTTAAGGTTACCCCATAAGAGTTTTTCAAAATAACACGAAAAAAATTATAACTCAATGTTGGTGCACTTTTGCATATGAGTGTTCCTACAAAAGTTGTTGCAAATGACCTGTACTATATCCCCTTACAAGGTTGTGCTCTAATTACAAGTCACCCTGTATAATCAATTTTATTTGACACTTTTTACAAAAACCCCTTACAATTCCTTGTTTTATAAGTCTTAAAGTTAATGATGAGTTGTATCATTTTAACAAGACCAAGGATTAATTCGTTTCAACTGAGCAGTTATCCAACAATATTTTGGAATTGAAACAACTGTTAATATTAACATTACAGGATTTGCTTAACCGGGTATCGGCTACCCTAATTATTTTCATTATAGCACATGGTTTGAAAAGATTTCTATTATTAATGGTCCACCGACCGTGGACTCACAATTAGCTGTTTAGCCAAGAGGTTTTGCACCCTATCAAAGCTTCTTTAGGTGGAATTAAGGTCCAGCCGATTAAATAAGTATAAAGAAAAATCTAT
Organism: Agrotis puta; assembly: GCA_943136025.2. Lineage (NCBI taxonomy): Eukaryota > Metazoa > Arthropoda > Insecta > Lepidoptera > Noctuidae > Agrotis > Agrotis puta. The sequence goes on along the minus strand of OW964175.2, from coordinate 18,889,224 downwards.
TTGACCACTCAGAACATTTAGAGGGGGTTGTCTAGAGGACCATGCCCACTCAGGGCAGCAAGCATTGCATTTTTGAAATTAATAACAGCTTGTGGCATTCTCTTTATAAAGGAACCTCCCCTGGTATCTAGTGAAACATGCTTTAGAAAAGTTTGCAACCCCAACAACAAAAGACATAGCACTCATGATCTTTTAGTTAAACCTTTGACCCACTGACCATATACCTAATTCGAGTTTACTACGTCGAATTTATTGTAAAATATTAAATAAAAAATTGATCTGCGGGTTAGATCCCGTATTTGACCGCGGAGGTCTCGACTCATAATGCCAGTGAAACATTTCCAATTAAATTAATAAGGAAATTTAACCCAGTATAGGTTCACAAGCAAGTGGTCTATGCTTATTTTCATTTACCAATTGCAGAATCACACAGGAGGCTTCTCCTTGTGATCTATAACAAGTACCGCTGTTAACAGCATTTGTTTTTTTTTTTTTTTTTTTTGGGCTATCAATGGCCCCAATTATGTTTGCCAAAGTACAACTGGATTGCGGAAATCCTGTGAGAACAATGTTTCTGTATAATTGTATACCTGCACGGTTGTTCCTGGTAAATCAGGATCGTACAGTATTGGTTTCTCTGGTTGCGGAAACGCTGAGAATATTGGAAATCTTGGGGTATCACAAGTCTGCTTGAACCCTCTCTTCAAGCAGAATATATTGGTCTAGTATGGAACACCCAGCAGAACTGGGTAAAACCTTTTTCCAATAATAATAGAGATATTACTCATCTTTAACAAGATAGAGCAATGGAAGCAGTTGTCTGCAAAAAACTCGGACTTAAGTTTTACACAATTATGATAATTATGCAGTATCAAAAGAACTTCATTTTCGCAGAATGCAACTGTTTCGAAAATTGTTCAATCAAAACAGGTTACTAGAGAGAAGTAAGTTTCCTCTGCCTGTTCAACAAGGGTGGTTAAAGCCACAGAGTACATCTCAATACCGAGAGTTAAGAAAAGTGTAACTCACTTCTTGACCACGGATACACCCAACTTGGGGTAGGGAGCCCAATTAAACATCACTTACCTATCTGTAAGGTGGGCTCCATTCCAGATACCCTGGCTCTCAGATTTCCTTTCCAATACATATGCCGTATTTGCAGCTATAAATATCCACATAGTGCACATATACATATTAAGTCCGACAACAGGACTCTTATTATATACCTCAGAAACAAAGGGGGGGGGGGAAGGATACATTCCCTTGCACTACTAAGCCTGACAAACAGGTTCCAAAAACTTGCAGAGCAGTTGCATTTATCTCTCTTAGCCACTTACTCTCGGGGAGTTTAACCCTTAACCACCTGACCCCTATATCAGTAACGTAACCACCTGCGCGCGGTCACAGTGACCGCATCGGATACACATAAGTTATCTCAGGATATTAAGGTTTTATTATAAGAATAAATTAATAATATTCTTTAATATATATTAAATTATTTATTTAAGTGAAAAAAGAAACAATAATAAAACATGTTCTTCTCATAAATGTGAACAATTAAATTGCTGGCACATTTTAACCAAAAATATAACTATGGTTACATAATGAGATGTATCAAAATAGGGATAAAATATGATATCAAATTTGAACTTTTTTTAAAGAATCTAATAACATTTGAATGGGATAAAAAAATAAAGTTTAAAAAAGAATCAAAACTTCGATAAAATTGCAGAGGGTAAAGTCTGACAATTTTTCACGACAATTTTTGCACATTTTGAAAGAACATTCCACACAGATTGGTTTATTACAGATAAAAGATACATGAAATGTTTTTCATTTCTTCTTGGGAACACAAGTTATACACGTATTACGTGTTTCAAGAGTCCAGAAACAGTAGGCAATTCGCCTCGTCTAGAAGACGACACTTGTAGACAGTCATCAGATTCATAGTCTTCTAAAATTTCAGAAACTTCCAAATTCTCAGGTTCTACATCACTGCAACTCTCATCAACCACATCTCTAATCATTTCACAACATTTTCGTTGTTTACATTCATTTTTACGCTAAAACAATAAACATGAATGTAATACACAACAATCACATAACTACCTGACCGCGGTCACCATGACCGCTAGCAAAATATTTTTACTCACCGAAGCCAAACTCGCGCACGTAGATCCTTGGCTAGCGCGCACGCGACGCTAAAGCACCAACAGAAAAGGTACACAGACGCACACTAACATGGGATAACGGATTTCGACGAAATTCAAATTCAAAAAATTGTTGCGGTCACCATGACCGCTGGCAGGTGGTTAAGGGTTAAACGAAATTGCGAATCGCCTCTCAAGGGGTCGCAAAGTACCAGAGTGGCGTCTTCTACCCCAAGCCGCGGAGGCCATGTTAAAGATATGGGGCATCCCAGACGTAGATCTATTCACGTCAACAGAAACGGCTTTCGTACCAAAGTACGTAACATTAGGTTCCAAAACCTTACGCAGTTATCTGCGACGTTTTTAGCCGATAATGGGACTATCAGCTGGGCTGGGCATTCCCCCACCCAGCTTAATACAAGTACAAGGCACAATTGTACAATCGAATTATGACCCACCAGAAGCATTATTTTCTTACAGATATTCAAATACAATTAGCTCCACAGTTGTATAAACATGAATATCCATAATAACGACCTAGATCCTTGTTATTTTGACAGATTCAAACGACGAATTGTCAAAACCGGTCATACTTCAAATTTGTTGATAGTACATTCTACTAACGCCAGAGTGCGCCAAATGCTTCTGACTACTCGATCTTCAAGTGAGAGCCAGAGCGGAGCCACTTCCGACAAAAAAAAAAAACCTGCGGAAGGTCTTAGATCGGATTACAGGCAAGTGCCTTGCACAGGCGGACAAATTTCCGATAAAGACCCTGTGGAAAGTCTTAACAGATAGGACTACAGGCAAGTGCTTGGCACAGGTGGACAAGTTATCCCCCTAGCCTGGAAAATGAAGGGTGGGCGCTGACCAAGTCTCTTCCTAAACTCTAGCAGAACAAGACTTGTTAAAAAAGGTAGCTGGCGGACATCTACTTTTATAACAAATAAAGCCCCAATTAAAAGATGGTGATCCTGGTGTGATACCAATCAAATTAACCCTAAAACACCTATAGGTGTACATGTTGCTAGATTTCAGGCTAGATTGTTTTGAGAAAACAATCTAGGTTATAGAAGTATTCTCCTGCATAAAACTGCTATCTCAACTTACTGAGCAACATCTGAAGTAGATATCTCAAAACATTCTTTCATTTAGAAAGTTCTAGTAACTATTTCACTTGCTAAAGCTTGCAGTACAAAAACTTCCAATAGGGTACACTACAATATTACTTTGTTTTTTAATACACTAAAGAACTCTGAATATCCAGGTTCTTTGTTTGAGATAGCTAGGCGAATAGCTCTATAGCTCTAATACTATTGCTTCCCTCAGGTTAAAGAATTCGTGATCTCACATCAAATGGAGATTATTATTACCAGTTAATTTGACTATGCTGTGCCCGACAGGGTCCATTATTGATACAATGTTTTAACATACTAACTGTTTTATTTAACATAATGGAATGCAATAAAGTATTGAGTATTGAAAATAGTCCTGAAAATCTATTTCCTTTATTTATTTTTTCAAAAAATTAGATGAAAATCTTATTTTTTGAAATATGAAATCAGTCTTTGTCCGAAATTTTGATTTAAAAACAGAATCAAAATTACAAAGACGGCAAGGTTCGTTGTTGCGGAAACACCGAGACCATGTCTACCCTGTTAGAAATGTCTGAAAATAGAATAAGCCTGTGACTGTGTTGTCTGTACAACTGAGTCACTTTATTTCTCTATCAGGAAAATTAAAACCAGCTTCTGCACAAGTTGGAAACATAGCATTGTTTTTAAAGATGCAAATAGTGGTGCCCCACTGGGCAGCTATAACAGGTAAGCTATTATAGCCCCTAGAAGCTAGTTGTAGAAAATACTAGTTCAAGAAATGCTTGACAGAGGAAAGTGAAAGAGTAATAAAACATTTTCAGAAGTTTTACTGTCCACCAGTAAACAAGATTAATGATACCAACTCCAATGCTTATTTATTGCAGTTAGATTTATGCAATATCAATTAGCTAAATAATTATATCTTCAACAGGTTGTACCCTTAGAAGACATAACTTTATCCTATTCCTAGATAAATATTTAATTTAGATTTATCTCCTTGTACCAGGTATCTCTATCTATAATTATTATTTTGATTTCTGAAGAAGTTACTAATTAGAAAGGAATGTTACAATTTTTGTTACAGACTTAAAAAAAAAAAAAGGTTTTTAACCTATCTTTAAACCTATTTATGCTTTAAAACAGTATTATAATTAATTCATCATAGCGTTTGTATTTATCACCAGCAGATACCAAACAGGTCTTCAAAGCAACGCTGTGTGTCTTAGGAAAGCACATAATATGACTGTTTTGCATTCCAACAAAACAGGTATTATGTGTTGAATAAGACACACAGCGTTGCAGCAAGTCTCTTGCTGGTACCTTGAAGACTCTATGAAGTTGACAGCTTGCCTGTCAAGCATCCTTCACGATTAGAAAAGGACGCACGCTGGTGAAAGAAAGAGACAGGTATAAAACCAGGGACAATGTGGTAAGTTTTAACCATAGACAACCAAGGTAAGGCGAATTTACAACAGCATTCTTCAAAGCAACGCTGTGTGTCTTATTCAACACATAATACCTGTTTTGTTGGAATGCAAAACAGTCATATTTTATTATTTTTTATTAGGATCTCTACTAGTCGGATATTTATGATTTATTCTAGAATTTTGGATATGGTAGTATGGATATAGATCTGTAGTTGTTAATATAATAAGTACTACCGCAGTAATATACAATAATAATACGTTACAGAAAAATACATGAAAGTTACAATGACTACTTCTGCTGGTATTTTTGCAGTTTATAACACAACAACAATAATGACCCGTTTACAAAACAACGATGGTTTACATTTTCGCCGTGGCATATGCTGCTGTCGTGTACTCTATCCCCTCCGCACACTTCGTTCGTACTCAATACATATAGTATAAGATAGAACTCACTAGAATTAGAAGAGGTGCTGTCTCTGTCACGCAGGTCCCTGTCGCGGATGGCCACGGAGTCCTCGGAGATGGTGTGCGGCAGACCCTTGCCGCGGCGGTTGCCTGCGCGTACCGGAAACATTACAACAACGAGGGCTCAAACATTGATCGTCAACGACGAGCTCGCTCTGTAACAGCGCGGTCAGATACCTGCGGGCAGCGTGCGCGTGTGCTCGTGCTGCGCCAGCGGCGAGGCGCGCGTGTTGGGCGACGGCGGCAGCGACGACGGCTCGCGGCCGCGCGCCAGCTCCAGCTCGCGGCCCACGCTGTCCACCTGGTTGGCGATGTAGTTGATGATGTCGGTGGCCATCTGCGAGATCTGCGGGTGCGGCTCGCGCGCCATCGCCGTCAGGATGTTCCACAGCTTCATGTACACCGAGCCGAACCCTGCAAGAACACACGGGTGAGCTTGATGCGCGCGCGCCGGGCGGGCAGCTGCGCGCGCACGTACCGATGGAGGGCAGCGCCAGCGCGGCGGCGTTGCGCGCCAGCGCGTGCGACTGAGTGCCGGCCGCGCGCGCGTCCGACAGCGCGTCCCAGCCCTGGTCCACGCGCCCGCCGCGGTGGCTCTCCCTGCACGTGAGGACGGAACTTCGTTAAATCGAACTTCTATTTTTAAAATCACATGTTTATAGCTGATCTAGCTTAGCTCATATTACATCATACATGTATGATCATTGATCACAGTAAATCTATAGCTATCTTTTAAATTCAAAATGCTACAGTTTCTGAATCATTATCTATACAGCATTTAACTACTATCAGTTGTTTTGTAAATATTATACGCAATTAATGCACGCGTCGTACATTTTCCATGGAATATAGATTTTCATTGAAAAAAAAAAATGCACCGATAGCAGGATTTCGGATTCAGTACATCCGACGACTTATCAACTGAGCCACCGAGATTCCACTTACTATCCATTGTTTTTAATTCGATTCAGAACAATGCTAGTCATTCAATAAATGTACCAACTAAACTATAGTTATGGTAAGTGTTAGTTCCTCTCACCTGTCACTCTTCCGCACTCTCTCTTGTATGTACACGGCGATGAAGTGCTGTTCAAATATTAACACCATCCACTGTATAGCTACAAAAACAAGTGTCATTATAGTGGTATATAATATAGTCGTGGTACACGGTAGTTAGTAGTCCCGCAGCACGTACCGGCCAGGATCTCCCGGCGCACGAGCGGCGAGGCGTCCTGTGTGAGGCGCGCGGCCAGCTGCACGCCCACCTGCTGGTCCAGCGCGTTGGCGTGCTCCGTGCGCGCGCCGCCCGCCGCCACGAACGAGCCCAGCGCGAACGCGCACGCCGCGCGCACCTGCACACCAGAGAACCACTGCAGGACCGCTTCCGAATATCTCAGAAACAAGCTGTCGTACGAGTGCTGAAGATATGACTTTATTACTTCAAAAATATGTCAAGTTTTCCAGTTTGCGTTCATTCCTGTGTGAAGTCATTATTGGATGGGTCGCGGAACTGTCTCAGCAGGTTGCCGTGACTCTGGAACTTATAAGACAATTAGAGAACAAGGTAGACCTCGGGGTGGCGGTGCTGCAGCAGCGGGTAGAGCTTCTCGTGCGCCAGGTCGCGCACGCCGGCCCAGCGCGCGGCGTCGTAGTGCCTCCACAGCCGCCCCAGACACACGCACGCCCACTGCGCCAGCCGCGCCGACCCGTCGTTCAGCTGCTCCAGGCAGATCGAGATCATCGAACCCTGCACAGAACACTCTTGTATTCCCCTAATTACCCAAACCGCTGACTATTATTGTAAAGAATTTCACCATATTAATAAATCTCATATTCCAGACGCTTCGAATGACACCTGTTTCAAATCTGTTGAATGCCTTCACCCATGTCAGGTTAGCAAACCCTCCTTTTGAACACGAATAGCAACTCGTCATAACCATTGCGCACATTATTTTAAAATTATTGTTCACTTGTGTTGCTATACGTTTTTTTCATGCTATGGTTGCTTAAACTTTGTCACAATGAAAATTTTTCTCAATTTGTTTTTTTGTCAAGTTCATTTTTAAAAAGTCGTTTAATAGCAGTGTTACTATTTATTGCTCATCTATAATCTCAGTTAATGTAAATTATTTTAACAATAAAAAACCGATAGAATTCATAAAGGCCCATGCAACTTTTATTATGGACCTTGGCATCAATTTTTTTTTCTTTTCGCCAATGATTAAATTTTGGCCACAATTAGACTACTACCTAAGAAGTCCATAGAAAACAAAATTAAGTTTCTAAACCGTAACCAACCAGAGATATGGCGGTTTTCATTTTGTTCTAATCAGGAGTGATTTACGTCCGATTAGAACAAAATAAAATCTGTTATATCTCTGGTTGGTTACGGTTTAGATTTTTTTAAATATTTTTTACGAAGTTCTTAGGTTGCAGTCTACTAATGACCAACATTTCATTACTGGCGAAAGAAGAAAAAAATTGATGCCAATAAGTTGCATACCCCTTTGTGGTCGTGGTATGTAAGAATGTAAAATAAGGTACCAAAAATTATCTCCCTTAAAAGTGACATACCTAGGTGACAGGTACGACTGCAGTGCCTCTTTAAGACAGTCCAAGCAGGTCCAGCGAACTTTCAAAGGACCCTTCTATTCTGATTTCTACATTATTTGACCATCCGTAAGACTGAAAAATGATACGTACTAGAAGTACAAGTAAAAGTAGGCACACCTGTAAGGCAGCTTCTTGTCCAGCGGGGTAGTTGTCCACGATGCCGGCCAGGACGTACGCCGCCAGGGTTCGGTGCTCGCTCTGTAATACGCCTCATTCATTAGCGTTACTTTCTATAAGCACTAACTGTTGGCCTCGATGGACGATCCAACATAAAACTTACGTCAACTGAAGGATCTTGTAGAACTGATAGGAAATATTTGTGTCCTTTCGCGTTCACCAAATCTACTTGACAACTCTGCGAAAAAGTAAGACAGTATTAGAGGGAGAGATCAGTGTACGTACGAAAACGAGCTTGATTACTTTACCAACGTATTACTATGCGACAAACGGGGACGATTTGGTGACGTCATGCACGCTGTTTTAATACTAGAACGCTTTTAAATAAACACTATGAAAATAACATTAACAAGTGTGTGCACACTCATAACAATGTAACAATAAGGAGTGTGTACACTCCAAAAAGTAAAACAACATGTATCATGTAGAAAAAAAGTCCCGAGCTGGCTTCGCTCGCTCATGCATCTTTAGTCAAATTACTACCGACACTAGTTTTCAAAATGATCCTAAATAGGAGCCCCGTGAAGCGGGGCTTCATTGTTAACAGATGGAAGTTATTGAACAGATAGAGTTAGCAAAATATACTGACTGGATCGACGGCGATGATCTTCGCCCAGATGTAGACCATAGACGCGCGCAGGTCGGGCGCAGAGGCCTGCAGCAGCTTCAGCATATAGGGGAAGATGCCCACGTTGAGCACAGCGCGCGCCGCCCACGCACCCAGCGCCAGGAAGCGGCACAGCAGGCGCAGCGCGCGCACACGGTGCAGCGTGCTCAGCAGCACCTGCAGCACCATGGGCAGCTGCGCAGGCGGCAGGCGCCAGCCGCACCCTGCGGGGGGAGGGGGGAGTCACACGCAGCTGCCCATGGTGCAGCGTGCTCAGCAGCACCTGCAGCACCATGGGCAGCTGCGCAGGCGGCAGGCGCCAGCCGCACCCTGCGGGGGGAGGGGGGAGTCACACGCAGCTGCCCATGGTGCAGCGTGCTCAGCAGCACCTGCAGCACCATGGGCAGCTGCGCAGGCGGCAGGCGCCAGCCGCACCCTGCGGGGGGAGGGGGGAGTCACACGCAGCTGCCCATGGTGCAGCGTGCTCAGCAGCACCTGCAGCACCATGGGCAGCTGCGCAGGCGGCAGGCGCCAGCCGCACCCTGCGGGGGGAGGGGGGAGTCACACGCAGCTGCCCATGGTGCAGCGTGCTCAGCAGCACCTGCAGCACCATGGGCAGCTGCGCAGGCGGCAGGCGCCAGCCGCACCCTGCGGGGGGAGGGGGGAGTCACACGCAGCTGCCCATGGTGCAGCGTGCTCAGCAGCACCTGCAGCACCATGGGCAGCTGCGCAGGCGGCAGGCGCCAGCCGCACCCTGCGGGGGGAGGGGGGAGTCACACGCAGCTGCCCATGGTGCAGCGTGCTCAGCAGCACCTGCAGCACCATGGGCAGCTGCGCAGGCGGCAGGCGCCAGCCGCACCCTGCGGGGGGAGGGGGGAGTCACACGCAGCTGCCCATGGTGCAGCGTGCTCAGCAGCACCTGCAGCACCATGGGCAGCTGCGCAGGCGGCAGGCGCCAGCCGCACCCTGCGGGGGGAGGGGGGAGTCACACGCAGCTGCCCATGGTGCAGCGTGCTCAGCAGCACCTGCAGCACCATGGGCAGCTGCGCAGGCGGCAGGCGCCAGCCGCACCCTGCATGATATAATTGTAAAGATAGACTTTTCAAAGAAATAAGTGAGTGATGACTTACACTTGCCGAGGTCCAGCCACACCTGGAAGGCGGTGAGCTGGTCGCGGAAGAAGGGCGAGTGCGTGTAGTCGGCGGGCGCGGGCCCGTGCAGGCGCGGCAGCTGCGCCAGCGCCAGGTCCAGCGTGTGCTCCCAGGCCAGCCACAGCGGGTGCGCCGCCAGCGACGGCAGCGCCGGCAGCGACACCGGCGTGCAGTTGTACGACCTGGACCACGCACGAATTAGTCAAAATCAAAACTACGCAGGTCGTGACGTGCGCGGTTAGTTCATGCGTTAGTGCGTTTGCAGCACCTTTAATGAAAATTCAAGACATAATCTATTTGACCGATTTCGCCTTACACTGCTGCTGCTTAAATATTTGAATGGTGGCTATGTAGCATATTAATTGACCAACTTACGAGTATTTTAACACACGGTAGAATTTAATGTTTTAGACGATGTCTCAGTGATGTGGTTGTTATAGAAGTTAGTAGGTACCTCATGATCCTGTCAGCTAACAGGAAGTTCCTGCAGAGCGAGGCGGTGAGCAAATCCGCGCGGAATAGCTGCTGGAACAGCTCCGGCGGCAGCGAGCTCCACGCGATGGTGTCGGTGATGGCCGTGAAGATCCAGTTCAGCTCACCCAGCATCGTACGTCGGTCTGTCACCTGACCAGGTATCCTAACACCATAATAAATCTTAAATTTTTAGGGTTCCATTGTTAGCAGGAATCTTTAGTGCTCAACCAGACTGAATAGAGAAATTCCTTTTTTATTTCAGTAGGTTGAAAGAGAAAGTGATCCCTATTGAAATAATAAAGGTGTGTTCGCATACTTGTCGATGAGGTCGTGTACGTCAGCAGGCGCGACGCGCGTGCGCTCGCGCAGCACGAACCACTTCATGGCCATCTTGACGGGCGTGGTGAGGCAGGCCGTGAACAGGTCGGCGGGCAGCTCGGGGTTCATGGGCAGCGACTGCCCCGCCGCGCACGCCGCCAGCTGGATGCAGTTCTTGTACGACACCGGCGGCCCGGCCGGCGCAGGCGCACCTGGGACCCCCTCTTCCGACTTCGAGGTCATCTGAGCCTGACGGGTAACCTTTATTAGTATTGACAGTGAATGCGTAACTAAAGCTTGTTTTAGGTCTCATCCACATCTGTAGGGTTTTACTGAGGTACACAAACTCTGTGAAAGATAAGATGATGATATGGTTAGTATTGAAATGCTTGTAATGGCAACTTTTGTTCACGTGTTTCGTCCTCTCAATATTTTCCGTTATACCGCTCACTCTATGTGGAGCTGCTAGTTACCTCATACTCTCGCTCGTGCTGCTCCGCGAACTGCTTGAAGTTGTCAATGATGACGCCGGCGTTGGAGCAGTCGTATACGTACAGCGATGGCGCGCCCATCCACGTCTGCAGGTCGTACATCGACAGCGGGATGTACTGCGTGTATGCCTGCACGTCACACACACTATCATTATACTATAAGGGTCATTGGGCGCATTATTAAAATGACGTTCAGGACGTTAATTCAAAAATAGAAAGAAAAAACTAAAGTTTATTTGGCAGACCGGAGCACACAACATACAACAAACAAATAAAAAACATAATAATAAAAGAATTTAAGTTAAAAACCTAAACAAAATACATTTTGTGTCCCACGGCTGCGCCCAATAGGTCCAGTTCAGCAAATTGTCAAGCAACTAGTGCTCGACACTTGTTTTCAACTGAACAATATCGTCAATTATGTTCGGTGTAGACATAACAGAAGTAATCAACAGTAACATGTCAATGTAATGATGGACGAAAAATTCCAACACAGGGTTCTAGAACCGTGTCCTGCACGCGTAGCATGGCGATTCTATCTCTATTCTACCAAGAAAAGACAAAGCTCTTTCTATCCAACTCGAGATGTCTTCTGCCCGAGCATGGCGATGCTGTAGACTCGCGTTTCTATGAAGACAAAGACAGACGTTCTCTTTCCATAGCAACGGTGAATGATTGAATGTGACTGAACTAAAACGTTTAGTTAACCAAAAAAAACGTGTAAAAATCATAAGTTTTCAATACAATTAAAATGATTTATTGAAATCAGACACAATTATACATAATTCTAGTAATATGTGCATTCATTTACAATAAAAAAAAGTTTTTGCTCATAAATCAAAGCGACAACAAAACGCAAAAAGTATACAACCCATAGACATACAGTATGGTTCGAGTCTTTCCTAGCCAAATGTTAAATAAACTTAACAAACTTTCTAGAAAGAGAGAAAAACAAGTGTGGGAATGATCTATGTGTTAAAGGAGAGAGATAGATATTTAATATATGATAAATTATAATTATTACAATTTTAGTCAGATAATGTTTGGTCCATTCTTTATGTCTATGAGTGATGGGCAACAAGTTTCTTGCAGCCATTTTTAAACTTTAAGGCATATAAACTGATGCGATTGCATTGGGAGGAGCCTTACTTGTTTTTAAAACAAATTTAAGTCAATAAACACCAAGAATAATATAAAAAGAATCTTATCTAGGTCTGATATGAAGTAGACAAATTTCTCTTGTAGAGAAGAAACTTGTCTTCCCCCAAGTGTCAAAAGTAGAGAAAATATTATCGGCATGCTTGCCGTTGTAGACTTGTCTCTATCGTAGAGAAGAAACATTTCTTTTCTACTTGTCAAACATCGCCATGCTTGGGACGATAGAAATCTTTCTTCAATCTGTCATTATGTCGATTCTTCCGTCGATATAACTCCTTTCTACGGTGCTCATGCTACGCATGCTGGAGCTATTGAACAATTTTGCTTAAATTTTCTCTACTGTACAAAAACTTTATTAAAATGTTTTATCCATATAAATAATCTACATGTATCACTGTATATTGCATTGAAAACTGCATTAAAATACTGTTCATATTTAAAAGATCTAACCGTACAGACACAAGGGGCGGCTTGGTTTGATGCTAGTAGTAGTAAACCTTTAAATCTATATATATAAAAGGAGAACTGACTGACTGACATATCAACGTACAGCCGAAACTACTGGGGCTAGGAATGTGAAATTTTGCACACGGCTTCCTACTATGTAGGGCAGCACTAAGAAGGGGTTTTTGGAAATTTAACCTTTAAGGGGGTGAAAAGGGGGAATTAGGAATGTACGTAACCCACGTGGACGAAGTCGCGGGAAAAGTGCTAGTTTGGTATATATGGAAAATATATACCAAACTAGAAAATATATATATACTATACATACATAAATATAGGGAATTAAATATATTACATTTTGGCCCCCGTATTCCTAAAGCCAGCTCTTGACGGATACACGTCGTAATTAAAAATAACCCTAAACAATCTTAATTAAACCAAAAGGTATTAGACTTTACCCTGTTGAAGACCCATATTTCACCCTGTGTGGTGGGCTTGGGCACGCCATGGCCGTTGTAGTGGAACAGCACTCGCTCGTCCTTCGCGTTGCGGCGCAGAGAACAGCACAGCTTCTTGACCTGCCATACACCACAACATTCATCACATAGCTCACAAAACAGAAAGAAAAAGTGATTGCATATACAACATTATTTTTAGTATATGCGAAACCTGAATATAGTTTGTTCAGAATCAGTAACTGATTTGATTCCAATAGTTTTTACACCGTTTTATATTTTTTTCAAAAATATTTTAATTAAATTTTATTACCAGTTATTTACAATACAATCACCGTACGGTTAGGTACGTATTGCCAAGCTATTATCACGAGTGTATAACACGGTGTGTACCGCGAAATGAGCATGTTTTTGAACGAACAACCAGGTAATATACAAACTTATAACCTTGTGATTTTTTATGATACGGTTTTAAAATGTTGTACATAGATTCTTTACACAAAAATACTGGACAGGTGTATCGGGTTTCGCATAAACAAAAAATAATGTTGTATAAATTACATTTATCATTCACAACATTTTGTATAAAAGGAGGACTGATGATAATTCTAATGTTCTAACATTAGGTATAAGGTATGTTACTAAAAATCAAAGCATTTATTTCAAGTAGGCCAGTTACAGGCACTTTTGAATTGTCAAAGTTTAACCACTCTGCACGACAACATTTTGACACATGACACATCAGCTGAGTCGACCGGGTGATTTGAAATTTGAGATAATATTGAAGATTTTTGTCAATTTTCAGCATTCGATTTTTTTATCAAAAATATGTTACTACAGTTATTTCATACGATAAGTTTGTGAGCAATATCTTCAAGAACGTGTTGAGATCACTAAAACTGCGTCATTCCACTGTAAAATGTGTGTAACATACAAAATGCTATGTCGTTCCAAAAACTATGTAATTTAGATGTGCTGAAAATATGTACATAAGCAAGCTTCTCATGTGATAAAAAATGGTTAAACAGTGAAATAAATGAAGTAACTTACTACATGCATTATAAGATTTACCAGTGTTCATACATAATTTCATAAATAATAACGATCAAAGACTTGATAAAAATTACCAAAAACTATGTTGCAACATGACACTACTTAGTGCTGACCGCAATCCCAATGTTCATATAACGATTGAAAAGGTTCATTCAGCCTAATCGATACTCGCAATATAATCGAACATGGAAAAAAAGTAGTACAAAGACATGGACCGATTTATCTGCTTATTTGACTAGAGAAGGTTTACTCCATGCAATAAATCTATGGAACGGAATCTGTAGACTCTTTGGTATAATATTTCAAGTATTATTTCGTTTTGAAAATATTGTTTCGTTGGGTAGGCGTCGACATGATTTTTTTACTAGGTACGCAATAAATAATTTAATTTTTTAATTTAATGATTGGGATAGAAATACATATTGGTGTTTCATTGGAGGCCAAACGTGTGTGTCTTTTAAATTTAAATTCAACCATATAGTTTTACCCATATTGTGTCTTCTTTATTTAATTTCATTTTATCTGATTATTTCACTTTATAAAACTAATCTAAACAACGTGAAAAGACAAACACCGGGTTCGGATCAAATGCTGGAGGGAGAGATATGGGAGTACTTCCAAATGATTCCTTGCAGTAATAAACAATTTAAATTTCCAACGCGCCGTGGATGGCTAAATTCGAAACTATGAGGAATTGCGAAAAATACTGAAAGAAGTCACGTGGCCGATTTTGATAAAAAATGTAAATTAAATATCAATTTCCAGTAATCAAACCATTAATGTTCTGTGAAGTAATTACATGCGACAAACATAAAATAAAAGGGTTTCTTTAATAAATCGATTCAAACTTTAGTCGATGGCCGTAGCTCACTACATGTTCACAACATCGTGTTCTCATTTCAATTTTTTTTAGTTCGCGGTACAAATACAATAACGAAATTTTTAAAATTCGAACTTTAAGTGAATTGGCGCGAATTTTGATTTTGATCTGCGTACGATGACTAAATTATTGTTTGTATAATATTAGTTCATATTTTACTAAATTAATATCACTTTACTGTTGTTTGTCGTATATCATTACGAATTTGGTCCTTAACAGCGACACTATCAAATAATATAAAAATATAGCACGTTCTTTTTTTTCATTTACAAGCTCTATTCTTGACCAGCAAAAATCGAAAGACGCAGACTTAATTTTTGCGATTGTAGGTGCGGGCTTGCGAACGGCGAGTATAGGGTAACTCACCGTCCGATCAAGGACTAGGCCCGAGACGAATGCGCGTCGTGTTCCAAGCGGGCTTTAAAGAACTATCAGTGAACTGACGATGCCAAAATAGTGCCAAACGCGTGCCGGGCTCACGGAATTGTATTAAAATCATTAAAAGGGTACTGCGGTCCTAGAACGTAAAAGGCATATGAAGGAGTAGGGTGGTTTTAAGTAAGTAATAGTCTGACATCTCCTTCCGCTCCACCCAGGGAGAGAATCATTCAAAGGTTTTTTTAACTTATAACAGTGTGTTTTACTGGAGTTAAGTCGCGAACTGCATCACGACTAAAGTATCCTTAACAAATACCTATATAAAAATATTATTATACTGGTGTCAATACTGACGATTAAATATCTGTACGCACGGCGGCAGATCAACCTACCCAAATCTGTCAAAATTTACCAATCGAACTTTAACCTTCCACTATTGTGATAAGGTTGAAAATCGATTTAAGAAATTTTACAGATTGAGGTAGGGTGATGTGCTGGCGTCTATACTTAACATGGCCAAACCAATGTTACGAAACAATTTTGAAAATATAATAATTTACTTATCTATCTTTTATTTGGTGGGAAACAAACTCATTTTAATAAGCCTATCAAGATCTAAGGCATTCCATATTCATTCAACCTTAATTATGTTATTGTACAAAACAAAATGTACATTAAAAATTAGCTAATAAATTAAAATTTATTATTTTGAATAGCGAGTACCACAGCGAGCGCATTCCAAATCCAATTTTTGGAATTAATAATTGGCGCAGATTCAAACATTTATTACTGACTTTGTCCTTTTGTCTATTATTGTTTTTTGGGAATTACAATGTACGTAAAATTATTATAAAAGCTTTAAAAAATATTATAACAATTAATAATTGTATTCTAAGCTTAAAACAAATTTATTTTAATTTTTATTAATCGTTTTCTTCAATTCTTGTTTTTTTTTCATTCGAGTTGACGAAAAATTCAATTATGCAATCGATTAGAATACTCGCTTTCACACATCATTACGATTAAAAAAAATAAGCATGGTTGTCGATTATGAATACAAATTGAGTAGTGGTAATGAAAAATACGTGTTATTGGCTCTGTATTAGAGAATTACGCTAAGATCTGGGCTTTTTTACGTTATTTATAATATTTGACATGATATTTATCGTAATTGTTATTGAGTATAAACGCATGTGTGTGATCCAAGTGAAAAATAAAAATGTAAACAAACACGAGTGGCGCGAAACTTCGACTTCGGATATCAAATTCTTCATTACCACTGCTAATTTATGTTGAATAATGTATGAATTCGTTACAATACTAAATTACGAGTTATTCATCCCTCCTATAATGATCCCTTAGATGTCCCGAAACCACATTTTTTATGATTTTTAGCCCAACCCAGCACTGCCATCAAAATGGCGACGATCGTATTTAGACTTCTGGATTTTGTTATGGTAAATTAAGAAAATGCGCGCTAAATGTAGAAGTTTTAATGGCGTGAACAAATCAGATTTTTATTTAACATTCTTAATTAATGCGCTCTCATAGGATTTAACGCTCAGAATATTATTATTTTTTAATTTATAATGAGGATGTCGTATGACTACAACGTCTGCCCCTTTAGGACCCGCTACTGAGCCGGCGTAGGTCTATGTGTTCGGGTCCTTTAGGACCCGGTACCGAACTATACGGTTAAATAACACTACAAAATTATGGTGCTACATTCCCAGTCCCAAGACATAATAACTGTGAAAGTACCGTAGATGCCGATTCCAAAGAGTAGATCTCTATGGAGAAGAATGGTCAAGAAACTCTATGGACACTCTTTTTAGATCGCCAATTTTATTACAGAACATTTATTAGATAATTCATTTTGAGATGGTACATTATGTGAGAACGATGTATCAAGGTAAAAGTGTCCATTTTTTTTTTTATCGTGGTAAAATCATCAAATGAGTCCTCCCACCCAGGGCAGGGCGGGACTGTCAGACTTGTACTGACTAAAATTCACGGTGTCCTTCAATAGCCCTTTACGTACCGGGGTCACGGTAATCCCTTGGTCCCGCGACCCCGGCAGGCTTTGGCCCTCTACAGGCCCCGTCACTATGCTGACACTCTTTGAGGCGCGCGTGGAACACAACGCGCCGTCGACCCGGGCATGGTCCATGGTCGGACAGCAAGTCGCCCATTACTCGCTGCCCGCATGCCCGCGCCTACGGTGGCCGGAGATCGTCTTGCGACGGCCGATTAAAAAAAAAAAAGTGTCCATAGTAAAAATTAAAACAAAGACAATTCAGAAATAAAATGATCAATAATTAAAATAAACCGTGGCAGCTAAGGGATGACCAGCCCCAACTGACAGCGCCGTTCACGAACATGATACATGTAACAGCTAAATGATCCGACACACGCGCCACCATCAGTGAGACATTTGAGTGAGCATGACACACTCTCAACCGCCAGGGTCATTCAAGTCAACAAGAGACGTAGGTGCCCACTACACTAACACACAACTAACACTATGGATTCCGGTTATCTCAGGCACGCCGCAATCGCGGCGGTAAGTCACAGGACACGGATGTTTCGGAAGGTAAATGTGTCTGATGAGGAAGGAAGAAACGTCTGGATGTCACCACGGCGAGGATCGCCCGGAGGGCACGGTGGAGCTTACGGTGCAGGACTGCCCCGTTTGGGCAGAGCACCGTCATGACCTCTCGCACCCGGCATTGGTCGAGGCCATGCTGCGTGGCGAGACGGAGTGAGAGGCGGCCGCCTCCTTCTGCGAACCAGTTATGCTAGGGTAGGAGGTGGTGCGCCACGTAAGGGAGGGGACAGCGTCCTCCCTCCAACCCAGCCGCAGTGGTAGGAGCCCACGGCGACTGACGACGGCAGACGATCTCCGGCCACCGTAGGCGCGGGCATGGGTAATGGGCGACACGCTGTCCGATTAGGACCATGCCCGGGTCGACGGCGCGTTGTGTTCCACGCGCGCCTCAAGGAGTGTCAGCATAGTGACGGGGCCCCCTGTAGCGGGCCAAAGCCTGCCGGGGTCCCGGGACTTACCCATCACCGTAACCCCGGTACGTAAAGGGCTCGTGAAGGACACCGTGGATTTTAGTCAGTACAAGTCTGACAGTCCCTCCCGCCCTGCCCTGGGTGGGAGGACTCATTTGATGATTTTACCACGAAAAAAAAAAAAAAAAGTGTCACAGAAATTAAACAAATGAACTGTTTTGTGCTTACCCTCTAAAATTAACAGTAGCATTAATGTCCTGACAAACTGCCACTTGAAATTTTCATACGCGATACCGAAATCGCTTGTTATCGGTCTGTTTATGTTTGGGCCACATTCCGTGCCGCTAAGTGTATCTTATGTGTTAATTCAGGTTATAAACTATCTTTGTACCGAATTTTATCCAAATGCATTCAGTGGTTCTTGTGTGAAAGAGTAACAAACATCCATCCATCCAAACAAACTTTCACGTTTGTAATATTAGTAGGATATGATTTAGTTTTTGTTAATATAAGCTTACAGTGTATGAAGGAGACAAATCTATATATATAAAAGGAGAACTGACTGACTGACATATCAACGTACAGCCGAAACTACTGGTGCTAGGAATTTGAAATTTTTGCACACGACTTCCTATTATAATGTAGGGGAGCACTAAGAAGGGGTTTTTGGAAATTTAACCTTTAAGGGGGTGAAAAGGGGCAATTAGGAAAGTACGAAACCCACGCGGACGAAGTCGCGGGCAAAGTGCTAGTAATTGATAAATGATGAGTGCTGCAAGCTGACCTCTGGCCTCAGCTTGTAAGATAATGTTTTAACATTTGTTTTTTCTTTAAATACAAATGTTCAACTAAGAATATTAAAATTATAACTGTCTTATTTTAAGATATCAATCTATAATGAAAATGTTTATGTACGAGTGCACAGTGCTCCTGTAGTAGGTCATGGGGCTCCTCCGCCTTCTTCCTTACTATTAGTCATTTTAGCTGTGGGTAGAAGTACAAAAGGAATTCCAATTAGATAGTTGCTACATATTATTATGATGCATCGGAAATGAACGTATCAGACGTGCTACGATTATTCTACGTTGGCGAAATTACAAAGTGTAAGGCCCGGTTTCCGGTTTACCTGCTCTTTATCTCTGTAATTAGTTTTTGATTAGCTCATCTCTCTCTTACTATATTAATTGATAATATCCCTATGCAGCTATTTCAGGATAATTAAGATCAATAGTTACTTCAATTGAACTTGAGACTGTTTTGTTATTTAATAAATAATTATTGTGTCATTTTATAATTATTTACCTTGATTTATAACACAGTATAACTCCATGCATAAGAATGCATTTTATACCTATCAGTAGTGCGAAATCCCAGTGATCCTTCTTAGAGCGCGGAACTACAGCGGAGTGTGATGTTCGAGTGTCACGGAACGTGCCAAACTGCCAGAGAAGCACAGCAAGTTCACTGGCACATTAGTGACATCACCTCATTCGTACATGTGCCACGTTCTTACTCAAACGTTACATGCACACTTGTTACTTTCGTGAAGCTGTATCGTGCAGGGTGGTTCTCTTGGTACATGAATGGTATTGTAAAGGAAGCAATTTTTGTACATCTTATTAGGCGCTAGTTCTCTGACTATGACCACATGCCAAAAATTAACCTTGTATGTGGATTGTGGGTCGCAGGCGGCAGGAGTATCGCGACAAGTATCTCAAGGTCGTGCGCGTAAGCCGGCCATGACGCGCCCTCTACTAATTACTACTGTAATAATAATTAACGCGCCTAGCGAAACACCCTCAATTCTCTGCATAAAGGCTATACTGGTGGGCTAAGCCTCACGACCGGGTTATGGGCCGGACATCGTTTCAATGATAGTTGAAAGCACTTGCCTCGTCGCTGGTGGGGTCGAGGCTCTGCTTGTAGCGCGCGCGCGGCTGCCAGCGCTCGTACTGCGACTGCAGCGCGTGGCCGATGCTCTCCAGCGCCTTGCCCGGAGACAGCGACTGCGGGTCTGAGAACAAAGCAAGCAATCCCTAATAATTAGTACAACGACCTTTGGTCAAGTTCAGTAAGCGAGCTTACTGTTGGCGCGACGCGACGCGTGCGATATCGAATCAATTATCGATTCAAATCGCACGTATATCTAAGGGAGCTTCCCCATGACGCGATTCGACCGATTCCATTTACAAGTGAAAATAATCCTTACCACTACGACATATGACATAAAACGTGTGGTTGTGTAGGGGTAGATGAAAAACAAAACACGATCGCCACGACGACGTCAAGTCAATCGAATTGCATCTTTATATCGTAGTAGCAAGGACGATTTTCATTTTTAGTTAGTAGAAATTGCAAATCGCACGAATCGCTTCATGGTTAAGCTCCTTTAGAGAACAGCATCGCAACTCCACAGAACGCAATCTGTTCTCTCTACGACGCACCAGGGCGCCGCGACATAAGTCCTATTCAAATTTATTTCTAGTATGATGTGTCATTCATATCAAGCATTAATAACTAGATTCAAGCCATTTGATTGGTTGACACTAGTTTTGAGTATTGAAGTGCGTTCTGTAATACGGGCCTTAGAGCTTTTTATAAAATAAAGATTGGTAACAGTTTAGAAGATAACTCAAGAACTATTTTTTGGGGATGGATTTGTCATCCTCACAAACTTTCGCATTTATAATATTAGTAAGAAGTAAGATGTCTGAAATAAATATTGTAGGTATCACTAAGATGCTCTAAAGTTATAATAAGAAGTGGCATTAATTATAAAGTACGAGAGAACTAATCTTATCCATGAATGATATTGATTACCCACAACTTCAATGTTTGTAAGTAATATATAATAGTAATTTATTATAAGTTTCACACAACTCCATACCTATACGTCAACTAGGTACCAAATCAATCGAGGTAAACCCTCGTTATTAGTGCAGAGAAGTTTTTCCTGCGTGTGTTCTAAAAATAAGTAACAGTAACCACTAGGTAGGTATTTTATGATAACGACGATCACTACATAATATTATTGGCGCGGTCAGCTGTACACCACTCACTGTTCGACCTCAAAGCGTTCCACGTTGCCGAGTCATCAGGTCATCACGTAACGGAAACTTGCTGGTTTTATCTATGTACTTGATTTGCTTAAGCTTAAGAGGCGCCACGGTGTCCTTACCTTCGAGGTGACGCCTTCACTGGAAACCGTGGTTTTGAGAGGTTCCTCAAGGATCAGATTAAGCGGGAACAAGAGGAAACGCCCGCGTGCCATGTTTTACAGAGCGAGCGGCAATGGGAAGCAGTCACCCCATGAGTGTTATTTTTCTTTTTTTTAACAAACTTTTTTCCAGATGGTCCCATGGTAATCAGTTTAAATCAGAATATTACGTCTGTATATTATCGGAAAAATGTCGATGGGAAAAAATTCAAGGAAATAAGAAACACAGTCACCGACTGCCAACACTAACTTTTCATTCAAAAGTTATTTTATACTTTTTTGTGTTTTTTTAGATGTCGGTGTCATTTTTTTTTAAAGATTTTTTTCCTATGGCTTTATAATTAGTGGCGCAATTTTGAGAGTGGATTACCATTGTTCACATAAAAACTTGGGTAACCTACATACCTATAGTCAAACTTATTACAAAAAGAAAATATTGAACTCTGCGACCTAGGAAATAGGCCATCGCCATTGAGGCGTTAGTTAGGCAGGCACACGCACCAAGTGTTAATAAATGAAATCGTATAGACTTTCTAATTAAATTGGCGAGCCGGCCGGGTGCGGGTGGACAAACCCCCGACACGCACTAGGGCACAACACGCGATCAAGTAGGAATCGTTAGTTTTCGGAGCGTGGGAAAATTTTGATTGGGAATTCTAGCACATTAGTGGGTTTGCTGGAAGAAATTTCTTAAGCGCCTAGGTTAATGCAAAAGCGTTCTTAGATACCCCACCCATCGCTCGAATTCGGTGGTGGCGTCGATAACTATTTCAAAAAACTATTTTTTTAGTAGAACGTTTCACGTCCACTAAGCCCGTATGAAATACTTATTTAAACCATCATTTCTTATAGTATTCCCTATACGCAAAATATACTTATTACTGCATAGTAGAAATATTTCATTACGGGGATGTCGATACATTAATAAATACCTACAAAATGATATAAACACCTATTGTTGTGAACAAATAGTTTTTCTATCACAGTCTTAAATTCTTGTTTTGATCAATGACCAACGCTGTTTCTTTGCAGTCGCAGCACTCTGTACTTTCTGCGATATTTAACAGCGTGGTGGACGCTACGCCTTATATGTACTTAAAAATGCGTAAGTTCTTTTTTTGTTTTTTTTTTTTTTAATTTCATATTGTTATTTAAATACATAAACACTATGGAACAGAAAGTTATTGTTTCAATAAAGTTCAACTATTATTGAAACGAAATGGTTAAAGACATTTAAACTTTATATTTTTTATTATATATTACGTACCAATCCAGCATTCAAGGCGCGCACAAGGCTGCGTCTTCACCACATCGGGAGGATCCACACCCACATTGAGACACAGCACCAGAGCCACACAGTGTGTCTTGTACTGAACAAATAAAAAACACACTGTAAGTTTATTGTAAGTCACAAGTTCAATTTGTTTAAAAAAACCGGCCAAGTGCGAATCGGATTCGCGTACGACTAGTTCTGTACCACTATCTATAAAAACGGAAAAAGATCACGTTTGTAGTATGGGTGCCTCCTTTAAAGTTTTATTTTAATATTTATTTTTACAGTGAATATGAATAACATGTAACTAAATATTCTGTGAATATTCGAAGCGTCTACTTGTTGCCATTATCAATATCAAACAAAAAAGAACAAAAGAAACACGTTTGTTGTATGGGAGCCCCTGTAAATATTTATTTGATTCTAGTTTTTGGTATTTCTGCCGTCCTCTAACTAAAAGGCCGTTAAGTGCAAAAAGTAGTTTTCGAGAAAACGCTAAAATTGTGAATTGATGTCTCTTGAAAAGTATGCTATCTAGGAACAAGGCTGCAAATTATATATGTAGGCATAGTGTTATTGCACAATATGTTACATGTTTAATTCATTTATATTTATTTAAATTTATTTAAATTCATTTTCTAATTTTAATTATGCATTTTATGTGATTTAACTGCACAGCAATCTTCCTGTATCTCCTAAACTATTAATCATAGAAAAATGATTCTTAGACCAAAAGATAGAGCATCGAAAGTTGTATAAGACTACATTAAAAAGTGAAAAACGAGCAACTGTGGCTTAACGGCCTTTTAGTTAGAGGACGGCAGATTTGTTGTTATAACAGCAACAGAAATACATCATCTGTGAAAATTTAAACTGTCTAACTATCACAGTTCATGAGTCTCAGCCTGGTGTTGTCTTAGTAATAGGGTCCCGTTAGACCCTTTGGGTACAGCACCCTAAAAAAGGTAAATAACTCATTGTAGTAAGTAAATTTAATTGGGTAGTTTTCATTTACAACACGGTAGTCAGTAAATTCAGTAGTTGGTAATGGTTGAGGTTCACGCCGCTTATGCACAAGGCTTGACTTCAAACCTGGGCAGTGTCTTTTTTAATATAATGAACTTTTTAAGTTTATCTTGAACATCAACAAGCTCTATGAAGTAAAACATTGTGAGGTAACCTGGACTTTAATAATCTAAAGTTGAAGCCACAGTCACAGCGTATTTAACTCTGATACCAGAGATGGCGACAACTCACACATAAAAATGAAATATAATTCAATAGTTAATTTTTTTTACATTCAAGCAAGTTCATACCTACAATAACTTCCTCACTACACCAACTTCTGAAAGATTTATGGTGGCGATGGAAGAACTCGCACGCGAGTTGCGTTACATTGCGTACTTTATAGGTAAGTACAACGCATTCAGTTGATCAAACAAATACCGCAATGTAGTGAAACTCGCATGCAAGTTCTTGCTCCGTCTAAATGAGGCTTTAGTAGTTATTCTTGACTATTTTGGTAGAAAATATCTCGCCGCTTTTTCAGTCGGCGAATGCTTTCTGGAATAGTTAGCTGCACCGCCAGCTAGTATAGTAGAATAAATGTAATGTACACGGATTTGAAGATGCTGGCGGCAATTCTCCACTTGGCTAGCCATTCTTCAGTTTTGTTTAGACTGGTTTGCAAAATTCAAGATGCTTGGATTGGGCATTTAATTCATGCAAGGCAATTAAGGCAGTGTCATCTGTAAAGGTGGCGATTGTGACCTCAGAGCTCTACAGAAAGTCAGAAGTAAACATAGTGTACAGCACATAGTGTCCAAGACCCGATCCTTGATTAAACAAGTGAGGTACATAATTTCTTTGCAAGGTAATTCTATGAGAATTTTCTTATCAATGATCCTGTATGATTGTGGTTGTAGCCTGGAGCTTTACCGTTGGTCAATGAGGTAATATTAGTACATATCTCTTAAGCATTATTGGTTTCAGTGGAAGGTCCATATCCAATTCGACCACATTTGGTAACAGATTATTGGGTTTAAATAGTACCAGTAATAACATCGTCCAAGTACGCAATATAATCAAAACTTAAAATCAAAACTACAGAACCAAACACAAATAATTTTTTATGGGACTAAATGACAGATATACTGCATCAAACAAAAAAAAAACATCAAAATCTAGTTTAAAAATTACTATCTTTTCTGTATATCTACATTATTGGCAAATAAATTATTTCCGATTCTTTTTTTATTACAATGTGCTCAAAAATCAACTATCACTGAAACTGAGGGAATGATTTATTTTCAAGGGAAATGTGTGTATGTATATTTATTACTAAATTTTGCCAGCAACTTTGCCCACTCAATTATAATAAGATACCAATATGAATCATTTTCATAATATATTATCAATTTGTAATCATTGTATTAGAATTGTAGTAGGAAACTTATTATACTAGAAGCCTACCAATGCCCATCAAAATCTAAAGTGGCCATTTAAGATCTGAATGATCACAAACAGAACTATTTCACAACATACACATGATATCAGTATTATATTGATAAGCTTACAACTCTATCAACAATCTGTCTGTTTATGGGTGTCATGAAGACACAGCAATATTTATTGTTTACAGTCGAATATAAGTTTTTGACAATGTAATGATGCAGGTATTGGTACAAATGTATGTTAACACTATTACAATACATAAGAAAATAGAAATGGAAAACACGATCGTATTTACTCTACCAAAGATGTTTGTTTTGTTATTCGGACTAAGGCGAGTTACCGACGCTTTCATTCAATCAACCATGTGCGTTTGTTTTCATCGGACTTACGTTACACTAAGCTACGCAGTAGCGTACACACAAAGTTATCAATTGAAAGTCACCGTCTTACCTTCTCTTTGACCCTCCACGTGTGCTCCACACGCTCGGCGCCCTTAATAGGCTCAAGATGCCTAGGTTTATCAAAACTCAGAGGTAAATCCCAGTCGTCTATGTCTGAAGAAGTATCACTGTCACCCAGACCACTGTTTTTCTCCTCATCTTTGACCGCGAGATAAGGAGGCATTTCTGTCATTTTCACACAACACTTTGTCACAAATTTGTCAATTTTGACCGCTTATCGAACGCGAACAATAAAAGAAAACATTTTCAAAACCTCACAGAATCATGTGCGCGTCCATTTTTCCACCACATGGGAATAAACAATAAATTTATTTTTCGTTTCACGCTAGAACCCTATTGTTTTTTTCATCATTTTTATTATTTTAATTTTAATTAAATAGCACAAAAATATGATAAAAAATTGTTTAAAAAAATATATTAAAAAAATAAGAATAGTTTTATCAGATTATTAAATTTCAACCCCATTTCACTAAGTTGAAAATGAAAAGGAACGTTATTCAACTGCGTTCATAATTAAATTACAATTTTGGAAATTAAGCGCGATCGCATACAGACTGGCAGCTAGCAGCTAAGCGGGGGCGAAGCGGACCCTAGGCCCCTGCCTCGCACCTGAAGGTGCCTCGTGCTCAAATCTTGACAACGGTGAAGCCATCGGTCTGTTTGGCTGGAATCAAAGCTGGAATTGTCGCTCCAGGCAAAGATCTTCACGACATCTGCTGTGATGTATCGAGACTATCGAGTTATTTATCATACGTCGCTGTTACTGCTTACACACTGTGTACTTACAAAAAGAGCCCCTGAATAGAATTTTCTATAATCTACGGTGTTCCATTAATAGCCCTTAGTTCTAGGATCACGGTTACCTGTTTAGGCAGGCCCGCAACCCAGGCAGGCGTTTGGCCCTCTATTCCAGTCAGATTAATGACAGCTCTTTGAGGCGCGTGCGCAACAGGATGGGTTGTCAACCATTAGGCTGCGTTTCCACTGACACTGAGGCGGAGCGGAGCAGAGCGTGCCGAGATTCACCAATCAAAGAGCTTGAGTGGAGAAGAGATGTGGATTTCAAGCCATGTGATTGGTGAATCGCGACACGCTCTGCTCCACTCCGCCTCAGTGGAACCGCAGTCTTACTCGTTGTTCTCATGCCCGCGTCTATTGTATCGACGACCGTTGCCGTGGATGTCTCCCGCAAGGAGGTCGTGATGTGGAGGCTATCCTCTCCCTACACATTTCGCGTCCTCCTGCGCTAGGATAACTGTTTCGCAGGAGTTGGCCTTGCTTGCCATTCCGTCTCGACCTCAACCAGTGCAAGACGCGAGACGCAGTCGCATGCTGGTGTGTTTTCGTCGCCTTCGTAGACGCGCTAGATACAAACGGTGACCCTCTTGAAAGTCATGATTAGCAAGGTGGTCAACGTCTGTGACGGTGACAATAAAACAAGTCGGAGTGGTGGTCACTGTACCTAAGGTATATTTTTATTCAAACATATACTATATTTGGGCACGCCGCAATCGCGGCCGTAATACCCCTCTTTGAGGAGTGGCTGGATAGGCGTTACGGCGACCATGGACCATGACCGGGTCGACGGCGTATTGTGTTCCACGCGCGCCTCAGAGTGTCAGCAAAATGACGGGGTTCCCCTCTAGAGGGCCAAAGCCTGCCGAGGTCGCGGGACTTACGAATTACCGTGACCCCGGAATGTAAAGGGCTATTGAAGGACACCGTGGATTTTAGTCAGTACGAGTCTGACAGTCCCTCCCGATCTGCCCTGCGTAGGAGGACTCATTTGATGATTTTACCACGATAAAAAAATACATATACTCTATTTACATCATTTCCGCGACGTCTGCAGCTCACAAAGAGATCGTTGCATCTAGCTGGCTACGATCCCAGCATACTTTTTAATCATCATCAACGCTCATAAATTGGATCATGAAAAGCATACCCGCATTATGGAATAAAACAATAACAACTACATTTTTAAGTTTTATTAGTATTTGGGGTTTTATCTAATACAAGGAAAAATAATACAAGCCACTTCATTATAAAAGCACCAAACATTGATAAACATTTTAAAATAATTACCTAGTTGATAAACATAATATTATACAAGTTTATAATGGAAAAATATTGTTTAATGATTGATTATACATAATATATACAGTATCTATCTTAGAGTTGAGCTTTAGTGATGTGGGTCACATTTTAACTGCACTGCATACCATGCAAGTCTGGCACTGGACTCCCTCCGGAAGGCACTCTTTGTGGAATGAATGCCTACAGTTGTACACCATCAAATCTGAGGCATTTGACAAGTCCCTAATAATGATTCGACCTTGGCATGCACAACACATGAAGTCATCTGTCACTGATATTCCTCTCTGCTGATTGATGATTAATTTCTGATGTAACTCAAAGTAGTTCCGCAACGTGATCACTTTACATGCTTCTTGCACCGACAACTGAAGATGATAATCACACATCATCTTTGCTAATGAGTCCTTTAAATCCTTTATCTCACACCCAGACTGTATATTTTGTATTAATATTCGCGGATCCACGTAGTTCCCTATTCTCTTGAGCAATAGAGTCACATACTCGGGTTTGTCCACTGTCCGCTTGATAAGGTCCATCCATAATTCCTTATCATTGTGTTCTTGACAGAAATTGATAGCTTGGTTAATGTCCTTCAGCTGTTCTATAATGATCTGCAGAGCTTCTCTTGTGTTGCCAATACGTCCCAATAAGAACACCATTTCAGGGTAAAACTCATTGCTCTGGCACACATCCAGAGCTTCTTGTATCGGGTAATTATCACTACATTTCAAGAATGGAAGTAGTTTGTCCCTCGCATATTTGGCATAAAGTCTAACTAATTTTCCATGATACCTACCATTGGGTTTAATTTTGCTGTAAGCATCTAAATATTTAAATAGCAACTTGTCATTGCTTGCCAGTTGTTTCTCCACCACCTCTACAGGAACCCCACGCTTGTCCAGAAGTATTGATATTGCCTTATCACAGTCGAGGGTCATCAGGTCCAGTATCTTGTCGTGTATCACGTTGTGCATGTTGTGTTTGGTGATCAGAGTGAACACGTCTTTGTGCTGCAACGTCAGGTACGTCGTCAAAGCCTTGTCGTATTTCTTTTGGTAGCAATACAAAAGAGCTAAAGCTTCTAAATAAATGTTTTTGTCGACCTCCGTGTTCAACAGATGTTCTAAGACTTCTTTGACAATAACGCCAGTCTTGTACAATGCAGGGTTCCATTCTTGCACTAATTTTAGGAATCCCTGAGAGTCCAACTTCAGATATTCATAAAATATTAATTCGTATATGTGAGAACTCAATGCTTGTTCAGGAGTCTTAGGCACATACGGACTAACCACACGCAATTGGTTCACTTCAGCGAATTTCAATATCTGCGTCTCCCACAACACCTTGTCATTTCTACAAATCCTTGCACACAGAATGGCCGCCTCCTCGTGCAAGTGCTCGGCCATTAAGTGGTCCAGATATTGCACACCGACTGTCACCACCGAGTGTTTTGACGTCTTCCCGCCGACTTCTTCGAGAACGGTAATTGCTTTTTCGAAACGACCTTGTTCTGTGAGCCATTTAACTCTATCGTCGATATCGTAAGGACTAGCGACTACAATGTCCTTGGGAGATACTATAAAAAATCTGTTTTCCTCTATCAGCATATCTAAGTAATAGTCGTTACAGGAATACTCCTCGTAACCACGAATGTTGAGACTATCCGTTGATATTTCACAAAATTCACAGTCTTTGTAGTCAGCTACGGTGAGCACAGGTCTTTGCGCCTTACCGGTTTCGGGGTCGCACTCTTTATGTACACCCAGCACTACCAGCTGGTCGTCCAGGGGACCCAAGCCACTGATGAAGTAGTCAGTCTGGAAGGTGTACACGGGGTCGACTAGATACTCGGTGACGTCCCGCGTCTGAAGCTCGATTTGACTGCGTTTCCGTATGACGCAAATCCTGATAGTGTCGACCCAGCCGATCATTAGCGTCTTCGGGGCGCACCAGAGCAGGTTACAACGATAGTCTTCAATGGACCTGTTGGGCACCTTCTCCCATTGGATGAGGCCGAGCGAGCAGCGCGCCACAAGGTCGTAGACGCGCACGCCCACCTCGCTGGCCCACGCCACGAAGCGCTCGTGCCACGACATGGCTTGCACGTAGCCTTCGCATTCGCACAGAACTGTGGTACGAAGGCGATTCAGGAATGTCTTTTCGTATAATGTTAATTTGGTGTCCCCTGTAATACAAAAAGTAAAAATAAATGAAATGATCAAGCAGGTTTTAACTGTCTTAAGAATACAATAATTATTATAGGCTCTGTAATAAATTATCGCGGGTTCAGCAATCAGTAAAAAAATCATGTCAGTTGTATAAGGGGAATGAGAGCCTGCTTAAAATTTGTTTATTTTGTTTTAGTATTCATTAAAAAATCAATGTTTCTGACCATGAATCGAACCTGTTGACTTTGTAACAAAAAATACTCTGTATACACCATTCAATACCGTAGCTAATAAGGATCAAATTCTGTAATGATATATAACAAACAACAGGAAAGTATTCATTTTTGGTCAAATATGAAATAGAACACAAATATACAGTGTGATTTGTAATTGGGTGCATTCCTTGACCTTACTTGCTCCAATTTTAACCCCAACAACATGGGGTCCAAAGTAACTGGATTTAGAGATATCTATCTTTAAAGATTTTTCCCAAAAAGTAGACCTTCCTTCATTTAGTGTTTATTGTTAGAAATTAACAACGGTAACCCTTTGAATTCATTTTAAATTTAAAGTTCGACATGTTCTCTTTTGCTAGCCATTGATTAGAAAATATGTATATGCATGGGAGATTAAATCAACTTTAATCTTACTCCTTTATTAAAAATTATCATTTTCCTTAAGTTTCCCCTAGGGTACAATGAGGGCAGAATCATGTCCACTTGCAAGAACTAATGGGATCCTCTTGGTTCCTCTGTAGTAATTCAACCTTCTAAGGTTATATATGGGTTCACTACCTACAAAAATTACCCCACTGGAACATAAAATCACAAAAAAAAGTATCCTGTGTTAATTAATCCAGGTTATATACAATTTGTCTACCAAATATTTCATCCTCATCCATGTAGTAGTAGTTTTAGTAGTAAAACTTACTACAGTAGTTTTAGTGTGAAAGAGTAATAACTACTCACAAACTTTTAGATTTATAATATTAGTAAAAATGGGTAGGAATCATTATGGGGAGATCTCTTCTCCCAGGCGGAACAGCGGGATGATGCATGTTACCAGTAGCAATCAATTAATTTACCTGTCAAAAACCTTCTGCCAGAGCCTGACTTGAAGTAACAAGGATCCAAGGCGATAGACTTGATCACCTTACCCAGTGTCAGGTTGTGAGTGTTGTCATCCGAGTACAGGCCGTGCACTAGCACCTTGCCATCATCCGAGCAGCTGGCGATGTAATCTCCTTTCAGGTCCACCGAGATTCTGTTCACAGCAATGGCATGAGCCTGCAACTCTTTGGTCATGCCGTCTTGAGATATTGGCACTCTGTTCCCTTCGTGGTCCAACAGATGTATTACCCCCCATTGTGTTCCGAGACATATAAACTTGGTATGCACACAGATACAACTCACTGCGTCTTTCAACAAAATATTTTGAACATCATTTTCTAGTCTATCGTACTTCAGCTTCGGCTCTTCGTCGGGAGGCAAGCTGTCACAGCTTTCAAAATTCACAGCCATCACTGTTTATTTTTGTCTTGAAACATAACACTCACATAATATATTTTGTTCAATTCTGGTTATTTTTCCTTGTTTTTCTACTTACATTACGATTACAGTCTGATTGTGATTAAATAAGTGACTTCATCTGTCAATGTACTATCTGTCATTTTACATGTATCATGGCATAGCTTCTGGGCCTTTGTGCATGGATTTATGTCTATCGAGAATAACAGCCTAGACGTGACCATTCTTTTGTAAAAATTGGCGGGCTCTAATCTTTCACATATTTTGCACTTTAATTGCTAAACAGCGCTTTTTTCAAATAACAACGGCTCTCAACATGTATTAAAAGTTAAAATGGAAAGAAATTATATTGTGGATCTAAATCCCAAAAAATATGAGCAGCACTTATCTCCTTTTGGGAATAAAGTATTATCAGTACTCATTAAACAATGGGGTAAAGGTAAAGTAATGTTTAAGATTCGTAATTCTGAAATGGCAAATATTCGTTCAGTGTAAAAAATGTCGTAATAATATTGTTTTAAAAGGAAGCCTTCACGAAACAACTAAATATTGCCTAATTAATTTTTAGCACGTATAACGCAAAATAACAGTGAATATCAACGTGAACACTTTCCAGCTCAAAATAAAAGGGTTTTAACGTGAGTATACTTTTACTGATTGCTACAGAGTAATGTAATGGTTATAACAGAGTGAATAGAGAACGGAAGCTTGAATCGAGATTAAGCTAAAGGGATTTGACAATGTTTTTTATTCATTTAACGACAGGTCCGCGTTTGACCACTATCTCGCCTGATGGTATGTGACGACGGTGTAGCTCGCTTACCTAAACGTAACCTATTCACTATTGACTTGAATACCCCAAAATTATAGCTATCAAGAATCAGACCAAGGTAATTCCACTCCTAACTGTGCGCACAATAAAAGTATCTTGGCAAAAAGCTTTGTACGTACCGGAGGACGGACGGATCCACCATGTAATGACAACGCATTGCTTTTCGTCTTGTAATCTAAATATTCTATCTCCAGACTACAAGACGACAAGCAATATTGAATACCCCAAGTCCCGAAATTGCTGCGCTCGCTCTTGTATTCCGAGTTCATGCTTTTTTCGACTTCGGTACCTTCTTTGTTGCACACCGTAGTGAACTTCGCACAATCAATCGTTTGTCGCACAAGGGTGTATCGCACATCCGTTTGTCGAAGTATCGTAGTACACCCTACGTCCGTTGCCCTTAAAAGCGATACAGGCTGATTTTCCAAAAACGATATCACAACTAAGTTTTACCTGCAATGGATACCATCATTGAAAATGACAACCTTCCTGCGCTAATATCATAAATTGTTTCAGTTTTATTGACGCCACAGAAGTTAGTTCACCGTACACATCGCCATCATCATTCATTCTACCCACACCTTGCAAAGAGAAACCAATTCTGCAAGAAAAGTCATTTCATTTTAATTTAATAGACAATACTGTACTAGATATACCCAAGTCTGTAGAATTAGTTAACACTATATCACCGAAAAATAACAATGAACATGATTTCCTTCATCCAACCGTGGCTGCTAAATTAAATCTAGTTGATAATTTTTATCAAAAAGACTTTGATGGCAATGATTCCTGTATTCCATTCGTGGAAGAAATGAACCCTGATAGCATGAATAAAACTATAAGTAAAGATATTAATTGGGACAACATGCTTGATTCTGAATTGCTAGTTACTAATGAAACAGAAAATATAGGAACTCATAACGTAGATAGAATATTCGAAAACAAGTTTCCAAATGAAAATGTTTTGAAGATTAAAAACGTAACTAACGAAAAGATTAATAATATGACCAAAGGTGAAAAACGTAAGATTAAAAAAAGTCCTGAACCTAAAACAAAAAAAAACAAAAGTACCGATAATCAGTCGGTTAGAAAACTCAATAAAAATATCAATTTACGCAAGCAAAAGTATACAAAAACTGTTAAAAATTGGCTTCATAATGTTGAACCTCAATATCTTGATGAAGTCAACCCAAGTAATATTGTGACCACGAGTGATGTTGACCTGAATATCACTAAATCTTCTGATCAAAATGCACCTTCCAACGAAACACCATTAACACATATTAAGAATTATTGTATTAACAAAGAATTGAAGACTACCAAGAAAGTAGTGCAAGCACAATTAGCAAATAAAGATGGTGTCATGAAGTTCAGTAAACCGAGACAAATTGGTGATGAAATTAAGAATGGTGCAGATGTCGTAGAAGGTAAACCAAAAGAGACTAAAGAAAAGAAGGGAAATAAATTCGTTCCACCGATTAAATCACAAATACCTGTCAAAGATGTTACATTTGAAATACGTTCGATTGATGAAGATAATTTTGAAAACCACCGAGAAATTTTTCATGAAATAGTGAATGATGAAATATTTGTTGCGTTATTTTATAGGTAAGTTTATTGTGTTTGAAACGTGTTCTACTAAACGTGTAGACAGCGCAAAAGGACTTCACCAATTAAAAAATAATTAAACTACCAAATATTATCAATTTTTTTATTGTTTTTATGCGTTTCGTTTTTAGCAATGGTTTCTGTCAGCTTAATAGTCACCACACTGACGACACGTGCGCTCTTGACGGTGTCACTATTAATCATAACGATATGTTCTACCACTTCAAGGGTACTAGCCAGAACCTCAAGTAAGTACCTAAAGAAAAAAATAATTTTAAAATTATCAAGTAATAGGCAGTACTTTTTTTTAGCGTGGTAAAATCATCAAATGAGTCCTCCCACCCAAGGCATAGCGGGAGGGGCTGTCAGACTCGTACTGACTAAATCCACGGTGTCCTTCAATAGCCCTTTACGTTTCGGGTTTACGGTAATTCGAAAGTCCCGCGACCCCGGCAGGCTTTGGCCCTCTAGAGAGGGGCGCCGTCATTTTGCTGACACTCTTTGAGGCGCGCGTGGAACACAATACGCCGTCGACCCAGGCATGGTCCATGGTCGAACAGCGAGTTGTCCATTACTCGCTGCCGGCTGTGGCCGGAGATAGTGTGCCGACGTCCCTCGCCGTGGGCGTCTACCACTGCGGCTGGGGTGAAGGGAGGACGCTGTCCTCTCCCTCACGCGGCCTGCCTCCTCCTTCGCGAGCATAACTGCTTCGCAGAAAGAGGCAACCGCTTCCCACTCCGTTTCGCTCTGCAGCATGGCCTCGACCTGATGAATGCTGAGCGCGAGAGGTCTCCAACTATCGCCGTCGTGAGGACACGGTGTTGCTCTGCCCAAGCGGGGCAGTCCTGCACCGTATACTCCACCGTGTCCTCCGGACGATCCTCGCAGTGGTGACACCTAGGCGTTTCTTCCCTTCTTATCGGACATAGGTGGTACCTCTCGAAACTTCCGTGTCCGGTGGACCTGCGTCATTCGGTAGGTCAGGACGCCGTGACGCGTATCCAAAAACTCTTACTTACTTACCTTACTTACTTACCGCCGCGATTGCGGCGTGCCCGAACCTCGGTTGCGACAGTCGCTCCCTCTATACTACCCTGAGATCGCGCCGCAGCTCTTCCCGCCGCACCTCGACTTGTCGAGGCAGCGGAGATTCGCCCCGGCGGCGGCGCTGCGCTTTTATGCGCCACTCATAGACGCGTTGGAGAGTAGGCAGTACTTAGCAACAATTGCCGACTCACAACGTAAAGTGCTTATGGACCTGATTTTTTGTAACTTTTTTAGCTACTCATATTCGATGCTCGTATAATCGTCATAATTTTCCCGCCACTGTCCCAATGTTATAGTGATTCTAGCATGGCTTTATCTTTATTTGTCAATCAGCAATCACATCCGGCCAGATCGTCTAGCGACGTAAGTCGCCGTGGGCGCCTTCTCCTTCGCTAGCATGACTGCTTCGCAGAACGAGGCGACCGCTTCCCATTCCGTCTCGCCCCGCAGCATGGCTTGGTCTCGACCAATGCAGGGCGCGTGAGGTCTCCGCCTATCGCTGTCGTGAGGATTCGGCGGTGCTCTGCCCAAGCGCGGCAGACCTGCACCGTATGCTCCACTGTGTCCTCCGGGCGATCCTCGCAGTGGCGTTTCTTCCTTTCTCATCCGACACAGGTACCTCCCGAAACATCCGTGTGCGGTAAGGACCTGCGTTAGGCGGAAGGTCAGGACGCCGTGACGCCTATCCAGCCACTCCTCAGAGGAGTCATACCGCCGCGATTGCGGCGTTCCCGAATGGGGCTCCCATACAACATTTTTTTTGCCGTTTTTATAGAAAATAATGGTACAGAACCCTTCGTGCGCGAGTCCGACTCGCACTTGGCCGGTTTTTTACTGATTTTGCGGATAAGAAGTAAATATATAAAAAATATTAATTTCAGGAAGATAGTGAATCATTTACTGGTAAATAACAAAGTGATATGTTACGGTGCCAGAAGCGTCCTCATTTACCTGGCGACCTATTTGCAAATGGACTTATATATAGTTGACATATATGATGCTAAGGTAAGAAAAATAGTATTGCCTTACACTGCAATACAATTTTTGTTTAAGTCTTAGTCACTGCTGGGCAGTGGGTAAAATCATCCTTTGTTTGTGTTAATAATCTCCATACTCTTGAAATAGCCTCATCTGCATTTTTATGGGCATGTTACCACGTTTTCTGCGATGGTCGTCTGCCCATCTTGCCACCAGGTGAACAACACATACTCTTTCTTATCCTTTATCTACATCACAATTTAACAATACTTTTAAAGATCGGAGCTAGTTTACTGGATCCTGATAATTCCCCGGAGAACTTCTCGGATCTCCAAAAGCTGTTGTCATTCACGGCTCCGTACACGATAGCCACGGAGTGCCCACTGCAGAAGGCGGCGTGGTACATGACCCTCTTGAGAGAATGCTGG
Organism: Agrotis puta; assembly: GCA_943136025.2. Classification (NCBI taxonomy): domain Eukaryota; kingdom Metazoa; phylum Arthropoda; class Insecta; order Lepidoptera; family Noctuidae; genus Agrotis; species Agrotis puta. Next base: position 18,852,776 of record OW964175.2, on the reverse strand, counting down.
GCCAAACTGTGTGCAATGCTGCTGGAGGAGTCATTATGGCAGGTGTTCGTTGAAATCGAAATGAAATTGCTCCCAATTATTGCAGGTAAGCCCTATATATCAACATGAAAGAAAAATTGCAGTAGATGAAGAATGTAATTATAAGAGCTTGAATCGTTTTTAATCGACTTCAAAAAGGAGGAGGCTATTATTATACAATATGGGTGCAGTGAAAAGTTTCCGCAACTCACATAAATAAGGGGTGCTAAAACAGGAAACCTCCACGTGCGCCCGTGGACTGAAGATCCCTCTTGGATACGTCCGGGGGGAAGACCAGTTTTTCGGGCCGGTGCACCCTGGGATGCAGGCAAAAACTCTTCCTTAGTTACTGTGTGCCTAAGGGGTCTCTTTGCCCGTATGCGAATAGCCTGTCGGGTGGACGCTCCAACGCGTGTCCCTCTGAATAGCAGAGGGCACAGCGGCGGAGCGGGCTTGCGGACGGTGAGTAATGGGTAAGCTCGCCGTCCGACCAAGGACAGGAACAGGAACTAACTTCATTTATCTATAATATTACTTAATACATTAATACCTACTGGAAACAAAAAATGTTATCTCCCTTTTTTACGAAAATTACGCGGGCGTCCCAGTGTGAGCACAATCATTAAAATTAGAGTGCAGAAAGCCATTCTTTTCGTGTAATATATCAATTTTGGCTGATGTTCGAGCACCAGGTGACCACTAGTTTCAATATTGATGTCTTTTTCTCGACATAATTATAAAAATAACATTGTACGATTAGACATGGAGCGGCATGGAGTATGTATCGACATGGTGAAACTGAAAACGATGGAAGAAGTGGTCCTCACTAGAATTAAGTTGGTGGAGCAGCAGTGCTACCAGGCAGCCGGCAAAGTGTTCCAGATCAACTCGGCCGAGCAGGTGCGCACCATCCTGTATGACGAGCTGCAGCTGGATACCAAGTGCCGCGTCAAGATTAGGGAGACTGTGTGCAAAGGTGCTAAGTCCACGTCCGAAACTATGGTAAGTGGCACACTACTAGCAACCTTATATTACAGTATCTAATTTTGATGATGAAATCGTTTCTGCTAAGTAGAATATAGTTTCTTCTATTTTTGCTATACCTAAGTTTTATATTACAAGTTGAATGTAGATTTTATAAGATTTCTGTAAAACTTAATTACTGGCCAGTCGCGGATTTCCAATCCTAGCCGCTCTAGGCTCCACACCATGTGCCGGGATCAGCAATCCCATCATATAGACTTTTCTATTTATGAATTTACTCGTTTTATTATAATTTTATAGTCGGCCTAATCTTATTTTAAAGTCGGCGTCGTATTCTTTTATATTCGGCGTCGTCTTATTTAATAGTCGTCGTCGTCTTATTTAGTAGTTGGCATCGTCTTATGCGGCATCGTCTTCTTTTATAGTCGTCGTCGTCTTATTTAATAGTTGGCATCGTCTTATACGGCGTCGTCTTCTTTAAAAGTCGGCGGTCGTCTTCTTTTATATTCGGCGTCGTCTTATTTTATAGTCGGCGTCGTCTTCTTTTATATTCGGCGTCGTCTTATTTTATAGTCGGCGTCGTCTTCTTTTATATTCGGCGTCGTCTTCTTTTATATTCGGCGTCGTCTTATTTTAGAGTCGGCGTCGTCTTATTTTATAGTCGTCATCGTCTTATTTAACAGTTGGCATCGACTTCTTTTATATTCGGCGTCGTCTTATTTTATAGTCGGCGTCGTCTTCTTTTATATTCGGCGTCGTCTTCTTTTATATTCGGCGTCGTCTTATTTTATAGTCGGCGTCGTCTTCTTTTTTATTCGGCGTCTTCTTATTTTATAGTCAGCGTCGTCTTCTTTTATATTCGGCCTCTTCTTATTTAATAGTTGGCATCGTCTTACACGGCGTCGTCTTCTTTTATAGTCGGCGTCGTCTTATTTTATAGTCGGCGTCGTCTTCTTTTTTATTCGGCGTCGTCTTATTTGATAGTCGGCGTCGTCTTCTTTTATATTCGGCGTCGTCTTATTTATAGTCGGCATAGTCTTCTTTTATATTCGGCGTCATATTATTTTAAAGTCGGCGTCGTCTTATTTTATAGTCGGAGTCGTCTTCTTTTATAGTCGACGTCGTCTTCTTTAATTTCGGCGTCGTCTTATTTTGTAGTCGGCGTCGTCTTATTTTGTAGTCGGCGTCGTCTTCTTTTATATTCGGCGTCGTCTTATTTTATAGTCGGCGTCGTCTTCTTTTATATTCGGCGTCGTCTTATTTTATAGTCGGCGTCGTCTTCTTTTTTATTCAGCATAGTCTTCTTTTATATTCGGCCTCATCTTATTTTATAGTCGGCGTCGTCTTATTTTATAGTCGGCGTCGTCTTCTTTTATAGTCGACGTCGTCTTCTTTTGTAGTCGGCGTCGTCTTCTTTTATATTCGTGTCATCTTATTTTATAGTCGGCGTCGTCTTCTTTTTTATTCGGCGTCGTCTTATTTATAGTCGGCATAGTCTTCTTTTATATTCGGCGTCATATTATTTTATAGTCGGCGTCGTCTTATTTTATAGTCGGAGTCGTCTTCTTTTATAGTCGACGTCGTCTTCTTTAATTTCGGCGTCGTCTTATTTTGTAGTCGGCGTCGTCTTATTTTGTAGTCGTCGTCGTCTTCTTTTATATTCGGCGTCGTCTTATTTTATAGTCGGCGTCGTCTTCTTTTATATTCGGCGTCGTCTTATTTTATAGTCGGCGTCGTCTTCTTTTTTATTCAGCATAGTCTTCTTTTATATTCGGCCTCATCTTATTTTATAGTCGGCGTCGTCTTCTTTTATATTCGGCGTCGTCTTCTTTTATATTCGGCGTCGTCTTATTTTATAGTCGGCGTCGTCTTCTTTTTTATTCGGCGTCTTCTTATTTTATAGTCAGCGTCGTCTTCTTTTATATTCGGCCTCTTCTTATTTAATAGTTGGCATCGTCTTACACGGCGTCGTCTTCTTTTATAGTCGGCGTCGTCTTATTTTATAGTCGGCGTCGTCTTCTTTTTTATTCGGCGTCGTCTTATTTGATAGTCGGCGTCGTCTTCTTTTATATTCGGCGTCGTCTTATTTATAGTCGGCATAGTCTTCTTTTATATTCGGCGTCATATTATTTTATAGTCGGCGTCGTCTTATTTTATAGTCGGAGTCGTCTTCTTTTATAGTCGACGTCGTCTTCTTTAATTTCGGCGTCGTCTTATTTTGTAGTCGGCGTCGTCTTATTTTGTAGTCGGCGTCGTCTTCTTTTATATTCGGCGTCGTCTTATTTTATAGTCGGCGTCGTCTTCTTTTATATTCGGCGTCGTCTTATTTTATAGTCGGCGTCGTCTTCTTTTTTATTCAGCATAGTCTTCTTTTTTATTCGGCGTCGTCTTTTTTTATAGTCGGCGTCGTCTTATTTTATAGTCGGCGTCGTCTTCTTTTATATTCGGCGTCGTCTTATTTTATAGTCGGCGTCGTCTTTTTTTATAGTCGGCGTCGTCTTATTTTATAGTCGGCGTCGTCTTCTTTTATATTCGGCGTCGTCTTATTTTATAGTCGGCGTCGTCTTTTTATATTCGGAGTCGTCTTATTTTATATTCGGCGTCGTCTTATTTTATAGTCAGCGTCGTCTTCTTTTATATTCGGCGTCGACTTCTTTTATATTCGGCGTCGTCTTATTTTATAGTCAGCGTCGTCTTCTTTTATATTCGGCGTCGACTTCTTTTATATTCGGCGTCGTCTTATTTTATAGTCGGCGTCGTCTTCTTTTTTATTCAGCATAGTCTTCTTTTATATTCGGCCTCATCTTATTTTATAGTCGGCGTCGTCTTCTTTTATAGTCGGTGTCGTCTTCTTTTATATTCGGCGTCGTCTTATTTTATAGTCGGCGTCGTCTTCTTTTATATTCGGCGTCGTCTTATTTTATAGTCGGCGTCGTCTTCTTTTATAGTCGGCGTCGTCTTCTTTTATATTCGGCGTCGTCTTATTTTATAGTCGGCGTTGTCTTCTTTTATATTCGTGTCATCTTCTTTTATATTCGGCGTCGTCTTATTTTATAGTCGGCGTCGTCTTCTTTTATATTCGGCGTCGTCTTATTTTATAGTCGGCGTCGTCTTCTTTTATAGTCGGCGTCGTCTTATTTTATAGTTGGCGTCGTCTTATTTTATAGTCGGCGTCGTCTTCTTTTATATTCGGCGTCGTCTTCTTTTATATTCGGCGTCGTCTTATTTTATACTCGGCGTCGTCTTATTTTATAGTCGGCGTCTTCTTATTTTATAGTCGGCGTCGTCTTCTTTTATATTCGGCGTCGTCTTCTTTTATATTCGGCTTCGTCTTATTTTTTAGTCGGCGTCGTCTTCTTTTATACTCGGCGTCGACTTATTTTATAGTCGGTGTCGTCTTCTTTTATATTCGGCGTCGTCTTATTTTATAATCGGCGTCGTCTTATTTTATAGTCGGCGTCGTCTTCTTTTTTATTCGGCGTCGTCTTTTTTTATAGTCGGCGTCGTCTTATTTTATAATCGGCGTCGTCTTCTTTTATATTCGGAGTCGTCTTATTTTATATTCGGCGTCGTCTTATTTTATAGTCAGCGTCGTCTTCTTTTATATTCGGCGTCGACTTCTTTTATATTCGGCGTCGTCTTATTTTATAGTCAGCGTCGTCTTCTTTTATATTCGGCGTCGACTTCTTTTATATTCGGCGTCGTCTTATTTTATAGTCGGCGTCGTCTTCTTTTTTATTCAGCATAGTCTTCTTTTATATTCGGCCTCATCTTATTTTATAGTCGGCGTCGTCTTCTTTTATAGTCGGTGTCGTCTTCTTTTATATTCGGCGTCGTCTTATTTTATAGTCGGCGTCGTCTTCTTTTATATTCGGCGTCGTCTTATTTTATAGTCGGCGTCGTCTTCTTTTATAGTCGGCGTCGTCTTCTTTTATATTCGGCGTCGTCTTATTTTATAGTCGGCGTTGTCTTCTTTTATATTCGTGTCATCTTCTTTTATATTCGGCGTCGTCTTATTTTATAGTCGGCGTCGTCTTCTTTTATATTCGGCGTCATCTTATTTTATAGTCGGCGTCGTCTTCTTTTATAGTCGGCGTCGTCTTATTTTATAGTCGGCGTCGTCTTATTTTATAGTCGGCGTCGTCTTCTTTTATATTCGGCGTCGTCTTCTTTTATATTCGGCGTCGTCTTATTTTATACTCGGCGTCGTCTTATTTTATAGTCGGCGTCTTCTTATTTTATAGTCGGCGTCGTCTTCTTTTATATTCGGCGTCGTCTTCTTTTATACTCGGCGTCGTCTTCTTTTTTATTCGGCGTCGTCTTATTTTGTAGTCGGCGTCGTCATCTTTAATATTCGGCGTCGTCTTATTTTATAGTCGGCGTCGTCTTCTTTTATATTCGGCGTCGTCTTATTTTATAGTCGGCGTCGTCTTCTTTTATATTCGTGTCATCTTATTTTATAGTCGGCGTCGTCCCCTTTTTTATTCGGCGTCGTCTTATTTTATAGTCGGCGTCGTCTTCTTTTATAGTCGGCGTCGTCTTCTTTTTTATTCGGCGTCGTCTTATTTTATAGTCGGCGTCGTCTTCTTTTATATTCGTGTCATCTTCTTTTATATTCGGCGTCGTCTTATTTTATAGTCGGCGTCGTCTTCTTTTATATTCGGCGTCGTCTTATTTTATAGTCGGCGTCGTCTTCTTTTATAGTCGGCGTCGTCTTATTTTATAGTCGGCGTCGTCTTATTTTATAGTCGGCGTCGTCTTCTTTTATATTCGGCGTCGTCTTCTTTTATATTCGGCGTCGTCTTATTTTATAGTCAGCGTCGTTTTCTTTTATATTCAGCGTCGTCTTCTTTTTTATTCGGCGTCGTCTTATTTTATAGTCGGCGTCTTCTTATTTTATAGTCGGCGTCGTCTTCTTTTATATTCGGCGTCGTCTTCTTTTATATTCGGCTTCGTCTTATTTTATAGTCGGCGTCGTCTTCTTTTATACTCGGCGTCGACTTATTTTATAGTCGGTGTCGTCTTCTTTTATATTCGGCGTCGTCTTATCTTGTAGTCGGCGTCGTCTTCTTTTATATTCGGCGTCGTCTTATTTTATACTCGGCGTCGTCTTCTTTTTTATTCGGCGTCGTCTTATTTTGTAGTCGGCGTCGTCTTCTTTTATATTCGGCGTCGTCTTATTTTATAGTCGGCGTCGTCTTCTTTTATATTCGGCGTCGTCTTATTTTATAGTAGACGTCGTCTTCTTTTATATTCGGCGTCGTCTTATTTTATAGTCAGCGTCGTCTTCTTTTATATTCGGCGTCGTCTAATTTTATAGTCGGCGTCGTCTTCTTTTATATTCGGCGTCGTCTTATTTTATAGCCCGCGTCGTCTTCTTTTATAGTCGGCGTCGTCTTATTTTGTAGTCGGCGTCATCTTCTTTTATATTCGGCGTCGTCTTCTTTTATAGTCGACGTCGTCTTCTTTTATATTCGGCGTCGTCTAATTTTATAGTCGGCGTCGTCTTCTTTTATATTCCGCGTCGTCTTATTTAATAGTCGGCGTCGTCTTCTTTTATAGTCGGCGTCGTCTTATTTTATAGTCAGCGTCGTCTTCTTTTATATTCGGCGTCGACTTCTTTTATATTCGGCGTCGTCTTATTTTATAGTCGGCGTCGACTTCTTTTATATTCGGCGTCGTCTTATTTTATAGTCGGCGTCGTCTTTTTTTTTATTCAGCATAGTCTTCTTTTATATTCGGCCTCATCTTATTTTATAGTCGGCGTCGTCTTCTTTTATAGTCGGCGTCGTCTTCTTTTATATTCGGCGTCGTCTTATTTTATAGTCGGCGTCGTCTTCTTTTATATTCGGCATCGTCTTATTTTATAGTCGGCGTCGTCTTCTTTTATAGTCGGCGTCGTCTTCTTTTATATTCGGCGTCGTCTTATTTTATAGTCGGCGTCGTCTTCTTTTATATTCGTGTCATCTTCTTTTATATTCGGCGTCGTCTTATTTTATAGTCGGCGTCGTCTTCTTTTATATTCGGCGTCGTCTTATTTTATAGTCGGCGTCGTCTTCTTTTATAGTCGGCGTCGTCTTATTTTATAGTCGGCGTCGTCTTATTTTATAGTCGGCGTCGTCTTCTTTTATATTCGGCGTCGTCTTCTTTTATATTCGGCGTCGTCTTATTTTATAGTCAGCGTCGTTTTCTTTTATATTCAGCGTCGTCTTATTTTATAGTCGGCGTCGTCTTCTTTTATACTCGGCGACGTCTTCTTTAATATTCGGCGTCGTCTTATTTTATAGTCGGCGTCGTCTTCTTTTATATTCGGCGTCGTCTTATTTTATAGTCGGCGTCGTCTTCTTTTATATTCGTGTCATCTTATTTTATAGTCGGCGTCGTCCTCGTCCCCTTTTTTATTCGGCGTCGTCTTATTTTATAGTCGGCGTCGTCTTCTTTTATAGTCGGCGTCGTCTTCTTTTTTATTCGGCGTCGTCTTATTTTATAGTCGGCGTCGTCTTCTTTTATAGTCGGCGTCGTCTTCTTTTATATTCGGCGTCGTCTTCTTTTATAGTCGGCGTCGTCTTCTTTTATATTCGGCGTCGTCTTATTTTGTAGTCGGCGTCGTCTTATTTTATAGTCGGCGTCGTCTTCTTTTATATTCGGCGTCGTCTTATTTTATAGTCGGCGTCGTCTTCTTTTATAGTCGACGTCGTCTTCTTTTATATTCGGCGTCGTCTAATTTTATAGTCGGCGTCGTCTTCTTTTATATTCGGCGTCGTCTAATTTTATAGTCGGCGTCGTCTTCTTTTATATTCGGCGTCGTCTTATTTTATAGCCCGCGTCGTCTTCTTTTATAGTCGGCGTCGTCTTATTTTGTAGTCGGCGTCGTCTTCTTTTATATTCGGCGTCGTCTTATTTTATAGTCGGCGTCGTCTTCTTTTATATTCGGCGTCGTCTTCTTTTATATTCGGCGTCGTCTTATTTTATAGTCGGCGTCGTCTTCTTTTATATTCGGCGTCGTCTTATATTATAGTCGGCGTCGTCTTCTTATAAATTCAATAATAAAATAAGACGACACCGACTATAAAATAGGACAACGCCGAATAAGACGACGTCGACTATAAATTAAGATTACGCCGAAAAAGACGACGTTGACTACAAATTTTGACAACGCCGAATAAGACGACGTCTACTATAAAATAAGACAACGCTGACAGTAAAGTAAGACGACGACGACTATAAAATAAGATGATACCGACTATAAAATAAAACGACGCCGAGTAAGACGACGCTGAATAAGACGACGCCGTATAAGACGACGCTGAATAAGACGACGCCGTATAAGACGAAGCGACTATAAAGTAAGAGAACGCCGACTATAAGAGAACGCGGACTATAAAATAAGAAAACTATAACGTAAGACGACGCCGGCTACAAAATAAGACGACGTCGACTGAGTCATCTTAATTGCCGTTGTCTTATTTTATAGCCGACGTCGTCTTCAGAGACGGATTTGCAGTCCTAGCTGCTCTAGGCCCCACACCATGGTCGCGGGACCAAGGGATTACCGTGACCCCGGTACGTAAAGGGCTATTGAAGGACACCGTGGATTTTAGTCAGTACAAGTCTGACAGTCCCTCCCGCCCTGCCCTGGGTGGGAGGACTCATTTGATGATTTTACCACGATAAAAAAAAAAAAAAAAAAAAAAAAGGCCCCACACCATGTGCCGCCTCTTTCTTAGCAACCCCTTCATATAGACTTTATTAATAACTAGCACTTTGCCCGCGACTTCGTCCGCGTGGGTTACGTACTTTCTTGATTCCCCCCTTTTCACCCCCTTAGAGGTTAAATTTACTTCATAGCTCAAAATGTTTATAAAATGTCCTTTATTCATTAGTTTCATTTCACTTATTATATTTTATATATTAAAAATATAATTAGTAAGTAGTAGTAACAAACACAAAAAAAGAAAAAAACATTTAAAAAATATAAAAAATAGCAAAAGGTAGGCTAGAGGAACAACAGTAAAATCAAAGATTTTAATAAAATTCAAGCGGATGGTACATTGCCATCACCAGTTTTCTGCTGCTTAGGAATGTGGTAAAACTCTTTAAACCTATGGTTCCCTAGTCCTGAAGTTTTGCAACCTCCCCCAACGCAAACCACTCAATGGTAACTACAGCTTTCAGAATAAAAATATTCTATCGTCTGTGGTAACTAAGCTACCAGTAGCCATCTTGAAAGAGTCGTAAAAAAAAATACGTTAAAAAAATTCAAACGAATGACAGATGGCGTCTCCCCCAAACAGCACTCATCAAAAAATTCTTTCTATACAACAATTGTCTACATTTAACACTTTTCTTTTATATCCTGTAAACAAACTCATGCTATCCTAGTAATTGAATATCGGACTCTCCCTCAAAGCATCGCGCGCCTTTGCTCAGCAGACTGGGTGCTTAAGCTATGTTATTAGATATATCTATTTCCCGGGATAAAATATAGCCTATACGGATTTGGAAGAATCCCTCTAAGTAATGGTAAAAGAAATTTTGAAATCGGTCCAGTAGTTTTTGAGCCTATTCAATACAAACATACAAAAATACAAAGGTTTCCTCTTTATAATATTAGTATAGATGAATTTACCTTGTTCATTTTAAACTGACTCAGAAAATTGGTTAACGTTAACTGAAAGCTGGTATAGTTTATAATATAAGGTTAAGGTATAAGGTGTAATAATCCCTGAGGTTTCAGGGATTATTAGACTGTAAAAGAAAACATTAAATTAACATACGAACTACGAGTATTTTATCTGCACGAAATTATTTAAAATTTAACACGCAATCCAAGCGACAAGTCGCAAAGGGCATCGGAAAGCGCGGGGCATATTCCAGCCTCTTGCGGACGGGGAGTATTGGGTAGCTGGCCGTCCGATCAAGGACAAGGCCCGAGTCACGGTGCTTCGGTGCACGGTGCACGGTGTTCCAAACGCTCCTCAAGGGAACTGATGGGGACGGTACCATAGTGCCAAACGCCTAACATGACGCGGGTGAAACCGCGGGCAGAAGCTAGTGTTAGATATTTTGACACAAACGGACACGGGCAAGCTCGCAAATGACACCGCGAATTTATGGCTACAGATCCGACGCTGTGCCAACATTTCTGAAATACTTTCCCAATCCGTTGAACATGCTCTACTAGTAATGTATAAGTTCGTGTATGACTGTAGTTGCGCAGCCTGATGTCTGAACATCCACTGCCGAAGCTAATACTGGAGTACCGGCACCTGCACAAAGCTCACGCCACCTTCCTCGCGGGCATCGCTGTCCATGTTAAAGACGGGGTCGTGAAACCAACGTGGTGAGTCACACGATTTTTTAAGTAAAGATGTTTGATGTGTCCCGGGTGCTAGCTTCTGGGGGCGCCAATATCATAAACATACTTGCTTGACGCATGCTAGAAATAAAAACCGCTTAGTAGCTAGTACACGTTGTTGTACGTAACAGTTCAGTTAGTTCAGTTCAGTATAGTTGTGGTTTTCGAACATATTAATTTATAAACGTGTGCATAGTGCAAGTACGTACATCATATTATTATATCTATCTTTGTAGCAACGATGGGCAGTAGCTAAGGCGAGCAGGCCTGCATTTACATAAGAAGGAAAATTGACCTCATCAAGTATCATTGTCTCGTTCACAAGTCAAATAGAACAGAAATGAATTGGACGGACCTCGTTTTTATTTTTATTACATAGAAAGGCTGTAGTGGGGGCGCCAGTACCTATCAAGATTTACCCCGGTGCGAAAATATCGTAGAAAACCTCGCGAGACATAGGTATCAATTTGTTACTTCCACAAAGTGAACTAGTTAAACTCAATCCGCCTTATTACAAAAAGAGGTTTAACTAAAAACCCAGGTTTAATCTTGTAAAACTATGGTTTATACAAACTTTATTACAATTCGTGGTTTTGCGATAAACCATGGTCTAACAGTAGTAGCTGTCAAAGGTGTGTCAAAGTTTCTCATAGCAAATTTTTCATTGTGTTGTAGTTTTTGTGTTATTTTGACCCGAAATGGATTGAAATAAGGTAGGTTTAATTGTTATTACTCATTGTGGATTTAATTGTTTAGACAATCTTTCAAATGGCGGTACTAAAGTCGACGTTATATCTTAGTTTTGTAATACGGACAAATTTAAACCATGGCTCTGCAGATAAGCCTGGATTTGATAGACCAGGTTTAAACCAAGGTTTGTTTAGTTTTTGTAATAAGGCCGAATGAGTCGACGTCCATGAATAGTCCAGATGTGTGATGGCGTTCTTACAATCCAACATTGATTTCACTTGACTGAAACCTATGTATATTCTATAGGGTGCAGACGGCTGCAGCGACGGGGCGCATCGGCTGCAACAACCCAAACCTGCAGGCCATACCGAAAGCTCCCTTCAATCTCGTCATGTTCCCTGACCCAGGAGACGATGGTAAAGTATTACCGATATACTGCATCGAACAAAAAAGAATCATCAAAATCGGTTGGTTCACTTATAGTCGTAAGTTATTATGAGGTAACAAACATAAAAAACACAGTCCAATTAAAAACCTCGTCCTTTTTTCATCGCTTAAAAAGAGCAAATTGAATACGTGTATGTAAGAAGTTACTGAGCTCGCTCGTGTGGCAGCAGGCGCGGGCCGCCAGCTGCTGTTCCGCTCGCTGTACGTGGCGCGCGCGGGCCGCTCGCTGCTGGGCGCCGACTTCCGCCACGTGGAGTGCCGCGTGTTCGCGCACGCCGCGCGGGACGCCGGCCTGCTGCACGCGCTCGGCACCGACCGGGACCTGTTCAGGGTGCTGGCTGCACAGTGGTGAGAGCTACTCGTCCTCTCTACTTACTCTTTCATACTTAACTACCTATTCAAAATCACCGCCTTCAAGCAATCAGCCTTCCAATATCACCGTCTCACTCTGAAAGTTAAACATCTGTTGAAAACTTGTCTAAAAAATGTGTCAACTGCGAAATGCAAATCATCCATCATTATTGCAAATTGCAAATCATCGTTATCCATTTCAAGGTACCTAATCACTCTTTATATCGAAGTACCTACCTATCTCCATCAAGTATTGCTATTAATCAGTAGCAGTGATGGATATATTGTTTCACCTACTAGATATTTGTTTTTCCCCACGGACCAGGCTGAAGAAACCGGAGGCTACCATAAACGAAGAGGAGCGTGAGCGCACCAAGCGGCTGGTGTACGCCAGTCTGTACGGCGCCGGCGCGCGCACGCTCATGCACATCCTGGACGTGGACTACGAGCAGGCGCTGCAGGTCGCCATCAGCTTCAACAGTGAGTTGTGGGGGACCCAGCATGTCCGGTCTTATTCTGTTTAGTTTATGTATTGTAAAACTAATCAGACGAGATCATCGGATCTCGTGGGCGGCTCTACGACAGGCATCGCTGTGTCTGTCTTGTAAATAATGCAGTATGTCGCCGACTGAATACACATACCGGTTAGATTTGATCCTGCCCGCAGCCCTAACGCCACGCTGGGGCTAAAGTTTACTAAGTACTAAGCTACTGACAGTGACAGTCTCCAATCACGGCGCGCCGGTGCGATCGATGAGCGCTCGCGCGGCGCTATTGGACGATTTCAAAGTCATCGCGTTGAAGAGCACATCATAGAGTCCAGCGATGAGATTTGTTATAGAGAATAGCATAGCTGAAGATTTAACTACTTAATGTGATCTTGATGTTAGTGTACATAACACTCAGGATCGTTTCCTTCGCTGAAGTCGTTCGGTCGCGACGTGGTGTCGCGCTGCGTGTCGTCCGGCGGGCGCCTGTCGGTGCCGAGCGGCCGCGTGCGGCGCGTGCCTCACATCGCCAGCCCGCACGCCGACCGGCGCGCGCACGCCGAGCGACAAGCTGTCAACTTCATCGTGCAAGGTGATACAACGTGGTGTTACTGACCTGCTACAGCAAGGAGGAGGGTCTAAATTCGTTGATATCAATAATTCTCGGTCCCATGGTTATCAAGCAGGAATTGGCAGGATCTGATGATGGTGGCTAGGGAATAAATATTTACCATTCACTTAGCTACTGATAGCGATATTACGCAGCGCGAACAGTCGCTGTTCGCGCTGCACGAGCGATCTCAGAGCCGTCGCGTCGAAAAGCACATCGTAAAGCCCAGCGATGTGATTTCTTATAGAGAATCATAACAGATCTCCAACGAGTTCTCCGGGCGGTCAGCGGTACACCCGGGCGTTTCCTGTAGATTTTGCACAGCTAGAGCTACGCTTCTTAAAATGTATAAAAGGTACGAGCAAACATGTCCGCGCCCCGTTTGCAACTTTTCTGTGTCCGGCGCCCTCGCCGCGGCCGACCCTATATCCGGCGTCTTGGACGGTCGCTCGATCAGGCCCAACCCTAACGTCGCTTCTGGAAGGCATTTTATTATTTATTCACTTACGATGGGTATTTCGAGTTGCAACCAATAATAATAATATTGAGAGACCGTGCCGCCAGGCGCGGCCGCCGACCTGTGCAAGTCCGCCATGGTGTGGTGCGCGCGCGCACTGCGGGGCGGCGGGCTGCGCGCGCGCCTGCTGCTGCAGATACACGACGAGCTGGTGTGGGAGGTGGACCACGACCACGTGCCTAGAGCCGCAGGTTACTACTCAATACTGAAATTTAATGCCTCTTATACATTTAGCTTTAAACACAGCTTCTAGATTTAGCTATGTTGTCATTTTAGACTGAATTTGTAGAGGCTCTGTAGGCATCATCCCTGACAAAAATCCACGGTATCCTTCGATAGCCTGATAAGACAGTCGATTGCGGTGTGCCCGTTGAGGGTCTTCTGGTAATAATAAATAAATTGAACATTTCAGCAATAATTAAACAAGTAATGGAGGCGTGCGGGGCGCGCTGCGGCCTGTCGGTCAGTGTGCCGGTGGCCGTGCGCGCGGGCCCGGACTGGGGCCACATGCAGCCCTACAGTACGTGATGCAGCCTACTGCTACACTACGATACACTGCCCTGGATCATATTCATTCCTAACTTTTAAGTGTGTTAACTTCTCTAAAAACAGAACTGAAAATATAACAACTACATTTACTTATTTTAGGTGTGGTTTAATTTTATGCATTACCCTGCTATTCCTAATAGGCATGTTAACGGCATCAATAAATTGCAAAGGGGTTTGAAAATGTTTGACAGTTCCTTTTTCATTACATTACATCCACTTTTACTTTGTTATTAATAATACTAGGAACAAAAATTAAAACCATGGTATGATTATATTCTGAAAATATAATATTTTGCTTTCATAGAACTTATAACTAACATAAATTATAATGACTGATAGATAAACTGTTTAAAAGTTTCCTTCACTTTTACAAACTAATATTTTTAAATCACACGATCTCACATTTTTGTTCTCGCTCGTGCTCCTCGATTTGTGAACTAGACTTCTACATAGAGCATTCCTCAATATAACTATGCGGTGACTAGTGCATTAAATTTTGTTGATCTGTGTCGTAAGCAGTGGTCCATCTTTAAATTGGGCCTAGGGCCTTTTTTATTTTTATTTTTTTATCGTGGTAAAATCATCAAATGAGTCCTCCCACCCAGGGCAGAGTGGGAGGGACTGTCAGACTCGTACTGACTAAAATCCACGGTGTCCTTCAATAGCCCTTTACGTTCCGGGGTCACGGTAATTCGTACAGTCCCGCGACCGGGCCTAGGGCCTAGTTCATAATATCGAAAGTCACTATATCAACAATGTTCAATGGACATCGACAGGACCCCAATACAGTGGTATGCTACATGGACAGTTCTCCAAATCGATGGTACAGTCAAGTTCATTAATATATTGGCACTGTCAAGGATTCAAAATATTGTGAACATTGAAAGCTCAATAAATTCTATAGAACCTGTGGACACACAATATGTCCACATGTGAATGGTTCTAAAATTTATGTATATAGTGCAATAAGCAATAGGGTAAAACTTAGTTATAGTGGATTAGCTTTATTACCTAGTTGTCCTCTAGTATGTTATCATGTATGCTCTGCTTGTGGGATTGAGGCTACTTGTAATCGAGTGACGTATGGGGATGACTGAATAGCAATTGCTTGAAAATGTTACCTTTACAGATAATTAAATCGATGAATTATGAGGGCGACCACACTAGCGTTCACACCACATTACGTCGAGCTTCAAAATTTCGAATCACTATAAGCTCGAAACATCGACAGCGTGAAGCCCATTATCTTGAGAATCGTTGCTCTCGAACGATTATCAAATCGATTTACAGAGTACTTTTAAGGACCTAACAGGAAAACTAAAAAAAACCGCTTATTTTACGCTTTTTTGTGTTTGTTTTTCAAGCCAGTTCCTTTCTTTTACAAAAAGTTTTTTTTTTGTAGACTGAAGGTGTCAATATATTACTGAACTCTATTGTACGTTATATCGATACGACGCTGATACTACACCATATCTATGCACATCTACAACTGCGTTAGATATTGTTTATCCTGTACCGCTATAATTGCACCCCAACAAGTGTGAACAAACGATGATGTTTCACGTGTGTGGTGACATATGGCAACGTGTTCAGGCCGTCGCTGCCGCCAAGTTTTCGATTTTCCTTCATGATACGTCTGCGTGCGCTATTAGGAGGCTCTTGTGGGTGCTCCAGCATCGTATAGCGAGACATTTCTCGAGGATATCTGTAATATTATGCAATGGATAAATGCAAAAATAAATATAACTGGCTAATACTAATTTGTGAATTAGGGATAGGGTTATTCTTTTAAGTTCAGGGGGAAATCCTTATCCTTATGACATACTAGCTTTTGCCCGCGACTTCGTTCGCGTGGAATAGTGACTTCCGGCAGATTTTTGGGTTTACCCACATAGTTCCCGATCTCGCGGGATCTCTTCAAAAACTTTTTTTTTTTTTTTTGTAATAAAAACTATCCTATGGCCTTTCTCCAGTTCCAAACTATGTCTGTACCAAATTTCTGTGAAGAAAAGACAGACAGAGTTACTTTTGCATTTATAATATTAGTTTGGATGTATGTGTGATGGAAGGACTCATTTGATGATTAAACCTTGATAAAAAAAAACTAAGTACAAGATTGGTTTGTAATTACCTGACTATAGGAAACTGATGGGCAATGAGTCTGAAGGAAAAATCATCATCTTCACCACCCCAACCTTCAAATCTATTAGAATGCCCGTTGACTGCTAGATATTGTTCTGATTTTACAGCAAGCACTCCACCAGCTAAATAATCATAGGGGAGTACATATCGAAACTTGTCGATACTAGCGCTCATATGTCGCGGGTGTTCTGAGCAGGCATACAGGTTACTCTCGTCTAGTGGCAGCAGGTCTACATCATGCAGGATGAGGCACGGGAACTTGTCTTTGATCGCCGTCTTCGCTCCAATATTATAAAGAATACCTTTGTTAAAGTTCTTCTCATCTTGTTGTTCTATTACATATATCCTACAAAAGTAAAATGTTATATTTGGTAATCTTATTACCAGTTTCTATGCAACTTAAATTGGTGAAACAGGCATGAAATTAAGCAACATAATACTTAAAATGTGCTTATTTAAACAACATGAAATTTAAATAAAAACTGGAAATTGGTCTTTGACATTGGATAGACACAAACTTGAATGAAAATAATGAACCCAATATTCAACACAACCGTGGCAAATAGTTTAGTAAATGTTACACTAATTTTTTGGTTATTGAAAAATGAAAGATTTTATGATACTCACCTATAATGTATATTTTGTTTCCTTAAAAAATTATGGATATAGGGAAGGAATATGTCTAGTTGACTTTGTCTATTCCTGTAGGCTACTATTAGAGCAACACTGAATACTGGATTGCAATGCTCTGGTATATAACTACCATTCACTAAGCCCTTTACTGAGAAGTCATCAAATTTTCTCGGCACTTCCCAATTCAATATAGATTTAGAGCTTTTTAATATTTCCTCATATTTACAATCATGTTTAGATTTCTGAAGCATTAATTTAGGTGATATCTCTTTGTACAGTTGTGTTTGTATTACTTCAGCAGGTATATGTGGGTAATTGTATATGCCATAAGTTGCAAAGAAGTGAAATATTGCTTTCACACTTAGCATAAAAAATATACAATTAATCACTGGAAGATGTAGTATCCTGTAAACAGTTTTGGATTTCATATATGCATTTCTCATAGGCATTTATTAAGCAGTAACATACTTAAATGAGAATGAAATAATCAGAAGATACAGTTTTGATGATCTGTGAATATTTACCTGGTTTTTAGTGAGTGTTTAGGCATTGTGGATGTTTGCAGGCAGTATAAAAAAATGTCTCCGGCTTCACTTGACTTTTCTAAAATAATGAATAGTCCCAGTTAGCATCAATGAATTTTTTGTATGTACTTACTTCAAAAAAAAAATATTTGATCTCCCAATCATTTATGAAACATGCAAGACATAATAACATAATAATTGTACCTAATACACATCCTAAGCAGTTGAAGACATGTCATGAGGCTTACGCATTCAATCATTCCACGAATGGTTGAAGACAATTTTCTTTCTAATTACTTAGCGATTCGTTGTGGGTGATTATTACTCGATTTGATGTCTTTCTTCAAGAACTGTTCTTTATTTAGTAATAAAAGCGTAATACATCCAATTTACACCCAAGTTTTGTTTTATGAAAGTGTGTTTGACAATTGAACATGTTCAAAAAAGTAATATAGAACGTCAAAATGCGAATTAGTAGAAATGCTCACAAAATCACAAATATCGGTACTTTCATTACCAAATTGGGTAGGACGAAATAAAGAAACACTATTTAGGTACTTCACATCGTAACCGCTTTCCCGCTTGTGCTGCGTTCGAAGAAACGTTTATGACACTTGACAGCGTTCATGACTGTCAAACCTTTATGGTCAAACCATAAATTTAATAAAAAACTTTTTCAAAAAAAAGTAACCAACTTCAAAAACACCATATACCAAAAATAGAAATAGACTTCAAAAACAACCACGAAAAAGGGTCAAATAACGTTTTCTTTCGGAAGTCGGTGGCAAAAAAGGCAATAAAAAAGGATCTATACGGGCGACATCACGAAATATTGTTTTATACTGAAACTTTCTCCAGAATGTAACGAACACTTTTCTGAAAACCGCATCAAAATCGGTTCAGCCAAACGCGAGATAATCTCGGACAAACATACTTTACTTATAATCCAAGTAAGAAAAAAATCCCTATCTCAAAAACTACTGAACCAATTTTGATGAAACTTGCAGTATTCGCTAAGTTGAACAATACCAATACATTAAAAAAGAATTACTTAAATCGGACTTCTAGTTCCGGACATATCGAAAGCGAACACAAACATAAAAACATACATACTTACACACACTTTTGAAATTTGGCACATTTGTTCAGACGCTGCTATAGACTAACATATAGGCAAAGTGGGCAGTTTTGGAAATATATCATACTTACTACTACTTAAAACAAAGGAGGTTATCAATTGGTTAAAAAGATGGACTGCGCCTTCCCTAGCCAACTGACAAATAAAATTGGCCACTCTAGAAAGAGAGCAACTACCTATCTCTTTCCTGTAACAGAAATAGAGGACCCTCTCTTCGATTCCTCTCTTTCTAGTTCAGTGGCACCAATTTTAAACAGTTATGGCGTAGTGCATACTTTGAGTCTATGCTCTAAGCGCTGAAATAGATGTTTCCGTTCACACGTCAGCGCTTTTAACCTTTTAAACTTTTAAATCGTAGTGTACTGTTTTAATATCACTGAACGTTGGGCGTTAAAAAAATAGACCATTTATGCAATGACGTATTATATGTATACATTTATGAAACTGAAGCTGAAACAAAAACTGACAGTGAGGCGCTTTCTTTCGAACTGTATTTGAAAGTGCTGGGCAGTGACATAGTTCAATTTACCTTTTTGTTCCAACTCAGCGTTTTTTAACGCCCGTAAAAGAAAAAGAAAATCAGTATAACTCTGTTGAGATCATAATTATTATAAAAGCTTTACCAACACATATTCCTTATTTCCTTATAAGTGAATTAACATTTTACGTACGTGAGAAGGGGTATAAGTTGTTTTTCATCTCACATGCTCTGAAAGATTCTATTTGTCATTCAAAATCTGATCGCATACTCCATTGTTCGCGCTAGCACGGAAAGTGTTTTCAAAATTCGAACACATCTTCTATTCAATTTTCACCCCACACGCTCGGAAATATTCTATTTCTCATTCAACATCTGAGCGCAAAACTCGATTTTGCGCTCTACAGCACAAAGTGTTTTCAAAATTCGAACACGTATTCAATTATTTTCTACACTAACAGGCGAACCGGCCCAACTGCATTTCCTCGCTGTAGTGAGGTGAAAAGTTGTGTGTTGCGTGAGGCAGCAAAGTTATTCTGCGTCTCGTACCTTTGAATCCTTCGCTTGCTCAGTTTTCAATTCAAGTACTCGCTCCAGAAAACAACTTTGCAGCCTTGCATAACAAATAACTATTCTATCCTGCATAAATTCAATTTATGGTGGATATCACTATCATAAAACTATTAACTTTTTAAAACTTTTTATTTATTCTTTTATAAAGATTATACATTTTTTTACCTATACAGGGTGTCCCAAAACTCAACGTCAAGCCGAAACGGGGTGACAGGATTGATCATAACCATCACGAGAAAAATCTGAAAAAAAATCTATCCCATGCAGTTTGTAAATTATGGGCATTTTAAGAAAAACCTAGAAATTTGATCAAACTGTACCATTTTTCGGTTATTGTGGTTATTCTTTTTTATTTTTGTTCATTTGAACTTTGGAAACGTAATCCTAAATAACATTTCTAGAATCCCAATAAAAAATAATGACACAATTGCCTCAAGTTTCCGAGAATTGAGACTATTTGTTAAACTACGAATTTAAAATTTTCAAGATTCGTCGACTTTGACAGGCCCTCCTATAAAAAAAATGTACTAGAGTGCCTTGGCAAGTGGCATTAAAAGTTGGCGCATTTAATCAGAATTCTAAAATGGTACAATACTTGTTAGTTCCATACAATAGAAAAGAGTAAAAAAATTAAAACCTCAAGTAACCCGATTTTTGCTATCACATTTTACTCAGTTAAAATGTTTTTAATTCGCACAAGCTCTAGGTAGGTTCTTAATTTTAAGACAAAATGATGAGAGAGATGGATAATGGGTATGGGTACGCATTTCGCAGTGCAAGTAAGAGATTTCCTTGACCAGGAATATCCGGGAAGGTGGATTGGACGTTCAGGCACTATCTTGTGGCCCGCCCGTTCACCAGATTTAAATCCCCTGGATTTTTTCTATTGGGGAGTTCTCAAAGAAAAAGTTTACTCAAAGCCCATTGATCACGTAGCCGACCTGCGTGAACGCATTTCTCAAGCAGCTGAGGCGATCAACTCTCGAAGATATGCCCGACTTATAAGTAGATCTTTTTTAAGAAGATGTAGGGCTTGTATTGAGGCTGATGGTAAACAATTTGAACATTTATTGTAATAAAAATGTTTTTTCTCTATCTGACTTTTAGTCCAACAAACCTAATTATTTTACTAACTTTTTTTCACTTTGGTAAAAGTGGCGTCACTATCTGTCTCGCTCACTCATGACAAACATACCCATTATCCATCTCTCTCATCATTCTGTCTTAAAATTAAGAACCTACCTACAGCTTGTGCGAATTAAAAACATTTTAACTGAGTAAAATGTGATAGCAAAAATCGGGTTACTTGAGGTTTTAATTTTTTTACTCTTTTCTATTGTATGGAACTAACAAGTATTGTACCATTTTAGAATTCTGATTAAATGCGCCAACTTTTAATGCCACTTGCCAAGGCACTCTAGTACATTTTTTTTATAGGAGGGCCTGTCAAAGTCGACGAATCTAGAAAATTTTAAATTCGTAGTTTAACAAATAGTCTCAATTCTCGGAAACTTGAGGCAATTGTGTCATTATTTTTTATTGGGATTCTAGAAATGTTATTTAGGATTACGTTTCCAAAGTTCAAATGAACAAAAATAAAAAAGAATAACCACAATAACCGAAAAATGGTACAGTTTGATCACATTTCTAGGTTTTTCTTAAAATGCCCATAATTTTCAAACTGCACGGGATAGATTTTTTTTCAGATTTTTCTCGTGATGGTTATGATCAATCCTGTCACCCCGTTTCGGCTTGACGTTGAGTTTTGGGACACCCTGTATAACATAACACATGTATTGCTTTTGGTAGCGGTTTAAATGTCACACAAGGTGCACGAGGTCAAATCAAACACGCATTTGAGCGCGCGGAGTGTTTTTTGCCTGTCCTGTAAAGTTGCTTTTTAGACTTTAAATCCCTTTATCTACTATCATGCTATTAATCCTCTATAAAAGAACCTATAACAATTAGCTTATTGCCAACATTAAAACACTCAATGATATAATGATCATTATATCATCCAAACGCGTGATATAATGAATTTCAAAAAAAGAACATTCTCATGCAATGACATTTTCACCACCAGATCGCTAAAATTTTGAATAAAGAACAACTCGTCTTATCGTGTTATATCCCGCCATTTTTTCACCCGAATATGGTATGCGAATATGGTATGTTATGAGAATCTTTTATAGAGGATTCACAGCATGATTGTAGATAAAGTCTTGTATGCAACCGTTATAATTAGGAATTAAAACACTCATGTGATACTATTATCACACTCGGCTACGCCTCGTGTGATAAACCCACATTCGTGTTTTAATACCCCTGATTATACAACGGTTGCATAAATAACTATTACACTAGGGCCACAGATATATACGACCAATAGTGATACGAGCCGAACAGCCGGGGTGAAATCGCAGGGAACGCTTAATAGGTAGCTAGTAATCTTATAATTGCACCCCGACGAGTGTGAACAAACGATGATGCTTCACGTGGGTGGTGACATACGGTAACGTGCTCAGTCCTTCGCTGCCGCCAAGTTTTCGGTTTTCCTTCATGATATTCTTGCGTGCGCTGTTGGGAGGCGCTGGTGGGTGCTCCAGCATCGTATAGCGAGACATTTCACGAGGATATCTGTAATTTTTTTTATTTTTTGTAATAAAAACTATCCTATGTCCTTTCTCAAGTTCCAAACTATGTCTGTACCAAATTTCACACAAATCGGTTCAGAAGTTTAGGCGTGAAGAAAAGACAGACAGACAGAGTTACTTTCACATTTATAATATTAGTTTGGATTTGGATGTCATAAACTGAAAAAAAAATTACCCACGGAATTGAGAAAAAATCACATCGTTCGTAGAAATGCCCACTTTAGATGCGCACCGTGATTCTGAAAGAAATCGAAATGACGGGCGACCGATAGGGCCACCCTTCATACAATACCAATAGGGTAGGTTGATGTGCTGGCGGCTGTACTTACCGGGTTATAGGAAACCGATGGGAAATAAGTCTGTAGGAAAAATCATCATCTTCGCCGCCCCAACCTTCAAATCTATTAGAAAACCCATTGACTGCTAAATATTGTTCTGATTTGACAGCAAGCACGCCACCAGCTAAATAATCATAGGGCAGTAAATGTCCCAACTTGTCGATGCTTGCGCTCATGTGTCGCGGGTGTTCCGAGCAGGCGTACAGGTTACTCTCGTCCAGTGGCAGCAGGTCTACATCGTGCAGGATGAGGCACGGGAACTTGTCCCTGATCGCTGTTTTTGCTCCAATGTTATAAAGTATACCTTTGTTAAAGTTCTTCTCATCTTGCTGCTCTATAACATATATCCTAGAAAAGTAAAAATGTTGTATTTGATAATCTTATGCAACTTAAATTGGTGAAAAATTCATGAAATTAAGCCTATTTAAACAACATGAAATTTAAATAAAAACTGTAAATTGGTCTTTGAATAATATCTTTGGATAGACACAAATATTGAATGAAAATAATGAACCCAATATTCAACACATTCATGGCAAATAGTTTAGTAAATGTTACACTAATTTTTTGGTTGTATAATAATAGATTTTATGACACTTACCTGTAATGTATGTTTTGTTTCCGTAAAAAATTATGGATATATGGAAGAAATACGTCTAGATGACTTTGTCTATTCCTGTAGGCTACTATTAGAGCAACACTGAATACCGGATTGCAATGCTCTGGTATATAACTACCATTCATTAAGCCCTTTGCTGAGAAGTCATCAAATTTTCTCGGCACTTCCCATTTCAGTATAGATTTAGAGCTTTTTAGTATTTCGTCGTATTTACAATCATGTTTAGATTTCTGGAGCATTAATTTAGGTGATATTTGTTTATACAGTAGCGTTTGTATTTCTTCAGCAGGTATATGTGGGTAATTGTATATGCCATAAGTTGGAAAGAAATGAAATATTACTCTCATACATAGAATTAAAAATATACAAATAATCCCTGAAAGATGTAGTAACCTGGAAACAGTTTTGGATTTAATATATGAATTCCTCATATAGGCATTTATTAAGCAGAAAATGAGAATGAATTTTAATTATCAGAAGATACTTGTCTTGATTATCTATGAACATTTACCTGGCTTTTAGTGAGTGTTTAGGCATTGTGGATGTTTGCAGGCAGCTCAGTATAAAAATATGCGTCTTCCTTCACTTGACCTTTCTAAAATAAATATAAAAGTCGCAGTAAAAACCAATGAATGCGTAGTAGAAAAATAAATGGAATTTTACTTTAATGCTCTAATTGAAGAAAAAATATTTGACCTTCGAATCATTTATGCATTTATAAAACACAAGACATAATGACATAATAATAAAATTATTCGTAGTAAACAACCTTAGCAGTTGACGAGATAATGCTTACACATTCAAGTAATCAATTTATTAATCCACGAGTGGCTGGACACCTTTCTCATTTCATTGGTTCGTTGTGAGGGATTGGTACTCGATATGATGTCTTTCTCCAAGAACTGTATTGTATTTTGAGATCATTTATTGCACGTATGATTGATAATAATATTGGACAATGTTCAAAACAGCTCGAACGTCAAAATGCGACTCGATAGAAATGAGGTTGAAATGCCTTCAAAATCAGAAATGAGGCTATGACAACTCAAAAGAAATAAAAGCTTTTTTTAAAATATCTTTTTTTTTATTCTAGGTTTTTATCTTTATAGACTTCATTCTCTTTGGATGTCATAAGTCATACAGCTAAATCGGAACACCGATGAGTGTGAACAAGCGATGGTGCGTCACGTGCGAGGTGAGGTTCGGCAACGAGTTCAGGCCGTCGATGGCACTCAGATGTCGGTTCACCTTCATGGTGCGGAAACGTCCACTGTTCCTTATTTCTTGTTTTGGCCGTATCGTAGCGTAGCGCGACATCACACGAGGATATCTGTTACATTAAGAGGTGTATGTATTTTAAATTTGCAAGTAGGTAATTTATAGAATACGAAACCCTGAATTCCGCATTCAAGTCAACTACCTAAATCAAAGGAGTAGGAAAAAAAATACCTGCGGCCATTTGTGCGACAAATGATACTCTTAAGTAAATAAAAACCTACAGGGTACCTAATTCCCTTTGGCTTAATAGGATCAGCAGTGCTAATTTCTATAAACACAAGCCTTGTCACGGCCCGGCCGCAGCGCTCACGCCACGCTGGGACTAAAGTTTGTCATTCGCTAAGCTACTGACAGTGACACGATTGGAGGATCTCAAAGTCGTCTCGTCGTATAGCACATCGTATAGCCCAGCGATGATGAGATTTCTTTTATAGAGAATAGCATAGCAAGTTATGGCATGCGACGATCGAACTAATGAATCGAACTAGTGGGAATGAACGTGAAGCCCGGCCTATACAGCACAACTATTTAAAGAAGAAGTCCATAAATTGGTTATATCTTATCTATATCTTCTAAAAGATTTTAGTTTAATGGAGGGTGGCCCACCCTCCATTCGCAAATCTTCTAACCCGTTTGGTAAAATTTGACAGATTGGGGATGGTTGATGCTGGCGTCTGTACCTAACATTTAGTTTTTGTTTTAAACGTGGCGTGGAGGTTTCAATTTACTTGATCAATTAATGTATTATCGAGTTACATGGAGTTAAATTCGTACATCTCAATGTTATTGTAGGTTTTATTTTAACATAATAAGTACTTAACGAATTAACATTTTTTTTTTGAGAAATCTTTGTCCCATTCTAGGATTTTTTCCTGTACCTATCGTAGATGCTTTTACAAACATAGAAACGAATATCCAGATCTGGAACAACTACTTGTAGATCATACAAATATTCCGTGTGAGGATCGAACCCGCGACACAATGCCCAGCAGTCGATTGATCAACCACTGCGCCGTCCGTACCGTCATCTTTAATCTATATATATAACAGGAGAACTGACTGACTGACATATCAACGTACAGCCGAAACTACTGGGGCTAGGAATGTGAAACTTTGCACACGGCTTCCTATTATAATGTAGGGGAGCACTAAGAAGGGGTTTTTGGAAATTTAACTTTTAAGGGGGTGAAAAGGGGGAATTAGGAAAGTACGTAACCCACGCGGACGAAGTCGCGGGCGAAGTGCTAGTCTATACATATATCTCCCTTATTTATCAACTATACAAATAGGCTTCCACCCTAAAAAGCTTGAACTGTGGCCAAACCTAATACAAGGGAGGCCCCCTGCGCATCACATCTTTTATTTCTAGTGTAGTACACAATAATCAATCTTAATCACCTGACTACTTGAAAATTGTGGTAAAAAAATCTGTTAAAGATGTCGTCATCTTCGCCGCCCCATCCTTCGAATCTATTAGAATACCCATTGATTGTTTCAAATTGTTTCGATTTGACAGCAAGAACTCCGCCCACATAGCCGTCATAGGGGAGTCCGAATTGAAACTTGTCGATGCTTGCGCTCATATGTCGCGGGTGTTCCGAGCAGGCGTACAGGTTACTCTCGTCCAGTGGCAGCAGGTCTACATCGTGCAGGATGAGGCACGGGAACTTGTCCCTGATCGCTGTTTTTGCTCCAATGTTCAGTAGAGTACCTCTGTTGAAAGCCTTATCATCTTGTTGTTCTATGATATATATCCTAAAAGAGTGTCAACAGTAATTTGATAATCATATTGATATTCACAAAAAAAATAAATTGGTAATTATTCAGTTATCATTTTCAAGCACTCACCGGTAGTGTATATTTTGCTTTCTTAGAAAATTATGCATATACGGAAGGAACATATCTCGTCGAGTTTTCTTGTTCCTGTAAGGTACTAATATAGCAACACTGAACATTGTATTACAATGTTCTGGTACATAACTACCATTTACTAAACCATCTGTTGAGAAATCGTCGATGATTCTTGGCACTTCCCAATTAAACAGAAAATTACTACTTCTGAGTATTTTATCATATTGGCAATCATTTTTAGATTTCTTTAGAACTAGTTGAGAAGATATCTGTTTGTACAGTTGTGTTTCTATGTGCTCAGCAGAGAGATGTGCGTAGTCGTAAATACCGTACTTGTACGACCAGTTGTAGCGAATTATTGTTTTGATGCTTAGTATTATAAAGATACACGTTATGACAGCAAATTGTAGTACTATTCTGGAAAGAGTAGAAAGAAATGAATAAGGACTTCTATCGCTAATAGGCCACACAACGGTGATGTTATCAAGAACCTCGTGAAAGCTGAGAAAGTAGAAACGATTTCGATGCAAAAGGATTAATTCGATCTTCGTATGTACTCTCAGGCTACCCTCATTGCATTTGATTTTAGTCAACCGCGTTGAGATAATTGTGAATTTTAGATCCAACAGACAATCTAGCTTGAGCCTCGAGCCGAGCAGCTCGAATTAATCTGTGAAGGTCGGATAATTGGGTTGCAATAATTTCGTAATATTAACCATTGTGAAATTTATTGTATCCAACGAGCTAACACTATTGGTGCGTAGGCCTTATAGTCTTTTACTCGGCAAAAGCTCTTCGCCTCCTGTGTAGACTACATTTAAATTTTTGACATAGGATAGTAGACGTAGTGTCCGTAGTACCTAGTTGGTACCTGCACTAGTGTAGATAGTAGCGGTCCATGTTGTGTAAATGGAAATTAAAACTGAATAATTACCTGATGATCAGAGGGAGATGTGACATCATATTGTTTATAACTTAACATTAACACTTCAATCTAAAGAACCTGTAAAGCAAAATTTATTAAATAAGTGGTTTCACTTTATAATATCTCCTATCAATTTTGCGATCTAAAAAAGCAGAAAATTCCAATTGTTTCAGCGTATTTCTCAATATTCTTTAGGCTTTTAATGTTTTCAATAACCTAAAGAATATTGAGAAATATTTCTTAGAAATATTTCTCAATATTCTTTAAAATATTTTTTAGTAACAAATCTACAAGTTCTAATTTATAACTACTTTTCCATAAACGGAGTATATTTTTACTATTGGAACAAAACTGGCGGGATGAAAGGAAGCCGCTTTGGTCGCCGCGGTCACCATCAACGGAGACAGAAACTGGCGCCACACGCACCGCCCGACGCGCCGCGTTTCTTTGAACGAGGGCTACTCGTAAGACCTCTGCCACAAATTTTGCGAGAAGCGGGGCGGCTGACAAGTTCTCAAGCGCGCCGTTGTTTACGAGAGCAGGTATTTAATGCATAAAACCCTGCCGCTGCCGCTCCCGCACCGCTGCACTATCAATATACATGATATATTATATGTTTATTTACTAATCATTGTACTAAACCACATGCGGCACGAAAAATGCACGTTTCCTTTCCTGTGGGAATCATCGAACTAGTGAAACCGCAGAGCGCAGCTAGTAATAATAATAGATAAAGGAAATTGCACAAAGGGAATAATATTAAACACAACCAAATAACAGCACAAGTGTTATCAGTGTGTCCTGAATTTATGATTGCTTATCGTACTTAATGTAGGACATAATAGTTACAAAGAAATATTTAAGTTTTTAGTGGTGAAATAAACTTTCTATGACTGTATTGGCGGATCTTACGGGAGGATAATCATGAGAAAGCAAATGACATTTGTCATCGGGCAAGAGTTTTATAAAAGAAAATTTCGATATGTGTATGTGTCTAGGAAATTCACACTTGCAAAACCCGCGACCACAGTACATCTGACACCAGGTGCGAGCTGGCCGCACGCGGAGCAATACCATGCCACGTCCAATAACCCCGAGCATAGCATCCCGGAACAACTCTGTACGGATGAGTGATATTAGGAGTAAGTGATACAACGAATGCTGTTGCTATACTGCCCTTTATTATAAAAGAACACAAGTTTATATGGTTACATTGACATCTCCCTCTCATCTCCTCCCTAAAACTAAAATAAAATAAAAGTTTACTTTTATTTTATTGCATGGATACAATATAAGCACAAATTAAACATTGATACTCTTAGGCTAACACGTATAAAATATAGTTATAACATAATCGTAGTACATATGTTCGTTATGTTTGGTATACAAAGTTATACAATAATAAGTAGTTACATACTTATAATAACAATCAATCCCTGAGTACCTATGAGCGCACAGCTGGCGCTTATTATTCGTCTCCGTTTTCTGCTGACCTGTATAATAGCTATTGTTAAGTGCTTATAGCATTGGTAATTAATTGTCTTATTGTTTTTATCTTAAACATGATACGGTTTCGTTCTGTTTTTGTGAATAATGTCGGGTTTTCCCTTATAATTGACCTCAACATTTGGTGACAAATCTCTAATCACCTTGTAAGGTCCAGAATATAATTGTTGAAGTTTATTGCCAGTTTCATTTTTAATTAAAACTTGATCGTTTGGCTTGTAGCGTATTGGATTTACATGCTGGTCGTATCTACTTTTTCTGCCTATTTTATTGGCTATCAAATTTTCCCGCGCTTCGGTTTGAGAAACCTGTAGGCGGTACTTAAGTTCAAGCGGGTAACTGTCGTAATTATTTAGAGGCTCTACACACTTTTCCAAATTATTGGGCAAGTTACACTTTCTACCGTATACGAGTTCGAATGGTGTAAATTTTGTTGACGAGTGAACTGTCGTATTATAAGCAAAGCACCAGAATGGTAACCAAGTACTCCATAATTCGGGTTTTCCTTCTGCTTGGATTCGCAAAAATGCACCTAGATTTTTATGCGAGTTCTCTAGCGCTCCGATGCTTTGGTGATGATACGCAGTTGAGTTTAACTTTTTAATATGTAGTAATTCACAAACCTGTGTCACGGTCTCGGACATGAACTCTGTGCCTCTGTCGGTAGCTATGTCCCTCGGGATGCCATGTTGAAGTATGAAGTTATCCACGAAGGTGCGTGCTACTTCTGTAGAGGTTTTAGTGACGAGGGGATACGCACATACATACTTGGACAGCTCGCATTGCAATGTCAATATATAAGAAAAATTGTTGCTGTCTTTGTCTAATGGTCCTACCAAGTCTAAGAAGATTTTATCGAAAGCCGAATGAGCAGTTGTGGTGATTGCCATTGGCTCTTTCACCTGAACTGTATACTTATGCTTCTGACATTGAACACATTTTTTGACATAATTTTTGACATCACTTTCTAAGCCTGGCCAAAAATAGTATTTTTTTATATTAGTCAGCATTCTTCTCATGCCCGCGTGCCCACTAGTGGGCAAAAGATGAAAGTCGTTGAGTATCACTTTCCTATCATCTTTGTCCTCTATTCTTTCGACATCTTTTAATATACATAATCTGGGCCCTTTCCAGTTGCTTTGTTTTCTTATCTCACTAGTTAATTTCTCTACAAAAATTTTATTATTCGAATTTTTAATGAAGTATACTTCTTCTATATTTAGCTTGTTACATAGATCACTCAGCTCTCTCGCAAACTCGGCTCGCGTAGTTTGTGATTGAGATGCCGAGTTTATGAATATAGTTTTCATTTGGGCATTATACAATAATATTATGTGTGTTTGTAACACTACTGAGCTATCGCTCTTTAACTTCTTAAGACTGCTACTGGGTGCAAATCTTAACTCTACTGCGCCTCTTGGTTTGATATGAGTTTCCACTACATGTGGTTGAACTGGCAAGTTGTCGGTGGGCAACTCATCTGCCGGGGCGACAGCATCTAATTTTCGTTTTTGAGCGCGAGTCATTACTGCACACAGACACTCATTCATTTCTTTAAGTTCTTTTGACGTAATTTTTATTCTAGATAATGCGTCTGCAACGCAGTTCTCACTCCCTTTTACGTATTCTATTTCGTAATTGTATTCTTCTAGAGCTAGTCTAAATTTAAAGAGCCTGCTAGATGGGTCTTTTAAATTAAATAAGTATACAAGGGGTTTGTGGTCGGTTAGTATTTTAAATGTACGACCGTATAAATAGGGTCTGAAATATTTGACAGCCCAAACTACAGCTAAGAGTTCTTTCTCTATAGTGGGATAGTTCTTTTCCGCTTTGTTAAGGCTCCTACTAGCGTAAGCTATTGGTCTGCCATTTGAATTTGATAGTACTGCCCCAATTGCGTACCCAGATGCATCGGTTTGTACTATGAATTGATTTAGTTCTGAGAAATCTGGGTACTGTAGGATTGGCGGTGACATCATACCCTGTTTTAGAGTTTCAAATGACGTTTGACAGTTGCTATCCCAGTTGAATTTAGTGTTTTTCTTACTTAAAAGGTTTAAATGATAGGCTTTGTCGGCAAAGTGGTCTATAAATTTTCTATAGTAGTTTGCAAAAGCAACGAAGCGTTTCACTTCGTCCGTACTTTTAGGAACTGGATACTCTTTAATTATTTTAATCTTATCTGGGTCCGGCAATATACCATTGCCTGTCACCACGTGGCCTAAATAAAGCATCTCTTTCTTAAGGAAATCGCATTTAGTGGGATTTAATTTTAAGTTGGCACTGCGCAACTTTTCGAATACTTCTATTAAATTTTTGTTATGGTCAGTTAAGTTCCGTCCCATACAAATAAGATCGTCTAGGTACACTAAGCACTTGTCGTAGGATAGCCCGGTCATTGCCATGGTCATCATACGCGAAAATGAGCTGGGACTAGTTTTGAGTCCCATAGGCATTCTTGTCATTTGATACTGACCACCGTCTGCACTAAATGAAGTATATTTCCTACTGTGTTTGTTTAACGCTACGTTAAAAAATCCTTGGTTTAAATCTAAATGTGTGAAATAAATACATCCACACAAGGAATCTAGTATATCCGTGATGTTTGGCAGTGGAAACTTATCATCCTGAATACAAGTGTTGAGCTTACGGTAATCTATAACTAACCGCCATTTTTTTTCCCCGTTTGCGTCTGATTTTTTAGGCACTAGGAGTACTGGGCTGGACCACTCACTGGAACAAGGTTCAATAATTTCTTGTTCCAATAAGTTGTCCACTTGTTTTTTTAATTCGGCTTTCTGTGAATGCGGCATTCTGTAGGGCTTAACGTACACTGGTGCCACGTTTGGTTTCAATGTTATTGAGTGTTCATATAATTTAGTTGTTCCTAATTTATCACCCGGTAGGAAGAAAATATCTGCATATTTTGCGCAAATGGACTCTATGGACAATTGCTCCTCTTTATTTAAATGTTTCAGCGATAGCGAAGCGAATACCTTTCTGACACGATCAGCATTATTATTGGTTTCTTGAAATGAACATACATCATACTCGCTTGCTTTGTAAAGTGTTGGACTAATTGTTGTCAAGACTAAATCTGTCTCCGTGGTGTTTAAAATCCTAATTGGTATTTTCCCATTCGTGGGCTTAACTAAAGTATTTGCGACAAAGATCCCCTTTTGCAGTTCTGTTCCATTAACTACACATTCTTCTATCTCACATGTTCGAATAAAGTGAATAGACTCTGATCTTGCCGGTATATTAAAATGATTGTTTGTCATTATTAATGGTAATGATACCTTTGAGTTGTTATTCCATAGTAACAAAGTTTGGTTACCGTAATTTAATACTGATTTATACTTGCTTAAAAAGTCTTGTCCCAGTATGCCACTACCTTTACAAGGCAATGTTTTAAAAACATAGAACTTATGTTGTAGGGTCTGATTTCCAATAACTAGGCGCAAATAAGCATATCCTATAGCCTGTACTTTGCCCCCGATGCCGTTTACAAGTGTCTTCTCGATATGGATTGGAATGTTTTGGTCGAGAATTTGTTTATACTTTATGACAGATATGGATGCACCGGTGTCTACTAATAATTGGTATGAATAATGGTTATGCGATTTTATATTTACGTAGCCTACGTTATTGCATGATAAAATTATATTTTTAGTCCCGAAAAAACTGGTCCTCATTCCGCTGTTCTGTTTCTGTATTTTCCTGCGTTTCTGAGTCATCCAATGTATGTATGTGTTGATCCCTGGAGGTGCTATAATTGGACCTACCTCTGTTTCCATGAAATGGTCGGGTGGACCGGCGCCAGCTTGCCTGCGATCCTCTCCGAACCTGATCCTGCTGTTCGTCTTGGTTTTGGATAACCTGTTGATTGCCACGTGCGCGTCCTCTACCTGCGTATGAGAAGCGGCCTCTCCGCTGTGACCAGTTATAAGACGATCTCCCTCTATAATTCATCGTTAAAATATCGGAAGATGTTGATGGACTTGTTATATCTTCATCGATGGCCGCCTGTACTGCATCTTTCAATGATGTAAAATTTCTGGCTGAAATTATTGTACTAAGTCGTCGATTTCTCAATCCATCTGAGAAACATTTGATAGCTTGCTTCTCATTAATTGGCTTTAAAACTTTCAAACTGGCCTCGTTGGCCCCCGATTGAGAGATCGTCAAATCAACAAACAATTCCGTAATTTTTTTGCCGAAATCATCGATTGATAAATCGTTTTGCCTAAGACTTTGCAGCTTTCGTTGAATTGCTGTAGCCGATTTTTTAGGCAATAACTGAATCTTCAAGTCAGCTATAAAGTCGTCAATATTGACATATGAAGTCGCTAATTTCAATTTTGCGGTCTGTGACAGTCTATTTTTTAATACGAAATTTAACAGTTTTCCTTGTGAATTTTCGTCTAACTCTGTTTTGTAATACTCTATGCCATCTATAAGTTGCTTTACGCTAGCCTCATCGTCTGTACAAACTGGTAATAAACTTAAAGCAACTTTTAAATCAAATTTACAAGTAGTTGCCATTTTATCTGCCGTACTAGGTTTCTGTGAGCACAATTCTAATATTTGTTCATATAAATGATCAAAATTTGCGCAAAGCTCTTGAATATGCGAACATTCACTCTCACATACGGTGCTTTTCGATTTTGAATAATATTCTAAAAATAAGTTGTACTCTTTTACTAAGTTGTCTGCCTCTGCTAATTTTACGACTATAATGTTACCTTTTCTTCTATCTGGACCTATCTTTATCAAATATTTTCTGATTTCAATTAACTTGTCGTACAATGTTTTTAAGTTTTCTGCCATTTAACATAAATACTTATTTCTATTTTCTTAGTAGGTACTGAATTACATACCATTATTTTATACTGCATACACTCCAGCGTTCATTTTTTTTTTTTTCATTTGTCACTTATTTTAGTCCTCTAAAATAATGTCATGTATATTTTATGCTATTACACGTTTACTACTAATAGAGAATAGACAACACCTTATATATAACCACGCACTGACACATAACGAATACAACTTTCGCGCACTTTTCTTCGTAAACCCTGGGTTTTTAACTCTTCAGATGACGTCCTCAGTGTCCTTCTTGTAGCCTCTGGCATTCGTCCGCATTTCCTCTGCGTCAGCTCTACGTCTCCATATAGAACATCGTAATCTGTCCTTCCTGATCTCATTACCCATCCATTTCTGATGGCAATTCTTGTAGATTCTGAAGATACCATACAAAAACGCCAACGATGCTATAAGAAGTAACACGATTAAAATGATGTTTGTTGTGCTGGCATGTATCGTCAGCTGCGTGATGTCAGCGCTGTTACTTCCACCTGCTGCGTTTTGTGGAACTATAACTTCTTCCTTCGTATTAGTTGTACCCATTTTGTGATTGTCGTGGTAAATATTCACAAAATAGAATAGTGACCACGCTAAGTCCCAGTACGAGATTGGTCTCGTTACAATACATTGCGACACCCGTTTTGGTCAAAGAAATGTAAACATACGCTGCTAGCGTTTACGCTGTCACGGTCGCCATGTACGGATGAGTGATATTAGGAGTAAGTGATACAACGAATGCTGTTGCTATACTGCCCTTTATTATAAAAGAACACAAGTTTATATGGTTACATTGACATCTCCCTCTCAACTCGATTAGGCTACCGGAGGAATCCCCGGTCAAGCTGCTTCAGCGCTCACCGTCGACCAATCGAAACCCGTTGGCCCGTGCGCGTCTGAAGTCTGGGCCAAGATACCCCTGACGAAACGCTTGACCTGGAGCAAGGAGATTCGCACCAGGTCGCGGCCGACCTAGCGATGCGCAGCGTTTACACAGTTGTTTGGAGGATCCAGCATTTGGGACACAATCCCGAGGCCGTGTGTTTTCGATACGCACTTCTGACCCCCCAGGGCAGAGCGAGAGGGACTGTCAGACTCGTTCTGACTAAAATCCACGGTGTCCTTCAATAGCCCTTTACGTTCCGGGGTCACTGTAATTCGTAAGCCCCGCGACCCCGGTAGGCTTTGGCCCTCTAGAGGGGGGCCCCGTCATTTTGATGACACTCTTTGAGGCGCGCGTGGAACACAACGCACCGTCGACCCGGGCATGATCCATGGTCAGACAGCGAGTCGCCCATTACTCGCCGCCCGCATGCCCGCGCCTGCGGTGGCCGGAGATCGTATAGCGACTAGCGACGTCAGTCGCCGTGGGCGTCTACCACTGCGGCTGGGGTGAAGGGATGACGGTGTCCTCTCCAACAAGCGGCCCGTTTCCTCCTTCGCGAGCATGATTGCTTCGCAGAAGGAGGCAACCGCTTCCTATTCCGTCTCGCCCCACAGCATAGCCTCGACCAATGCCGGGCGCGATAGGTCTCCGTCTATCGCCGTCGTGAGGACACGGCGGTGTTTTGCCCAAGCGGGGCAGTCTTGCACCGTATTCTCCACCGTGTCCTCCGGGCGATCCTCGCAGAGCCAGGCCCTCCTTGGAAAATATTTCTAAATACGGCCAACAACCACGCAGAGTGGCAGTGTGGATGCCTAACAACCGGCGGAGCTGGTCCGATGCCGGGCGGATAATGACCTTTATCGTTCACGTCCTTCGGTAAACACCAAGCTTCTTCAAAAGTAACTCACCAGTTTCTCTATAGATTGCTATAGAGATAGGCTATCGTTTAATCCAATCAATTATTTCAAAACGTGTTTCGGGAACGTATTATGAAACATTTATTTTGCTATAAAACTATTTACTTATATCTAGTCCCGTTGTTATGGTAACCTTAGCCCTATATAATTTGTGCCTACGGCAAAGAGTATTATGCCGGTAGCACACCTAGCCTGCGTTACGAGGGACTGTCAGATTTGTACTGACTTAAATTCACGGTGATCCTTCAACAGCCCTTTACGTTCTAGGGTAACGGTTACCTGACAAGACAGTCCCGCGACCCCAGCTTGCTTTGAACCTCTAAGAAAGGTCCCGTCAGATGCTGACAAGTCTTTGAGAAGCGCATTGAACACGACGCGCCGTCGACCCGGACATGGGCCATGATGAAATGGTGAGTTACCCATTACTTGCCGTCCGCTTGCCTGAGCCCACGGTCGGTACCTGGGAAATCCAGTATTTGGTCCATACAATTTGGACCTAGAATTTAAAAAAATAATGATACACACCGATACACGTCTTTTTTACTATGGGAGCAGACTATCAGTGTCCTTGGCACGTGTTCTACTTTATGTAGGTAGCGAATCATATCCTCCTCGTGATAAGATTGCACTAACTACATACACACCTACAAATTAATTTTACATAAACTAGATTTTGCTGATCTGTGCACAATAGTCCTCGTGTGTATTTGGCAGTTGTCAAGTTGACGGCTCGCTGTCGGCACGCTACGCTGACGTAAACAAACAACTTTGAATTTGTATTTTTATTATTAAGTAAATTGTGCTTATTATTCTTCAGTGTTCTTGTGATTAGTGAGCAAATGAAGTGAATTTAAAATGCCGAAATCTAAATTAGAGAACTTAGCGGAGCAAATGAGTAAAGCTGACCCACGTTTCACGTGCAAACCTCTCGATTCCTATAATGAAATATTGTTGTTTTTGGAAAATCCACCACCTTGGAGGACGTTATGTAAAGAGTTGACTCCTCATAGTGATTTTCTTATTCGAAACATAGAGATTAATAAACATATTGATGAATATTCGCTTGAAAAACCGCAAAATTTCTGTCATTTCGATCCCGATGTAGAGGAAGTAAAACGACACGAATCTAAAAGATTACCGAAAACATTGGTATGCCATGATATGGCCAATGGCTACCACGATGACTGGTAAGAATAACTAATAATTATAATTGCTCTTAATCATTAATAAAGGTACATAATAACAATGTAACCACAAACAAAATGTATTTATAATTTTCAGTTTGATTGAAGGGACTGCTGATTCAGGAGCTTACACATTCTACAACTGGGCTGGAATAGATATATTTTGTTACTTTAGCCACCACTTGATCACAATACCTCCTGTGGGCTGGATTAATGTAGCACATGCACACGGCGTCAAAGTAATTGGTATGGCTAATATTTTCAAGCATTTAGTGAGAACTTTGAAGTTTTTGTACATTCTAAAAACTGTATTTTATGTAGATATAATATTCTAGAAATTCTAATTGGAAAATCACTGCCTAAACTGACATGACATGTTTGCAGTTGGAGTGTTGAGGAGGAATTTTTGAATGCTTTATGATAGTTTAATTTTAGTATATTTTAGTCATTTATATTCCTCAAAAATTTGAAGTTTTAATATAAAAAATCAGCTGAATATACATATAACTAAAAATGGCTTTACAACAGGCACAATCATAACGGAACATGCAGAGGGAGCAGCATTCTGGGATCAAGTGTTAGCTTCGGAGACAGAATATCAGAATGTGGCCAGTGCATTAGTTGCTATTGCAAAAAGTCTAAAGTTTGATGGCTATCTACTTAACGTTGAGAATAAGGTTTTTTTTTATTG
Organism: Agrotis puta; assembly: GCA_943136025.2. Lineage (NCBI taxonomy): Eukaryota > Metazoa > Arthropoda > Insecta > Lepidoptera > Noctuidae > Agrotis > Agrotis puta. The sequence continues at coordinate 18,815,564 of OW964175.2, read as the reverse complement.
TTGTTTTGTTTCATCATTTCATTATAATTATGAAAGTAGTAAAAACATTCATTACGTACATCAAATGGCATTAAACATATACTTAGTAGTTCAGCTAAGAAGAGTTTCTTATGCCATATTGTGAAGTCATGCATGCTTTTTTAAAAAACAATAACATATGAAAATATCTATAACAAGAAAATAAACATAATTGACACTTAAAAATTAATTTGCACAAAGTATTTTATTGCTAATCATTATTTTCAAGCGGTAGTTGACGGATGGTCTCATTGATACACTCCTTCTTAGTTGAACCACATCATAGTATGTATATTAGATTACATACCACGAATTTTGCAGGACTTTTGTCGCAGTGCAGACTATAGTATTTTTTTTGAAATGACAAGCCGTAGTTCACGCTATGTATCTTGATTTCCTAAGTTTTACAATCAATCTTTGGAGTTTTTTAGCTATAATTTTACCCCAGATTTCATACAACAGAAGAAAAATTTGTTTATTTGGCCACAATCATGGTTAAAATAGCAATGGGAAGCGCTTTTGGGTAAGCTAGTTGTTCTGGTGCGCAGATCTCGCAGCCGGCCATGCTGCTGCAGTTCGTGCGTCACTTCCACCGCCTGCTGCACGCCGAGCTGCCGCACAGCACGCTGCTGTGGTACGATAGCGTCACCGTGCACGGCAAGCTCAGCTGGCAGAACAAACTAACTGACCAGAATATGTGAGTGTATACACTTTTCCATGTTATTTAGATAGTTGACATCGATACAGATTGGTTAAGATGTAGATGATGAAGATGAAATAAGTAGTGGTGGGTTGTAGGGCCTTCTTCCAGTCGTGTGACGGTCTGTTCACGAACTACGCGTGGGCGCCTGATGATGTGAGCGCCAGCGCAGAGCTCGCCGGCGCGCGCCTCACCGACCTCTACATCGGCATCGACGTCTGGGGCCGCAACTTCTACGGCGGGGGACAATTCAACACACAGCAGGTGAGGACGTGGAACACAATCTCTTTACCTACTACTACCTACAAACTCGACACTATGTAACCGCTGAGAGTGTGTGACTATTTTCTTGAAACGAGAACAACAAAAGATAATATTTTTTCTTGTCTCGTTTCGGGAAAATAGTCAGGAAGTGATAACTTTTGTAACAGGCAATAAAAGTGGTGCACGCGGCGGGCTGCTCGATAGCTCTGTTCGCGCCTGCGTGGACGCACGAGGAGATGTCGAACGAGCGCTGCCAGGTAGCCTTGGGCGAGGGCCTAGACGAACACGACAAGTTCATGCTGCGCGATCGCGCCTTCTGGGGCAGCCTTTGGCCCTTCCTCAACACGCACGTGCCCTGTCACGTCCCTTTCCAGACCTCCTTCTGCAGGGGGCAGGGAAACAAGCGGTGGTTGTACGGAGAGGTATGTTGACGCCATCTTCTTTCTGTCATTTTGTTTTTTTTTTCTGTGTTGAACCTTATTTGGGAATTTAGTTACGGAGATATGAAGGTCAAACTTACAACTTTTTAAATGCATGTATTGATTGGTTTTATTTCAAATATGTTCATATCCTGTATTAAATAATAGGTAACATGATGACGATCCATCAAGATCGCTTTCATAAATCGTGATTTTTCATCAAAGAAACTCACTTCCCAGCAATACGTTGCGCAGTGTTTACTTAGTTGGATGTATAGAATGTTTGGACACTTTGTATTGGAATCGCAATAATATTGAGTGTTGGCAGGTGCTGTCGCCGTCGCCGTGGTACAACCTGCGCCACCAGCAGTACCAGCCCAACAGCGCGCACGGCCCGCACGGCTACATGCTCACCACCATGGACAGGCTGGACAAGGTCAAGGAGGACGTGCAGTACAAGGACAAGAAAGGCATCATCCGCATCCGCTCGTCCTTCCTGCAGGCGCGCGCCGAGCTGCTCACCGTCAACAGGGACTCGCTCATCAGCACGACCAGCGTCCAAAGCACCGTGATGACGCCCGTGTCTAACACCGAGGTACCTCAGAATACACCCGCCACGTCCTCAAAAGGTTCGTTAAAAGACATATTCAGATCAAAGCCGCTGAAGACATCGCAACCGGCAGAGGAGAACACGAAAGGGCTGCCAGACCCGCCCTCCACTTCGGAAACTAACTTGGGGGAGAAGCCGTCGTTGATTATGACGCAGCCGTCCGTGAACCTGCGCCTGGGCCGCAAGGACAAAGTTCTGCGCTTCGGGCTGGCGCACGTGGCCGGCGAGCACCAGTGCCTGGAGCCGCACTACGGCGACGCCTTCTGCGGCGGCTCGTGCCTCAAGGTGTTCCCGTCCGACGACCTGTGCAGTGACCACCGGGTCACGCGCCTCTTCTACTGCGACTTTCCCTGCCAGGAGGGGCTCATCTTCTGTGTGGTCACGAAGAACTTGCGGGAACATCCCGAGCAGACGCTGAACGTAAAGCTGTTCATGCGCAACGCGGCGGACGAGGAGCTGACCGTGGTGCTGACGGGGCGGCAGCTGTCGCAGACGACGCAGCTGGACGGGCGCTCGTCCGGCATCAAGCACGTGTACCCGCTGCGCACGGGCAGCGAGCCCGAGCTGCGCGAGCTGCGCTCCTACCTGCTGCTCACCGAGCCCGGCTTCTACGTGCCCATCGAGAACCAGTTCGGCTGGAAAGTCAGGTCGGTCTCGTTCCATTGCATGTTGTTCGTATATTTAAATTTGATTATTTGGAAGTACTAGTTCAATATAGAATTGTTTGATACTATATATTTTCTTATACTATGTATAGTAATAGAGATATATCATGATGGTTTTATCGGGAAGAATACTGCGTAGCGCAACCACCTTAAATGAAAGTTTACGTTGAAACTAGAAATATAGATTTTTTAATACGACTACATTATACTTGTTAAGGCCAAGGTGGTTCCGCCAGGGAGCATGACGTAATTTATTTCCGTTTTTTATATAATAATTTCGGTCCCCTGTAATTAATAGTTTCATCACTTTGTGGCCCTTGCCTACCAAAAAAACCGACCGCGGCTTTGAAAGATAGCTTCTAAAACATCGGTTGAAATGACGGAACACTACAATAGCTGACCATGCGCGACACTGCGCACTGTGCAGGTACTACGAGATCAGGGCGCCGGGCTCGCGCATCACGTCCGTCAACGTGCGCACGGGCTCTCCCACCGGGGCCATCCTGCTGGGACACTTCGGCATCTGGCTCAAATCGTGAGTTTGCATCTGTATGTTAATACATTACACAACCCAAATGTACGTACCCAAATGTACATTACACTCACTTGTCTGTAATATTGTATCAAATAATAGTCGTGTCGGTTTTAATGTTGATTGAGGGCTGAAACTGTGTTTTTATTTAATTTATTTATTCAGTAACGACCCGCCCCGGCTCCGCACGGGTGAAATCTCCACTATATTATTATATACATATAAGCCTTCCTCTTGAGTCACTCTATCTACTAAAAAATCTGTTGCGTAGTTTTAAAGATCCAAGCATACATAGGGATACCGGGAATCGATTTTGTTTTATACTATGTAGTGAAATGATGTAACAATTTGCATTATGTCTAAATTACATTGATATATTTAATGTCATAAAAGGTAGATGCAAAAAGGTAGATGACTTAATATGAAAATTATTCATCTTCATTTGTCTCCAATTCTGATAGAGAATATAAACATTTCATTAACAGGAACGCCTCAAGTTTAGCTTTGAATAGAGTACCCTTATGCGTAAAGCGGACGCTCGCGCGGTCCCATATATTAGTACTCCATTGCGGAGACCTGCACGGGCCTACGTCGCGGGAAGCCCGGGCTCACAGAAAAATGTCTTTAGATACTGAAAGGGTAATGTTGAACTACTACTTACCGTTAATGTTGAACTAGCAACACTGTCTGTAAAAATCCGTTGTCCGCGACGGGGACCGTTGCGGCCCTACAGAAAACGTCTGCGTGGCCACGCACGCACACAGCGCTCTGGCACGCAACAGATATCCGTCGCGGGCGACCGTTCAATGCAGTTTCAGCCCCAAAAGGCGTAATTATGCGAATAGACAGATGCTAATTATAATTCGAAAAATACTGTTTTAACAGAAGTGACAAGACTTCGACAGGGTTATTTGAAAACATTTTTGAACCACACGCTAAGAATAGCAATGTGAGTCGTACGGATTACAAAGACATATGTGTTGCCCAATGATGAGGCGTCCACGCTGCGCCAGGGAGCCATGACACCCCAATACACTCGCATGAGGTACAAACCTTCTAATGACGCATCTCATTTTCACTTAACACTATTTCAAATAGATTTACAGTAAGTAGTAGTCACGTAGAATTTATAATAGTATTAGATTAGCTGAATTTTATCGTAGGTGTTCAATCTTAGTGCCTCGGAATGCACGTAAAGCCGTTGACTCCGGCTGTCATTTCTAGGTCTTTGACAGACGTTACTATTAGTCAGGAGCACTAATACTCACAACCAGGCTTGCCAAAGACTACGTATAACTCATACCCAGTTATTGGGTTGTGATGGTAAAAACGCTCCATGTAAAATACTGATATTCAGCTTCTTCCGGTTTCACTGGAAGCCGACCCCAACATAATTGGGAAAAGGCAGATGAATTTGAATTGAAGACTTATAAATATGCTAAAATCCATGCACATGGAAATGAAATGATATTGATTTGTAGGTTACTATCAACACTTTTACACGTTGTATTTTTATAAACTAGATGAAGCCGGTGTTTCGTACCTGACTACTCTAAGAAGAAACAAACTCAGAGGTCACTGTCTCTTTTAAAGTCTAGACATTAAAATGGTAGTCATACGAGGGCCATGTAGGTTAAAGTCTGAGATGGTTTTTTGAGGAAAGAACGACGTATATTTGAGTGGACCTGTCCAGTCAGTGTAAGCATTTGTCAGTTATCGTATAGCTCGACTCATAATTCAAGGAGCTCAACGTAACGATGAACAATACCGATCGCATAAGTCTTCTGTATATATAAAAGGAGAACTGACTGACTGACATATCAACGTACAGCCGAAACTACTGGGGCTAGGAATGTGAAATTTTGCACACGGCTTCTTATTATAATGTAGGGGAGCACTAAGAAGGGGTTTTTGGAAATTTAAGGGGGTGAAAAGGGGGAATTAGGAAAGTACGTAACCCACGCGGACGAAGTCGTGGGAAAAGTGCTAGTTACTCAAATTGTCAGACAATCAATATAAATAAACGGAAAAAAACCGTGACTCAAAAGACTGTCTCTCAAATTATGTTAGGTATTACCTTAGATACCTGGAGACATTATTTTTGTAACTTATATATTGTTATTTATATATTATATTATATATTACTTGTATAAAAACAAAAAAAAACCGAATGATTTTAGTTGGTTACGGTAAGATATGATGATAACTTAGTAGTGGACTGTAGTGTAATTAGCTGGACTTAGGTATTCTGCAAGCGCTATTAATTTAGAACTCCCCTGCACCTTAGAGTTAAGCAATTTCTAGTATACTCATCCCTATTTCAATAATACGTTACATTCTCTACTGACACTAACAAACGAGAATCTTATGCAATTAGATTTGTTTCCATTTGAGAATAGTTATGAAGCACAGCCTTAAATATGTAATCTTATTAAATAAAGTCAAATTATATAAATGTAGTAAAACTTCGGACCCGTGTTGAGCCTTGTGGTACTCCACTACTACCCCACTTTCATGTTTGAGCAAGTAACCGTTTTATTTGTACTTTTATAAAATTGTAATTTTTATTTTTATTAACTAGGTACTTACTTTTTACTTTGCTCAAGATTCAAGAACAGTTTTTTCGTGATAGATGCAATCGAATGCTTTGAATCGATCTCAAAAGGTGCTTATTGCGTCTTCCCTCGCGTCACCTTACCACAGTACATCTTACTGTAGTAAGGTGACACTAGTGTTAGCTGTACAACGATGGCCTGTAGTAAACCATACTGTTGAATATCATGTAATTTATGGTGTTGAACTTTACCGGTATTGAATATTAGTTTGAGCATTATTAAATGAAACACGTTTTCTGTATTTTGTTAAAACCAAACCAATAATTTAGTTTTTTTTTGTTTACAGCTACAACTCATAAAGCCTGAAGCTTCGTTTGTATTTCAGTTCTCACAGCTTCTCAGCCAGCAAAGACAACACATGAAGTGTACGAATGTAATAAAAGTATTATTATAGTCTTGTTATCAAAATGTACCCATATTATGCCAATGAACAATTGTACAGACAGCGACACCATTTCGTTACATCCTTTAAAAGCATCTACGATTTCAAGGGGGTAACCACATCGTGACGCTGATTGTACAATTATATGTGATACGACTTTATTTATCTACTATGTAAAAATGAATAATAAACATTTTATACAGTTATCATTCAATGTTTTGGTTAATTATGGTACCTAAGTCCTAAGTCAGAGGCCTCTGCCTAGCATTTTACGTGCAGCGGGGAGGCGCAATCTCGTCACATGATAATAATATCATGGAGGTTTGGATTTAACATTTCTGCCCATTCACGAAATAAAAAAAAATATTTTCTTGGAAAGGTGCCCCGATATCAAAATGCTAAGAGATAAAAGTGGTTAAGAATCACTCAGAGAAATTTCGCCGTATCCCAGTAGTTTTATTGACTAGTTCCATTATGGAACTACTGACATATTATTCTCCCGGTACTTCCATGGAACTAATACTAAAATACCTTTTCACCTAAGCCCATTAGTTCCATTAAATAGTATAGTTACATACCCTTTTGAACTATTGTAATCTAATACTTGGTTAGCTATTAAATGGTACTGGGATACAGCGTATAATTTTAATAAATGTAACCTTAATTCGGACTTGAATTCAAATGTCCCTGATTTTCCTAAACCTGACTTCCTGAGGCCTTAAGCCGCTACCTAGAGTAAAACTTTGCGATTGTGCATATTTAATAAATAGATAAACTGCAAAAAATAACGCAAGCCACGAGAAAAAATCCAAATACTGTTCACGACATAATACATAATGCAACGTATCGTATCACATGTTATGTGCAACTATGTGTTATCTTTTATCTCAACTACTTATGAGCCTCTCATCGGTGCAGCCTAATATTATCTATTGATAAGGCCCTGAAGGTAGACATTGAGAGGGTCAGGCCAGCTCGAAACATAATATAGTAGGTCTGTAGCTGTTTAGAACAAGGATCTGCAATGATCTCTATGCAGCCTCGAAACCGCAACCAGTCCACAATATATTTGTCAGAACTTTGCTGAGAATGCCCTTAAAATTAAACCGCAGGATCTTTTTTTGGGCGTTGTGCGGAGTCTAGAGGATCTGATTAGCAATACGGTGCCATGGATCGACAGTGATCGTTCGGATGTGGTCGTGACACACGTACTACTCTGGGAACTGCTCTGTGTTTCCTTTTAAGTTTTATTAGTAGAGTTAGTAACAGACTCTGTAACATCGGTAAGCGGTTTAAATGCGAAAGTATGTTTTTTTTTTAACTTTTCTCGCACATACAATTGAACCAAACGTCGCTGTTTTTTTTTTGTATCTACATTTCACGGACATAGGGCGGGCACCTTTACTCCCGAAAATAAATACTGTTTCCGAGCCCACATAAACGATCCAAATTGATTGTCGAATTCTAAATGAACGCGAGGGAAGCCAATGTCAAAGATAGATGACAATAAAAAGAAACAAGATTGTAGGTATTTTGAAACAGATAAACGGGCATCGTTTATCTAGCTAAGCTATCTACTTACATGAGGAAACTTCTAGGCAATGCGGTACATTGATTCCTTGAACTTCCAGCAGTATCGGTCAACTTGGAGCTCAAGCAGGTAGGTATTATGTAAAACTGTTGAGATCTGAGGTTGAGATAAACTCACTGATATACGTCCGATAGCTCGATAGCGACGGACAAGGAGGACGACGATCATTCATCAGTCGGTTACTGACATTGTTGATTCTACTTGCAACTTAAAAAAGGTAAGTCAATAGTCTCTGTATTTAAGATGCATAAAAATGGATCCCCGAAAATGTACAGAATACAGCACTAAAACCAACCCCAATTGGTCGAACTAATCGATTTTCAACTTAATCAAAAATAAACAAGAGGAAGTGACTTCAGAAACCACTACAAAAAAGTGTAAAATAACAGTGATCTTTTGGAAATCGGTGGCTTTGTTTTTAAATTCTTTTTTGCCACCGACTTCCTTTTTTATGTTTGTTACCACATAATTTACGACTAGGTGAACCGATTTTGATGATTCTTTTTTCTTCGATGGTCTACGTAAAATCACGTCAAGATTTTTTTGTCTTTTGTTTTATTTTTAGATAATGTTCGATCCCCGCCCGGAACAAATTTTTATATGATTTGCAAGTAGTCGTTCCGAGTCTGGGTGTTGTTTCTATGTTTGTAAACGCACACACATTGCAGGAGAAATTCCTTGTGTGGGGCAAAGTTTTATTAGAAACTACTGTGGGATACAGGCGTTCTGGGCGTTCCTAAGACAGAGCTTCATAATGTCGCCGTTATAGATCAAGTCAACAGTGCCTTGTGAATTTTCAATAGCAATGTGACGTAGAATGGAGAATGTAACTAATTATGATACAAAACATTATAAATCAAGAAGCCCGACAGCGCTACAAGCGAACTGAAAAGGTGAAAACAAGCTACAAGAAACTTTAAAATCATGTTTAAGCGTCGAAAGATACACACACACGCGCGGGACGACATCGCAAAACCATACGTAGGTATATCTTTTTTTTCTCTTCAAAAGAACTTAAATCATCTTGAAATAAATCACGGCCTTCAGTTTTAGTTTTTGCCTACGCGTCAAGTAATTGATGTAAAGCAGTTTAAACAAGCAAATTCGTACAATTATTTTGAAGACAGCTTCATCAACGGATCACTGAACCCGCAATAACGTCACACGTTTGTTCAATCCGGTAGGTAGTCATTTAGATATTTATAGAAAAAAAACAAACATTAAGAACTTCCCTGTTTCATTTTTCGAAGTTAGTTAAAAAACAATCGTTGGACTATGTAACGATCATTCAACGTTGAGGCGTCGCCGTCGCGCGAAACTGGTTGTACTTACCTATTATTTGCGTCATAATTGCTTTTGTCGTCCTATATCCATCAATTGACATCGCTGGACAAAATAAATTAATTTAAAGTTAGTATTGAACTATTATAATTATTATAGCATGTTGTGGATGTAAATTACGTATTTATTAAAAAAAAAAATAATATCACAGTTTAATAAAAAAAAAAAAAAAAAAAAAAAAAAAAAGTTTATTTGGTACAACTTTGGTTTACAGTTTTACAATGGAAAACGAAGATAGCTACAAAAGTAAATTACTGTGGCGCAACTATCAACGCCCAACTTAAAATTATGTACTTACATGGACATTGTTCCAGATTTCGCAAAGAAAGTTAACTAATTATAGTAGAATAAAAGAATAATTATTTTTGTTGACATAACAATAAGAAACTATGTGGAGGTCACCTTATTACAATACAGAGAGAGTGGAGGTGGGGTGAAGTGTGTGTGTGTGTGTGTTGCGTAAGTGAGGGTGTGTGTGTGTGTGTGTTGCGTAAGTGAGGGTGTGTGTGTGTGTGTGTTGCGTAAGTGAGGGTGTGTGTGTGTGTGTTGCGTGTGTGTGTGTGTGTGTGTGTGTGTGTGTTGCGTGTGTGTGTGTGTGTGTATGCGTGTGTGTTTACCGTGATTATGATACCATAAGTTGCTCAGTCTTTTCATACGACAAAGAAAGAAGCCAGTCGGTCACACTTTTCTTTAGTACGTTTTTAGTCATAGGGTAAATATGAATACTTATATTTATGGTGTTATAAAGTTTAGAGCTAATATGGTTGAAATGACGACTAACCAACGCTAGCCTACAGTGCTCCGTCCTACAAATTTTGTCGGCACGTCGCTTCTTTGCTAGGGGCTGAGGATCGTAAGATAACACCAGATGTCTTTTAAAAACTGTTTGTAGGATGAACAACTGTCTCACGGAGAGAACCTCACAAAGTGAGTAGAGTTCAGAGGTCGGAAATCTGATAGGTTTTTTTGAGAGTACCTTCAAGACTGCTCTTTGAGCTCTCTCTAGCCGCAACATGGTGGTCTTGTGGGTTCCTCCCCATACAGCTATGCAATAACTGAGAACTGATTGAGCGAGTGCAAAGTAGACCATTTTTAGGGTTTGGAAATCAGCAGACGATCGAAGGTTTTTAAATAAGTATATTAATCTCCTGACTCGAACCACAACAGAGTTAACATGTTTTTTCCATGACAGGAGACTGTCCAATATAACCCCAAGATACTTGATGTTATCTGTTCTTTCTATCTGGGGACAGTTACAGGTGTTGGCCACTGTACATACATGGGCTCTGATCTCAAACGTCAGTGGTGGCTGACCAAGAATACTCGGAGAAAAAGAGACGAACTTGGTCTTGGAGATATTGAGCGTAAGTAGATTCGAGGTCAACCACCCCATAACACGAGAGAGAGCCAATTCTGCCTTCTCACGAGTTTCAGACCAATCCTTGCCATGGGTTATTAGAGCTGTGTCATCCGCATATGTGATAATTTTTGTGTTCGGGAGAGACAATTGACACAGCTCATTAACATATATAAGGAAGAGGGTTGGTCCTAGAACACTGCCCTGAGGAACCCCAAAAGTCAGATTTTCCTCTTTACTGACGTATGACCCAACTTTCACTACTTGTTTTCGCCCCGAAGTGTAGCTACGGAAGATTTCGAGAGCAACGCCACGTATGCCAATTTGTTCCAGCTTGTCAATTAGTTTAGGTACAGAAACGGTATCAAAAGCCTTCGACAGATCTAAGAAAACACCAAGAGGCTTTTGTTTGTTATTCAGATGTGCGACTATAGTGTTTGTAAGATCAAGGGTAGCGTCTTCTGTTGATTTACCCGCTCTGAAACCGTATTGATTTTCTGCCAAGATGTTGTATTTAGCAAGGAATTTCACAAGTCTCGCGTTAATAGCTTTCTCGAAGATCTTTGAGATGGTTGTAAGGACTGATATCGGTCTATAATTCGAGACAAGATCCCTCTCGCCTCCTTTGTGAATAGGGTGGACTATGGCAGTTTTGAAAACATCCGGAAAAATACCAGAGGATAGGGAAATATTAAAAATGTGGACAAGGAGTGGGACAATTGTATCTTTTGCGGCCTTGATAACTGTGGAAGGAATTCCGTCGTAACCGACAGCACAATCATCTTTAAGATTTAGAATTATGCTTTCGATTTCCTCGTCATCAACATCATACATGACCATCGATTCTAGCGGGGTTGTTGTGGAGTTCGCTATCAGCGGTAAAAGATGAGACTGTGGACAGTTATTATGTGCTGAGGAATTAGACAATTTTGATGCGAGGGTACTGCCCACATTCGCAAAGTGATGGTTAACCATATCAACAGAGAGAATAGGGTCTTCTTCACACTTCAGTAACTCGGAAGAAAATGTTTTACCCTTATCCATAGAAGATATTTCCCTGATGACTTTCCAGGTGGCTTTGGGATTTTTCCTGGTCCTCGCAAATTCTGACCTTGTTTGCATGCCTCCTTTTGGTCGGCGGTCGGTGTTAATATTTATTTCCATAAAACAATGTTGGTTGTATTGCACATTGATTGGGTTTCGTATCACCCAATTATTGGGGTGTGGAAGGTCAGATAGGCAGTCGCTCCAGTAAAATACTGATATTTAGCTGAATCTGGTTCGACTGTGAGTGTTCGAGTAAGCTTGATCTTGACATAATAATATGTTATACAATAATAGACTAAGTATACCCACTTTATAAAAAAAACTAAGCGCTATTGCATATTGTACGAAATATCTGTTAAAAAAAGTAAAGCAAATACCAGTCAAGGTAAATACCAAAGTCAAAGATAAGCCCAAATCCAAAGACAAAATCGAAGTCGTAGTCAAAGTAAGGTCAAAGCTAAAGTCAAAGTCATTGTCAAAGTCAAAGTAAAGCCAATGCCAAAATTAAAGTCCAACTCACAGCCAAAGTCAAAATCGAAGTCTTTTTTTTTTTTTTTTTTTTTTTTTTTATCGTGGTAAAATCATCAAATGCGTCCTCCCACCCAGGGCAGGGCGGGAGGGACTGTCAGACTTGTACTGACTAAAATCCACGGTGTCCTTCAATAGCCCTTTACGTACTAGGGTCACGGTAATCCCTTGGTCCCGCGACCCCAGCAGGCTTTGGCCCTCTACAGGCCCCGTCACTATGCTGACACTCTTTGAGGCGCGCGTGGAACACAACGCGCCGTCGACCCGGGCATGGTCCATGGTCGGACAGTGAGTCGCCCATTACTCGCTGCCCGCATGCCCGCGCCTACGGTGGCCGGAGATCGTCCGACGTCCGACGCCGTGGGCGTCTACCACTGCGGCTGGGGTGGAGGGAGCCGAAGTCTTAGCTAAAGTCGTAGTCGAACCCGTAATCGAAGTTGAAGATTTTTTTTTTAAAGAAAGCAAAGTAGGTAATGTTAAATGCAATAGCGTCTCGTCGTTCATGTTTGTCGATTCGCGTTTAAGTAGTTATGGAACACGATTGGGCTCAAAAGTTGCTGGATCGTCTGATAGTGTGCGAGGTGCGCTCGGCGAGCATCTGAATTTCTGAACATAGCAGAATTTTTTACAGTATACGGTCGTGCTAAACAGACGCGGTCGACTCCATGTGAATGAATTGTACCCACAAACATAAAAAAAAACTTATAAAAACAAAGATTTGTTGTTTTACAAATCATAGTCGAGTGTCAATCCTCAAAGTGGTAAGTGTTAATGTTTGTGTACGATGTTCTTTAATGAGACCTTGTAATTAATTGGACGTTCATCATAATCAGAGACAGGTGAGTCAGGACTATCATTGCTATTGTTTTTAATAACAGATTGTCTTCAATACCGATTAAAGAAGAATTTACGCAATAGTACGCTGTTTGACTGTTTTATTAACACTGTTTGCGTTTAGCTAATAAGTTTCGCGTAATTATTTCAATAGACACGTACTTGACGTACGACTTGTACTTGAGGAAATAAACGTTATAAAAAGAGTAATTTGCGATACGATATTGGTAACAATGTCTTCACGCGCTGTGTTTTAAATAAGTATCTACTTACCCAACTAGTTTATATTATTCTGATAAATTCAGGATTCAGAGCCATCTTCGCCGTCTTTGATCCAAGGGAACCCAATTTCGAGGGACTGTCGATCTTACCGTGACTTTGGAATGTAAAGGGCTAATGAAGGAACATCGCGAATTTTGGTCAGTACATAGTCTACAGTCCCTGAGTGGAAGGACTCATTGGTTGATTTCAACACGTAGAAAAATTCAGGTCCAATTTCCTGTAAGTGTCATATCCAGAAGCTGTACAACTTATCCCAGGCCATCACAATAATTTTCGAGCTGTCTTTGGTATACTACGTGAGTCCCATTATCCTGAAGTGGCCAGGGCATTCTTTTGGTTAAAGAAAACCCTACTGGAGTTGGAGGACGTAATGGCCCAGTATATATATGATGACAGGCCTGTTGGTCTAGTGGTTAGTGACCCTGACTGCTATGCCGGAGGTCGTGGGTTCGATTCCCACCCAGGACAAATGTTTGTGTGATGAGCACGATCATTTGTTCTGTGTCTGGGTGTAATTTATCTATAATATGTATGCATTTAGAAATATATAAGTATGTTTATCAGCTGTCTAGTACCCATAACACAAGCTCTGCTTAGCTTGGGACTAGATGGCGTTGTGTGATAGTTGTGGAATATTTATTTATTTATTTAGTATATAGGTACCCATTTCCCAGCACGCCCCATGCTACAGCTTTCATAGTGAGTTGTAGGATGATTTCCCGAGTACTCGGAGTCGTCACCGCGAATCACCCAGCCTAAAAACTCGAACCGGATCATAAAGTCAAATATTAGTACTTAGTACGTACACACGGCTACACATCAAGCTATGCAAAACCAGTTTAAGTTGACTGCTAAATGTGCGGGAATATCATAGAAAACGAGACCACGATAAACTGTTTTTATGCATCTTGATGTGCAGCCGTGTGTACATACCAAACTAGCTAAAATATTGATAGGTAAATACATAACATGTTGAAGCCAAGGTCGGCTTGTGTAAACTACTAGACGTAAAAGGCGCGAGTAAATATACTAATTATAAAATTAGTTTTGTATCATTCTCTGTTGACGCGTATCATTTCAAGGTTTCAGAACAAGTTTGTTATCACGTTTCAAGAGTGGGGGTCGTCGGCTGACGGCATTATCTGTAAGAATTAGGTAAGGAAAGAGAAACTGCCTGCAATTGCAATGCATAACTTTAAACACGCGCGCCCTAGGGGAATCGCTTTCAACTGACAGCTGCCAAATAAAAAAAAAACTAGTTCTTTTTGACACTGTTCTGTTGTTACCTGACTCACCGCTGTCGAGCTGTTCCTTCCAGGCAGAATGTACTCGCTGAGCGGGTGCGCGACCCCGGGCATGGCTGGCTCGGCCGTGGCGGCGGCGCTGCAGTTCTTCGCGGCCTCACAGTGCCTGCTGCAGGAGCCATACCCCAGACAGGCTGATGTCATCAGTACGTATTTTTGTTTGCCTGTTCAGATTTTTTGCACACCATATTTCGCAATGAATGGTACTCTATGTCCGTGTCTGTACACCTGAACTGTCAGTCTGTCAGACTTGTACTGACTAAAATCTATGGTCACGGTTACTGATGAGACAGTACCGCGACCCCGGCAGGCTTTGGCCCTCTAAGGGGGACCCCGACAGAATGTGTCTGTTCACCTGACAACGTTTATGCAAAATTTTAGGTTGGTCAGTTCAGTGGTTTAGGTGTGAAGAGGTAACGAACAAACTTACTATCGCATTTGTTAGGAAGCACGAGTTGATAATATTACATTTCGCTAGATCTGTTATAGTTCCATGATAAAATAAACTGTATTACTAACAGGGTGAGCGTAATGCCATCAACCGTGGACTATTTTGGTGCTTGCTTCTTGTGTTCCAATGCGGCCAAATTGCCCTATTGTGACAGTCCCATGACCCCAGCAGACATTAATGCGTCTCTTGCATATTCGAGGAAACAAGTACCAAGTAGTTCGGTTATGAAACAAAAACTAGTAATTAATTTGCTTAAATAAACAAATAAGTGCTTATTAATTGTTGTTGACGTGTAACATACTAATTCTGCCTTAAATGAAAATTAATCCTGTTTAATTCTGGTGATTGCGTAGACGGGTCTGCGTTCGACTTCATCGTGGTGGGCGGCGGCACGGCGGGCTCGGCGCTGGCGGCGCGGCTGGCCCAGGAGCCCGGCTGGACTGTGCTGCTGCTGGAGGCCGGGCCTGACCCGCCCACCGAGAGCATCGTGAGTACTAATTGCTATTACACGTCATTTCTTCTTTAGTGAGCGTTGACCCGAACAATGCAATTCATTATCAGTGGCCTCGGACAGATCCCTTCACCTGCAGCAGAACTTGCACAAAGAGCAGGACGTAATAAATACGTTGTTTTCGCGTATGCAATATGCCTGGGCTTATTAATGTGGTTAATTCGACGATCGGCCGACGATATACCTATACATTAGCGTATGGGCATCAAACCCATAACTTTACATATAGAAGCAAATCATTGAAGTATTCTAATTTCGCAAATCAATATCCAGGTTCCAGGCTTCCGCGACACTATGAAGAGGTCTGCGTACGACTGGAACTTCACGACGGTCAACGATGGCGTGACCAGTCAGGCGCTGGCGGGCGGCCGCGAGCAGCAGCCGCGCGGCCGCATGCTGGGCGGCTGCGGCAGCCTCAACGACATGGTGTACGCGCGCGGCTTCCCCGCCGACTACCACGAGTGGGCCGAGCTCGTAGGCCCCACATGGAACTGGACTGACGTGTTGCCCTACTTCATCAAGACCGAGCACATGACTGACCACAGGATCCTCAGCAACAGCGAGCTCATGCGCTACCACGGCACCCACGGAGAAATTGAAGTATCAGGCACTGATGTACCCGATAGCCCTAACTCTATACTGCTGAAGGCATTTGAAGAATTAGGCTTTAGCATAGTAGATGACATGACGTACCCTCATAAGATAGGAGCCGGCAAGTTGTCTCACACCATCCGAAACGGACGAAGAGACAGCACTTTAACTGCTATGCTTAATAAAGTCCAGACCAATAACCTTCATGTGCTGAAAGATACGCTCGTGACGAAGATCTTAATAGAGAACGAGACAGCTGTCGGTGTGAAGGCTCTCGCGAATGAAGAAGAACTAGTGTTCTTCGCGAACAAAGAGGTCATAGTAACAGCCGGGACTTTTAACACTGCCAAACTTTTGATGTTGTCCGGCATCGGGCCGAAGGCTAGCCTCGAAGAGTTGGGGATCCACGTAGTAAAAGATCTGCCGGTCGGCGAGGGTCTCAACGATCACACCATGGTGTTGTACTATATCGCCGCAGAGAGCGGGACCTGTCAGACAAATGAACGAGATTATTCCTTTGAAGTGATCAAATATCTGTACGATAGTTCAGGGGTGTTATCTTATTCCGATAGCATAGCTGCATATTTGCCTCAGAAGGGCAAAGATCCTAATGTACCATATTTTGCTATTTACCCAACATGCGTGTCTAAAGGACACTTAACTTATGAGATGTGCATGTTAGGCATCGGCTACACGAATGAGACTTGTATGAAGATAGCGCACGAGAACAAACAGAACGAACTGATAGCTGTCGGCGTGGTGCTGCTGAAGCCGCAGTCGCGCGGGAGGGTGACGCTGTCATCCGCGGTGCCGACCGACGAGCCCGTCATATTTTCTGGAACTTTTCAGGATGAAGCTGACTTGGAGCAGTTCCCTGAAGCTGTGAAGGTGGCTCTGTCGTTGGCAAATTCGACGCATTTTAAGGCCAAAAACGCTCGCGTGGTGGACTTGATGCCAGAGTTTTGTAAGCATTTGGAGGGGGATGAGGCAATACGGTGCCAGGTGCGCGCGCTGGCCACGACGGCGTGGCACGCGGCCGGCACGTGCGCGCTGGGCGGCGTGCTGGACCAGCAGCTGCGCGTGCGCGGCGTGTGCGGCCTGCGCGTGGCGGACGCCAGCGTCATGCCGGCCGTGGTGCGCGGGAACACCAACGCGCCCGTCGTCATGATCGCGGAGAAGGCGGCGCACTTCATCAAGATCATGTACAGTGTTGACGATTGATTTGACACCATAACTTTGAGTTAAAATTAATATTTCGCAATTCTAACACGTGACAAAACATTGTATTATTTAGTATTTTATAATTGAAACAATTTGACATAATAATTTACTAAGTGAATTAGGCGTAATAATATGCATGTAACATAAAAAACCAAATGGTAAGATTTACAATTCTTATGAATTGACTAATGAACAATGTACCTAGAATACTTCGAAATGGTACCTGAAGTATTGTAATTAATTTATAAGTATTATGTGGTAATGAACGATAGTTTTGTGACAATAATTTTAAATAAATGATAATGCAAGTGATTGTTGTTATAATTATGAATGGTTTCACCATGGTTGCACATTACTGCCATAATGGACACATCACTCTGTCACACCTCAATCTATATTCTAACTACGTAAAACTAATTAAGCATATTCAAATAAGATTACGTTACACACACAGCACCTAATAGTTGCAGACTAGTAAGGTAATCGTTTCTCCCCATCGCTGGCGAGGGATTGCATTGCGACGTAACGTTAACGCGATGTGACACGTTAGCATGTGACGAGCATGGCCGATGAGATTGTGTCACACAAATATGAAAGAATACATTGTTATAATTGATCGAGGTGGTACTGTGGAGTAAGCGCACCATTGGTGTCGTGTTATCATGAACGACTGCTAAGAATATGTAGCTAGCAGTTCTATTTTTTATTCTTCGGCCGTAGTTATTGTGTATTTTGACGGTGTGGTTCTTCTATACTCTTAATCTCTTGAGATCTCAAGACTGAAGTCTTGTTAGATCACGGAACTGTGAGAGAATAGAGGTTCAGTGCGAAGTGTGATGGCTACTATTCATTAAGATTGGCTGACACAAATATTTTCCTAGGACAATCGCTGACGAGTTTTTCTTTCGAGGACACGTTAGCCAAGTCAACTGATTATTTAGATAGTGTTACTACGTATGATGTTTTGGGTTCTTGTTATTTATTTATTATGTTGTCACACACACACAGAAGAACCGACACAAGTATTTGGGTTAGAGGTTCCAAAGATATTAGATTAGGCCAGAACCGACTCGTTCTCTTTTCTTCGTCCGCCATAAACAGTAGCGAATTTTGAAGATTGAATTGTGTCGATGCAGGAAATTAATGACCGAATGAAAAATGGCGGGGCTGCCAGTTTAGAATATTATTTCGAAGTTGCCACAATGTAATCAAATATTTTTCTGAGGGAGGCAAAATAGGCAAAATAAACATCACCTACATTGTTCATCGTTCACTAGCTGATAATGTTTCATGACGATCATGTAGCTAATCATAACATTCGTTAGTCACAAGCTGTCAGCGTGACTGCGAGTGCTACAAACGAAGTGTTTCGCCTAGCGTTCGTTTCCTCGCGTGTCGTCATTGTCACCGGCCATTTGAGGTGTGCTGTGAATCAATTCAGTGAAATGCAGCTGCATATCCGGCTTGAGTGACGACTTCTTTGACGATTCCATGTCTAAGTTCCCAGTTGTGCTTGTCTAATTTGATTAGTTACTTACGACTGACCCAGTAGGCACATAGGCATTAGACAAAGATCTACAGAGATCCAGACTTAACTTTAAAATTTAGCACTTATCCGAACATTAACCTTTATTTACATTAAGTTACTTATTCGTAGTCACAGTATTTTTAACACGCTTTTATTAGCTTGACCTGTATGTATGTATGTATGTATGTATGTATGTATGTATGTATGTATGTATGTAACGGAATCTTTTAACTTCATTTTCGCCTACTTCCAGCAGTCTGATTAACTTAAATTTTTGCACAGCGGTCAAGGGTCGATGACAATACAATAATATCATAAATTTTATATTAAAATCCCCCTCTAAAGGGGTGAAAAGGGGTGAAAATGTTTGTATGAAAAATCTTATTCCTTAGGTATATACACTTGAAACTTAGTACGAATATGAGTATAAGTAAATAAAAAAGATGGACATTAATAGTTTTTTAAAACTACCCTCCATTGGTAACCTACACGATGTTAAAGTTTGTATGGGAAAATCATAAAGCGCTAACTGATGAATTTAAAACTCAGTATACAGCCTGTTAGTGTAATCAGTCTTAACCTTGAAACCATAGGTAGTTGATTTAATTATAAAAATGTTTGTCTGAATTTAAAAATAAATAAACGAATTTTTCTTTAAAAAAATCAAAAATGTTTCTGTCCTACACCGTCCGTTAATTCATGGATACTATGCGCCCGAGTTACGTATTCACTGCAAAGGGCGTTAACCTGCCGCAATAGCCGTCCGTTTAACTACATACCTACATAAGTTTTAACTAACTACATCATAAAATACAGGTAACCTGTGATGTAACTAACTTCCCTTCATACTTTTCCTGGCTTAGGACAGGCAAAAATACCTACCTTTGTTGCGTGACGAGTCCAGATGATGTAAGTTAGTCAGCGTACATTCTCCGAGCCTCGTTCAGGTTATCACCCGACGCGGCGTAAACCCGGACCATTTCGGTCCACTGTTCGTTTATGTACGACATAATCACTAACACTTGCGCGAAAAATTAACGGTGGGGCGGCGCGAGGTCGTGAGGTGCGCTGCGCTGCGAGCGTACACACGATCGTTCCGTAGCGACGCTGCCGGCTGACTGATCACTGAAGTGTGCGCCGGCGACGCGGCGGCGCCGGCGTCGCGGCACGGCGCGCTATTTCGCGGCGTATTTGATCTTACCTTTGCGTAATAGGGTGAAATAATTTTGGGGAAAAATGGAGACTTTATTGAAAAAAAAAAAGTTTTTATTTTTTATTGAATTTACGTTCTGTAAGTGATACCAAACCACTGGTTTCAAGTTTAAGACTGATTACACTAACAGGCTGTATATAAATTAGATCAAAAATAATTAAACACGTGTTTTCGGGTTTTTCGAAAATCACCCCTCAAGTTAGTAAAAAGGGGTATTCAAGTTTAAAGGGAAGGATCTAAAATCGCTAAACGTAGAATCTGAATTTTGGACGGTAGGTGCGATTCATTATGTAGGTGATCACTAAGAAGGGATTTTGCGAAAATCTACCTATAAGGGGGTGAAAAGGGGTAAAAACCTTTGTATGTAAAATCTTATCCGTTAGGTTTATAAACTTGAAACTTGGTACGAATATGAGTAAAAGGATGGACATTAATAGTTTTTTAAAACTACCCTCCATTGGTAATCTAGACGATGTTAAAGTTTGTGTGGGAAAACCATAACGCGCTAACCGATAAATTTTTAACTCAGTATATAAAAATTGATAAAAAATAATTAAACACGTGTTTTTGGGGTTTTCGAAAATCACCCTCTAAGTTGGTGAAAAAGGGTGATTAAGTTTTAAGGGAAGGCTGCTTGCTTCGACAAACCCAAAACTTGACATAAATAGTTTCCCAATCGAATAAAGGATGCGTAATTATCTATATTTCAAAAATCAACCCCTAGCGGGCGAACATTGTAAAATCATTTTGTCTTTTTTTTTGCGTGGTAAAATCATCAAATGAGTCCTTCCACCCAGGGCAGGGCGGGAGGGACTGTCAGACTTGTACTGACTAAAAGTAATACGGGGCAGTCCTGCACCGTATGCTCCACCGTGTCCTCCGGACGATCCTCGCAGTGGTGACACCCAGGCGTTTCCTCCTTCCTTATCCGACATAGGAACCTCCCGAATTTCCGTGTCCGGTGAGGACCTGCGTCATGCGGAAGGTAAGGACGCCGTGACGCCTATCCAGCCACTCCTCAAAGAGGGGTCTTACCGCCGCGATTGCGGCGTGCCCGAAATCAGTTTGTCTTCAATAATTTAGAAACACGCGCTGACGAAGTCGCGGGCGGAGTGATAGTAAAAAATATATTTAGATTAGTGAGCATGTTATCGCCGATGAAAATGTCATTCTCTGTCTTTTGCTGCCGATTGGCTCTCTTCTGCATACGGCGTGTTCCTCTCTCTGGCTTCTCCCACTTTCAAAAGACAAATTTCCTTATTGGTCGCTGCTGACGATTGCTGCGCGATCATCCGTTCTCAATCCTCGAATTTTATAATTAGTCACTGCTACCGAACTAGTGCGCGCGCATCCGCGCTTGCGTATTTTAATTTCTTTTCACACCACCTGCTCGAAAATGTCAAATTATATGTCAAGCAACCTTAACCTAAAGTGAGTCATTAGTGGCCGAGGGCACAGCCGGTCAATAATGTTGTACTGGATTTCATTATTACCCGCTGGTCAATAATGTGATTTGAATTTGGAATATGTTTATAAACAACAAACACCCTTTGGTGCCAGAAAGATTTTTTTTTTAATTTTCTTTTCCCTTTTGGGAAGACAAAGGGAAAAGAATCTAGCCCATGCAGCCTAGATTTTTTTTTTGGTTCTTTTCGTCCCTCTTTGGGGCAGGCAAAGGGAGCTGAGCCCATACAGCCAAGTCTGATTTAGTGTGCCAGAAAGAGGAAAGCTATTCTCGAAACCCTTACTACGCGTTACTGTTTTTTTATTTAATAAATACTTTGTTTTTCGTACTATGGCTATTATTTTCTCACAGTAGGTGTAAAAAGTAGAGTATCCTCCTCTGGGCTAAAGGTGTCTTTGCCTTGGGCTAGCTTGAATCCCTCGCTGCATTCAGGATTCTTGTATTAACTCCCTCGCTTCGCTCGTGAGTTAAACTCTTAACTCCCTCGCTACGCTCGGGAGTTAAATCCCGAATCCTTCATTGCGCTCGAGATTCAATATGACGCCCGTGACATAAGACACAACTTTAGCCCCTCGGTGCATAATCTACTATTATTTCTTTTATTGTCGTCTTGAGACTAAAAATTCAGAAAATAAATTATAGTTTAAAAAAACTAAAAAAACACGCTTTAATAGCAATCGAACTAAAAAGTAGAAAATAATTTTTAAGTATAAGAGAGTTTGTGTTACTGCAATATAAAATCCAACAATCAATTATCATAATTAACTTAGAATAAGATTAATATAAATATTAAGATATTAACAAACATTCAAATAAAGTGAAAAAGCGTGGGGTGCTCAATGATATTTTTATAATAATTCTGATATTGCACTAAACTAAAACTAATAATAAAATGATCATCACATTCGATATCAAGCACCCCACGCTTTTTCACTTTATTTGAATGTTTGTTAATATCTTAATATTTATATTAATTTTATTCTAAGTTAATTATGATAATTGATTGTTGGATTTTATATTGCAGTAACACAAACTCTCTTATACTTAAAAATTATTTTCTACTTTTTAGTTCGATTGCTATTAAAGCGTGTTTTTTTAGTTTTTTTAAACTATAATTTTTTAGGAATAAGTATGCTCCATCATTTCATTTATTCGCTTCGCACGCTCACCTCCCCCCCTCCCCCCCCCGTTCTTCGCACTTTGCCCGCTCAGGACCAAAGCAGCTTTCAACCGGTTGAAAGAATTTTTCAGTAGTTCCGGAGCCTATTCAATACAAACAAATATCAAATCTTTCCTCTGTCAGAGTGTCTGTCTATCTCAGCGAACTGTGTTGAGTAGACGTATACCTATTGCTATTCTAGAGGGTACACCTCTGCATGCCTATTTCTTCGTTTATGCTATAACTAGGTCTTCCCCGTTGGTTTTTGACCCCGCTGCTCGGCTCCTATTGGTCGTAATGTGATGTTATATAGCCTATAGTCTTCCTCGATAAATAGACTCTCCAACACAAAAATTATTTTCAATTCGGACCAGTAGTTCATAAGAATATCGCGATCAACGAAACAAACTCTTCAGCTTTATAATATTAGTATAGATTGAAAATCGACACCCAAAACAGCTGACTTGTAAGTGTCCAACAAACCACATAAAAAACATCCCCACAAACATGTGATACTTGTTCCTTCACTTTCTAACGCAGCTCGCAGGTGCGTTCGACTTGCGCCCGCGCACGTGCTCCTCTCGTATTACAGCTTCCGGCGAGGAACGGTAGCGACCGGAAGTGCAGCAGAGGCAAGGAGGTATAGCAGCTGATGGTGGGTAACGTTTAATAAATCGCGGACACAATCGTAACGTAGCGCAAGCGCGAACAGGACGTCATTTGTTAATGACCGCTTGCAAATGGCGTCCCGTTGGCGCTTGCGATACGTTACTGCTGTGTTAAGTTTGCCTTAAGTGTGTATGTCCCCATTATACCTCGCGTCCACGTCTTACACTGTTCCCTTACCTATGCCTGGAGTTACTGAACTGGCAGTAGACTAGTCATGTTTAGCGAAGCACCGTTGTCCGGTGGTGCAAATGAGACCTGGAGTGGTGTCCGCGTATCGGCAAGCGTGGTGTGGAACGACCCCCAGCTAGATGGACCGACGACCTTAAGAAATTAAACGGTTGGGACAGAGTGCTTGCGGAAGGCAGAGGACAGGGTGATGTGTGGCGCAGCCTGGGAGACGCCCATGCACTGACTGCGATAGACCGATTTGATCGTTTCAATCTGAGTCAACGTTAACATCTTGTAAAACAATCATTTTATCTCGTTTCTTTTAAAATTTAGGTATCTTCAAAAAGCGCCTGATTGAAAAAAGTAAAAATTTTAAACAATAATATTATCTTGTATTCGTTTCATTTAGGCGCTTCATGGACACGAGTTTAACCCTACCCAAAAAATAAAACGGCACCCATTACTAAGACTCCGCTGTTTGTCTGTGTGTCATGAACTGTGATAGTTAGACAGTTGAAATTTTCACAGATGATGTAGGTAGATATTATTGTCGCCGTTATAACAACAAATACTAAAAAACCTAAAAAGAAGAAGAGAAAATTCAATATATTGAATTTTTTTTCTTCTTTTTCCAACAGATAAGACTCGCACTTGGCCGGTTTTTTTTATTACACTTCATCATCATCATCATCATCAGTTTGGCATTCCTTTAAGTCAGTAGGCACATTAGAGTGATGATGATCTCACAACTTCCCACCACTTATACATAACTCAGTGATAACAGTGATCTGGGAAGCCTCGCTTGCCTACCGTTACATATGCATTTCATGCATGTCTCGAGCGGTTAGAGCTAAGCAAGCGGTATCATAATGTTCTCAGCTACAAAATACATATTACCATTGCTTCTGCATAGAGATGGGAGATGGCTTGAACATTTAAGGACGAAATGGGCATGAAATTGGCATATCGGGCATAAATGAGATTATCTGTTCCCAAATAAATGCCCGGTCACTCGGCATAAATATTAATTACTTTGTTTAGTAAGTAATTAAACAGAAAGTGAACTGGTAAAAAGCCCATGCTAAAGGCATGTTTGGCGTTTACGTGCATTATTAGATTTTTAGTCAACGCGCCCAAAAATAATGTCCAAGTGTAATGTCTACTTTTGGATATATCTATATATATAAAAGGAGAACTGACTGACTGACATATCAACGTACAGCCGAAACTACTGGGGCTAGGAATGTGAAATTTTGCACACGGTTAATCATAATCATAACTATCATAAATCTTTATTTTTCTCCACATCAAGAAATTACAGGCACTGTTTAACTTGTACAGTGTTAAATAGAGAAAGATGTCTGAAATAGGAAGATCCTGTGGTACAGATCACCTCACCAAATTAGATATGACATTTCAATAGTACCTAGTTAAGATCTCACTTGAGATATGTAGACTGTAGTTATTTTCAAGACAATTAAACGTAAAACGAAAATAAGACAGCAACGAACATTATTACAAAGAATATTTCACAAGGCTGTTTGATAAAAATAAAATAATAAAAATTTAATGTTGTTGGTTCTTGGTAATTGGGTATTTGAATCACTAATCAATTGACATACATTTTGTGAGCTATGGAAATGCAGTTCTCCTACACATTTTGTAGTTATAGGTACCAATATCATACTGTGACGTCACTAACTAGTAAGCTTAATTATAGCTATAATATTAGAGCTACAAAATGTAATTTAACAGTATTTTTTTAAGTTAATCGTGTTGTCGGGTCTAAAATAAAGTTCATTATTGGAGAAATTGTGGGATTATTGAAGTGTCGTCAAATACCCCATTTCACCACGTTCAAATAAACTGATAGCATCTTTAATTATGACAGATAATTTAATGATGACTCATTAGTCTCAGCTTCAGATCGCAGATCCCTGCCAACATGTCGTTCAACACACGCATCAGATGTAAACACTACGTGTGATTGGCCGGCCTGCGCCCGCGCCCGCCACTCTTATCCGGCGCTTCCGTGAGAGCCGCTTTCTCTGTGCGTGCATCTGTGAACTACCCTTCATGATTTTTGTATTACGTACTGTTCATGTCAAAAGCTTCTGTTGGAAGGTAAAGAGTATAATGACGACCGTCCTTACCTCAGCATCAAGACAAATATCGAACAAGTAACGGTTACCAAAAACATTTTATGAAATGTTTCAAGCAAAATATCACAAACCCGACTAAGATTTTGTCTAAAATCAAAGTTATTGCCGCATTTAGCGATTTTTTGTAGATCATACATACAATCAAACCTATGTATATCATAACTGTGGGAACAATACACAATCACGCGACGCCGAATCTGTTATCAATGAACAGCGGACAACAACAACACGGCGACAGGTGCGCGACTTTCCCCGGCGCGTGGCGCGTGGTGCGCCCGCGCAGCGCCAGTCGCTGCCGAGAGCCGACCGCCGCGCACGCGCACTCCGGAATGCGCCGACATGGCCGATGCCGAGCGAGCCGACACGTACGACGCGCGCGTCACCACCGCCACCGTCTCCAGTCTCAAGTCCGAGGACTCCACCGAGCAGCTCATCTGCAAGACCCCCCAGAAGAAAGTTAAACAAGTGACCAAAGACAAGAGTGTGACTTCTAAGAGTGTTGAAGCGGGCAGTGATGAGCCCACGAGGCGGCGCCTGGTAGTGTTCCTGGGGCTGGGCCAGGTGGTGCTCGGCGCCCTGCTGGTGGGCGCCGGCGCTCTGGCCGTGGTGAAGGGCGCCGCCCTGTCGCGAGTGGGCGCCGGACTGTGGGCGGGATGTGTCGCCGTAGTGGCCGGCGTGGTTGGTGTGCTCGCCGGCATCAATGACTGCTACGGACTGAACGGGGGAAGCAATGGGTGAGTGTCTGGTGATGGAGAGATCCGTGATGCATGATGCATGTCAGCTATGTGCAGTAAACTGGGAGAGAGCTCGACATAGTGAATTTATTCCGAGTCGTAAGTTTCTACCAAAGCGATATGTTTCACGCAACGGAGCATGAATTCGCGACTGTGAAATGACTTTTGCAATAAAGATTATGTTATAATGACACACAAATTAACAATTACCAAAATAAACATAAGGTGAGATGCATTGCGCGTTGCTAAACTTAAACCCGATATGGAAGCGTTTGTTATAAGAGAAACTGTTGTTCATTACAGTCTTGTAACTGAGATGTAAATTAAGGAGAAAGTTAGCTTTAGTCAAATAAATAAACAAACAGGACGCGAGGAATAGAATTTAGACTAAATGTTTACCATTTGATTTTTACGACACAAAAATTGATGTCAACAGTATTATTAATGCGCGATCGGCACATGATTTGGGGTTATCAGGCGGTAGTTTTTGCATCACTAATATATCTTGCTGCGAGGAACTACTTTTACTGAGGATTGTAAACTAGTTTATCAAAATCACGAGCGAAATGTAAAAACTTTGTACCACTAAAATATATAAAAAGCGTGTCGTCTCGTGAACCATATCCAGTTATGTTTTATAATAAGAACCATGATAAGACAGAATACTTTGTCGACCAACATGGAATCTATTCTATTCAAAATGTTTAAATGGTTAAATGTACTTCAACTAACAGGACAACTATATTTTTTAGTGTTCGTAAGATGTCCTGTTCAGAATCCTTATACAAATAACTTAAATTCTACTCCCCGACGTCAGGGCGAAATAATGTAAGTCCTAAACTTAGTATCTCCCTAATAGAGTCACTCCCCGGTCTCATTCAGTACAGGCACAAATTGCAAAGCACCACCTGCCCAAGGTCCTTGCTCATACAACAGGTAGGATCCAGTTCACAAATGTACCATCATCGTAATATAAACCGAGTAAAAATACCGACGAAATTGAGAACCTCCTATTTTTTGAAGTCGGTTAAAAAACTCTTGAACTTGAAGACAAACATCCAAATTACGTAAATACGTGGATAACCATACAAATGACGTGACATCCATCACCAGCGACGCAGATGACGCAATGTTGGCTCACTTTCATAACAAATAACTTCAGTTTAATAGGCTTTGAACCTGTGACCTTTCACTCGCAGACCGACATTAGATAGAATACAGCAAAAACGTGGTTCAGTTTAAGAAATATTTGGAGGACTGGGTCAATAATTAAGTTAGTTTACTTCCCTTTTTTTTAGAATAGTTTTGCTACTGTTCAGGCAGCTCGCCCTGCCTTTAATTGTGACTAAGTATATAGACAAGGAAAAAACAGCATTTATTTCAAAGATTCAGAAGCACAAATCCACACCAAATATAAAAACAGCATGATCACTACGTGCTAAGAGGTCCGGGAGAAGGAACTACTCGTACCAGAAAAAATGTTTGTTTTTCTTTCTCCCGGGTGATGTGGAAGGGGACTGTACGACTTGTTCTGACTTAAATCCACGGTGTTCCATCAATAGCTCTTTACTTTCCAGAGTCACGGTCAGTTGTTTTGACAGCCTTTGACCGTCTATGGGAGCTCCATCAAAATCAAATACCGTCTTACTAAAAAAAGTTAAACTTCTGTTGAACACTTGTCTAAAATAGCTGTTAACAGCAAAACGGCATTTGACGTTGACATAAGGGTTGTTTTGCAGTTACACTTTTTTTAGACAAGTGTTCGCGTTGTTATTTCTTAATTATTATAAGCGTCAATCTCATCTGCGTTAGTAGCACACGTACTCAACTAACGTATCATGTACTAACTACAAGAAAGCGTCTTTACCACGACGGACCATAAATCCTTCAGCGAGGAAATAGGAAATCAATCGACGGCATTCCGCAAACCCGTTGCTATGGCGACCAGCTTGTTTGATGAAAGTCCAGCGCTTTCTCTCGCAGTTCAGTTGCATCTTGTGTGTTATGTAACGTGTAGAGGTCGCGTGCCGATGTGGACTCGAGTTTCGGAGATTGAATGAGGAAAAATTTGGGCAAAACAGAATAGAGGTTAACTTTTGTATAAAAATAAGACTATGAACAGTAAAACTGTACTTAATTCCAGACTAAAATCTCACAGTTTTACTGTGAAAACGGCTATAAAAAGTTACCTAAGTACATAAAATAAGTTTAGACATTTTAAAGAACCCTGAAGAACACCATAAAAGATCAATTATCAAAATAAGTTTATTCATAAGTTCATTTACAAACAATTCATAATAATAGAAAATAGTATGCATTGACTAAGGTATTAAAATAACAGGGTTCCATTTCTTCGTATTTATTACCTTTAATAAACTTCTTGCCGCAAGGAAACGGACAATAAACATGGAACATTTCCTCCTTCGAACAGATATTAGACACAAATAAAAAGAAAAAAAATAGATTAGCCGAAGTGATTGAGATCACATCGCAGTGGAAGATGCGTTAGACGATATCTGCAGCGGAAAGATATTAAAAAAGCATTACGAGGAACATGCAAGTATTAGGTAGCAGCTTGTGTTATATAAATTGGCGCCAGATATCCGGATTTTAGATTTTTCTATCTGAGTAAAAAACTGAAAACCGTTTTGAACGTTAACATTACGAAGTCTTCCAAAACGTCCACCTCCTTTACTTCTTAGTGATTGATCTTAGCTATAAAGGAGAAATAGGGGAACAAACTCCCCCGCTTAATTATATAAACCTCATTGATGAGATGAGCGCATGATCGGTCACCATTTAAAATATTATGTATCAGTTCTTTCACTGTTATGAAATATGACATGCAATAATTGCGGCAATTAAAATTAATTACTCTCATGAAAACACATTTTTTTCATTTGCAGGTAAATGATTGAAATTCCCCATATGCATTAGTTTCCTTGCAAGTAGTGCTCATATCTAGATATGCGCGGGAGTGTTGTGCAGCAGAGCTTGTCGTGTTCCGCTGCGCGCGCGCATATGTGAGTGCAGACAACACAATCTTGTACTAGCACGGAACATGGGTGTACAATTGTACATGCACATGCACAAGTGCACAAATAGTATTGAAATACGACGAGACTATTCATTTGAATTTCTCAAGTCATTTTTACTATGCACTTTCAGTTCAAGGAAATGTAATTCAAGTCCTCTGGCTAACTGGATTTCCCCTATCTCCAATGTAGTGTTCGTCGCAACATGGCTTTATTTTCAATTCTAAGGTACCTTTTTACCGAATTAAAGTTTGTTTTATCTATCTATTTCCGTAAGAATTAAACAGAGACGCTTGAAAAGCATAATCAAGCAAATCAAATCAAAAATAAACTAATCTTCCACTCTCAGACAGAACACAGTGTCTCCAAAGTGTCTAGTTGGAACACGGCTTGCGCGATGATGCGTCTCGCGTACCGTTGCGCCCGCGCCGCTTCCTCGTCGCTGTGTTGATCCATGCTGCGCAGGTGCACCCATGTGTTGGATACTGTTAGCACTATTGTGTCGTCAGCTGGGAACTGATTCTGGAAGCTGTGAGATATGCTTATTGATTTGTATTTGTACGCTTGTTGTTAGTGTTTCCTTATTGAATGTGGTGACTATTATGGAGATGTAACTGTTTAGAGATGGTTCTCAAAGGGTTAGGAAGCAATATGTTACCAGAAAAATACTTACTTGTAGAATAGGTTAAGTAAATTGTCAAATATTTTTAAACGACTTCTAAAAAAGGAGGTTACTCAATTCGACCGTATATATGCTTTTTTATGTTTGTTCGCGCCTAACTTCGTTTTTTATGAACCGATTTTGATGATTCTTTTTTTGTTGTAAAGTAAAAAAAAGAATATCAAGAAAGGATATATATAATATTTCATTATTTTTTGAAATCAGGGTTTGATGATGGCAGATCAGAGAAATCGATGGGAACTTTCTAAAATCGTAGAGGCGACTAGTGCGTTTGTAAGGTTTTTTCATTAAGTACTTCAAAACCCTACAATTTAATAAAGGTCTAGAGTGTATCTATTAATGAAACCGAGAGACAGTCGAGGGAACTCCTTAACGATTGACATCAGCTACCTTGTGTTTGAGCTTCATTAATTTGTATTGATAAGAACTTTACACCTAGACGAATTATAGCTGTCATTAGGGGTCTGATGATGAAGACGAAGAACAATTCAGAGAACTCCTCAACGGTTTATAGCAGCTTTCTTGTATTTGGACTTAATTCATTTATATTGATGAGAGAGATTTGCACACATGGGTTATTGTTCGATGCAGTATACCTGCCATTTGGTCCCATAAAAAAATCACTTTGTTTGGTTCAGTAATTTTTATTTTATAAGCATTTTTAGCTTATTGTTTCCATGGGCGATTTTATTACCGCTGCTACGGATTACAAAATTCTAGTGCACATGTAAGAAAATTATGTATTTGACAAGAATATGGGTTCAATATTTAAACGAAAAAGGGTAAAATATTTATTTTGGCAAAAAATTCAATGAAATAAAATAGCAAAGCCGACTTCCGAAAGTATAGTTATTTGGTAGGTTGTTTTACCCTTTTTTCGTGGTTGTTTTCGAAGTCGGTTACATTTTTTTTTGAAAATGATTTTTTATTTAAGACTGAAGTTACTCGTATCAGTCTTATACAGAGGAAGAGTGCAACATGAAAGAAAGTTTTCCCGAACACTGGGTTTAACTAATGTTACACCTGGTTGTAGTCCAAGGTGTACTACAGGTAGACTTATTTAGGTGCATGCTTAGCTGACCTTGAAAACCTCTCCAGTGTTTCAGTCCATAAGTTGCGTCGTACATTTACTGAAACTCCGCGTTTGCGCAACCGGGCGCGATGCAAGATTCACACACTGGCGCGAATTAATTTAGCGAGCTCCTAATATTAATTAAGTTGTCTTGTGTCTGTTTATACACAAACTGTTAACAAAATGGCGAAATCTTGCCATTGCGACATTTATCTTAGGAACTAGTTGAATTGTAGCAAGTCTGTTGTCAATCTGCGTCTGATAGGGTATGTTAAACATGTCAAGTTGTCGCGGACAATAAGTTGTTCAGCTTGGATTTGGACAGGTCAGTCAGCGTAGAACTCGACCACGATCGAGTGGAGTGACTAAAATGTTTTGAGATTTGGTATATTAATCGGCTCAGCCTATTTTGTAAACAAGGCATAATCAAATGTTGGCGAAGTTTTAATACTTCAAACAGATATAATTAATCTATTAACTCTTGAATCCACTTAACACACCTATTATTGTTAGTTATGTACAGAAGCCAGCAGGTCATCTTACTTAAATCTCCCTCAAACCTTCCACTATTGTGATAAGGTTGAAAATCTATTGCAGACAGATTGAGGTAGGTTCATGTGCTAGTCTGAACATAGAGAATATTGGAGCATCCGTTTTGGACAGATTTAGAGATACTGTGATTCCTAACAATTTGTTGTTTATACAATTTAGATCCGAGGCTATAACGCATCTCTACAAACGACAAGACTATCTGATTGATGTATCAGATCAGCCCGCATGCGTTTATGAACACAAGCTGAACAGGTCTAACTGCAATTGTCACTTTTAAAAGTTTTCTAGCCCATAAAGTCTTTGCCGGCTTTAGCCGGCAAACTCCACTTGTTAATAGCTATATAGTTTCACGTCGAGGTAAACCTCGACGTGAAACTAAGGTATGCTATTAACAAGTGGAAGTGGCACGATTAGCGTAGTGGCTGAACAATTGGACTGCTGCGCTGCGAGTCGCGGGTTCGATTCCTGCACGGAGCTAATATTAGTATGATTTTTA
This sequence comes from Agrotis puta, assembly GCA_943136025.2. Lineage (NCBI taxonomy): Eukaryota > Metazoa > Arthropoda > Insecta > Lepidoptera > Noctuidae > Agrotis > Agrotis puta. Next base: position 18,783,366 of record OW964175.2, on the reverse strand, counting down.
ATTAATTGTTCCGGAACTGGGCGTTAGTTCACACCAAAATGTGAGGCAAAGATTTAAAAAAAATCTCTTTCGTAAATGAAGTCACTGGCAGAATCTAGTTCAATATATAGTATATTTTAAAGGGGGATGACGTTAAATTACTTAAATATAACATCTATCATATTACGTTTGCAGTATTTTGCCGACACAGGAAGAGCCCGTACCTCATATAACATATTCCCACGTACCTAATACTGAAGCCGCCGACCGCCGTCACACGTCGCGCAGGGAAACAAGTTATTATCGTGTTCATACGGTGACAGGTTGTCAACTCTTGCGCACTGGAGCAGAGATCTCGCAAGCCCCATGACTGAGATTGAACTAGGCTTTGAAGTTACTATAAATTATGAAGTCCATTTAAATAATTTAAAGATGATGAAAAGCCAGTAACAGTGGGTTCATAAAAGGTCTAAGGGTTTACTACATTATATGAAAAAAAGCGGCCAAGCGCGAGTCGGACTCCCGTACGTACATCTACAAAAACGAAAAATGTCACGTTCGTTGTATGGGAGCCCCCTTTAATATTTATTTTGTTCTGTTTATTAGTATTTGTTGTTACAGCGGCAAAAGAAATACCTACATCATCTGTGAAAATTTCAAATGTAAACTATCACAGTTCGTGAGATACAGACGGACAGACATCGAAGTTTTAGTAATAGGTTAATACGAGTACCTAAAAACGATAAATGAGTTATCATATTCATCACGTATAAATTAGCTCTGATTTAAATGATAATTCTTCCAGATCCTCTCGAGGATAGTTCTTGATATTTAATGTTTAATTCATGTGGACACTCTAAGGAGGACCTGTGAATAATCAAAAGAATCCAAGAATAACAGAGCAACAAAAATAACAATTTTGTAGCTCTGTTGGATAAATTATTCTCTGGCAATAATGCTATCAAAAAAAAAGAGCGAACTTGAAAGTCCGTCGGCAATTCTTACTGTTGAGACACCCATTGAATGTTTTGACTTTTTCCACGGAGCGAATAAGCGACAAAAGTATCCCGAACTGAATAGTTCTTTTTCTGATTCCATAAAACCTTCCTTTTCTAGGCTTTCCTGCGACAGTCTCGTATTTGACAGATGTCTACATAACACTATCAACATGAAACTTGAGAGGATGCCTACAAGTGTATGTAGCGCATCTTGTGCTTTCACTCGCCGCGACACATTGCATCACCGAGCCAATCTATGTCATAACACCATCGCATCACGGTCCATTTTCAACTGACACTCATAGGAGAAAATAATTAGCTTGTAAAGCGCCGAAAGGGAGATAGTGGCCATCGATGATGGATGCTGCGTTAGCGTCGATTTAGTTAAGATAAACTGTTAAATGATCGGCTGAGCGATCACGGAGGCTGTAATGGAATCTCGTAATAGGTGCTCTTGAGTCAGGATTTCTATTTATCTGTAACGAGTTTCTTGTGAGATGTGTTGTTGGATGCTGTGGCTGAGTGCGCTGTTATGATGGCGAGGCTGACGTCACGACTGATCAGTTAATTAAATTACAAGCATCACAATTAAATTACAAGAATAATTGGCTATTTGACAGTATCAATCAATTACAAATCTAATTAATCCGTTTTGAAAAGTTACATATACGTATTTTTTCATTTGTACAAACAATTAATATTCACCAACATATTAATAACGCATCAAAACCTGAGAGTGGGGGCTCGTGACGTCAGAATTTAATAAAAAATGTGTGCCAATTTTAAAAACGTCGCATCTCACTCAATTTTACGTCACAGAAAAAAAGGGTCGACTTTTTTTTGATAATCTAACTGACAGCCGAGTTTTTCAGTCAAATACCCAAATGATAAAAGAATAATAATATAAGGAAGAAAGAAAGAAAAATTAAGCCTGTGCTTTTTTTTTCTATAGCTGCTATGTGGCAAGCTTACAGATTACGTTTTCATTTAAAAAACGGCAAGTAGCTAACAGCCTTTTTTTTTCGAGGTGGAAATCCTCATGGACTTTCTCCGCCCGGGGAAGGCGGAAGGGCATGTCAGACTCGACTGACTAAAACCACCCCGGTGTTCCCTCGCTCACCTGCGTCAGGGGGCAACGGGATCTAATGCGACTTCCGCTAAAGTACCTAAACATCCTGATTCAACCTTTCTTAATTTAAAGCACACATCTTTAAGTTTCATATTCCACTTCAGTACTGGCGAGACACAATCGGGGCCAGAGCGATTGCCATCAATCTCATCGATATTAAACTAATAATTAGCAGTTTGCGATAGAGAAAGTATCGTCGGTATCGTTTGATTAGGATGACGATGAGTAGCGAGTCGTTGTGAACCCTGGAGGCATTGAGGAGGCCTATTCATTATGGGGCATAGTATGCCGCCTAAAGAAACCCCATAAAAACTAGCTATTCATGGCTGGTCCGTTACCTATTCTTAAGGTTCAGTCAAAACGGCACAGTTACATTGTGAACGTGGCTTCAGACGGTACTCTGGCTGATAAAGTACCTTTGTATCTGTGACTACTGTCCACAATCTTTGACGACACGGTTAGCACAGTGACTGAGCTATTGGACTGCTGCGCTGCGTGTCGGGGTTTCGATTCCTGCACGGAGCAATTTGTATCATCTACAAGTAGTTGCTTGGGGTCTGGGTGTTTGTGTATGTGAGTTTATATGTTCGTAAATGCACCCACGACACAGGAGTAATTCCTAGTGTGGAGCAACGTTTAAAAGAAAAAAAAAACTGTAACCTGTAACCCAACATTCGTAGACAACTGGACAAGTCGCGGCTGGAGGGCGACAGCCCACTGTTTTTTTTTTAAAGGTTCCCTCTTACAGTAGAATTTTCTTCTATATCGTGGACGTGTTAAGAAAAATGTTAACTCACATAAGCAAAAGCCCAGAACCGGAATAACTAATTGTAGATCGTAAAAATATTTGCTCTGTGCGGGAATTGAACCTGCGGCATCGCAGTAGTCCAATCTCAGCGACTACAACGCCAACCATTGCGTTACATCCTTATTTAGAAAGGGGATTTGTGATCCAGGAGTGGGAGTATCAACGACTAATTTCTATTTGTGCTTGTCATGCAAACTATTTACGAAACGTTTAGTTATAGGAGTGTTTATCCCTCTGTATTTTTAATATCCTAGACTACACTCAAGACCAAACTAACATCTAAACAAATAAAAAAAAACTTTCTTGTTAAGATGTAGGGTACACCTCACAAGAAAGAAGCATTCGCGTGTAATGTATCATTACAGATTCCACTTCGAGTTTTAGTTACAAGCGAAGCGCATTGATGTTATAAGTTTTATCAGGGTACATATTGTATCATTACAAGGTGCGCATTGTAATGATATGTGTAATAGCTTGCTACAACTTGTAACATCAATGCGCTCCAATAACATTACACGCGAATGCTCGTCAGTCAGAGAGGTAATATTGTAATGTAATGCTCAAAGTCGAATCTGTATTGTTACATTACACGAGATTGCTCCTGGCGAGGGAGCGCTGCATTAAATTATTGTCCAACGATACTGTTCCATAAGAAACCATAACTTCATGTTTCCATCACTAAACGACTCATCGACATTTATTAGTTCATTAAATATAATTGAATAGATGAACTGCAGACGTTGAAACTTTCGCTGCTCAATTACTAAGAGGTCACTGAGGTCAAGCCGGAGTCACGACTTCAACTGGGAATAAATATCAACTTGATCCACGTACAATGTGGGATGAATTTTCTATTGGGGCTGAGTAGGTAATGTAAACTTTTGGACTAGGTATTTATTATTTACAGAGATAAATAAATAGATCTCTTCTTATTTCTCTCATACTCCTGTCTCGGCCTTTTTCCAAGTGTCTCTTCACATACAAAAATAAAAGAAGTGATAAAGGCTGTTTACTAAAATGAGCAGCTGTTTCCGTAGTTTCACCCCCACGTGATATTATATTACCTTCCTCGATAAATAGACTGTACAAAACAAAAAGATTTTATTCAATTCGAACGCTTATTTCCTAAGATTAGCGCGTTCAACCAAACAAACAAACTCTTTCTGTTTTACTACAAAGAGTTAAACATCTTTTGAAAACTTGTCTTAAAAAGTGTAACTGTAAAACGACCCTTTTATCAACGTCACATGTAGTTGACAGTTATTTAAGACAGGTGTTCATCCGATGTTTAACTTTTTTGTAGTACGACGGCGAAACTTTATAACAGTGGATCGGTTTGGGGGATCAGAGCGGAATAACTCATAATATTAGGTATAGATAGTACAGATTCTTTTATCTATAATTTTTGTCGTTTTGTTCCAGAAGTCCACTCCTCACCGCCTTCCTGGCTCTGTCGCTGCTGTGCCTGGCGTGCGGCAACAGCGCTGCCGTACTGGCAGCCACGGGGCTGCAGCGCGACTCCCAGCGCCAGCCCACCGCGCACGCCAGCTTCGAGGTGAGTGCACCAGCATCTGCCTGTAGCAGCCTCCTGCCATGTTATTCTTACGATTGGCTGCTAGACTATGGCTTACGGATTCGATTCCTGCACGGAACAAATATTTTTATAGTAACAGTTTTGGGGTCTGGCTTGTCATGTTTAATTTTATTTTCCAGTTTGCATGACAAACAAAACTAATAATTAATCATGTTCTGTTCAGTAAACCCAAGAATAGTGAAACTTCTAACTAAAGCAGATTACAAGATAGCATATTTTCCAGTTGGCGTACTCCAATAATTGATTCAATTAACATTATCAATATTAGCATACAATCTGACATCACATCGGCCCGAGCTATTTATTGCGGCGGTTGGGCAAGCTACTGGCCGCTAGTTACTGGCAGCCAGTGCTCGCTACACTTGCTTACTATCAGTCGCGCCTATTTGTAGTTTAAAATGTTTGCGTAATATAGGCAACCTAAAAAGATCCACTTATAGAAATGTGTAATATACAAGACAACTGAAATTACCAGAATGTTATTCACACCAGCACATCTTACCTTATGAAATACTAAATAGATTGACATAATGACCGGCCTTGTCGCCTAAATCTGATCCCACTATAGATCCCTTTTTTTTTTTTTTTTTGCGTGGTAAAATCATCAAATGAGGCCTCCCACCCAGGGCAGGGCGAGAGGGACTGTCAGACTTGTACTGACTAAAATCCACGGTGTCCTTCACGAGCCCTTTACATACCGGGGTTACGGTGATGGGTAAGTCCCGCGACCCCGGCAGGCTCTGGCCCTCTACAGGCCCCGTCAATTTGCTGACACTCCTTGAGGCGCGCGTGGAACACAACGCGCCGTCGACTATAGATCCCTTTAGAATATTACAACAAAAATGTAATAAGCAATCCTTTTTGAGCACTACACTTCCAACAACATAGATCATTATTCTGTTTACTTACATGTTTGCCAATTTTCGCTTTAGAACTTTGCTGGTTTTCTTCAATACATGTTTGAGTGGCACTTCTGTACCGTTTCTGTGATGTGAGAACCTCTCAATTTGTGAAGTAACATAGATATTTTAATAGCATTACATGCCACTCCGTCACAATTGATTATTCTCTGACACTGATTATGTAATCTTACTAGAATTTCCGTTAATCCTGACTTGCTCCACAATGATAATTTAAATCGGTAGGTACCTAGATTTAATAGATATCACAGTACTATCAATATTAATACAAAAAAGAGGTAAATTTGTTTGTTTGTATGTAGGGGGTAATCTCAGGAACTCTTCAACCGATTTTGAAAATTCTTTCACCAGTAGAAAGCTGTATTGGTCCTGAGTGACATAGGCTATAAGGGGGAGAGGGGTTAGGAGCGGGCGAAGCCGCTGGCAAAGGCTAGTTCTCTATAAACACAGGTTTGTGACAGCGCGGTTGCAGCGCTGGGACTATAGATTGCTATTCTCTAAGCTAATGAAAGCGACAGCGCTCTCCGTTCGCGCTGCACGTTCTTCTAGCGAATAGCATGGCTGGACTGAAAGTCTGAATATTATCCTTGTCTCTTAATCGGAGCGGACATAAACAAAATTCTATAGTCAACAGTGGGTGATGTTGGACCTAACACTTATTCGAGGATTTCAGGCATGCCATAATGTTACCTATATTAATATTATAAAGAGGTAAGTGAGTTTGTAAGAAACCTCTAGAAATACTAAACCGACTTTGAAAATTCTTTCACCGGTAGAGAGCTACATGATTCTTGAGTGATATAGGCCATTTATTATAAAATTGCACCTATGTGAAGCAAGGGCGAATCGCTAGTTTTATTTATGAGTGTGGAAGTAAGCAACTTGAAACATCACTGTTTGGCGCATTGGAAAGCTTCCTTTCATTAATAAATAATTTATGAGAAGAGGACATAAGAGTACATCCTCATATTCTAACACACTTCACCATCACACGTGCAGTCACCACATCTGACGTGTTACCCAACACTAACGAGCCACTTACTGCTAACTTACTCCAGGAACCGCTGCCTCAACAAATTACTCAACTTTTAGTACTAGACTTAAGTATTTCCTGACTTTCTTTATTTATTTACGTACAGTTAGGTTACATACTCAACGTTAAGTGTTTGCTGAGGATACTCATTAATTATGGATCAGTTTAGTGCTCACCCTTTAGGGTTCTGATATAAACAACTCACCGGTTTCAAAAACCTATACAGGGTTATTAGTACAATACTGACAATCTTTCATAGACCTGACATGTACCTTTCAGAAAAAATCCACATTAAATAAATATTATAGTTAAAAACGGATTAAACAAACAAAAGTAGATAAATAGAGTAAACATCGAAATAGTAACACAGTTAAAAAAAAACAACACATATGTTAACACTCGCTGTTGCCCGCAGTTTCATAGTCTTTCTCGATAAATGGACTATCTAAAACAAACAAGATTTTTTCAACTCGAACTAGTAGTTCCTAAGATTAGCGCGTTCAAACAAACAAACAAACAAACTCATCAGCTTTATAATATTAAGTGTAGATAAAGTACAGATATCGTCGTCGGGTGGCAAAATACATTGTGCTACGTTATGGCAGAATGTACTACATAGATCCTATTTCTAATTCAACAACTTATTTTTATGTATTACATTCTAAGCAAATGAAGACCTATTCTATTCTATTTTATTCTAATGAATGAACTTGCTAGCCTGGCATGGATATTGCAAGTACATACGCGACGGATTATACTTACAAGAGCCATACAGTTTGCAACCTTGTTCTACATAGCGGAGTCGTGACATCTTATGTATTAGTTATTGTACGAGTAGAAGTAAATAAACGTTTTAGCAATGAGGACACCTAATGATGAAGGTAGTTATTTTATGGACTTTAAACACTTTTAATCACACAAGAATAGTACCTTCGTGCTATATCGAATTTCTAACTTAATATAATACTAAGATAATTAACAAGGATCCTTGGTTAGAAGGATGGATGGATAGATTCATGGATGTTTGTTATGATTTGGATGGGTACACATACATACATAAAGTCACAAACTTCCGGTGACATAATTACCGAGATTCACACGGACAACGCCGAGGCAAAAGCTAGTTTTTCAGCTTAAATTGGTCTGTAAAATTTCCACTGCTGGGATACAGGCCTCCTCTCTTTGGGAGTAATTTATCACGAGATAAATAGTAAAGACTTAAGTGGAATACAAACTATTTGGAAATACAACCTTATTTCCCGTCACAATAAGTACTAAAACGTACTTGAAAAGTTATAATGAAAGCGTCAAGTTTATCCAATGTGAAACGGCCTATCAATTATGTTCACAGTGCTACGCAATAAAATCACACACTTGTTTGAAAATCATCATTACGTATTAAAACCTAAATACAACAATTTAACACAAAACATTTTTGGTTTGTCGCGGGTTCGTTTCTCGCACGGAATATTAATTTGTATAACCTACAAGTAGTTGTTCCGGGTCTAAGTGTTTGTGTATGTGAGTTTATATGTTTGTAAACGCACCCATGACACAGGAGAAATTCCTAGTGTGGGGCAACGTTTTTTATAAAAACAAAAAAAAATGTGATTCACATATCTCCTCATAAATGATAAATGATATTTATTTAGCAAATTGGTTTTGACAAAATCTTTTACACGTCAAAAAATCACATTCCTTATTTTTTTTAACTAGATGAGGCCGGTGTTTCGTACCTGACTACTCTGAGAAGAAACAGCCGAAACAAACTCAGAGGTCACAGTATCTTTTAAAGTCCAGACATTTTGTATTGGTAAAAAGAAAAGAAAAACTTACGAGAACCGTGCAGGTCTCTGAGATGGTCACATATAAGGTTACCACAGTGTGATGGGTTGCGACGGAGCGGACGTGGTGTCTCCTGGTCAAGGCTGGCATTACCCGGTGGTGCCCATTCAACGGCTATTACACGTAATGACATATTACGCTAAGTGTCGGGCATCTTTCACGACCTCAGCCGATGAGACTAGTGGACACACGCGATTATCAGTAGTGTTCTCCGCAAGTCACGATATGGTGACGACAGTAACACACTCAAGTTCTTTAAAGTTGCTATCAAACAAAAATGACTCATACTCAAGATTTCTGCTGCTGAAATGTCGTTAAGAAAATACATAGGATTAAGCTTGTCCAAGTCTTATAATAACTTGTAAAAGTACTTAACTGGACTCAAACCACATTACGGATACAGGGAAGCATCTATATTAGCCCGGTAACACATTGCCAATCCATAGTCGGATCCCTCTTTCACCGCACCTTCATTTGTTTCCTCGCTTGAACGTGTAGGTTGTGGCCAAGGGTTTACTCGTAATAACATGTATCACGAATGTTACGTCAATTCTACTGGAGCGGTAACTCTTATCAGTGGCTCAATGTAATGACAGTAAGACACGCTCCATACGCAGAATAGAAAACACAAATGTGCATCGTTTTTGAAGCATGTTGTTAATTGGTTGCTATGTACTTGTATTATGTAAAACTAGCCATCAGCACCTGCTTTGCTTCTGCTTTTTTTGGGTAATTTAATTTTAAGGAGGTTCTCAGTTCGACCCGTATGTTTGAATTTATGTTTAGCCGCGATTATCTCCTGTGTGGCTGAACCGATTTTGATGCGGTTTTCAGAAAAGCATTCGTTTTATTCTGGAGAAGTTTTAATCGGTATGATCGGAATCGGAAAAATGTCTATTTACAAGTTGACAATGTTTTACAAGAAGTATTAGTGTTTAGAAAAGCTTCTATTAAGCACCATTGTTCTCGCAGTTGGTAGAATCTGTCGGTAAATCTGCGCACATTTTCTCGTAAACTAAGTACAGTAGAGGTCATTGTACTGTTACAGCTTCATTAAAATGACGACTTTGCTAACAAAACGTAACGGTCGAAAGAAAATAACGTAAAACGAACTATTTACAGTAGGATCAGCTTTATGTCAGGTTCTTTTTCAATGAAAAGTGACAACTTTACAGTAATAAGTATAAGGTCCCGTTAAGTTGAGAAAATAAGTCTGTTAAGTCAATAAGAATGTTAAGCAACAACACTTTGTTACGTTCACCTACTAACTTAAACGAATTAGTTCATCGTCCTTCGCCGTTTACTCGTGCTATAGATGTTAAAATTAAAGAACATAAATACTACCTATTAGCATCCTAGTCTACGTCAACTGCCAAATCCTTCCATCCACACACAACAGTTTCACAAACGGCACGAGCGGCGCCTCTTAACGTCATTTGAGCGTCAAAATATCCAGGTCGCCGTGTATGCTAAGCGTTGCTATTATCAATTTATCACACAGCAACCTGTAGCGGCATTGTCCATCAATGACAAAAATGACATGATCGGAATCTCAGAGTTCTATGCTTGATAAGAACATAATAATAATTATAGATAAGCTGACATCAACTTTCGGGCACTAAATACAATACTCATTACTTAAAAAAAAAAACACTAGAAAATTCACCTGTATCGTGGGTGTGTTAACAAACAATTTAATTCATAATCAATAAGGTAGAGTTATTTTAGTTCTTGCATCGAAATGTTGATATTAATAAGGATATTCCCGGATTTCTAGTAGACAATCTCGTGTGGAAAAACAGTATTACAAATAAATAATAATAAGAAAAACATCAGAGATAGATTAGGCAAATAAATTGTGTGAAAAGGATTTGGAGCAAATCCACTTTATTCTTTCGCTGTATGAAATCGGTGTAAGTACATGAATAACTCTACCTAATTCCGACCTATGCTCATAATACACAAACAGAGCCAGAACAATGGCTTGTTGATCACACAAATACAAATACAAATATTTAAATATGGGAATTTAAACCGTGACATGCAACGCAGTAGTCGATCGCTTCGCCATGCCGACAACCAGTTTGGTCATACGATCATCCCTTCATCGAAGAAATTCACAACTGACACTTAGACATGTCCCCAGATTCCATTTAGTGTTCAATTTTATTGCTAGCGGTAACATAGAATACCAACACATAATATGGGGTTACATTCTCCCAGATATGTCCACGTAACGGGAACAATAAATCTATGGGGCTGCCTGCTAATTATCTCGTAGCACAGTATTAAAAGTCAAACTAAATTTATAACAATATTGTTCTCGAAGGAGTGCCAAGTTTCCACGCTCACTGTGATGTGAATGAACTAAAGATAACTCTGACGGTTTACAGTTTCATAATTATTATTTATTACCTGAAAGAATGTAGCTGTTCTGAAGAAACTTATCAACATAAATTATTTTTGTGACTTTGTAACTGTTGCGTATTTGTATTTAGTTGTTTCATGTGCAGTGATTTTACTTGTTTTATTGCACACACAGCATAATGTCACACCAGCATTTTCTGGAGAGCTTTAAATAATGTTTAAGTAGTTTTCAATTACCATATATCTTAACATTTTATAAAGTCGATCCTATGGCCATAGACAGGACACAAATCCAAAACTGAGGATTTATCAACATACCAAACAAAATAGCAATCTTAAGACTGGCGTTATACATATTTACTTAAAAATCTATCTATTTGGAAATTATGTTATTTTGCAATGTTTTACAATCTTCTGATACATTAGAAATAGTCTAGTTTGAAACGCAAAGGCTAAGCTATGTAACAAATACCGTACATTTCTAAAAAAAAATCTCTGGCGTCTTTTAAATGTAAGTCTCTTCACTGAAAGCAATGTTTACAAATAAACATTCCGCAGCTTTAGGGTCAATTGACACAGAAACGCAACGCTGCGCGCACATTTCACTAGAGCGACTCAACGTTTAACTTACACGAATATACACATCCAGTACCGTAACGTCGCGTCGCGTCTCGGTGTGAATTGATCCTTAAAACGCAGTTCCATATTACTAATAGAGTGTTCTCTACAACAGGATGAAATGGAAGCGTGGACCCCGGTGCTGACGAACATCGCGCTCCTCATCATCGCCAGCGTGCACTGCCTCGTCTGCATCATCAGCATCTACCACCTGTCCAAGCGAGTCTGTCCGTGCTTCCGCGCCAAGCAGCCGTTCGACCACAACCAGTTCGACCCCACCTTCCGGCCGGTGCAGCAGTTTGTGGTCACCGTGGATGAAGGGAAGAAGGGCCAGGATGTGGAGCGAGTGAGGAACCACGAGCTGTGCAAGGAGCTGGAGGTCAAGCTGCAGGGGGAGACGATGAAGAAGAAGAAGGTGGGTAACTTACAAAATTGATAATATTGTCTGGCCAACTGATCACCAGGCATATATCTAACGCAAATAAGATTCTGATCAATACTATATGCATTATATTTGACGACTCCATTGGCGCAGTGGTTAAGTGATTGGGCTGACGCACTGCGTTCGACTCCCGCACGAACAAATATATTTTTATGATCTACAAGTAGTTGTTCCGGATTTGGAAATTTGTTTATGTAAGTTTATATATTTGTGAACGCACCCAGTACAAGAGAAATTCTTATTGACGGGCAAAGATTTATAAAAAAAAACTATCTCCACACCGTATAAACAGTTTCATGGTTAATTTCTCACTCCTTAGGAGGAACCAGAATTCGGGAGCGCCAACAGCAAGGAGAAGCTGGTGACGCGATGGCTGGGGCGGCACCAGACGCCGGCGGGGGCGGGCGGAGCCCCGGGGGCGGGGGCGACCGCTGCCCGCCGCAGGGGAGTGCGCAAGCAGAGGAAGCCGCCCCCGCTGGTGCTGCTGCCTGCTCATCCTGCTAGCACGGTTAGTACTACATTATACTACATTTATACGCTTTAATCTTTTGATCGCGCATCATAAAGCTTTTTGTGAGGAAAGAATATTTCAGCTGCGAGTGGGACTCGAACCCGCGTCTTCTGGATCAGTACTCTAGACGTTGGTGCCGTACCAATTAGGCTATCGCAACTACACTCGTAGAGGTCAAATCTTTCATTCCCATGTTTGAACGTAAAAATAAATAGAAGAATACATTTTATTGTACATCAAAATTGTAACACAACTGTTTTACAATATGCAGTATTGTGTATCGGTACGATGAGTTCCTCATTATTAGTATTTATTTAATTCTTAGACATGTTATATCCACAATATAATCAATACATTAAAATATGTTTTGAGTTGAGCCACAAATTCACAGACACAAGCTTGCACTGCTTGCACAGGACCCCGGCAGGCTTGGGTCCCCGTCATTTTGCTGACACTCTTTGAGACGCGCGTTAAACACAACGCGCCGTCGACCCGGGCATGGTCCATGGTCGGACAGCGAGTTGCCCATTACTCGCTGCCCGCACATCATAACGCTTCTAACATTATACCGACCGTGTGGCGTTTTGTGATTTTTAGAGGCGTTGTATCTTGGTCAATTTTCGTATACGTAAAAAAAAAATCGGGTTTAATATTTTTTTAAACTATATTTCGGACTAATATTTTTCTTTTGTTATAATAGCCTATTATTAGGAATCATTTATTTATAGTTCAATGTTAGCACGACTATTCTAGGAATGTTAAGCAACAACAATTTGTAACGTCACCTACTAACTTAATAAACGAATTAGTTTTCCGACTGACTCTTGACTCATTGCCTGAAACGTTAAACATGCCGTGAAATACTTCGTAACTACATTTTATTCATTCTGTTAACATTTGTAACTGAACAGGCGCGGTCAGTGAATTATTCAAATACGACAGAACCGTTTAGTTTCATTAAAACCTTATTAAACAAATTTATTGAAATGTTACTTTAGCTTCATGATTATATACAGACTATAAATAAAAACTTACTAGAACCTTATTTGAATAAATTGATACAAACTACTTATACGTAACTGATATGGTATCGCGTTTCTTTTTTGTATGACAGCTGTTTTTTTATGGCCTTTAAAATTATGTCATTAATCATGTTCAACCCAAAGAAGAGTTTTTTTTTGTGTATGTAAAGTTCCACAAATTCAAAAGAAATAAAGCTCTTTCAATTAAAGAAAGTCATTCACACACGAATAAAAGTGGCCCTACAAACTTTTCACATAGAAGAAATCAAATTAATAAAATCACGCGATCGAAGTCGCGCTTTACAGCTAGTCTATACTAATATTATAAAGAGGAAACCTTTGTATTTTTGTATGTTTGTATTGAATAGGCTCAAAAACTACTGGACCGATTTCAAAATTTCTTTTACCATTACTTAGAGGGATTCTTCCGAATCCGTATAGGCTATATTTTATCCCGGATTTTTTTTTTTCAGAGAGCTTAAAAAATAAATGTCCACCCGTGCGAAGCCGGGGCCGGTCGCTAGTTTCATATAAATCAAAAGTTCGTCAGTGCTACGAGTGAAGCGCTCATACAAAAGACATCAACGCGTTCATCTGTACATGTGCTCATTTGTTATGGGAATGGCCACGCAGTACGTTCACCATGCTATATTGAAGGTCGTCACTATTTTTAAGTCATTAGCAATTTAGCTACGATAACATTAACTACATTTACAAAATACGTAATTAAATTCGTTCCAGTTAAAATTAAATTAATCTCTAGACGGCTGCTAGAAATAATGTCTTGGTTTTCATAAAATAATGAAAACTCAAAAATTTAACAATATGACGATTTTAAGTTGCAGTTTTGTAAAACCTATGGATGCCCTGTCTTTAAGCGATCGACTGTTGCACAGTATGTCACGGGTTCGATCCCCGCACGAAGCAAACATTTGTATAATAGGTCATACAAATATGAATATGATCATACAAATTCCTAGTGTGGTACCATGTTTAAAAAAAAAACTGTAGCGTCAGTGCTGCCACTGCGTTGAGTCTTTAAAGAATACCATTAGAGCAGTGGGGTCAAGTTGCCCAACACAGTCACGAGGCTGATGTTACGTTATAATGAACACACGCAGTTATTATAAATGATGGAACATCGTGAGGTTAAAGATTAATCTCCTAATGTTATGGAAGACGCACGAGATAATTCAATTAGACTGATTATTATTATAGTGCTGTTATCACTATATTATTATAGTGATAACAGACGTACACTTTTAACGATTTAAAAATCTATACTAATATTATAAATCTGAACGCGCTTATCTCAGAAACTACTGTTTTGAATTGAAAAATATACTTGTGTTGGATAGCCCATTTATCAGGGAAAGCTATAGGCTATATAAGATTACGCTATGACCCATAGGAGCCGAATAGCTGGTAACAAAACTATAGATTATTTAATATATCTTTACTGTCATTAACTAAAAAAAAACTTAATTGCGACAAACCCAAATATTCAATAACAAACAATGTGGTGTCGTATCCTTCTAGAATAAATATAAATGACCTTCTAATTAAACGTATTAAAGGTTACTTCAAATATTTAATTCATGTCACGCACAGTTTTTTTTTCCCAGATCATATCGGGTCTCAAAAACCGATACGATTCCTACAAATAATTGGTGATATAAACAAGTCATGCATTACATACATAATTAGATACCAAAATATAAGCTTACAATCGAACATGTTATTTAATAGACGTATAAAGGACGCAAGGTTAAATAAAGGAGATATTTAATGATAGTGCAGTGCTGTCGAAAACAATCCGCTTTAATTGTGGTTTTAAACCTTAAGCTGGGTATAAACCTGAGAACGTGACTTAAATCGTAAAGCTAGTTATTTTTTCATACAAGTTGTTAATAAGTTTGTAGGGTGCCGCAACCAAAGGGTAAAGGGACCCACCCTATTACTATTCGCTGTCCGTCTGTCTGTCTGTGCGACTGTCACCAGGCTGCCGGCTGTACTACATGAACCGTGATAGTCAGACAGTAATATTTTCACAGTATATCAATAATATATTAAATATGATATGACTGAATATGAAACATGACTTTTTGATAGTTTTTAAGATAATAGTTTATATTCTCATTTTATACTATGCGGCACTTGGGCCGGAAAAGTACGTAAAGCACAGTCTTTCTCATGTCCGCTGGTCCGCTACTAAAAGGATTTAATATTATAAAAAGTTTATTCCCTTCAAATATCACCCTCGTTCAACCTAACACCGTATAATTTATTAGTAGGTAACAAAAACTAGCTAAGTTATTTGAAACAAAAACCCGCAGTGTGCGTACATACCCAGCGATGTAGCCGTCACTCTGGCGTCAGTTACGAGCGTGTTCCGCGTTGCGCACGCGCTGGTCCTTCCTGAACTGATCGATATGCTGACACGCCCCACATGTAATCACAATTTTTTGCAAATTACACTGATTGTTCGTACAATTTTTACTTGAAAGTTTTAAAATGAGGTTCTTT
This sequence comes from Agrotis puta, assembly GCA_943136025.2. NCBI lineage: Eukaryota > Metazoa > Arthropoda > Insecta > Lepidoptera > Noctuidae > Agrotis > Agrotis puta. Next base: position 18,767,574 of record OW964175.2, on the reverse strand, counting down.
CCTTTTAGATTGTAACTAACTGACTGTCAGAACAGTATATTGTTTGTATGTTGTTTCGAGGATGTTATAATTTACATCTTTAAGCTTATTAGACTGGATTCTGAACACGCGCCTTCTTCGGGCTCTCGAACTGCCGTAGTCGAGATTTTTACTCTCTTTCTTAAAGAAAATAAGCCTATTTATTTATCTATTAAGTTACCAAAATATGTCGACTTCTCTTTTCACTACTTCAGTTTCGTATAGAAACTATAATTTTGGACGAAACCGAATTAAACTAGAACAAGCAGCCACAAATATTTAGATCGTTGCGTACGCGCAGGACACAGAGAGAAGTACAGAAGGCTCACATAAGAAAATAATAAAGCTCTTACAAAAAAACATAAGTACTAGATTATTGATTAAAAACTAAAAATAAAGGCATTGAACTAAAATCAGGCTCTAGTTAACGAGCTGACAGGTATTTAAACGTAAACATTACTAAAGGCAAGTTGATTGATCACTAGTCCAACTAACTAAATGTTAAATATGTATGGCAATTTTTATCCACTATGTATTTACACTTGAGGACACGCAATTTTAACCTACTAAATTCGTTTTATTTGCTAAAACGTGAGCGTGTGAAATGTATTTGCCCAATTCTTCGTGAAAAGCTGGCGTGATGATACGCTCCAGCTGTTAATAATTTTGTTGTGAGTGGACCTTCTGTTTAGACGTTGTAGTCGAAGTAATACGCTTATTGAATAATAACACGTATCTTTGAATCTAATTGAGAAAAAATTACATCTCGGTGTAATTGAAAAAGAAATGCTTGGCGGTATTTTAAAAACAATTTAGATAACACTTCTTACTAGCCAGTTTTTTGTTGAATTACGTTTAGACCAGCCACAACTACATGTTATTACGTGATTATAAATGTGTCAAATAGATAACTGCGTTTTCTAGAAAAAGTGACAGCTCATGACGACTTGACAGCTTCTTTTAACGCCATTTGATGTGATTATTTATTATGCCGACAGTTATTGAAGATTTTGGGCAAATTATATTTAAACATTTCCATAAATAGGCATTAGTTTGTGCATACTTAAAAACTATGGCTTTTTATTTCAGTGAGTAACGTATGTTTACAAATAACAATTAAGATAAAGAAGGTAATTAATTATGTACTAAATAGGCACAAATAATTAGACGCGCATAAAATCTCAACTTTTCCACGGTGAGTACAGATCGCTACCTAAATATCTTTGAAGCAAAAAGTTAGCACAATAACAACCGCTAGCAGCTCCATGGTTGTGTTGCTTCAATGAATTCAGGAGTCGATATAAAAAGAGATATAAAATGGATTCGCGCTACTCTCGGCGCGTACGCACAATAACTGCTCACTTTCGACAAATGCCCATTGAACACGGCTAGGGCTGTCGCTTGATATTACTCGTATAATAGGAAGAAATAAAGTAATACGAATTGCTGTCCATCTGCCGTAGACTTTTTCTTACCGCCACCCATGAATCATGTTCAGTGCCAAAAATAGGTATGTGCCAACGGTGCCCAGAAAAATAATGCCTAAAGCCATTATATCTGTAAATAATCAAACGGCTAAATGCAGCTGTATACCAGTATTGTGAGCTGAAAGCCAAAACATAAAAGCAAGTCTTGTTGAGGTTCATCCGACAAACAAAGACAAGGGGTGTCGTTGTTATTTAAAAATACAAACCTATTCTCAAAAAAAGGAAACAATGCCTAGCAGCGGTCGAGCATGGCGCCCGCAGCACCCTGGGACAAGCCACCGGTCATTGAGTGAGCACCGCTATCACAAATAAACAACTCGATCTCCGCCGAGACAGTTCACACTTATTGCTGTGATATTTCTGTCACACTTGGACGAGTTTATGGAAGAGAGGACGCGCAATATTTGGCAAATAAAATATTTGAGCGCTTTTTGTGCAAGAGATTTGTGTCAGCGGGTGAGGTCGCGTTTGTAGAGAAGAGTACCAGTTTTAATTTTGAAGAAACACAAAGATAATTCAAGCTTGGTCTTCCTACTGATGAAAATGTTTCTGTAAAATTAATTAAATATTATTTTTAGATAGTTCTTGGGGGTAAGAGATTTTTTTAGAGAAGATTAGAAAGGAATCTCGTTTTTTTATGACCCTATCATCAAGAGCACCAAAAAAGGTCAACAATTTGTCTCTCCTGTTTTTTTTTTGAGATGGGATTACTTTTGATTCCAGTCCAGCTTTACTGTTACCATCCCTGGTCAGAAAGATTTTTCTAATCAATCACAAATAATAGCCAATCAGATATCTGAAAAGCTGACAACTTTACGAGTTCTCCGACCTCATTAACAGCACAATGATCAATGCATAACATTATTATCTGCAGCTCCACGTACTGTCTGTGAGATATCCCGCTCCGTGAAGAATTCGCGTGCAGCTATGAGAGCGGAACGGAACAAAAAGCGCGCCGCTATGCGCCCGCGCCGGACGCCGGACGCGGTGCACGAGTAGGGACACCATTTTAAAACTCCTTGCAAAAAGCCAGGACATTTATGAAGGACAACCGGAAAGGACTCCTGTGGACCCTAACACTGACATTGCAATAACATTACCTATCAGTCGAATTCTGTTGGTGTACGATGTCTGTAAGTCATTTTATTAATATTCTTTCAGATTGAAGCGTAAAGTCCACGACATTATGATATGGTCATGCAGGGAAAGGACGGACGGCCAAAAGTCGGATATGTCCGGACACATACAGAGTGGTGGTTACGGTAGGTGCGGGCAGTGCACACAGTGCACGTGTCTTCATTATCAACTTCATTGGTTGTAACTGAGCCTGGTATTAGTGCTGCTGATGCTACATCAGACGTTAGCATTATTTCATGTTAACTTTTGACGTCCGTCTTCTATAGCCTGTGTGCTAAATATTAGTGCGGTAGTTCAGTGCGGAAACGGGAAAATCGGTTTATCAATCTTACTAAAATTATAAAGTGAAAGTTTATGAGAGTGGATGTATGGATGTTTGTTACTCTTTCTCAAACTACTTGAAGGATTTGAATTAAATTTTGTTCACAGATAGTTTATAACCTAGATTAACACAGATTAGTTTTTAACACGATTATATGTAGTTAAAATAAAGTAGGTTAGGAAAAATGGAATTATTGACATCGATAAAGCGATAATCAATCTTAAAACATTTATTCAACTAGTTCAACAACAACAATTAAAAACCCTACCCCACACAGTCTCACAGGGCGACACTGGGACAGATTGGTATCTAAATCGGATTCAGAATATGACTTACTGTTATCGTGCATCAACTGGCAGCTAAACGCTGATAATAACACCTTTTAACTGATAACATCACTTGATGCCCCGGCTTCGCTTATACCCTGCATCAGATAAATGTCACAAGTGCCTGTAATCACTACCCTCCATGATGATTTATTGATTGACGGCTATTTATTAACTTTATCAATCGCACATCAGAAATATTTCGACATTTCCATAACTCGTATCCGAGTGTCAATTTGAATATAAATTAGTAGAAATAATTTGCGATACTGATAGAACAGTTAAGAAATAATATAGTTTGCGCTAAATGTCAAGCATGGTATTCGGTAAAATATATGAATAAATTGAGGACATTGGTATTAATCTAGACTGACTTGATGTAGGTCAATAAACTACTTTTAAGGTAAAATACCTGATTGATAATATTATGTTAATTAAAATATTTATATGTAGTTATTTTGTGGTTAATTCTGGGCGGCCTGTTCCATATTCAAGTCCTTGTTTTCAATTATTGTATTTTTATCATATACATATTTCGTTTTTTAAACTTTCGTATTCAAAGGGTAGAATAGGGGCCGTATTATGACGTCGTAAAACCAGGCTTGTTCCAGTGAGTGAACGAGGTGGCGCTAGATAACTTGAATAGCTCTGTCTCTTTGAGAAGTTATAATACGGCCACAGGACCCTATTACTAAAATTGAGCTGTCCGTCCGCCTATCTGTCTGTGCGTCTGTCATCAGGCTGTATCTCATGAACCGTAATAGTTAGACAGTTGAAATTTACACATACGATGTATTTCTGATGCCGCTTTAACAGAAAATACAAAAAAAAACAGAATTATATAAATATTAAAGGGGGCTTCCATGCAGAAGTCATGATTTGCATGTTGTTACGAATGTAGGTTTATGTTGGAAGTAGAACACAATATTCTGTAGAATTCTAGACGTGTGAGTTTTCTCATGAGCATGAGATTGCAATAAATAAAGTGAGCTGGTGGATCCTTGTGCCAGATACCGGGCGTTACCCGCGACTGCCCGCGAGCTGTGCTCGACCTTACTCACGACCAGTGCACTACTGGGCAGTAAGAGTGAACTCTTACTGCCCATTAGTGCCCAGTAACGATCCTGGGGTTTTAAGAGTACTTTATGAGAATTATAATACAAATTGCGATAAAATTATTATCAATTCTACTGTCTTATATTCTTCTTCTTTTGTAACCTGTCACTCACGAATAACATCACCAAGCATTTTCTGCAGCTTCAGCATTTGTGAAATTATCAACATCGGTTCAGTCGTTCCAGAGATTACTTCCTACAAACAAACTCATAAGCTTTATACTATTATTATAGAGATATAGGTATCTCTATTATTATTGAAGTAGGGTTCAATAGCACTAATAAATGATTTGAATGATTCCCCTTAACCGCCAGTACCTACCTACCTAAAAACAATGCTAAGTATAAAGTTTACCCACGGCGTCGGACGTCGCCAGACGATCTCCGGCCACCGTAGGCGCGGGCATGCGGGCAGCGAGTAATGGGCGACTCGCTGTCCGACCATGGACCATGCCCGAGTCGACGTCGCGTTGTGTTCCACGCGCGCCTCAAAGAGTGTCAGCAAAGTGACGGGGCCCCCTCTAGAGGGCCAAAGCCTGCCGGGGTCGCGGGACTGTACGAATCACCGTGACCCCGGAACGTAAAGGGCTATTGAAGGACACCGTGGATTTTAGTCAGTACGAGTCTGACAGTCCGTCCTGCTCTGCCCTGGGTCGGAGGACTCATTTGATGATTTTACCACGAAAAAAAAAAAAAAGTATAAAGTTTATCGTTTAACTGTCAGAGCTTCTCGAGCGTCCATCCTTGTGCCACATACCAACAGGCTCCGCGAGGTGTGGCGCGGCCTTAATAAACAAGTGCCAAAATATGCCTACTTTGTACAGCTGTTTGTCATACGAACTTGTTGTCTGCCAAGCGAGACTTGCGAAATACATTGGCAGTTTAATAAATCAAAAGAAAAGCGATTACATTGAGAGTTCATTTCAGGAAATGTGATGGTATGGGATTGATTCAACACCCATTCACAAGGGTATGTTTTTATGGAGAAAAATGGGCAAGAAACTCTACATTTATTGTTTTAAAATGTTTGACAATATTTTGTGAAAAAAAAGTTCATTAGTAAAAAGGGCACACGGTGTTTAAATTTTACCACGGTGTGGAGTAATCTAAGGAGTGACATTCTGTAGTTACTGCCTACCCCCGCATGGAAGAAGGCGTGAGTGTATGGGAGGTATTCTGTATCATATGAACAATCATCGTTGGTAGCGTGCTATTCCACTAAAAAGGACGAGAGTCTTCTAAGCGTGTCGATGGCAAATTTTCATGTCATATATTAATGTCATATCATATAATAATAACCAGTTAAAACTGAGAACTCAAACTGTCACGGGCTTACATTTTATCCATTATCATATTCAAAAACATAATTGGAAAAATCCAACGCTTTTATGTGGAAAGAAAAAATCGATTGCAAGCAGGATTTGAACCTGCGATCTATTGACACCTGACGCCTTACAACAGTTACAACTAGATGGCTTAACTGCTCTCAATTGAATGTTCCTTTTAAAAAAAATCTTTCCAAACAAGATGTCTAAAAACAACACAAAACATCAATCATCCATCCTGCTCAATTTTTATTAAAAGTTTCATTTTTCATTTTTATAGTATGGAATCTCTTACTCTGATTCCGCGTGATCGTGAGTACTTAATAACTAGTTAAGAATAATGGTACCATCTTAAAGGTGGTAAACCTTTATACCACATACGAAATTCATTACAATCATTCAAATTCATTATTTAAGGAGCTATCACGGATCAATTCCAAGTGATTCCAAAATTTTGTTTGGTAGTGTAGGATATAATTTTGAAAAATGGTCGTGTATCTTCGATTCCCATGATCTATTTGATCAGATTAACAATACTTTAAGCCATGGTTAAGCTAACGGTGTCCACAGTTCCACCTCGTACAATCATCATACCCGAGTCGTTCGCACAATTAAAACAATCATCATAATAACAGCCGCCGATTCTAACTAGAGCGCAGTGCGTGTGCGCACTCATTGACAACTATTTGTTGACACACACCCAAAATGATACCCTATCACTACTAGATAAAACATAATTTCGATTGTTATGATCAGTTAATTTCGCAATTCATTCGATATTGTGCTCTGGTGTGGTGATCTTAAGTTATAGTTTATTTTTTTATGCTTGTTTACGCGCCTCCGTGCTCGTTGTCATGGTAACTGGAGCGAAGATGCTGAATTTATGAAGTTAAGTGATTTGTAGTACGCTACAGAGATTGGTTTAATGTTATGATACTGAGTAGCTTCGTGAAATCTTTCATTCATCAGATATTCGCCAATTATATTATTTGGTGTAAGCACGCATGACATGTTTTTTTTTTTTTATCGTGGTAAAATCATCAAATGAGTCCACCCACCCAGGGCAGGGCGGGAGGGACTGTCAGACTTGTACTGACTAAAATCCACGGTGTCCTTCAATAGCCCTTTACGTACCGGGGTCACGGTAATCCCTTGGTCCCGCGACCCCGGCAGGCTTTGGCCCTCTACAGGCCCCGTCACTATGCTGACACTCTTTGAGGCGCGCGTGGAACACAACGCGCCGTCGACCCGGGCATGGTCCATGGTCAGACAGCGATTCGCCCATTACTCGCTGCCCGCATGCCCGCGCCTACGGTGGCCGGAGATCGTCTTGCGACGTCCGACGCCGTGGGCGTCTACCACTGCGGCTGGGGTGGAGGGAGGACGCTGTCCTCTCCCTCAGGCGGCCCGCCTCCTTCTTCACGAGCATGACTGCTTCGCAGAAGGAGGCGACCGCTTCCCACTCCGTCTCGCCCCGCAGTATGGCCTTGACCAATGCCGGGCGCGAGAGGTCTCCGCCTATCGCCGTCGTGAGGACACGGCGGTGCTCTGCCCAAGCGGGGCAGTCCTGCACCGTATGCTCCACCGTGTCCTCCGGACGATCCTCGCAGTGGTGACACCCAGGCGTTTCTTCCCTCCCTATCAGACACAGGAACCTCCCGAAACTTCCGTGTCCGGTGAGGACCTGCGTCATGCGGTAGGTCAGGACGCCGTGACGCCTATCCAGCCACTCCTCAAAGAGGGGTCTTACCGCCGTGATTGCGGCGTGCCCGACGCATGATATGTTTCAAAAACTTTGTATATTTCATGATGGCAAAACGTAATTAATATGTGTACGAATATATCATAAAATCCTGAAAAAACCTATTAAATAACGTATTTCAGAAGGTCATGCCATCACGTCTGAAAAATGTCATACCTTTAGATGATACATTTATAATATTCAATTAAAGTTGGTATGAAATGCCTACGCGCATCGATTAAAGTGTTATAGGACTTTTATTAGACAGTGACTAGTCCGTAACATTTCATTTACATTTGCATCGGCCTCAACAAAGATTTTTCTATCTTCCATTTCAACATGACTGTGCTAAACAGGACATAATACATCAAGCAAAAAGTACACATGACGTCAAGTACCAATACTATCGGAACATTCTGATGGGCGGCAGAGCCCTTAGATTCCTCATATTAACACGATAATCCGCCGCTTCCTGCGGGAAAGCGCGCAATTAGCCACACATCAAAGATACCGACCATTCTTAGATAAAGATATAACCTATACACACGACAGAGATGGCGATACCCCAGTGTTTTGTTTTACCCCCGCGGTTTGTTCAGAACGTGTTTTTCAGTTCGTGCAGAATGGTCGTGGTTAATATAAAGTTATGACCGTCCAGACGTGCATTTCCGCGATTTGTGGAAAGGGTTTTATTTTATCGATGTTCGGTCGTGTGTTTTGTGGTGTTGTTTTATTGAATGTTGTGGTAGCGGGAGAGAAATGTGCGGACTGATATGTTATTTGTTTTGTTTGGTTGTACGCACTAACTTTTATTGTACTTCATTTCGATTCGAGCCACAGCTTTCTTGCAAGAATGAAATCAAAACAAAAGTCATACAATAAAGTATTTATTAACTTTACAATTTCATAAAACAGACTAAGTTTAGCATACCATCTAATAAACACCAGTTAATAAATGAAATCAAAACAAACAAAAGCGGCACACATAATCAGAAGGCCTGACAGTCCTCTCTCGGCAGTATAAAAGTCAAATGCAATACGCGGTCCGTACCTAATAACATCATCCGAGCTACTCCTCCTGTATAATCAGCACAAATATAAACACACAATAATTACCATAATCTGCACGACATACATCGTCCTGCCGACCCCCGGCGGGACTGTCAATCCCGCGGTAGACATCAGCGGCATAAATACATAGAGATCAGTTATTATATGTAAACAGAAGGGCTTTGCTTTCACCGACATCTGCAAGTATAATTGAAACATCTTAATTTCGCGGCCTGGTCGGCTGCAGCCTGAAGAGCTTTCTACCCGGCAGCCCGGTAAGGAACACAATGGATGCTGCGGATTTAAGTAGCTTATTTGTTTTTGACTATGATGCATTGCTAGGTCTTGTTGTCAGGTTTCTTTGTTACAGATAGATGTCTTGTTGGAGCGTTTAGATCTTGTTAGTTTTTCGGGTTTCACTAGGAAGTCATGCAGGACGGTCGTTTACGGAGTCTGTGGAAAGTTCTGAGTCAGCCGTAGCATTCAATACCGAAGGGCTCTTTGTCGGACTGTTTTGTGACCAATTGACAACTTTCGAAAAATAGACATTAATCATAAACTACGTATTGATGATAATAATAGAGAAAGAAAAATGAGTACGCCAATCGTTCTGCCTTCATATGTTAAATATCATAAGGTAGACTTCCCGGTACGCTGAAACTGCATAGTTTCCAAACAACTCAAGTTATACATTTCGTTTATGGTAAGATTATTTTGAAGATCTTTTCTTTCTTTTCATTATCTATTTTGAAAATAAAACAAAATATTCTTTCGGTATGCAATATTGATTTCCTTTTCAGTAACTAATTTTCACTCAAAACCTATATTTTAACGATGGATGACTTTATTAATTTATGTGCAAACATTATTACTTGTCAACGCCCAATCCTTGTAAAATAAGTAAATAAAATATCGTCGTTGATAAAATTAAAAAATGTGAACGTCTTGGATTGTCGGATGTAGTAGACTTTTTATGATAGTTTAAGTAAATTAAATACATGTTGGTTACTTATCTTAAATCTTGCAGCCAGTCACACAAGATTAAAGCGAAAAATGTAATTATTAGAAAATTAAAATATAGCTGTAGAAGTTCAATCCGAAGCAAATACTAGGTAGCTACAGAAACATTTCAAGCAAGCGTGTATGACTAGAACCAAGAGGAAAATCTAAAAATACGAGCACGATTTTGATGATAACTAAAACAGCATCATTGAATTATTGATGTAACCATATTTTTAGATGGGAATCGAACCCGTTGTCCGATAATTAAATATCGAAGAATATAATCATGATAAATACTTCAAACTCTGATACTGTCCAAAAACTTCCGGGTAACGAGCGAACGGGTTTAAGGGGAATTTCGTGATCCTCACAAGTTTTGTGTTCCGACACAGCTCTCCGAATCATCAATCTCCGCGAAATTATGGAAAAAAGTGGTATCGATGTTCGCGCGGGCGGGGCCGGGGGCGGTTAGAAACGCGCCGATTACAGCACTTTCTCCCGCTGAGAGAAACCACACAATTACACACGCTGCCATGCTGGCCGGCCAGGCTGGCCACTCGTGTGTGACCCCTGGCCAGGCTGACATGTGGAGGGCCTTCGCTTAGGGCAAGTGTTAAGAGATGAAAGTTACAAACGGTTCCCTTTATTGTCAGAGAAATCTTTCACTAGAGTGTTAGAGACGTCAGTAAACTTTCAGCTTTTGAATTACATTCATATATTTATTCCTAACCGGCTCTGTCCCACTTCTGGGAAAGGCTTTTGTCCTTCTACTCCTTGCTTCTCATTCTTCTTCTAGTTTCAAACTTATTTATAGGTACAAACAAATAATTACTTTCGACGTTCGGTGTTCATAATTAAAATTCTCTTTCAATTCTTTTTAGTACTATAAATTAATTATCATGAGAACGGTTTACATCCACTGTGCCCAAATAAAGCTCAAGATGTCAAGATGGTAGTATCCGATTTGAATAAACAAAGTACCGACAAGTGAAAAGCTGACTGTTAACATTCCCATGTGACAAGAACTTCTCTTTGAGCCCCCACTCTCTAAATTCTTTCACTAAAGTTACTCAGAACGATAACAAAACAGCACCCACTAATAACAATCACAAAAGGAACAACATAATCGATACCAAAACAAAGCAATCTATTGAAACAACACAAACGATCATTGATCACAATCTATTGCTACATAACGTTGGTTACGTCACGTCAATGGTGTCAATTCGACAGCAGCATACCGATCAGTTTGGTGATAGTAACTTGTCTATTAATAGAAAGGACGATTATATGATATAATAGTTATGTCATGTGTGCTACCTGACTTGAAAGCTAATGATTCTGCAGTAAAAGCTGCTGTAAATATTGTTTTAGGCACATCACATCATGCTCTAATGATGACAGTCGACTCACAAGGATTTTCTGAATCGTGCCTGTCCGAATTAAGATATAATTTTCCAAGCAATTAATATTATAAGGAATCTTATTTAACAAGGGATAAATGATGGTTAAGGAGACAAAAAGAAGAAAAATTATTCCGCATTTTGATTCTTCAAATCCGGTTACTATAAAATATAGCACCTTGCTACTTGCGGTACAATGTTGTATAAAAAGTTCCAAGACAGATGACTGATAGTCAAAACTTAGAAAAAGCAGGTAAATGACCTCGAGTGCAACTAATAAAGTAAATTCAATAATTGATTAATAAAAAAAGTGTGATAATAGAATAGCTTTTAATAATCACGTGTTGAGATTTACGCAATGTGTAGGACCTTCCGCAAGATTGAGTGGTCATAATAAGACGTCGCTTGGGGCTGTATGAACATAATTGTGTGGTACTTGCTGACTCATCGGCGTTGCGTCATAGTAATGCATTTCTCTTCACTTTGTAAATGTGTAATGTAACAGTTTACCAGAACTTTTGTATTCAGTTCTTTCTTCGTCGCCTCAGCTTTCTTAGGCTTTATTTTCAATAAAAGCTTCAACGTTGAACTTTCACGGCCTATTGTGAGCTTGTCAGAGTTTCTTCGCCGATGTAGTGATTTTATAACTGTTTCATTATACACATGGAATTGCGCTGAACACCAAGTAAATTTAAAAAGCTCCTGGTCGAAAAGAAAACGACAATTTTCTATTTATCTAATTCAAGTTTTGAAAAATTGTCTATGTTACAATTCATGTAGGTCAATGTGATAAAGAATAAGGAAAAAGAGCAAAAGTTCTAATCTTAATTAAACTAGAGACTTCATTGTGCACTATTGAGTCAATTAAACCAGCTTGCGCCACTGTGTAAACAGCAGTTCTAATCGTAAACTCTTCAATGTCTAGTTTGCATCATGTGGGTTATGAAAATGCAGCGTCGCAATGCCGGCGAGGCAGGCAACATGTACCGAAACTGATGCAGCTATTGTGCAGTACAGTAGGCTGTCATCATCGTCTGGCAATATTAACAGCAGGCAGTAAATGTATCGACACAGATAAAATAACTGTCTAGTTTGGACATGGTACTAGAAATAGTTACCACGGGAATACTTACATGCTTTCTAAGTGGCTATACTATGACTATTCGCCACATAAAGTAAACTTAGTGAATTAGGTAAAGAAATCTTACGTTCAATTCTTTATGTCATTAAAAGATGAATTCATTGTTGGGTAAAGTTATTTCATTGCAACATCTATTTCTATGATTTTGCACCTGATGTTAATTCTACCGTAGAACTCTTTAATAAAACAAATGGGAACAAACCGATATAGCCTTCAATTTTCTTCTATAAACTTTAGTGTACGGTGGGCTTCTTCAATTGGGTGCCACAGTAACGAACGTGCTTTCGAGGGACTCTACCCTCATTGTGAAGCTCACTGCACATTTATTAATTCGCTGCTGCTATTTGTGTGGTTTCCGTGCAGTGTACAAATCAAAGTGGGTTCGTGCGTCGAGCCAACAAATCAATAAGTATGAACAATGGGGGGCGACGGCCGCTCACTGGGAAAGTCTCCGGACACCATGATCGATTGCGTACGTCTATTAACTACAACACTTATAGGCAATTCCAAAGATTTCCGACGATTTCTTATTAGCTTACAAAAGTATCCCAAAAGCCCGATGTTAGTCGCTGCAGCGCTGCGCAGTAATCAGTTCGCTAAACACTGCGATTGTGCGTAAGTGCTGGTAATGCGTGGCCGGCCACTAATAGCTAGGAAGACCTGCTCATTACAAGCTAACCGAGGGAAACAGGTCACTAGTGTGTTCCACAGAGAGTGAAGTTCCGGCTTCCTTTGAGAATGTACTCATTGATAAAACTGGTCACGTCTGCAGTGTAAAGCGCAGTTTTTTGGCACATTCTTTGGCAGAAAGTTGTCATTGCCACATAGTTGGAAAGTGTCCAATATCTGTTAATTTATATCGAAAAGTCGATGCAGTAAAAAGGGCAAAATATTTTTGAATTATCCGCCTTAATCTTCCCCACAATCCCATGGTCTCCCTACAGATCATTTATCGACTTTTTCTCTGCCATTCATCGATCGTCGCAAAACCTGCGCGGGCGCACAATGAGACATGTGTGACCATCATTGTGCCGCTAATTATCAGTAATCACCTCACAATGGTCCAGCAAAAACACACATGTGATGTAATGTGTCCACACCACACTGACTGTAGCCAGTGTGGCTACCCATGGGCCATACACAGCCAATGTGTGAAGGCCAAGAGGGCTTTGACACTTGAAAGGTTTGACACACTTAGCACAGATAATGTTTTTCCAATACATAAGGAGTTAAGGACATGTCCGTCCGTTCACTGTGCTCATGTCAAGCCCTTATAGGTATAATAATAAATTGAAGGACTACAATTGTAAAACGCTATATTTGACGATGAATTTTGTGTGGTTCGAAATTCGCATTGATGTTACTTAATCTATTGTATTAATTTCGAACTGCAAAACGTAATGTAACGAAATGTAACGGCTCAAGTATTCGTATTTTTATGACACTTTAGATAAAATTATTACTAAATCTGCGATCTAATGCATAAAATGTTGCCAAAATACTCATTCATACATAATATAATGTGTATACGCGTGTCAAACAATCCGTGGCCAATGTGGCCATCATAATCATAAGCTCACCGCGTAACGTATGTCGAATATAATAGACCTCTCCCAAAGTTGCTTACATAAACGGTATTTATTGTCTTAGTGATCATTAATTTTTCCAGCAAATCACCGCGGCCCCGCGACTAAACTTATTAATTTTGCGTAACAACTAATTATTATCAAACACGGAACACCGCCGCTGACGCCATCTTGATATTTTGACATAACCATAGTGTTACCATCTCTATAATTTTGACATAACGCTACGTTTAATTTTTAACAATAAAAAGGCTTTTTCTATTGTTATGAACGTTAGATTATGATAATATTGTGTGCTGGAGGCTTGGACTAGTTCCCGTTAGTTTTGTCATGAAATACAATGTTTAGAATGTTGACTAATTTATTTGATATCTTGGATCTTAGTGGCTATTGTGACAGTTTTTTATTTGTATTATTAAGTTTTATTTCTGTTTCTAGTATTGCACCAGCGTGTGTAAAGATCTATGTGATAACTGGATTTTTCTTATCTGTCTTAATTAAAAAATCTACTTTGTCTTAAAAAGTGGTTTATCTGATTTTTCTTCATTTCTATTCAAGTGAATGTCACAACAGGGAATTGCCTCAAGAATGAAGGCTCGCCTCACTGCTCGCCTAGTAGAAAAGTTTCTGTAAGTGGAAGCAGGTGGACTCATTGCGACGTGAAGAGACGCGAGGGACCGGTATTTATTTCTTGGAAGGCGGCTCATTCAGTTCGGGAAAGCGATACCTGTTCATATGAAAGTCACAACACATCACACATGTAGGAAACTTTGATTACCGCGAACATTATTGAAGAGTACTAAAAACAACTACTTACTTACCTACGACCTGTTATTCGTTAGATAGGTAACAAAACCTTTTTTACGTGAAGACTATGCCCGATATTTTTTTATATAATGTTACCATAAATTTAGGCCAAGTCTAGATATTACATTGTTTTCCATTGTAGATCTGTGAACTAACAAAAATAACTTAAATATCGGTAACTTAAATACTTATTGAGAGTGAAGTGGACTTAAATGATAAACAGAGTTTTTATGAACTGCTCTTCTTTAATAACTTCACTTGTAGGTATCGTGAATGCGTTTATAAATATTTAGTCTCACATAGGTACACAAACACCCAGTTCCGGAACAACTACTCGTAGATCATACAAATATTTTGTACCTTGCGGGAATCGAACCCGTAACATGCAGTGCAACAAGCAATTACTAAAACACTCCGCCAATCTTGTCGTCAAAGTATGCAATGAGAATATACTTACTAATCTGGTGTTATCTAGATGTACTTACCTTACGAAGCTGTGTCTGTGCAGGTGTGAGGGCTTGGCTGCGCGTGCGCGGCGCGTCGCCCGACCACTTTCAGTTTCTACAGTGAGAGTGCTACCGAGTCTATCTGCTGCCGGCCGCTACCAGTGAATTACGACCACTATGAACTATATGTGTAGCACGAACCTGCGACAAGCTGCTAAAAATACATTTTTAGTGTGTTAATTCAACAAATGAGTCCTCCCGCCCCGGCTAAGCGGAAAAACTCCTTTATAGATCATCTATATTATATTATATATTATATTATATTATATATATATATATATATAAAAGGAGAACTGACTGACTGACATATCAACGTACAGCCGAAACTACTAGGGCTAGGAATGTGAAATTTTGCACACGGCTTCCTATTATAATGTAGGGGAGCACTAAGAAGAGGTTTTTGGAAATTTTACCTTTAAGGGGGTGAAAAGGGGGAATTAGGAAAGTACGTAACCCACGCGGACGAAGTCGCGGGCAAAGTGCTAGTGTAAAAATATAGTTACACAAAACGTTAATTCTCACATTTGCTGAAGATTCAATTGTTTCATTACTGAAATGTACTGTGTGATTTAATAAAATCAATTTGTTTATGAACATGACTGTATGTTTTTATGAATTGGAAGTACTAATTAGTAATATTTCTTTGTTACAGGTAAGTGAACGATAGCAGAGTTATTGAACCGTTAAATGAGCTCTCTCGTAAGTAATAAACAATTCGCCGCCCACTTGACTTTCTTCACATAATTAATGTAGCTATTGCAGTGTTACAATCAGTAAGGCAACCTACAGGAAAGATACAATTACGTCCTAAAAACGTGCGGTTTGCGCCGGAGTGCGTGGCGTGGCGCAAGCGTTGCGAATGCGATAAAAAACCGCAGGGAACTGCGCCACTGTGCCGGCGCCGGTAGAACATGGAGTCCCACACTGCGCACGCGTCGATGTTGAAACGTTTCCTAGAAAATCATGTTTTGCAGCGAAAGCTATGTTGTTGACGAAATGTTTTGATTGCTTCGGTGAATACCATAGTGTACTGAGTAGTAAGTATGAAGGTAGTTCTACCATTAAAGAGATAGGGACTTATGTGTACTTTAAGGTTTATGGCGGAGTAGCAACGGCCCATTCCCTCTGTTTTCATTATTTTCCTGTGAAAATGTATCAGTGTGTCGTGGACTGCCTCAGCAGATTACCGTAACCCTGGAAGGTAAAGGGCAGCATAAGGAACAGGGTGGAATTTTAGTCAGTAAGAGTCTGAAAGTTCCTTCGGCTTTACCCTGGGCGGGAGGAACCATTTGATAATTCCACCACATCAAAGATATCTCTGAGTTGATTAAATGTACGTTGCTCTGTCATTCAATAAAATATACAAATATAATTTGGTTAGGCAACTTTTGGCTCATTGCCTTAGGCCTGCAGCGACCCTGGCTACGTGTGTCAATTTTACCACCTCAGCCAAAAGAATGTTTGCCAATGAAACGTGCTGGTATGTTATAGATAGGTGGGTTATCCATCATTGACAGCCATGTCTTGACCATCAAGTGCTCGAAAACGTAACTTATAATACCAATGTTCTTTTTTTTTCTTAATATTTCATGGTTATTATGAGTTATTATGGTTATTATAATTATTTTAAAGGATCTTTTTTTTTTATCGTGGTAAACCACCGACCACCCAGAGCCGACCACCCAGAGCAGGGCGGGAGGGACTGTGAGACTCGTACTGGCTAAAATCCACGGTGTCCTTCACTAGCCCTTTACGTACCTGGGTCACGGTAATTCGTAAGTGCCGAGATCATTTTAAAGGATCTAACGCACTTTTTTTTAAGTATTCGCTTAAAAACGAAAAATCGCCTTGGAAACTTCTCTTGATCTAAACTAACTTCTTTCTTTCTTCGTGTGAGGATGTGGCCACCTCACTGTACTCTGACATGGCTCAAAACTCATTTGATTGATATAAGTTCAGGTTTTTTCTCTATGTTTTCCTTCACCGATATCAGTGATGTCCAAGATAAATTTAAGATGAAGGTTGCACAATTGCACATGCATAAAACTCATCAGTACCTAATTCCCCGGATTTTATTCACAACCTCGTACATTAGTGGTGAGGTGTTTACCTCTGGGCCAACAAGTCTCTCACATTGACGACACGGATGGCGCAGTGGCTGAGCGATCGACTGCTGAGCAGCGTGTCGCGGGTTCGATCTCCGCACTGAACAAATATTTGTATGATCTGCAAGTAGTCGTTCCGGTTCTGGGTGTTTGTGTGTACAAAATATCTACTAACTGACCCAAATACAACGACAAGTAACAAAATAATTTTATGATTGCAATCTCAAATAACTAAAATTAAATATCATAAAAACGTGATACAACTCCAACAAATAGCTAACGTATGGAACTATTCAACTAATGATAGATTTGTTGTAAAACTTATATTCATTTCCATTTGCCGAAAATCTCAGGCTACCTCCCAAAAACTGATTGTAAACCTCATCTTAAGACGGTAAGGTGGAAATTCCAGCGAGAATATTTCGGCAACGTATAGCCCGGTCGATGGTATTTGATGGATATTAACAAAATGTCAATGATTTGAATGGTATTATTATTATAACTGTAGACAGAACGTGTGTTAAATTTTACAAGTTTTTTTTTCATTGAGGACGTTCAATCTGTGTCAAGAGGTTGTCACGGTGTTATGGAGGCACACGGACAGATTTACAACTGTTTCTATGTTTAATCTTGGATTTGACCTGAGATTTTTGCGTGCTGAATACATAATTAAAACTGTGATGCTAACACTTATTTTTTTATTGTGGTAAAATCATCAAACGAGTCCTCCCACCCAGGGCAAGGCGGGAGGGACTGTCAGACTTGTACTGACTAAAATCCACGGTGTCCTTCAAGAGCCCTTTACGTACCGGGGTCACGGTAATCCCTTGGTCCCGCGACCGTGATGCTAACACTGAGAGGGAAATTCTTGATTTAGCTTGTTAAAACTAGAGTCCGAATTTCGCATTAAGTACGATTTCGACAATTTTTGGCCGGAATGAGGATGTAGATACAATTCTGACTAATTGGGGTTGCGACCGAAAATGCAATAAAGATCAACCTTTTCGTTTTTGGGCGAAAGATTAACTTACTCATCATCATCATCTTCCTGCCCTTATTGCTCCCAACGACTTAACTTACTATAGCATAATAAGAACTTACCATATGTAATTTAAATACTTATCGAGGGGCATCAATACGAAAGTATCAACGGGAAGTACTTTTTTATGTATGATGGGTTTGCTCTTTCTCTTGACCTTAGTCAGGGGTGACAAAGACAAGGTTGACGATGGAGCGAGCTTACTTACCGCTAAAAGCTTTACGTCATAGTCAAAAACCAGACAAAAGGTAATGACTTTCAAAGTCTATAAAAAAAACTATCCTAAAAAGCATTTCATGCAGAATTCCATAATAAATGCTGACCACAATAATAATCCATCTTCATCTACGATTAGAATATCACCAAACATGCGGCACTACCAAAGAGGTCCTCCGCACTCCTCGGTACAGAACAATCGCACTCTGACCATTATTATACGTGACTTATGAACTTTGGTTGCGTAAGAGTTGTTTCGTGGCGAACATGCGCCTTGTTGTTAAAACCAACTAGTTTTCCATATCTTGCAAATGATTTGAGGACGAAGTATTATCATCGCCACATTGATCACGCAGCGTAGAAACTAATATCTATTGGTAGATATGATCTATTTACTCTACAGCCAAGTTTTAGCTTTGACTTGTATGAAATTTAATGACGATGATAATGATGTTATATATATTATGTGTCTATAATTATTTCACAGTTATTTTACCTTCTTCAAAATCCAACAATAGGTATCTTTATATCTTTATCGGGTAACTCAACATAACCATTGTGCAAATACATAGATTTTGACTGTAATGAATTACTTTTTAAATATATTTATAAAAACTGTAGTGACACACGATTTAGTAGTTATAAAGTAATCGTTTTTGATATTTCTGTTGGTTTGTGGCATTCCTGTCCGTTTTTTCACTTGCGGAAGTAAGAAACCAAACACTCTCACTAAAAGTTTAGGATGAAAGTCTAGCTGATATATTAGATCTGCTCAAAAACAAACATGAAATAACGTTCTGAATGCTAATGACTGATGTCATCTGTTACATCTTCATAAACTTTCGAAGCTGGTATAGTTTCGCCGTCTCGGTGACGTTAGCACAAATTATTGCCACATCTGTAATTTATCTATATATATAAAAGGAGAACTGACTGACTGACATATCAACGTACAGCCGAAACTACTAGGGCTAGGAATGTGAAATTTTGCACACGGCTTCCTATTATATTGTAGGGGAGCACTAAGAAGGGGTTTTTGGAAATTTAACCTTTAAGGGGGTGAAAAGGGGGAATTAGGAAAGTACGTAACCCACGCGGACGAAGTCGCGGGAAAAGTGCTAGTCTATAATATGTATGTATTTAGAAATATATAAGTATGTTTATCAGTTGTCTAGTACCCATAACACAAGCTCTGCTTAGCTTGGGACTAGATGGCGTTGTGTGATAGTTGTGGAATATTTATTTATTTATTTATTTTATCTTTGAGCAGAGGTTCATCGACATAACATCTTTCTATATAGTATTTAAAGCGAAAGGTCACTGACTTACTCATAACAAAATCTCATAGTTTTGGATATTTATTTAGATTTTCCTAAAGTACCCACCTGTCCTATATAGAGGCCGGGAGTAAAAATTCACAGAGGACAAGTTCGAAATTCGACGAATTCACAAGCAAGAAAGGTGTATCTAATATCTAGTAAACCTATAGTTGGTGAAGAGGCTAACCAATTGGCTACTGCATTGCGTGTTTAGAGTTCGATTCCCGCAGGGAAGAAATATTTATAATTATGGCTTACTGTTGTTCGTAATCTGACTGTTTGTGTTTGTGAATTTAAATGTTCGTGCAAAAAACAAAAAGCCTACGCCAAAGTTTTTATTTTGAAATCATCAAATCCGCTGGCTGTTTGTGTTTGTGAATTTAAATGTTCGTGCAAAAAACAAAAAGGCAGATTTGATGATTTCAAAATAAAAACTTTGGCGTAAGTTTTTATTTTGAAATCATCAAATCCGCTGGCTGTTGAAAATCGAGTAATAGCTATATGCCTAAAGTGTCCCAACTTGCTCCAAAATGCACAAACCTCGCCTGATCGATCTCCTTTCAAAGGTTAATAGTGTACCGGTTAAATTGCGATAAGGCTTTCGTAATTTACAAATGTTGCACCCAGAGTACACACAATAGATCTTTGTTGGTCGCAGTGACCAAGAGGATAAAAGGGCGTTGTCTTTAAAGCTATCAGAAACAATGTCAAGTTATAATGAATTCGTAGGAGTTCTTGACTAATAAACACTGAACAAAGTGGTAAATAGATCTGAGGTGTCATCATCATCATCAGCAACTATGTTCCAACCCTGTCTCCTCCGTTTTGTGCCATGTATCGATTTTAGCAAGTCTAAATCTAGTCCATACCTAGTTTTACCTGTGATCTTATTAACATTGTCCACCCATCCGGGCGGTTGGTCATTAAGGAGAGAACATAGAGTATTGTTCATACTTATAAAAAGACAGCTTACCTGCTTAACAAAACATCATTTTTTTATGCTCCTTAATCATCATCTTCTTCCATATGTCCTTTTTCAACCCCCTCCAGCGCGTCTATGAGGCGCGCGTGGTCGCAACGCGCCGTCGACCCGGTCATGGTCCATGGTCAGCACAATGACGCCCCCTCTCCCTCTAGAGGGTCAAAGCCTGCCGAGGTCGCGGGTCTAACGAACACTGTGACCCCGGAAAGTAAAGGGCTATCGAAGGACACCGTAGATTTTAGTCAGTACAAGTCTGACAGTCCCTCCAGCCAGGGCAGGCCTCCTGCCCTGGGTGGGAGGACTCATTTGATGATATTACCACGCTAAAAAAAAGGATTCCCATACTCTTCTCACTGTTCTACTTATAGCTTGTTTATCAGATGAAGTG
Organism: Agrotis puta; assembly: GCA_943136025.2. NCBI lineage: Eukaryota > Metazoa > Arthropoda > Insecta > Lepidoptera > Noctuidae > Agrotis > Agrotis puta. The sequence goes on along the minus strand of OW964175.2, from coordinate 18,746,559 downwards.
AAACAAAACGTTCAATGCGGTCTGTTTGTGAAACATTGGCAGAAACCGCGCGGCTCCGGCTGAGGCAGTCACGATCTTAGTAATGGCGATCGCATAACGTTCTATACTTATTAACTTTAATTTTAGTTATTTATTTACTGATTTACAATAGATATTCTTTAATTAATAGTCACCAATAGATATTCAGAGGAGCGTGGGTAAGGCCTGGTTAAAACTTGGACAGGTCAGGGGTTTCTGGCACAAAGGGGAGGAAGCCTATATTCAACAGTAAGTGGAGCAGGGATTCCTTTACAGCAGTGAATATTCAGTGATTAACCCTGTAATATTAACTTATAGAAATTGAACTTTATACTTCACGAGTCCATCAAAAATGCTACAAGTGTGTGGCAAAGAAACTAATGGCTTCTAAAATCGAAATGAAGTCAAAATAATACTAATCTAAGTTACTGGTCTGGTCCATTAGAGTTAAACCCTGGCTATTTTGACAAAACATATCTAAAAGAATTAGGCCTCGCTTTACCTCGATTCTGTACCCGCTACGTGTCCAATCTAGGTTCAGAGCGGCGCGGCGCGGGCGCAGCGTAGGGCCGTCCCTTTCACCTGCGCAGGCGCACACGCCCGCAACATTCTAGAACACTAAGCGCGGTACACCTCCCATACACCACTAACATGTACTTGAGTCACAGAGATCATTATTTTCTGAGGCTTCTTGGTTATGTTTGACAAAGATTTGATACATCTTCTTCAAAATCTTCTTATTATAGGACCAAATGCAATGTCCCTACAAAAATGTTTTATGATTTCTATTATTTGTATCAATTTATTGGTGAGAATGACCTATGGCGATAGAAAACATCTTGGAAAAATCTGATGGTTTGAATCTGGGGGTTGCAAGATCTGTAAGGTAACCGTGACCATTTTTTTTTTCACTGCAGTTCGGGAGGGACTCTCAGACTTGTACTGACTAAAATCCACGGTGTCCTTCAACAGCCCTTTACGTCGCGGTAATTTGTAAGTCCCGCGACCCCGGCAGGCTTTGGCCTTCTAAAGGGGGGCCCCGTCATTGTGCTAACACTCTTTGATGCGCGCGTGGAGCACAATGCGCCGTCGACCCGGGCATGGTCCATGGTCAGACAGCGAGTTGCCCATTAATCGCCGCCCGCATGCCCGCTCATATGATGGCCGGAGATCGTCTAGCGACTAACATCACCGTCGGCGTCTACCACCGCGACTGGGGTGTAAGGTGGACGCTGTCCTCTCCCTTACGCGTCCCGCCTTCTCCTACGCTAGCATGACTGCTTCGCAAAAGGAGGCGACCGCTTCCCATTCCGTCTCGCCCCGCAGCATGGCCTCGAACAACGCCGGGCGCGAGAGGTCGCCGCTTATCGCCGTCGTGAGGATACGGCGGTACTCTGCCCAAGTGGGGCAGTCCTGCACCGTATGCTCCACAAAACGGAAATGAAACACAAAGGGCTGCTAAAGGAACATGGTGGATTTTAGTCAATAGGCGTCTAACAGTCCCTTCCGCTTCACACATCACCCAAAAAAAATGGTTTAAAACACATAAAAGCTGACAGAAAGTGCGAGAACGCCCATAAAAGGTGAAGGATAATCCAATGTAGTTGAGTGGTAGAGCTAATCATTGATGGTGAAAAATAAATAAAGTTGCTGATCCTGACATTTCTAAACCCAATTAATCATCATCACAAGTGACCCAATGTTAACATGATATAAAAATTAATGATAATTTTACTGTATATTACGAAAATCAATTAACATAGCAACTGAACTTAATTTGTTGATAAACGTTTTACAGGCATGTCGTAATGTATCAACATAATAATAGTGCGCGACACGAGTTAGGACACGACATTTAAGATTGAGCATGAAGCAATGTGAATGTAAAACATTTTATTTAAAGAAATGAATAATAAAGCTAGAAAAAAAACCCCTTCTAAGAAAAAATGGATGGTGAGTTGGATCACCACACACGGAAAAGACTCCATCTTAGCAATGAAGAAGAAAATTTAACAAGTTTCATTTTAACGTCCTCCAAACTAAGTATAAAAGCAAAAACATTTTGATTCTAATAATGTTGTGGATTGTGTTGTTTTCTCATAATTTTACATCGTTACTCCAATTACACGCATCAATAAAGTTTCTGAAACGAACATTTACGAGCATTTTGTCTCGCGAACACCTTCACGATCGTCATACAATAGTAAACAATAACGAGCAATAAATGAACAATAATGAGATAGATCTTATAGTACGGCACAGCGCGGGCGCACCTGTGTCGCAGTAGGAGGGGGCAATTCTCACGCGCGCCGTAACGTACAGACAGGCAAAAACTTACGTCGACTCTACATTCTTATTACGTTTTACGAAAGTTTTAGCTTTTTTTGCACATTGTGTAGATTGATTGTATGTATTGATGTTTCGAACATTGTTGTGACAAATAGTCACAATTTAACGACTGCTTACTGCTAAGCTGCAGTATTGAACTGCTGAAAATTCCTGACTAATGTGGACTGACTAAGGTAGTCTGTATGGTTTTGGTCTAGCTAGTCTACCATCTTCTATGTCATCATAGTGTGATACCTTCTCAATTCTTCTTCTGAATCGTTGAAAGCGTTCCACATAGGATTTTAACCGCTGTCGTCCCTAAGTATTCTTTTTTATTTTAGTTTTAATTCCTTTTTTTTTCGTATTATACATTTAGGTAGTACCAGTACACAACTCGCACCAGACTAGCATAGAGTACAAGCTACGAGCTAACGATTTTCCGTACCGACCCCAGTCTGATCATAGGTATGCAAAGCGCTATAGAAAATGACATAAAATAGATTGACAACGCAAAGTTAAAACTTAATCTGTGTGGCCCCGGGTCAACGCACTCATATCTACGATTGTTTTTTTTGTAATAAATTGAATTGGCTCCGAAAATTGGTAAAGAATTGGTCCTGGGAGACATCAGACAGTGCTGGGTGACCGGGCGAAGCCGCTGGCAAAAGCTATGTTATTGTAAATTAGCCTACAAGTGATATTCGTTTCCTACTTGAGCCCGTCACGCTCCATATTTTTTTTACTGTAACTGAAGCCGCCACATAAAAACATGGTAACAATTACAACGCTTATCGTTTGTTTCCCGATTGCGTGAATCGTGGAAACGCGGAGTTTCCCAATCACGCGAGACAAGTGAGAAAATGGCATTCTAAAATCTCAAGTTTTCTTTATTGATTCTACATGTAGTTATTTAATGACCACGGCTATGGATTATTATGCTAGGGAAAATTAGAATACGTCTCGTTAAATCTTGTATTTAACTGCATTGGACTTTAGACATCTTGATGTCTTGTTAGAGATCCATAATTCTCCGGCTAGTCAAATATGAACAAAGCACATCATTCAAAATTGTACAGTGCTTGCAGAGTTTTTTATAAATACATAATTATATGAAAAACAGCATGACAACAACCGTCAGGTAGTAGACCATCAGAAACAAAACAAACTGTCTGAGGGTTCTCTCAATCCACAATATATTCCACGGTGAGTCAAAACTATGTGAAGATATCAGTCCCCTTTTGCCTGGTAAAATCATCATTTGACCCTGGGCGGAGCAGAAGGGACTGTCAGATTCGAACTGACTGAAATCCACGGTGTTCCTTCAATTGCCCTCTACGTTCCAGGGTCACGGTTACCTGTTTACACAGTCCCGCGACCCTGGGAGGCGTTGGGCCCCTATGGGGTCCTCTGTCAGATTGCTGACAGCTCTTTGAGTCGGGCCTGGAACACGACGCGATGTCGACCCGCGCATGGTCCATGATCGCAAAATATAATCTGTAAAGGAAAGTTTATTAAAATTAATCGCTACGAATTTAGTGCCCAAGTCGATGTTTTTTAATCAGTTTACATTTACATAAGAATGAGAATAATATCCCGATTGACTTACTTTTCATACAGTCGAATAAATTAGTTTCGTCATCCACACTCTTGATCAGCATTACAAGATTTTTAATTGGCAAAAATCTTGTTTGATGCTGTTACACGCAACTTTAATAACTAATGCAACTTTAATTTCTTAACTTTATTATCGAGACCAATCGAATAAGCTTCATCACGATAAAAACTTTTAAAGTTAATGGATATTTAACATTAATCATCAAATCCTTGCATATTATTTATTACTAGCTTCCGCCCGCGACTCCGTCCGCGCGGATGTCGGTCTTCGGGTGGATGGTTTATTTCCCCATTTTGAGTAACTCTGACAATGACATCTTATAAATATGTATTACGGCGCTGAATCCACTGCGGGTAATGCAACGTGTGTTCGCGGTTCTACAGAACAACGTCTATGAATAAAACTGAAAAATAAGATTTTTTTTCTACGTATTTTTCCAGGATAAAAAGTATCCTATGTTATGCCCAGGATAATAAGGAATAATTATACCAAGTTTCATCGAAATCGAACCGTTAGTTTTCACGTGATGCTTGCACAAACAGACAGACGGACAGACAAAAAAATTTTTAATCATATATTTGGGTTTGGTATCGATCCAGCAACAACCTCCGCTATTTATTTTTTCAATATTTTCAATGTACAGAATTGACCCTTCTACAGATCTATTATATGTATAGATAAACTAGATTTAAAAAAAAAAGTCTTTTTTATGATCATTTATTTTACGGTTACAAGCACCGTTATAGTTATGTAATTTTTTATAAGTTCTGCCTTATTTTTTATTTTCACCTAAAAATTTACCGTTTGAAAGTCGTAAATTCTTATCATTGCTGACCGTACTTCCACTACAACTATTTGAGCAACCTGTTTATTTGGCAACACTGTACCGACAGCAAATATCAAAGGTCGCATAACTGGTGGAACCAATGGGCCAACATTGACCATTAGCCATCGTCCATGGTGTAACATGGGAGATGATGGTGGCCATTATATACTTCGTGAGGTTGCGGAGGTCAGCAATGGGGAATTAAGTTGTAAAATATAATTTTCGTACCACTTGCTCAAAAAAGTGACATTCTATGCTTCAAAAATCGAACATAACGATAGTCATTTTTAATCTGTTAAAAACAGGGAGAGAATGTTGTACTGAATTTCATTCATCCTCTAGGGAGAGAATGTGATTTAAATTTGGAATACTTACCGAAATTTATACTGAACTACATCTGTGTACACCATTGAGTTTGTATATAAAGCATTACACATCTTTTTGAAAAAGGAATACGTATTTATTAAGCAGTTATGATTATTAAGGGGCCTCTTACAGTCCACTAGCGCCGCCAATCGAAAAAATGTCATAACTCGTAAATAGAATCAAAAATACAAAATGTGGTCTGTAATTACTGTAGAAAAGGCAATGACGTAATTTTATAACACATTGTCAACACTTGAAATATAGCTGTTTAGCGAATTTTTTTTATTTGTAACAAAAACGGCCGTTTATGTTTAGAATGCACGATTTAGCTAAACAGCTATATTTCAAGTGTTGACAATGTGTTATAAAATTACGTCATTGCCTTTTCTACAGTAATTACAGACCACATTTTGTATTTTTGATTCTATTTACGAGTTATGACATTTTTTCGATTGGCGGCGCTAGTGGACTGTAAGAGGCCTCTTAAACAAAATTACGAAAACCGAAGAGGCCGTATGAGCTTGATGCCTTTGCTTTTCCGACAAAAAAAATGTAGTCTAGGAATTTGCCGCGTTTTTGTTTTCTTCAAATAAAACCTTGAGTTTATTTTATTTTTATAAATAAGTTAATGTTCTAAAAATGCGTAACGATGTTAAATCAAATGAAACGCAAGTTCCTCAGACGCAAGAACAGAGATATACTCAAATTAACTCATCGACAATAAATGTACCAAACAAAAATGTAACTCTCTCTATCAATAATTGGACCAATGTTTCGAATGTTAACTTTTACTTTTAATTGTCATTATTTTCAATAAATGCTTATCTCATATTATTATTGAGTTCATTTTTTCGCAAATGGTACGAAAAGTAGAGTATTTTCCTCAGTGATAAAGCTGTCTTAGTCTTGGGTGAACTTAAATCCCTCGCTACACTCAGGACTCGTCTTAAATCCCTCGCTTCGCTCGTGATTTAAGTTTTTAACACCCTCGCTACGCTCGGGAGTAAACCTCGAGTCCTTCGTTACGCTCGCGATTTAAATCGTCACCCGCGACAGAAGACACTGCTTTATCCCCTTGGTTAATAATCTACTATATTGGTCGTATTACATTGTTTAAAAGGAGCTATGAAAATATTGTGAAATTTCGGATTTTAGGATATCAGAATGTGCCTGACGGACGGAATCCGTTTTTAACCGACTTCAAAAAGGAAAAGGTTCTCAATTTACGAATGTACTTGTAATTACTCGGATGAATCTGGTTTATTTTTTTGTTCGATTCAGTATACTTCACGTTTGATCCCATAAAATTTCATCCATCCAATTTGGCTCAATACCTAGTTGTTATTTACAATGTAATTAACGTACTACGGATTACAAAATACTAGTGCGCATTAAGAAAATTATAATAATTATATGACAATAATTGGGGTTGAATATGTGAACTAAAACCCTTTATTTATTTATTTAAATAAAATATAAAGGGTAAAAAACGTAACTGACTTCAAAAACGACCACCAAGTCGATTACATTTTTAAAAGTTTTTCATTTTTTGATGCGCTGTATTGTGTAGATAGTCTATAAATAAATAATCTTACCATAATAATGTCATTATAAGTCAATAAGTAGCTTGCGAAAAAAACGTGTTCATTATTTTTCAAAAGTAACTGATGGACTAATTAGATTAGCAATTTATTGATGTTGTCGTCATGCCTCGCAGGTCATTTTCTCATAAGAAACACTGCTAATTCTAAAAGATAAACTAGTAAAAAAAGTATGATTATAAACAGTGTATAACTTATTTCAATACTAGCTGTTACCCGCGGTTTCAACCCCGCTGCTCGGCTCTTAATGGTCGCAGCGTGATGTTATATGTATAGCTTTCCTCAGTAAATGAACTATCCAACAATAAACGATTTTTTCAATTCGAATCAGTAGTTCCCGAGATAAGTGCGTTCAATAAAAAAAACTTTTCAGCTTTATAGTATTTTGATGTTTGTAGAAAAACCATTTATTGTCGCTTGTCTTGGCTTTAAATTAGACAGGTTAATAAAACAGTCCCACAATCACTCTATTCATCTCTTTTGTCCAAGTCTATCGATGTCGACACAATAACAACATAATTCGATCTGTCGGCTGCGCGGGCGCCGCCCGGTCGCCATGTCTCGATCCGATCGAAACACCGCGGCGCGTCGTGTCACTTTCACGTAAACTTGTGTCCGATAGAGAAAGTTATGGATTTTATTCTTTTAGTTCTTTTGTAATCATGTATATTGTACACCTTTTATAGACGTTTGATAGTACTTTTTTGTATCGTTGTTAATTTGTTATAGGTCCATATAAGACTCCAATTTTCTAAGCTATTTAGGTCCTATCTTACATTGATTGCAACTTGGTTTGGTATAGCTAATTCAAAGACTAATATAGTTAACTCAATCAATTTAGAATCATAAAGACCAAAACGAAACACTGTTGAATCCTCTAATTTTGTAGGCAGTAAGACCTACTTAGGAAGACAATCATCATCATCATCATCATCAGTCTTTACACACGGCCATAAAACCACATCTATTTTGTCTACGCTCATCCTGAGTCATCCTTATCGTTATGTTGGTTCTTTAATGAAAATAGACGTTTTTAAATTAAATATCAAATTCACAACTTCTTTGTTATTTGGGCTTGACAGACCCGTCCACTCCGCCCAGGGCGGGAGGACTAATTTGATGGTTTTACAACTCCATATATTTAAAAAACAAAATATTCCAAACACACAAATCTGTATTGATTCATGAATACGATTTATTTACAATGCAAACTGAAACGCAACCTTAAACTCACTGAAAGTGACTTTCATCTCTAACTGGTTGCTTGTAGTAACAACTACGATATCGGTTGCGCAACCTCACGGTAACATGCAGCATGTCACCGGTTATCAGGCGGTGCGGTAACGTTGCACAACCCGGTTCCTGTTTCCGGTTGAGCTGTAGTTGTATTTAGCTGTCAAGTACAATTAAATTAGGTTATAGTTAGAGGCGGTTTGTTAAGTCATTAAATAATACTTGATTGACAGGCGTGGGAACAATATAAAGATCTTGATCATGTAATATGTATTTGTTTAAAAGCCAAATTTCACGTGACATTAAACATTAGGATACATTAAAGCCTTTTACTCACATACCGATGATACATACATCATTACGCTCAATAATCTTAATATACTATGCTATGTTATACACCATTTCGTCGCGGGAAACCATAAAACACAAACACACGTTACATGTTCTAAAAGATCAACATTTCTCCACAAAAAAAAAACTTATGACCAAACAGCACACATAAACAAATGTAATCGTCAATGTTCAATATAAATAAACAAATAACTCGGTTCACGGCCATTTAACACAAGTAAATTACTACAATAACACTTTATTTTACAAAAAACACAGCAATCTTTGAAAGTGAAAGTGCAAAATACAGTTCTAAAATGCATTTATGGACATTTTAATGGTCTTATGGTAATTCATGCGACGCAACGACGAAACATCCGCATTCATGGGCATTCTTTGACAGTTATAGATAACCTTCATATTAACCTTATGTAGAAATATATGCCTAAACAATATCACCCATGTTTTCTAAGCAAATATTTTTCACTCATTACGAAACTGATTGAAGCGCTCACATTTGTCCAACTGTGCCAACATTTGCAATGGGCAAAGCTGAGCTGGATTTATTGCGGTAAATATTTGAATGTCCCGTGTGCCGAATAGGGTTAGCAATAGTTTGTCAACGACGATAGCACAATATGGCGATGTGCAATTTCTGAGAGCATTTGCACGAAGCTCATCAACCAATACAATCTAAAGTGCTGCAGAAGTGATTGACCTGTCTAAATAAGTGTATTCACCTCACAAACATACTGCACCTATAGGTAACGTACTCTATAGAAGCACGCATTCACGTAAATCTGTGCAACTCGAAGATGCGTGCGATGTGCGACAGGAGTTGCGCAAGCGCAGCCGACCAGGCGACCTTCCGCGCAGGCAGGCTGCGGCGCAACTCTATTTAACACACTGTAGATACATGGAATAGGCTTATATTTATTATTTAGCACATATCTGAGGTTGTTAGGTTGTGATTAATAGATTACTTTTCAGGGTAGGAGTGTGGTTAGTTAGGTATTTATTTTAATTATCGTTCTTGTGCGCTGACTAGACAGCAAGCTCCGAGTTTATTCATCGTTGTGCCGGTCTCGCAAATCTGCACAATGCTATTTCTGACCCGCTGAGCTAATTAATACTACAAATAAGATCATTTTATAGGATATTGTTTCAAAGTTTACTGACGAGTCTGTGCATACTTTATCTGCAAGGTTTGTGATTTCACGTTCACCCTTGGATTTCATAAAAATATATTTATTAATTTGCAGTTTTCTATCAGACATTGCTACCAGTGAACCTTCTCTAACTGTTTATATTTGGAATACTAATTCTCTCGATTAAGCTCAAGTTTGCCATATTTGGGCATCCAGTTCAAGCATTTTAATGTCTATGGAGTTGTTAATGGTGAATATTTAATGTAATTATTTGAAGTTATCACGAAATAATTCGCATTTAGGCTTCTGTGAAATATGCTGCCATGAGTAACCTGATGACTAATTGTATTTAATTTTAAAATATTGTTTATTTACGTCCAACGTTCTGAATTATAATTTTGGATGTATATCCTATTCCAATACTCAAACACGATATTTTTGTTGCTAAGACCTGTCCCGTGGTCCGCACTCAATCATTTAAGTATGTTCGATATTTTTTCTCGTTAAATAAACTCCTATGCAAAGAGAATCTTGTTAGAATATGGAGAATTCGAAACCAAGCAGTATCTACTTATAGACGACAAACAATGTTACTGGCTTTAGTTCGTAAAACTAGTCATAACATAGTAACAAGTCCCATGGGTGTAACATAAAGTGTTCCGTTACACACTATGCCAAGTTCACGCTTCCTCCGCCAGGGGGCGGGCATGATTTATGTCCCTACCTGCAGCAAGAAGTCACGCCATGCCTCGCCAGAGTACAACACCAAGATCCCAATCAGTTTTCCCTACAAAAACTGCAACTGCGGGCAAATTGCAACATTCCTAACAAAATTGACTAAATTATTACGTGGACTAGGAATTTTAATAGAATGTTGTTTTGATTGCAATCGTGTGGGATGATTATTTATTGTTCGGTGAGCATTCTAAAATTTAGTGCTGAAGTAATGCAGTTGCCTTGACTGCATCTTTGAACTTAAAGTAGCTCAAAAATATTTATTTGTCGGCTGGAAATCGGTACTAAGTAAGCCAGTATTGGTCGCGGGACTCACGAATTACCGTGACCCGTGAACGTAAAGGGCTATTAAAGGACACCGTGGATTTTAGTCAGTTCGAGTCTGACAGTCCCTCCTGCTCTGCCCTGGGTGGGAGGACTCATTTGATGATTTTACGACGTTAAAGAAAAATGTAAGCCAGTATTAGTGTAAGGCACACTAAAATACTTACAAGTGGTGTTACTTATGTGTTTACCTACAAATTGGCTATTCACCGGCGGTTCAGGTCGGCCGCGCACATCGTACGTGCAGAATTTTCTACACCATGCAGGTACCCACCGAGTTACCTATTGTTTAGTGTTAGAGCACGATCCTACGATGGTACAGTTTTAATTTGTGACCAGAGAAAGGCTTATAAAACTATGGTACTTTGATTTATATCAGGCCGTCTTCAGAAAAAGCTTGCACGAATAATGGAACAGGGGGCAGTTTTATCACAGGTAACTGAACACCGGTTTCCTGCTTTGACATCCAAAAGGAAATCAGAATCAAATCAGAAATCCAGGTTCTGGACGACTGCTACTACCTATATTAGTGATTATGCCCTATTCGGTGATGGAAACCAGCAGTACTATTCTCTAAAGCAAGCAGTGCCGACCGAGGCAGTGCGCCGACCAACGGGACTAGTCAGCAAAACGACGGGGCCCCCTTCTAGAGGGCCAAGGCCTGCCGGGGTCGCGGGACTGTACGAATTACCGTGGCCCCGGAACGTAAAGGGCTATTAAAGGACACTGTGGATTTTAGTCAGTACAAGTCTGACAGTTCCTCCCGTTCTGCTCTGGGTGGGAGGACTGATTTAATGACTTAACCGCGAAAAAATCGCGCACTGAAAAGTTTAAAACAAGCACAATATTCATTTGACCGAGTAATAGCCGAGGGTTTTAGTTATTTTTAACTGATTTTTTATTTACACTTTTTTGGGCTTATATTATTTAAAGTAAGTAATTTACGTTATATGTATAGTTTTCGAGTTGTGCATTTAAGATTTATCATTTGATACCCATGTTGACACTGTTAGAAACAGCAAATTAGCTAGTAAAAGCTATATTTATTTAAAATGTGTTCATCAAGCCCTTTAATTTACTGGACCTAAGACCTCAGGCTAAGTCGCGATTGTCAGCACTATTTTCAAAGGAACATCCCTTAATTAAGAAACTAGGTGCATACTTTCACCAAGATTTACCAAAAGGTGTGGCAAATCCAAGATAAAAAAACCACACAGCACGTGTCTCACATTCCCAGAGCTTTCGTTTGTTAATAAAAGTAAGTCGCACGTTGAAACACACAAATTCTTCACAAAACAATGTCACAAACGCATCACTAATTACAATGCCGTGAACGTGGGACACTGACCCGCTAACCAACCAACCAAGCAACCATTTTAGGGTTCCGTATTCAAAGGGTAATACTAGTAAGACTCCACTGTCCGTCTGTCACCAGGCTCTATCTCATGAACTGTGATAGTTGGACAGTTAAAATTTTCACAGATGTATTTCTATTGCCGCTACTAAGACTCCGCTGTCTATTTGTCCATCTGTCACCAGGCTGTAACATAAAAGATCCGTGGTAATCAAACAGTTGAAATTGGTAATCAATTTATTGGCATAATATATGTTACATTTAAACTTGTTTGAAGCCTCTAACTCCAAAACTAGGAGTACCTGTATGTCAGGAGTCAGCGCCCTCTCCCATTTTATTTAGCTTAGATTATAATGTCAACTTATGAATAGACATGCACAAGTGCTGTAAAATGCAATTATATAATTTCATTTATAGTATTATCGCTACACCCTCATAATCAAGAGTAAAATCCTGTTCTTCACTCTAAGTTTACATTCGTCTAGTGTTAGCGGATATACGAGTAGATAATGGTACGGAACCCTTCGCGAGCGAGTCTGACCAGCACTTGGCCGGTTTTTATTACATTCACGAGAGCATCAGTCTTTGACCTTGGCTTCACTTTTCACATGGTTGCTGGGTTGGCAGGTTGCTAAATTGGGCTATCTCACGTTAAAAGTGAAAAGAAAGTCGGAGACAACTAATTTAATGTGGGGGGATATTTATGAGAGTTGATTATTCAGTTTTATTTTTTTAATGTTTCTTTTATCGAAGTGGTGACATCTTGATGCGTTCCAGGTGTTGATTGTCAACGTATTATTAATTACTAACTAAAATATAAAACCTCGCAACCGAGACTTCTGAACATGACATTCCGGATTAGATTCCCATGTTAGGTTAGACATAACAATCGGCGCCCGCGCAGATTACAATCACGTCTTACAAAGTCACAATGGACCGGTTGAGCGACTAGCGGCGCAGATGCACTTGTCGCAAGGTCTCTCGGTGAACGAAGAGCTTTCCAGAATGATCTAGAGAATTAAGAGGCAACAAGCAGCATCATTGCAAATCCCGAAGGAATGAATAAAAGGGATGTATCTCCAAAATCTCTTACACTAGGACCACGTTAACTGATAATGCCGTTGATTATCGCGTTTAATGAACATTTAAAGATTATTATCGCGAAAATCCACGGGAAATGCCATAAATGTGGCCCTGCTATGAGGGTAGATTAACAGTTTACAATAGACAAAACTCTCAAGGGTTTTAAAAGGCAACCAAATAAAGGAAGAATATAAGCAATGGTACAAGCTAGCTGTTGGTGAAATGATTCAAGAACGGTACGGCAGGCTCCCATGTTACAATTTTTTACTGCCAGGCTCCACCCTGATTAGACGGCGAGCTACATATATTACTCGCCGTCCGCATACCCATTCTACCTTTAACTTGTGGTGACGACTGAGCGATCCACTGGCGCTGGAAGGCCTCACCAGGACCTTACCTGTGTCCACCATCCTGTCGGTGAGTCTGGCGCCAAATAGTTTTTACTGCGCAGGAATTCCTTCTGGAACAACTCACTCCATCTTAGGTCTCATCTTTGCTTCTGGACTAGATGAGGCCAAAACATTTACTTTAAACAGGAGACCGAGGAAGACTACCCAGGTAAAGAATCAGATAAACCTAAACTACAAGTAGACAAAAGAAATACATTGAACCAATTACTAATACTGCAATCAATCAATCTGCAGTCTACATCAAAGGAATGTCGATCTTTCAAGCCGAGTTCAGCAGGAAATCTATATATATAAAAGGAGAACTGACTGACTGACATATCAACGTACAGCCGAAACTACTGGGGCTAGGAATGTGAAATTTTGCACACGGCTTCCTATTATAATGTAGGGGAGCACTAAGAAGGGGTTTTTGGAAATTTAGCCTTTAAGGGGGTGAAATCTATATATATAAAAGGAGAACTGACTGACTGACATATCAACGTACAGCCGAAACTACTGGGGCTAGGAATGTGAAATTTTGCACACGGCTTCCTATTATAATGTAGGGGAGCACTAAGAAGGGGTTTTTGGAAATTTAACCTTGAAGGGGGTGAAAAGGGGGAATTAGGAAAGTACGTAACCCACGCGGACGAAGTCGCGGGAAAAGTGCTAGTATGATCTATAATAAATACATCGACTGCATTGTTAATTCTAACTCGGTCTATGTACACTAGATGTATGCATTGTCACGAAATATTTATGTAAATCATGCATAATGATCCAGCCTCATTGGCATCTCAGTAAATGTATCAAGGAGAATTGGTTCTGCTCCGTAGGAGCCCATACCATGGAGGGTTATTAGCTGAATCTTGTTAGCGTCAAATGATTTTATCATTACTTCCTATAATCGTAATTCAACTATACTAGTAGAGAATCACTTACTCCGATTCCGCGCGATCTTGAGTACTTAATAACTAGTTAGGAATAGTAAAAATGGTACCATTTTAACTGTTAACTTACTTCAAATCGAAACCAAATTCATTCAAATCACGCCATTATTTAAGAAGCTTTCCATGATCAATTTCATGTAAGTGATTATATACCTTTGCTCGCTAGGAGATCAAAGTTTCGGGCACGCCGCAATCGCGGCGGTAAGACCCCTCTTTGAGGAGTGGCTGGATAGGCGTCACGGCGTCTTTACCTACCGCATGACGCAGGTCCTCACCGGACACTGAAGTTTCGGGAGATACCTATGTCTGATAAGGAGGGAAGAAACGCCTGGGTGTCACCACTGCGAGGATCATCCGGAGGACACGGTGGAGCATACGGTGCAGGACTGCCCCGCTTGGGCAGAGCACCGCCGTGTCCTCACGACGGCGATAGGCGGAGACCTCTCGCGCCCGGTATGAGGCGATGGCCATGCTGCAGGGCGAGACGGAGTGGGAAGCGGTCACCTCCTTCTGCGAAGCAGTCATGCTTGCGAAGGAGGAGGCGGGCCGCGTGAGGGAGAGGACAGCATCCTCCCTCCACCCCAGCCGCAGTGGTAGACGCCCACGGCGTCGGACGTCGCAAGACGATCTCCGGCCACCGTAGGGGCGGGCATGCGGGCGGCGAGTAATGGGCGACTCGCTGTCCGACCAAGGACCATGCCCGGGTTGACGGCGCGTTGTGTTCCACGCGCGCCTCAAGGAGTGTCAGCATAGTGACGGGGCCTGTAGAGGGCCAAAGCCTGCCGGGGTCGCGGGACTTACGAATTACCGTGACCCCGTTACGCAAAGGGCTAGTGAAGGACACCGTGGATTTTAGTCAGTACGAGTCTGACAGTCCCTCCCGCCCTGCCCTGGGTGGATGGGCTCATTTCATGATTTAACCACGATAAAAAAAAGGAGATCAATGTTTTATTAACATTTCAGTTTAAGTATCGATAAGCATCGCATGGAGTTTCGTTAGCCATAAATAAACTAGAGGTACTTGACCTTGAACATGGAAGACATCCTATTGATTTCCCTAAACATCGTAAAAGGGATGTTAACATGATGGATGGCTACACCCACGTATGCATCTAAGTGATAGAAAATGCCATCTCACTTAGATTAAAAGGTTAACAGGCTTATTTTCACATATTTTCACTTAATCGTGAATTCATGGTGAATTTATTGACTTGTGGGATATTTACGAGCTATTACATTAAATTGCACTTAATATTTATGCCAAAGGCCGTGTAGTAATAGCCAATTTATCAAAATAACTTCAACAACCTTCTCGATCCTACAAGTTGTATTGCTCAATCGCATTTTGCTTGAACAGTCCTTATTACCAAAGGACAAGCTAATCTTTTGATACAAACATGGCGGTTGTAAAATGAATTTCACAATTATTCGCGAAGATTCCGTTAAGATGTTGAGGTGAAAATGTGAAGGTCGAAGTGATTATTTTGGAGGCCCAGAACAACTGCCTCGCTAGATTTGATTTGAAACCGTGTTCGAACAAAAGTGTTATCATTGCAGATCAATGTTTGCATCTCTCAGAGAATTCTGAGAAACATCAATTAAAATATATATATTAGCTTAATAATTAGTTTTAAAAAAACCAACCCAACATTTTTTTTGTTTGTCTGCCGGTTTCATTTTCAATCTACAGCGATTCTTGAAAACTATGTAGTAAAAGCTCGAGGGTTTTAAAATATCTTTCAATTTTACATTTGCCAGAATGAAGACAAACATTCTAGCATTGAACTTCTACATAATGTGTATTAACATTTTTTTATTCTTTATCGTTTACTTAACTGATTTTAAATCGAAATCTAACATTCGTCTCCATTATTCGTCTACTTAGGTACCTACTGACTGAATATAAGGAAAATATAGTTCTTTAACATAGCACACAAGACCACGCTACGGGTAAAAGCAATCCATATTTTTACGACGGCAACATTAAAGGCCGCCCGCATTCCACTCCTGCGCAGTAGTTGTTAGAAAAAACATTATCGCAGCGATAAGTATCAGTCCAACGACGAATTAATGCTGCAACACCCGTAATGGACACTGGTGAGGTATACTTGATTCTTTTATGGATCTAATGTAGATATTCTTACTTTATGTTTATCTTTTATAACAACAATCACATCAACAATGTGGCAATAGTCTATGTATGTGAAACTACGGTATATAACCGGTCGGTTTTTGGGAAAGCTGTATATCAAGCTGGTAAACGGTAATGGCACAGAATGAACAGAACATACCATAGGCATAAACAGTTATGTAAACCATATTGCTCAACATTTTATTTTACTGTATATGTATATAGAACTGTCGTCTACTTTTTTAGATATGTAGGTATAAGACACACTAAAATACTGTGTTTGTAGTACTGTTCACCTACAAATTGTCTATTCGTAATTCATACAACTGAACGTGCGTTATTTGCAGAACATTAGCAATTGCTTTGTTTAGTGGGACGCCAAAGGTCGTGTAACATTAAGCTATAATAAAAAAATCTATGTAGTTCACATTTAAGAATGAAATAGACTAGCAGTACCATTTAAATACAAACGATTTTAGGTGCATTATATCATTGTCTTCAATCTATACGTACTGCCAAATAAACTATCAATTTTATTCTGGGATCACAAAGATTCTCGAAAAAATATCATAAACCTATTTACAAAGAAATAAGTTTTCGATATCGAATCACTAAATCGTGAACAAAACAGGTCATAACAACATAAGCGAAGCTAATTATTTACGAATCAATACAACGACAACTTAAAGTTATAATCTTAAATAAACCATGGTGTTTTCCTCAAAAAGTGCGAGGATACGCACGTAAGAAGAGTTTGTGGAACAATAGGATATGCCCACTTCCAGCGCGCGGTGTGAATTATTCAGAGCCCGCAGTGTGTCACTGGATTAGGAAGCAACCAGCACACAAATTATAGACCATTGTCTTAGATGCAGGCCGCTAATGTAGGGCTTGTGTACTTCACATTGTATTTGAGATCAGAGCTTGCAAATTTCAAATGCATATTGAAGATGGTTCCGCAAAATAGGAGCTTTTTAGTCGTAACACTTTCGGCAGTGTACTCAATCAAAATGACTTGGCAAAGATTAAAGAAAGATTGATCATTTTATTTGTTCATGCGAGCAGCGTTCTGATTTTTTCTAACCAAGTGGTGAAGAACTTTAGGAACTAACAATTTTAGATTTTGTGTTCAACAGTTTTTTCCCAATAAACTGCTGCAGCACTCACGAATTTCGACCTTTTCGCAAAAGTCGATATCATGTATTTGTGCATCTAGGATAGCAATAACTAAATAAAATCAACATAATTAATGTCTTTTTAACACCCAATTAGTATATCTTTACGCACATTTGACCCACAAATCAATAGTTAAGCCTACGTAGGGTCAAGTTAAATCTTCTATCATAAGTCAGCCCTATTCACCATGTTAGTATGGTCATACAGCTGCAAGAATTTCTCTTTGATTTGAAGTGTATTGTGAGTTTTAATATTGTTGTGTGCAAACTGGTGTGTTGGTAACCCTTATCTACTGCCTATCGAGTTCAATATATATTATGTTGTTCCTTCTTAGTAGTTCTGTGCTTTGTTTACTTGAATGACATGTAAGGTTTGAAGTGGGTGCTGTTACCCTACATCTTGTATTCTAAACAGCTATGCTATTCTCTATAAAGAGCCTCATCGCTGGCCTCTCCGATGAAGCAGCTTTGAATTTGTTCGATCGTGAGCGCGAGCGGTGAGCGCTAGTGTCACTGTCAGCATCTTATAGCAAACTTTAATCCTAGAGTGACGTGAGCGCTGCGACCGCGCTGTCACAGGGTTGTTTTTTTTTTTTTTTTCGTGGTAAAATCATCAAATGAGTCCTCCCACACAACAGGGCAGGGCGGGAGGGACTGTCAGACTTGTACTGACTAAAATCCACGGTGTCCTTCAATAGCCCTTTACGTACCGGGGTCACGGTAATCCAATGACAATATAGCCACTCTCTTTGCGGTCATCCCTTGGTCCCGCGACCACAGGTGTGTTTAGAGAAATAGTTCTACTGTTGGCAAAAATACGTACATATCGGTCATTACCTTTACCCATTGAAGCCTAGCAAAAGAAGATTACGCTCACGACATCATGTGTTAAATAAATCATAAGAATTGACTGTATTTTGTTCTACACCATACCAGCTACCATTTATGAGTTCCTTATGAACGAATAACTCCAACCATCGATATGATTTGGATCTGCTCTTTTCTCAATCTTCTATGTCTTTTTTTCCAGTTGGGCCGTGTCCCCGCAGCCTGCATGGTGATGCCGCCGCGGTACGCGACGCTGCCGCTGCCGCCTGCGACATACGCCCCCGGACCTATGTACTACCCCGTGCATGACGCTGTAAGTATACTTCGAAAGATTTCCACTGCACCAAAACATGAAGTGTTACTAGAGATAAAAAAAAATGCCACAGAGAAAGAGGCTATTCCACAAAGAGAGAGAAAACAATATAAATTAAATTCATATAACTAACAAGTGACTTGCCGAAAAGAAAAAAAAACTAGTCGCGTAAATCTACTAAATAAAATCTACCCGAGGAACGCACGACATGGTTGGCGCAGTGGCTGAGCATTCGACTTTTGCGCAGCGTGTCGCGGGTTCGTTCCCCCTGCACGGAACTAATATTTTTATGTACTAGTAGTTGTTTTGGGTCTGGGTGTTTGTGTATGCGAGTTTCTATGTTTGCAAACGCACCCACGGTACAGGAGAAATTCCTATTGTGTGTGTTTTTTTAAGAAGAACTTTGCCCACGTTTTTCTTAAAAAAAATGAACCCTGCCAGCGTTATCATTAAGGGCCCGTAACCAGAAAGTTAGCAACGTCGCAAATAGCTGTCAAATATTGACAAGTTTTAATTAATTTTGATGAATGAAAATAATAAATCTGGCTCTGTAGTACACTAAAAAATTGATATAGGATTGCAATTAAAACACTGAATTTGATTTTATTTGATGTTGTAACCGTTTCAGGTGTAAAAAAGCATTTGGAAAGTTTAAAAATACTTTTTTTTTGTGTTTCGATATTAATTATTACATGCCATAATCATTTTTTTACGGCACTACAGCGCATTAATATTGCCAAATTAATTAAAACTTGTTAATTTTTGACAACTATTTGCGTCGTTGCCAACTTTCAGAATACGCGCTCTTAAAACTATTTAAGGGATGTATTTCATATGATTTAAGTTACCACCGTTATTTTAATAAGTGGCTCAATACAGCAGAGAAGCCTGACATAATGACTAAACCTGTTTAACTAACAAAAATGTTCCATTTTTATTCCAGCGTGTGCGCCGTCGTCGATCGCCCCGCGCGACCACAGAGCGGCGTCGTCGCGAGGGTCGCGAGCGCGACTCGCAGCTGGCCAGGTCTCTCGAGAGGATCCACCGCAAGAGACGAGCTGACCGCGAACACATCACCGACGCAGACCTCAAGAGGACCTATACCGGTCTCGATAGGTAATGCACAATCATGACAACTAGAGAAGCAATACGAGAGAATCGAAACGATAGAGCACAGAATGAGAAATAAAGCTGTATAGGAATGCTTTTAACAAATTCAAATTTTTCTAACATGTCAAAAGGTCAATTACAATGACCCCGGAAAGTAAAGGGCTATTGAAGGACACCGTGGATTTTAGTCAGTACGAGTCTGACAGTCCCTCCCGCTCTGCCCTGGGCAGGAGGACTCATTTGATGATTTTACCACGATAAAAAATAAAAAAACATGTCAAAAGGCTCGGCCCCTATTATCTATTATATTTTGCATTACATCTCCGGTATTTTTGAAGGTACAGGAACTATGTAACAAATATTAAACGAATGTTATCAATGTTCCAGGGCATACGCGGAGCAGTTCATAGCGGTATGCGACGAGAGCCGCCACGCCGCGGAACAACACGACTCGCTGGCCAGCACATCTGCCACCAGTGACACCAGCCAATCACACCAGGAACTGTCCTAAAAACAGTGCGCTAGACACTTTCATACACTTTAACTAAAACAAAATGTATGACACATTTGCAGTCAAAATTAAATTTTCCCTCTACATCGAGATATACAATATCACATATAGTTATTTATAAGAAAATATACATGAAAACGAATGTTTAGTAACTGTAGTCGGTAAGAGATTTTAAAATACTCTTCGTTTAAGTAAAGTAACTGTCTAAGCATATCATACCAAACTTAACAATATAGCTTTATAAGGTCGCAATACGTTATGATAAAGTGTAAATATATCCACTAACTTTAAGAAAAAAAAATATTTCCTTAAAATGACGAATTATGAATTTAATAGAAAAAATCATTACTTAACCATTATCACTTCAAGATAACGAAAGCCTATGATCAAGTACCGTTGGCTGTTCTATCAACAAAAGTCGGTGGTAGGTACGGCAAATGTTTTCAATATTTTATTATTGAAACACATGGAACGCATCATTGAATTCAATCATTACAATATATATACCTTGTTTTATATAGATGATATATCATAACATTCTGTACTCGGATGGATCTCCAAAACGGGCGTATTCGTGTGATCGCTCTGGTGCTTTTCAGATATTGATTTTTAATAGTAATTATGTATCGCATTAAAAAGAATGATATTCAAATAGTATATTTTTACTATTGGCCTTCAATTTACACAAACAGTTATGAAAATATTTAAGTTCAAAAAATTTCGCGACCAGAGCAATCATAATTGGTGCCAGAGCGATCATAAATGGTGAAATCAGTGAAACAAAAATATTAATATTGATAAAATAGTATTTATTTAGCCGTTTTCAGTCATATTCAGTGTACGAATAACAAGATTGATGTAACAGAAATGTATTACTTTAGAAAAATATCGTTATAGTTTCAAACTATTACATTATAATTTTAAAATAACAAATTAACATACTTATAAAAAACAACTTTTGGCTTAGTTTCATTTATTTGGACTATTTTATCCGAACTTTCCCTACTTTTCTTCCTACGAACCTTTTGCTGGCTTGGAGTCAAATCACTCATTGGTAGTACTGTGGCCCGAGCTTTCCTTTGGTGATTTTCTCTTATTATTCTTTCCTTTATTCATTTTTTATTATTATTCTTATTATTATTTATTTTATTTATTGTCCGTATAGATCTGGATTATTTGTCATGTATAGATCATTTCGTTGTGTCGGAAGAAAAAAATGGGGATAGCGGAAATTGGTCATATTATAATTGTTGGTGGAGATTATAATTCATTTTACTTAGGTAGACAGAGGTGTCTGTCCAAACCTTCGGGGATTACAGGAGTGATGTTATGTTATGTTTAATTGCTTGAGGTCGTTGGTTATAGCAATACTTATCATTATTTTGTATCGCTTTAAAAAATCAACAGATTCAGATACCTCTCTGTTGTTGAACTCAATAGAATAACTCTGTATTTTTTACCATACCTGCGAGTAAACATTGGCTGAATGTTTTGTTTTCTTAAGAGTAAGCTTCAATATAAACCAGTGTTCTGTTGGGAGGAATTGAAAACTTTGAACTGAACGCACATTTTAGGCTGAGAGCTTTAGTCCTGCTTGCAATTTTCAAAGTATCAGCTGACGATATTTCCACCGAGATACAGCCAGCTGACGTTTGTTTTTATCCATAACTTCATGTAAACTATCATCGGGTGAAATTTTAGTCGAGAGAAAATTCATGAAGGTAGGAAAAAAAAATTACATGTTTGGGTGACCAGCTGACGTGTTTTCAAACATGGTACAGTCAACTGATGGGTTTTATTCTTCGTGATATAAGATAATCTTCAATATAAACCAGGTTTCAGTTGGGAGGAAAAGACAATTTTTTTTTCTACGTGTTTGAACGGCTATTGCTGCTTATCCCACCAACAGAACCACAGCTGACTTCCACGAATCTTTATTATACGACTCCCTCATGTAGCCTACTATTATGGCTTGAGAAGAAATCACAGACGAAATTTTGCTCCCCCTTTTCCCGCTCTATAAAATGTTTTTCTTCGAGGCATGGTTTCCATCTGCAACAATAGTTGATATTAAATTTTAGAGAAGAAAAGGTTATGGTTGCGGTTAGATAAATGCCAATATAATAATACTTATCATCATAATAAAATACGTCAAAATCTGTTTATGGGTTTAGGTTACCCAAAGAAACCCAGAAAAGGTTATAAATTAAGGGTTATATGCATAGTTCCGGACTTAAAACAGATTTATAACGTACAATTAATGCAAAATATGATTGCTCTGGTCTTTTTGGACAGAGCAATCACAGCCACAGCGATCAGAAAAAGTCACTAAATCATAAATTTAGCCGAATTTAAAAGTAGTAGAACGTTGTGATTACGTCTCATAAAAAACACTATAATGATCTCTTAATTCACATAGCAAACAGATTTACAAGCTTATTATTTAATTTAAATAACGAGCCATAGTAATTATAAAATTCGAAAACCAAATCCAGAGCAATCATAAACTTACCTTCGTAAACTTACCTTCGTGGCTGACAGGTATCCTCCTCGGCGGTTAGACCACTGCTGGCGCTGCCCAGCGGGAGAGGAATAGAGTGTCTATAACGCGTAACTAGGGATGAGGGCGATGTTTTACCTCAGCGCAGAGCGATGAGATAAAATGCCCGGTCACGATTTTAAATTCAAATTGAGGCAAAAGTATTGTTAATATAACTGAAAATATTTTATTACTATGAAGATTAACTATTTGTTATGTAATCTAAATAAGTTGTTTCATATGAACCATCTCACTAAAAAGTTAAAAAATATTTTTTTCATTCAATCGGGAGTCGGGTCAACCCAGAGCGATCAGGATTTTAGGGTTTAAGATTTTTTTTTAAATATTTAAAATAAACTTATTCATAATATTAGCCTTGTACCACGTAGATGAGACACCGAACTGTATATAAAAAAATATTATGAAAACGGTTTTCGATTTTAAAATGGGTTTATCCAGCCCGACACGAAAAAAAATGCCTCTGGAGATTGTGCCACTCTATTGTCTTGGATTTCACATTTTTTCATAATTCAAATTGTTTATTATCATCATGTTTTTCATTATATTTTCTCATTCCATTATAAAATTCACGTTTTACAATTTATTCATCGTTGTTAATCGTGGCTTCAGGAAGATATCGGCCAGTTTTCATCTGAAACGTCTTTTTGATTAATTTTTATTACTAGTTCACATTAACAAATATTACTAAGTAAAAAATTGTAAACTTGTACGTATCGTCAAATATCTGTGTTATATTCTATTTTAAGTCTTATTTATCTAGTTTTTAATTCTCAATTTGTGAAGATATTTTTTTTTATTCTTTGGTGTGATTTCATTGAAAACATAATTTTGTTTTTTCAATAAGGAGACAAAATTTCAAGAAACTTCTTCACAAATACCTTGTATTTTATGTTCTTAGATATAATGACAAATATACGTTTGTACATATTAAAAATGAAAGTCCTATGTACCTAAACGGTGCCAAATTGCGATTTGTGTAAATATTAACATCTAAATTGTTGCTCAATTTTGTTCATTTACAATTGTTAAAAAATTTGACAAACTTTGATTTATGTAATAATTAAAGTATTTTATATTCTGTTAAGCCTTCAAGGTATTTTTAGTACGTAGTTTTATATCATAAGTATCTATTTAAGAGTTCTTATCTTCGTGTAGTAAGTAATCCGGGTCTAAATGATATTTGATTTATGATATATTGACACAACTCATAATTCTTCCAAATGTTATTTAAAATAATATCAACAATGATTTAACTCTTCAATGTTTTCTTAAGTGACACGCGTAATTTTAACGCCAATAATAAGTAACGTACCTAATTTTATTTAACTTTTTGCCAAATATCTTATGAAGTTCAAGTCACACTCCGGTATCCAAATTATACGTAAATTAGATGCTATAACCCTTTAGAGATTATTTCAAATACTTTTCTAGGAATTTAAATATTTACATTTAATTGTATTTAAACAAAATACTTAGAGACTGTAAAATATAATTGTAAATAATCTATACTCCTTAGTTCGTTGTATATACTTTAAGCTAGGGTTTACGGTGGACAGATGTATTGTGACTACTTGTCTATGGTGTACGGCTTGCGAAGGTTATTTATTGTGGACAGATACTGCTTGGACGACGAGACGAATAAATATTACTTTTTATAAAACAATGCTGTTTTATTTTAACTGCATCATCATCTTCCTGCCCTTATCCCATTTTACTTGGGGTCGGCGCAACAAGGTTTTTTCTTCCATGCTCCTCTATCATACGTCTATTTTGACTTAAAAGATAATAATAATGTTGACCGATTTTAGTCACTAAGGTTAAACGCTCTGCCATTTAGATCATGCTAGAATTTGGTTTACCGCAACATGGTTTATTTGGCGCTTGAATAAAATGATTACTAGAGCGATGTATGTCAATATTCATGAAATTGCAAGAACCAAGAAAGCGGCGGGCGTTAGTTCAGAAAGGACTGAGCGAGCATGAAATCTCTTTAAGCGATTACGAGGTCAATAGTATTCAAAGACAAATAAACTACTGGCCACAATAAGTTTGTCTCTGTCAACATTTTGTGCATGTCTTTACTATACAGTTGGTTAAGGATCCTCATGCCTATGGTTTCTACTACAGCGACTCTTCAAAATAGTCATGCAGTACATATTGATCACTGGTAGGATAAACTCTATAAAGGGACTATAAGAACTACAGGTAATGAAAAAAGTAAATTCACTTATAATTTCCACGTATTTATTACGTGATATCTAAACGACTACCAAAAGTACAAACACCTACAAACAAAAGTGCGCCTTACTCGTTAGCGATAACGTTTAGAACTCGTTGTCGCTGAGCGCGGAGACCCGGCCGGGCGCGGCGCTGGGCCTGGCGCTGGTCACACGAAGTTCACTCTCGGAGGAACTGCCCAGAGAGTCCCCTGCCTCACCGCTCTCCACTCCTGGGAGAAAAAAGGTTGAATAAGTTTTAATATCTTTCATCTTACACGCATCTGACTACCAACATTATGGGAGTGATCACACTTTTCAGCGTGGATCGGCTTGATTAGGTCGGAAACAGGTCTCTCTATAACGCATCAAATTGTAACAATCACTTGATTCTATACAAAATCGACTCAACTGATGCTCCTGTTCCACTTATGACGCTCCTTATGATAATTAGTTGAATATTGCAAGGCAAACACATATTTTTTGTATTGAGACACTAAGAAAAAGAAATTATTTCAACTTCTGCAAGTGCATCTTATTACAATCTTCGTAACTAACCTTCTATGAGATCAGCGAACTCATCATCATCAGCTGTGGCCAGCGTGCGAGTGGCCGGGCGCGGTCGGGAGCGTGACCAACGAGACGGCACGTCTCCACCACCTACATCAACATCAACACATAACAGGGTGAAATAAAAATTTTGTGTTCCTAAAATAACCCTTCGGGAACTGATCTTACTGTCACTGAATATTTAACGGATCTTACCAAATCTACCGATAATTGTAAGTAGGTAATTGTAATAATTAAAGGATTGAATAAATTATTTATAGATTGTACACATAGATACTTACATGATATTTTTTGACGACTCTTCATTTTGTCTATTATACGAGAAATATTTCTGTAGCTGGCATTTCTAACTATCTCAATAGATATTGTAATTTGTAAACATACACGTCAAGACTTTCATTCAATACCATTGAAACCGGTGAAATTTAAACAGTAGACAAAAAACATTATCATTTAAAATGACATATGAATGTGACAGCAATAAAAGCAATGCATGACAAACCGAATGAAGTAGCAGCGGACATCATCCTGCCGTCGGAGCTGGTGCCCGGTCCCCTCCCTGCGTTACAAACAAGTTTATGGAGAAAGATGCTCGTGCTCAAGCTGACATGCTGATATGGACCGACATCATGCTGCTTCAAGGTCAACGTACACTTTTAGGCACTGCAAGACTGGCCGGGCACATCGTTGATCACACCCAACGTGAGCATATAGCTAACAAAAATCGGGGAAATGGCGTTGAGTCGTTGCATATAAGTGCGCATTGACAAAGGTCTTTCTCTGACTCCAAATATTAGCCGTCACTTTTGTACCAACTGTGAATATTGGCCAAACATCTCAAAATATTTGTGCTTCGTTTTTGGAACTGCTTTTATAGTGATGGGTATTATAACAGTTTATAATTTCCAATAACGCTAGTCATTGGCCAACCAAGGGATAAAAAAAGGATCACGCTTTCCTTGTTAATTTAAATTAGCGCTAATGAATTTTGTGATGAAAATGTAACCGTCATAAATAAAATAAATTCTTTGTTAATAAAAACCTTAAGTTTCCTAAAACCGCAGTGTCGTGTTTATGAAAATTGTGAAAAAAAGGGCGTAATTATATGAATGGTGTCCTTAGATACAGAAAACTCTTTTTTGAGACCTTTGTGTGTAAGGTCTCAAAAAAGAGTTTACGTAAGTTTAAGTAAGTTGACTTACTAGATATGGAGAGGTCGCCGAAGCCCTGCTTATCGGAGAAGTCAGAGTCGGAGTGGGAGTCATCCTCGTCACGAATCTCGTCCAGCGAGTCGCGCGCCGCCATGCTGCCAAAAGCACGACGAGCCTCTGCCGCTGCTGCACCTACAGACAGATGAAGTAGATGAAAGAAGACAATCGGAAGTGGTGATTCAAGTCAGTCAAGTTGTTCTCAGTAGCTGCGAAATCAATTGCATGACGTGTGGCGAAATGGCGACCCGCCTTACGACGTGGTTTCCATTCATAAATCAGGCATTAATTTTGGAGATGAAATGCAACTAATTGGAGTGCTCTTACCTGCAGTTTTGATCCTCAGCCTTGTCTTAGGTCTGGTGGCCGGTCTCGGCTGCTTCACTTCACTCAAATCCTTGCCATCATCACTAGAGTCCATGTCATCTATAAATTATACCGTTAAATCATTGATTCTGCTTCCATATACTCGTATTTATCTAAATTCTCTACCATACCAGCACGTACCTGAATCACTCAGTTTCCCGAGAACATCTTCAGCTTCATACTTGTGAATGAGCTGCATGATTGCAGCTTGTTGTTCTTCGGCTGCCTATAAAAAACAGCCGTCACATATCTTAAAATTAACACGAGCTCTGGAAGTTTATGCCAGAACCGTTCTTCCTAGATTGGCAATCTAGTATAATAACTACGATTACCATACACTATGATGGCGAAAACAGAGCATGTCGTTAATAAAATTTGAAATAAATAGGACAGTATCCTCGCGTGGCCTGACGCCTTTTTAGTCTAGTGGTCACAGGCGCGGCTGCTGAGCATGAGTGTCGAGCAAAGTTTTTCTATTAGGAATTTCACAGTAGTAGTCTGGATGTGTAGCCGTTGATGATATTAGGCCTGCCCCCTATTACATGACACTTAAAACATAACTGATGAAATATGGATGTACTATTTGATACACAACTGCCTAACGCCTACCTTTAATCCCACAGGTGTAATTTTATGTAATACCCGCTCGACAAAACTTACAGGCTTTGCTGTCGGCAGAGTGTGTAAAACAGTAACAGACCAGATGCTTACCTCAGCCTGTGCACTCTCGAGCACACTGAGCTGATGCTTTAGCGCCTCTACACAA
Organism: Agrotis puta; assembly: GCA_943136025.2. Classification (NCBI taxonomy): domain Eukaryota; kingdom Metazoa; phylum Arthropoda; class Insecta; order Lepidoptera; family Noctuidae; genus Agrotis; species Agrotis puta. The sequence continues at coordinate 18,718,505 of OW964175.2, read as the reverse complement.
CGGTAACGCAGTACGTACTGGTCCCACAGCTGCTCTATCTCAGTTTCCAGAGCTGTTAGCTCACCTTGGTACGCTGGTCTGCAGATATCAAGAAACATTTTACTACTATATCTGATGGAGCATACGAGGAACGCAATGAATAGAAAGCTGATGACAGACACACGCGAACTACTGCACCTCCCAGAGCCCCAGCTAATGATGATAGTAGGAACAGTCAGGTCTTAGTCTATAAAAACCCTTCGTTGTGCTCAGATGCACAACGAAGGGTTATATACAATACACAACGAACACGAGCAACACACTTTCGATAGTGCTGTAGTGGAAAAGATTCATATGTATAGATAGCAGGTAAATAAATAAATAATAAATAAATAAATATTCCACAACTATCACACAACGCCATCTAGTCCCAAGCTAAGCAGAGCTTGTGTTATGGGTACTAGACAACTGATAAACATACTTATATATTTCTAAATACATACATATAATAGATAAATTACACCCAGGCACAGAACAAATGATCGTGCTCATCACACAAACATTTGTCCTGGCTGGGAATCGAACCCACGACCTCCGGCATAGCAGTCAGGGTCACTAACCACTAGACCAACAGGCCTGTCAAATCAGGTTTCCTCTTGCAAGATGCTCTGAGACTCCTCTACGTATACTCACTTGATCTTCTGCACTGTATGCAGTCTCTTCTCAGCCCTCATCAACTCGGCCCTTTTCCTCTCGAGCTTGGCATCGAGCGCAGCTTCGCTTGCCGCCACGTTATCGATCTGCTCCCGACCAGAAGACACCTTCTCCGTAACGGCATCCAGTGCTCGCCGGAGACTTGCCTCCATGGCGGACATGTCCAGGGGACGGGCGAGGGCTTGCTCGCGTTGTTCCTGACGATATAAAGCTATGGCTTTCGACAGATCTCTTTAAGTTAGACCGTTTATAAAGTAAAATTCTTAGACAGGAAATATGTAGGATGCGATCCAGTCACATCCCATCAAAAAATTTATATTCCTCACCAAATTGTGAAGTCTGTGAGGTTGTGGAAGATATTTACCATGTACTGATGGAATTTGACCGGAATGTACACGAAAGAAATAATTCGATTGGGGAGGAAAGCGAAGTGGAAGCCGGTAACAGCATCGCACATTGGTTCAAGGGCGGAAAAAAGTCCTTTGTTTCAACCTTATTTAAAATGTCTACAATTTGGTACACACATACTAGAATGTTAGTAGAAACAAGTCCTAAAATTAATACGGATAAATAATTATACAGTATTTAATTATATGATGCCAAAGTAGGGTGATCGAGAATTTACAAATTTCGTGCAAAAAATATTGTTATTTCAAGTATGAATAGAACCAAAATACTATAATTATCAACTTTCATTTTTAGTTTAGTCATAAGTTTATTGTGTGTATTAATAAAATAGTAAACATAATGTTATAATATAATGAATAATTACTTGCTATTACATTTTTAGTGAAGAAGGTCATTTGGAACCTTTTGTTTTCAATCATGAGATCATAACTAATCTCCGTTATCGACCGATACGTAATAATATACTTTCGGAGATTAATTAGACCCTATAGATTAAGAATACATTAGTTTTGGCTGCAATAACCTGCGATCTTGGAAATACCAGGTCCTTAACTAATGACGCTCTGTAATTAAGAAAAAGTGCATTATATTAATAAGTGTTTCTAATGAGGGTAATTAACATTTTATCATATCGTGTAAGTATAAATAGCATTGAATGGTAGTTTTAACTTCACTTACAATTATTTTCTCTTACGATAACAGTGTTATTATAGTGATGGATAGCTTTACTATTGTCTATGCCGATTTAGTGGAAATCATAATATCAAGTAATCGTGAGATACATAAATGCCTCGAAAATTTAAAACTTATGTATCCACAGCTTACAGAAAGTGTTTGGAATCAAGTTTATGAAAAGTTAAGCCGTAATTTTCTACCCGTATTTACAAAAAAGTGGCAAACTGCAGCGAGAAATAAAAATGCTTTTATGGCAAAAAATGAACAGTGGCTGAAAAATATTTTTACCGTTGAGACATCTTCGGTGCAGACTGATGTGGTGAATTGTGACAGTAATGTTCCAGGGCCATCAAAACGCTCTCATAGAGGACGACCAGAAAAATCATTTGATGAATGTTGCGATCGAACAAAGCGATATAAAGTTAAAAGATTGTGTGAAAGCGTTCCTGAAGAAATGATTAAGAAAGCTGCCTCTAAGGTACTCGTACAAGAAGAATCATCGGATACTATCAAGTTTACTCCAGAAAAAGCGTTGGCATTATTACTTGATGCATCACTTTCGAAACATCAATATCAAGTACTGAGAAATGCAGCAAAAAGTATTGGTTGTGATATTTTTCCCGATTATCATAAAGTACTTGAAGTAAAAAGGCAATGCTACCCCACGGATATTGATGTAACGGAAAGCTACGCTTGTGTAAGTTTGCAGTCATTACTGGATCACACAACCAGAAGATTATTTGAAGTAATGTCTGAAGACGACCTTACACAGATTAGTGTAAATTCAACGTTTTTACACAAGTGGGGATGTGACGGATCATCAGGTCATGCTGAGTACAAACAGTCATTTATCGACGAAAATGTGTCAGATTCATATATGTTTTTGACATCATTAGTTCCACTGCGTCTGTATGAAAAGGAAAATAAATCTGTTGTGTATTGGACAAATGCAACTCCTTCTTCTACAAGGTGTTGTCGCCCGGTACAATTCCAATTTCAAAAAGAAACTACAGAATCTACGAAAAATGAAATTGCTAGAATGGAGTCTGAAATAGCAAACTTAAATGAAACTGTTATTAGTTTAAAGGAAAAGACTTACAAAGTCTACCATAAACTTGTGTTCACAATGATAGATGGCAAAATAGCGCAGACAGTTACGGACACATCATCATGTGCAGTGTGTTTTATATGCAAGTCAAAGCCATCAGAAATGAATAACCTTGACCAAGTGCGAAATAAAACTGTGGATACGGAGGCTCTCAAGGTCGGTTTATCCCCGCTTCACGCACGGATTAAATTTATGGAATGCATATTACATATTGCGTACAATATGTCATTTACCAGTTGGAGAACGAACGCAACTACCAAACAACAAAAAGATGAAGAGAAGAAAAGAATCCAAAGTGAGCTGTTTCAACGTTTAGGTCTAAAAGTGGATTTTGTAAAGCAAGGAATGGGAACATCTAACGATGGAAATACGTCTAGAAGATTTTTCAATAATGCAGACATTGTAGCTGAAGTCACAAGAGTCGATAAAGAACTTATTCATCGGTTTGGTATAATATTGCAAACAATTAATTCTAGTGCATTAGTTGATTCGGATAAGTTTGGTAGTTATTGTTACGAGACTGCTGAACTATACGTAAGCCTGTACAGCTGGTATAATATGCCAAATACTGTGCATAAAATCTTGCTGCATGGCAAAGAAATAATAAGTGTTGCTGCCTTACCTATTGGGATGTTATCTGAGGAAGCTCAAGAAGCGCGAAATAAAGATTACCGCAATTATAGGTTAGGTCATTCAAGAAAATGTTCTCGTCTATCATGTAATGAAGATGTTATGAATATGCTCTTAGCTACCTCAGATCCCCTTATCAACAGTTTACGTGCAGTACCGAATAAAAAATACTATCCTCTTCACGATGATGCCAAAACTTTATTAGTGGATAGCACCCGACTCTCAATCAATGTCTTCTCTATTTAATATTTAGTTTATTAATATTAATTTATTTAAAAATGCTGATTTAATTATATGAAATTCATGTGAAAAAATTTGATGAATATTTTCATATTAATAAAAAAAAATACGTGTTATATCTTTCTCTTTGTAAACTGGTACATCCATTATATCATTTTAATAAAGTATTATGAAGAAACGCAACGTCTTTTCATTTAAAAATAATATTTTCCGCATGCCCGTACTACCTGCACCACTGTGCATCGTAGCAACACCTTTGTCGAAGGAGGCTGAGAGGTTAGTTAAAGTTCTAATATCAAATTGTGACTATTTTTGAGTGTTTGTGAGTAGTTTTGTGAGTAGAAATTGTCCAGATCTCATAAATGTAAGTAGCATGTTTAGATGTTTTTGTATATTATAGGGTGACCTTATCACTGTGTGATAAAACCCAAAAAAAAAGAGAAATAAAAATCACCTTATTTTCTGCCTCCTTAGCCAATAGATCATAGAGGAAAGCGCCCTGTGCTGTTATATCTGTCGCCAGAGCTCTAGCTTGCTTGATCTCACCCAGCTGAAAGACGCAATTAACAAAATGAACGGTCCATTACTAAGTAGGTATATATTCAGCTATCATGGAGCACTTGAGAAATGAACAATATCTTCTAGAAAAATGTAGTTATAGACACACAGACAGGTTATATCAGTCACATACGCCCTGGTCATGGCGAGTAGTCACTGCAGCTACACCTATCCCAGAAAAAGTATTAAACCTTACCCGGCTGCTAAAGTCATAGGTCATAGGCGTATTCTCTTGTTGGTGTTCATCAGTAGACGGAGACTCCAGAGCTGAGCGCAGCAGGGAAGCCACCTTCATCATCTCCCGCACCGCGTAGCCGTCCGCACCGTACACCCTCTTGCCGTTCAGTTTTATATTAGCGCGGGAATGCTGTTAAGTCAAACCATTTATGAATATCAATAAACCTGATAACTAGCCCAGTCAACGAACAGTTATAGAGGGAAATTAAAAAAAAAAAATGTTTGACTTCGTTACTTTGTTTGAACTAGTTAGTAGTAATGGGTAAGGCGGCGCCAATAGTGAGAAGGGCGACGTCAATAGTGAGTAGGGCGACGCCAAAAACGAGTAGGGCGACGCTCATAATGAGTAAGGCGACGCCAATAATGAGTAGGGCGACGCCAATAACGAGTAGGGCGACGCTCATAATGAGTAGGGCGACGCTCATAATGAGTAGGGCGACGCTCATAATGAGTAAGGTGACGCCAATAGTGAGTAGGGCGACGCCAATAGTGAGTAGGGCGACGCCAATAGTGAGAAGGGCGACGCTCATAATGAGTAAGGCGACGCCAATAGTGAGTAGGGCGACGCCAATAGTGAGTAGGGCGACGCCAATAGTGAGTAGGGCGACGCCAATAGTGAGTAGGGCGACGCTCATAATGAGTAGGGCGACGCCAATAGTGAGTACGGCGACGCCAATAGTGAGTCCGGCGACGCCAATAGTGAGTAGGGCGACGCCTATAGTGAGTAGGGCGACGTCTATACTGAGAAGAGCGACGCCTATAACGAGTAGGGCGACGCCTACAGTGAATAGGCCGACGCCAATAACGAGTAGGGCGACGCTCATAATGAGTAGGGCGACGCCAATAGTGAGTAGGGCGACGCCTATAGTGAGTAGGACGACGCCAATAACGAGTAGGGCGACTCTCATAATGAGTAGGGCGGCGCCAATAGTGAGTAGGGCGACGCCTTTAGTGAGTAGGGCGACGCCTATAGTGAGTAGGGCGACGCCAATAGTGAGTCCGGCGACGCCAATAGTGAGTAGAGCGACGCCAAAAGTGAGTAGGGCGACGCCAATAGTGAGAAGGGCGACGCTCATAATGAGTAGGGCGACGCCAATAGTGAGTAGGGCGACGCCAATAGTGAGTAGGGCGACGCCAATAGTGAGTAGGGCGACGCTCATAATGAGTAGGGCGACGTCAATAGTGAGTACGGCGACGCCAATAGTGAGTCCGGCGACGCCAATAGTGAGTCCGGCGACGCCAATAGTGAGAAGGGCGACGCCAATAACGAGTAGGGCGACAATCATAGTGAGTAGGGCGACGCTCATAGAGAGTAAGGCGACGCCAATAACGAGTAGGGCGACGCCTATAGTGAGTAGGGCGACGCCTATAGTGAGTAGGGCGACGCCTATAGTGAGTAGAGCGACGTCAATAACGAGTAGGGCGACGCCTACAGTGAGTAGGCCGACGCCAATAACGAGTAGGGCGACGCTCATAATGAGTAGGGCGACGCCAATAGTGAGTAGGGCGACGCCTATAGTGAGTAGGGCGACGCCAATAGTGAGTCCGGCGACGCCAATAGTGAGTAGGGCGACGCCAATAGTGAGTAGGGCGACGCCAATAACGAGTACGGCGACGCTCATAATGAGTAGGGCGACGCTCATAATGAGTAAGGCGACGCCAATAGTGAGAAGAGCGACGCTCATAATGAGTAAGGCGACGCCAATAGTGAGTAGAGCGACGCCAAAAGTGAGTAGGGCGACGCCAATAGTGAGAAGGGCGACGCTCATAATGAGTAAGGCGACGCCAATAGTGAGTAGAGCGACGCCAATAGTGAGTAGGGCGACGCCAATAGTGAGAAGGGCGACGCTCATAATGAGTAAGGCGACGCCAATAGTGAGTAGGGCGACGCCAATAGTGAGTCCGGCGACGCCAATAGTGAGTAGGGCGACGCCAATAACGAGTAGGGCGACGCCTATAGTGAGTAGGGCGACGCCTATAGTGAGTAGAGCGACGCCAATAGTGAGAAGGGCGACGCTCATAATGAGTATGGCGACGCCAATAGTGAGTAGAGCGACGCCAATAGTGAGTAGGGCGACGCTCATAATGAGTAAGGCGACGCCAATAGTGAGTCCGGCGACGCCAATAGTGAGAAGGGCGACGCCAATAACGAGTAGGGCGACGCTAATAGTGAGTAGGGTGACGCTCATAGAGAGTAAGGCGACGCCAATAACGAGTAGGGCGACGCCTATAGTGAGTAGGGCGACGCCTATAGTGAGTAGAGCGACGTCAATAACGAGTAGGGCGACGCTCATAATGAGTAGGGCGACGCCAATAGTGAGTAGGGCGACGCCTATAGTGAGTAGGGCGACGCCAATAGTGAGTCCGGCGACGCCAATAGTGAGTAGGGCGACGCCAATAGTGAGTAGGGCGACGCCAATAACGAGTACGGCGACGCTCATAATGAGTAGGGCGACGCTCATAATGAGTAAGGCGACGCCAATAGTGAGAAGAGCGACGCTCATAATGAGTAAGGCGACGCCAATAGTGAGTAGAGCGACGCCAAAAGTGAGTAGGGCGACGCCAATAGTGAGAAGGGCGACGCTCATAATGAGTAAGGCGACGCCAATAGTGAGTAGAGCGACGCCAATAGTGAGTAGGGCGACGCCAATAGTGAGTAGGGCGACGCCAATAACGAGTACTGCGACGCTCATAATGAGTAGGGCGACGCCAATAGTGAGTCCGGCGACGCCAATAGTGAGTAGGGCGACGCCAATAACGAGTAGGGCGACGCTCATAGTGAGTAGGGCGACGCTCATAGAGAGTAAGGCGACGCCAATAACAAGTAGGGCGACGCCTATAGTGAGTAGGGCGACGCCTATAGTGAGTAGAGCGACGCCAATAACGAGTAGTGCGACGCCTACACAGTGAGTAGGCCGACGCCAATAACGAGTAGGGCGACGCTCATAATGAGTAGGGCGACGCCAATAACGAGTAGAGCGACGCCAATAACGAGTAGGGCGACGCTCATAATGAGTAGGGCGACGCCAATAGTGAGAACGGCGACGCCAATAGTGAGTCCGGCGACGCCAATAGTGAGTCCGGCGACGCCAAAAGTTAGAAGGGCGACGCCAATAACGAGTAGGGCGACGCTCATAGTGAGTAGGGCGACGCTCATCGAGAGTAAGGCGACGCTCATAGAGAGTAAGGTGACGCCAATAACGAGTAGGGCGACGCCTATAGTGAGTAGGGCGACGCCTATAGTGAGTAGAGCGACGCCAATAACGAGTAGGGCGACGCCTACAGTGAGTAGGCCGACGCCAATAACGAGTAGGGCGACGCTCATAATGAGTAGGGCGACGCCAATAGTGAGTCCGGCGACGCCAATAGTGAGTCCGGCGACGCCAATAGTGAGTAGGCCGACGCCAATAACGAGTAGGGCGACGCTCATAGTGAGTAGGGCGACGCTCATCGAGAGTAAGGCGACGCTCATAGAGAGTAAGGTGACGCCAATAACGAGTAGGGCGACGCCTATAGTGAGTAGGGCGACGCCTATAGTGAGTAGAGCGACGCCAATAACGAGTAGGGCGACGCCTACAGTGAGTAGGCCGACGCCAATAACGAGTAGGGCGACGCTCATAATGAGTAGGGCGACGCCAATAGTGAGTCCGGCGACGCCAATAGTGAGTCCGGCGACGCCAATAGTGAGTAGGCCGACGCCAATAACGAGTAGGGCGACGCTCATAATGAGTAGGGCGGCGCCAATAGTGAGTAGGGCGACGCCTTTAGTGAGTAGGGCGACGCCAATAGTGAGTCCGGCGACGCCAATAGTGAGTAGGGCGACGCCGACTATGTGTAGGGCGACGCTCATAATGTGTAGTGCGACGCCTTAAATGAGTAGGGCGACGCTAATAGTGAGTAGGGCGACGCCATTAGTGAGTAGGGCGACGCCAATAGTGATTAGGGTGATGCTCATAATGAGCGACGCCAATAGTGAGTAGGGCGACGCCAATAGTGAATAGGGCGACGCCCATAACGAGTAGGGCGACGCCAATAACGAGTACGGCGACCCTCATAATGAGTAGGGCGACGCTCATAATGAGTAAGGCGACGCCAATAGTGAATAGGGCGACGCCAATAATGCGAAGGGCGACGCCTATAGTGGGTAGGGCGACGGCAATAGTGAATAGGGCGACGCCAATAATGAGTAGGGTGACGCCGAGTATGAGTAGGGCGACGCCAATAATGAGTAGGGCGACGCCAGTAATGAGCATGGCGACGCCAATAGTGGGTAGGGCGACGGCAATAGTGAATAGGGCGACGCCAATAATGAGTAGGGTGACGCCGAGTATGAGTAGGGCGACGCTCATAGAGAGTAAGGCGACGCCAATAACGAGTAGGGCGACGCCTATAGTGAGTAGGGCGACGCCTATAGTGAGTAGAGCGACGCTAATAACGAGTAGGGCGACGCCTACAGTGAGTAGGCCGACGCCAATAACGAGTACGGCGACGCTCATAATGAGTAGGGCGACGCCAATAGTGAGTAGGGCGACGCCTATAGTGAGTAGGCCGACGCCAATAACGAGTAGGGCGACGCTCATAATGAGTAGAGCGACGCCAATAGTGAGTAGGGCGACGCCAATAACGAGTACGGCGACGCTCATAATGAGTAGGGCGACGCCAATAGTGAGTAGGGCGACGCCTATAGTGAGTAGGCCGACGCCAATAACGAGTAGGGCGACGCTCATAATGAGTAGAGCGACGCCAATAGTGAGTCCGGCGACGCCAATAGTGAGTAGGGCGACGCCAATAACGAGTAGGGCGACGCCTATAGTGAGTAGGGCGACGCCTATAGTGAGTAGAGCGACGCCAATAACGAGTAGGGCGACGCCTACAGTGAGTAGGCCGACGCCAATAACGAGTAGGGCGACGCTCATAATGAGTAAGGCGACACCAATAGTGAGTAGGGCGACGCCAATAGTGAGTAGGGCGACGCCAATAACGAGTAGGGCGACGCTCATAGTGAGTAGGGCGACGCTCATAGAGAGTAAGGCGACGCCAATAACAAGTAGGGCGACGCCTATAGTGAGTAGGGCGACGCCTATAGTGAGTAGAGCGACGCCAATAACGAGTAGGGCGACGCCTACACAGTGAGTAGGCCGACGCCAATAACGAGTAGGGCGACGCTCATAATGAGTAGGGCGACGCCAATAACGAGTAGAGCGACGCCAATAACGAGTAGGGCGACGCTCATAATGAGTAGGGCGACGCCAATAGTGAGTAGGGCGACGCCAATAGTGAATAGGGCGACGCCCATAACGAGTAGGGCGACGCCAATAACGAGTACGGCGACCCTCATAATGAGTAGGGCGACGCTCATAATGAGTAAGGCGACGCCAATAGTGAATAGGGCGACGCCAATAATGCGAAGGGCGACGCCTATAGTGGGTAGGGCGACGGCAATAGTGAATAGGGCGACGCCAATAATGAGTAGGGTGACGCCGAGTATGAGTAGGGCGACGCCAATAATGAGTAGGGCGACGCCAGTAATGAGCATGGCGACGCCAATAGTGGGTAGGGCGACGGCAATAGTGAATAGGGCGACGCCAATAATGAGTAGGGTGACGCCGAGTATGAGTAGGGCGACGCTCATAGAGAGTAAGGCGACGCCAATAACGAGTAGGGCGACGCCTATAGTGAGTAGGGCGACGCCTATAGTGAGTAGAGCGACGCTAATAACGAGTAGGGCGACGCCTACAGTGAGTAGGCCGACGCCAATAACGAGTACGGCGACGCTCATAATGAGTAGGGCGACGCCAATAGTGAGTAGGGCGACGCCTATAGTGAGTAGGCCGACGCCAATAACGAGTAGGGCGACGCTCATAATGAGTAGAGCGACGCCAATAGTGAGTAGGGCGACGCCAATAACGAGTACGGCGACGCTCATAATGAGTAGGGCGACGCCAATAGTGAGTAGGGCGACGCCTATAGTGAGTAGGCCGACGCCAATAACGAGTAGGGCGACGCTCATAATGAGTAGAGCGACGCCAATAGTGAGTCCGGCGACGCCAATAGTGAGTAGGGCGACGCCAATAACGAGTAGGGCGACGCCTATAGTGAGTAGGGCGACGCCTATAGTGAGTAGAGCGACGCCAATAACGAGTAGGGCGACGCCTACAGTGAGTAGGCCGACGCCAATAACGAGTAGGGCGACGCTCATAATGAGTAAGGCGACACCAATAGTGAGTAGGGCGACGCCAATAGTGAGTAGGGCGACGCCAATAACGAGTAGGGCGACGCTCATAGTGAGTAGGGCGACGCTCATAGAGAGTAAGGCGACGCCAATAACAAGTAGGGCGACGCCTATAGTGAGTAGGGCGACGCCTATAGTGAGTAGAGCGACGCCAATAACGAGTAGGGCGACGCCTACACAGTGAGTAGGCCGACGCCAATAACGAGTAGGGCGACGCTCATAATGAGTAGGGCGACGCCAATAACGAGTAGAGCGACGCCAATAACGAGTAGGGCGACGCTCATAATGAGTAGGGCGACGCCAATAGTGAGTAGGGCGACGCCTATAGTGAGTCCGGCGACGCCAATAGTGAGTCCGGCGACGCCAATAGTGAGTAGGGCGACGCCAATAGTGAGTAGGGCGACGCCAATAACGAGTACGGCGACGCTCATAATGAGTAGGGCGACGCCAATAGTGAGTAGGGCGACGCCTATAGTGAGTAGGCCGACGCCAATAACGAGTAGGGCGACGCTCATAATGAGTAGAGCGACGCCAATAGTGAGTCCGGCGACGCCAATAGTGAGTAGGGCGACGCCAATAACGAGTAGGGCGACGCCTATAGTGAGTAGGGCGACGCCTATAGTGAGTAGAGCGACGCCAATAACGAGTAGGGCGACGCCTACAGTGAGTAGGCCGACGCCAATAACGAGTAGGGCGACGCTCATAATGAGTAAGGCGACACCAATAGTGAGTAGGGCGACGCCAATAGTGAGTAGGGCGACGCCAATAACGAGTAGGGCGACGCTCATAGTGAGTAGGGCGACGCTCATAGAGAGTAAGGCGACGCCAATAACAAGTAGGGCGACGCCTATAGTGAGTAGGGCGACGCCTATAGTGAGTAGAGCGACGCCAATAACGAGTAGGGCGACGCCTACACAGTGAGTAGGCCGACGCCAATAACGAGTAGGGCGACGCTCATAATGAGTAGGGCGACGCCAATAACGAGTAGAGCGACGCCAATAACGAGTAGGGCGACGCTCATAATGAGTAGGGCGACGCCAATAGTGAGTACGGCGACGCCAATAGTGAGTCCGGCGACGCCAATAGTGAGTCCGGCGACGCCAAAAGTTAGAAGGGCGACGCCAATAACGAGTAGGGCGACGCTCATAGTGAGTAGGGCGACGCCAATAGTGAGTCCGGCGACGCCAATAGTGAGTCCGGCGACGCCAATAGTGAGAAGGGCGACGCCAATAACGAGTTGGGCGACGCTCATAGTGAGTAGGGCGACGCTCATAGAGAGTAAGGCGACGCTCACAGAGAGTAAGGCGACGCCAATAACGAGTAGGGCGACGCCTATAGTGAGTAGGGCGACGCCTATAGTGAGTAGGGCGACGTCTATACTGAGTAGAGCGACGCCTATAACGAGTAGGGCGACGCCTACAGTGAATAGGCCGACGCCAATAACGAGTAGGGCGACGCTCATAATGAGTAGGGCGACGCCAATAGTGAGGAGGGCGACGCCTATAGTGAGTAGGACGACGCCAATAACGAGTAGGGCGACGCTCATAATGAGTAGGGCGGCGCCAATAGTGAGTAGGGCGACGCCTTTAGTGAGTAGGGCGACGCCAATAGTGAGTCCGGCGACGCCAATAGTGAGTAGGCCGACGCCAATAACGAGTAGGGCGACGCTCATAATGAGTAGAGCGACGCCAATAGTGAGTAGGGCGACGCCAATAACGAGTACGGCGACGCTCATAATGAGTATGGCGACGCTCATAATGAGTAAGGCGACGCCAATAGTGAGTAGGGCGACGCTCATAATGAGTAAGGCGACGCCAATAGTGAGTAGGGCGACGCCAATAGTGAGTAGGGCGACGCCAATAACGACTAAGGCGACGTTCATAGTGAGTAGGGCGACGCCAATAGTGAGTAGGGCGACGCCAATAGTGAGAAGGGCGACGCTCATAATGAGTAAGGCGACGCCAATAGTGAGTAGGGCGACGCCAATAGTGAGTCCGGCGACGCCAATAGTGAGTAGGGCGACGCCAATAACGAGTAGGGCGACGCCTATAGTGAGTAGGGCGACGCCTATAGTGAGTAGAGCGACGCCAATAACGAGTTGGGCGACGCCTACAGTGAGTAGGCCGACGCCAATAACGAGTAGGGCGACGCTCATAATGAGTAAGGCGACACCAATAGTGAGTAGGGCGACGCCAATAGTGAGTAGGGCGACGCCAATAACGAGTAGGGCGACGCTCATAGTGAGTAGGGCGACGCTCATAGAGAGTAAGGCGACGCCAATAACAAGTAGGGCGACGCCTATAGTGAGTAGGGCGACGCCTATAGTGAGTAGAGCGACGCCAATAACGAGTAGGGCGACGCCTACACAGTGAGTAGGCCGACGCCAATAACGAGTAGGGCGACGCTCATAATGAGTAGGGCGACGCCAATAACGAGTAGAGCGACGCCAATTTCGAGTAGGGCGACGCTCATAATGAGTAGGGCGACGCCAATAGTGAGTACGGCGACGCCAATAGTGAGTCCGGCGACGCCAATAGTGAGTCCGGCGACGCCAAAAGTTAGAAGGGCGATGCCAATAACGAGTAGGGCGACGCTCATAATGAGTAGGGCGACGCCAATAGTGAGTCCGGCGACGCCAATAGTGAGTCCGGCGACGCCAATAGTGAGAAGGGCGACGCCAATAACGAGTTGGGCGACGCTCATAGTGAGTAGGGCGACGCTCATAGAGAGTAAGGCGACGCTCACAGAGAGTAAGGCGACGCCAATAACGAGTAGGGCGACGCCTATAGTGAGTAGGGCGACGTCTATACTGAGTAGAGCGACGCCTATAACGAGTAGGGCGACGCCTACAGTGAGTAGGCCGACGCCAATAACGAGTAGGGCGACGCTCATAATGAGTAGGGCGACGCCAATAGTGAGTAGGGCGACGCCTATAGTGAGTAGGCCGACGCCAATAACGAGTAGGGCGACGCTCATAATGAGTAGGGCGGCGCCAATAGTGAGTAGGGCGACGCCTTTAGTGAGTAGGGCGACGCCAATAGTGAGTCCGGCGACGCCAATAGTGAGTAGGGCGACGCCGACTATGTGTAGGGCGACGCTCATAATGTGTAGTGCGACGCCTTAAATGAGTAGGGCGACGCTAAAAGTGAGTAGGGCGACGCCATTAGTGAGTAGGGCGACGCCAATAGTGAGTAAGGTGATGCTCATAATGAGCGACGCCAATAGTGAGTAGGGCGACGCCAATAGTGAATAGGGCGACGCCCATAACGAGTAGGGCGACGCCAATAACGAGTACGGCGACCCTCATAATGAGTAGGGCGACGCTCATAATGAGTAAGGCGACGCCAATAGTGAATAGGGCGACGCCAATAATGCGAAGGGCGACGCCTATAGTGGGTAGGGCGACGGCAATAGTGAATAGGGCGACGCCAATAATGAGTAGGGTGACGCCGAGTATGAGTAGGGCGACGCCAATAATGAGTAGGGCGACGCCAGTAATGAGCATGGCGACGCCAATAGTGGGTAGGGCGACGGCAATAGTGAATAGGGCGACGCCAATAATGAGTAGGGTGACACCGAGTATGAGTAGGGCGACGCCGACTATGTGTAGGGCGACGCTCATAATGAGTAAGGCGACGCCAATAGTGAGTAGGGCGACGCCAATAATGAGTAGGGCTACGCCAATAATGAGTAGGGCGACGCCTTAAATGAGTAGGGCGACGCCAATAGTGAATAGGGCGACGCTTTAAATGAGTAAGGCGACGCCAATAGTGAATAGGGCGACGCCAGTAATGAGTAGGGCGACGCCAATAGTGGGTAGGGCGACGGCAATAGTGAATAGGGCGACGCCAATAATGAGTAGGGTGACGCCGAGTATGTGTAGGCCGACGCTCATAATGTGTAGTGCAATGCCTTAAATGAGTAGGGCGAGTAGGGCGACGCCATTAGTGAGTAGGGCGACGCCAATAGTGAGTAGGGCGACGGCAATAGTGAGTAGGGCGACGCCAATAATGAGTGGGGCGACGACGACTATGTGTAGGGCGACGCGTTTAATGAGTAGGGCGACGCCAATAGTGCGTAGGGCGACGCCAATAGTGCGTAGGGCGACGCCAATAGTGAGTAGGGCGACGCCGAGTATGAAAAGGACGTCGCTCAAAATGAGAAAAACGACGCCAATAATGAGTAGGGCGACGCTAGTAATGAGTGACGATCCTCGCAGTGACACCCAGACGTTTCTTCCCTCCTTAACAGACACAGGTACCTCCCGAAACTTTCGTGTCCGGTGGGGACCTGCGTCATGCGGTAGGTCAGGACGCCGTGATGCCTATCCAACCACTCCTCAAAGAGGGGTCTTGCCGCCGCTGTTGCGGCGTGCCCGGACCGGACGAGACAGTCGCTCCCTCCATAGTGCCTTGAGATCGAGCCGCAGGTCTTTCCGCCGCTCCTCGACTTGTCGAGGGAGAGGAATATATTTTTAAACTAGCATTTGCCCGCGACTTCGTTCGCGTGGAATAGTGACTTCCAGCAGATGTTTGGTTATACCCACATAGTTCCCGATCTCGCGGGATCTCTTCAAAAATGAAATGTGGAAGATATTCTAAGAAACTCTTCAAAAATCAACATAATGAGCTCTGCGTTTGAATTTAAGATGTATACTCACGTAGGGCATTAGCATTAGCCGTTTTGCCGATCGAAAAAGGCGAAAATGTTATTTTTCCCTTATTTTCCCATCATTCTACTGATTTGAAATTTCAGTTCGAAAGGAAAAAAAGACTGTTTCTCCCTTGACAAATTTTCTATTATTTTAGGCTTTAGAAATTATGAAAGTTTCTTACACCAAGACATTTCTGTATACCACGTTTTTAGTTTTGCCATCCTTTGCAAAAATATAAAGGTATTGTGGTTTCGACACTCTTGAGCACGCAACGTAGAGTTGTCCATGGGAGAAACGGTCTTTTTCAAGATGTACCCCCGCCACTTTTAGCGTTTCAAGGGCAAACGCTAAAGGCTTTATTTATGGTCATTGCAAACGCAGTTTTCAGCGGAAACTGAACTCTTTTGAATTGGAATGGCAAATTAGTTGGAATAATGGGAATAATGACAGTTTCGCCTTTTGCCATCCCAGTCTTAATTACAGACATTCCGTCCTAAATAGGTTATTTGTAACCGTATGCCGTTACATAGTCTTGGTGGATCTAGGTTTCTCATAAGCATCACAGGAGCACCAATTATACAACGAAACCAATTTAAAATATACGAAACAGGACCAGTCCACATAAACTATCATACAACCGACAATACAATTTTTCCACGACGTACTGTCGAAGCGCTCAGCCGATACCCAACCAAATGCGTGTAACGAAACCATAGCGCGACCTATTTTGATCCCAACGCCATCTATCGATCATAGTGACGACTCGGATTATTTATCTGTACTCCGTTCGGGCATTTTCTTTGTACTAAAAGTTTTATTATATTGATATTAGTTTTTTCACACCTTTTTACCATATATTTACTTTTTTCCGATGAGTTAAAACAATAACATGAACCGAACTCGTGTAACGATCGACATCATTGCGCGATCACCGCCATCTATCGAGCATAAGGAACACTCGACATATACTAATAGAATTATCTATACTCCGTTCATCATCTGCCAAGTCTTTTTCCCAACTATATTGAGGTCGGCTTTCAGTCAAACCAGATGCAGCTGGATATCAGTATTTTACATGGAGGGACTGCCTGTCGGACCTCCACAACCCAGTAACTGGGTAATACGATACCCCATGGTAAGACTGGTTGTCAGACTTAGAGCTTCTGACAGTAACGACTGCCAAAGATCTTCAAATGACAGCCGGGACCAACGGCTTTACGTGCTTTCCAAGTGCTTTTTACCCATCCACAGACCAACCTCGGTAAGCGCGGCTTAACCCGTAAAAATATATGTAATAAAAAACTTTTTCAAGAAAAAAATGTAACCGCCTTCAAAAAGAACCACAAAAAAGGTTAAAATAATCTACGAAATAACTTTTATTTCGGAAGTCGATGGCTTTGTTGTTTTTTATTTCATTGTTTTTTTTTTGCCACTGACGTCCGAAATAAAAGTTATTTTCTGTTAAGGAGTTGTACCTTCCATCATCAGCTCAGCTACATAACATGATGATTACCATACGCAAGTACTTAAATCTATATATATAAAAGGAGAACTGACTGACTGACATATCAACGTACAGCCGAAACTACTAGGGCTAGGAATGTGAAATTTTGCACACGGCTTCCTATTATAATGTAGGGGAGCACTAAGAAGGGGTTTTTGGAAATTTAACCTTTAAGGGGGTGAAAAGGGGGATTTAGGAAAGTACGTAAACCACGCGGACGAAGTCGCGGGAAAAGTGCTAGTTACTTCATAAGATTTACGAAAAATGATGGGTGAGCCTATGAATTTGAGAGTTGCCCTCGATTTCTCCAAGATCCAATCATCAGATCCTGATTTGGTGACAATGGGACCACACGGGAAGCACCAGCTTTCAAACAAAAAAAGAATCATGAAAATCGGTTCACCCAGTCGGTCGTAATGCGGTAACAAACATAAAAAAAAACAGTCGAATTGATAACCACCTCCTTTTTTTGAAGTCGGTTAAAAACTATCCTATGTCCTTTCTCAAGTTCCAAACTATGTCTGTACCAAATTTCACACGAATCGGTTCAGTAGTTTAGGCGTGAAGAAAAGACAGACAGACAGACAGACAGAGTTACTTTCGCATTTATAATATTAGTTTGGATAACTCATTTGAAATTCTTTGCATTAAAATTCATTATCGTCATGAGGAACACGAGTTCAATAAGATGCCCGAAGGTACACTTACAAACAGAGCAATGGCGTGTGTGACCAGTGCCACCCGCTGCTCCATGGAGTGCCGGCCGCCGCCCAGCTCCGCATCAGGCTCGACCCTGGCTGCCAGCCAACGGAGACACTCCTCCATCAGCTCCCAGTTAGGAGTCCTGAAGCTCTCCAAAGATATTTGCTTCGGAAAACCCAGGACTCGCATTGCTTCGCTAAAATCTAAACAAAGAAAATTGTTTAATACAGCATGAAATAACATGAGCACTTCCATTAAGCTATAATACTACACGTATTATAGCTGAAGAAACTGTTTGGTTCGAATTGAAAAAAATGTGTTGGATAGCCCATATATCGAGGATGGCTGTAGACTAACCCAGCAGCTGGTGTGGTTACATCAGCTGCTCGGTTAGTCTACAACAATGGGAATAGCAAGTCCCCACTGAGCTATAATTGTACATCATAGTTCAATGCTAGTCCCTACATCTATACATATAATAAATCTGTAGAAGGGGCAATTCTGTACATTGAAAATATTGAAAAAATAGATAGCGGAGGGTGTTGCTGGATCGATACCAAACCCAAATATATGATTAAAAAATTTTTTGTCTGTCTGTCTGTCTGTTTGTGCAGGCATCACGTGAAAACTAACGGTTCGATTTCGATGAAACTTGGTATAATTATTCCTTATTATCATGAGCATAACATAGGATACTTTTTATCCTGGAAAAATACGTAGAAAAAAAAATCTTATTTTTCAGTTTTATTCATAGACGTTGTTCTGTAGAACCGAGAACACACGTTGTCAGAGTTACTCAAAATGGGGAAATAAACCATCCACGCGAAGACCGACATCCGCGCGGACGGAGTCGCGGGCGGACGCTAGTAAAATATAAAGTTTGAAATTCACTTACGAACTCAAGAAAAACGAAAACTATTTATTATTTGATAGAATACTTACTCCTCAAATCCCTGTAAGACATATTGAAAGAAAAGTATGTTCAATATAAAATTATTTACAGTACAGTCTTGACAGGACTTCTGTTTATTTGTCTTTTTATGTTGCTATGACAACGGCATTTACCAAAGAGGATTTTAGAGTTTTTTTAGTACCGTTTCTTACAAGCTGCCAGCTTCAAATAGCCTTAGAAAGCATCAAAGAAGTTTCAATACATATGGTCATAGACTAGGATATTAGGATATTGGACGAGAAATGATTTGAAACAGTTGGAATTTTAACAATTCTATTTATTCATAATTATTTAACTTTATCGGTTTTCATAATCGAAACAGCTTAAAGTGATATTAACTATTATTAATATTTATATTGGCCTAGCGCCTGTATGCACACGTCTACATTTAGTACATCGTAAATATTCACACAAACTACATTTAGTACATCGTAAATATTCACACAAACTACATTTAGTACATCCTAAATGGTAATACATAGTTATTTTTACAATACTATAATATGTTATAAAATAAATTGGAATACCGTTATTCCAATATTAAATTGGGCATACGAAAGATTTATACGTTCCTTAAGTCGTATAAATCTTGTTTGACTGTTAAAATAATTATACAATTCACTCAATAATATAGTTCCTGTGAAATCCGAACACAAATAAAATGCTTCATAAAAGTTTGCTCAACTACTTTTGTCAGGCGCTTTTGAAATAGGCGCACGACGTTTTATCAGACTTTGTTTTTTTATTGTATTAAATAAGCTTTAATACTACGAAGTAAAAAACTCGGATTGCTAAACAACTATATTATATTAACAATACGTAACTATAACAACAGTCAAACTTTACGGCTGAGCTGAACATCTGAGGAAACTGTGTATTTGGACCTTGTTTATGGAGAATTTTCTAACCCTAAATAAAATGCGTGCAGTTATGCACTGAAAACTGTAAATAATTGTACAATAATTTATTTTTTTCCTTTCTAACAATAAAGTCATCATCTTCCTGCCCTTATCCCATTTTACTTGGGGTCGGCGCAACACGTTTTTTTCTTCCATTCTCCTCTATCAAACGTCACAGTATCATTCACTCCTCTGTCTTCCATATCATTCCTTATACAATCCATCCATCCCTTCTTTGGCCTTCCTCTTCCTCTCCATCCATCAACATTCATACTCATCACTCTCTTAGTCACATGAGTGTCATCCCTCCTCATCACATGTCCATACCAAGACAGACGATTCCCTTTAATTTTTTCTGTAACAGGCGCCACTTTCAAACTTCCCCTTATAAACTCATTCCTTACTTTATCCATTCTTGTCACTCCACACATCCATCTTAACATTCTCATCTCCGCTACATGCAAACGTTTCTCATCCAACTTTTTCACAGCCCAGCATTCCGATCCATACAATACAACAGGTCTAATCACGGATTTGTATATTTTCCCCTTTAACTTGAGGGGCATCCGTGGGTCGCAAGTTGTTCCGGTGACCTGTCGCCATTTCATCCATCCCGAGTTAATCCGGTGTGTTATGTCCCGGTCGACATCGCCATCTCCTTGGACAAGCGACCCGAGGTACCGAAAGTCGGAACAGACTGGTATGGGCGTTCCGGCAAGTGTAATGGGCACAGGACTGGAGAGACCGCCAAAATCGCAAAACAAATATTCGGTTTTGGTTCTGCTCAATTTCAGGCCAACGTTCTCCAACAATAAAGTGCTTTTCCAAAATCACTTCCATAGACAACACTCTTTAAGAAGATGGACAAAAACAAATTGTCTGCGGTTTGTCATTGATAAGGTCCACGGTAAATTTTCAATTTAATTTCTAGTTCCTCAGAGTCCAGTAACAGTCAAGCCGTGCATGCCCAATTTAATAGAAAAATCATAAGTCTATAGTGGGCGGTTGTCTCATGGCGCGCTTCAGGGACTCCTCGCGTTTAACAGCGACACGCATGCGAGCTGCTTTCAGGTGTCTGGAAAGAAAGAGTAAAAAAAACATTTGAAGGATAATACTTAAAGTAGTTAACCCTTAACCACCTGACCCCTATATCAGTAACGTAACCACCTGCGCGCGGTCACAGTGACCGCATCGAAAACACATGAGTTATCTCAGGATATTAAGGTTTTATTATAAGAATAAATTAATAATATTCTGTAATATACAGGGTGTCCCAAAACTCAACGTCAAGCCGAAACGGGGTGACAGGATTGATCATAACCATCACGAGAAAAATCTGAAAAAAAATCTATCCCATGCAGTTTGAAAATTATGGGCATTTTAAGAAAAACCTAGAAATTTGATCAAACTGTACCATTTTTCGGTTATTGTGGTTATTCTTTTTTATTTTTGTTCATTTGAACTTTGGAAACGTAATCCTTAATAACATTTCTAGAATCCCAATAAAAAATAATGACACAATTGCCTCAAGTTTCCGAAAATTGAGACTATTTGTTAAACTACGAATTTAAAATTTTCTAGATTCGTCGACTTTGACAGGCCCTCCTATAAAAAAAATGTACTAGAGTGCCTTGGCAAGTGGCATTAAAAGTTGGCGCATTTAATCAGAATTCTAAAATGGTACAATACTTGTTAGTTCCATACAATAGAAAAGAGAAAAAAAATTAAAACCTCAAGTAACCCGATTTTTGCTATCACGTTTTACTCAGTTAAAATGTTTTTAATTCGCACAAGCTCTAGGTAGGTTCTTAATTTTAAGACAAAATGATGAGAGAGATGGATAATGGGTATGGGTACGCATTTCGCAGTGCAAGTAAGAGATTTCCTTGACCAGGAATATCCGGGAAGGTGGATTGGACGTTCAGGCACTATCTTGTGGCCCGCCCGTTCACCAGATTTAAATCCCCTGGATTTTTTCTATTGGGGAGTTCTCAAAGAAAAAGTTTACTCAAAGCCCATTGATCACGTAGCCGACCTGCGTGAACGCATTTCTCAAGCAGCTGAGGCGATCAACTCTCGAAGATATGCCCGACTTATAAGTAGATCTTTTTTAAGAAGATGTAGGGCTTGTATTGAGGCTGATGGTAAACAATTTGAACATTTATTGTAATAAAAATGTTTTTTCTCTATCTGACTTTTAGTCCAACAAACCTAATTATTTTACTAACTTTTTTTCACTTTGGTATAAGTGGCGTCACTATCTGTCTCGCTCACTCATGACAAACATACCCATTATCTATCTCTCTCATCATTTTGTCTTATTAAAATTAAGAACCTACCTACAGCTTGTGCGAATTAAAAACATTTTAACTGAGTAAAATGTGATAGCAAAATTCGGGTTACTTGAGGTTTTAATTTTTTTACTCTTTTCTATTGTATGGAACTAACAAGTATTGTACCATTTTAGAATTCTGATTAAATGCGCCAACTTTTAATGCCACTTGCCAAGGCACTCTAGTACATTTTTTAGGGTTCCGTAGTTAACTAGGAACCCTTATAGTTTCGCCATGTCTGTCTGTCTGTCTGTCTGTCCGTCCTCGCTTAATCTCTGTGACCGTTAGCACTAGAAAGCTGAAATTTGGTACCAATATGTATATCAATCACGCCGACAAAGTGCAAAAATAAAAATTGGAAAAAAATGTTTTTTTAGGGTAGCCCCCCTATATGTAAAATAGAAAGTGATTTTTTTTTTAATTTCAACCCTAACGTGTGATATATCGTTGGATAGGTATTTAAAAATGAATAGGGGTTTACTAAGATCATTTTTTGATGATGTCAATAGTTTCGCAAATAATCGCTCCTAAAGTCAAAAACAATGTGTCCCCCCCCCTCTAACTTTTGAACCATAAGTTTAGAAAATATGAAAAAAATCTGGAAAGTAGAACTTTATAAGGACTTTCTAGGAAAATTATTTTGAACTTGATGGAAAGAACAGTTTTTGTGCAAAAAAAACAAGAAGGTGGTACAAAATTCCTGGACTAAGTTTGTAGTATAATCAATTTATTTAAGTTTAAAAAAAGGCTATTTGTTAACACTTATTGTAACGGACGGGAAACTACGGAACCCTACACTGAGCGTGGCCTGACACGCTCTTGGCCGGTTTTTTTATAGGAGGGCCTGTCAAAGTCGACGAATCTAGAAAATTTTAAATTCGTAGTTTAACAAATAGTCTCAATTCTCGGAAACTTGAGGCAATTGTGTCATTATTTTTTATTGGGATTCTAGAAATGTTATTAAGGATTACGTTTCCAAAGTTCAAATGAACAAAAATAAAAAAGAATAACCACAATAACCGAAAAATGGTACAGTTTGATCACATTTCTAGGTTTTTCTTAAAATGCCCATAATTTTCAAACTGCATGGGATAGATTTTTTTTCACATTTTTCTCGTGATGGTTATGATCAATCCTGTCACCCCGTTTCGGCTTGACGTTGAGTTTTGGGACACCCTGTATATTAAATTATTTATTTAAGTGGAAAAAGAAACAATAATAAAACATGTTCTTCTCATAAATGTGAACAATTAAATTGGTGGCACATTTTAACTAAAAATATAACTATGATTACATAATGAGATGTATCAACATAAGGACAAAATATTATATCAAATTTGAACTTTCTTTAAAGAATCTAATAACATTTGAATGAGATAAAAAAATAAAGTTTAAAAAAGAATCAAAACTTCGATAAAATTGCAGAGGGTAAAGTCTGACAATTTTTCACGACAATTTTTGCACATTTTGATAGAACATTCCTCACAGATTGTTTTTTTACAGATAAAAGATACATGAAATCTTTTTCATTTCTTCTTGGGAACACAAGTTAAACACGTTTTACGTGTTTCAAGAGTCCAGAAACAGTAGGCAATACGTCTCGTCTAGAAGATGACACTTGTAGGCAGTCATCAGATTCATAGTCTTCTAAAATTTTAGAAACTTCCAAATTCTCAGGTTCTACATCACTGCAACTCTCATCAACCACATCTCTAACCATTTCACAACTTTTTCGTTGTTTACATCCATTTTTACGCAAAAACAATAATCATGAATGTAATACACAAAAATCACACAACTACCTGCACGCGGTCACCATGACCGCTAGCAAAATATTTTTACTCACCGAAGCCAAACGCGTGAACGTAGATCCTTGCCTAGCGCACACACGACGCTAAAGCACCAACAGAAAAGGTACACAGACGCACACTAACATGCGAAAACGGATTTCGACGAAATTCAAATTCAAAAATATGTTGCGGTCACCATGACCGCTGGCAGGTGGTTAAGGGTTAAACAAAAAAAAAAATTAAATGTATAACTTCTTGATTTCATAATTTCAGCACAAGTTAGCCTACAAATAAAACTATGATTTAGGGTCATTAAACATGAGGCATTGGTTGTGGGACGATTTGATTATGAGCAGAGCGAACATGGCCAGAAATAAACGAAAATAGAGGTTTGCATCAACTCTACTACTGAGCCAAGAGCAACCAAGATCGCCATTGAAAAAAGAACTCCAAAATGTTGACTTGTCCAAATGATAACTTAGAGCTGGCTGTCTGCCTTTTTCACATAAAGAGAAGTCTGGCAATCCTGGGATTCAAATCCCAATAATATTTCATTATTGTAATGAAATATGCTACTCATATACCAATTCATTAGGGTCTATCCTTACACATTATATGAATTTTTCTCTGACCCACACTATCCCACAGCCTGGGCAAAGTTCTCTCTAAAGTGTTTCCAAAAGTTCTTGTCCTGCATCACCTTAAACCAGCCCTTACGTTTTCTTTTTCATATTCTTTTAAACATCGCCCCACACTAGGAATTTCTCCTGTATTGTGATTGCATTTACAAACATAGAAACTGACATACACAAACACTCAGACCCGGGACAAGTACTTGCAGATCATACAAATATTTGTTCCGTGCGGGGATCGAACCCACGACATGCTGCGCAACATTCAATCACTCAGCCACTGTGCCAACTGTGGCGTCACATTAAATAGCTATTTCCCATACCTTTGTCTAATCCTCTCAACAGTTTCAGGAGCTGGTTCCTTCTTGGCGATGGCAGCGTCACGGATCATAGCTCGAAGCTTCTGCATGCAATCAGCTAGGTTCAACTGCTGCGACCGAGTTGTGTCCGACCTGATGATCAAGTAGCCTTCTCTTGATAGTTTGTTTTCATACTGGAATTATTGAGCAGAAACATTATTCACTCTTATTCCAACTTCTAAGGCTGAATAAAACAGTAAAATTAAAGAGAAGGGATTAAATGACAGTTACATCACAACAGAGGAAAATAATGTGTTTTACAGTCCCCAAATTAACATGGCATGTAGTAATTAGACAATACTGATGCTGTAGTGACATACCAGTTCTAACATTCTTGATTTGATGTCTGGATGTAGCCAGTCTGCCTCACTGAGTTTGAACCTGAGGTCCACCTTGGTATGTACCTGAAAATTATAAATCAAAATAGTTATTTATACTTTTTACTGCTCTTTTTTTACTTTTACCACTTTTACCTTAATGTTTTTATCCACTTCCAAAAACTTGAAGCACGAAGGAATCTGCACAATGCTTTTAAGTTAATGTCTTCTTATTTATATTCTACAGGTCCATTATTGTGATATAAATAATAATTATTGATACTTTACCTTATTGACATTCTGTCCTCCAGGTCCAGAGCTAGCACTGTACTTTATTTCTAGTTTTTCGATTGGTATGAATCCCGAGAACTTCTCATTCGGGTCAGCTGGTTGCTGCAACAATTAAATTTAGGTTATTTTTATGGGATACAATACTTTTTATAGAATATATCAATTAAATGTTAAGATTACTTACAAACGCTGGCGTAGTAAGCTTCAAGGAGCTATTTGGATACAGAGTTTCTAAGGAAATTGAACTCTTATATGCCATGGGCCTCTTCAACAATGTTGTATATGATGCCGACTGCACCACTTTGCGCAAAGCATTAAAACGTAGCGATGCAAAAGCCATGATTGCTTCTGGTAATCAATGCTAAATTAACATCAATTACACAGATTTTAGTTCATTATTTACTCGAAATAACTCAACATTCAAGACATAACCTCCAATTTCAATAAACCTAACGTCAGTGTCAGGTCTTTCTGTCTGTCATGCAAAACTGTCAAATATCATTCGTCTTTTGATTTTCTAGAGCAAAGACGCAAGTCATACAGCCACTTTAAAAAGTTTCAGATGCATTCTTCTTTATTATTTTGTAACTTATTCGTAACACTACTAAGGCGTGGCCTTCGTGCATCGTAAGCGTGTTTATCCATCGTTGCAAAGTTACATTGAGTACCTTTATTTTTTGCAGGCCTACAATTATTATGAAGAATCAATAAATGAAAAGCTTCTTACGATTTTCTTTTAAAATTAAACAGATTCGGGTAGGTTGACCTGCTGGCGTCTCGTCTGTACCTACTATCTGTAAAAACATGAATCCTCTGTTAATTCAGAGTCTTTAAAAATAGGTACCAAGTTTTATGTTTTTTAAACCTAACAAAATTGCTAGATAGTTTTAGTTATATCCAGAAAAACAAGAAGCATATAATGCGCGCGCATGTTCCGCTCCAGATAATTTAATTAGGATCCCGTTCCGCTTAGCAACGCCCTCTCACGTTTCTAGAGAATATTTAGACAGAACAGCCAGAACGAGATCTAAAAAACTATTACCGTTCATTCATATTTTAATAATTTATGGTAATCATTTATCATTTTGAAAGTTCGAAGTCGGTACCTACTTGTATTTCTTATTTTCATAATTATAATTTAACCAGTAACAAATCTTTCAGAATAAAGTTACATAAAAATGCAAATTAGAAAAAAATACTATTCTAATGAGCGAGACCTGACTTTAATAAAAAATAAAATGAAGAGACTTTCAAATTAGCTCCAAAGAGGAAGTTTATGGTGCAAAACTCAAAAAGAAATCTTAAATCTTTGTCTCAATACATTCCATATATATTAATACAATAATTATTACATAAAAATACAACTAATCGCTATACTTTAAACGGAAGATATAATATGAGAATACCCGTCATCGGGGGTCTCTAAAGGCGCAACAGAAACCCAAAACTTTTTGTTGAAGATTTTGCCAGCACCAACCAGAGTACTTACTATACTCCGTCGGTGCTCAGAAGTTCCCTTTCCTTCTGGGTGAGCTCGCTCTATCTTATGTCTCATCTTTTGTTCTCGGCTACACTGAGGCTAAGAGTATACCCACTTTTATTACATGTGAAAATAAAAAAATATGTGTGGCACTCTAGGAACTGCCGCGGTAAAGCTATTGCATAGCATTTTCAACTTATCCAATTATTATTATTTATTTAATTTATGAAAAATAAAGAAAAATTTCGCCTACCGCGAATATTTAACGAGAATATCATCCCATCCTTGCTCTATAGGAAGTTACTCAACTAATTAGGCTATGGTCAGCCATCAAGTAAAATGTCAAGAAAAAAAAATCATTAATTTAAATTTTATTCATTGACATTGACATGATAGATGTGACAGTGTTAGGTTTATTTTCGTTACGGAAGTTCTTGATTCGACTCAAAGTCCGCGATAAAAGCTATGCAATAGCTTAACATTTCTTTGAGAAAATGCTAGTGACCACATCTAGTTAATTCTATTCACTACAATCCTTATTACATTCTTTTAACATTGTGTAATCAATGTTAAAATAATAAGTATTTTTCTGGTTTTACGATGTTTTTTAAAAAAAGTGCCTCACACAAGGAAGGTTTGGGTGATTACCCAAACCCGGAAAAACTACTTTAGGTCATACAAATATTTGTTCCGTGCTGGGATCGAACCCGCGACACATTGCGCAGCAGTCGATCGCTCAGCCACTGCGCTAACCATGCCGTCAAAAGTAAGAGAAATTAAAAATAAGTTAAAAAGACTACCAAAGTAGTGCAGTGCAAAATGTCTTTTTTTTTATCGTGGTAAAATCATCAAATGATTCCTCCCACCTAGGGCAGGGTGGGAGGGACTGTCAGACTTGTACTGACTAAAATCCACGGTGTCCTTCAATAGCCCTTTACGTACTAGGGTCACGGTAATCCCTTGGTCCCGCGACCCCAGCAGGCTTTGGCCCTCTACAGGCCCCGTCACTATGCTGACACTCTTTAAGGCGCGCGTGGAACACAACGCGCCGTCGACCCGGGCATGGTCCATGGTCGGACAGCGAGTCGCCCATTACTCGCTGCCCGCATGCCCGCGCCTACGGTGGCCGGAGATCGTCCTGCGACGAGTGCAAAATGTCTTGGGATAAAGTTGTCCACCAGTACCTACGTTTTCTTTATCTAGTGTTCCGACGGCTAACCGTGTCGATTCTTCACCATACACAGTCGATGTGGATTATTATTAGCAATTAACTATCGACTAATTAATCAATGCGCGAGGCGTCAAAGAATTTTTTACTAAGAAGATAAGTGTACGGCACAATCATCTTACTAATTGATTTAAATTGCACTGTTGGCCCACACTCGTATAAGCAGCATGCTATTTCAAGCATAGCTACAATTACGATCTTTATTACTTTAGTATGTGATTGAAAGATTTATTGGTAAAAAGTTACGAGGTAACTCGGGTAACAAACATAAAAATAATGCATACTGTCGAATGGAGAATCTCCTCCATTTCTGAAGTCGGTTAAAAAAGGCACAATACAAATAAAAAATGTTGTTATATGTATTACTCAAGTTTGGTCTGCAGACTGGGGTTGTTCACGCCGATGACATCTGGTTGTCAAGGGTGGCATGACAGTTCGGAGAGGAATGGAGGTGTCAATTATTTTATTTAGTTTTGGTAGTCTCTCCGACCATACCTCTCCTGATTTTTATTGCAGCCAAAAGATGTATCACTTGTTGGAGGAATGGTGAAGTAAGGTAGGACATCACACAAGCAAGTAATGGCGCATGGTCTCAGGACGCTAAAGCAAAAACTTGAAGTTTATTACGCCACCAATTAACTTGACATAAAATCTCGCACGTAGTGCTCACAAAACTTGCGTTTACAATAGATACGCTACTGCTTTCATCAATTATGATAATGCAGCGCTGAGGAGCACACGCGACAGCGCGCCAGCGGCTTTCCTAATTCCGAGGCTTAACGATGCTTGTCATCGTAAATTCGTTGTTTATATCGATTTTAATTGCATGAGATTTGTCGTCAATGTGTTAATTCGCAAGAAATTAGAAGAGTTTTGCAAGTCACGAATAACTACATTTGCCCACTTTGTTTCTAGATTTCTAATTATCGGCAGCGAGAAAGTGTGTTATGTTGTGGTGATTTTTGTTATTATTATTGACAATGATAAACCTGATCGTCATTTTAGATTTTGTATCAATTGTCTGACTGCATGTGTAGTCACGTTTTGAACACTGAAAATGGCAAAGTAGTTATAACTTCCTTTAAGATATTGTTGCCTTGCGGCTGTAAACACATTTGTACTAACTTGCCTTCAACAATTATGACTGAAGCTGTATAACGGTTCTGTAATGGACGATAAACTTTCAGTGGAAGTTGTAAACTGAAATTTATCTTATGGAACCGTGCGCCAACGCAAGCGAGATAACCGTATTAGAATATAAAACGAGTACCTAACAAACAAATATAATTCATTTAAACATTGTAATTTGTAAGCCATCTCTCCGCTTTCCAAGCACAGAAACATTTCTATGAATCATATAATAAGTCAAAATGAAAGCGCATAATGAAATTAAAATTGTGAACATTAAACATTCTTAATTAAATCGCTCACATACCGAAATTGCGGCGTCTTCACGCTCTTGTTGGTTGGCCTACAATAAACAGGCAAATAGCTTGACATCTGAAAATGTTCTCACCACCCCTTTATTCACCTGATGCAGTTTGTTTCCTCGAGGTGAGGAAGGCCAAGTTACGCTGGTGTTGTAATTACTGAGAAACGAGAACATTTTACAAGTTTAACGGGAGCAGCAGTAGAGGTAATTGGTGTCTGATGAAGACGTCTTGTGTGTCCCGCTACGCTTTCGGTAGTATATTTATTGCTTATTTTTGTTACTCGCAAATGAGATCGGGTACATTGTTCGGTAATGAACTGCATTTTTATGAGTCGTTTTTATTTTATACGACTGTTACATAATAGTGATATTGACACGCATGTTGTAGAACCTGGACTAGAAACACTGGAATCGATCAATTTCAGAGGTTTATTGTTCAAGAACGACCGTACCCTTTTCGGCATGACGTGACTCAACGTTAATTCATCAACATCACCTGCTGTAGATTTTGCATGTGTTAGGTCATGAACTCATGACAAGAACTCTACAAAAGTAATTGCGTGTGATCCAATTAGTTTTTACTGCCCTTGTTAAGACATTTTGTTATTTATGGCATCAGTGCCTTATTCTATTTCCCTCTATTGATCGTCTTGTTACCTCTTACGTACTCTTTTTACATTGATACGAATCAAAACACCTACACCAAACTCTAAATCAAGTAATCAGCTTTCAGTAGCATAGTTTTATTTTCACCAGTTCCCGTTGTTTGAGTTGTGAATATCTATTCGTTTTAGTGTATAGGGTTTCATAACAATTCCATTTTTCCCAGGCTTCGGGTGAAACAATGTGTAATGAGACCTCACATAGGTCAGTAATAGCGACGGCTATATTTTTCAACAATCGACGCATTAGCAAATGTTTTATGGTTGATGAACTTTCTTATGCGTTCTTGATTTTGGAGTTCGAAAGTTTTAATACTATTTGGACTATTCTAATTAAAATAATTTAATTAAGATTTGGCAGAAACGGAGTATTAATTTATGCGAGAAGGTTTTTATTAAGAATACTCGTACATAACAAACATGCATACACTAGGTATGTAATTGGACTTAGTGGTACCTCAATCAAAATTCAGAGCCGTATAAAATAATGATAGACTGCATGACTGTAAAATCTATTCTTATATCTGTGTGTTAAGGTTTTACGAGCAAATTCCCACCAAATCATAAGTATGCATCAGCTAGTATGGGACGGACAAAAACGATGTCTACCAAAGGAACCTCTCATAACAGATTCACCAGGAAGATATGCCCGTACTTATTCAAAAACTCCTCATTGTTTCATGACTAACAAGTCGGAAAACAGCGATGAGAAACATCATACATCTTCCACCAGGCTGCAGACTGATAGACGTCAATTACACACAGCCGCTGACATACAAATGATATCCCTCGCGTCATTCTCAATGGAAACAATAACAGATTGCGTAATTAGCGCCTTTCTCTACTTACAACTGCTTATTGTTCTGCTCCGAGACGTGTGGCGTCTAATTGATGACATTTGCATGATCATGGCTGCAGAATGATGTTTAGTGACTGTAATACGAGCTGTTGAATTGAGCATGCGATTGAAACCTAGAGAGGATTTAAGAGAAAGGTGAATTATTGGTAAATTATCAAATGTCAGACGGTCACGACTCCTTGACTTGTAACCTTTGCCTTACAATGTTTGCACTAAACAAAATTTACTTCCTGTATCTTGATCACTAACTACACATGGGAAATACCTTTTGAAAAGGCAGGTGTAGGTCTGTCGGCATCTTCAATATAAATTCACTACTGCTAGCTAGCTAGACATAGGCACCTTTAAGTAAGCAATAGCAATTAGCCCTGAGCTTTCTGCATCGAGTAGAATCAACACCACTCTCCCCAAGTATCTTCAGTTTATCTTGTCGGTTTATGACTTGTTAGTGACGCACAAATATTGGCAACGGAATCCCATGTTTTGCCATCAAAAACGATTGCAATTGTTAGCCATAAATTCTCACTTACTGCCAACACATTGTCGCCTCCTTAATCGCCGGCCTGATTCCATCCTCGCGTTGTTCTCTCATATCACCAGACATCGGCGCTGCGCCTGCGTGTTATCCCGCGATCTTTCCGCTCAACGCTGCGATCCGATTGTATCGCACGCGCAAAATTAACGCACTGCGCTAGAAATCGCCGGATCAAGCAGAGATTTGTATAATTTGTTCGTAAAAATAATTTATTGTTATTTTATCTTTACGGAGTTGGACAAGTGGGTCAGTGGTGGCTGCCGATCGTCTAGATTCAAAACATTAAAGAGTCAGAAATAGTTATAGTAGATTATTATTGCATTTTCTGTTTAGAAATTTTGGAGTAGATAATGTAGTATTGATTGCAATATATTAGCATAATTTCCAACGACTACCTAGTTGTTTTATGAAAAGACAAATGGAAAACGTAACTGTAATCTTAATTCACGTGCACTATAGGTACCTACGTTTAATTTGGAACATATTTTTTTTCTGGCGTGATATTACTAATGAGCGCGCGACCACTTATAAAATACAGACCATAGACCATTAATTTCGATTTAATGAAAAGGTGCGATGTCTGAAATCCGAAGACGGTCGGTGACGCGAGCATAGAGCATGAACGTGACGATTGATGGCCGATCGTCGCTGATTTATACCACGACGAGTACGGCTGAGGAATTCACCGTAATGTTCCAAGATACGGAGCATCCCAGGAATCTGCGCGTACGTGGAGAGATTTTTTGAATCATTGCATTATTTTTTATTTCCGGTACTGCCACAGAAATAACTTATTAAGACAAGCTAGTAGCTTAAGATAATATGTTACTCGGGCCAAGCATAAAAACTCGAAGGTTCAGAAAAACAGGCCAAAAATTAATTTAAACATTTGTAAAGAGACAAAACCCAGGAATTTCACTATTTCTATTTAACACAGCTTTCATTTATCATTCAGATAACCTTTGCCCAAACACGAACTGAAATTCAACACTAACACAGACAACAATATTAGCCAAGTCGAACCCGTCAAGCCTCTCGGAGTGTGCCGCTAGCTACAACATCGCCCCATATGTTCCGCATAACATAGTAGTAGGCAAATTGCACGAGGCATATCTGACGCTGGCCCTAAACAAGCACGCTCCATCGAGCTCGTGTCCGCAGTGATGCCAGATGTGCTTCAATGGACCTCTAATGGGTTGTTACGGCGGAATAAGGAGTTTTTGCAAGACGGTTACAAGTTAGGTGTAGTTTCTTGGACTAAGTTCAGAGCTAGGCATTCGCATTTTGTGTGCAACTTTGTGTAGGTGTTGCTATGCCCCTGAGCCTCTAACGGTTTATATCGTCAGGTTCTAGATTCCAGTTCTGTTATCCTAGATCTGTTTCTAATATCTTAACCCCACATATTATATCCATAACTGGTTTGTAGTCTGGATTAACTGGTTGGTTTACGCGATTAAATCCGGATTCAGATCTGAAGATCTCAAATCGATGAAGCTATCTTCCGTATCTCTATGCACTGATGAACACTTTTTTCTTTATCTTCAATTAGCAATTACAGTTAACGATAAACACGTATAATTACCTCGTAGACCACAGCCGACGCTTAGGGTGCAGTTTCCCATATTACAGAATACATCGGCAAGGTAGTGTAAACTGCAGATATTTGCGGTCATTCCCGCTAGGTTAGCTAACCGCTACCGCTGGCAGCTGACAGCTGGACTACCGTTTATCTTGAGATACTGTTCTAGTTGGCTACTAATAAGTTGGGCCAGTAAATTAATATTGAGTACATGTTACAAGCCAAGCTGTGCCATAGTAAAAGTCAACGGCCGACTTAAATTCTTAAATACAAGACATACGACGATTATATGTATATTTTTCCCATTTCAGTGTAAGTAGGTATTATTATTGGTTTATTGTCATCGCTTGTTCTACTTATTTAGCAAGACGAACAAGGAAAACGCGACATCCAAGCAGGAATGTAGCGTTATATGGAATAACTCATAAATGTGGTTTTACTGAGGTGTGGAGTGGGTTAGGCACATCATTACTATGTTGTGACCTGGCTCTAGTGGGTAGACCTAGGAGTGCCCGCTATAAACTAGGTGTGACCCGCGACTGTGCTCGTCATGTCACAGTCTGTAAGTTATGGAAGCTTTTTTTTTTAGCTTAGTTAAATCATCGAATGAGTCCTCTTACCCAGGGCAGGGCGGGAGGGACTGTCAGACTTGTACTTACTAAAATCCACCGTGCCTTCAATAGCCCTTTACGTACCGGGGTCACGGTAATTCATTAGTCCCGCGACCAAGGTATGGAAGCTAGACACAATTTACATAAAATTTAATCAATAAAATAAATCAGGTACAATACAACTGGTTCTGTATAATAAGTAGATAGAAGTAAACTTGATCCCATGTTTTAAGGGAAAAAGAAGCAAGTAATGACCACTAATAGCTATTATTTATTGACTGAACTTTATACAATTTTCTTTTATTATTCATTCCGGTTTTCCTTATTTATCGAAAACAGAAGTGAAACCGTCAAAGAGATTTTGCTCTCACAAAGACTGTTATACCACTTACTTACCACTAAACAAATGCAAATAGTATCCACGACTTTCCAAGCCACTTGCCGTCAAACAACCATTTTACAATAAGCGGCAGAAGTTTCGAGTAACCAATATTATTTACTTGAAATCAAAAAGATTTTAATGTTAACGTACTGTCGAAAGATGAATGACATTTTCAGGTCGACATTTTGTAAAACGGTGCTGTGAAACCGATTGAAA
The DNA here is from genome assembly GCA_943136025.2 of Agrotis puta. Classification (NCBI taxonomy): domain Eukaryota; kingdom Metazoa; phylum Arthropoda; class Insecta; order Lepidoptera; family Noctuidae; genus Agrotis; species Agrotis puta. The sequence continues at coordinate 18,684,307 of OW964175.2, read as the reverse complement.
CCTAATTTACTTCTTGGCTTTAGACACGCACGTTTCATTTGCCAAATTAAAAAAAAAAAAACACAGTGTAGATTTTGGGCTACGTGACCAAAACAAATTAATTTTAGTTAATGGTTAGTCGAGGGACCGTAAAGGGATTCTAACAAGAATATGATTTTTCAAATCCATGAAAAGTAGTTGTAGGTAGGACTGGTTGGTATTACCAGTATCTCTAAGTAGTCTGTGGTATTACTTACCAACCGCTACCAACTTACTGAAACTTCTTAGTTTCTCAAGGACATAACTAAATAATTTTAATTATATAAAAAAAAAACTTCACAGAACTTCCAAACCGTTGTGATTGTTAAGATGAATTTATTAAGGCAACTCACTAAACTCTAGCACAGTCATCTTATTAGCATCATATGAATTAACAGATTAATATTCATCTAATAAAGCTGTGAAAGTACACTTTTGAGTATTATTTTTTAAACTCTCTAATCGTAAATAATTTTAAAGTTTATGCGCGTTTATAAACCGTTAATAACTTAATTACTGTACCAAGACTACTCTTCCTAATTTATGATTATTAATAATATCATTAAAACTAGAATAATGATGAGCCTTTTTGATTTGAACTTTCACGGGCAAAATCTTAGTGCTAAAGCTCGTCAACTATTGGTTGATGTCATTCGCTCGAAATCATACTGGAATCTTATTGGAGCAGCTTCTAACGGTGCTTCCGCAGCTGCATTCACTCGCGTCCCTGCCGCCGCACGCTAAGCGCCATCTTCAAACCGGTCAGTCCGCCGCGAACTACCGTGGGGGTAACGTTGTTGTTGCAACGATTCACGTAATTTATTTACACCGGACCAAACCGTACCGGTATACACTATTATACATATAAATTAGCTATTATAATTAAAAATCAGTGTCAAGTTAATTGATGAAGTGCTAGACTGTATCTGCTGTTCGCGAATATAGTGCAACCTGTGATTTGATCTCGCGATCTCCGTGGCTGCATTTCTTTGGTGGTGTGAGTTTGCTGAAGTGTAAAAAGGTAAGTTTTTATGTTATTATCGGTAGAATGTGCCGGTCGGGTGGCCGGGCAGGCAGCCGGGCGCGCCGCTGGGGGAGCGACTCCCGCGAATCGATTGTCCCGTCATGGGATGGGTAGGTATAGCTACGCACAGCGGCACAGGGACCGACCGGGAGCTCTAGGGCTGCGCACTCACACCCTCGCTCTGTCGTGCCCGCAGCTCGCTGTATTGTCGTTTCATGTGGTGATCTTGAACTAGTACAGGCTGCTAGAAGCGGCGCGCCGGTTTTGTTATGTATATGAATTATTTATAAACATTCTGCTGTACATCGCTGTTGTTTTTTCAGCTGCACTCAGGTGGTTAAAGTTATCTACGTGGATGAACTCCACAACACTTAGATCTGATGATTCATACTACCCACAATTTTGTTATTAACATATCTTTATTGGAATCTCATGTAGGTACCTACCTATTCAAGTCAAATACCTGATATTAATGTTGAAGGATTAATTGTTATCCTCTTTTAGAAATGAGAGCATTTTAGCCAGGCTACGAAGTTGAACCTTTGTAATTTGACTGATCAAGATCTGCCTAGCCAGGCTCTTTTTTAGGTGGTAAAATCATCAAGCGAATCCTCCCGCCCTATGTGGAGCTGTAGGGACTGTCAGACTCGCACTGCCTAAAATTCGGCGTGTTGCCCTTTACGTTCTAGGGCCGTAAAGGACAACACGGTTAATTTTATAGTAGTAGTTACCCGTTTTCACTGATCCGGGACCTGCTAAGTCAGGCCTAAAAACCGTACAGTTATTTGCGGAGCCTGCATCGATTCTAACAATCAGTCTATGGAGTTTTTCCACACATTTCGACACATTGTTTCCGTACTGTTCAAGGAAATCACTCACATCCTGACTAAATTAAATATTCATAGGTAGGAGCAATATTGAACTGAATTGTTTTTTTCCTTCCTGATATAATTAATTCCTTATTTTGAATAGATTTACAGGAAAATTAGAGATTAATTAATAAACCGTAGAGCTGGGGTAACGAACACAATTAGTTGCAAATAAATCTGAAAAATACCTTATTTAAAGCATATCGGTTTAATAATCATCATCTTCCTCCCTTCCTGCATTTATACAGGTAATTAGCTTCGGCGCAACACGTTTTCTTTTACCATTCTCCCCTGGCCGACGTCACGACATTATTTGCTCCTTTTTATCAGGGAAATCTTACTTTTAATATTTTGTGCATATCTTTCTCAAGTTTTTAAGTAACCGACGACTTCTGCCTTACTGATGTACTGGTACTGATGGCGCTTTGCCGTCTTGTAGTCCGCTGTTGGAAACGGGTCTCAAATTGTGCATTTCTTATAGTTTATGTTAATGTTGTGTTGTTCTTTTCTTACGTTGCAGAATATGCACTTGAGAATCCGTTCAAACTCGATTTCCGAGAATTCTCGACTGTGATCGTTAGCATCTACTATCCAGATGTCCAAATCGTTTATCAACATTTGTAAACAGCCTTGTTATAGGTACGAGAAGGTGAATGTTCTTTTTGTTTTTTTTTTCAGGTCGGACTTACTGAACGCATAAGATATTCTTTTTTTTCCTGCTGTTTCCAGAAAGAAGCCAGTCTTTAAGGGGCCTTTTACAGTCCACTAGCGCCGCCAATCGAAAAAATGTCATAACTCGTAAATAGAATCAAAATCTCTCTTTATATCGTGCATTCTAAACATAAACGGCCGTTTTTGTTACAAATGCACGATTTAGCTAAACAGCTATATTTCAAGTGTTGACAATGTGTTATAAAATTACGTTATTGCCTTTTCTACAGTAATTACAGACCACATTTTTGATTCTATTTACAAGTTATGACATTTTTTCGATTGGCGGCGCTAGTGGACTGTAAAAGGCCCCTTAAAGACTGGCTTCTTTCTGGAAACAGCAGGAAAAAAAGAATATCTTATGCGTTCAGTAAGTCCGACCTGAAAAAAAAAACAAAAAGAACATTCACCTTCTCGTACCTATAACAAGGCTGTTTACAAATGTTGATAAACGATTTGGACATCTGGATAGTAGATGCTAACGATCACAGTCGAGAATTCTCGGAAATCGAGTTTGAACGGATTCTCAAGTGCATATTCTGCAACGTAAGAAAAGAACAACACAACATTAACATAAACTATAAGAAATGCACAATTTGAGACCCGTTTCCAACAGCGGACTACAAGACGGCAAAGCGCCATCAGTACCTATATGGTAGACATCCCAACCTTACATACAAAGTGTTTTGCCAACACTTATCACGTACAGCTAAGAATTGGAATTCCCTGTCAGAGTCTGTATTTCCTGATAGCCACAACCTTGGGGTCTATAAGTCAAGAGTGAATAGGTTACTTCTCCGCAAGCATACTCCACCGTCGACCCCATCTTTGCTTACCATTAGGCGAGATAGTGGTCAGACGCGAGCCTGTAGCTAAATAAATAACTTAGGTGGTTGATTCAAGAATTGTTGAAACGAGAATTTGGAAAGAGACATAGGTTGCCAAGATTCGCAGTGTGATCATCATGTAAAACATTGTAAGTATCATGACGATAATGAGATCGAACTGTTACAAGACTGTTACAAAAAGCCCTTCAGCTTTTTGTAATTGACAGATCAAAATCGAGCAAGGTCCGCTTGTCCGACGAATTCAGAAACAGTTTGAAATAACATACTCAAATTATAATGAGCTTCCAACGTGAAAGTATATGGATTACCCGCAGTGAATAATGAGTTTAATAACCGCGCACAAGTATTAATCATAATAATATATACCGATGAATATTTATAGAACGTCTACAATCTACATGTCTGTGCCTTATTTGTATGTTATTTCTATACTTTCAGTTTTGAATTATTCATATTTAATGTGACGACATGACATTACATCTTATTTGTTGTTTTCAGTAGAGGTATAAGGACCAGGGGGTCTCGGAATTTTCGAGTCGGGACCATTCTTTAATGAGGCAATTGTTAATTCATAAGAAGCTTCGGCTGAAGCTACGGGTTTCGTGCTTAGGTGGTAGTACCGTGTCTCAAACGTTGATTCAGTTTGGTAAAGTAATTTTTAACCAGTCGAATTCCAATTTTATCTCCGCGTTTTGTCTAGAATGGCCATTGGCTACTGAGATTAGAATGTCACTTGATGTCGTAAAAGTAAACGAGCGTAATACAAACAATATTTGTCAAGATCGGCTTTTGTATGCATATTGCTTCAATGCATATGACAATGCACAAGTCTGATAGTATTTTGATTGAATGAGTAACTAACTGTTACGACTGACGAACATGACAAAGAATAGAAGAACAGAATGATATAATGAACATACAATTTATTTGCCTGTTGAATTCAGTGCAACATAACAAAATAATATCTCTCGTCTTCTGGAGTGCATCTATGTCTTTATCTACATCATGTTTTACCACTTCAAAACTGATTTCTGGTCTTTTCCAGTCCATTGTATTATTGTAAAATTTTAAACACACCTTGATGTGAGGGTGATTCACGATGGCTTTCTCGCATATCATTGTAGAACATCACAAACGTCATCTATGCATGAATGATCCAGCTCGGAGGACCATCGAATCTTACTCGTCAATACTGACCAATCCGACCTGAATTTCAAATATCCACTGAGCTATCAAAATTGCAATCTCCAAGAATTCTAATGTTCGCTTACAGAAACATTTCCGTTGACGTGACTACAACTTAGTAACAAAGATGCCACATTTTTATTAAATTACCGTTGCGTGTTCACAAATTATTTGAACAGACACGAAATGGCTGAGGAGACTAATAAATGGCCAGAGAAATTGAGCTCGGATCTAGCCTGTGTGATTTACGGGCGACGAGCGCACGCGCAGAATCAGACCGCGGCGCGTGAGCATGTCCTCCTGCGTTGTATCAAGTGTCCATCTGACTTGTTCACACCTCATTACCGTCGCGTGTCCTCTTACATTTGATGCGACAATTCACAATAGTTTTCATGTCCACTTGCAAAGAATTAGTGATGACAAAACGAGTGTTGACAGTTCCAATTAATCTGAGGTAATTACTGACAAATTCAAATTGTTGGTGATCGTAACGATTAGATTTGATGACAAATTGAGTAATTAGATTAAGACGAGCGTGATGTATGAGGCTGATCGTGACTGTTTCGTATTTATATAGATGACTAGTCACATAAATATTAAACCTCAATAAATAAAAGACTTTTAGCACATAATAAAACGTACAATTTCCCGTACAAAGAGCTTTCTTTGTGATAGACACACACAGTAAAGTAAATATTGAATCAATTCCAAAGCAATTTGCTCTAAACTTTCAACATGGAGTCGCACTACGTTAGCGAGCTCACGGCTCCATGTCTGGCTTGAATCAATAGAGGATACCAACTTAGTCTAGACGCCATATATTTAAGACAAGTTCCGTTTGCAGTCGCTTTCTCTTACTATGATATAAATGCAAACCATCTAACTTAACTATCTTTTGTGAGTACCTAATAAAAATGAGAGGAATTATTTTAAGATCTGCGAATTTTATGGAAAGAAGATTTGATTTAAAATCATCTTAATATGATAAGCCCAAAATTAATGAGTATAGTATCCATTATTTATGATATTACAAGTCAAATGATCAACATCACATGGAGTAGCGAAATCGGAAGAGAGGATGACTGGAAAAAATCTTCTCGCGATCACCGTTTGTGCTCATTAAAATTGTGCTTAATAATGATACGAGTCATCACTTTAACTATATTATTTGCAAGGAGAAAGTTACGTTACAATTTGAAATAAATGTTTAATATTAAAGAATGCGTTCGAACATCATTGCTATACTTTCCCAAATCCGTGATAGACACGGCATCGTGCCGACTTTCCAACGGCTGCGATGCTATCTGTTTCATAATAAAAAACTTTTTTACAAAAAAAAAACCGACTACCAAAAATACAAACGCCCCACCTAAAACCACTAAAAAGAGAAAAATAAACTACTATTTATCTATTTCAGAAAACAAAAATGCACGTATTTTTCAAACGAATTAAATAAAAAACTTATTACCTACCAATTCTAAATCAACTTACTATATTATTTTATTTAAAAAACAAGATATTATGTATTTACAAACAACCTATAATGATTTATTTACAAAATTACAATGTGACCATTCTTGTCTAAACCTAATTAGCTATAAATTTAATTATAATATTTTTATAATGTTGTGTGCTAGGCACCTACTGATCTGTTTGAAGTCGGTGCCAAGCCAAATAGGTATTCGATAGGATACGCACGTCTAGCCCCGTCACGCCATCACGCTACATCCTAATCACACCAAATCACCCTGCGCTTGCGACCGAACGCGCGATCGTGGGTCGGCAAGTCTTCAGCGATTCAACCCAAACGGGCAGGCACGAGCAGGCAGTCTTTGACGGTCGTCTTGAATGCAATTAAGTTTTGATGCGTTATAGTGCTGTTGATAAATTTTGTATTTTTGATAGTCGCTTACGTGTTCGTAGGTTGCTATTTGTTTATTGATAAAAATATTAGATGTTTTTAATTACAACCCTGTGTGTATTATATTACTAAGTATTATTGTTCTCTTTATTTTTGGCTTGGCACCGACTTCAAACAGATCAGTAGGTGCCTAGCACACAACATTATAAAAATATTATAATTAAATTTATAGCTAATTAGGTTTAGACAAGAATGGTCACATTGTAATTTTGTAAATAAATCATTATAGGTTGTTTGTAAATACATAATATCTTGTTTTTTAAATAAAATAATATAGTAAGTTGATTTAGAATTGGTAGGTAATAAGTTTTTTATTTAATTCGTTTGAAAAATACGTGCATTTTTGTTTTCTGAAATAGATAAATAGTAGTTTATTTTTCTCTTTTTAGTGGTTTTAGGTGGGGCGTTTGTATTTTTGGTAGTCGGTTTTTTTTTTGTAAAAAAGTTTTTTATTTTTCCATTTTTTGTATAAATTATCGTAGGTACGTATGTATTCGGGCACGCCGCAATCGCGGCGGTAAGACCCCTCTTTGAGGAGTGGCTAGATAGGCGTCACGGCGTCCTGACCTACCGCATGACGTAGGTCCTCACCGGACACGGAAGTTCCGGGAGGTTCCTGTGTCTGATAGGGAGGGAAGAAACGCCTGGGTGTCACCACTGCGAGGATCGTCCGGAGGACACGGTGGAGCATACGGTGCAGGACTGCCCCGCTTGGGCAGAGCACCGCCGTGTCCTCACGACGGCGATAGGCGGAGACCTCTCGCGCCCGGCATTGGTCGAGGCCATGCTGCGGGGCGAGACGGAGTGGGAAGCGGTCGCCTCCTTCTGCGAAGCAGTCATGCTTGCGAAGGAGGAGGCGGGCCGCGTGAGGGAGAGGACAGCGTCCTCCCTCCACCCTAGCCCAGTGGTAGACGCCTACGGCGTCGGACGTCGCAAGACGATCTCCGGCCACCGTAGGCGCGGGCATGCGGGCGGCGAGTAATGGGCGATTCGCAGCCCGACCATGGACCATGCCCGGGTCGACGGAGCGTTGTGTTCCACGCGCGCCTCAAGGAGTGTCAGCATAGTGACGGGGCCTGTAGAGGGCCATAGCCTGCCGGAGTCGCGGGACTTGCCCATTACCGTGACCCCGGTACGTAAAGGGCTAGTGAAGGACACCGTGGATTTTAGTCAGTACAAGTCTGACAGTCCCTCCCGTCCTGCCTTGGGTGGGAGGACTCATTTGATGATTTTACCACGATAAAAAAAAAGGTACGTATGAAGTAAGTTCACTTTGTCATTTTCTTTTAGTTACATTTAGTAATTTATAAAACCCTCTGTCTTGATACCCCATCTGATCAGTAGGTTGTTTTTTTTTCTATTTTTATTAGTGTAAATATCGTAGGTGAACTACGTCATATAACTTGAGTTATTATTCTGACTTTGATTTTCATCATATCATCATCATATCATCATAAATCTTTATTTATCTCCACATCAATAAATTACAGGCACTAGTTAACTTGTACAATGTTACATAGAGAAAGGTGTCTGAAATAGGAAGATCCTGTGTTACAGATCACCTCACCAAATTAGATAGGACATTTCAACAATAGTTAAGTTATGATCTCACTTGAGATATGAAGACTGTAGTTATTTACAAGACAGTTAAATATAAAACGAAAATAAGGCTTTTAACCGTTAAGGAACCTTCCAGATTCCATCATCAGATCCTGACATGGTGACAATGGGTGCTCCCATTGTCACCATGTATACTCTTTCTAACCTCGGGAGTATACTCTTTCCAATGAAAAAATATTTTTGAAAATCGGTCAACAATTGACTAGACTTACTTCTGAAGTTATTTTTCACTTTTTTTTTGTGTTTTTAAAGTCGGTTTTATTTTTGCAAAAAAGTTTTTTTTATTTCTCAATTATTTTTATTAGTTGTAATATCCTATACAAATATTTGCTATGCATTTATTTTACATTGTAATAGGCTTATCCCCAATAAAATGAAACTTAACATACCAAACTGTCGAAATATGGGTATACTGTACACATCTGCGTACCCCCTCAGAGCATACAGGCGTGATGTTATGTTATGATGTTGTGTAAACAATAAACATCCAAGCGATTGCAGCAATCACGACAGATTTGCTGTCTATTATTGAAGAGTTCCGTTCCATATCTCCGAAGTTCGTGATCAGATCATCACAATATTTCTATGGGACCAACTTGGAAGTATACCCTTTCAAACAAAAAAAGAATTTTTCAAATCGGTTCAGGCGTCTTCGCATAATCGGTGAACATACATAAAAAAAAAAAAAAAAAAAAAAATACATACAGTCGAATAGAGAACCTCCTCCTTTTTGGAAGTCGGTTAAAAATGAGGCTCATTTAGCTCGAGCAACAGATATGTGGCCATTTCAGTAATTAAGTGCGCTTTGGTTTTAATTATTCTGTAACGCGGACACCGGAACGTGTATCCGAACGTAGCCGCTATGCTTCATGTTCTTAATTCCAAATTCAGAATGTTTAAAACGGCTTTCAGTGATTCTTGAGTGAATTTCCTGTATTGCAGTAAATAAATTTAATAATGTAATAAAATACATGAATCTTTATCTTTTGAAACTCGTATTTGTATCGGTAGAGAACTCGGAACTCATTCATCCCTGAATAAGTTATTTGATAACAAGCTATAAGTCGTGCATAGTGCATGCTACAGACGAATTCAGTCATCAGCACAATAACTTAAACTCACCTATCAGTTCGTTTGTCTGATAAGGTTCTCAATCCGAATTATTTGTTTAGTATTTTTCATCTCGAAGTTTTCCCACCGTGGCCGACATATTGATATCTACTGATAACGTATCGGCGGTATCAGTTCATCTGCTACGTCGGTTATTAGCATTTTCGAGAGCCTTTCGTATCAATACAGTCGGGCATTTGTCAGTCGATGGATAGTGTCAACAATGAGGTTAGCTTATCTTACTTTTTGGGAATTTCGCGGGGTGATTCAATGGCGATTCATTTAGAGTATAACTATTGTATTTTTTCGGTGAACTATGAAGACATTGACATGGAACTATGACAAACATGAAGGCATTATCCAGCAGAGGGAGCCAAGATTGACAAACTAATAACGTCATGATATATCACATAAAATTATAGTGAAGTCACATTTGGGCGCCGAATTTCCTCTGCTCATCAATAAGCGACGTTAAAGCATCAAGCATGTCATGGAATGGTCCTATGCTCCAACAGGCGACAATGCCCCGTGATTACAGCCAGACATCCGTCCATTGTTGTCACATTACTTGGGTATGCAAGGCTGCGGCCCTGCTGACAAGCATACGGGGACCATGTGAAAATTGTGGGCAGAATTTATAAACTAATAGAAACAAGTATGTTTCGTATTGAGACCAGATTTTTTTGGTCATTAGATTCTTTTGATGATTTAATCAGTTATTAACAGTTTTGGGCAGTTCTTCATAACGTACCCTTATTGTAGTTTAACGACTCTGGTATAGGCCTTACTCTACATTTATTCCATCTTACGCAAAACCCCACTTCCTGCTTCCAGTTTGGAAGGAAATTATTACAGTTCTGCTGCTTTCTCCATTCTCCTATTGCTTTTATGTCGAGCTAGTTCCCGTCCAAAAACGTTGGTCTACAAGCTACATACCTCAGCACCGGTTCTACTAACTTTTGTACCTACCATCTCTTGTCTAGCTCTTGCTTCATTCATGTCCATGTGTCATGTGTATCGGTCAGAATCTCAACATTGTTTTCATCGTTTTCTTAACGTTTACTTATATGTGCAAAATTATTACCATTATAAAAAAATGGCGCCTGATCTCACCTATCTTCACTTTTAAAATTATTGCGTTATCAATAAAGTAAATCCCTTCTTCCTTTGAGATATACCCAATCATGCTGACCTCGGCAATGGATTTGACTACTTCTGTAAATTAAGATTATGATAATGTCTAAATCCTCGTGAAACGTTTATTAAGTGATAAACACGCATCAAGATAACATCGTCCCGTATTAAGTTCGTATGCATCACCTGTATTCGTATACGTTTTTAATTCAGGCATTATGTGTGGCGTCTATCATTTAGCTTAATTTGGTCAAGATAAGCTGATTTATTATGTTAATTGCGTAAGAAAGTTAATCCATTCTTTGGTTATCTGTTCATCAGTGTATGTAGTGAACATTCTTTGGACATAGTATAGTATTTTTAAATGTAAGGGGAGCCTTTTTATGAGCTAAGTATGCAGTCGCTTATCTTTTATGATTTCTTCATGTAACTTGGAATATCTGCATAAATGCGTTCAACTCGTCATTAGAATTTCATTGGAATATCCATTAAAAAAATTTAAAAGCAGATCAGCAAATTGAATGCAAAACAATACAAGAATACTTTTAAGCAAATCAACTAACAGCAAAAGATCTATTTCAGCAAAGATCTTGTCTGCTAATGCAGATACTGGAGATGCACTATCTGATATACAAATAGAGGTTATATTCGAGTGGCAAGTGTGTTGTATGCTTAGTTGTTTACTCAAGTGAGACGCGTCGCCATTACATTCGTGTTGTGCATACACTATGGTATCGTATCTTCCCGTTTAGTCACTAATGAAGTGTTGGAAATCGTCGTTAATTAATGCATGAGGAAGATACTGATGTGTAATATTGGAGGAATTGGATTTGTAGCAGACAGTTTTATAGCGTGCTTGCTTTATGTTACTGGTTTACGTTGCTCGAGATGAATTTTGAAATGGTGAAAAGATTTCGATAACGTTTTCTTCAAGAAGTAACTGTGCGTAATTGATTGATTAGTCCAATCATTTAGTCACAAGTTCTGTTGTACCTTCTCTTAGCCGTAAAAAACTCGGGACAACCATTGCGGATCCTCAGATCAAAGACTTTTTACTTCATCCGTATTTTTTATCGAAGCTCTATTAAATACAGAAACTGGCAGTCTTTGCGTGAATCGTGACGAATCCTCCATCTACGGAGTTTAAAATCGATCCAACGCAGATAATAACAATACTTTATCTGGATAATCGCAATAGAATATGTTAAAAAGTAAAACAAAGCGTTGCGGCTGGCAACACTGATTGGTGCAATGGAGTTTAATTTTAGCACAAGACGATGGCCCTGGATCGTGTGGTTTTCCTTTTACGGATGCCATCTCGTATGCTCTTGTTTATTTATTTATTGGACGAATGCATTGCTACAGGATTTAGACAAAATTGAATCTACTGTCTTAAAAAAATATGTGTGGGCAATGGATATTTTATGATACCCCGATGTTCTCCTAATTGTTTTTTGGGTTTTTATTTGCCACACAACAATGAAAGAGATAGAAACAAATGCACTCACATTACATAAAAATAATAGTTTAATCTAGATATAATGAGACGAATATTCTATTAAAAAAAATAGTGTACCAAAACAATCCATTGGCAGTTTTGCAGAACAAGCCAGTCAATTTACTTGTCATTGAAATGTGCCTTCCATACCATATGGCCAAGTAAAAAAAAAACATACAAAACAGAACACTTGTGTCGCCCTAATCTTGCATCTTGGTGAGACCACAATGGCGTGTTGAGTATGAATACCTTCATTGTAATGCCGAACTTGCTCGTGAGACGGGATGGGAAGGGAAGAGACAGGACATGCTTTTAAATGTTGAGCCGGACAAAAAAATGATAAATGAACTTTTGAAACTTGTGTGTGTATGTATCCGAATTGATTCATCATTTGAAAGATGGATTTTGATCCTTTTTCGTAGGTACCAATATTGAAGACCTAGACGAGCTACTAGACAATGATAAAAGTACCGACATTAATTTAATGATAAAGTGAGACCAATAAAGATAACAACTTCTGTGCCAACATTGATTGCATTGCTTTCATTTTCAAAGAATAGCAAATTGGTGGGTATGCAAACCAAAAATGCCAAACAATTTCGCTAAGGGATTTAGAATTTAAAGCTTGAATAAATGAACATGGAGTAGCTCTCGCTGGCCGTCAATAAACATAAAAAAACATAACCTTTAACAGTGCAACTTGAAGCCTTTGCAGAAGCTACGTACTAGATGAAAGAACTGTTGATACAAACGAATGTCAACTAAACAAACAATCTGAACGCAACAAGCGTCTAATGAACTATTGTGGCCCACAAACCATAAACTACCACATTTTATGTGGCAGACATGGTTTACGACCTTCGTGACGATCGCTTTATGATGATAATCGACACGACAACATGTCCGACCTTTCAAACTGCTCTCGTTTCGTTCAGAAATTTCCATTTTTTTGCTTATTTCGTTCAAAAACTTCCGCATTTTGGTGGTAACAAGCGAAAGTTCATAAATCATCTCCGCAGTTTCACTTACTTTAGAAGCTGTATTATCGGATTTGTTTTCGACCACATTTAATTAATGGATTTAGTGTAAATTAGAAATTGGAATTTCTATTTGTAGTGATCGAGATTATTGAACCTTTCTTGTTTGATCTAATTTTAATGTTCGAGGCGCAACTTTTACATAGTTTTACAATATTTTTTTATTAGAGATGGAGCGTTCTCCCTCTCCTCAAAAACAAGTCATAATTACCGAATCATACACTTTCCAATACCCATAGTAAAATAAATTACCACATGCGTCCATGAGTCCTAAAAGGCATCATAATTAAGTGTAAGGAAGTGCAACAATAGTACACCATCCGTTATGGAAAAAAAATGTTTGTCCAAATGCGTCTGGCATACGTAAACGCGTGTCGATTCGGACGGCGGTGTCAAGGTCATGGGCGCATGCGTGCCGCGCCTCCCCGCCGCTGTGCCGCAGACCCGCACTCAGTATCGAACATTTTATTTTTATAACACAGCTGCAGACGACTGATTTTATTATTAGGTACTTAGATGCATTTTTAGTTAGTCATCTGCAATTTTGGGCATGAAATTCTGATCCTTTTAAAGCTTCTGTTGCACATATGAGGAGTCACTTTTGATTTACAGACGAATGAATCACGCAAAAATACTGAAATTGTAAGCTTCAGTTCAATTCTGGCATTGTAAAAATTCTATTCAATTCGTTCCGAAATTTAAAACCACAACTTGATTATTTTTTTATTACTTTCACATGTTTCTATTGTTATTCCAAATGACAACTAGTTGTAAAAGTCATAAAAATTAACGCTGCGCTGTGGCAGCCGATACAAAAGGTTATAATGGTGAAAAAGCTATTAATCTATTTTATAACTCGGACCTATCCTAACTAGACTGGCGTTATGATGAAACGAAATTAAATGGCGATGTTTCGATCTGGAATAGAATGCATCGAGAAGGAATGCACGAGCTCGACGATATTTGACATGGAAGTTATTAAACTGGTTCGAAAGTGGTTTTTTGAAACAGCTGTTGTTCTGGTCAAGTTGTCGGATGATGGGAAAATCGAAGTCTTTTCATACGATTCTTGTAATAGTGTCATATTAATCATTTATTGATTTACATAAATGAACATGACTTCCGTTCACTTCTTTCATTTCTTTTATAGTTTTATTAGTCCCTCATCATTTTGTCGGTTAAATTTTATTCAAAACTTTAAAATCACACTTCTTGTCATTAAAAAATCTAATTCTCCCCTACATGGGTATTATTTAATCACATTAAAAAGGACCAAAACAAGATGGAATCTGTCATCAACAGCCATAGTTAAGTCAATCTAATTTGTCGACACACGCCCGGAACAGTCACGCTTAACGTTAATTAGAGTTAATTAGACAGACACCATGTCTGTTTAGATTCCTTTTATTTTAAACATGATTTGTTTGGAGATGGTTAACTCGGTTGGGTTAGTGATTTGTTTTCGGTTCTATTTGTAGATTGAACTGTTCTAGGGTTTAGGTGTATGTTAAACTATGTAGTTAACATTACTTGAAATAACGGTTCCAAACTGGTAAGATTAAACTGTACTTTCTTGCATTTATCTATTTTTTATGCATAAGCAAAATGAAAAGACCAGAAATCTTACGAAGACTGGTAATAATTAATCCAGAAATATGTTTTGTTAGATTACCACGTTATTTTTTGTTTCTGTGTGTAACAAGCGAGACGGCAGATGGTGTCACGCGCCGCTTCCTCGACGCTCCACGAGGCTGCGCCCGAACTGGTCACTCGCTGAGATTTTGGACTGTTTTTCTTTATTGCAATGAATGGTCAAACATTACTCATTCTGCTAATGCTTCGGTGCAAAAACTACATATTCTCTAGCCTGGGCGTTTTCTTTGGTCTACAAATAGAAACTACCCTAAGCAATAAAACAACACACTTGTTGTTTATTGCAGGCGATCAAAATGAAATACGGCATACCACCATTTGTGCGGGATGGTTGCTTGCTTTCCTAATCGTCTTGCCGCCACTATTTTCTAATTACTTCACATATTTCCGCTCACACTTCGCGTAGGCCACTTCCCAAGACAGTGAAACAGTAGAACGATGAATATGCGGCGCGTAAGGCGGATCGGACCTCAAGTTATAATTACTATTAGTTATTAAAAATAAATCTATCAAGGAGTGCATCTTTTCCTCGTTCACCCGTTATGAGTGAACCGAACCGGGTCGTCGAACCGTGCTAACGGCGCCGGCGCACATTCGCGTGATCGCTTCACACTCACGCGAAGGGACAACACTATACGATGCTAACACATCAATGGAATATGCTAAGTGTTATGTTTCGCATGGAAGATGAAATGGAGCTAAATTATGAAAAGTTTTCTTTCTCCAAAAAGCAGGTTGGTGACCGCGAAGGCTTCTCGCACTGGTGACCGGGCTCTGTTGACCGTCAATATTTGGTAGGTAATTTCACGCATGCTGTTTTTTTATTACTCATAAAAAGAAGTAAAAAAACCTCTTGATGATTTTAAAGCAAAATAATTTAAGTACCAAAAAAAAACCGGTTTTAATAAAATGGCGATCAAAATGAAGTAGAACGGAAGTAAACAGAAAGAAATGTGTTTTATTTCTCAGAATGAGTGTTTTCGCTGCTAGACCGTAAAAAAAAGACCAATGGCAAATATAAATTTCCTTTTCCGAAGAAATAAAATAGATTGCAAGTAGGTTAGACATGCAAACATGATTCACATAACAGTTAAATGCCGAACACAAAGAGTTGCGACTTTCACTGCTCTCAGATACATTCTTACAATTCATGGTTCATCATTAATATCGTATCGATATTATTTAAAAATCATCTTAGCAAAACAGATTTATATTTCCTGTTGAAATTAAGTATGAGCTTATTCATCTTGCGATGTATTTGGCAAAATTTTCATCGAAAAATAAAAATAAAGTCGTCAAATTTGAATTACAAATTTTTAATTATTTTTTATTTACCAAAAACTTTATGATACCTAACACTAATAGTGATACTAATATCTGCAAAACTTTCCCGACGTCTGGCTGAAATTACCGATTTCAGCCAGCCATTTACCAACTATTTACAATTGGGTGTTTCTTCGGTTTCGACATTCTTTGCGCAGTTTTTGTAAGAAAATTATAATTTCATTTTTTTTTTAATTTGGTTGCTTTACGGTATTTGGCATTGTTTTATTTATCAGATGGCTGAAAGGCACGCATATATTTCAAACATTGATAGAGTTATGGCCACTTAAAATATGTGTCAAGTTACGGTAATGAACTCTATCCACGGTAATGAATTCTTAGGTATACGGTGATGAAATACAAAGACATGGTAATGATACAAAAAGATGAAAATATAAAAAAAAAAAAACAAAACTACCATAGATAATCATTCATGGTTTATTAAACAATTGCCATAACAAAATAACTAATAGTTCTTTCATAATTAAATGGTTTTGGTAACAATCAGCCTTACAATGTCGTATTAAACGAAACCAATTTTGATATAAGGAACGCAATCACACAAAATCCTAATTTCAAAAATCTTAGTGACTAAATTACAAATAACAATAAGTCTTTCACAAATTAATACTTTTGGTAATCAGCCTTCTTGATAAGGATATTAATCAGACTTAGATAATAAGGGACTCATTACTTATTCAGCTCAATTCAGCTTACGAAAAATGAGTTTTGCATAGAGATGTTTACGCGCTGAATGGATCTGCAGCGCGTATACATCTTTATACAAAACTGATATTTTCTATAGACACGAGCAAAATCAGTGTAAACTAGTCCACAAGAGTACAACAATACAAATAAAATGTGCAAAAATTAATAATATAAAATTATTTTCAACTTTCACGGTCAAACATGAATCATGATGAAGTATCATTCAAACTATTTTTGTTTTAAGTTTAAAAATTAATTGTCAAATTATTTATTTACGTTTAGAAAAAAAAACTCAATTTTTCTTGATTCCTGCTGCATTATCTTTACGAGTCTTTTTTCCTACTCCTTTTCCTTTATATTTAATTTTCTCTGGTTGTTGATTTTCAAAAACATTTTCTTTATTTTCTCTCTTTTCTATATCTTCTGGGTCTTTTTCACATTTATCGAAATCAGATAAAAATTCCTCAAATTTATCACAGTATGATCTGCTTTGAGAACCAACAAAAGTTGAGTTTTGCCAGTCGCCAAATTTTCTCATTGCAGACAAAGAGTGCACCTTTTCTGGTGATTTATCTTCCCTTGGTGTGGATGTTTTTTGAGGCATAGCAGGAAATATTATTATATCTTTAGCTAGACCTTCCTGTTTTATTATATTCTTTGAATGCAACTTCCTGCGCCGTTTAATCGGGTATACGGTTCGTATGAGTTCTGGACTATAACTACCTGATTGTTGAGGTACTGCATAGATTTCAGGAATGGGATTAAGTGCAGGTGTAGGTTCAGGTATCGGTAACGTATTATCTTCAAGTGTTGGTTCTTTGTAAACTTGGGTAGTTAGTTTTTCAAAGCTGTGAATACCGAGATGGTAATGCTGACACAGTTCCTCTTGACACCTAAAACAGCTTCGGCTGCGCATCTCTAACCGATCTCTTTCAGAGCCACACCTCCAAATGACTTGGTGGACGGCCATAGTTCCTTTAAAAGATGGAATGCAGTAAGGCATTATTGCTTGCTTTTCGTCTATGTCTGAATTTGTGACCTCCACGATTTTGATATTTGGCAGGTTTTCTCTGGTAATTTCAACAAATTTGGAAAATGTCC
Source organism: Agrotis puta (assembly GCA_943136025.2). Lineage (NCBI taxonomy): Eukaryota > Metazoa > Arthropoda > Insecta > Lepidoptera > Noctuidae > Agrotis > Agrotis puta. Next base: position 18,666,547 of record OW964175.2, on the reverse strand, counting down.
CGATGTCTGTTCCTGTGTTGACAATTCTGTCAGCAGTCCTTTTCACTACCGCTCCTAGGCCATCAGGAGCACCCTTTCCATGTCCTACTTCCATGTAATTCCAGGTTAACTTGCGAAGTGCTATAAATTGTTTTTCCAATTGAGTCAGAACATAGAACATGTTACGGTTCCTGTATTGGCTGCTGGGACTATCGCTATAAAAGTGCAGAGTATCAATAAAAGGTGATATTTCAGCAATTTGATTTAAAATCGGGCCCAAATGTGCCCAAATTGCAACAGCAGTATGTTTCAAATTGTCGGATACGGTGCAAACTGAGTAAGTTTTTAACTCAGACGTTTCGAAGTCTTTGATATATATCACTGCAGTGTGAATAGAAACTTCTTTTCTGCTACCGCCAAAATGAAAAGACTGAATCTCCGTGTGATGTTTGAGAGCGTAGTTCTCGCTAAAATCTAAATGCACCACAGCTTCGTTTATCTGAATATTATGTTTTAGTTCTTTAAGAGTTTTATTTTGTACAACTACGGTAGCACAATGAGGCAAAAAATGTGTGATAACCTTTTCTAACTTATGAATAACATCTAAAGGTGTCGCATAATTTTCAGTTTTAGCCCACAGAATGTTATGTCTTACTTTTCCATCCTGCTCATATGTGTTAGGAGTCTTACGCCATTCAAAATATTTGATTAGTATATCATTGCTAAATGTTAAATATTCAATAACTTTATGTTCACATATGGAACATTTACGATCTAGGCACGTCTCATTATATCTATCACAACAAAGAGTGTTTAAAAGGTCATGATTGGTTTTTATATTTGTGATTTCTGCCTTATTTAGAGCCTTTATTAGTAGCTCTGAATTGCAGTGATAAATACACTCACACGTGTTTCTATTCGGCTTGGGAAATAACACCCAAAATGGCCTTAATTTACAGAAAAAAGTGTAAGACACAATAAAATTTTGGTTTTCAGTGCAGAATTTTTTGTACAAATTTTTAAGAGTATCATTTAAGTACCTTTTTTGTTTTCTGTTCTTGTTTCTAGTAATATACTCCTTTCTGCCTGGTACCACTCTAGTATTTTCGTCTTCATTGAAAAAGTACTCAATTTTTTTTAGAACTTCCTTTTCCTTTTTTATGTTTAAATGTTTTCGAACCTTTTGCTTAGCTACTTTTCTTGCCGATAGTCTTTCATCATTCCCTGTATTAATTTTAGAATCTTTTATCTTTTTCTTATATACGTTTAAAAGTCTCTTCAATTTCTTGTTTTCTTTTTTTACATTGCACAGCTCGTCTTTCATTTTTTTTATGTCTCTATCTCTTCGATATCGCACATGTCTTATTTTTGCTCTTAATTTAAAAATCAGATCTGTTTCGGTTTTGATATGAATGGTCCCAGTTTCCTTTATAGTAGAATTAGATAGAACTGAGTCAAGGGGATCATTGCCACCATTTTCGCGAGGTTCGTCTTGTGATTTTTCGATGTCCAAAACAATATTCTCAATTTGGTTTTCTAGTTTTTTTTTATTTATATATTTCTTGCTGTTGACTCTCCATCTTCTACGTCTATCTCTTTGAGCACGAGGTGTTAAATCTTTAATACTAACAATTTTGTTTTCAGATTTTCTCTTCAAGTATCTTGCTTTTTCCTTCTCTTTTTCAATATTATATAATTCTTCGTTTTGTTTTAAAGCAGCGTAGCGTTCACGCTTAGCGATTCTTCTTCTGGCTAAAATTTCTTCTTTTGTCTTCTTAGGGCGTGCCATTTTTAACTGAAATATTAAGTATATCATTTAGCAACAATATGAATATTAATTTCTTAATTGCCTTAAAAAATTATTATTTAAAAAAGTATTAAATAGAAGCAGAGTCATTACCGTATTTTTCATTCATTACCGTGACCTCAAAAAGGTTACGGTAAACGACGGTAATGAAGGACACGGTTATGAAAATTATGCACTTTTAGGTTATTTTACATTTATCTATGATCAGTACATGCCATCTACATATAACAAAATGAAAATGAAACAGAACCTAATAAATTGATGTAACAAAAAGATACCAAGTTTATTTACATATCAAGATGTAAGCGGACTTGTAATGAACAACAAAATGGACCAAACACTGTCAATACTCACATTGATCGTAATTTATGGCGCGAAATCTTGCGTACGTCCTTCCACTGATACGTTTGCCGGTCGACTGAAGAGCGGGGGAGCGGCAGTTCACTTAAAGGCGGTGTGATCAAAGGGTTTTGTCGTGTAAAATTCGATGTACAGTCATGGTTCTGGTAATGAGTTTTGCGCCGTTACAAAATTTTAACGACACATAAGTCTTTAATTTATTTGTAAATCAACGGGTTTGTTCATTATAATGAATTAAAAAAAGACTAAGTTATTTGACACACTCGTCAATTTAACGATATCCGGACTAGATTTCCTATAATACTAATAAATGTATAAAATTTAGTAATGGAACAGGTCCCTGTAATGAGTTTTTGGGTCATTAATATTAAAATTTATGCATAATTAACATAAAAACTAAAAAAAAAAATACAGCACCTGTTAATAATCGTTTTTTTACATTACATACATATATTGAATCGCGTTTAAACCTAAATTCAAATTTTTTACTCACTAGAACATGTGAATTTGGTATACTTTGAATATTCACCCAATTGTGTCAGACAAACGGTTCCCAGAGCCGTACTCTGAGGGCTGTTGTCCACAAAATGACATTATCTTGACATCTTCCGTTCCGCTTCTAAGGGCCTTCCTGTTCGAGAGATGACGTTGTGAAGTGATGTGGGTCCTACGATGTTTGATAGTCTACCAACGAATACAAAATAAACTGTCAACAAAATGCTTATCGCGTGTTTGTGTTGCCATAGCAAAAACACGTGTTTAATTTTTTGCAGCCACTCCTTTGCATTTCACTAATCATTGTTAGTTCAGTCTACAAAGATAACTACTACCGTAATGTAATTGATTAGAAAATGCTTTTAATCAATTACTTAATTACTTTCAAATATTACTCATTTTTTTGCATTTTCAACAACAAAAATAGTCGGGACGTCAAACCAGTATAAAAATATACATTTGGGCCATGCCCCCATCATAGTTAAATAATATTAAAGTTTTATGTAGTTAAATGTTTTTTTTTGCATTAAAAAGTGAATAGTTTACTTCTGCAAGCGTGCTTAACCGTGGACGGTACCTACCTCAATCAAACTCAGGCTTTCATACAGCAGCAATTTAAATTTCCTTTAAAACGAGGTAAATAACTAGCTTATTGCAGTGTAAAAGTTTTTTTTTTGTTAACAAAAATGAGGTTCTCAGGAAGCCATTCGTATAATACAATTTATTTGTTTTCTCAGAAAGTTTTATGTGATAATTAAGTCAACTAGTTTGCTGATGATATAAGAGTTAACTCACACAATGTCACATTACCTTAATCAAATTGTGTGACTTCAGCAGAAAGCAGTTGCTGAACAGAAAGCAAATTCCATTTTTAAAAGTTTTTTTTTCCTCTTACCGTCGAATTGCTTGCCTAATATAACAAATGAAATATTTACAAAAAAGAACTTATTGATTTAAATATCGAGGTTCGATTGAGGAAGGTTTTTGCCAGCATACATTTAAATCAATAAAACTTATCGTTAGAATAGTTACTGGACAAAAAGCGCGGGCCATCAGGCAAGTAACCATAGACAATAAATGAACGGCATCTGCAAATACCGTATTTTCGGTGCCAAGTACCGATAACACTCCGGTTCGACTGGCAGACCAAACGAGTTTGCTGATGGCTTAATTTATTAATGCTCCGTATGGAATGAACTTTATGGCTACTTACTAGCCTCTTAATAAGAATTTAATATTATTAAATTTTTATTTTATCACTTTTCTATAATAATGGCACTTTCTCAACAATTACTTGTCAAAGATTATAGAAGTTTGACTTGTATTTATGCTATACACAATTATTTATGTTACATATCCGTTAAGGTTTACTTTTCCTCTTAAAAATATCAAAACAAGATTTCAAATTCACCACATCATTAAAATATTCATCAATTTAAGTAGGCAGTAAATGTAAGTTTTGCATAGCGAGAAAAGCATTTCACTAAACCAGTATAATTTAAGTTCCGGTTACATTGTCGCTAAGTGTCTATGGTACGAGTATAGTGAACTTGCAAGAAAGTGAAGTTGAACTGGTCTTGGCAGGCACTGGCAACGCGCCCACACAGCCTTGCACTTCATTTGTTTATTTATATTATGCTGATTTATGTACTGGCTGCAAGTTTACGCGGCCGAAGACCTCTGAACCGAGCTTCGCGCTTGATTGATAAGCTTATTTATAAATCATGAATCATTTATTGACAAGCTTTGAGGTCAACAACCATGTTTTGTACCAACTGCACTTTACCGGTTTCTGAGCCAAAAGTGCCAATTCTGAAAGGAGAAAATCGGACGAGTTCAATTGATGGCTAACACGTTTTATTTCTGTTTCCTAATTTTATGGTCTTAAAATAGATAAATAATTAATTAATGAAAATAAGTTTCTAAGCATTTTTATGTTGTTGTAAAATTAATGGGATTTTTGCTAAGATGCTGCATAATGATTGAAGACTTATTTACATTAACTTGAAGATTATTATTAAGTCACCAGTCATCATTTCACCAAAGTAATAAATTCAATAGAAAATTATGTAAATGCAAATATTGTTTAACGGTACAACGGGTTTGATTTTTAAATTATTTAAGTTAATTATGTAGCTATCACCACGGCAATAATTATTAAATGGGTAATTGGGTACCTAATGTACAATTACAAATAATGTACTCGTATATTATACAAGTGCAGAATAAATATTACGTTGGTTTAATATTATATGAGTAGGTATGAGAAACTTTAATTCTTGTAGGAATCTCATAGAAAGAGAATTAAATTAAGTAGGTATACCTAGTTATTTCGATATCTGCTTTGTGATTTTGTAATACTAATTACATTACAAAACAAAGCGTCAATGTGAATTTGATTGCTATTTTGTCAATATTCTTGCGACCATATTGCAAAAGTGCGGGAGAAGGGGTCATTGACCTGACCATAGCGCTGAGCCCCCTGCTGAGAAATGCTAATTCTACGTAAAATTGTTATCAGGTCATCCATATGCAGATTGTTTATAAAATCATTAATTTGATAAACCATAAAGCTTTATTTAGATCTTTTACTTGAACAAAAATGCCCCCAGTCTCGATTTGTGAGGAAAATAAACAAGATAGGTACGTATTTTGCCGATTAGTTATAAATACCCTTTGTTAACGTGTTTATAGATGATTCTAGAAACTTTGTGAAACAGATATATTCTTTGTATCCTGTAAATTTTAAGTTTCGATTAGTTGTAAATAGATCGAGCCTATTTGTTCCCTAATTAATTTATGAACATAGAAAATTACAGGCTAATAAAAAATAAACATAGGCTGATACGTTGTAAATGATAATCTATAATTCCTGGTTATGTAAAACCAGGTCATAATTGGAAAAATAAACTACTCAATATAACAATAGCACTGACAATTAGGATGATATTGATGATAAAGCTATTTTTTGTTACCCTTATCATGCTTTTTATGTTTGACTGCGATCCATTCCGGGTTGGACAGCTGTTTGCCTGCTGACGTCACTACTAAGTCATCCGGATCGGTCGTTATCAAGCTGGTTTGTACTTACGAGCTTCCGTACTTATCATTAAACCGTTTCTTTGACAACGGTTACTAAGTGTTGTGTGTGCGAGATAAGAAACGATCATAAAGCTCCTGCCCTTATACCAATTCATTTGGGATCGGCGCAAGCGCATGCTTATATAATAGGCTGTGTGCGCGATGATGGCGTTTCATACACATGGTTACTGTGAGGAGAAATACAAAAATATATTAAAATACTGACCACATTATTGCGGGCCATAAGATCTACTAATTCTTGCAAACCAAATATTATGAAAAACGTTTCGTGGATTGTTTTTCATTAAAAATTAAATAAACCTTAAGAATAGTACTTTTAAATGTTATTGTGCATGTTACGCTTGACACGTAACTCCGAAGGTGTGTCTCATAATCCAGATCTCTGCCACATTAAACGATACGATCGATTTAGAAGTCCCCACCACCTCTAGAATCTTCGCACATAGCATAATATATAACTGCCTCATTTGTGGTAGTGGATGCGAGCATGTTCTCGTTTTGAATCCGATTCCCAGGTTAGGAAACGTGTTCTTCTTCGAGGAAAACAGCCGTAATTATATGTTTAACTTCATGCTATATATGTTATGGCTGTTTGGAATCCACGAAAAATATGACTAAGCGAAAACCAGTCACGAATCACAAAAAACAACTCTTGCGGAAACCACGGCTTTTGGACATTGTCTATCATATCAACATCCATCAAAAATCTGTCACAAATTACCATATCCATGTAACTGTTTTGAATTTCAAAACAAAAGCTTAATGAACTTTCAAACAATTACACGCAGATGAACGATAATATTACCTGGTATAATCAACAGCGATAACTAGTAACACTTGCACTACAAATATCATCCTTATTGCTAAGAAGAAAAGTTTTAAATTGTTGCCACTGGTGCTTGGTCGTCTGTACTGAAGAGCAGTGGTGCGGAAACAGCACAGTTCTTCATAAATAAAATTATTATAACGGCGGTAGTCTAGACATTGGAAAAAACTATATCAGGAACTCTTTTTCTGAAGATTTATAATCGACTAGCACTTTGCCCGCGACTTCGTCCGCGTGGGTTACGTACTTTCCTAATTCCCCCTTTTCACCCCCTTAAAGGTTAAATTTACAAAAACCCCTTCTTAGTGCTCCCCTACATTATAATAGGAAGCCGTGTGCAAAATTTCACATTCCTAGCCCCAGTAGTTTCGGCTGTACGTTGATATGTCAGTCAGTCTTTTTTTTTTTTTTGTGAATGGCATCTCGCAGGTCAACCGGACCGCAGGCAACTGCTTAACCGGACTTTTCTGTAGATGCCTTAAATTACTTTAAGGCCTCCAGCCAGAGCTTACAAACTAGAATAAACTACAAACTAAGTGACCGCTCGCTAAGGGCACCCCCTGTGGGGTTCGGACCTCGGCTTAGGGCGTCACTGAGAGAGGACAGCAAGGGACAGGCTGGATCACAATGGTTCATTATTTAGGGACTGATTTTTAACTCTACGGCTCAGCATCGCGGGCTGGCTCTTGCGAGGGACGGGGAGGGCATTGATTCGGACGTCGCGACGGTCGTCCTCGGCGGCGAGGACGGAATGACGGGGTCGATTTACGCTTGTGTTTCTTGAGCGTACTAGTTTCCCTATTGCTCTCCTGTATGTTAGTCAGTCAGTTCTCCTTTTTTATATATAGATTCCGCAGTAATCGCTGCGTTTACGGTGGCTTTATATTGGTTTTCCTGAAGAATTTCGTGGAGTTCTGATTCTATTTATTACCTTTTGTCGATATTATTTTTGACGAGAGGTACTATTTCATAAGGCGGATGCTGGTGTGTTCCTGCCCATCCTGTTTCCCTTACAACACTCTTGAGGAAGAGGAGTGTCTTCCGTGGCTTGAATAGTTCTTGCCAAGGTGAATAATATGAACCGATCAGGAATATTGCACAGAAGCTTACTGCTCAGAAGAAGCTGAGGCTGCTCCGCTAGTGTTACAGATTGTATCAATTGCACACGAATAACCAAATTTTGTGGTAAATAATTAGTTATGGTAGAACAGAAAACCTCTCTATGACTAACGCTGTTTTAAGAACACTGTTAATTGTATAATCTTTTAAAGATACATAACTTTTTACTTACTGCACGTTTACGTCCTACCTGTAAACCTGTATATTTCTGCTGCTATATCTATATTATGTGTTAGGTAATCATGTTAGTCAGTGAATCATCTCTTGCGATGTACAGGATAGTGTGACAGCATCACCCGGCTGTGGTTATGCTTATGTCTCTTCTTTACATTAACTTTACACGTATATTTTGCTTTGCGCAAAATCCACGTTCGTCTGAGAATGAAAAGTCATATTACGCGAAGAGAATATACGTATATTTTGTGGGTCAGTGTCAGTGTATACTTAATCTTCTGTACGACTAAGGTGGCATAACTATGAGGTCTTTGCGTCGATTTTTGGGTGAATATAAAAACCATGATCAGCATTCTAATCCAGTAAATCTTCTATAGGGAAAGGGCTAGTTTTGCCAGGTAGTGATAATTTTTTAATGCTAAATTTGAAGACTTATTTTTCCAAATTCTTAAATTTTCAAGTCCTGCCTTAGCTCATTAATAGTTAAAAACGAAATCAGTCCTGTTATTACTAAGAAGTGACAAAAGACACACACTCAGCAAGTTCCTTTAAATGGATTAATGATTCCCTTATAAACGTAACATTAACTAGAATCCTAACAATAGAAAGGAGTGCCTCAATACACATAATTACAATATCTAAGCTTCCACAACCGGACTGTAACAACATTATATTACGCCTGATTGTAATTGAGTCACTGATAGACACTAACTTCGATATTGCCTATTAAATATTTAATGTACTTACTTTTAATTATTAATTGGAACACTATAAACAATACATTAGCATTAGCTGATAAAAACAGATACTAAATTGATACTCGCATCTACATTCGATACTTTCCCAAAAACATAATTTTGGCTTACATTACGACCACAATATCTGTCTATATAATACGAGTAGCAACCCTGAAAGTGGAATTTATTCATTTCATCTTTTATCTTCATCATCACCACCTAGCGTGTCAACTATGTTAAGATCGGTCCAGTCTAACCAGCTACACCTAAAAACCAGTACTTTATGCGTAGCGGCTGCTGGTTCGACCTAGCTTGTCTATAATCTTAAATACAAGAACACGAGCAACAGCTGGCCTAGTATTCGCAGCTTCAATATCTGTCATCTCAATCAAGATATCATCCGCTCTCTCAGGAAGCTCTTTGTGTACAATAACCGTTTACTTTCTAAGACAAACAGCGATGTTATTGTTTATACTTAGATGTTGGACTGTGGTAATGTTTAGACAAACAATGCGTATCGTATTGGTTTAACATCTTAACTTCGTCACGTTATACTGATTGTTTCAAATCATTGTTCTTCTACCCTTGTCAATTTATTTGGTTCTCTGTCTCACCATTTCAGGAGTCACATTACATTCATTCTTCACAATATAATTGTCACAATTTTATTTTTAGAATCTATTCAGATAAAGCAGATAAATCTTATCGACCGTATTGATTCCTTAGATACTAGTGACAGATCTTTGATAATAAACACAGAAACAGCAAGGACTGGGTCACTATTAAGTATTAAATAGCTGCTGCATCTATAAAGTGACACGTAACTGCATCATTTACGTTCATCAATATTCATATTACCGAATAAGGGAAAGGTAGACAGGATATATCTCTTGACACAAATGTTCTACTGGCGTAAACATCCATCATACCTACTCTAAAAGGCTTATTACCTTACGGGGCCTATGCCGAGGGTAATCATGGCCCCTCCTAGGCCCGCCTTGACATAGCCAACATATTACCTCTGATGACGATGAACGATGATGGATGTCACAGTAATTACGCTCGGATGGATGCCGCCAAAACAATCGCAAGTATGTAAATGATGCCCCAACCGGAGATAAGTGGCTATTGTTTATTTGACAGCAGTTTACGGATTCTTTATTAGTTTGTTTTTCGTCTAGAATTAGTCTCAGTCTAGTTTCGGTTTCACATTTCAGTTTGTAGATCGTAAATCATATCTCTATTTTAAACTAGACGGACATTTTCAGTATCTCAAACACTGGTACGACTGTGAAGATTATACGCAATAAACTCTTGGAGCAGGATTCATGACGTCAAACCCAATGACCATGCCTTACCTTACCATAATATAATTAAGGACCCTACTAGTACTTCTCTTCCCTATTCCTATTGTACACAATTAATAATGAAGCAACTAACAAGTCAATCCACAATCACAACAGTCGTATCGTCATTCACGTTAGCCGCGCCCGTGCGTGTGCGCAAGTAACACTATACGGACGAGGCGCGGTGGCTTTGACCTAGTGGGACCTTGGGCACCTTGGGCTGCCACCGTGACGGTGCATCCTGCCGGCCTATAGCCATATATAGGCTCAGCTAATTCATGTTTTAGTTGTATTATTAAAGGATTTAATTACATTGTGAACCAAAAAGCACAAAACAACAATCAGAATAGTTGATTCTGAGCTTCCTTCAAAATGTTGATCAATAGACCATTAGGTATTCAATATCGCTTTCGATGCGATGACGAATACATGGACATCTACCGTTTGACAGTTTCAGTCCAGTTGTATAGTATCAGTCACATAATGATAAGTGAGATATGAATGACTGATGAAAACTGGCAACGCGGAGGTGGTAGACTGGTGGTACTATGTCTCTGGTGCGATAGTTTTCTGAGCGAATATGGCTTTTTACAAAAAAATTGAACTTGTAGAGCAGAAACCTGATTTTTATTGTCTCTTAACCTCACATCACACTAGCTGGTTCAAGTTACATATACTTTGATTTGCTCGTACCCGACGACATCTTGTGCGTGTTGACGCATATTTTAACATTCCTACAAGCTTTCTCACGAAAAGCTCTTAAATGTCGTCTTAGTAGCCTGCATAATGCATTACTGAAGAAACAACTCCTCAAAATGACGAGGCTGTTCATTACCATAATGTAGATTGCAAATTTCTTACTCCAATCTTAACATGAGACTTAAGCTCTTACGGTCCGTGTCCATGCGCATCCACCTAGAATATGTAGATCTCTTAATCAACCAATCCCAAATGGAATTCGATATGCAGCCGAAGTAATACGGAAGCGAACCGGTCAGATAAATAACCGGACGCTGCTAATCTCGGCAAACGGTCTATAAAATAGTCGTAAAATGGGCCAACTGCTCGTCTAGACTATGCTGATGACCCTACCGATAGGAGCTATGAATCAGATGCGTCAGGCAGATAGGGACGTAATGGGACAGCTTGGCAGGCGTCAGAAGGTGAACCTGCCTAGGTAGCTGCAAGACTTGACAACCTGCCTAGAAACTGTATACCGTTATAATCTGCTTTGACATTTTCAATCTAAAACTCTCCAGTCTCTGCTGGTGTATAATCTCATCAACTTATGTGATGAATAAATCATCTCAGATCCAGCGAGTCTTATAAGAATAGCACGTAATAACTTCAAAAGGCATACAAAACTGTGACTTAAAATATTTTAATTAGCACGGTAATGTCTGCGATAAACCAGCTATAATTTCAGTTCATCGGATACTCTTGTGTCTGTAGCAATCTTTATTCTTTTTTCCGTACTTGTGCCAAAGCGAGTTGAATGCTTACAAACAAGGCACTTCCAAATCTCTGGCCACATCATCTCGGCTATTGTCTCCAAAACAAATGAGCTGTCAGACAGTTCAGATGAATGATTCTTGCTTTATTTGCGTCCTGCGAGCTGCGAGGCAAATGAATTGTTTCCTCACAGATTTCGCGCCCGTCGTCTTTCATATCAGCCGTCGCAAGATTGCTCTCAGACTGCTGTTATTATGTGATAACAAGTACTTTTGTAATGATCTGCGTTTTTGCACTTGAATGATTGTCTTACTTTTGTTCGTTTTGATTTATGTTGCGATGTTTTTGTAAACTTAACAAACAACTTCGGGTTCTGCCTCTCATTTAGCTCCAACTTTACTTTCAGTATCCAATTCCAACTCATGATGACCAATAAATGTTATATTTACTCTTTGCTTAACTTTCTAGTTCTCACCATCTTCTCTTTCTTTCACAGACTAAAATATGAACGGCCACAGCAACGGCGACATGAACGGTGCAGGAGACATCATCACTCAGAACCAGCAGCGCGGTTGGTGGACCATCGGACTCATCAACTCGCGCTACCGCTACCTCACTGCTGAAACCTTCGGCTTCAAGATCAACGCCAACGGTACCAGCCTCAAGAAGAAGCAGATCTGGACCTTGGAGCCTGCTTCTGGGAATGCTAATGATAGTAAGTAGATTTGTCGTTATGGTATCATCTGGAGGAGTATGTGCTCGGAGTATGCATGTTTTTGGATAGGTATTTGCTCTCCCACTCATAAAAAAGTGGTCTAATTGTTAACAGCCGTACTATCATATTTATGCTAATTATATTATGTTAGCACAGTGAAGACAGAAGTTAACTCAAAGATCAAAGGATTACTACATATATTTTAAAAATACTAGTCTAAAGCCTAGTTTTGCCGAAGGAACAGCGTAAATTCGGATTTAGTAACAACCCGATAAACTGTAACTCTTTTTTTCCGTAAAGCCGTAACCTTGAGCCTCAGAAAAAGATACGAGCTTTACCACCGCCTTCTGTCGTTATATGCTATCCGGAAAAGATTTTCTGGAATCTATCCGCTTACTACGAATAGATGGTAAATCTGGTGTATCGATTCGCTATAACAAGCTCAGTTATGTCGAGCAATGTTATAAGGGATCCAGGCAATTTGTAATCTTGCTCGTGAAATTGTAATTCGCTACGTGTTTTGGTAAACGAGGCTTCTCCCAAGGAAGGCCACTTATGGCGTTTTACGGTCGATTAGTGGTAGTCCGGTGGTTTTCTGAATCGATTTACGAGCGATTAGTGTTCGGTTTTGATGTGTTACCATTAGATTAATCGTTGGTTGCTTTATGATGTTATTATTCTACGTTAACGTCTTCTGTTTGTCGATTAAGTGTTTGCTTAAAATGGTCTGATGTTGCTGTTAGCTAAAACGTTGTGTCCTTTACAGTGATTAAAGCTCGGGACTAATTATTGCAAATTATTTGGCTGAGATGAGTTTATTTTAAGACCAACCATTAATATCTAATCAGGTTTCCGCTCACATTAATTGAACGCGAACATTTGATAAATCATTATTGCGACGTTAATTTATACTCAGTGCAAAGCTCGTCTCGTTTTCCATCGGCAATTTATTAATGGTATGTCAATGTATGTAATTTATCTATAATATGTATGTATTTAAAAATATATAAGTATGTTTATCAGTTGTCTAGTACCCATAACACAAGCTCAATAAATCATAAATCTAAGCAGATTGGGACTAGATTGCGTTGTGTGATAGTTGTGGAATATTTATTTATTTATTTATTAATGTTGCTTTCTATAATAGTTTGCTACCATAGAGGAGTTATTTAACTAACGGCCATTTTTACTAACTTTAAGAAACAGCCAAATGAATGCGTAAATACAAGCGCTTTATTTTCATCGCGTCGCTTAAAATCACGAGTTGATATTTCAACAATAAGATGGAGTAGTGTTTCAGAAAATGGCCGATCATCACTTTCACACCGATTTCAAAACCAATCATCTTCTTCATTTTCTCCGAGTTCTCTGACATTATATTCTTTATCGTTTCTTTTTTTCACTGGCGCCAGTACGTTGAACTTGGTAGTTAACAATACCATTAGTAATCTTATAGCAATCCATGGGTGTATGACTCACTCCAGGAGCTATTCTTTTCAAAACTCCCGACTTCCGGACTGCGTATAAGGCCCAAGATCGTAAATATTGTTTATAACCGTCAAGCAGGTCTATAGACCCTGGTAGGTAAAGTCTTTTAGAAGTTTTTACCCAATAAAGGTATTATACCTGTATTGATAGATTCAATTAGAACCGTTAAGGTAAAGACAAGTCTTTACTGCTATGTGTGATGATTAATCTAATTGGAATATATTGACGTTTTACTATTTTGATCAAATTTTATATGCTGTAAATGCCGTCTGATTTCCATCAAATATTTGACAAAGGCAGTCATCCATATTTTACGGGACACCTAAATATGTATAATTCGGGTGACAAAAATGTTGGTATGTCCTCATAGCGACAGTTTTGTCGCGCTCCCCTTTGTCACTAATTGTCGCAAAAAGTCCCTCGCACTCGAGCCCTTAATTACACCGGTGTGCATAGGGAATGCCAAGGGAGATACGGACGACGGATGAGGGTTTAAAACAATTGTTCTAAAATTCAATTGAGTTGCAAAAAATGTGAAAATTGTATAAAGTTTTCAAATGATATTTAAATTTTACATTACAATTCAAAGGCAGGTAAACTAGACAGTTTAAAGTTACCTTCGCAGACTTCATCCTCCTTTCAATCATCTTCGCTAACTTAGTCTACATTTACTATTTTTATGATTTCGATACATATAATTAAACTTTTACAAAATCTGTGATCCTCGTTGAAGGTCTAACTTCTAGACGAAGAATATTAGTCATTAGGCCAGAAGAAATATTTCAGTAATCAGTCAAATATTTCCATACATAAACGCTACTCTTAAATTCTATTCAGAACTCGCTTGAATTCCGTCCAAAACCAGCATGTATGAGTACCCCCGCCCCTCGGATTGCCAAATTACGATCCAATCAGGGGGTCGCTCCCTCGCCTGTCAAGTTTCAAGGTCTAACAGCTGTGAGCCCCACCTGATGTCACATCCCCCAGGTGCGATTAGCTTTCGACAACATTATTACTCGCCCTATTATCAACATTTTTCATGAATTACTTTTGAGGAAGCTCCTTGTCGTTCATTTCTTGCTGAACTACATCCTAAACTTGATTGTTACTTAGTACTGAGGATTTACCTTAAGGATGATAAAACGCATATGAAGAAACCTGTAAAGGTGGTCGTTACTACGATCCAGTACTAAAACTTTATTGATCTCATATATTCCATAGAAAACCCAAGTTTTAAGAGTCTACGGCGGTATATACTGATGCATTAATGTCATCTTAGTCATTTCGCAAAACTCAATGGCTGCTACATTGCAACTTATAGTACACCGATCACAAACCGTTTATGTACGGTACTGCCAATCAAGGTCTCGAACAGATGGAGTGTTTCCCGACTTCGATAGCTTGCCGCAGTTAGGGCTTTCAAAATTACGGAAATATCAATTACGTAACTAATTACGCAACTTTTTTCTTCAATTCCGTAATTACGTAATTACGTAATTTTTCCCTAATCGACTATGAATTTTTGTAAATATTGTAGTTACAGTTTACAATTATCTTTTACTATCTCAAATTCAAGGTATTATCAAAATAAACAAAATAATTAAGCAAAAAATTAAAATTTAATAGTTTCAGCATCGTAGTTTTAATCAGTTTCCGTCGGGATCCCTTCTTTTCGTATAATGTTCTTTGTCCTAACATACTTCGGCATAACGATTTTGGCACAATTTGTTTTGGCATAATAATACTTTGGCATACATACTTTCGCACACTCTGTAAGCAGGCGTATTACAAACTGAGCGACTATATCGCTGATAATAATGCTTGGCTCCATGCTGGTCCTGCTCCATGAGACAGTGAATGTATAAATAAATTGATATATAATAGAAATGTACTTAATACCATTGTTGGAGCTGCTAAAGATTGTACAACAGTATTTGCATTATAGCATTATATAGATTCAATCTTTGTATTATATAGTTTCATACCCGACATTGTGTGAGTGCTATGTACTTCAGAGCTGCGATTCACTGGGCACCTACGTCTCTTGTTGACTTGAATGACCCTGGCGGTTGAGAGTGTGTCATGCTCACTCAAATGTCTCGCTGATGGTGGCGCGTGTGTCGGATCATTTAGCTCCCTTCAAAATGGTTGAGCTGAATGGTGCTGATACATGTGTCATGTCGTGAACGGACGCTGTCAGTTGGGACTGGTCATCTCTTAGCTGCCACGGTTTATTTTAATTATTAATCATTTTATTTTTGAATTGTCTTTGTTTTATTTTTTTACTATGGACACTTTTAACTTGCTACATCGTTCTCACATAATGTACCATCTCAAAATGAATGATGTAACAAAGGTTCTGTAATAATTTTGGCGATCTAAAAAGAGTGTCCATGGAGTTTCTTGCCCGTTCTTCTCCATAGAGATCGACATCTACGGTACTTTCACAGTTTTTATGTCTTGTGACTGGGACTGTAGCACCATAATTTTGTAATGTCTAATTATATTTTATTTGTCTTTGACAATTCATAAGTGCCTGTAACTGGCCTACTTGAAATAAATGCTTTGATTTGATTTGATTTTGCATAATTTTTATAGGCTTACTTTTTATGTTGGCATAATCACCTTAAAGACTAATTTGTTTTGGCATAAATTTGATTTGCATAACGTTAGTAGGCCTAATGACTATTAACATAGTAATATATAGTAATATTTATTCTTTTCTAGTAGATACGAGTCACTACATTACTAAGTGAGTAACTGGAAATACAGCTCGGGACTTGCTGGCACCCCTACTCGGACAATTTAGGTTAGACGAGGCCATCCTCTTCGTGGTTATTTTTTTTTAAAACCACTCATAAGTAGAAGCTCCGTCGACATGCTACTATAATAAATTTATGCTTTAGGATATTATGCTTAAAAAAGTTATGCTTTAGAACTTTATGCTTAATCATTATTATGGTTAGAGAAATTATGCTTAAAAAATTATGCGTAAGCTGTTATGTGTAATTATATTATGCGAAAATATAATTATGCCGAACAAAATTATGCTAAGTTATATTAGAATTGATGGTCGCGGGACCAAGGGATTACCGTGACCCCGGTACGTAAAGGGCTAGTGAAGGACACCGTGGATTTTAGTCAGTACAAGTCTGACAGTCCCTCCCGCCCTGCCCTGGGTGGGAGGACTCATTTGATGATTTTACCACGCAAAAAAAAAAAGAAAAAGTTATATTAGATCTTAAATTTTTATGCAAATGGATAGGGAACCGTTTTCGTCTCATAAAACAACCGACAATTTAGCAATGAAACTAGACTTTCATTTTAGTTAAGAAAGTGAAGTGCATAGTAGTTCCCCGTAGTCGTAGGGACTTTTCGCCAGAGACTCCCCTGCCCTACCGACTCGCCAACTTGATATATTTGAACTCTATTCTGTACATTTTAGAATTATTTTTTGCAAGATTTAACAAACGATTAAATAAACTGCGGTGAATCCCCTGTTTGTATAGTTTTGATGTAGATATATCGTAAAGTGTTGCCGCATTATAAATGGTACGTAGTAGATTGCTTTTTTATTGGTTGACTATTTTGATTGATTTATGATACCAACAATTACGTAAGTACGGAATTGACATCTTCAGTTACGGAATTTAAAATACTTTAAAATGTGTTCGTAATTACGTAATTGCGTAATTACGTAATTACGTAATGAAAGCCCTAGCCGCAGTGGCGGGCGGCGCGATTAATCTCTGTTATCTAGCCCGGTTCAGATTAAAGCTATCTACTTCAACAGTTAAGTGCCTGAACAAAGTACTGCTTCGGCTTTATTTGGGTTGGAGCCATAATCGTGTTTTGAGGATAAAGCACTTGGGTTCATTGCATGGAATAGCGTCTTATCTGCATTTAATACACTGTTAAAGCTTAATATTTAGTCATGGTCTTAATCAAATCTTTATATTCCTCTGGTTTAGTGATGTTTTTCCTTCTCCTCAGCTAATATTTTCTGACTGACGTTGTTCCATGACCCGAGTCAGTTTTATTCGTTCTCAGGGACTTCGTTGAGATTCATTACATTAGCACTTATCTGGTGGTCGCCGCTGTTGATTCTAGTTAACAATTACTGCTTGCGGGCATGTAACCCTCTCGTTTCTAAAGTGCTCTAGAACGAGTACATTTCCTTGAACCACGACTGTATTAATTCTATTGACAAATTTTATCAGAGTAAGTCTTACTTAACCATTATGATAACAGTCATCTATATTTTTATTGAACGATTCATAACAGTATCGATTTCTTCTTATACAATATCAGCTACCATTTTATGCGCTTTTCTTTCAATACTTCATCAATCCCTCTTAAAAAATATCGTCCTTTTTCATCTATATTTATATTTCTAATAAATTTCGTTGTGTTCTGTCTAGGCATGATCTACCTTCGCTCCCATCTGGACAAATACCTTGCTGTGGACTCATTCGGGAACGTCACCTGCGAGTCTGAAGAGAAGGAGCCTGGCAGCAAGTTCCACATCAGGTAAGCAATTAGCATTTAAGAACATATTTCTCGCTCGAGAGACCAAAATTTCACTTTGTTCATTTCACTCGTCGGTCTCGTTTTTATTTTACGAAATACTAATCGTAATAAGTACATTGCGGGGAAAATAATGTAGCTGCCCCTGTTTAACGCATATAAGATCAAAGGCACATTTAACAAAAACACTCGTGTTTAAAATTCACAAACGGAATGTAATTTAGCGAGCGCCGGATATTTCTGACAGGGCTTTATTAAAATTCATCAGGTCCTGTCATTGGGCTGCGAAGTTTCTTTGAGTACAACCGACGGAATACCAGGTTTTTGTTTCACACTAGTTTGTTCGTAATACAAACTCGTTTGAGGTTGATTATCGGAGAGATAAAAGATTATAGTAGGGATTAAGAAATGCTAATGCCGTCCGTGAGAATTGGAAGAAATGAAGAGAGGCCTTCGGCCCGGCAGTGGGTGTACATGCTAGTAATTATAAAAAATACTGACTGGGCTGAAGAAAGGCTGATCAGCCTTGTCAAGGGACATCATAGCTTCCCGATGTCATTGATATTGAAGTTGCTGGCGGCCACCACACTGCGGTTTTGGCTTATGGAGTCACCAAGCATTAAAAATCACTCTTCAACAAATGTCATTGATCTAATACAAGTCACACAAACCAATCTGAACACAAATCTATTCAGTTCAAACAACCTTATCGCTGGTTTGTCTAAGACACCATACAAAGGCGGAGCCCCCTCGCCGCGCATACTAATGCTAATCCCCGTGACATGCCCGTGACTCACCGGAACTGGGAGCTTGTGCCGACGACGATATTTTACCTTTTTATAGTCTATGATGTTTGATTTATTGTCAAATGATTTATGGTAGAACCTTTCTGGTGTCAGGGACAAGCGCGCAATTTGCTAAATGTTAAGCGCTAAGTGTGGTAGGGACTTTTTTACATTGAGCTTTTTAATTTTGAGAAGACCTGCTGTGCTATTCTTTATAAGAAATTACATCGCTGGACTCTGAATCTAACATCTGAGAGATCGCCCGATTGTGCAGCGCGAGCGTTGAACGTTATCGTCGCTGTCAGTAGCTTAGTGAATAAAAAAAAAAATTTTTAATCCCAGCGTGGCGTGAGCGCGTGTGTTTATAAAGAATAGTACTCACTGCTGAATGTGAGTCATAGACGAAGAAAGCATGGCATGTAAGAAAGGAAACCTACATCCAACAGAGGCTGACACGCAGATAACAATGATGATATTGACTAATTGCATCCCTCATTTTTTCATTTGGTTAAAAGAGGCAGTGATTGAATGAAGTTAGTTGGTGTTTCAGTCACGTATCAGACTATCTGTGATGAGATTAAAAGATTTAGGATGTTATCAGTTCATGTTTTGGATTGCCTCATTGACCGATGCGATAGTTGATAACATGTTGCTAGAGAAAATGTTTCTTTTTTTACGTGTTGCTATACAATCAGATTGTTAGACGGTTCACTTGTTAAATTCACTGGGGAAATTAAAAGTATCTAAAGATTACAGGAGTGATGCTGTTATGTGAAATATGCTTTTGTAAAGGAATTATTTCAACCAGTATGTAACATAGTTCAAAGTAGAACCAGGGCGTCGACTTGGCCAGCGTAACGTAATTTTACTATCCAAACTAATATTATAAATGCGAAAGTAACTCTGTCTGTCTGTCTTTTCTTCACGCCTAAACTACTGAACCGATTTGTGTGAAATTTGGTACAGACATAGTTTAGAACTTGAGAAAGGACATAGGATAGTTTTTATTACAAAAAATAAAACAAAATTTTAATTTTTGTAGAGATCCCGCAAGATCGGGAACTATGTGGGTAAAACCAAAAATCTGCCGGAAGTTACTATTCCACGCGAACGAAGTCGCGGGCAAAAGCTAGTTGGCTATAAAACAACATTCTTCATGTCGCACAGTAATGTCGGGCTTCAGTTTGTCGCACAAGCGTTTGTCGAAGTTTCGAACTCACGAAGTATACGCTACTTCTTTAGTCACCCAATTCACAAGCCGATCTTGCCTTAATAAATCAAGACACTGTCAATTATAATGCATGTTCCATCTTTGTAATGGCGCCATTTTGTTCCGCGTACTTTCAGGAGCAAACAAACCCTGACTCACGATACACACAAGTCACAGCTTTCCAAATAAAAGGGATGAAACGTGACTCAAAGACATGACTCAGACTTCACACAAATAACTTAGGAATTGTTTGTTGGTAACTTTCAGATGCTCTGAGATATCCCATGTCTTGATCGCAAGCGATCTCTGTGTTTGAGCGAGTTTTGAGAGACAATACAACGTTGCTGCTTACTTTAACTTCGAGTTCGAGTACTTGATTGGTTTCCTTTGCCTTTGTTTTAAACTTTACTCGGAACTTGTTCAATACTCTGGGACTTAACGTTCTTTCATAAATTTTTAACGAGCCTGACTGATGACTTGCCATGAATGTTCTTTAATACAAAGCAGTTCGGAACAAATTAAAACAGCATTCAAATTCATTTCGTAGTTTACAAAAACAACGAACTCCACCGACTGGTTCTACCAGGTCTACCTATGAAAAGAATTGTTAATAGCACTTACTTATTCAAATATCTTACAATAACAAGCTCTCAATCATCGGAACATTTGTAAAGCATCACCAAACATTTTAATGGACTTCTGAAGCATGCTAGCCACCGGGACTAGCGGAGGTAACCCCAAAATTATTGATCTTTCAATACTACACACACCGGGGCGTTTAGAGGGGGAGTGACTGACGGAGGGTGCAGACAAGACGACCCCAAAGGACATTCAACCTTAATCTACCCCAATAAAGCTTATTCTAGCCTGTGATATTAAAGGTTACATGAAGGTTGTAAGCGCGTGCCAAAATAACGTCTTTAAATTGTTTTGAAGGGTCTTCACGGTCTTCACAGTTGTTATGGAAATTGTTAGCACTGTTTTTGTTGACTTAGGATGACCTGCTGGGGATACGAGAAGATATACGAACTAATGTCTGGCTATTTATTTAACTCTGGAGAATTATAAACTGTATTTGTTGAAATAGGATCCGTAATTTATTCTAAGCACAATATTCTCTTATTCTTCACAGGCTCAGTTTCTGGATCAGTAGTTAAGTAATAATTACTGCTATCCATTTTGGACAATGGTTAGTGAGTTAGTAAACCCTTCCGAAAGCTTTTCATCCCAAGAGTTCCGCATGATTGTTTCTGTGATGCATCAGATGTTGAGATGTTTCAAAGTGCTGTAGTGATGTTTGTAAGAATAGTTAGTTTTGAGCAATAAGACCACCACCACTAGAATCAGAGAATTAGGAATGTTTTAAAATAGTTTTGTAACAATTCTGGTGTATCATTAATTTTGATCTATCTAAATATAACAAAAGCTCTTACTTCCCTAATTCCTTTGTTCTTTAAAGCAGTACTGCAACATCACCATTATCCCATGTATAAGTAATGTCCCCGACATTTCCCTCGTTTGCTCTTTAAAGAGCAAAACTGCATGTGCGTGGTGCTTTCACACCGCCTGGCATTTAAATTGAATGTCGTTTTCAACCGTTTGTGTTCTGATGCAAATGTGAAATGTTACAAGCTCAAGCATTTGCTTGTTAACGTCTTTCTTCAACCATTGACATTTAAAGTTTAACTATATCTTAGCTGCCATTTTTCTTTGTTGCCGGGAAAAGAAAAGTTATTCATCTATTCTTTCTTTACAATTCTTTTGAGCACGGTTATTCGTCTTCTGACAATATTGTCCACGTGAGTCAGACTCATTGTTTTCAGTAGCTGTAAGTACTGTATTTTGTTTAAAGCGATCAAAGCTGAAAGTCTGACAAACGATACTACAAAGAGCTATCGTGTTCCCCAGTGTCTGAGATGCGGAGATCAGGCAGACAAGTAGAAACTCCATGTAAAGAAGGCTCCCAGTCCATACAAAAATTACCCGCTATTAGCCCCGGCGCAAATGAAATCATTCTCAGTTTTTTCGTTATTGAATGTGGGTACAACATTTTTTTTTTCAATTTCAGTGGCGTACTTAGTTAAATTACGTAAAATACGCGTTAGGAAAAATGTTAAAGTTACTAGCTGTTTCCTGCGGTTATTGGTTGTGGCGTGATGTTATATAACTTACATTCTTCCTCGTTAAATGAACTATCCAACACAATAAAAAAAAACTGCTATTTGATGTACATAAAAACAAAAAATTTCACTTGCGCCGGTGCTGGGTCACAAAAGGGGTCTTTTCTATCTGGTATTCACCCTGCACCACTTGACTAGAAGTCGATCCAGCAAAACTTGCGACATTTATGACACTTAATTTGTTTAAAATTATTGGTATTTGCACACATCCTCATACCATGAAATAGGCCATACTAAAGGTAACTAGGTCAGATCTAGACTGAAGAATTTGGAAGCCATAAAACTGTAGCTAACCGGACTGGCTCCAATGTGTTCTGGTATGCGACTGCGCACTGCGTTATGCGGTTAATGTTATAAATGTGTCATGTCCAGTGAATATACTGAAATGTCACGTACATAAACTTAAGATTAAACACTACTGAAATAATTTCATAATACCAATTTGAAATTAGAACAATATCTGTTTCAGTTTGTTATAACATTTTTCAATTAATGTTTTGTTTTTGCCTAAACATATGCATTATTTGTGGAAATCCCCGAAAATGCGTTTCGTTTTCAAGCAAAGACAATGAGAGGGTTGCCATTCGTGTAAAAAAGTAAATAACTACCGATGACGTAATCATCATCTAGACTCCCCTGCCCCCCATGTCATCGAAAATAAGAAAAGCAAAGACCTCCCCGCCCCCCCATAGTGCTTACGTAATACTTGAATGGCCCCATATCTGCTACCAGTTCGTGAGTCCTATTTTTACGATATTCTAGTAAATAGTGGTATACATAGGTAATTTCCGAACTCAAACTCTAATTCTCTCATGTCAATTAATTTCAATATACGAATAGGTATCCCATGCGTTAAAACAAAAGACGGTAGTTGTTCACCCCTCGTCTTAAGTGTAGTGGTTAATTAAAATGCGGCTCCAGTGCGCAGGGGCTCCATCCCTTATGTGTGGCGGATGCGTCTTGTATAATAATGTACATTTTGCATAAGCTTCGTACTTCGTGGCAGGTGTCCTCGCTGATATTCTTGTCCAAAAATATCAATACTTCAAGATGGACCCTCCTACCCCATATTTAAGTTTGGTAAACTGGCAATATTGATGTTTATTTTTTGGGACAAACCCACCACACTATTCCCTAACCACTGCAACTCCTGTAAGCCAGAATCAACAGTGGCAACCAACCAGAAAAGCGCCGAAACAATGAAGCTCGACGTGTCCCAGAGAATGAATTTACCTGTCTTGGATCCTGCAACGAAACTAATCAGAAAAGAATAGTGGAGGAGTAGGAAAAGATATATGTTTCCACTTCCCTCCATGCAAGCAGGAGACAGAACAAAACAAGGCCAATAGGCACAAAGGGACATTACAACTGGGAGAAGCCCAGTTGCCTAGCACCATGGGTAAAATGACTACTAATAATATTGATGTTTGTTTTATAAAGCTTTTAAGATATTTCATAGTACTATTTCAACAAAGACTGATATCCAGCTGTATCTGGTTTCACTGGAAGCCGACCCCAATATAGTTGGGAAAAGGCTAGGCAGATGATGATGATGGTGATTTCAACAAAGACTTCCAATAAATGATTGAAAGCTTACGTTAATCCTTTTTTGATGAAATGTTACACGAGACCCTTAGCTGAAACTCTGCTGATTTGTTACTGAAATTTTCGTTTTGTCATTTTCGAAGTAAAGGAGGAGATTTGCAAAATCTGCTATAACCTTGGGGTGTTCAACTCCAGAGAGAATAGGTTACTTCTAGGCAAGCGTTCTTCACCGTCGACTACATCTTCGTTTACAATCTTATCAACAAGAAACGATCGTAAAAATCGATAATAAAAAAAATCCCAGACATCTTTCCTCCTAGATTTTAGCACCATGTAGATTTTTTTCCCTACCAGACTAATATCATTCAGAATTTGACCACCGTCTCTTTGTCTTGAACAATCCTAAGCAGCCCGCTGTCATCGCCAATAACTCCTTATTTACACCACTAATTAAATAATTGCGCGGCATTCCTAATTGGCGACCGTCTCGGAGCCCGCGCTTTTTCCTCGAAACCATGACAGGCATTTATTGTTGCAAAGAAAATAATCTCTTTTATTTATAGGATCGTCGTGTTTATTGCTTAGGGTATAAGGTTCGGACTTATATGCAGGTGTTTTGTAATTTGTGATGGAAAGTGTTCATAAAAGTGTATGCATCGCTTTCATGCTCATTTCGTGATTTAATAAAGTGGCATTGAAATATGTCTTTGAATACCTGTGCAACGTAGAAAATATATTATCTTAGAATTTATTAACTTAGAATTAGTTTTTGTAGTACTCACACCTGTGAATGTCAGAATGAAAGGTATGAGCTAAAAAGAACTTAATAAAGTTCTTTAGACCATTCGGTAAAGTTGAAAGATGTCATTCACTTTATTTCGGTTCCGAAGACGCAACTTCCCTAACTAAAAACTTGAAAAAAATGTGAGGCGTGATCTGCTCAAACCACGTCGATAAGTACGGTAAAACGCCAAACCCTCAACTTATTTAGAGGTATTCCACGAATCACACCCATACCCATATAATATTCCACTAAGTGGAATACTTTAGGTGTGATTCGTCTGGGTGTGCTTCGTGGAATACCTCCTTATTTAAAATCTGTCGCTAGTGCTTCTAGACAAGTTTACTTCATTAAGATGTATTCCACGAAGATAAGATAAGAGGTATTCCACGAAGCACACCCAAACGAAGCACACCCAGACGAATCACACCTATAATATTCCACTAAGTGGAATACTTTAGGTGTGATTCGTCTGGGTGTGCTTCGTGGAATACCTCCTTATTTAAAATCTGTCGCTAGTGCTTCTAGACAAGTTTACTTCATTAAGATTATACTTTTTGTTTGTTCAGCGTATCAGACGACAACAGCGGGCGCTGGGCGCTGCGCAACGTGGAGCGCGGCTACTTCCTGGGCTCCAGCTCCGACAAGCTGACGTGCACCGCCAAGGTGCCCGGCGACGCTGAGCTGTGGCACGTGCACCTCGCTGCCAGGCCTCAGGTAACATACACGTCCACCTAGCTAGCAGGCCTCTCGACTTACTGCCAGGTCATACGCATGTCAAGTTATCAGTTTTTAGGTTATACACACTTGTGTGAAAATGTGCATGCTGCCTGCCGGGTCTAAAACGACCACTTTGCTAATAGCAATGTTGCTAAAATTGTTCTTCATCAATTATCTAAGTAGGTGCTCTATTGCTTGACCAATAGAACGGAATATTAGATGTTACGATTTTTATTGAAATTTATACAAAATTCGAAAAACGATGCTAAAGTGGGCAGTTTCGATCCCCAGGCCTTTTAAAATACCTGTAACTGCCAGGTCACACATAAATAAATAAATGTTACCGGCCCCTGGGTAATACACGTGCATTTAGATGCCAGGCCTATGCGCAAGAGCACCTCTCTTCATCATTCAGCCGCTACTTTTACTCGTCAAAGGCTTAGTCTTCCACTAACCATTTCCAAAACGGAAACGGACTTAGAACTATGTTAACAACCTAGCGAAATAAATAGAGATATATTGTTTTCTCATTTCTAAACGTTGTCAACCTCCGAATTTCAGGATAAGCGAAACTCCCTAGACTATTATGTTTACTGGCCAAATTGGTCGGACGTCTGGCTAGGTCGATGACTTGCCAAACACAGGAACTCCACTCTAATACGTTTTCTCAAAGGGGTAGTGGTTTGCTACGAGATTGCGAGAATAGGATTTAAAGGGGAATTTAATTCTGTTCAACAAAATTCAATTCGGTTTTATCAAGATTCAGATTTTGAAGAACTTAGCTTTATTTATTATGAAAGAGAATCTAAGTTTATTGAGAAATTTATTTAGCGTTTTACATGCCATTTCATGACTAGCATTCATTTATGCAAATTCATTGCAATCTTAGGTTAATAACCATACGAACGTTATTTATATGGGAACAGTAAGTGTACTGTTATTCCCCGACCCAGTTTCTCGGAGTTATAATCAGTAATATCGTCTGAACGACATGTCATCATGAGATAATGTGCGCTGGATTGATTCCGTGCCGTATCGACGATCTCGGCGGCTCGGTCCGTACCGCTTGTCACAGTAGAATGCACAGACTATGAATTGAAAGAACACTGTAATAAGATGAACAGATACTTCCATTAACGTCGAGGGTTGTGATGAATTGTATAAGACGATAGTGCTCGGTACGAGGGTAAAGATACTAGATATAAGACAAAAAATATGAGCATCGATCTTATTTTATTGCTTTTCGTCACTTTGTAGGTTTATATCTGTAACAGCCCCGTAAATCTACAAAGATGCTTCCACATCTAAGTTACTGTTACTCGTCTGTGTTATCTGTACTGTGCTTTTGTCTTACTTATTTGTAAGTGTTTCCTGGTCATTGATGATGATGATGTAACATTTCAATTTTGACTTTGAGCATTACATTACATCACAATACTTCCTCCCTGAATAACGAGCATTCGGGTGTAATGTAACTTAGGCGGCCCGTCGGATACATTTAGCGTTTAGCGCAGTGGCTGAGCGATTGGACTGCTGCGCTGCGTGTCGCAGGTTCGATTCCCGCACGGAGCAAATATTTGTATGATCTACAAGTAGTTGTTTCGGGTCTGGGCGTTTGTGTATGTGAGTTTATATGTTTGTAAACGCACCCACGACACAGGAGAAATTCCTAGTGTGGGGCAACGATTTTTTAAAAAAAAAATTACAAGTGGAGCGCATTGATGTTACATGTTGTATCGTTTTCCTCTCTCATTAAAGTAGTCCTCGAATCTCTTTCTATATCTCTCATTAGTTACTTAGTAAGTGTGCGAATTTGCCACTGGCGGCGCCTCGTGTCGTGTTTGAAACATTTCAATGCAATTGATTTGATCTTACCGCTCGCCTCCCCGCTCTAAGTTACCGCTCACAGCGGCAGGGTCGTGATTGGGCCGTTAGGACGCGTTACAATTCTTCATTCTCTTTCTTCGCATTCAAATGATTTTCATGAACCCCATTGTATCTTCCTATTCTTGTCTAGGTGAACCTTCGCTCGATCGGTCGCAAGCGTTTCGCGCACCTGTCGGAGACACTGGACGAGATCCACGTGGACGCCAACGTGCCCTGGGGCGAGGACACGCTGTTCACGCTGGAGTTCAGAGCGGACGAGGGCGGCAAGTATGCGCTGCACACCTGCAACAACAAGTACTTGAGCGCCGGTGGCAAGGTGAGTGGCAATCAATTACATTTACAACCTTAAAATTGTCCGGGACGGTTACTAATTTTCCTGGTTTATCCCGTAACAATTTTTTTTGGATGTTGTATAGCACGTTAAGCCCTTGGTCCTGCGTTTGATATCTGTCATGTCGTCTCGAATTGCCATCCCATTGTTCTATGTCTACCACGGTGACCACCCATTGATGCAAAAGATATATTGCTCAAACAGGTGCTACTTGGTTCTCCCATTGACCGATGAGACAGTAAAACGACGTGACCAGAGATAGGTCAACCAATCCATACGTACACGGCAATAACAACATGAGATTTAAATGACTCAAAACTGAGTTATTTTAGTGAAGTTTCAGGGTTGCAAGTTAAGCAAAAATATGAATAACGTACCCTCACAGGGCGTTCACCCTACTTATGTCGGTTCAAATGAAGATTGATGATTTTAAACTATTGTGCAATCCCATGTTATGTAAAATCATTTACAATCTGAGGATTCTGCTTTAAATTAATCGGGGCAATGCTCTCGAGTGTTGAATTCCGATTTCATGCTCATTAATTTACAAGGCATATCAAAGAAACGTTTTGCAAATGAATTTCATACCACGTCTTAACCTTAATTAGCGAGCGATGACAATCTAACAGTTTTTCTTCGCTTTTTAATTCCCAGATACGATTTATTGATAGCAAGCTGAATAAAAAGTGGTTAATTACCATATAAGCTATGTTAAAGAGAGCAGTAATTAATACAGAGTCCATAAGTGTGAATGTTAAAATACAACTCGCTGACAGCGTGCGGTGCTCGGCAGTCGCAGAACAAAGTGACGCTCAACACTTTGTACAATAACTTATTTGTAGTCGCAAATTGCGTACGCGCTTCTTAGTAATATAGGGTTGCCACGCTAGAAAATATAAAAAAGTCTTGATATTGAAAAATAAAGACGATTGTTATAAAGAAAACATTCAGGGTAGGTATCTTAAAGTTGAAAAGACACCTGAAATACAGGTTTAGGTTTTAAGACTTAATCCGGAAATCCATGAAGTTAGTCTTGTTGGATCAGGTTCTCAAACTTGATCTTCTGTCTCATCTTGAAAACTCATATGCGGATGATGAATCTAAATGTACATGTGCGTAGTGAGCATCCCTAATAGCCTCCCAGTTAGCTCATTTTGCAAACAATGGCTACAGCCGTGGATTCCCATGGCTCACGCGTGGGAACTGTCGATACAGACTTACAACGCATGCGTGTGACCCTCGCAACTTTGTACCTCATACAGACGAACATGGAACAAATCAAACTGTTTCCTACGCTAACAGCCGAACTACTTACTATGGAAATTATTTAATGAGACTAGTGTTTATTTTGTTTGCTATAAAAGCAGAATAAGGAGTGAGTGACCAAAGACGTAAATGAATTGTCATTTACTTGGTAAGGAGGGTAAATGACTCGTTGTGGGATTGCTGTAATAGTCCTCTTGTGAAAAGATTCTTTGAACGTCTTTATTTGCTTTCGATTCCATGGCCTGCTGTTTTACATTCATATTAATTTAATGACCACCTGCCATATCAGTAAAATGTATCTGCTAGTGCGTTAAAGACATGGCGCGTGGAAAATCACAGTTGCAAATTCACAATGCGTTCAATGAGATCCTCTGATCGTGATGATGCCCTGTAAATTACTTAATTTTCTAACAAAGACACACACTTAATCTTCAGCTAGAAATTAAAGGTTTTGGAGGACTTCCATAAGTCATTTTAATGTTAAAAATGTACTTCTTATTTATAGACTATGTATTTTTTTTATAAAACCCGTCAATACCCACATACAAACACAAACTCTTGGCTTATTCCATTACATGTAGACAGAATCTATAGAACTCCACATGCGACGATCTATACTACTCCCAATCTGACTTTCATCTACCTCCTCAGCTTCAAGAGCAGTGCACGTCGACGTGCCTGTTCAGCGCGGAGTACCACGCGGGGGCGCTGGCGCTGCGCGACGGCGCGGGCGCATACCTGGCGCCCATCGGCTCCAAGGCCGTGCTCAAGACGCGCTCCACCGCCGTCACCAGGGACGAGCTGTTCTCGCTGGAAGACAGTCTGCCGCAGGCGGCCTTCGTTGCGGCCTTGAATGAGAAATACGTGTCAGTTAAGCAAGGTGAGTTTTTTGAGATAATTTGCTTGGAAACGAGCTTTAGGGCGGTGCTATCGTGGTCACATAGTATCGCTGCATGAATCTGTAGCAAATGTGGCCAAAAGTATAGATAACGCGATCACGAAACATGCGCTTCTGCAAAAAGTCACTGTGGGCGATCGCTCTAATCCTAGTGTGATGGAACAGGCCTAGAGTGGGGATACATTTTTTTTTAATATAAAAAAGAACTAACTAAAGCCAGGAAATGTCAGCGCAGTGCAACGTGGTGTGGTGAAATACAAATTATATTATAGGTACCTAAAGACCATAAATAATGAACTATCACAAAGAGATAGTTTCAGTTTTGTAGACAGTTATTTTAAAACAAGTTGCCCGATGGTCATGCTCGAAAGACTATCTACTCTGATGTAAAAGTAACTAGTACAAGATTATAACAAACAAGTAATTTGAGGTAGTAAAAAATCTGAATCGCTTCCGAATCAAATGCGGAATGAACAATATCGCTCCGGTATCGCTCAAACGCTCATAAACACATGTAATAGGCACTTCCCTCTGTTGCCGCGTTACTTCCTAGTTCCTACCATTTGGTGCTATCTATAGTGAAAGTTATGCATCGCTTATAGTTCGTCACTTGGTTGTACTCCGGCACACGGTGGGCTGGAATCGTCAAGTGGGGACTTAAGGATTAAAATGAGTATTTTTGAATTTTATGTACTAATACAAATATTTTTTGTTATATGTAATTTTTTTATACTTAGTATTTTTCGAGTTATAGACCCCTAAACTTTGTATGAAATATTAATCGGTTTTTGGTTTAATCTGACATGTTTTAATATTGTATTACAGAAATATAGCAAAAAACAAATTATTGGTAAACATTCTACATCACCCTTATTACGTCATTTGTTTTTAACAATACTCAATAGTGCCGTGACCCTCATTAGCGCATCGTCCATTGAGCGCAGCAAAATGATGACGTGTCATTATGTGATTGGATGATGAATAGCAGGTAAAAAATGATACGATTACATTTGAAAAACAACCATCCTCAGTACGTAGTTACACATCGTAATAAACGCACTATCCTATCTCACATTTTCGGAATACTAATACTATTTATTACGTAAAAATGTTCGATTTGTTGTCAAATATTGATATTGTTGTGCTATTAAAGGAAAGTGGAAGTTTTAAAAATAATAGTGTTTTATATAGTGCTATTAAATCTAGATTAGTCCCCACTGTGTTAAGTGCTGAAAACGATAAAGCGGTAAAAGCGTTTTGTGCAAAATATTGCTATAATCTGCAAAGGAGACGGCAAAATGCTCATAGCAAAGAGGAATTGTTCAGCAACAATAATAGTGAATGGTTATCATCGGAAATAAAGTGGCCTGATTTCATTGTAAGTGCATTTGAAAGAAACCAAGACTCTGTTCCTAGTACATCAAGTGAACATGAATCTCCAGCAAAAGTGTCTACTGCCACGTCAACGAATGTAAGTCCAAGAAAACCATTTTGTGAATTAGGACCTAAGCAAAAAAAAGAGACGTACAGAACATATTCATACAAATATGACTACAGAGGAAATATCTCATGCATACATTATGAAATTACGAGAGGATGGTAATCAAGGAATATCTGAAATCCTCGAACACCTACTTAAAAATCCACAGGATGTGCAAAAAGCGAAAGATAGTCTTTTAGGTAAAAATGAAAAACCTAAATTTACTCCAGATGAAGCTTTGGGACTTGTTTTGTCCCTTAAGTTAACAAAGTGACAATATAATACTTTAAGAAAAAGTATCAAAGAGAAAAATGTCGACATGTTCCCTTCCTACTACAAGGTGCAAAATGCAAAACAAGAATGCTTCCCGCCAAAAGATGATATCACCTTAACAGATAAAACTGCTGGAATAAAATTGCAGCGTCTATTAGATATAACCACCAAAAGGATATTATTCAAAGCAATCAATATTGATAGCGCAGACTTTAAGGAGTTGACAATGATAAGCAAATGGGGAATGGATGGTGCCTCGAATCAAGCAAACTATAAGCAAAAAATGACAACGGAGGACAAAGTGGACAGTGCTTCGACATATGATTCAAGTATTTTTATGGGTAGTTTAGTACCAATAAAAAATATTTCTGAGGAACAAATTATCTGGGAAAACGACTCACCAAATTCTGCATATTGGTGTCGTCCAATATTTTTCAAGTTTGAAAAAGAGAATAAATCAACGATTTTAAGAGAGAAAACCGAAATTGAAACGGAGATAAATGAATTGAAGGAAACAGAAATTAGCGATTAATGAAGAAGCGGCTGAATCTAGAAATAAAGACTTTAGGCGATATCGCCAACACCATTCAAGGAAAGTCTGCAGAAGAGCTAATAATGAGGATATTTTAAATAATTTAATAATTAGTTCAGACCCAGTTAGTATATATCATCAAAACGTCATAAAATGATACGGAAACACAAACCATTTTCAGAAGAAGCGAAAGCCATGCTTCTTTTATCTACAACATTTGAAGATGATGAGCGGGAAAATATAGAATTTGTTAATGTGGAACATTTAGAGAACGAATCTGAATCTGATGAAATTGTCTAAGTGATAATTTTGTGAGTGCGTGTGTTTGTGAGTGAGTTTGTGAGTGTGCGTATGAGTGGATTAGGCCTCCTGGAGACACCACTGATAAAAAAAAACGCGCTTAGTTCTCTACCTCAAAGGTGGTGTGGAAAAGGGAATGAAAATAAATTTTCTCCAAAATCGAAGAAAATCGAAGCAAGTGCTATATCGGATAATTTGCCTAAAAAATAGCGCAATCGAATACCGAAAGCGGTTATTTGAGAACTCTTGAGAATTAAAAGTTATTCATATAAAATCAAATTTCTCCATACAAAAATAAATTCAAATCGTTATAACTTTTAAAATATTAAGTATATACAAAAATCGCAGAAGAAAAATTTCTTGTATTTAGTGGTAGATCACCAAGCCGTCTTTATTTTTTTTTTAATTGCTTATCAATTTTCGTGAATCCCTAAGTCCATTAGAGCTTGATTTCAGCCCACCGTGCGGCAGTGACTGCCGCCATTACACCTGCTTCCTACTGACATTACAAGATGCAGAAATCAATTGATAGCTTATTGAATTATTTGACCTCTTTGTTGTTTGTATTTTATGTCTAGATTAGAACAAAAATTGTAATTTGAGTAGTTTTTTTTTTTTTTTTTATCGTGGTAAAATCATCAAATGAGTCCTCCCACCCAGGGCAGGGCGGGAGGGACTGTCAGACTTGTACTGACTAAAATCCACGGTGTCCTTCACTAGCCCTTTACGTACCGGGGTCACGGTAATCCCTTGGTCCCGCGACCCCGGAATTTGAGTAGTTGGAATAAAAAATCCCCTAGTATTTACCTTTGGACGCCACATCAGATATTAAAATGGATATCTCGTCGACTTCCTATACGATACCGTAGGTATTCGTTTAGACCTTAAGCGCGATTGCGAATGCTAAGGGGGCATTCAAGGGTGGATTTTTCAGTGGCATCGCTTGCAAAATTTAGCACCTAGTAAAAACTAGTAGAATTGTCATTTAGACGGTCGATTTTTGGCACGACAGGCCGCGAGGCCAAATGCACCCGTAGGATTATCCCATAATGCATAAAATCAAATCAATTTATTAGTGTGACTTTTGGTACATTTTACATGAGATCTTAAAAAATAGATAAGTAGTTTCACAAAAATCTACCTCAAAGGTGTACACTCTTTAACATATAGATAATATAGGTAATCTCAGTGGTAATCACATCTTGTCGCCAGCGTCGAGAGATGACGCGACTGGATTGTTCCGCGGTTCTCAGAAGCGGTGTGCTCATGGTGAGATGTTGTCGTGAGCCAATACCGAGGAAGTCGCGACTGTTGACCCGTATTGTTTAGAGCCGCTGTGTTTGCATACTGCCGACATTTCGTCACCTCTTACACTATCTCATCTAGTTAAAGATGAGTTGAAGAGAATTTGGTTTCGTGCGCATATTGTGCAAAGCTTAGCACATTTCCAAAGCGTTCACAAGTTATTTATGTTCTGTAGGAATGATGAAAATGACGATTAACTGCGCTGATCGAATCCAATTACGTTGATGAAATTCTCCAGACATCGACAGACGTCAGCTACTAACACATAGTAGCCGACGTCAGACGTACGTTAAACTTTCAAACCTTATAAAACACTTTAGAGGTTCAATTTTTTAAAACGTTTCCTCACAATAGGAAATTCTCCTGTTTCGTAGTGCCTTTAAAAACATATAAGCTCACAAACACCCAGACCCGGAACAACTACAGATCATACAAATATTTGTTCCGTGCGGGGATTGAACCCGCGACACGCTGCAATTTTAAAAGTATAATTTGAGTTCTCGCTAGAAATCATTTTCTCTACCATGTTATTATATCTGAAGTTGAAAGGCCGGGCTATAAGGAAGCTGTATAGCTCAGATCTCGTCTATGAGTACCAGGCGGGCAGGATCGTTGAGGAGCTAACGGTGCGGCGACCCGCCCTCACCTCACGTACATTATACGATCCATTTCTCGCTTAGATTGCCTCTACTGTGAAACAGTAATAAGAAATAGAATGTTCAGACAATTTGTAGATACCGGAAAGCTTACAATATAATCGATGACCGAAACAAATTGTTTAAAAGATGTCTGTGCCCAGATGAATCAGTGGATTGTAATGTCTACAGTGAAACATATCTCAAATAAAAGCTACAATATTTCTTTTGTTATTAGTAAACTCAAAAGTCATGCTATGTAATTCTCGTCTTATTTTTTACGTGGTAAAATCATCAAATGACTCCTCCCACCCAGGACAGGACGAGAGAGACTGTCAGGCTTGTACTGACTAAAATCCAGTGTCCTTCAATAGCCCTTTACGGCCACGGTTACCTTATAAGACAGTTGCGCGATCCTCGCAGGCTTTGGCCCTCTAAGAGGGCCCCGTCATAATATGTAATTCTTGTCTAAATGTTCTGTTGAATTTTGCATATTCGGAAAACCCTAAATAAAAAGAAAATACTTGTTCAATAGAATTCTTTAGATTCAGACATACTCGTAGTAGTCGAGGTGGGTTTATGCTTTGGGCATTTTAGGAAGGTTGGATAAACGCCCGATGAATTATTAGAGTGTGTATTATAGTGGATTGGAGTAAACGTCTAATAAATGTATTTGCATGGGCTTTTTCCCAGTTAAGTTTCTGCTTTTTCTTTATAGTTCTTGGGCTAAACTCGTTTATGCCCAATATTATGCTAAGATTTTGTCCAATGTCATAAATGTTTTTGCCCTCGACCCGTCTCTATTCAGACATAAAATAGTCATCAGAATGACTTTTACTTTTATTTAACAACCAGCATCAAGATGTATGGCGACCTCCGACATGAAGTTCAAATCTCTTTGAAGGCAGCACTGAGCTCACCAACCGTTAATAAAGTGCCAGTATGCAGTGTCACGCTAACTGTGCACTTTATTATGAACGACAATGTAAGGTACACTGTCGGGTATAGCTGTATATCAGTAATTATAAGAGCTACGTGGTGGTAGTAAAGAGCTCGCGGTATGTAGCGTCACGACATCCACGAGGCTTGCTTAGATTATGAGGGAACGAGGTTTGGAAAAATATTTAGGATTTTTAGATTACTACGTTTAAACATGGCTAGATGCGAAGTCTTGGTGGCTACTATCAAATCTATATCGAGATGTGTAGGTACTAACTGGGGACACCCGCCGAGTGACGTACGTGTCAAGTTTAATATGTACAGTCAGCTTCAGAGAAAACTCACATTCTTTTTAGTAGTAATGCCACCCTTGAAAGCATATAGGCTCTGATCGTCCATAACAAAAGGGGTGAGTTTTCTCTGAAGCTTGCCATACCACAGCCTTTTTTAAAGTTTTATTTAATTTTTGATGGAAAACACTTCGAAAATGTTTCTCAAAATATAATATCTACTTGGCAAGAATTGTCAAATTTATGTCCCCAAATAATGGGGTCAGTATGAGGTTTTGTAATCGTGCACACAACGCATGGGGTCCGGAAATATTAAGTCTACTGTGCTGCAGACTAAATCAACCACCAATAAGGCCGGGACTTCACCAAAGCAGAGATGTGTTCGAATAACCAATCAGATTTCGACCGAAGCTAAGCGGAGAGGAGATGTGGGTTTCTGATTGGTTATTCAAGCACATCTCCGCTCGTCTCCGCTTTAGTGGAGTCCCGGCCTAACTCCCTTTTACTTCATCAACCTTTTTGCTTCACCTTCTCCATAGTCGGTTAAAAACTAACTTCGTCTAATCTTCAGTCATTATTTCTTCAGTATCGCGGTGACAAGTCTATTTCCAAAACAAGAACATTCAAATTCAAAAGAGTTTATTGTAAAAATAACTGCAATTTTCGGTAAATAACGGCTTAGTTATTGTGATGAGATTCATTCACGTAAGTGGCACAGTTTTTATGCCGAGTTGTACCGCGCCAATCACAATATTGGTGAAGATATTGAAATGTCCAGTAACAAAAAAGTACTAGTCACGAATAAAGTCGTGCTTGCTACAAAACAGTTATCGGTGAACTTATAAAACAAAACATGCTTACCGTTTTGCTGACAATGACTTTCAATCAGTATTTCTACACTGACTTCCAAACAGGATTGCAATAAGCTCATGCGGTGGAATGTCAGCTCATTTTAGTTTACACTTCTACATGATAGTGTCCTACTGCTGATCCTAAGCACGATATGTAATAAAATAGCAATATTCTTCGTTCTTCATGACATTGTCTGTACTATAAGACTTTTTAAATAAGTACAGCTTGCAAAACGAAGATTTTAGATCATTCAGGCATCCGTAAGTGCGTTGCTATCCAGAACATTACTGCAATTTCCTAAGTGTTCCATAAACCGTTGAGAATATAATAAACAAAAAGTGCCATCGCCTCGAAAGAAAGACGAGGCTCTTAATTTTTATTAAAGCTAATATTAATTACCTCATATAATGGTGAATAGAATAGAAGGAGGTGATGATAACTGGTCTGATTGAAAAGCCATGCTTCGATCAAATCACCGATGTATTACTACCTAGCTTGTAAATACTTACCATTACTTTACTTTGTAGTTAACGTTATACTTACTAAGTTGTGGTTTTGTGTATAGTTCTCGTCACGATCTAGTCCTATCTTTGACCGTATCTAGCAGTCACGAGCTAGCTCCGAGTACTCGAGGTATCGAGTTACCGAGAGCACGAGAAATATTTACTGGCTCAGTAGCTTGTCCAAGTACAGTTACAACATTATTTGTGTATGAAATAGGCTTGTTTTACAGCAATTTCGTTATCCATAACACTCGTTATTCATAACGTGTTTTGGCACTTTTTTTCACTTCCGATGATTGTAGTCCAGTGTTATTGAGTTACGAATATAATCAAAGACAGTCAGTGTTTTTAAAACATTTCCATGTTTGATATTATTATTGCCATAAAAGACACGCTCGAATTTCTTCAATAAAATTAGAATATCCGGTTTAAAATTATAATTAACCTAATATGTTTAATATTTACATGAATAAATACATTTTGCCGTTTTCAAATGTAGAGTTATAGTGCGTAACAGTACAGTTCAGTGACAGATGGTCCAGCCAGGCCGCGTTACTAATTGCTCATCATCATTAACATCGAGCACTCTCCGAGGTGCAAGGACCGCGTAATTCAATGTTAAGATGCTAAATTATAATAATTCGCTCGTTAACCGTCGCGTGCTATATTGGGCGTAGCGTCTTTTCCATTTTATTGTTCTGAATTAATAGTATATGCTCAGGTGCACGCATGCAGATTACATAAATCTACATAATATGTAGCACTAGATGTTGCCCGAAACTTTCCACAACTGTTTCTTTTATCGCTAATCTGAGCTATAGTTTTAATCTCAAAGAAACACGTAACGTGTAGCGAAGGCGTCGTTGTCATTGATCGCACGTCTGTCGGCTTAACCGTCCATACCGAGATCTATTACACCAAGAAAAACGCATATAATCGGATATGCATGATGACTTCCATTCAAAAGCAGGCCAATTAACAGGTATTCAGCAACGTCTAAATTGTCAACGGAATTGGCGGCTGCGCTGGTAGTGCGGCGCGCAGATATTCCGCGCAAAAAAGCCGCGCTATGCTTTCTAACGTTTCTACTGCATGGATGCCTGCACAGACTCGTGTCTCGTGTGATCTCGCCACATCACTAAACTTTATAGTTTTAATTAAATTTATGCTCCAAGTAGCTCGTTGTAACGGGTTTCGACGGAAGATACGAATAGTTTTGTGATTTAAAAATAATTGGTCGGTGGCTCAGCTACTTCATTTTATTTTAGGGTGATAACTAGGCTATGCAATGGCATTAACTTAAAATAAAGTTGGAATTGTAAAATAACCATAATTCGGCTATAAAAACGCCAGTGTCTTACCTATTCCAAAATTAAAAGCAATTATCTAAAGTTACTACATTTCTCTCGAGCTCGACCAGTAACAGCCGCGGAGTATATGAATAAAATTCAAGCGCGTTTAAAACTACGGGGAGACTTTGCCCAGCAGTGGGACAGTATAAAACATATGGGACTATTGAATCATAGGCAGTAGCTTACCATCCCCGGAACTGACTGCAAGCATAGCTTTCAACATTCCTAGTAAATATAGCGAGCACCCAGCCACCTAGTGTCAGTCGCGGTGTATGGCATGCGGCTCTCACACGCCGGTAATTACACACTATTGGTACAGCGTACAAAAGAGGTTGATATCCGTATGCAGGCGTGAAATAAAACGTTGCGATATACAAGCAATTGCATATCATTTGTAGTGTATTTTGCAAGATGTTCGGTAACAGCTAGATGAGAGTAGCCGGTGATCAAGTGAAATGGCGTGCGATTCTAGAGGCCTATGACCAGTAGTGATTGCTATAGGCTGATGACGATGATAACGTCAAAGATTAAGTGTGATTAGACCATGATGCGAAAGACCTTTTTTTTATCGTGGTATAATCGTCAAATGAGTCCTCCCACCCAGGGCAGAGCGGGAGGGACTGTCGAGACTCGTACTGACTAAAATCCACGGTGTCCTTCAATAGCCCTTTACGTGCCGGGGTCACGGTAATTCGTACAGTCCCGCGACCGTGATGCGAAAGACTTTAATCATCTTTGGCAAACCTTGTCCAGTTCTTCCAACTCTTCACCGTCTTATGATCGCTACATGCGGCTCAAAATACACCATGTAAAAACCGTGCATAGTTATTCCCCAAGATGAATTAAGTCCTCAAGATCAGTAACATACAACAGACGAAAAGGCGCTTCATAGCTGCGAAGAATGTGAATGGCGAGATTTTCCATTACTTGAATGGTGGATAGGTCCCAATTCGTAGTAGCGAACGATTTTGACTAACATTTTTATATCATGTGAACATAATTGTACGTAGCTTAGTTGTCAGCTCTATGAAGCATTGCTTTCAAATTCAACGAGAGCTGTTTGCATGTCTATTTGTGAGTTTATGAGCATTGTTGATG
Source organism: Agrotis puta (assembly GCA_943136025.2). NCBI lineage: Eukaryota > Metazoa > Arthropoda > Insecta > Lepidoptera > Noctuidae > Agrotis > Agrotis puta. The sequence goes on along the minus strand of OW964175.2, from coordinate 18,627,258 downwards.
ATTTGTCGCCACTCCTGTCACCACCGCGGCAGTCAGGCATCGAAGCGCGTATTACATCGGTAATTATGCGCCCGCGCAGCTAATGTGCAGCTGTGGAAGAACGGGCGCGGCTGAGTTACACGCACCATCACCTCGCTTGACAATTACTTTGATGAAGACAGATGGTTGGTTTGGACCTGTGTTCTTAAATGGTATGGACTACAAACTGCATTCTCTTCTACATTTATTTTAAAAGTTAGGGAGATAGGGCTCTTTTCTTTCTGTAGACGTCCAGTCACCTTGGAATTAATAAAAATCTAGTGATCAAACCTGCTAGTGGTACTAACAAAGGCGAATAAGACCTTTATAACAAGGAAACGTAACTAATTAGATTTTCACCATGCCGTAACTAACTATTTACGCGCTTAGTACGACCTTCTTTAACTGCGCCCTGGTCTGGCCCTCCAGGGTCTGCGCCCTGTGCCTGCACAACGTTGGCATATCCCTATTTTCGACACTGAATATCTATGTATTATAGTGTCCCATAAAGTCTAGTAGCACTAAGCTATTATTTGCTTTGGTTCATACCCTCCAAATGATATCAAAAACCCTGAGATCGTAGGGTCTCAAAGCTCTATCTTAGATCTTTTCGCAGTAACTATATTTTCCTTTAAAATACTTCCATCAGATAGATCGATTTAGTAGAGTATTGGCTAGGCATGTCCGTTACAACAAATAATGGCGGCAATGTATCTGCGCTGAGAGCTGCTAGCGGTACCGTGCGCGCGCCGGTCATAGCCCGGTGATAGCGCACGATGCGATGCAGGGTTACCAACTACTGCATTGGATTTTGTTTTCAAGAAGACCTTGTTTATGTCAAGGTATAACAACTTCGAACCTTCTCTCCAGATTTCCAAAATAATTTAAAACTAAAACGGTTTCGTCCGTGGCTTTGCATGCGTATGTTTTGAAAATCATCCATAAATGTCTCGTGTGTTGTATATTGTGGTCAAGGAGTGTTTTTATTTAATTAGGTGGCTAGAGCTGCTACTGCAACTACAGGTTTGAATTATTTAAAAATTGAACTCAAAATTATTAAATCTGCCACTTAGATAACAATGACCACATTTGCAAATGAAATCATATAACTTAAATGAAGAGAAAAACTGTAAAAAAGAATGATTTTCATCATGAAGTCTAAACTACAATAGACAATAATAACAAATGGCTTAATTATGTCAGTTGTTTACTAAAAATAACGGTTTTTTTCGTCAACGGTAAATGGTCGTGGTTCATTGGTTCAGTCGAGAGGCAGTTGCACAACAAACTCTTCCATTCCTATTGTATCTACGATTCCCGTAACTTATGTCAATACATTGTGTATACCTAGATCTACATACAGAAAATATGATTCAAGCAATTACTACCGTTCTGTCTCACTGGGAATACATTTGCTTGTATGTGTATAGAAACGTAATTTCCTTTCTTCTCATATGTCTTTTCATGGAACATTCACCATCTTTTAGGCTTGAAAATAGTAATGTCTACTGCTCTATGGCGATCCTAGAAGTCTAGCCGTCTAACATACTATTTTTGCCCAGAAACAGGAGTTTTTTTCAATAAGAATAAAGATTAGAACACCAATTTGTTGATCAAGCAACAGAGTTCCATCTGAAATTTGAAAGTTTATGCCTTTTCCAGCACATATGGATCAGGGAAAAGAGTTTTGCAAATGTTTCTGCGATATTTCCCTTTAATTGACATTCGAAGAGCTGCCACCCCTGTTCTCAGTCAGTCGTTGCGCACGATCGCCCGTCAGCCGCGCGGCAAATCTTTAACTCACACCGACCGATGCGCAAGCGTCGCTTCCTGGCTTCAACTTGAGCTTCATGTTTTAGCGCAAGCTTCCGGGACAGGGAATAAAAATAATGTCAGTTTCTTTAACATTCTGTGGATCTATAGGACGCAAGCGTGACCGCTGAGCTAGTCTTCAGTTCAATTACCTGTTATTAGGTTTTTTATCAGACACTTAGAATCATTAGCAGCCATGAGGTTTGCTAGAATTCAATTCATTCATTCTACTTGCTCATTGGTACATTATTGTACTCTCTACAATAAACGCTGTAAATACTTTAAGTACGCTGTACGTAAAATACAGAAATCTTATGAAAAGGCCTCTGGTTTAGACTTTAACAGTCAGCAGTATGAAAATCATGCAAAACTAAACTCCAACGTACTATTTACCATATTCATTACTATGCACCGCTCAATTACGCTCTCTACCCGCCCCCTGAGGCTACACATGAGACGTCATTATACATACATGAGTCCTGTGATCCTGTCCTGTGTCGCTCGGGACTGGAGGTGAACGATACTTTTAACGATTAATTCCCTCGACAGCTGGAGAGAGTCAATGTGAGTGGATTTACCAATAAATGCACCACTGACTCTCTCTCGAGGGCTGAAAAGGCTGGAGTCTAGGGCAGCAGATTTTTGGGGCGACAATTTCGGGCTTAATTTGTTTTTATGTTTGCCAGGGTTGCGGAAATGTCTGCCATGAAGTCAAGTCCGTGTGTGCAACTTAAATATCGACACACCGAATTCGATAATTATAGTAAAAACCAAATCATTAACTTTAGGAAGCACAAACTTGGGACAAACTTCAATTAAATAACAATTTTAATAAAGCACTAAAAAACTGGGCACTTATCATAAATTTCATTTGGACCTTCTGAAAATCATGCTATGTACTAATTTTAACTAACATCTGAGAGTTACATATTTAACTTTGCATTAGGTTATTTAAACTGATCTTTTTAACTGTCTTCACAACTTATTTTGGAGTTCAAAAGTGAAAGTGAAACAACCAAATAAATCTCCTTATCTGAATCAGATTACAGCCACTCCAAACTTCTTGATATGACTTACGCCTTAAATCCCGCGTCACTGTAGTGTTTACTCTGGTCCATACGCCCTCAAGTGTAGGACAAACAGATGTACAGGCGGGGTCAGCAGTCCACTTGAACAGAGAGCGGCACAGGAAGGTCAAGTGTTTGTTCACTTAGTTTAGAAAACGATGAGGTGTTCTGAACACGATTTTATTTGTGGTAGACCATTCTATCAAAAATAATTCTTGCCACAGAATCTAAATCCATACTTCTATATATATATTATATATATATATATATATAAAAGGAGAACTGACTGACTGACATATCAACGTACAGCCGAAACTACTGGGGCTAGGAATGTGAAATTTTGCACACGGCTTCCTGTTATAATGTAGGGGAGCACTAAGAAGGGGTTTTTGGAAATTTAACCTTTAAGGGGGTGAAAAGGGGTAATTAAGAAAGTACGTAACCCACGCGGGCGAAGTCGCGGGCAAAGTGCTAGTAATGTTATATAGCTGAAGAGTATAGTTGGCTGAACGCGCTAATCTCAGGAACTATAGGTTTGAATTGAAAAAATATTTTGTGTTAGATAGCTATTTATCAAGGAAGACCAGGCTATATAACATTGAGCTTCGACCAATAGGAGCTGAGCAGCAGGGGAGCCTCAGAGAACAGCTAGTCTGGCAAAAATAACATTTAGGAAGTTATGTAATCTTCATTTTTTTTTAATTAGTCGAAGCTTTAGCAATTTGTTGAACAATACTCCGTTATAATAGTATGAAGCACAATTTAGATAATACTTCATTATAAACCAAACGGCTCTTTTAATCGATGGCCATATTTTCTAGACAACGTTTGCAATCTTAACCATAAGCTAAACGCAACTTTCTATTATTTCCAGGTGTTGACGTAACAGCAAACCAGGACGAGATCTCGTCTCACGAGACATTCCAGCTGGAGTTCGACTGGGCCACGCGCCGCTGGTACATCCGCACCATGCAGGACCGCTACTGGACGCTAGAGACGGGTGGCGGCATCCAGGCCTCCGGAGATAACAAGTGAGAACATTACATTACATTTATGATCGGTTCGACTCAGCCATGCCTGCACCAAGACACATAAATTCGGTCTACGACACTAATGTTCAGGAATAGGTATAAGGAAGTAAGCAACGTGAGGATCATTCCGTGATCAGGAGGTGTTATCACTAACGCACGTACGTACTTCCTTGAAGGAAAGACAAATAAACTCCACCTAAACCGATTTCTCGAATTTCGATAGCTTTGAAGGCGATTCGTAACGAGACGTTGTGCGTACACATTTTATAAGTTCCACCGCTATAATGCACCAGTAAGGCAGACATGGTGTTGTGCAATATTTATTTAGTTAAGGGAGCTACAAATTGGATACTACCTCTTTGACCATATCTTCTTGAGCTGAATCTCACTTATAAGGCTTATCATTCAATATCAAAAATTCCTCTTCTCGTTCCCAGATCATCGAATGCTCTGTTCGAGCTGGAGTGGCAGGGCGACGGCGCTGTGGCGTTCCGCGCCAACAACGGCAAGTACCTGATGACCAAGCGCTCCGGACACCTGTACGCCAACGCGGACTCCATCGACGACAACTGCAAATACTACTTCTATCTCATCAATAGGTAGGTCACACTCATAGCGTAAACTCGAAGACACAATATCTGCGATATCGCTCCATTATACGTTGTGTCCGGTTTTAATCTGTACAAACTTAAAAGGGAGCCAGCTTGTTCAATTCCGTCAGCATAAGTATTGTATATGTAGGGTCGAAACCCAACCCCTACTTTGCTGCAATTTTTGTTTTATTTAGCTGCATCCGGTTAGAACTGGCAGGACTGTAATAATCAATTGATGATTTCCAAGAATCTGGTAGTGTAAACGAACCATTACAAAAGCATTCAGCATAAAAATGAATTAAATAATGTTCATACCTATTCACGGAAAAAGTATTTTTTACCAATACTTCCATGTAAATTGTTACAACAGACTCTTGTGTTTGAAGAAGGGGTATATACTCAGAATAAACTGTAGGTCATATAGACATCACTCCATGTTACATACTGATATTCAGCTGTATACGTTTAGACTGGAAGCCGACCACAACACACCACCAACCAACAACTACTAGCCAACAAAGGCTAGGCAGATGATGTTTCGTTCAATTGCTAATTAAAGTACCGTTCGCAGGCCTATCCTGGTGCTGAAGTGCGAGCAAGGCTTCGTGGGGCCGAAGGGTGTGCGGCTGGAGTGCAACAAGGCCAATTACGAGACCATACAGGTCATCCGCGGACCCAAGGGTGCCGTCTATTTCAAAGGTAAGCTGGAATAGAAGGACTGTCGTGATGATGTTCATTAATTTTCATCACTGGACTACCAAGACTTGAGAGCAAAAAGTGTTATAATATTTAGTCATTCATTTAACAGTAAATGGACATCTATTCTGAACTAACTTTATTGAGAACTGCTTAAACATAAACAGAATTTTTGATAAATTAGTTCTTTTAATACCATTGACAAGTTCGGCTTCAAATGTTTTCTAAAACCTAAATCCAATTCCAGGACAGAATGGCAAGTACTGGCACGCGGACAGCGAGTCCGTGCAGTGCGACGCGGACACCCCGCAAGGGTTCCACCTGGAGCTGCGCGAGCCCACCCGCCTGGCCATCCGCGCCGCGCAGGGGGGGGACTACCTGGCGGCCGCCAAGAACGGGAACTTCCGCCTCGCGGGACCCGACCTCAGCGCCGCCACGCACTGGGAGTACTAGGCACCAGCTCAGCACTGAGGGATCCTTTTGACGACACATCACCATCACATTGCTGCCCCATCCGCAAACCTGTACCAAATGTTCGGCTTTGTAACACTGCCAGTTCGTCCAAAACTATTTTAGTTACGGTTCTGTGGCCTAAGTTACAAGCCCGTAGTTTGAGGCAGTCGTTCATCATCTTCATGTCATCGTTCATCCAAACCATCATGCTCAGAAGGATCTCTCATACAAATCCTATTTGCAATACTCTTCCATCATCACGCTCGTGTTGTTCACGACGCAGCGCTCGCTGCAGATGGCGTGGGACTTAACTTCATATCGACAATGTCAACTCCGAGGGCGCGCGCTTTACTGACGCCATTTTAGTTTCCTTTAGCCGCCATCTTGTTGAAGCGTGGCGGCGACGAACGACCCAATCAGCCAATTCTGAGACGGAATCCGCTGCCAATGGTTTATATTAAATTATTATAAAATGGGAATGTTAGTCAATGCTCCTGCATTGATGATACACATTTCGAACTAAAAAAAAACAATGTTAAAAATGCGTCACTCACAAGGCGCCGCCCTGTTTTGCATTTAGTACGATTAAGATGATGTCGCGTAGTGTGCGCGAATGTGATCATTATGAAAATATCGCTTCACCCTATTATTGTAATCATAGATTATTTTTCTTATAACTGGTAGATCTGCCGTCACGTTGCTTATGTCGAATTATTTTTATATTAAAATATTTTGTGACCGTCACTCGTATCGCTTGAATTATTTATTCTAGATTGTATGGTATATAAATTAGTATGGAAGACATTATTCTGAAATTTTTCGAAAAATATTTATTGGATATTGTAGTGTCTAGTCGATGGTTTTTATACAATTTTTTATCAGCCCCCAGTACTGTACTACCGTCGTTTCCTGTAGGTTAGTGAATGTTAACATCGTGAGACTGATGCCTACAAACAGCACATAACTGCAGTAACACTGTACCGTAATTAATTTAAGTTAAACAGGGATTGACGCAATACCAGACGAGTGCCGAGCGGGCGCAGCCCTCGCCGCACACACTTGTACCGTACATTGCTCAATATAATGGTCTGACAACATTAACTCTGCATGACTATACAAATCATAAATCACTCACAATACATAAAATACCAAGATTGGTCTGTTCTCTAACACACAAGTGTAATTCACCAAATAAGTACATAATAAACTCACAGAGAAATAGATTATCTCAGCCGTAAAACGTTGTGCATAGTTAATTTGACAGTCTCAAATATTTCCTACACAAGGGCGAACTTACCTGGCTATCTGAAGTAGGTCGTAATGAACTAGCGACTTAATTGTCGTGTAATGTTGCGACTAGTCGCCCGTGTGTAGGTGTACGCAATGAGTCTGGCTTCTAATTAATGATCATGTAAGGTAGGTAAGTTATTGTAAGTTATCACGTTAGGGTAAGCTTGATCCGCTCCCAACTATAATCGTCCATTCCATGCTTTTAGAGTTACGACATGGGATTAGAAACCATTTTTTATTATTTTTTACATAAAAAACGGAGATTTTTTAACTGGTGCATAGTCTTGTATATAAACGATTTCCAATTACGTATTAATAAGTCTGTACTTACGAAAACGTTTGGGAAGCGTCGACTCCTTTTTATAATGAACAAAACGAAATATGATTATTTTATTGAGGGGTATTTTGTATGCAATGCTGATTCTGAAATATTTGTACGATAAGTCTTTGTAAACTATTAATGAATAAATTATAATCATATTGTAAGATTGTGTTTTATTTACATGTCGTTGTGTACAACTCATCGGTGGGTATAGCTCCACCTCTGTACTGTGTACTAATATGTGTAATGTAATGTACTCTATGAGTGGAGCCACATTATTTAATGTACAGGGGAATCCTTTCATGAAAAAGCTGCACGCAGCTTTCCATTCGCAAAATATATTTTCGCCTTTAAATAGTGCTGGATAACTCTTGGAATCTAAGCTTTTCGCAAACAACTCTAAAAATTACACTATATTAATCTCTTCTTTTTTCTTCTTTAACCCTTAGTTAAGGTTTACTTATAATAAACCCCGTTTCTGGTAAAGGGAAAGACCAGAGCTGCTACTCAATTGGAAGCGCGACTCGCACGAGGAAGCACCATAAGACGCCAATTCGTCGTTCCTTGTAATGTAGAAAGCTGTCTCCTTAAATTCGAGCAGGTGCATGCACACTGCTGCCGAAATATCATTACAAAACCCGCCCTAGGCTCCACGTCCGTTATATTCGTGTACTATATTTTGATTTAGACGCCGTGCACCAGTGCAAATTAAGCACTCTTCTCAAGTAGTAAAAAATACACATCCTTGTATTGAAAAACTTATATATTTTAATTAAATAGTTACATTAATCTTTACAGTTTCTCCCTAGCTAGTGACACGTTGAATTAGCATCGATGCATTTAATGGTCAGAAAATAATATTAAAAATAATAATTTATCTAAATAACGGATAAACAATAACCAACGTCAACCTGCCAGTTAATTAACGAAAAAAAAAACAACCGTCAAAATGTTGCCAGCCTAAAATTCTGGAATTCAGCAGTAATTATTTTCAAATGAATGTTATCGTAATTAATATTTATATGTATATAAATGCGATTTCTTATCTGGAAAGGGGTCGTTTTTACTCTGCGCATGGCAACACAGTTAACGGGTAAACTAATCGTACATTTTATCTAATACTTTGCATATTACAATAATCAGGAGAGCAAATTATAACATACATACTGACAGTTTAGATCATTATGGAACCATTTGTATGTTCCAATCCCTTTTGAATAGCTGATACTGAATTTTAAATGTTAAACTAACCGCTATACCCCAGAATTGCAAAAAGGCTCTCACTGTGCTCTCTCAAATAATTTTTTTTGTGAACAACCCATTGAATTCAATCTGTCAAATTAACACCAAACATTAATTCCATTTTTTAACTCCCAATCAGATCACAAATGAAAAAAGAAGTTTCTTACAAAATGTATCCAAAAGATATTGTTTCCAGAAGCATTACCATGGCTAAACATATTTCAAAACTCTTCAATTTTGTAAACAAAATGCAAAAATAGTAACGTCAACATATTTTATATGACAAAATAACATTTATATTTCTATGCGAAATCGTATAAGTTTACGCTTGATCTCCTTTCGGAGTAAGCAGACCTCGAGAGGTAACTCTTGAAGTACAAGTTGTGACTTGAGGTTATTTAAAACGATGGTATGGACAGATATCATAGATCATGGGCGTAACTAGGTAAGGGTATATTACTAGAGTCAATGGGGGCGTATTAACTAGAGGAATAGTACGTTTTATGTTGGTAAATTGGACAACGTTGTAAATACTAGGACAACCTTTTACTACCTAGCTTCTCAATACAATCCCAAGCGACACCCAACCCTAAACCCTTAATATAATGACTAAGAGAAGCCAGCAAGTTACTCCCATGATCATAAATACAAGAGTTAGAGGAGAAGAGAAGTGGAGGGCGACGTACAATACAATTACTGTAATACAAAACTTTACTAAGGCACGAATAACAACTTGTCACCTTAGTCGTCGCGACAATGTCTCGCTAGAGTTTCACAGAATGAGATTTTTCACGTGTATGTTACGAAGAAAGATTTTGAGCCCAAAAAGGATGCTGCAATGAACGATTGTGTGAAAACGATTATTTAATGTATCAAAGTAAACTACACTTGTTCATGAGGTATGATTGAGTGCGGTCACTCTGTGAAACTCACCGAGATCCTTACAAAAACCTTAACACCAGAATCAGTTTGGGGCCTGAACAGTGACGGTGCTCATAGCTAACACTTTGTTTGAAAAAGATATCTCTGAATTATTGCTTGTCTTATTTCAGATTTAAACAATAGGATCGAGTCTACTGACGTTTTGAATATGTTATATTCAGACAAAAACTGGACGAAAGTTACAACATTGAAAGTATTTAGCTACAAACATCGCCACAGCTCACGTCACCGATATACAAGTATTCGAGAATATTCTAATGATCACGAACACAGCCAGTCACCGACGCTGGCCCCAAACTATCTAGTATCTAGACTATTGACGCTACTTGTCTAGGCTACGGTCTAGTCTTCTGTATGTTTGTATGTGCGCTTACAGTCATACATCCTAGCGCGAGACTCTGATCTTACCAGACTCGACTCAATATTTAGTTAAATTACAGTTAATTTATTGCTTATTTATTAATTTATTTGCAGGTTTATGAGTTCATCACGTATAAATATCTCTCACGATCGATTATGACAGTTCCTAATACATAAAGCACGAAAACACTATCATTTTATTTTAGTAAACTATATTTTTATTCAATTGGAATCTGTACAATATCGAAATATATGAAATAATCAGACATATTTTGTACAATATAAAATTACGAATAATTTCCTATAGTTTACATCTATTTACGATATCAGCACACACAAACACACAGAGTCGTCAGTTACATATAAACACGACAGCTCACAGCATTATCCAGTCTATTAATAAAAAACTTTCATTTTACATTATGTATACTGCGTCCGTAGTTAGTGGGTATCGACACATCGACACTAACTTAATATTTGTTTTGCTATAAAGCAAACATGTTGACGTATTATTATTCTAATAATTTTTGTATTCATTATATTATACTTTTTTAAATATCGTCATTCATTTTATACAGATTTTTTTTTCAAACAAATTATTTCGTTTGTTAATAAAAGTACGTCAAGTGCGCCGACACTCGAGTCCTCTACCTACCACCATATTGAGTCCGCGTTATATTAAAATGTAATTTCACATGATTATACCACACACCGTTTGCGTAAATTAGTTATTACAACAAATAAAATTAATATACATACATTATATTGGTAATAAAATTGGTGATTGTATAAATGACATCTAAAAGAAACAAAATACTAATTCCGTACAAGCGCAGACTGAGGAATAAACTATCGTTCGTTACAACTAGACGGCGACGACGCCGCGCTCACACACACCTGCGACACACGCCAAGCGTACAGTTTATGGTTTGGTCAAGTACACGTAGTCGTGGAAGTAGAACAGCTGCTGTGGCCGTCCGTGCGGCACCGCGGCCCCGGGGCGCGGCCTGGCCCCAGCCCCACGCGTGGGCCGCGCGTACGGACTGGGCCGGGCCACACGCTCCCGCCATGCCCCGTGCTACCTTGATTCCTGCAAACAAAATAATATTAATAATGGTCATTTTAGTGTTGAATGACGTTTTATAATGCGAGTGTAAAAGTATCGGAAGTACGCACCTGTGTGGTGAGTGGCTAGGAGAGGAAGGGGTTCGGAGTCTGGCGAGTGTGCGGGGGAGACCAGGGGGACGTGGCGCGGGGGGCGGGGACCGGCGCCAGGGGGGGGGCCCACGGGTCTGCAGCGGCACCCAGGGGGGGCAGGGCGGAGGGGGCCGCCAGGGGGGGAAGGGGGGCGGAGGGAGCAGATGGGGCGCCGAACGACGGGGAGGCCGTGCCGAAGTTCACGCCTGTCAAGCCCATCTGTTGCTGTTTTAGCTCGTTCATTGTGAGCCGTGCCTGGAAGATAGAAAAAAGAATTGGTTAAGTTAGTATTTCAACGGCATCATCATTCATCATATAAAACAAAGTTATAATTTTCTCACGCAATGATTATTTGTATACTAATTCAACATAAAACACATTCTATACTTTCCAATCGTGTAATCAGAAATTCAGCGAAGATAATATAAATATTGTGAAATGATTCTTTCATATTACAGTCTCCAGGAATGGAGGCCTGTATCTGAGCAATAAGAACATTATGTGGTTCCGACGAAGCTACTAGTTGGCATGATATCTCACGGGCTGCGGCTGCGCGAACATCTGCTGCGGCCGCGGCGGCGCGGGCTGCTCCAGCGTGAAGGGGTTGGCGGCCAGCGGCTCGTGCGCGGGCGCAGCCTGCAGCAGACGGTCCAGGTTCACCAGGGACGAGTTCTCTCCCAGGAACGCGGACGGAGACTTCTTGATGGCGCCCAGGCTGCCCCCCAGCGGGGACGACGGCTTCGGTGTTAGGTTGTCACCTAAAAACATGAATTTAATAGTTATTACAGATTTGACGATTGAAAGTGTTTAAGGAAAGCCATTTGTATAGATAATCCAACCTGAAGTGGCTTACTTTCGAAAAATAATTAATATAATCAATGTATCCAAAGATTAATACAATAATCGTATCAACAATCTGATAAAGATCACAGAATTGCGCTGAATGCAAGCCACTTTCAACTGGTCCTACAGGAAATCTATAAAGAAAGCCTGTGTTCAGTAGTGGACGTCCTACGGCAGATAATCTTGTGTCCACTAAAGATCTTTTTCGACGCAAAGCCCATAAAATAAAAAAAAAACCAAATCATATAATAGAGTGTAATTCTCACCTAACGCAGTCAAATCGAAGGGATCCGCCTCAGTGTTGTTGTTGTGGTTGGTGCGCGGTCGCTGGGACAGCGCGTCGAACTGCTCCAGCTCCGACGAGGACGGAGAAGACAGCACGGACACAGGGGACTTCGCCTGCAAACATTATTGTATCTTGCTAATAACACAATTAGTAGAAAGAAAGAACTAGAAACAGAAATTAAACGGATTAGCTTTTAAAACACAAAATATAATAATTTTAATGCTCTTTCTAATACTTATCTAGCCTATCTAATAGTTTTTTTTTTTTTTTTAGGGTGGCAAAATCATCAAATGAGTCCTCCCGCCCTGGGCGGGGCGCAAGGGACTGTCAGACTCTTACTGACTAAAATCCACCCGTGTTTCTTCGGATGCCCTTTACGTTCCGGGGCCGCGGTATCCTGGATTAAGAAAAAAGCCGCGACCCCAGCAGGCATTTGGCCCCGTAAGGGGCCCCGTCGGTGACGCGTGAAACACGACGCGCCACCGACCCGGGCTTGGTCCTTGGTCGGACGACGAGCTTACCCATTACTCACCGTCCGCAAGCCCGCTCCGGCGCTGTGCCCTCTGCTGTTCAGGGACACGCGTTGGAGCGTCCACCTGACAGGCTATTCGCATACGGGCAAAGAGACCTCTTAGGCACACAGTGCCTACAAGAGTTTTTGCATCCCAGGGTGCACCGGCCCCGAAAAACTGCTCTTCCCCCCGGACATATCCGAAGGGGAACTCCAGTCCACGGGCGCACGTGGAGGTTTCCTGTCTTAGCACCCCAGCCTATCTAATAGTTAAGCAGAAACTACAGACCGCCACCTGCTACAATCCTTACATACTCCTTTCGCCTCATCCACATTCATACATCTGGTCATACAAGCACTATGGCTGCGAGTACTACACTTTTTAACGTATAATTGTATCTTGTTTTTTTTTTTCTTCAGCCAAATAAACGTTTTTTCTTTCTTTCTTTTACACACCCGACTGTTTTGAAGCACTTCACCAATAAAGCCGGTATAGGTCTTCCTAGGGCGCCTCTATCTCATTTCCTACGTGATAAATAGTATTAAAATCTTTACTAAATTGTTCTTTACTAAGTACTGTTTTCTATGTCGTGGTTGAGCTTTCTACCTCAAGGTATTTTAGTGAAATTAATAGCATTATACTCGTACATAGTTCTAGCTTCACTCATACAAACACTTTTTTATATCTTACCAATGCATCGGAAAATATACCAAAATCCAACTGTGGAGACTGACAGAAAAAAAGCGATTTTAATATTTATCTGTTTTGAATTAAAATATAATTTAAAGTGTTACAAGATTACTTCTGGGTAATGATTTAAAATAGAAAAAATTTACAGTTCCGTCGCACTATTTCGAAATCACTGCAACTCCTGTGTGGTAGAATCAAAATCGCCAATCCAATGCAGCTTGACGAAGTGAACTATGCAGGTACGAAATTAATAAAAAGAACAAGGGTTCCATTTTTTCTTTCGGAGGTATTGAACTCTAAAATAGTGGAGAGGTAGAAAAACACAATTTTTCCTTCCCTTCGTATCAAGCATGGGACAGCCCAAAATATGGCCAACAGCAGTTGTAGTTGTTGAGCGAGTTGGGTAAGACAAAGATTACAGATATAGTGTGAGCACGTCACCCACCTGGTGCCCGGCGGGCGCCCAGGGGTCGCGCGCGGCGGCCGGCGCCCAGGGGTCCCGCGCGGGGCTGCCCGACCACGCGTCCGACGACGTCTCCTGCACAAGATACACCTTCATTCAATATTCCGCTTTGTTTCATTACTCTTATGAGTCTAGCATTCCAATACAGGAATTAGTATTCTAAATATTTTGTTTTAATGACAGTGATTCACTCATTGTATCAATCAGACACATTATACAAAACCTTAAAATGACCTAATAAAACATGTGTGCAAGGAATTTAAAGTCATTGAAAAAAATTTCATATCACCAACATAGCATTAAACACAGTTCTAGCGCTACTCGGCCAATTTCCTTTGAAAATCTTACCATGGGTTCGGCAAATATACCGAATTCCAACTGCCCAGATTGATAGAAGAAAAATTACATTTTAAAAAGTTAAGTTAAAAAAATGTGACTTCAAAGAGCCCCGAATTGGCAATTTGACAATATCAATGAATTACAAATCTTATAAGTCCGTCATTAGAATTTTGAAAAGTAACGGACATATATTTTTCTTTTGTACAATCAATGCCCATGACATGGATTCGTGACGTCAGTTTTCAATAAAAATTGTTATGAAAATGTTATATTTTTTTTTGCAAAATTGTGACGTACTGTCAATTTTATAAGTGTCGTATCTCTTTCAATTTTGGCTCACGGAACAAAAGAAAAAATACGGGTCGAACATTGTTTGATAATCTAATCAAAGTCAAATTACTCAATTAGGACATATATATATAACTTCATATCTTAAAAATTGCACTCGCACAGTGGGGTTTTTAATTTAACCTACGAACTTACTCATCCAGAAGGATGCAGGTTCATGTCCTAACAGACAAATTTTTCTTTTCTCAAAAATCATTACGATTCACGATCCAGGCTTGAATAATGCGTATAAAAATATTTTAAAATATGTAAGTCAGTTACCGGTCGTGGTTGCTCGTGTCCCCCCCAGGGGTCCACCCTGGGCGGCGCGGAGCTGCTGGGAGGACTGCCGAGGTTCACGTCCAGCAGGTCCAGCAGGTGAGACTGCTGGGACGACTGGCCCTTCTTAGGAGGCGGGAGACCGTCAGTAGTCCTGGAACAGTACACAGTAATTAGTTTTCGCTGAGAATCTGGTGTCCACAAGAGCCTCATATTGAAATTATTTAGATTTTACACTATTAAAATAACGTATCTACCTACATAAAACTTTCTACAGTCTACACACTACAAGTGACGTGTTCGGCACTGGCTCTATTACATTCGGTCTGAGACATTCCATGCAGCCGTAGAACCAACAGCGCGGCCCCGGGTCAACGACCGGGGACCAGCCCGGGGGGACCAGCGGCCAGGCCTCGCGCCCGGGGGGCCCCGCGTGGGCCCCGCCCGGCCAGGGCCCCGCAGCGGGCCACAAGTGAGGCCTGCTTGTGTCCAAGGCTATCGACCATTCAGGAGCAGAAGGTGCGAGACACTTGTATGTGTGGAGATGGACTGCTTCCTCGCGGAGGTAGGATTCAAGTCTGGAGGGGAAGGGATTAAGGTGAGGAGGGAATGTGGTGGAACAGAATGTGATTAAGGAAATGTGTCAGGCTGTCTACTGTGCCAGATTGATGACCCGCGCCATGTTACCGCTGTTCTTTGACTTTTTGTTCGGCACGGAGGTTCCATTAACTCAATTTATATTCTCAAGATCGAGTTATATCTATTGATCATTCAAGAGCAGGACAGTTTATGTTTTAGGATGGACATAATTACTATACGGCCTTGAAAGGTCAACCTAACCTTTCAAGGACTTCAGATTACACCGCTTTGGTGGTGGCGAAGATTTGGGCCAACATAATATAAATACCGTCGTGCCAGAAGTGTGATATTCCTACTCCGTGGTACTCACTGGAAGTCCTGCTGCGACTGGCTGATGGCCAGCTGCAGACGCACGTCGTCGGAGCGCCTCCTCCTCTCCTCCCGCTCCGCCTCCTCCCTGCTCATGGCGAGCGCCAGCTGCAGCTGCAGCTCCTCCTCCCCGGCGGTGAGCGGTCGCGCTAGCTCCGCCTCCCGGCCGCCACCCGACCACTCCGCTGAGTCTCCGCTTAGCTGCAATCATGGGAATTATTTTTAATTAATCTTCACATCAATTTTTGTAACAGTGGCCACAATATAGAGTAAAATGTACAGTCAGTTATCAAGACTGGTTCTGCCAGTACTAGTCTTGGTTGATACCAAGACTGCTTGCCACAATCTTGTGAACCAAGTGTCCAGACCAGATGCCTGAGTTGCAAAACTATCTAATATTTACATTCTTCTCGTACAGCTCCGGATCCATGTCGCTCCTCGCGCATCTCACCACACAAAAGTTTAGACTTAAGACTTATGGGTCTACCACACGCATAAGCTTCACCACAGTTTGCCTGCGCAAGCCCGGCCTGCGCGTACTTACCTGTGTGTGTGGTTGGGCGTCCAGTGTTGCCGACCGTGTATTGTTTTTTCATGCGAGAATCTTGCGCAGGCAAACATGTGGTGAGGCTTGTGCGCGTGGTAGGCCCATTAGATAACTAACCGTTAGATAACTAATACTAAACTGTAAGCTAAGCTGTAGTTGGCCAAAGCGTTAGTAACAATAAGTTAGTAGTGCATGCAGTATTACATGTGACATCTGCCAATCGTCGGGCCAACTAGGTAACATAGTGCTCACCGCGGGGTAGCTGGGGCTGGACGTGGCGTCTAGCGCGCCGTCGCTGCCGAACTGAAAGGGACACAACGGCCGAGTTAGCACACCGAGTACCGACACAACACGGAATGGATCGTTTACACAGTGCGAGCTGCTGCCTAGCCAATGGACAGCTAGTCTATTTGTCTACTTGTACGCCAGTAGCTGGGTTTGCCTTAACTGTCTGCAAGTTGCCGCGGTGTCGAGTGAATAAAAAAAGCAGGTTCTGCACAAAACTGTCCAGCTAGCACTGACGAACTACTACGAACGCGTCCTAACGATGCGAGTTGCTGGGCGAACAGGCGAGGGAAAACTAAAAATTTAGAAGTACTGTACAACTTGTACGTCGAAACAATGCAAGTTACTGTAAGGCAGCTACTCGACAGGCTGACTCGTTCTGTGTAAACTAGCCATAAGGGAAGATAGATGGCGTTGATTGTGTTTGTTTAAAATGATGTAGAGTGAATTTGTGTTCACCGTGAAAGTGTATTGATGAAGGTGAATTAGGTGCTGGTATTAAAGAAGAGTGAAAGTACACATAGCTTGCAATATTACAGAAAAAAACATTTTTACAAAGATATTATTAAGGGTAAAATATGACAGGAACATGACACACTTCGATCAAAATCAATTTATTTGTCAGATCACGCCAATATAGGTTTTGAGAGATTAGGTTTAGAGAGAGATATTTTTTTACTTTTTTACTTTGTGTATCAAGAACACACAAGTTTTACCCCAAAGAAAATGTTTCAAGGAAGATGTAAAAAGAAAAGATTTCATCTTCTCTTTCCCATTTGACTTTTGACCCTGAAAACTGAAGATTTTTGCACCACACACATCGATAGCTATAACAAAATTATTTACAAAGGTATTTACAATTCCAGGTCTAATCCGCTTCGAATTGGCAGTGAAACCTTCTCATAAAGTTGCCATTATAACCATACTAGTTGTTGCCAGCGACTCCACCCGCTACAACTCGAAAATTATCCCAGGGGAACATAAAATCGGGATAAAAACTATTTTATGTGTTAATCCAGGTTAAAAGATTATCTGTGTACCAAATTTCATCCAAATAGCGGATTTGTTAAGAGTAAGATTCATCCTGATACACTTTCGCATTTATAATATTAGTATGAAGATAACCAAGGTTAAGATGTACTCACGGCGGGGTAGGTAGGGCTGCTGGGCGTGTCCAAGGCGCCGTCGCTGCCAAACGCGCTCGCACTCTGCGCGAACCGCTGTTTCGCTTTCAATGCTCGCGCTCGCTCGTTCTTTAACCTCTCGTCGTCCTTCAATAAATTAACTAACGCTTTCGCCTTTTCACGGACGTTTAGACCTGGGCAAATACAAATTAAATCAAATTGTAGATACTTACATAGTTACTAGAAAATAATTGTGTTTGATGAAATGGGCGTATTCAATAATAACTGAGGGTCAAAATTTCATCATCATTTTGATACCTAGTGTGAGAAACTTGCGTTTCATTGAAAATTGTGTGTGAGGCAACGTTTTTTTAAAGAAATAAAATAAAATAAAAACTAGTTATTTTTCTTCTGCGATATGTCCGTGTGAGGGGTTTGATATTAAACCACGGGAACGTACCATCGATATGAAAAGTATCCTAAGTCCTAACTCAGGTTATGGTCAACTACCGGTAAGGCATCGAGATTCGTACAGCCGATAATGCGTAAAAGGACGGCAACTAGTCAATCATCATCTGCCTAGCCTTTTCTCAACTATATTGGGGTCGGCTTCCAGTCAAACTGGATGCAGCTGGATATCAGACCTCCACAACGCAGTATTATACGATACCTTATGATAAGACTAGTTGTCAGACTTTAGAGCTTCTGACTAACAGTAACTACTGTCAAAGATCTACAAATGACAGCCGGGACCAACGGCTTTACGTGCTTTCCGAGGCACGGAGGAATCTCGCTATTACAGATGGTCACCCATCCACAGACCAACCTCGGCAATCGCGGCTTACCCCGGAAGATGGGCCTGTGCGGCTGTAATTATTTAGCCGCGAGCTCCTCCAATGGCAACTAGTCAAATAGACAGAAAAACTTTCGTATAAATATAAGTTATGGCGAAGGCCATAACAATAGGAGGATCCAATATAATAAAACTATAAAGATCTTTAATTGAAACGGAGAAGAATGGGTGGTTGTAATTCATAAAAAGGGGGCGTTTTTAAAACGTCGTAAATTGGATAATAAATGATTTGGCTACAAGCGAAAGAAGAAAAAGAAAGAGAGAAATATTGGTGGATCAATCTGGTTTCCGAACTGCATAACGAAAATGAAATTTGGAAAACAGAACAACTAAGGGAGGGCAACACTACTTACTTTTTTTTAAACACTGATCTACTGACTCTAAAAATATTTAAAACCTAGAGCAATGAGAGTCGCTGAAAGACTGGTACATCATCTGAGCAGAGCTAAAACATCCCACCAACGGGATCAACTGACACAGGGATAACAAACCTTAACTAAAATATAATGTAAAATAACATTACAAATCTTGTTAAATTATCTCGCCTGATGGTAAGCGAAGATTTGTCGACGGTAAAGCGCGCTTGCCAAGAAGTAACATATTCTTGGCTTGAAGACCCCAAGGTTTTAGCTATTAGGAAATAGATAGTTAAACCACAGGTTTACAATCTCTATCCTTATCATATAGCCGATAATGCAACGCCTACAATTCTAACATATTAATGACATTCAGCAGATGGCATGTACTAAAATTGTTTATTAATAAAGCCGCTACATTGCTAAATTGCTGTTGATGTGTTTCGTAAGCTATTAGCATGGGTTCGGGGCCGAACGCTACAGAGACGAAGGTTGTTTGAAACACTGTGTTCTTAAATTCTTACGCTTAGTTTTATGGGAGTTATTATTTAACCAACTTGAAAAGAGAAGATGGTTCTCAATCTAACTTCGTCTTTTATAAACGACTTATATAAATTTATATGGAATTTTTGACCACTTAAATGACAACGAAAAGAGATAAAATAACATCATTTTTGCAAAAAAAAAACCCGTAACGTGTGGCAAACATCTACAAATGTACGTTTATCGTTATATGCCACATAACGTTCTTAGAAGGCCCTAGAACTCACCCTGATCCTTGCCCTCCTCCATATACTGGAAATCCTTCAACGTATGTATTGCAAATATGTTCTCCTTGCACTGCATCGCCACCTTCTCACTGCCGGTCTTGATAAGGTACTCCATGAGGACCAGCGCCTTGTAGACGTGGCGCCAGTTCTTGCCGTGGTCGTTGAGGCGCTTCCAGATCATCTGCATGATCTCTGTGAACGCCATCACGTTGTAGGTGAGGTCGGCGATCTCCGCCATCAATGTACTTGAAGGGCCCCATGGGTCGTTTGATGTTGCCTCGCGCACTTTTACCTGGAATATACAATTGCGTAAAGCTTTAGCAGGGTAATTTGGTCCTCATAGCAATGGTACAGGGCCGTAGCTAGGGGTGGCATTGGGTGCAAGGGCCCAACTTAAAATGACAAATATTATGCTGCTACAATAGACAGTGCAACGTCATCGAAAGACGTTTAACAAGGTTTCACTTTGGTGTGCAGGGCTACGATAGCTCAGTTGTTTAATAATGCTTAGTGCTTGTAAGAGACTACAAGATAATATTAAAATACTGTTTAATAAATAAAATAGAAGTAATATGACAACATATTATGGTCGTTTTACCTGGGCATCGGAATAGTTGTGCGCGAGGTTTTTAATATTTCTCCTTAGGCCCGCCACGTTTACTTGCATATCGTCCCGGCCACGGGGCATCTGAAACACAAAATTCATATCATCAGCATTAAGTTGGCCGCAGATGTACAGACGCCAGCACATCAACCTCCCTCAATCTGTAAAAAAACCTTATCACAATAGTGGAAGGTTAATGTTGGATTGGTAAAATTTGATATATTAGGGTAAGTTGACCTGCTGACGTATGAACTTAATTGAATAGTCCACCCACATTATCAATCATCAGTATAAAGGGTGATTATTTTACTTAAGTAAGTAAAAATGAAAACAGAAAATGTTCAAGCTGTCCCGTCCGCGAGGAGGGACAGCTAGTATCGCGAGGCGTCAACGTCAAACATTATTTAAAAAAAAGTTTGGGGATGGGTGTCAAACATACTTTAAAACCTTTTGTTACATTTTTGTAATAATAGGCACATTTTTATGATAACTTATTCAGATATAGATTGATTCATTGTTCACGAAGTTTCTTGCACTTTTTTAATTTTGATCGATTACACAAAGAGTTTGTTTATCTAGAAAATATCTGTAAGTCTGATAAGCTTTTTATCGTACAAAATATTCGTAATACAGATAAAGTGTTTTCGTAAACAAAAAACACCACATAAATAATGGTAATCTCTATGTTTTTTATTAATATGCATTTTAGAAACACAAAAAGGTCTTCAATACCGAAGTGCCAGGTCAAGAATGCAAAATAGCAAAACTGCATACCAACTGGCTGGAAACTTAAAGGACGAAGAATATATCATTTACAGCCAGCCTACACATCAACCTACCTCAATCTGTCAAATTTCTTTAATGAATTTTGAACCTTATGACATTTTTTTTTTATCGTGGTAAAATCATCAAATGAGTCCTCCCACCCAGGGCAGGGCGGGAGGGACTGTCAGACTTGTACTGACTAAAATCGACGGTGTCCTTCAATAGCCCTTTACGTACCGGGGTCACGGTAATCCGTTAGTCCCACGACCCCGGCAGGCTATGGCCCTCTACAGGCCCCGTCACTATGCTGACACTCTTTGAGGCGCGCGTGGAACAGAACGCGCCGTCGACCTGGGCATGGTCCATGGTCGGACAGCGAGTCGCCCATTACTTTCTGCCCGCATGTCCGAACCTTATGACAATAGCGGAAGGTAATATTCGATTGGTAAAATGTGACAGATTGAGGTAGATTGACCTGCTGGCGTGTGTACTATGCGACAAAGTTAAGGGTGAACACGTCAATGACCTCTAATAACTGTTACTGAAAATAACGTTTAGCAAAAAAAAACTTTGTGATTAATTCCTAATAATATTTATAGTATTGTATTATATAATCTTGTAACTCAAAGGAAAAAGAGTTAATGATGTTTTTTTGACTCTTTTCTTTTAGATAAGGTTTTTTTTTACCTTTAGGTAAGTTTAGGTTAAAATTTGTAATGACATTATGAAAACAGTCGCTTTAGTCTGTCAGTACACGCAAAACAGCTCTTTTTATCTTCTGCTACATAGTACGTATGCTACATAGTTTAACATATTATTTTATTTACGTGTTTATGTAAAGATCCTATAATTCATAGAAAAACCCACGGCATATGCATAACGCAATTTGCTCACCTAACCTTTGTAACGTATGTATTTAAACTTACTGTTCAATGTACAGTAAGGGTTATTATTCGTCCCTATTATCCTATAACCTTTTTTTTAGGTGGTAAAATCATCTTATGAGTCCTCCCACCCAGAGCTGAGCGGGAGGGGCTGTCAGACTCGTACTGACTAAAATCCACGGTGTCCTTCAATAGCCCTTTACGTTCCGGGGTCACGGTAATTCGTACAGTCCCGCGACCCCGGCAGGCTTTGGGCCTCTAGAGGGGGGCCCCGTCACTCTGCTGACACTCTTTGAGGCGCGCGTGGAACACAACGCGCCGTCGACCTGGGTATGGTCCATGGTCCGGACCGCGAGTTGCCCATTACTCGCTGCCCGCATGCCCGCGCCTACGGTGGCCGGAGATCGTCTGGCGACGTCCGTCGCCATGGGCATCTACCAATGCGGCTATAAACTCATACCGTTCCGGCCTGGTTCGACAGAAACTCTTGGCAAAACATGGGAGAGGCCTTTGACCAGCAGTGAGACAGTATGGGCTAACAAAAAAAAACCCTCCGAAGTAAATCTATAGTAATATCATAAAGCTGAAGAGTTTCTGTTTGTTTGATTAAACGCGCTAATCTCAGAAACTGTTTATCATGATGATCTGTTGGAATTGATAAATTCTTTTTGTGTTGGATAGTCCATTTATTGAAGAAGGCTATAGTCTTCCTCGAATGCGTGATGTTATATAGCTTATAGGCTATATAATCTCGCTAAGACCAATAGAAGCCGAGCGGCGGGGGTAAAACTGCGGGGAAGCTCTTTATATTATAGTGACAACTGCAGTAACATTGCGTAGATTAGAAAAGCGCGGTCATCACACCGATCGGAATTCAAACAGAAACTGTTTATGGATATAGTATTGTTATCGACAATACAATAATACCTGTAGCACTCGATTTACTTATCATTGAGATAAAACCAGGTATAAGATCTGCATTCGTATTTATTTGCTCTACCAGGAAAACATTATATTTACTGTACCTGCCTATTCATTCAAGGAAAACTGCTTTGTAGAAATAACCCATATTGTTACTGGAATTTAATGTTGTTTTGCCCTTACAACCAATAAACTTTGCCATAGGTTTCCAGTTGAACATGTCGTTGAGCTGTTATTTTTCATGTTTTTTTTTCTTCCTCTCGTTTTTTTGTGTTTACGCATTTATAGTGCATGTAGTGTTCTTCTTTAAGTGATGGGGCACTTAGACTTAAGTTTGTAATGTATCCCTATAAAAATGTAAAAGTGTACTCATTGTTGAAGAGACAAAATAAATTTTAAAAAATGCTACTAAAAGTCAAATCTAATCCTTGTTTTGTCATAACAAAACATACCTTTGTCCTACTAAATTTCAAATGACAAAGCGATTCACCTCCAATCACGGCAAGTAACTAAGTACATAACGTCACATGTATGTTTTCAGTAAATACACATAGGGGCCACTGACACGGCACTGACGGCAGCCATCTAATTGACTTTCAACTATTTACGGGCGCGCACTAATTGGATACAAACCGGCGTGACACCGACTATTTCAAACACACACGTAGATACGTACTGTCGAACAAGCTTATTGATATACGCTGTGTGCGCGTAAGATCTTCCAATGCTTGCAACTAGTTAGATATTTTGATAAATATTTTAAAAATTAGGGTATTAAAAAATAAATAATACTTAAAAAATTACTTAAAGAACCTCCTCTTTCTGAAGTCGACTTAAAAGGTTTGGATGCATTACAGCTTGACACGTACTTCACCCCACCCACGGGTGCGCCCCTTAATGCGTCTCTGCCATATCGCGCGATGCGATCGTCTTTATAATCCCCACCATAGACTTCGCACACAGCGTATACAGGCTACATATTACTCACTTTTAGACTATATGAGGAGGGATTGAAGGGTTAGTCACAAGTCTCCCTATGTTACACCCACATTTGGTCAGTGCTTTAAGTGATTCAGGGCTTACATATTTACAAATCGAACTCCGTGTCACTTTGGAAAAAATCTCGATGGAAAAACCAACATATTTCTGACAGATCCATCGATCTAAAACAGGAGTCACGAGAAGTAGTTCTTGCAATTTGCAATCGCAAGACCAAAGATCACCAATTTATTTGTTTATATCTTTTAGTCTTTTGATAGTTTCAAAGTTAAATTAAAAAGAAAAATTCTCGGTATTAATTAACTATTTTGGACCTGTGTGCTAGAGCTAGTACCAAATCACTTTTGCGACTGTACATATATATGTACAAACGTGTTTGCTAATTATGTTATGCATGGGTAGGTACTAATCACAATTATGTGGCGTATGGAGTCGTGATAGCACTTGAATGATCAGCAAGTGATTGTGTTAATGGATATTGATAATAAAACGTCTTTATCGAAACGAAACGGCTGATACTAAACTTTCAAAGTCCTGGTGGATGGATGCAAGTTGGGACGCAATCAATGCTATTCATGTTTGGGAGGAACACCTGCCTCACTGGCTGTAGTGGTAAGATTTTACTTCAATTAAAATCGCTATTTTCAAATTCCCAGTGTTTCTTTAGATTGTTAATAGACATAATAATCAGCATTTGGTTGGTTTCCTTCAGTGTTGATGGCAATAAAGATTTAATACATCTCAGAATTCAACGAGTTAAACATCTTCAGCGGTGTCCATCGTTTCCCAAAAAAAAAATTAAGTCATTCCAATCATCAGCACTTTTTGAAAGTCAATTTCAAATTAGAAAGTTCCCAAAACGAGTATAAGTGGCGGATCAAAGCCCTCAGTAATGTTTTGTCTGTGATGATAGGTTCAGTCTTCTAGGTTCGGTGCTTCTTCAAGCTTTTAAATCGAGAAGAGCAATATTAACAACGAAAGTGTGCATTAACATACATTTCCCAAGTGTTATAAATAAACAACACTTTCATTCCCAGTAAGTAATCGTACTTCAAATTCAAAGTGACAAGAAACATTATTCTCAAAGCGCCCAAAACTTGGCAGGATATTGGTCCTTGTCCCCAAAAGCCTTTGTTCCAGACCGTCAAAGGACCAACAATATCACCAGTGGTCTTTATCCGCTACATTGCTTTTTATTTTGGACGCCACGCTATAAACAGGTGATGTTTTGGCACAATATATTTTTATCTGCGGCGATTGACCTCACGCACAAAGACATTTTGGTTAATATTTTGCTTTGTGGATTTATGATCGAATTAAATGCAAAATAAACATCACTTTATCTTTTTTATAAACTGCTCTTTTCCAGCTTAATTTAATAAAGCATTCCATTTTTGGTCTAATGCAAATTTTCTGGCCTATGCAATGCAGGAGCATTTGAAGCAGCCATTTATAGAATCCATCGTAAAGTGACTGAAAAAACTGAAGTGAACTGAAGGAGTGAGAAAAATGTAGAAGAAGAAGACAGCTATTTTAATTCTTCTAAACCGGCCTGAATTTCGGGCACGCCGCAATCGCGGCGATAAGACCTCTCTTTGAGGAGTGGCTGGATAGGCGTCACGGCGTCCTGACCGTTACCCCGGTACGTAAAGGGCTATTGAAGGACACTGTGGATTTTAGTCAGTACAAGTCTGACAGTCACTCCCGCCCTGCCCTGGGTGGGAGGACTCATTTGATGATTTTACCACGATAAAAAAAAACAGGCCTGAATTTAAATGAATTCTGCAAACGACATCTTTCGGCAGACTGACAATTTAAAATAATCACCCCGTAATACAAAGGCGTTGTTTTGAATAGACTATTTTCGTCAATGTCAGTGTGACTATGTGATAACGACTGTGATAAGAGTACGTCAGATAATAACGTACTCAGGACGATGATAACAGGGTCGTTACATTGATATAGTGCGATTGGGCAACGGAGAAGAGTTACGGGCTTACGAGTTAAGAACTATAATTTTCTATCTGTCTGTACCGAAGGATGAGACGACACTTACGGATGCGAATCGGTTCCAGCCGGTCAGAAAGAGCTTTAAATTCATGTAATAAAGGTAAAAACACTTTATCTGTCTCGTTTCGACGGCCGCAATTAGGATTCCGTAAGGCCTTTACATAATGGCAGAAAATGCGCACGTGTCGATCTTAAGGTAAAGCCGCGCTTGCCGAGGTTGCTCTGTGGATGTGTGACCATCTGTCATAACGAGTTTCCTCCTGGCTTCCGAATGCACGCCAAACCGTTGGTCTCGGCTGTCATTTGTACTTCTTCGACATTCGTTATCGTTAATCACAGTCAGAATCTCGAAATTCTAACAACCAGTCTTTCCAAGGGGTATCGTATTACCCAGTTTTTTTTTTTTTATGTTCGATGGGTTTGCTCTTGACCTTAGTCTACGTCAGGACTGACTAAGACAAGGTCGACGATGGAGCGAGCTTACCCAGAAGAAGCCTGTTCACTCTAGCTTTGAAGAGATTGGGGTTGTATGCGTTCGGAAACACAGTCGCAGGCAGAGAGTTCCACTCCTTCGCTGTCCGCATTATAAAAGACGTTTGGAAGCGCTTAGTGCGAATTGGTGGAATAGCAACAAGGTAAGGATGGTAATTTGCCGTGTAATAGTTACGGGGATGTGAAGGTCAGATAGACAGTCACTCTATGTGATCTGATATTCAGATGCATCAGGTTCAACTGGAAGCCGACAGCAACATAGTTGGGAAAAGGCAGATGATGGTGGGCAGATTGGCAGGATGGCAGAAGAAACCGCCGATCTCATGTAATATGATTATTGTAATGTAATATGATTGAGGAGTATCATTATTAAACATCGAAAAGTACATTAAGATATAAGTAAAATAAAGTATAGTAGGAAGTATAAGGAGGAAAGATCGTACAGGTAAGAAAAATAAACATTTTTTTTTAGGTACCAGTTATCTATTATCGAAACTTGCGAGTTTGTGTGGTAAATCAATGGCGGCATATCGGAATGTAGTGATAACGCCGTGAATCAGCCTTATTAGCACATTTATGACGGTATGTGATAAAGTGAGTCATCAGGCGCCGATAACTTTAGCATTGGTATAAGATTATCTATGTATTTGAAGACATATTGGGAATTACACCTTTTTTTTTTTTTTTTTGTTGTCGAGGGGAAACCTTCAAAAGGCTACCGGTCTTTGGGGAAAAAGACCGGGGAGTGTGGGATTTTTACCTCACTAAAACCACCCCGGTGGTCACCATCAGCACATGGGAGGAGGCCCCGTTTCCTCTTAAAAGACCTGACCGTGGCCCCCTCTGTGCAACGCCTGTTAGGGCACATCCCTAGGGAGACTGTATAGCGGTCTCCTATTAGCTTCGCTGTACAATTGTGTACGGCGGCACGTGACCACTGTGCCACCGTCGTCTAAGAGGTCACACAGAGTCCCCACTCTGTATAATCGTGACCCCAAACTGCCACCTGCTCTAAGCTATGCAGGCGGAGTCTCAGCATTTTAGGCAATGAGGCGGTTGCTACCTCGACGCCTCCTTCTCCGAGTGCGATCGGCCCTCTCACGATCGCGCTCAGCAACCTCCTTCTGAAGCATGACAGTCTCACAGAATGAGGTCACCGCCCTCCAGTTATCAGATTCTGCCAGCATAGCCTCTACCACCGCTGGCAGAGACAAGTCTTGCCCGATACTGGCTACTAATATGCGTCGATCAGAATCCCAAGCAGGGCACTCCTCTAGCGTATGCTGCGCTGAATCCAGGCCGTCTTCACAGTGGTAACAATTCGCTGTCATTTCTCGCCCAATCTTATTCAGGTAATTAGCAAAGCAACCGTGTCCGGTTATTACCTGAGTAAGTCTATAGGTTATGCGCTCCTCTCTTTTGAGCCAGGCGTCGAAGTGCGGC
The DNA here is from genome assembly GCA_943136025.2 of Agrotis puta. Classification (NCBI taxonomy): domain Eukaryota; kingdom Metazoa; phylum Arthropoda; class Insecta; order Lepidoptera; family Noctuidae; genus Agrotis; species Agrotis puta. The sequence goes on along the minus strand of OW964175.2, from coordinate 18,599,495 downwards.
AGAATAGCTTCGACAACGCGCTTATGTGCGTATTGCGGCTGCTGTAGTCGTTCACGCCATTGCTCAAGCGCGTGTCGCCGTTCCTGCCGCCTCATCCTTATAACAGTGATTTCTGGCGCCCTATTACCACCTATTCGGAGTGCGCGGATTCGGTCATAAACCCTTGCGTCCATATCGGCCAAGATGTCCAACGGTGGAAATCGTGCTAGAAGAGTTGCCGCCTCAAAGGATATGGTACGGTATCCTCGTGCAATGCGAATTGCCATTTTTCGCTGAAGGCTATTAATTTTATTCCTGCAGCGTCGGACGCCTGACAGCCTAATTGACCAAACAGGCGCTCCATAGAGCACCATCGAACGCACGACTCCCGCGTAGAGGCGGCGTACTTCCTCTCGAGGCCCCCCTAGATTGGGTAATAGTCTGTGCAAAGCACCCACTGCCTTACCAACTCGGGGAACCAAGCGCTCGAAGTGTTCTTCGAAACCCCACCTACTGTCCAGGGTTAGGCCCAGATACTTAATGTATTGTTCCACTTGGATATACGTCTCTCCAACTCTGACTATCGAGCTTGGTGGCTCTCTGCTCCTTGGCAGCTTATGGAACCACATTGCCTCAGTTTTATGGGGTGCTATTGCTAGACCCAATTCGCAGATCGATGTTACGACTTTTGCCACTCCGAGCTCGGCAAGTTGGATAGCCTCTTCATAGCTGTCTCCGCCAGCTAGCACCAAGGTATCATCCGCATAACAAACGATATTAACGCCGACAGGAAGATCAGTACGCAAGACCACATCGTAAGCAAGATTCCATAAGAGAGGCCCTAAAACAGAGCCCTGTGGAACTCCACAAGTAATCTCTCGACGATGCAAGTTACCATTTCTACCCACAAATCGAATGCGCCGGTCACGAAGGTAAGCGCTGATGATACACTGCAAGTAAGGTGGCACTCTGTGATATGCTAGAGCCGCCCTGATCGCATCCCAAGGTAGAGAGTTAAAGGCGTTGACGATGTCTAAACTTACCGCCAACGCCACCCCACCCCGGGAAACTACTTGTTCCGACAACAAGCGGACGCGTAGAATCGCATCAACAGTAGAACGCTGCTGCCGGAAGCCGTACTGGCAATCAGAGAGGTCTGGACCAACGCGCTTTAGGTGGGCAACTAGTCGTTCGGCAATTATTCTCTCGAATAGTTTGGAAACCTCATCGAGTAGGCAAATTGGGCGGTATGCAGAGGGAGACTCTGGATCCCTGTCTTGTTTCCTCAGTAAGACCAATGTAGCCTCTTTCCAGCTGGAAGGGAAAACGCCTGCATGGAGGCAACTGTTAAACAAACGCCTTAGACGGTTCCCCAGAATAGACAGAGTCAAAACCCAAACCCGCCCTGGGATACCATCTGGGCCTGGTGCAGTGTTACGAGCCCCCAATCGTCTAACGGCTCTATCCAGTTCGCCTTCAGTGACCCGAAACTCATGAGACCAGTTAATAGATACTAATAATGGCGGGGGTCGGTCTCTAACTACTGGAAATAGTGTATTTACTACTCTCTCTAACAGATTTGGGTCCATAGTTTCTGTAATAGGGGGAATCCATGGACGTAATTTAGTCATGACCAGCTTGTAAGGTTTTCCCCATGGATCCCTATCCAACCCTTCGAGTAGTTCAAGCCAGGATCTTGACCTGGCATCAGCAATGGCGTGTTGCAGCTCCATTGTCGCCTCCCGGTAAGATCTATAACTTGTGGCTATATCTTCTTCCGTAGCTCTCGGTTGTCGTCTGCGTCGAGTGCGCTGATACAGGCGTCGTGATCTCAGACAGCGGACCCGCAACTGCGCAATTTCTTCTGACCACCAGTAAACAGCACCAAGACGGTGGCCATTCTTGACCCGGGGCATGGAAACATCGCAAATTAATGCCATCTTTTCTTGAAACCAGGCCGCCTCTACCTCTGGATTGAGTACTTCCGGGGAACGAGTATCCTCCGGCCAATCAGTGACGTTTGCAGCTGCGATGAGCATGTCTCGATTGAGCAGTTTGAGGGCCCATCGTCGCGCTGGTGATGGATTTGAACGACTAGGGCAATTGGAAGGGCAGAGTGTCACATTAAAGACAATGTGGCGATGGTCTGAGAGTGTAACCATTTCCTCCGCAACTCTCCATTCCGATACCATATAAGCAGCCGAAGGAGTAGCCCATGAGAGATCTACAATAGACTCCCCCTGCCATCGAACACATGTGGCAACAGTACCCTGATTTAGGAGTCGGAGATCAAGGGACGCCGCCCAATCTTGTATAGATTGTCCCCTGGGCCTATCACGGGAGTTTCCCCAAACTCTGGAGTGAGCATTGAAGTCACCCATGACAAACACTGGACGGGGAGCACATTTGCCTCGGATGCAGTTTGTAACCCGGTCCAGATATTCCTCGAAATCGGCCAGAGTAATATTTGGAGATACATAACAGCCTACTACTGCCAAAGATCCCCATTCCACAGCAACAAATCCATGTCCTCTATCTAGAATAGAACAGTGGGGCTCACCACTTCCCCCAGCCCAATAAACGGCGACAGAGTCTGCGGTGTCTCGGAACCAGCGAGGGTGATCTCGAAGACCGTAGGGCTCAGCTACCACTGCCAAAGCAATCGACCACTCCACAACAGTCTGCATAAAAAGGTGCTGTGCGTTGCGGCAGTGGTTTAGATTGCATTGAAGAACTCTTAAGGCTGGGAATGTGAAGCATCCATTTCCTCCGCAGGGGCTGAGCCCAGTGGTGCTTGTACCGATACTTGTGATGAGAAGGAGACAGGCGAGGTCTGTTTTTTGCGCGGAACGCATTTTTTGCCCCCCAATCGGTGATTTGCTGGAAGACCATGATCTGTACACAGCGGACATTGAATAATCGGTGAAGTGCACTCTCGCGCTTTGTGAGGTCCCCCACATGCATAGCATTGCGTGCTCCGATCCACCGTACTAGTGCACCGGTTCCGTACGTGACCGGGCTCAAGGCACCGGAAGCACATCATACGACGTGACGCCAAAATCTGAACCCGTACTATCGTCCAACCTAAACACATGCGCTTTTCAGACGCAAGTTTTCTTATCGCCGTTAGGGGACCACGGACCCAAACGTGCCCAAGAGCTGCAGGCGGACGACGTATTTCGCCTACTTTCACATCTTCAGGGGAACAGTCGCCCACTTCTGCAATGGCAGCTGCCACTTCCTCAGGCGTCACAGCATCATCGAGATCCATGATTCTTGCCTCGGCTCTTTTCATAGGACGTGAAATTATTACGTCAAACTCCGTGAGAACTTCGCGCATACGTCTAGCAAGATTATCTGCCTTGCTAGAGGCATCAGCGCCAGCAACTGTAATTACAATTCCCCCATCAGCAGCTCTCTTCTGACCAACAGTGTCGATGCCAACATCAGATAAACGAATTCGCTGTTTCACCGCGGACATAACTTGACCGAGGGTGGCAGTTGCTCCATCCCTTACCGAGACTGTTATTGCAGCCGTGGCGGGAACCCTAGGCAGCTTTACTGGCTGAGTTTTCTTCTTTGTAGCATTGGACGGCTCTAACGTGGTAGACTTTACTTTCTTCCTCCCCACAACTGTTGACCAGGTCTCCGTTGTTGCAGTTGTATTTGTGCCCTGGAGGGCTTGTGATTCCTGCGCGGATGCCACAGGCACAGCAGGCAACTCTTCTACCTGAGACACCGTCTTGCCTTTGCTTTTTCTATTGCCCTTCCTCTTTATCTTTGTAAGATTAGGAACGGAAGGCGGCTGCATCTGAACACCCGTTGGCAAAATCATCTTCGAGTCGGCGGCGAGTGGTGGTCGCAATGGCTTCTCTGGAGGTAACCTTTTCTCTATTGCGGCCAGTTTGGCATCAATCATGGTCCCAATTTCTATAACTAAGGAACGCCGAAGTTGAGCCTCTGAGCCGTTACTTTCAGAAGGGCCTGGCACTGCAGCGACCTGGCTAGGTCTCATTGAAGAAACAGCTGCCGTAGGGTCAGTCATTCGTTCACCGTGATGACCACAAAAAGTGACTTGCGCTGACAGCTTCTCGACCTGTGCTGAAAGACTAGTAAGCTGAGCTTTTAATTCAGCGTTTTCTATCTGCAGCCTTTCAACGTTAATCTCAACAGCCGATCGCGAGGCCAACTCGTCCACTGCGGCTTGCATTGTCGCTACTGCCAACTTAAGACTGTGAGCAAAACTCCCTTTGAGGTTGCGTGATTCGTTTGCAACCACCTCGATCTTTTTAAGATTATCTTTGATGCAGGTGTTAAGTTCCTCCGTTGGATGTGCCTGCATCGTTTTAGCTAACATCTCTGGTTTAGGTATGTTTTGTTTTACGGCTGCCCGAGTTTTGGCCTGTTTAGCTGGTGGACTCTCAAGATCGGTATTTTCACCATCCGCTCCGCAATTGTTCTCAGGTTTACTGTAGCTTAACGGCGTAACATGCTTCTTACTAGTCTCAGGTTTTTGCATTCGCTTGCGGGTGCGATACCGAGACGATCTCGATGACGTTTCAGATGCGAATGACATTTGCGAGCAAGAAGACTCGCCGGTGTCACTCAAAACTACGTCGGCTATTGGGGTAGACGGACGCACGAATTGTGCTCGGGCTGAAGCTCCTTTTAGCACCTTATGTACCTTCTTAACAGGCACGTACTTGGGCAACTCAGTGCTGGCTACATTTTGTGAACCGTTTTCTCTCTGATTGTCGGATGGCAGATCTGCGGGAGTCTGCTCTTTAGGTCCTGGTGGCGAGGATGTGTTAAGAATAATACTCGGCAACTCTTCATCACCGGTGAGTGAGCCACCTTGGCTTAATGCGTCCTTGAAGGACGGGTAAAAATTTGTTTGAGTATTAAAGCGATCAGTGTCCCCCCCAGAATACGTGGGACTGACCGAGCTCTGCTCGGTGAGGGATTCTCCTGTTGCAGGGCAACAGGTACTCTCCTGGGGTAGTTCTTTTAAATGATTCGCTTCCATTGTTGTCGCTGAACACAGCTTTGCCTTTTTTTTTTATTGGGGTGGGGTCCCCAAACAATCGATTTTCGAAGGGGTTTTCTCCCCTCTGTCTGCAGCTACTGTGACTGGCTAACAAACTCATCCCCTAATGTCACCTCTCAGTAACGTCTGATGTGCAGATGCTTACTGGAAGTGAAAACCCATTATCGCGCCATTGTGTAAGTATGAGCCATCAAATGGCACCCGACGCAAACCCAAAATTCACTCTCCAAAAACTCGAATAGTGAATAGCGCACAGTTTTAATCAACAGATGGCGCGTTCTTCGCAGAGGTCCGATGTTGTAGACTCTGCCAAGTGTCCCGCTTAGTCTGGTCTCTCACTTGCGACCTTTCCGGCATGAGTGGCTCTACCGGCATAGCTCCCAAGATCATTGCGACACTCAAGCCCCACCACGACGACAACGTGGGAACACCCTCGGTGGGGTGGGAATTACACCTAAGTCACTGAAAAATTACAGTGACTAATTAGTTTTGTCAGCTTTGCGGATTTATTTTTAGAATTTCAATGTATTTTTAACTAACTCCTAAAAAGGAGAAGATTCTCCTCAAAATACATGTTCTGCATAAAGGTTACCAAAATTCAAATTTTCGTACGTTTTTTTTTTAAATAATATTAATAAAGTATTGATTTACGTAAAACGTGGTAAACAATGGTGTTAAACAATAATTTATATGGCACAAACATGTTTAGCTAATATAGGACAAAGTTTGCAAAATTTTAAAGTTAGTAAATATGTAAGGAGGCACCAACAATGAAATTTTATACATCAAAATTGTTTATTTTATGCTATAAAAACTATGATCGAGTAACCATTTATAAAATTTTGTTTTAAATAATGTCCTTAATGTTTTAATATGCCTCGGTATTTTATTATAAATGCGCATACACATTGCAAGGCAGATATTATTGTATTTAGCTAGTCTAGGTAGATCACTCAACACTAATTTTTACGGATCTCGTCTGTTCCGAGGATTCACATCATTAGCAGTCTTAAATAAATGTTTAATGTTTTTGCAAATTGTGGTGCTATTATACGTTTTTTCCAATAAATTATAATCAAAATGAAAAGTCTCAAAAGCATGTGAACTGGCATTTCCATTAATTTATAGTAATTTCGTTTGACGACTACTTCAAACGAAAATACTATAAAGATCATCTTTTTGAAGGCCTCTCACAAAACCAATAGGTACTAACTCAAAAATGCAAAAGGTCCATCAAATTATTTATGTTAAACTGACCTTGAAATAGGTCGGAAAAGAGATGTGATGTACAAACAAGCTTATATTGAACGTGATTAATTTGCATTGTATCGACTTTCGCGTGTTTCCATTCAAGGCATGAACGGTTATATTATTACCATATTTTATTATTCAAGATCACATTTTCGTTGAATTCCTTTGATTCACGGTAAATTAAAGGAGGAAATTGACCCTTATTACTATTTTTTTTAACATGTGATATCTACCGCAGTACCAACTAGTGGTCGCGGGACTGTACGAATTACCGTGACCCCGGTAAGTAAAGGGCTATTGAAGGACACCGTGGATTTTAGTCAGTACGAGTCTGACAGTCCCTCCCGCTCTGCCCTAGGTGGGAGGACTCATAAGATGATTTTACCACGTAAATAAAAAAGTACCAACCAGTACTGCACGTGGTGGATTACAGTCCACTGCATTCTCAAAGGAGACTAGTGTCCCAGACTCACCAGTGGGAACATCAAACGCTAATAACTATGTTAATGAAAATACCTCAGTCCAAATAACCTGATGCTGGCGAAATCCTCCAAGTATAAATAAATCAACAATATCATAAAGAAAGATTTAGCAAATAAAACATGCGAGATGTAAGGACCAAATTCAAATGACCACAAAAAAAAACAATTTAATGTGACATAAGTCCTAGCAACTATGGTATGTAAACTAAAACGGTGTCCAAGTCAAAATGAGACGTATCCGGTCCATCATTGCCATGTGACCAGGACCAACTGAATGATGACATTTTTGTCAAACCAAGCAAGGTAAAATGTACCCTGTAGTTAGGGTTGCCAACCGTACTATAATATATAGTATTGTACTATATTTTAGCTCTCCGTACTATATACTGTTGAAGAAATATATAGCACGCAAAAGTACTATATTTCAGCAATAGCTCAATGTTTATGTTTTGCAGTACTGAAATTAGTAAAATAAAAAAACTTCCTTCGTCTTTTAGCCTTCCCTACTAAAATAATTTGTACTAAATTTTTTTGAAGCGTACTATCCTTTTTTATGGCTTTTTAAAAAAAAAAACTATATTCAAACAAAAAAATGTTGGCAACCCTACCTGTAGTGTCAGTTCTACAAGTTGATGTAACCACTTCACTAAGGATAGCAATTTCATTGGCGCTATTGTACAAGTATTAGTGGCATCTAGTCAATACAAACATGTATCGTAAAAGCTGATTAAACCCAATATTTTTTAAAAATACGCAAATCAAAATGCAACCATAAAAGTATGTAGAGGTAGCAACTGAACTTGTGAAACACAACCCCGGAAAACTGATCAATAAATCTGATGACAGATGATGACAGTCAGCTATTATGATTGGACAAGCAAATTAACAACAATCCATCATATAAACTTTGCATGATATTTGACAACTAAGTAAATTGATACCGATTTTAAAAACTGGTAACACAAGGGTAACCGTGTAATGTTGCAAGCAAAAAAAAAAGTCAAAAATGTATCTGTATTCTACGGTAACTTACTTTGATGTGCAATAGTGTTGTATTTTGTTTAAATTTTAGACAAAAACAGCCAAGATTGCGTGGTTAGTCGCCTTCTCTGCCGACAATAATACAAAAAGATATACATACAAAGTTTTCAGTTAGTTCATGCATATTGTTGTAGAAAAATCAAATTTATTTTCTGAAACTGCATTTTGACAGCGATTGTGCTAATGTTACTTCAATATATGCTTTAAAAAAAATTAAGCGTATATATTCATATTTCAGATTATTATGACGAATCTATTGTGTAAATAAAGACTCATCAACTCCTCATACTTTAATCTCTACTGATCTTATTGTCCATTCAATTGTTAACAATTGAACTGTTTATTTTTAAACAATCAGTATTGTCAAAATGCAAAATGCGTATACTTCAGAAACAGATAATCTGAGGATAGTATAGTGACATAATTTAATAAAAAAGACAATTAATCTATGCAACCTATTACATCTAAACACAATCACTATTAATTTATAAATCAATATGCATGCAGAAGAAGAAAAAAAGCTATAGTAGTGCAATATCGTTTGATAAGTACTTATTTCACAAAAGTATCGTTTTATCTTCAAACGCAAGAATTTTATTCAGAAGCAAGTACCCACCGTTATAGCTATGAGATCACTTCCAATTTATCAAGGGCACTTCTTCAACCAACTGCAGATCCTATTCACCATAATCTTAACACGATATTGCACTTTTACACAACAATTATATTAATAAGCGAGAAAACCACTACGTTTCAACTACACATCACACTGAATCACATTTAAACGCTACGCTGCGAAGTTTAAACTCTTGACTAACGTTATCACAGTATATTTCATTAATTACTTTGATAGCTACACTCTACACTACTCCACGGGTACACTTCAAAGAGTAATCGACAAAGACTAGGATATTAATGAAGACGCGACGAACGCGTCACGCGGCGCTCACGGCTGGCCATTGTCTAGGCAAAGCGGAGTGTGACTCTTAGTGTGCCCGCACATGACTCAACATGCGAATAATTACATGAACGTAGCGAGATGTTGTTGATACTTTGTTAACTTGAGAAAACATTTGAATTCGGAGGAAGGAAAATAATGACTCATCAACTATTTCAGCAATGTAAATTAAAACGCCAACTTTAATTAATTGAATGTATTGCTAGGGATTTACAACGTAAATAACCTAATTTACGTCACATCTACATTGCTTTAAATCAACGAAATCGCTCAACAAATACACAAAGCAAGCAACTCTAACAAATTCCAACTCAAATAGTAAACTCATGTTATGACTTATTTGTGTCATCGCACTTCGTCAGTAGATTGCGATTAGATAGTGTCAGCTGTCGTCAGGCAGTAGTTATGTGCGTGTTGGTTCGTCTACCCGGGCTCTAACAACGAGGGTAGGTTAAGTAACAAGGTGGGAGGAAGCACTACACGGAGCTAAAACACAGGCTATATGAATTGTTATGAGGTGTATTGGGAAGACTGAAATATATTCGCTTGCAATGAGAAATCCTGAACGAATATTAATGAAGTCGTTATTCATATTTATTCAGCATTTTCCTGAATCATCCAGTCAGATGAGTTATTAATAAACAAAATTAATAAAAAAGAAAAACTCATAATAGGCGTTAACAGATTTATTATAGGACATAAATAGATTTATAGTAACGAATACTGAATACTGAGGGCTTTTCTTGTTCTAATTAAAAGACTCCAAATAATTTGGTGTAGGATGAAAAGCATTTCAATAATTTAAATGAGAACAACGCTTCTGTGGAAAAGGGTGTGTATCGGAGGACTGAAAAAGTTCATGAAGAGGGTCTAAAATTGCCAGTCTAAGCACCTAATGATTCACTTGGCATGGCCATTCTTCTATTATTCATTCAGTGAATCAAAGAATATTGCTAAGTGGCTGCTGAAGGCTCAAATGTTAAAATACAAAGGATTTTATGACTGTCTCAAACAGGTAAAGTTTTGATACGGAAAATCTTCAGAACTACTATTCCGATTTCAAAATATCTTTTATCTAATATGTTAACATTTGTAAATAATTATATTATTAGAAACATTTATTATTGTAATCGATTAATCATTCGATTAATATTATCTATGGTAATGATTCGTGAACAGTCTTCAACTGTCAACGAACGATGGGTGAGTCACTTTTTGCCCCAGCGCCGTGACGAGAAGAGCTCTGAGCGAACGGTTGACTCGTTTATCTATCTTTCTGTGTTTCTTTATTGAGTAATTTATAATTTAAATTAAGAACAATTTATAATAAATCAGTGATAAACATTTGTATTGGTTATTATTTTAAAAGTTCAGAAGTGGGATAAATCGCGTCAACCGAACGGTCTAAGGTAAAGTTGGTTGCAGAATACAGGTGAGTCGTTTTAATACTTTTTCTTGTCTGATCAACGAATAAACGTTGACCAGCCTATACTATATGATGACAATCGATTTTACTTACGCAAATTTTATGTGTTATTATTATTATCTTATAATACCAGCTGATCGGTATAATACTAGAAGAAAATTGAGAAATCATGTAATTTGAATCTATATTATTTATTAATTTACTTAAGTCGGTTAGCTCATGATTATCTCAATGAAATAATCCGTTCGTTTGGTGTTATAAGTGCATTATAACGTGCTTTGCTGATTGCTATTATGCAACAAACGTGTTTTACTACAAAGTGGTTTTAGAAGGTGCATTTTGTTAATTTTTGTTCAAGATTTATAATTTGCTCACGGATTTGTGTTTAACCGCCTCATATTACGGCAGTAGATAGGTACTTACCCACGACTGATGCTGCTAGTCCATGCATAATTTTTTGTAGGTACCCACAGTGTTTCTTTTCCCTTTTAGTAGTTTAAAAGTTTAGTTTATTAATTTTACATGGCAACAGTTTACTTGGTCGGTTGAATGCTAGGTAGGGTTGAGTAACTAACTACATTTTGTTCTAATTCTGAACGTTTAGGTATTAGATTTTATAGTTTGGATAATTATCTACCTACCATATTATGTAGTATTTTATACTTTTTTCTATACTATTTTATGTAGTATATTTTAATTTAAAAACGAGTACCTCAACGATTAAGTTAAGAAAAGTGAATTCCGCATTAATGACTAATACTGTTTACAGTGATCGAATATTGTCTTTCCTCTCCTTTTACCTATTACCCTCACTACCTTTTGATCCAAAATGGGTACACCCTCTCCTCCTAGGTCAAGATCACGGTCTCGTAGTAGACGTAGAAAAGTATCTGAGCAAAGTACAGATTCTCGAATAGATAAAAATAGGCGTAGGTCTCGCAAACAAAGCCGCAAAACGAGAAAACGGCATAAGGGTAGAAGATACGATTCGAGTAGCTCCTCAACTACTTCTTCATCGAGCGGTAGTAACTCGTCTTCGACTAGATTTAAACGCCAAAAACGTGAACAGAAAGGAAGTGAACGCTTAAGTAACCATTCGGAAATATCTGTATTAGAGAAATTAGTAGTAGCTCTTAACGATCGCAATAACACCGGGTCTCCTGGTGCATCTGGCCTCCATGCCTCTCAAAACGTAATAACGGAATTTGACCCTCAGGCTAAGACACAGACAATGAAAAACTGGTTGGCTAAAGTCAACGAATCGGCGCACGTGTACGGCTGGTCGGAAAGACAAAGCATATTCTATGCTTTACCCAAGCTTTCCGGGCTTGCCAAACGTTGGTATGATGGTCTGACCAGCGTGAAGTATTCGTGGGCTGAGTGGCAATCAAAACTTATTGCCGCCTTTCCTTGTGAACACAATTATGGCGAACTTCTTTCGGAAATGTTGTCTAGACGGTCTAGGCGAAATGAATCCCTGGAAGAATATTACTATGATAAAATTATGTTAATAAATAGATGCGAACTTAAGGGTCAGCAGGCGGTAGACTGCCTTACTCATGGTATTTACGATAACAATATTCGAATGAACGTACAGGGTGCCAATTTTCATAACCCAGAAGACGTCCTAAAATACTTTCGGAATATATCTTCCAAATTAAATGACTTTTCAAAAAGATTTACGTCTAATGCGCGCGTTAGTGAGGATGCAAACTCAAATGCTACAAAATCAACAAATTCACAGTCAAGACGCCAACCAAGATCAGAGGTCACTTGTTATAATTGTAAGGAACAAGGACACATAGTGTCACGTTGCTCAAAACCTATAATTAAGTGTAGAAAATGTCGCCAATACGGCCATGAAGAGAAAAACTGTACGGATAAGATTTTAGGTACCGTCACTGACACGCGACAGACTACGGATGCTTCCAGTAATCAGACAAAGAATGTGCTTAGTATATCGCAGAATAGGAACGTAAGTGATAAATATTATAAACAAATAATTTTGAAAGATAGACCTATTAAAGCATTTATTGATTTGGGTAGTCATTGTACGCTATTAAGAAAAGACATCGGAGAGCAGTTAGGAATACCTGTTGATAATAATAACTTACCTACACTAAATGGGTTCGGTCAAGGCAGCGTTATACCAAGTGGTCGCATTACAGTAAGGATTAAACTCGACGGTCTCGACGAGAATGTCGTTGTATATTTAGTTGAGCCTGACTTACTTGTAGCAGATGCTCTAATAGGACATTCACTTACTGAGTTACCGGGTGTTAGGGTTTACAAGTCAGACACGTCTCTGTTTCTTTACAAAGAACCGTCGTCCAATAATAATAAAGTCACTTTATCGTGTTTGGAGGATAGTTCTATTTACGGTATATCCACTATTAAAGTACGCGTAGGTTCCGAAGTAACCGGACTGATCTACATCAATACCGAGTGTTGTATGAAGATCGATAGGGAATATCTCCTTTTACCTGGTGTATACACTATCAATAAAGGGGTAGGGTCTATTATTATAATTGGACTTAGTTCGGAACCGTTTACCTTAACTTCAAACACATTAATAGCTAGGGTTCTTTATTTGACTGGCGATTTGCCACCAGTAACGAAACAAACCACTAATACAGATCATAAAAATAATGTATTGAATATTGAATTTGTGGAAAACTGTATCACTGTTGATCAAATTATTGTTGATGATGAATTAGATAAAGAAACGCTTATGAAATTATCTAAATTACTAAATTTGCGACGAGACTGTTTTTCGTTTTCTTTGGAAGAATTAGGTAAAACATCATTAGCCGAAATGCGCATTCAATTAAAGGATCATATTCCAGTAACTTATAGACCGTATCGTCTTTCATTATCTGAGCGCGAAAAAGTTAAAACTATCGTGAATCAATTGCTTGACACCGGTATCATTCGGGAATCAACGTCGGAATATGCTAGCCCAATATTACTGGTAGCTAAGAAAAATGGCGATACTCGATTGTGTGTGGACTATAGGGCGCTAAATCGGAAAACTTTAAAAGAAAAATTCCCGATGCCGTTAATAGACGACCAAATTGATAGTCTTTCGGGTCAGGTTTTCTTTACTACTTTGGACCTAAAATCTGGGTATCATCAGGTACCCGTTTCAGAGGACTCAAAGCACCTCACAGCTTTCGTAACGCCCGACGGGCATTACGAATATAACCGTATGCCCTTTGGTCTGACTAATGCGCCAGCCGTTTTCCAAAGGCTTGTTTTGAATCTTTTGAATCGTCGTAAGATACCTGGCGTGTTAGCATATATGGATGACATTATAATTGCTTCCACTACCACTGATGAGGGACTGGAAAGACTAACGGCTGTTCTTGACCTCATCAAAGACGCCAATCTTACTTTGAACCTGAGTAAATGCCACTTCTTTAAAAAGACCATAGACTATTTGGGTTTTGAGATTTCGTCAGAGGGAGTTCGTCCCGGACTTAAGAAGATTATGGCAGTTAGCGCTTTCAAAACTCCTCGAAACGTCCACGAAGTACGGCAATTTATAGGACTAGCGAGTTTCTTTCGTCGGTTTGTTGCTGGATTTGCTACCATAGCAAGGCCATTGACCAGTCTTACGAAAGCCAACACCGCTTGGGCGTGGGGAACTGAGCAGGAAAACGCTTTCACAACGTTAAAGACGATGTTGACACAGAGGCCCATCCTCGCAATATATAACCCCAAGTACCAGACAGAGCTTCATACCGATGCGAGTTCGACTGGCTTGGGGGGTATTTTACTCCAACGGGCCGATGAGGGAAAGCCTCTGCAAGCTGTAGCGTATTTTAGCAGACAGACGACAGCTGAGGAGCAACATTTCCACTCTTATGAGCTGGAGACCCTCGCTGTCGTCGCGTCACTTAATCGCTTTAGAGTATATCTTCTTGGAATTGAGTTCAAGGTCGTGACTGATTGCAGCGCACTTCGAACGACATTGATTAAAAGAGACTTGATTCCGAGAATAGCTCGATGGTGGCTTTCTGTACAAGAGTACTCATTTACAATCGAATATCGACCAGGAGCTCGTTTAGCTCATGCAGACGCACTGAGTCGTAACTCCATAGGAGCCCCTGATGGCGAACAACTATCAGTGATGCTCTTAAGTGACGTACATTGGTTACAATCTGTGCAGATGAGTGACCCCCAGTTGTGTTATGTGAAAGCCATCTTAAATACAAATTCAGTCGAAGCGAAAGACGTTCGTAGCGCATATGAATTAAGAGAGGGCAAGATATTTAGGAAAATAGGGAGCGAATTGCGTTGGGCCGTACCTAAAGACGCTAGATGGAAAATTTGTCAACTATGTCATGACGACGCTGGCCATTTCTCATATGAGAAGACTATGGAAAAGGTAAAACGCGATTACTGGTTTCCTCGAATGACACAATTCGTCAAAAAGTATGTGAGAGCATGTATTCCATGCGCTTATTCTAAGCAATCTGGTGGTAAGAAACCGGGTTTCCTTCACCCGATTCCAAAACCGAACATTCCTTTCCATAGTCTTCACATAGACCACTTAGGACCCTTCGTGAAGAGCAAGAGAGGGAACACATACATATTAGGAATAATAGATAGTTTTACCAAGTTTATAATTCTTCGCGCTGTTAAGAATACAAAAAGTAAAACATCTATAAACGTTTTGAAGGATGTGTTTTCTCTCTTTGGTACGCCTAAAATTTTAATCTCTGATAGGGGAACAAGTTTTACATCTAAAGAATTCCAAACATTTGTTAAGGAAAACGGCATAAAGCACACACTAAACGCTGTTGCCACGCCTAGGGCAAATGGTCAGATCGAAAGGTACAATCGGTCAATCCTATCCTCTTTAGTTGCGTTGTGTCACGATGACGATGATAGAAATTGGGACACTCACGTACCGAAGGTTCAATGGAGTCTAAATAATACCATAAATCGAAGTACGGGTAAATCACCTACTGAAATAATTTTTGGAAGACCAAGCGTTAATGTAACTGAAGGCCATTTACATGAGTTAAATGCAAATAACTCAATACCGAATGACACTCTCCAAAAAATTCGCGACGACGCTAGTGCTAAGATTAGGGAACAACAAGATGAAATGAAACACAGGTATGATAGGAAAAGATGTAATGCTAGGTCATATAAAGTGGGAGATTTGGTGATGGTCCAGAGAGTCACTAAGACCCCCGGTGAGAGTAATAAACTTGCACCCGCGTTTTGTGGTCCTTATAGAATAACTTCAATTTTTGATCATGACCGTTATGAAGTAAGTAGTGTAGAGGGTTATTCTAAGAAAAAATATACCAATATATTTTCCGTTGATAAGATCAAGCCATGGATCAGATTCGAAGAATCTGAGTCTGATACCGAATACGATGATAATGAAAACTAAAATTAGTAATAGTAGTATATATGTTGGTTAAATATTCATTTAATAAATAATCCTCCTTTTCCTTTCCTTTACCATTTACTTCACGAATTCCCCACTGAGACAATGAGCGACCCTGAGGAAGCAGTCACATCTGGTGCGTGTGAGCAGTACTCAATTGCAAGCAATATTACCATAGCTCCTTGTGTGGGCAAGCGGCGTGCTGTTTTGAGGCCGTAGCTCCTTGTGTGGGCAAGCGGCGTGCTGTTTTGAGGCCGTAGCTCCTTGTGTGGGCAAGCGGCGTGCTGTTTTGAGGCCGTAGCTCCTTGTGTGGGCAAGCGGCGTGCTGTTTTGAGGCCGTAGCTCCTTGTGTGGGCAAGCGGCGTGCTGCTTTGAGGCCGTAGCTCCTTGTGTGGGCAAGCGGTGGGCAAATTTTACATTTCAAAGCCGTAGTTCCTTGTGTGGACGAGCGGCGTGCTGCTTTGAGGCCGTAGCTCCTTGTGTGGGCAAGCGGTGGGCAGTTTTTACAGTTAAAAGCCGCAGTTCCTTGTGTGGGCGAGCGGTGTACTGTTTTGAGGTCGTAGCTCCTTGTGTGGGCAAGCAGTGGGCAGTTTCGCAACCGTAAGGCATTTGCTCTTTGTGCGGGCAAGAGATGTATTACTTCAAGAATGTAGCTCCTTGTGCGGGCAAACAATGTACAGTATTGAAGCTGTAGCTCCTTGTGTGGGCACATGGTCAACTTAGACTTGTCATCTTACAAGTGTAGTACTTGTTTTATGACTGAACGCCGTAGATCCCAGTGTGGGCAATTTGAGGGCAGTCTATGACGAGGATGACGAAGCCCCTTGTGAAACAGTCACTATAATTCAAAATCTGTTATACTCTTTGACTGGGATGGAAGACGTATCGGATATCGCGGATGGACCTGTGCGTAGACAACGTAGTAAAGGCAACATTTTCACGGATCGTGGCAACGGCAAAGCTCGGTTTACAACGAAAACGGAGCAGAAGTATCATATATAAATCATGATTTAATGAAAATTGCAGTTAAGTTGAGATGTTTAATGATATTATTAAGAGCAATGAGGCCATTACTATATTGTAGGATGGCCGGACGCTAAGTAGAAACTAATCGTTTCAATCTAATTGTAAAATCTATCTAATTCAAATATCTACCTTGATCATGTTAACTTACTGCTTCTTATATAAATTATTGTGGTATTCGAAAATAGTGATATCTGTATATCTAGGCCATTCATAAAGTAGCGGGTTCTTTTAACATAAATTGTAAAATAATATTTCACAAAGAGGACAGTCTCTGCTGTATTTTTTTTTTCCCTCGTTTATTTTTGTGCCTGGGACAGACACTACTTCAGGATGGCCGACTGTTAACATTTGTAAATAATTATATTATTAGAAACATTTATTATTGTAATCGATTAATCATTCGATTAATATTATCTATGGTAATGATTCGTGAACAGTCTTCAACTGTCAACGAACGATGGGTGAGTCACTTTTTGCCCCAGCGCCGTGACGAGAAGAGCTCTGAGCGAACGGTTGACTCGTTTATCTATCTTTCTGTGTTTCTTTATTGAGTAATTTATAATTTAAATTAAGAACAATTTATAATAAATCAGTGATAAACATTTGTATTGGTTATTATTTTAAAAAATAGAAGTTTTATTGTCCTCGGGTGTCAAAGGCTCTTTGAGTATGAGGAGAGTAGTCACGGGAAAAGGCTAGTTAAAAAATAAAGGTCTTTCTTTAAGAAGTCAGTGATCGCAATCGAGTGGTAAGCACGTAACCATCTGTTTGTACATAAAGACAATGCATGTTTACAGCGACGCTTTCAGGCGCAAACGTCATTGGTTATCAGATAGTGGCGTGTGAGGAGCATTTCATTGTTGCATGAACGTTCTAGATTTTAAAGTGAAAATATTAAGTAATTCAGTTACAGGCTTTGTTTTGGAAATTTGATTAGATGCTTGAATTTCGCATGTTGATGGTAATGTAGACCAGTATCAGTGAATTTTATTTCTGGATCTTGTTTATTAACATAATATGTAGTCGTTTTCTTTTCAAGATTCAAATCTAGCATCACTTTCCGGAACTGATTACAAATAAATTTAATTTCAGTCTATCAATAAGGCCTGATGTGGCTAAATATATTATTCATACATATTTATTTTAGTTTGAATTCATATTATTTAAAAATACTGAAATACAAAGCTCAGATCATTTTTCAGCCTTTCGGGCCTCTCTCTCGAATGTTAAACACAATTATGGTTTTTCAGGTTCCATATATCTACAGCACATAAACGCACACTCGAGAGTTATACCAATATCTTTCCATTCATTTCTATTTTTGTTGTTCTTGATTTAATTCAAAAAATAGTTTAATTAATTAATATAACTAGGTACTAATGAGGCGCAGAGTTACCCAACACAAGCTACTACAACACATTACTACATGCTTTCTGAGTGGTTCTAGCCACACTATGTTTGTATGCGAAAATAAACTATGTATTTTTATTTTCTAAAAATATTGTTTTCATTATATTGGACGCAATAGAAGAAAACTTTGACATCAAGCCTTACAAATGCTAAAGATTTAACAATAAGTCGAATTTAGAGGACGAAGTGACAAATTACTTAGGAGTATTTACTCTTGACCGTAGCTACCGGTCATCGTCTTGAGGTAGCAATATGTTGGCTTATATTACCTGCCTCTGGGCCAATATTGGCAATATCATAGCAACATATTGGTAACATTGCAGACCTGGGCCAGTTTAGAGCCACAAGGGTTCCACAGTAAAATGTTTATTGCTGATAATACGACTCTTGGGATATTGCTCCTTATATGCTGTACTCAAGACAAAAAAATGGTTATCTGTGTTCTATGTTCCTAAGGTCTTGAGAAGACTTATGGTTGAAAAACACGATTTCCTAAAAAGATGGATCTGCTTTATGCTCATCTTACGCTGTCGATTTAAGTCTGTTCGTATGTGTATTACTCCCGAATGTCTGTTTCAAATTGGATAACTAAATTTTTGTTGTGTACGTTACTGTCAGAGCAAGGATTGTGGTCAAGATTTTTTCGGAAAATCCATCGGGTCGCTAGCATTACATTCAAAGGAATTTAATGATGAAATGCTTCAAACTGGCTTACGCCATAGATGATAAACACAAATAATAATCTATCAATCTTATTAAAAACGCAAAATTGTTACTAAAACTCTACACCAAAACATGAATAAAAAATTCGCTCTGCACGCTCCTACAGCTAACTGTATTTTTCACAACACAGAGTTTTTCTACCGAACTCCTAAACTCACGGCAATAAGGTAGAGTTTTGTATGAGTTTGATCGTAAATGATGTATTTAGATAGCAATGATAGTAGCCGCCTGGCCATGGAGCGAGTCGTTCATTGAACTTATGATTTAGCTATGGTTTAGATCTGCATGTGATTTACAATGGCTTGCTGTTTCAACGTGTGATGTAAAGGCTGAATGACTCGATGATTTGCTTACAGAATGATCTGTGATTTCATTTGAATGATTTTTGATTTATATCGTGGGTTATTGGTACAGAAGACCGCAGATCAGTTGTTAAATTGTGACCTTAAGATGACGTAGCATAGAATTTGAATAGAATAAGAGGCCACGTTATACCTTCTCGGTTATTTATAAGGCCGTGTCGTATTTTTTTCTACAAAATCATTTTTTGTTTCTGGTGCAAAAATAATTATCTTCGTAAAGGTTAGAAATAGACAACGGAAGTAGTCTGGTCATATAAAAACAATATAGTACCTTCCTCTCGACGTAGAGGAAGCTTAAAAGGAAGTATCACGTGCTACGATCATTAATCGACTTACTTGATGCATTATTAATGGAAACAATCGTTTACACTGGAACGAGGCTCAGCTGGGATTTAATTTGTAACGAAGTGGATTAGAAGGAAGCCGTTATATCCTATATACAAGTAACTAAATGATGACTGACAAACGACACCTGCTGAAGACTTACAAGAACGTTAACCTTGGACCAATCTCTTGCAATACTAAACAACGTAAACTTAATAATAAATCAGCTGATCTATTTATTCAGAACCATCATATGAGACCGCCAAAATCGCAAAACAAACAGTTTTGGTTCTGCTCAATTTCAGGGCAACGTTCTCCACTCTTTGCCACCACACCTCCAATCTGCTCTGGACCTCTAGGCCGTTCGTTGGTCATAAATTAATTCTTCTAAGAAAATGTCACGTTATTCAAATGAATAGAAATGTAAACGAGAAAATACATTAAATAATTTACAGTTACCTATAAGATGCTCATACATAAATACATTGTTTGAATCCTATTTTAGAGAATTTTAATAGTCAAATATTTAGCCAAAAATGTGACCGGAATGACAAGTTGATACGTCGAAATGACGTCGATTCATTGTGACGCTACAATTGTCACAAAATAAGGATTACATTACAGAAGTTCCATTCAGTAGACGTCGCGAATGCTGTGCACTTATAAACATGAGGACCAAATAAACTTCTTCAGCTAAGCCTAAGCTTAGCTAAGGCGTTGTCTTTCCAGGGTCGCAGGACTCACGAATAACCGTGACACCGTGGATTTTAGTCAGTACGAGTCTGACAGTCCCTCCCGCTCTGCCCTGTGTTCGAGGAATTATTTGATGATTATACCACGCTAAAAATAGGCGTCCTTCCTTCGAACATGTGTCAATGAAAAGGTATTTCCAGTTTATGGATTTAAGTAGTTAAACCACAATATCTAAATATAAGGAGATACTGCCCTCAAAACATTGTCCACCGCCAGATTACATCTTCTGCATGGGTCTGATATTCGATTCTCGCATTTAGGCTAGTGCCATCAAAAGCTACTTAACCACTGACTGAGATCTTGTAGACCACGAAGACCTAATGGACAGACAGAGCTGAGGATACCATATGTTCAGCAACAGGGCAACAGTCAATACCCTTTATGCCATCCCGGAAATTTGAACTTCCTCATAAACCATACAAAACCAGTGCTATCTCGAATCGAGATTTATTTTAATTCCGTGTCAATGTATCTGCGTGCGCGACCTTGTCGACGCGTGCGCATTGGAACTTCTCTGTTTATTTGTGCGCTACAGGTGGGACTCCTGCGCACGGTTGAGGTCGCTGACCGCCGTATCCTATCGGCGCGGGACTTTGTTTCCGACTTTGAATATGAATGATGTGTTGATTGTGTTATCTCCATTTTTAACTACTTATCTTTTAAAATGTTGCTTTGCTGTGAGAGGCGGGATTTTTGTACAAAATAATTTATTCAATTATCAGTCCTCTAAAGAAACATATTTTTGTCGGTTATACCTATCGTTGCTGTCTAACTATTCAAATTATAATATTCTTCAGTGGGTGTTCGCATAAATAAGTAATGTTTCAGAACAATCAGCCTAATTGAACTTCGAAAACAGCTACATAGTATATATAGTATATAAGCTGTTTTATTATGGACATGTTTCAATTAATAATAATTTCCTCAATATGAGTGTTTTTTAAAGATTATTGCCAAACACTTCCTCAGTCGGAAATTCCGAGTTGACGTAGTTAAAAAACTTCGGGGTTAGAATGTTTACGTAAACATGTTTTGATGTTGATATTTTTAGCCGTGTTTTGTTTAGCACCAGTGAAGAAAGAACGCACTGATGTTTTTGTGTTTCTGTTTATCATCCTACGCACGCAAATATCAGCTGATCAGTAGTTGTAGACGAGAGGCAAGCGATAAACGTAAACGCTCAGGAAGTTAGGAGTCTTTAGTAGTTTCAACTTAAATGTTAGGAAGTTTTGAAGATATTCCGGTGAAAATACCATAATTATTTCTGAGCGTGCTCAGAATGCAAATTCCATTTTACTGTTCGAAAAACCCTACAATACCAACATACAAGAAGAGTGTAACATGCTACTGTACATACACTATCTTACTCTTCGACATGTTTTATCGTGTCTGTGGTTTCCCTACAAACTCTAACACTATGTTTTCTCAGTCTTTAGACCAGTTACATCAGCGTTAACATATTTTTGTGGTTACATCACTCAGTTCAGGCTAATTTAATTCACTTTCACAATGTTTAAACATGTATTACACAGTTTAAACTAGATAACGTGGTAACATCCCAGTTTAAACCGATGATAGCAGATGGGAAAACGATAGATCCATTTTCACAGCCACTTACAAATATTTTTGCTCGGTTCCAATGTTCTAAAGTTGGTTCTAGAGTATTATGAACAGGACCAGAAAAACAGCTAGAAACACAATAGTGTATTTAACTAAAACAAAGGATGATGCCAGGGTTTGTATGAAATCTGGTCCAACGATGTATTACACATAGCTATTGGAAGGTGGTCCAATAGCTATGTGTAATACATCGTTGGATAGGTATTTCAAAGCTAAATAAAAAATACTATGACACCAAGTTTGAAATCTTAGTCCATTCTGAGCTATGTTTGATTTAATATGGCAGTTCAAAAAATAAACAAATAATGTATTTCGTAACATTTTACATTTTGGCGCAGAGGAGAAGGAGGAGAAGCTCGATTTTAAATAAGCATAAGCAAGCACAGCTCGATCTTCCATGTCAAGCCGCGCTTGCCGAGGTCGGTTTATGGATGGGTGATCATCTATCCGAGTTTCCTCCGTGCGTCAGAAAGCACTTAAAAGCCGTTGATTACGGGTATCATTTGTAGATCTTTGACAGTCGTTCCCTACTGTTAGAAGCTCACTTTGTTGGTTAACAGCAGGTTGAAGAGCGATTTTAAACTGTTACGCTAAAGATCTTTCAACAATGCGTCAATGTCTTCTCGCATTCAGTTACTACACATAAGAGTTGAAGGTTTTTTAACCTGATTGAATGAGTCCTCCCAGGAACAGGGCGGGAGGGACTGTCAGACATGTACTGACTAAAATCCACGGTGTCCTTCAATAGCGCTTTACGTTCGGGGCCACGGTTACTCGTTAGTCTCGCGACCCCGGCGGGCTTTGGCCCTCTAAAAGGGTTCCGTCATTTTGCTGACACCTCTTTGAGGCGCGCGTGGAACACGACGCGCGGTTGACCCAAGAGCTAGAAGGTACAATTACTAAGGTACTGACTATTTCACACCAACCATCTATCATTTGTAGATCTACACCGGCTATCATTTTTAGATCTTGACAGTCGTTGCCTACTGTTAGAAGCTCACTTTGTTGGTTAACGGCAGGTTGAAGAGCGATTTTAAGCTGTTACGCTAAAGATCTTTCAACAATGCGTCAATGTCTTGTCGCATTCAGTTACTACACATAAGAGCTTTTTTTTTATCGTGGTAAAAACATCAAATGAGTCCTCCCGCCCAGGGCTGAGCGGGAGGGACTGTCAGACTCGTACTGACTAAAATCCGCGGTGTCCGATGATTCATGAGTCCCGCGACCCCCGCAGGCTTTGGCCCTCTAGAGGGGGGTCCCGTCATTTTGCTGACACTGCGGCGCGCGTGGAACACAACACGCCGTCGACCCGGCCATGGTCCATGGTCGGACAGCGAGTTGCCCATTGCTCGCTACGGTGGCCGGAGATCGTCTGCCGACGTCCGTCGCCGTGGGCGTTTACCACTGCGGCTGGGGTGGAGGGAGGACGCTGTCCTCTCACTCACGCAGCCCGCTTCCTCATTCGCGAGCATGACTGCTTCGCAGAAGGAGGCGACCGCTTCCCACTCTGACTCGCCCCGCAGCATGGCCTCGACCAATGCCGGGCGCGAGAGGTCTCCGCCTATCGCCAACGTGAGGACACGGCGGTGCTCTGCCCCAGCAGGGCAGTCCTGCACCGTATGCTCCACCGTGTCCTCCGGACGATTCTCGCAGTGGTGACACCCAGGCGTTTCTTACCTCTTCATCAGACACAGGTACCTCCCGAAACTTCTGTGTCCCGTGAGGACCTGCGTCATGCGGTAGGTCAGGACACCGTGATGCCTATCCAGCCACTCCTCAAAGAGGACTCCTCTTTACCGCCGTGATTGCGGCGTGCCCACGTTCGGGGCCACGGTTACTCAGTTAGTCTCGCGACCCCGACAGGCTTTGGCTATCTAAAGGGGTCCCGTCATTTTTCTGACAGCGCTTTGAAGCGCGCGTGGAACACGACGCGCAGTCGACCCAAGAGCTAGAAGGTATAATTACTAAGGTACTGACTATTTCACACCAACTATGGTATGATGCATGTAAAATGTGTATAAATGAGTCACTGCAAAAAAAAACATGTAACTATGGTATTCAAAGCTATTGTACCTGTAAGACCTGTCGTCGTTCTGAAGGTAACTGTGCGCATCATGTCTTAATACTTTGGTACTAAGGGTCAGATGCCATGCCGTATACCATGGGATCTAGAGACAAAAGCCTACCAGCACGTCTATGAGTGGCTGTGGAGTGGAGGCGCAACGCTGGGGCGAATCTCCCTCACCCCCCCTCTCCCCCGACCTCTGACAAGTCCAGGTGCTGCTGGAAGAGCTTCAGCGTAATCTCATGGCAGTATGGAGGGTACGACTGTCGCAACCGAGGTTTGGCAACGCCGCAATCGCGGCGGTAAAACCCTTCTTTGAGAAATGTCCTGTGTCGAATTCTGCAGGTAGAAATGCCTGGGCGATTCTCGCAAGAGGTAGAGGTAGCAATGATTCGCCCCAGCATTACACCTCCACTCCACACGCCGCTCATAGACGTGCTGGTAGGCTTTCGTCTCTAGACCGTCATGGCATCTGACTCTAGGTACCAAAGTATTAAGATATGATACGCACAGGTATCTTCAGAGCGACGACATATCTTGCAGGTACAATAGCTTTGAATACCATAGTTGGTGTGAAATAGTCAGTACCTTAGTAATTGTACCTTCTAGCTCTTGGGTCAACCGCGCGTCGTGTTCCACGCGCGCCTCAAAGAGGTGTCAGCAAAATGACGGAACTCTTTTAGAGGGCCAAAGCCCGCCGGGGTCGCGAGACTAACGAGTAACCGTGGCCCCGAACGTAAAGCGCTATTGAAGGACACCGTGGATTTTAGTCAGTACATGTCTGACAGTCCCTCCGGCCCTGTTCCTGCGAGGACTCATTCGATCAGGTTTTTTTTAACATAGTAAAAACCATGTAAAAAAAAACCTTCAACTCTTATGTGTAGTAACTGAATGCGACAAGACATTGACGCATTGTTGAAAGATCTTTAGCGTAACAGTTTAAAATCGCTCTTCAACCTGCCGTTAACCAAAAAAGTGAGCTTCTAACAGTAGGCAACGACTGTCAAAGATCTACAAATGATAGCCGTAATCAACGGCTTTTAAGTGCTTTCTAACGCACGGAGGAAACTCGGATAGATGATCACCCATCCATAAACCGACCTCGGCAAGCGCGGCTTGACATGGAAGATCGACCTGTGCGGCTATGCTTATTTAAAATCGAGCTTCTCCTCCTCCTCCTCTGCGCCAAAATGTAAAATGTTACGAAAAAAACATTATTTGGTTATTTTTTGAATTGCCATATTAAATCAAACATAGCTCAGAACGGACTAAGATTTCAGACTTAGTGTCATAGAATATTTTATTCAGCTTGAAAATACCTATCCAA
The DNA here is from genome assembly GCA_943136025.2 of Agrotis puta. Taxonomy (NCBI): domain Eukaryota; kingdom Metazoa; phylum Arthropoda; class Insecta; order Lepidoptera; family Noctuidae; genus Agrotis; species Agrotis puta. Next base: position 18,574,294 of record OW964175.2, on the reverse strand, counting down.
TGACGTATCACATGTTGCTATTGGAGGGTGGGACCAAAAATAGCATCATCCTTTTAAATAATTAGTCCGTCTATAGGATTACCAAAAAAGAATTGACTTAAATTGACGAAATTACGACACTTTTAAAATTGGAAATACGTCACAAGTACAATTTTTACTCGCCTGTGACGTCACAAGCCCCACACCCACTCGAGTTTTGATGCGTTTTATCTTTTTAAATATGATCATTAATTAGACAAAAGGAAAAATTCATACGTCCATTATTTTTCTAAACTCAAACTGACGGACTACTTAGATTTGCAATTTATAGATGTTGTCAACAAGCCTATTTAAGATGTGATGTAACATAATGTCACATGTCGGTTAACTTTTTAACCTAGTTTAAACACGCAGCAAGCACGTTCGCAACATTTTGTTCTGAATAAGGTACCGCGCTTGACCATGACTGTACGTTTGGTTCGGACTTGGATCTCCAATACGTACACCATGACTCATATTTCTCTGAAAAATGAATGAATCCTATCGATTACATCGCCAGAGGAGACGGATGTTACCACAGACGGAACAGATTACGAATTTTATCCAGCAATGATCATTTGGAATCAGATCATTTGGAATTGGAACGATATATTGATGCTATAAAATTGTGCAATGTAATTATGATTTAACACTGTTATTGCATCACCTTAACATACGCGGCCGCGCAATGAAGTAGACGACACAAAACGGACCTCGGCTACAAGAGAAACCCCCCACAAGAAGGCCATCAACCGTACCAAAGCAGGAGTACCTTCAGAACTGGCTGGACTTACGAGGCCCATTCTGATGATCAAATCATGTTGATGACGTCACGCACGTCCGCCATGTTTTCTGGCAAAATGTCGAACTACCCACGGTTATCGTGAATCGGGTCGCATGGGGTTGGTCAGCGGCCAAGGGTGTCAAGATGAAGGGCATGGAATGTAGGACAAGAGGTTTCGTTGCATAAGATTATTAGAGGTGCATTTTTATGAGATTAGGTCATGGCTCTTGGTTCATATTGGCCTATTTACTATACGCAACATACAGAACCCAGTAGGTGGTAAAAGGTAACTCTAGTGGGCCTAGTAAAGTAAATATAAAATAAAAATTGATTCCAACGATTATAGAGTCGATAAAGTCGTTGAAAAACAAATTACAAGGGTTCATGATTATTTTTGGAGTGATACAGATATTTAAAAGTATGCAAGTTTAAATAAAATGTCAGTGTAGTTGTATTTTTACGAATTTACGTAATACATACACAACATTAATCTCTCGTTATTGAGGCCTTGGGTTATTTTTAAAACCGTAGTTTTTTAAAGGTTACGCGTAACTACATAGATAGATGTTCTTCATTGTACATTGAACCGAAGTAATAGCATTATTCTTGCAACTGAGGTCAAAGGTGAGGAGTTGCGAGGGTCTATAATATCATCGACACCTTACAAATGCCACAGCAAAACTGCTTGGCGGAAGAGAAAGAACACAGTTTATGGGTTATGTGAATATGGATAATTAAAAAAAAAAGAGTTGAAATTGCCATTTAGCGTAGTTATGCTGCAAGTATTCCGGGCTCGTTTGCGCCAGGAACGTTCCAGGGTGATTTTTTCGAATAGTGTTTGAACTCAAATAATATTTTATTGTCTCTTTTGTGTTTTTTATTGCTTTAATAGTTGCATTCATGATTATCCTAACAGATTGAGAATTATTATTGCCACGTCTACACTGCCCTGTGAACTCTTATAACCAAGTATTGGCACTGTTAATAATATAGACATCATGAAACAGTATCCACAGATTTTCTTCCCGGCTCATCTTTAAAGGGGAACTGTACACCTGACCTGACTTCTGACGTTCATGCTCATGGAACCAATCAACCGAACAGTCAATGATGTAATTTTAACAAGAAATTCTCATTTTATTTAACCTCAAGTGTTTCACTGCAATTTCAATACAATCTTAACTTGACGCTAATCAACAATCGAAAGTAACAAATTAATTGGAACTGTTGATATGTGAGTATAGTTTCATTACACCACAATCTGATTAAATTCTCAACCTTCTTTCTCAAGGCGATAAAGGCATCTTTTATGGCTTAACCACCTATAATAATGGGTTCCCCATCGAACCCCCTACGACCATCATGGTCTATAAATAGCCCTGATTGCCTGCAGATCGATACAGCATATAAAAGCATACATAATAATCAGCAAGGCAAGGCTATGGTATAGCTGACGACCTTGGCCGGAATGTCTTGTCTATAACTTCCATTATTTAATTTGTTAAGTGAGGCTACAAACAGATATGACATTTATTGACAGTACAATAAGCATAACAAAAATAAAACTGCACAGATGACGTATCCATAAAAGTATTAAGTTCTATTTCGTCTAACACTGTCTTCAAACCATCATCAATTGGTCAATATGGCAAAAAAAGAGCAGTCCTCTCCCACTAGGTCAGTTGGAGGAAGCAAAACAAACCTGCTGAGAGTCACGACCGGTCTGCCTAACGGTGATAGGTCTTAGACTGGTCTAGCAGTTAATGGCGGTAAAAACTTAGCGGCTTTGAAACTGTACACATGATCGACATTGCTTACCGTCAATCGTCTTGCGGAAGCAGTTAAACATTGATAAGGGAGTAAGATTTCCTCATTTTATGAGAAGTTTGTTGCGTCACTCGTTCTCAACTTGAGGTGACAGGCGAGTGAAAGTGATTTTTGGATGCTTTTGATTTTGACATCCAAAAAGAATTCCTGCCTAATTTGAATATGCTCCCTTAATAGATCATTTTTTTAAGTATAAATTCATCCCATGAATCCTTCGACCGTTGGTGAAGCGGAAGGGACAGTCTGACTCGTGCTGACTAAAATCCACGGTGTTCCTTCAATAACCCTTTACGTTCCAGGGTGAAAAAGAGTCCGGCGACCCTTAGCAGACCTTAGAGTTATGCGATCATCAGCTGATGCAATCAATGCAAGCGGTATCGAACAAGGCCTGCAATCCTGCATAGACCGGTGTTTCTAACCAGTTGGCCTTGCGTGGCACGCATCCTATGATATTGTACTGATGCTAATTACGTGTCACATCAAGCCTGGCTCTCAATAGGGTCAGTAGAAACAGCTAATGAATAATTCGGTGGATTCGAAGTTTCGATGTGAATTTCATCACACTTTTTATGAGTGTCGTTATCTTAAATCAATACGTAATTTTGTTTTATGTGTAAAATTGTCTCAAGTTTGGCAATATTTGGGCAATGGAACAATGGTAAGGTTCGTCTTTATTGATTAAATCAATCAATTGGAATGACAAAAACTTACAACTTCAAACTAAGTACCTATGTTTGTATATCAGTTCTACACAGAAATAGCTACATATCAACAATTCGACATGGGAAATAACTCTATCTTGTCTAGAAATTCATAGGCATTGCGTGGATAAGCTCACGATGTTCATGTTTCGTTTGAACTTCGTGACGAATTAGTGGCATGTTTGAAGATACGATTGTTTGAAAACACATTATTGCGTGCCACTGTCCGTTTTGCAAACACTGTTTTCTACGAAACGCGCATTTCAAATGTAATCTCTAGGTTTTGGAAAATCAGAAATAAAAAGGATTAATTTATGAATTGTAAATTGTCGTGGGATATATGGTCCCTACCTTGGTAATGACAATATTAGGAAGAGGCGACTTAAAGGCAATAGATCTACAGATAATACATCCCCCATCACTAATTATGATGAGGAGAAAAACCTTGTGAGGTTTTATCAATTTATGTTATAGCAGTTTCTCGTATGCCCTCAAAAGTTCCAGGAAACTTTTAAAGTTCTTGAAATAAAACTGACGTAAACTCATTATCGTTTATTAAAAACACTGTAAACACGTCAGATCCGTGACTAATGCGAAATATTTAAAGTGTATCAGAGGAAGGACGCTGATAACGTCTCTAGTGATAACAAACAAAGGTGAATAACATCATTTTTTCGTCGATTTTACTAAAAACGATGCCTATTTAGATGAACCAGCCAGGTTTCTAAGAGAGAAATGAGAGAAAGTGAGTGTAGGCGACGGACTAGAATCGGGCAAGATTGACTCATAGCTTATGGTACTGGTTCTAGAAAACGGATTGAGGAATCCTACGATATTACAGTATCAGTACTACCCACTGACTAACTGTTGGCTAGGATTTGAACTACAACAATAGATACGAGTAGATCTTTAATTATTTTGGGTTATCATAGTTACATTACAGAACAGTGATACTAGTAATGATTCCAAATCTGTAAATATTTTAACTTTTGAGGAATTGCAATTTTGTATAATAGTTTTAGAGTTTAAAGGAACCCTTAATGCCATTCGCAAAAGATGGGATTTTCAACATGAAGAACTCCAAAGTTGTTTATTACAAGTTTGTATCAACAAAATACTGTCTGGCCTACTAATGCTTATTCAGATAATACCAAAAGAACGTAGTGTCTGCTCTTATCAGGGGTCAATGTATCTGATAATATTTTTTAAGTTCAAGTCCCTAATTTTTGTCTCACTATCGCTGTGTGTTTATTGTTTTACTGACCAGCGAATAGTAAACAAAGAACTTTGTTCTAGTTTTTGCAAAAGGCCAGGGGTCAAAGAAAATGAGCCATCAGTTGGAAAGATCAACGGCTCGGAAGATTAAGATACAGACAGAAAGAGAAACGCTAGAAATAAGGTAGACAAAAATTCCTCATTTTTCGTGTTTCTGGGTTTTTGGTTCCGTATTACTGTTATAAGTACGTGGAAAGATGATGAGATGTGAACAACATCACTATAGACAACAAAAAATCCCCTACCAGCAAACATTGAATCAAAGAGGCTCAACATTGAATGCCTCAATGAGACCCAACCACGTGGTTAACGCAGGGCGCAGCTGACACACATTTGCGGAGCCGGTTTTAAACGTACAAGTAAACTCTGAATCAACTTACATAGTTCATTATCAAGGACTTTGGGTGCCATTTGGATATATCTTGAGGCATTTTATATTCACAGGAGAACACTACCGGTCGTGGTTACATTTTGGACACGTATGAACGTAGCAACGGAAGAACTATTTTTTTATTCCGTACACTTTATGACGGATTCAGGTGGATTTCATCGTGGATAAAATTCACGAAAATAATAACGATAAAATAATTAACCAAAAAGGAAAAAAAAAGATATCATTACATAAATTTTTTTTTAAAGATTTGTTATCGAGTCATTTACACAAAAAAAAAACCCAGTTTTGTGCCAAATTTACAAATTTGTTCATAGGTAAAAAAATAGCAGTCACGCTGGACAAATAGATTACTAACTCCACTATTTTGATCAAGGAATAAAAGTAAGGTCAACCAATACATATTGGTGAAGCAAAGAAGACCATTGCGAGGTTGAAACCACCAAGTGACCGCTTTGGCCAAAAACTTTTGCGAACAGCGAGGTGCTATTGTTGAAAAAAAAAAGAGATCAATACAAGTGCAATACCGTGGATAATCATCATTTTACTTTCAGCTTTCGTAGCTAGCTATATCTACAGCGCAGCGAAGGGTATTGATTTTTAATAAACATTAAAGCCCTACGTTGCCGACGTGAAAAAGTGCTCCTACTGCAAATAATTCTGCCAACAATGGACACACCAAATAAATCTTGAAGAAACTCCACGTCACAATAAGGTGATAAACTTATTTGACATTCGTGTTAAGGAAACGACATTGTCCCGGCAACGAAGATTGACATTGAGTGCAACCTTGTTTATGTTGCCAGGAGGAACTTAACGCCGTATAATTGAACTGAAGTCTCGTATGGTCAGAGATGTATGCAAAATATTGTACTGTGCGTATGCGCAAAGCGGCAGGGTTAGGTTGCGAAGGATTGCTGATAAATACGCTCTTGAGTGCGTCGATGGCAAAATACATCGTCGGCCCAGAAACTTAGTTTTTGGTGTTCAAACAAGTCCTCGTAGATTAGAAGGTACTGTCAGACTTTAACTGACTAAAATCCACCCTGTTCCTTCACTTGCTCTTTGCACAGCAGCCGAGGACTACGGTACCTTGCTTAGAGAGTCTCGCAACCCCGTTCGGCCTCGAACCTTGCTACGAGTTCGGCACTATCACTTGAGCCAATCATGCAGGCATACAGATCCGTTCAGTTCAGGCACGATATCAGGTGTCTTTATGTATTTTGTTCAGCAAGTTTTTGTGCTGATATTAAAACACAATTTTGGCTGCAGAAAATCTGATAGCTTGGCTTCAGTAAAACTGTGTTTGTCATCATATCTAGTTGATAAATTAAAGGCAAATCAAATAATTCGTTTCAATTTCATCAAATTAAAGTAGTTGTGATGAATAATTTGTAGGTATGATTTTATTGAGGTGTCTCGTATTAATTTTAATGTTTCGTCAGATTTTGAAGACGAATATAGGTACTTTGGTATGTGTACAGTAACTTTTCCATGTATTAACTGTGTTAGTTCCTCGACGATATAATATACAACTGGTCTCTGATATGGCATCGAACTAGTTAGGTGAGGAGCTCCACGGAATTTTTTTAATGGGCTTTATTTTGGCCTCAATCTAGCCCAGAAACAAAGATGACACCTAAGATGGAGTGAGCTCATCCAGAACGAAATAGGATTTCCTGCGCACCGACCATGGTAAAAATTGTTTGGCGCCGGACTCCTACAGGATAGTGGTCGCGAGCTAGGTGATCCTAGTGAGGCCTATCGCCGCCAGTGGAATCGCTCAGTCGTTACCGCAGGGTACAGGTGCTGTTTGCCTGGGTTGGCCTGCTAGCAGGTGGATTCCACCCACGGTATTTTCCAGAACTTCAACTTGGTCTCTTGGGAAGATAAGAATTTTACCTATTTGTTTATCGGTATAGGTCCATCTTGGCAATACTATTTTTGTATAAAAAAAAATAGATAATAAATAACAAAAGTCGGTATTCCCCGTGTCATAAATGCCGTGTAGTCTTCAATAAGTTATCAATTTAATGAATGTCAATGGAAATACAAACATTGGAAAAAAAAATGTCATCAATCAACATCATCATTTTCTGAATGAAAAGATAGACATTTAGGCTGTTTCACTATTAAATAAAATATAATGAGCTGAATTATAAATAGTCAGAATATATTTTCTAAACAACCATTCAAATCATGATAATAATATCTAGACATGAATGAATAAAAATCACTAAACACAAGCCATCTGTATACAATTAAATTATACCTGTGTTTAGGTTTAAATCTCATTATATATAGGTCAACAGGGCTTTGTATAATGACGTCGGAAACAAAAGACTACACAAATAAGTTATCAGTAGCCATCTTATTGTGTTTTACATAGGGATTTGCAACTTGTGTGGCGTTGAATCAAGGTTGCCAACATATTTAATAAATCATATATTATGTATGAGTTTTATACACAGTATAACCAAAGACATTACTGCGGCTGATCTCAATACTATGTTTATTTTTTCCATATATATATATATATTTTTTTTCCCCCCAAGACATGTTGTTCAATGATATTAAAGTCTATTCCTTATGACAGCGATGTCTGCGTCCCAGCAGTTCAAGCAATGTAGGCTGATTAGATTAACTAATTTCACATTGTTATATTAGTTTATTTCGAAAAACATATTTTATACTAAAGATAAAAGAAAATTATGATAAGAATAAACATTAAATACAAAAACAAACTGATTATTATGTTTTATCAGAATAAATAAGAATGAGAATCAGTTTGATGGATCATAAGTTACATAAAAAAAAATGTTTAATCATTTCGGCTTCCTAATTCACTAAAGTAGAGAGAATATATCTAGATTTTTTAATTAATATTAGTGATTCATTCAAAAGCATGGAAATTAATTTATGTGTACAGTATATGGAAATGTGGGAAATCATCTTAGAAGTATAAGATTTTCTATAAAATTAATTTGTTTTCATTTTTAACATTAGAAATTGTGCATATTTTATTAGGAGTTGATAAAATTTTGAGTTAAATGTATGAGTGAAATTAAAGTTTCACTGAGGATAGTATGTGGCTAGAATTATAAAATAAATGGTTCGTTGAATATTACTTTTGACACTTGAGGAAAATAAAACATTTTCCCAAGTGATTAAAACATCAGCTGTTTTCAATGTCTTGTTGAAAAAATACTTTAAGGTGTCCAAGATATTGTTTTTTAATTTTATCTTAATGGGTTTTGGTAATGTAATGACCAGCTTTAATGTGTAATGAGAAGTATAACATTTATATTACAGGAACTATATGATAATTATTGTAATTTGGATTTTTAGATTGTTATAATCATTTGTAGTTAAAAACTTGTTTATCATTAACCATTATTGGAGTGGATTATGACTTAAATATAAAGTAAATAGCGGCCGAAACAAGGTTAGTAGCAAGGTCTCCAATAAGAAACTATAAAAACTAAGGTTATATGAAGAAAAACAAAAAAAAACTTACACAATAATGAAATGGGGGCTAGCAACTACACTAGACACAAAAATTATCACTTTTTTCGTACTAAACGTACGGTGTGCACACGAATAACGGAATCAACTGTAGACTGCTTGATACTATTATCATGTGTAGATAATGTTTATCATATCAAAGGTAACGTTACCACGAAGAACATCCAACTTGCATACACCTGACGTCACAAAACAACCACCCAATTCGCAAATACACAACACAGACATCCGATAAAGTTGCTAATCGCGGCCTAAATACGACGACTACGCGGCGCGCTACGTCAGCCCAGGCGCGCTACAATTACTAACTACGGGTTACCGCTGATCCAGCGGGTGAAGGTCTAACTTGCACAGCCACACAGTCAGCATTCAATAGATAGAAAGTTAGTGACAGGCAAACATTGGTGCAATATCAAAAACTTAAAACTTACCAAATAACAAGGATTGACGTTTTATTGAATGTTTATCCCTCAGTCAGACTTACTTATGTAAATATATATTACACATTATATTGTTATCATGTTACACAACACGGTATCACACGATTTACTATAGAATTTTGTTAATTTTTCGTCTAAACAAAACAGTTTTTGACGAATTGACAATTATCGTTTTTATTCATGACAAAATCAACATGTCCTCCAACAGGTCATCCGGTCATAATTTTAATTCATTAATTCGAAATAAACATAGTGAAAGTAATAAAAATTACCTTTAATAGTTTTCTGTTTTTATTTGTAGCACAAGATAATCTTCAGTAGTATTATATTTATAGTTACAAACCTAGCATTGAAAGTTTCTCAATTAACAACAATAGAACGTAAACTATTCTTCATTCATTAGTATGTTTTTTTTTGGGAACACGAGAAACTTACTATTATTTACTTAACTTACTACTAGCGCCAGTGTTGGAACACTGGCGCTAGTAGTAAGTTTTGTATTTGTAGTATGGCAGAATGGTTTCTTACGGCCTGTGGTTTCTATCATATGGAACTTATCAAATTGCTTGCAGTGAGTTTAATATTCAAACTTAAACCTGGCATCGATCACCGTAGGAGAGGATCGAGCCATTCATGCGTCTATTATGTATTATGCGTCCATCTCATACGAATCGAATCTTCGGCGTCACTGATTCAAAGTAAATGTACAGGAAACTACTCTCCACAGACCTACTCTCTGTGAAGTGTAATGACTGCGATACGCTGCATGGTAGTTTATTACCAGAAATGGCAAATTAGTAATACTATTCGTTGAAGACCATAGACCTTTTTGAGTCTATGGCAGAGACATCTTTTTTCCATGATAGAGAGCGCAGATAAAAAATAGTTCTGAAATCTGAACTTCTGAAGGCTGGAAATGAAACGGTCGTTTCGATAAAACTTAAAGAATTTCAAACAATTAAAGGGATTCTTAGTGTTAAGAACATGAATACCTCAAGTTTTTCAGCAGACCCGACACTTGGGAAAACAGCAGATACAGCAAAAACATTTGTGAGTATAATTATGAGAACATTTAGGTTATGTTTGTTCCTGAATTAGAATATAAACAAAAAAAACTGTGTAAGGGTACTTAGATTTAAACCTTTTCGATGTTGTGTTATTCTTTTGTCAGTTTGCTTTCATAATTTGGTATGTGGTTAAAGTTATACTAAGTATTTCAACATTTTTTATTCGATGCCGCCTAAAGTTTTTGCTAATGTTCAATTCGTTCTAAATGGGAACGTATAGACAAATCAGTTCGTTACTGGTCTTTATTAAACATTTACGAATACTGCAGGACCAACTGAATCTGTGTAACACAGTTATTAACATTTCATTATTTATTTTCAGGTTTTGCCAAACAAATGTTTCCAAAAACATGTTGGATGTGCCTGGGGACGAGGGAACAAGTTTACGATATACCCCCGTAGCCAAACTGTGAACAAAACACCGGCTAACAAAGAGGATAATCAACTCCTTCAAATTCGTCAAGATATTCTCCTCTTTACCCCAATTCTGAGGAAACTCGTGAATGAGTCCAATGGAACATACTTGTCCCTTCAGAAGGCTGCTGAAACTGCCAAAATTTCAGACAACCAAGTTGAATTTCTCAAACTATCTCGGCAGTTTCGCTCAATCCTCCGAGTTTGTATTGAAAACTTACAAGAAGCTGCCTCTAAAGAAAAAGATGGCATTGAGAAGAACAATATACTATCCTACATAACAATATTCTACTCTATAGAATGTATTTGGCATTTATGTGAGATTCTGTACATAGACAATGTTCCAGGAGATATTGTGTTACCATATTTGTTGGAATGGGTGCGATTCCACTTTCCATGCCACGAGCAGACTGCTGCCCAGCTCTTGGAGGCTTGCGAGAGGGACTCGGAAGTACACCAAGAATATTGGGACACTGTCATAGGCATGATAGTACAAGGTCGAGTGGATGTGGCTAGAGCACTGCTCAAACTACATTCTGCTACAGACAGTAATGAGTTCAGGCTGGTTGATAATTCATTGAGGAGTATGCCAGTTTATAGTGTAAGTTCATTCTTCTTTTATTTAATTATTCTGTTCCTAGCCACTTAATTTTGATTTATAAGTCCTCGTAGTATTGTCTTGAACCCAGGATCTATAATCAAACAGGTGCATGGTTAAAAAGGTCTTCTAAGTACAGATAAAATAATGTTATTATTCTTGGCTCCCCTTTGATATTTCTTGCAGTTCTGTGAGAAGTTACATGTAATAAAATACCCATAAACATAAAGCCATACCCATGAACTGAATTTTGAGCATTTGTGATTGCAGGTGTATGGAGGTATTTCAACAGGAGAGTTCACAATATCCTGGAAACACTGGCAGGCTGAGTGCAGGTCTAAACTCAGCAGCAGAGTGCTGGCTTCAGAACCTAAACTGGAGCTGATCATGAGGGTAACAAATAGTAACAATAGAAGATACTTTCATTGAATCTTTTTATTGTAGAAATGAGTATAGTCATCATTGGCATAAAAATAAAGCAATTTAGTAAAAAAAAAAGTTTGGTAAAGTTAGTTAGTAGTACAAAACCCAAAAATTAGGTGAAAATGACATAGAAACGAATTGTTGTATTTAAAATGAATTTAAATATTAATCTCGGTGTTTAACATTGAATTTGAAACATCACCAGATTATAATCGGCGACTACACAGCCTTCGAGTCAATCCGCAGCAAGTACTCCTCATGGTTCGACATCCTGGGCGGCTGGGTGATGTTCACGGCGCCATGGTCGCGGCGGCACGAGCTTGGGGCTGCGGCCGCGGCCTGCGCCGGCATGGCCAGCACGCCGCGCTCGCATCTCGACGATATGGTGCGCGCGCTGCTCGAGGGGGACTTGCATCAGGTAATCATTTGGTTAAATTAAAACATTCAGTTGTTGAGGCATGCTGCATTAGCTAGCTAACAGATAATAGGAAAATCTTGATCCTAAAAAGCTTTTTATTCCAATATTCTCCTGTCTATCCAATGTTTACTATCATGTAATCCATATTGTTTCATTTAATTTCTGTTACAAGCCCACTTTTCTTTGTCAAAAGACTCCATCAAATAGTTGTTTTTACTAAGTTTTGTTTATTGTAGGTGATCCATGAAATACAACAGATATCTGACAATGGCTGGTTTGCAACGCATCTGACAGACATATTATACCACTGCGGCAAACTTAACATCATGGACAAGCACCAAACCAAGTGAGTAACAACATTCTTCATATAAAATCTGTTTTGGGTCTTTGGCCTTTGTCTCGGCATTGATGATTGTTTATGAAGTATAATGTAACCTAATATAATCTGATTGGATTGTATTAGGTTATTATAGGCAATGAAATCCCTGGTAAAAGCATAAAATGCCGAATATTGAAAACGAATGTTGCAATTCGATTGCGATCAACGTGAGCTGTTCAAAATAACGCGAATAGTCTCGTGATGAACAATAAACATCTCGTCTCGCTGGGGGCACAAGTCAAATACCACTGTATTAGACTTGTGCTCCATGCTCAAAACAGTTAATTAAACATTTAGTATCAAGAATAGGCAACAATTTGGATGAATAATGAAGAAGTGTGGATGATCGCCACCTTCTGCTGCACCAACCCCAAATAAGGTTTAGGATGAGAAAAATTATGACTTAAGATTTGGTTCTTTTCTTTCCCAGTGTCACATCCCGTCTTCGCGAAAGCCTAATCCTGGAATACGGCTGTCTTCTCATGGAGCACAAGTCCCTCTGGTCAGTCGGTCTCTCCTACCTGGCTTCTTGTCCCCCCGAGGGGCTACGGAGAGCAGAGCTTATACTGGAAAGGATGCCTGTGAACACTGAGGCCAAAGCAATGAGGATTATTGCTGAGGCTAAAAAGCATGGGCTTATGGGTGTTGGTAAGTGTTGAAAAACAGCATAATCCGTTCAAATTACACAAACTCACTCAATTCACAATTAATGCAGACTCGTCCAGAGCAGCCCTGTTTTTAACTAGCCTGTTGCCCATATTTTTATACATTCCATTAAAATCACATTGTTCTATAAAATTATGATGTTACTAAAATGACTGAAGTTTCCTAATCCTTATTTAATTCCAGCCCAGTCCGTGTGCCGCTGCATGTGTGCGCGGCACCTGTCTGCGGGGCGCGTGGGCGGCGCGCTGTGCTGGGCGGTGCGCGGCCGCAGCGGGGCCGCCGCGTCCCGCGCCGCACACGCCGCGCTCACGCACTACACTACGCACTCCACGTTGCCGGCCATGGACTTGCTGCTCACTGCTGGGTCGGCTATGCTGCTGTCTGATACGCTGCTGTTTTTAGGTAATAATTTGCTGATGTATGATATCATTTTGGAACATTGAAATCGTATAAAAAGGATGAACCCGAAAAATTGAAATTCATACGGCTTTTTTTTTGAGACTGTTTATTAGTGATCAAAAAATCTAAATGACTAAATAATTATTACTTACTCACTTTTTTCAGGTAAATACTGTGATTTCCACAGACTGTATAAAACAAGGGAATTCAAAAAAGCTGCTCAGCTACTAGTCTCATTGATAACATCGAAAATTGCACCAGAATAGTGAGTAAATCTTTATTACATTTCTCTTATTAAATACCACACAACTTCATAGAGTCCTGGGATTTACCGGGGATTTTATAGAATACCAATATTTTACATGGAAAAACTGAATATCAAACTTCCAGAACTAAAAAATACAATCTCGTTCTATACAAACCTCACGTTTATTTATCAAATATTTTTTCCAGCTTCTGGGAAACACTTCTGCTGGACACACTTCCCCTCCTCGAATCAGACGAACCAGTGTTCACATCAAACGACACTTACGAGATCATGCTGTGCCTAGAGCTCCGCTCCTCTACATTAGACGCAGAGAAGTCCGACCTGCTCCGCCTAGCCTTAGCCCGTAACCTCGCGAGAACTGCCTTGGCAGAGGGAGATGGAGTCGAGGAAGCTCAATGATTGTTCAGGAGGAATTGTTCTTGGAACTCTGTGCTTCTGCACCAGAATAGTCAAATTGTGTGGGAAGTGATCAGGATGAACTAATGTGGAGATGTGATGTTTTCAGTGGTAAATTAGTTGGTGTACAGGAGACAGAGTTTAAACGTCCAACTGCTCAGTTAATTTTGTGCAGTTTAAGGATATTTATGACCAAATAATGTGATATCTGTACAACTAACACAGTCTGTCTGTCAGTCGCATGCATACCCATCGAAAGGTGGCATTTGCGAAAATAACAGTGATTGGGTAAATGAATGAATAAATAAATAAAATGGATGATAATTTTCGTTTAGAAATCCAACTGATTGGAGGTTGAAGTGGACAAATTGGTAAGGACATTTTTCTAATAATATTAAATGGTGATACTTGTTATTTTTATATAATAAAAATGTTAGTTACTAAGTATAAAAAAATAATATTGTGTTCAGAATCCTATCTCCCCTGAAGAAAAATCTTGTGACTTCTAATGATTGCAGACTTTTATAAAGTTTCTTGAATAATTTCTGTGTTTTTATACGTAATTGTATATTGTATGAGTGTTGGTCACAGATTTAAATTAGGGTAGGCAGGAAAATTGAAATATCAAAATGAAGATGCCAGAAGACTAGTATGTTTGGAACATACGAGTTTAAGTAATGGGTAAATTTCCATTTTTATACAGTTTATAACTACAGTATGAATAAGTAACTGAAGTGAATGAAAGAAATGTTTTGTAATGTAAATGCTAATAATATTAACCAAGCCACTGCCTGTAATATCAGAAGGAACAAAGTATTATAAATATTGTAATTAGAATCAAAACAAGAAGAAATTTCAAACCAGTATGCCAATCTTATGGTAAAATTAATTACGATAGTGCAACAAATGTGGTCATTTTAAGTTTACCACTTTCCTGAAAATATAAAATTTTCAAGAAATCCACTATCAATATGTACCTATCCAGAGTTGAAGCCTTATTTTTCATTAGTTATGAAAAAATTATTCAAAATAATAAAATGGCAAAATGCTGTGGACAAGTAAAAAACCAAAAATGTTTTTCTTTCATTTTCTGGCAATTAATGATTTGTAAATAAAAATATCTTTGAAAGTGTAGACCACTTGAAAAGTAACAGTATGTAAGTAATGTATGTGTGTTATCATAATTGTAATAATTATTAACTAATAATAAAAAAAAACAATATTTTTCCAAACAAGGGTTTTTATTTCTTACTTCATACATTTTGGTAATGATTGAGTATTCATAATACTTTTCATAAATCTAATAAAAACATGCAATGAGATTACCATTAGTATTGTTGTTTAACATTGAAGAATCTCTAGTAAAATTAGATTTTCTAGAGATTACAATAACATAATATTATCCTAAATCCCTAGTTTCTAGTGTGTGTTACTAACCCTACAATAACACATTGTAGTAATAACAACCAATCCCAATATATTTGGATATATATGGGAAAAGCCTGGGCTGGTAATAATGTCATGAGATAGAATATTGAATACTGCCCAGCCTTTTCCCAAATATATCCATATATATTGGGATTGGTTTCCAGAACGAATGCCTACCTGGACTCGATAACCCAGTTACTGGGCAGAAGATATATGGATAGAAGATTATAGTACTTCACTATGATATCTATTACATGATTCTGAAATTGATACAATAACTGGTTTAAAAAATGTAACAATAACATAAGCTTTATAATGAACAGTATGTACATACCCTAGCGAGTACATACACTGAACTGTGTTTAAGAATATGTGTGTGTTAAAGTTTGTGCAAAATGGTACTCCAAAAAATCTCAAATAGCTTAAACTAGAATTCACACAAGTGTTGCTTTTAGTAAACTAATTGCTCCTCATGACACACTGATTATTTATTTTACCAGCACATTTTGCCTGGGTAAGGCACACTAACAATGTTCCATGCCATTCTATACTATGAAGTAATAACTTATATTATGATTAAATACTTGGAAACAAACACAACAGTCACTGTTATAATGCAACATTGTAGAGTTCTGAATCGGATGTTTATTAAAGTATTATATGACTCAAAACTTTCCTACTTAGCATCTGTGAAATACTATTGTACTAACTAGATCTATCTTACATGATTATATCACTTTGAAGCTAAGGACAAGAATATCAACCTTAGTTTGTGTACTGTTGAAAGTTTCTCAGCCTATACTTGTAATGGATCTTTAGGTTCTTGTTTGTCCACTATCTCACCTGATTTGCAAAGATGTGGTTGACAGAGAGGCATGCATGCCAAGAAGTAAACTATTTACTCTTAACATACAGACTACAAGGTTGTAGCTATCAGGAAATAAAACTCCAGCAGGGAATTCCCCTCCTTAGCTGTTAGTCTATAAATTACTTCTGTGGCTGTGACAGGAATTTGTCTCGTGTTAAAACATTACATGCTTAGTATTACTTATAAACCTCAGTCTAAGACAGCCTATCTTCGTTCATTAAATAATCACAAGTTGACATTAAAAGGAACTTATAAATGCAATTGAATTGTACATTTATCTTACAACTAATCACATATTGATCACAGGGATAATACTAATTATAAAAAAAGAATGAAACAAAACACTATAACACAAGTGGCACAAAAATAAAACAAATTACAAAAATGCATAATGAGTACAAATTATTTTTATGTTGACTTTCTATTGGCATAGAAAGCATCCATAGATTCTTGCTCCTCGATTTTATAATTCAAAATCTTGTCAAAACCTTCATAGTGGAAGGTCCCAAAAAAATGTTTACCTTGCAGCATATAGGGAAACCACATTTTGTCATCAAGCCACATGTCGTCGAAAGGTATACCGTTGTACTCGAACCATTTTGGCTTCATTTCCTCAGTTTCCTTCGGCGTTCCTTCGAAGATATTCGTGGAGAAAACTCGAACGTCCATCAATGTCGGCTGCCCTTCAAAAGTGAACTCCAGATGTGCGATATTTTTCAAATCACCAGGTCTAACACTCAGGCAACATTCTTCTTTCAGTTCGCGAGCTGCTGCAGCTATTATTGATTCGTTAGGTTCCACTTTCCCGCCGAAACCATTCCATTTGTTTGCACCAAATCCACGCTTTTTGAGACCCAATAATATTTGATTCTCTTTGTGGATGAAGACAAGAGTGAACAACTTTTTTACCATCATATTTGGAAGCAGAAATTAGACTGGTTTTATCACAGAAATCTCTGGTAATTTAATTGAAAACACTTCACTCAAAACGACAACAATATACCAACCGGTTGACTGATGAACTGCTGAATAATTAATGTCACTGTCAATCAGTCCTTGTGCCAGCTGACTGTCAATACGTTTAGTTTTTGGCATAAAATAATAGACATTACGAATTATATGGCAATTACTAAAATACGGTTTAAAAATGTGTTTGTGTGTTACCATTAATTAATTAACTATAAAGAACCGCTATTATAGATTATAACGCAAAAATGTTGTTCGACTGTTTTGCAAAATTTACTGAGCAGTAAAAGGCGCATAGTTTTTGCTTCACAGTTCATTGGGTCTACTTTAATGAAAATAAATCTAGCGGTCTCATCTCATAGAATCTCACAAAGGATTTGCGCCGTAAACTAAGTAAGTTTGCAAACTAAAGTAATTTGAAATTAAATAGAGTTAGTAACCTTTAAGGGGAAGCTTAACCATCTTAATACGCTTTTATATCCCGCCGCAGTGAACTTCGTTTTAAGTTTATAATATAATTTGTTCGACCGTAATAATACGGTTAAGAAATTGAGTACCTATTAGATAGTTTTTCTTGAGGGTCATCCGTATAGATTAGCTTTTGATAAGTTTGTGGAGTGTTTTACCACATAAAATGTTACTTAGGTATACTGTACGTAGGTCACCACAGGGGCAAAGGTCATGTTATTGGCAAGAGTGGTAGAGATACGGCCAGTGACCTGCAATACTGCATTAATTGACCTACTTTTCCTTATTCTGCTGTATGTGCCCATCATTACATGACCCCTTTTGGTCATGTAAGATGTGTGTACAGACGGAACATTTTTACCAAAAGAAGAGTGTGTGCTAGGGTGTTACTGTTGTCACTGACACTCGTAAAACACCTCATTTAGAGCACACGTTATGCGGATTGCATTATATCGTCAAAAAATACAAACCTGTATTGATAATGTTATCCCACAACTAATCCCCTGAATTAATGTGAAAAATATCCTCCTTCAAGACCTAGTGGCTTATATCGTATCTCACTTATCATAATTACAATTGCACACAACATTGTTTCGTTTTGGTTGTGGTTTTAAAAAACGTTTCCCCACTCTAGGAATTTATTATGGTGTCGTGGGTACGTGTACACCCCGACCCGAAACAACTACTTGCAGATCGTACAAATATTTGTTCCGTGGGGGACCGAACCCGCAACACGCAGCGCAGCAGCCGATCGCTCAGTCACTTCGCCAACCGTGCTGACATAATTTTTTTTTTCTTTTAAAATACGTTGCCCCACACTAGGAATTTCTCCTGTATCGTGGGTGCGTTTACAAACGGATCAACTACTTGTAGATCAACAAATATTTGCTCCGTGCGGGAATCGTACCCGCGACACGCAGCGCAGCAGTACAAGTGCTCAACTATTGCACCAATCGTGCCGTCAAATACATTACTCCCGCAATCCTCATTTAATTGATAAGAACGTATTTATTCGCAACTATTGTTTACAATTTAAAAAAGGTCAATACCAAAGTCTACAATCTTAACCCCAATCGAACAATTTCTTGCAAGAAAGCTCTAGATAAAACTCGGCATCAATATATGTTGGAATCTCATAAATAAGAGGGTGGAGGGTAGATCGAGTTCAGCGCCGCGCAACGTGATGCTTTATGCATTTGCACCGTACTCACTCAGAGGTAGGTCGTTAGTGCTGGGTACACGGGTCTGGGCCGTCTGGGCTGAACAGGGGATATCGATAAAAGGTATAAAGCTTTTGTACCTATCTACCTATATATATTGCTTGATTGGCTGTAAGCGCGACTGCTGAACATGAGGTCTCGGGTTCAATTTCTAGGTCAGGCAAAGCGTTATAGGGTTTTTCCAATAGGTATTTCTGAGATGCTGCTACGGAGTCTGGATTGGTGCCTGGTTCATGGCAATAGGCTCGCCCCTTAGACCTATAAAAAAAGTTCATGATATATGCTGTTTTGTAATTATTAGTAAAGGCGGGAATTGGTGTCATCATCAGATTAAATAAAAAATGTAAATAAACATTTTTAGTATATCTCATTGGGTGGTTTGTGAAATTATTAAAAAAATATCGACACATCCAAAAGTCGTGACTCGTGTATGAACGCTCTAACAAGCGACACAAATGTCCCTATCAAGATGGCTGAGTTACGAGCACCTGCATAACTTCGAGCAAATATCGAGCACAGGCCTTGATTTATGCATTACACATGCATGGACCTACGCGTAGATAACTGGAGTAAGCAATTCTTCTTTCTAGTTTTATTTGAATAACAAGCCGTGTGCTCGATGGGATTACTCAACGAAAAAATAAGAAATAGGTGAACTTTGTGGATGGAGTGTTACAAATAAGAGAATGAAAGGGATTGCAAAGGTTTGTTTTTCATTTCATGTTGCCTTTTCTGGTCCAAGTAATGATACCAGTCCTGGTCCTGGACCTAGTCCTAAACCTGGCCCTGGTACAAGTCCTGGTCCTAGAACTGGTTCAAGTCGTGGTCCAAATCCTGGACCTTGTCCTGGACCTAGTCTTGGTCCTATTCTTGGTCCCAGTCGTGCTCCCAATACTGGGCCACGATCTGGTCCCCGTCTTTGGTCCCAGTCCCGGTCCTAGTCCTTGTCCTAGTCCTGGTTCCAGACCTGGTACTAGACCAGGTCATAGTCCTGGTCCAAGTCCTGGTCATAGTCCTAGTCCTGGGCTTAGTCCTGGTCCTAGTACTGGTCCTAGTCGAAATTCAAAAATCAAAGTCGAAAATCAAAAGACGACAGTCAAATACTTTCAGAAGTCCGCAAGAAAAGTTGTTTCACACTTTTGTGTTTGTTTTTAAAGCCAGATACATTTTCTTTAAGTTTTTTTTTGACTGACTACAGTTTAAGCTACATTAAATTAAAAAAAAAAACATTATTTCTTAGTGTTCTATTTTTGTGTGTTTAATATTATTAGCTACATTAAATTAAATTTCGTTATAAGCGACCTTTATGTTTATGTACGTTACTCACAAAATGGCGCCAAAAACGAGCGCACTAATTTGAGCCCTATTTCAAGTCCAAATCGTTCAATCCCACAATTTGTGATCAAAGAGTTAGCAATCAATGCTGAGCTATCAGAAACGAACTGATTCGTCCTGGGGCTAATTGCTTAATATCCAGTCAATCGTCGGATTGGACTAGTGTAGGCTGACTCGTAGGTATCTTTGGTCTATAAGTTACTGTCCCGGTATTTATGTGTCAGTTGCTTTGCGTTTGAAATAAGAACACTATTACTTTGGCGCCATTATGTTCTTTCTTTTTTTAAAAAAAACGAGAACCCACACTACGAATTTCTCCTGTGCCGTGGGTGCGTTTACAAACATTTAAACTCACATACACAAACGCATAAATTCATGCATACACTTCTAGTACGCTAATGCTTATAAATAAACAATCATCATAATAATGAAAATAACTTACATAAGTATCATAAAAATTATTCTTAATAACATACGATATTTTGGGGACACGGTTGGGAAGTGGCTGAGCGACCGACTGCGGTAAAGCGTGTCACGTGTTCGATTCCCACACGGAGCTAATATTTGTATGATCTACACGTAGTTGTTAGTGTAGTGGGTCTGAGCGTTTGTGTAGGTTAACTTAAATGTTTGCAAACGCACCTTCGATACAGGAGCCATTCCTAGTGTGAAGAAAAGTTTAAATAATAATAAAAAAAAACTTATTTCAGTAAGTATTACAAATCTGAAGAGTTTATTTGGTTGAACGCGCCAATCTCAGAAACTACTGGTTCGAATTGAAACAAAATTGTTGTGTTTCATAGCCCATGTATAGAGGAAGGTTATAGGCTAATAACATCATGCATATTACATCTAAAAGTAGAGCAGCGGGTGAAACATCGACGAACAACTAACCTATAAAAACTGACAACGAAATGGATTTCAGTGATTAATTCCACGAATATATATTTCGAAGCGTAATTAATTGGTTAATATTTTGTGAAACTCAAGAGTTCTATTCGAAAAATGAGCCTTTACACCGACCGAGATTATTTTAAAGTTCCACGAAATTATAATATTGTGTAAATAATAACAGCCATTTTGTATCAACGAAATGAAATTTTTTGATTAATGTAAAATTAATGAATTGATGTTATATTAATGGAAACGGTATGATCGAATTTTTAAAAACGAGTTCGTTATGATTTTAATTAATTATTATTGCTGTTCAAATATTTGTGTAATTATGTCAGCACAATTGGAGCAGTGATTAAGCGATCGACTGCTGCGCAGCGTATCGCGGGTTCGATCCCCGCACGGAGCAAATATTTGTATGATCTACAAGTAGTTGTTCCGGGTCTGGGTGTCTGTGTATGTGAGTCTCTGTGTTTGTAAACGCATCCACGACACAGGAGAAATTCCTAAAGTAGGGCATTAAAAGAAAAAGGTTCATTTTTGTTTTTTTAGCCCGGTAAAATCATCAAATGCGTCCTCCCGTCCATTACTGTCAGACTGGTACTGATTAAAATCCACATACAATCCAGTGCACGATCCTAATTAGACAGACCCGCGACCCCTGCGTCTTTAATCTTAGGACGTTAAGTTCGTTTTCATTATCTTAAAGCGTCTATTAAATTAATGCCTAAATATTACTACATGTTCTAAGATAGATTGAAACGTTTTACAGTCTGATTTTAAAACTTGCTCCATAATGGGAAATAGTAGCATAATGTTAGTGAAAACGTGTATGCATTAAGTAAATTGGTTTCCTAATAATCTAAAAAAGTTCAATGAAATAACTTTGCCTATACCTAGATAATCAATTATTAATCACTAGCTGATGCCAGCGATTTTGCCCGCATTACTCGAAAATTACATAATTATCCCACAGGAACGTAAAACCGGGATAAATGATATCGTATTTATTATTTCAGATTCTATTAACCCACTAGCTATTACCAGTGGGATCCAAAAATCTTTTATTCCATCCATACATCCATCTATTCAAACATCCATACTTTCCCACTTATAACATTAGTAAGGACAATGACATTGACTCAATTTACTAAGAGTAAAAAAATATCGATGGCCACTAAAGTAATTGCACTATCTCATGTTTACAAAAGTAATTAGTGTTGGTTTAACCGACGTGTCCTAAGATAACAGCGTATTTTTAGATAACAGGCTTATCGATACGCTATGTGAAGTGATCCGTCGACACTTGTAATTTTCTTAATTTTTTTTTTGTTTCAATACAAAGTACAGTGGTCTAGAAGTGGATTTTTTTTTTCCTTTATTTGATGACAAAAAATCATGATGATGTTTTGGATTTGAACTTGTATTTCTTTCTCCGTAATTATATTGCCGCTCCACTCTAAGCTCACACTCGGCCATGATTCTTTGCATTCGCGTTTTGAAAGAAAAACATGATTCCTTTTCTTATTAGTTATAGATAAAAAAGAAAAGAAATTAATCTTTGTTTTCAGATTTTTGTTTCCTCTTTCTTTTATTTGGACAAAAAAGACTTTAAAATATAGTCAAATTAAATTGGATATCAAGGCAATCACCTGTACCCCTACCATGACATGACCAGCTAAACTATTCTCTATCTCATCGCTGGACTCTACGATGTGACCAGATGGCTTTGAGATCGTCCGATCGTGCAGCTCGAACGGTGAGCGTTAGTACCGGTGTCAGCTGTCACTAACTTATAGCAAATAGCAATCTTTCATCACAACGTGTCGTGAACGCTGCGGCCGCGCTGTCACCAGGTTTGTATTTATGGAGAATAGCACTGCTGTCCTGGCCCTTAACTGACGGGCAAATGTGTGACGGGGCAAAATTTCAAAGAATAACCGCGGCCCTGGAAAGAGCATTTGAAGGAACCTGCACCGATTGTTGAACATTTTAATTTCGGACGCATCGCTGGTTGCCGATCAATTTTTTTTTAAATATCTGAAAAGAAAATTAGCTTCTGCGATTATTCTTTATTTTCTAATAAATAGGTTTTTTTTTTTAATTTCTAAGTTCTCTTTCCATTATTAACTTTAATTGCTACCGTCTATCAATTGTGGGGTCTATGTACATTTGTTTATTTTACAGTAGTCTACTTACATTCTAACTAGTAGAACTTTAACTATGAGTAAGTTTATTGAGAAGAAAACTCCCAGTAATAATGCTGATAAGAATACTCGGTATAACTTCTGGGAACATCTCAATTATAGTCAGTTCCCCTATATAGTAGTGAGTCGTGTTACCATCCGGTCATGGTACACCCTATACACTCATCAAAAAGTACGCAGGCGTGGACTTGATAAGTGAAGTAACAAATTAACTTGAAAGCTGTAAATATTTGTTCCCGGCAGGTATGTAAAGTGGATTAGAAGCGGATGAAGTCGCAGTATGGAGTGATGGGTGGTTGGACTGGCACGTGTCTGTTTCATTTCAAACTATTCTATACTACTATAGCTGGGGGTGTAACGTTTCTGCGTGTGGCGGTGACACGTGTTCCTTTTGTGAGTATAGTTACATCAGATTTAAAATTGAATGTTCTTTTTTTAATAGGGTAAATCCGGGGGAGTTGTTGATACGGGAGAGATAGTTACTGAATACGAAATATTTCAGTAACTACTTGCTGGATGTCGTTATAAATCCTCGGTCCGCTTCGCGTCGTGCACGACTGCAAGTGCAAGTAAAAGTATTGAGAAAAAAAGATAAAAGGTAGTAATATAATATACTAATGTTATATTTCTTTACGTGTTATTTTGTAAAATAAGGGCTTCTTCTACATTTTCTAATAGGTTCATGAGCACAACTACAGATTATCAATTTTTTTCATGTATTATAATCTAAAGAAAGAAAATTTCGTCTTTTGGATTCAGTATACCAATCAAGCCACTGTGGTCGTTCTTACAAACTCGAATTATTTGCGCAAGACCTCGGTGATACAGTTGGTAGTTGGATGTGTCGATGATTCCTTTACATTATATGTTTCGACCAAAACTCTGCCACATTCACGGCGTTGGTCATCAATCTCACTCAGAGGCAAAGTTGATACCTATGATGGAGCGAGCTCACACACAAGAATCTGGAACACCGGCGCACTGACGGAATACATTGAAAACTCTTCTTTCTTTTTAAGGATGGAGTTACTTCCGATGACAAATTTCTCGGGTTTGTAGATAAAAGCCAATAGCTGTATAGAACTGTGAACATTGTTCGTTATTTTAACAAAGAAATTAATAAATTTGAAAAAAAAAACGTTGCCCCATACTAGGAATTTCTTCCTGTATCGTGGGTGCGTTTACAAATATAGAAACTCACAGACACAAACACCCAGACCCGGAACAACTATTAACAGATCATACAAATATTTGTTTAGTGCGGGGATCGAACCCGCGACACGCTGCACAGCACTCGATCGCTCAGGCACTGCGCTAACCGTGACGAGTTGCTTATAAAATATTATGCGTATCCCTAGAATGTTACATTAATATGTCTACATTAATTAAACAATACAAACAAACAAACACACAATCAAAACACGTCTTAAGTTTATCGTATTAATAAGGATTTGGGAAAACACTGCTATCGATACATACATAAGCAACTGATAACGCAGTCTTCACAGATTGATAGTACTGGCTATTGCCAGCCGGGCAGTAAGACGGCTGCTGTGATATAATACGATAATAATTAATATAATACTGATCTAGTTTTATTAATTAATTAGTAGTTTTGGCGCTTCACATGTAAGTACCTTTTATTATTATAATTTTGTTAATAGTAAGTAAGAATTGTAGTGTGCCCATAGGAGAAAAGCGTAAGTTTGTGTATGTTTTGAGATAATTGTGAAGTAGAAAGTATCTATTATTTTCATGACCAAGAAAAAGAAAAATGGCTGAACCATTTAGAGTGTATACGCCAATGTACAAAAGTTTCAAAAACATAATTGGAAGTTCCTCATTTAAGGGAAAATTAAATCGATTTAATTTAGCTGTAACACTATTTTTCGTAAATATTCTGCCTGCCTACACGTGAGAAGTTTAACTAAGATCGATTACGTGATTTCGAAAAATCAGGACTTTTATTTGTATGAAATGCTGTGCGGCGTATACTGAGCATATTGATTGATTAATTGAAGATCACAGCAGATCAGTAGCAGAAATGGTGAATAACATTACTTATCATTCTGTTACATTTAGGTTTTTTGTGAAGTATACTCGTATCCATTTTATCCACCCATTGTTTCGTCGTAAATAGAGTTTGATTCGTCGAGAAAAGTGTTAAGTTGTTCTTTAGCAAAATATCGTACCGAACATTAATGATAAACTTTAACCAATGGTCTATCATATCCATTTATCTCATAATTCGTAGGGTTCAATCATTAACATTTTTTTTTTATCGTGGTAAAATCATCAAATGAGTCCTCCCACCCAGGGCAGGGCGGGAGGTACTGTCAGACTCGTACTGACTAAAATCCACGGTGTCCTTCAATAGCCCTTTACGTTCCGGGGTCACGGTAATTCGTGAGTCCCGGGACCCCGGCAGGCTTTGGCCCTCTAGAGGGGGCCCCCGTCATTTTGCTGACACTTTTAGAGGCGCGCGTGGAACACACCGCGCCGTCGACCCGGGCATGGTTCATGGCCGGACAGCGAGTTGCCCATTACTTGCTGCCCGCATGCCCGCGCCTACGGTGGCCGGAGGTTGTCTGCCGACGTCCGTGGGCGTCTACCACTGCAGTTGGGGTCGAGGGAGGAGGGTACAATCATAGTAAAATTTTAAATGATAACACAATAGGACGCTGTCAATTTCATTTTTTCTTGTTTTACCTAACTTAAAAATGTTTGACCACGACCATATTCAAAATCTTTTTATCTAATCCTTCCTGGGTATTCCAAGGTGTGTGATTTAATGGGTATTTACAACGATAAACTGAAAGCATGCGATACATTATCTATCAATGAATTTGATAAGCATTCATAGTGATTTATTTTTAATCTTTCATTTGTGTCTCTCTCAAATCGTATTAGCTAAGTTGTGGGTTTTACCAAACTGCACTAAAACTGTATAAAAGCATAAGTAGGTATCTATCTAAATTAACATTTTATAAATAAAAGGGCAGCACTTATTTATCTTTTGCCAAAACAAAATATTGTCTGCAATATTTTATTTTGGCTCGCTTTGCATACTAAATTGGCCACATAGTCTTCATTGTTGCCCCTCATGAAAATTAATAAGAACCATGGAACCAAATCCAAAATGTAATTTCTTAATAAACTTTGTCCCTACTAAGGAATTTGTCATATAAATTCTAAAATAATAATAAATAAATATTCCTCAACTATCACACAACGCCATCTGGTCCCAAGTTAAGCAGAGCTTGTGTTATGGGTACTAGACAACTGATAAACATACTTATATATTTCTAAATACATCCATATTATAGATAAATTACACCCAGACACAGAACAAATGATCGTGCTCATCACACAAACATTTGTCCTGGGTGGGAATCGAACCCACGACCTCCGGCATAGCAGTCAGGGTCACTAACCACTAGACCAACAGACCTATGATGGAATCGACCGTGCGACACGCACCGCGGCAGTTCCTCGCTCAGCCAATGCGTCAACAGTCCCGTCAATGTTTTACATCGACACGGCTTGAACATATGACTTAGCCCCATCGTACACAACGCGATGCCAGTCTCCGATACCTTACGAATTTTGGAGACTTGCGTCGCGTTGTGTACGAAGGGGCTTAAATAACCAAAAGAGCTAATTCAGTAACTCCAATTAAAGTTTGATTGTTTTACTTCCCACTTAGTTAGTTCAAAGCCTACCGCGTCCCTTTGAAGTAAAACACTTAAATATTCATCGCGAACATTTCCTAGTGGCGGGCAAACGACTTCAACTTTGTTTGTTAACATGCTAATTTTAAAGTTACTAAACTAGCTTCAAGCAAAATACATAGTGTAAAGGAACCTTTTATGAAACTGTCCAATAAAACTGGTCGTTAGAAAAATCCTGGATCCCATTCCCTGGTCGGGAAAAAAGTACTGTTGTGTGTTGGGATTTTTCATTAAAAACTTGTTGAGTTGTCGATCAGTCGTGGTTCAGAAAGGAAGTTATTCCTGTGTCTGATCTTGATCGACAATCATACCGGATTGCGTAAGAGAAGTGTGCACTACTGTGTACCGTGCGGATAAATACATACAAAAGATTAATTGAATAACGATATTAAATGAAGTTTGGCCGCGGCGCTATGTTATTAAATCAAATTGTATTAAAAAAACCACTATCACAAATCTCCCGCAACCGCATTATATGGCGCGCACTCTATGAATTGTTTTCAACTGTTTCAGAAACCATGAAGTGTCTACCAGTGGGGTGCCAGGCTTACAGCCAGGGGTCAGCCGGAACTGCCTTCACGCAGCTGGTGACGCACTTCCTCGCTGCGCAGTGTCTCATCACCGAGCCATGGCCTATGGACTACTCTTACGGACTTACAAGTGAGGAACATAACTTTATTAGAGTAGATTTTTCTGGAACCGCACCTTTGTCCAACTGCCCGTTCACGAGCATAGTGTATAACACGTTAATTACTGCTGGGACACACTCCTTCTTTCTGTAAGAGGAAGTGGTCCACAATGCACATGCCGGTTTCCTCACCTCATGTTTTCCTTCACCGCTTTGAGAGCAGTGGTGATGAAATAAATTACACAAAGTAACGCAGCTGTCTGGGTTCGAACATACGACCTACTACAACTTGTAAGTCGGGGTCGATACCACTGGGCCTCCACTTTTCTCTGTATGTATAACAGCTTAAATACCTCGTAGATGGTATTAAAATTGTTTGTACCAGGTGGTGACAGATTCGACTTCATCATTGTTGGCGGCGGCACGGCAGGGTCCCTGCTAGCCAGCAGGCTGTCAGAGGTTCCCGAGTGGAAAGTGCTGCTGATTGAAGCTGGTGGAGATCCCCCTATGGAGAGCATTGTAAGTAGCCAGATTGTCTTCAAGATAACTTGATTACTTTCAAGTCCTTTAAGAGAAATTCGCAATTTGATATCACAAAGCAAGTAAGCACGGTGTGTTCATTATTTTCCAGATTCCGAACTACTCAGGATCAACGCACAGGACTCGCAACGCCTTCCAATATTACACCGAGGATGATGAAAACTCCAACAGAGGTAGCGTCGACAAACGTTCTTTCTGGCCACGAGGTAAAGTCCTAGGAGGAACTGGCTCCATCAATGGACACCTCCACATGCGCGGCAGTGCTGGAGACTATGAGCCTTGGCATCTCACAGACAACGACGGCTGGGACTGGCCTACGTTGAAAGAATATTTCAAAAAGAGCGAGAAAATGGTAGACCCTTTCATTCTCAACAATCCAGAACTAAGAAAGGAACACGGAACAGAAGGAGAGTTTGTTGTAGATCAACTGAACTTCACCCACGCAGGCATAGCTGAGAAACTGACGGAGGGTTACAAAGAATTGGGATTAAAATACTTAGATGACCTGAATGGGCCTACTCAGTTGGGTGTTGGAAAACTAAGAGGTGGAATCCACAAGGGTCGCAGAGTTAGTACTACTACAGCTTTCTTGAACCCTGTTAGGGAACGCAGCAACTTGAAAGTTATGAAGTATTCTTACGTTAACCGATTAGAAATTGATAAAAAGAACAAAACCGTCATCGGAGTCACACTCTCACTTTTATACGGAGACGTAGAATCGTACTTTGCTACCAAAGAAGTCATAGTAAGTGCAGGAACAGTGAATACTCCTAAACTGCTAATGTTATCAGGCATCGGGCCTCGAGGACTTCTTAAAGAGAAAGATATTAAAGTAATTAGTGACTTGGACGTTGGACGGAATCTTCAAGATCATGTACGTATACCTATACCAGTGACAGTAGAAACGGGAGCTGAAAGACGAGGAGAAGAATTTTGGCAGAAAGCTGCCGCCCAATACTTGATAGATCAAACAGGACCACTCACCACAAACTATGACCAGCCGAATGTAAATGCTTTCCTGTCAGTCTCAGGTGACAATTCTCTACCAGACGTTCAAATAGATCACAACTACTTTTTGCCAAATACTTCATACGTATATTCCGTATGCAAAGATAATTGGTCATTTGAAGATAGCATCTGTAAGCAGTTTGCAGAGTTCAATAAAGAAAAAGAATTGTTTATATTCTTCGTCGCCCTCTGCCGCCCACACTCAAGAGGCTATATTGAGATTCGCGGAAAGAACGCCATGGAGCACCCCAAGATCTTCACAAAGTACTTTAATGATACCCGAGACATGGAAACGTTTGTGAAAGGTGTTAAGAAGGTAACAGAGATCGTTAACACTCAAACCTTTAAAGGCATGAAGGCTGAAATACAAAGAATTAATTTTGATGGTTGTGATGACTTGGAGTTTGAAAGTGAAGACTACTGGGAATGTATGGCTAGGACTGTCACCTTCCATGTGTATCATCCCGTAGGTACAGCTAAGATGGGGAAGGCAACAGATTCTGAGGCAGTAGTAGATAGCAGACTTAAAGTGTACGGAGTGAAGAACCTGAGGGTAGTGGACGCGAGTGTGATGCCCACGATTCCTAGTGTAAACACTAATGCAGCAGTAATGATGATCGCTGAAAGAGCAGCCGATTTTATTAAAGAGGAACATCTACAAGCAGATAAGACGAACGAAAAAAAAGACGAACTGTAGGAGTGTAAGTTAAAAGACGAACTGTGTAAGTTTGCTGGGTTCTGACTTTATTAATATTTAATGGTTACATTATGTTTTGCTAGTCAATTTCAAGTCATGCTAATGCTTATAATGTCTGTGTTATCAGTTGTGTGACAAAAACGAAATGTTTATGATATACAATAAAATAGTGTACGTGTTTCTCATTTTTTTTTATTAAATTCAAGTGCTCTTGTATAAACCGATCCTATAAGGCTTATATATATTAAATATCTACACAAGCAATTATGTCTGTATAACACATTTATTTCATCAGTTTTGCTCTATCATCGTCTTCTGGGAAATATATTTCGGAAGACGTTTCAGAAGTCTGACTTCCACCTCCTCGGAGATTCACCTGGCTACCGAGATCCATCACCCTGTATCTTTTCTTTTGTTTTATTTCTTGATGTATTCTCTGGCAGATGTCCACCACGCTCTCTCTCATGCCTTCCGGGAGGTCCCGCACGATGACATCTTTCAACAAACCTTTCGTCACGTCTCTATCTACACGGGAACACTTTGACATCGTCGTATCTAATTTATGTTTTCTTGGTCTCCAATTCCGAAAAGTATGTTTTAATTGACCTGTTGACCACTTCACATAGCACCACACTGTTGTCTGAATGCAACAGATGATTGATAACAGTAATCCACTTATAGCGAATATGTAGGCTACAATCGAGATTACAGCATGTTCGCAGCATGCTTTATAGTCTGACGCATCTCCATTGAATGCGTACAGTTTTCCATTAATCAAATCCCGAAGCATTTTTATGTTTTCGGATATAGTTGAGCAATTTGATTTTATCATTATCTTATAATCATAAGCAGCGGGTTTAATGGACTCAGTAACAACACCTAAGCCAGTGTTTATTGAATAAATATCACCAACACTAATAGGACGGTCGAGGTCTCTACAAATGTTACTATTAGGAACATACACTATATCTGGAAGCTCCTTTTCGACATCTGTCTCGCATACTGGCGCACTCACACACTTACCTCGACTGCCTTCATAGTACGGTCTTGTGCCAGAGTACTTTAAGTCACAGTTGACTGGGTCACATTCCCGCAGCGAGTCTTCATCTAGAGTATCACAATCACTACCTTTCAGATTAGCGTAAGCCTCCAGATACTGCGTTTTCTTTTTGTTTGTTAATTGTGTATCAAAGGGTATGTTAACAGTCAACTCTCTAGCCCGTCTTGTGTGGCTACATTTGAAATAGAGACCAAAATCACAGTAACCAACTTGATCGTATTGATATAATGTGGGATAAACATGAATTAATGTTTGACTGCTTTGAGGCATAATAATTTTCTCATTGTTGCCATAAACAATATCTAAATTACACTCTTTGTATTCTTCGTCAGCTAAGCAACACATTGTTGATCTTGAAGTAACTCGGCATATGCTGTTTTGATGACTGTTCTCAACGTCAATGAAAAATTGTATTCCTACTGATCCTTGTTCTAAAGGAATTATACCTTGGTTTAACACTGTTATAGAGGAAAGTACTTCATGTACTATTGATGCAAATATAGCTAGGCACAATAAATGGATGTACGCAAAAGAATGCACATACATTTCTCGTTGGACATGTTATTTTGACAAGTTACGGAGTGTAACATAGATTAAGAAACGTACATGATGGCTAAAAGAGGTTGTTTTCTAGAAAATGTATTTTTCTCCTTGTTTTTGAAGTAATAAAAAGTACCTAAATATTTATAATTTAGACCACAGGACTACTGGTAGCGTGAGATGGCGGTCTTTCGAAATTAAAATTAATGGCTGGTGGGATAATCTGTATAAGAAAATAGGAGGACAAGTTGTTGTGTAGCTTAGGAGTCGCTTTTGTTTAATTGCAGTTTGCGATTACAATACTTCATTGACTGATCAGACCCATTTACTTAAGTATCAAGTCCCCAAATAGCAGTCGAATCCCGAACGAATAATTAAATGCTGTCAATAATGAAAGACCTACCAAGATTTTTGACTGAATTTCTTTTGTATTATTTCGTAAGACTCGTAGCTAACAGTGATCTGTTATCCACTGTTTGATTCCCATTTGTTACTTTTTGAGTAAGTTAACTTACTTTCAATTTACACATGAGAGTATTGTGCCGTCGGATGTTTCAATTTAATTGTTTGATAGGTTTGTTTGCAATTAATCAATAAGTGTTTCGTATTATACGATGTTTGAAGCTTCTGATTGTTGGAAGCTTACATCACAAAGGGAAGGAAGTCATATAGGTATTCATTGTAACTTTGGGGGAATAATGATTCGTATATGACGATACTTGAACTACACCTCTTTAAGAAGCAAAGTGAGTTAAACCGTTGCGCAACACCAAATTACAGACATCAACCTACCCCAATCTGTTAAACCCCAATAGAATATGACCTTTCTTCTGTTGCGATAACGTTGAAAATCTCTTATAGCTTGATGTACTGACGTCTGTACATAGACTAACTAGAAACTCCTCAAGTGCGACACAAAGTCAACAACTACATTATTACCTGAGCTCGAGACCACTGAGATTCTTGCCAAAAGCCAATAAACACACAAATATCGCACGAAGAAACACAACTGTTTGTATGTGCGATATTTGTGTAGACTGATCAAACGCTCTCCCAAAGATCAGTCTGAACGTAAATTGATGTGCGGTAGCCCCGCTGTACTCCAGCTAGCCCCAGGAGGTCTGTGCCGTCAACCGTGAATGACTGACTTTTGTCCCACCAAATACTGTGAATTCAAAATTAGGCTACTGTAGCCTTATTAGTATTAAAAATCACCGTATTTAAACTAGAAACAAATATTAGAAGACGTATTAACGCTCATTCCCTTATCCGGCGCGCGCACTTTTTTATTATACCCTGTGATTATGTTTCTGTTCAATTAATTGATGTTTGAGTAACGTAAATTAATTTTGTGTTCTAATACATTACTTTTGTCAAACTTCTGATCGTAATTTCATTCAATTCCTTACATCAGGACTTTTCTCAGCTTCCATACAAAAGGGAGGATCTTTAGAATAGTCTAGTGCGGTACTGGCCGACGACGTAACCCGATTCTTTTAACAAATCGTGTTATTTTTAGGTTGTCTGAGTTTTGACTGACAACTCACTAGTTTGATTTCACAAAAAGGCTTTAAAGCTTTGCCCTCTGGATACTTTATGTCGCAGTGAGTTTTCGTCACCCAATCGAATGTACTGGCTGTTAGAAACTATTTGTCACCTTCATAGCACTAGCAAAAAGTCGCCGCGACAAAAAGTCACCAGTGAGCGGCTGCCCTTAGTTGATTTACTGGTTAACCTTCATACTGTGCACCCGGGATTCAAAACCGTGTGTTTATAATTACGTTTTGATTTGAAAGGGAATCTTTTGTGTATTGTGGGGTGTTTGTTGAGCTCGTATATTTTACGAAGCTGACACAGAGCTCTGTTTTATTTTGTTTAGACGTGATTTGATTGTGAATTGTGTTTTACGGATCCTGGTGGTGCATTAATTTATATGTTATTTAAGACTACAATTTAAAAGCTCATCAATAATTCTTTTTGTAAACCAAAACGCTCACCAAATCTAAAACCCGCTTTAGCATGATTTCAGGGACATCCCGAACTTCGGTTTAGTTAGGTTCCTTTAAACTCTGCAAACAGAAATAGAAGCTCCGCGAAGCGGGGCTTCGTCGACCCTGCTTAGGTGGATTTTTTTATTATTACAAATATTTGTATGTGCTTTTCTGGTAGGCGTTTAAACACAAGTTATTATTTACGAGGGACATGCTTCAAAGTTTTTCATGACTGATAAAACTTTGTCTAAACTATATTTTTGTTTGATGTAACAAAACTACCCACTGCTGGACTAACGCCCGTAATTATATTGTATAACTATCTGACCCGGCAAACTTCGTACCGCCGCAGAAACTACTACAATAAAAAAAATATTTATTCACTTTTTAAATCTTTCATGGACTTTCAAAAATAATTCAAATCCAAAATTAGCCAAATCAGTCTATTCTCGATGTTTAGCGAGACTAACGAACAGCAATTGATTTTTATTTATATAGATAGATATTCGATTTTGAATACACTCTTTGTATGCTTATTCTGTATCACTGCGGTATTTTATTACTGTCAGCCTTTTTAACCTACAAGAATACTCTTGTGTGCCCCACCGAACGGTAATTGGTTCAACAGCAAGAGAAACCCAACAAATCAAAACAGCAAAATACAAAACTAAATTTAATCAAGATAGAAAGCATGCGTCCTCATCGGAATCTCGCGCGCAAATGACATTCCCGCCGCGGCCGTGTCGCCGGTGGAGGCGACCGCAAACTTGATTTCCCGCGTTCCCGCGTTCCTACCCGATAATTATAGGAAATTGGCGGGAACGCCGCAGACCGGCTTCTAATACCGCACGTTATTATGGGAGATTAAATTTCATTAAAACAAGTATATGGGTATGATAATACAGGTTTTTATGTGAGAAAAAGGGTATACATGCAACAAGTTTGACTACATTGCATTTGACTATTCGGACAATGTATGTATATTTTTGTAGAGTGTAGAGAGTACCATGTAGAGATTGCTGTTTGGGATGTTATAAATGATAAACTGAAATGCTCACAGAAAACTGTGTATTGTTCAGAATGTTACAAATGTTTGTTAATAGAGCGAGGGAGCACGCGCGACGGCCCTAGTTGCTGTCTGATCACGTACTAAGTTATATGTAATTTGGGTCGTTTAGCGTTGACGCGTAAACTGATGATTTGGCTATTCATAATAAACTGATGATGTGCGGTTCGCCGTACATGCTCCCGGGCGAAAATGTTACAAATTTAAAACCAAAACAAATAAAAGATAATAAGATAATAAAAATTTAAACAATGTCATCCCCAGTGTAAAAATTACGTCTTTGTGGCCTAGGGGACGTAGCTTGGTCATGTACAGTATTTAAACTAGCGTTACTGGCTATCACATTCACTTCACTGGACTGACGATCAGCCACTATGCTCTGCTTTCGCGGAAATTTCACATGATTCACTTCACTAGAACTGATGTTTCGCGAAAATGTAACTGTCGGTTCCGTCTGCGTGAGGCGCCTGGTAGACGCCTTCTTCCAGCGCCACAGGAACACCGCTGCTGCTACGATGGCCACGCCCAGCAAGATATAGCAGATGACGTATTGATGAACGTCATGTGTTGATAAGCTTTGGTTGTTTCTATAGATATTTTCGGAAGTTTTTGCCGTAGCCGTTTTCAACTGTTTTATCTGCTTGTCGATGTTATCTAATGTTTGATTTAACGGATCTACGGATTCCGTGTAGTCTGATAGAGAAATGTTTACTAAATGATGGAATTCTGTTATCTGTGGAGTTTCTACTTCAGGGTCAGTTTTTAAGATGTTTCCCGAGTGGGAACGAGAGTACAGAGCAAAGTCTTTGCCTTTAATTATGCACTTAGGCTTCAAGTTAATTATACCAGCTCCACTGATTTGCTTGTAGGTAACTTGATCTTGACAGATGATCCTGATCGGATAAGTATTGCAGCAAAAATATACATATACAAGTTCTTGTAGCGTGTAAATGGGGCTTTTAGCCAATATTTCGACGTTACGAGTATTCTGACATTTTCGACTGACCTTCTCATATCGAGTTCACAGAATTTATGAAACCGACTTTTGTGAGTGACAAAGGCAAAATTATATTACAGATTTCTATAGAAAATCGTCACGTTTTTAAAGTAAAGCACATCAATGGTAAAGTTCAACCGTGGCCTGGCCTAGCGTAGTACAGAATTTCAACGGAATAACAGGCCAGCTTACAATGGTCTTGTTACCATCGCCGTGCTGCCTACCGTAGCTACTTTCCTTGTTCGGAATAATTGATATTGAAAGCACTTAAGATTGTATTTTATCGGAGGATGAAAAAACTCATTTCACTTAAGCCATTCCATTGAAAAAGTTAAAAGTCCGTGCCGATTGTGACCCATCCAATTTTCCGATGAGACTGTGAAAGTGAAAACAGAGACTCGAAACTTTGAAATACGCCTTGGTAACAATCGTTTTAAACGGAGGAGAATTAAAACTTTTTAATTACAAGTTGGGTGTTGCTTTGAACAACACTTCGCTTATTAAAGGGGGAGACTCGACTTACTGCTAAATGGGATAACAAATGCCTTTATATTTACGTTTGAGGAGGAAGTACATATTTATTACAAAGTCCGTTTTAATTAGTCAATGTTTTCGACGGGCGGGAAGATTTACACATCTAGTTCTTGGTTTTGTATCTTGGTTGGCTTGGTATCTTGGTGTGATAAGTGATCACAATCGCGACTGGTAGGCATCAGGATCTGGGTTCGATTCCCAGATTTCGCAAAGTGATAGATAGATCCAGCCTTAGAGCTTAATTACTACCGTAGAGAAGGTATACTTTAAAAGTATGTTTACTCTTCTGTCCTCTCCACTTTGCACATCTCCGCTTTGGTGGATAATGGGGCTTACATTCGTATGTCGGAGGATTACAACAAGTAAATTAATAGTAATTAGTAAGAGAGAATTATAAGAATGAGTAATTTATTTTATCATCACTGATGAAGCCAGTACTGAGACAAAAATGTGAGGACACGACGTCACACACTGAGCCTGCGTGGCGGACGCACTTTCTCAGAAAGATGAGATATTGTTTGGAAGAGATCATCAACTCAATTTAAGGGACCTACATAAATACTAAACAACCATTAGGCCATATACAGAAAGAAAGCTGGAAACTTATAAGCGCTTACCGGCGCTTGACAGCGCTGGTCCGTTCTACACAAAGGAAGCAGATTGAAGCAGACCAAGCAAGTTGTTTATTAATTTTAAATGGCAGCGCCCAGCGCTGACCAGCGCGTGTCGAAGCTTGTCGGAACTTGTCGGTACCGTTCAGTGCTTATCGGCGCTCGTTCATATATTTTCCTGCGCGGGTTACCAGCGCTGTCAAGCGTCGGTAAGCGCTTATAAGTTTCCAGCTTTCTTTCTGTATACAGCATTACATTTTTCCTGCCTTTATCCTATTTCCTGCCTTTATTTACTTGGAATCGGCGCAATGCGTTTTCTTTTTCCATTCTACATTTGTGCCGGGGTCGCGGGACTAACGAGCTACCACGACCCCGGAACGTTAAGGGCTATTGAAGATCACCGTGGAATTTAGTCAGTACAAGTCTGCCAGTCCCTTCCGCCCTGCCCTGGGAGGGAGGACTCGTTTGATGATTTTACCAAGTTAAAAAAAAACTATTTATATTAATTAAATAAATAAAATAGTTACGCCGTCCTCAACTCAACGCCTTTTTAATTCATTCCAAAACAGAGGCAGTGAAAAAAGTTCATATTTTATCAAAAAAATGGCATAGATACAACAACAACCCGGAAAAATGAACGCTTACCATAGATAACACATTAGTTCTAGGCCAAAATGTCAAAATAAATGTCAGTTTTGTTGTAATTCCATTTCTTTTTACAATTTGGTTTTTTTGGGAACTTTTTTAAAATTATTCATTACAATGTTACAGTTACCGAAAACAAAAAGAGATCCCAAAGAAACCGAACATCTGTGCAAGTAAGTATATAAGTTCCAGTATTTTGAAACAGCTCTTTATGATATTACTAGCTTCTACCCGTAGGCGTTTGGCACTATGGTCCCGTCCCCATCAGTTCCCTTGAGGAGCGTTAGGAACACAAAGCACCGTGACTCAGGCCTTGGCCTTGATCGGACGGCGAGCTACCCATTACTCCCCGTCCGCAAGCGGCTCAAATTTTCCCGCGACAGACTCCCTGGGCATCTTTAGCGGTGGCTGGGGCGAGAGCGTCAGTTTGAAGGTTATGACGCCGTGGCGCCTCTCCAACCACTCCTCAAAGAGGGATCTTATCGCTGCAATTGTGACATGCCGTCATTATTTTGTCGCGGTATTATTTTGAAACTGTGATATCTCCTAAGAGATTAGGAACTATATACACATCCTAACTTTTGCATTTGTTAAGGTATGGTAGGTCATGCTGTTTGAAGTCTCGTGGGGCCTCCCCGCTAAACAATAACGGTCCGTTCACGACTTTGGTCTAAGCAGTGCGGTGCGACAGGCGGTGCGAATAAGACATTAATTACTTTGTAAGGACCCGAATTCGCTGCTGGCGGCGCCTCATGGGGTGTTTTAAACATTTGATCTTACTGCTCACCGACCCGCACTAAGTCACCGCTCACAGCGTAACAACAAAGTACCGTAACACTCTCATGGATCCATCTTCTTGCCGAGGTAGTCCCTAACAGCCACATCATTCTCTTGCAGGTGCCGACCAGTATGCAAGAGTCGGAGACGCGAATGGAAAGGCGAGATCCTGAACACGTCAGCAGAACTGTTGCTGGAGAGGCAACCACTACCTATCTGTTTTAGAAGATGGCCGACGGTAATAAAACGAGATATCTACGCTCTAACGTAAAATACGAAAATCTTATGGTAAAGGTAAAGGAAATTTCTTTACCATGTTCTAGAAAATCTACCCCAACAGTCCATGCCCGCTGTTCGGGCGCACGCGCCGCATCACAGTTAACGAGCGCAACACGATCCACAAACCCAAAGTGGTGCGGATCTGCCAGGCGCCCCTCGACGTCAACGTGGAGACACCCTATCTGCACTACGCCACAATAGCTAAAGAAATTGGTAAGAAAGAGGTTTTGTTACCATTCACTTCTTTTTTTTGGTCAAGGTGCAAATTCAGTAATCCTGGGGAGAGCGGCGGACTGGTGTTTCAAACATTCATGTCATTCCACATAATCCATGCATCTTTTCTTTGGCCTTCCTCTTCCTCTCCATCCAACAACATTCATCTCACCCATGAATCTCTCAGTCACATGATTACAAACTTACGATTATCCTAAAAGAAAGCTTTTGGTTCGATTCGTATTTGCCTAATCTCCAATAATTTCCCTTTCTCCATATCCAGGAGCGTGGGATGCAGTACGCGCGTGCTGCACATTCTGCACTTGCGGCGCGTGCTGTCCATGTAGCGTGCGCGACTATCTGCTGCACGACGCGGAACGCGCGGCGCGCCGACGCGGGGATATGCGCAGCTTCGACTCGCGCGTCAAGACCGACCATCAGAACATGCGTATCATGTACGACAAAATGTGATCTTGTTAATTAAAAGATTACGTTAATCTTGAGGCCTGAAACTGCTTTAAACGCAACGCAAACGCACGCGTCAGTCGCGGTGATACGAGCGTATCCGCTAGCAGTTACATACGTAGGCTTATTCAGTCAATGATTTTGGTTATTAATTTTATTTTGGTAATAAGTAATTGTACTAGCGATATTTCGTCAGTAAAATAATTCAGTTTTCACGACATATAAATCAGCAACCCCGCCGCAACCGCGCCGCGCCGTGGCCACGCACCAGGAAAGGCTGTGGATGTGGCGTCTGTCGCGGGCGCTCGCATAACGCAGTTTCAGGCATCAGGAAAGTTTTTCCATCATTAGCTGACTGCAGTCCTCCTGCGGACTTAGGCCTCTTCAATTGCAATTGCACGCCACTTAATTTACAAAATAAAAGCCATTCTGCGATAATCAGCGATGAGTAATCGATGAGCGAGAAATCGTAGGCAACTCTATAAATTCAGTGTACTTTTAGAACATAATAAAAGGACAAAAAAAAAAACAAATATCTTAGTCGTTTAGAGCCTTCGATATTTATGTCAAGACATACAAATTACGAAAAGTTGATAAAATAATTATAGTCATCATCAGGTTAAAATAAAATCAGCCAAAAAAACTAATGTCGATTTTTGCCATATTTTTTGATCATACCTTTACGATTTTTAAACATTACCTATTCGTAAAAACCTATACCTGTACCTACATATAAGTTACAATAAATTTTGATTTATCTACCTGTTTTGTTTCTTTTATGTTTAATGAATGCATAATAATATGCGCTTGTTTCACACGTAAATACTACATATCAAGCTATGAAAATGAGTGATTCTCGCTACGCCGGGCCGAGACCGGGCCGGCCAAACATTATGGTATATTTTTTTGTATAAAGTGATTCATGCCTGACCGTGCCTCGGCCGTAAAAATATCGGTGGAGATTGTTTCCCGGATGTGTCGCGGGTTCGATTCCCGCACGGAACAAATATTTGTATGATCTGCAAGTAGTTGTTCCGGGTCTGGGTGTTTGTGTATGTGAGTTTCTATGTTTGTAAACGCACCCACGATACAGGAGAAATTCCTAGTGTCAACACAAAAAAAAAATGGCAACACAAAAAAAAACACATGCGCCCGGTCGCGGGTAGAGGTTTTATATGTGACTGGTCCGGACGCCGCACGGTGGACGAGTTCCGGCCTGGACACGGCCCGGTGTAGCGGGAATCATCCTTAAACCAGTACAAGCTGAATTTACATTTTGCGAAAAGATTACAGTTTCAAATTACGTGGACGAATTAATCTGTAATTTTTTTTTCAAATATAAATAAAATAATGAATTATGGTCGGTAGTTAATTTCGACCACTGGGCAACTAGGTACTATTTTTTTATTTACTCTAGTGCTATAAAAAATCACAAGCGAATAATTTGGTATGAGTTTGGTTGGAGCGGTGGCTGAGCGATTGATTTCTGCGTAGCGTGTTGCGGGTTCGATCTCCGCACGGAATAAATATTGACCCACGAGTAGTTGTTCCGGGTCTGGTTGTTTGTGTATTGAATTTGTGAATTTCTATGTTTGTAAACGCACCCACGACACAGAAGAAATTCCTATTGTTGGACAACGTTTCTTATTTAACAAAAAATAAATAAAAACAATGCATAATACAAGAAATAAAAATATATTACATTAAAAAAAAAACAGTTCAAAAAACAAAACACAGTGAAAAAACAAAATACAGGTTCCGTTTCTATCATTT
This sequence comes from Agrotis puta, assembly GCA_943136025.2. NCBI lineage: Eukaryota > Metazoa > Arthropoda > Insecta > Lepidoptera > Noctuidae > Agrotis > Agrotis puta. Next base: position 18,533,364 of record OW964175.2, on the reverse strand, counting down.
TGGAAATTATTTTGCTTCTCTCAAGTAAAACATTTATTGACTGTACCGTGCGAGTCTTTCAGAGAGTCTGAAAAATAAAATCCTTTAGGACAACAAAGAACTAAAAAGATTCACTGAAATGGATTGCCAAGGAAACAAATAAGACATCATTCCCAGCACTAGATCCTCAGCTATCATATATCTATACATATAATAAATCTGTAGAAGGGTCAATTCTGTACATTGAAAATATTGAAAAAATAAATAGCAGGGTGTGTTGCTGGATCGAAACCAATCCCAAATATGTGATTAAAAAAATCTGTCTGTATGTGCAGGCATCACGTGAAAACTAACGGTTCGATTTCGATGAAACTTGGTATATTTATACTTTATTATCCTGGGCATAAAATAGGATACTTTTTATCCTGGAAAAATACGTAGAAAAAAAAATCTTATTTTTCAGTTTTATTCATAGACGTTGTTCTGTAGAACCGCGAACACACGTTGCATTACCCGCAGTGGATTCGGCGCCGTAATATTTATAAGATGTCATTGTCATAGTTACGCAAAAAGGAGAAATAAACCATCCACGCGAAGACAGACATCCGCGCGGACGGAGTCGCGGGCGGAAGCTAGTCCAAACTAATATTATAAATGCGAAAGTAACTCTGTCTGTCTGTCTTTTCTTCACGCCTAAACTACTGAACCGATTTGTGTGAAATTTGGTACAGACATAGTTTGGAACTTGAGAAAGGACATAGGATAGTTTTCACTATTCCACGCGAACGAAGTCGCGGGCAAATGCTTCTATAATAAAAATCAATTGCTGTTCGTTCGTCTCGCTAAAACTCGAGAACGGCTGGACTGATTTGGCTAACATTGATTTATTTTTGGAAGTCCGGGGAGGGTTTAAACGGCGAGTAAATATGATGCTGAGGCGGTACAAAGTTTGCCGGGTCAGCTAGTCTATAAGAGATTGCTTTACGTTGATAAAGATTTACCTTTTTTGTTAATAGTTCTACTTGTATGTATGGCTGGTAAGTTACTGTGGCTCCGTTCTTTGGGTCTTCCGGTATGTACAGGATCTTTTGACAACTCTATCATATGTACCGCCGATGGAGGTTTCGGTGACTAGAACGATATTAGCAAATAACATTTTATATTATACTACCTAGTTGATCAAGCACTATTGCCAGTCTGAAGACCTGGGTTCAATTCCAAGGTCGAGCAAAGTTTGATTGGGTGTATGCATTTAAAAATTCCTAGTCGCGATTGAAAAACAGCTTGAATTGATAGCCGGTTAAAGGCAATAGGTTTGCCTTTTTTACAAGGGACTTGAATATAACTTCAGTCAAACTATTACACATTTTACAAGCTACTTGAAGTAGTGAGTGAAAAAGCAATCTCGGAAAAATTGAGTTCTACAATATCTATTAAAGGTACAACGTACTGGCGTCATCACCACTTCTTCAAACGCTGTCCGGTTAGGTTTTGAATCCCAGATCGTCTGACGTCGTGTCATCTTTGGCACATCGTCCTTATCTGGGGGGAAGTCTATCACCAGGTGTGGCGACTTCGTCGGTTCGCTGCTGCATCGTGGCGGTCCTTCCTCAGCCGAGATAGGCCCATATCTTCGATTAATTGCATGGATCTGAGGAATACTAAAGGTTATTTAGATATACGAAAACTTTTGGGCGGTTGTAAGCTAGCGTGTGTGATGGTTTTCTAATACTGGCTGCATATGGCGCGTAATAACGCAAGTCGCTGCCGCGCAAATACTTTCGCTCGCCCATCAGTGAACGAGCGCGTTCCGAACGCGCCGCGCCGAGCCATTGCCTTCACACAACGCGAGGCTCGGTATATATTACGCGCCGTATGAAGCGAGCATTAAGATTCTTTAACGATGTCGGATATGGACGTCCGAAACGGACATCCGGTTCGTATAACATGAATTTTAATGCGGTTATCTTAATGAGCAAGGAGTGCGGTTATTTGCAGTAAACTGATGTAGTTTTAATGCAATAAATATAAGCATAACTAAATTAGACTGACTCACAGTGAGTTGGGTTCATATCATAAAGATCCCACAGGCCAACGCGAATAATTTAAATATAATGCTAAAGACTTGCGAAACAACGGCTAATAGAGAAGTATGGATGAAGAAAATAGGACAGGAATTTCATGTTAAGGACTTACATCAAAAACTTGCACAGAAGGTTTACTATCCACGGACTCAGCAGTGGACAGAGGCATGACGTCACCGCACTGGCAGCAGATCATGGAGAGCACGAAGGCGATCACGTCTGACACCACCTGCACATACCTCCAGATCCTTACAAACCTCTGGAACAGAGGGTGGAACGCGTAGGGGCTCACCGAGAACATAAGAAATGCATTTGGAACCGACCAGGGTTCCAGCAGATAGAAGATGTGTAGGTGTAACGTTACTCAAGTTACAGGATTCACGTTGTCAATTAGTGATCATGTCAAAATGATGATGACAGAAAGTAGTAGTCTATGGATGTGCTTGCGAATTAGTAGGTATTTATTAATTAAATAGTTTGCAAAAAGTCAGACAACATTAGTTCATTTACTTAGCCCCCATTCGCACGAGCGTTTTTTTTGCCAGTGTTAAAAAAGCGCTGAAATAGAACAAATGCATTCCCATGTTTGTCCCAATTCGCTTTTTTGACAGACTTTAAAAAAAAAAATTATCTCAGTTCGATCTGTATGTCCACGATTATCTTGGGTTTGGCTAAACCAATTTTGATGCGGTTATCAAAAAAGTGTTTTTTACGTTTTGGAGAAGGTTTTAGTATATAACACTAATGGATATCCGTTGCCCACATGGATCCATTTTTGCGTACTTGAATTGTAGATTTTCAAAGACGCCTTTTTTTAAGTTTTTTTTTTATTTCGTTTATTGTTCGTGGAACTACCCGTTGTACTACTAGGTACTACCAAACGAATATGAATATCCCGTGGTACTACTAGATTGCTTGGTTGGACCACGAATATGTTTTTTACCCGTTGTACTACCTGTAGTACCCTGGGTACTACAGGTAGTACAATGGGTAGTGACACGGGCAATAAACGCTTTTTTTCGAACTGTATTTGACTTTTAAGTGCTGGGCGGTGACATTTAAGTTCCTTATACCTTTTTGTTCACACTCAGCGCTTTTTTAACGCCTGAAAAAAGCGCTCGTGCTAATGGGGGTATACTCTTATTCCTTTTTTGCTCTCACTGATGAAATGCTTGAATCTGTAACTTTACATTGCAGGTAAGTGCTCACGGTGAGACGCCTTTATATATCTTACTGAACGAATTTCGGTCTTCTCCACGATGATAACATTTACATAATAATATAACAGTGGCTCGATATGACCGGTGAAATTTAGGATGTAAGGCCTACACATGGTTAACGAGCACAGGTTGTCACGCCATGGTCACCTCCCAAATTATTATTATTGTACCCTTTATGCACTGCTAATTCCCAGTGTCATTTTTGTGTGTTTTTGTGGTGTTTGAGGCACGCTGAAGAACTATCCAAGACTTCGCTGAAGACTTGACTGGGGAACAGAGGGAAGTATTCAACCTAAAGATGTTTAAAGATACGAATTTCGCCATGAAATATGCGGGAAAATCTTTCTATATAAACGGCTTATAGAAAAACTCAATAATACTTCGCTTAACCATGTAAAAGACCCTGAGTATGCTCAGCAATTATAATTTTAATGGCTCAAAATTAATTCAAACTTCAAAAATAAAATTAAAACACATTTTTATTAAAGCACTTAAATAAAATTTATAAATACACCCAGGTTTTTTCTAGCAGACATTTTTCAGAATCTGTCGCACGATAATTAATAAACGTGTCGTGCGCGATGTCGTCCGACGTCGGTTGCGACATCTACAGGTCGCAGGATTTGTCGCAAGTCTTCGTATTTTATTTTTTTACCAGGAACGGGTATGGAATGCCAGGTAAAACATATTCTGCGATTTGGCCCCTTAAGAAAACGCGGGTTGACGGGTATAAAGCAAAATATGCAGCTGTCTTCCATCTCGCGTCTGTAGCTTCAGCCTGTTTCACCTGTCAGTCGGCGCCTCAACAACATAATTATAATCAACAAAGGTTGATTATTATCATTTATTTTTATATGTTTGTTGAATAAGAATTGAAACAGCATTGTAATACAATGAAATAAGGAGAACCAAAACATTGAAGACTGAAATAATTGCTAATAGCCAAAGTCCTCTTTGCAAATGGTATAAAATAAACGCATGGTATGTACTTGACAAAAACTCTTAACTTAAGAATTTATCCTGGCACTATTATATATCAATATAAAATAAAGTAAATAACTAAATCTTTAAATACCAATTCTAAATAAATTATATGTACCAACTAAAAGTTTAAAAATATTTTCATGACGAAGATTTAAGAGAGATCCTATAACCAGCATAATTATGGAAAGATTATATGCGGATGATGATGATGGAGGCTATGGAGGTCCCGGGAACACTTGCTTCTGAATGAGACAGTGTTGAAGACGAGGAGCTTGACCAGGTGGCTCCATGGACCTGGGGAGTAGAGCAAAGGATCATTAATGAGCATTAACCGTTTAACAAGGAACAGGGAAGGACGTGTGTGGGTAGATGAGATTTGCCGCTTCAGTCGAGTGTTTTATGTTCTAATCTCGCAGATAATTTTAATATCGTGTTTCAGGATTTTTTAGTTCTACACTTTTTGAATAGTATTAATTTTGTTGTCGACTAGCTTTTTGTTCGACGAGCCCAGGTGGTTGATATTTTACTGGGATTGAATGTTTTTAAATATGGCTTTAAAAAGACAACACACACACATAACTATGGGAAAAGTAAAAGTGTAAGGAAAATAAAACAAAATGATTTGACGGCTCGGTTAGTGCAGTGGCTGAGCAATTGGATTTCTGGGCTGCGTGGCTCTGTTGGGGGGTTCGATTCCCGCACGGAGCAAATATTTATATGATCTATAAGTAGTTATTTCAGGTCTGGGCATTTATGTACGTGAGATTTTATGTTTGTAAAGGCATCCACGACAAAGAAGACAATCCTAGTGTGGGGCAACATTTAATAAAAAGTTAAAAAATGTCTTACTTGGGATGTTTAGCGTCCCAGTCATCCAACTTCAGATTAAGTTCCTTCATAGCCAGGTCATCTTTAGACATGGTTGAAGCACACTTATTTCGACACTTTGGATGCGGACAAGGTGTGCACTTACAAACTAAAATAATTAAAACATTAGTTAAGCGGTTCATCGGAATGAGAGTGTGTTACTTATCACTGTTCCATTCGCTGCTGCCTGATGGAAGTACCTCCTAGTACTCCATTATTTCGGGACTTACAATATCTGTCCTTTCTTGGCAACTAGAAATGTTGGTACACTTTTTCGGCTGGATTATCGATAAAAAAAGGTACTTAAGAAAGTTGTGGTACATTTTAAACTTGACACACAGCGCTCCCAAGAGTTATTACACATCTCTGTCACCGCGCTGCGATCAATTTGACAGTCCCTACCACCGCGTTCGACATAGCTAATTAAATGTGAAAGTTCGAGAGAATCGATAAATGTCGACTCGAAATAGAGCATCAGATGACTAACAAACGCATAAGGTTAAATATTAGTGAATTTGACCGGTAAAATCATCATATGAGTCCTCCCACACAGGGCAGAGCGGTAGGGACTGTCAGACTCGTACTGACTAAAATCCACGGAGTCCTTCAATAGCCCTTTACGTTCCGGGATCACGGTAATTCGTGAGCCCCGCGACCATAGTAAAATAATAGGGATAGAGAAAAAAATGGCTAATGTGACAAATGGTCATCAGATCAAACTCAAAAACGACACGATCGATTTGAATGTAAAAATGGCGCTGTATAAATAAGGAAATGCTCCTGCGCTAACCCGGGGCGGATCACTAGTATTATACATATTTCATAATAAGGCTAATTAATATTAAATCACTATTGAATTTAAACAATTAGGTATGCATGTTAATTATAATTACATAGTTCTTTTGCTACACCGTAGCAGACGAAGTGACGTCACGGCTACGCCTGCTACGAGGATCCGAAGGAGTTGCTACGAATATGCTACGCGTCTAGAAATGAACATTTTACCATGTTTAATCTTCTTCTGTTTCTTTCGCTGCTTATTTATGCCCTCTTCGTATGAGTTCACTGGGAACAAGTCATGTGGGTAGTTGGTCATCGAGGTGTCGACCAGGTCTGAAGAAAAGAAGGTATGCGAATAAATTACGGCAACATGACGTATTGTTTATTGCAAGCTATTATGTGTGATGATTAACGCCGAACGTTATAAGCTGATGATGATGATATAAATAAAAGTAAATCTCAACATCACAGATGTCGCTCAACGTCGTTAAAACTTCGTCTTTGTTGAGCATGAGTGCGATGGCTTAGTCAGTGGCGTCCAGTGTACTGAATCAGAAGGTTGCAAGTACAAGCCCTGCTCGCAATTGAATTTTTCTTCCCAAAAATATGCTTTATTATTTAACTTGGCTTTGTGTGCATAGGTTAAATCCCGCAACAGATTTTTGAACCATTTCCATCGAACAGATTGAGATGAAAGCACAGTTATGGTGCTAGTGACAATGTATTTTATGGCAGACTTGCTCCTGTAGCTAGGACCTTCTCGCGGCGTCCGACGCCCCGCTTGTCTTTGAACACGGCCTTAGTTTCCTTCGTGGAAAGTTGTTAGTGACGGATGACCCGAGAAGATTTTATTATTGAGCAGCTAATCATAAGAACTAAATTGCTAATACAAAAGCTTTTACTTTTCTCTTCGACGAATTTAAGCATATCTACAGCTTCTTCGATTCCAACTTTCTGAGCGATGTCGGGTTTTGACCTTGGTTGGACTGATGCCGTTCGTATTCCCGTATCTGAATCATCATTGTATAGCTCCTTCTTCTGGAAATTTTACAGAACTCAGTATGAGAATGAGTTATTAGGGTTTTGAAATTAAAATTCAGTATCAATCGATATTTCGTAGGTTTGTTTTGATCGCTGCTTTTGATTGGACGTCTTATGGGCCTACCACACGCACAAGCTTCACGACAGTTCTGCCAGCACAAGCTTCTCGCATGAAAAAACAATACACGGTCGGCAACACTGAACGCCCAACACACACACAGGCAAGTACGCGCTGGCCGGGCTTGCGCAGGCAAAACTGTGGTGAAGCTTATGCGTGTGGTAGGCCCATTAAAGTCGAATTCGGTCATAGATTGGTTACAGACAAACCACCGAACGTGATAGATTATTACTTTCCGGCGTTAGTCCCCTTCAAGGGTCATTGTACTGTCTTGGGACCGTCTGTAAAGGTTACCGTGACTCTGGAACGCAAAGGGTTGGTAAAGGATCAGGATTTTTAATCAGCAAGAGTAAAAGAGTCCCTTCCGCTTCACCCAGGATGGAATACCTATTTGAAGATTTAATAACGCAACAACAACTTTGTATGAGATAAGCGAATATTAAACAAACAAAAGCAGCTGATTTTTTTGTAGCGATTTCCGATTTGGTTCTTTAGTAAAGGTGTTCGTTACTATGAGTACAATGACCCGAGAAGAGGATTAAAACAACTTATAAGCATGTATTTATAATGTTGGAAATCATGAATTTCTGATGACAATAGATGAGATGGCAAAAATTCTCGCAGACTTCCTATTTTTGCATGCACAGAAGCGTCATGGCTAGGCAGCTCTATTGGTGGTGCTACATAGGTGCTAAATATGTGCTATGCAGATGCTAAACATTTGCTACACCGGTGCTACGAACGCTCAACGTACCGGTTTCGCCTTTAGATTCTGTATCTCTGGTGTATTGTTGATTAACTGCCAGAAGGAGCAGACTTTCTTTTGAATAATGTCATTATCGTTCTCGTTCGGAGTGAAGTTTAAGACCAAGTGCTGGGGGTATAGAGGCTCTCCACAGTCGTAGTCTCCGAAAACGCTCCACGTCTCAGCAGGCCTCGGGTTACTGGTACAACCTGACGAAGCCAAACGTGATGGGTTACTGAACTGGGTACGACGTGAAGTATAATCATCATCCATCATTAAAAATATAGCTAAAGTTTAATTAACAATAAGTAAAATAAGTATCACAAATTAAATATTCAAAATTAGGATATTTTGACGTTCGAATGACGTTTGTGGCTATGGTTTTTTTTTTTGTAAATACTAATGTATAGTACATGTACATGTTGCCTTTTTGTATTCATTTTATAGTATTATTTTAACATATTACCTATTTAGTATTTGCATGGTATTTACAAAAAAAAAACACATAGCCACAAACGTCATTCGAATGTCAAAATATCCTAATTTTGAATATTTAATTTGTGATACTTATTTTACTTATTGTTAATTAAACTTTAGCTATATTTTTAATGATGGTTGATGATGATTATGCTTCACGTCGTACCCAGTTCAGTAACCCATCACGTTTGGCTTCGCTAGGTTGTACTAGTAACCCGAGGCCTACTGAGACGTGGAGTGTGTTCGGAGACCACGCCTGTGGAGAGCCTCTATTGCCCCAGCATTTGGTCCTAGACTTCACTCCCAACGACGACGACAATGAAATTGTTCAGCAGAAAATCATCTCCTTCTGGCAGTTTATCAACAATACTCCGGAGATACAGAATCTGAAAGTGAAACCGGTACGTTTAGCTTTCGTAGCACATTTGTAGCAAATGCTCAACATCTGCGTAGAACATTTGTGTAGCAAATGCTTAGCATCTTCGTAGCACATTTGTGTAGCAAATGCTTAGCATCTTCGTAGCACATTTGTAGCAAATGCTTAGCACCTGCGTAGGACCCGCGTATGCCAGCCAGGGCACGCGTAGAACATGTGTAATATTAATTTATAATCGTAGGACTTACGTAGTACATGCGTAACACCAACGATTATGTGACTAGATTATGCGAAGCTGTGACGTCGTAGGAAAGAATTTTTATTTCTTGTACTTACCGTAGCTTTTTCATTTGCCGAGCCGATGGTGTGGTCGGCTTCCAATTTAACCCAATGCAACTGAATATCAGTATTTTACATGAAGTAATTACCTATTTGACCTCCGCAAGCTAGTTGCTGCCGCAGACGCCGCAATCGCGGCGGTAAGACCACTCTTTGAGGAGTGACTGGATAGTCGTCGCGGTGTCCTGACCTACCGCATAACGCAGGTCCTCACCGGACGGGAAGTTTCGGGAGGTACCTGTGTCGGATAAGGACGGAAGAAACGCCTGGGTGTCAACGGTGCGAGAACGCCTGGAGGACAGGGTGGAGCTTATGGTGCAGGACTGCCCCACTTGGGCAGAGCACCGCCGTGTCCTCACGACGGCGATAGGCGGCGACCTCTCGCGCCCGGCATTGGTCCATGCCATGCTGCGGGGCGAGACGGAGTAGGAAGCGGTCGCCTCCTTCTACGAAGCAGTCATGCTCGCGAAAGAGGAGGCGGGCCATGCGAGGGAAAGGACAGTGTCCTCCCTTCGCCCCAGCCGCAGAGGTAGACGCCCTCGGCGACTGACGTCGGCAGACGATCTCCGATCTCCGTAGGCGCGGGCATGCGGGCGGCGAGTAATGGGCGACTCGCTCTCCGATCATGGACGATGCCACGCGCGCTTCAACGAGTGTCAGCATATTGAAGGGGCGCCCCTCTAGAGGGCCTTAGCCTGCCGGGGTCGTGGGACTTATCGAATTACCGTGACCCTGGAACGTGAAAGGCTATTGAAGGATACCGTGGATTTTAGTCATTGCGAGTCTGACAGTACTGCGCTATCCCCTTTGGTTAGACTGACTACTTGTGCCGTAGTACCTCAAAACGTTAATTATGTCTAGAGGTTATTATTATTATTAGTCGTAGTTTAGAAATGTGATGAGACAGCAAAACGTCTAAAACTAAATTTAATTCTTGAATTTTGTATTAAGGATAAATGCGAGGTTGACGAAAAGGTGTCGACAGATTATGCACGCTCTCGGAAATTCAAAGAGAAATTGAAGTCTCATTCAGAAGAGAATGCTGTGAACATGAACAAGACAGCCTGCTCCCTGCTGGAGGTCGTCGAAGAAAAAGGTACGACTTAGTTAAAGTACCATCGTCACTGCAGCAATCCCTATCCGATCCTAACTCTTGTAGAATTCCCTCGAGTCTATCAAAAGGTATACTAGCTGTTGTCAGCGAATTCACCCGCTAGAAGTCGATAATCCTCCCAAGGGAACATAAAATTGGGATTTAAATAGTCCTTTGTGGGTTATAAACTACATGTGTACCATATTTCATCCAAATTCGTTCAGAGGTTTTTGCGTGAAAGAGTAACAAACATCCATCCATCCAAACAAACTTTCACGTTTATAATTTTAATAGGAAGTAGGATAATTTAAATTCTAGTTGCTACTGATAACTTCGGGATAGAAGAAAAACAGTTAGCACGACTCGGAAAAATAACGTACTTATCAGACACGGAGGTGGTGTGACGATCTCATCATGTTCGCGGGGCAAATTGCCCAAAATAGAGAGGTTGAGAAGGAAAAGGGAGGCCTAGCAGTGGGACACAAACACTCTTTCATTATGTGCCCATGTATCAAAGAATTACCGTGGCCTATGTGTCACGCGCACTGCGATCATTTGTCTAATATTGTTACAGATTTGATAAAAAGAGCGTTTGAAGTTAAGTTTCCTCAAACTGGGTGCTCTTTGGGCTCCTTCAAAGAAGAGGATAGAATTCAACAAAAGATGAAAGCACATCGTAAGTTGTAAACTTTTAATTTTTAATAATATTCTTTGACGGCCATCGACTAGAGCGTTCGCTATAAAGATCGTGGGAATGTTAGGAGCGATGTTTGGCTCTATTCTTGGCTATGTTCAGTCGGACAAAATCAAAAATGGCGTATGCTCTTTATTTTGTAACATGTGAATGCTCAAGGCTATCAGCACATTAATTATGATAATAAAGCACTATTGAAGTTCCAATTGTTCCAACGCACTAAATACCTAGTAAGGGTTTCAAACTGTTCGCTTCCTCTTTAGTGCTGATCGCATTCAATAATTCTAAATACTACTATCAATCCCCTCAACTTCCCAGGTGTTCCTAAGAAAACACAATCTTCAATGTCAGCAAAACTATTGTGTACGGAATTGGAGCAATGGGACAGCGAGCATCCTGAGTAAGATATTTCGCCCCGTCATTTTGTTGCCAGATTTTTTTTAGATAGCATTTTACTTGTCTAATATAATAACATTGGCCATTCCACCATTCCGTCAGCCGTGTTGCCATATGTAATAACATGCAATTTAAGAGACATTTTATAATCTTAGCATGCAATGATAATTTCCCTAGGTTCATGGATCCACCAGGTCACATTTCCAGGTCACTCCAGCACTGCATCATACAGAAACAAGTCTAAGAGTTTTAAGAACGACCAATTATTTATATGATGTTATGAATGTAGAACTACTACTTGTATGTTATTTAATTTTAACTTGTACGTGTTTTAAGTTTTACCTTAGTTTTTATGTTAAACTAATTGTTTAAAATAAATATTATGATTAAGATATACAAAGTATTTTTATTGACTACGGGTACGGATTCAGTATCAATCCATATATTAGGATTGATACCTAGTGTTTAACTGTAAATTAATAAACTCGGTTTGTAGTCCAATCAACGAGGCTTATGTGATCCGAAAAATTCCTCCGGCGCTGAAAGTTGGAATATGATGAAAGAAGGTGATACAGATTACAGATGCAATAATCCAACTTTTTTTTCCAGAAGTAATGTATTATTATAGATCAACATCCTCGTTGATCGGACTAATGCTTGGAAGTTTGACTACATTGCGGTATTTGTTTGATCAACTGAATTCATTGTCCATTGATAGTCCGCAATGTAGTCAAATTAGCATGCAATTCGCATGCAAAATCCTCGCAGCGCTTATATGGGCCTTTACTTGATTTTTGGGAAGAAAATTTATGATAAATAAAGCGCTTTGGTGGTGATGCAGGACTCTGCTGCCGCGCTTGAAGCTTGCAATGTGCGTTGTCACACTTCGAATACAACTGAAAAGAGTACACAGTACAATTTAGAATAATATTAATCAATGTAATTTTTTTTTTTCGGTATTATTACTCGATGTAGGTAGGTCTCTACTAATCGAGTAAAATTTCTGTTAAAATGGCAATATTTGTGTGCCTATAGACCCCGCCAGATAAGTCTGGAATAAAGGTCATTGATCCTAATAGTGCATCGTTCGAATTTCATAATACCATCGTTAATCTATATCTATCTATACTTATAATAAATCTGTAGAAGGGTCAATTCTGTTCATTGAAAATATTGAAAAAATAAATAGCGGGGGGTGTTGCTCGATCGATACCAAACCCAAATATGTGAGTAAAAAATTTTTTGTCTGTCTGTCTGTCTGTATATGCAGGCATCACGTGAAAACTAACGGTTCGATTTCGATGAAACTTGGTATAATTATACCTTATTATCCTGGGGATAAAATAGGATGCTTTTTATCCTGGAAAAATAACTTTTTTTTTTTCTGGAAAAATACCTGGAAAAAAAAATCTTATTTTTCAATTACTACAGAACGCGAGCTCAACAGCAGTAGCTCAATAGAGGTATCTCCTTAATTATTATAGGCTTAGCCGTATATTTATAAGATGTCATTGTCAGAGTTACTCAGAATGGAGAAATAAACCATCCACGCGAAGACCGACATCCGCGCGGACGGAGTCGCGGGCGGAAGCTAGTTTCAAAATAAAGTTTAAGGTCAAGGTCGCCTTTTACAACGATACGTTTGTTTTGATTGTGTTACGATACTTTGTTTACATATTTTCTGATTGTTTTGAAATATTGGAATACATTGGTACACGGGGGTCAACGAATTTTATTCCAGACTAAAGGATGATTCGCGCTACACCAGCCCGGTGTAGCGAATCATCCTTTATCTGGCGGACACTATAGCTCAATTATCTCATCACGGTTGGCGCAGTGACTCAGCGATCGACTGTTGCGCAGCGTGTCGCGGGTTTAATTCCCGCACGCAACAAATATTCGTATAGTCTGCAAGTAGTTGTTCCGGGTCTGGTTGTTTGTGTATGTGAGTTTCTATCTTTGTAAACGCATCCACGACACAGGAGAAAATGCTAGTAGCGGGGCAAAGTAGTCCAGTATTATATATAGACCGACTGCCAATCTGACCTCAACTCAATTAGTACGGGGTAGTAGCAAAGGTTATGACGCACCATACCGGCATCGCAGCGACACAGGTCCACCCAGCAATTGTCATTCAAAGAGCATTACGTCGTATCGTATAATATGTTTCATAATGTGAATATGATGATGATAGCCAGCAGCGCGCGGATGCCGTACGGCCCGTACTAGACCATGACCTTAATACGATGGGCCTAACTGTTTGTCAGATTTTCAGGTCACTGAAAACAACATTCACCTATTAATACCGTCGGTTTCGATCGAAATCAAAACACATTTTTTTTTTTAATAATATTTAATCATATAGAATAACTATAATAAAAGCTAACTAAGACAAATAATGTCACGATAAGTTGTATTTTAACATAACTTATATTAAAATACCTTTAAAATTAAACCTCGAATACTTATATTATCTGTATACGACTTAAACTGGGCAGTTTAAACATTAAATAATGTTAAATTAAGTTATTGTGATGTTCAAAGACTTGCCGCTGTATGATGCAGTGCTGGATTCCCGGGGGGTGACCTGGTGGATCCATGGACCTGAGGAATTCAACGGTTTTAAGAACTGCACTTATATCGGCGCTAGCCTGATTCAAATTCAAACAAACGGAAAAAAAGACCAAATCGGCCTAGGCCCCTTAAGTTATGCCATGAGTGATCGATGTACATACACGTACATTAAAAAAAAACGACGGGTTGCACTCTGGGAGTGCCGACAGAAGTGAAAACTTCAATAGTAATAAACACACACGAACATTCGCACAAGCGCCCTGCGCCGTCTTACGAATTTTCGATCAGGTCACGTGTCCTGACGCGAGTTTAACATTTTTTACCCATTCCAAAAAAAGTGCACAACGCCGCTAAAGAAGTTTTCACTTCAAAAATAATGACACAGAATTAACAATATTGTAATATAGTTGTGTAACAATTTTGGTGTACACTACAGTATATCGATCTATCTAAAAAATAAAATGCAAGGAAATTGAGAAATTCTTTTTCAATAAATCGGTTCAAACATCTTGTGCTTGTCATCTTTTGACACTAAAATGAAGGCCCATAAATATGCTATAGAAGGTACAAAATAATATCTTACTTAGGATGATTTTCGTCCCATTGTTCTAATGTCTTACACAATTGTTTCAAAGGTGAGAGAGTAGGCTTTTCCTTTACCCAAGAACTACCTGAAAAATTTAAAGAAATATTGTGTGACTTATACGTTTAGCAACACATTTAAGCCGTAAGTTTTTTTATTTATATGTATACAACATTATTTTTGTTTAAGCTAAAACCCGATACACCTGTTTAGTATTTTTGTGTAAAGAATTTATGTACAAAGGAGATCAACGAAAAAAAGTGGTACCTAAACCACCTAGTGCTACTCATTTGGACCGATACTAAAAATAATGTTGTATATAATTATGGTGGACCCATGCATACGCTGCCTACACTTACGCTGTGGCTGCTTGCGTCTATTTTAATATTGCATTGCGTTAGTCGCGATGTACTCGTATAAGGCATAATCACGCGACTGTAATCGCTAAATAAAGTCGCAGTGTGCGACCTTAGCCGGCAGCTCAGTAATGTATGCCTTCATAAAACGATTTTTAACACTCGGCGCTGCGATGAGGGTTGAAAATTCAACGTAGTAACGTAGAAGTGCAAAAGTGCAATAATATGTTAAAAATTACGATTTGCTTTCTTCTTTTGTTGATTTCTATCCTCTTCCTTGAACGAAACCAGAGAGCACCCAGTTTGAGGAAACTTAACTTCAAACGCCCCTTTTATCATGTCTATAACAATAGAGACAGGTGATCGTAGTGTCACATAACAACAGGGAAAGTTCGAACGCTATGGGTCAATACACACTACAACATGACTCGAGAGCGATTCAAAATCTAACTATTACCGTCACGTCACGTCGCGTCAACTGTCGGTGTGCACTGACCCTAAGTAGCTCAGCTGTCCGCTTCCGACATCTAGTAAGGATCAATTTAACCAGCTGCGCCCCTCCGCTCCGTGCCTGTCTGCACGAGATTAAACGTACCTCCTTTAATTTCAGCATAGACTGCAACTTTGCGCTTTGCTTGCACATCCATGCATTTGCACAGATATTATTCGATGTTCATATTCATTCGATGGCCACATTTTGTTCGGAGGTTCCTACAAAGGTTCCGCCCATAATTTCCTAGAATGTCTCTGGGAAATGCGATGAGGACTAAAATGCAGAACAGTGTAACTGTACTTCAGGTAGGCTAGTACTAGCCTGACATAACTAGGTGCGGTTTGTAGCAGTTACCTATTAAACTAAGTTAACTGTTAAACTAAGTTGTACTTTTTACATAAAAGAGATAGCGGTATTTATCATGTGGATAAAAGATGGTCATAATTTAAAATCTTACCTTTTTCTTCGATGACCTCTAGCATGGAGCAGGTGGTCATGTCCATGAGATTCTTGTTTGACAGGTCGTGGACTTTTTTTTCAGGCATTTTATGGACTGCCGGTTTTGACGTCTTCTTGCATTTTTTCTGGATTATTTATTGAAAAAGCCCCCATTTAGACATGCATGGATAATTACTAATCTACACTTATGGCCGCCCGAGACGTACGACCCATTGGGTTCGCAGCATTGTTTTTGAGTGCTATGATTTTTTACCTCATTTTGGTAAACTACTGGATCGATTTTAATCACATAGGCTATATATTTTTTTCTACGACCCGCCCCGGCTTCGCACGGGTGCAATGCTGATACTAAATACACTACAGAAAAACTGTGAACGTTGTTTATAAAAACATAGCGGCCCGCTCTGGCTTCGCACGGGTATAAAATATATAGCCTATGTGATTAAAATCGATCCAGTAGTTTTGATTTATTCATTACTGCCCGTGGCCCGCACGCGTTAAATTTGGAGTAAAACAATCCCCCTTTCCCTATACCATGAAGATTTCCTGCTATCTTTGGAATATCTAAATTCATACACTACATTTTTACTTATTTACTTTTTACATTTTTAACTATTTATTTTATTTTTACAGCATATTACAGAATGTCTTTATAAACAACGTTCACAGCTTTCTTGTCGCCGTACCGCCGCAAACGCTACGTCCCGCAATTTTTAAATCTGTAATATCGTCGAAAATATTCACTTAAATCATACGGTGTAAAGGGCCATATAGATCTATATTAAATGAACAATGTATTCAAGGTATTTAATTGGTTAAGGATTAATGATGTATTGGTTAAAATCGCTTCGAAAATTAGCCATTATTTGTCGTAAAAAGTAAATGACAAAAAAAAGTTATTGTGGGTTATCCTTATGAGATAGACATATACCATCACGGACTTTTCTGTAGATCTTTTCAATGTGTACAATACTTAGTACATTATTTTGATAAAACTCGTAGGGTTCAGCCTGCGTTTGCAATATAAGCGGAAAAAATGTAATTATTTACGACATCACATTAGAAACCTCAAAAACAGCAGTACTTCTCCACTATTTAATGGATGTTATTATACATATAAACCTTCCTCTTGAACCACTCTATCTATTAAAAAAACCGCATCAAAATCCGTTGCGTAGTTTCGAAGGTTTAAGCATACAAATGTACATAGGGACAGAGAAAGCGACTTTGTTTTATACTATGTAGTGATGTATGGAATTGTTTGAATCCAGTCACATAGAAAAGCGAAAGCGATCCCAGAGCGTAACAGAACTATCGGACTGACGTCTCGTATCGGTTCGGTTTCGCTTCGGACTCGCCTGTCTGTTTGACAAAGGCATTAGAGGGTCAAAGCCTGCCGGGGTCGCGGAAATTACGAATTACCGTGACCCCGGTACGTAAAGGGCTATTAAGGACACCGTAGATTTTAGTCAGTACGAGACTGACAGTCCCTCCCGCTCTTCCCTAGGTGGGAGGACTGATTTGATAATTTTTCAAAAAAAAGTTACTCAATATGCATAGTGCTTGCCCTTATTAACTGATTAGATACATTCATTTAAAAACAGGCCAATTTTTGTTGACATGTAAGACTTAAACTCAGTTAAACGTACCGGTTGCACCTTCAAATTCTGAATCTGCGGCGAGTTTTCGATGAAGTTCCAAAAGTCACAGACCTTCTTCTGTATGATTTCGTTATCTATCTCTTGATCAGGAGTGAAGTCGAGCACGAGATGCTGTTCGAACTCCTGTTCTCCACATTCCCCTTCATCGAAGTCACTGAACTCTACAGTAGGGTCTAACTTTTCAAAGATTCTATTTGAAGACATTATAATACTTGTTCTTATCGACTTGTCAGGTTCTCCAATATCTATAGGCAACTGCAATTAGATAAAAAATACTCATAACTGGCAACGAAGTTAACTAGTGTCCGTATTTTTATAGTAATTTGTGTTGAGTTCCAGTGAGGAGATGAAAGGGTTCAACAATAATATAACGCTCGAGACGTTTTTATTTTGGAGTCGCAAAATCATCAAATTGGTCCTCCTCCTCTGGGTGGAGCGAAAAGAGTCAGGCAGTTTTACTGAATAAAAAACCTCCAGTTGCGTTTTGCGTTCCAGATACACGTCCACATGTCCTTTAAAGACAACCTTGAGACGCCGGCAAGCGTTAGGACCTTGCAGCAAACTGACAGCGTTCCATATCAGTTTGCTGTCCGTCGTTTCGGGCCTAGTCCTGGGCTGGACGGCGAGCATTACTTGCTGGCCGCCAACCCACGCTTACGGCGGCGGCCTAAAATCCTTATGAACAAATTTCTCGTTTCTGAATAACTTGAAATTCAACGACTTTGTGTAGCGTTTTAGGGCTCCAAATAAACACCATTTCGGGCTGTTTTTCCGTCGATCATCATGCTTCATCTCCACACTTCTAGAAGTCAACAAAAAAGCCTACTGATGACTTTTCACGGCGCGTGACACTAGTTGAGCCGAGAACACGCGCGCCTATGCCGCAACGAGTTGAATAGTAGCGCAATTCCACTTTTACGGATCAGACACGACAGCCTGAGTCGCGCCCAGGTTTGCAAACAGGCCTCGCGGCGCGTCGGGCGTTGCAGCTTCGGCAGGCTGCGCGGTGCCAACTGTTCTTCAATTGTTGTCGCTTACATTACACGGCGCCGTGTGAAGTCAGCATTATACAAATCCGACTACGGTAAACTTTTGCCCACCTTTTATCTTATTGCTTGCAGCTTTAATTATTATCTGATGGCTCTTACTGACGTTGAGTCTATGAAAACTATTCGGATATCTCAGGTTTTTTTGTATCTGTCAAAATTGACCTACTGGCCGGGCCTTTTGTCAGTGCCAGTATTTTCAAATATGTATAAAGGTTAGGCTACGCATTAACCTCTTTTATATCAATGTACGCTGATATTATAAACAGGTATAAAAAAATGTAAACTAAAACTGAAATAAAATTATTAAAAAAAAGGAAAAAACAGAAAAAGGCACAGACACTCAGGCGACAAAGTACTCCTCCGCATCGCTGTCATCTGGAAACGTGCCCAGAAGACTGGCGGCATTGCCTCGTTGAATGGCAATGCTTATCTTTGACCAAAGAAAGAACCAGCCCTCTGGTCACGCGAAGTGTCGACCAGTCGCCGAGAAATTTCCTTAAAAAATATTTAAAAATAAATAAATTTCATCAAAACAGCATGCATTGCTGGCTATACAAAAGCCTTTAAATCCTGCCGAGTACAAAACCGCTCATGTACGCAAAATCAATAAGAATCTTGACTCGACATGCATGCGACGTGGTGTGTACGACTACTTAAATTTTGATAACATCCAAACAACCGCAAATACTTTAAAGCATATCCGACTCTAACACGGTACTGTTAGCTTCATTTTACCTTACATTTGCTGTCGAATATAGGTCAGCTTTGAATAGGTCTTTAGTGAACGGCATGGGTTAATGGTGTTTAAAATATGCACGGCCCATCTCGGCGGCTGCACTTAGAACTTGAAATACTGGATACGGATCGTTAATAGTTATTTATGCAACTGTTGTATAATCAGGGGTATTAAAACACGAATGTGGGTTTATCACACGAGGCGTAGCCGAGTGTGATAATAGTATCACATGAGTGTTTTAATACCTAATTATAACGGTTGCATACAAGACTTTATCTACAATCATGCTGTGAATCCTCTATAAAAGATTCTCATAACATACCATATTCGCATACCATATTCGAGTGAAAAAATGGCGGGATATAACACGATAAGACGAGTTGTTCTTTTTTCAAAATTTTAGCGATCTGGTGGTGAAAATGTCATTGCATGAGAATGTTCTTTTTTTGAAATTCATTATAACACGCGTTTGGATGATATAATGATCATTATATCATTGAGTGTTTTAATGTTGGCAATAAGCTAATTGTTATAGGTTCTTTTATAGAGGATTAATAGCATGATAGTAGATAAAGATATTTTTATTTTCAAAATTCCCAAAAGGACCATTATTAACATTTCCTATGGCATCAAACTGAACAGGGGCATGGGAGAGGTAATTTCCTATTTTTTTTTCACCTCTGAAATATACGGTTCTTTATTTTAGGGTTCAAAAGTTATGACCACTTTTCACGTTCAGATACGCAGAAATGCTAGAGATTGCAATTCAATTCTTACTTTAAAAGTTATTGGTATATCTGAATGATTAATACCTGTAATAATTCTCAATGACTTGGGTAAGTTTTTATAATACTTTGTCAAATTTCGCTATTTAACTTTTTCCCGGGAAAATCGATTGAAAAATGGAGTAATTTTGTTTTGTTTACACAATAAAAAAATAAGATTAGATTTTTTAGCCTCTGTTCAGTTTGATCCTTACTTCCCGGGACAATAGCAGGATAATTATATTTAATAGCTTACGAGTATTTTTTTCTAATCACCCTTCTATTCAGTAGTCCTAGCAAAACTGTTCGCGTTTTTAAACCGTAAACTGGAACTTTAAGGCTAATTTGATGGTAAAATAGTTCCTCGTTCGTACACTGGAGGCACTTTTTCAATTTTCCATACAATAAACGCAGTAAATACGAGTACTTCATGTACTTTGTAAATAAAATACAGAAAAAGATTTCTGTATTTTATTATATCCTTGTCACAAGAGTGATAAGACCTCGGATCTTTATTTAATTTATTTTTGTTGTCACCCCAATCAGTGAGGACCATACAGAATACAACCTAGCCTGTACTGTCCCACCGCTGGGCAAAGGCCTCCCTCCATTCCTTCTAACGTTCACGACTAAACAAGCCTATAATGTTATTAAAGAAGAAGATGTAGTTTTTAAAGAAGAAAGAAGAATGTTCCTGTTTTTGGGACATTTGTTACATGTTTGAAAGAAGATGGGCTTTTTTTTTTTTTTTTTTTTAAGGGTGGCAAAATCGTCAAATGAGTCCTCCCGCCCTGGGTGGGGCGGGAGGGACTGTCAGACTCTTACTGACTAAAATCCACCCGTGTTTCTTCGGATGCCCTTTACGTTCCGGGGCCGCGGTAACCTGGATTAAGAAAAAATCCGCGACCCCAGCAGGCATTTGGCCCCGTAAGGGGCCCCGTCGGTGACCCGTGAAACACGACGCGCCACCGACCTGGGCTTGGTCCTTGGTCGGACGGCGGGCTTACCCATTACTCGCCGTCCGCAAGCCCGCTCCGCCGCTGTGCCCTCTGCTATTCAGAGGGACACGCGTTGGAGCATCCACCCGACAGGCTATTCGCATACGGGCAAAGAGACCCCTCAGGCACACAGTGCCTAAGGAAGTGTTTTGCCCGTATCCCAGGGTGCACCGGCCCGAAAAACTGGTCTTCCCCCCGGACGTATCCGAGAGGGAACTCCAGTCCACGGGCGCACGTGGAGGTTTCCTGTCTTAGCACCCCAAGAAGATGGGCTGTAATAAATTTAATTAATCGAAGGCGTACGTGTCACATGAGGGTGTCTTCGAATTTTTGGTTGTAGGACCCGCTTGTTTTATCACGATGTTCTCTCTCATCGTTTTAAAAGTAGTGTGATGATGAAATATATTACAGAAAGTAAAGCATTTGAATCCACGACCTACAACTGATTAATAGGGGCTATTACTGCTCAGATAATTTTATGAAAAATAAACTCTTATCCAAGTACTGCAAGTCTAAGGATGCCCTAGTCAATAGAGACAGTGATGCAATGGTCGAGGGTCTTGATTACTGAGAAACTGGGGCACCTATACACTGTACGTTCATCTCTTCTTTGTGTATCGTTTAAGTCCTGGAAGATGATTTGTAGGATTGTCGGGGAAGGAGGCCATCTATTCATCATCAGCCTATAATCACTGCTGGGACACAGGCCTTCTGTCTACGAGAGAGAGTGGGCCATAATCAACCACGCGAGCCCAGTGCGGCTTGGTAGATGTCATGATGTCAACTGTCATAGAATTTTCGGTTTCAGGACATGCCGATTTTCTCACGATGTTTTGCTTTAACGTTTTGAGCAGTGGTCATGATATAAATTACACAAAGTAATGTGCCTGGCTGGGTTCGAACTCACGACTTACAACTCGTAAGTTGGGGTCGATACCACATGACCACCACTGCTCTCACCTGGGTCATCTATATGTTTTTTTTTTTATCGTGGTAAAATCATCAAATGAGTCCTCCCACCTAGGGCAGGGCGGGAGGGACTGTCAGACTTGTACTGACTAAAATCCACGGTTTCCTTCAATAGCCCTTTAAGTACCGGGGTCACGGTAATCCCTTGGTCCCGCGACCGTCATCTATATGATATTACAATATTATAATATGTAAATGTTTAAATATCTTTGTAACGAATGATTCAATTTAAAAGAAGTCGGTTAAAAATCTATCACAAAGCTTCATTATTCCTACGTGCTTTAAATTATTCTCTTCTTTCTTTCTTTCTAAGAGCGAGCGTCAATATGTTGTGAAAACTTTACATGCCCAAAACTTTACATGAACGGAGTCGCAGGCAGAAGCTAGTTTCCAATATAGGTGTGATTTGTGATGGAGAGGGGTAATAGCCGCACGGGTCTCTCGACAAGGTTCGGCCGCGTTAGCCCAGGTTGGTTTATGGATGGGTGACATACTCATGTTTCGCCACTTATGTTTTTTTAAGTACTAGAAAGTAAAAGAGTATTAAATTCACCGAAGCTTCAGGACTTGAGGACTTCAGGATTTGGTCCCAAATGTTCCAAAAATGTACAATTAAAAATAAGATCTATGTTTTTATTTCAAGGTCGTAATTCCATATTCACGGTTTTGTCTGCGGTTATGAAAAGTTCTTTTTGCGCGCTCAATCTCTCTTGATGGATACTCGCGTAAAGATGTCTGGCTAATATACTGTGAAATATTTGCAAAATGTCTGTTATATAAAACATTACGTTTTTGGTTGAAATATTTGGCTGAGTATGTCATTTTTTTAGGCTACACAATAATAATAATAAGCTCATAAGTTTGTACTTAGACAACTTAAACGGGTCGCGGGCCTGTCTCATCAGCTAACCGAGACCCGGGAACGTAAAGGGCTATTGAAGGACACCGTGGACTTTAGTCAGTACAGGTCTGACAGTCCCTCCCGTCCCGCCCTGGGTGGAAGAACTCATTTGATGACTTTACCAAGATAGAAAAAAGGGTGTCATACTTATAAGTTACCCTTATGTCTACTATACTAAAATGGCGATGGAAACGCTGAAAAGAAACTCATTAATTTTCTTATTAATTTTTATTCGACACGGGGACTCTTTTGAGCATTACTGGAACCTCTCATCAATGCCCATGGGTGGAGTTTC
This sequence comes from Agrotis puta, assembly GCA_943136025.2. Lineage (NCBI taxonomy): Eukaryota > Metazoa > Arthropoda > Insecta > Lepidoptera > Noctuidae > Agrotis > Agrotis puta. Next base: position 18,510,333 of record OW964175.2, on the reverse strand, counting down.
AAACTGTATTGTGTCAGGAGACTTCTCACAGACGAACATAAATCTTTCATTACCGCTGATGTCATCTAAGGTGCCGGCTCTGAGAAGATTCGCACGATCTTGAATACCTTTATAATTGTCAGGCTGGCCGGGATTCCAATCGTGGAATACGTCTTCAATTCTATCGCCTGTATATAAGCATAATTATAATAAGTATCTATTTATTTATGATAATAGAAGAAACTACAGCAGCACACAATGTTTTATATTTTATAAAATAAAGAAGTTGTCAGCTGAGTGGTATCTTCTGATATACAGGCCTCGCCTGGTTCAGAAGATAAAGTCAATATCCTATAATAACCCTTCTTTGCCACTACGAACGCATTACAACTGTACAAAGCCTGTTTATAGGACCCGTCTATTGTATGTCGGTACCAAAATTCATCAAAATCGGTTCTGCCGTTTCGACACGAAAACGGAACATTCGTACGTACAAAAAACCCACACACTTTAGCATTTATAATGCTTGTAAGAAGTTGAATTATTACTGTGCGCATTATGAAGAATGTTTGAAAGCGCTAAATACGAATTGGTGGAATGTCAACTAGGTATGGATGGTAATTTGCAGTCTATAATGTTAGATAGTAAAAACGAGTTAGGTTGGTGGGCTCATGGAGTTCTTCGGCATTCTCGCTTCTCTATTATAGTGCACGAAACTTGAAGAGAAGAGGAAGCCCAAGAGAAATGGTATATGAACTGTTTAGAAAGAAGTTTAGAAATAGAGAAATATGGACGGAGAAGTGCTGCGCGTAAACCTAATAAACTGTGATGAGAACAGTAAAATTCTGTATATCATTAAATACCGTTAATAGTAATCCAGGTGCGGTCATCGCCCCATGCTAGCAGGCCTATGTGGAACCGATCCCAGAGGTTAACTTCTCCGGTTGGAACCGGGAACATGGCCTTGACGACCCGTGCTTCTTCTTTGTCGTTTAAGACCACCAGGTGCCCCCCCTCGGCCACACATATCCTGTACGCGGTGGACCAAGTCTGTTTCTCATAATGTGCCTTGTAACAGCTGCCTGTAGATTGTTTGAAGTGATATTCTGAAATACAAAAGTTTTTCAAGAACTAGCTTTTCTTCACAACTTTGCGCGCCACCTTCTCCATTTCAGTTTTTTGAAAATAAGTTGCATAAGATTGTTTTCAAAATCTCTTCTGTTTCGGTACTAAATTGATGAGAATTGGTTTAACGGTTTAGGCGTGAAGGACACAATCAAACTTACTTGCACGTTTTTGTAGTATAAATATTAGTTTTTAAGTTTTTTATTGGTGATTCTGATATGTAGTTTAGTTTTAAGGCCAATTCAAACCTTAGCGGTATTCGTTGCCGTCATGGGTAGAGGTATACAACGCTCGAGTTTAGTCACGGTGAAAATTTGCGGTTTGCTGTGAACGGTAATATTACTGCATACCCACTCGGTTTTCTTTACTGCAGACGGTAGCGAATACCGTCTATTTTGGAATAGGCTTTACGCAGAACTTACTATCATCAAAGGTCCCACATTCATTCATAGTGAGATTGTCAAATTTCCTGTAACATATGTAGGGTCGTGGAACCATGCATGACGACGCATGCGTTAGATAGTTGTCATCGAGATTAGAGGACATAATGAGGCAGTCTCCGGTAGTGATTTTAATATTCTCTAGGCCCCATTTTATAGCCTGATTGGCTATGGGCACTCCTGGAACAGATATAACAGAAAAATTAAATAATAATAACAATACCATCTACTATTTTAGTAAATAAGAGTGATGTTGTGGTGATATATCGCAGAGAGCGTCGTGCAATGATTGTTGATATCACTATCCCTCATTACGAGAATCTTGTTAAAGCTGAAATCGAAAAAAAAAAATAAGTATCTTGATTTAGCACACGATTTTGTCGACATGTGAAACGTGGACTCAGCAATCATTGTACCCATCGATAGTCGTTACTGTCAATAAAAAATTGCCAAGAACCTCTACCAACACCTTAAGAGGCTCTCATTGCGCGACTGCCTTAAGGGCCTGATGCAGAAAGCAGTTCTCTTGGACACGGCGCGCATAGTCAGGAGGTTCCTCTTTCTGGAGCCCTTACCACCGTCAGCTTGGACCCTGTTCCAGTTGCTAGTGGGCCACTTTTTTTTTAAATTATGTTTTAAAATAAAATTAATGTTTAAAAAAATTAATGTTTAAAAAAATTAATGAAGAGATAATACCATCTTATTAATGTCAGAAGGCCTATTCTTATACAGATAACGCATAACCACTGATCATCATCACGCATGCCCGAGACAGATTGGCAATTTCACACTTAATTGTATTGGTCCAGGTTTTCTTACGATGTTTAAAGAGGGAACTCCATCGGGCTTTTCTCCATACAAACGTATTCCGCTGTTTTCATCGTGGATAGAGCCCCTTAGAGCTATGTTTTTTTATGAAAAGTCTATGCCTTACTACTACGTGCTCTTATCATTTCCTTTTTTCCAAAACATAATCAGTAAAGACAATATGACAACCCGAAAATCCAAAAAAAGGTAATTTTTTACCACCATGTTCAGACGCTTCTCAGAGAAGTTCAATAAGTTTTTAACATAAAAGAAAATAATGTATGCATAAATATACTTGTCCTCTAAATTTTGGTATCAGAAATAGAAGATATAGAATACGAAACGCCTTCTGGTGAATGATTTTTTAGGTAAAATCAGCCTGAGCTGCAGTTGTCACTTTCGCACACAACCCGCTTGGGTAAGCGTAGTACATGTAACAATATCCGAACACAAACACGTTTATAATAATAGTAGAATACTTAATCCTTTTCATATTATGAACATGAAAGTAATAGTGGACAGATCAACAAGCTGAAACAAATTCACAAAATTCTTGTTTACCTTCAACAGAAACGAAGTCACCCTTAGAGAACAAGTCGTGGGTTCCCAGGAAGATGTAATTATCATACATCACACCGGACTGTATCATCACAGAGCGGAGAGCATTAGCTAGATGTTTGTCCAGAGGAGACGCCAACACCGCGCCTGGAACAAGACTCTTCTTTTAAACATTGCAACTTTTTTTTATTTACGTGGGTAAAATCATCAAATGAGTCCTCCCACCCAGGGCAGAGCGGGAGGGACTGTCAGACTAGTACTGACTAAAATCCACGGTGTCCTTGAATAGCCCTTTACGTACCGGGGTCACGGTAATTCGTGAGTCCCGCGACCAAAACGTTGCAACCTCAGATTATAGAATGTCTAGATCCCTAGTAGCCTACTGAGAATTGAAACCAAAATACGGTAAGTAGAAAAATTACCGCCGTCGTTCGATACCTACGTAAAACAAGTGAACATCTCCAAGGAAAATATCAAATACTAGCTTTTGCCAGCGACTTCGCCCGCGTGGAGTTTCTGTCAAGGAATATTTTTATATAATTTTTAGGAGAACATTTCCGTCATACATGATTTCTATGTAGCTTTAACCATTAAAGGCTGCACACGCGACGGAAGCTTAAAAAATGAAGTAACTTCTCCCGTTTTCCCAATATTTCCCTTCACTGCTCTGCTCCTATTGATCGTAGCGTAATGAAAAGTATACTATAACCTGCCCAGGAGTATGAAGAATAATTGTGGCAAATTTTGTTAAAATCCGTCGAGTAGTTTTTGTTTCTATAATGAACATAGAGACAGACAGACAGACAAAAATTTTACTGATTGCATTTTTGGCATCAGTAGCGATCCCTAATCACCCGTTGATAGTTATTTTTTTAATATATTTCATGTACAGAATTGGCCTCACTACAGATTTATTATAAGTATAGATGTGCGTGGCGCTCACTTACGCATTTATAAAAAGTGTCTTCAATAAAAACGTTACGTTTTGTTTCGAACACGGAATCTGGACATTTTATAATCTAAGGTTGCAGCTTTGCTCTGCTAGGAATTATTCCTGTATTGTGGTCTAATTTAAAAACATTTAAACTCGCATATTAAAACAGCAACACAGCCGGTAACAAATACCTATGGCCACACACTCTTCCTTGCGGGATTGCAACCCGCGACACGCAGTGCAAAGAATTCGAGAAAAAAAAAAAGTTTTTAAGCGAATATACAAAAATAAATCTACTCTTAGGAAAATATTTTTATGTATTTTTAACATATTGATTGATAACTAAATGGCCATTTAAGAAACAGTGGATTTGAGTGGGTACGAGTCAGACAGTTCCTTCCGTTCCACTCAGAACTCATTTGATGATTTTACAACGATATTATATCGAATGTAAACATAACAGACGTTGTACGAAACGGACACCCATGTAGTGGCTGACCTCTGGTAATTGCGGTCACTGCTATCTTAGAGGTACAAGCGATAACAACTGTGTTGTTTATTTACAAATTTAGGAAACAACTGTGGTAGGCAAACGAGTCGCGTTATCATTAAACGATTAAATGAAATATTTACCAATCAAAGTCAAAGTCTATTGTCTGTCATTTATTTCAATTAGGCCATAAAAGAGGCACTTTCAAACGTCGAATATTAACATTAAAGGAAATGGGACGGGATGGGATTGATTCTACACCCATTCGTAAGGGTAGGTTTGTACGAAGAAGAATGGGCAAGAAACACCATCCTTTAAAAAAAATACCTTTATCAAGAACTTAAAAGAAATAATCGTTATACGATATGATTGATGCGGCACGGTTGGCCCAGTGGTTGAGTGATCGACTGCTGTGCAATGTGTCGCGGGTGCGATTCCCGCACGGAACAAATATTTGTAAACCTTTTATTTATATTCAGATCTAAGTGTATAATACGTATGTGAGTTTCTATGTTTGTAAACGCATCCACGATACAGGAGAAATTCAGTTATTCGGTAACACATGCCACATCATAAACATAATGTATGTAGGAATCTAGATTCTACACAACTTCTGTTATAAACTTCGCGGTTGTTCTCACAAGCCTGGTATCAGAAGGAACAGAGCACCTTACCTTCATAGTGACACCGGAGGAAGGCTTCCTGCCAAGTGGCGGGGATCCTGTGCAGCTTGAGCCAGCCTCCCGCCTCTTCGTTATACGAGTATTCTGGCTCACATTGCACTATATCTGGATAACAAACATTGAGGAATATATTGAAGCTCAGTAGCCCGTAGTAAAATGATCTAGACTATCTTCTGTTTAAAAAAAAATGCCAAAGCCTTTTTTGCGGAAGGAACAATAGAACTGCAAGCCGAGCAGGATTCGAACCTGCATCTTACTAACTCGGATATCGCAGTCCTGCCCGACAAGGTTACCTTTCATTTTACTCATACACGATTTTCAGTGACGATTATAGTTTTTTTTTTGCATTCCCCAAAAAAGTTTGATTATAAAATATTTTTTTTTTCTTCGAAATAATATTTGTTTAAAACAGAAAAAAATATAATACTCTAAATACTAACTTTTTTAACTTACAAATATACAATATTAGTAACTATGTATCAAATATTTAATTAAAATACTTCGTTCGTCAGTGTCGCTTTAACTCAAACACGGCTGATTCATAATAGAAAAAAAAGTTGTCAAACGTCTATTAAAAACAGTTTGTATAAAATATCGTTAATACGATTGTTAAAAGAAAAAACTACATGCATTCATGGATACTAAGTCGGGCCACTAGAACCAAATATGTTTTAATCAGAGACTTACCAGCCAAGATGAACAAGTATGATAAACAAATGAGATAATGCGCCTTTATCATTTTGTGCGCTGTACTGTATCCTACCACTTCCAAATTAGTAATGACTTGTTCCGAGATTAACTGTATGTGTATGCAAGCACGTGTCTTTGCCATGAAGTTAGCAGACATTGTGTTTAAAGGCGCTGACTCACCGCGGCGCACGCGACACGCGGGGCTTTTTAGTTGCGTAGATTATCTGTTTGAACATGTGGGGTTTTCACGGCACGGCAGTACACTCAACACACGAACATTAACCCTGATGTCCTTTATAGAACAAGCCGTGTACCATTCTAATTCCAGATATTATGTTATTATTTGATTAAGTTGAATGTCTGTTTTTATTTTTATTTTATGTTCTGGCTAGGCTAGCTGTGTATTACTGTTTTTTTTTTTATCTAAATTCTTGATTTTTACTAATTTAAATTTGACATTTTATCCATATTTTTGATAGTAACTTTTATTGATTATTATTATATTATTAATCATGTATTCGACACAAATTTATTTTTGTTCAGAGTAAATAAATAATTATTATAATTAAATTATTACTAAACATAATATGGTCATGGTGCATAGCGTTGACGGGATCCCTACGTGTTTCCGAAAGTTGTTGGTTCGTATTTTATTATATATATCATCATCATCATCATCATCTCAGCCATAGGACGTCCACTGCTGAACATAGGCCTCCCCTTTAGATCTCCACATATACCGGTTGGAAGCGACCTGCATCCAGCGTCTTCCGGTGACCTTTATAAGGTCGTCTGTCCACCTGGTTGGTGGACGTCCTACGCTGCGCTTGCTAGTCCTTGGTCTCCACTCTAGTACTTTTCGACCCCATCGGCCATCTGCTCTGCGAGCAATATGGCCTGCCCATTGCCACTTCAGCTTGCTAATCCGGTGGGCTATGTCGGTGACTTTAGTTCGTCTACGGATCTCCTCATTTCGGATTCGATCACGTAGAGAAACACCGAGCATAGCTCTCTCCATAGCTCGTTGAGCGACTTTGAGCTTTGAGATGAGGCCGATAGTGAAAGACCACGTTTCGGTGCCGTACGTCATCACTGGTAACACACATTGGTCGAAGACTTTCGTCTTGAGGCACTGAGGTATGTCGGACGAAAAGACATTGCGTAGTTTCCCGAACGCTGCCCAACCGAGTTGGATTCGGCGGTTGACCTCTATCTCGAAGTTGGACCTACCTAATTGGACTACTTGTCCTAAGTAGATATATGAGTCAACAACTTCGAGTACCGAGTTTCCAACAGAGACTGGGGTGGGCACAACATTGGCATTTGACATAATTTTCGTCTTGTCCATGTTCATTTTCAAGCCCACCCGTTGTGAAACTCGGTCGAGGCCATCGAGCATCATGCTGAGTTCCTCCATCGACTTTGCCATGACTACGATGTCGTCGGCAAACCGAAGGTGAGTGATGTATTCGCCGTTGATGTTGATGCCAAGTCCTTGCCATTCCAGGAGCTTGAAGGCGTCTTCCATTGCGGCAGTAAACAGTTTCGGGGAGATAACGTCCCCCTGTCTTACGCCTCTTCTCAATGGAATCGCCTTCGTGCTATGCTCCTGTACTCGGACCGACATGGTGGCGTTATTATACAAACACTTCAATACCTCGATGTACCGATAGTCAATACGGCATCGCTGGAGTGACTCAAGCACAGCCCATGTTTCCACCGAATCGAAGGCTTTCTCATAGTCCACAAACGCTAAGCATAATGGCAAGTTATACTCTTCGGTCTTCTGTATAACTTGCCGCAGCGTATGGATGTGGTCTATGGTACTATAGCCTTTTCGGAAACCGGCTTGTTCGGGAGGCTGGAAGTCATCAAGTCTGTGTTCGAGACGGTTCGTGATAACCCTTGAAAACAGCTTATAAACATGACTCAGAAGCGTGATGGGTCTGTAGTTCTTCAATAGGCTGTTATCACCTTTTTTGAAGAACAGCACCACCTCACCCCTGCTCCACGTTTCAGGCGTTTTGCCCTCGGACAGGACGGAATTAAAGAGTTTCTGGAGGACTTTAAGTACCGGTGTTCCACCCGCTCTCAGAAGCTCTGACGTGATTCCGTCCTCGCCCGGCGCCTTGTTGTTCTTAAGCTGCTTCAGGGCCATCCTAATCTCGTACAGACTGATGTCCGGGATATCTTCGGTATAATGTCGGGACAGCTTGGCTCTTGGATCTCCTACCAAGCTGTCAACGGGCTTTGCGACCGAAGTGTATAACTGTCCATAGAACCTCTCGATCTCGCCTAAAACCTCTGCTTTGGTCGACGCTATGCTGCCATCCTCCCGTTTCAGCTTTGTCATCTGGCTTTGCCCAATAGACTTGTCCTTTGCGAACACTTTGGAGCCTTGGTTTCGCTGTATGGTCTCTTTAACACGATTCGTATTAAAGAGACGCAGGTCGTGTCGCAAGGACTTAGATATACGTCTATTGAGCTGCCTATATGACTTCGCGTCATCGGAAGACTGCAACTGTAGCAAACGTCGTTCAGCCATGAGGTTTAAGGTTTGCTCGGTCAATTTCTGAGGTTTATCTTTACGGCAGGGTCTAAAAAACTTAGACCCTACCGTGCGGACAGTTTCCACTAGCCCGTCGTTGATCTCGTCCACTGAAACTAAGTTCTCAAGGCAAGCAAAGCGATTTAAGAGCTCGAGTTGAAAGCTTTCGGGGTTTTGAATGTGGGATCGAGTAGGTCGGAGCGTAGACTTCATCAAGCTGGACCTTTCAAGTTTAACATTGATATTCAGTGAGCCTCTTACGATTCGGTGATCGCTACCGGTTTTTACCCTGTTGATCACAGAGACATCACTGAATATCCGTTTCTTGTCGGTCATGAAGAAGTCTATCTCGTTTCTCGTGAAACCATCGGGGCTCAACCAGGTCCATTTCCTGTGAGGCGGCTTCTGGAAGAAAGAGTTCATCATGAAGAGTTCCTCTTTCTCCAGAAAGTCGGCCAGCCTCTGCCCCCTAGGGTTCCGTTGCCCATATCCAAATTGCCCCACTCTCAACTCATCACCGCTTTTCTTGCCCAACTTTGCGTTAAAGTCCCCCATAACAACAGTAAAGTGGGTTTTGGAACTATGTATGGCCCTACTTACGTCCTCATACATAGTCTCCACTTCATCATCGGAGTGTGACGAGGTCGGTGCGTATACCTGAATGACCTTCAGCGAATATCTTTTGGATATTCTGAGTATTAGGTATACCACCCTGCTCGACACACTGTCGATGGTTATTATGTTGTTTACGAGGGACTTGTGAACGAGAAACCCGACACCACCTTGGGACTGTTGGTCGCCCTCCCGGTAGTAGAGCAAATTACCAGACTTCAGGGTTACGGTGTCCTCCCCCTCTCTACGGACTTCGCATAACCCTATAATGTCCCAGTGTAATTTGCTCAGCTCCTCTTCCAGCTCGCAGATCTTTTCGTCAGTCCTCATTGTGCGTATGTTGTGTGTTACCAGGGCCAGTCGTCGTCGGGGTGGGTAGCCGGATCTCTTCCGGAGATTCTTCGCACCCCCTGCTCCGCCGTTACCTTGACTGCTACCCGCGCCAGGGATAGCGGAGCTGCCGGGGACTGGGGGCCTGGTTTCTGTGCTTATCATTAGGGGGTATAATGCCTTTAATCGCCACGCTTGGCAGGCGGGTTGGCGATCGCAGTGAGGATGTGCAGTACACGGAGGACGCTGCTGCCCGACCTCCGGTTTGTCCCTTAGTCGCCTCTTACGACACCCACGGGATGATTTGGGGGAACGCAATTCTAAGCCGGCGCCCCACGGCTCTCGGCCCTATTATATATATAGGTATATATAATTTTGTTGCGTAAAACTCTACAGCGATTGCTCATTTGTTTGGTAGTTTACGATGATATGTTGGTTCGAAACGCTAACATTTAATTAAAAACGCACTCACGATATATTGGAGAATCACTAGGATTATCCAATGTATCTTGATTGCTTTTATTTTTACAAACGCAGTAACTCACATACACAAATATCCAGATCCGGACTACAATGTTCTATAGATATATTAAACAGGAGCAATTCCAATTGTGGAAAATAAGCATTTTCTGGGGTTTCTCGAGTTTCATTCTCTCGGCGCTTTTCTGGTTGTGCCTTCATGGGTTACAGTGGTTTGGGGACAGTGAGGCCGGCTTTTCCCAATAAGAAGTCTCTAAACGATTACTACCTCACCGAAATTATTGTATTTGACATTCAACTTAGATTTTTGATATCAGATGATCCAATCAACTCTGGTCAGTACACATCTCTGTATCGTATTTTGTAACTGTAATGCACATTGTTATGTGTGATCACCGATCACCGTTTGGCGTGAACTTGATGCATATTTTAAACCAGCCAAACAAATAAATTTACAAGGCACAATGTAGCTCGATTTATTAAGTTTTATATTAGGATCTTTTAGAAAGCTGCATGTAAAGTGAACCTAAAAGACTGGGTGGTCACGTTTAAGTCTGGCAGTACCTTCTAATCAACCCAGAGCAGCGGGACAGCACAGGCTATTGAAAAAAAAGAAAACAAGTATCTATTCCAGTATAATGTTTTTATTAAATATTCATTAATACTTAAATAGCTATAATCGTATGGCGAGAAGACAAGGAACTTCAATTCACTAGAAGCTGGGGTTCTTCAAAAGCACTGCAGTGCTTCTAAAGCACCATGCTGTAAGTGTGACGGAGGCGCTTCTCCAAAACGTTTCGATTTGGGAGATTTCTCGCAGACAAACATAAGTCTTACTCCGTCCACACTGACGTCATCCAGCTTGCCGTCCCAAAGAATAGCAGCTCTATTCTGGATGCCCTCATAATTGTCAGGCTGTCCAGGGCTCCATTTGTTATAAACATCAGCGATTGCTTCACCTGAAATGGAGAAACACCTTTATTGGGTTCTATATGAATGGGATTTATTCTGGATATAATATCGAGGTTGAAAGTTCATCCCTGCTAGGGCGAGGTCCACTTATGCTGAAGGATGTCTCATGTCGGTCTTTTTAGTTCCAGGATATACTATTTAAATCTTTTGAGAGTTGTGATGGTTTTTTTTTTATCGTGGTAAAATCATCAAATGAGTCTTCCCACCCAGGGCAGGGCGGGAGGGACTGTCAGACTTGTACTGACTAAAATCCACGGTGTCCTTCACTAGCCCTTTACGTACCGGGGTCACGGTAATCCCTTGGTCCCGCGACCCCGGCAGGCTTTGGCCCTCTACAGGCCCCGTCACTATGCTGACACTCTTTGAGGCGCGCGTGGAACACAACGCGCCGTCGACCCGGGCATGGTCCATGGTCGGGCAGCGAGTCGCCCATTACTCGCTGCCCGCATGCCCGCGCCTACGGTGGCCGGAGATCGTCCTGCGACGTCCGACGCCGTGGGCGTCTACCACTGCGGCTGGGGTGGAGGGAGGACGCTGTCCTCTCCCTCAGGCGGCCCGCCTCCTCCTTCACGAGCATGACTGCTTCGCAGAAGGAGGCGACCGCTGCCCACTCCGTCTCGCCCCGCAGCATGGCCTCGACCAATGCCGGGCGCGAGAGGTCTCCGCCTATCGCCGTCGTGAGGACACGGCGGTGCTCTGCCCAAGCGGGGCAGTCCTGCACCGTATGCTCCACCGTGTCCTCCGGACGATCCTCGCAGTGGTGACACCCAGGCGTTTCTTCCTTCCCTATCAGACACAGGAACCTCCCGAAACTTCCGTGTCCGGTGAGGACCTGCGTCATGCGGTAGGTCAGGACGCCGTGACGCCTATCCAGCCACTCCTCAAAGAGGGGTCTTACCGCCGCGATTGCGGCGTGCCCGGACCTCGGTTGCGACAGTCGCTCCCTCCATACTGCCCTGAGATCGCGCCGGAGCTCTTTCCGCCGCGCCTCGACTTGTCGAGGCAGCGGGGATTCGCCCCGACGCTGCGCCTCCACGCGCCATTCATAGACGCGCTGGAGGGGAGTTGTGATGGTGACAGATATAATTAAAGGTTCAGAAAAAAAAATTAGATGATGTGCACTGCTACTTGTACGCCGGAAGATCTTACTGACACAGCTTTCAAATGTTTGGCTCGATCGATGTGTAGGGTAGCAGTCCAGCTAGCTTCGAAATTGTCAGATCCAAGGACTCCTAGAATTCTCAAAAGTGCCTCTAAATGGTTAAACTGAAATCGTTATTTCATACCTTTTCTTTGGTTTTAGCGTGGTAAAATCAGCAAATGATTGTAGCTCGTTAGTCCCGCAACCCCGGCAGGCTTTGGCCCTCTACGGGAGCCCCGTCATTTTCTTATTTTGTGCTGACAGCTCTTTTTGGCGCGCGTGCTACACGACGCGCCGTCGACCCGGGCATGGTCCATGATCGGACAGCGAGTCGCCCGTCGCCCATTACCCGCCGTCCGCATGCCCGCGCCTACGGTGGCCGGAGATCGTCTTGCGACGTCCTCTTGTCGTGAACGTCTCCCACTGCGGCTGGGTCATGAGGTGGACGCTGTCCTCTAGTTCACGCGTCCCGCCTCCTTATTAACTAGCATGACTGTTTCACTCCGTCTCGACCCGCAGCATGGCGTCGACCAATGCCGGGCGTGAGAGGTCGCCGCATTTATTTATTTATCTCATACCTTGGATGGTGGTCCAGACGCGGTCCTTGCCCCAGGCTGCTAAGCCTATGTAAAATCTGTCCCACGGGTCAGACTTGTTCGTACGAGGAGGGAACATGTTCTTAACGACTTCAGCTTCATTGTCGTCATTCACGATGACCAGGTGCCCTCCCTCAGATGCACATATCCTATATGCACGCGCCCATGTCAGTTTCTCGAGATGTACCTTGTAACAGCTGCCAGTTTTCTTATTGAGTTGATAATCTGAAATATTCAAGAAAAAAAGTAGTACATATGCACTAAATATATCGCGAAATCAAAACAAAACAAAGAAAAATTAGTTTTTATTAATTGAGACCTTCAATGTGATCACATTCCAATAGATAACCCTTAGCCCGGTGAAGATAGCATTCAAGGGTACATTAATTTGCATCAAGTTTAGTATTCTTGTTTATTTAATCAATACAGGAAAAAAAAATTAAAGTCCCCGTCGATCCGACATGTGTAAAAATGATATTCAAGGTCAAAGTTGAACGATAACTTTTATCAAAAAATGTACGTCAGGCAAAAAAATATGTAGGGCAAACTACTACAATTGTTTACATATTAATCACCACCTTTGAGAAATAGCGATTCAAAAGTTGTTATCTTCATAATTATTAGCACACTACTTTTACGCCACTCATGAGGCATACCAGTTAGTTTGGTAATTTCCTTCTGAAACCAGAGTGTGCAAAAATATTTAGTCGTCTTACCTCTTGCTTGCTCTTGCTAATCTAGCCTGATGTAGTCAACCAAAATGGTGCCGTTTATCCCAATGATAAATAACTTACTCCACAAAGCGATAACAAGATAATACACAACTTTTTCAACAAAAGTGTATTAGGTACTAAGTTTTATTAAAATACAACCTTATCGGGAACAACTCTTTTTTTCTGGCTAATTCTTGAGGTTTTTCGTAATTTGCAAATCAAGTGTTGTACATACACTTTAAGAGATCTGCCTTGAAAAAACGAGGTAAATTTTAAGGAAATTTCAATACGTGTGTTAGTAATTATGAGAAACTGGTTTCAATAGTCGTTCATACGTTATCAGAAAAGTAACAGTTAAATATCACAATAAGCAGTGTATGAGGGAGGGGTAGAACAGTTCAAAAAATGAAAAGTGAATAGTTCTGTCGGTGAAACGTTCAACGGCGAAACGAATGTCGGAGAAATGTTTCAGAATCGTTTTGATTTCTCTAACAACTCAGATGACCCCAAAGTTATAAAAAAAATGTGGAAAAATTGTTGCAAATTAAGGCTAGTATCACCCATTTTAATGGGTCACCCAATTACCAATCTCTTTGTCAAGGCAGCGTTGTTATATAAGGATATAGCACATAAGGATATAGCAACTTTTTCAACTTTTGAATCGCTATGTCTAAAAAACGGTGATTGGAAATAACTTTGAGACATTTTTTGTAGATAATTGCATGGTCTATAATTTTTGTCTGATATCTATTTTGATAAAACTTATTTTTGAGAACTTCATCAGGGATAAATTTTGTTTTACGCATGTTGGATCGCCAGGGACTTTTGACAATTCTTTTGTAAAAAAAAATCTCAATACAGTTATATTGCAAAGCAAATAGCTACTAAATAATTTACTTACTATCATCAAAAGTTCCACATTCGTTCATCGTGCGATTTTCGGCTTTCTTGTAACAAACGTAGGACAGCTGCTTCGCGCAGGATTCATAGTACACGCGCGAATCCCTGAAACTGCCGCAGTCTCCCTCACCGTATGCACCCACTTTTACCTCCATGGCGGATAGTGGCACTCCTGGAATATAAAGGCCACAAACAATGAGGTTAAGCTGCACTTGACGAGTATAATTATAGGAGTTCACGATATTAAAGGCTTTCATTTCTCTGAAGCTGGGTAGGTTTGCCACTCAGCAGAAGGCGTCACAGTCAATTATACCAACAATGTTTAAGATTTAAGTAATTAATTTAAATGAAGATATTTTTCAAAAACTTTACTGACCTTCTACGGACACGTAATCTCCTTTGGAGTACATGTCATGAACTCCCACGAATAAGTTCCCATTAACATCAGCTTGGGTGTGGATTGTATTAAGAGCATTAACTAGCCCTTTGGTGAGTGGAGACGCCAACACTGCGCCTGCAACAACACACGTTCTCACATGAGCGACAACATACGATTGATTCGAATTGGGGTTCAAAAAAACCACTTCAGCAACACCAAATTCAAATAAAATATTATATTGTATTTCTTAAGAAGTAGATTATTAGATTACTGATAAAGAAAAAAATATCGCAATTCTCTTGGCAACATTGCTCAAGTGGCGTTTTTAGATCCACTGGTCGGAACAGGAGAGGCGACAAGTCTTGAGACCATACTTATGATTTTCATGGATTTCAAAACGCGATCAGTCTAGTTTCGCCATCACTGTTTAAAATAAAAGAAAATCATAAACATGTAGGGTTAAAAAATCGCGGATCAGTTGAGAAAGGAAGATAGTTTGAGTTATTTTCTGTAAAAATATGTGCATCACTTGTCGCCATATTGATTGCCAAATTTTGAATGGCAATAGTTACTATTAGTATGGCTATTCCTTGTCCATTTTGGAAATAAATGTACCTATCTAGTCGAGAGAACTCGACGGGGACTTACCTTCATCGTGGCAGCTGACGTAGGCTTCCTCCCAAGTCGCGGACGTCCTGTGCAGTTTGAGCCAGCCTTCCGCCTCGTAGTAGTACAAGTAGTCTGGTTTACATGGCACTACACCTGGATAAGAATGAGACAACACTACTTTCACAATCTGTCTTTCTATGAATACAATTTAGGAAATTATTATTACCGAAGGCGCTACGTAACAATGCTATGCAAACGCCTAAAGTTTATTAACTTCTATTGGAATTTTGCTTTTTTTATTTTATTTTTCGAATAAGGATGTGGCCACTCGTACGTTCAGTTCATTAACCTCAAGTAATCTGTCATAAATTTATTTTTAGCCTTAAACTTGCGGTATTTAAACCCGCCTTCACGATAAATTATAAACTGCGTTCGGAAATAAGAACAGAGTAAAGTACTCACCAGTTGCAATAAACAAGAATGATAAGCCAGCTAAATATTTATTTACCATTTTGTTTAGAACTGTATCGTGTCACAGCTCCAGCTGTTATGTTTTGAATGTAAGATAACATGCGGTTATATACTGTATGCTTACGAGATTATTATGCACATTTTTAGGGTTCCGTAGTGAACGACAATTAGTTTTAAGTTTTAAGTCGCCAACCCGTAAAATGATATAT
The DNA here is from genome assembly GCA_943136025.2 of Agrotis puta. Classification (NCBI taxonomy): domain Eukaryota; kingdom Metazoa; phylum Arthropoda; class Insecta; order Lepidoptera; family Noctuidae; genus Agrotis; species Agrotis puta. The sequence goes on along the minus strand of OW964175.2, from coordinate 18,494,667 downwards.
TTTTCGTGTATTCATCACACAGGCTTTTGTTGAATAAAAACTGAGTCAAATGTGAGGTTTTTTGACTACGGAAACTTTCATTGTGTATGTTCCGACATTGGGTTATTCATTCAACCTCGATGTGCAGATGACTTAGTTCATGAAAACTAACCTCAAGTAGTTATCTGTCTTCTTTATTTAAGGTTTTCATAAACCTAGCCTTAAGAGCTCCTCCGTCGAAATATACACCGCTTTTTTTTCGAAATGACTGCATCGATTTCAATGAAACTTTATACGGTGTTCGCAGCTTTTTATGGAAATTTCGAAACAAGTGTGACCTAACAGCTGGCTTTTACCTTGACGTTGCCCCTGCCGGGGTCGCGGGAGCCCGGAGTTAAATACAAGATTTGTAGAGGGTATACTGGTAAAAGTTCATAACGGGCGATGATGGTCGCGGGTCTCACGAATTACCGTGACCCCGGTACGTAAAGGGCTAGTGAAGGACACCGTGGATTTTAGTCAGTACGAGTCTGACAGTCCCTCCCGCTCTGCTCTGGGTGGGAGGACTCATATGATGATTTTACCATATGGGTCCTCCCACCCAGGGCAGAGCGGGAGGAACTGTCATATGGACGATGATCACAGAAAAGTTCGGGCTTTTACGATAAAAAGTAGGTGAATCTTAGGACCTTTTTTTTATCGTGGTAAAATCATCAAATGAGTCCTCCCTCCCAGGGCAGGGCGGGAGGGACTGTCAGACTTGTACTGACTAAAATCCATGGTGTCCTTCACTAGCCCTTTACGTACCGGGGTCACGGTAATGGAAAAGTCCCGTGACCCCGGCAGGCTTTGGCCCTCTACAGGCCCCGTCACTATGCTGACACTCCTTGAGGCGCGCGTGGAACACAACGCGCCGTCGATCCGGGCATGCTACATGGTCAGACAGCGAGTCGCCCATTACTCGCCGCCCGCATGCCCGCGCCTACGGTAGCCGGAGATCGTCTTGCGACGTGCGACGCCGTGGGCGTCCACCACTGCGGCTGGGGTGAAGGGAGGACGCTGTCCTCTCCCTCACGCGGCCCGCCTCCTCCTTCGCGAGCATGACTGCTTCGCAGGAGGAGGCTTCCCACTCCGTCTCGCCCCGCAGCATGGCCTCGACCAATGCCGGGCGCGAGAGGTCTCCGCCTATCGCCGTCGTGAGGACACGGCGGTTCTCTGCCCAAGCGGGGCAGTCCTGCACCGTATGCTCCACTGTGTCCTCCGGACGATCCTCGCAGTGGTGACACCCAGGCGTTTCTTCCCTCCTTATCAGACACAGGTACCTCCCGAAAGTTCCGTGTCCGGTGAGGACCTGCGTCATGCGGTAGGTAAGGACGCCGTGACGCCTATCCAGCCACTCCTCAAGGAGGGGTCTTACCGCCGCGATTGCGGCGTGCCCGAATCTTAGGACCTACTGTTATTTGGGATTTCACCGTTACGTGTTTACATTACAAACAAATCCAATTAATGAGTTTTGAAAGTATAAAAAAGTTTATGCCGAACAATACAGTAACATACGAGTTCGTCTTTTAAATATACCTATTGGGTTTTTTATCGTATTTTTTTATCGTTGCTGGTAAAACTGGTATTTTGCTTGTTCATGTATGCTAATAATAATTATAAACTACCTGCTACGAGTTTGTGAGGACCGAGGTTTGATTGTTTTTTTTTTTAAGGATCTTAATTTCTATTTTTGTAGGTGGCTCCAGATAGGTATTTCCGAAGTATTTCTAAAACGACTTGAATGTTTTTATTTCTTGAGTTAGTCGAGTCGTTTTCGAGTAGAACTTTGGGAGAAAGTGCAGTAGTAAGAGTACTATAAAAACACATCCAAACCAACTTTATACTTATCCAACCTCGTAGAGCTACTGGTTTTTTTTAAAGTGGAATAATCTTCAAATGAGTCCTTTTTTTTTTTTTTTTTTGGGACAAACCCACCACACTATTCCCTAACCACTGCAACTCCTGTGCGCCAGAATCAACAGTGGCAACCAACCAGAAAAGGGCCGAGACAATGAAGCTCGACGTGTCCCGGAGAATGAATTTACCTGTCTTGGATCCTGCAACGAAATTAATCAGAAAAGAATAGTGGAGGAGTAGGAAAAAATATATGTTTCCACTTCCCTCCCTGCAAGCAGGAGACAGAACAAAACAAGGCCAATAGGCACAAAGGGACATTACAACTGGGAGAAGCCCAGTTGCCTAGCACCACGGGTAAAATGACTACTAATATTAATGGGTCCTAAATTGTGGGCTGCTAAATTTGATTCCAATAATAGGTATGGCAAAAACGCTTGAACGCACGGAAGTTTGTTCGAGTTTCAACAAGGTCCGAGTAGTAAATGACTCCAGATGTAGTCTGAACAGTGTTCAACATAATATTACGTTCGTTCTGCCAAAGAATACACTCCCATAGAATATGATGTGCTGATTGTTCATATTCACAGTCAGATGTCGAACATTGACAAAAAGGCGAGGGAACAAGCTTGAAGGAAAATAATTTACTTTTAAAGTTCCCATGTCCCGTGAGAAATTGGGCAACACAGTGATCCACCTCCAGCCACGTCCTAGCCAGCCGCTCACGAACGGATGGAAAGAACTGGTGGAGGTGCCGCCCCTTGATAGAATTATCCCACCTACTTTGCCATTCGGATAAAAGATCCTCCCAGACGTCATTCTGGGGTTTGAACAATCTAGATATCTTATCACGGTCACGTTGAGGTAGAAAATCAGCATCAGTGGTCTCCCGTGTGGAAAAGTGCATTGCAGCACGTCGCTGTACTTCAAGATCGACTGGAAGAACACCAGCAAGTACCGGTAAAGCTTCAGTACTGACGGTTCTATACGCTTTACTTAAGAATAACAAAGCCAAGCGCTGGCTTTGAAGCAATTTACGTCGTGCCGCCCCTATGGTGGCCCTATCGGCCCAAACAGGTGCTCCGTAGCACATACAGCCCAAGTAAGTAGCACCATAAATAGTTTTTAAGGTTAAAAACGACAAACCCCAAGTAGATTTGGATATTCTCGTTAGGGCATAAAAATTATTTTTAGCTTTTTCACCAACTGTTTTTATATGTTCTATGAATGTGAAATTCCTCTCTAAGACTAAACCAAGATAGCACACCGATTTCTTTCTCTTAACGGGAACATTATTGAATTTAATACTAGGCCACGATTTAAGGTCACCTTTTAAAATGAGTTGATAGGTTTTTTGTGGTGCAAAGGTCAGACGGTTTCGATCACCCCACTGTGATATTAAGCGTAGGCAAGTGTCAGCCAAATTCTCGAGGCCAGCACGAGTACTCGACTGAATGAGCAGAAGGCCATCGTCCGCATAACCAGTTAAAGAACAACCACTTGGTAGTGGAATCGCGAGGAAATCATCGAAGCCTAGATTCCATAAATAAGGACCGATAACCGAACCTTGAGGACAGCCCATGGTGAGAGGTTTCGATATGGAATGATGTCCGAGTTTAAGTTTCGCGGATCCATTAGAAAAGTACGAACAAAGAAGATTAAATATATTATTATAGCAACCACGAGCTTTTATTTTAAGTAGTAGCATTGGCCACCACGCGTTATCAAAGGCCCCGGAAATATCTAGAAAGATCCCAACTACGTACTTGTGTTTAGAGGTATTAACCATTTTTCTAACAGAAAGTGCCGCGTCAACGGTTGATTTCCCGATAGTAAAACCGAATTGATTTTTATGGAATTTGGGCCCGTCCGGTAACAATCGTGGGACGATAAGACGCTCCAAGAGCTTTCCCAAAGATGGTAATAAAGTTATGGGCCGGTATGACTTAGGGTCATCTGGAGGCTTGTCGCCGCTTTTAGGTATTATTCGTATAAAGCCATGTCTCCATATACGAGGAAAAACGCCTTCAGAAATACACCGGTTGTAAACAGTTAATAACGCGTCACCCGCTGTTTTACACGCTTCTTTTATCATACGATTAGATATTTTATCTTCACCTGATGATTTGTTAAGGGGCAGTCTCCTAACAACATTCATTAATTCGTCAGTGGATGGAAGGTCTGACGCTGGTGATTCAGGCGGGACTGTTGCCCATGCTCTAATTTGTTGGTGGTAGTCATTATCATTAACAGGTGAATCATCAGGGATAAGAGTATTTAATAGAACTTCCGTTGTTTCTTCAATACCGGCGGTGTGTTTGTTATTTACTTTAATATTCTGAACATACGCGAGGTCGATCGATCGATTGGCTTTAAACTCATGATATAAAGGAGACCACGGACCTTCTTTTTCTAGTTTATCGACTACTTTACGCAACAAATTACCCTTAGATTTTTCAACCGATGCTCTGTAACGGGACCTGGCAACTCTAAATGTATTTAAAGCAGTGGTTAGCGAGTCTCCGGTGACTTGACGTTTTTTAAGCTTATTAAGATGTTTACGCGCTCGACGATAGGTTTTACGCTGTTCGGTTAGGTAGTCACACCACCAATCACATCTACGTATATTGGTCATAGGTCCGCGACCAATGGCAATGTCAGCACAGTAAGTGAAGGTGTCTGACATAATTTCAGCACTTTCTTCGGCTGACAGCCCATCACGAGTGAACTCTTTGGCGTGACATGCAAAAAGGGATCTAAAGAATTCCCAATTAGCACCTTTACTTTTGTACCTAAAGTTACCAGTGACATGTGAGGAACCCTGAATAGAAACCGGAACAAACCCGTAAACGATCAAGCGATGATCACTACAAGACGCGTCCGGTAGGACACGCCACCTATCCAAGTGTACGTCCGCACTAGAAAGTGTGACGTCAATACAAGATTCGCCCATTTGGCTGCAAAAAGTAGGTGGTGCGTCGGGGGTGTTGTGAATAGTTAGGTTCATTTCAGCAATGAAGTCTTCAACAGCGCAGCGCCGTTCGTAATCCGTGGACCGAACTTTGCCATACCACAGGGACGAGGACGCATTAACGTCTGCGCCTACGATAACTTTGCAGCCCGCGAGTGACCGCAAGACGTGACGGAGATTATGTATGTGAGGACCAACAGGGTCTGAATATTGAAAGTAGCAGCTCACAACGTAAACTTTAGAAGTAGCGGATGAGACTTCCGCGACGGCGCAGTGTTTATTCATGAGGTTTCGTAAAGATGTTACTGTATAGTTAGAAGAACGTGACACGTAAATTCCGGCTCGTGCCTTATTATCCAACTGAACTACCTTGTGACGTAAGCGCGTGTTTTGGTATTGTTCTTGAACCAGTACAATGTCTAAGTTATAATCGATAATTAATTTGTCCGATTCAGATGTCGCCACCCTATCGTTGTGTAGATTTAATTGACCTATTTTTAAACTATCCATTATATTAGTAGTTAGTGTTGCGTATTAACTGTTCGAGCCTAACTTTATAGGTGGTACACTGTTGGGACCCGCACCGATGGTCAAACGGTTTTTTAATACGTTTACACGCCGCACATACTGGTGTAAAATTTAAATTATCCTTATGCGGGCATTCTTTTGTTTCATGTGCTTCAGAGCAATTAGCACAGATAGGCGATTTATTAACGCAGTATTTTTTCACGTGACCGAACTGCTGGCAATGTAAACAACGAACTACATCGATATCATCAAAAAATCGGCAAGTCGCGAAGTCAATAAAAAGCTTCTCTTTGGTACTAATTAAATGCTTTCGTATGACGTTGTCGATTTCAATGCCTACCCACTTCCGACCATTATCTAATGCACGTCTACGTATAATTTTTGTCGACTTAATAAAGTCTTCCTCACTAATTGCCAATTCGTCTTTAATATTTTGACGGTACAACGCATGCAGAAAAGGTTTGTCTTCCATTGAGGATGGGACGTCTTTAATCAATAAACGTGGCCTGCGGCCTTTCGGTTTTTCAAGTCTTAACCCGGCGGTCTTTATAGCCTCAATCGACTGAAGTTTACTTATTTGATTGTCGTGAGCGACACGTAATACAACGCCCGATTTCGCGATTTTTTTCATGCCAACTATTTGAAAACCGTCGTCCGTTGGCTTAATTGCTTTTTTAAGCGCTTCTTTAGTGGCTGAGGAAGTCGCGAATTCAGCTGACCTTTCGTTGGTGGGGTATGCTATTACACACGGCAGCGGTGGCCTAGACTCCATCACTGGAGCGACCTTCGGCAGACGAAGTTTCAGAGAATCTGAATAAGAAACTTTATTGGAATCAGTTTTAACAATGCTGACATTATTATTTAATTTGAGTTTGTCCAATTCGCGCTCGATATTGGCTAACTTCGTTTCATTAGAGGACGACCGTATAGCTAATAAAGAAACAATAGACGTAATCCGCTGTGTCATGTCCATAATCGCGGATTTATTGGCTACATTAATACGGGATCCTTGATCGATTACAAGGTCGTTTATTTTCGACAAGTATGCAGATGCCTGAGTAACTAAATCGCAGTAGTCTTCGTTTGAATTACTGACATTATTTATTGATAACGGCGAATTCTCAACAGAATCGGTTAAATGTTGTCTCTTCGGCCTATCTTCGGGTGTTAAATAAGACGGAGACAATTCGGTAAACAAGCGTTTAGTGTAAGCGGAGGTCGGTGACCTAGGAGGTTTATTTACTTGTCGCGAGGTCCCCCCGCCACGGTCTGGCGGATCATCATTACTGGACAACATTTTTAAATCAAAACTACAAAAGGATTTAAATCAGATCGTAAAAACAAGGCGAAACAAGTTTTTTTTTTCCTTACGCGGTACCCCCACACCCAAAAAATAAAAAGTACTCACCGAGCGCTGATGAACTAATTTAAAACTATATTTACCAATTAAATACGCGTAATAACACTTAAAAAACTTACAATACCAACACTAATCACAAAGGCACACAGTTAGGATCAATTCACGAGCCGGTAATTGATAACGAGACACGAAAAACGTAATTATTAACGGCAGCGATACAAATCACATCTACACGGCGCCGTCGCACAGAGGGAAGTGAAGTCAAATGAGTCCTCCCACTCAGGGCAGGGCAGGAGGTACTGTAGACTTGTACTGACTAAAATCCACGGTATCCTTCAATAGCCCTTTACGTTCAGGAGCCACGGTTACTCGTTGATCCCGCGACAGGCTTTGGCCCTCTAAGGGGGCCCCGTCATTTTGCTGGCAGATTTTTTGGGGCGCGCGCGTAACACAACTTGCTGTCGACCCGGGCATGGTCAATGGTCGGACAGTGAGTCGCCCAGTCTATAAGCATGGCGATGAAAACGCGTTCTTGAGCGCCTAAGTAATAAGAAACTATTATTTGTTTTCTCAGCAGGGTTCAGGAGGAATAAGTCAACGCCTGGATACTCGCGGTGAGGCTAGCCCACCAGTTTAAAGTGGAACGCCCGAAACTTCCGTCGCTCTCCGTTGACGGAGATTTGACGTCCGTCTTGGATGTAAAATGTGATAATATAAAATGAATGTACGTATGTACTGCAATAATAAAAAAAAAAGCTCTTCATAATACACCAATGTAAAAATATGTTAAAACACGAATGGATGAGTACGCTACGTAATGATAAATACAATGTAAGTAATTTAAATAAAATGAAACTGGTAAAAAATTGGGATGGACGAATGATAACATACTTGTTTAATAGAACCTGTTTGGAACGTTGCCAGAATTCTTATCAAAGCATAGCACACATGTATAATGCACTTCGTTCGAAAAACGACCAATATACCACCAATCTGTTATAACCTATTTTTTTTATTAGCTTTTGAGGCGAATATTTTTGTCCTCACCTCAAACAACTCTACATTTAAATCTGTAAATATTTTTAGGGTTCCGGACGAAAAAAGGGAACTCTCATTAGATCACTCGTGTGTCCGTCTGTACGCCCCTGGCAGTCAGTTTTCTCTGAACCTACTTGAGCGAATAAGTTGCTTAAAAAACCTGCTAATTTCTATAGCTTAATGGCAGTGGTCTGTTTTTATAATTTTAAAGTTTCCATGTTATTTTAGAAAATATACGAATTACCATTTCCCCCTTATCTGAAATCCCGAAACTGCGGAGTCTGAAATAAAAATGACAGTGCTTTGTCTATAGATTGTCTGATTTGTCTTTGTATATACATGAAAATGTATAAGTAGTCATGATCTTAAAATGACATGGTGGTGGAGGGGACAGATAGAAAATTAAAAGAAAACTTGTCTAAGTCAAAGGTAACACAGACAAAACCGACAATGGAGCCAACTTACATAGAAGAAGTTTGTTTACTTTAACTTTGAAGAGATTCGAGTTGTGTGCGGGAATACACACACAGGCCGTGAGTTTCATTATTTTGCTGATCGCATTATGAAGGAATATTGGTAGCGCTTTTTTTTTTCAGCGTGGTAAAATCATCAAATGAGTCCTCCCACCCAGGGCAGGGCGGAAGGGACTGTCAGACTTGTACTGACTAAAATCCACGGTGTCCTTCAATAGTCCTTTACGTACCGGGGTCACGGTAATTCGTAAGTCCCGCGACCCCGGCAGGGTATTGGTAGCGCTTAGTGCGAATTTGATGAATAAAAACTAAGTTTGGATGTTAGTTAGCAGTACGTCTAGATTTCCTATGGTAGACTCTGTGGGCTGGTGGGATGAGGTCATAGAGTTCATCGCACACTCTCGGAATTACAGACTATAGAAGACTGAGAAGTACGTAACCTTACGGCGATGATTCAAGCTCTGAAGCTTGGCATCTACCATATCGCCAATAAGTCATTTAGCTCTGCGTTAAGCCTGCCGGGGTCGCGGGACCAAGGGATTACCGTGACCCCGGTACGTAAAGGGCTATTGAAGGACACCGTGGATTTTATTCAGTACAAGTCTGACAGTCCCTCCCGCCCTGCCCTGGGTGGGAGGACTCATTTGATTATTTTACCACGCAAAAAAAAAGCTCTGCGTTAAACTGAGTCAAGCGCAGTAAGTTAGTTTTCAGCTCAAGCTGAGCTATTCCAAAGGTAGCTGCAATACGCTATGCAGGATGCGCTTTCTATAGTCATAAGCTGTTCAGCGTGAAGTATCGCTTTCTTTTATTTATTAATTATTTTCTATTCATGTATTTTGTATATTTATAATTGTATTTATATGTATAGTCTAATATAACATTTATAGTATAGTCCTCATTATCACGTTAGGTTTAAAATCCTATAATGGCAGTATTTGAGTATTTTTTTAAACTAAATAAATAGTATGTCTAGTTTCTGGCCGCAGTTTTATCTTTGTGCTCAAAGATGGTGCCAAAGTTGAGACTGGATATCAAATCCATGCCAAAGTCAAAATGGACTTATTTTAGCAGTGAAAAGACACGACTGTGACATTAAAAGAAACCAGATCGCCATCACAACATCTGGGGGCACGGCAGTGCCCCAGCCAAGTCTCGAGCAAAACGGGCACGGCCGTACCATCTTTTCTCGATGCGATTCGCGGCTGTTTCGCCCCCCCTATATCTTCGACGTGGACAAAGCTAGGAGTTTAGGTTTTCGGTGAATAATAGTAGGCATTAGAACAAGCTTAAGTTCGAAATTACATGCCAATTGAATTAATAGTTTAGGAGTTACGGTCGATCAAAGTTACACCATTTTGTCACTCACTCACTGACTCACTGACTCACTGACCGATCATCAAAAATCTAAGGTACTTCTAGCAGACTTAGAAACTTCAAATTTTGCACCAAGATAGGTCATTAGCCACATATAAAGGAAAAATTATAAAAACATTAAAAAATAATATACCATAGAAAACAATTTTATATTTGCGGTTTGGCAAGAACATTATGTATGGATTTTGACTGCATTGTTAACTTTGTTCGTTGTTTAAGTATTCAATTGGATGAATAAATACATAGAATAGAAAAGAATAATATAAATGTAATACATAGACTATAATTCATTCAATTAATAAAGCTAAAACTCCATTGTATTGCGATAAATTTCGATTGTATGCGCGCTCGATAGATGGCGTTGTACCTGTCTGAATCGCGCTATGGTTTCGTTACCGAGCGCAGTATAAGTAGTACTTTAAAATAATTCGATAATTTTCATTTGATAGCGCCATCTACCTATGAAAAACCATTTCAAAACTAAAAAAATATTGCAGCTATATTCGGAGAACCTAAGTTAGCCGGATTAGATAGTATATTTATTATTGTTACTGAAACAGTTATTTAGGCAAATAGTTTATTAATATAACATAGACATAGTTACAATATCTAGTTGTTTACGTGTTATTTAGTTTAGTTATATTTAGTTTGTAAGTTAGTAGATTTATGTTTATTTAGCTCGTTGAAAAGAAACAAAAGAGATAGAGATAAAGAATGGGTTCTAAGCAAAGCAGTAGCTGAAGTCCAAGAAATTATGAGGTCACCTAAAAAAAAAAGAAAGAAATACACTTACAAAAAATAAATGAGATCCCACCAAAAACATTAAATGTAAAAAAATGCCAAGTCTCTCGATGCAGTCTTTCCATCGTAAAAAGTTTTGAGATCTCATAGAAGCCAAGTCCTATTCAAATTATTTTGTAGTTATAAATCAACATTTAGTAATTGTATCAATAGTTTTCTTTATATTATGATTATAGTGACTTGGCAATGAGCACAAGAAGAAACAAAACGGCATATTTGGAGTTGAAAGTCACACACCGCATGCGTAAACATTAATATCACAAAATTAATTTTCTTTTGGTTTATCCGTGTCGTCCCAACCGAATTTCGGCAACGGCAGTCAGTCTCATCCAAGACTAGTAAACTGCGCAGGACATAAATTATAATGCACAAATGTGTACGCAAACACTAGTGTTAGTGTACTCTCGGTTCATTTGCTTTCATAAAGCGATGGCCCGTAAGGTATTTTTTATTATTGCATTGACGTAGTTACGTGTGGATCATGATCCACGCGTAACAAATAATCTGATCACATGTCTCATCAGTAACATTTGCACATAATTCCAGGCAGCAAGCAGCTTTTAATTGGTGCTCATTGCCAAGTCACTATAATTATAATATAAATAAAACTATTGATACAATTACTAAATGTTGATTTATAACTACAAAATAATTTGAATAGGACTTGGCTTCTATGAGATCTCAAAACTTTTTACGATGGAAAGACTGCATCGAGAGACTTGGCATTTTTTTACATTTAATGTTTTTGGTGGGATTTCATTTTCATTTACAGAATCAATATTTATTATTTAAAAGCGTGCATCCGTTTTCATCTTATTTGATGGGGCTATTGCATTGAAACAGAGAACATCTAACTCATCACCCTAATACATGGACCACCACCTGACAGGCGTTTGGAGCAGCTTCCACTTTCCCTCCAAGAGGGGCTTGGTTGGACAGGCGAAAGCGAGGTCAGACTGAGGTGATTTTGGAGTCACCTCCAACGCCGTCGATATGGATGAGTGCTAGTCGAAACTAATCATCGTCAGGACAACAATGATCCGACTATGCGATAGCAACTACATGGTTTTATTTTAGAACTTATGTAGAAAAAACAAGTTTCCATTTAGAGGTGTAACTTTAATAAACGTGTTTAAATTGTAAGCAATTTCAGTTCACAACTGTCTGCGGTTCTTCAGTAGAATTGCACACTTCCAGTAAGTGTTCCATGGATGGAGGTACGCCTCCAAATCTTTTCGATTTGGGAGATTTCTCACAGACAAACAATTGTTTTACTTTGTCCTCACTGACGTCAAACAGCTCGCCGTTGCGAAGAATAGCACCTCGAATGTTGGTACCCTTACTGGAAACCCACTTGTTATAGACATCAGAGATATCCGCACCTGAAATGGAAACCGTATTTATTAAGTTCTGGCATGAATCAAATATGACGTAGCATGTACTCCGGACGCAGACCGTTCTTGCCTGAAGTGATCGACCAGGACTTAGTGCATTCAGTCAAAAAGATACTATGACATAGCGGTTTTAAGAACATTCGCTACAAGGATATCCTGGATCGAAAAAACTTAATTACCAATTTCCGTACAAATACTCCCTTGTCAGTAACTACCCAAATTTTCTGGTCAGACACTGACTAAAGATGGGTACTGTGACTCAATTTTTGAAATGTTATGAGACAAGTAAGTTTTTTCTGTAATCTTCCGCACAACATACATACGTTTATTTTGAGAAGGGAAGGGAACTTTACGGTGCTTCATTTCTCAAGATTTGATGAGTTTTTTAACAAACTCCTTTTCACTGGATTTAGTCGTGCATTTGCTATCAGAAAAGTATCAATTCAAATTGGTGAATGTCGTTATTTTCTCACAATAAGCAGTTTATGGAACAGAGGTCATTTCGAAAAAGCTTTGTAGTTTGATATGTCGAAAACAAGCCAGTTTCGAACCCGATCGAGGTAAGAGGCTGTGAGCACTCGGACCTCGGCTCAAAAATATAGTTTTCACTAGATCGCTTGAGGTTCTCAGCAACCGCAGTAGCAGAGCCGGCACAGCATGATGAACTTGGAAGACGGGATGACGCAAGACTATCGACCCAGGTTGCGCCCCACATTTGTCCATCTTCCAAGGAAGCAAGGACATGCCGTCCGGTCTTTTGCTATCATCGCGTGCCCAAGGCTAACTAACTGGTGAGCCTGTAGCTTCAGATTGATGTCTGATCAATTCCATGAAAGGTCAAACGTGCTCATAAATGGTTAAACTGAAATCGCAATCTCATACCCTCTATCGTAGTCCAGACGCGGTCCCTGCCAAAAGCTGCTAAACCGACGGAAAATTTGTCCTCCTGGTCAGACTGGTTGGTACGAGCAGGGAACAGGTCCTTAACGACTGCAGCTTCATCTTCGTCATTCACGATGACCAGATGCGCTCCTTCGGATGCACATATCCTAAACGCACGCGACCAGGTCTGTTCCTCGAGATGTACCTTGTAACAGCTGCCTGTTTTCTGACTGAGCTGATATTCTGGAATATAACAAAAAAAAAATGTATAGTCGGTTAAAAAACAAAAACAAAATTTACAATAGGTTTATAAAGTCATCATCATCTGCCTAGCCTTTTCCCAAAGGTTTAGGTTTATCGAGTAATCTATATATATAAAAGGAGAACTGACTGACTGACATATCAACGTACAGCTGAAACTACTGGGGCTAGGAATGTGAAATTTTGCACACGGCTTCCTATTGTTTGTTGTGGAGTTGTGGAATATTTATTTATTTATTTATTTATTTATTATAATGTAGGGGAGCACTAAGAAGGGGTTTTTGGAAATTTAACCTTTAAGGGGGTGAAAAGGGGGAATTAGGAAAGTACGTAACCCACGCGGACGAAGTCGCGGGAAAAGTGCTAGTAAAATATAATAGAAATAAACTAAACAAGCACAGAAAAATTCCTCCTCAACACTGTCAGCCGGTACTCGTATGTGCGAGAAACTGGAGGAGTTGCGTCTTTGTATAGAAATGCCTAGCTTCTGGCCAAAGTATAAGCTAGTCCTTGGGTCACAAGAAACGGGTCAACAAAACTTATGGATATCTCTTTGTGGCTAAGGTTTCTTTTGAGGTTGTGAGCATTCGAATCCGGCTTAAAATATAGTTTCCTTTAAGGTTTGTATACACGCCACTTGAGTTGCTCAGCTTCTGTATTACTGTATGAAGAGGAGATTTAAATTATGAAAACTGATATTTGTGTCTTTTTTTCTCTTAATACGGTTGGTTTTATTGCAATGCAAGAAGCTAATTTACTTACTATCATCAAAAGTTCCGCATTCGTTCATCCCGCGACCTTCGGCTTTCTTGTAACAAACGAAGGCCAGTGGCGTCTGGCAGGATTCACGGTATACTCGAGATTCCCTGAAGCTGGCGCAGTCTCCCTCACCGTATGCACCCATTCCTACCTCCATGGAGGTCAGTGGCACTCCTGGAATATAAACGCCATAAGCATTGAGGTTAATCTACACTCGACGAAGTCTCAATTATGCACGAAAATAAAGGTTTTCATTTGCAAATTTTGACACTAGTTATGGTTTGTCACTAGGCGGAAGGTCTCACAGCCAATCATATCCATAAGTGGTTGTGTTAGTTACTGGCTTGTGACAGTCCAATAGGCTGCCTCTAGATTTTCGTGCAGGAAGATTGTATTGATTAAGCTATACATAAAGATATTTTATTTTAGGCCTGTTGGTCTAGTGGTTAGTGACCCTGACTGCTATGCCGGAGGTTGTGGTTTTGATTACCACCCAGGACAAATGTTTGTGTGATGAGCACGATCATTTTTTCTGTGTCTGGGTGTAATTTATCTATAATATGTATGTATTTAGAAATATATAAGTATGTTTATCAGTCGTCTAGTACCCATAACACAAGCTCTGCTTAGCTTGGGACTAGACGGCGTTGTGTGATAGTTGCGGAATATTAAAAAAAAATACAAAACTTTTACTAACCTTCTATGGATATGTAATCTCCTTTGGAGAACAAGGCATGAACTCCCACCAATAAGTTTCCAAAAACATCAGACTGGGTATGTATTACGTTAAGAGTATTAACTAGTCCTTTGGTGAGCGGGGACGCCAACACCGCACCTGTAACAACACACATTCTCACATGAGCGACAGCGCACGATTCTGATTGATTGGAACGGGAGACACCTCTCCCGTTCGAACAGTGACAGGTCAGGTGAAAGGTGACAAGTGACACCTTTCTTGTACTGTACCTGTCTTGGTACCACTCTTATGACTTTGTCAAACAGACCGGCGAAAGCGAAGCGTTCCGAAGCGATACCGAACCGAAGCAAGACGTCAGTCCGATAGTTCTGCCACGCTATCGGATCGCTTTCGCGTTTCTATGTGACTGGATTCAAGAAATTCCATACATTACAAATAAAAATGTCACGCTTCGCATTCGCGACACGTTTCCGAAGCGAGACGTTGGCGAAAGCGAAACGTTTCCGAAGCGAGACGTTAGTCCGATAGTTCTGTCACGCTATCGGTCGCTTTCGCTTTTCTATGTGACTGGATTCAAAAAATTTCATACATTACAAATAAAAATGTCACGCTTCGCATTCGCGACGCCTGTCTTGACAAAGGCTTTATTTATTGCATGGACTTAAACTTCGTCCATTCTCAGAATTTGTGGATCTGAACACGAAAAGTGATCATAACTTTTGAACCATATCATGTCTGAATATTGGAAATGAATTCTCCTAAGCCTCTGTTCAATTTGATACACAATTCCCGGAACACCCTGTAAATTTAGTAAAAAATACCCGATTATCCTATTTTAAACATAAATGGAAAAGTGTCGCAAAGAAATGACCATGAAAAATATCTGTGGCTGTCATAATTATGGTATCTTTATCAAAACAAATACTTAAATTCAACCATAATCTTAAAGTAAGTTTGTTTGTTGTCTTTTTACGCCTTAACTACAGAACCAATCATTATGAAAAATTTGCATTTACGTTGTTTAGTATCGAACCTTTCCTTCCGAAAAAAGAACTTTTCCTGAAGAAAATCACAATAATGTTCTCTTGATAACAGATGGCGCCACATGTCGCCGAATTGATTGTAAATTTCAAGTTGCTTGTTCTAGCTTGTTGTGAATATAGTGGTTCATATCCCGTTCTTCGCCATAGAGTTTAGTTGTGGAATGGGAAAATACTGTACTTTTACAATTATTGTGCCTTGTGAAGAAACTAGAGCTTTATCTTTACTGGCAATATAAAAGTGCCTGTAATCCTGGCTCGACCAGGCCACTGCAAGGCTTATGAAGTGAGCATAACTGGTATATATTTCAAATATTGTCCAGTATTCGAGTGGAGCAGCTCCGACGGGGAAAAGTGGCGCTTACCTTCATCGTGGCATGTGACAAAGGCTTCCTCCCAAGTGGCGATAGTCCTGTGCAGTTTGAGCCAACCCTCCGCCTCATAATAGTACAAGTAGTCTGGTTTACATTGTACTACACCTGGGTAAGAAATAAACAATACGTTTTGAAATATAAATTTAAAAAAATACGTGTGCCTCTCCGGGGCTGCCGCGGTAAAACTATTGCATGGCATTTTTTATCAACTTATGCAATTATAATTATTTATTTATTTGATTTATGAAAAAAAAGAAAACGTTATCGCCTACCACGAATATTTAACGAGAATATTATCCCATCGTTGCTCTATGGGAAGTGACTGTACTAATTAGACTTTGTACAGCCACGTCAATCAAGTGGAACGTCAAGAAAAAATAATCATTCATTCACATTCTATTCATTCACGTTGACATGACAGATGTGACAGTGACAGTGTTAGGTTTATTTTCGTTACAGAATTTCTTGATTCGGTCGCCGAGCTTAAAGCCATAGCTTTGAGCTTGGCGACCGAATCATAATAGCTTAATAAGTTTCGCAACCACTGTCAATACAATTTTAGAAATTATAATTAATCATTACAATTACTTAACAGTGCCATCTAAGCGCCAAAAGTTTATTAACTGGAAAAATGTGCTTTCTTTATTATCTTTTTTGCATTAGGAGTGGCCGCCCATTACGTCACAAGTAAAATCAACCCCGGGTAACCCCACAATCTTCTGACACAGGTTACTTTTAGCCTTGAAAAAAAAGGCCATATTTCAGCCCACTTTCACAACCAGTAATAAATTACGAAATATGGGCATTTTTATGAAATTACAGAAATAATAATAAATTACTCACCAGTTGTGATTACCAAAATTGATAAGCCAATTAAATATTTGTTTACCATTTTGAGTAGGAACTGTATCGTGCCACAGCTACAGCTGTTATGTCTTGAACTGAAGATAACTTGCGGTTATATACTGTGTGCTAACGAGATTATGTATCTCTAAAATGTCTAATTTTGCATGTTTCTAGTATTCCGCAGTCAACAAAGAAACTTTGGAGTTATTTTTGTTTGTATGCGCGTGGCTTAGCTCAATGACTCTTAGCCCCTTCGTACATAAGGCGACGTAAGTCTCCGATACGTTACGGTGGATTAAAATAATGAGAAAGAAATAGCTAAGAAGGCTTTAATACTCGTAGCATCTAATAAAACCCGGCTACGGAACCCTTCATTGTGTAGTTCGTATATTTTGATATGCACGCATTATCTAAAGTTAAAACTTTAGATAATACATTGATCTTTAATGTCTAATTAGTTAAAATTTTAGTTCGTACAATTATTATCACTTGTTATTTCTAGATTTTTATAGATTCTGATTTTAATTAGCAGCCACGCTGTCTGGGTGTGTGCCCGGTCTGATGCACTATGTCATAAAAACCTAATTTTGTATTTCTGTTTGGTGAAAAAAAAAACCATGAGAATGTCCAAAAGTCATATTGTATGTACAATATGTACATGACTCAACATGCTATTGAGATGGAAACACACCTGGTTTTTTTTTTTTAGAATTTGCCGTTTTGTCGGCTTTTTGTGGTTATATTTCGGTAGGCAATAGAACCCATTCCCATTTTTTTTTAAATTGAGGATTGTAGTTCTTTGTACGTGGTATTATAATCCAATGAGTCCTCCCACCCTGGGTAGGGCAAAATGGACTGTCAAAACTAGACGACGCGGTTGGCCCAGTAACTGAGCAATAGACTGCTGCGCAGCGTGTCGTGGGTTCGATCCCCGCATGGAACAAATATTTGTAAGATCTACAAGTAGTGGTTTCGGGTCTGGGTGTTTGTGCATGTTAGTTTCTATGTTTGTAAACGAACCCGCGACACAGCAGAAATTCCTAGTGCGGGGCAACGTTTAAAAAAAATACTGAATCAAATCCACGTTCCTTCAATATCCCTTTACGTTCCAGTGTCGTTAAACAATTTAACTTGTAAATATAAAATCATTTTCACGTTATGTCATATGGGCATTTTGACACTTGATCTTTTCTTTCTTTTCTTTTTTCTTTCTTTTTTTTTTTTTTAAAAACGTTGCCCCACACTAGGAATTTCTCCTGTATCGTGGGTGCGTTTACAAACATAGAAACTCACATACACAAACACCCAGACCCGAAACAACTACTTGCAGATCATACAAATATTTGTTCCGTGCGGGAATCGAACCCGCGACACATAGCGCAGGAGTCCAATTTCTCAGCCACTGCGCCAAACGTGCCGACCTTTCTTCAAACCGATCTTTAAAGCAAAACTTTTGACTTTTTTACATAATGACACGCGGACAATTTAACACTTGTTACCATAATTCGACTCATCAATCCCCTAGCCTTCATAACTTTAGTGGTGAAATGAAGGTGGGTCACTCTCGGTACAAATCAAAATCAAAATCAAAATCAAATCATTTATTTCAAGTAGGCCAGTTACAGGCACTTTTGAATTGTCAAGAGACAAAAGTAAATTAAAATAGTTTAAAATTAGTTACGGTGCTACAGTCCCAGTCAAAAGACATAAAAACTTGTGAAAGTACTGTAGATGCCCATTCCAAAGCGTAGATCTCTATGGAGAAGAACGGGCAAGAAACTCCATGGACACTCTTTTTCAATCGCCAAAATTATAACAGAACCTTTGTTACATCATTCAACTTGAGATGGTACATTATGTGAGAACGATGTAGCAAGTAAAGTGTCCATAGGAAATTCATATAAAAAAAAGACAATTCCATAAAATTATAAATAATTAAAATAAACCGCGGCTGCTAAGAGATGACCAGTCACGACTGACAGCGCCCGTTCACGAACATGACACATGCATCAGCATCACTCAGCTCAACCATTTTGAAGGGAACTAAATGATCCGACACACGCGCCACCATCAGCGAGACATTTGAGTGAGCATGACATAATCTCAACTGCCAGGGTCATTCAAGTCATTAAAAGACGTGGGTATATATATCTATCATTGAAAGCGATAAAGTACACGGTACTCACACAATGCTTCCGGTGAAACTATATAATACTAGAAAGATTGACTCTTTACAATGCAACGATAGTTTACAATCTTCATCAGCTCCGACAATAGTACTTAATGATACCCTACGACTGTCGTAATAAAAAGAAAAGACACACACAGAAAAAGTACGAATTAAAACTAAAGTAAAATACAATAATAATAAAGAGTTGTATGAGAGCTGTATGTTGTTGAGTCCCATAACCGTGTCAGCTAGCTAATTATGTTAAAAGAACATGAACAATGTCTTGTGTTCAACACAGCGACCAACTATGCTTATCATCTAAATAATCTCTTACAGAATAGTATGCTTTGGAACAGAGATTAGCTTTTACTTTTGCTTTAAAAACGTTAAACGGCAAATCTAGAAAAGAGGATGGTAACTTGTTATAAAAAGTTATACCAACCCCAACGAATGAATTATGCACCTTGTGAAGCCGATGAAAGGGAGCACGTAGTTTGTGCTTATTCCTAGTGTTAAAGTTGTGGATATCACTGTTTTTACTATACAGGTGTATGTTTTGCCTGATATATAAAATGTTGGCGAATATGTAAAAATAAAATGATAAATGGCATAGTACTATGACAGTTATTGTCTAACTAATACTATTACTAGCACTAGCTAGCGACAGCCCGCTACAACTTGAAAATTATTAAACGGGAAGACAAAATTGGGATAAAGAAAACTATCCTCTATGTGTTAATTTAGGTTTTAAACTATCTGAGTATCAAACATTAAAATCCGTTCATTGGTTTTTGCGTGAAATAATTACAAACATCCATTCATCCAAACAAACTAGAGAGCATATAAGTAGGTAATAAGATGTGATTTATAATTTTAGTAAGATAATATAATATAAGATTAGTAAGATGTAAGAGGATTGTACAGACGCCAGCAGGTCCACCTACCCGAATCTGTCAAATTTTACCAATTGAACCTTCCACTATTGTGATAAGGTTGCAAATCTATTAAAGAAATTTGACATATTGAGGTACATGTGTCTCTGTCATTAACATCTTGTCGATTTTTTAGGTGTACTATTTGATTTGTTAACCATTTCCTTTAACTCATTTTCCTAATGGATTAGCTGTTGCGAAGAATTCATTCGGTCATCAGTTATCAGAAACATTACACTTAATCGTCTTATCGTTTTTACCGAAAATTTTCCAATTTGGGACGACTTCTTGATAATTAAGTACGAATAAATATTATGAGACAAAAAATATTTTTGCTAACTTTTTCTATATACGAGTACAAATAATAAAATCGTAGCAGCTGTTATTCCTGTACTTTGTATTTTTTTTTGAGACTTAATGGAACGATTCTGATGCCAAGTATATATTTTTATAATGTTTTAGTTGACGCATAAGTACTGAAAAATAGACGAATATCCTCTAATATTCCTAAAACATGTAGGAAAGCAAAGGGCAGTCGATGAGAGCGGTTTTTAAATCTGAGAGTTCAGGAGTTGAGCAAAGTCAAAGTCAAAGTCAAATCATTTATTTCAATTAGGCCATCAACGAGGCACTTTCAAACGTCGAATATTAACATTAAGGAAATGGGATGGGATGGGATTGATTCTACACCTGCTCCACCCAGGTAAGGAGGACATCATAAAATGTACATCAAAATATATTGTAAATAATTGTTATCGTAGTGTTTGTGCCTACATTACACTTTTATCATGTTTTTCTGTTCAGGGCGGGGTCAGTTATTTTAATCGCTAAGGTTTCCGAAATACTAGCACGTGTAATTTGCGTATATGATAACAACCAACGATAACAATACTTATCGACACCTATAACTTGTTATCTCCACGTTGTCCATGAACTACGCCAGCTATGTGACCGTACTATCCCAGTACCCCTTAGTAACGTGCCTTATATTCTAACCCAGAAGGACACCGTGGAATTTAGTCAGTCAAGTCTGACAGTCCCTCCCGCCCTGCCCCGGGTGGGAGGACTCATTTGATGATTTTACCACGATAAAAAAGGGGGTCAAAAAAGTTCACTTTAGCAGAAACATTATCGAAATTTCGTTGGGGTGTACAGGCGTGAAAGGGTAACAGACGATTAAAGACTTCCTGGAGTAGTAATTTGTACAATTAAATTAAGCAATAAGGGCCCTAAAAGTGTGCCCTGGAGAACTCCAGGTGAGAAAAATTGCAACGAGAGGTGTAATTCTACCGCCTTATGACTAGTGATCAGTTTAAAATGTAGAATGAAAGGAAAAGATAAATACCACCGTGAACTTTATCTTAAGACAGTTAACTTAAGAGTAATCTGTGGTCAATGTGGTCAAAATCTTTACTGTAATCCGAACAAATGTCATTCACTACACCATCCTTGCTGATATGAATTCATTGGAAATAGTAAGTTTTGTGGCAGCAAATCGCTTTCGAGAAATCATGCTAATAATAATCAAAGTCACATTACGCTGCATAAGCTGCCGAGTAAACAACTCGTACGAAAACTTTTGAGAATAGGCATAATTTGAACGTTGTTTTTTTTCAACGAATAACTAATCACTTTTTGTAAATACTTACGCTACGCCAATGCCGCCCTCTGCTGCGACGGCAGGTCCATCTGATAAAATCTGGCCACTTACTTGCCGCCGTCGTCACCGCCGACAATTTTGAGGCAGGAGCTTTAATGACTGCTTGTCATAGAAACATAAGATAAGTTTGATAGGTAGGGCTTTTCACTACTTGACTATAGGTATTGATGTTACTAGATCCGTGACTTAAGATTATTTTTTATATTTTTTTTTATGTATTATCAAACACATCTCTTGACCTCAGTCTAGGTCAGGGGTGACAAAGACAGGGTCGACGACGGAGCGAGCTTACCCAGAAGAAGCTTGTTCTTTCTAGTTTTGAAGAGATAATTAATATTATAAAAGCTTTTAAGAATAAGCTACTGAACGGGTGGATGGGTATGACATAATTTAAAACTGGGATTAACACATAGGATCGTTTTTATCCCAATTTTAGGTAATATTTTTAGGGAAGATTTTCCTGCCTTAGGTGGGCGATGCCTCTGGCAAAAGCTTGTGAACATATACTTTAAAGCTAAATTCAACATATAGGTAATATGTCAAAAATGTGTAAAATTAGACATTTTAGAGATACATAATCTGGTTAGCACACAGTATATAACCGCAGTTATCTTCAGTTCAAGACATAACAGCTGTAGCTGTGGCACGATACAGTTCCTACCCAAAATGGTAAACAAATATTTAATTGGCTTATCAATTTTGGTAATCACAACTGGTGAGTATTTTATTATTATTTCTGAAAAATAATAATGTCTATCTTTTAAAAGTTAAGTAACACGCTTAATGTATTTTTTTTGTTGTGTAAGCGGACTTAGATGTTGCCAGATTTTAAGGCTAAAAGTAAACTGTATCAGTATCTGAAGGGGTTTACAGAATATTGCCACATTCTTACACAAAAAATAAAAGGAAGGAAGCAAAATGTTTCAAAAAGTTAAAATAAACTTTTGTGCCTTGGATGCAAAGTAAAAATTGGTTGCGAAACTTTTTTTTCAACATTCAGAATTTAATAGTATTTATTTCTTACCCAGGTGTAGTACAATGTAAGCCAGGCTACTTGTACTACTACGAGGCGGAAGGCTGGCTCAAACTGCACAGGACGGCCGCGACTTGGGCGGAAGCCTACGTCAGCTGCCATGATGAAGGTAAGCTCAAAGATTGTCATGCAGCCTTATCACTCACCTTCACATTCCAAAGAGTTTATCTTAACGGGTAAGCTACAGCAATTTTTACCACTTACACTTTTACATTAACGATTGTGAACCAGGGAAAGTCAACAATCTAAAGAGCCGTCGCTCATGTGAAAATGTGTGTTGTTACAGGAGCGGTGTTGGCGTCTCCGATAACCAAAGGACTAGTTAATACTCTTAACATAATACAGCAACAGGAGAATGTTTATGGGAAAATATTCGTGGGAACACATGCCTTGTACTCCAAAGGAGATTACATTTCAATAGAAGGTCAGTTAACAATTTTTTCTTTTTAATTTTATTAATGATTTCTTCCAATCTTGGCCCCCTATCTAACGAAAGTAGGTCGTGGGTTGGAAACTATCCATTAGTTTGTGTAATTAATAGTTCGGAAAATTCTACCAACATCACACCTAGAGAAGCGGCAGAGAACTTCTTAAAAATTAAATAAGCTTTTATTTTCTGTCTCCCATAGTTAAATTGACTTCGTCATTTGCATGTTCGCTAAAATTATTTCACCATTTATATTCCAGGAGTGCCACTGTCTTCTATGGAGGTAGAAGTAGTGTCATACGGTAGCGGAGACTGTCTCACTTTGGACGGCGCACGCGCTTTTTATGAAAATTGCACGGAATCAATGTCGTTTATTTGTTACAAAAAAGCTGAAAGTCGCCAGTTGAACGAATGCGGAACTTTTGATGATAGTAAGTAAAGTATCTAGTAGCAATTTACAATAAAATACAACTGTATTAAGAAAAAAGGAGCCAACTTCAAACAAAACACTAAAAGTTTGAAATACTTTTAGCGTTATTTTTACTTTTGTTCATGTTGTTTTGCCGTTGCTCTAATTTTATTATAATGATGATGATTCTTACTACAAACCGTGTTTTTCAAAATATTTCAGAATATCAACTCAATCAGAAAACAGGTAGCTGTTATAAGGTACATCCCGAGAAACAGACATGGTCCCGAGCGTTCAGGATATGCTTTTCCGAGGGAGGATACCTGGCCATCGTGAATGACGAAGATGAAGCTGCAGTCGTTAAGGACCTGTTCCCTGCTCGTACTAACCAGTCTGACCAGGTGGACAAATTTTCCGTGGGTTTGGCAGCTTGGGGCAAGGACCGCGTCTGGACTTCCATTCGAGGTATGAGATCAAACTCAAATTCATTTTTTTCAGTAAAGTAAACCATAATTATAAAGCCATGGCTTTTTAACACGATTTCTTCCGACATTTCTTTTGAAACAAATTAAATACAGTCATGTAAAGCTTGTATTTTATCCCATTTTTGTACCAAAGTCATTATTTAATATGCACAATTCTATCCTAAAATTAAAATAAAATACTAAAATTAGAATAAAATAACTGATTCTAACAAATATAGCTGATGTGGCTTAGAAGGCTGCTTCCTCAAATGAAACTGCATAGCATTTTATGCTTTGTTTTATAAAACTGTGAAAATAACTTGTATTCCACATAAATACAGCTGAATCAGCTAGTTCTTTAGTCTCTTTAGGTGCAATTAAAAAAACGTTCTCACATTTTTCAAGTCGATTTTTCTTCGTTTGATAATGTTTTGAGATGGTTAAAATATGTCCGTTTGTCCATTTCAGGTGATTCAATAATTGATGTTTATAACACATGGAATTCTGAAGAGTCTGACAATGACAACAATCGCGGTGCTATTCTTTCCAACGGCAAGTTGGATGCCGTCAGCGAGGGTGGAGAAAAACTTATGTTCGTCTGTGAGAAATCTCCCAAATTCAAGCGGTTTGAAGGCTCGCCGCCAACTAGAAACCAACTGAAGGATATATGCAGTCTTACCGAAGAACCAAAGCTAGAAATTAAAAATTAAATGAACTTTATTTATGATTATAAAAGTCATGCAAATTACACCTTTTTACTTAAATATATACTTAGTTTTTACCCGACTGCGCCAGAAGGAGGGTTATGTTTTTCGAGTGTATGTATGTATGTGGGTATATTTCTTTGGCACGCTCTGCAGCCTAAACGGCTTGATGGATTTTAACTTGAGAGGTGTCGTTCGTTAGATTCGTCTTAAACGTGAGAGTGTCACTGGGTACATAAAACTGGCCAATTGCGAGTCGAACTCGCGTGCAAAGGGTTCCGAACTAAAAAATTTTATAAATCTCTCGTATTCTATCAAGTGAGGTAACAAAATAAAGGATTATAAAAATGGTTTACCAAAATATATATGACTTATATGTTTCAATTTAATTTGGAGTGATAAATGCTAAAAACAACAAAATATTTTAAAACAAAAACCTAAGATAAATATACCAATATTGCCGAGCTGTTTGTTGTTGTCCTTGTGTGTGAGAAGACAACATTTATATACCCTGGGCAACTGACAACAAGCGTGCGGCGTGTGCGCAGCAGTATTAATAAGGCCTCTGCCTCGAATCTTGCGGGCAGCGGGGCGGCGGCGGCGGCGGCGCGGCGCTCGCTGTTCGCCCCCGCCCCGCTGCCGCGCCGCTGTTTCCGAGGGCCGGTCCATTTGAATGTATGCCTAAGATCCTGCCGCTCCCGCGCCAAAAAAGAAACGTGAAAGAATTACAAACATCCATTCATCCAAACTAGATAGCATGTAAGTAATAAGATAAGATTTAAAATATTAGTAAGATAAGATAACATATGATTAGTAAGATGTGAGAGGATTGTACAGACGCCAGCAGGTCCACCTACCCGAATCTGTCCAATTTTACCAATTGAATCTTCCGCTATTGTGATAAGGTTGAAGAAATTTGACAGATTGAGGTACTCATGTGTCTGTACATTAACATCTTGTCGATTTTTTAGATGTACTATTCGATTTGTTAACCATGCGAAGAATTCATTTGGTCATAAGTTATCGGGAATATTACAGTTAATCGTCTTATGTGAACTGAATTTCTTATAACCAACGTTTTTACCGAAAATTTTCCAATTTGGGACGACTTCTTGATAATTAAGTACGAACAAATATTATGAGACGAAAAAATTTGTTTGTTAACCTTTTCTATATACATATAATAAAATTGTAGCAGCTGTCATTCCTGTACTTTGTATATTTTTTTTTGAGGTGTAATGGAACGATTCTGATGCCAAATATATATTTTTATAATGTTTTTTTTTATGTTTTAGTTGACGTTTACGCGTCTGTACTGAAAAATAGACGAATGTAGTCTAAATAATATTCCTAAAAACATGTAGGTATTGGAAAGCAAAGGGCAGTCGATGAGGATGGTTTTTAATAAATCTGAGGGTTCACGAGTAGAGCTCCACACAGGTAAGGAGGATATCATAAAATGTATCTACATTAAAATATATTATAAGTAAGTGATATCGTAGTGTTTGTGCCACACTTTTATCTTGTTTTTCTGTTCAGGGCGGGTCAGTTATTTTAATCGCTAAGGTTTCCGAAATACTAGCACGTGTAATTTGCGTATATGATAACAACGAATGATAACGAGACTTATCGACACCTATAACTTGTTATCTCCACTTTGTCCATGAACTACACCAGCTATGTCACCGTACTACCCCTTAGTAACGTGTCTTGTATTCTAACCCAGGGGGTCAGAAAAGTTCACTTTAACAGAAATATTATACGAATTGCGATAAAATTATCGAAATTTCGTTAGGGTGTACAGGCGTGAAAGAGTAGGAGACTGTTAAAGACTTACTGAAGTAGTAATGTGTACAATTAAAAAACGAATGGAAAAACATCTATAGAAAATTAAGCAAAAAAGGCCCTAAAATTGTTCCCTGCAGAACTCCAGGTGAGAAAAATTGCAACGAGAAGTGTAATTCTACTGCCTTATGACTAGTGATCAGTTTTAAATGTAGAATGAAAGGAAAAGATGAAGAGCACCGTAAACTTAAGCTAAAGACAGTTCACTTAAGAGTAATCTGTGGTCAATTTTCAAAATCTTAACTGGAATCCGAACAAATTACATTCTTCATTCTACACCATCCTTGCTGACATTAATTCATTGGAAATAATAAGTTTTGTGGCAGCAAATCGCTTTCGAGAAATCATGATAATAATAACCAAAGTTACGCTGCATAAGCTGCCGAGTAAACAACTCGTTCGAAAACTTTTGAGAATAGGCATAATTTACACGTTGTTGTTTTTCAACGAATAACTAATCACTTTTTATAAATACTTGCGCTACGCCAATGACCGCCCTCTGCTGCGCCGGCAGGTCCATCTGATAAATTCTGGCTACTTACTTGCCGCCGTCGCCACCGCCGACAATTTTGAGGCAGGAGCTTTAAAGACTGCTTGTGATAGAAACATAAGATAAGTTTGATAGGGCTTTTCACTACTTGACTATAGATATTGATGTTACTAGATCCGTGACTTAAGATTTTTTTTTGATATTTTTTTTTATGTGTGATCAAACACATCTCTTGACCTCAGTCTAGGTCAGGGGTGACAAAGACAAGGTCGACGACGGAGCGAGCTTACCCAGAAGAAGCTTGTTCTTTCTAGTTTTGAAGAGATTATTAATATTATAAAAGCTTTTAAGAATAAGCTACTGAACGGGTGGATGGGCACGAGATAATTTATAGCCGGCATTAACACATGGGATAGTTTCTATCCCAATTTTACGTTTATGAGGGAAATGTTTAAAAAAAAGAAAAGCTAGTGAACATATACGTTTAAGCTAAATTCAACAAATGACATTTTAGAGATACCCAATCTCGTTAGCACACAGTATATAACCGCAAGTTATCTTCAGTTCAAGACATAACAGCTGTAGCTGTGGCACGATACAGTTCCTACTCAAAATGGTAAACAAATATTTAATTGGCTTATCAATTTTGGTAATTACAACTGGTGAGTAATTTTATTATTATTTCTGAAAAATAATAATGTCTATCTATTAAAAGCTAAGTTACACGCTTACTGTAATTTATTTTTTGTTGTGTAAGCGGACTTAGATGTTGCCAGATTTCGAGGCTAAAAGGAAGCTGTGTCAGAAGGGTTTACAGAATATAGCCACATTCTTACACAAAAAATAAAAGGAAGGAAGCAAAATGTTTCAAAAAGTTAAAATAAACTTTTGTCCCTTGGATGGCATTGCAAAGTAAAAATGCCAGGTTGCGAAACTTTTTTTCAATTAACAAGTTCAGAATGTAATACTGTTTATTTCTTACCCAGGTGTAGTACAATGTAAGCCAGGCTACTTGTACTACTACGAGGCGGAAGGTTGGCTCAAACTGCACAGGACGGCCGCGACTTGGGCGGAAGCCAACGTCAGCTGTCACGATGAAGGTAAGCATAAGTATCACTTACCTTCATATTCCAAAGAGTTTATCTTAACGTCGGAGAATGGGTAAGTTTCAGCGATTTTTACCACTCACACTTTTACATTAACGATTGAACCAAGGAAAGTCAACAATCTAAAGAGCCGTCACTCATGTGAGAATGTGTGTTGTTACAGGCGCGGTGTTGGCGTCTCCGATTACCAAAGGACTAGTTAATACTCTTAACATAATACAGCAACAGGAGAATGTTTATGGGAGAATATTCGTGGGAACACATGCCTTGTACTCCAAAGGAGATTACATTTCAATAGAAGGTCAGTTAACAATTTTTTCTTTTTAATTTTATTAATGATTTCTTCCAATCTTGGCCCCCTATCTAACGAAAGTAGGTCGTGGGTTGGAAACTATCCATTAGTTTGTGTAATTAATAGTTCGGAAAATTCTACCAACATCACATCTAGAGACGCGGCAGAGAACTTCTTAAAAATTAAATAAGCTTTTATTTTCTGTCTCCCATAGTTAAATTGACTTCGTCATTTGCATGTTCGCTAAAATTATTTCACCATTTATATTCCAGGAGTGCCACTGTCTTCTATGGAGGTGGAAGTAGTGTCATACGGTAGCGGAGACTGTCTCACTTTGGACGGCGCACGCGCTTTTTATGAAAATTGCACGGAATCAATGTCGTTTATTTGTTACAAAAAAGCTGAAAGTCGCCAGTTGAACGAATGCGGAACTTTTGATGATAGTAAGTAAAGTATCTAGTAGCAATTTACAATAAAATACAACTGTATTAAGAAAAAAGGAGCCAACTTCAAACAAAACACTAAAAGTTTGAAATACTTTTAGCGTTATTTTTACTTTTGTTCATGTTGTTTTGCCGTTGCTCTAATTTTATTATAATGATGATGATTCTTACTACAAACCGTGTTTTTCAAAATATTTCAGAATATCAACTCAATCAGAAAACAGGTAGCTGTTATAAGGTACATCCCGAGAAACAGACATGGTCCCGAGCGTTCAGGATATGCTTTTCCGAGGGAGGATACCTGGCCATCGTGAATGACGAAGATGAAGCTGCAGTCGTTAAGGACCTGTTCCCTGCTCGTACTAACCAGTCTGACCAGGTGGACAAATTTTCCGTGGGTTTGGCAGCTTGGGGCAAGGACCGCGTCTGGACTTCCATTCGAGGTATGAGATCAAACTCAAATTCATTTTTTTCAGTAAAGTAAACCATAATTATAAAGCCATGGCTTTTTAACACGATTTATTCCGACATTTCTTTTGAAACAAATTAAATACAGTCATGTAAAGCTTGTATTTTATCCCATTTTTGTACCAAAGTCATTATTTAATATGCACAATTCTATCCTAAAATTAAAATAAAATACTAAAATTAGAATAAAATAACTGATTCTAACAAATATAGCTGATGTGGCTTAGAAGGCTGCTTCCTCAAATGAAACTGCATAGCATTTTATGCTTTGTTTTATAAAACTGTGAAAATAACTTGTATTCCACATAAATACAGCTGAATCAGCTAGTTCTTTAGTCTCTTTAGGTGCAATTAAAAAAACGTTCTCACATTTTTCAAGTCGATTTTTCTTCGTTTGATAATGTTTTGAGATGGTTAAAATATGTCCGTTTGTCCATTTCAGGTGATTCAATAATTGATGTTTATAACACATGGAATTCTGAAGAGTCTGACAATGACAACAATCGCGGTGCTATTCTTTCCAACGGCAAGTTGGATGCCGTCAGCGAGGGTGGAGAAAAACTTATGTTCGTCTGTGAGAAATCTCCCAAATTCAAGCGGTTTGAAGGCTCGCCGCCAACTAGAAACCAACTGAAGGATATATGCAGTCTTACCGAAGAACCAAAGCTAGAAATTAAAAATTAAATGAACTTTATTTATGATTATAAAAGTCATGCAAATTACACCTTTTTACTTAAATATATACTTAGTTTTTACCCGACTGCGCCAGAAGGAGGGTTATGTTTTTCGAGTGTATGTATGTATGTGGGTATATTTCTTTGGCACGCTCTGCAGCCTAAACGGCTTGATGGATTTTAACTTGAGAGGTGTCGTTCGTTAGATTCGTCTTAAACGTGAGAGTGTCACTGGGTACATAAAACTGGCCAATTGCGAGTCGAACTCGCGTGCAAAGGGTTCCGAACTAAAAATATTTTTATAAATCTCTCGTATTCTATCAAGTGAGATAACAAAATAAAGGATTATAAAAATGGTTTACCAAAATATATATGACTTATATGTTTCAATTTAATTTGGAGTGATAAATGCTAATAACAACAAAATATTTTAAAACAAAAACCTAAGATAAATATACCAATATTGCCGAGCTGTTTGTTGTTGTCCTTGTGTGTGAGAAGACAACATTTATATACCCTGGGCAACTGACAACAAGCGTGCGGCGTGTGCGCAGCAGTATTAATAAGGCCTCTGCCTCGAATCTTGCGGGCAGCGGGGCGGCGGCGGCGGCGGCGCGGCGCTCGCTGTTCGCCCCCGCCCCGCTGCCGCGCCGCTGTTTCCGAGGGCCGGTCCATTTGAATGTATGCCTAAGATCCTGCCGCTCCCGCGCCAAAAAAGAAACGTGAAAGAATTACAAACATCCATTCATCCAAACTAGATAGCATGTAAGTAATAAGATAAGATTTATAATATTAGTGAGATAAGATAACTTATGATTAGTAAGATGTGAGAGGATTGTACAGACGCCAGCAGGTCCACCTACCCGAATCTGTCCAATTTTACCAATTGAATCTTCCGCTATTGTGATAAGGTTGAAGAAATTTGACAGATTGAGGTACTCATGTGTCTGTACATTAACATCTTGTCGATTTTTTAGATGTACTATTCGATTTGTTAACCATTTCCCTTCCATTAGCTGTTGCGAAGAATTCATTCGGTCATAAGTTATCGGGAATATTACAGTTAATCGTCTTATGTGAACTGAATTTCTTATAACCAACGTTTTTACCGAAAATTTTCCAATTTGGGACGACTTCTTGATAATTAAGTACGAACAAATATTATGAGACGAAAAAATTTGTTTGTTAACCTTTTCTATATACATATAATAAAATTGTAGCAGCTGTCATTCCTGTACTTTGTATATTTTTTTTGAGGTGTAATGGAACGATTCTGATGCCAAATATATATTTTTATAATGTTTTTTTTTATGTTTTAGTTGACGTTTACGCGTCTGTACTGAAAAATAGACGAATGTAGTCTAAATAATATTCCTAAAAACATGTAGGTATTGGAAAGCAAAGGGCAGTCGATGAGGATGGTTTTTAATAAATATGAGGGTTCACGAGTAGAGCTCCACACAGGTAAGGAGGATATCATAAAATGTATCTACATTAAAATATATTATAAGTAAGTGTTATCGTAGTGTTTGTGCCACACTTTTATCTTGTTTTTCTGTTCAGGGCGGGTCAGTTATTTTAATCGCTAAGGTTTCCGAAATACTAGCACGTGTAATTTGCGTATATGATAACAAAGAATGATAACGAGACTTATCGACACCTATAACTTGTTATCTCCACTTTGTCCATGAACTACACCAGCTATGTCACCGTACTACCCCTTAGTAACGTGTCTTGTATTCTAACCCAGGGGGTCAGAAAAGTTCACTTTAGCAGAAATATTATACGAATTGCGATAAAATTATCGAAATTTCGTTAGGGTGTACAGGCGTAAAAGGGTAGGAGACTGTTAAAGACTTACTGAAGTAGTAATGTGTACAATTAAAAAACGAATGGAAAAACATCTATAGAAAATTAAGCAAAAAAGGCCCTAAAATTGTTCCCTGCAGAACTCCAGGTAAGAAAAATTGCAACGAGAAGTGTAATTCTACTGCCTTACGACTAGTGATCAGTTTTAAATGTAGAATGAAAGGAAAAGATGAAGAGCACCGTAAACTTAAGCTAAAGACAGTTCACTTAAGAGTAATCTGAGGTCAATTTTCAAAATCTTAACTGTAATCCGAACAAATTACATTCTTCATTCTACACCATCCTTGCTGACATTAATTCATTGGAAATAATAAGTTTTGTGGCAGCAAATCGCTTTCGAGAAATCATGCTAATAATAATCAAAGTCACGTTACGCTGCATAAGCTGCCGAGTAAACAACTCGTTCGAAAACTTTTGAGAATAGGCATAATTTGAACATTGTTGTTTTTCAACGAATAACTAGTCACTTTTTGTAAATACTTGCGCTACGCGTAGCGTACACGTAGCGCAAGTATTGTCTGCTGCGACGGCAGGTCCATCTGATAAAATCTGGCCACTTACTCGCCGCCGCCGCCGTCGCCACCGCCGACAATTTCGAGGCAGGAGCTTTAAAGACTGCTTGTGATAGAAACATAAGATAAGTTTGATAGGGCATTTCACTACTTGACTATAGGTATTGATGTTACTAGATCCGTGACTTAAGATTTTTTTTAATATTTTTTTTATGTATTATTAAACACATCTTTTGACTTCAGTCTAGGTCAGGGGTGACAAAGACAGGGTCGACGACGGAGCGAGCTTACCCAGAAGAAGCTTGTTCTTTCTAGTTTTGAAGAGATAATTAATATTATAAAAGCTTTCAAGAATAAGCTACTGAACGGGTGGATGGGTATGACATAATTTAAAACTGGGATTAACACATAGGATCGTTTTTATCCCAATTTTAGGTAATATTTTTAGGGAAGATTTTCCTGCCTTAGGTGGGCGATGCCTCTGGCAAAAGCTTGTGAACATATACTTTAAAGCTAAATTCAACATATAGGTAATATGTCAAAAATGTGTAAAATTAGACATTTTAGAGATACATAATCTGGTTAGCACACAGTATATAACCGCAGTTATCTTCAGTTCAAGACATAACAGCTGTAGCTGTGGCACGATACAGTTCCTACCCAAAATGGTAAACAAATATTTAATTGGCTTATCAATTTTGGTAATCACAACTGGTGAGTATTTTATTATTATTTCTGAAAAATAATAATGTCTATCTTTTAAAAGTTAAGTAACACGCTTAATGTATTTTTTTTGTTGTGTAAGCGGACTTAGATGTTGCCAGATTTTAAGGCTAAAAGTAAACTGTATCAGTATCTGAAGGGGTTTACAGAATATTGCCACATTCTTACACAAAAAATAAAAGGAAGGAAGCAAAATGTTTCAAAAAGTTAAAATAAACTTTTGTGCCTTGGATGCAAAGTAAAAATTGGTTGCGAAACTTTTTTTTCAACATTCAGAATTTAATAGTATTTATTTCTTACCCAGGTGTAGTACAATGTAAGCCAGGCTACTTGTACTACTACGAGGCGGAAGGTTGGCTCAAACTGCACAGGACGGCCGCGACTTGGGCGGAAGCCTACGTCAGCTGCCATGATGAAGGTAAGCTCAAAGATTGTCATGCAGCCTTATCACTCACCTTCACATTCCAAAGAGTTTATCTTAACGGGTAAGCTACAGCAATTTTTACCACTTACACTTTTACATTAACGATTGTGAACCAGGGAAAGTCAACAATCTAAAGAGCCGTCGCTCATGTGAAAATGTGTCTTGTTACAGGCGCGGTTTTGGCGTCTCCGATTACCAAAGGACTAGTTAATACTCTTAACATAATACAGCAACAGGAGAATGTTTATGGGAAAATATTCATGGGAACACATGCCTTGTACTCCAAAGGAGATTACATTTCAATAGAAGGTCAGTTAACAATTTTTTCTTTTTAATTTTATTAATGATTTCTTCCAATCTTGGCCCCCTATCTAACGATAGTAGGTCGTGGGTTGGAAACTATCCATTAGTTTGTGTAATTAATAGTTCGGAAAATTCTACCAACATCACACCTAGAGAAGCGGCAGAGAACTTCTTAAAAATCGAATCAGCTTTTATTTTCTGTCTCCCATAGTTAAATTGACTTCGTCATTTGCATGTTCACTAAAATTATTACGCCATTTATATTCCAGGAGTGCCACTGTCTTCTATGGAGGTGAAAGTAGTGTCATACTTTAGCGGAGACTGTCTCACTTTGGACGGCGCACGCGCTTTTTATGAAAATTGCACGGAATCACTGTCGTTTATTTGTTACAAAAAAGCTGAAAGCCGCCAGTTGAACGAATGCGGAACTTTTGATGATAGTAAGTAAAATATCTAGTAGCAATTTACAATAAAATACAAATTATTTAAGAAAAAAGGAGCCAACTTCCAACAAAACACTAAAAGTTTGAAATACTTTTGGCGTTATTTTTACTTTTTTTCATGTTGATTTGCCGTTGCTCTAATTTTATTATAATGATGATGATTCATACTACAAAACGTGTTTTTCAAAATATTTCAGAATATCATCTCAATCAGAAAACAGGTAGCTGTTATAAGGTACATCCCGAGAAACAGACATGGTCCAGAGCCTTCAGGATATGCTTTTCCGAGGGAGGATACCTGGTCATCGTGAATGACGAAGATGAAGCTGCTGTCGTTAAGGACCTGTTCCCTGCTCGTATTAACCAGTCTGACCAGGTGGACAAATTTTCCGTCGGTTTGGCAGCTTGGGGCAAGGACCACGTCTGGACTTCCATTCGAGGTGATAAGATCAAACTCAAATTCATTTTTTTCAGTAAAGTAAACTATAATTATAAAGCCATGGCTTTTTAACACGATTTATTCCGACATTTCTTTTGAAGCAAATTAAAGTACGTTATTATAAAGTTATCTACACACCGTCACAGTCATGTTAAAACTTGTATTTCATCCCATTTTTGTACCAATGTCATTATTTAATATGCACAATTCTATCCTAAAATTAGAATAAAATAACTGATTCTAACAAATATAGCTGATGTGACTTTGAAGGCTGCTTACTTTAATGAAACTGCATAGGATTTTATGCTTTGTTTTATAAAACTGTGAAAATAACTTATATTCCACATAAATACAGTTGAATCAGCTAGTTCTTTAGTCTCTTTAGGTGCAATTAAAAAAATGTTCTTACATTTTTCAAGTCGATTTTTTTT
Organism: Agrotis puta; assembly: GCA_943136025.2. NCBI lineage: Eukaryota > Metazoa > Arthropoda > Insecta > Lepidoptera > Noctuidae > Agrotis > Agrotis puta. The sequence goes on along the minus strand of OW964175.2, from coordinate 18,459,730 downwards.
CGTTTTATAATCTTTTGAGATGGTTAAAATATGTCCGTTTGTCCATTTCAGGTGATTCTATAATTGATATTTATAACACATGGAATTCTGAAGAGTCTGACAATGACAACAATCGCGGTGCTATTCTTTCCAACGGCAAGTTGGATGTCGTCAGCGAGGGTGGAGAAAAACTTATGTTCGTCTGTGAGAAATCTCCCAAATTCAAGCAGTTTGAAGGTTCGCCGCCGACCAGAAACCAACTGAAGGATATATGCAGTCTTACCGAAGAACCAAAGCTAGAAATTAAAACTAAAATTAACTTGCTTGCCTTTTTGTAACACGTTTTTTGGCAATTTATTTATAATTATAAAAGTCATGCAAATTAAACCTTTTTACATACGTAGTTTTTCTCTCATTATTTCATTTTACCGATTGTTCCCCAAAACTGCATTTTCATATTTTCATTACGGGTGCAGACCCGTGCTCCACCTATTTTCTCCACCTGGGTGGAGAACGAAACCTATCCGTGAGGAGTTATGGTCCGTGCTCCAACTGATGATCGGTACTGTCAAGTAATTAAGAAAAATATAAAAAGTTTGACACAAACTGAAATAAAGAAGTGCTCCTATTACTCTAAACATAGAACTCAATGTGAAATCTAAACAGAAAGTACAAGGAGAACAGACCTACCATCTGTTAATCTGGTTTATGACAAATACGACACAGTTTTTTTAAGGTATAAGGCCTTTGTCAAATAGACAGGCGAGTCCGAAGCGATAACGAACCGATACGAGACGTCAGTCCGATAGTTCGGTCACGCTATCGGATCGCTTTCGCTTTTCTATGTGACTGGATTAAAACAATTCCATACATTACAAATAAAAACGCCTCGCTTCGCATTGGCCACGCCTGTCTGTTTGACAAAGGCTTAAACCTCTTCTCATTTTCTGATGCTCAATATTCTAACCGACATAATATATCTCAATCTTACTTCCTGAGTTTGTTTGTGGTGGTGATACAACACTTGAATACTTTTCGTAGGAGCCGCGTGTAGTTTCGGGAGGTTCCTGTGTCTGATAGGGAGGGAAGAAACGCCTGGGTGTCACCACTGCGAGGATCGTCCGGAGGACACGGTGGAGCATACGGTGCAGGACTGCCCCGCTTGGGCAGAGCACCGCCGTGTCCTCACGACGGCGATAGGCGGAGACCTCTCGCGCCCGGCATTGGTCGAGGCCATGCTGCGGGGCGAGACGGAGTGGGAAGCGGTCGCCTCCTTCTGCGAAGCAGTAATGCTCGTGAAGGAGGAGGCGGGCCGCCTGAGGGAGAGGACAGCGTCCTCCCTCCACCCCAGCCGCAGTGGTAGACGCCCACGGCGTCGGACGTCGCAGGACGATCTCCGGCCACCGTAGGCGCGGGCATGCGGGCAGCGAGTAATGGGCGACTTGCTGTCCGACCATGGACCATGCCCGGGTCGACGGCGCGTTGTGTTCCACGCCCGCCTCAAAGAGTGTCAGCATATTGACGGGGCCTGTAGAGGGCCAAAGCCTGCCGGGGTCGCGGGACCAAGGGATTACCGTGACCCCGGTACGTAAAGGGCTAGTGAAGGACACCGTGGATTTTAGTCAGTACAAGTCTGACAGTCCCTCCCGCCCTGCCCTGGGTGGGAGGACTCATTTGATGATTTTACCACGCAAAAAAAAAAAAAAAAAAAGGAGCCGCGTGTTGTTTGCGCGATCTTACAGGTTTGATTTTGAATTTATGGTCAGAAATCCGCCTTTCACACTTCTTGAGAATGTTGTGGTTGGTCTTGAGGTTGGTGGTTACACCGCGATTGTGTGGATCCGGGATCATTCGAAAAGAATAATAGAAAGATTGATAGAAATGAGTCGTCAAAATATGTGAACTCACAGCAAACCATGACTTCAACGTACAGACACCAGCAGGGCAACTCACCCGAATCTGTCAAATTTTAACAATGAAATATTAACCTTCCACTATTATGATAAGGTTGAAAATCTATTTAAAAAATACAGATTGAGGTAGGTTGATATGTTAGCGTCTGTACCATTTGATGTAAAACCTCTGTTGGTTTGGAAGATCTTTGAGATAAAAATGTTTACTTAATTAAGGCTAATTACATTGTTTGTAAAAAAGCCTCCAGCAAGAAATAAAAAGAAAGAAGAATTGTTCAAAGGTTGGACAAAGTTATTTTTATTATCATTTCCGTTTAATTCAACATAAATGAAATGAATGAAAATAATGTTTCTTTTCCTCGTCTGAAAATTAGTTTTCGGTAACTATGAAAACCAATTTTGATACGTTGAATTTTCAGACTTTTAGAAGTCGCAATAAAATTGACAATTTTTTTTTTTAATCAAATTCAACTACTTTCTACATATTTCACACTATCGTTTAAAATAAACATTGCAGTTCCTATTAAATTTAATTTTATATTTCGTACCATTTTTAATAAGTTCCACTATCAGTTGAAACTCACAAGATCGTCAGTTTCGACAACGTCTTTTCTAGTTCTGTTGATAATGAATGATCGACTAATATGAATTCATATTCGTATGCTAAATTAATCAATATTAATGTCTATTTTTTAAAGGCTAGAGCGAAAATGTAAAAATAGTTAATTTGAATCCGTTATCTTTCATTGTTAGATTCAGAGCTTTACAAATTCTGTCCTTCGTCACTCGAAATACTGTCTACTATGATATTGTTCTCTTTACTCCGATATTCACTTTCTCCAGTCTTTTCGAGCACTTCAGTTACTACCACATCATTGATTTCATCGTTTACCAGATCGACATTGTCACCATCTAGAGCATTATCTACTTCTGCACTTTCTTCAGCTACTTGGTCCTTTTATACGTTTAATACAGGAATAAATAGAAACCACTCGTCATGATCTACCTGGTTGCCTGATTAAAATTCATTAGATTGTAAAGGTGTGACAGGATCATTGAGTATTAGCCTATTTTTATGGTGGTGAAATCATCAAATGAATCCTATACTATCAGAAATAAACCCATACTATCAGTCTTGTACTGACTAAAATCCACGGTGATTCTTCAATGGTTCTTTACGTTCCAGGAACACGGTTACGGATGAGACAGTACCGCGATCATTAAAGACTTCCTGGCATTTTACTAAAATGTACAATTAAGTAGGTACTTTCCTGTCACCGGAGAATCAAAAAAATATAATTGAAAGTACATCTGTAATCTGTAAATAAAGCAATAGCGGCCCTACAATTAAACCCTGCAGAACTTCAGATCGAAAAACAATGCTACGAGAAGTGGAATTCTGTAGCCCTACACTGGTAATAAGTTTAATTGTAGGATGAAAATAATAAATCAACACCACCGTGAAATTAAGCTACAGATAGTTTACCTAAGTACCCTGTGATCAATGTGGTCAAACTTGTTACTGTATTCTGAACAAATGTCATTCACTGCACCATCCTAGCTGACATGCATTTATTGGAACTAATAAGTTAAATGCTTTTGAGAAGTCATGCTAATAATAACTAAAGTCACATTACGCTGCATAAGCTGCCGAGTAAAAAACTCGTTCGAAAACTTTTAATAATAGGCATAATTTGAACTTTAGTGTTCAATTTAAACGAATAACTCATCACTTTTTAGTAAATCTTTTCATTTAGAAGGTCAATATCCAAATATTAGGAACCAAGCCTTCTGTTAGGCCTCTGCCTCCATTTTAGTGGGAACCGCCCCTTTACTGCGACACTGTTTTCGAAGGCAGGTCCATTTGAAATTGATTTTATGCATAAAAATCTTGTCGATACCGAGCCGCCGTGCCGCCGCCGTCACCTCCACGAAAATTTCGAGACACAGGCTTCAAAGATCGCTTATCTAAGTGAGGCTTTTTACTTTTTGACTATAGGTATTGGTGTTATTAGATCCGAAACTTCTACATTTCTATAGTTTTCTTACTAATGCTTCTACGTAAAAACTACTGAACGGATGGTTGTTATTCGTATTCGTACGAGATAATTGTGTACCTGTATTGTATTGTATTGTATTGTATTGTTAAGGGCTCCCTTTTCCGCATTTGGACTCGTAGGTGGTCCGTTATGCGTGAGGTGGGACGGTTGGCTATGTGAGCCAACCCAGCTCCTTCCAGAAGCTCAAGCCCCTTGGAGTGCCAAGGTTTTGTGCCCGTTGGTTAGCAACGCCTTCGCATTCCAGGATTACGTGGGTTGCCGTTTCATCCGCGTTCAGGCAGCCCCTGCACAACGGGCTGTCTGTCGCGTTGATAGTAAACAGATGTTTGTTGAGTGGGCAGTGACCGGTAAGCATACCCACCACAACTCGTAATTCTGTTCGTTGGAGGCTGAGAAGTCTGCTGGTCAGTCGCGGTGTTAGTGCAGGTACCGCTTCTCTAGACTGTCTGCAGTCGGTTGTAGATGCCCATCTGGAATTATGTTTTGTTTGGGTTTGCAAACGTATCCAGGTCCTGAGTTGACCGGATGGGATTGGCAAGAAGGGGGTGGGGCCGGCCACATCCACACCCGAGCCTCTCCTTGCAAGTTCGTCTGCTGCATCGTTACCCAATGATCCGCTATGTCCTTTTATCTATTGCAAGGTGACCCTGTTGCGGTTCGAAATTTTTTGCAATGCTAAGTGACATTCATAAATTAGGCTGGACGACATAATATTGCCGTTCAGCGCCGTTAGTACAGCCATACTATCGGAGAGAATTCTAATCCCGTAGTTGGATATGTTCCTTTCCATGACTGCGATGGCAGCTTGGGTGATTGCTACACATTCACATTGGAATATGGAGCTATGTTCCCCTAGCGGTAGTGATATTTTTATGTTGAGATCCATTGAGAATACACTGTACCGGTTGTGGTTTTAGAGCCGTCCGTGTAAATACGGACTTCGTTGGCTCCTGATTGATCTCGCTCGGTCTCTGATAGTTGAATTCGATAGAGCTTATCGAACACGTGAGTTTTGGGGATTCTATCACAGGGCGCTTCAATGTATGGTACATCGTTTAGCGCTCTTTCCCATATTATGGTGTGATTGCCCCTTTGGTTTTTCCACATGCCGGAGTGTTTTAACCTGATTGCCGCCATACTGGCCTCCTGTTGGATAAAGAGGTCCAGTGGCGGCAGACCAAGCATTATCTCCAGGGCATTAGTTGGTGTTGTTCGCTTGCATCCTGTGGTGGCTGAGCAGGCCAACCTCTGGAATGTCTGCAGTTTTTTACGGGTGGTCATTAGTTCAGTTCTGGGCCACCAAACTACCGCTCCGTAGGTAATTATTGGTCTGATAACGGTCTTATAGAGCCATAGTGTTATTTTCGGCGAAAGGCCCCAGGATTTCCCCAGAAGTCTTCTACATTGCCAAAATGTTATGCTTGCTTTGTCAATCTTGTGGTCCAAGTGTTTGTTCCATAACAGTTTGCTGTCAATGATGATACCCAGATATTTGACCTCATTAGTTAGGGACAGCTCGGTGCCAAACAGTTTAGGTAGTTGTAAACTGCCAAGATTGCGTTTGTGAGTGAACATGATAAGTTCCGTTTTTGACGGGTTCACTGATAGTTCGTGCTTCAAACACCATTGTTCGACGATCTCCTGTATTGACAAATAGATTTTTTTTAATTGTAACGGGCGAAACCGCTGGTAAAAGCTAGAGAATACATTTTTTTTAGGCTAATTTCAACAAATTACGTAATTGTTATGATAGGAACTAATCTGAACACCGAGTAAAATGAATGACCTAATGTCAAACATGTATTAAATTAGACATTTAATAGATACCCAATCTCGTTAGCACACAGTATATAACCGTATGTTATCTTCTGTTCAAGACATAACAGCTGTAGCTGTGGTACGATACAGTTACTGCTCAAAATGGTAAACAAATATTTAATTGGCTTATCAATTTTGGTAATTACAACTGGTGAGTGACTTTATTATTATTTCTGCAATGTTAATAAAATTTCATTATTAAAAGTTAAGTTAAACGCTTAACTTAATTTCTTATTTGTTGTGATAGCGGGCTTCAATGACGACAGTTTTCAAGGCTTAAAGTAAGCTCTGTGGCTTTAAGGGTTTCCAGGGGCGGTTTTAACCGTGACCACAATGTATCAAAAAGTTAAAAAAAACTTTTGTCTCTTGGAATAAGTTCCATAAAGTTTGCAATGCCGTGCAAACTTTGTGGAACTTATTTCTAAATCACATGTTCAGTGTGATATCAATCATAGCGTGTAGTGTCTTAATTTATTATCCAGGTGTAGTACAATGTAACCCAGACTACTTCTACTACTACGAGGCGGAAGGCCGGGTCAAACTGCACGAGACGCCCGCGACTTGGGAGGAAGCCTACCTCATCTGCCACGATGAAGGTAAGCTCAAAGATTGTCATGTAGTCTTATCACATATCTTCCTATTACAAAGAGTTTATCTTTACGTCGGAGAGCAGGTAAGGAACAGAATTTTTTACCACTATTAACTTTTACATTATTAATTGTGGACTAGGGAAAGTCATTAGTCTTCAAATCAAAAGTGGTCAAATATGTGTTGTTACAGGCGCGGTGATAGCGTCTCCGATAACCAAAGGACTAATTAGTACTCTTAACACAATAAAAAAACAGGCGAAGATTTATGCGAGATTATTCGTGGGAACACATGCCTTGTACTCCAAAGGAGATTACATCTCCATAGAAGGTCAGTCATCATCTTAAAATTTTTATTAACTTAATTAATTATTTCTTCCAATCTTGCCCCACCGACTTACTATAGTATATCGTGGAGATATAGCCAGGCGCATTTCTTTGTGTAATTTATTTCTTCCAACCAAGGAACCAAATAATAGAAGATATGACTGTGACATCTCATGTTCCAACCAGTACTGGGCCCCGTGGACCACCACGGGGCCAAAAAAAACCATTACAACCAGCTCCTTCTCACGGAGAGGAGACCAGTGTCCCAGCAGTGGGTACAAAATAAATAAATAAATATTCCACAACTATCACACAACGCCATCTAGTCCCAAGCTAAGCAGAGCTTGTGTTATGGGTACTCGACAACTGATAAACATGCTTATATATTTCTATATACATACATATTATAGATAAATTACACCCAGACACAGAACAAATGATCGTGCTCATCACACAAACATTTGTCCTGGGTGGGAATCGAACCCACGACCTCCGGCATAGCAGACAGGGTCACTAACCACTAGACCAACAGGCCTAAGTCAGTAATTCAGTAAAACGAATCAGCTTTAATTTTATCTCTCCCATGATTAAATTGACTTCAGTTATTACTCTATTTATATTCCAGGAGTACCACTGTCTTCCATGGATGTAGAAGTGAGTCCATACAGTGAGGGAGACTGTCTCAGTATAGATAATGGGCAGCTTCGGTATCATAATTGCACGAAACCACAGCCGTTTGTTTGTTACAAAAAAGCTGAAAGTAGCCAGTTGAACGAATGCGGAACTTTAGATGATAGTAAGTAAAGTATCTAGTAGCAATTTACAATAAAATACAAATTATTTAAGAAAAAAGGAGCCAACTTCCAACAAAACACCTGTTTTATTAGAAAAAAGTTAAACATCTGTTGTACTCGTGTCTAAAATAACTTACAATTTCAAAACGGCATTTAACATTGATACTGTACAGTTACTTTTTTTTAGTCAAGCACTCAAGAGATGTTTATCTTTTTGTGTTACGACGGTAAAAGTTTTAAATACTTTATTTTTCGGCAGTGCTTTTGAATTTAAATTTTTATATCAGAAAACCAGCGCTGTGACAATTTTAAAAATGTCGCAGCACACGCTGAGATAGGAGCCTTTTGGCCTCGCACAGGACTAAATTGTTTTTTATTAGTTTTACCTTTTGTCGTTTTTCTTTTATATATTTTGTTTCCTTTGTTGTTTTTATTCATGTATTTTTTTTGTTCTGTCCTGTGTGTGTCAATAAATCTCTTTTCTTTCTTTCTTTCTTAAGTATGTCGTCAGTTCAACAGTGAACACTAAGTACAGACGCCAGCAGTTGAACTTACCCGAATCTGTCAAACTTTACGAATCGAAAATTAATCTTCCACTTTTGTTGAAAGGTTGAAAATCTATTAAAGAAATTTGATAGATTGTGGTAGTTTGAAATGTTGGCGTCTGTACATACGTCACCTGTTAAAGCAATTATTATCTGCTTTTACTCCGCCTGATAGCAAAGACAGGGTTATGTTTTGACAAATGATAAGTTTGGAGGTCTTAATAAATGAAAACAATTTTATATTTATGTTGTTTTGATGTTGTTCTAATATTATTATATTGTATAAAGTGTTGTTCAATAAGAGCAGAATCATATTACAACCCGTGTTTCTTAAAATATTTCAGATTATAAACTCAATCAGAAAACAGGTAGCTGTTATAAGGTACATCCCGAGAAAGAAACATGGTCCCGAGCCTTCAGGATATGCTTTTCCGAGGGAGGATACCTGGCCATCGTGAATGACGAAGATGAAGCTACAGTCTTAAAGGACCTGTTCCCTGCTCGTACTAACCAGTCTGACCAGGAGGACAAATTTTCCGTAGGTTTGGCAGCTTTTGGCAGGGACCGCGTCTGGACTACCATTCGAGGTATGAGATGAAACTCAAATTCACTCGTGACATTTATTTCAGTAAAACAGCCGCGGCTTTTGATCACGATTTTTCGGGACATTTGTGTCGAAACAAATAATAGGTCCCATTGGGCGGTTGTTAATTTAGTTTATGTTTAGTTTTTTTTTCGTTTTTTTTTTGCTGAATTGTGAATGATCATCAGGTAAAATAGTACTGTTTGCAGTCTTTGGATTGACTATTAGTATTTCAAATTTTTAACAGTCTTCTTAAAATCATTATAAAACTGATAATATTGCTGAAGTTTTAACTCACCTTTTCGTGTTATTGACGTGTTAAAAATGGCCAAAAAGCGTGTACGACGGCGCGTTATGCTCCACGCGCGCCTCAAGGAGTGTCAGCATAGTGACAGGGCCTCCATTAGAGGGCCAAAGCCTGCCGGGGTCGCGGGGCTCACGAATTGCCGTGACCCCGGTACGTAAAGGGCTATTGAAGGACACCGTGGATTTTAGTCAGTACGAGTCTGACAGTCCCTCCCGCTCTGCCCTTGGGAGGACTCATGTGATGATTTTACCTCGTAAAAAAAAATCTTAAAAATGTACGTCGTTTGCACTAAAAAGCTCATAAATATGTTTTTCCATTTTAGGTGATTCAGTAGCTGATGTTTATAATAAATGGAATTCTGAACAGTCCTCCGAGAATCGCGGTGTTATTCTTTCCAACGGCAAGTTGGATACCGTCAATGTGGATGGAGAAAAACTTATGTTCGTCTGTGAGAAATCTCCTAAATTCAAGAGGTTTGAAGGCTTACCGCCAGCCAAAGACCAACTGAAGCAATCATGCAATCTCACTGGAGAAAAAAAGCTTAAAATTAAAAATTGAATTGTATGTGTGTGATTTTAAAAATCATTAAAATTACATCGTTTTACTAAAAATATGTATGTAGTTTCTCTATCATTATATCGTTTTTTTCTAGTATTCCCTAAAACTCCTCTTTTATCTTTTCATTATATCCTATTCGCGCAGTAGCAACAGGGCTCTGTCAATCTGGTGGTTTACCTATGGCAAATATGCCTCATTGCTCTCTTCTCACTTTGATGATTCTCAAGTTTCCAACCAACATACCTCAATCTTACTTCCCAACATTTTTTGTGGTGATCAACTCTTGAACAATTTTCGTAAGGTCTGGTTGTTGCTTGCGCGATTTTAAGAGTTGGCTTTGAATTTTGGTCAGAAGTCCTGCCTTACAAACTTCTTGAGAATGCTGTGGTTGACGGTTTGCCCGCTATCGTGGAGATTTGGGATCACACGGACTAAAGTAGTAAAAACTATTATTATGTACCATTTGGTACGAAAACCTACTGAGGTTATAAAAATGTATAGTTAATTAATGACAATTACATTGCTTGTAAAAAAGGCCTCCGGAACAAAATAAAAAAAAAGAAAAATTGTTTAAAGGTTGGATATAGCAATTATTATTTCATTCCGTACCCCACATTTAATTAACCATAAATAAAATGGACAAAATGATGTATTTTTATGTTTTCATAGGATTGGTTTTCACTTATTTCTTCGTGGCAGTTGAAATAAAACTGACAGAGATTTTCCGTAGGATTAATCATATGTATAATTAGAGATTCAAAATTAACTTAGATTCTATTTCACAATATCGTTTAAAAACTAAACGATGCAGTTTCTATTTTAATCATGACGATCGATTGCATTTATTTTTGTACTATTTTTAACAAAGTACACAGGTGTATTTACAACAAAGAGCCTGGCACAGCTTCAAATTCACGATCAGTTGACCGGAATTCCAATTAGTCATTGCTCCAATTGTAATGACACTCACAAGATCGACAGTCTCGACATCGTCTTGTCTAGTACTGTTAATAAGGAATGATCAACTAATATGAATTCATTTTCGTGTGATAAATGCTAAATTAATGATGATAATTGAGCAATAATTAGTATCACAAGTAGAATGCTCCCCTACACTATTATAGTCATCCGCGATATTCACTCAATGCCTATTCTTTAAAGGACTTGGCTAGAGCAAAAATGTATAATGGATATATATTAATCCCTTATCTTTCATTGTTAGATTCAGAACTTTCCAAATTCTGACCGTCGTCACTTAAAATACTGTCTAGTATATTATTGTCCTCTTCACTCCTAGATCCACTGTCACCAGTTTTTCCGAGAACTTCATCTAATACCTCATCATCATTAACTTCCCCGTCTACCAGCTCGACATTGTCATCATCTATTGCATTATCTACTGCACTTTCATCAGCTGTTTGATCATTTTCTATGTTTAATTCAGGAATAGATATGCTGTTTACATCTACTTCTTTAGCTGCAGTTTCTTCCATTTCATTATTATCGTCATTCTCTTTTTTGTTAGCCTTTTCGTCCTGTTCGTCATTTAAATCATCTGTAAGTTCTCCAGCTTTTTCTGGATCTATTTCTCCATTTGGCGTTTCGTTCACTTCTTCGCCCATTTCTGCCATTCCTTCTTGTTCATTTCTGAGAACCTCTTCCTCTTCTTTAGACTCATTTATTGTTTCCTGTCGTTCTACTTTTAAAGTAGATCTTCTCGATCTGTTTGACTTTTGTCGAACTTCTTCTTTAACCGTTTCTTCATGATCAGTCATATTATCACTAACTGGTTCGTCGGCTGCAAGATCGGCTGCGGCTTTTAAAGCTGCGGCCCTTGCTAACCGTTCTTTTTTATCTTTTCTAGCCTGTTGTTTGACTTCCCACAACGAAGGGATGCGTTTTGTGTTCTCTTCATTTTCTTGTTTTCCATCTTTGTGGAAATGAACAATGTCATCGGTGTATCGCAGACTAGGTAGAGGAGGATATTTGTCTCTGTAAAAAACAGATTTATTGAAAAAGTGACATTGCCAATAATGGAAAAGGGTTGGAAGGGGTTTCGTGCGAAACATTTTATCACGGGCCAAAAGCATTCATAGAACAAAATGTAGTTTATAAATAGAAGACTATACAGGAGTATTAATAGGTGCAAAACTAAAAGATTATATAAAAAAGGGTCAGAATGATCGCAAGGTTGTGGATCAGGGGTAAATGATTGTACTGCTGGCACCTTTACAATAGCTAGATGACAAGTTGTTGATAGATTGATGATGATCCTAAATTCTTAGTTCATCTGAGCCAGTGTCGGAGTCCCAGCTAAAAACAAAACATTTTTGAGTATAAATAGATTATGTAATCCATAAACAGAATCAGTTTGTAATGTTTTCACTCCTGGGAAAGAGATCTCTACTCTGTAAAAAGGGGTGGGCAATCATTTATTACACTTTTTTTTCGATGATTTTGGTTTTACATGGATATGTTAATTTCCTTGCGATGGTTTCTTTTGTGTTGTTTTTGTGCAGTTGGCGGAGACGTTTGCATTACCCAATTCCTTTACGCTTCTCTGTGGTAATCTTTTCATTAACATTTAATGCTTTATCATGAGTTTTTTTTTGTACATATTACTAGTAAGTTTTTATTTATAGTCTGTAGATTCGTTGAAAAAAATAAAAACAAATGTACAACTAAAAAAAAAACATGAGTTTATTTGCTATTTATCCCGCTCTTAATCAGCGACTCAATATAGTGTGGATGTGACCTTCTTCTGTGAACATTTTGAATGTTCTTTACATTTTATTTTGCCAGGCCTTCAAGGACAATTACGTTATTCCTTCTTCAGAATTTAAAGATTGAAAACTAACTGTTGTATTTAATAGACAAACGTTCGATGATTTTTTGTTTTCTATCAATTTCTTTCTACATCAATAATGTTTGACTCACCTGCGCGCATCTTCGTATTTGCTTGGCACCATAAAACAGTTTGATTCTCTGTAGATAAATCGTCGCTTACTGACCCAAGGCCATTGTAGACTCCAGAAGTGGCTCTGGAATGAAAGGCCATTGAAAGTGGGTCGGGACCAAAATTTTACGCGAACGAAGTCGCGGTTAGTAACTAGTCATTGTGAAACATGTATAACTGGGAGCTGGAGGGACCGGCAAATATGTATCATTTACTAGCTATACGTGTTTGAAAAGCTATCGCTGCTTTTTCCGTCAACGGAATCGCAGCTGACTTCCACGAATCTTTATGACTTTCTCATGTAGTCTACTAATTATCGCATGAGAGGAAATTGGTCAGTTAAATCTGTCATTGGCTCCCGAGCTATACCCAGTGTGTCAGTTATCCAGGTATAGTAAATCTGCCTCATTTACAGAGGTTTCGATTTAAGGAGGTGATAATCATTTCAGTATTCTTTAAAATAAATTATCTGTAAAAGTGATAAAATGTACACTGTCTCAATTATAGAGGTAATTATGGAGATAAAATCGAATGAGAAAAATCCCAGTTACAGGGGGACAAATGTCCCCCTAACAGAGGTATATCAGGGCTAAAGTGTCGGTACCTCAGCTTGACTTCTAGCTATGGGGGTCTCTCACTTATCCAGGTCTCAGTTAACCAGGTTTCACTGTATTAATATACCTTTGTTACTTATAAAATCAAATAATACTTCAATTTGTTGTAGATATCATTGATGGACAATATTTGCTCAAAAAATAGAATGAATGGCAAATAAAAAATATTCTCTCTAAAATAAATACTAGATTAGCAAAAATAGAATGGAAGAATTAATCCTGATCGAGCATATTGTTACAAATATTTGAATGAATATAATCCTGCGTATATTTCAGATATTATGCTATTTCAGCTGTCGAGAAGGATTCGTATTTTTATCTCTTAGGAATTATTCATAACATTTAATTATGGTACTCGTATTGGAAAAAATGTTACTTTTTTACTGTGAATTGTGATTGTTTTTATAATTTTATAAATACGTAGTAGGTATGTTTATTCAAACGAAATACCCATTATATAAATAGTGTCTTGAAAAGTTTTTTCATTTTGTTTTGACTTACTACAACATCTGGAGTTTTATCCTGTGTTTTGTCAAAATATTTAGGCCCTCATAAATAAATAAAATGGCCCCCATGCGTCTGGTTATTTATTTATTCATTAAACTGTATGGCTGTACGTATACTTACCACTTTAGCACAAACCCTCCTCTTCTCGGCCTTTTCCTCCTCCAATCGTCTTTCCTCCTCACTGTCGTAGTCTTCGATCTAAATAGAAAAAATGTCTTTGAAAACATTTTCTTTCTTATTTTTCAAAACTTGTCTCTCCTTGTAAAGATACAGGAGAAATTCCAAAGAGAGACACGAACACATGAGAGAGAACACTGACAAACACAAATAGCCTATCGGTAATCGAACCCGTAACACGCAGCGCAGCAGCCGATTGCTCAGTTCCAGTGATTTTAGTATAAACTATTTTCGTTGTCTTAATTGTTTAATTACTCGCCGATCTACATTTTTTTTATTCACGTTTAATTTGGATTACTGATACTCAAATATATTTCACTCATTTTTAAACGCACCTTGATAATATACACTAAATTACTACATCATAATCAGCTCGTGGCCGTCCACTACTGAACGAAAGCCTCAAACGCCACTATTGTGTATTTAATTACTTAAGAATTAAAATTAAAAAAAAAATCATTTGAAAACAAGCGGACGATTTTCCTCGAACAATCTTATTTTTCACATATCAGACGTTTACACAAGAAATAACTTTTTGTGTAGTTTGGAGGATTCTACGATTTTACGTGTAACTACTTATGAAAAGGAAGCATATATTAGCATGAAGAAATAATTACATCTAGTGACAAAATTGTTCGCAATATCGGGTTTGTTTTATCCAGCCCGCTGTTCCTGGGGCTCTACTTTCTAAATCCGCGGCTACGGAAACGGATGAACGAATGTAACTAACGTTAAAACCAAATTTACTGACAGATAATACCGCCACCACTGAAGTAATTTTAACGCGGCGCTGGTGAATATGTCATTAGATCAAATTGCATTAAAAAAATGGTGACGGTGACCCTAAGGAACTATCTGTCAAATCATAAATATGTTTTTTTTTGTTCAGGCTAGTTGTCAAAACGCCCGTAACTAAGGACAAAACCATGGGTTTCCTGCTTAGAGGCTAAACCCATTGCTCCGTCAACGGGTTAGATGGGAATTTTTTTATCATCGAGTCCACCATCCGTATCGGCAACGATATGTAACGAGGTGGATGTTATTGGTCAAAGACTTGGTCCCACTTCGCTGCCCCTGTCTGCCAACATGTCCGAGTCTGAGTGCCCTTATTCCCAAGATCGCTACGTTCGCTCTTGTATCAATTTATACGAAATTCTAGCAGGGTCGATTACAATATTTATTAAATCTACGGATTTTCGGAATACTGACGGAATTTAGGCAGCGGCGGGGAGGATGGAAACAAGTCTAAATCCTAAAAAAATCTGTTACATGTCCGTGCTCACATTAGCGAGCTCGATGATACAATTTTTCCCATCACGCAGGTTGTCAGGGCAAGGCCAGCGGGCCGGGTGACACCAACCCGCAATATAACTTACAACCTACCTTAACGAGAATTTCTTTCAGTAAGATAGCAAGAGATAGAGCGAAGTACTGTATAGTTCTCTCTCTTTCTGACTTATATACTTACAAGGGGATCTTCGTAGCAGTAGTAAGAATCTTCTTCATCATCAGGACTGAAAGAGAAACAACAATTATTTTAAGTTTATATATATACGAGTATTTTAATTGTAAAACTAATTTTTTTGCAGAACATTAAGTTTTCATTCATTATTATTTAATTGGCACTGAGGCAGGTAGGTTAAGAAACATCCTAAGTGTCCCTGCAGATCATTATTTCTTAAATTCGTTAACACATCTATCTATTCTCAAAAACTCTCGCATTTAATGGCGGTAAAGAATTCTAGCTGCTTCTTATCACTTTAAAAGAAACCATCAAAAGAAACAACGCAATTTCTGGCCATTTGCAATACACATCCGGAGAGGAGGGCAAAGATCGTCACTCACTGGACGCCTGAGGGAAGAGATCGCCATCGTGGTCGGCCACGATGGAGGCGGTGTGATGATCTGATCATGTTCGCAGGTCAGATATAGCCAGAAATTTTATTAATGAATATCTGTTTTTTCAAAAACACGTTCAAAGCTTACTCTTATACTCAAATACTTAAATGCACACAAAAGTCGACTCACGATGTAACAGAAATCTTGAGATGGATGCCCGACTCCACGATTATGTCGTGAGCCTGCTGGATGGTGAGGGTCGAGGTGTCCAGGTCGTTGATCCGCAGCAGCCTGTCTCCGGGCCTGATGCCCGCTTTCTCCGCACGACTGTCCGGTTTCACCTGCATTCATCATTATTACAATGATCCGAATAATACCCAAAGGATTATGTTTAAGTTGATGTAATAGGGGGAAAATTTATTGCCATCATCAGCCTGTAATGTTCCCCGTGCAATGCATAGATATGCAATAGAAGCAATCGCTGTTAATTTGCTGTAATTTATTAAAGATTTCTCTCATTTTCTTGAAGATCCCGTCATCAGATCGTGCCCTGATTATCATGGAACCATTTGAAGTATTCCTTTTCCAAAATAAGAAGAAAAAAATCCAAATCGATCCAGGAGTAATCGAGTAATCGGGGAAATCATACACAAAAAGAAAAAAGATTCTAACGAATTGAATTCTCCTCCTTTTTTTGAAGTCGATTAAGAACAAATTAACACAAACAATTTTTCTGTTAACGTATATTTCTTCACAATATGGCAACACGGCATATTCACCGTTATTTTGTCGCATACAAACTCACCAAAGTAACTCTTAATGGAGTTTTATAAAATATGCCGCCGGCCAGGTCGAAGCCCCAGATGGTGTCTTCGAAGCTGACTCTTTCGTGGATGCCCTCGTTCCTGGACTCCCACGAGGGCTTGTTGAGCTCCCCCGCCAGAAGCGCCGCCTCCTCGGCCTTTAGCTTCGTGTGTCTCATCGAAATCGCCATGTCTGGTGGCATTACCCTGGGGTAGAGGAGCAGATAGTCAGTGAAAGATAGAAATGAGTTTTAGGAGAGTTTACTTCGTAGTTCTATATGTAGAAGAATCCATGGAGTTTTTCCTATTTCAAAATTTCAAGTTATACAAAGTGTTAGGTATTTTTTTATCGTGGTAAAATCATCGAACGATTCCTCCCACCCAGGGCAGAGCGGGAGGGACTGTCAGACTCGTACTGACTAAAATCCACGGTGTCCTTCAATAGCCCTTTACGTTCCGGGGTCACGGTAATTCGTACAGTCCCGCGACCCCGGCAAGCAAAGTATTAGTTAGGTTTAGAGAAAGAGTACTGCTTTCTGCATCAGTCTTGAACCAGCCGCGCAATAAGAGCACCTCTTATGGTGTTAATTTTTTTTTAGTATCTGTATTGTAAATTAACCATGTTTTAAATCTACGCTGAGTACCTTGAAATCAGGCGAAGTAACAAGCTACTGACAATTCAAACATGAGACGGTATTTAATAAAAGAACCTACTCATTAAATTTTATCTTATTATCTGAAGACCGCTAGCGTTGCCCCTTAAGGCAAGTACTGGTATGGCCATAAAGCGGGCGGTCGGCGGTATTAATCATAGGATAGTTTATCTTCACGTTCCACAAACTGCAAAACACCTAGTAAATAGTTGTGAGTTCAAATCCTGGTTACTACCAATGTGACTGTTTAATGCCTTTGTCAAACAGACAGGCGAAAGCGAAGCGTTTCCGAAGCGATACCGAACCGAAGCGAGACGTCAGTCCGATAGTTCTGTCACGCTATCGGATCGCTTTCGCTTTTCTATGTGATTGGATTCAAACTATTCCATCTATACATATAATAAATCTGTAGAAGGGTCAATTCTGTACATTGAAAATATTGAAAAAATAAATAACGGGGGGTGTTGCTGGATCTATACCAAACCCAAATATATGATTAAAAAAATTTTTGTCTGTCTGTCTGTCTGTCTGTCTGTTTGTGCAGGCATCACGTGAAAACTAACTTTTTCAGTTTTATTCATAGACGTTGTTCTGTAGAACCGCGAATACACGTTGCATTACCCGCAGTGGATTCAGCGCCGTAATATTTATAAGATGTCATTGTCAGAGTAACTCAAAATGGGAAAATAAACCATCCATGCGAAGACCTTATCCGCGCGGACGGAGTCGCGGGCGGAAGCTAGTACACAAATAAAAACGTCACGCTTCGCATTCGTCACGCCTGTCTGCTTGACAAAGGCTTAAATGCCAATTATATAATTTCTGTATTTATCTTGATCATCACTGACATTGGTGAAGGAAAACTAAAGGAGGCATTTCAGGTTTCTATAGGTGGCTTAACTAACTGTCAGATCAAAAGGTATCCCATCTCACTTAAAAAATAAAGTGATTGATGAACTATAAACAACTTATCACACGGGATCCTTTCACAGAAAATCAAGATAATTACCAGTGGGGGCGTTCTAAATCGCTAGTTTTATAGACATACCATTTAAAGGTTGGTTCACAAGACGGTGCCTGTTTAACATTGGTCTTACAATCATGACTCTAGGCGTTTTTTTCTTTATTTTGTTGAAAAGTTTTTTACATACATGATAAATATTTCTAGTCATAGCGTGACATGGTATGGTTATTTTAATTAAACCAAGTTGTGTTTTCATTATTTAGTTGTGAATGGTTATTATTTTATTCATAAACTACTAATTTTCCTATTTCATAACTAGCTGTTGCAGTTTCACCCGCTACAACACAGAAATAATCTCACAGGAATATAAATCTGGATAAAAAGTATCCTTTGTGTTGATCCAGGTTATAACCTATCTGTGTACCGAATTTCAACCAAAACCGTTCAGTGGTTTGTGTATGAAAGAGTGACAAACATCCATCCATCCAAACAAACTCTCACGTTTATAATATATTAGTAGGAAGTAGGATATCTTATTTAAAAGTTGGTGTGCATGTAAAGCTTTTCATTGTAAAGTTTTTTGACAGATGTTATCATTTTTTTAATTTAAATCTGAAGTTTCCTGCTTTTATAACTACCTTAATGACTAGCAAGAAATGACAATTCGATTAAACCGCAAGTGACTAAAATCGCAAGCTCCAAAAATGTAATACGATACCACAGTTGTCAGACTTTAAACCCTCTGACTAATAGTAACGACTATGAAAGATCTACAAATGACAGCCGGGACCCACGGCTATACGTGCTTTCCGAGCCACGGAGGAAACTCGCTATAACAGATGGTTACCCAACCATGAACCAACCTCGGCAAGCGCGGCTTAACCCGGAATTTAGCCTGTGTGGCTGTAATTACTTAGCCACGAACTCCTCAAATCAAGCTGAAATGGACCCGTGTAAACCCCCTAAAATATTTCATTTCTACAACCACTTTAAACAGAATTCGCAGAAGCTGCAGGTCTGATATGCATATATCAGTCCAATACATTTCTCATTTCCATCATCCATCAATGTTATCATTACCTTTTAAAATCAGTACGACATTAGCACACAAGACCAATACTACGCGCTACGGCGTAGCCCGGATGCTGCTACGAGTGGTGCTACGAGAGGTGCTACGAGAGGTGCTACGACACAGCAAGATGGTAATGGACCTAATTGTATAGGGTTTTCTCAACACTGGCTGTTTCAACAGATTTTCAATCTTACTACTAAAGTCATTAGGTTGAAAATTGATCAGGTATGATTGACTACTATAATTAGACACACATTTCCGTTAGGTATATTTTATATCACTCATCTAGCTCATTCACAAAATAATGACAGTGATATTTATAAATAGTATTACAAATAGTTATAAATGTATCTGATTAGCGCCAATGTACCGTTCGACATTGCTTGGGCACCTGCCCAACATCAAAGGGAAATAAAATGATGACAAATTATTGAATTTTTAACTTGAGCCAGATCATGTAGAAAGGAATTTAAAGAGGCAAGAGCTATTATGAGTGTGTTAGCGAATAAATAAATCAATGTTTATGTAATATTTTGGTGTTATTTCTTTAGTCTACTTATGGATCCTTTTATTTAGAATAAATTGAAGCGTTATAGGATCACTTTGTCTGTCTGAATGCGTGGAGGTTTCAAGCCCTTTTTTGATAGCGCTAGGCTCTCGTTTTTCCACTATCTCGCCTGGTGGTAAGCGATTATGTGACTGAAACTTTAGCGAACTTGGTGTTAGCTCAAGCTTAACTGTGTTAAGTTTAATCTGAAACTAAAGCGTGTAAGTATAACGTTGAGTTGCATATTTCTACAGACAGGTATAGCCAAGCTTATACGAATAAGAACATTAATTAAACGCCTATAAGTTTATTTTAGGATGAAGCGTGACCCCGGGGTCGCGGGACTCACAAATTACCGTAACCCCGGTACGTAAAGGGCTATTAAAAGACACCGTGAATTTTAGTCAGTACAAGTCTGTCACACTAGGAATTTCTCCTATATCGTGGGTGCGTTTACAAACATATAAACTCACATACACAAACGCCCAGACCCGGAACAATAACTTGTCTGATAAATTAGTTTTTTATTATTACTAGTAGAGTTCCACTGTATTCCGCACAGAGTAAGTTTGGTGATCAAATTCATCCCATAGCTGAATAATGAATGCCTTTGCTCAATAATCGGGAAATCACTTAGAAAAAGTTTTTGATTTATAAATTTTTATAGGTTTACTCTTTTTTGACTCTAATTTAGGTCCGAAGTGACAGAGACAAAGCCTTTATTTTATTATGGTAAAATCATCAAATGAGTCCTGCGCCGCCCAGGGTGGGACGGGAGGGACTCTCAGACTTGTACTGACTAAAATCCACGTTTAATGTTAAACTTCAACAACCTGTAACGTTCCAGGGCCACGGTTACCTGATGAGACTGTCCCGCGACCCCGGCAGGCTGTGGCCTACGTCTGAGCGAGCTTACCCAGAAGAAACTGATTCACGCTAAAGAGATTCCGACTAATTGAGAGACTCCACCGAATTACCCGAATTCTTCCCGGGTTTGATTAAAAAAGTCATTCAAACAGTCTAGTTTATAATAATCAGCAACTTGTGAAGATCTTTTAACTAGATTTGCGACTAAAAAGACCGCATATCGTAAAAACAATAAACTAAAAAATCAGAATCTTTTACCCTTTTCAGGAAAACACTAGAGATAATCACCGAAACGTCCTGAACAAGTACAAGAATCTCGTTGAACACAATCACGACTTGCACTATTCACTAAGTAACATCACAGACACAGTGAGCTCACCTCACTTCGGCTCGTTCCTCGCTGAATCACTCAATACAAAGAACATTAACGCACTGAGCCAATTAATACTGATTGAGAGCCAGTGGGCGGTGTTCGACAACCAATACTCACCGGTCAATCAGGCCGGTTGCACCGTTCACAAGATATTTTAAACAGGCAATCATCCAAATCGTGGCGAATAGTAACAGCCGCTTGCGTTGATCGTCTGTTAAAGTCGTTCCGTGGATTGGTGACTATCAGATCTATGCAGGGTTATTTTATAAGTAGTGTGAAACTGTTCTTTCAAAGTTAACCCTTTTTTTATAAACATACCGTGGTATTTTTTGGTAAAAAAATCGCGGTCGCGGTACTCACGAATTAAAGTGACCCCGGAACGTAAAGAGCTATTGAAGGACACTCACACAGGAGTCCTCCCACCCAGGGCAGCCCGGGAGACACTGTCAGACTTGACTGACTAAAATCCACGGTGTCCCTCAATAGCCCTTTATGTACCGGGGTTACGGTAATTTCCACTTAACTACTAGTTAAATTTTAACAGTCTTAACTAATGTTGGTGTAGTCAGGCCTTATCATGGCACATTATGAATGGAGATGGCTACGAAAGCATGATCAAGGTAGTACATAAATAAATCGATCGTAGCGACACACTCAATCTTTATCTTGTAAGGTACGTGCTCCAATTGATGGCTCTTCAATATTCAATTAATTAAATAATAGCTTCACTGACTAATGACTGGTTCGTTGGTCTAGTAATCAAGCGAGACTGCTAAACATGAGGGCATTTAAAAATAAATTTCATTATATTCAATTTCATTATATTTGATGATGATTTTCTGAAACCCATCAAATGATTATCAATTGGCTTCTATTAAAATGTTTCCGCATGCAATAATTGTAATATTATGTACTGTGTAAATTGTTCTGAATAATAAATTAATGTTCGATTTCTAAGGCGGGCGATTGTTAGGTACTGGGTTTTTCCATACGAAATATCTTAGTAGTGAGCTTCGAGATTTGTGTTATTTTTTTTACAACAACACTTGTAGTTGTCATAGTTGCCGATGTCGACTAACACTCCCGATTTATAAATATATAAATTTATTTGTTCACAATTAAATTGTTGATAATTTAACTTTCAGACTAATTTATCTATAAACTAAAATTAAAATTAATTAAAATATTTACAAAAATGACTAAATGTATAATTAGATTTTTAGGAAGTTTTTTTTTTTAAGAATAACTATATAAGAAACGTGAGCTTGTGTTAAAAATTATGTGTTTGCAGCATCTATTATACTAAAAATGTGAAATTCAATCTATCCATCCGTCTAAAGGTCGCGGGACACACGAATTACCGTGACCCCGGAACGTAAAGGGCTATTGAAGGACACCATGGATTTTAGTCAGTACGAGTCTCACAGTCCCTCCGCTCTGCCCGGGTTGGGAGGACTTATATAAAAAAAAACTATCCGTCTAAAACATTTTCACGTCTAAACCGCTCACGCAATTTTAGTACTTCTAGAGATAAATTTTCCACTTACATGCTACTCGAAAGCTGAATGAGGAGATACAAAATAATGTATTATATGCAAAAGTAAAATTTAGTTTATAGTAACATATAACTTTAAAACTAACAGTCATAACGCATTCAATATACAACTATTTAATTAAAATCCTCGTCTGAAACAAAGCTGAACCAAAAGATTTCATGAAAAGCCAAGAAAAATATGAGCAAAAATAGTACCCATTATATTAATTTGCCAGGCGCACAATTGGTACATGCACCTCTTCATTGCTGTCATAGTAATGGCGCAACGGTGTCGTGAGCCAACTATATCTACTTTTACCCTTCTGTCACGTAGCCATCTTGAAATGTATTTCCCTATCTGTCATTATCTCATTATTTTTGAAACTTATGATGTGTCGAAACGAAAACTGTCTTCCTGTGGGTAGTATGACTAATAGCGATGATTTAAGATCGTTCGGAAATGTTCAGAGTCATTCTTTTAAGTTGATCAGCTGGGAGAAATCCGAATCTATTGGTAATACGGAATATTAGTTTACGTTAACAATTTTTTGTAAAAAACATAAAACAAAATGTAAACGAATTGAGAACGTCTAGGATGAACTGACACAGCTCCGGTGATTAAATAACGCAAGTAATAACCCAGTGGATACGGCCACAACTTACAAGTTGCAGGCCGTGGGTTCAAACCTAGACAGGCGCATTACTTTGTACATTACATCACTGTTGCTCTCAAAAAGATGAAGGAAAACGTCTTGTGGAAACCAACATTTTCTAGAACCAAATTTGAAGACATGTCATCTACAAACATGTACTCGGCCTGTATGGTGGATAAGGCCGGGACTTTACCGAAGCTAAGCGGAGAGGAGATGTGGATTTCTGATTGATTACCGCTTCGCTTAGCTTCGGGCTTAGCTTCGGTGGAGTCCCGGCCTAACAGTCCCCGCTCTCTCACAGACAGGAGGTCGGCGTCCAAGCAATGGAATCATAAGTTGATTATGTATGCTTTTATCCCAGTTCGTGATAGGTCGACAACGTACAGTCGATACTCTCGGGCTTTGCAGCCGTCCATAAGCTATGATGATTGTTTTGCATCAGGCGGGCCGTAAGTTGGTTTATCACGACTGCTTATATCAAAATAATGGTAATAACAAAGACTGATTATGCTTAACCAATTTAATTTCGTGGTTTTCCGGGTATCCGCGATATTTCCGTGTCATCACAAAATAGTATGATACAATCATGTTTTCTTGTGTTGATCACAAGATTCGTGTTGGCAAGCTCCCAACTGTCAATCAACAACAACAATGTATGTTGGCCATCAGGTAGACACTTCTCATCCGACGATTAATTTAGAATTAATCGGAGCTAATTAAACGCATCGAATCCATTACTTGTATTTCATTGAATGAATTTAATCATTATTTCTTCCCGTTATTGGTAATTAATTGACCATTTAAGTGTTCTATTGACTCATTCAGAATGGATAATGAAACTTGATGTCACATACAAACAACATAAAAAGTTTGCATTCACTCTTCGAAATCCAAATGTTTTTTGTTACAATCGATTTTATTCTGACTTCTTCTTCTTTTTAGATTCTTCTTTATGTAAAAATATAGATTTAGAATAATTATAAAAAATAAGCAAACAATACGCAGTTCACTTGTTTTACCCTAAATGAAAAAAAAAACAGCTTATGCTAGTGGTCAAAATCTTTATTTGATGTGTAAATGTTAAAAGCCCGAAATACGGTAAATTAATGTTAATCCTAAGATTTACCAAGTGAATGGTGGTAAAAGTTCGAATAGCAAACCTTATTGGACATTTACCAACTCATGCATGTAAATCTTAGGATTTACTGGGAAATCTTAAAATTTACCGCATTTTGGGCTTTTACAGTAACATATTATATATCTTATTTAGATCAGATACCTGAACATTTTTATACTAACGTATTTAACTGCGAGCCAAACAGGTCGTCTTCGAATCCACGCTTGCCGACGTTAGTCTATGGATGGGTGACCATATATCATAGTGAGTTTCTTCTTGATAGCACGTAAAACCGTTGGGCCTGGCTGTCATCTGTAGATCGTTGACTGTCGTTACAGTTGGTCAGTAATTCGAAATTCAGACAACTGCTCTTACCAAGGGGTATTGCACCCATTTATTTGGTTGGAAGGAAATGTAGCCAGCCGCTCCATTAAAAGTACTGATATTCAGCTGCATCTTGTTAAACTGGCAACTGTACTCAACATAGTTGGGAAAGGTTACGTAGGCGATGATTCGTCCCTTCAGAAATTTGTTCAGTTTGATGGTCTGCAGCAAACCCTTCAAATAAATGACCACACCTTGTGACCTACCACATCTTGGCTCATACTCACTACAGATGCCATAACAGAAAATGATCATGATTTCTAACACTATCACTTAGGGCCGGCGCCCACTGACGGCATGCCACGACTGCATGGCGCAGCAAGGGATTCTTTACATGGACAAATGATTTTTTACCTTATGTACTACTCTGTTTACTCAAAAAAAACGGAACTTGCGGGATGATCTGGATCTCGTGAGACGCATAAGTTACATCTCAAGTTGTTCGAAGAATGTTAGCACTATGTTATCAATTTAAATTTGATCTTGACCCAGCTGGGTGGAAATCTCTGCGGTTAGCGTGAGCGCTAGCTTTCGCCTTGATGTGGGATGCCACAAGATCTTGTCGTCACTTAAGTTCTAATACTGCTTGGTTAAGTCAAAATTAATAATGTTACGGGAAAGTCAAAATACGCCATGATATTACGCATTACGCACAACAAAAACCATTACAATTCGGGCACACTTCAAATATGATAATCTCCATTTAAAGTGGGTTGTTTCTATTTGGCTGAAATAATGTGTCTTTTGATTCTTTAGGAAATTTCTAAAATACTAAAAATTGGCTTTATCGGTAGAAATATACTGTTGCATGATAAATAGCGTGTCATGACACGTCATATTACAGTGTCAGTGGGAGCCTGCCCTTAATCATAAATCAACCAGTGTCTTAGATTAACGGATTTTGTAATCAGAGTTAAATGAATTAATCATTATATTCAGCCCTTCTCGCTTCAGATTAAATCAAGAGGCGAAATCACAATACAGTAAATCAAATTACACAGCAAGCAGAAATTACGGTTTGTATTAATAAAATTCATTACGAACGAAACGATGATGAAATTGTATTTAATAGAGGAGACTGAAATAAGCTTTGCTTGTAATTCTATTAATCAATGCCGTATCGTGGCATTCATGTCATGGGCATTAAGTAAATCAATTAACTAAAAGTAGAGTTATTAACGTTAGACGTTGGTATTTCACTTTTACAAAGACACAGGGATCTGCATAGCCTTAAATCCAGCCGTTTGGGTTTTTTCCTATGAAATTCCTTAATGCGCTAATAGTATCATGACGCAATTGTCTCAGATCGAGATCACCTAGTAAAAATGCACATTCGTGTGTTATTATATACATATTATAACAGACATGTGCGAAACTCAAAACTCGTTTCGTTTATCATTCCAAGGTAGAAAACACTTTTGTAGAAAGAGTTACGGATAACACTTTCTACAAAAATATTGTAGCAAGTCCAATTAAAATCACATAAAGGATAAAACTAGACCGAGAATAAAGCAATAAATATCTATTTGTTCCAATAAATACGGGTATCTGAACGATTTTTTTAATCTTTCGTGGGTGTGTTAACAAACACACCCAGACCCGGATTAACTAATAGTAGGGCATACAAATATTAATACATATGTTCCGTACCCATTTATTGTAGGAAGCGTGAACGTACGTACCTATTTAATAATTATTGATAAATTTTATTTCTGTAGCGTCTCGCTGTGACACCGCTATGCGGATGTCGTGCCATACTTGCGCGACAGTCGCCATTCTGACGTCTGTCTCATCGCTCCGATTGATTAATACCACCCAATTTGTATGAGAATAGTTCTATTTGGATTTTATTGTTGTTTAATTAGATTCATTTGCAATTTGCTACTTAGTTGTTGATGATTAAGGTCTTTTTTGCATCAATAACGATTATTTTTAGCAGTTTGTCAAAATTGAGGGCTACTAACGTTCCTACAGCCATTGTGTGCAATGTTGCCGCAGCGTCGAATCTACTGTTTGCTATTCACTAAACTACTGACAGTGACGTGTCGTGATACTATTTCAAGGCTCTATCTCGATGTCAAACTCATCGCAACATATAGCCAAGAAATTGTGTTAAGGAGAACAGGATTACCATTAAAAAAATGGTTGTATATGCCGTACGTACGTATGCGCGCCTCGAAGAACTAGTATCAGGTAACCTTAGCCCTGGAACTTAAGGTGCTATTGAAGGACACCGTGGTATTTAGTCAGTACAAGTCTGACAGTCCCTCCCATCCCGCCCTGTGTAGGAGGACTCATTTGATGATTTTATACGTAAAAAAATAAAAATAAAGCCGTATATGTTCCACTGGGTCATCATAGCATTTTGAACTTTACAATCAGTAGTGCTATTCTGTAACACTACTGATCGTAGTTTCAAAATCGTATAACAGTTGCTGAATCCGACTCAGCAGACTTTGACGTTAATTTGATGGATTAAATTAGTTCGTCGTTCGTACCTACACGAGAAGTGCTTTATGATTTTCCATACAATTAATGTCGTACATACTTTAAGTACAAAGTACAGTAAGATACGTAGAATTCTAGCTAGGGTCTACGAATATTTGACATTTCAATCAAATCTGGCGAATAACAATAACTGACTCATGTATAGACTAGCTGTTCCTCGCGGTTTTACCCGCTGCTAGCCAATCTCGATAAGTGGACAATTCAACACAAAAAAAAATGTTTAATTAAAACCAGTAGTTCCTGCGATTAGCGCGTTCAAATAAACAAACTTTTCAGCTTTGTAGTATAAATTACAGATTATGTTATCTTACACATTGTCTAAACAATTTGACGGCACTGTTGGCGCAGTGGCTGAGAAATCGACTGCTGCGCAACGTGTCGCGGGTTCGATCCTCCCACGGAACGGTTCTTCTGGGTCTGGGTGTTCGTGTATGTGAGTTTATATATTTGTAAACGCACCCCCCACGATATAGGAGAAATTCCTAGTGTGGGGAAAAGTATTTGAAAAAAAAGAAGAAAAAAAAGCAATTTAATTTTATACCCGTCCGTTTCGGAGTCCAAAAAATGTGGTATTGTTTTTGGCATATTCATTTAAACCGTCAATCACACTGTTTGTACGTAGGTACCTAGTTGTTTGACATCTTACATTGATACTTCACGTCAAGTTGAGCATGAATGAAAGATACATCGGATTGCAAACATGCCTGCACGTGATTGACAATCTCTCCCTACTATACATGGAGCGGTGTTTATGTACAATCGACAAAGATTCATGACACATTTTGACAATAAATCGACAGTACATTTTAGTAATGTTGAATGTTCGCTGAAAAACGATGAATGTTCGCTGTTCTGTTACAGGCGAATGCTCAGGTCTATCAGAACGTAAAAAATGTACATAAGTACCTACTTAACTACAATATTACTTAAATATTCTTAAATTAAATATACATAACTAAATCTAAATATTTACAAAAGATACTAAATTAAAATTGAAACTCAAAATACTACATTTCAAACTAAAGTTAAATATTTACAAAAATGACTAAATTAAAAACAAAATTTAAAATTACCTAGTTATTATTTATTTATTTCATCAATATTAATTTAAGACAGATACATGCTATATGCGGCTCAGTTTGAACTAAGTTTGTTTCAATAAACTTCTTCATCCCTCTGTGGAGTTTTCTCACAGACGAACATAGCATAGCAACCATCCTCTTGGATGTCGTCCATATTTCCTTTAAGTCGACGGAATGTCGCACGATACTGTTGCCCGCCATAATTGTCCGGCTGACCATCCTCAACATCCCAAAGATTAAACACGTCTTCTATTCTCTGTCCTGGAATGAAGAAAATGTATATACAGAATGATTTTTTCAACTGAGCGTGGATGGCTTCGGGCACGCCGCAATCAGACCCCTCTTTGAGGAGTGGCTGGATAGGCGTCACCACGTCCTGACCTACCGCATGACGCAGGTCCTCACCGGACACGGAAGTTTCGGGAGGTACCTGTGTCTGATAAGGAGGGAAGAAACGCCTGGGTGTCACCACTGCGAGGATCGTCCGGAGGACACGGTGAAGCACACGGTGCAGGACTGCCCCGCTTGGGCAGAGCACCGATGTGTCCTCTCGACGGCGATAGGCGTAGACCTCTCGCACCCGGTATTGGTCGAGACCATGCTGCGGGGCGAGAGGGAGTGAGAAGCGGTCGCCTCCTTCTGCGAAGCACTCATGCTCGCGAAGGAGGAGGCGGGTCGCGTGAGGGAGAGAACAGCGACCTCCCTCCACCCCAGCCGCAGTGGTAGACGCCCACGGCGTCAGACGTCGCAAGACGATCTCCAGCCACTGTAGGCGCGGGCATGCGGGCGGTGAGTAATGGGCGACTCGCTGTCCGGCCACGGATCATGCCCGGGTCGACGGCGCGTTGTGTTCCACGCGCCCCTCAAGGAGTGTCAGCATAGTGAGAGGGCCAAAGCCTGCCGGGGTCGCGGGACTTACGACTTGCCATGACTCCGGAACGTAAAGGGCTAGTGAAGGACACCGTGGATAATAGTAAGTACAAGTCTGACAGTCCCTCCCCCCCTGCCCTGGGTGGGAGGACTCATTTGATGATTTTACCACGAAAAAAAAAGTGTGGATGGCTTTATCAGACACTATGAGGAATATCGAAAAATGCTGAAAGAAGTCTCAAGGCCGATTTGGACGAAAACTAAAACTGCATCATTGGATTTTAGAAAAACGAATGCCGGGAAGGCCGAGTATCGATCCCGCTGATTTTAATTTAACGATATAAAATAATAAACAGGTATTTACCGTGAATGGTCATCCAGGTACGAGTACTGCCCCAAGCTACGAGACCTATGTGGAACTGTTCATATTTGTCAATCTCCTCGTTATGTTGAGGGAACAGGTCTTTGATGACACCGGCTTCTTCTGCGTTATTTATGATGACCAGGTGCCCCCCCTCAGATGCACATGTACTGAACGCACGGTCCCACGTCACTTTCTCGCTGTGTACTTTGTAGCAACTGCCTGTACGTACATTGAAGTGATAATCTGAAATGTTAATTAAAAACAAAAATGTGACATTCCAGACATGTTTCAAGAAACATATTCCCTATCTTTTATTGTTTTGGTGAATAGTATTTTTTTAAAAACGTTGCCCCACACTAGGAATTTCTCCTGTGACGTGGGTGAGTTTACAAACATATAAATTCGCATACATCAACGCCCAGACCCGAAACAAGTACTTGTAGATCATACAAATCAACCGTGCCTTGTGTTGTGTCAGTTGTTGTTAAAATGGAACCCGGTTGCATCATATGATACGGAAAAGTAGCTGCTATTTGCGGAGTCTCAGGTCCTAATACCAATGTCTGTTCTAAATGGGTTTTTTCATTAAAATATTTTTGGAACAAAATATAACATGGTGTAAAAATTATTGGAATCGATTCAGTTACTGATTCTAAACAAACTATATTCAGATTTTGCATATACTAAAAATTATGTTGCATAGTCTGCACAAGTTTCTACATTTAATTGGGTATTAGTAATATAACTCACTACTATCATAAGTACCACACCCGCTCATCGTTACATTGTCAAATTTCTTGTAACATATGAAGGGTAGTCGGTCTTGGCATGAAGCGTAATACGTGTCTCCATTGTCGGACATACTGAGGCAGTGTCCCGTGCTGCGGGCATTTGAAGCCGATGGTACTGCTAGCTTCGACAACGGCACTCCTGGAACATACACGTCAAACTTAATTAATAACTCGGACAACCTTATTACAAAAACTAAATAAACCTTCTATCAAGTCCAAGCTTATCTGCAAAAGCATGGTTTAAATTTCTCCGTATTACAAAACTTAGATAAAACGTGGACCTTAGTACCGTCATTTGAACCATTGTCTAAACATTAAATCCACAATGTGTAAAAACAATTAAATCTCCCATGTTTAAATCTATTTTGGGCAATAATACGAGTAACACGAAATCAACAACACAATGAAAAAGTTGCTATGAGAAACTTTGACACAGCTTTGACAGCCACGACTGTTAGACCATGGATTATCGTAAAACCACGATTTGTAATAATGTTTGTGTAAACCGTAGTTTTACGAGATCTAAACCTGGGTTTTTAGTTAAACCCTATTTTGTAATAAGATGGGATGTGTGCGAAAATACTACTAACTAAAAGAGTAAATATTCTCAAATTCAAAATTAATTGGTTCACTCGGTACTTAGAAGGTCAAAACGTTCTGGGGTCGCGGGACTGTCTTATTAAGTAACAATGAACACGAAAACGTAGGGCTATTGGTATCCTTACACCGTGGATTTTATCAGTAGAACTCTGACAGACCCTCCCGTCCCGCCTTTGGTGGGAGGATATTGACTGATGATTTTACCACGTAATAAAATAAAATACCTAGTAAAATATATCATCTTAGTTGAGTAAACTCTATAAAGTAAAACATAATATAAATTAAAAATGCTTCGCAATAGTCAGACTCACCTTCAACAGATGATAAATGTTCGCTATCGAACAAAGCATGGGTTCCCAGGAAGAAGTGACTGTTCACGCCAGAATTTATCATCATGGTTTGAAGAGCATCAGCTAGCTGGTAGTCCAATGGAGATGCCAACACCGCGCCTGTAACATGACATGTGGAGAATTGTTTGTGGCACATGAGTGGTTTGCTTCATACAATAACACATAGAATATAATAGAATAGAATAGACTTTATTGTACACCAAAATGAATAAATACAAAGTTACAATATTGTTATTTCTAAGGGTACAACGGCGGTCTTATCGCTATAGAATACACACACATTTAAATATATGTATATACCGTAAACTGAGGTTACTTTGATTAATTTTGAACTTTAACTGACTGTAATTTTTTAATGTGAGGTTCTAAAAAAAAAATTAAAAAAATAGGTAATTATCGGTTTTTATATTTCTCTCTGTAAAAGTAAAAAAAGAACAAAAATAATGCGTAGTTTTTTAGAAAAATAAATAAAACAATGTGATAAAAGGTAAAATGATTCTGGCGTTACTTTGGAACTCCCCGTTTTTAACATAGAATCTGAAAGTAGCCCCAATAAACTATAGAAAAACAGAAAGAAAAGGTATTGATAAAAAACATAAATTTTTTGCACGAAACGACGTGCCATCACCAGCGCACCCACAAAAAGGATTGTGACAGTTTACCATATTTGTAATCCGAAAAAAAAATTCTACTAAAAGTTGTTCCGTCTTACGCAATTTGCAATTTTATGTTGATAAGTAGTTTCTATCAAATTTACCCCATGATTCAAAGTAACCCCGTTTACCGGTACATTAGAGAGAAAGGAAATTGTTTATGACTAAGCACATATATAAACTCACGCCTTCTTCCCATGAGTGTAAGCAGAAGTGTAAGTAATCCTTACTCCTTTCGCCTTATCCACATTCATACATCTGGTCCTACACACACGCTGGTACTACGCACATGGCCCTTCTGAAGCACTTCACCAAGTTAAACTATACCCATAATATGGGTTTCATGAGTTTTATATTTTAATTCCTCTTACCTTCATTGTTACATCTTAGGAAAGCGTTTTCCCAAGTTTCAGGTGTGACATGAAGTTTGAGCCAGCCCCGACCTTCAAGGTTGAACGGGTCTTCAGGCGCGCATCGCACGATGTCTGGAAAATAGAGATGGGTCAGAAGCAGGCTAGTATACTCGTCAATATAGTATTAGTGTACAACTCCTTGATTAAATGGTTGGTGATTGTTGCCATAACGTTCCCCCATGAGGAGGAGGTTTTCAAACATGTGAGACGTGGTCACAACGGTCAATGTGCCGATATTCATGTCCAATAAAGGCTTAATTGCCTGGACTTTTGACCAATATCTGAGAAAGCTCTTCTTAAGTAGCTACATCAGTTGCATGATTCAAAGAGCGGTGACGATGAGGCAGTTCCAGTTATAGGTATTGAGGAACACAAATGTCAATACTGAATGTATTTTATTTTTCAATAATTGTTGTCTTACAATTCATGCTGTATCGTGGGTGCGTTTAATTAAATTCATATTCTTATACAGCTACACCTGGAACAACTACAAATATTTGCTCCGTGTGGGAATCGAACCCGCTATACGCAGCACCGCTGTCGATGCTCAACCACAACGCTAGGGCTGCGGGAGCGTCAACACAAAACCCCACACCGGTTTTTTTTTAAAGCCTGTAATACAAAGGTCAATTGTTGAAGGTCCCTTTCGTTCCACCCAAAACGGAGAGAGTAATTTGATAATTTTCTACAGTGTCGTTACATGATTTCAGAAAATCACCACCAAATGGGTGTCAGAATATGGATGGAGCTTCCGATGGCCCAAAGGGAGGTCGAGAGGAAGGCGACATAGGAAAAGGGTTTTTAGAAATTGAAGATCTTTGTCCAGTAGCGAGGAAGGGGGAGGGTAAAAAAATAAAGCAAGTCACTTACCCGATGAGGACAGAGCCATCAACGCCCACAGATACCACGTTCTACACATTGTAAACTCCAAAAGTAGCAAGCTTCAACTGATCATAAAGTGTCCTCTCTTTAGGACAGCTCCCGAATGACTAGCTTTTAAAACGAGCTGGGCTATCGCCTTATATATGATAAAAAACGTACGTATATGTGACCAGAAAGACTCTCTGATAAGAGCTCTCATAAAAAAACAGGTTTTTCCCCAATAGTAATTTATTTAATAAGTATTTTGGTTAGGCTTCGGTCACACACAGCGACTAATCGCTAATGCCTACTCGCCGCGAGTATTCGCTTTGTGACAAAGTACTCGCCGCGAGTGTGAATAGCTGTTCCACTCAGCGCATAGCTCTAGACTATACATCCGTGCTACGGTCTCGCTTCTGTTAAATTATATCTATTTCGTAAATTGGTTCTAAAAACGAAACGCGTCACAACCAATATTTTTAAAGCCAAACGACCGAAAGAAAGAAGTAACAGTCTCTTTTAAAGTCCAGACATTGTTTTGCTCGGGTCATACGAGGACAATTCGGGGAGAAACAAAGATTTGAGTGGACCTGTCCAGTCAGTGCAAGCATTTGTCGGTTATCGTTTAGCTCGATTCATAATTCAAGACACAACATACACCTGTATAGTAAAAACAATGATATCCACAACTTTAACACTAGGAATAAGCACAAACTACGTGCTCCCTTTCATCGGCTTCACAAGGTGCATAATTCATTCGTTGGGATTGGTATAACTTTTTATAACAAGTTACCATCCTCTTTTCTAGATTTGCCGTTTAACGTTATTAAAGCAAAAGTAAAAGCTAATCTCTGTTCCAAAGCATACTATTCTGTAAGAGATTATTTAGATGATAAGCATAGTTGGTAGTTCATGTTCTTTTAACATAATTAGCTAGCTGACACGGTTATGGGACTCAACAACATACAGCTCTCATACAACTCTTTATTATTATTGTATTTTACTTTAGTTTTAATTCGTACTTTTTCTGTGTGTGTCTTTTCTTTTTATTACGACAGTCGTAGGGTATCATTAAGTACTATTGTCGGAGCTGATGAAGATTGTAAACTATCGTTGCATTGTATAGAGTCAATCTTTCTAGTATTATATAGTTTCACCGGAAGCATTGTGTGAGTACCGTGTACTTTATCGCTTTCAATGAGTAGATACCCACGTCTTTTAATGACTTGAATGACCCTGGCAGTTGAGATTATGTCATGCTCACTCAAATGTCTCGCTGATGGTGGCGCGTGTGTCGGATCATTTAGTTCCCTTCAAAATGGTTGAGCTGAGTGATGCTGATGCATGTGTCATGTTCGTGAACGGGCGCTGTCAGTCGTGACTGGTCATCTCTTAGCAGCCGCGGTTTATTTTAAATATTTATAATTTTATTAAATTGTCTTTTTTTATATGAATTTCCTATGGACACTTTACTTGCTACATCGTTCTCACATAATGTACCATCTCAAGTTGAATGATGTAACAAAGGTTCTGTTATAATTTTGGCGATTGAAAAAGAGTGTCCATGGAGTTTCTTGCCCGTTCTTCTCCATAGAGATCTACGCTTTGGAATGGGCATCTACAGTACTTTCACAAGTTTTTATGTCTTGTGACTGGGACTGTAGCACCGTAACTAATTTTAAACTATTTTATTTTACTTTTGTCTCTTGACAATTCTAAAGTGCCTGTAACTGGCCTACTTGAAATAAATGATTTGATTTTGATTTTGATTTTTGAAGAAGCTTTCGTCGCTGCATAGACATGAATATATGTATAATTATGATAAATTAACCAAAAAAAGATTCTCTGAAGTGGGGAAACGATAATTATTGGTTTTCGTTTTAGTGTGTAAAGATAAAAGGAAGGGGCTGTGAGATACGGGTTGGGTTTCTGTTTAAAAGCTAATTTTAACCATGCGAGAAAGTGATGAAACATTCCGTTTCATCACTTTCTCACATTGTAAACGAAAAAAACTTAAATCAGGCCTTTATCTTTTCTTACTCGAATACAGATCAGACACTTTTGTAGGCACCAATTTAAAAAAAAAAACTTGGTCTTTCGAGATAAGTGGTTAGTGTTTTATTTATACTATTTACACTAATATTTATTTATACTATTCAAAGCTGAGTTTGTTTGTTTGTTGTGAACGCGCTAATATCCAGAACTGCTGCAGCTGGTTCGAATTGAGAAACTTGGTGCTATCTTGCTGATGGAGAGTAAAGGGTAGCTCGCCGTCCGACTAAGGACTCTAGACAACAGCGCGTCCTATTAAATAACGGACTTCAAAGAAACGGATGGGGCCTTCATAGAGCTAAACGCCTTACATAAAGCGGTTGAAACCGCGGGGCACAGCTAGTTTATGATATCTGTGGTTGGGGTTATCTTGTATGTAACCTATCAGCCGGCGATTGTGTTTGTTGTTTTGTACGGGTCATCTTTTGATAGTTATACGGGAATTCTTAATAAGTCATGTGTGCTTTGAGACTGTAAAGTAGGGTTTCTGAAACTTTTTACCACTTCCACAATATAAATAATTCCACGGACCCCTGTCAAAGAATATTTTGAGGAAAGAAAAAAAAAGCCATATTTATATTGAAAAATCAATTTTAATAATTGGTAGTTTCATAAATTTTATTTTTAAAATCTTATCTAAGCTAATGAGAAGGATGCTGCTGTTTGGCCTCGATTAGAACGTTAAATTGTGGGGTTATCTTCGACAAGGCAAGGCGCATGTCATCGGCGACGTTCAAACGATTACGACTTTTTGTTTTTATTGACATCATAACCGAAAACTGACCGTGACTGAGAGTTAGCTGGCCTACTGCGGACCCCTGGTGCACATGCCACGGACCCCCAAGGGGTCCGTGGACCCCTCTTTAAGACACCCTGCTGAAAAGGATAACCCCAAATTATCCAAAAAGAAGTAGCTTTAAACCGTCTGTATATATCCTTTTACCAAAATTCGTTAAAATTACTTCAAGTAGTTTAGTCGCGTATCGTAACAAACAAAACTAAGTCATTTTTGCATGTACAATTGAACATAATATGTACAGCTGTACAAGTTAGTATTACATGCGTGCGAAATTGCTTAAGTTTCCCAAACAATTTGGCTAAAAGTCCACTTGGGTTAAGTAATAGGAACGACTACACTTAAACTTAGCTCAACTTAGACTAGACGTTCCGGTATTGGCGGTCACGCTGTTCTAGTACTTTTTTTTTTTTTTTTTTTTTTCGTGGTAAAATCATCAAATGAGTCCTCCCACCCAGGGCAGGGCCTTCACGAGCCCTTTACGTACCGGGGTTACGGTGATGGGTAAGTCCCGCGACCCCGGCAGGCTCTGGCCCTCTACAGGCCCCGTCAATTTGCTGACACTCCTTGAGGCGCGCGTGGAACACAACGCGCCGTCGACCCGGGCATGGTCCATGGTCGGGCAGCGAGTCGCCCATTACTCGCTGCCCGCACGCTGTTCAAGTACTTAACTTGACTTCGTTGCTCAAACTATTTGCTACAATTTAAATGACCTTGCATGTTTCAGAAAGTTACCTTCACAGAGTACCATTGAAATCAAGTAAAAAGTTCTCGTTTAAGCCTTTGTCAAACAGACAGGCGATAGCGAGCCGAACCGAGTCCGAAGCGATAACAAACCGATACGAGGCGTCAAACTGGGTGCAGCGAACCGAAGTGTGGCGGTTGTATTAGCTGGCTTTTTATGAACGACGTCAAGCAGAGCAAACACGCCTTCGCCACGTCTTCGCATCGGTTCGGTCACGCTATCGCATCGCTTTCGCTTTTCTATGTGACTGGATTCAAACAATTCCAAATAAAAACGCGTCGCTTCGCATTCGCCACGTCTGTCTGTATGACAAAGGCTTTAAGAACTACGTCAGTGAAGCGACTCAGTCAATCGCAATTCATAGACCTCTCTATATTTTTAAATAAAGAATCTAAAACGAAGACGAAATCATAATATAAACTACCGTAACAAAAAGATTTCGATTTATAAACAAAGTGATCGTAAACTTTCTTTGATGTGTGTATTTTGTAAAATAATTTTCGATTCTGACGGGCTTAGCACAGGGAAAGCTGAACCTGAGTTGGTTCTGAAATTAAAATAAACAAAGTTTAGTTTTATTTATTGAGATAGTTCATAAATTTACTTCATTACAGAAGCTTTGATTCTAAGAATGTAAACATAATTATAATATGCTAGATTATTAAATTTCAGTTCTCAGGATTCTGTCCTTATTTATTTATATTTCAAAGATATTATAAGTCTGATAACAGATCGCAATAGATTAATATTGAAGCCTTTAGATTTGTTCATGACAATCTAGCCCTGAAGCAAAATGAGTCAGGAGGAACTGCAACTCATCAGACATGAGTAAAACCTATTTAGTGCCGGCTCCGAGAGGATGGTGGTGGTCAGCGGCCCTGGTGTGACCTACCAGCATCAATGGGATCGCTAAGCTACAGTCTCTGAATGCAGATAGCCTGTGGTCTAGGACAGATGCATCTCACTCACCACAATAGTACTATGGGGCTCATTAGTGTCGCGGGAATCACGAATTACCGTGACCCCGTAACGTAAAGGGCTATTGAAGGACACCGTGGATTTTAGTCAGTACGAGTCTGGCAGTCCCTCCCGCTCTGTCCTGGGTGGGAGGACTCAATTGATGATTTTACCACGACAGGTAAAATCATCGACGACGATTGGCGAACGACGGGGCTCATTAGTAAGCGCAACTGTGAAGAGGGCTATGCTCGGAGTCTCCCTTCCTGATCGAAAAGAGGTGATTCATAGACGAACCAAAGTAGCCGGATTAACAAGTAACACTGGCAGTGGGCAGGCCATATAGCACGCAGAACTGATGGCCGATGGGGCAAGGCTTAGGACGTCCACCCACAAGGTGGACAGACGATCTGATGAATACATCCACAAGATCACACTGGATGCAAGCCGCTTCGAACCGGTCCTATTGGAAGTTTATAGGGGAGGCCTATGTTCGGCAGTGGACGTCATACGGCTGATATGCTGATGATGAATAAAAATAGGATCTCTTTTCGTGGCAAATTTTAATGCACTAAAGAATAGTAGTTCCCATTTTCCACTCCTTGTAATGTAGGTACCCTCCAGGAGAGCAAATAGTAATAAACACGACATTTATTCCGCTTGAAATTGCCTCCCAGAATTAATATTGGCAAGTTTTAATATTGAACACGCTGTATTGTACAGGGTGGAGTAAAACTCGTCTCGTCTCACTCGTCGTAAATTACAATTTTATTTTGTAGGCGTCCTTTTAGTGAGTTATGTAGAAAATATTTATGAGTTAGAAATAGACATTTCACAAATAAAAATTATGTGACTATTGGAACTATCTTCTGCTCGTGGATTCGCTCTCAAAAAGATCACTGAACCTATTGCATATACACACAACAAAAATTTGTGAGCTCTAGCATAAGCTGCCAATCTGCTTCGAATTTTTGGTAATAGGATATGCCGATTTCCTCACGATGTATTCCTTCACCGTTTTTGAGAGCAGTGGTGATGAAATAAATGACACAAAGTTATGCACCTGGTCGGGTTCGAACTGCTCTAATACAAACCTATACTTATAATGTTATACAATTTAAGAGATTGTTTGGTTAAACGCGCTTATCTCAGAAACTACTGGTTCGAATTGAAAAAATGTTTTTGTGTTGAATAGTCCATTTATCAAGGAAGGCTTTAGGCTATATAATATCACGCTACGACTAATAGGAGCCGAGCAGCGGGGGCGAAACCATGAGCAACAGCTGTAATAAGATATTTCTAGACCAATTTCTAGTCCTAGAATAATTTCCCCCGAACCGAATCAATGGTGATTACGTACTTTGTTGTCTTGTTCGAACGTGACACAATCTTCTTATCTTTAGCAATCAACACAAATGTTTATAAGTAGACGTGACTTAACAAGACCTTGGTCTTGTAAGTGTTATCTGCTAATACCTAATTTTCAGGAGTTTTACAGCTAATACAAGAGATACAAGTTCAGATGAAACACGTGTTGCGACAGACTACGGTAAACATCAAGTGCAAAAATAAATTATAGAATCACGGTGTCTACTTTCTAAGTCCGTTAACGAACTGCGAGGATCGTCCGGAGGACACGGTGGAGCATACGATGCAGTACTGCGCCGCTTGGGCAGAGCTCCGCCGTGTCCTCACGACGGCGATAGGCGGAGACCTCTCGCGCCCGGCATTGGTCGAGGCCATGCTGCGGGGCGAGAGGGAGTGGGAAGCGGTCGCCTCCTTCTGCGAAGCAGTCATGCTCGCAAAGAAGGAGGCGGGCCGCGTGGGGGAAAGGACAGCGTCCTCCCTCCACTCCAGCCGCAGTCGTCGGCAGACGATCTCCCGGTACGTTAAGGGCTATTGAAGGACACCGTGGATTTTAGTCAGTACGATTCTGACAGTCCCTCCTGCTCTGCCCTGGTTGGGAGGACTCATTGATGATTTTACCACGAAAAAAAAAGTCCGTTAACGTAGATACGGGTATGGATATGGATGAATGAACGTAACTAACGTCAAAATGAAATTTACGGACGGATAATCCCGCCACTACTAAATTCCTTTTGACGCGGCGCGAGTGTCTATGTCATTACGTCAAATTGCATTAAAAAATGTAGTTCCACAAATTTCCGCAGGTCATGTGTGGTGGCATTCCTTTTCTTGACGACATGATTAACGCAGTGACTGAGCAATTGGGAGCTGTGCGACGTTTCGTGTTTACTACACATGCGTAGTTCTCGGCTCCATAATACCCTCGCCTAGGCTCGACTGAGAACTCCTCTAATGCATTAATAAACTGTCCCCTGTTTTATCAAAATGTACTATTTCGTGAAGATCTCCTGTCGTACCTGGTCGTCTAAAGGTTACTTTTAATCAGCGTTCCTTGAACAAACGGGATAACGAGTTAATCGTCGCACTGACGTCATCGCAGCTCGATTCAACAAATATTGGCCCTACGTGTCCGCACTCGACAAATTCATCTCAATGTTTGTTTCTTTTTTTTTCGTGAAACTCGATATACGTACTTGTATGTTGTTGATTGGGATTATTTCTAGTGTTGTTTGTTGATCGTGTGGATAATTTTCTGAATCCCTACTATAATTAGGGGAACAGTGTATAAGACGGGAACGAGAGGTATGATGGGAAATCACACACTTAAGGCAAACTTAACACAATATTAGTATTGTGTTAAGTTTGCCTTAAGTGTGTGATGAGTTCGCGTAGCGCAAGCGCCATCAGGACGTCATTTGCAAACGGCCATTAACAAATGGCGTCTAGTTGGCACCGTGGATTTTAGTCACTACGAGTCTGAAAGTCCCTCCCGCTCTGGCCTGGGTGGGAGGACTCATGTGATGATTTTACCACGTAAGAAATAAAAGCACTCCGATTGTAAGTACTACGCAGTACGTAGTACGCACCAAGTATCTGAAACACCAATACTGTCAGTGTAGGTCTTCCTAGGGTGTCATCAATCACATCTGCTTATTCCATAATTGGTCACCATCCCATAACAACCTTTACGGCACGATTTGACCAGCTATTATTCTGTAATCACGAATTCCTTTATCATAACTTGGGCCTTCTATACTAGTCAAGTTATCAGTATCGTAGAAATTTTCGTGATTGTACGCCAACTTAAATTAGTATTGAAGATTGTACAAACATTGATTCCGATCTGTTGTTTAAACTTAGCAAATTATCGTGAACGTTATCTTCTCTAAGTGCTCAAACACATTGCGAGCGTAGCGCGGTGGCGAGAGCGGGTACGGAAATATCAAACATGAAATCGCCGCTCGTGCCCATACTGAAGTGACTAAGGGAGCCTAGCGCGGTGGCTTTGAGCGAGATTTCGAGCCTAACGCGTGGCTAAGCAACAAGCGATTCAACGGGTGGGTGGTAGGTGTATAAAACCATATCCAGGCCTATCTAGGTCTCATAGTCAGTGCAGTCTTATAACCAATGGACTGCTACGCAGCGTGTCGCGGGTTCGATTCCCGCACGGAACAAACATTTGTATGATCTGCAAGTAGTTGTTCCGGGTCACGACACAGGAGTAATTCATAGTGTGGGGCAATGTTTTAATGAGGCCGCATTTCCGTTGACAATTTACACCTGATTTCATTTTTTATCTTTCAGGGTAGATTTTTAGTAAAAGTTGTTTATTATGTACTTTTAGTTTATGAAAGGTTGTTTATTTTTTACAAAAAAACTGTGTACTCGTAACATCACACTACGACTAATAGGAGACGAGGAACGGTGAAACTACGGTGAATAGCTAGTTATATTATAAAGAGGTATGAAAGTTTGTATGTAGGAAAAATAACCTGCTGGATAGTCCAATTCTTAAGGAAGTCACATCACTATACACCCTAAGAAAAAAGCGAAAAAGAAAAGAAGAAGCTAGAAAGAAATTAAAGCCAAAGCAAAGTAATACCTCTGGCTGGAGATGAGACGCGAAGCGTTCAGTCGGGCCGCAATTGCTATAGTGTCAGAATGATAATAATAATAATAATAAATGGTTTATTGTTTCTTTGAACATAGTCGTGCAACACAAAAATTGAGGCAGCCCCGTTAAGTTATACAATACTTGTGGTGGGGTTGCCTCACCCTTCCCTTAGCTTCTAAGATAACAATATTGTGACAAAAAATTAAACAATAGTAAGATAAAAATTAAATTCTAAAAAAAAAAAAAAAAAAAACAAGAAATTAAAAATGTTTGGACAATTGGAACCAAATTAGAAACAAACGGGAGCATGCATGTAAAGTGAATGTGTGATTGAGTGTGTGTGTGTGTGTGTGTGTGTGTGTGTGAGAGAGAGAGAGTGTGTGTGTGAGTTTGTGAGTATGGATGGTGAGACTTTCGCTAACAAATGCGGGCTAGGATAAGTTCTGTTTCATCATATGATAAGTTTCTTAACCATTCAGTTAATGCTATTTTACATTCATATAATAACATGGGATAAATATTTAATTTTTGGTTCAATCTATTATATATGTAAGTTGACTGCGTAGTAAATTGACGTCTGGCAAAGATAGTTCTGACCATTGGTGAGTAAGCCACGATGTCTTTACGTCTTCTGTCCAATGTTGTGGCATCATATGACAGTGATTTATGGATGGTTAAAATTACATTCAATATGTATAATTTTCTGACTGAAAGCAGAATACTGGTCTTATAAAGATCGTCTGTGGAATACCTAAAGGGCTTAAAATACATGACCTTTAAAAGGGATCTCTGTGCTCTTTCAAGATCTAAGAATTTGGTTTTCGTGGCTCCTCCCCACACTGGTATACAATAGGTGATAACTGATTGTGCGAGAGCGATATATATTTTGGTAAGCAACTGAGGCGGTACTACATGACGCAAGGTTTTGAAGATCCATATTAACTTTCTGATCCTGGTCATTGTGTTTTCGATGTGGGCATGCCAGGACAGCCGTTGGTCAATTATAATACCTAAATATTTAATGCATTTAACTTGCGTGATGTTGCTACAATTACACTGATTGGATGGATTAACACACTCATGTATCACGACACCAAATTCTGGACCTGGCTGTGACCTCTGGTTAGGAGCAAAGCAGATGAAATTGGTTTTACTGACATTTAGGGATAGCAGACTTGCGTTTAACCATCCAGCTATCTCCTTCAAGCCACGTTCAGCAATCGTCCGCACGGCAGTCCAGGATTCACCGGTAAATACTACTGCAGTATCGTCAGCATACGAATAGATTCTTCCGCAGCTGCACCCAATATTACATAACTCATTTATATAAATCAGGAACAGCGTCGGACCAAGCACACTTCCCTGCGGCACACCAAATTTA
Source organism: Agrotis puta (assembly GCA_943136025.2). NCBI lineage: Eukaryota > Metazoa > Arthropoda > Insecta > Lepidoptera > Noctuidae > Agrotis > Agrotis puta. Next base: position 18,416,794 of record OW964175.2, on the reverse strand, counting down.
ACCCTTTCTTCATCACTAATGTATGATTCTCCAAGTTTAACCTGTTGTGTTCGATCAGATAAATAACTTTTGAAGAGAGAAAGTGGCAATCCCCTTATACCGATCGTTTCAAGTCTGTGCAGAAGGATTGGGACAGAAACGGTGTCAAAGGCCTTTTTTAGGTCCAGGAAAACTACTAGACATTTTAACCCCCTGTCAACATTGGCAACAATATCACTAGTTAACGCTTTAACTGCATCTTGTGTAGAAAGACCCCTCCTAAAACCAAATTGAGATTTAGATAATAAGCCATATTTATTCAGGTAACTGACAAGCCTTCGGTTTAGTATTTTTTCGCAGATTTTTGCTAAACATGATATGACAGAGATCGGACGGTAGTTATTGACATCATTCATGTCCCCCCCCTTATGCACAGGTGTGACTATGGACCGCTTAAAAGCAGTAGGGAATTTTCCGGTTTCAAAACACAAGTTAATCAATTGAGTTATTAGTGGGACAGTGACGTTTCTAGAGATCTTAAGAAGTTTTGCTTGTATGCCATCCCAGCCAGGCGAGCCCTCAGAATCAAGACCCATGAGTATGCCATCCACCTCTAAAGGATCAGTATCAAGTAGAACAAATGATGAGGCAGTCCGGCGAGAAGAAATGTGGCTTGGAGAAGAGCCTTTTCGTATTATCTCACCGGCCAAAATGCCACCAATTGTCACAAAAAATTGGTTAACGCGGTTTAGCGAATTTAAAGGGTGTGGTGTAATATTAAGAAGAGCTATGCTAGATGATCTGAGGGGTTTAAATCGAGTTATATCATTTATTTTTGACCAAAGTTTTTTCGGATTATTTATAGAGGCATCTATTTGCTCTCTTTGAAATTTTCTTTTTAGTTTTTTTATTAAATTTGTGCAGTAATTACGGAAACGTCTATAAGTGATTTTTAAAGTGATATTATAAGGGTCTGATATGGCCCGCAGTTGCATTTTGTTGCGGAGATTTAAACAGCGACGTGCACCGATAGTCATCCAGGGTTTAAGTAACCTCAATTTGTTAGGGATTGGTTTAATTATAGTATTTGATAGGATAGCCTTATTAATGACGTCTATAAATTTATTAGCAATAAGATCCGGGTCTCTATACAAGTTAAAGAATGTCATGTCAGTACTTATAAGACTAGTGTGTGCGTTGTCAAAGTTTGTTACACGTTTTTGTTTGTCAGATTTTTTACTTACAACAGGATTGCTAGTGGTTATACTAGTTAAAACCATGGCATGGTCTGTTATAGACGTCTTTAAGATACCCACAAAGGCCGAGTGACATGTATTATCTAATTTTATAATTACATGGTCTAAACAATTTTGCTCCCTAGTAGGTAAGTAATGAGCCGGCAATAGACCGTGTACTGCTAGCATATTAAGATAGTTCAGTCTATTTCCGCGCTGATGTGAAACTTCTGTGTCTTTTATTATTAAATTAATATTTATATCCCCCACAATAATGACGTTACTGTGTTGTTCCAGAGTACCTAGGTGTAAATTTAGTGAATCAATAAAACCGTCAGCACAGGCGTTGGATGGAGAACGGTATATACCTATCATTGTACAGTTATTTATTGATACCTGGATAGCCGACGCATTTGCAATGGCAAGTTCTGTCACCTGAGCTGAGAGGCTGGTTTTTATGTATGCTACAACTCCATCATTTTGATTATGTTGTTTCTTTGTAAAGTAAGAGGAATAATTATTAAGTGAAGGGATCTGTTTATTATAGTTGAGCCTACATTCAGTCAAGATGATCACATCAATGTCATGGTTTATTTGTAATAAGTTAAGTTGAAGGTCGTCAAAATTTCTGTATATACTTCTAATGTTTTGCGTGACAACTGTGAGGTTGAAGCGGTCGGTATGTAAGTAATTGTGAGCGTCTTCAATACTTATTACTTCTGATTTTGCAATCTCAATTTCATCTAGGTCCCGTAAAGAATTAAGATTACTATCCATTGAAGAATGAATGATATAATTGGCGTTGCATATCATATATGAAAGTTGTTAGCCAGTGGGAATCATAAGTGTAGCCATATAATAATAATTGTTTTTTACATTTGTTTTTAAGCGAAAGTTTGCAGATGTTTGGTAGTGCGTAAAGTCTTTGTGTATGTGAGAGTGTGGTTTGAGTGAGGAAGAAAAGCTGTGTAATCGTTGGTAATAATTGTTTTGAGTATATAGTGTGGTTATTAATTTCTATTACAATAATAATGAATGATAGTTGAACATGCTCCGTTATAAAAAAGTAATAAATTAAAATTAATGTTAAGATACGTTCCTTTGCTAGTGAAAAGTAATAGGCGCTTAGATAATTAGTACATTCAAAAATTGCAGGTAGTGCTTTGTACATTTTTACATAAAATAGTCATTTTTGTTGTGTTAATAGATGTACCTGAGCTTCATTTTTGATGAGAATAGCCCGTGAATTTTCATCTTGTTTCACGAAGACTCGTCCAAATGACGTCCAACAGAACTTATATTTCTTAGTTTTGACTAAGTCCCTTGCTAAAAAGTATAATCGATTTCCTTTGGATGTAAGTTGTTCCGATATAAACACGGGGATGTCTTCATTGGTAGTGAACCCGAGATGTTTGGCTTGGAGCTTGGTTTTGTTTTTTATATTATAATTCTTAGCTTTCTGAAGAATATCCGATTTTATGCATGTTGACCCCAATTCAACAATAATTGGGGTATTTTTAACTTCTACTTTTTTGCCTTGAATTCTGTGGATATCTTTTATGTCTTTAACATTCAGATCAAGACTAATATTTTTAGAAAGGCACAAGACCATATTTATAAGATCATTCCTTGTTTCTTGCGGTTTCCTAGGAACATTTTTAAGCTCAATGCTGGTTTTCTGTGAACATCTTTGGAGGTCTTCCAGTTTTTCTTCCAGCATTGTTATACATTCCCGATCTTTTTTACTCTGCAACTCGAGGAATTCTATTTTTTTTTGAAAATCTGTATGCTGACTGGTCAGTTGAGCGAGAGTTGCTTCTATTTTGTTATTTGACTGATGAAGTTCTTTTAAATTGGTTGCTAATGTCATAAGTTCCGATTTTTGAGTAGACATAAATTTGGAAAACATCTCCTTCATTTCTTCTTTAAAATTATTCAATTCCGCAGTAAAATCATCCTCTCTCCTCCTTTTATTGCGCATACAGACAAAATTTGGGGGTGTCTTACTGGTGCTCAGAACACTCAAATTTGGTTCCGACAGTGATTTATTTAGATCTTCTACCGACATTTTAAACAAGTGTCCTTTTAAATATGGCTACTATTCGTATATAGCAATTAGCTCGTCCTTGAGCTACTCTGACGAGTTATATCGGTTACAAATAATGATCACACAATTAATACAATCTTCCAAAAAGTGTTACTGGTTGCGGGGTTCGAACTCGAGACTTCAAGTGTGTGGTGGTGACGTCTTACGCCTCAAGACCATAGGCGTTTTAACAATCGTGCCGAAATAGATGCTTCGTTTCTAATAGTTTAAGGAACCCAGGCATGTGTCATTGACCCAGTCAAAGGTCAAGACACTTAGTACCGACACAAATAAATTATTTTCGTTCACTTTTGAATCCTTGTACTGTTTTTGCTTATAAATCGGTTAATAGATTATACACTGATTTCGTTTTTTCACTTATTTGTTAGAAGTATTGTTGACCAAATGATAGTGAAACTCCACAAACAGTTACTGCACTTTAAATTATTTTGCCAAAATAAAATGTTCGCAAGCACAAAAAACACGTCCACTCAATACGGAGTCGCGCGGGGCGGGGCGTGGAAGAATGGCCTACCATTGGATTCATAATTGTTGACAGGCCTGTTGGTCTAGTAGTTAGTGACCCTGACTGCTATGCCGGAGGTCGTTGGTTCGATTCCCACACAGGACTGAGTAAATAATTGACAATATTTAAATGTTTATGAAAGTATTCCGGGCAATCTCCGGTGAAAAGTGAAAAAAAAAATACCTGGAAAATATGTCTGTGTATATAAATATGTCTGTGTTTATAGCCTCTGAATGTCCCTGGTAAAGTTTCTTGAACGTGGGTGGCGTAGCGGTTTACTACGGCGTAGCAACGTAGCAGAGAGAGGACATTAATCGTAGTCACTCTTAAAGTATTTATGATTTTTTAAGTAACCCTACAAAAGAATGTCATACGGGGAGTATATTGCCTGACAAACGTTCTACATACAAAATAATCCAAAATTAAAAATACCCCAAATTTATGGGATCATCATCATCATCATCCATAGCCCGTCGTCATCCACTGCTGGGTATAGGCCTCTCTTTGCTTGTGTCAAGCTCCACGATCTCGCGCCAGCCTCATCCAAACACTCCCGCAATGGCAACAATGTCGTCTACCCATCTCGCCGCCGGGCGGCCAACACTTCTTTTGCCACTCCTTGGACGCCACTCTGTCACAGCTTTACTCCACCTGCCGTCACCACATGGAATGATCCATTCTTATTCGCAATTATCTACTGGATGAGCTCGCTCCATCATTGGCCTCCTCTTTGCTTCTGAGCTAAATTGGCATCAAGAGTAAACCTATTTAAAATAATAAAAAATACATGAGTCTCATCTGGCGAGTGGGTCTGGAAACTAATTGATATAAAACAAGTAATTCAATCAATTTTATTACATTTAAAAGTTATGTTGCTATTACCCGCATACAGTAAAACCTTCTTCTCTTTGTTCACAAGCATTATAAATTAATCACGTAGAGCAAGCACCTAATTTGTTTAAAATTCGCTTAGGTCCGGGTACATTTGATTACAAGGGTCCTTCGTTCATCGGCCATTACGCCTGTTTGACCAACACCTTATCCCGTTACGACATAATAAATAAATAAATATTCCACAACTATCACACAACGCCATCTAGTCCCAAGCTAAGCAGAGCTTGTGTTATGGGTACTAGACAACTGATAAACATACTTATATATTTCTAAATACATACATATTATAGATAAATTACACCCAGACACAGAACAAATGATCGTGCTCATCACACAAACATTTGTCCTGGGTGGGAATCGAACCCGCGACCTCCGGCATAGCAGTCAGGGTTACTAACCACTAGACCAACAGGCCTGTCGACAAAGATAATGACAGATGGATAGCAAACACAGATTTTGTGTTCGAAGGTAAAGTTGTTTTTTTAACATGTTTTAATCATCAAATGAGTACTGACCAAAATTCACGGCGGTTTCCTTCTATAGCCCTTTACGTTCCGGCGTCACCGTATTCGTTAGTCCCGCGACCCCGACAGGCTTAAAGTGTTAGAACCTGGATTTCCTACGGCATATACTAATAAACATTCAAATCAATCGGATCTGTACAAGTAAGGAAGTTCATTTTGTCATATAGGAAATAAATTGATCACCAGGCGACGGTTGAATTTGTATTATTTGTTTGTTGAAAACGTTTTCAGAGCAGTGGTGATACACAAAGTAATGCACCTAGTTGGGTTCGAACCCACAACTCGTTAGTCGGGGCCGTTAACTTTTGGCCACCACTGATTTCTTCTCTTCGCGGTTTAAAAAAGCAACAAACTATGATTCTATCACAACGTTAACTTCGGTCGTTTTAGTTCTTACTGCATTACAAATTACAAGCAAAGTGAAAAAAATATGCTCCTTAGGGCGAAGCCACAACACTGCGTTGCGACATCGTATCGCAAAAGCGACGACGCATGGCAATACAATATCGTTGTGTGGCTTCAGAGTATTTTACGATGCGACACCGCAACGCATTGTTGTGGCCTCGCCCTTACTGTTGGCTTAAGTATGTAGGTATATTGCAGCCTCTTTCATTGTTTTTTTTTTTTACCAAACTGTATGACAACGTATGCTATTTGGCTCTTTTTACTTTGTAACTTGTGAATGATTGTTGATAAACTTTAGCACAAATAAAAAAATACTTATTCATTGGAATTAGTATTTTTTTTTGTACATAAACATACTTTGTCCGTTTTAGCACCGGGCTTCAGATATGATGTTGTTTTGCTATGATTTTCTTTTTTCAAAATGATAATCGTAAAGAAACAACAATAGAACACATTTTTCTCTATACGCAACCAAAAATCACAGTCACCCAGTTCGCTATATTGCCCATCCACTGCCCGAAATGAAATGTACGTAACTTGCCTTCAAAGCGTCGCCGATATTGCCAACTTGACCTCTGTCGGAAAACTCTTTACGTCATCTGAGAGCTCTCATATACTCGTAGCTAGCTTTATACAATTTATACTTTGCACAAAATAAATATTAGATACTGTATAATTTTGTTTCCATTTTCTGGGCATGCAGCAGTTTGATTCGCTAGTGGAACAACTCTGCATCATAATTCGTTAAGCCAATCTGAAGTGATTGAGAAATATCCATCCATCCAAACATCCAAACTATAATATAATATTAGTTATTCAATAAGGAACTTTTAAATAACTAGCGTTAGGTGCATTTGCCTCTCCCGTCGAGGAATTTTGTTGTTCTTCATTTACTTTTAATACCTACCCAAAACTCATAGTACAAAGTTTTTCAGTAAGAACTCGAGGTAAGGGTATGAATAGTTCAGTATTCCTGATTAGAGGGACGATCTCGTTAGATCAACAGTTCGACGAGTTCATCTGAATTTAACGATAACTTCAGAAGTAAAGTTTTGGTGCAGCTTAGATATAAATAACGACCTTGTTGGATTTCGAAATCATTAAGAACTTTGGTAATAATGATGGACAAATTCAATAAAAAAAAAAAGAATTTTGTATTGACATCACGGTTGGCGAGTAGCCAAATTGTCAATACTTAAGTAACAACGTTTATATGACAGTGGATGGTGTGGAGATGTGTGAATGTGGATGAGACGACTGGAGTATTTAAAAAGGTATGTTCAGGAAACTACTATTGGACTCTGTGTGCACGTAGTGAACTAACTGAATGAACCAGTTTACTACATACTGAGAGAATGAAGTAGTTGGGGACCAGCTGTCTGATTTTCTGGTAGCTTATGTATTGCGTCTGGGATAGATTTTTGCTTGGCTGCTGTTCTTGCAACTATCCTTATAAATTGAGTGGAGGCCACAATCATTTAACTACACACTACACGACACAGACACACGCACACTCTCACACGACTCAAAAGTTTGAAATAGTTTGTCTTAATTTTGTTTTATTTCTAAGTTTCTGTAGCAATCTATCTGTAAAGTTAGGAAATTGTAAATCCATAATTGGCTATAATAATGGTAGAATTTGTGTAAATAGTATTTAAAAGAGCGTGTGGATTTTGTAATTAATAAATAAATTTAAGGACCGTAGCTGGTGGCGCTCTGTAGTTTCTGCTTACCCCCATGGGATGAACGTAGCAGACAACAGACATAAAAAAAGTTATAAGGACAGCTAGATAAATACAAAATAAAAGCTAATTAAAAGAAATACCTTGTGAACGACGAAAACCGTTCAATATTTTTTTAATTGAAACCCGAGTCGACCCCGCGCAAAAAAATCAAACTAAAATCTCGTAATTTAAATATTTAAATTTTACGTTCCAGGTACAAATTTAAAATTCAATCGCCACGTACAATTTCAGGAAGCAGAATGTAAAAAGGCTCTTTTCAATGAGCTTCAGGACACAATTTGACTTTTAAATTGGTCAATAGATATGCATAGAGGGTTTCTAAAGATTAGTTCCGTAAAACGAAGATTAAAAAATACACGGTAGTGAAATCCTGATTCCAGTGTATTACTGAGGTATTTCTGATAGAAAATCTTAGGTATAAATTTTCCCGTTTTACCCTTTTTTTTAAGTAGTAAAATCATCAAATGAGTCCTCTCAGCCAGGACTGGACGGAAGGGGATGTCAGATTTGTACTGACTAAAATCCACGGTGATTCTTCAATAGCCCTTAAGCCTTTGTCAAACATACAGGCGTGGCGAATGCGAAGCGTGACGTTTTTATTTGTAATGTATGGAATTGTTTGAATCCAGTCACATAGAAAAGCGAAAGCGATCCGATAGCGTGACAGAACTATCGGACTGACGTCTCGCTTCGGTTCGGTATCGCTTCGGACTCGCTTGTCAGTTTGACAAAGGCATTAACGGTCACGGTTACCTGATAAGACAGTACCGCGGCCCTGGCGCGTTTTACCCTTTGGGTACGAACAAATCATGTCTCTTATACTCGTATGGGTGCCCCTTTAAATATTTATTTTATTCTGTTTTTAGTGTTGTTTTTACAGCCCCATAAAAAAAAAAACATTATTGTTTGTGAAAATTTCTGTCTATCACTTTTCGAATTTTATAAGAAACAGCCTGGTGACAAACTGTGAGACAGACAGACAGACGGAAGTACGGATAGCGGAGTGTTAGTAATAGATAAACTTTCATTCAAACTGCCAATTATTTTTAAAAGTTTTTTTTTTATTCGGTGTTGCTCTTGATTCTCGTCTAGGTCAAATGACAGAGACAAAATCCTATTATGAAAAATTTTATTATGTATACGATTTATTATGTATATCCATCGAACAGTAAGTTGGTTTTAAACTCTTTCGTTAGGCCGTGAATAATTAATTACGTTGAGTGTTTTTGCTTGTGATGTTTTTCGTGGTTTAAATATACATTCAAATTCAAATCATTTATTTAAATTTGGCAAGTTACAGCTACTTTTGAATTGTCAAAAGACAAAAAATACAAATTCTATAAAAATAGTTATGGTGCTACAGTCTCAGTCACAAGACATAATAACTGTTATAGTAGTGTGCTCATTCCAAAGCGTAGAAGTCACAACACGCCATAGACACTTTTTTAACTTAGTTAAGATATTTTTTGACTGCGCGCTGGCTGAGCTTGGCTGTTGCGAACCGCGGGTTTGGTTCTCACTCGGAGCAAATATTTTTATGGTCTACTGGTTGGTTTGGCTTATAGTCTTAAACAACATGCATGATACAGGAAAAAGTACCCCAATAATTCTGTTTATTTTTTTAAGAGATTAGTAATCGAGTTTCTTTAACTTAAAAGGTGGTATTTCCTCCTCCTCAAGTCGTATTTCTCTTTACTGAGGATCGTAATCCTCCCATGACAACACCTTTTTTTCTAATAATGCTACGCTATATCGGTATTTCTTTAGACAAGTGAAATGCATCGTGAAAAGTCCCATTGAGAGAGGAGCTTATTTGGTCTGACCATCTCAATGGACAGCGACCTCTAGGTCGTTTCCAGTCCATCTTGCCGATAACCATCAGTTGTTCGAGGTTATTGCTGGCTTTTCAAAATTAAAATCAAATGTTTTTATTTCACATAGGCCCATGAGGGCACTTATAAAACGTCGACAGCAGGTGCTCGGTTCGGTTGGTCGATTCCATGGAGAAGAACCGGCAAGAAATTCCATGGTCTCCATGTTCCCGCTATAAGGCCGAAAAACTCAAAAACTCGGCGGAGACAAGTCGTAGAGGATTAACGGAACCCTTTTAACTAAAGCAATATGAATGTCTTATTAATAAGACACGTGGGCAGCGACGCCAGGCACAGGTAGTAGGTACCTTCAATAAGGTTAGGTCCTAACCTTATTCAGGGTACCTACCATAATACCTATATTATTTTATCATTACCTATAATGATATATTATTTTTACCTTGAAAAGCAATAATGTTATTTTTATATCGTGCCTGATTGGTAATGTGTGGGTTTGCGTATAAAAGGTTTGGGCGCTTTTACATTCGACGATAAAGGTACGATCGAATGTCGTCCGCTCGAGAGAATCTTTGTTTGACATAGTGTGAAAGCGTTCCCTTTTTTATTTAACGATCGGTTTGCGTTTGACCACTATCTCGCCTAATGTTCAACAAAGATGTAGTCGACGGTGAAGCCTAGAAGTAACTTATTCACACTTTACTTGATAAACCCGAAGGTTATAGCTGCCATGAATTACAGAATTATCTAGAAAATTTATGAAACTATCAGTCCCACCGATGTCGTGTGGTTGTCGTTTAATGTGAAAGCGCTTAGTCTATCAATAGTTTAATAAGTTACCGTTGGACATTTTCCTTTTGTGGCGGACCTAAGTTGACAGAAAAAAGATCACTAGCGACATCTTTTATCTAAAGCAATGTCTAGATAAATAAAAACACTTTTATTTATTATCTATGGAGCAATAGCAGCACTAAGTCATAATCCCGCACGGTATATTATAGTTGTCCGCGAGATTATAACATACTGTAGATGGTAATTCTCGGGAAAAATCCCATCAAGCACAATCCCGGCAAAGGCCTCCCTCAATTCCTTCCAACGTTTACGATGTTGCGCAAGTTCCTTTCAATTGCCAAGTAAGATCATCAGTTCGTTCTGACATCACCTTCATGACCCGCCACAGCCCCATGTCGTCCTCGTTGGGCATCATCCTTTAGCTTAGCGGGTCCACAACTCGTTTGGCATGCGACAGACACGTCCTGCCCAGTCCAATTTTCTTTCGTTTAATTGGTCTTCTTCTATTCTTACAGACCTCCAAATGATTACAGTCCTAAAAACCAAACTGGTAACATCGATTCTCAAGTTTCCATAGTGGGGTGACTGAACTTCGAAACCCAAAATTAATCAACGTAAATTAACTTGAGATCCTTGTTTATTCCCTAATTAGTGTTAAAGTAAACAAAAGATTAAACAACAATTAATTATAATGTGTGGGAAGCGGAGTTTTGGGATTTACGATTAAAGCGAGAAACACGCAAACCGTAATTTATTAACTTTGATATGTTTCTGTGTAACAATTTAGCCAGCTGTCGCGAGCGGAGGGTGTGTAAATATTATAATTTGGAAGATAAATGCTGTTTAACATGGAGATTAATATGAGTTACATACGCGGTAGTTAATTGTTGAGACTGTGCGTTGTGACAGACAACGTAGCGAGTACTCGACAAATGTTTACGCTGTTTAATTAAGTAAAGTGAGACGAAGACGACACTAAGAAATATCAGTCTATTTTGAATGGAATACGGTGAATGTGTGGGTGCTACATAGCTCTGTGTCAAAATCAGAAAATTAGCAAACATTGATTTAAGACCTTGATTTACTGAACACTGAAACTTTCTGTTTTCGCGTGACATACTCTCACGAAAAGTGAAAGTACACTTTTAAAATCTATAGGTACTAATATTATAAAGGTCTTGATCTTTTAGTTCGTTGGGTTGAACGCGCGTTAGGAACTGCTGGCTCGTTTTGAAAAAATGTTTTTGTGTTGGTTAGTCTTTTAATCAAGAAAAGCTAGAAAAGCTAAAAGCATTAAGCTACGACCAGAAGCTAGTAACCTTTTTTATGAAAATTAAGAAAAAAATACTGGTAAGCACAAATAAATAAATGAAAAAAACACTATCCAAGTCACAACACGCGTGTCGTGAGACTGTGCGCCTCAAAGAGTGTCAGCATAGTGACGGGGCCTGTAGAGGGCCAAAGCCTGTCGTGGTCGCGGGACTAACGAATTACCGTGACCCCGGTACGTAAAGGGCTATTGAAGGACACCGTGGATTTTAGTCAGTACGAGTCTGACAGCCCCTCCCGCTCTGCCTTGGGCGGAAGGAATTTTACCACGTAAAAAAAAGCCACAACACGCGAAAAACCATCATTTTAGAGCACGTTTCAAAACTTATAATTTTATTTAACATACATATCCGCGCAGCGTCCCCACGCGCTCTGTCTGGCGACAAGTCTGTCTACGTAGAACATCATTATAAGTTAGTAATTAATAAAATAAAAGCTGCCAGTGTATGTGACGCACGTTGCTCGAGGGTAGGCAGAGTTCCAAGAACAACTGCCATTAGTACAACCAACTTGTGACTTGTATATTGTTGTTTCAGTGATAAAAATGTACGAGAAGTTTGACGAGTCTAGTAAGTTTGCGTCTAGGAGAAATGTATATGGGAACAAGCAAAAATGAGTACAAATTCAAACTTAATAGAGTTACTTTTTCAGTTGTATTTCTAAAGGGATAATTGTCAGACTGTACTGATTAGGTACGTTTCAAAGTTTTCAAGAAATAAAACTTTGAAATAAACCCTGTAGGATCCTTTACTTATTCAATTATCTGTCTGTAGGTCCCATCTCCCTCTATGTCAAAGTTAATAAAAATCGGTTTAGGTACCTAGTCATTTTGACGTAAAACTCAACATACATACAAACATAATATCCTTTTTGAATTTGCATTTCTTATAAGGTCGGTTATTATTTAACGTGTTTCCATTTTAATCATTTATTAACTATAATAATTAAAATGTTATAATATGTATGTTCTATTTATTTTCACTTTCATTTAACACAGGCTACCAAAATGCTTATTCTAATCCCCTTTTAAATTTGTTTTTAAAGCAATTTCCACTTATCGAAGCGATCGTTGTCAAAACATATTATTATTATTTTATTCATTAATTATATTTCTTTCTTCTCCCTCTCTTTGTGATCCTAATTATCCTTTATTCATTTTTTCACTTATTAATTACATTTTTAAATATTTTTACAAAAGAAGCAATAAAAAACATTTAAAAATATAAAAAATAGCAGTCCACCAGCATCGCGAACAGGGTCCGGGCTGCCAATGGACAGGGCTCTTGAGAGAGCATCGTAATTATTATTATTTCAGACAGACCAACGGAAGCACATACATGTACTAAATTATACCTAAAGTTCCTCTCAAAAATCTGCGTAGTATTATTATTCAAATTAGTGCCACATTTCCATACCAAGAATCCTTATTTATGCAGAATAATTTAGACCAGACTGCATTTTAGTTTTTATAATCAGCTTAGATTTTTCTCAATTATGTTGGGGTTCACTTCCAGCCTAACCAGATGCAGCTGAATACCAGAATTTTACATGGACTGACCGTCTAACTGAAAACCTTTACAACGGATTTAGTATTGCAGAACACCGCCTTTTTGGGTGAGAAGTCATCAAATATCTCCTGAGCCTTGAGTGTCTGCATTGTGTACAATCCATTGTGATAAAATTTTCGCGGTTCTTCTGTATACAGTCACAAACGATTATATGTACTCGCTCAGCAGAATTCAAAAGCGATTAATCCTACGAAATTGATTAACCTTTTAAGTTTTCATGAACAAAACGAACCTATACACATTATTTTAAGTATATGCGAAACCTGAATATAGTTTTCCAGAATCAGTAACTGAATCGCTTCGAATTATATTTACACAATTTTGTATTTTTTTCCAAAACATTTTAATTAAATTTTATCACCAATTAATTACAATACAATCACCATACGGTTAGGTACTTATTGCCAAACTGTTATCAATGAGTGTACGACACAGGAGGCGACGATACCGCGAACCGCCGCGAAATGAGCATGTTTTTGAACGGACAACCAGTTAAGATTAAGCAACCAGTTAACAAGCGTAATAAATTAAAGTTTTTTGTGATTGTTCGTGATAGTTTAAAATTTTGTACATAGATTCTTTACACAAAAATACTGCACAGGTGTATCGGGTTTCGCATTAACAAAAAAAGTTGTTTAGAAACCAGTATTTCACACACAGTAGAAAAACGCGTTTTAATTATTTGGTTAAGTGCTGTGATTGTACACTATTATACCCACAAAAACAGACAATTGATAAACTCTCTTGCAACGCATGCGGAATACAGTTCTATATAAATAAAACTTCAAAGAGAATCCAATTGGTTCAGCAACCAGCCATATAATCGCAACATCTTTCAGTACTTCATCACACTGATTGCGATAGAATTACTAAGCTTTGCTACAAAAATAAATAGATCTAGCTTTCATTTAAGGCTGTTGTTTACTTGTTTCCAGAGAAACTATTCTGGAGTCTTTTGAATTGTAAAGAAAATACCTATTGAAATAAATTGTAAAGAAATGAATGTTAAAATAATGGATACTGTAGTGTCTCGTCATCGGATCGGGCATAAATTCCAGAATTTGGGGTTTAATCCAATAAAAATTTGATTGATCTAAGTGTTCAAGCTTAGCTGTTGTTCTTTCTCACATTAGACGAAAAGTTAACACATTATATTGATCCTTAGGGAGGGAAGAAACGCCTGGGTGTCACCACTGCGAGGATCGTCCGGAGGACACGGTGGAGCATACGGTGCAGGACTGCCCCGCTTGGGCAGAGCACCGCCGTGTCCTCACGACGGCGATAGGCGGAGACCTCTCGCGCCCGGCATTGGTCGAGGCCATGCTGCGGGGCGAGACGGAGTGGGAAGCGGTCGCCTCCTTCTGCAAAGCAGTCATGCTCGTGAAGGAGGAGGCGGGCCGCCTGAGGGAGAGGACAGCGTCCTCCCTCCATCCCAGCCGCAGTGGTAGACGCCCACGGCGTCGGACGTCACAGGACGATCTTCGGCCACCGTAGGCGCGGGCATGCGGGCAGCGAGTAATGGGCGACTCGCTGTCCGACCATGGACCATGCCCGGGTCGACGGCGCGTTGTGTTCCACGCGCGCCTCAAAGAGTGTCAGCATATTGACGGGGCCTGTAGAGGGCCAAAGCCTGCCGGGGTCGCGGGACTTACCCATTACCGTGACCCCGGTACGTAAAGGGCTTGTGAAGGACACCGTGGATTTTAGTCAGTACAAGTCTGACAGTCCCTCCCGCCCTGCCCTGGGTGGGAGGACTCATTTGATGATTTTACCACGATAAAAAAAAAAAAAAACTATATTAGGTATGTGTCAACTAAAAAGAAGAGGCAAACAATCAGAAAATAACTATCGAACTGAAGTTTACCAGACACAACATCTATTTGGTCGGCTCATATTTACTCCCTTTTTAAACAGAAATGTGAAACTTGACACCCCTGTTCCTTAAACCCCCTTTTATTATCGGTAATCATAGTTTTTGCGAAAGAAACTGTCAGACTCGTACCGACCCTCTTCCTTCAATTGCCTTTTGCGTTACAGGGCCTCTTCTGTAAGACATTCCTAGAACCGTCGTCTCAAAATCGTTTTATTTTATATTAGTTGAGGTGCGTCTAAACGGGCAATATTTTAACTGCAATACAGTTGCCAGCAAATGCAGTCTATGCAATATATAACGATATTTTGCCATTTTTAGCCGCCGATGGCCATCAGACGTACCGTACATTTAAATGTTTTGAGCTGACTGGAAACGTAGTTACTAGAATAAGTACCTCAAAATGTAAAATAACCATGTTTGTGTTTGTGTTGTTGATGTGCCTTAAATAAATAAATAAAAAATACATATTGCAGTAAAATATTGCCCTTTTAGACACACTTTTACTCTTTAACGCTTGCTTTAGCTGTTCAATGTAAAGTTTTACTGATTAATTGAATGTTTTATAGCCTAGTGTCTAACTAGGCTATTAAACATTCAAATAATCGGTGTTTCGGTTTAAAGAGGCTTTGTCACTCCTTGGGGTTGTAAAATGGTGTGAATCAGGGTTTTGGAGGTCGTTGAGAGCTAGTTAGGCGGGGTTCAGTCTAGACAGTCAAAGAGATTTCATGGACGCTAACAAAGAAGACTGTACCGAATACGAGTTTGCACAAAGGGTCATGGAGCGAGCCACTAAAAACACGATAGAGGACGAAAGTCTATGACGTCGGGGACAGGGCGATGCGTCTCAAGCGGAAACTGCCAGGATTACCGTTCTAGATGGTAGACGGAGTAAGGTTCGACTGAATGGTAGCCAAGAAACCGGGGCCGTCCAAAAGCGTGTGGGGTTGACGATATAGTCAAAGTCGCACTAGATGGATGAGATGATGCACAGAATCGAGAAGTATGGCAGAAAAAGGGCGGGGAGGTGTATCCCCAGCGGGTGATTCCGGGCCGACATGATGATGATTTTAATATCCCTATTAAAATATAAATATCATACATACATAACCATCTATACTCCCGGATGCATAAGTCATTACACCTGTTTTTACATAAAGTGGCCATAAACTAGGAATTGTGTCGTGGGTGCGTCCGTAAACATTCATCCCCACCTACAGAGATAAACGGCCAGAATCGGAACAGCTACTTTCTATGGGTCAAACAAAAATATTTGTTATGTGCGGGAATCGTAGCCAACACGCGGTGCAGCAGTCGCTGAGCCATTGCTCCACCTGTGCCGTCTTTAGCACAAACTCACTCAAAGTAGGGTGAATTGTTCCATTTTTAACGGACTTCAAAAAAAAAGTATGTTCAGTTTGACCTGTATGTGTGTCCGCGATTATCTCGCGTTTGGCTGAACCGATTTTGATGCGGTTCTCAGAAAAGTGTTCGTTATATTCTGGGAAAGGTTTTAGTATAATTATAACAATAAATCTTGTGCCGTTGCCCGCATAGATCTATTTTTGTTGCTTACTTGGATTGTAGATTCTTAAAGACGCCGATTATACGAAAATTTTTGTTGAGTATCTGAACTAAAAACTTTTTGTGTATGTTTAAAATTTATATTGTACATTTTAAACATACACAAAAAGTTTACAATAACTTTTTGTTGTGTTTGGCTATGTTTTTTAATTCATTGACTAATTGCCACCGACTTCCGAACGAAAAGTTATTTGAAACTTTTTGTGTTGTTTTTAAAGTCGGTTCTTTGTTTAAAAAAAGTTTTAATTTCTTTCTGGTAGCAAAATTGGTACACGATTGCAGTTTACTTCGTCATCTTCAGACAATTTCATAGGGAAATCCAGAGGGAGCCACTGTAGAATGAAAATTACAGCGTGCTGCGTCTCAAGGGGCATAATATAAATTGGTATTGTAGTCAGGATTTCAGGCTCAATATCTAGACATAAATATATTATGTCTCTTGATATTGTTTATGTATTGTCTTCGGAGTCATATAGTGCTATGTCTATCATGTCTGTGTCTACGTTTTGATGTCTATATGTCTTCTGTCGTTGATCTGCTGGAAGAGATTTCTTAATGAAATAAACAGTGCCCTTGTAAATAACATCTAAATGCTATTTCTTGAACTTGTGTGTTGCACCCAATGACACAAGGGAAATTCTTACTTACTGTTTTACCATAAAAACTTAAACATCTGTTCAAAACTTGTCTAAAAAAAGTGTAACTGCAAAACGACCCTTATATCAAAGTGAAATACCGTTTTGACGTTGACAGTTTGTTTACACAAGTGTCCAACAGATGTTTAACTTTTTTGTGGTAAGATGGCTAGTGCTTTAATGTCTTCATTGACAATTCCGTGAGGGTCTGTCTTCGTGGTCGCGGGACTCGCGAATTACCGTGACCCCGGTATGTAAAGGGCTATTGAAGGACACGGTGGATTTTATTCAGTACGAGTCTGACAGTCCCTCCCGCTCTGCCCTGGGTGGGAGGACTCATGTGATGATTTTACCACGTAAAAAAAAGGGTCTGTCTTCGTCACGAGCTGCAGATTTTTTCATTAAGTATTTTATTTTTAAGTAGTTTGGTGAATTAAATTCCTACAGAAGACAATATAAAGCTGCATCGCAATTGCAATTCATACCGTTGTAATTACTCGAGTCTGCTTGTTCAATTTGGAAAATAAAATGAGAATGAATGATACTACAGATTGTAACGGAATTCCATTATTAAATAAAACTCCACGTTATTTACTATTAAATTTTATTTGGCACTGAATCAGTCGTTGTAAAATGAACCTTATGTTTTACAGTTAAGACTCTAAATGGCACTTCGTTGTTTACAAATTAAAATGCATTGCGTAAGAGCACAATTACACGTATCACGTTTTTGTAAATAGTCTTTATGTAAATTAATTTTATTTGGATGTAAATGTCGGGAAAACATTTTGTAGTAATACATTAAGAATATATACAAATTAAATTCGGAAACAAATTAATTTTACACATTTCACGTAATACAATGATAAATTGATATAATAATACACAAATTAACATAGTATGTACTTAGTATCCAATTTAGGTTATTTCCCAACAATGTAGAATCAGGTTTCGAAATACCTTGCTCCTTGTAGACGACCTCGGGCGATGCGACTTATGTCAAGGGACATGTACTGTAGGCATCTTTGTCCAGTAAATGACGTCGCGTTTACTCATAATATGCTCTAAAAGAAAGCTGCGTTTTATGTGATCGTGTAGGTCGTGATCAAGATTTTTATAAAAAAAAACCGCATTCCCTTTTTCTAGAGCATGTGAATCGAGTTGTTACACTTCAGTGTCTCGTGGAATGGTCTATGCAATGTCTTTTAAACATTTTCTCAGCAGTCGCTTTCGTAGGATGTGGAATAGTAGACGCGTTAACGTATAGTTTGTGGCCGAGAACTTATGTATATTTGTTTATACAAAACCAACTTATTATGAAAATAAATACCCAGTATCATTATTGGCCGGAAATTTTTACAAATTCGATCATAAAATATAATCTGGCATCAGTATGGCAGGATATCACCTTCGAATTGAGCTTCAAAAATACACCTTTATCAGTAGGCACAAGGTTAAAATTCACTAAGGCACGGTCTCCGAATGGGGGTGTCTTCCCGGGCTTCGGTGGCGGAATGCGACTCTTGGTTGTGTCTTCTGTTGTACCATAGGAGCAAGATGATGCAGACCAGGCATAGGATTATGAAGAACATCAGCATGAAGAGGAGGTATAGCTGGAAAGAGAAGATGATTAGGTTAGTGGAAGAAGAATAACTTGGCTCTTAGTATGAGGGGATGGAGTAGCGGATCGAAAGAAAAATTCACTTGCGAGTGGGACTCGAACCCGCGTTTTCTGGATAAGTACTTACTCCAGACACATTACCAATGAGGTTATCGCAGCTCTACAATCTTAGGCCGAATCTTTCATATCCTTGTTTGAACGTTAAGAACGTTCGAGAAGGGGAACAGTGTATAAGACGGTGATGCGATGTGTGATGGGAAATTTCACACTTAAGGCAAACTTAACACAATACTAACGTAGCGCAAGCGTGAACAGTACGCCATTTGTTAATGGCCGCTAGCATATGACGTCCTGATGGCGCTTGCGCTACGTAGTATACTTAACACAACACTCGACAGACGCGACTCGAAGGACGCGATTCGATGGACGCGGATTACAGACGCAGACGTGAGGTATAATGGGACATCCCCATTATACCTCGCGTCCGCGTCTTATACACCGTTCCCCTTAGTCTATAAAAAAAGCAAACGCGTAAAATTGGCGACAAAAAATAAATGGTAAAAGTTTTTATACTCATTTTGTTCATCATCTGCCTAGCCTTTTACCAACTATATTAGGGTTGACTTCCAGTCAAAACAGATGCAGCTGGATATCAGTATTTTACATGGAGCGACTGCCTGTCGGACCTCCACAATCCAGTAACTGGGTAATACGATACGCCATGGTAAGACTGGTAGTCAGACTTTAAGGCTTCTGACTAACAGTAACGACTGTCAAAGATCTGACACATGACAAATGACAGCCGGGACCAACTTTGCGTGTTTTCCGAGACACGGTGGAAACTCGCTTTGACAGACTCATTTTTATAACACCAACATTAAATCCATGAAACGACCACGATATTATTAATCAAGCATCCATTATTGTATGTTAAAAGGAAACCAAGACCGTATATGTTGTTATCTCGGCAACTGAAATACATCATCTGTGAAAATGACCACTGTCTATCATGGTTCATGAGATATAGGCTGGTGACAGACGGACAGACGTACGAACAGCGGAGTCTTAGCAATAAGGTATTGTTTTACCCTTTGGGTACGGAACCCTAAAACAACGTTGCTATGACGCAAAAACTTCAAGCGAACATAAACTGTTAGTTAAAACAACAAACATAGGGTACCTGTACTGTTTTCTTTTAATTACCGGTATTTATTGCTTGACAGTCAAACCGATTTGATAGGAATCGTGTCAAAACATTATCGATTTAGATTAAACGTAAATACATTTTACATTATACTATTGCAAAACTGTGAATAAATGTTACAGAGCGACGGCGAGAGACGTGTGTTTGTCAGAAGGGGCGCTATTCGTGGTGGTTCTTTGGTTCTTGTTTCAAACAAGTTAAATTGTAAAGAACGTTTAGATCTAGTTAATCTTTCTGTTGAGCGTATTATTGAGTTGTCTTGTGTGGAACTCGAGAAATATTATAATAATTTGTGTTGATTTGAAACGAGTAAAATCACCAGAAAGGGGTCTTTCTGGGGACTTTACTCGCTTCGAATTTGTAGTGGTGGATTCACTTAGTAAGTTAAAATCAAGTAATAATAAAAGTATAATTTTATGTGGAGATTTTAATGTTAATATTTTAGATGCAACTCCATTAAGTGTCAGACTACTGAACCCTTTTAAATCTTTTTATTTGTTAACTTGTTTTTTGCCAGCAGAATTGTACCAAGATCTCAAAGATTCAGAGTTTTAAAAAAACATTAGAGCTATTTCCATTTAGATTGACTTTTAACTTTCTATCACAACCCAGACAACGCGAAAACGCTACTTTAAAAAAAATAAGTGAACATTTAGGTTTATGTACAGTATATTTGTCTAGATTTCATTTTACTGAATGAAACATTTAAATCAAATTTAAATTTTCTTACTCGTATCTTTTGTGCCATGAAAAAACTAAGTCATTCTTCCTCAGTGACCTGTTATGTACAATCGACAAAGTTGAATCATGACCCATTTCGACAATAAATTGTTTGAATTGTCAAAATAACAAAGATCAAGGTCGTTACCATGGATATGTATGTGTTCGCAAATGTGGACCTAATTGAATTTGAATGTCTGTAAGAAAATAAGTTTATTGTGGGTCATAATTCAAATGTGTCGATTGTACACTCCAACTTATATAACCGCTAGACAAATAACTTCGAATAATTAATAATGTTTAACCAGGATGTCTAATTTCTAAGTCCGTTAACGAAAATACGGGAAAGGATAAAGACGTACGAACGTAATGAAAGTCATAATCAAATTGCGGACGGATATTATCCGTCCGCCACGGCTGAAGTCATTTTGACGCGGCAAGCGCACGCAAAAAAAAGGGCCGGATTCACGAGTTTCGTGCTTAAAGATTAGACCGCCCTTGATACAAATCCATACTTCTAAAAAACTTCTAAAATCATCAACCAAGGCTTAAAGCATGAAGATTCAGGTATCCTACCCTCTTAAGCCAAAAAGGTCAACATTATCCCAAGTTTTGATAAAGCAAAGTCCTTAAATCAAAAGGAGATTATATAAAAGGGCTCACAAAACTTATAAAATTTTCCGACACAATGTTTTCATTTCATTACGAGATCTACATATTTTTGAAAGTTAAGCCTCTCCTTTCCCACTTATGTTGGTAGAGTTAGTTAGAATAACATTTAACTTCAGGGAAATATAAATATTTTTGAGCTCATGTGAAACTTAAAGCGATGGAAGGTTACAAAAATATGTTTTCTTTACAAATAAGATATGGTTTATGTTTTGATTTTAGCTTGCTTCTTAAGGATATTGTGGTTAGTCACAATAATAAAAAGTATGCTCTGTTGCGATTGTTTCAGCTTTTAAGCCTTTGTCAAACAGACTGGCGTGGCGAATGCGAAGCGTGACGTTTTTATTTGTAATGTATGGAATTGTTTGAATCCAGTCACATAGAAAAGCGAAAGCGATCCGATAGCGTGACAGAACTATCGGACTGACGTCTCGCTTCGGTTCGGTATTGCCTCGGACTCGCTTCGCTTTCGCCTCTCTGTTTGACAAAGGCATTATTGTTGACTAGTTGACCCGGCAAATGCGTTCTGCCTCAGAATTTGATTTCTAAACGACGGGACGAACATCAAATATTTGACGGATAGTAATAGTTTCTAATGCAAAACGAAATTGTTGCTTTTACTTTATTCCTAATATTTTTATCATATTTACTTACCTTACCTTCCCCGGACTTCCAAAAATAATTCAAAACCAAAATTAGCCAAATCGGCCCAGCCGTTCTCAAGTTTTAGCGAGACTAACGAACAGTAATCTATCTATATGAATAAAAATGTTATGTTGGTTTGTATACGCTTCAAAAACTCAAAAAGTTTTGCACCGATTGAGCTGAAATTTTAGCATGATATACATATAATCCGCATCAAGGATTGTTTTTATCTATTTTTTGCATCAGTCACATATCCGCGACCGCGAAAAAACAGTTTTTTTTTGTGCCACAACGAAGCGTGGCAGGGTACAGCTAGTTGATTTATATTTATAGATTAGTCACAGTAGTATCAATATTAACTTTACAGTAGCTTTATGTCAGTCCAATACATTTTACCAATTTCATAATTGTTAAATGCTAAAAGAAAATTAACTAAGATTATTTACATTTGTCTAGGCGCTTTGGTCTACTAAAACCGTATCCTCATGAGCTTATACCACAAAATATATGAAAAAAATATAAGCCTATTTCAAAAGAATTCTCATTCATTATTTAATATTTTACAAGGACGTCTGAATATAACTTGCAGCGATCTTGCAATTGCATAATGAAAAAGCATTTGCAGTGATTTCACCAAAATTGAAAAAAAAATATGATGTAAATTATAAATCCCACCAAAAACATTGAATGTAAAAAAATGCCAAGTCTCTCGATGCTGTCTTTCCATCGTAAAAAGTTTTGAGATCTCATAGAAGCCAAGTCCTATTCAAATTATTTTGTAGTTATAAATCAACATTTAGTAATTGTATCAATAGTTTTTTTATATTATAATTATAGTGACTTGGCAATGAGCACTTACGGGCCATCGCTTTATGAAAGTAAATGAACCGAGAGTACACTAACACTAGTGTTTGCGTACACACTTGTGCATTATAATTTATGTCCTGCGCAGTTTACTAGTCTTGGATGAGACTCACTGCCGTTGCCGAAATTCGGTTGGGACGACACGGATAAACCAAAAGAAAATTAATTTTGTAATATTAATGTTTACGCATGCGGTGTGTGACTTTCAACTCCAAATATGCCGTTTTGTTTCTTCTTGTGCTCATTGCCAAGTCACTATAATTATAATATAAAGAAAACTATTGATACAATTACTAAATGTTGATTTATAACTACAAAATAATTTGAATAGGACTTGGCTTCTATGAGATCTCAAAACTTTTTACGATGGAAAGACAGCATCGAGAGACTTGGCATTTTTTTACATTTAATGTTTTTGGTGGGATCTCATTTATTTTTTGTAAGTGTATTTCTTTCTTTTTTTTTTTTAGGTGACCTCATAATTTCTTGGACTTCAGCTACAGCTTTGCTTAGAACCCATTCTCTATCTCTATCTCTTTTGTTTCTTTTCAACGAGCTAAATAAACATAAATCTACTAACTTACAAACTAAATATAACTAAACTAAATAACACGTAAACAACTAGATATTGTAACTATGTCTATGTTATATTAATAAACTATTTGCCTAAATAACTGTTTCAGTAACAATAATAAATCTACTATCTAATCCGGCTAACTTAAGTTCTCCGAATATGGCTAAAATATTTTTTTAGTTTCGAAATGGTTTTTCATAGGTAGATGGCGCTATCAAATGAAAATTATCGAATTATTTTAAAGTACTACTTATACTGCGCTCGGTAACGAAACCATAGCGCGATTCAGACAGGTACAACGCCATCTATCGAGCGCGCATACAATCGATTTTTATCGCAATACAATGGAGTTTTAGCTTTATTAATTTAATGAATTATGAACTTTATGTATTAATTATAGTCTATGTATTACATTTATATTATTCTTTTCAATTCTATGTATTTATTCATCCAATTGAATACTTAAACAACGAACAAAGTTAACAATGCAGTCAAAATCCATACATAATGTTCTTGCCAAACCGCAAATATAAAATTGTTTTCTATGGTATATAATTTTTTAATGTTTTTATAATTTTTCCTTTATATGTGGCTAATGACCTATCTTGGTGCAAAATTTGAAGTTTCTAAGTCTGCTAGAAGTACCTTAGATTTTTGATGATCGGTCAGTGAGTCAGTGAGTCAGTGAGTCAGTGAGTCAGTGAGTGACAAAATGGTGTAACTTTGATCGACCGTAACTCCTAAACTATTAATTCAATTGGCATGTAATTTCGAACTTAAGCTTGTTTTAATGCCTACTATTATTCACCGAAAACCTAAACTCCTAGCTTTGTCCACGTCGAAGATATAGAGGGGGCGAAACAGCCGCGAATCGCATCGAGTAAAGATGGTACGGCCGTGCCCGTTTTGCTCGAGACTTGGCTGGGGCACTGCCGTGCCCCCAGATTTAGAGACACGACAGCTGTTTAAACTATTTAAAAGCTTACCAATCACTGTACCTAGAAAGTCACCCTGCTCTTGTTAAAATCACTAGCAACCTAATCCCGGAAAAAATTGACAAAACAAAACAAAGTTAACCTACCTTCTCTTTCACCCCTATTTCAACAACACAACACTCAATACGTCACCACATGAATAAAACACGACTAAATATAAAACGACCAATCGTAACCACACATCAAATATCCAATGACCTATTTCACTTCGCCGGATAAACATTGACGTCAAACCATACAAAAACAACTGGGACGCATGCGTAAACAAAAACAATTGAATTTAAAACTGGGAAACAAAAAAAAATAGAAACTAGTGAGTTAATTAAAAAAGGGAGTTAATAGGATTTTTTATGGTTAAAGGCTTACCCCAAAATAGGCGTATATGGGATACAGATGTGACATGGTGTCTATATAACCACCGATGGGGTACTGAGCTATGGGGCATGGGAGACGGCAATCTGCCAAGTGTTTACGTAACTCACCCCAGGAATTAACATCGATTGGATTTTTCTCGACAAACTTTATATTTGCGTAACTTTCAAAGTAAGGGAAAGTTGATTGTGATTGAGGCCAAGCGCCGGGGAATTAGGTCAAGAACTGGATGGGTGGCTGGCGACATTGTTTTTATTACGTCGATGTCTAGAGATGTATCTATTATGATTGATTCCTTTTATGTTACGGAGCAAATATTAGGGATTCTTTTGTTTGTCTAATGGCTGATGTTATTAAGATTATGTTTTATTTAGAGTCGAGGTAATTCTTTTGTTTTACGTACTTTTGTGTTCCAGTAACACAGATAATAAAGGATTAGTTTCTATGGAAAAGTATCCGTACCCGTGTCTTCGTCAACGGACTTAGAAAGTGGATTCCCATGGCCGGCGCTGTTAGCGGCCGCCGCCTATCGCTTCCAATAAATAATTTCTCTTCTACCTTTTTCGTACTTTTGACGGGGCCCCCTATAGAGGGCCAAAGCCTGCCGGGGTCGCGGGACTCACGAATTTCCGTGACTCCAATACGTAAAGAGCTATTTAAGAACACCGTGGATTTTAGTCAGTACGAGTCTGACAGTCCCTCCCGCTCTGTCCTGGACTCATAAGATGATTTTACCATGTAAAAAAAAACCTTTAATGTACTTTATTATTCAAGCTTAATAGGTTGAATAACCTTAAGGTTTAACAAGAAATAGCAAGCGGACCGAAATAAACTGCTCGTTATGCGAAACTACTTTAAAATAACATGCGAATTTAAAACATATTTTCATGTTGCAAGTAGTATCACTAAATAAGGTAAATTCACGAATGTCTAGGTTAGTCCTAGTTTAAGGTAAAATATGAACTGCTAATGTTTTTCATGCCAATTTTAAGCGACGACGATTTATTTCATGACCTTTATGGTCAGGTAGGTTCGGATTACTGGCCCAACTTACGGTCGGGGTAAGTCTAGGGTTCGAATTCAAGTAGACGTTTGTAATTTTTTTTTAGTTGTTTAAAAAAAACGTTGCCCTACACTAGGAATTTCTCCTGTGTCGTGGGTGCGTTTACAAACATAGAAACTCACATACACAAACACCCAGACCCGGAACAACTACTTGTAGGTCATACAAATATTTGTTCCGTGTGGGAATCGAACCCGCGACACGCAGCGCAGTAATCCAATCGCTTAGCCACTGCGATAACCGTGCCGTCTATGTTGATATTAATATAATAATATTAATAATTGTTACTATGCAGAGGTTAGATAATTAGGCATGCTTTATTCAGTTAATTTTAAGACAAGAAGGTAGTTATTATAACCACTAGGCCTGTTGGTCTAGTGGTTAGTGACCCTGACTGCTATGCCGGAGGTCGTGGGTTCGATTCCCACCCAGGACAAATGTTTGTGTGATGAGCACGATCATTTGTTCTGTGTCTGGGTGTAATTTATCTATAATATATATGTATTTAGAAATATATAAGTATGTTTATCAGTTGTCTAGTACCCATAACACAAGCTCTGCTTAGCTTGGGACTAGACGGCGTAGTGTGATAGTTGTGGAATATTTATTTATTTTATTTATTTATTATACGCAGAGAAGGTGCTATGTATTCAATAAGTACGAACAAAGAAGGCGTTTTTAAATAAGTTTCTAAATCGATGAATAGCAGCAACATGAAAATTCTGGGAACTTCACCTCGTCAATGCCGCAGGTAATGTTTGTTATTTTCGTCAAAAACTAAATATACTATGAAAACCGCTGCTAGTAATTAATAATACGTTTAAAATCTCAATGGGTCCGTATGCTAGGTTTATTAAGACATAGCAAATTTCTAGGTATACGTACAAGAACACATCATCTCTTACAATCAGGCGAGATAGTGTTTAAATACGAAAATATCAATAAATATGAATAATTAGACTTCTTTTAGGTTTTACAGTAATCTGTATAAGTAGGAAACAAGTTATAATGGACGAATACACGGACACACTAGTGATCTTATAAGGGTTTCGTTTTTTTTTTAAATCGGCCTTACGAAACTCTAAAAAAGAAATTCATCATCATTTTGAAAAATTAAGAAACTCTGTTCATATTTATATATATCATAATAATTCAACGTGAGAATCCCTTTCACAGTTTGGTCTCGATTCATCCATGCGTTCTCTATTACGGTACCCGAATGCTGCGTAATACAATACTTTTTACGCGGTAAATAATGTTGAATACCAAAATATAAATAGACAAAACCAATTCACCTTAGCTTTTGTGTTTTATGATGAAAAGTCGAGCCCAAAATGGCGTCCGTCGTAAATCACGGGTACCTAAACCAATATTTACGACTATAGGGGACACGCACTGCTCTCTCTATTTTATATTCTTTTATTCTTAAGTAGGTACATAAAAGTATTGTCAATGTAGACAGATTTTATGTTCTACATTGGCAAAAAATAAGCATAGCTACCGGGTATTACAGGGTGAATAGTCGCAGATGAGTTTCACGATTCTTCCCTCCCGCTCTGCCCAGGGTGGGAGGACACATATGACGCATTTGTGTTCGAAAGGACGTACTTTCTATTTCATGGAGTTTAAATAAAACTGACTAATTAGGGTTTTTAAAGATTTTATACAGAAATATAGTTACACTAAACCCCAATTAGTCAGTTTTATTTAAACTCCATGAAATAGAAAGTACGTCCTTTCGAACACAAATGCTAAATTCGAAATGCTACTTTTTTTTTTCGTGGTATAATCATCAAATGAGTCATCCCACCCTTTACTGTCAGACTTGTACTGACTAAAATCCACGGTGTCCTTCACTAGCCCTTTACGTACCGGGGTCACGGTAATGGGTAAGTCCCGCGACCTAGGCAAATGGTTATGATAATGATAAATGGGTGGGATCCACCTCCTGCAGTCCACTACGGGTCACGACACCACAGGGTACTGTAACCTGTGGTGACCAGCTGGGCGATCCCACAGGTGTTGGTAAATCTCTGCAGAGCCGCCTGGTTAGAGATCATCCTTGATTTTACTGTGTTCTGTCAGAGCGCAGGAGATCCAGTATCATCTCATCTTTCCTTATAGGCTAGATAAAGGCTTCTAACAATTTAAATGTTCCATCATTATCTCTAAGATATTTATTACAAACACATCGGCAGTCGGCCACTACATCGTCTGAAGGGGTCATAAATTCCAATTTGAGACGTACAGATATTTACGAGCGTTCTGGTAAATTTCCAATTTGTCTTATTTCTTGTTTGCTCCGCACCTGACCTTGTTCCTCTGGGTGGCATTTGTCATGACCAGTGTTCTAGGATAAAATTTTGATCCTCATGAGTAGCCGTAGGAATTTGGACCATCTTCTACATGCCTTCTTTAAAAACGAATTGGAAAGATTTGACCAAAGAGTCTTTTTTTTTTTTTTTTTTTTTTTAGCGTGGTAAAATCATCAAATGAGTCCTCCCACCCAGGGCAGGGCGGCAGGGACTGTCAGACTTGTACTGACTAAAATCCACGGTGTCCTTCACAAGCCCTTTACGTACCGGGGTCACGGTAATGGGTAAGTCCCGCGACCCCGGCAGGCTTTGGCCCTCTACAGGCCCCGTCAATATGCTGACACTCTTTGAGGCGCGCGTGGAACACAACGCGCCGTCGACCCGGGCATGGTCCATGGTCGGACAGCAAGTCGCCCATTACTCGCTGCCCGCATGCCCGCGCCTGCGGTGGCCGGAGATCGTCCTGTGACGTCCGACGCCGTGGGCGCCTACC
Source organism: Agrotis puta (assembly GCA_943136025.2). Taxonomy (NCBI): domain Eukaryota; kingdom Metazoa; phylum Arthropoda; class Insecta; order Lepidoptera; family Noctuidae; genus Agrotis; species Agrotis puta. Next base: position 18,388,258 of record OW964175.2, on the reverse strand, counting down.
ACTGCGGCTGGGATGGAGGGAGGACGCTGTCCTCTCCCTCAGGCGGCCCGCCTCCTCCTTCACGAGCATGACTGCTTCGCAGAAGGAGGCGACCGCTTCCCACTCCGTCTCGTCTCCGTCAGCATGGCCTCGACCAATGCCGGGCGCGAGAGGTCTCCGCCTATCGCCGTCGTGAGGACACGGCGGTGCTCTGCCCAAGCGGGGCAGTCCTGCACCGTATGCTCCACCGTGTCCTCCGGACGATCCTCGCAGTGGTGACACCCAGGCGTTTCTTCCCTCCCTATCAGACACAGGAACCTCCCGAAACTTCCGTGTCCGGTGAGAACCTGCGTCATGCGGAAGGTAAGGACGCCGTGACGCCTATCCAGCCACTCCTCAAAATGGGGTCTTACCGCCGCGATTGCGGCGTGCCCGGACCTCGGTTGCGACAGTCGCTCCCTCCATACCGCCCTGAGATCGCGCCGGAGCTCTTCCCGCCGCGCCTCGACCTGTCGAGGCAGCGGGGATTCGCCCCGGCGCTGCGCCTCCACGCGCCATTCGTAGACGCGCTGGATGGCAGTCGCCTCCAGATCCCAGGGCAGCAATCCTGCTAGGAGGTTGGCTGATTCGCCGGCGATCGTGCGGTATCCCCGGATCATCCGGATAGCCATGACCCTCTGGCATGCGACCAGCTTGAGTGGTCGCGTCCGGATGCTTAGGGCCCACACAGGGGCCCCGTAGAGGGCCATGGACCGCACGACACCGGCGTACAGCCTCCGGCAGGAGGCGTTTGGCCCGCCGAGATTGGGCAGGAGTCGCCTGAGGGCGCCTGCTGCCCGGTTCAGCTTTGGGGCCAAACGTAGGAAGTGCTCCCTAAAGTTCCACCGGCTGTCGAGGACGAGTCCCAGGTACTTCATCGTCCTCCCGACGCCGATTCGAACCCCCTCCACCGTAATGTGGGACTCTGAACGTGGCGCGTTCAGACGGCCATGAAAGCACATGGCCTCTGTTTTATGCAGCGCCACGTCGAGTCCCAACTGCCGGATCCTCTGAGCGACTGTCGCCACCGCTTGCGTCGCCAGTTCGGCCGCCGCCTGGTGCGACTCTCCCTCCGCCAGGACGAGCGTGTCGTCGGCGTAACATATTACGCCGACGCCGTCAGGGAGGTCGCCGCGACCAAAGAGTCTAAAGGAGATGATCTGGTGTCCTGAAAAAGCGACAAGGGGACGCGGCAGACCACGAAAGAGATGGCGCTGGATAAACTGGATATCTTTCGAGAAAAGATTTTGACGTTAATGCTATGGATAAAATAAGTTCCATCGTTCCTAGACTAGAGTCGCTTTTTCACAAATAACGTCGTAATACTTCAAGTACACTGTACAGGCAAATACGTTAAATTCATGCTAGAGCCTCAGGAAAGTACACTAACTTTAAGTACCATTAACATTTTACACGTGCAAAGTCACGGTTCACGGAAGCTAAGTGTTCTAGATCTAAATCAAAATATTTTATTTTGCATGGGCCTCAATGGGCACTTATAAAACGTCGAGAAGAAAAAAAGAAGATTGGCACGGTTGGTCGTTTCCATGGAGAAGAACCGGCAAAAAACTGTATGGTTTTTTTTTAACCTGTGTTGCCCCACTGCTGGGCAAAGGTCTCCCCCATAAAAAGTTATGGTCCACTCTTTCATAACTCCATGGTTACTCTTTTAAGAATATTTGCTTTTACAATGTTTTTATTACAATTTGGTATCACATAAACACGAGAGAAGACTGTAGGCACGATACGAATAGGGAAATTCTTACCAAAAGCTAAACAAAAATAAAAGTATACAAAAATATATACATAATCAAATAGACGATGAAGATAAAATGGACATCTGGGAATTCACACAACCAACAATGTTCTCGCGTTCACAATGATGGAGTAAAAAGAAGCTGTAAGTATAAAAAAAATTGTTCCTACATATTAATTAAAAATAACTTTAGTTTACGGTAGGTAATGACTGTAAAATTAAAACAGTGTAGAATAATAAAAAAAGGTAAAAAGAGACAGAACAAACACAAAAACAATAGAAATATATTTGTATGTAATATATTTATACGTTCAAAAACATATCATAGGCAACCAACAGGCTGCCAAGTTAAAATGAAATTGAATAAAACACGTACATTGTACGAGGGGCCCTCGTCTCAAGTGCTAACAAGGTAATAAGAAATGTTGACTCGCTCAGCGAGAACTCTTTAACGCGTCGAAATAAATTGAGATGAGACTACAAAGGGTGAATGTGACGTGTTATATTGAAGAGGGATTGGGAAACATGATGGAAACGGGACTTGAGCTCTGTAGCGGAACATTTACGTGTTGTAGGTAAGTTATTGGCACAAAGATGTAATAAATTGTGAAAACAGTATTTAGAGCATCTTTAATAAGAGATTTATTGAATAGAAATATGAGAAAAGAGGAGTCATTTCATATTTATAAAACAGTGATTCCTTTTAAAATAACTGACTTTGATTATGAATTACAAGCTAGTTTAATTAGTTTGGAAGGGACATCTCGCCCACGCAAATATTGGCCTGCGGGCCAGATATCAACTTTTTAAAATCTGCAGGCCAGATGTCTCCTATGTAAAGGGATATTCGATAAAATCTTATATTTTAATTAATATCTGATAAATCAGTAAATCATAGCATTAATTGACGATTATTGTGCATTATTATCTTTGCTTTTAATTGAGGTTTTCACCGTTAATGGTACTACTTTTGAAGGTGAATTTGAACGATTTTTTTTATAACTTTAATAACTTAAACAAAAGCAATAGGCTCCTTTTTTCTTGGGGTAGTAAAATATGATACTTTTATTTGCGTTTTATGTTTTAGGGTTGTAGGCGCGGGCATGCGGGCGGCGAGTAATGGGCGACTCGCTGTCCGACCATGGACCATGCCCGGGTCGACGGCGCGTTGTGTTCCACGCGCGCCTCAAGGAGTGTCAGCATAGTGACGGGCCTGTAGAGGGCCAAAGCCTGCTGGGGTCGCGGGACTTACCCATCACCGTAACCCCGGTACGTAAAGGGCTCGTGAAGGACACCGTGGATTTTAGTCAGTACAAGTCTGACAGTCCCTCCCGCCCTGCCCTGGGTTCGAGGACTCATTTGATGATTTTACCACGATAAAAAAAAATGTTTCAGGGTTACGGTAGCCTGGTAAGAAAGTCTTATGAGGAGCTCGTCAGTTTGCTGATAGCTCCTTGAAGCACGAGGAGCTTACATGGCATCACTCGCCACCTGCAAGTCCGCGCCTATGGTGGCCGGTAAACACCGCGCGATGTCCGACGCCCTGGGCGTCTCCTGCGGCGGTTGGATCGTGATATGGACTCAGCAATAGGACCCTTAGGCGTCAAAGTACACATCCATATCGCTATTACACGTAATTGAGTTCAGAACAAATATTATAATTCATGCAACTACTCGTAATACAGCTTTGAGTAGTATAATTTATTTGCAGAGCAATATATTCCACTGATTGTGCTATATATTTTCAAATAAATAATTAAGTTTAGTTAATCTGAAGGAAATAAATTCATCTTTCAGGTCACAATGTAGATTTCTTCAAGGCCGCCTAGAGTCTTTTTTTACGTGTAAAAATCATCAAATAAGTCACCCAGGGCAGGACGGGAGGGACTGTCCGACTTGTATTGACTAAAATCCACGGTGTTCTTCAATAGCCCTTTACAGACCGGCCTAGAGTCTAGATTTGATTCTAGATAATCATAAGTATCGGACTACATGTGTAGCGAATTGAAAATGTACTGAACAACATGTGTGATATTATGTATGTTCGAAACAGTTGTCAACTCAATCACATTCACTACCATGCCCCTCGGTTCAGCCTGACGACACACCCGCATGAAGCACTCGAGCCGCGAATGTGGGACAGACAAACAGACGCATGTGTGCTTAATATTATCGAGAATGGGAGCGCAAAAGTCCTTCCGCAAACATGATGCACTATAAATAACTGACAGTTACTATTGTTTATGTGGATACTCGTATTTACAGTGAAAGGTGGAACTTTAGCAATGGATGTGAAGTGGCTGATGGATTCTACGAGCTAGTAAATGCCACCGTAGGTGCGGTATGTGGACGGCGAGTAATGGGTGACTCGCCGTCCGGGTCGACGGCGCGTCATGTTCCACGCGCGCTTCAAAGAGCTATCAAGAATCTGACTGGGCCACCATAGAAGGCCAAAGTATATCGGGGACGTGGGACTGTCCATAGGGGAAATCATGACCCTGGATCATAAAGTACAACACTGAGGCTTATAGTCCCTTTCGCTCCACCCATTTCATATTATGTTACAAAATCTCGAATATATTTTGTATGTATACAGATCAATGCGCGGTTAAAAGAAGGTTAAATTAGAGGTGTCAAAGTGCCACCTTTTCCCAAACCTTTGTGGAACACAAATACCAAGTTATAATGTTAATATTAACAAAATACGATCACTAGTTTGTTAAACAAGTGTGACGGGTGTGTACAAAAACGATCGTCATAAGTTATTGTGTCGATCTAACAGTCGAAATGAATGAATTTCAAATCAGCACACAGTTGACGGCACCCACTTTTTTGCATTTTAAAAATTGGTATAGGTAACTTTATATATGCAGTATGTATTAGAGGACTACACTGACTTTCAAGTTGAAATCGTAGTGAAATATCATCAGCTCTCTCATCTAAACTTTGAATATCTGTCTACACGTATACTTCAAAATTCGAGGAATAAACTACGATTTCGTCAACTTCGTCGTCTGACACCGGGAACATAAGCCCCGTCGTACACAAGGCGACGAAAGTCTCCGACATCTTTACGTCTTTGGTATGTAGGCGACTATAGGAATACAAATCCATAGAGGTTCGTTCACAGGCACGCGTCAATGGATACCAAAGTTGTAAGCTATAGGAGACTTGTTTCGTCTAGTGTACGAAGAGGCTAACAATATCAAGATTTAAACCATAACGCTGTGACGTGATAACAGCGCCTTCTGTGTGTGTGACCACATTTTATCTGCCAAGCCTGCCAACCATATAATTTTGATAATATTCGCTTTGTTTATATTTAAAAAATAAATAAAACCTAAAAAGTTTGATATTTTTCGATTTTTTTGAACTTTGCCCCGAAGTCCTTAAAACTCACACACGCAAATACCCAGACCCAGAACAACTACTTGTTGATCAAACAAATATTTGCTCCGTGCAGGAATTGAACCCGCGAGACTTAGCTAGCTGAGCAGATCAATCGCACAGCTACTGCGCTAACCGTACCGAAATCAGCAGCTTAGCTTGAATAAATGACTTTTCATTTGGGCAGTCAGCTCATCAGTTTCATAGTCTGAATAAAACCCTCAGATATAGCCACACTCTTCTACCACACACTGTTAACACATTAAAACCCAGACATAACATTCAGCCACACCAAAAAAAAATCGACTTCCATACGCATTTGGTTAAAATGAAATCCTCACATTCAAAATCAAAATCATCAAAATCAAAAGTTTTTATTTCACATAGGCCCATGAGGGCACTTATAAAACGTCGACAGCAGGTGCACGGTTCGGGTTGGTCGATTCCATGGAGAAGAACCGGCAAGAAACTCCATGGTTACTCTTTTAAAATATGGTATAGTTTTACAAACAGATTGTTACAATTTTTCGATGCTTAGATGTGTGAGAAAAACGTAGGCCTGGTAACAAAGGGGAAGTCCTAACTAAAATTAGTGCTACAAAAGAAGAAATGTATATATATACACACGACTTACAATGTTCTCACATTCACAAACAAAGAGTAAGGAAGAATCTATACAAAAAAAGAAAGCTATAAAAGCTGGGTTAATTCTATAATGTCTTACAAACTGTAACAAATCTGAACTGGTATTAAAACTAAGGCAATATAATATTGCAAAACGAACACAATAATAAAAATAAAAAAATAAAAAAACTATATACAAAAATAAAATGGAAGAATCCTATTATCCTAACACGTGGATGAGAGAAAATAAGTGCTGCTGCTGAGCTGCCAGGGAAGCCACATGTGCAGATGGAACTATTGCCATACATCCTTGTCTTCAACGTAGTCCTTAATTTTGTAATATGCTTTTTTAATAAGGACACGTTTAATGTGGGTTTTAAACTTTCCCTCAGTTAGTCCAGTGACTGACTTAGGTAATTTGTTGTAAAAACGTATGCTGTTTACAAGGAACGACTTGCTCGTCTTTGCTAATCTGAATCTCGGTATTACAATTTCGTGTTTACTGCGTGTATTGATATTATGAAAATCGCTTCTAGTCTTGAAGAGTCCTAGATTTTTGCGTACATACAGAATGTTTTCTAAAATGTAATGTGAAGGCAGTGTTAAAATATCAATTTCTTTGAATTTCTCTCTAAGAGACTCACGAGGGCCCATTTTATAAATTGCGCGGACCGCCCTCTTTTGTAATATAAAAACTGAATCTACGTCCGCTGCGGAACCCCACAGCAGAATGCCGTATGACATAATACTGTGGAAATAAGCAAAGTATACTAGCCTAGCTGTGGCTATATCAGTTAGCTGTCTTATTTTCCTTACCGCATAAGCAGCAGAGCTTAACCTACCCGAAAGAGTTCTAATGTGGGCGCCCCACTGTAATTTAGAATCAAGAGTAATACCCAAGAATACAGTTTCTGCAACAGCATCGAGTTTATTTCCGTCAAGTTTTAAGTTTAGACCCACTTGTGGAACATTTGGTAACGAGAACTTAAGACACTTTGTTTTGTTCGCATTCAGTAATAGATTGTTAGCTGCGAACCATTTCGAGAGAACACCTAGACTTTCGTTTACATGTAAAACATCCGTATCTTTTCTATCTATTTTAAAAATGAGCGATGTGTCATCAGCAAAAAGAATTATATCCGATAAGTTGGCCATCATGAATGGAAGGTCGTTGATATAGACAAGAAATAAAAAAGGGCCAAGAATTGAACCTTGAGGCACGCCCATCTTGACCAGAGACCCAGATGACGTTGCCCCATTCACATTAACTTTTTGCTGCCTGTTTGATAAATAAGAGAGAACAAGGCCAGCAGCTTGATCACGAATTCCGTAATGATGTAATTTACAGATTAGTGTATTATGATCGACGCAGTCAAACGCTTTGGAGAGGTCACAAAAGATACCAATGGCATCCTGAGATTTCTCCCAAGATTCCAGGATGTGACTGATAAGTTTAACTCCCGCGTCAGTCGTAGACCGACCTTTCGTGAAACCAAACTGCTGACCATGCAGAATTCCATTTGAATTAAAATGTGACAACATCTGATCCAGCATGATTTTTTCATAAATTTTACTTAATGCCGGGAGCACAGATATGGGTCGGTAATTAGAGGGATCACACTTACAACCTGATTTAAAGATTGGTACTACTTTACTATGTTTCATTAAGTCGGGAAACTTGCCACTATCCAAACATTGATTGAATATGCCCGCCAGGACAGGAGCAATTGAATCAATTATATCCCCAAGCACTTTGACGGATATCCCCCACAAGTCTTCAGTATTTTTAATATTAAGACTATTGAAAGCTTTTTTGATGGTAGCAATAGATATGGTTGTGAATTTAAAAGTCGGTATGTCTTTTATAAAGTTATCTTTAAGAAGAGCCTCAGCTAGCTTTGGTGAAGAGGGGAGAGATTTTGTGACTTCAAGCGGTATGTTTGTAAAGAAATGTTCTAGTGTCTCAGCGACTTCTTGCTTGTCAGAAATGGATTTATTGTCTATTTTTAAAGACATTCCATTCTGATCTCGATGTTGTGACTTACCAGTTTCTCTGTTAATGACTTGCCACACAGTTTTTATTTTATTATTAGAGGTACTAATTTTATTACTTATTATTTGAGACTTAGCTTGGGCGCAAACTTTTTTGAATATATTTGAGTATTTTCTGACATAATTATGAAAAACTAGATCTGAAGTTAAAGATTTTTCATGATATAAATTATATAAGTTATCTCTGCTTTTTCTTATTCCCGCAGTGGCCCATTCACTAAATTTGGATTTATTATTAACTTTAACTTTTTTTACTGGACATGTTTTATTGAATTCCTGGCAAACTGTTGAAAATAATATATTATAGTTTTTATTGGGGTCCTGTGTATCAAAGCAAGTAGTAGAAAGATTGCTAAGAACATTGTTATTAAACGATTTTAATTTATTTTTAGTAAGAGGTCTCAACTCTATTATTCTATCTAACTTAATTTTAAGATCAAATTCAAATGATACAAGTTGGCCAGTATGGTCGGACCTAACGCCACTAATTAAGCAGGAATCTTTAACTTTACAATTAGTAAAAACATTATCTATGCATGAAGCTGAACTTGCTGTTATTCTAGTTGCTTCATTAAATAAACATTCTAAATTAAATGATTTGAACAAAGATATAAGCTTTAAATTATCTGGCGAGTTGATTAATAGATCAATATTTAAGTCACCACAGACAAAAACTAATTTACTATCTCTAAAAAGTTTGCTTAATATTTCTTCCATTGTTACTAGAAATAATGCCAAGTTAGATGATGGTGGTCTATAGACACAAAGGATGGTATAGCTTTCGACCTCAGCACATGCTACCTCACATAAGCGATCAACAGAGCAAGCAGTGATATCCTTCCTTTCTTTATATCGGAGACTGTTATTACAAAGAATCATGGTACCACCACCTAATGTAGATCTGTTGAACGCACTGGCAACTGAAAAATTATTTACATTAAAAAGCACCCTATCTGGTTTTAACCATGTTTCACAAAAACATAAAATATCCATTTGGTATTTATCTATTAATAACTCCACGTCTAAAATTTTGCCAGAGAAGCGATTATTATTCTGATGATAAAGTAAAATATTCTTATTATGCTTCACTATTGTCGGCTCTAAAAGTTTAAAGATTCGGATACAACATTACTTGAGTTACAGGATAACACTGATTCATCACTTAACCTAGTCTCAGTTAAATTATCAATAACTGCGTGTAAACTATAAACTAACAAAGAAGCCAGAAAATGCCGACTTCTTTTCGGAAGAAACATAAAATTATGTTCCTGAATCAAAACAAAATCTCTAACAAAATTGTTAGTATCAAAAAACAATAAACGGTCACTATGACGACATGTTAAAAAATGCATCAGGTTATTTAAACTAGATATAAATTCATTCTCCTGACTAGATAAATTGTCTGAGTATGGTAATGCACATAGAATTAATTTGCCTAATTGTAACTTAAGTAGGGTATCAATACCATTAATAATGTCCCCCTTTGAAATACTCAAGCTATTTCCAATAAGAAGTACTACTGTGGACTGCTCATTCAATTTTGTAAGTTGAATTTTGTGAATGAGCTCATTAAAATGCAGATCATGGTAACAATTATTTACTATTGTATGTCTGGAACGATTATTTAACAATGAGCCAAAATCTGCTCCTAATCTATCAGAGAATACTATGATATTACTTTGAGTGGGCATATTTACAGTTTCTAGTGCAGGATTAAAAGTAGGTATACTAGTTGGATCTGCTTGCTGCGACATGGGAGGTGGCGGGGTGGCAGCACAGCTACAGGTGAGATTGTTGGTCAGTGACTCATACCTCTCTGCGCTGTACTTCACCAGGTCCACCAGCTCACAGGCCTCTTGCATGCGGTCACTTAACATTTGTTGACTAGATTCATATTTACAGAAAATATCCTTGAGTGTACTCTCCCTACTCAATAATTCCCTTTGAAGGGTCTGTATGTCAACATCATACATTTGCCTGCTATTTTCCAATTTAATAATACAATTATTTAATTGTTTATTTAGGCTAACACTTTCTTTCCTAAGGTTAACATTATGTTTGTAAACATTTTGAGTTTTTATAAGTTTCTTATACCTTTTAATAGTTTTCTTGATTTTAATGTACCTCTTAATTTTATTATGGGTAGTTAGAATGGGACAGTTATTTATGGTATCATCCCCAGTAAGATCTATGGTGACGGTTTGCTCTTCACACTGCAGTCCGGATGCACTTCCAATCAGCTCGTCGAACAGGGTATTGGTGTTGGTGACCTGTTCGCTGACTTTGACAGAGTTCATAGTGGTAATGGTGTTATGTGCCTTGCACAATTCCTCTTCCAGCTCTGATATACGTTTCAGTGCCTGGTCATGAGTATCATGGCATTGCTGGAAGTCTGCCACTAGTTGACGGAGATGGTGATGTTGGTTTAGTATATCCATATGCTGGGTGTGAAGTTCAGCAAGCTGGCTCTTAGGTTATGTAAAGCTATAAATCAAAGAGCTATGAATTATTGCCCCGAGTGAAATCTACAATGAATGTGACTAGCGTGTGGCTGTGTTGATGTGTGTGTTCACACTGTGTTCTGTGTGTCACTCTGTGTTCACGACCTCAGGCGATGCGAATAAAACAAATTGCGTGAAGTACAGTCAACAGCAAAAGAATGAACGGAGTTCGCGTCAGAACTGTGTGGCTACGAAGTGATTTTGAATCATATGTATGTGATTGTAAATACCAAACATAAATAAATATCCCCAACTATCACACAACGCCAACTAGTCCCAAGCTAAGCAGAGCTTGTTTTATGGGTACTAGAAAACAGATAAACATACTTATATATTTCTAAATACATACATATTATAGATAAATTCCACCCAGACACAGAACAAATGATCGTGCTCATCACACAAACATTTGTCCTGGGTGAGAATCGAACCCACGACCTCCTGTCAAACTGTAACTACTAACTAATTGTACGTGCGCCTTGTTTCTTTCGCTATGAATTAATGTCCTAGTGAGTTTTACAATGATGTGTCGTGGGATTCGCGTGTGTTTGTTTGTGTATAACCCTGTTTTTAAACTACGGTATAAAGTATTCACAGTCACTTTATGATGTATGTCGGAACATATTTTTAACCTTGATATGATATTTAATCACGACTATTCTCGTCACGATGAAGTGAAACATTGTGGGGTTACCAGCATGTTCACATCCATCAATCTGCACTGAGGATTCAGACCGTTTCTTTTCATAGAGAGGCCTAAGTTCCAACAGTGAGCTGATTATAATTGTAAATATGTCGGTCCACTGTCTTTATTTATCCTTGACAAGGAACACTTAAGCCTTTGTTAAACAGACTGGCGAATGCGAAGCGTGACGTTTTTATTTGTAATGTATGGAATTGTTTGAATCCAGTCACATAGAAGAGCGAAAGCGATCCGATAGCGTGACAGACCTATCGGACTGATGTCTCGCTTCGGTTCGGCATCGCTTCGGAAACGCTTCGCTTTCGCCAGTCTGTTTGACAAAGGCATTATAATTATAGGATATTCCCGTATGAGCAACGAATTTTACGGCACACATGTTTAAACTTAGAGTCAGATTAGTACCTTATTATAGTTACTATAGTTTTTATTACAACCAATATAATATTCCTGTTGTCGACTTGCCGAAACTATGTACAATAACTTGTTTACAAGGATGTACACATGGGTTAAGGCAGAGAGTGTATATGTGTGGGTGTGAGTGTGTGTGTGTGTAAATTATGATAAACGACTTCCAAAGGCGTCTACAGATGTCCCTCTTTTACAGTCTAAAGGCGTGGTAAGGCGTTAAACGTTTCATTTTATGTGCCATCTGTCCTGATAAATTAGGGTGAATTTATGTAGATAATTATCAAAGAAGTATCTTGAAAAAGGGAACATAGTAATTCACTTTTTTTTATCGAGGTAAAATCGTCATATTGGTCTTCCTACGCAGGGCAGAGCGGGACGGACTGTTAGACTTGTACTGACTAAAATCCACCGTGTCCTTCAATAGCGTAACGTTCCGGGGTCGCGGTAATTCGTAAGTCCCACGACCTCGGCGGGCTTTGGCCCTCTAGAGGGGGGCCCCGTCACTATGCTGACACTCTTTGAGGCGCGCGTGGAACACAACGCGCCGTCGACCCGGGATTGGTCCATGGTCGGAGAGTGAGTTGCCCATTACTCGCTGCCCGCATGCCCGCGCCTACGGTGGCTGGAGCCCGTCACGCCTTAGCATAAGATTACCGTATTTTACCGTAGAAAAAGTGCCTGAAGCCATTATTATTTTACGATTTCGTGAAGTCTGTCGGTGAAGTAAACTTTCTTTACCTATATATTTACCATTCAGTGGTAAAAAAACGCTGTAATGTGTTTTTTGCAGTTTGCTCATACATAGAATATATTTTTTAATTACATATTCGTAACCAAGCTACGAAGTTGCTACGGCGTAGCAAATTCTGCTACGCAAGCTACGCTCGGCTGTCACTTGCTACGTAACTTGAAACTTGTCGTGTTAATAAACGTTTTCGCTTCTTATGATTGATATTTAATAAGTTCAATGTTTTATAAGAAAATTTTAGAAGTGAACCTAATTTCACGCAGGTATTTTAACATAAATTCTTTTTTTTTTTACCATTCTACTCCAAACTTTTGTTAATTCCTGATGGACAAAAATAGGACTGCTCAACTCGGCAATCGAACCGCTTGCGAATACTACAAACGAGAATCTCGAAAAACGGAACATATGTCATAATACAATTAGAATATTTTGCTTAATTTTAAGAAGGCAAAAGGTTAAATGAATAATACAGTTTATCTTTGTTCAGCTATAATAACTAAAATGAGGAAATAGATTTATCAAAAAAATACTGTAAACCAAATAGATTACTAAGTCGACATCACAGCCATATGACAATTTAATCCATTAAGACATTGCATGTAACTGGATTAAACCGGTTTCTCACGAGATGCTGTGGAGACAGTACAGCCATCACGCGTCGCCGTCGGCCAGACAGTGGCTTTATAACTGTCAGGATGGCACTTTACCTAAATTAGTCATACGAGTACGTAGAGTGTGTTAATTTGGCTAGATGCTATGTTGGATAAACATAATATGCTTTTAATCACTGTAGTGACAGAGCTATGACGTTTTTTTTGAAGTGAGTCCCCCTGAAGTCGAGTCCCGTTACATAAATTTGGTGGCTTTTTTTATCGTGGTAAAATCATCAACTGAGTCCTCCCACCCAGGGCAGGGCGGGAGGGACTGTCAGACTTGTACTGACTAAAATCCACGGTGTCCTTCACAAGCCCTTTACGTACCGGGGTCACGGTAATGGGTAAGTGCCGCGACTCCGGCAGGCTTTGGCCCTCTACAGGCCCCGTCAATATGCTGACACTCTTTGAGGCGCGCGTGGAACACAACGCGCCGTCGACCCGGGCATGGTCCATGGTCGGACAGCAAGTCGCCCATTACTCGCTGCCCGCATGCCCGCGCCTACGGTGGCCGGAGATCGTCCTGTGACGTCCGACGGACCGAGGACGCTGTCCTCTCCCTCAGGCGGCCCGTCTCCTAGAGCTATGACGTTTGCTGTAAATTTTAAGTCACATAAGTTATGAGACTTAAAATTTGAATATAAGTATTTATCCATCTATATATACAAAAATCAATGCCACTTTTCGTTGTAATTTTATAACTCAAGAACGAGCTCATGTATCCAAACCAAATGTTTAAAAAGCTTTGTTCAGACTATTTATTAGATGCTTTATGTGAAGTTTGCACAATTTTTTTTTGTTACATACGATGTAGTAGTAGTAGTAGTATTAGTAGTGTAGTAGTATTTATTCTGTGGCACTCCGAAGTTCGCGGGGTCAGCTAGTATAACATAATAAAGGCGCACTGTCATGCTTGGGTGTCTACTTTCTAAGACACGGGAATGGACAAACGTAACTAACGTCAAAATCAAATTTGCGGAGGGATAATACCGCTACGACTGAACTCATTCTGTCGCGATCAGTGTCTATTAGATTACTTCAAATTGCATTAAAAAAAATGTAGAACGTACCATTAATTTTTCGCAGGTCATAATATCTGTAAAATCGTAATATCATTTATAGTTCGAGCTCGCTGTCAAAACGCCCGTAACTAATGCCGAAACCACGGGTTTCGTGCTTAGAGATTAGACCCCCTGGTTCGAGGTGATGGATCAGCGGGTGAGCCAGTTCTTCTTGAATGATTATTAGAAGAAAAGGCTATTAAAGGAACTCTGTGGATTTTATGCAGTACGATCCAACTGTCCCTTCCGCTCCACTATGGGTGGGAGGACTCATTTTATGATTTTCCTACGAAAAAAAGCAATAAAAAAGAAACTTTGCTACAGACTAGGAATTTCTCCTGGGTCGTGGGTGCATTTACAAACATAGAAATTCACATAGACAAACACCCAGACCCGGAACAACTACTTGTAGATCATACAAATATTTCTTCTGTTCTAGAATCGAACCCGCGACACGCTGCGCAGCAGTCCAATCGCTCAGCCACTACGCCAATCGTGCCGACATAATGTTTAGTTTGTATGCTTATAGCTGAAGGGCCTATGGTGTAAATTCACACATTTCATTGAATATAATGTCCTACTTTTTCACACCCTCAAAAGGGCGTGATAAATTTGCAAGGTCGGTAATGCGCAGACGATACCTCTGGTGCTGCAGACGTCCGTAGATTACGGTGACCGTACACCATCAGGCGGGCCGTATACTTGCTACTCATATTCATTTGACAGGCCTGTTGGTCTAGTGGTTAGTGACCCTGACTGCTATGCGGGGGTCGTGGGTTCGATTCCCACACAGGACAAATGTTTGTATGATGAGCACGATCATTTGTTCTGTGTCTGGGTGTAATTTATCTATACTATGTATGTATTTAGAAATATATAAGTATGTTTATCAGCTGTCTAGTACCCATAACAAAAGCTCTGCTTAGCTTGGGACTAGATGGCGTTGTGTAATAGTTGTGGAATATTTATTTATTTATTTATTGATTTAAAAATTCAAGAAACAAAAAAAACTTACAACATCCTTCTATTTACGTTGGGTGATAAGAACGGTTTTTTTGTAACCAAACAACATCTACTTTGCACTTATCCTTTAGCAGATGCTAAAGCGAAACACCACTTGCATGAATACATAATCTTCATTATTAAATGTACAGTCTACATGTAAATCAAATGAATATTTGAAACGTAAACTGCGTGGTTTGTGTAGCAGTCGGAACCGTGAATTCTGCCATGCTGGTTGGTTGGCTATATTATATTTGCCTTGACCACTATGAGAGCATAATCTGGTTTTAAATAAAATAAAGAACACAAACAACCGAAATTAATATTCAATCTTAATCCAAATTATAGTTCCTTTGTTTTTGACAGCTGCTTTTGATTGGACATCTTAAAGACTCGGAGACGCAAATTCGGTTGTTGATTATTAATTATTAAATGAAATAGATTATTAATTTTCAGCAAAAGTAAAGTGTCTGTCTGTATTGAAATTCAGTCCTACAAATTGTAACCGGAGCCCTCTGTAAATAATTAGTTGATATTAGAATATTAAACAGTTTGTTATGCTGACTGTACGTAGACAGAGAATCGCAAATGTTTGTGATTACATTTACATAGAACTTTGTCTTTTATTACATTTGATCTGGTGTAAGGGCTGCCAGCTTTATTTATTAAGTAGACAGTTCGACGGGGGTCAAGAACAAATAACACTGAAAAGGATCTGACCTGCAGCATGAAAAAATAATTATAACTAGGGCCTCTTTTCTGAAAAGGGTGTCGAAACAGACAGACAGTTTATATACCTACTAAAACATTTTTTTTTGATGTAAAATCTTCAAGTCTTTCTGCTGGGTGTTTTTTTTAACGTGGTGCTCCCACCCAGGGCAGAGCAGGAGGGGCTGTCAGACTCGTACTGACTAAAATCGACGATATCCTTCAATAGCCCTTTACGTTCCGGGGTCACGGTAATTCATGAGTCCCGCGGCCCCGGCAGGCTTGGACCCCTCTACAGGGGGCCCCGTCACTATGCTGATACTCCTTGAGTTGCGCGTGGAACACAACGCGCCGTCGACCCGGGCATGGTCCATGGTCAGCCACCTCCTTCGCCAGCATAACTGCTTCGCAGAAGGAGGCGACCGCCTCCCACTCCGTCTCGCCCCGCAGCATGGCCTCGACCAATGCCAGCGCGAGTTCTGCTGGGTGTAGCAGAAAAGACTGTAAGACTGACTAAAAATCGCTGTCACCATACTCTTGAAATTATATCCATACCTTTTTACTCCGGAGAACAACCTATAAAACAAGAGATTAGTTTTTTATTGCGAAAATTGTCGCCATGAAACGCTAATAAAAATCTTTTCACAAAATAAACCACAAACATGCTTCAGTTTTTTTAAGCGAAGCAAGTATCGTGCATTTAAAGTAAGTACATCCCGTTACCGGTAGCGTCAACATAATTCCAAATTTTGGGCATTATCGCTACATGCCCAGAATGGCTGAGGTAAGCTCAGTATGGTCGGCAAGAAAAGCCGTTTCCAAACACATAGATTTAAGCCTTTTTTTTGTTTCTGTGTGCTTCAGTGCCAACAAAATTTTAAATATTATCTGGTTTAAAAAAATTTGGCAGCGTATTATATATGAGTCGATATATGAGCTTTTCGTAAAAAAAACATAATTAGTTACAGTTTCCTGGATCAACGAGCACGGAAGTACCTCATAGTTGGAGCTGATGCACTCTTCTGAGGGCGTTAGACTAGTGGCCTAGAAGTGAACTAGAAGAAAAACGGGTAACTCTTTTTACCTTTAATTTAAAGACTGTCCGAGTTCTTAGAAGTTATACAGTTAATCGTCTAATGAGAAACAGTCTCTTGATAAAACATTAGTATTATCACATTCTAAATATTTTTGCTGACGGTACTTTCTCGACCGTGTGTATTATCATGTGCTCGCCTTAATTTAATACTTGCACATATTTCCGAAATGATATCATAAATAACAGGTCTAGAATACCAAAGAGGTTTATAAAGATAAGGCAAATATTCACCAAATATTCTGCAATCGAGACTTATTTATACCGTTATAATTTTTTTTTGAAACTAACTTTTGCTCGCAGCTTTGCTCTCGTGAATTCAGAATTTGACCATTCATTCAGTTCGTACATGTGGCGCCATCTTTTATCATTTAAACATAATTATTGTTTTAGTCTGTGGATGGGTGTCTGTCTGTCATAGTGAGTTTTCGCACGCGCAAAGCCGTTGGTCCCGGCTGTCATTTGTAGATCTTTGACAGTCGTAACTATTAGTCAGAAGTTCTACAACTCTGACAACCAGTCTTACCATGGGGTTCGATTAGCCAGTTACAGGGTTGTGGAGGTCCGATAGGCAATCGCTCCATTTGAAATACTGAAATTCAATTGCCTTGATGATTCAGATGACGAACTAGAGAACCGTGCTTTTTTACGGGATGAAAGGTACTTTATGTCCGTCCCTGTACACCTGATAATGTTTATGCAAATTTTCATCATGATCGGTTCTGTGGTTTTGGAGTGAAAGGTGAAACTGTTTGGCGCCGAATTCTGAGAGGATGATGATCGCAAGTAAGGCGGAAATGATGAACTTTGCCACCGCCATCCAGTGAGATCGATAACAGCCTGTTCACGAGCTTGGTCTTAACAGCGGCGCTGATAAGAGATTTGTTTTCATAAGTAAAGCAAGTACGCGAATTTGCCACTGGCAGTGCCTCGTGGCGTCTTCCAAACATTTCTATACATTTGATCTTACGGCTCGCCGCCCCGCGCTAAGTTATCACTCACAGCGGTAAGTTCGTGAACCGGACCCTATGTCGTCACCGCAGGTGACAGGGAGCCTTTTTTTTTAAGTTTGCCTCACACATTTTTCTTTAAGCGTGGTAATATCATCAAATGAGTCCCACCCAGGGCAGAGCGGGAGGAACTGTCAGACTTGTACTGACTAAAATTCACGGTGTCCTTCAATAGCCCTTTACGTTCCGGGGTCACGGTAAATCATAAATCCCGCGACCCCGGCCGGCTTTGACCCTCTCTCTATAGGAGGGCCCTGTCATTTTTGCTGAGACTCTTTGAGGCGCGCGTGGAACACAACGCGCCGTCGACTCGGGCATGGCCCATGGTCGGACAGCGAGTTGCCCATTACTAGCTGCCCGCATGCCCACGCCTACAGTGGCCGGAGATCGTCTGGCGACGTCTGTCGCCTTGGGCGTCTACCACTGCGGCTGGGGTGAAGTTTGACTCACACTAGGGATTTCTCCCTGTATCGTGGGAGCGTTCACAACTACTTGTAGATCATACAAATATTTGTACCGTGTGGGGATCGAACACACTGCACAGCTGTCGATCGCTCACGCCGTGTCGTCAAGCCTTGTGGTGTCGTTGCCCGAGTGGACCAAATGCTGAATTCTACCCACCCCATCTGAGCTGTATTGAAAATTAAGATAAATAATTCTTCATTTTGCTTACATTTTAGGAATATAATACACCAATACGGTATGGACTAATTACACTGGTCAACACTAGTCATGCCACACGAACTCTGGTGGCTAATATTGTTTTTGCCACCTACACTCATTAATAAACAGCAATAGTTTTATTCCGATTGGCCTTAGATTTCTTGTGATGTATTGATTCGTGTAACCAGTACTACGGCGATAAACGCAAACAAACGATCGCGAATAAACTGTCGTTAAATTAATTGTTTTCGTATTAGTTTAAATTTAGTGATTTATAATTGCTGTAATTGTGTGAATATGCCGAGAAAGTGAAAAAACGGACTTGACTCTTTTTGTTATATTTGTGAACTTAAAAAAAAAGACGACATTTCACAAAAGTTGTGATGGAGAGTTATCGTCAGTATTTTGGTTTCCCTGTGGCTCATCAAAACAAATCTTGAGCTCCGCATATTTGTTGCATAACCTGCGATAAGAATTTGAGTGATTGGAAGAAAGGGTCCCGTTCTATGCCGTTTCCTGTACCCATGATTTGGACCGAATCAAAAGATCATGTTTCGGACTGCTATTTTTGTCTAACAGGATATAAAAGGTATTAATTCTAATAAAAAAAAAATACACTGTGAGTTACCCTAATCTACAGTCAACTAAGAGACTAGTACTTCATAGTGACAATTTACCTATACCAGTCACATCTGCGTCCGTTACGATTAACGATTCACAGCCCTCCACTTCGAGCGAATCGCGGGCCGTTGATGACGATGAATGTGAGTTTGAAGAAATCTCAAACAAGCCACACTTGATAACTCAAGAAGACCTAAACGACTCGATTCGTGACTTGAATTTGTCAAAAAAACAGTCAGAACTCTTAGGAGGTTCCATCAGGCCATTTCACAGATGGAAAAACGCTATCAGGGCAAATGGAACCCAAGGATGTTGGCCGATTACTGCTGGACGTTAAAAAGGAACCATCCAGATGCTAAATTTGCCAGAAAACCAGAATATACTAAATCATACATTCATAATAGAACTTTTTTTGTTTCGGACTGTCATTATTTGTTGAAATTTTAAATTACAGTAATCAATAAATTCTTGGCCAATAATTGTTTTTTAGTTATTTATTTTTACTAACAATCATCGATCAAAGTAAAAAATATGAGTGAAGTTCTTGTGGCACGACAAAGTTCAAATTTTGTTCCCCAGTGTTATGTGGGGAAATAGTACGGATAACAATAGAGCATTTGTCGCCCAAAAGAAATGTATACGAGCCATATACGAGATTCCATCCGACGAATCCTGTAAACCGATATTTAAGGAGCTTGGTTTGTTACCGCTACCTTCATTGTATATTTATGAAGCATGTATGTTTGTTAGAAAACACAAGGAACTTTTTAAAACAGCAGAGGAAATAAACTCGAGAAGTCGACGTGACCAATATAGACTTGTGTTGGACGAGCTGCCTAGATCAGCAAAATATAATAAAAATTCTTTGGCCATGTGTGTACGGATTTATAATAAAATACCAAATACTTTTAAAACGCTAAATTGTAAATTATTTAAAATACAATTATATAAATGGCTCAATAATAATAATTTTTATAATGTTAATGATCTTTTGATATGAAATGTAATTTAATTTAATTCAATATTATAATGTATTGTTAGTAAGTTTGCATGCTTTATTTTTAAGCAAAACATGTAGATCTAATTTAATATAACACCTTTTATACCATGTTTTAAGCAAATAAACATATCTAATCTAATATCTAATATCTAATGTTTCAATAAAAAAGTTCGACGGTGCTACCCGTAATTTGGTTAACAAATCTTAATAATTTATAACGAATCTGAAATTCGAAGTAAAGTCAAATATTTAATTTAAGCATTTCTTTCAAGATGGCTAATTAATTTTATTCTAGTCAGCAGTTATAAAGAGATAACAAAGTATTTATTTTAGTAATTTTACTTGGAAGAGTTATGATTTTAACTTAAAACAATTTACGTAACTTGTAAAAATACCTTTTCGCTACTTTATGTTGTTAAGGGCCAATTGTTTTATGATTAACTAAACAAACTATTGTTAAAATCCCATTATATTATTTTAACAAATGGTTCAAAAATCTTAAGGATTAAATAAAATAGTTTGACGGATAGTTGGCATAGTGGCTAAGCGATCATTGAGTGGGTTTTTGTGTATGTGTGTTTCTATGTCTGTAAACGCACTGCAAATGACGCAGGCGAAATTCCTAGTGTGGGGCAAAAAATACCTATGATTTAACAACGCGGTTTAAGTGACTTAAGTGTGAAATTATCAGGACAAGGTTTATCTGTAAAAAAGTTCACTCAAAATAGACAATTGCTGCGGACAAAAGCTAGTATGACATGAAAGATTCTGTGAACAGATGTCTGTAAATCGACGGAGCGAAAACAGGTAGGTACTACTTCTGGATCACAAGAAAAAGGTGTAAATTATTTTCCTTTTTGAAGTGAAAACTTCTTAAACGGCGTTGTGCGGGACCAAGGGATTACCGTGACCCCGGTACGTAAAGGGCTATTGAAGGACACCGTGGATTTTAGTCAGTACAAGTCTGACAGTCCCTCCCGCCCTGCCCTGGGTCATTTGATGATTTTACCACGATTAAAAAAAAAGCGGCGTTGTGCACTTTTTTTGGAATGGGTAAAAAATGTTAAACTCGCGTCAGGACACGTGACCTGATCGAAAGACGGCGCAGGGCGCTTGTGCGAATGTTCGTGTGTGTTTATTACTATTCAAGTTTTCACTTCTGCCGGCACTCCTAGAATGCAACCCGTCTTTTTGTTTTTTTTGGGACACACACGCCATACTTTTCTCAAACCACTGCAACTCCTGAAAGTCAGAATCAACAGTGGCAACCAACTGAAAAGCGCTGAGTCAATGAAGCTCGACGTGTCCCGGAGAATGAATTTAACTGTCTCGGATCCAGCAACGAAATTGATCAGAAAATAATAGTGAACTCAAGTAGTAGCGTGAGGGTCCCAAGAGTATCGAATATTGATTTACGAATAATTTTGAGCAATATTCGGTTTCCAGTAACTTACTAGAATAAACTAGTAGCATCAACAAGTGGGTGGGTCGTATTGTACAGTTATAAGCATTGTACATACTCGTAGTATAAAGGTGACGAGCACACGCACTTAGCCTTTCTATGAAACTAAATACGATGAGGTGGTCAATTAGACGTTTGTTATGATGACTTACTCTCGAGTACCTGCATTGTTGCAGCAGCTGTAACTATTGGGGTGCTAAGACAGGAAACCTCCACGTGCGCCCGTGGACTGGAGTTCCCCCACGGATACGTCCGGGGGGAAGACCAGTTTTTCGGGCCGATGCACCTTGGGATGCGGGCAAAATCTCTTCCTTAGGCACTGTGTGCCTAAGGGGTCTCTGTGCCCGTATGCGAATAGCCTGTCACCGCCCAGGGCGGGAGGACTCATTTGATGATTTTGCCGACCTAAAAAAAAAAGCTGTAACTATTAGCGAGTTTTTTCGAGATGTTGAAGATATGATATGTCTAATGAACCAGCTTAATCAAGACGAGATACCAATTTTTGTTGCGCGAAACCTGGCGAAACTACCCCCAGTGACGTTTGATCACGTCGACGTTACGCGGCTTTTAAAAGATATTGTGTTGTTACAACAGGAAGTTTCTACAATTAAGCAAGTGTACGCGAAATTGGATGACTTAAGTGCAGTGAAGAATGAAGTAACTATGGTTATTAACTCGGAAATATTGAAGTCACAGGGGATCACAAATACATCTGAAGGTAGTTCATCTGAGGGGCAAAGTGATCGTGAGCAGTCTCTCTTACTACAGACTCCCATAAACTCGTCTACAATTATAAATCCCAATAGTTTGATGCCAGATCAACCGAGTCAAGTAAATATTTTAACGGGTACAGAAAAAACAGCTGAGGAATGCGGGTCTCGCTCGGCGACTGATAAGCAAGTACCAAACATAGACGCCCATCCAAGGAAAAAATCCTTTGCTGATTTGTTAAGTGATGGACGAGTTTGGAGGAATGAAAATAAAGATGAAAATTGGCATGTAGTACAAAGGAGAAGATTGAAAAATAGATTTCATAGTGAAAAGGGCGAGGCTAGTGTTGAGTCGGAGGGTAACTTCAAAGCAGCGGATACAATAATCTCTTTGTTTATTAATAACGTCTCTAAAAACACTTCTGCGGATGATATCTCGAGTTATATTTTGAATAAGACACAAGTACAAGTTTCCTTGGAAAAGTTACAAATGAAGAGGGAGAAAGATTATGATGCTTACAAGATAAATGTACCAAAGAGTAAATTGAATATATTCATGGATGCTGGACTATGGCCCGACGGAATATCGTTTAGACGCTTTGTTTATTTTTCGAAGCGAAATATGATCGTGAATAAAGATCGATAATGAGTACTAAATTAGTTACATTTAATTGTAAATCACTCAAGAGAAGTATGGAGGGTGTGCGTGCTCTATGTGGGTCAGCAGACATTGTTGCATTGCAGGAGACCTGGCTTTTACCATATGATCTTTCTCTGTTGAGCACAATTGATTCTGACTTTACTTATACTGGGACATCGGCGGTGGACATCTCGGCGGGTCTACTTCATGGCAGGCCCTATGGAGGGGTCGCCTTGCTTTGGAGAAAAAGTGTGTTTCAAACGGTGTCTGTAGTTGAATGCAGCAATGTGCGGTTATGTGCTATAAAAATCGTGATGTCTCAAAAGTCAATTCTTGTGTTTAGTGCGTATATGCCTACTAACTGTGCTGAAAACTTAAGTGAGTTTACGGAGTGTTTAAGTCGAATTAATGCCATAATTGAGGAACAACAGGTAGAAGCTTGTTATATTCTAGGTGACTTTAATTCACATCCGAATGAATTATTTTGTGATGAGTTACATGAATTTTGTTTAGAGCAAGACTGGAAATGTGCCGATATGGAGTTGCTCGGTATTAATTCGGATACTTTTACTTTCATAAGCGAAGCACATAATTGTAGAAGATGGCTTGACCACTGTGTGGCAACTGAGTCGGCGTGGAGGTCTATTGTGGGTGTGAATGTTCGGTATGATGTTTTGTGGTCTGACCATTTCCCTTTGAGTATTGACTGTAATTTCGGTATCATTAAACCGAAAGTATTTTTAAATAATGTGAGGCATAATAAAATTGTATGGGGTAACAGGCATACTGATCAAATAACTAAATACAATGTAATTTGCAATGCTAGGTTAAAATGCATAGATTTTCCTGACCAATTTTGTGATTGTATTGATAGTCATTGTCGTAACTTAGAACACCGAGTGATCATTGATAATATGTATGAACGTATAATAACAATATTGAGTGACGCAGCCCGCGATAGTTATTGTAAACCTCACTGTAAAAGAAAGGGCGGTTACATCAGTGGGTGGAATAGGCATGTTGGTGGGGCACATCGAGAGGCTAGACTGTGCTTTCGAATGTGGTCGGAGGCAGGTAAGCCATCAGGTGGCCTGCTTCATGATAGGATGGTGCAATCTAGAAGGCTATTTAAGTCAAAATTAAAATGGTGCCAGGACAATCAGGAGCAAATTGTAATGGATAGGTTGGCCAGTCTCCATAGCACGCATGATTTTAAGGGCTTTTGGAAAAGTACTAATAACTTGAACCTTGGGTCTAGCTTTCCTGTTAGCGTTGATGGTCGTACTGATAAGGCTGAAATTTCTAACATGTTTAAAGACTATTTCACTGTGGAATCACCACTGGGTCGGTCGCCGTCCGGTGAAAAAGCCAATGAGCTGCCTTCTTCACATCAGTTAATTATCAGGTATTCAGCAAAGGAGGTTAAAAATGTTATTGCACATATGAAGCGTGGGAAGTCTCCGGGACACGACGGACTCAGTGTGGAACACTTAAAATACGCCGGAGTACACCTTCCCAGGGTTTTAGCTTTGTTTTTTAACTGTTGCGTATCGCATGCTTATTTACCAAAAGATCTAATGAGGACTATTGTTGTTCCAATTGTTAAAAATAAAGGCAAAGATATTTCTGATAAGGCAAACTATAGGCCAATTTCCTTAGCCACCATAGTGGCTAAGGTTTTTGATTCCCTACTAAATAATCATTTGAAAACCAAAGTGAAACTACATGATGCCCAGCACGGCTTTAGGAAAGGTCTTTCTACTGAAACAGCAATTTTATGTCTAAAGAAAACTGTAAGGTATTATACTGACAACCAAACACCTGTTTTCGCCTGTTTTTTGGATATGTCAAAGGCTTTCGACATGGTATGTTATGAGAAGTTGTGGTCTAAATTATCTAGTATTAATATTCCATCTGAATTAATAGGTGTGTTCAAATTTTGGTACACACATCAAATCAATTGTGTTAAATGGGCTAATGTACGGTCGGATGATTATGTTATGCAATGTGGAGTTAGACAGGGCGGGTTAACTTCCCCTACCCTGTTTAACATTTATATAAATGACTTGGTTGTCGAGCTCAGCAGCGTGCATGCTGGCTGTTACATGGATGGGGTAGCGTTTAATAACATAAGTTACGCTGATGACATGGCGTTGCTGAGCCCGTCAATGGCGGGTCTTCGGAAGTTGATTAAGGTGTGTGAGTGTTATGCTGAGGGGCACGGTTTAAGATACAATAAAGTAAAAAGTGAGGTTCTTATATTTCGGACCGCTAACAAGAATGCTGGAAACTACCCACCCGTCACTTTGAATGGGAGTGTCTTGAACCGTGTCTATCAGTTTAAATATTTAGGACATATTGTGACTGACGACTTAAAGGACAATCTAGATATTGAAAGGGAACGGAGAGCACTGGCAGTGCGGTGTAATATGTTGGTTCGAAGGTTTTCACGTAGCTCAGGAGCCGTTAAAGTGACACTCTTTAAAGCCTACTGTCAAACATTTTACTCTTGTAGCCTTTGGACAAATTTTACTCTTAAAGCTGTCAGTGCTCTTCGTGTCCAGTACAACAATGCATTTAGGATGCTGTTGGGGCTGCCTCGCTTCTGCAGCGCGTCAGGTATGTTTGCTGATGCGCATACTGATTGTTTCGCTGCAATAAGACGCAAGCGTGCTGCGTCCTTGTTGTACAGAGTGCGGGCCAGCTCTAACAGTCTCCTGGGTGTCATTGCCAACAAACTGGATTGTCCTATTGTGCACTTTTTGAGTCAGCTTCATGTGGTTGACTCAAAAAAATAATTGTAAATTACTAACATAGTTTTTTAAGTAGTTCTACTAATAAATTATTGTACATTATAATATAATAATATGGAATGATTTCTGAAATAAATATAATAATAATAATAAAATAATAATTAGCGAGCTCGCTCATGCCGAGATTCGTGCGATTTGCAATTTCTACTAACTAAAAATTAAAATCGACCTTGCTACTACGATATAATGATGCAATTCAACTGACTTACGAGTACGTCGTCGTGGCGAGCGTATTTTGTTTTACATCTACCGTAGATAAACCCACGTTTCGTTCAAGTCATATGTCAAAGTGGTAAGGATGATTTTCACTTGTAGTTGAAATCGATCGAATTGCGTCGTATCGCATCATCAGCGAGGTCGTTTAGTCACAATTTGCTCAGTCGGAATTAATACTAATAAGTCTAACGTCCCTCTAATTAACGGTACTTCTGCACTCAAGTATCCTCTTACACGTGTGCTCAGTAATATGTTTACAGTTCTGTTCAATCTCTTCATTTAATGGTCTTATGCCTTTGTCAAACAAACAGGCGAAAGCGAAGCGAGTCCGAGGCGATACCGAACCGGAGCGAGACGTCAGTCCGATAGTTCTGTCACGCTATCGGATCGCTTTCGTTTTTCTTTGTGACTGGATTCAAACAATTCCATACATTAAAAATAAAAACGTCACGCTTCGCATTCGCCACGACAGTCTGTTTGACAAAGGCTTTAGTGTTTGAGATTGTCCCATCAAGAGCTAATGTGATCATGTACAACGTTGTTGAAGTGTGTGATTGATCGTCTTTGAAAGTCTTGTTTAACAAGAATTTGGTTAAAGTTTGCTAACGACTTGTATGGATACTTGAATGGAGGCGAAATACGGGTTGATTTACTAGGTTTAGTAACGGTTGAAGAGGTTGTTCTGTGGTTGGGGTAGGTTTGAATTCGAAAGCATGTTAAGAGCGTATACGTGCACTCTCGTTATGGAGATCAAAGTCCTTTTTTTTTCGTTATTTTTATGAAATACTAGTTGTTTCCCGAGGTTCTTCCCGCTTCTTGGTCGTACTGTGATATTATATCATAGATTTCATCTTTCCTTGATAAATGGGCTATACGACACAAAACTATTTTTTTAATTCGTGCCAGTAGTTCATGAGATTAGCGTGTTTAACCAAAGAAACTCTTCAGCTTTAAAATGTTATTTAAAAAAGATTATTGGAGTCTCTATTTCCATGTAAAGTTGAATGTCGGTCATATTGAACTGAAAAAACCGGCCAAGTGCGAGTCGGACTCGCCTTTAAAGGGTTCCGTAGCAGCAAGTAACATTATATAAAAGTTGGTTGTAACTTTGAAAGATAAATTGCGGTTTACGATTTATGACGTATTAAAAAAAAAATGTAAGTTGGTACGCGCAATATTGAGTGATTTACCATGTTATTTTAATATCATGGACTTCTTATAGGTTTTCCTATAATCTATAAGGAGAAAACTAATTTCTGTATTTTTTTCATAATTTTAGGGTCAGTAGTTTCGGAGATAAGGGGGGGGGATATGGTCAATTTTCGTCTATTTTCTTGAATAACTTGGAAACTATTTATTTTAAAATTACAAAAAAATACATTTAAGATCTTCTCAACAAGACCTTTCATTTGATATGCCACACGATGCAGTTTTCAGATTTTTTTTTTTTAATTTTCCCCTTCCCCCCCAAAAATGACCCTCCATATACAGATTTCATCTGCTCACGTCACACCTCTGTGTTTGGGTCACAGGAATTGATATGTGTACCAAATTTCAACTTAATCGGTCTAATAGATTCGGAGATAATTGACTGTAAGCGACGGACGGACAGACACACGAGTGATCCTATAAGGGTTCCGTTTTTGTATTCAGACGTACGGAACCCTAAAAACTAATTTACTAAAATAGTTTTTAGAACTATCCCGCTTATAGGTCAAAGTTTCATAAAATCGGTTCAGGCTTTTCGAAAAATAAGGGCATGGATGTTTGTATAAACTGGATTCGGCGTACACTGTGTGTGTCGTTGTTGCTATTTTACATTACTAGTATTTGCCAGCGGCTTCGCCCACTAACACGCTAAAAGTATCCCTTAAAATTGGGATAAAAACTATCGTATGTGTTAGTTTAGGGTATAAACTACCTGGGTACCAAATTTCATCCAATTCCATGCAGTGCTTTTCATCCATCCAAACAAACTTTCACCTGCAAGAAGAAGTAAAAACTAAGATTTGTAGATCTTTGACAGCTGAATGGATAAAATCCCGAATGTTACTTCGAATTTCTTCTCAGAATTTTGTATCCACCATTACTATAATATTTACATCTTTGTGCTCTTTAGACCGACGATACTTCATTCAAGATTCCATTTCATTAACGTAAAGGACGAAATCCGAATCAGACATTACGTCTTAGTGCTCCTGAATAAGCAACTTTGTTCTTAAAGACAATAGTAATACGGTATTTTATTCAGTGTAATCAAAAAAGTGCTCAAGGTAGAATAATGAATGCACGTGTCGAGAAAACGAATGGACGAACTTTCTTAAGAGAAAATTTGAATACGACAGATGTTAATTAATTAATTATTAATTGGTACAATCAGACTATCTCGGGTGTGGTTAAGTTTTTTTTTTGTTTTAATGTGGCGAAATCATTAATGCCTTTGTCAAACAGACCGGCGAAAGCGAAGCGTTTCCGAAGCGATACCGAACCGAAGCGAGTCACTCCGATAGTTCTGTCACGCTTTCGAATCGCTTTCGCTTTTCTATGTGACTGGATTCAAACAATTCCATAAATTACAAATAAAAACGTCACGCTTCGCATTCGTCACGCCTGTTTGTTTCACAAAGGCTTAACTGTGTTTTTTTTTATTTTCTTTGGGGAGTAATTTACAAAAATCTTTCCTTAACGCTTGCCTTTTTTATTCGGCCTACTGTCTCATTTAAGTTTTATTATGCTGAAATAAATCCATTTTCTTCTAAGCGTGAGAAACGCAAAGAAAAAAACAGGCCTTTTTATTTTCATATTACTCTTATTCTTACGAAGTGTAACAGTAATGCAAAATTAATAAGACAAGCAACACTTTTCGTTCTGTTTTCTCGTCATTATAAAACATGATGGCTGCACGCGACACGCGTCGTGTCGTGTCGTGTCTTTATGAAAAGGGAATACGTTATGTCCTCATTAGTAGTGAGTATCCAGAGCGTTTTGTATAACACGGAGCAAGTGTATGTGATGACTGAGAATTTCTTTAGATTCTTTGAACTTTTTTTTTACGTGGTAAAATCATCGCATGAGTGCTCCCACCCAGGGCAGAGTGTACTGACTGGTCAGACTCGTACTGACTAAAATCCACGTAGTCCTTCAATAGCCCTTTACGTACCGGGGTCACGATAATTCGTTAGTCCCGCGACCCTGGCAGGCTTTAGCCCTCTACAGGGGGCCCCGTCACTATGCTGAAACTCTTTGAGGCGCGCGTGGAAAACAACTCGCCGTCGACCCGGGCATGGTCCATGGTCGGACAGCGAGTCGCCCATTACTCGCTGCCCGCATGCTCGCGCCTACGGTGGCCGGAGATTGTCTGCCGACGTCCGTCACCGTGGGCGTCTACCACTGCGGAGATTCTTTGAACTAGAAAAAACATGCATACTCTCACGCCGTCTTCAAACGGCGGTAGGCAGAAACCATAGAGCGCCAACTGCTAAGATCCTTACATACAAAAAATAAAATAAAAAAGTTTAACGAAAAGGTTAAATATTATTTTCTGTCCTGTTTTTTGTATCTTTGCGCGGATGGCTGGATGAATGTATATTTATTACTAAAATTAATGAATTAGATGAACGTATATTTATAGATGACACGGTTAGCGCAGTGTTTGAGCTATTGGACTGCTGCGCTGGGTGTCGCGGGTTCGATTCCCGCACGGAGCAAATATTTGAATGATCTACTAGTAGTTGTTTTGGGTCTGGGCGTTTGCGTATGTGATTTTATATGTTTTTTAACGCAACCACGACACATGAGACAATCCTAGTGTGGGGCGACGTTTTTTTTTTAAAAAAAAACTCTTTTACGCAAAAACTACAAAATTTGTTTTAAAACCTGGATTGATACATTATGATCCTTTTAATCCTGTTATCATACCCGAATAAACAATATTCTCAGCCCTTTAGGTTCCGTGACCCTGGAACGTTAAGGGCTGAGGATTACCGTGGATTTAAGTACGTACGAGTCTGACAGTCCTTCTCGTCCCGCCCTGGGCAGAAGGACTCATTTCATGATTTTACCAAGATGAAAAAAAAACCTAAGCCCGTGTAGTTTGATAATAAATTATCTAACTACAAAAGAAGCACTAGTTGAAAAACAATGGTATACTCTTTATTTAAAACTAAAACACTATCCAAAATATCTTCGCCAACCCTTTAATCTAAAAAGTCGTGACAATTTCTCTAAATCAATGTTTCCTGTCTTATTACCCACTGACTATCATTCAATAGGTCAAGTCGTCCATTCGATCTCATCAAGCATGGACACCCGTATCTTACAACGATCAAGCATTTTCTCTCCGACATTATATAGGAATTTGAGGGGAACCGCACTTGATCAGTGTTCTAAAGTCGATGGTACGGTTGTCGTAGTCTGCCAGGGACGCGGGACTGTCTCATCGGGTCTCTGTCTCAGGCCCTTACGTTCCAGGGTCATGGTTACCCTTCCTTAGAAGGATCATTGTGGACTTTAGTCAGTACCAGTCTGACAGACCCTCCCGTCCCGCCCTGGATTCATTTGTTGATTTTAACACGATAAATAAGAACGGTTGTCGCAGCGGTGGCCGAGCGATCATCTGCAGCGCTGCATGTCGAAGGATTCACTCTTGCACGGAACATATATTTATTTTGTATGATCTACCCACAAAACAGGGAAAATGCCTTCTGAGAAGTAAACTTTTTTTCTTAGCGTGGTGAAATCCGGGCACGCCGCAATCGCGGCGGTAAGACCCCTCTTTGAGGAGTGGCTGGATAGGCGTCACGGCGTCCTGACCTACCGCATGACGCAGGTCCTCACCGGACACGGAAGTTTCGGGAGGTTCCTGTGTCTGATAGGGAGGGAAGAAACGCCTGGGTGTCAACACTGCGAGGACCGTCCGGAGGACACGGTGGAGCATACAGTGCAGGACTGCCCCGCTTGGGCAGAGCACCGCCGTGTCCTCACGACGGCGATAGGCGGAGACCTCTCGCGCCCGGCATTGGTCGAGGCCATGCTGCGGGGCGAGACGGAGTGGGAAGTCGCCTCCTTCTGCGAAGCAGTCATGCTCGTGAAGGAGGAGGCGGGCCGCCTGAGGGAGAGGACAGCGTCCTCCCTCCACCCCAGCCGCAGTGGTAGACGCCCACGGCGTCGGACGTCGCAGGACGATCTCCGGCCACCGTAGGCGCGGGCATGCGGGCAGCGAGTAATGGGCGACTCACTGTCCGACCATAGACCATGCCCGGGTCGACGGCGCGTTGTGTTCCACGCGCGCCTCAAAGAGTGTCAGCATAGTGACGGGGCCTGTACGTAAAGGGCTATTGAAGGACACCGTGGATTTTAGTCAGTACAAGTCTGACAGTCCCTCCCGCCCTGCCCTGGGTGGGAGGACTCATTTGATGATTTTACGACGATAAAAAAAAAAAAAGCGTGGTGAAAACATTAAATGAGTCCTCCCACCCAGGTTAGAGCGGGAGGGACTGCCAGACTCGTACTGAGTAAAATCCACGGTGTCCTTCAATAGCCATTAACAAATTCGTAAGTCCCGCGACCCCGGCAGGCTTTGGGGGCCCCGTTATTTTATTTTGCTGACACTATTTGAGGCGCGCGTGGAACACAACGCGCCCGTCGACCCGGGCATGGTCCATAGTCGGACAGCGAGTTGCCCATTACTCGCTGCCCGCATGCCCGCGCAAGTAAAATAGTGCTGTCATAGTTATAAAGTAAGTGTAATGTTTGATGGAGTCTTATCCTATAAAGGTGTCAGTTGTACAAAAAAAAAAAAACATACGAGTACTTTTCATCCAAAAAAAAATCTGTTCACGAGAAAAACAACAATAACGTTCTTATATGATAATAGATGGCGCTACGTGTCTTTATAATCATGATTGAATTACATGTATATTATAACAAACAGAGTACATCTTAATTTGATTTTCCAATAATTAACGCGAGAAAAGCTGCAGGCGAAAGTTAGTAATTAAAATTGTTTATGCGCAAGTTTAGATAGATGGATAGGTTTTCTATGGAAAGAAAAATTCTAACTCCAGAATCAGTATAATTATCTAACACTCTTCCCAATCTTGCTGTCGATTCGAATTTTTCTTTCCATAGAAAATCCTTGAAATTCGCGACGCATGCGTTAATGCGTTTATTCTCAAAAAAATGATAGATGCTGGTTATGTACTCAATTACGTCAGTACGGCTGAGTGGATTTTGATGGTCTTATATATGATATATTTAGTTCGCGGGACCGTCCGTAAATGTAACTCGCGGGCCCTTCTATTAAGGTAGTCGTGAGCTTGGAATGAAAAGGACAACAAAAGGAACAGAGTGGATTTTTAGTCAGTAGAAGTTTGACAGTCTCTTCCACTCCACCCAGGATGGAGAGGACTCTGTTAATGATTTTACCACGCAAAAATAAAAAATAGATAAGAGACAGAAATTAAATGTAGGATATCGATTATCCTTGAACTAAGATCTCGTGGGATAATTTTCGAGAGAGCCGACGAAGCCGCTGTCAATTGGTAATACGAGTACATTAACTTTTCAGAAGAAAATAGTGATCTAGTTCATAGTGAAAACCACATCAAGGTAAAATTAGTAGAACTTCTTAGCGGTCACAGGTACACGCCAAAATAGGCTTTGAAGTACTAAAATAGATAGATAGCTAGATATCTATAGTGACGGATTACTTGCCCAGTTTTATAACTATACAAATATATTACTTCAAGGTGGTAACAAATAAAGTTGTTTAATTATACATCTAGACAGTCTGGCTATTTAAGATTGTAATTAATATTGTTTGAACTACTTTTACAGTGTCTACGACCCATATCTTAATAACAATTCTTAATGAACACAATTCTAAATTTACAATCGTTTTTGAATTGAAATAGTTTTTGACAATAAAAACAGCCACAATAAATATAACATTAATGGTTAACGATATTTTGGTAGAGAACTTAAAAAAAAAAAATTTAATAATAATATTATTAAATACTAAAAACTCACATACACAAACGCCCAGACCCGAAGCAACTACTTGTAGATCATACAATTATTTTCTCCGTGTGGGAATCGAAACCGCGACACGCAGCGCAGCAGTCCATTGTGTCGATAGTCATGCCGACATGACTTCCTTGCCATGATCCTCTATCAATATTTAAAGAGGTTCTTGTTGGGCAATAGGATCAAAAAATATTGATGAAAAAACCCAATAGCACTTTGCCCGTCCCGGGCATCGAACTCAAGACCTCATGCTCAGCAGTCGCGTTTGTACCCACTGGACCAACGAGGCTAGTAATAAATGTCGGTTAGATTTCTCGGTTGTTAAATCTTGCTTGACAGATGTCAACCGTTGTCCCTTGTCCTGAAAGTTTCCGGTATTTACCCTTTATTACATTGATAAATTATATTATTATTTTTTATATTACTTTAATAATAATACAACACAATAGACGGCGTTTAAATCATGCCGTAACGGTAATTGACGGTATGGTTGGCGCAATGGCTGAGAGCAATCGACTGCTGCGCGGCGCGTCGCGGGTTCGATCCACCAATGTAAAAAAATTGTATGATATATATAGAGGTGGTCGCGGGACTGTACGAATTACCGTGACCCTGGAACGTAAAGGGCTATTGAATGACACTGTGGATTTTAGTCAGTACGAGTCTGACAGTCCCTGCTGCTCTGCCCTGTGTGTGAGGACTCATTTGATGACTTTACCACGCTAAAAAAAAAATTGGGCCATCATCACTCCAATGACTAAGCAAGAATATAGGATATTGTTGTATCTATTTCACAGATAATTTAGAAAAGGTTAACCTTTTTAGGAGTTCTATTACACTGTCAAAATATTTATTTTCAGATCTATTTCACGAAAATAATTTGAAAGAAATGAAACTAAAACTGGTTCTTATCTCCCTTTGGCCGTAACCTTTTCAGTCTTTTCAGTATGTCTTCCAAAAATCACGACAGACTATATAGATCATATAATAAATGATCGAATAGAAAGAACGCCTCATATTTCCGACATACGACAAAGAAAACATCACTCACGTGGCCTCAAAAGAAAAAAGTAAACAGATATTTTTCCAAGGTATCATTTCCCAGATTTCCTGTCGTCCAGACAATATTTCATTAGATACAGTCTTTTGGTAAATTTAATGTCGCCAGTTGCCCGGCCGATTTTTCTTCCTCTCTTGAAAATCTCACGTTGGCAGTCGTTGATTGGACGGCGGAGCGAGCGGTCGTGCGTCGCGTACCCACTACCCAAGTCTATCGAAACGTTCGAGAATTTCAAATTTCGAATCTTTCATATCCTGGATTTTGTTTCCTTGCGTGTGAGTTTAAATTGTCGGATTCAGTTCAAAAAGTGTTCTTTTTAAAAGTGAGTTAAAGTGTGTGTTTTGTTTTTTTTTTCTGAGTTAAGTGGTAGTTGTCGTGTCGTTGGTGGGGACATCAATGGGATGTAATGTAAGTTATTAACTAACTTTTATTGCTGGCCGAAAGTGGTCGCGTTTGTTTTGTCTCTGTCTGGCATTTTGAAATACGTGTGGGCCTTTATTTTTAAGTTTTAGCATATTTTACGACTGAGTTTTGTTTTTATTTTTCAGTCTAGAGCTTTCTGATTTGAATTTTAAATTCAGTGTGTTTGATGTCAAGGTTTAATTTTAATTGTGTTTTAGGTATATCAACAAAAAAATAGTTACTTTAATTTTCATAAAATTATAACGCTTTCAAATTATTATTATAATTTAAAATACATTCTTCACACGAGTATAATGGAAACGTTGCAATAACATAACATAAAAATTGCTTT
This sequence comes from Agrotis puta, assembly GCA_943136025.2. Taxonomy (NCBI): domain Eukaryota; kingdom Metazoa; phylum Arthropoda; class Insecta; order Lepidoptera; family Noctuidae; genus Agrotis; species Agrotis puta. The sequence continues at coordinate 18,353,569 of OW964175.2, read as the reverse complement.
CAGTTTTAAAATAAGTATGAAAATATAATGATTTGGAAAATAAATTGGGCTTTTCAATGGAGTTAGTATCTAAAATATCCAAGAATGTTTTACAAATAAAACATTTAAATTGTCACAATTCCTTCTTTAGAAATAACTAACTTTGTGAAATATTCGACTTTCCAATTTTGTGTTTTTACAATTATTTTTTTAATTGAAAAATGTTACAAAGACAATTTTTCTGCAAAGTACCTACAGTTTTAACAAAAATATTGAGTGGATTTCATCAAAAGTTTACAAGTTAATAAAAAAAAAATCGAATTGACTTTGCATAAGATCAAAGCTTTTATAACCTTCATTGGGGATTTTTGATTACCTTTTCGCTTGACAGAAGGAATCATGTAAACAAAAATTTAATTGTGTTGGGAAATTGACTTATTTAAAATTAAATTCTTAATCAACACATGTAACGCATACAAAATGATACTCCTAATTTTGCGTGCTGGACAGGGTCCATATTTAATCTTGTACCTTTTTATTTTTTACCATCCTTTTTACCAACATTTGGAATGCAATAAAGAATTGAGTATTGAGCTATTAAAAAATTACATTTATAAAGCCTAGTACCATTTCCGCGGAACCCTAAAAACTTGTTTCTGCTTCAGTATTTTTCCTGAACACAATCAATATTAATAAAATAATCATTAGGCAAGTATTAATTGCCTGCGTGTTCGCAATAAACATCGCGACTGGGAGTAAATTATAAGGAAATAAATGGGGTTATTGGGAAAAGGAAGGAGGTATTTTCAAATTTTTTTCATTAACAATTATAATGACTTAATAAGAATTAACTTTATAATGAATCTTATTTATTTTTCTTCCGAGATATTTTTATTCTCATAAACATAAGTGAAGGTCATCAGGATCACGCTATTCTGATATGCGCTTCATATGATGATGAAGAAGATGAAACATAAGTGTAATTTATTCAATATTATCCATCGGTGGCGGCTTCACTCGCGTGTTATTCGAATATTATCCATATTATGTGTTATTCTATGCTAAAAAAGTATCTTTAAAGCGATTTTACAAGCTGTTCTGACGTATCAAACATCCATACAGACGTCTTTCTAATTAGTCAATTTAGATTGGATTGTGCTTGTTACTCTTTAATATTTTTAACAATTTATTTAAATACTAACTACTACTATTGTGATTTATTTAATGTGCCGTCTAAAGTTAATCAAGGGTTTTCTGTTAATATTCAGTACAGAAAGCAGTGCCTGTTACAGAAAAAATGAAAGGGAATCGTCTGTCTTGGTATGGACATGTGATGAGGAGGGATGACAATCATGTGACTAAGAGAGTGATGAGTATGCATGTTGATGGATGGAGAGGAAGAGGAAGGCCAAAGAAAAGATGGATGGATTGTCTAAGGAATGATATGGAAGAAAAAAGAGTAAATGATACTGTGACGTCTGATAGAGGAGAATGATAGAAAAAAACGTGTTGCGCCGACCACAAGTAAAATGGGATAAGGGCAGGAAGATGATGATGATGATGATGATATAGAGTACAAACATAAACTCGCAGCTTTTTCTACGAGGGTAGTAAAAAAGTACAAACTGCCAATTAAAAAAAAAAGACTATTCGTTTTTTGTTATCATTTTGCTTTTATTTTAATTTCTTTAGGTGACTAATAACTGAAGACTGTAAGATGAAATGAAATGATGATGAAATGATATTGTATACAAGTTGCAAATTGTATGTAACTTCAACAAACCTGCTTATAAGTTACAAGTACTTAGTTTGAACTGTGGATTGTGATTTTTTTTTTCAGTTTAAGTGACTTGTATACCAATGTGCCGTCATACTTGTATGCAAGACTTGCCTATTGGAAACGTGCCTTTATGATGATTTTTTTATATACTGAGAAGTTTTAGAAGATACTAGGAAGATATTATGCAAGATGCCTGGTAAACTTTATTTTTATATGTTTATTTTCTAAATAAATAAATAAAATAAAATAAATGTATTTCTGGATTGTCTCTTCCACATTATAAAATACATAAATTGATTTTGGTGATAAGTTTTTGTGAAGCACGAGTTGGATGATAATACACTAATAAGTAATAAAGAAAAAGAAATACGTTTATGCAGTACAGGCAAGGGACACAATGTTATAAAAAAAATGCAATATACATTGAGGAACGTTTTTACGTTACTAAACTATTTATAATTGAAGGAACCTTGACATTCTTACGTAGCTTAATATCCTTATCTTTTTAAATATTATTAAAACAGCGAAATTAAGTTCGTTTATTTCTCCTTCATGTCTAAACTCCGATTTTGAAGACTTTTTGGACATGGACAAATAGGGCTTTGGAGATAGAAATAGGCTACTTCTTTTTGCATATAATTTGAAGAGGGAGACATAGGGAGGGGGTGAGTGCCGTGCCAAAAATTAATTTTATTTAGACGTAAATTTCAGATATTAGTACTACGAAGTTATCAAATACCTAGGTCCCGATTTGACATATCTATCATCGATTTATCACCTTCTGTAGGCCCAAATAACCCATGACCATGGCCGTTCTGGTCAATAAAGCAAATGGCAATTTCGTGAAGCCAGAATGTATAACTGACATTCCCAATTGACATTAATGGACACCTCAATAGCCGAACATATCCGACCATAGCCGAACGGTTCACAATAGCCTTTACAAAACGTAATTTAAATAATATACATTGATCCTAACTGGATGCCCTTCTGTCGCGGACGCCATTAGGACCATACAAACAAATAGACCGAGCTGTGGGACATACAAATATTTGTATGGATGCCGCAATCGGACCCGATAATGGGACAATCGTGTGTCGGATTTATGACTACGTTGGATTTTGGCTGTCAAAGTAAAAATGTAGCATTAGATAATCTTGTCAAATGGTCACGTTTCTATTTCGTTGTCAATATCATCTGCTCAGTTTATGGACAATTCTAACCTCGGGTTGCCACTTAGCTTTGTTTTCATCATTTCATTCAAATGGATTGTATTCTATTCATTACAATTAAGTATATTATTGAATACAATATGACAAGTAACGATCAATAGCGGATTTCATTTGACTCCTCCTCTCTCCTAGCATGACTGTTCACGTTTTTGTAACGTACGTTAGTAACGTAAAGGGGTACTTTGACGTCAATTTTATGGATAAAATTAGTTTCTCGTTTGTACACTAGAGGTGGTTTTAGTGGTGGCTAGTATTAAGTTTTGGTCGCGGGACTCACGAATTATCATGACCCCGGAACGTAAAGGGCTATTGAAGGACACCGTGGATTTGAGTCAGTACGAGTCTGATAGCTCTGCCCTGGGTGGGAGGACTCATCTGAAGATTTTACCACGCTAAAAAAAGGTGTTTTTTAATTTTTCATGCAATTTACGTCGTATAGATTTATAGGACGCTGTACGGCCAAATACGTAGAATTCATGCTAGGACCTCAGTCGCTCCATCTCTGCATCCGATCAGACTGGAAGCAAACCCCAACATAGTTGAGATGATGATAGGCAGACGATGATGATGTAATATTATTGAATTTTACTTTAGGCGGAAAATTTCAAATCATCTTGTTTGGGATGAAATTAGGTACATTTTTAGCCAAGGACCTGCAGCTACACCTAAGTTTAGCCGGCTAAAGATAGAACAAACTAACATTTACATTTCGTCGAAGATAAACCTAGGTTTAGCCGGCTAATCTTAAGTTTAGGTTCACACCTACCTTTAGCCGTGACATATATAACATGCTAATATAGTAGAGATTGCACACGGGCGGAGCCGGGGTGGGTCGCTATTTTAATATAATTTATTGTGATGAATTTGTATGTTTAGTATTTTTATTCTTTTGATTATTAAAAAAATGGACTGTGTTTTAATAGAGTCCATACTTTTAATTAATTTATTCATTAATTTAATTCTGTGTCAATAAATAAATTAAGATTTATAAAAACATAGCATGCTTATCAGTGGCCCACGTAACGGCAATTACATTTAAGTACCATGTAAAAGAGCCGAGCTTTCATTAGAATTTCCATAAAAACACATTTAGAACGAGTCAGAATTAGTAAAACAAAAGCAAACAGACAATTAGGTGGCCCCCAGCTGTCAGACGAAACGAAAAATCTACATAAAGAAAATCGAGATTTATTTGAAAAAATAGAGGGAATACTAATACTTTCTGGTGAAAGAGATAGCTGTAATACTGAAAACAATAATGAATACATATTTTTTCGGATCAGAGTATTGGTTTAATTTGAGGTTTCGAGGAAATCTTTTCGTTTTGGTGAAATAATAAAAGAGCGAAAGCAGAGACGAGTTTAATGTAAATAATAGATGATACTGAAACAATCAAATATTTGGAAATTTGACTGAAAATTTTGTACGCAATCAGAAATTGTGTATGTACATTATTATTTAAAGTCTATTTATTATTCTTTTATACCATAAAGCCTTTGTCAACCAGACAGGCGAAAGCGAACCGGACAGAAACCGAGGCGATAACGAACCGATACGAGACGTCAAACTGGTTGGCTTTTTATGAACGACGTCAAACAGAGCAAATACGCCTTCGCCACGTCTTCGCACCGGTTCGGTCACGCTGTCGGATCGTTTTTGCTTTTCTATGTGACTGGATTCAAACAATTCCATACATTACAAATAAAAACGCTCGCTTCGCATTCGCCACTCCTGTCTGTTTGACAAAGGCTTAAAAGTAACAAACAAGCTTACGACTCGCCTGAAAGCGGTTACTGTAGCCTGTAAAAGTTGGGTGTTACTTTTTCACGCTCTTTCAATGGTCTAAGGTGAAGGCCGGACAAACAGACAAACGATCTTTTAAGGGTTTCGATTGTAATTCCCCAGGAATATAGTTACTTAGTATTGTTTAAAAACTGACTGTTTGTCAGTATCAATGAATTAAAAATCCATTTAGTACGTCGTTTGAAGTTTTAAAAATAACAGACACGTAATTTTTATTTTGTAAAATTAATGAATATTTACAAATATCTAACGCAACAAAAATCGAGAGTGGACTCGTGACGTCTCTCTCTTCTCTTCTCTCGTCTCTATTCAATAAAAAAAATACAAAACTGTGTCATTGCCAATTTCCAAAGCGTCGTATTTCTGTCAATTTGGATTACGTATCAAAAATAAAAAAAACTGGTTGAATATTTTTTGATAATCTTACTGACGGATTAATTAAATCATCCAATTACCACATGCAGCGCCATTAACCTCTAAACTATCAGGTCATTGATGGAAGCAATAAGCTAAAGATCACAACGTACTATCAGATACACAAACTAACCCACATAATCCATTAGTCTTTTACACCTCTCATCTGATAGTAAGTAACAAATACTTAAACAGAGCTTAGCACATGAAAAGGGTCGTCCCTCCGTTGACTGATACAAGAAGGTTATATGCTACTGGTTTAAAAGATTAGTATTGTGATATCTATGTTGCTAAGCTTTGATAAGGATTGCTCGGTAGTCAAATTATTTCGATAAAAATGTAGTGATGGGCAAAGTTATCTATGCTTTTTTCAATTTCGCTTTTCTTTGGCGAGGCCAGTCAAAATTATTTATTACACAAATAAGGTTATGCGTAGTAGTATCGCTTCGCCCTGAGCAGAGCTGTTGTTTTTTGTATTTTTTTTTAGCTTGGTAAAATCATCAAATGAGTCCTCCTACCCAGGGCAGAGCGGGAGGGACTGTCAGACGTCACAGACTGTCGTACCGACTAAAATCCACGGTGTCCTTCAATATCCCTTTACATTCCGGGGTCACGGTAATTCGTAAGTCCCGCGACCCCGGCAGGCTTTGACCGTCTACAGGGGGCCCCGTCACTATGCTGACACTCCTTTAGGCGCGCATGGAACACAACGCGCTGTCGACCCGGGCATGGTCCATGGTCGGACGGCGAGTTGCCCATTACTCGCTGCCCGCCCTGAGCAGGGCTGTGTTTATTTTACGACTTGTAGGTTGTGAGTTCGATCCTTTTGTAGTTCATGTGATGCATTTAATTGCCATTGCTACTAAAACGGGTGAAGAAAAATATAGCGAGGAAACAACCAGTACTTGCCTTAGTCCGCGTCTTGGACTTCGTTAATTTTTTTTTACACTATGTAAATAGGGTGAATTTTTCAACCGGGCGTGGATATACCCGAAACTATGAGAAATATCGAAACACGTTGAAAGGAGTCTCGAGGCAAATGAATTTTAGTAAAATCAATAATCCTGGCCAGGAAGCGAACCCGCTGATTTTGTAATAAATCATACCATATTTACACCATTCGATAGTGTTGCTAATCAGGTTCAAATTCTGGGAAGTAATCATATACGGCAAACTTAACGCCCAGTTGAAAAAATTACCCTGTATACCTAATACGCTATTTTCTGAGAAACTATAGAAGATAGAAACAGGCACTGCTAAACAGGTGTTACTCCAGTATCATGGGTGTGTTTCTCTAACTACCCGGATGAACCTTCTCTCCCTCTCTAGAGGGCCAAAGCCTGCGGGGGTCGTAGGACTGTACGAAATACCGTGACCCCCGAACGTAAAGGGCTATTGAAGGACACTATGGATTTTAGACAGTACGAGCCGACAGTCCCCTCCGCTCTGCCCTGGGTGGGAGGACTCATATGATGATTTTACCACGTTAAAAAAGAAAACCCGGACGAATCTTCTAGTGCGGGAATCGAAACCGCGACACGCAGCGCAGCATTCGATAGTTCAGCTACTGTGCCAACAGCCTAAACCTGCAAAATGGCACATCCATAAGTAATAGATTCATGTTGATATTTTCCTGTTTTCAGCATGTTACATGATACCCAGTTATCAGTACTGCAGTTCAGGCGTCCATTATTATGTCAGTATTTTCTAACATTACAGATTAATGGCTTCAATTGTTGTGTTGGAAAATCCCGGCAATATGCGTCGCTGGATTTGTTTACGTTTTAGGATGCGTGATGTAAAAACAATTGCTATTGTTATCGAGGTGGGCAGAGGTGGCACAGCCAACATCAGCGTGTAATGTTCCTGTTGGTCTAGTGGTTAGTGACCCTGACTGCTATGCCGGAGGGGTTCGATTCCCAACCAGGACAAATGTTTGTGTGATGAGCACGATCATTTGTTCTGTGTCTGGGTGTAATTTATCTATAATATGTATGTATTTAGAAATATATAAGTATGTTTATCAGTTGTCTAGTACCCATAACACAAGCTCTGCTTAGCTTGGGACTAGATGGCGTTGTGTGATAGTTGTGGAATGTTTATTTATTTATTTATTTATTCCCTCAACTGGGACACGGCCCTCCTCTCTGTAAGACGGAGTGGGCCATAATCCACCACGCGAGCCGCTAAACCGTAAGCAAATTGCAACAATTTGCCCACAATAACATTAAGGTTCAGAACTACACCATTTTCTTGTAAGCCTTTGTCAAACAGACAGGCGTGGCAAATGCGAAGCGTGACGTTTTTATTTGTAATGTATGGAATTGTTTGAATCCAGTCACATAGAAAAGCGAAAGCGATCCGATAGCGTGATAGAACTATCGGACTGACGTCTCGCTTCGGTTCGGTGTCGCTTCGGACTCGCCTGTCTGTTTGATAAAGGCAATAGAGTTTTCTCTGAGGTTTAGAAGGTGCACGGTTAATATCTGTTGTCATTTTATACAATTAATGACAGTCGTTACAGGTAGTTAGTGGCCGAAATTCACTAGTGGCGTATAGTGTTACCAATTACTAACTGGGTCGTGGAGGTCAAATAGGAGATCAGTACAAGTAAAATTCTCGTAGTTAGCCGTCGCTGATGGAAGACAGCCGATGAATCTTCTTCAAGAAGCTTAAAAAAGATCATAATAGTAAAACCTAATACTTTTTTTTTAACGTGGTAAAATCATCAAATGAGTCCTCCCAACCAGGGCAGAATGGGAGGGACTATCAGACTCATACTGACTAAAGTCCACGGTGTCCTTCAATAGCCCTTTACGTACCGGGGTCACGGTAATTCGTGAGTCCCGCCACCAAAACCTAATACTAGCAAAATTATCTAATCTAACTTCTACCTTACTTATTATAAATATGAAAGTTCATGAAGATGAATGTTTGTAACTCTTTCACAGAGAAACTTCTGAACGGATTTAGATGATACACAGATAGCACCTGGATTGATACATTGTATATTTATCTCCGTATAATTACCGGACTTCATAGTAACGCCGCGGGCAATTAAAAGCTACTAATATTATCACTTACTAGCTGTTCCCTGCCCCGCTTCGCTGAGGCACAAAAAACTGTTTATTTAAAAAAAAAATATAGATGAAAACAATCCTTGATGCGGATTATATATCATGCTACCATTTCAGCTCAATCGGTGCAGAACTTTTGGAGTTTTTGAAGCGTACACAAACCAACATAACATTTATATATATTTATAGATTTATATTATAAAGTTGAAGAGTTTGGTTAAAAGTGCTGATCTCGGGAACCTCTGGTCAAAATGTTTTGTGTTAGATAGTCCAATTATTGAGGAAGACTATAGGCTTTCAAACATTACGCTACAAGCCGCGCAGAGGGAGTGAAACCGGCGGGGAACAACTAGTCTACTATAATAACAGTGTGTTCTACAATCTAGACAGATTATTAAACACTATTAAGCCAAATCAATAATCTTGAACAACAACTTCGTCACATATTGAAAGCCTCAGCCCTATTAGCTGAAACTCCGAAACAGGCGCGCGTGGGCACGCAAAACCGATATTAATCTATTCCGTTCTCTTCATAACTACATAATCTAATAGCGTTTTACGTAATATACCTTATAACCGAGGTCGATCTATTAATGGAATATTAATGGGGACGAGAGGGTACGTGCGCCATCTTGAATCGTGCGTTTAATAAGTTTAATTTAAAGTGACAGGGTTGGTGGCTGCTTTGTGTGGTTCTGACGCACTTTACGATATGGTGGCTGGGATATTTGTGACCTGTCACTAAATTGAGGGTAAGGTCTATTTCCATATTGAGAGGTCTTATATCGATGGAGGGCTCAAAGACTCGCTTGTGTCGTGACATATTGTGTTCTGGGGATTTTAGACTAGTAAGAGACATTACTAAACTTTAAACAAACCTTTAAAAAGTTGCAAGGTCGGCAACGTGCTAGCGATACCTCTGGTATTGCAGGCTTCGGTGACCGCTTTTCACTGACTCACACAAGTCTGTGGTTTTTGAGATAAAGAATAGCATGAATTGAGTGATGCCAGGCTCATTTCGTATCACTTGAGACATTGAAGAAGGCGCAATGTTACTGTTATCTTGCGGCGAAGGACCCTTCCTTTGACTTCCAAGTTTATTTTTGATCCAGAGCAAACTAGTTGGTTCTTGACCAGCTCGGGCATGCGGGCGGCGAGTAATGGGCGACTCGCTGTCCCACCATGGACCATGCCCGAGTCGTCGGCGCGTTGTGCTCCACGCGCGCCTCAAAGAGTATCAGCATAATGACGAGGCCCCCCTTTAGAGGGCCAAAGACTGCCGGAGTCGCGGGACTCGCAAATTACCGTGACCCCGCAACGTAAAGGGCTATTAAAGGACACCGTGGATTTTAGTCAGTACGAGTCTGACAGTCCCTCCTGTCCCGCTCTGGGCTCATTGATGATTTTACCAGATAAAAAAGAAGAGGTGCTAATGGCCCAAATGTACTATTTGATCCGACTTTTAAAACGAGGAGGTTGGTTTTCAGCGATAATTCAGAACCACGACAATCGATTGCAATTATTCGTTTTTATGTCTTTATTGAGAAGGGAGAGATAGCCGTTTCGTACATAAAGCGACGCAAGTGTCCAATACCTTCCGACTTTGGCACCAGGCGACTATCGCAATACAAATCCATACAGGTTCGTACACAGGCACGCATCAATGGATGCCAAAGTCGTAGGTCTTTAAAAAAAAACGTTGCTCTACACTAGGAATTTCTTCAATATTATGTAGGTATCGGAGACTTGCATCGCCTTGTGATGCGAATGGTGTTAATTTAGTCCAATTGTGCTTTGTTCCTAATTCAAGACGCTCGTGTAAAACAAGCCACAAAATTGTATACTTCATACACGTGCCTTCAAAACAGTTTCAAGGTCATTCTACACTACTTATTGCTGTTATTTAAGCTGTTGTTCGCCTTCCATTGCAAGTTCTAAAGCCTTACAAAAGAGTAATGGGCCATTCTGCCGCTCAATGTCTGGAACATAGCAATTTGTTGCCACTTAGGTGCAATAACTTTGTTCCTGAGTACACAGAATGCTAGCATGACTGAAATGTTTGCTCTTTAGAATACGAGTAAATACTTCTTTACGATTGTGATGGAAAAAGTGACTAGCAATAAAAAAGTATGTTGACTTTTTTTTTGAATTCTTAGTAGTGTTAAGTGTACTCTCTGCAAATAATGTATTTCAACTAACTGAACGCGTCTACTTTTATCCTTGACCCTTATTTACAAGAACCCATTTAAAAAAAAAATGGGGTTTAAAAATCATCAGAATGTGTCCTCCCGGGTGGAGTGGACTGTCAAACTCTTACTGACTAAAACCACACAGTTCCTTAAGGAACAGCCTGCAAAATGACGGGGTTCCTACAAGGCCAAATGCCTGCCAGTGTCGTAGGACTGCCTAAATAGAGTACCGCAACCCTGGAACGTCAAGGGCGACTGAAGGAAGAGAGTGGTTTAAGACAGTAAGAGTCTGAAAGTCTCTTTCACGCGGGCGGGAGCACTCATTTGAGGATTTCAACCCAAAGAAGTGTGCATACCTTCCCTTTGTTTCTAATATAAAAACCTTAAACTGACATGGTCACTTACACAAATATTTGAATTTAATTTAAAACCCCATATTTACTATATTACGTCATTTCGGGGCTACTCGTCTGTGATCCGTTCCGTAAGTTATGTTCATTCGTGATTGTGGCACTTGAAAAGTTCCAATATCCCATTTTAAATTCTAAAAACCTGCAATATTACAGTATTTTCATCTACTGAAAAGGCACATTTTCTCAACCACGTATCGTTTTCCCTCCATTTTAAAGCCAGCCACAATAAAGTAAACATAATATTATACTTACATTCTAATCAAATGTGGATTTCATTTCCAAACGTGAATTCCTTCGAAGCTATAATATGCGTCGCGCTCATTGGTGCACGCTTTTCGATTTATCGGGATTAACATTGGTGTATTTCGAATTTGGAATCAGAGACACGTTTAGCATTGGTTACCACGTAGAACGTTCTCGATTTCAAATTTCGAATGTATGTGTACGTTGAGCCGTTATGTCAATAATTCGGTGTTAATTTTGCGAGGTATTTGAAATACTAGCCGTTGCAAGCGGCTACGCCTACGTTTATGTCGATTATTATCCCCGAAGGGTTAGTCAGAGGTGTTCCTGGTGTACCAGAGCATACACTTTATCCACTTATGTTTTAGTCCCATATAATGGGCCGAGGACTTTTGCTATCAATCAAGAACAAATCCCGAGTCTGTGGTTGCCACCAAGGAATTCCTGTTCGAAATTCTAATAACATTTGTTAAACCTCAGAATCGAACCCTCTTGCTCATCAGTTGAACTTGTGAGCACAAGACCAATGAGTCAGTTTATATTTTGCGTAATTTTGTGTATAGTGTAATTTTATGTTTTCTCATTAATTTGCGCCCTTTAATCAGCGGAAGGTAAACATAAACAACAACCTTTTAACCTTTCTACCTTTAAAAAAAAAACAAATATATTTTGTCTGTTATTTTTAAATCAAACGTAGTAGGAACGAAATCAATATGCTTACTACCCTATAGCTATGATATATTCCTTTTTCTTATCGTGGTAAAATTATCAAATGAGTCTCCCACCCAGGGCAGAGCGGGTGGGACTGTCAGACTTGTAGTGACTAAAATCCACGGTGTCCTTTAATAGGTGCCCTTTACGTTCCGGGGTTACGGTAATTCGTAAGTCCCGGGACCCCAGGGGACCTCTTGCTTAGAGTATTCGCGGACTACTTATCCAGGGAGGCAACCAGCAGAGAAAAATATACAAAAAATAAAAGGTGAATACATTAAAATGTCCACAAGGAAAATCCACTATATACCAAACGGACAACACACATAATGACGTTTGTAAGAAAGGGAAATTGAATAAATCCCATTATACCCTCTTTATGTAACATGAAAAGAATAAAATAGTAACTATAATCAAACAGTTGTCCTGACTACGGGTTTTCTTGTATTCTCAAATCATTATGTAAAGGAAGTATCTCATTATTTTATGTGTAGCTAAAGCGGCTATCAGACGTTTTACTTGAGTGAACGGTTCACTCGAGTGATTGAATTTATTTTTGTTTCATTCCATGTCCAGGCGGTACCTACAGATTTACTGAACAATATTGATCTCCACCTTTTCTTTGATTAGAGTTAATATTTATCACAGTTTTTTTCATAAAAACAAATGAAGTTGCTCCACACTAGGAATTACTCCTCTTTCATGCGTTTGCAATGCGTTTCCAAACATTTTATCAATCACATAGGTACACTAACCCAGTCCCGGAACAACTAATTGTATATCATACAAATATCTGTTCCGAGTGGGAACCCGCGACACAAATGGCAGAATTCAATTGCTCAACCACTACGCCATACATACCACATAAGTGAAAGCTCTCTTCCTCTGTTTGCTGTGTCAGGCCAGGACCGAAACACACACACACACACACAGAAAACCTGTTGAAAGTTCACTTTCCGGAATGCAATTTTTATTGCGTATTAAAGAAATAAACATCCAAAAACTTTGAATCTGTTTACTTATGATTTATTTTTCCATTTTTAGTTCAGATGTTTCACTTCAAGTAAAAGATGCTGAGTGAACGAAAAATGTGATCCGTCTGTTATCGCTTTAACCTCAGTTTGACAGCTTGCGCAATATCCTCCCGCGGAGACATCTTATGGTTGGATTATGTACTTAGTTTGCGTTTCATTTCAATCCTCTTTCATATAACATGTGGAAAACGGAGCAAACCGCCTGGCTTTTCTTATTTTTGGATTGTGAATGAAGATCACAACGACAGTTCTGTAAAATTATCATTAATGCCTTTGTCAAACTGACAGGCGAAAGCGAAGCGAGTCCGAAGCGATGCCGAACCGAAGCGAGACGTCAGTCCGAAAGTTCTGTCACGCTATCGGATCACTTTCGCTTTTCCATGTGACTGGATTCAAACAATTCCATACATTACAAATGAAAACGTCACGCTTCGCATTCGCAACGCTTGTCTGTTTGACAAAGACTTAAAAGAAATACCTGTATCTATTCGATTGTTTTAAAACCATGCATAACTAACTCATATTCTAATATTGATGACCGTATCCGCCTCTTTGTATTTTGGATCGTTACATTGGGTTGTGGCGACGCGCGTCGCACGTGTATCCTCAATATGGAAGAAATCGTGATGGTCCGTTGTTTTAGCACCTCGCTTCTTATGCATGAGGTTGCGAGTTTATACCCAGACAAGTGTCAATTTTATTTATTTATATTGACACTTGTCTGTTTGTATGTTTGTGTGTTATGTACTTTCTAAATTTATCTGAAAAACGTGACGAAAACAGGGCTTTATACGGACACAGGCACACACATACACATTTTGTAATCCTTCTGGATATATGCAAGATACGCAAACTACATGAGCAATCATACACCATTATCATTTTATCTTAGTTCAGTTTTTTTTCGTCCTACCTAATTTTAATGTAGCATGTTTTTAACATTTTCTTCTATTTAATTATTTTAATGTCACAAGTAGAAAATGTACCTAGTATAAAAACGAATTGACTTATGTAATTAGGAAGCGAATAGAGACAAGTACAAAGAACCCATAAAATAATCATAATAGTAGCACTCCACGTCTTTGTATTTATTCCATCTGTCCATTGTTTAACACCTTTTTTGTCAGTTGCGATCTTCTCTATAATGAAAATTAATGTCACAATTTAAATACGAAAAAGACGGGAAATTGAATTTTCACTGAAACGAAGCGGATTAAAGTGAAGTAGTCTGCATTTCAATTTTTATTTCGAAAAGCAGTTTTCACCTTTCAGAAAGAAGGGAGTACGGACACTACGTTGACGTTCAACGTCCTTTATCGATGTAAAAACGTCAACATGTTTTTTTTGTTTAAGCCTTTGTCAAACAGACAGGCGTGACGAATGCGAAGCGAGGCGTTTTTATTTGTAATGTGTGGAATTGTTTGAATCCAGTGACATAGAAAAGCGAAAGCGATCCGATAGCGTAACAGAACTATCGGACTGACGTCTCGTATCGGTTCGTTATCGCTTCGGACTCGCCTGTCTGTTTGACAAAGGCATAAAAGTATTATACGATTGGTTTAACTTCGTGTTTTATGTGACAACTGTGATTTTGACAACGCAGTTACTTCATAATATCTCTTGCACTACACAATGGTCCACTAGTTTCCCGTTGACTGTACCTTCGTTTAAATATGGACTAGCTACTACTATTCGTGTGTTTATTATGTAAGTATTCCTAGATTAAATAGGTGAAAAATATTTCGAGTAACATTATTTTAAAAGACGTTGCATAACAAATAAACTGCAAAGACGTCAGCAGATTTTATTTTAAGACTAAGAATAAATAGTGTATGACGTAGTTTTATAAGTATCCCATATAAAAAAAAACAATCGTGGAAACAGTGAGCTCAGTACATGCGTTTCTTTCACATAACCTAAGAGCCAACGGTGGCCATACCTTCGTTAATATACAAGCTAAAAGTTTTTCTGTACATGACCGCAATACATCCCTGGTGTTTCTAATAACGGCAGACGATCTCCGGCCACCGTAGGCGCGGGCATGCGGGCGGCGAGTAATGGGCGATTCGCTGTCCGACCATAGAACATGCCCGGGTCGACGGCGCGTTGTGTTCCACGCGCGCCTCAAGGAGTGTCAGCATAGTGACGGGGCCCCCTGTAGAGGCCTAAAGCCTGCCGGGATCGTGTACTCACGAATTAACGTGACCCCGGTACGTAAAGGGCTATTGAAGGACACCGTGGATTCTAGTCAGTACGAGTCTGACAGTCCCTCCCGCTCCGCCCTGGGTGTTCCTCGTCATTCTGTCTTGCTAATATTAAATATTAAAATAAATATAGTTTATAGTAGATTGGTAACATGCATCACCTTAATTGATTCGGTGTTCAGATACATACTGGCAATTCATAACAATGTTTCTATTATGTTGCGGTCGACTTCCAAATTCAGCTAATTAACAGTATTTTATATGCAGCGACTGTCTTTACGACCTCCATAATCGAGTTAGTACTCACTACTCTATGTTGAATAGGCATGTTGAGAACATTAATACATTGCAAATTTATTAATCCATCAGTAATGCCTTTGTCAAACAGACAGGCGAAAGCGAAGCGAGTCCGAGGCGATACCGAACCGAAGCCAGACGTCAGTCCGATAGTTCTGTCACGCTATCGGATCGCTTTCGCTTTTCAATGTGACAGGATTCAAACAATTCCAAAAATCTGTCACGCCAGTCTGTTTGACAAAGCCTTAAGAGTTTTGAATTAATATATACGTATTTTCGCTTTTGTTGAATTAATGCATATTTACAAATAAACAACGAATCGAATTCGAGAGTGGAGGCTTAGAAGCATGTAAAAACTGTACTTACTTGTGAGTATTGGAATTTTTTATAGTGTCGATTGTGAAAACATTGATTGAAACATGAATTGATTTATTAATTCAAATACCCTATTGTTATCATTTTAACAATGAAATATTATCTTCTAAACAAATATAGTTTTACTTTCAAACGCTTGTCATTTTAATAAAATGGATCTCTTATTCTTCACGGTTATACTAAGCCAGCTACAAATCTAAATTCACAACAGTAAGAATTTAGTTTTATACTACCAACTCAAACAAAATTAAAAGCATTATCCTTTAAAGAAGTAACAAATAAAATGGTTTATCTTTTGATTAAAGCCGACGTGGATAATCCCGGCTTTATCTAAAGACACCGCTTTGTGGCTGTAATGCTGGTGTCGTTGCCACAGTTGCTAATATTCCAGTTTCGTTAAATTATGCTACTTATCACGCGTGCGTCTTAGAGATAAAAAGAAAGATGATAATATAATATTTTCTTTGAGTCGCTGTGAAAAATAACCCGGCTTTGGATGTGGCTGATTTCATTATGTCGTTTTTTTTCTTATGCAATAACAATCCATTGACATAACGCCTGATTCCCGAGGAGCAGACTGTACTGCAGCATACTCACATTTTCAAATAACTGTCGACATAAGGAGGTGATCCATAGTCGCAAGGATAAGTGGGAGAGATGGGAAGGAGAGAGAGAAGGATTGGAGGGATACCTTTGCCCAGCAGTGAGACAGCACAGGCTAATTAATAAATAAATAATTACTAAAATTAACTGTTGACAGTAGCTTTGGCTGCCTATATCTCAAAAATTATACCACGGGAAGTATAACTATGTTATACTTACTAACTATGTAACTATCTATGTACCAAAATTCATTAAAATCCGTTCAGTAGTTTTTGTGTGAAAGAGTAATAAACATCCATCCATCCATCCTCACAAACTTTCAGATTTAAAATATTACTTAGATTAGTTTTGTTAAGATTTATTCGATTTTAATAATATTTCTACATAACAAGAGGGGATCGTACTATCTATTGCAAAAACAATTACCTATTTTGAAGAAAAAAAACTAGCTGAGCTGTCGAGCTTTTTCCAACTACATAGGAGTCTGTGTCCAATCTAACTCAATACAAAGTTGAAATTTGAATACAGTATTTTATATAAAGCTACTGTCTGTACCTGTACAATACGTATTGAAATAGAACTGGGATTAAAACTAGCCCGCTGAAATCAATCAAAAACAATTTATTCGGAACAATGAATCAGCATTGATGAATATTTCAAATAAATACAAACATTCGGCCTAAAATCCGATGTAGAAACAAATATAAAATCCGTACAAGTTTGTTTCCCAAAAACTTTATTTTATTATTAGTTTCCACTAACGATTTACTAAAACCCGACTGCCCGTAAAAATAGGCCCGTAATATTACTAAAGCATTTTGTTCCAGAAGAAAAATAAGTCATATTTGTATGAATTACTAAACTATTTGAAAAGGGGTATAAAAGGGTTATCTTAACGTCCACTTTATCAAAAGAAACACGAAACAAATCATCGTATTTGAGTCCCTTGAGAAAACGAAAGAATAAAGATAGGTATTCTTATACGTCCAAAGATACGATACAATTTTATGAAATAACGCAAGTAGATTAATTTATTGTCGGCTAAAGGGTAGACCCACCTCAGGACGGACGGTCTCAACAATCTGACGCTCCCCAGAGGGGCAAACGCTTGCCAGGGTCGCGGGACTGTCTTACCAGGGGTAACCATGATCCTGGAACATAAAGGGCTATTGAAGGGACACCGTGGATTTTAGTTAGTACAAGTCTGACAGTCCACTCCTTTCACAGGTTGAGAGGACTCATTGGCTTATATTATCACGTAAAAAATGGTGGTTCTACGCTAAGCACGAGCTGAGCATATAAAAATATTAAGGGATAAGAACTAAAAATTAGTGACAAAATGATAAGACAGTAGTTCTTACTCCCGATGTATTGTCGAAACTCATGTTTAATGGAAATAATAGGAAGTAAGTAGTGTTCAATCAAAAGTTTCGAATTAATTTCGTACGGTCCGGTCGCGGGACTGTACGAATTACCGTGACCCCGGAACGTAAAGGGTTATTGAAGGACACTGTGGATTTTAGTCAGTACAAGTCTGACAGTCCCTCCTGCTCTGCCCTGGGTGGGAGGACTCATTTGATGATTTTACCACGATAAAAATAAAAAAGGTTGATAAAGCGCAGTAGGCGATACCGAAAGCAGTAGTCTATGGACGCCTGCAACTGCCAACTAGCCTATGGCCCTCTAGTGTTGCAAGCGTCCATATAGTACCGCTTTTCATCAGGCCGTATGCTTGTTAGTTGACAGAATGGTATTAAAATTCGGCCTGGTTGTGTATATAACTAGTGTTTAAGAAAGGTTGCTTTTGTCTGTAAATGTCACATTTTCATGCTAATTACAGCAATACATTAGTCTCGTTCAGACACCCGACTGCATAAATCTAGATTAACTAAAGGTCTAGATACTCTCAACAGGAAGGTTAACAAGGCTCTGGCTCTTTTTCATACTTGGTTCACCAACAACAATCTTAAACTGAATGCCAGTAAAACTAATGTAATGTTATTCAGAACAACATCAAAAAATAAAGACGCCATGGACATCATACTTAATAACAACAAAATAACATTGGTGGACAGTGTGAAGTTTCTTGGTATTCACATTGATGAAAGCCTTAACTGGAAAAAGGAGCTGACAGCAATGGAAAGTTCAATTAGCTCAGCTTGCTATGCCCTGAGAAGTCTTAGAGATATGGTTACTATTGAACAATTAAAAGTAGTATATTATTCGCTTGTAGAATCGAAGCTTAGGTACAGCATCGTTTTATGGGGCGGTAGTTACGCCTATAATGTAAATACTGCTTTTGTCAGTCAAAAAAGGGCTATAAGAACCATGGTAAAAATTCCACAGTGGGTATCTTGTAAGGAGTATTTTAAAGAACTTCAGATTTTAACAGTCCCCTGCTTATATATTTTAGTACTACTCACTGATCAAATGAAACACCTACGTAATTTCGAAACAATTGAGGAAAGAAATAAGCGAGAGGCAACAAGGCGTAGGGACTTGCAATATAGGATCCAGCCACATCTGAACGTTGTCAGCCACGCTGCAGTATATCAGTCAATTAAACTTTTTAATAAACTACCCATACATTTAAAGTCTATATATAATTTGAATAAGTTTAAGCATCAACTTAAGTCGTTTCTCATAGAAAAATGTTATTACACACTTGATGAGTTTCTTTGTGACACTTTCAATTAAATTGTTACTAGCTCTTTTATGCTGGCATTATTTTTACTTTGTGAAAAAACTTTTTTATTTGAGTTTATATCTATATTTGAAATGGTAGACATAATCACATTTATTTATATTATTGAAGTTATATTTTATTGTGACATTATATTTTTACTCTTGACGTCTGTACTGGTAGAATCTGAATTAATGTTGAATTGACTTTGTCGTTTTAATTTGGAATTGTGGTATTTATCTGTGACTTTTATTTACATTACGGACATTATATGTTAATTCTTGACATTTGTATTGGTAAAATCTGAATTATTTTGTACTTAATTGATTCTGTGTTTTTGTTATTGTTTAAGATGGTCAACTTTCTCTGTGACATTGGAACCGGGCTAGATTAATAATTATGGTTTATTTATTTGACATTATATTTTTGAGAAGTGTAGTGGAAATTGAAATGTTTTGTTTGCTTAATTTTTATTTTATTTTTATTCATTTTACTTGCTTGTTGAACATTTAAATACTATAATAATATAAATGCATGGTTGAGAATTGAAGATAGCAGTTGAATTGCGAGTATTGTGTTGATTGTTCTGTAATCAGTGCCTATTTGTTTTTTTTTAATTTGTAATGTATAACATTTTCGATACAATGTAAAAATTGTTTGGAATAAATGAAATGAAATGAAATGAAATGGTCGTCATGCATCAGACGGGACGCGCCGCGTAAATCAAAAACAACTGACATAATGCTTGCCACCTCATAAATTGTACTTTACTTGTCTTTTATGTTTTGAGCGGTAGAATTTTATTATGTCTAAGCATTCCCCGGTGAATCCAGTTTTATGTAGCTCTAAGAATGAATATAAATTGATACTTTAAGTTGATATTTCAAGAGAGAATATTGCTTGAAGTGAAAGTGATTTAAGGCGATTCCTCCCTCCTCAGCCCTCAAATTTTAAATTTTCATGTGTTTTTTACAATTTGCACATCAGTAACTAGTTGTAACTTGATCAAAATATGATTCGCGACAGTAATAAGTATAACTTTAAATATAAGAATGAACAAAACATTCGCTCCATTCGTTCTCACAAAGATTTGGTCAAAATAAGTTCGATTTCGGAAATTTTACCAATTTCGACCAAACCTTTGTGAGAAAGAATCATATTTTGATCAAGTTACAACTTGTCACTGATAAGCAAATTGCAAAAAAACACATGAACATTTGAGTTTCGCTGTCTACTACGGAGGAATCACGGAGGAATCATTGGCCACTAATAAAAGATTTTATAAGACTCCTCTCGGAATAAAGCTTTAAAAAGCATGCGTATTATTTTCGTCGACACTTACAGAGAAATTCAATCTGAGAAAAAGTAGATAATCTATAGGATTTTATGATACGTAACTCGGTTTGGCCATATATTACACAAGAACACATTGTAGCAAAAAAAAAACTAGTTTTATTTTTTCTGTTTGCGAGATCATAACTATAGTTTATTTCTTTTTGTCAAGACTTTATAATGAATCAGTTTATGCTGCCAACCGCCATACGATTGCCAAAACGAAACAGAAAAATAGTCTAAAATAAAACTGCGGACAACAGATCTTCTTCAACCCAAAAAATTGCCAACAACAAAACTTTTTGTGACCCCAATCTCTAATAAAGGCTACCTTTGCATCATTACGTACCTAAGCCTCCAAGAAATATCATTTGAATCTTGCTTTTCAGCATTCATCCCTCCTTAATACCGTTTTTGCCTCCAAAGAGGAACCGAAGAACCCTTTTTCGCTCATTCGACAATAGTGAGTTTATTTGTAAGGATCGGAGGGTCTGTTGAACTCTAAGGGCCCTCAAAAAGGCCCCCTATTATGGGTCACACAAACTTACAGGCTGTGGTCTCGCTTTTATGAATGATGGGCAATCCAATTGTCGGGTAATGATTTTTGATTTACTTTTACAAAACGGTCAAGTGTTCCGGGTGCAAATCGTTTTGTGTGGACCACTATTTAAGACTTTTTAGTTGTTTTTGTGTTCATTCTATAATCGAATAACGAGTATCACTATTTTCCTTTGAAAATGTATTCTGGATCTATTCCAGGTCTGTCAGTAAGGAAATTAGATAAACGTTCTGTTACATTAACACCCGCCTAAAGATAGAAATCGACAAGAGTTGCTACTATCTGACAGCTCACTCCACCACTGCGCGTGCTCATTGGTTAAAACAAAATAGTGCACGCGAAGTTACTTGACCAACCTTGTTTTACTTCCGCTTACATACTACCGTTATGTTTCACAAGATCTTGAACGCAGAAGAGTTTTTGTAAGAAGATTAGACATAGTCTTCTTAATTTGCATAATTATTATTAAAAAATGTGAAAAGTAGTGCAAGGATCTATGTTGGCCACTTCTTTTCATCTTTCTTTAATTCTTTCATTGTCGAATTTCATGCTAAATCTTTTTAAAAATGAGGTATTAGAAGCACATAAATTCTAGGCGTATCCTATTAGGGTGCCGATGTGCCCTCAAGATAATAGGAGCATTAAGGACGGAAATCGGTCAGATATAGGCCGTTACGAATTGTAGATAACCATCTCTGTAATCTTCAGATAGCGATAGGCATCATCTTTAAGACTTATCTAAAAAGGTGGGATTCCCTATCAGACGTTTAGGTAGATGATAAAGGATCAGCTAAGTAAGATGGATGTTAAAAGAGATCTGATCTCGGTGAATTGGTGTAAGGACTAAGTTCTTGATAGCTTTTCTGGTTGACTTATTTATTTATTTAATAAGCATGGAAGAAAAAGAAAAGGAATAAAGGAGAACAATAGCTGCTACCAGGCGGTTTCGCCTGCGTGTAACTATATAATTATACATGTATAATACTGGGACAATAACTTGTGTGTTATACAGCATATACAACTTATAATAAGTTATACTATGTCTGGCCCAAATTTAATCAACATTCGTTCAACCATTTAGATCTGATTGAGTAACAAACATCCTTCCATCCATAGAAAGATTGAAACATCCAAAAATCCACAGTTTTTGAACGTATGATATAATTTAGATTTGAATTACTAAAAATCGATATACATCTTCGTAGAGGAGGTATTACTGTTTACAGCTTGTGCAACATTACATACATAATATTTCGCCTACATGTACCGGGTAAAAGATATGTAGTATTTCCATCATCTAGTTTGAATTAGTACTCTAGTAGACTGAACGCGTGCTTGTGCCAAAAACTCAAGTTTATTCCGTTGTAAATAAATAGAAAGATTAAATGTTTTGTTACTCATTGCATAAGCCCACACTATTACATTTATTTCGTGAAGTATTTGAGTATTTTGTAAGTAAACAGTATCATTTGATACTACAGATTAAACAAAGATTTCTCTCAACGAAAAGAGCAAAATAAACTTTGATTCGCTCATTTGTATTTTTGTGTGTGCGTGTGTATGTGTGTATGTTTGTGACGAATAAATCAAAAAAACTGGGCCAAAAAACATTCACCATTAGATAGCTACATTCACCCTCGAGTTACATAGGCTATATTCCTGTGCGAAGCCAGGACGAGCCGCTAGTGTTTACATAAAATCATACAATATACAAACATCACGCCTATAATCCCTGAAGGGTTAGATAGAAGTAGATAGTTACTTATTACACCTAATAACTGTTAAAATGCCATTTAATATAAGGCGAACATTCCGTGATTGATATTGAGAATCAACTAGTAAGTCAACGCGAACTACATAGCATAAACTGATGTTTCAAATGTTTTCTAAAGCTTTTGTCAAACAGACAGGCGAGTCCGAAGCGATAACGAACCGATACGAGACGTCAGTCCGATAGTTCGGTTACGCTATCGGATCGCTTTCGCTTTTCTATGTGACTGTATTCAAACAATTCCATACATTACAAAAAAAAGGCCACGCTTCGCATTCGCCACGCCTGTCTGTTTGACAAAGGCTTAAAAGTTCCTTACATGTATAACGAACGTGGGTAATTACGAAAGCTTTTTAAAACGTCATTCTCTAAAATTGAGATTGACATGATTTGGGTAAAACAAAAATTGGTGGAGAAATGTTTAAGCTTTTTATTTTTAAATGGTCAAACATGACATACGTAACATTTTATAGGTTACAGTAAATATATTCATGAACACAATTTTGTGGAATCAGATATCCACGCTTATTACGAATACCAAGCTATGCCTGGTACAAGGTACCTGCGGATGGCAAGCGTAGCGAATATCAATAGAAATTGAGCTGTGCGCACCTTTGAATAAATTTTAACTTACACAGTACATCATCATCTAACTAGCCTCTTCCCAACTATGTCGGGGTCGAGAGTGGAACCAGACAGATAAAACTCAAGCCTTTTTCAAAGGGGGTAGGCAGAAACTACAGAGCGCCACTTGCTACGGTCCTTACATACTCCTTTCACATTTTACGGCACGTTTGGTGCATGGCTGAGCAATTGGACTCCTGCGCTATGTGTCACGGGTTCGATGCGTACACGCACGGATCAAATATTTGTATGATCTGCTAGTAGTTGTTCCGGGTCTGGGTGTTTGTGTGTGTGAGTTTCTATGTTTGTAAACGCACCCACGACACAGGAGAAATTCCTAGAGTGGGGCAACGTTTTTTTTTAAAAAAAAACTCATCCAGCTTCATACATCTGGTCACACAGTACAGTCGGTGAGCATTTTGAAAAGGATGCAGCTAAATATCAGTATTACATGGAGCTATTTACATGGCTATTTTACATGGAGCGCCTGGCTATCTGACCTCCACAACCCAATAACTGGGTAATATACCCCTTGGTATGACTAAGCTACTATGACTGTCAAACATTTTTTTAATTCCATATAGATGACAAGCATGCGGTCATCGTAGTTTATTCACGCCTTGTAACTTTTTCATAAAACTGCTGAATTCACTTTCATAGATAAATATGAACGCCCGTTGTTAATAGCACCTTTCTTTTTTTATATTGCTACGCGGGCATGGTCCTTGATCGGACGGCAAGTCACCTAAAACTCCCTGTCCGCATGCCCACGTAAAAACTATTTACCTGACCTTTCTTCTGAACGGTAATAAGTTTTCTAGGTGTATATAATACCCAGTTTGTAGGTTTATGTAAATCTTTAACCCTACTTCAGTTATATAAGGTGCGCCATATGGCGCAGTGGTTTTATTGTTATTGGTCTGGGGTTTGATTGCCGAGCAGGGTAAAGCTTTATTGCTGAATTTGTTCTTTTTTATTGGGAGGCAGTATTAAAATAGTTGTATAAAATTATACGGGTTTGACCTTACTGTTTTAGCCACAGTTTTACCGCATAAACTTTGTAGTGTTATGTACCAGTGGAAATACAGTAAAACCTGGTTAACTGAGACCTGGAAAAGTGAGAAACCTCCATAGCTAGAACTCATGTAGAGGTCCCGACACTTTAGCACTGGTTTACTCTCTCAGTCGGTTTTATCGTCATAATGACCTCTGTAATTGAGACAGTTTTACCTCTTTTACTGAGTCTATATTTTAGAAAATACTCTGGGAGGACGCTGTCCTCTTCCTCATGCGGCTCGCCTCCTCCTTCGTGAGCATGACAACTCCGCAGACGAAGGGGACCGCTTCCCACTCCGTCTCGCCCCGCGGCATGGCCTCGACCAATGCCTGATGCGAGACGTCTCCGCCTATCACCGTCGTTAGGATACGGCGGTGCTCTGCCCTAGCGGGGCAGTCGTGCACCGTATGCTCCACCGTGTCCTCCGGACGATCCTCGCAGTGGTGACACCCAGGCGTTTCTTCCCTCCCTGTCAAACACAGCTACCTCCTGAAACACCCGTGTCCGGTGAGAACCTGTGTCATGCGGTAGGTCAGGACGCCGTAACGCTTATCCAGCCACTCCTCAAAGAGGGGTGTTAGGATCCCAGGGCAAATTTAAACGCGCCTTACGTGAGACTTTCCCGGTCTTTTTAGCTCGCACTTATTTAGGTTTAACTAGTATCAATTTTACAGAAGTAAACAGATTTGAATAATGGTGGGTTGCAGAAGACATAGGCTAAACGAAACAAATCTTTGAAATAGATTTTATGTGTGACTCATTGTGCTTGGTCCAACATGCACTTGGCCAATTTTTTTTTGTTTCTAATGCAAAGAAAAGGAGGGTGAAAGTAAAAGCAATTAAATTCAAATATTCTAGTGGGATCTTAAAAAATCCGTTAAAGTTTCTTTACGTTGTGATAAAACAATCATAAACACTATTTTATTAGAAACGTAACTGAAAGTTTATTTTTCAGGACTTTTAATTTTGTGCAGAAAAAGCAACTTTTATTTATTTTAAAATGTCTTAGACCAGAATTTCTTTTTAGTAGTGTTCGTACTTTGAAAGAAAAAACCGAACATTATTAGGATCACTTTGCTGTCTGTCTGTCGTTCTGTCAACACGAAAGCGATAGGAAAAATGTAAAAGGTCAAAAAAAAACTTAAATGTGAATATTGTGTGCCTCACAGCCACACCAAATATGCGGCACAATGCCGGACAACTAGATCGAGAAATATTATCTATACATGTAATAAATTTGTAGAAGGGTCAATTCTGTACATTGAAAATATTGAAAAAATAAATAACGGGGGGTGTTACTGGATCGATACCAAACCCAAATAAGTGATTAAAAAAATTTTTGTCTGTCTGTATGGCAGGCATCACGTGAAAACTAACGGTTCGATTTCGATGAAACTTGGTATAATTATACCTTATTATCATAGGCATAAAATGGAATACTTTTTATCCTGGAAAAATACGTAGAAAAAAAATCTTATTTTTCAGTTTTATTCATAGACGTTGTTCTGTAGAACCTCGATCTCCTTAATTATTATAGGCTTAGTCGTATTTGGGTCCAATAGATATTTATAAAATGTCAGTGTCACAGTTACTCAAAATGGAGAAATAAACCATCCACGCGAAGACCGACATCCGCACGGACGGAGCCGCGGGCGGAAGCTAGTATTTATATATTATCAATTTAGACAATGTATTCGTTTTTCACCAGTCAGAAACATTCACGTCCGTATGTTTCCCCACATGATTTGTACTTGTAATGGCACCTCCACACTATGAAACCATGAAGTGGCTATGACCATAAATGTTTATTTATATGCCTAATTGGTACTTTACGGCTGCGCTAATTCAAGCACATTAAGGTCCCTATAGATTGATTCTGTTTTATAAATCATGTGCGTGATTAAAGCATGTATGCAAGTTCTTGCATTCTCCCTTGACATTGCAAAAACTTGCATACAACAGGCAAGCAATTTCTTGCATTGTCTAAATAAGGCTTTATTCTTCGTAAGCAACTTAACCTTGAGAGCAGTGTTGGCACATTGGTAACAGTCCCGAATGACGAGTTGTAAATCGTGGGTTCGAATATGGCTAGGCGGATTATTTTGTTATTAATTTGTGTAACTTATTTTATATACGAGTATACTGCTCAAAACGCTAAAGGAAAACATCGTGAAGAAACCGTCATGTCCTTTTTTTTTTCGTGGTAATATCATCTTATGAGTCCTCCCACCCAGGGCAGAGCGGGAGGGACTGTCAGACCGGAGTCACGGTAATTTGTGAGTCCCGCGATCAAACCTACATGTTCCAGAAAAAGAAAATTGAAGAAATGTGACATCTATTTGATGCCACGGTTAGCGCAGTGGCTGAGCGATTGGACTGATGTGCAGCGTGTCGTGGGTTCGATCCCCGCACGGAACAAATATTTGTATGACCTACAAGTATTTCTTTCGGGTGTGGGTGTTTGTGTATGTGAGTTTCTATGTTTGTAAACGCAGCCACGACACAGGAGAAATTCCTAGTGTGGGGCAAGGTATTTAATAAAAAGAACTGTCAAACTCACGCCCGTGTCGTGAGCCCAAACCCTCTCACTTCGAGGAGACTTGTGTCCTATTAGGCTTCCCATTAATGAGACACAAGTCTATTACAAAAATAGGCAACCTAACCGGGTGCAGCGAAATATTTGTGTGTTTTACATGCAGTGACTGCATATTATTGACGACTTAAAGACTCTCTCCGTTGAATCAATTCATTTATGTAAATTTACTAGTGCTCTTATATATTTGTTTGAAAACTGATGTTGAGTTTGGCTTATATCGCGAAAAGTTTAAGAGTACTTTTTCTTTTTAAAATTTCTTATAATGTCTAAAAGAACTTAAAATATATAAGAAAAGAGATCAAAACTGAAAAAGTTTGAATGGATCTTCCGAAAATTGTAAAAGGTTTATTAAGAACTTCTTCTGTTTTCTCATTGATTAAATTTTAAAAAATAACAAAAGATAACCTTTGAATTTTTAGTAGTTTAATTGAAAAAAAATGATCGACTCGAAGTTTTGTCCGTGTACCCCTTTGTATCCTTTGATTTATTAAACTAGTACTAATAGTCAAAATAACTGAAAAAATAATCTGATTCAGTTAGATAATCAATAACCTATATTTTTGAAGTGAAAACTTCTTAAGCGGCGTTATGCCGCAAGATGATCTCCGGCCACCGTAGGCGCGGGCATGCGGGCAGCGAGTAATGGGCGACTCGCTGTCCGACCATGGACCATGCCCGGGTCGACGGCGCGTTGTGTTCCACGCGCGCCTCAAAGAGTGTCAGCATAGTGACGGGGCCTGTAGAAGGCCAAAGCCTGCCGGGATCGCGGGACCTAGGGATTACCGTGACCCCGGTACGTAAAGGGCTATTGAAGGACACCGTGGATTTTAGTCAGTACAAGTCTGACAGTCCCTCCCGCTCTGCCCTGGGTGGGAGGACTCATTTGATGATTTCATTGATAAAAAAAAAAAAAAAAGCGGCGTTATGCACTTTTTTGGAATGGGTAAAAAATGTTAAACTCGCGTCAGGACACGTGACCTGATCGAAAATTCGTAAGACGCGCAGGGCGCTTGCGCGTATGTTCGTGTGTGTTTATTACTATTCAAGTTTTCACTTCTGCCGGCACTCCCAGAGTGCAACCCGTCGTTTTTTTTTCATTGAAACGCAAAACGAAGCAGATACGCTTTTAAACCTCACAACAAATCACTTATAGACATATTTTTTTCATAGTTCTGTCATCACGAGCCCCAACTCCCACTTTTTTGTTTTTTCCCGTGTTCATCATTTTACAGTTTAGTTTTAGCTTTTGCATTTTATTGAAACGCGCGGTCAAAAAGTATTGAAGGTTCATCGTGGATTTTAGTAGGTACAAGTCTGATACAGGCCGATCTTCCGGGTTCTAGCATAGCGAGTTTCCTCCGTGTCTCGGAACACGCACGTAAAGCCGTTGATCTCGGCTGTCATTTGTAGATCATTCACAGTCGTTATTATTAGTCGAAAACTCTAAAAGTTGCACTGGTTCGACTGCAAGCCGACCCCAATGTAGTTGGGAAAAGGCTAAGCATATGATGACAAGTCTTACAGAGCCTCCCGCCCCACCCTAGGTAGGAGGAGGAGGAGGACTCATTTGGTGATTTTACCAAATGAGATTTAAAAAAAAAGTGTTAAGTCATCAATCAAATCGACATTCACCTTAACAAATCCAAAATATGAACTGCTTAACATTCCATTCGGCTCATAAACTGTCAACTGTACTCCATACGCCGCGTATTGTTATATCTGGCGTACTGCCAATCATATGTCATTTAGTGGCATAGTGCATTGTGGACAAAACTAACACTGTTTCACTGTGGCTGTAAATACCTCCTTTGCACAATTCTGTGTAAACTTTTGATGGATGTTACTATTTTGTGCCTATGTCTGTAAACTAGCTTTTGCCTGTGACTTCAGCAGCGGAAGTCATAGAAACGTAGACTACTACAGGGATAAAATAAGCATGCTGAATTTTCCAATTGGGCGTTGACGGCTGGTTGATGACTAAATCCGAAACGAAGATAAGTGAAAAATGCTGAAAGGAGTCGTCGGTGTCAATTTTGATGAAAACTAAGGCCCACTTGCACCACAATCACTAAACGGGTTTAGCGCTAAACTGCCTTAGAATATCACTGTATCCCTGTCAAATTCTTTGAAGTTGACAGAGACAGAACGATGTTTTAAATCAGTTTAGCGCTAAACATGTTTAGTGATTGTGGTGCAAGTGGGCCTAAAACTGCTTCATTGGGTTCTGGTAAAATCAGTATTCCTGCCCAGGAATCAAACCCAATCAATATACATAGACTGAATTTTTATATTGATATAAGAGTGTAAGAGCCTGGAGATCTGTCATACAGTTCCCGAACCCACTTAGACCTCATAATTGTACATTTTTGAAAAAATAAATAATTATTGTATTATTTTGTATAAACATGTGCCACCAGATGAGAGTGCGGGTCGACTAGAATAAATGTAAATCAAGTCCGTCCACTTAAAATTAAGAATGTTTTTGCCAGCCGAAACATGTACATTTTTTGTAGCTATAGGGCGAATCTAACGATCTAAACCTTTATTGTGAACGTTTTAATTACGAGTACTTCCCTCTCATGTGTGAACAGTTCCAACCTTCAACTATCCATTTAATTAACCCTCGATTAACAAACATCCTCCGATCCCACACCATTCATTCAATACCTCGTCGGCATGGGTAGAGACCTACATAACTCAATATTTTGTACTTTGGAAAAAGTCCGAGTTGTTTTTTTCTTTTTTGGTGCTATTTATAAAAGCGAGACAATTTTACTGTGGGTAATTATATACTCTTCAGGTTTTTTTACTTTGTATTATACTAGAACACACGTGAGTCTCTCTTAATGTTGTGAACTTGTAAGTATACTGCATTTAGTAATTTATTAAGGTTAAGCTGTAAAGTTTTTTTAAAAATAGATGAAGGACAAATTAGTTCACTTATTGTTTTTTTTTACCATTTATTGTCTTTGATCATGAATAATCAAACAAAAATTAAAGAAGTAATTTTATGCAACTCTTGCAATACTCAACAGATTATAAAGTATAGCAAGTTATAGATTTATTTGAATAATTAACTTTTTTATGAATTGTATATTGTCAGTTTCAAACACTTGATCACGCACCATATCTAATTTTCCACTTGGAATTAAGAATTTATGTTTCTGAAGAGGATGGGAAGCTGAAAATTGCAGGACAATACATGCGACATGTTTTGCGAAATGTAAAAAATCAATTTGACGAAAAGCGCAGTTATGTAGTTCTCCACCTACGCGAACGACCTCAATCAGGTTTCTCTCCAATATTAACACTTCTATTTTTAACTTGCTTGCTTGACATTTGACGTATGTCAATGTGTGACGATCGTTATAGTGCATTAGTGTCAAAGTTATATTTGACTTTATTTTCATAATTGTAAGGTTTGCATCGAATTGCAGCCGCTGGCGAATGTGAGTTACTGTCAAAATTATATGCAGGTGTAGAAATTATAATTGAACTTAAAATTCATTCTAATAAAGTAGATATTCAGTTGTAGCTGACAGACAAATCAGCGTTATTGTCAACATTTAATGATCTTTATTTTCATAGACATATGGTTGCTTTTGTCAGTATCCGTGAAAAGTCTTTATTCGTCGCACGGTTGATCACAGTAACGATCTTTAGCCGTTTGGTGTTTGTGCCAGGAGTGATCTGCTTCGCTCGTTGTCGCCCGTCTCGAGAAACGTTCACACTTCTAAGCTGTATGAGTTTTTTTTATCGTGGTAAAATCATCAAATGAGTCCACCCAGGGCAGGGCGGGAGGGACTGTCAGACTTGTACAATTAAATTTATATACTGCATTAATATAGATACTAGTCTAATATAGATACTAGCGTAAATACAAGCCTGTAATACACCCTTTTTTAATTGTTTAATGGGGATAAATCATAAAATGAGTCTTTTCGAATTGGGTTGAGCGAAAGGGACTCATAGACTCGTACTTATTCAAATCCACGGTGTTCCTTCAATAGTCCTTTACGTTCCAGGGTCACCTGTTTAGACAGTCTCGTGACCCCGGCTATTACTTAACCCTGAAGTGTAGCGGCTTCTTTCTCCGTTATCCAGATTTTTTTTTATTTTTGTATAGAGTCTGTTCTTTCAAGAATGTAGACTTCATAACTAAATCAAGCTGGTGCTGCCATCTACAACTTTAACTTATTAAATATATATAGAAGAAATAGCATTGAGTAAAAAGGGCTCAGCTTCAGACGAGCAAAAAGTTTTTAATCAATAAAGAAAAACTTCGAAGTTGGTGGCAAAAAGGCCAATGAAATAAAAAAACAAAGCTATCGACTTTTGCAGGAAATTTTGTAGGTTATGTAACACATTTTTTTGGTTATTTTTGAAGACTACTAAACCAAACTGAATGAATTTATTATGCGGCTGAATGGCAGGTACATACTGCATCGAACAAAGAAAGAATCACACAAATCTGACCAGAATCCTCGGAGTAAACGGTGAACAAAATACCGACCGAATTGAGAACCTTTCCCTTTATGAAGTTTGTTAAAAATTGAATAGATTCCACTTTTAAAACGCTTCAACAAACCGATCCTCTTCAATTAAATCCCTATTATTTCAACTAACCAATCTCTTGAAGAGCCTCATCAGGTTTCGTAAGTAAATGAATATTATAGTAGTATGTTGATAGCTCTTGTCTTAATTAGAAAATCAGACATAAGACCAAACCGTTTGATAGAACATTAATTATTTCTGTGCTAATAAGAGTAACCCACGGTACAACAATGAAAAGGTCAAAGTTCAGTCAAGTATACAATGTATCAGGGTTGCGAAGTAATTACTGTCAAATGATCTGTTTACTTCACTTCAAAGGAAACCTTTAAAACTGTTAACTAGACTAGAAGAAAATGACAAACAAAATGAAATGATTTATCAAAATAATGATGTGTTTCGTTGGGTTAGAAATCGCATGATCTGCTGCTGAGCGAGCTCAGATCGGTTCTATGATATTTTTTTTGGAGTTTTTCATTGGGCTTTACGAAGGGCACTTAATTTCCGAGGTAAATTATTGAAGATATTATATACTTTGCCGCAAAATTTCTAAGGAAAATTTTATGGCGCCATAATTGTTGTGACGCATGCACGCTTTTTACATGAAAATAATTATAACAAGATATATATTTTCAAGTGCCGCATATTACATTTTATTAATGAAAAATTTGGATTTTTCTACCTAAGCGTGACTTTAATATTTAATTATATTTGTCATAAACCTGAATAAAGTCAATCCATAACAAACAAATATTTTTAACAAAATCTGAACATCTAAACGCAGATCTGATCCCGCTAGCAGCTCGGAGTCTGCATTTAACCCCGCTTATTGTGCAAATAAAAAAAATGGAACACATGAAACACTAGGAATTTCTCCTGTGTCGAGGGTGCTTTTAAAAAAATTGTAACTCACAATCACAAACGGTAAGACCCGGAACAGCAATTTATAAGTCATGCAAATATATGTTCCGTGGGGGAATCTACCCTGCGACATGTAGCACAGCAGAAAATCATTCAGCAAGGGCGCAACCGTACCATCGAGAAAGTTTTTTAAATTCAGACTGGTCATGCTTTTTCCTTCAACTCACCACCATGTATCTTCCAATCCTAATTCCAATTCATTCCCTGTAGACGCAGCATGTCTTAATGCTCATCTTCATACATCATCAGAATCTTTCCATCCCACCATTCGGTACCTTTCAGACCCTATCATTCGTCACAGACCCAGTTCAGAGTAGCATGAATAACGTCATAGATATGCTCATCATTAAGCATGCATGACACGATCCTGCCCTGAATCGGACGGCATGGACGGCATAAATCATCCTTAAAAATCCCTAATTTATTTTTTTATGGATTTAAAATAGAGCACATTGCGCGGCCGGCATTTCAGTTTTAGTTGTGCTGTTGTACTACACATGATTGGTTTTCAGACTAACTGGATTTATTTTTAAATATCAAGAATTCCAATTATTCCGGTCGTATAACACGAATTTGATACACGAAGGGATCAGCTGAAGCGTGACTTTTCAGAAGTCGGGATTTATTTTTCGAACTTATAATTTCGGAACCTCTTATCATGAACGCATTTAAATTGAAATCAGTATCATATTGCTTTTATTTTCGCCGAAAGATTTATTAACAGTAAATAATTTAAAAGATTTAAGTTGAATAAATTATTTTAAAATAATATACAGCTATTTATCTCACTACACATTGCGCGTGAAAGCGTTTGTTCAAAGAAATAATACAGAGGTAATTTATTTATATCACTTTTCAGTTTTTATTAAATTTACGTATTTTTGGCAGTATGTTGAATAAACATACTTAAAAGCTTAATGTTTTCAACCTGAAGGAGGGTTTAAACCCTAAATAGACAAGAGGATTACAGAGGTGACATAAAAAGCTTTCTCCTCAAAATGTGTACGGTTACTTACCCTCAAAATGATTTTCATATTGTTTGTTCAAACACTCACTGAATACCTTATGCCAGGGTTCTTGGCATTTACATTTTTATTGTTATTTACTTCATAGGGGTCAAATCAAATCAGCTGGCAAAATTTGGTAGACGTGAGAAGCATTGAAATGTAAACAAGATCAAATGGGGTAAAAATAAACCCTAAGTTATTCAATTTAACAACAGTATATCTTTTGTTTAAACTTGGACATCATTAGAATAATATCAGCGTTTTTAATCCCATCATTATCAGCCTGTATAAGTCTAATGCTGGATATAGGCCTTTCCCAATGTACGACACTGAGCCCTGTCCTGAGCTTTTACCTTCCTTACTCTTTGTTGAGTCGTGTGAATATATATATATATATATTCCTTCTTTTGTAGCACTAATTTTAGTTAGGACTCCCCCCTTGTTAACAGGCCCACGTTTTTTCACATATCTTAGCATTGAGAAATTGTAACAATCTGATTGTAAAACCGTACCATATTTTAAAAGAGTGTATGGAGGTTCTTGACGGTTCTACTCCATGGAATCGACCAACCCGAACCGAGCACCTGCTGTCGACGTTTTATAAGTGCCCTCATAGGCCTATGTGAAATAAAAACATTTGATTTTGATTTCTCTGCTGGCAGCCTTTCACAGATCGTCGTTCCACCTGGGCAGGGAGCGCCCTACACCACGGTTCGCCTAGTCGCTAATGTTCCCAATATGTCGCCACTATTAGAAATCCTAGTCTATAATCCACCACGTTTCCCAAATACTTGTCTCATAAATTATCTTAGAATTTTTGGTTCTGGTGTTTCCTTCAATATGTTTTACGATGTTTTTGTTGTTTAATTATTAAGTACTAGCTTTTGCCCGCGGCTTCGCTCGCGTATTATTTGGTCTGCCCCATTAAGTTACGTGACATTTTTTTTTAATACTTATATTTTTTTATGTAACTTCACATCGTACATCCCAAATTTCTAACTTCAAAATTAGTTTCCATACAATCTTTGAACACCTATACCTAATATTTAGAGGGAATCTCTTGAGGGTGGAACTATCTGAATTCCTTTCTAAGTGCTCATTATTTTAGAGGGCCAAAGCCTGCCGGGGTCGCGGGACTTACGAATTACCGTGACTCCGGTACGTAAAGGGCTATTGAAGGACACCGTAGATTTTAGTCAGTCAAGTCTGACAGTCCCTCCCGCCCTGCCCTGGGTGGGAGGACTCATTTGATGATTTTACCACGATAAAAAAATAATAATAACAGAACTCTGCAAATTTCGAAATTCTACCAGTGGTTTCTTCATCAATCTTTACCTGTATGGTGTGTTTATAAAAAGTAGCCCTATGTCCTTCCCCGGGCTTGAGAATATCCTATCCAGCACAAACGGATTACTAAACACTGACTAATAAACAGGTCGGACCAATGTTACTTGCATTTAATCACTACATAGTATAAAACAACGTAGCTTTCTTTGTCCCGTGTAACGATCGAACTCGTGTAACGATCGACATCATTGCGCGATCACCGCCATCTATCGAGCATAAGGACCACTCGACATATAGTACTAATAGAATTATCTATACTCCGTTAATCATCTGCCTAGCGTTTTTCCCAATTATATTGAGGTCGGCTTCCAGTCAAACCAGATGCGGCTGGATATCAGTATTTTACATGGAGCGACTGCCTGTCGGACCTCCACAACCCAGTAACTGGGTAATACGATACCCCATGGTAAGATTGGCTGTGAGACTTTAGAGCTTCTGACAGTAACGACTGTCAAAGATCTTCAAATGACAGCTGGGACCAACGGCTTTACGTGCTTTCCGAGTGCTTTTTACCCATCCACAGACCAACCTCGTCAAGCGCAGCTTAACCCGTAAAAATATATATAATAAAAAACTTTTTCAAAAAAAAATATAACCGCCTTCAAAAAGAACCACAAAAAAGGGTAAAATAATCTAAAAAATAACTTTTATTTCGGAAGTCGATGGCAAAAAAAAACAATGAAATAAAAAATAACAAAGCCATCGACTTCCCAAATAAAAGTTATTTTGTAGATTATTTTACCCTTTTTTGTGGTTCTTTTTGAAGGCGGTTATATTTTTTGTTTGAAAAAGTTTTTATTTTTCGTTTTTTAGTTAAAATATTCAACCCAAATTCTTGCCAAATACATATAATATAATCCGTAGCACTGGTAATAACATCCCTCATGTACACAATAAGCTAATAAAATTCCCTATCTCAAAAACTACTGAACCGATTTAGATGAAACTTGCAGTATTCCCTAAGTTGAACGATACCTAGCACAAAAAAAAAAATTTAAATTGGACGTGAAGTTCCGGAGATATGCGAACAATGAATCAGTCGATGCCTACTCCTTACTGTTAAGGAGTTGTACCTTCCATCATCAGCTCAGCTACATAAGATAATGATTACCATACGCAAGTACTTAAATTACTTCATAAGATTTACGAAAAACGATGGGTAGGCCTATAAAATTTGAGATTTGCCCTCGATTTCTCCAAGATCCAATCATCAGATCCTGATTTGGTGACAATGGGACCACACGGGAAGCACCAGCTTTCAAACAAAAAAAGAATCATGAAAATCGGTTCACCCAGTCGGTCGTAATGCGGTAACAAACATTAAAAAAAAATACAGTCCTCCTTTTTTTGAAGTCGGTTAAAAACTATCCTATGTCCTTTCTCACTGCCTCGACAAGTCGAGGCGCGGCGGAAAGAGCTCCGGCGTGATCTCAGAGCAGTATGGAGGGAGCGACTGTCGCAACCGAGGTCCGGGCACGCCGCAATCGCGGCGGTAAGACCCCTCTTTGAGGAGTGGCTGGATAGGCGTCACGGCGTCCTTACCTACCGCATGACGCAGGTCCTCACCGGACACGGAAGTTTCGGGAGGTTCCTGTGTCTGATAGGGAGGGAAGAAACGCCTGGGTGTCACCACTGCGAGGATCGTCTGGAGGACACGGTGGAGCATACGGTGCAGGACTGCCCCGCTTGGGCAGAGCACCGCCGTGTCCTCACGACGGCGATAGGCGGAGACCTCTCGCGCCCGGCATTGGTCGAGGCCATGCTGCGGGGCGAGACGGAGTGGGAGGCGGTCGCCTCCTTCTGCGAAGCAGTAATGCTCGTGAAAGAGGAGGCGGGCCGCCTGAGGGAGAGGACAGCGTCCTCCCTCCACCCCAGCCGCAGTGGTAGACGCCCACGGCGTCGGACGTCGCAGGATGATCTCCGGCCACCGTAGGCGCGGGCATGCGGGCAGCGAGTAATGGGCGACTTGCTGTCCGACCATGGACCATGCCCGGGTCGACGGCGCGTTGTGTTCCACGCGCGCCTCAAAGAGTGTCAGCATATTGACGGGGCCTGTAGAGGGCCAAAGCCTGCCGGGGTCGCGGGACCAAGGGATTACCGTGACCCCGGTACGTAAAGGGCTAGTGAAGGACACCGTGGATTTTAGTCAGTACAAGTCTGACAGTCCCTCCCGCCCTGCCCTGGGTGGGAGGACTCATTTGATGATTTTACCACGCAAAAAAAAAAAAAAAAAATGTCCTTTCTCAAGTTCCAAACTATGTCTGTACCAAATTTAACACTAATCGGTTCAGTAGTTTAGGCGTGAAGAAAAGACAGACAGACAGACAGACAGACAGACAGACAGACAGAGTTACTTTCGCATTTATAATATTAGTTAGGATGATAATAGGTTTTCACCCTTCTACCCTACTTTTGTTTTTACGTTGTAAAATCATCACACGTGTCTTCCCACCCAGGGCAGAGCGCGAGGGACTGTCAGGCTCGTACTGACTAAAATCCACGGTGTCCTTCAATAGCCCTTTACGTTCCGAGGTCACGGTAATTCGTATAGTCCCGCGACCACCCTTCTACCCTACTAAGTTAAAATAGTAATGTTTGACGCCGAACGAAATGGGTATAGGGTCAGTTAGTTTATTTAAAATCGTGAAAGTCTGAAATTATTCATAGAACCTTTAGCGTAAATAAAGTACCTTTTTGAAAAAGTTTTCTACATAGACTTAACAAAAAGGTTTAAAGTTACCCCTCTGTTAAAAACGTGTACTTATTTATATTTTAGCTTAGGTAGAGGACATAATGTTTTGTTTTTCTATTAGGATTTTTCCCAGGGAGCCGGGACGTTGATAAAAATAGCCTCGTCCTCTATTTGGTGCCTTAAATAAAACTAACAAAGTGTGGGTGTTATCTACACCTTTGTCCAAACTTTTTTGGTAATGATTGTTATCTATTGTGTGATAAGATTTCATTTATTAAACTTTTCCTGACCTGAGAATTGGACCCAGACCCTCACGATCAACATCCTTGAATTTGATTTTGTAAATTACAATAACTAAATTGTATGGGGTTAATGGTGATTCCCGTATTTGCATCAGTATCTAAGTATCACAATTTCATTATCAATCTGTGTGTGCGTTGCGTTTATAAAAAGGTAGAGGCGTTTCTACTATAAAGATAAAACATTTAAAGGTAATTTAACGTAGAGATTAACGCTGTCAGTTAGCTCATTCAATAATTAAGCTACTGCCTATTATCTAGTTATTACTAGTATTTTATTTATTGGTTTCTAAGAGGAGCTCGTTGCTAAACAATAACAGAGTCACAGATCAACCGAGCCGAGCGATCGATCACCGCGATACGTGTCGCGACGTTAGCATAGCGCTGTCGTGTCACATTAGCGCTGGCGAGCGGCGGAGCTTAGGCGGACAACAAACGCCAAGGATACGGCACGCTAGCGTTCCGCCACGCTGAACTCTCTGTTTCGCAAAGCCTGTAACAATCATTTTTTATCTTCTGGTAAACTCTACTTGGTCAGTAACTTTGGCCTACTATCCTGAAAAAGAAAAAGTTTTAGAAACAGTAAAACAAGTCCACTTACCTAGTTAGACAAGTTGTGTTACGATTACGAGTCTACCAGTATGTTATTTGATTGTAAGATTTCTTTACTTTAAAAACGTAAGAGCTCAGCTTTTGAAAGAATTGGGAATAAGTGCGACCAGCATTGCTACGTGAGCCTTATGCTGATACCTAATATGTCCTGGTTTCCTCATGATGAAGAACAAATTATCTTAGAAAATACAGATTGATTAATAGTCACCTTAAAGCCTTTGTCAAACAGACAGGCGTAGTGAATGCGAAGCGAGACATTTTTATGTGTAATGTATGGAATTGTTTGAATCCAGTCATATTGAAAAGCGAAAGCTATCCGATAGCGTGACCGAACCGATGCGAAGACGTGACGAAGCCGTATTTGCTCTGTTTGAAGTCGTTCATAAAAAGCCAGCTAATACAACTGCCACGCCTCGATTCGCTGCACCCAGTTTGACGACTCGTATCGTTTCGTTATCGCTTCGGACTCGGTCCGGTTCGCTATCGCCTGTTTGTTTGACAAAGGCTTAATACATACCCTGATTTGAATTCGCAATATCACACTAACCGTGTCTAACGTCTGATCTAGAAAGCGATAACGTTTATTAAATTTCAAGGATATATATTTAACAGAATCAAAATCCAATTATTTCTTACATTACGTAATTAAAATATCCCCAGCCATTTTCCCTATATTATTTAAAACTAGGCTTAAAATTTAATCTAATTTTGAAACACAATACAGGTTCCTAATAATTTTCAAATTTAGTTAGGGAGTCTCGAGTCTCTTGAAAAGTTTTGGAATTTAGTTGAAAGTTGTCAAAGCGTTTTAGTAGTAAATAAGGACCCCTGTCTTTAGGACTCGAGGGTCCTCATCCAGTCATCAAACGTAGTATGGAAACGTTTAATCTGTTTTCTAGGTCAAATTTAGGCACAGTTGTAGGGGAACAGTGTATACAATAGGACGCCATTTTTTAATGGGCGCTTTCAAATGACGTCCTGTTGGCGCGTGCGCTACGTTAGTATTGTGTTAAGTATGTCTTAAGATGATTTCCCATCATACCTCGCGTCCCGTTTTATACACTGTTCCTCTATACGGTTGCGTAGACAGTGGTGAGCGGAGCGGACTTGGGGAGTGTTAGCGCTCAGCTCACTCCTCACTGCGGAGAATAACAAGTACAATGTCTATATTTATGAAGAGAAAAAGAAGAGGTTTAATGTTTGACATGTTTCATGTTTGAGGTTTTGACAGGCCTGCTGGTCTAGTGGTTAGTGACCCTGACTGCTATGCCGGAGGTCGTGGGTTCGATTCCCACCCAGGATAAATGTTTGTGTGATAGCACGATCATTTGTTCTGTGTCTGGGTGTAATTTATCTATGATATGTATGTATTTAGAAATATATAAGTATGTTTATCAGTTGTCTAGTACCCATAACACAAGCTCTGCTTAGCTTGGGACTAGGCGGCGTTGTGTGATAGTTAAAAAAAAAGAAATGTAGTTAGTACTACAGTCGGGAGCAAAAGTATGGAATCACTAACTTGGAATTGATCCGGGATAACTCCTTAAATAATGGCGTGACTTGAATTAACAAATTATCTTTTTTGTTAACGTGGTAAAATCATCAAAAGTGTCCTCCCACCCAGAGCAGAGCGGGAGGGACTGTCAGACTCGTACCACGTTACGTACGGGGTAAATCGTAAGTCCCGCGCTGGGTGGAAGGCAAGGGACTAAAATCTACGGTGTCCCTTTAATATCCGGTGTTCATTTACTTTTCAGGTTCACGGTTAGTTATTTATGCAGTCCCGCGACCTCGACACGATTTTTTTAAAACGTTGCCCCAGTGTTATTTAATTTCTTCCTGTGTCGTGGGTGCCTTTACAAGCATAGAAACTTACAAACACTAACACCCAGACCCGAAACAAGTTCTTGTAGATCATAATTGTTAATATTTGTTCCGTGCGGGAATCTAACTCGCGACAAGCTGCGCAGCAGTCGATCCCGCCTGTATGTCTGTTCACTCTAATTTTCCATGAACCTGTTAAAATCATCACATGAGTCCACCCACCCAGGGCAGAGCGGGAGGGACTGTCAGACTCGTACTGACTAAAATCCACGGTGTCCTTCAATAGCCCTTTACGTTCCGTGGTCACAGTAATTCGTGCAGTCCCGCGACCTTTCCTTGTACCTAGTTACTTTTTTAAACATTCTCGCTTCTGTTTACTAAATATACATATTCTGAATCAGCACA
Organism: Agrotis puta; assembly: GCA_943136025.2. Lineage (NCBI taxonomy): Eukaryota > Metazoa > Arthropoda > Insecta > Lepidoptera > Noctuidae > Agrotis > Agrotis puta. The sequence continues at coordinate 18,312,935 of OW964175.2, read as the reverse complement.
AATAACTAATGGGTTGTAGTTAATGAAACGTGACGGATGACGTCATTACGTGGGCGAGATGGGGTGTCAGTGTGTTTACTGCTCGAAGATTTGCGCTTTTAATTCGACATAAATAAGGAAAGATTAAATTTATTTTAATTCTTTCTAACAAAATAGTTAAAATAGGTAAAATTGATGACTTTGTTTTATCGAACGCGTCAATATCACGGACTAATTACTGGTTCGAATTGAAAAAATCTTTTTGTGTTGGATAGTACATTAAATCAAGCCACGACCAACTGATGATTGAAACGGATAATTATTATGCATTTTTAAGGAAATGTTGTGTGAAAACCTATTTTTTTTTTCAATGTGGTATTGTTTGTTATCTAACTAATAGTGTGAAATGTGAATTTAAGTAAATCTTAAATATAATCTAAAATATATTCAGCTAGGCAGAATTTGCATCTGTTGATATTTGCATAAAAGAAAGAATAATTATTATCAAAACCAAACAAATCCATATTTTGTTCAAAAGTCTTAAAAACCCGAACATTGTTCATACAAGTATTACGAGCACAACATAAGTACGTTCTTTATTTAAAAACTCGTACATACGAGACAATACCTCCTCTTAGTACTCATAAAACCCGAGACACAAAGCAATAGCTTCTTAAACAACTAGAGCACAAAGTCGTTAATTATTTGACGGTAAAGTTCTTCGCAACATCCTATGTAAAGTTTTTCAGAGAAGATTCCTCTCTAAATTTTATTATCAAGGTTTTGGAGAGCTCTAATATCAATGAAAAGATCTTTAAAGTATAAAAGATTGGCACTTGTTTAAATTTTTTTTTTATTAAAATAAAAATATCACGTTGTTGAAATAAATCTGTACTACCCTTATTAAAAACTTGTTTTTTTAGAGTATGTGTTTGATTTCATACTGAAATATAACCGTTTCATTACGTTGCCAGCTTGCAACAACTGCAAAGAAAGGAATGCTTAGACACAAGCGGTTTCAGACTAAAGGGAGATCAGATTTTTGTCGCGTATGAGCTCGTTTTGTAAGAGTCATATATGCGAGAGTTAGAGAGTCCACAGTGCGCAGAAACGGTTCAAGCACTCTCTAGAAAAAGCGCGTGAGAGTGCGTTGTAGTTCTTAAAGCGCAAATATTGCTCTTTGCGTTTCAGGGCGGTATTTTGCTTAGATAATCCCACTAAAGTTGAACCGCCTGAGGTAGGACTTCAGCTGAGCTTCAGATACAAAACAGATTTTATATTTTCGATTTGGCGCTGCGCTGTATACATGTTGTTTATGGATATTGTGAACACACAATGTTCCTGGTTCTATTACACAAAAACTAAATTCAATAAGATAAAGAATATAATGTAAAGAACATCTTTTCTAAAGGCTTGTGTTCATGCCAATGACTTTCAGCATTGTTGTCTTGTACTAAAATGGGACTAGATGACGAGTAAAGCGATGATATTTGTAGATTAAAAAAAATCTCCACATCACCTCCATATTTGTTTTCTTTTTACTATAATAAGGATATCGATAGAAAATTGATCAAATCAAATTACGTATGCGTCTCGAAGATTATAATCGTAATCTTGTAGATTATATAGAAACAATTAAATAATAATTATTTCTAGATTTAATTATATTAATAATAAGTAAGTGCCAACGAAAGGCTGCTCTTGCTCAATAAGGAGCCTTAAAATAAATTGGGTGTAATCGCTTTTCCACGAACGCTAACATATTTCAATATATATAAAAAATATCTCAATATAAATCTAGGTTTAATTAAAACGCTGTCTCCATAAATGGGTAGGAAGAGACAATAATAACAAGCAAAATTAATGTTCCTAATCTTTTAGGTTCATAAGTAATTTGTTTTCAGTAATGTTATTAAGAAACATTAATTTAGTCTTCTAATTTGGCGTTTGCCGTTACACACACACACGGTTCACAAAGCATTTAAGCTTTGTGAATCGTGTGTGTCACCGTGGGTCTAGTACTGGTCTTTGGAACGTTGCCTGGGGTAGACCGCAGGAGATGAGTCCCAAACCACCACAAATAGTTTCTGTTGTTCCTGGGGAGAGCAGTGATAGCCTTGTGGACTCCAACTTATGAGAAGGTTGCCACAGCTCTCAAAACAATGAAGGAAAACATCTTGAGGAAACCGGCATGTCCTAGAACCCAATTTTGAAGACATGTGACATCTGCCAACCCGCACTGGGCCCGCGTGGATCACCCACTTTCTCTTACAAAGCTTACCTGTGGCTCAACAGAGGAAAGATTATAGACTGATAATGATGATGACGTAGCCCGGGAAACGATTCATTTTGATGGTTTGAATCACAGGTTTTCACAGAAAAGTTTTGAGAGCAAGCAACTCCTCAAAAGAGACATTTAGCGACCTTGATAACACTAGGAATAGGAATAGTCATAACACAAGCAAACACATGATATTATGTAAAGTTTATGATGGACATAAAGTTAGGTATTTTACGACGAATACACAAAGAAATAATGACTAGACTTACAAAAAGTGGGACATAAAAATATTTGCGACAAATGGTCATGATAAATCCGTGTTCGCACAAACTAACTATCACGCTTTGGAAGTTCAGGGCACTGGTTAATGATTAGTTTGTGTGCTTTCTTGATATACTAGAGTAAGCTCTGTATATCTGTCCACTTGAAAATTCAATTCACGAGAAAAAATCTCCTGTATGTGTGAACTAGGGCTAAAAGTCCATCGTTCGTCAAGTATACATTTTTTAAATTATATTTTTTAAGAAAAACACGAAGGTTTAGAAAAGGAAATATGTATATTATTACAATAAAATAATGTATGTTGCTTTTCTCGCAATTAAATAAATAAACACTGTCGTCACTATGGTAATGTGATGGAGTAATTATGGAATACAGAAATACATAATTATGAAGTAGTACTAGAATTTATAATTATTCATGAATTAATTAACTAAAAAATGTGATATTCAAGAACTACTATTTAACTTTTCCCCTTAAATAAAAAAATTTAACGATTTGTCCTTGACCTTTTTCTGCCTGTACAGCCAAAATTACGAATTAAGCCGTTTAACCGTAATTGCAAACTGTAGCAGCAAAGTTGCTTTTTGTCTCAATTTTGTAGACACATTCATTTATTGATATACTTTTTATGATCTGTGACCTGAACTAATTGGACAGTTTTTATGTAGCCCTTGTATAATTTTCTGTGTCGTGGGAACACAAACAGTCAGACCCGGAACAACTATACTGGTCGTCCAGATACACACATCAAAAGTGTCTAGGGATCAACATATATTTTTGCAATAACTTTTCTCCTGATTGATATTAATTAAAAATTTTTTTAAGGATTCATCAAATAAAGTGTTTTCGTTTGTCACAGTAACGATAAACCAAGTCACCTTTGCATTAATAAAGAAATTTGCCATTTTCCTAATAAAGGGGTTTTTGACATTTGAACCACTAACACAAAAGTTCGAAAAAAAGACTGAAATAACAGTTTTCTTTAAAATTTTATTGGGCAACTTAAACAATTAATAATCCGTGTTTCTACCGCGAACACTAACAACACAAGAACATCGGTTTGGCATACTCAAAATGAGTTCATCCAAATCACGCTGTGGAATGGCCGCCCATGTTCGTTGCAACAACAAAAAAAGGTCTTCTTGCGACTGGATACCCTCCATATTCGGCAGAGCTCTTCTCTGTAGCATATCCCATGCATGCTCAATCGGATTCAAGTCTGGCGACTGAGCAGGCCAGGGCAGGACATTGATGTTAGCTGCGGCGAGAGTCTGTCTTACAACTCTTGCGGTGTGCGGTCGTGCATTATCATGCATTAACTGAAATAAGGGACCGATTTGCACTTGTAGAGGAACGATGACGTCTGATACAATCGTCTCAGCATAAATTTGAGCCTTGAGGTTGCCTCTGATCCAAATCAACTCAGTTCTTCCGCCGATCCAAATACCCGCCCATACCATGATGGTTCCACCACTATAAGGATGGACTTCCTGGCAGGATTTTAATCGCTGTTGGCGTCCAGGGCTTCTCCAGTGTCGTATACGTCTTGTATCCGGTCTCATACCAAAACGAGATTCATCAGAAAAGCACACGAAACGCCATTGTTCTTCTGCCCAATTTCTGTGTTCAAGAGCCCATTGATATCGAATCCTACGATTGTGCATTGCTATAGGTGGTACCCGTAGCGGTCTTCGGGAATGAAGGTTCACTTCATGCAAGCGGTTTCTGACTGTTTGGTCGCTAATTAAGTTCCCTGAAGAGTGATGAAGCCTCACGGCTAACATCATGGCGGTTATTGTTGGAGCTCTTCGAGTTAAGATTTGAATGTATCGGTCTTGTCTCCGTGTGGTGCAGCGATACCGTCCTCCATGGCGCTCAGCCACGGTACCAGTGCTTCGGTAACGTGTCCAAAGTCGACTGATAATACTCTGACTTGTATTCAGAGCTAAAGCCACAGTACGTTGCCGGGAACCAGCTTCTATCATTCCCACGGCTCTGAGCATTTCTTCCCTGCTTAAATGACGTCGCCGCTCCATAATAACGTTGGTTTTAATCAGTAGTAGGGAAACAGTAGCACTAATAATGTCTTCAATGCGTTGTATGTTTTTATAGGGAAAATATTGACAGCTGATTTTCATCTTTTACTCGAATTTGATTCACAGTTCCTGGTTCAAATTATGAAATGCACCAAAAAGGATCCATATAAATTTATAAAATCATAAATTTATTACAAAGCCACATCTCAATCTCAAGAAATCCGCATAAAAATGCTTGATCCCTAGACACTTTTGATGTGTGTATTTGTTCCATCTGCCGTCCTCTAACTAAAAGGCCGTTAAGCCACAGTTGCTCGTTTTTCACTTTTTAATGTAGTCTTATACAACTTTCGATGCTCTATCTTTTGGTCTAAGAATCATTTTTCTATGATTAATAGTTTAGGAGATACAGGAAGATTGCTGTGCAGTTAAATCACATAAAATGCATAATTAAAATTAGAAAATGAATTTAAATAAATTTAAATAAATATAAATGAATTAAACATATAACATATTGTGCAATAACACTATGCCTACATATATAATTTGCAGCCTTGTTCCTACATAGCATACTTTTCAAGAGACATCAATTCACAATTTTAGCGTTTTCTCGAAAACTACTTTTTGCACTTAACGGCCTTTTAGTTAGAGGACGGCAGCCATGCGGGCAAACCAAAACTAGCATACAGCATTTTAACCTTATTTTAACAGAAAATGGTTTAAAACAAAAAAAAATGTTTTCTTCATAAAACGAATTTACTCCATTATGACTCTCTGATATGTATTTCAGAAATTAAACCACTCAGTCAATTGAAAAATTGAGGAAAAAAAAAGTCAAGATTTGGGTTCCAACAAAATCACATCAAAACGTTTCCTGGTTTTTTCATCTTCGTGATTGTACAAAACGTGTCAGATCTCGTTATTTATTCAAAAAAAAAACATTTTCCTGTTATTCTAACATCAGATCGTCATGGAGCTATTTGTGCCTACGTGTAGGGTTGACCAAAATGTAAAACATGTTTAAATTTTTAAGCTATTGCATAGCTTTTAGCTCGAGCTTTGAGCGCGGCGACCGAATCAAATTCCGTAACGAAAATAAACCTAACACTGTCACTGTCACATCTGTCATGTCAACGTGAATGAATAAAATTTGAATTAATGATGTTTTTTCTTGACGTTTCACTTGATTGTCGTGGCTGACCATAGCCTAATCAGTAGAGTAACTTCCCATAGATCTACGATGGGATGATATTCTCGTTAAATATTAGCGGTAGGTGATATTGTTTTCTATTTTTTTATAAATAAATAATTATAATTGCATAAGTTGATAAAAATGCTATGTAATAATAGCTTTACCGCGGCAGTCCCCGAGTGCTACACGTATTTTTTACCCTGCAACGAAAAAAAGAACAATTTTTCAAATCGATTCAGTAGTTTTTGAGGTTATTCATTACAAACCTACTACTAAAATATTAAATTTTCTCTTTAAATTATTGTATGTATAGAAAAACGTATATCTTTTACGAATAACTTTTAGCTTATTAATGAAACTAGATGCCAAATATGTATAAAAGACTTGAAACGAGACAACTACAACAGTTACATAGTCACGTTATTTACCAAAAAGCACAGAACATGTTTATGTTATGTATTTCGTGAAAACCTGTAAGCAAAACATTCGCACTTTTCCAATCACACAAACTTCTACATTTTATTGTCACCTGACATTATACTAAATCAAGTTTAGCATACGATTTCGAGTTCGCGACAGCCCTATTCAATCCGCGATCGAAGCGTATATCAATAAGCCGAGTCTTCGCTAGCTCTATTGGCGCTTATTTGCATTCGTCACAGAGCCTTATGGTACAAATACCACCAGATTTAGTATTCTGATGGAAAATATAAATTATGTTGACAAAAAGAATTCTGTACTTATGTTCTGTGTGTTTATTATTTATATTTGTTCTCGTTTTCTTTGTCAATGAGATAGAACTTCAGGGAATTGTTTGTTTTGGGGGAAATTTCAATTGGTATTCTGTTATTACCTTTGTTTTGTTTTCTTTAACTTTTTTACATTACATTACATAGCAACTCGTCTGCATCCCCTGAGAGTATGGCTGGCTCATGTAATAGTACGCCCACATAGATATCACAAGTTATGTTTACGTTTCATGTTATAGAGGTGGATCGTATACTGTGTAATGTGTGTACGTATTATTAATTATTCATTTACGTATCTAAAGGCAACATTCCGAAGTTCAGCTATAAAGCAAACCGCAACTATAAGGCCGCTCATACACGACTCGGGTAGTTAGCCAGTGATCAACATACACGGACTGCTAGTCCGTGAATGTTGATCACTAGCTGCAAAGCAGTCATTTTGAGCTGTTTGAAGCTGTCATTGATTCTTCGTTTGATGATGTGGCCGCCCTCTGGTTTCAGAGTTATTTAAGCTACCTCTGGGAACACCACAGACCTCTGATATGGCTTTGTATTTATATTATCTGTACTAATATTATAAAGCCAAAGAGTTTTTTTTTCGTTTATTGCGCTTATCTCAGAAATAACTGGTTCTAATAGAAAAAAAAACTTCTTGTATAACATAACGCTACGACAAACAGGAGCGGAGCAGCGGGGGTGAGGTGCTAATCATCCGGGCCATCACGACAATGTCATTGCTAATATTGGAATAGTCTATTGCTTGAACAATACAATATAGTAATTTTATTTCAATCCATATTATGGTTGCGTTGAGTTCTTTTTCAGGGTTCCGTACCTCCAACAAAAAATGGTAACCTTGTGACTTAGTTTTCCGCCTGTCAAATCCATTTTTCTCCGGAACACGTGAAGGTATCAAGCAAATCCCTTGGTGCAGAGAAATCAGCTCGATTCCTACTCGCACTGGACCGGTTTTTTTATCATCAAATATTATCCATGTCCAATTGTCCATTGTCCATCTGTTCATACAGAAAGCAAAAACATTTTAATATTTCAATAAAGCGAGGTTCGTGCCCACACATATGATATCCGTTAAGCAAACACAAATAATCACAGTTACAAGATAAAATTTCACATTTAATATCTGCGTTCACCCTTGTTGATAAGGCTGTACCAACAAAAAAGATAAAACAACGCTTTATTTGCCTATCTCAGAATTCTATGTATTATTAGTTTTCGTGTTCGGATTAATGTGTGTCGTTATAGTGAATAATTACCTGTGGAAATAATACCACAGTATGATATGTGCTCAGTGGTAGACGCCCACGGCGACCGACGTCGGCAGACGATCTCCGGCCACAGTAGGCGCGGGCATGCGGGCACCGAGTAAAGGGCAACTCGCTGTCCGACCATGGACCATGCCCGGGTCGACGGCGCGTTGTGTTCCACACGGGTCTCAAAGAGTGTCGGCAAAATGACGGGGCCTTTAGAGGGCCAAAGCCTGCCGGGGTCGCGGGACTCACGAATTACGGTGACCCCGGTACATTAAAGGGCTATTGAAGGCCACCGTGGATTTTAGTCAGTATGAGTCTGACAGTCCTTCCTGCTCTGCCCTGGATGGAAGGACTCATTTGATGATTTTATCACGATAAAAAACCCGACTACGAAAAAATCGCTCACTAAAAAGTATAAAACAAGAACAAGCCGTGGTCGTATGCCTCCTGCGGTTGTTTCACACAATCTTTATTGGCTAGGTGGCATACGACCACGGCTTGTTCTTGTTTTATACTTTTTAGTGAGCGATTTTTTCGTAGTCGGGTTTTAGTTATTTTTAACTTATTTTTTATTTACACTATTTTGGGGTTATATTATTTGAAGTAAGTAATTTATGTTATAAGTATGTATAGTTTCTGAGTTGTGAATTTAAGATTTATCATTGGATACCCATGTTGACACTGTTAGAAACAGAAAAAAAAATCATAACCCTCCTTTTGGCTTTGCCGTAGTCGGGTAATTAGCTAGTAAAAGCTATATAATGTATATATATTTCAAATGTGCTCATCAAGCCCTTTAATTTGATACCCATGTCGATACTGTGCGAAAATATTTTTTTTTTCGGTAACGACTTCTCATCCCCTAGACGGCGCCATGTTGAATTTGGTGACATGTCACCGACCCTATAACCAGCGGACAACTGAAACGATTCTAACGAGACCTCATTTGTCATGTACTGATAAGTAGTTTAGAAGTTATGAGGGAACAAACAAACATACATACATACATACAAACATACATACATACATACATACATACATACAAACATACATACCGGTCAAAATCATAACCCTCCTTTTGGCTTTGCCGTAGTCGGGTAAAAAAGAATGGATGTGTAATTCGTCCTTTAAACAGATAACTAAAAGCCTAAGGCAGCTGTAAAACAGGAGAGTTATAACAAGGCAGGTAAAGTTCTACTAGTCTAACTTCCATACTTACTTAATGTATGTTTATGATATGCAAATATTATTGTATTACGTACAGCTTGAGCACATGTCTGTAGTACCAATATAGGAACATAAACCAGTCTCTTTGAATATTATGTACAGTCACGAGCAATAAAATATATTCACTTAGTTATTACTTACTAGACGGTACGGTTAGCGCAGTGGCTGAGCGGTCAATTGCTGCGCAACATGTCGCGGGTTCAATCCCCGCACGGGACAAATATTTGTATGATCTGCAAGTAGTTTTTCAGACTCTGGGTGTTTGTGTATGTGAGTTTCTATGTTTGTAAACGCACCCACAATACAGGAGAAATTCCTAGTGTGGGGCAACGTTTTTTATTTAAACAAAAAACGCGATTTTTTCGTGAAACACTGGATTATACCTTGAAGTTAAACCTATTTTGGCTTCCAAAATAGAAGGTTCATGAAAACGCCAAAGGTTAATAAATGTGGTAGGAGAACATCGCTTTTGTATTTGCTAAGTGTATACATATAATTGCTCGAGACTGTACACGATTACCGACAGTTTGCTTCTGTTCACGTAGGTAAATGAAATACAAAGGCAATTTTTTTTATTCATAAAGCAGATTTTAGCTGTTCAAACATTATTTTTCTGAACTTTTATCTGTACGCAAAAGTAAGTAATTAATTCATCCACAATAATTGCGCTAATATTACTCTAAAATTAAATCAAACTAAAAGCCATTTTTAGAACTTAAAATTCAAACTAGGTATTTGAATTGCACTTAGTGCACTATTCTGGACGACACGTTGTATTCCACGCGCGCCTCATGGAGTGTCAGCAAAATGACGGGGCCCCCCTCTAGACGGCCAAAGCCTGTCGGGGTCGCGGGACTCACGAATTACCGTGACCCCGGAACGTAAAGGGCTATTGAAGGACAACGTGGATTTTAGTCAGATCACGGGTCTAACAGTCCCACCCTGGGTGGGAGGACTCATTAGATGATTTTCCACGATAAAAAAAAACTAAGTACTATTGAAACGTCAACATTTTTACCAAAGACAGTCCACCAAAAAAACCGGTCCTTCGCCACTTCAAACCATGTCCATTTATGGACATAGAATTATATTTATCCCTGAAACAGAGTCCTCTGGGATAATTAACGAACTCTAAGTGAAGCCGTGGGCAGAAGATAAGTTTAAAATTTGTTGTGCAAATATGTGTGAAGCTGAAAATTTTAAACTATGCATTAAATTTCCGAAAACTTTTGTCTGGTTTTGAAAACTATAATTAAATTTACTGAAAATTTTAATGATTGCAAAAGTTCTGAATAACTCGGATGAAATATGTGCAAATTTCAAATATTTGATATTTTAAATATTTTTACACTTTTGAATGGCACGTGGAAAATTATATATATAGTATGCCTTGCGACATCTGCACTATAAAGCTATAGAGCATTGGTAACATCCTCGACTCACACGTGGTTATGAGTTCGATCTCAGTCATGCGCATCTAACTTAGTTTAATTTATTTCACCATCGCTGCTTTAACACAGTCACAGGAATGTCTAATTAATGCCTTTATCAAACAGACAGGCGAGTCCGAAGCGATACCGAACCGAAACGAGACGTCAGTCCGATAGTTCTGTCACGCTATCGGATCCCTTTCGCTTTTCTATGTGACTGGATTCAAACAATTCCATACATTACAAATAAAAACGTCACGCTTCGCATTCGCCACGCCTGTCTGTTTGACAAAGGCTTAAAGGATCGCGGGACTGTCTAAACTGGGTTACAACTACCGTCGGCTATTAAAGGAACATTGGAGATTTTAATCCGCACGAATCTGGCAGTCCCTTCTGCTCCTCTGTGGGCGGGACGCATTTTATGATTTTACCACGTAAAAAAATCACCGCTGCTTCAAAACAGTGACGGAAAACATCTTGAGAAACCAACATGTTCTGAATCAAAAATTCAAAGACATAATTATGACGTCTTTCGACCCGCACTGGTTCAGGGTGGTGGATGTAATCCATCCAATTTTCTTCCCGCTCGCAGATTGGATACCTGTGGTTGAGCCGACGGAATATAATAGGCTGATTGTGTGGCGACAACCATAGCTATGGGACATGTGAAATTATGATTGTGGCCATCATTTTGTAACGTTAATTATTTGTTAGAAGAAAGAAGAAAAGCAGAAGCGGAAGAAAAGCGGATATCTTTTTTGGAACTCACTTATGTCTTTGTCAAATAGACAGGCGAAACAGAAGCTAGACGTCAGTTCGATAGTTCTATCACGATATTGGATCGCTTTCGCTTTTCTATGTGACTGGATTCAAACAATTCCATACATTACAAATAAAAACGTCACGCTTCGCATTCGTCACGCCTGTCTGTTTGACAAAGGCTTTAGACTGCCGAACAAAATGGACGCGGCAGTAGCGGTTAGTGATGATCGCTTTGATTATGACGCGGCTTGAACTGTGAACGATTTAACAGACTACGTTTCGAATATTTCTTCTACGTAACACTGGCCACATCTAGTTGAAAAAATTGTTATTACGACGTATGTCTATGAACAACTAATTACAAAAAAAAACCGACTACCAAAAATACAAACGCCCCACCTAAAACCACTAAAAAGAGAAAAATAAACTACTATTTATCTATTTCAGAAAACAAAAATGCACGTATTTTTCAAACGAATTAAATAAAAAAACTTATTACCTACCAATTCTAAATCAACTTACAATATTATTTTATTTAACAAACAAGATATTATGTATTTACAAACAACCTATAATGATTTATTTACAAAATTACAATGTGACCATTCTTGTCTAAACCTAATTAGCTATAAATTTAATTATAATATTTTTATAATGTTGTGTGCTAGGCACCTACTGATCTGTTTGAAGTCGGTGCCAAGCCAAATAGGTATTCGATAGGATACGCACGTGTAGCCCCGTCACGCCATCGCGCTACATCTAAATCACCCTGCGCTTGCGACCGAACGCGCGATCGTGGGTCGGCAAGTCTTGAGCGATTCAACCCAAACGGGCAGACACGAGCAGGCAGGCGTCTTTGACGGTCGTCTTGAATGCAATTAAGTTTTGATGCGTTATAGTGCTGTTGATAAATTTTGTATTTTTGATAGTCGCTTACGTGTTTGTAGGTTGCTATTTGTTTGTTAATAAAAATATTTGATATTATTAATTATAACCCTGTGTGTATTATATTACTAAGTATTATTGTTCTCTTTATTTTTGGCTTGGCACCGACTTCAAACAGATCAGTAGGTGCCTAGCACACAACATTATAAAAATATTATAATTAAATTTATAGCTAATTAGGTTTAGACAAGAATGGTCACATTGTAATTTTGTAAATAAATCATTATAGGTTGTTTGTAAATACATAATATCTTGTTTGTTAAATAAAATAATATTGTAAGTTGATTTAGAATTGGTAGGTAATAAGTTTTTTTATTTAATTCGTTTGAAAAATACGTGCATTTTTGTTTTCTGAAATAGATAAATAGTAGTTTATTTTTCTCTTTTTAGTGGTTTTAGGTGGGGCGTTTGTATTTTTGGTAGTCGGTTTTTTTTTGTTAAAAAGTTTTTTTATTTTTCCATTTTTTGTATAAATTATCGTAGGTACGTATGTATTCGGGCACGCCGCAATCGCGGCGGTAAGACCCCTCTTTGAGGAGTGGCTAGATAGGCGTCACGGCGTCCTGACCTACCGCATGACGCAGGTCCTCACCGGACACGGAAGTTTCGGGAGGTTCCTGTGTCTGATAGGGAGGGAAGAAACGCCTGGGTGTCACCACTGCGAGGATCGTCCGGAGGACACGGTGGAGCATACGGTGCAGAACTGCCCCGCTTGGGCAGAGCACCGCCGTGTCCTCACGACGGCGGTAGGCGGAGACCTCTCGCGCCCGGCATTGGTCGAGGCCATGCTGCGGGGCGAGACGGAGTGGAAAGCGGTCGCCTCCTTCTGCGAAGCAGTCATGCTTGCGAAGGAGGAGGCGGGCCGCGTGAGGGAGAGGACAGCGTCCTCCCTCCACCCCAGCCGCAGTGGTAGACGCCTACGGCGTCGGACGTCGCAGGACGATCTCCGACCACCGTAGGCGTGGGCATGCGGGCGGCGAGTAATGGGCGACTCGCAGCCCGACCATGGACCATGCCCGGGTCGACAGCGCGTTGTGTTCCACGCGCGACGCAAGGAGTGTCAGCATAGTGACGGGGCCTGTAGAGGGCTATAGCCTGCCGGGATCGCGAGACTTGCCCATTACCGTGACCCCGGTACGTAAAGGGCTAGTGAAGGACACCGTGGATTGTAGTCAGTACAAGTCTGACAGTCCCTCCCGCCCTGCCCTGGGTGGGAGGACTCATTTGATGATTTTACCACGATAAAAAAAAGGTACGTATGTAGTAAGTTAACTTTGTCATTTTCTTTTAGTTACATTTAGTAATTTATAAAACCCTCTGTCTTGATACCCCATCTGATCAGTAGGTTGTTTTTTTTTCTATTTTTATTAGTGTAAATATCGTAGGTACGAACGTAGTAAGTTGAACTACGTCATATAACTTGAGTTATTATTCTGACTTTGATTTCGACTTTTAACCGTTAAGGAATTTTACCTTCCAGATTGCATCATCAGATCCTGACATGGTGACAATGGGTCATTAAATGGGAGCCATTGTCACCATGTATACTCTTTCTAACCTCGGGAGTATACTCTTTCCAATGAAAGAATAATTTTGAAAATCGGTCAACAATTGACTAGACTTACTTCTGAAGTTATTTTTCACTTTTTTGTGTTTTTAAAGTCGGTTTTATTTTTTGCAAAAAAGTTTTATTTATTTTTCAATTATTTTTATTAGTTGTAATATCCTATACAAATATTTGCTATGCATTTATTTTACTTTGTTATTATTAACAATATTTTTCATGGTAATAGGCTTATCCCCAATAAAATGAAACTTAACATACCAAACTGTCGAAATATGGGTATACTGTACACATCTGTGAACCCCCTCAGAGCATACAGGCGTGATGTTATGTTATGATGTTGTGTAAACAATAAACATCCAAGCGATTGCAGCAATCACGACAGATTTGCTGTCTATTATTGAAGAGTTCCGTTCCATATCTCCGAAGTTCGTGATCAGATCATGACAATATTTCTATGGGACCAACTTGGAAGTATACCCTTTCAAACAAAAAAAGAATTTTTCAAATCGGTTCAGGCGTCTTCGAATAATCGGTGAACATACATAAAAAAAAAATACATACAGTCGAATAGAGAACCTCCTCCTTTTTGGAAGTCGGTTAATAAACATCATTCAAGCAACAAGCCTGGAATAAATATATAAAATAACTTACATATGTACATTTTGGAACGCAATAAAGATATTGAGTATTTAGAGGTCTATGTCTAGGAGTGGACTGCGATGAAACTTCAGTCGTGATTACGTGTTAGTTATTGTAAAAGAATTATTTCTTCCTATATTTTGTTTGAACTGAGTTATGTACAATTACAAAACTGTTTTTTCCACAGAATCGTGTTATAAACTACCTGCATGCTTAGTTATATCCAAATCCAATCAGTAGTTGGAGTTATCCACTGCGTAAAAAGTAATAAACATCTACCATCCATTCAGTGCTCGCATTTTTTTCAGTATTTTATATAATATCTAATAAATAGTGTAAACAATTCAGGGCATGTAATGATCATTATAATTAAAAATAATGAACACAGTATCTTGTTAATAATACTCATAAAAATATCCAGACTAAAATTGTATTTTTGTTACTACATGTATTAAGACTACTATCTAGTAATTAGGTAAAATATTAGTTTATGACTTAATTTTATTATATAAACGAAATTGAGGAAAATAGTTATATCATTAGTAAAATAGTAACATCATTTAATTTCTTTTCTTTTTTCAACTAGTAACTCCTGCTCTGTATGTGGGGATTTTTACAGGTTTTCATATTTTTTTTTTTACTTCTGTTTAAAATCCATGTAGATACCTAAAGGATCCATTAGATATATTATATATATTTTAATTTAATGATGTAGATAACCACACAAAATGCCGTTGCATAGTTTAGAAGAATAACGCGGTCACAAGACTTGAATCAGCTAGCTCATTCCTGCGACTCTATGCCCGTGGACCTAGCAAATATCGTGAAATACAAACTGATCCCTGAATTATCCCCCATTCTATATAATTTTTGAGACACAAAGTAACCTTTGTGTTTCTTCAAAGTGTCATCCATTTTTATACCAAAATTCATCAAGATTTATTCATCGATACACGAACGTAAGATACAGACTTTCACATTTATAATATAATTTAAGATGTAAAAAAATACAGAAGCATGACTAACTAATATAGTAATCTGATTTCAGCAAAATAGACCTTATTTCCTCTAATGCTGACTGCACTATCAAAATAATGGCATACACAGCATGTTCATTTTAAAATAGAGCCGAGCAGAATTCTCGTACTAACTGAATTTGTCTGTAACTCAATCAAGATGGCGGACTTATTGCTAATAATGTTATTAGAGCACATTATTGCTCTGCTGTGCACTGTAATTACGTAGGGGACACTTTAATTCTATTTGGAGTTGGTTTACTTTTCAATTATTTGAAAGGTGTCTGTTATAAAGTGGTTCTTCTATGTTCCTGCATGGATATTGTGGGTTTTGTTAAAGTTTCTGACAGTACTGGCCTTTAAAATTAATTTCGGCAACCTGTTTGGCCAGCAGTCGCCGAAATGACCTCTGGTGATTTTTAACCGACTTCAGAAAAAGAAGGAGGTGCTCAATTCGTATTGTATACTGTATTTTTATGTTTGTTACCTCATAACTTAAAACTGAGTTAGCCGATTTTTATGGTTTTCTTGTGCAGTATGTATACGTATATCTGTCATTTAGTCCTTTATTTTTTTTATTCTTTCAGTTTGGTTCAGTAGTTTTTATTTCATGAGCATTTTTTAATGTTACTTGCATAATATTATTACTGGTTCTGCGGATTACGTAATTGACAAGGTTAAATATTTATACCTAAAATAAAATATTTTTCAAAAAATATATTCTAGAAAATTCATCAAATGTGTACTCCCGCTCTGGGTGGATTGAAAGGGTCTGTCAGACTCGTACTGACTAAAATCTAAGGTATTTCTTCAAAAGCTTTTTACGTTCCAGGGTGACAGTGATCTGTTTAGATATCCGTGTCCTGGTAGGAATTCTTTGGTGTCTTAGACCACTAAAGCAGGGACATTTTGTATATTTTGCTACTTCTAGAAAATCAGCTTCTCCTTTGTAAAAAGGAGTGGATAGTAATTCTCCACGCAAGCCCTGTGTGTGTTAGTAGGTTTTAAATATTAATGATTTTAGTAATTTGCCATTACTGATTCGACACGATATTTTACTTCACCTTTTTAGGTCTGTCCGTCCGTCTGTATGCGAGTCCGCTCACACTTAGCCAGTTTTTAAGAGCAGTGTTGATATAAATAAATCAGGTACTCCAGTACCTATTTTCTCTATTTATCAGATGATTAAAAGAGAAAATAGATTAATAGATTTTTTTTTATCGTGGTATAATCATCAAATGAGTCCACCCAGGACAGAGCAGGAGAGACTGTCAGACTCGTACTGACTAAAATCCACGGTGTCCTTCAATAGCCCTATACGTACCGGGGTCACGGTAAATGTCCGTCTCACACTTAGCCAGTTATTTAAGAGCAGTGATGAAATAAATAAATCAGGTACTCCAGTTCCTATTTCCATCCTATTTTCTCTGTTTATCATCTATCCTATCTTAGATCAAACCAACGACCTAGAATTGGGGCCGATAGCAATGGGCTACACAGCTCACGTGCCACTAAGCATCTTAAAAGCATCCAGTCTAACCTGACGCAGCTATCTGACTTCCACAACCCAGTTGGTACTGGCCTACTGGCTTATAAAATACACGACGTGTAAAACATAAACCTTCCTCAGTTTTTTTCAACCCATCTCATTAAAATTATTTTTATTATAAGTTCTTGGCACAAAAGCTCAGAAGCCATGTCAGAAATGGTATTACAATACTTAAATTACTAAAATAACAACACATAATTAGCAGAACACTCAAATCTTTCCATTCCAAACAAATAAAGCAAAAGGCCTCTTAATTTTCAGTCAAAACAAGTAATATTGGACCTAAAATAATCAGTCTTTTATTCTCAATTTCTTTGACAAAAACAAAACAATACTGTTGCCATTTGACTTTTAATCAAGTTTTTTGTGGGATGACAAATACAAAAGGAAAGTTAAAAAGTGGAAACTTTTTGTATGCAAATGTACGGAGCGATGTTTTTATTCAGATGTGTCTGAATTTTCGTGAGCGTGGTTCTGGGGTATGCACACACACCTAAGTACTCAAGTTAAAGTAATTTTAAATAAAAATGTGCATCGTCCTGATTCCATTCTAGGATTTTATCAGATTTTTCACTTTTTGGTGTTATGCCTGCTGTAATGTGTGAATGATTGATGGTTATTACATTTAGATTTGTCTTGATGTCCCATGTTACATTATTGTAAAAAAATGAAGCAGATTAAGATGTTTATTAAAAAGAATTGCATTCTGATTGTCCGAGTTTATAACTCAATTCAATTTCTTTATTTCGACCAACAATTGAATCATGAGTTAACATTGTGTTCATTAAGTATAATTTATTAGTAAAATTAATAAAATAAGACAAAACACAATACACAATTTCATTATTACTAAATTGTTATTTAATGAATGTGTCTCATTTACTTCGTATACTAATTGAGTTAGAAATGAAAGCATAATTTTGATTTAATTTGTCTGTTTTTGAAGACGTGGACATGCCCTTACAAAATAAAGCACTAAAAGATAAAAAATAGCGCTACTAGACAACGTAACACATGTACGTTCATCTATAGTTTTGTGAATATAAAGTGGAACAAAGCAAAACAGTTCTAGGTACTCTTACAATAAAATTCAATCTCGCGTGAAGGTTGGGTTGTGAAAAGCTGAGATAGTAACTCTATGTGTAGGGTGACAAGATAATATGTACGAGTATTATTTTTTTGTACATTTTCGTTTTTTATTCAGTCTATTTTACTTACAAATTAGCTGCAATAATAAATAGTAGTTTTTATATTTATTTAAGGTTTTTCTTATGTAAATTAATTTTTCGGTTGGCAATCTTACAAAAAAACCCACAGACTCAATATTTATTTGGTTTGATTAGGTCAAGTTCAAAACGAATCTCTAATTTGTTTTACGACTAAGATTCTATTTTGATTTTCACTCACCAAAACATTTTATTTTTCTGTACCTACTACTAGAATTTGTCAAGATTGTTAGTCTATGGCACCACCACTTAAATTGGAGAATATCTTTGCCTTTTTTGCCATCTTTGCTTTTTTTAATTCTGAAAGACATTTAACGTACTATTAAAAAAAAAAAAAATAACAGTGCTCAAATCTACTTTCTGTCCCTGAACCGTGTCCCTTATTATTAATAAACAATTTTTAAATCATTTAGAAGATAACAAAAACCTTTAAAGTTAGAAACAGCTTGTATAGAAACAACATAAGGTACAATAATAGATAACTACAAACTATTAGTGTCGACTTGAGTAACTTGTATGTCTAATGGCCCAAATCGAATTCTAGAAACATCAATATATTAACCATTGATAAATGTCCAGGATTTAATGAGATTGAATGTCTGACATTTTAAGAGAGACACTACTTACCTCAATTGATCTTAAGCCTGTGTGTTACTAGTTTATGCTAGCGGCCTCACTCGCGTGTATGTCTAAAAATTTCCAACAGGATAATTAATACTGGGACAAAAAGTATCCTATGTGATAAGCCAGGTTTAAAACCGCTTGTGTTCCACATTTAATACAAATGCGTTTATTAGTTTTTGTGTGAAAGAGTAAAAACATTCTTTCCACCATCCGCAATCTTTTGCATTTCTAAGACTAGTTTATGCAAGCAGTTCCGTGGGTAAAATAGTAAGTGTCCCACGAGATCGAACTACTGGGATAACAGTTACCCTATGTCTTAATCCAGGTTATAATTTAGCCGTGTTCCAAATTGCGCAGTTTTTTAATAGTTTTGGCGCGAAAGAGTCCTAAACTTTAGTATTTATAATATCATTAACAAAATGAGATGGTTTTACGCTAGGTTGTGACTGCCTAAACCATGCCCGGGTCGACGGCGCGTTGTGTTCCACGCGCGCCTCAAAGAGTGTCAGCATAGTGACGGGGCCTGTAGAGGGCCAAAGCCTGCCGGGGTCGCGGGACTAACGAATTACCGTGACCCCGGTACGTAAAGGGCTATTGAAGGACACTGTGGATTTAAGTCAGTACAAGTCTGACAGTCCCTCCCGCCCTGCCCTGGGTGGGAGGACTCATTTGATGATTTTACCACGATAAAAAAAAAAGCTTGTGACTGCCTGAGAGCAGAACATAGGCAAATGATTATCTAGTTTATACGTTACGCAATATACATAAAGTTCATTAAGCTTTGAAAGATTTATCACAAAAAAATAATCACCTATGTCCTCGAATTATTGTTGGAAATTGATCATTATAATTATATTCAATCTATTAAGATTATATAACCAAGAATCACCAACGGAACCACCATTACAATACCTTCAGGTATTGTAATGTAGCTAGTTAGAAATATCGTAATTAATCCCTGAAGCCTCTTACGTCTGTAGCTCTAAGCTAGCTATATTATTAAGTGGTGAGTTTGATTACCGTTAGTAAGGTAAAAAGCATTTAATTACACTTGTACAGCACATCAACGTACCTCGATCTATCTAATTTATTTAATAGATTTTCAACCTTTTTTTTACGTGTTAAAATCATCAAATGAGTCCTCCCACCCAGGGCAGAGCGGGAGGGTCTGTCAAACTCGTACGGACTAAAATCCACGGTGTCCTTCAATAGCCCTTTACGTTCCGGGGTCACGGTAATACGTACAGTCCCGCGACCAGAAACACAAAAGTGAAAGGTTAATGTTCGATTGGTAAAATTTGACAGATTCTAAACTAAATTAATTGAGTTTTATTTACATTCACACTTTTAAATCTAATTTTCAGTATTGAATAATTTATTTCTCGACTTTTCTTAAAAACAGTAGTCTTCACAGAATCTTTCGTCAAGAATATCCATGTTTATCCAACATTCATGGCCACCCTACACTTGAAACGGTTTGCGCTGTCATTGTCAGTCATTACAACCACTGAGTTGTTCCGTTGGACTTTTGAAGTCCCGACTCTTTTATATCCACAATGCTGTTCTATTGACAATGTCATACTTTTACTTGGTATTTTGTTCTTTATCGTGCATTCAACTTAGTCGTAATTTGTCATGTCTATGAAGTTATTAAAACATTTAAGCCTTTGTCAAACAGACAGGCGATAGCGAAACGGACCGAGTCCGAAAGCGATCCGATAGCGTGACCGAACCGATGCGAAGACATGGTGAAGGCGTATTTGTTCCGTTTGACGTCGTTCATAAAAAGCCAGCTAATACAACTGCCACGCCTCGGTTCGCTGCACCTAGTTTGACGTGTCGTATCGGTTCGTTATCGCTTCGGACTCGGTCCGTTTCGCTGTCGCCTGTCTGTTTTACAAAGGCTTTAAAACCAAGTGGTTTTAAATACGTAGAACATATTTGTTTTGTAGTGTATAATATTATTCCGGTCATCACATTATTGCAGCTTTATTTATAACTTAACTTCAATGCGAAAGTTTTTCAGGATGAATGGACGGATTTTTGAGCTAAGGCCTGCATCGCTAGTAAAGCTATTTAGTAAATAGAAAATTTCGAGTTTTAAGTTTTTGTGATGTAAAGACGACTTTGACGTAAATTTGACAGAAACAAATTCCTCGTTCATATAATAGAGGCGCTTTTTGTTAGCGTAGTTTACTGTATAAATAAATTGAAAATGTTTATTTTTATTATTATTTATTTTATTACATCAGCCAACTTTGATAAAGATAAAACACCTTAAAATTCGGGAATGGGGGTTTGTGACGCCATAAAACCGTTATGATTATTACAAGCGATTGTCAAATTTTGAAAGAAAAAATACGGATCAAACATTTTTTAATAATCATTCTTTCGGACTAATTAATTTTCTTGAGTGAATAGCGTATTTAACATAAAGCAGTAAAAACAGAATCTATAGAATGTTCCTATTGACAATTGCTCATTTTATCAAAACTCAATTCGTATATAAATGTTTTAAGCGGCTGTCAAAGGATGTTTACATAAGAGAACTGTTTGTACTAATGTGTTTGATGTTACCTACCAAAAAAACATTGAACACACATTTTTTCCCGAAAGAAAATAATTCTGTGTGTGTTGACTAATTTCTTTTTTATCGATACGATGTCAGTAAGCCAAGAAGACCGACAATTTGTTTCTATGACGGCAATAAGTAGATACTTATTAGAGAGATAATATTATATTGCAATATCAGGCAATAACGCATTATTCAGTATTTTCAAAAAAAAAAAAACGTACTTATCTCAGTCTCAATCTTAAAAAGACACTAGTATTCTACTTACAAGTTTTAACAGTAGTTGTCGTTAAGGAGATGATTTAAGATACGAGTACAATACACGGGTTGATTTTTTATAATTATTTATCGTAAGATAATAAAACAAAAGACTCGGAAGAGAGTCGGGCATTTAGCCCATTTTTTCGGAAAAGAGTGAAAAATACTCACAGGAGTCGGGGCTAAAAACTAAGGCGTGTTTAGTTTTTACAATACCTTACAAAAAAAAGAATCACACCTATTGTTTTAGAAAATAGCAAAGAATGAAACTGCTTTAGAAAAAAGAACAAAACATCAGTATTATTTAACCATACAGTTGCTCAGATCAAATTTTGTTAGGCCTAAAAAAAATACTTTGTGTACTTAATATCTAACATATGAAAACTACTAAATATTAAGAAAAAACCAATATAAATTAAAGTGTATTACATTTTTTTTTTCGTTATAAAATCATCAAATGAGTCCTTCCCCCACCCAGGGCAGAGCGGGAGGGACTGTCAGACTCGTACTGACTAAAATCCACGGTGTCCTTCAATAGCCCTTTACGTTCCATAATACAATACCATTGCCTTGTTTGTTATAATTTTCTCCTTCAAAGCAAAACAGTCTCACTCTACTTATCAACACCCCGCCCTCTTTAAACAGTCATTATATGTATAATCCATGTTAAAATACTGGCAGAGTAAACTGCGCTGGCAAACATGTGACGTCACACACTTAAGAAATTCGCAAACAGTATCAATGTTGTTTTGTTAAGAATTACTGTTAAATTAACACTAATTAGAGGTTTATTTTGGTGAGAAATTGCCTTTTTGATAGCTATGAAAATCGGTTCTAGGAAAATGTGGAGTGTATTACAATTATGCATCTGCCTTATGCGGAAAAAGGCGGAGATCTGGTCTGAAAAAAAAAGAAAAAGCAATATAAAAAAGCAGTTGACATAAAGAGCACATTTCTACGATCGGAGTTGTAAAAGTATTTCTTGTACTTTCATAATTTTCTTACTCAACGATCTGAAACTAGTTAAACAAATAACAAGGCATTAGATCCATCATTTATCATTCTGTCATCTATCTTTTCAATCAGAAACTTGATAGACAAAAGTTTGCGAGATAAATACTACTATAATAAAATTACGAAAATTGGCAAACGAATTGGCGTTATTTTATCCAAGTACCTTTCCGTTCTACACGTTGGAGCATACGGTGCAGGACTGCCCCGCTTGGGCAGAGCACCGCCGTGTCCTCACTACGGCGATAGGCGGAGACCTCTCGCGCCCGGCATTGGTCGAGGCCATGCTGCGTGGCGAGACGGATTGGGAAGCGGTCGCCTCTTTCTGCGAAGCAGTCATGCTCGCGAAGGAGGAGGCGGGCCGCGTGAGAGAGAGAACATCGACCTCCCTCCACCCCAGCCGCAGTGGTAGACGCCCACTGCGTCGGACGTCGCAAGACGAGCCCGGCCACCGTAGGCGCGGGCATGTGGGCGGCGAGTAATGGGCGACTCGCAGCCCGACCATGGACCATGCCCGGGTCGACGGCGCGTTGTGTTCCACGCGCGCCTCAAGGAGTGTCAGCATAATGACGGGGTCTGTAGAGGGCCAAAGCCTGCCGGGGTCGCGGGACTTACCCATTACCGTGACCCCGGTACGTAAAGGGCTATTGAAGGACACCGTGGATTTTAGTCAGTACAAGTCTGACAGTCCCTCCCGCCCTGCCCTGGGTGAGAGGACTCATTTGATGATTTTACCACGCAAAAAAAAAAAAGTTCCTATCCGTTCCATAGAGCAACCTTTCATTCTTTTCAATTATCCCAGGCTTGTGCTAGTTCTTTGTTATTATCCTAATCAGTATTCCACTGCTGGGCTCATGCCCCTATCAAATTTTACCACCACTTCTTATCTTTTTTTTTAAACTTGGCCCACGCACATGTTGTAGAACTGCTCCTAAATTGAAATGTGAGTCTGATTGTTTGTGATGTGAGAACTCACATACACAAACAATCAGACTCGGATCCATTGACAATCGTACACAATCATATTCGTTCAATATGTAAATCGTACCCACGAACCGCAGCGTAGCGAAGCAATCAATCGCCGAGCAATGGCGCTAGTCGTAAAATTTTAAAGAACGTGTATTCCCATGGCGTGAGCATCGTTTATATAAACCACATACTCGAAGAAAGACACCTTATCTACACATATTATAAATCTGTAGAAGGGTCAATTCTGTACATTGAAAATATTGAAAAAATAAATAGCGGGGGGTGTTGCTGGATCGATACCAAACCCAAATATGTGATTAAATTTTTTTTTGTCTGTCTGTCTGTCTGTCTGTCTGTCTGTCTGTTTGTATATGCAGGCATCACGTGAAAACTAACGGTTCGATTTCGATGAAACTTGGTATAATTATACCTTATTATCCTGGGCATAAAATGGGATACTTTTTATCCTGGAAAAATACGTAGAAAAAAAATCTACCATCCACGCGAAGACCGACGTCCGCGCGGACGGAGTCGCGGGCGGAAGCTAGTTATACATTTATTATATAACTAGCTTCCGCTAGCTTTATTATGTAACTTTTAAAGCATTATTGCTTTAAAAGTCACAGCAACCCGTACTCCCATTTATTATAATATTTTCTCCAATCTTCAGCTCAGATATTTCCCAAGCGTAAACCAATATATATTCATATAAAACTTTTTTGATCGCTTCCTATGCTGCTGAAGTTCAATAGTTAAGTTCAAGTCAGCGCATTTTAAGTTGCAGTTAAGTAGAAACTTGTGGTATGGGGAAACTTATAGAATATTGCTTCAGGGTCTTCAGCGCAGTTTGTGGTTGATTTAGTGTGTACTCGTAGTTTTGTTAGACTGTAAAGTGACCTAGATAAAACTGAGAGAGTATGCTGATGATGTAGGTAAGGGAGATGGGACGCGATAATATTTTAAGAAGCGGCTCTGGAACGCAAAGGATAAATGAAGGAACAGGATATTTTTCAGCCAGTCCAGTCCGACAGGGTTATAATAATATTAATAATAGGTTTTAATAAAAATAAGAATTGTACAAGTCTGTAAAAAGTTACTCGTCCAAATTGAGAAAATGCTCCTCTTTATAGCTACTGACACATTAATATTTATAAGCATTTTGAGCACTTTTTATCCACTGCCGAAATTAAATGCATACTTAATAATTAAACCCATTGCCACACCAATAAAAAAAAACGACGGGTTGCACTCTGGGAGTGCCGGCAGAAGTGAAAACTTGAATAGTAATAAACACACACGAACATTCGCGCAAGCTCCCTGCGCCGTCTTACGAATTTTCGAACAGGTCACGTGTCCTGACGCGAGTTTAACATTTTTTACCCATTCCAAAAAAAGTGCACAACGCCGCTAAATAAGTTTTCACTTCAAAAATCTCAATCAGAGCAGTTAATTACTACTTACGACCTTACAAGTAATCAACATGCCAATATTGACATTGATTACGATCGATCCTCAACAAACGTAAGGAAGATCCATAGAAAATCACACCAAATACATTACTACCCTTACAAAATATTAAGTATACCAACCCCTCGCATGTCTAATTTCACTTAACCAACTTGAAACTCCTTAATTATCTTCCAGAGTACTTCCTTGTTTATAGACAGGCTCCATATTGGTACAAGTTTCTTACCAAGTAGCTAACAAGGTCCCTGAAGTACCGATAACATATTTGTGGTATCTATACAAATGTTATAAAGGGAGAACGCGTATTTTGTGAGTTTGTATTTAAAAGTAAATTAAAAATAACTAAAACCCTACTACGAAAATGCATAAAAATTTCTGTAACACGGATTGTTGGTCGCGGGACTGTACAAATTACCGTGACCCCGGAACGTAAAGGGCTATTGAAGGACACCGTGGATTTTAGTCAGTGCGAGTCTGATAGTCGCTCACGCTCTGCCCTGGGTGGGAGGACTCATTTGATGATTTTACGACGGAAAAAAAACACGGATCGTTCTTGTTTTATACTTTTCAGTGCGCAATATTTTAGTAGTCGGGTTTTAGTTATTTTTAACTTACTTTTCATTTACACTATTTTGGGGTTATTTTATATAATAATAAAAGCAAAGTAGCGAGTGAATTTCAAATGTACTCATTAAACCTTTTCATTTGATACCCATGATGACACTGTTGGAAACAGGCAAAGTAGCTAGTAAAAGCTATATAATAATGTATATAAATTTTAAATGTGCCCTTTGATTTGATACCCATGTCGATTTTTTTTTCGGTTAATTCTTTATCTCCCCTACAGGGCGCCATATTGCATTTGATGACACGTCACCTACCTTATAACCAGCGGACAAGTGAGACGCTTCTAACGACACCTCACTTGTCATGACATGAACATGAACAGATGTTTATATTTTTATCATAAGGTGGTTTGTTTCGCGGGCATGCGGGCGGCGAGTAACGGGCGACTCGCTGTCCGACCATGGACCCTGCCCGGGTCGACGGCGCGTTGTGTTCCACGCGCGCCTCAAGGAGTGTCAGCATAGTGACGAGGCCTGTAGAGGGCCAAAGCCTGCCGGGGTCGCGGGACTTACGAATTGCCGTGACCCCGGTACGTAAAGGGCTAGTGAAGGACACCGTGGATTTTAGTCAGTCAAGTCTGACAGTCCCTCCCGCCCTGCCCTGGGTGGGAGGACACATTTGATGATTTTACCACGATAAAAAAGGTGGTTTGTTTCGTACTAATTTGAATGAATTCAATAGCCCAAGTCTGGAAAAATACTGAATATTTTTCTTCCTATCCAATCAGGTTACGACTGAGGAAATTTGGATGATCACGGGAAAAACAATGGCGCGCAGCTAGTATGTAGAAATTAATACCGATCAATTTATCCTATACCGAAGTTAGGTAGTTGTAACATCATCCATCGATGCTCTTCAAAACTTATTCGGGAACTGATCGAGAACTTTAACCATTAATAATGTAGTTTCAGACGTATCGAGGTTACACATATTGTTAAAAGAAGGTAAATAAAATGTGTATTTGTGAGTTTTTTCTAGTAGCCTTGTCTTCGATAAACAAATAAAGGTTGCCAACCTCGGAGTATTTTAGAAAAGTTTGTCTCATATACGGAACCAACACTAGAAACGACTAAATAACAATCTTTAGACTTGCAATAGGCCATTAGGTTAGGTTATCTTAAGTGAACTGATTTTCGTAATAAATAAAATAAATTAATAAATATTCCACAACTATCACACAACGCCATCTAGTCCCAAGCTAAGCAGAGCTTGTGTTATGGGTACTAGACAACTGATAAACATACTTATATATTTCTAAATACATACATATTATAGATAAATTACACCCAGACACAGAACAAATGATCGTGCTCATCACACAAACATTTGTCCTGGATGGGAATCGATCCCACGACCTCCGGCACAGCAGTCAGGGTCACTAACCACTAGACCAACAGGTAAAATGTATATTTTTTTATTAGGTTTGACTGTTTGTATATATCTTTCTTCTCGTTACGCTTTATTGTCAGAGTTAATTAAGCCGTATCTGGGAACACCACAAGCTTTTTACATCGCGTTGAACTTTTACATGCATTATAAAGTCCAGAATTCCTCACGATGTTTGCCGTCACCGATGTCAGTGCGGTCCAAGATAAACTTAGACAGCCTTACTACAAAACAGTTAAACATCTGTTGAACACTTTTCTAAACATATTGTCAACTGCAAAACGGCATTTGAAGTTGATATAAGGTCCGTTTTGCAGTCACACTTTTTTAGGCAAGACGTTTTTAGACGACAAGTGTTTAACAGGTGTTTAACTTTGTGTAGTAAGACAGAGGAAGTGCATACTGGTACTTTGGCCTTTGGGTATGTGACTTTATAACTGTTTGTAAAGGCATCACAGCATAAATTTCAAGTGTAGGTGTTAAGGTTGACACTAAGTTATCAACAACGACCGATAAAATTGTCACTTCGAAGAAACACTGAACATCGTTAGTGTCATATTGTGGCAGTAATGGTGCAATCTGCCATACGATGTGGCGTGAAGTATCCCTGGGAAGGCAAAGTTATTATAAAAATATCACGTATAAGTAAGAAATTTGACAACATCAAGTTATCTTGCTTTATTTTGCTTTCGCGGTTTTGCAAGTGGCGGTTTAGATTTGAAATTGTAACTATCACATTGTCTAGTTGCACTTCACTTAGGCGCGACTTAAGATTGATAATTTTACAAACTAAAAAAAAAAATCGTTATGGAAGATATTTCACAAAGTATAACATTTTTTTTTGTGGTGAACAGTCATCACCACCAGTAGGAGAACAGTGTATAAGACGGGGACGCGGGGTATGATGGGATATCACACACTTAAGGCAAACTTAACACAATACTAACGTAGCTCCAGCATCAACAGGACACTAATGACGTCCTGATGGTGTTTGCGAAAGTATCTTATATATAAAAGGTAGGTACAAACGATATTCAAAGTAGACATGTACTATTAAAATAATGCGTTAAGGATTTTTTGTCAATATGCGATTGTGACATGCATTGGAATCGGTGGGATAGAGTAGTTTCGCAGTGAGTGCCGGATGGGCGTCGTTCCCAAGAGAGGCCCAGAAAACGCTGCAGTGACGAATTACACGCGTTTATGAGAGATTCACCGGAGAAAGATGCACACAGGGAAGAGTGGAAGGTTGTGAGGGAGACCTTTGTCCAGCAGTGGGATAATATAGGTTAAATAAATTCGATTGTAGGCATGATGCGATTTAATGTATGGTGGTCTTAAAATATAGGCATTGTGCTGCCAATCACTTGAAAGGATCAAGAAGAAAGCGATGAAACGTGTAAGGATAAGAAAGTAAAATGATGAAGGAAGCGGGTCAAGTGGACATGTCATTGTGTGTCAAGTTCTGGCCACTGACCATACTAGGTACGTAACTTCCCATCTACCTCCAAAATGTAAAAATAGGAATATATCCAAAACTAATATGTGCCAGGTTTCGAGCTGAGATTGAAAACTGTACGAACTATGTCCAAATTGTTTGGGTAACTTCCGAAATGTAGGGCGCCCGTGGTAGCTTCAAATTGTACAAATGCTTCAGTGAAAGGGTGCTCTACTTTAAAAGTCGTTAGTGTAAATTTACTACATAGTTGGTTTCCAGTTTTGGCATCTTGATTATAGACAGATGTTTTATGAACGCTTTTTCTGATTATTGTAATAATATAATTTATTATCTAAGCAAATAAGTTCTCGCGATCAAGGAAGGAACTGTCAGACACGTACTGGTTAAAACCAACTCTACATTGTATTAGTGGATAATTATTGAATTTTACACTCCAACCGACAATATTTTTCAGAAAATTGTTCAAAAGTTGTGTATAAATTAACACGCCTTGTAATTTTATTCTTTTCATTAAATATACACAGAAAAACAAACGTTTTTCGAAACAAGTCACCATTTAAAATAAATCCCAGCGGTGCGTAGTTAGTGGGAAAATTTAACATCATTTCCCATTAGCGTTTGGTACGAAAAATTACACTTTAATATTTACGAACAATAAACAAAGAGCTGATGGGGAGGGTTTGTATGTATGCTTTTGCGGTTGCACAACGACATGCTTTGCTTTTGCTTCGCTTGGTAGTATAGATGCAAACCTACCCTGCGCCTCCATCAGAGGGAGCAGGGTGGCGGGGTCTTGAGGGTGAGTGCTACTGTCACGTAGATCCTCAAGGCAAGTCTGGTGGGTACACCTTCTCGAGGTTGCCGCCCCGTTTTTGGTCTAATTCCTTAAGAAATAGACGCAACAGAAACCACCAGGCGCTTTTCTGTCTCCTAACTGCAGCTCTCCGTGACTAAGAGGCTGCAGGCACGTCACTAAACTAACTGCTGACGTGTAGGGGTAACAGTCACCTGCGCTAGGACCTGCGCAGTTGAGCGCCGTAAGCAGGGATGAAGGAGTCCTGGGGGGTTGAGCCGATCGGCGCTGGCTGTAATGCGTCCGTGAGGCAACACGCCCCCTTTGGTCTGGATTTCAGGCAAAACGGTAGCCCTGCCCTTTAGCCGGGGGTAGGGAAATGGCCATTGTGTCCCGTTAGAGGGGCACGGCGAGGAGCGTGGGGTCCACTGTGGTCATCCTCGGATGATCACCGTGGTGGGCAAAGGTCATGCTGACGGTGTAAGTGAGGGTTGATCAGTTCATAGGGGATGGCCCCCCTACGCCAACCCGATCAAGCACCGGATGTCGCACCCTAAGCCAGCCTTGCGCTCCTATATCTCTTCTGGTAGTCCTAACGATCGAGCTAGTTTGTAGCAAGACGTTCCCAGGTGCGGGCTCCGTGGAGGGTGGGAAGCCAGAGAGACGAAACACAAAATTGAAACTATGGACAACAAAAGGCCTAATCACACAAACACGCACACAACACACACATCTACACACACAACAGTTACACTCCCGACACACACACGGCACACTCTTTCATCTAACCACGACACACTCACTCACACATCACATAAACACACCGGAGCGGAGGCGTTAGCCGAAACTCCCGAGAGGAGGGTCGTGGACACCTCTCTCACCCCCGGACGCTCTGCGGCTTCTGCTGCGAGCTCCAGTGCGGGTAAAGGTCCGGCCATGGCGAAAACCGTGGCCACGACCAAAACTAAATCCCAGATTAAACAAGGGATAGCGGCGCTGCCTGGGATCAGTACCGCTCCCTCCAACACCGAACCCGGAGGCAGGGTGCCTCTTATCCATCCGCCCCCAGAAGTCTCCCCCCCCTCGCTGGCTGTCAAAAGCCAACCAGGGCAGGATTGTACCACCGGCGACGCGTTCGCGCAAGCCTGGCAGGTACAGGTGAGCAGGCGCGGCGGTGGGAAGGGCAGACCCGCCCGGACCGGCCAGCGCGCCGAGTCTACGGGTCCGAGTCTCACGGCCCCGTCTGGACGGGGCAGGAGAAGAAACCGGCCGTCTAAAAAAGACAGGATACTAGCCCAGCAGATAGGTAAGGCTAACAACACTCCGGCTAACGCAGTTAGCGCGGACAAACAACACGGCGGTAAGGTATCCTTCTCCGCAGGCAAGCGCTCGCAGACCGGGGCAGGCACTAGCCGCCCAGGACCCAGCCAGCCAACGTGCATCGCGAGGAAGATACCACGCACTACCATACCTGCTAGGAGTGAACCAGCCACAGCGAAACGCGAGCTCAACGACACAAGCTCCCCTCGTGGTGAGCGCAAGAAGCCGCGCCTGGACCACTCCAAGCGGTCAGAAAACCGGAGCTACGCCCAAGCCGCTAGCTCCGACCTAAACGTCGCAGTCACCTGCGAACAGAGAGGCCACATTACCGAAGAGGAATCGGTCAAAATTCTGGCTGCCATCCAGTCGCAGATCCTCGTCGAGTGCCTCTCTGACGAACAGAGCCAACCGGGACCGATCTTCAATGCGAAGCCTCAGTACTCCGGGGGAGCCCTCAAACTTTGGTGCGACAACACCGAAACCTTGGCCTGGCTAAGGAAAACGATTTCCGGCGTGACTCTTCCCACTAGCAGCTCGCTAGTGGTCAAGAGTCAGGCGGACATCGAGCGGCGTGTCAGATGCGGCGTCGTCATCCCTGACGAGCAGGGGGTTTTTAAAGAGCCGACCTTCTTAGGCCGTGCTCTAAGTTACCAGAACCCCTGGGCCGGCATCAAGCGTTGGGTACTTCTGCACGCCAACAAACAAGCCTCAGCTTGGTTCGTGGTGGTCGGCATCCCTGAGGACCTAATACCGACCCTTATGAAGGCTGGACGCCGCCTCGCATTTGGTGTGGGGCGCGTCTACCTGAAGTTCCGGGGTCCAAACGGCCGTTACGGCGACGTCCCTCAGGGTTGGGATCCCGCGACGAACTCCTGGAGCTCGTCAACACAGGCGGAGGTAGATCCTCCCCTAGCAAACATCCAGGTAGCAACCGACACCGCACTGGAGGCTGCATCCGCAGCCCCACCAGCGGCAACTGCAGCAGCGAGCACATCTGCCGCCTCTGCCGCCGCCACCGTGGAGACCGTCATCTTGTCGGATGGGGAGCCGGATGATAGCATTCTGCTGTCACCGGTCTCGCGTCCGGGGGAGGGTGGTTTCGACGAGGGCGACCTGTTTGCTGGGTTGCGCCTGGAGGAGGATGAAGAGGGTTCGACCAACGATGGCGTCCCCTTCATCGGCCTGTAAGGTCCTACAGGCAAACCTCCACCACAGTCAGACCGCGACGGCTCAGCTGCGGAAGTGGATGGAGGCTCAACACTCGGCCATCGCCCTGATCCAAGAGCCGTGGATTAGAGCTGGCCGCATCCAAGGACTAACAAATCTTGGAGGTAAGCTTCTAGTTACTACAGAACATGATCAACCCAGATCGTGCATCTACGTAACTAGCAACATCAAGACACAGTCACTAATTGACTTCTGTTGCAGAGACACATCAGCAATAAAGATATACATACAGCGTGATGGCATGGAGGTGCCACTTGTCCTGGCCTCGGCTTACATGCCTGAGGCTGAAGAACCGCCCCCTCACGACCTCGCCCGCCTTGTGAGTTATTGCGAGAACGCCGGGCTTGAGGTTGTCATCGGGGCCGATACCAACGCACACCACCCGCTATGGGGCATGGACACGCCAAACGACAGGGGTAAGACCTTAGTTGACTATCTTTTCTCCACTAACCTTACCCTACTAAACACCGGCTCTGAACCAACCTTCGTTACCAGACGCAGCCGGACGATTATTGATCTTACTCTAGCCACAGAGGGTGCAGCGACCCTCGTCTCGGGCTGGCAGGTCTCCAAAGAGGCCTCCTGCTCAGATCACAGGTGGATACGTTTTGATATCCAGACCTGTGCATCACCAGTGCTACCAAGACGCAATCCGCGGAAAACAGACCGCGCTGCCTACACACGGCACCTCACGGCCATACTCGCACCCTGTAGCGTTTTGAGGACGTATGAGGGGCCAACACAGATTGAGGAGAACATCAACGGCCTCACATCAGCAATACTAAACAGCTACCAAGCCGCATGCCCGGAAACCACTCCGCCAAAAACACCGGGCAAACAACCATGGTGGGGCGCAGAGCTGGACCGCAAACGCGGTAAGGTAAGGAAAGCGCTCAATAGAGCCATGAATACTTGTGCTGATGAGGATTGGGATGCGTACTACGCAGCCAAATCCAGCTACAAAAAATGCATCAGATTCAGAAGCTCCATGGGATGGCGTAAATTCTGCGGAAGCATTGAATCTTGTCAACAAGCAAACAGGGTAAGGAAAATACTGGCGCAGCAGGAAGCTCCTGCTACCGTCACTCTCCGGAAGCCCGATCAAACACTCACTACCTCACCTGAAGAAGCGAGGCGCGTCCTTATAGAAACTCACTTCCCGGGATGCGCCTTCGCACAGGTAATCAACTGGACCGATATCAACCAAACACCATCAGACAATGACTGGCGCTACACCCACACCGTCATCACCTTGGAGAAAATCCAATGGGCGATCCGGTGCTTCCATCCTTTCAAAGCAGCTGGCCCGGACGGCATCTTCCCAGCACTACTGCAGTGGGGAGGAATTGCCGTCGCTCAAAGGCTAGTACCCATTATGAGAGCATGTCTGGCATTCAGATACATTCCTAAAGGATGGAGGGAAGTGAAAGTCATATTCATACCCAAGCCAGGTAAGAGTGACTACACCAACGCCAAATCTCACCGACCTATCAGCCTAACCTCCTTTCTGCTGAAAACCATGGAGAAGATATGCGAGAGAGAGCTGAGGGATGGGGCCCTAAAAACAATTCCACTCCATGCAAACCAACATGCATACAGCTCGGGTAAGTCGACTGAATCCGCTCTCCACCTGGTGGTCGGCCGGATCGAGGAAGCGATTCATCAAAAAGCCACTTGCCTGGGCACCTTCATCGATATCGAAGGAGCCTTCGACAAAACAAACTTCTCCAGCATTAGCGCCGCCCTCCGCAGACACGGAGTTGAACAGGTACTAGTAGACTGGATTACTAATATGTTAAGTAAACGAGTGGTTCGCCTTGAAGAAGACAGGCAGGTAGCCATGTTAGCCAGAGGATGCCCCCAAGGAGGGGTACTCTCTCCACTCCTCTGGAACCTGGTGATCAACGACCTCATCACCAAGCTCAACGCATGCCACTTCTATACAATTGGGTACGCAGACGACCTCGCCATCCTCATCTCGGGGAAGGTCACCGGGACTATCTGCAATCTAACGCAACAAGCGCTAAGGATAGTAGAGCGGTGGTGCAGGGACTTCGACCTTTCAGTGAACCCCACAAAGACCATTTTGGTTATGTTCACTCAGAAACGATCGCTTGGACCTTTTCGCCTACCTAAACTATTTGATACAGAACTCCAGTTAGCCAATGAGGTCAAATATCTAGGGGTCATCCTGGACAACAAGCTAAACTGGAGCAGCCATCTAGACAACAAGTTAAACAGAGCCTGCATCACCTTCTGGCAATGCAGGAGGATGATAGGTAAGAAATGGGGTCTATCCCCCAAAATCATACTATGGATCTACTGTACAGTCATTAGACCCATGATCACCTACGGAGCCGTGGTATGGTGGCCTCGCACCAGGTTAGCCACCGCTTCTAACAAGCTACAAAGAATACAAAGACTGGCCTGCATGGCGACAACAGGATGTATGAGGACTACGCCTACTGCAGCTCTGGAAGCAATGCTGGGCCTCCCTCCTCTCCACCTGTTCATACAGCAAGAAGCGACATTGGCGGCGGTCCGTCTCGAAACAATACAACTCTGGGGTAAGAGAGAGTCACAACACACCTCGGTATTACAGGGACTTTATGAGGAATTTCCCATGGCAAAGGCCATAAAAGACCGGGTACCCAAACAATTTATCTTTGATAAGAAATACAAAATCCAGCTCCATGAGGACCACCGATGCGAGGGGCTGACCCCGGCGGAGCTACGGATCTTCACGGACGGATCTAAAACAGGTAGCGGCACTGGTGCTGGAGTCTTCTCAGAAGACCTCAACATCCGCATTGCCAGATCACTGGGGGTCCACAACACAGTCTTCCAGGCAGAATGCATGGGCATTATCCTGGCGGCGGCAGCGATTGCAGCCAGAGGGGTGAAGGACCACTCAATTCGTATACTATCAGACAGCATGGCCGTTTTGCTGGCACTTGACAGCCACACGGTTAACTCTGGTCTAATATACGAGTGCCACCAGAACCTAAACCAGGTAGGTGAGCATAACAACATAACTATTCAGTGGATCAAAGGACACAGCGACTCCCGAGGCAACGATGCAGCGGATGAACTCGCTCGAAGGGGATCTGGCTTGACGGCGGTGGGACCCGAACCAATAGTGCCACTCCCCTTCGGCTACATACGTACTCTAGTCAGGGAACGCACAGGTAACTTACATCGTTGCCTGTGGCAGGATCAGGCGGAGTGCAGACAGGCCAAGGAGGCGCTACCCGCCATCAATGGCCGCTTCACCAAACTCGTGCTCAGGTTAACCAAACAGCAGATACGAACAATCACAGCCGTCCTGACAGGACACGGCTCCTTTAATAAACACCTCTTTGTCCTAGGTATCACAGACAGCCCCCTGTGCAGAGCCTGTATGGCGGCGGACGAGACAGCAGGTCATGTGCTCCTACACTGCCCTGAAATTGCTTCATACAGGGCAAAGTACTTCGGTAACCCAGGTACTCTCCACGAGATCGTCGGCAACACGAAGGCGCTGCTGGCTTTCCTCGGGGAGCTGGGGTGGATCGAATAACTTCTTTCCCACCCGCACGCAAAATACGCGCATTTGACGTGGAGTTGCGGATACCAGCCCGTTATACAATACAATACAAAGAGCTGATTTAAAAACCGCTGGCGTTAGCTTCGAATGAATGATTTATTTATGATTAATTATCGTTTTTCAATTTATTTTGTTTTATAAAAATAAATTTATCACAGATTCAAAATTTAACTACGTTCGTTTAATTATTTACTTGCGGAATTGTAATAGCGAAAACTGACAGTGAATCGCATCGCATTTGTAGGATTAACAAGTGGGTACAGAAAGTTTTTTGTTGCCAGTTTTAAAATTTCTGAATAATTAATGGTTTTAAAATCAATTTTAACGTTGTATTTGCATTTTTTTGAAAACCTACATTTATAGACCTGTTTTTAAGATTAATATTTTTGACCTAGCTTCATTATTGTGGAAAGAAAATATTGTTGAACGTGACGCAAAAATAACTCAAAGGGTTTATGGGGATTGTTTTCAAAGCATTATATAAATATAAAACGAGTTTCAACAAGATTATCAATCATTTACGATAGATAATGGTCAGTATACTGATCAATTTCAGAGTTTTCCATAACCGTTACACCTGTTACAATATCACTTACTAGAGTTTGATTAACAAAGGCAAGACTTCCGTGGTACATGGATGGTGGGTGTCATAATATAGTAATGAAAAAGTGTCAGTTACTAGTAATAGTAGCGATCACGTATAAGAAATAATGACACACCCAAAATAATCCACTAACACTTCATTACATTAGTGCGTACTCAATGGGAATTAAGTGATACCTACCCTCTTATTACGATTTTTTCCCATTAAATACGAACATGAATCTTCATCATTCAGTTGGGATATAAATGTGATAATATTAGACCAAGTTCAAAGCATTATATCCAAATTAATGAAATAAAGTGTGAAACATCTCTTTATCTACGCGAGTCAGTAATAAAATAACGTTAATAGCTGCTGTTGTACTGTTTATTTTTATTTCAGTTTATTACGTGTGGTTTAGTGACACTATTATAATAAAAGTATAAAAGGGGGCAAATCATTTCATGGTTAAACATTTTCGGTGTAACCTTTTTTGAAACTATTTTTGGGTAAGCTGCCAGTCAAATCAGATGTATTTAATTTACATCGAATAACTGTGTGGAACACGGGTTCAATATATTCACATTTTACAACATTCCTAACACAGCTGTTAAATTTATATTGAAATGGAACTAGGCAGGTCACATTTGCCGTACGTTACATCTCTATTGGGTGAAAGTAGGCTTATTTTGGGTTTCGAACAACTGAAAAAATACGAGTAGGTTTCCCAGTTAAGTATGTTGTAGAAATAAAAATTAGTTTTACTTACAAAACGAGACATAAAATGCGGGAAAAGTATTGGCTTTCCCGGTTTTCCCTCAGCGGGCCTTGAAAACTTCCTGATATTTTCCAATAGTAGTAGCTATTCTTTTCTACCTCATCAACAAAGCCACTACGCGACCCGAGTTGTATAAGTTTGAATTCGAAACTTTCAGTACATTTTCAATACAGAACTTTTCCAATATATCACAAGACTCAAATTACTTCAGTCCGTAGATATCTCCACTTAAATAATGACAATATTGGCAAACTTACTTTTAATATCTGTTTCTTCGTGTATTGATAAGTATTTCAATTTAATATAAGTTCACTAGAAACAAATAAAATGAGAATCAACTGGTTTTTAT
This sequence comes from Agrotis puta, assembly GCA_943136025.2. Classification (NCBI taxonomy): domain Eukaryota; kingdom Metazoa; phylum Arthropoda; class Insecta; order Lepidoptera; family Noctuidae; genus Agrotis; species Agrotis puta. The sequence continues at coordinate 18,275,775 of OW964175.2, read as the reverse complement.
TTTATAGTATTGTGTACTTTGCTTGGCTGACCGTTCACTGCCCACTACAAACATACTCAAGTCGTAAACTGTACCTATGAATGTAGCTTGCAAGGAATCTAATGAGTATTCTTCCAAAGATGCTGCAAGTTATCGCGAACCACGTTCACTGCAGAGTGATAATACATAGGTAATAGAAACGATAGTCACGTGGACCGTTTGCTTTGATTTGATTTGCCTATCGTTTCGCAAGTCACATCGATCGAGGCGATCGAGGAGGAGAAAGGCGTTAAAAACAATTCAAAATCAGTCATTCGGAAACGTGTCTATCCTAACACTTCGTTAGGTCTAAAATAGTTGATTGAACAAAGACTGAAGAGCAATATCTATTGAAATAGTTTATTTTTGTCAGAGGTACTTCTTTGCCTCAGTAATGAGGGCTTCATTTAGGTGCTGCTTGTAAAATACTTGTACTGCATTTGATTAGGTTGCTACTTTGATGTTGTTTGTTGTGATGATCTCATCTTTTATGCTGTCCTTTGGATTGAGACTAGTTATGTTACGGTAGTCATAAAAATGTATTGCTTACATCCAAATTATGATATAACAAGCCATCAGGACACACCAGACGGCATTGTTTCAATTGTAATCAAACCACAAAGATCTTTCCTAACAGTTTTATGCGAACTTAAAACACATGTAGGTATAGAACCCCATTATTTTACATCAACAACTTATTTCTACGTAGCTGTATAAATCTCGCACGTGACACTCAAGCTTGATACACAAACTACACTAGACTCGCTCGTGCGAATTTGGCTTCCAGTTTCCCAAGAAAATATGTTTTTCTAAGATAAAATGTACTTCATATTCCACTCGCAGGAGAATGTAAACAATATACTATGATTTTCGAAGCGTGGAGAGAAGAAACCACTTTAGTTTTAGAATATCGTACAGTATATAAAATCTCTGAAAACCTGCCTTATCAGCTTCTGAGGATATTGAAACAATCTATTCGTGTTTATAAAGCATTTTTGTTTGATATTAAAATTACTATTTATACGTTTAACAAAGATTAATTGGAAATAAGTGGAAGATGAGGCTAATGAAATCAGCAAGTGAGTCCTCCCTGTGTGGACGTGAAAGGACTGTGACGACAGTCTCTTACTAATTAAAAACCTTGTTCAGTGTCCCTTAATGTTATAAGATTACGGTGCTCTTTTAATACCGACCCGTTAGTTTCGTAGAAGTTCGTAGAACGTCGACCGATGTCTGGTTCTTGACTAGACAGCGAACTACCCATTACTCCGCCACAGTCACCGCCTGCAAGCCCACTTCTACGGTGTCTCACCTTTTGTGCACCTCTGGAAGTGTCAAACTTTAGAACAAGCTATTTAGAAATGCTATCGTGCTAGCAACATGAAGAAAGTTTTGTTGCAATCAGAATCCACGTGATCATAATTTTGGCTCATCTCAATAAACAATAAAATGCCACAACAACGTATTAAAATACTGTTTATGTTTGAAACACATCTCTGTAGAATATAAATTAAGAGAGGATATATTATTCCCAAACTTCTAAGACAGTAAACAACGGTCATAAACAAAACATAAACTTTACTGGTTTGTTATCCTTAGAATTATCTTCATTTAATTTGTCACGTTCGTTATAAATCACCAAAATAGAAACAAAGGCGACATTTATTACTTTTTAGGATTTTGATTAGCCTATTTCATCCCAATTCTGGACAAAGGATTCCATAATAATGTCGACGTTATAAGTTTGTAAAGTTAGATTGAGTCTGGGCTTATAACACTTTTACGATGGATAGGGGAAGGTGGGCAAGGACAGTCAGTAGAGGTCTTAAGACGATCGTCGCCACCTGTTTCGCTAAAGATATACTGCACCGTATGATGCAGCGTAGTTCGAGTGCGTGATCTAGGATTGTTTGAAAGTATCTCTCTTTGCATTGAAAACACGCGTAGAACAAAACATTAACAGAAAAGGCATTCACGCGCGTTCATGACTTCCTTGCTGCGTGATGTGGGGCAGAGTGTTAATCGCCTAAAACAAACCAGCCAGAGTTACGGTTTCAGTAAATTCTTAACTGATTAGTTGGAGAAGAAATAAGGCATACAAAACATGAAAAAATTGAACCTTAAATTACACCTTTTACGAAAGTAATATAGAAAGTCTTCTCAGATACTCCACAATACCAAGTTGTTACCACGAATTGAAATTCAGATTTGCGATGTGGAGAGTTATGAATAGAATTTCTTTGAACTTTTTGAAGTTAAAATATTTTTCGTCTTAAACCACTTATTATTCAGCCTTATTGTTACAGTGAGACGGTTCAGAATTGAAACCGAAATATTATTTTAATAAAAAGAAAATAAAATAATATTTTATCCTTATTTATTACACGAAAACACGACGTTATTAATACCAATATACAAAGTTATAACATTCATTTCATTTTCCCAACATGCCGTATTCAATGGGAATTTTATATGAAATTACCAGTGGCAGCGTTTCACCGTTGAATTCAATATGGCAAGTAAAAGCAAATGTACGTTTACGTAATAATATATATTTCGGTAAGGCTATAACGTACATACGTGTTTGTACAGTCGCAGTCGTTAAAATAACTCTTACCGAAATTCAAAAGGGATTCGTGGAAATATCATTCCAGATTTTGAAACATTTCTCATTGTTACCCCGCTCCTATTGGTGATAGCGTGATGTTATAAAACCTATAGCCTTCCTCGATAAATGGACTATCCAACACAAAAATATATTTTCTCTTCCAACCAGTATCCTGAGATTAGCGCGTTCAACCAAACAAACAATCTTTTCTGCTTTATAATTTATACGAGTATTATAGTATAGATATGAACAAGTTCCAAAATACAAATACAATTCAAAATTCAAAAAGTAAACAATTTCACCGTGTATACGCATTTGTGTTCGTGACTGTACTAAAGGAAATAAATTTAGGAAAAAAGGTATACATATTAAAACAGGTAATTTAAGCCTTTATAGCCTCTTAAAAGGAGAATGGCACTCAGAAGGTGATACATGCCAATGATAATGCGATAATCTTTATTGCAATAAAATGGAGGGAGCTCGTATTACCGGCACTTTTTCGTCGAAGCGTAGGGGATTTTAGGGTAACCATTACGATTTTTCCATTGAAAGAAGTCTTAACTTTTTTAAATCTCTTGTTTTCGGTGGTCTGTGAACTTTTTTTTTTAAAGAACCCTTTTTTTTACGTGGTAAAATCATCTTATGAGTCCTCCCACCCAGGGCCGAGCGGGAGGGACTGTCAGACTTGTACTGACTAAAATCCACGGTGTCCTTCAATAGCCCTTTACGTTCCGGGTTGCCGGAGGGGGGTCCCGTCACTTTGCTGACACTCTTTGAGGCGCGCGTGGAACACAACGCGCCGTCGACCCGGGCATGGTCTATGGTCGGACAGCGAGTTGCCCATTACTCGCTGCCCGCATGCCCGCGCACCCTTTTTTTTTTTTTTTTTTTTTTTTTTTACCGTGGTAAAATCATCAAATGAGTCCTCCCACCCAGGGCAGGGCGGGAGGGACTGTCAGACTTGTACTGACTAAAATCCACGGTGTCCTTCACTAGCCCTTTACGTACCGGGGTCACGGTAATCCCTTGGTCCCGCGACCCCGGCAGGCTTCGGCCCTCTACAGGCCCCGTCGCTATGCTGACACTCTTTGAGGCGCGCGTGGAACACAACGCGCCGTCGACCCGGGCATGGTCCATGGTCGGACAGCGAGTCGCCCATTACTCGCTGCCCGCATGCCCGCGCCTACGGTGGCCGGAGATCGTCTTGCGACGTCCGACGCCGTGGGCGTCTACCACTGCGGCTGGGGTGGAGGGAGGACGCTGTCCTCTCCCTCAGGCGGCCCGCCTCCTCCTTCACGAGCATGACTGCTTCGCAGAAGGAGGCGACCGCTTCCCACTCCGTCTCGCCCCGCAGCATGGCCTCGACCAATGCCGGGCGCGAGAGGTCTCCGCCTATCGCCGTCGTGAGGACACGGCGGTGCTCTGCCCAAGCGGGGCAGTCCTGCACCGTATGCTCCACCGTGTCCTCCGGACCATCCTCGCAGTGGTGACACCCAGGCGTTTCTTCCCCCCCTATCAGACACAGGAACCTCCCGAAACTTCCGTGTCCGGTGAGGACCTGCGTCATGCGGTAGGTCAGGACGCCGTGACGCCTATCCAGCCACTCCTCAAAGAGGGGTCTTACCGCCGCGATTGCGGCGTGCCCGGACCTCGGTTGCGACAGTCGCTCCCTCCATACTGCCCTGAGATCGCGCCGGAGCTCTTCCCGCCGCGCCTCGACTTGTCGAGGCAGCGGGGATTCGCCCCGACGCTGCGCCTCCACGCGCCATTCATAGACGCGCTGGAGGGCAGTCGCCTCCAGATCCCAGGGCAGCAATCCGGCAAGGAGGTTGGCTGATTCGCCGGCGATCGTGCGGTATCCCCGGATCATCCGGATAGCCATGACCCTCTGGCATGCGACCAGCTTGAGTGGTCGCGTCCGGATGCTTAGGGCCCACACAGGGGCCCCGTAGAGGGCCATGGACCGCACGACACCGGCGTACAGCCTCCGGCAGGAGGCATTTGGCCCGCCGAGATTGGGCAGGAGCCGCTTGAGAGCGGCTGCTGCCCGGTTCAGCCTTGGGGCCAAATGCAGGAAATGCTCCCTGAAGTTCCACCGGCTGTCGAGGACGAGTCCCAGGTACTTCATCGTCCTCCCGACGCCGATGCGAACCCCCTCCACCGTAATGTGGGACTCTGAACGTGGGCCCGCGCACCCTTACATGAAAAGTGAAAAGTTTCAACAAATCACAAGGCTGATTATAAAAGTTTATTGACTGCCTATCTGAGGGCCTAAAAAGGCCACTTAAGATTCTGTTAAATGTGTGTTGTTCGGGGTCGCGGGACTTACGAATTACCTTAACCCCGGAACGTAAAAGGTTATTGAAGGACACGATGGATTTTAGTCAGTACGAGTCTGACAGTCCCTCCCGCTCTTCCCTGTGATAAGCTAATAAGAAAATAAAATTATATTCCCAGCAATGGGAAACATTGTTTCGTAGTGGGCGTTCCGTTGGCAAATTGCGGGCAATAAAGTTATATGGACGTCAGTTACTTGTCTGGCACAAGACGTATTGTTTCTATAAGATTTACGATGAAGTTGATCAGTTCTCTTTGAAGGAAAGACAAGGAGACACTAATAAAATATATTTATTACTGCTTCGTTGGTTTTGTTGTCGCAAGCAATACTGCGAAGTTTGAGGACACAGGTTTGATTTCTTGTTCAGGCAGTATACCTCTAGTTGGCCAAAAAAAAAACACAGCAAACGGAGGCTTTCGCATAATGTCTATGTATTTGGTCATACAGCGTGCTTGAAACATGATTTGAAGTATTATTACGTAATTTAATTATGAAATAATAAGTGTCTCTAGTTGTACGAACAGGTCGCGGGACTTTTCCATTACCGTGACCCCGGTACGTAAAGGGCTAGTGAAGGACACCGTGGATTTTAGTCAGTACAAGTCTGACAGTCCCTCCTGCCCTGCCCTGGGTGGGAGGACTCATTTGATGATTTTACGACACTAAAAAAAAAGTTGTACGAACAAGAAACGAATTTTATTCATCAAAGACAAAATCCCCGTTTACCTTACGTCACAAAAACGTGAAAACTTATGATAAAGCTTCGGTTATCAGCACTTTAAAACAAGGCGTTGACAAGTCAAATTGCTACCTGCGAATCTTCCCTCCATAGACAAATATATCGTACAACGTTCTCTTACAAAGCGTGATATCAATTTCCTTTTGCAAATACTTCGGTCCTCTTTTATCGTCTGCAAGCCCACAGGAACGGAATGGAAGCTGCCGAGATTATTTTCTTTTTTTTTTTGCATGACTGCGTTTGAAGTACAATATTTTGTAGTCAAAGGGAAAAGTATCGGAATTACGGTTATAAGTAGCAATGTTGGCGTGAATTGTGTTTAGTAGAATATTATGCAAAAAATACCACAGAGCCAGCTTTCACAATGCCGGGGATGTAGGAATGTCAGAGGTTATCGCGGCCCTGAGAGGCAAATAAAGGAATATCATCAAATTAGTCCTACAACCTGCATCGAGCACAGGGAACTGTCACATTCATGCTGAATAGAAACACTATTCCTTCAGTTGCCTTGGGCCTGGGTTGCGTTCCAGAGCCGCGGTAAAATTTTGACCTTTCTGGCGACCGGCCATTTTTGTTTCTATCTGTCATCTTTAATTTATTACGTAACTAGCGACCCGTCCCGGTGCAATCACTACTATATTATGCATGTTATATACACACTAGCACTTGTCCCGCGACTTCGTCCGCGTGGGTTACGTACTTTCCTAATTCCCCCTTTTCACCCCCTTAAAGGTTAAATTTCCAAAAACCCCTTCTTAGTGCTCCCCTACATTATAATAGGGAGCCGTGTGCAAAATTTCACATTCCTAGCCCTAGTAGTTTCGGCTGTACGTTGATATGTCAGTCAGTCAGTTCTCCTTTTATATATATAGATAAACCTTCCTCTTTAATCACTCTATCTATGAAAGAAAACCGCATGAAAAACCGTTGCGTAGTTTTAAAGATCTAAGCATACATTTTTTTTTTTTTTTATCGTGGTAAAATCATCAAATGAGTCCTCCCACCCAGGGCAGGGCGGAAGGGACTGTCAGACTTGTACTGACTAAAATCCACGGTGTCCTTCACTAGCCCTTTACGTATTGGGGTCACGGTAATCCCTTGGTCCCGAGACCCCGGCAGGCTTTGGCCCTCTACAGGCCCCGTCACTATGCTGACACTCTTTGAGGCGCGCGTGGAACACAACGCGCCGTCGACCCGGGCATGGTCCATGGTCGGGCTGCGAGTCGCCCATTACTCGCTGCCCGCATGCCCGCGCCTACGGTGGCCGGAGATCGTCTTGCGACGTCCGACGCCGTGGGCGTCTACCACTGCGGCTGGGGTGGAGGGAGGACGCTGTCCTCTCCCTCAGGCGGCCCGCCTCCTCCTTCACGAGCATGACTGCTTCGCAGAAGGAGGCGACCGCTTCCCACTCCGTCTCGCCCCGCAGCATGGCCTCGACCAATGCCGGGCGCGAGAGGTCTCCGCCTATCGCCGTCGTGTTCGCCAATCGTATTCGTTTAGCAAAAGTATCTGTAACCTTTTTACAACAGAGTAAATAAACACTTGAATACAAAGTGATAGTAAACATATGACAGACTACACTCATGCTATCGACCTCAAGACATTCTTTCTACATAGCTTTATGATGTCGTAAAGTTAATAGCGACTGAATTTCAGTGAGTTTCAGGTGTCGATCGAGGGCGATAAGGTGTACAATACATATTTTTTTCACTTAGGTTCTATTTTCTTGTTGATAAAAGTGTGTGTGTGCTTTTCAATGGGGGTGAATGACTTTCGCTTTTGGCACTTGTATGACATTGATAGATGGTTAGGGATTGATTAGTTTTGTAGTTGTCTGTGAGAGTTGTAAGGTATGGTCACTATAAAGTGAAGAATTGAAAATAACACAACATTGGAGAACCGTTTAATTTACTACTTGAAAATTTATCTCTCTTTTATTTACTGTACGTAATAGAAAATAAAAAGAAGAAAATATAGGTTTGTTTTTTCACAGAAACATATACACAAAAAGATACAATTAATCAGAAAAAAAAATACATACAATAAGTGTATAATCATGAGTACAGAACAGAAATAGTTGTCAACTGCACGTCAGCGTTATGATTGTGATAAGAAGGCTGCCACTACGCATAGCGCTGTGCACAGTACTGATTTTAAGTGATCACCCGAAAATGACGTATAGGATCGTAGCAGGGGATCTAATCTCTAAAGCCTTTGTCAAACAGACAGGCGTGACGAATGCGAAGCGTGACGTTTTTATTTAATATGTATGAAATTGTTTGAATACATACATAGAAAAGCGAAAGCGATCCGATAGCGTGACAGAACTATCGGACTGATGTCTCGCTTCGGTTCGGTATCGCTTCGGAAACGCTTCGCTTTCGCCTGACTGTTTGACAAAGGCATTAGTACGAAACCCGTGGTTTCAGCCTTAGTGACAGACGTTTTGATAACGAGCCCAAACTAAGAATGAATGATATTACGATTTGACAGATAGCTCCTTAGAGTTCACGTCAACACTTATGACTTTTTTTTTTTTCGTCGTAAAATCATCAAATGAGTCCTCCCACCCAGGGCAGGGCAAGAGGGACTGTCAGACTTGTACTGACTAAAATCCACGGTGTCCTTCACTTGCCCTTTAAGTACCGGGGTTACGGTGATGGGTAAGTCTCGCGACCCCGGCAGGCTTTGGCCCTCTACAGGCCCCGTCACTATGCTGACACTCCTTGAGGCGCGCGTGGAACACAACTCGCCATCGACCCGGGCATGGTCCATGGTCGGGCTACGAGTCGCCCATTACTCGCCGCCCGCCCGCATGCTCGTGCCTACGATGGCCGGAGATCATCTTGCGACGTCCGACGCCGTGGGCGTCTACCAAACACTAATGACTTGCCGAAAATTATGGTAGGGCAAGTGACCCGGTTGTGGCCACCGACCCCTTTGTGGCCATTTAGAACTTCAAATCGTTATCACTAAGGCAAAAACAAATATATTACTATCTAATATTGGGAACACTGATAGCGTTGACAGCTTTGATGTGTCAAACTTCACTTCAATCCAACAAGTCATTATTTTTTGACGAGCGTCAATTGTTTTAAGTCTTAGCAAAAAGGCTAAGGCGAGCGGGTGAGTAAACAATCATTATTTTTTAAATCCTTCTTATTTTTTTTAAAGTTTATGTTAATCCTTCATAAAGAATACACTGTCTAAGTGGTACTAATGATATTTTATCGCTGTTTGTTTATTAAGTGAGATTATGAGAGGTGGCCACTAATGGAGTCAAAATGAGTGAATTTTCCCATCTTTGGCCATTTAGTTTTTATCGTTATTTTTCAACTTAATTACTTAGCTATTTTGATATAAGTGATCTATTGATTTTCAGATTTACGACTATAATGAAACTCCATTGAAACCAGATACTAAAAAAATCGGTGTTGTGAAAAGAAAATTGTTCCAGTACTCACCGCATTTTTTTTTTTATCGTGGTAAAATCATGCAAAAAAAAAAGACGTGGCGGTATTATCCGTCCACAATATTATTTTGGCGTTAGTTACGTTCGTACATCTGTATCCATTGACTTCTTTTCGCTAACGGACTTAGAAAGGAGACACCCAACTGCCGTATTATGACGCCCAAAAACCAGGCTTTCTCCAGTGAGAGTGGGAAGAAAGGTTAGAAAATTCAGTATTATTTTTTCCAAACACATTTCAATGTCAAAACACTCTACCATGCTTATGAAAATAATAATTAATAATGTGATGATATCTGAAATTTATCTATGACAAAAATAATATCGACGTCAATGATATCTAAAACTGATAATAATTCTTATTAGTTACTTTTTGCACAGTAGCTTGTATTATGCTGGTCATATTTTGACCTTGAACTGGCACTGCGTACGTAAAGTTTAAAAAATAAAGTTCATGAAACATGCTTAAATAGTATTTTAGTTGGCCTAATTTACTACAAAACAACACATAAACAATAATTAAACTACGACCTTTACGCGGGCATGCGGGCAACGAGTAATGGGCAACTCGCTGTCCGACCATGGACCATGCCCGGGTCGATGGCGAGATATGTTCCACGCGCGCCTCAAAGAGTATCAGCAAAAATGACGGGGCCCCTCTAGAGGGCCAAAGGCTGTCGGGGTAGCGGGGACTTATGATTTACCGTGACCCCGGAACGTAAAGGGCTATTGAAGGACACCGTGGATTTTAGTCAGTACGAGTCTTACAGTCCCTCCCGCTCTGCCCTGGGTGGGAGGACTCATTTGATGATTTTACCACGATAAGAAAAACTACGACTTTCAATCTAAAGATCGTAAAAACAAAACCCGTCGACTTACAGAAATATCCGAGGGATAAATTAGTTCAGCAATAAAATGCCTTTTAAAGATATATCGAAATGTGTTGGAAATGGCTGTTTCCTGAAGTAATTCCATTCGTGGATATTTGGCAGTACATTATCATTATTGAGAACGGTTTTAGTACTTAAGTAGCCATTTTGAAAAGGGTCTACTTATTTTTAGCGCACATTTTGATGTAAGAACCTGTAAAAGCATGTTTTGTGTGCGTACTAAAGGTGGAAACGTTGTTTTCTGTAAGAAGTACACCGTAGAACTGTCCACAAATATCAAAAACATTTTCAATTGTAATGTTTGTTTCGAAATATACAACGATTAGTTTAAAATCAGTTCTGGGCATTTGTTTTTTGGAAATTGTGTGAAAGCTAAAATCAGTTTTAGCTTTCACACAATTAGGAATTTTAGACTTACTAATTGAAATCCATTTTTCTGAAAAGTAGTTGAATAATCATACATTTTAAAGTAAAGTAAAGTAGACAAATTAAATTTAACTGAAAAAGAAATCGCTCACTGGTCCAAATACGAATGTAATTTATTTAAATTTTAAGATCAAAAATTGAATTTCTTTTGCATTCATTCTCAATATTACTTAAATTTTAGCCCAATTTCATATTTCTCCGTCCTTTTTTTTATTTAAATTTCGGAGTCCTAATTAAGTTTTCTTTTCGTTTTTATACAGTGCGTCTACGTGTCTCCTTCAAATCATCTGTCACAAGTCTACTGGAAAACATTTTTATCAAAATTAGTAGTTATGCTCTTCTATTTTACTTATGTTTTCATTAGCTTCTGTTTTACTCGCTTTGTTAGTTCAATCTTATCCTGTCTCTCAATTCTATCCAAATCATAGCTAATTATGTGGGGAGTGATATGAAGATTCGAATGACGTTATTGCGAAGCACGCTATTTCGAAAAAAAAATGACAAGTGGTACACCAGTTCGAAAACACATTAAGTCGAAAATCGCTATATCGAATGACGTTGTCGCAGACACGCTGATTCGAAAAACTGTTTGAATGGTATGCTAGTACAAAAGTCTTGGTATCGAAATCCTCTGTTGTGAATAGCATATTCCAATCTGAATTTGCCTTTTTTTTACGTGGTTAAATCATCAAATGATTCCTCCCTCCCAGGGTAGAGCGGGAGGGGCTGTCAGACTCGTATTGACTAAAATCCACGGTGTCCTTCAATAGACCTTTACGTTCCGGGGTCACGGTAATTCGTACTGTCCCACGACCAATCTGAATCAGCCTAGGGATCGAACTCGCGACCCCAGTTAACCCTTATCTTTGTTTTGGGTTTGAGCAACAAGAGCAATGAGAAGTTTTATTTTAAGTTATCTATTTAATTTCCAGAATTTTTGATTACAATTCAAACAGTTTTTTCAAATCAACGTGTTCGCGAAAAGTCATTCGAATCTTAATATCACGTCCAATCATGTGATATTTCCAGTATAAATAAGAAAACACTTGAGGATTCTACTCAGGTAATTATGTTATCGTGAAACGAAACAAAACAAACAAACAATTATGCAGAACATTCCAAACAAGAGAATTCAATTAACCCTAGAGTCGAGCTGTCTCATTGTCTCGGTTAAATTAAAAACAAAGTACTCCAGGTACTAAAATTGTTTACAGGACATGTCAAGTTGACAGTAATAAAAATAAAAGGTATCTATCTCTTTTTATTGGGGTGTAAAAATTATCAAATGATTTGTCCTCCAGTCTTATGAGGAACGGAAAGTCTGTCTAATAGTCCTAGTGTCTGTCTTTACTAACCAGGAACAATTTTTTTTTCATCAAATTAACGTAAAAGTGCCAGTTTACTTAACTTCGCAAATACGTGAAAAGTCACCTACCTTCTGAACAACCTGTAAGTCATACAAATATTTATTTCGAACCGAGCCGCAAAATCGAAATCCCAACAGTATGTTCCCATGGGATAACTTACCACCTTCACATGTGCAAACTCGTGAGCAAAAGCTACTTTTAAACAAAACTCTTATTGACATGATACAAGAAAAACCACTTAAAAGAATAGGCACGTTTCGACTTCTCTTAATTCTATTATAATAATAATATTATAGGTTTTGTATTTCGTTTTATTTGCACAGCCCCAAGAGTGGACCCTATGAACAATAAGAATAAAACAATTTAATAGTATGAAACGCTCCTGAGGACCTGTAGGGTAACTGTTAAAGTGTAAAGAAGTTCTCTACAAACCTTAAACAGAGTATATAATATTCGATGGATTACAACAATACAGTTGTAGGAAGCACAACATAACAACACATAAACTGAGTTTACTTTAAAAATAAAGCAGCTTTAGAAAATAATCAACAGGTGCAGCTGTTAGCCGTGGTAAATTGTACTCACCAAAAAATAGTTGAAGATGACACAAATGACAGAGTGAAATTCGAAACATCAATATTCAAAAATATAAAAATCAATATAGATCCAAAAGGAAAGAGGTTGAAGCAACAGAGAAGATGGAATAACCACTCTGTTACACTACTCTTATCTCCATTTATCATTAAAGTGACACTCGCTACAAGCCACTATGTGACGTCAACGACTCACCTTACCAGCTTACTCAATATTAGCATACATACTAGATTCTACTGAAGGAGCAGATTCTGTAGGAGGCACCTGTCAGTACTTTGATATCGAAGATATCGATATGCATGGAGTGCGCTTTGAAACTGTCTTGTCTTCTTTGACTATAAATTGATTCATTGGTGTCATGTTGTGATATTTATGAACTCTATCATCAATTTAAAATTAAAAGTTCACTTATTTTTTGTTTAAACAGGCACAGATATTGTGAACAGTTACCTTCATAACGTTAATGGGCATTTATTAATTATGCGAAAAACATTCGTCGTTACTCCATGATTAATTTATAAGTAACTCATGCGTGTAAAGATTTATGGATATTTTTTACGCTTTCACACAAAAACTAGGTCTGAATAAGTACCTTATCCAAATGGTTTGTTATTTTGGATAAGGTACGTATTCAGACCTATTCAATACTTTTTACGCCCTTTTTCATGAGGGCGAAGTCACGGGAAAAACCATGGAGAAAATAATATGTCTATGTGTAATATGTCGGTTGTGTACAATAAAGCCTATAAAAACAAGTTTGAATTGCTGTATTTTTTAGTACCGATATACAACATTATTTTTAGTATATGCGAAACCTGAATATAGTTTGTTCAGAATCAGTAACTGATTTGATTCCAATAATTTTTACACCATGTTATATTTTTTTTTCAAAAATATTTTAATTATAATTTTTTACCAGTTAATTACAATACAATCAGCGACCGGTTAGGTACCTATTGCCAAGCTATTATCACGAGTGTATAACAAAGGAGACGCGGTTTACGCGGGTGTACCGCGAAATGAGCATGTTTTTAAACGGACAACCAGGTAATATACAAACCTATAACCTTGTGATTTTTTATAATACAGTTTTAAAATTTTGGACATAGATTCTTCACACGAAAATACTAGACAGGTGTATCGGGTTTCGCATAAACAAAAAATAATGTTGTAGATGTAAAAACACCATAAAAAGCATCCAAAAATAAACCAACAATACTTATTCATTTAATTTTGCTTTTAATAAAATAAAAGCTCCCCCATAAAGAAGAATGCTCATTTTTCACCTGGCAATGTATAGAAATGAAACAAATCTTAAAATAAAGCTTATTAAATTGTATATTAATTACGCTTATCACAATGTAAAAAGAAACGCAGGAAAAAAAGATTTTTTATTTTATTTATTTAAGCTAGATTTAACGTATTGACATATTTTGAACGCATCCAAACCATCAATTTTTAAAACGTTCCATTTTACAAATTGCTGGTTGACCATATTTAGCTGTGTTCCTTAGTTTTAAACTTATTTTACATTTAATTCGATCAGTAACTATTTCTTTATTAGTCATGGAATGAAGTAGAGTATTTAATAAAAACGCAATAATAAAATTAAATTAATCAATCAGTGTTTCATTGGGTGTGCGCAAGTGAAATGTATTTTTTTGACATTTGACAGTTCTGCGCTTGCGTCTGGCTATGTACTGTGCGATTTTGATTGTGTTTCTTTTTATTACGACCCTTTTTTCCTCCCTTTGACTCCGATATCTTCCTCATTCGACAACCTTTGCTCACCATACCTGATACCGTTATAAATCCGTCTTACAAAATAAATAATGTGTCCTGGAGAAGGCAGTTTTCAACTTGACACTCATTTTATAATGATAATCATGGAGTCTTAGCATTGACTTAATGGCAGTTTGTTTCAAAGAATTAACAAAATAAAAAAGACGTTTTAAACCATAGTTAGCTAATATTACAATTTAAGACTAAACTTCGAGCGTTATTAATTACTTTATGCACCTTTGTTTCATTATTTCTGGTGACGACAAATCCTAACCTAAAAATAAACAATAATATTTTCTGGACTTCGTGGCGTTTAAATCGCTGAAATGACTTTAAGATATTACTTTCTGAACTTACAGGTAGTATTTCTACTATATCTGATAACTATACATATACTTTCATCACCAGGTTTTTAAATGTATGGAAGGTGGGCATTGTTCTTTAAGTAAGTATAAGGATAAAATTGGAACGAAAGATGAATTAAGACTCTCTTCCAAAAATCTCCAAACCTTATATTATTAAGCTTAAGCAACCCGGAAGAAAATAAAAAAGAGAAGATTCGCCAAAATACACAGAGAAAATCCTTCTTAATAAGAAAATGTACTGAAATAACAAACAAGAAAATGTCACTTAAGGAAAGCTATCTTAGAAACAGAAAACAATTGACACAGAGTGGGAAGCTTCTCTATTGTGATAAGTCGGGAAAAATTGCCAACGTGTCGGATAAAGCAATGTCATTAAATAAAGTAATCTTAGTTTATTGATAAAAATGTGAAAGTCTGAAAGTATGGATGTTTGTTACTCTTTCACTTAAGAACTGCTGGCCAGATTTAGACATTTGATACAAATATACTCTACTAGCTATAAGCACCATAATATAGCCTATTTTTATCGTGGTAATATCATCAAATGAGTTATCCCACCCAGGGCAGAACGGGAGGGACTGTCAGACTCGTACTGACTAAAATCCACGGTGTCCTTCAATAGCCCTTTACGTACCGAATTTACGGTAATTCGTGAGTCCCGCGACCCCGGGCTATATGTATCTAGAAGTCCATCTATCTCTGTACCTACTGGATTTCTTTAAAATCGATTAAGCCGTTTGAACTCGAACACATATTCAAATTCATAACATCTAGAAATATACATTTTTTTTGTAAAATTACTGTGGTTAAGATAGGTTATCTAAACCACAGTAATTTTACACGCTAGGTTTAACGCCTACAATACATTATATATTGTAATATCCAGTGGTACGATCCAATGAGGACAATTATCGAAATCCACAAGGATGAAGCCGCGAGGAGAAACTAGTTTTATTATTTTTCGACGAAACATGTACCGGTAAGGGCCTGGACAGGTTGACGCGATAATCGCGCGGTTGACGAGCTTATCGCGAGTCGTGTCAAAATTCAAGTGTCGAGGAAATTAATGGAATGATTGGAAACGCGGTGTGGCACTCCAAATTCGGACGAAGGTCGCTTTTTAATTTCCCGTATTTTTGTGTTGTGGTTTGTTCGGTGAATTTAACAAAGGTCATGGAAAAAAACACAACACTGTTTTGTGAATACATTCTCCCTTTCTATTAACAACAATAATGTATAGTATCGATTATTCTTACTCAGCATGACTAAACGTTACTGGCGTAATCACTAGTTCATGAAATATGTAACTTCCGGCTTTCTCATAATTTTAATTACGATGAAAGCTTGCTAAAGACAGCAACATAAAAAATTGGGAAGCAATTAATTTCGTAACCGCGAAAAAAGTCAACGTCACGACTTAATTAGTGTCGTGCTCGCGACAATCTGACGTCACCCTAACAACATTTTCTTCCTGTCAAAAGTAGAAACGACCCAACTCCGTCTACGGCCCTCTTCAGCCCTCAGTAAATAAAGACACTCGGCTTTCTGGCCTTTGACGGACTTGAAAAGACTCTCAACAGTAAAATAATAAAATATTTTTACTTATTTTGTGCTTGTTTTTTATACACCATTGTTGGAAAGTGTGTTTGTGCTCTCAAAAATACTTCACGCTTTTGTCTGTTTTCACTTTGGCGCGTCGAAAGAGTGCCTGGGATTGTCCGAAAAGTGCTTGAAAGATTCTGGAGATTTTTCTCGAAAATGCGTTGAGAATAATCTTTGTTTTGGTAAAATGCGAGAGGTAGTTTAGAGGGAAATTCTTAAAATAATTGTAAGGTAACCCTGAAATGTGAGTGAAGGAAGCTGGGATGTAATCTCTTTAATCAAGGGGAGATTTCGTGTGAATATAGGGTTAAGTAAGCCGTAGAGATGTCTAATTAGGTGTTTTACGGAGGTGTATGGAACAGTTAAATGAGAAAAGGTGTAAGGGTGTAACAGTAAGTAACTTAGAGTCTTATTTAAGATTCTGGGAACGTCTTGGCAGCCTAACGAGTAAATACCGTGTTATTCGCTGAGAGTATTTCTACATAATATGTATACTTTATGACTGACTGATGAAGTAATCTTATATTTATTTTCTATTTATGTGTAGTGTGTGGGCTTTGTCTTAATAATGTATTTCCACGTCGTTGTAAATGGATTTAATTGTCGATTTCATGATGCCAATTTTTGTAACATTTCAAATCTTTTGATGTAAAATTTTCGATAGCTTTTTAAAGCCACATTATTCTCTAAAATACCATTTATAGGCTGTACGGAAGTAGAAAAACTCTGATGTAATTGATTACAAGTAATTCGGTAACCTATATATTTTAAATCTTTTAAAAGTATAAGTTGTTTCCAGAGGTCCACGAGTCTATTGTTCTAGAAATATAAAAACTCGTACTTTACTACCCAACGGGTCCAAAATACTTTAAAATATAAAATGTTTTATTTTCTTAAAGGATCATGGTAAGCCACTTCTGGTCTCCCTCCTATTTAGCTATCTTAAACTAGCATTCTTTTGAAAAAACTGCTACATTTCAAAAATCCACTCCAATTCAATTAAAAACCTATCCAATTAAGGAACAATGCTTTGTCAGCAAAGTCTTACGAAGTTAGTTGGCTTAAGAAATTCACTCAGGTCTTGTTTGGGCTAAGTCTTTGGCTTAAGTGGCTAGACCGAGACTGCAACCAATAACTGACTTAACAGGGTTCAATATAGAGAGTACAGTTTAATAAGGTTCCCGACTAATACGGTTTCTTAACATTTTTATTCTTTATTTTGAATGCGATCTCTTTGCTTTTAAACCCTGCTTTCTAAGAATGAGGCAAAGGTATGCTTTCGTATCATTAGCATATTGAAAAGTTAGTCATTTTTTAAAACTATTTTCAGTTACTACTTCGAGATAAGATTTAATTCGTAACAATGTGATACGTTTTGATTCGTGGTAACGTAAAACGGAGAATCAATAAACTAGGCGACCATCGCTTTTGAATTTTGACATTTGTATAATTTTTTGTTTTAAACGTAGCCCCGCATTAGGAATTTCTCCCGTGTCGTAGATTCGTTTACAAACATATAAACTCACATACACAAACGCCCCGACCCGAAATCACTACTTGTAAATTATTCGAATATTTGCTACGTGCAGGAATCGAACTCGCGACACGCAGCGCAGCAGTCCAATCGCTCAGCCACTGCATGCCGTCAATATATAATAAATAATAAATAAATATTCCACAACTATCACACAACGTCATCTAGTCCCAAGCTAAGCAGAGCTTGTGTTATGGGTACTAGACAACTGATTTGAATTGATTTGATTTGATAAATACATACATATTATAGATAAATTACACCCAGACACAGAACAAATGATCGTGCTCATCACACAAACATTTGTCCTGGGTGGGAATCGGACCCACGACCTCCGGCATAGCAGTCAGGGTCACTAACCACTAGACCAACAGGCCTTCTTATAAGTCCAAAGCTTTCTAAGAACTACATTGGGATGCACTGGAGTAAGTTCCAATTTAACCTGCAACAATGCATGATTTGTTTATTTATTTATTTTTTACAGCTGGGACACAGTGAGAGTGCGGGTTGGTAGGCTTCACAAACAATATTATTATCTTCATATTTTTGGTTCAAGGACGTTCTGGTTTTCGTATTACTCATAATTTATGCTTAATATCAAAGTTCCTCTCCCTGTTTGCAAAGGAAACTTTTGATCAACAAACCTCCTTAAATTCGTCTCTAAACAGTTCGGTTCCAGAAATCTGTTATATTTACCCGTTGTTTGCAAACATTATGAAAACCGTTTCCTTTCAAGCGAGGTTCACACTATTCGGTGGTAAACAAGTCTCCTATTTCATTATGGCCAGATTAACTAGCTATAGTCCGTGACTCAGTTTGCTATAGAACATTTTTGGTAGGGAGTATTTTTGTTTTATTTTAGTTGTGTTGTGACTCTAATCTAGGTCAGAGGATACTGATAGAATTTTCATCAATTTTGTTTGTTAGTAAAAGTCGACGAAAAATTTGTCAGTATTTCCGCCATACGTTGAAAATATACTTACAAAATAACTAAATCCACAAGAGTTGATGTAAAAGGTTAAGTCACGCTTGGTCATGGTCAGAGCATGGGTGAACAACTATTACATAACAACTATTACATCCTGCCTGCCTCAGAAATCATGCTAAGCCGGTGGTCCGGTGGTCACGAATTACCGTGACCCCGGTACGTAAAGGGCTATTGAAGAACACCGTGGATTTTAGTCAGTACGAGTCTGACAGTCCCTCCCACTCTGCCCTGGGTGGGAGGACTCATGTGATGATATTACCACGTAAAAAAAAAGCCGGTGGTCCCAACTGCATTTGTAGATTTTTGGCTTTATGTAAAATGCTGTTAGCCGCCTGGAAGACTCCAGTCTTCCAGGCAGCTGACAATTTTCACAACACCAACTTAGTTTTTTTTTAATGAAAATAACTCTGCCCCACACTAGGAATTTCTCCTGACACCCAGAACCGGTACAACTACTTGGAAATCATACAAATATTTGTACCGTGCGGAGATCGAACCCGTGACATGCTGCGCAGCAGTCGATCGCTCAGTTACGGCGCCAACCGTGCAGTTGAAAAATATTAGCTAGATAATCATGGGAAAATTATAATTAAATACTGACTCTTTAATTCAGCATTATATTTTTTCCATGCTAAAGCTAATATTCTTAGTAAAAACATCTTTATTTCGGAAGTCCTGGTCTCTTTTGACTTATTTCGGTAAAATTTAAATCATCATGGAATTGAAAGAGAGACAACTGACATAAAGAAAGAAAAAAACTGGTTAACTAGTTTGCCAGAGATTCACAATTTTAAAACCTTACTGTACATAAAACCGCGTCCACCAAAAAATACTAAAATTCTTCACATTTAAGCCGGGAAGCTCCAACCCTTTTACTGCCGCGGAGACATATTTACCACACTGCGGCACGAATGTGGCCGGTTCGTTTATAACCCGTCACTCGTCAGTTTGCAGGCTGTTAGTACCCGAGGCCGGAGATAGAATTTTTTTTTGAATACGTGAAATGATTCGTATATTTTGTTGGGAATATGTCCGCTGGTTAACTAGATTTAGTAAATTACAGACATTTTCTTGATACTTACCTAAAATTAGATTATTGAATACACGTAATGAGCCTCTAAATACCTTACTGCTGAAACATATCCACTATTTTTTGAAAATAAGGCTGAAACTTCCTAGGAGCCCAGTAAATTTTAGCTAGTTGTCAAAATTGTCATTTTCCTGACAATGTTTTCCTTTGCCGTTTTTAAAACCAATCAGATTAAGCCTTATATAAAATTACATTTATTGATCTGATTTCTGCCAATCACATTTTTTATCGACATAAAATGTACCCATTATTTATGTATATAAAATTAGGTCTGCGAAACTACAGATTGCTATATACTCGTATAACCTTTAAGTACTTCATGGAACTCAACCACAACTAGTAAAATGTGGGTTTATTATAATATATTTATTTTTTGTTTGTTCTGTCCTATGTCAGTTTAATAAATACATACTTTTTCTTTTCTTTCTATATGTAGTTTAACCAAACCCCTGGGGTATTACAGACGTAATATTATTTTATGTGTTATTTTAGGGTTAAGTATTTTTCTTTTATAGTACGATACGTCAATTCTAGATGTCGTAAATGTTTCCCTTTATTTTTCTTCTTCAAAGTGTTTACTAACTAAAAAAGCGTTGGCATTTATTGTAATATCGTAAGGGCTCTGGTGGAGTCCAAAAATATTTGTATAAGGACTATTATACAAATATTTTTGCGCCCACCAGTGTCCTTATTTACGTACTTCAACTTTGTCGCCTTAAGAATTCTTGTTCGAATACCTCAATGACGAACGTAGACTCTTAACCTCTCGGGCGATTTATAATTGAAAATGATAAAAATCAACGTCCAATGAGCGACTGTCTGTTATGTACAGACGTGTGTACGTAAGGCGCTGGGGCGTTTTCGCTTATGTACACCCGGGTGTACGTAACGCGCCCGAGAGGTTAAAAATAAAAATGTCTCCTGTCATATCAACCGTAATTTATGATCGTATCAATATCGTCTTAGGAATATTCCTTCATTGTTATCGAGCAGTAAATCAAAGTTGTTTCAGTAAACTATCAATGATTTATAGGCACTAATCCACTTCTATAATCTTGATACTTTGGCTAAGAAGTATCTGTAACTTTGTTAGGTGGTCGTTCATTTATTATCTGTTCGAGCTTTGTTGTTCATAATATTGGGTATCTTGATCCTTGAATTATGTTATAATTACTTTTCTCTTCTGGATGTTACGGCAAAACCATTGCCTAAGAGATGCTGCGGCTAGCTGTATCATTATATCTTTTTGACATATTTTTTCTTTAATGTAATACTTAATTTGTACTTTTCTTGGTCTAGAAGGCGAACAGACGATTGTGATGTTCTCAATAGGTAGATCCAAGTCACTGTGGCCACAATCGGTCGGGATCATATATATATATCATCATTGTTGTACTTATGATACACAAAATACCTATGACTTGATAAATTATATCTCGCACTTTTAAATCTGCAATGAATCACTCCATTAGTATCTATTCTATTTATCTTACTGCCTCAATAATCCTGCAACAAGAGATGTCGTGGGATGACAAAGAGCTGCACTTTATTTCCTCTTGCCTTGTTTGTGTCTAAGTGTATCGCTGTGTCTTCTAATGATAATTGCATTGTCTCGTCTGTCTGTGCATTTATTGTGGTTGTGTTACTTATAGAGTGACTGTGAACTAAGTGGTTTCAGTAATTATGAAGACATGCGGGTATCTTCGTAAGTGCGTCGATTGAATTCTGTATTCTAACGAAGAGACAGAATGTTGAAAATCGATAAACAACCATTACTCGTACCAGCCTTTTTTTTTTGGCGTTGTAAAATCATCAGATGTGTCCCCCCACCCAGGGCAGAGCAGGAGGGACTGCCCTTTACGTTCCGGGGCACGGTATTCGTTAGTCCCGCGACCCCGGCAGGCTTTGGCCCTCTAAGGATGGGGCCCGTCTTTGTGCTGACACTCTTTGAAGCGCGCGTGGAACACAACGCGCCGTCGACCCGGGCATGGTCTATGGTCGGACAGCGAGTCGCCATTATTCGCCGCCCACATACCCGCGCTTGCGGTGGCCGGAGATCGTCTTGCGACGTCCGTCGCCATGGGCGTCTACCACTGCGGCTGGGCTGTCAGGTGGACGCTGTCTTCTCTCTTACGCGTCCCGCCTCCTTCGCTAAACCTTTACCAACCTGTGAGGAATTTATCTAGTGATGAACCATCTAGTTGGGGCATCCCATTACGCTTGCCGGTACGCAGCACCGGCCTTAGGTCCTTCGACAAACGTGGCCAAACCACTGCATCTTAATTTCACTAACTCTGCAAAAATCTCACAAATCACACGATTATCAACAAATACTTGTAACTGACATTACTCCCGCAGTTTCCGAATCTAATCAAGATTAACAGCAGTAATTTAGCAGAACACTCACGCAATTTGTGAACTGAAACTGGAATCCATTATAATTACTCTCGTACAATGTAAATTGAAGAACATTTAGCTGAAGTTAAGTAACTATGTTGATGTCACTAAATAAGTTAATGGGAAAAGGTTCAGTTTAATTGACTTATTAATATAATGCAATGTAAAGCTGGGACTTCTAATTCAGCTCGTAGAATTTTTATCAACACAACTGTCAACTCAAACATACAAATATGACAAGTTAAATTAAAGATTGTCATGGTAAAGATTGAAACATTGAAGTTTAGCGACATACATACATGTAAGCCTTTGTCAAACAGACAGGCGTGACGAATGTGAAGTGTGACGTTTTTATTTGTAATGTATGGAATTGTTTGAATCCAGTCACATAGAAAAGCGAAAGCGATCCAATAGCGTCACAGAACTACCGAACTGACGTCTCGCTTCGGTTCGGTATCGCTTCGGAAACGCTTCGATTTACCCTGTCTTTTTGGAAAAGGTAGTAATCCTAGATTATATTAGAATGTCCAGATTCCTAGTAGGCCACAAAAATTACCCTTCGTCATTCGATCCCTACGTAAAACAAGTGAACATCTCCATGGAAATCATTTAAATGTGTGCATTTCGCTCACTTAGACACATTTATAAAAATGTGGCTTCACTAATAACGTTACGTTTTTCATTTTCATTTCATTTTCTTTCATTTTATAATCTAAGCATGTAATTAAATATTACACACGAAGTATCACACCACTGTCGGAATTTTAACTCTTTGCTTCAAAACATAAAAATGTACTTAAAAAGGTAGTGCCATTAAAAGGATCATTTAGCTCATTCACACACATACACGCTTGTAATGTGCAATTTAATAAGCATATTTTATATTTGACTGCGGAGGAAATACCATTAAGGCGTATAATTCGTCAATGGACTTGAGCAAACCGGCGTTAGATACACACACACGCGTTGCTCACGACTGACGAATTAACCTAACTTTTTAAGTTTTGGTTTGAAAAATGTGTATTCATTAAGATATATGTTATGTACCATCTAAAGAACCCCCAACGACTAATTAGTCTATGTGTGTGTTTTGAAATTGAGAGGAGCTCGTGGCTAAATAAATACAGCCGCACAGGCCGATCTTCCGGGTTAAGTCGCGCTTGCCGAGGTTGGTCTGTGGATGGGTGACCATCTGTCATAGCGAATTTCCTCCGTGCCTCGGAAAGCACGTAGATCCGTTGGTCCCGGCTGTCATTTAAAGTTTTCAGTAGATCTTTGACAGTCGTTACTGTTAGTCAGAAGCTCTAAAGTCTGACAACCAGTCTTATCGACTGCATCTGGTTTGACTGGAAGCCGACCCCAATATAGTTGGGAAAAGGCAGGCAGATGATGATGTGTGTTTAAAAATATCATAGCCGTTTATCAGGTGTTTGCAAAGTAAGGAATGGAATAGCAAATCCCGCACGGAGCAAATATTTGTATGATCTACAAGTAGTTGTTTCAGGTTTGGGCGTTTTGTGTATGTGAGTTTATGTGTTTGTAAAGGAACCCAAACCTAACGTTCTTTTTTTTAATAATAAAAAACGGAAAACTATAAGTCACTGTATATATATAAGTCGCGCTGAAGCGGAGGTAGGGCCTTAATAAACACGTAAATAAAAAATGTTAAAGTTATATATCTTCATCCCTTTTTGACTAGATTCTATACTCCCTAAGAAGGCTAGATTGAGAAACGAATGAGTAAGAACCTCCATACTTACTGTTTAAAATAAAAACGTAAAACTTCTCTATGTTTTGTTGGGCGTTAAACTAGTGTGCGGTTTCAAACAGCAAACGTAACCTTCGTAATGAACACGAAAATGTGCCGACATCGTCTTTAAACATCAACATAGCAAATCCTGACATTTTAGATAAAATCATTGTTTGTTTAACGTTAAATCCATGAATTCACAGGTTTTACTCCCAAGGGATTCAGTGGTTATGTGACATTTTATCGACCTACACCGTGTACCTATTTATTCTGTTTAAATCTACAGTATACAAAATCGTGTAATATTCCTCTTCTCTCATTCTATGTCTACATTTCTTCCATTCGTAGAAATTTCCTTTGAAATATGCAGTGATTTACGGTACTACTACGATAAGTTGCGTCCTTAACCTGATATTTCTTTTGTGTACATAAATCATGTTGTTGAAAAATAAAAAAGTAGGGTACCTGCTTACTTCGGCTGATATTTTTCATTAATTTGATTCGAACTTTTAACATTTACTTTTGATATTTGACGGCACGGGTGGCGCAATCGCGGAACAATTGGCTGCTGTGACGCATGTCTGCAATTAGCAGGCTGCCTGTCCACAACTATACAGAAACGGGGATCTATTAACCAATATGCTCCTATTGGTTAATAGATCCCCGTTTATCCGCTCCACAGTCTCGCTCCGCTCCTGTGGATAGGAAGCCTGTGAACGTGTTCATTCATGACAGACTCGATGTCAATTCTTCTCTCACTGGACTCAAAGTAAAGCACTGGAACGTCAACTTTATGTTGAACTTTGTGTTTCGTGTGAACTTTCAGCACTGAATATATCGTTTGGAATTTGGAAGGCAGCAGCTTGACAATATTTAAGTGCGGCCTGGCTTTATGACACACATTCCCCCCTGTTGGCTAATTTAAAATATTTGTAGTTTAAATACTATTTTTAAACTATTGTTTTTTTTAAATACTCTTTTTTCTTTTCCAGATTTTCACAAAAAACTCAGGTAAGTTAGCACAAAGGATATTTATATTATTTTTAACAAAACGAAGTTTATTTTATATTTAAATCTTTAAGATTTTTACAAAAAAATATTCCCAAAAAGTTTAGCTAAGGTTTTTAAATGCTTTATTATTTTCCATAAAAGTTTCAGCCTGAAGATTCTGGGAGATATTTCAACAATTGTATCTCTGTTCTACCAAGAATTAACATAGTTATTTCTAAGAAAGCGACAATTTAGGACCACCAGAAATATTTTAATAAATGCCATGCCTAGGACGGTAGATAAACTTTAACTTTGTCATTTTGTCTATTTTCTTTTCGTCGACAAAACACACTTCTAACATATCTTACTACGCCTGCTAGTTTTTTTAGACATTTGCAATAAATGAATACAAATAATTGATTACCAGATAGGGTAAAACCTGATAATACAAAATGTGTACAAAATAGCCGAGGCCAAGGACCATAATGTACGCCAACAGCGTTCACCCTCGCGCGTTGTTCCAAGCAGTAAGTTTGAGAGGTAGAATGACGGCGCGTTTTGTCAACTAGGGGTGGTAGACGGCCACGGCGACAGACGTCGGCAGACGATCTCCGGCCACCGTAGGCGCGGGCACGTATACGGGCAGCGAGTAATGGGCAACTCGCTGTCCGACCATAGACGATGCCCGGGTCGACGGCGCGTTGTGTTCCACGCGCGCCTCAAAGAGTGTCAGCAAAATGACTGGGCCCCCCTCTAAAGGGCCGAAGTCTGCCGGGGTCGAGGGACTCACGAATTACCGTGACCCCGGAACGTAAAGGGCTATTGAAGGATACCGTGGTACCGTCAGTACGAGTCTGACTTTCCCTCCCGCTCTGCCCTGAGTGGGAGGACTCATTTGATGATTTTACAACGATAAAAAAAAAAAGTAATTTAACCGGGGGGAGTTGATTAGTAAATTAGACTTCTCTTTTATCTTTAAAAACAAGTAAGTAAATTAAAATCACTTGTTTACGGAACCCTAATATTAAATACTTTTAAACATTTCCTTTTTTTTTTTTTTCCTTTTATTATCCAATACAAAGTTTTACATATGTTACTTAAATCTATAACCAGCCTACTAAAAACCCGTACATTGGGTTTATGTGTAGACGGCTTGAGTCGTTTATCGCACTTTAATTACTTTCTTTTTATCCTATTCGCGGATAAACTCAATCTAAAGTCGATGTTATCGCATAACAAACATCCTTTGCTGGTCTTTGTCGAGACCAACTTTGTGGGCTCGGGGCCAAACATCAATTGAAATTCAGTGTATGTGAATAATTAATGATCTCGCTACGATCAAGTTTTTGTGGGGGGAAAAGAAACACTACTGATTTTAAAAGGGTATTTCTTGCGGTTTAAAAATCACCAAATGAGTCCTTGCGTTATGAGTCCTCAGTCACCATGGGTGGAATGGAAGAACCTGTCAGATTCAAACTAATTAAAAAATTCATCCTCTTCCTTCGATTGTCTTATGCGTAACAAGACCACAGTACCCTGTTGAGATAGTCACGCGGCCCCGGGAGTACCATAAAACCCCCAAGATGTCTTATGAATTTATTTTATTACAAATTAACTTTTTTCATTATTGTCTGATTTTTTAGCGAGCATAGTCAAACTGAAAGTTATAATTGATTCCCGAGTTTCAATAACAATTTTATTCCCAGAATATCGAAACTTCATTAAAGTCGATTCTAGTTAAATATTTTACACGAATTAATTAAAATCGCTATTGTAGGTGTTTTGATCTACAAGCGATGTTAATCCTTATGTTTTTTTGGGTGGTAAATTCATCGAAGACTTCCATCGGTTGTCCTTTGAGTTCCAAAACCATAGTATGCTACTTAGTCCCGCGACATCGACAGGTGTTTACTTTATTTTTTAAACAAAAAGGTTGCCTCACACTAGAAATTTCTCCTGTGTCGTTTACAAACATATAAACTCACATACACAATCGCTCAGGCCGAAGCAACTACTTATAGATACTAGATCATACAAATATTTGCTCCGTGCGGGAAGCGTACCCGTGACACGCAGTGCAGCAGTCCAATCGCTCAGCCACTGCGCTAACCGTGTCGTCAATCGTGTCGTTTTACTCTATAGGCGCACCGTTAGTTAGGTGGCAGCTACTTTGAGATTCTTAAGTTGCAAGGTGTATAGATTTTGTTTACATACGAGTAATTGCTAGAGAACCTGCTATTAAGCCTTTGTCAAACTCTCCTGCTATTAAGCCATTGTTTGAATCCAGTCACATAGAAAAGCGAAAGCGATCCGTTAGCGTGACAGAACTATCGGACTGACGTCTCGCTTCGGTTCGGTATCGCTTCGGACTCGCCTGTCTGTTTGACAAAGGCATTAACCTTTTTAGCGTTGATTGATATACGTATCTTCATTTACTGTTATAAAACTTCCGGGAGTCTTACGTGTGCAGAATAAATTGTTATGAATAATAATTTATTTATTTTATTTAAACATAAAAAAAAACATATTTGCGCTGATTACATTTAGTTAAAGCGACCGTTAAAAATCTGACTGAAGTACGTAATCTTTCATAAATATCTACAGATGCTCTGGGAGTCTTAAATTAACATTTTATCAGAATCTTCAAATGGTATACACTATTCTTTTGCACAGGTAATATAGTAGAATAATAGATAAAGAATAATCTGAGTAGACCGTATATCTACCCTGGTCTACTCAGAACCAACTCAATTGTAAAAGATATCCGGCAATGTGGATTACTTTCGATTATTGCCAAGAATACGTTACCGGCAAACAGTCGTCACCATTATGTGAATATCTTCCATCTGTTCACGCCCTACAAAACATAATGTATTGCGATGCAAATTTATTCAATAGCTCGAGACGATTTCCCCTCATTCCCTTATTTTTATGACAGCAGTATCAATTTGTTGTGATCTTACAACTATGTCAATGTATAATTCCGCACGTTCTTTTGTGTAGCCTTTGTCAAACAGACAGGCGTAGCGAATGCGAAGCGAGGCGTTTTTATTTGTAATGTATGGAATTGTTTGAATCCAGTCACATAGAAAAGCGAAAGCGATCCGATAGCGTGACCGAACTATCGGACTGACGTCTCGTATCGGTTCGTTATAGCTTCGGACTCGCCTGTCTGTTTGACAAAGGCTTAAGCGTTTTGATATAAAAATATCGTTATTGGTCATATTTTGTCATGGGTATATAGTATATTATATTACAAGGGCTTTTGCTTGTCATTCTTCGTTGATCTTCGGGTTTTAGTGAGCTATCATCAAAAGGTTCAATGAAATTGGTTTGGGCGAATGACGGATTCAGACATAATTAATATTTAGTAGTTTTTGCTTTTTTATAATTACCTACTACCTTTCTGTAAAAATCCGATGCAGAAGTAATTAATGTTATAATGTAATCTATCTTTCGCATTAACAAAGGGAAGATTGCAAATTAGGACATGGAGTTTTTCAAGCGTCGAATTTGTGTATGTGAATTTAAATGTTTGTAAACACGCCCATGAAATTGAAGAGAGAGTGTAAAAATCCTAGTGCCAATCACGTTTTATAAAATAAAATAGAAAGAAAATACATGTTATGACAATAGAAATATCAATATTGAAAAAGCTGCGTATTAATTTTGACGTAAAAAAATCTTATTCTATATTTATTGTCAGAAGTACTTGTAAACATGGCTGTCGACATCTTGATTTAAAAGAGAAAAAAAACACTAATTGCCTTATTGGACTTTTGACAAAAACAACAAAAAATTAAAGTACTTTGGAAAATATCACAGATATTATTATGGTGCCACATTTTCGACCAATGGCGAGGGAAAACCTCGATATTTTTCACGCCCACTTGATCAAGAATTTCGCCGAGATAATACATTAGGGAATTGTTCGACATGTCCTGATTAGTACCACGAAATTAAAACAAATCGACACGCCTGAGTACTCGGTAAAGATAAAACTTATCATGTTGGCAATCTGCCGACAACCAATATTAGTTTGGCAATAAGCTGGCTGAAAAATATTCATTGAAATTGTCAAGCACTCCTGAGTTTCTGGAAAAATTTAATGAATTTAAAAAGCCTGATTTGTTATTGTGATACAAACTTGGCTGTATTTATGAATTTTATAGTAGCTTCATTTCTTGTGACGGGGCCTGTAGAGGGCCAAGCCTGCCGGGGTCGCGGGACTAACGGATTAACGTGACCCCGGTACGTAAAGGGCTATTGAAGGACACGTGGATTTTAGTTAGTACAAGTCTGACCGTCCCTCCCGCCCTGCCTTGGGTGGGAGGACTCATTTGATGATTTTACCACGATAAAAAAAAGCATCATTTCTTGGAATTGACCACACAGAATTTTTTTTTTAAATATATTTATAGCACTCACACTACCATCTGCCCGTCATTTCGATCGAAATTTTATTTATTTATTTATTAAAAGGTTTTCCAACAGCTTCTGTGTACAGTATACTTAAGGTATAGCATTATAATACGACTAAGACTTACACAGTCGCCAATTACAGGTTAACCGGCCTTCACAAAAAACAAGTGATAACTTCACAAAAATAATCAAAGAAATTGTGGGTTTTATCCACCTGCGCTTTAACTTTGTTTCCACTCAGGGTTTTATCTCCCTTGTTTTCTTTCTGCTCGGTTCCTCAGTCTCATAGCGGGATAATACATAACCTATTACCTTTCAAGTAAATTAGAATCCCACCAAAAACATTAAATGTAAAAAAATGCCAAGTCTCTCGATGCAGTCTTTCCATCGTAAAAAGTTTTGAGATCTCATAGAAGCCAAGTCCTATTCAAATTATTTTGTAGTTATAAATCAACATTTAGTAATTGTATCAATAGTTTTCTTTATATTATAATTATAGTGACTTGGCAATGAGCACCAATTAAAAGCTGCTTGCTGCCTGGAATTATGTGCAAATGTTACTGACGAGACCTGTGATCAGATTATTTGTTACGTGTGGATCATGATGGCCACTACCGACTACATGCTTCAATACAATAATAAAAAATACCTTACGGGCCATCGCTTTATGAAAGTAAATGAACCGAGAGTACACTAACACTAGTGTTTGCGTATACACTTGTGCATTATAATTTATGTCCTGCGCAGTTTATTAGTCTTGGATGAGACTGACTGCCGTTGCCGAAATTCGGTTGGGACGACACGGACAAACCAAAAGAAAATTAATTTTGTGATATTAATGTTTACGCAAACGGTGTGTGACTTTCAACTCCAAATATGCCGTATTGTTTCTTCTTGTGCTCATTGCCAAGTCACTATAATTATAATATAAAGAAAACTATTGATACAATTACTAAATGTTGATTTATAACTACAAAATAATTTGAATAGGACTTGGCTTCTATGAGATCTCAAAACTTTTTACGATGGAAAGACTGCATCGAGAGACTTGGCATTTTTTTACATTTAATGTTTTTGGTGGGATCTCATTTATTTTTTGTAAGTGTATTTCTTTCTTTTTTTTTTAAATCTAATCCGGCTAACTTAAGTTCTCCGAATATAGCTACAATATTTTTTTAGTTTCGAAATGGTTTTTCATAGGTAGATGGTGCTATCAAATGAAAATTATCAAATTATTTTAAAGTACTACTTATACTGCGCTCGGTAACGAAACCATAGCGCGATTCAGACAGGTACAACGCCATCTATCGAGCGCGCATACAATCGAAATTTATCGCAATACAATGGAGTTTTAGCTTTATTAATTTAATGAATTATGAACTTTATGTATTAATTATAGTCTATGTATTACATTTATATTATTCTTTTCTATTGTATGTATTTATTCATCCAATTGAATACTTAAACAACGAACAAAGTTAACAATGTTCTTGCCAAACCGCAAATATAAAATTGTTTTCTATGGTATATTATTTTTTAATGTTTTTATAATTTTTCCTTTATATGTGGCTAATGACCTATCTTGGTGCAAAATTTGAAGTTTCTAAGTCTGCTAGAAGTACCTTAGATTTTTGATGATCGGTCAGTGAGTCAGTGAGTCAGTGAGTCAGTGAGTCAGTGAGTGACAAAATGGTGTAACTTTGATCGACCGTAACTCCTAAACTATTAATTCAATTGGCATGTAATTTCGAACTTAAGCTTGTTCTAATGCCTACTATTATTCACCGAAAACCTAAACTCCTAGCTTTGTCCACGTCGAAGATATAGGGGGGGTGAAACAGCCGCGAATCGCATCGAGAAAAGATGGTACGGCCGAGCCCGTTTTGCTCGAGACTTGGCTGGGGCACTGCCGTGCCCCCAGATTGAATCACCAGGTTCCGGAGATTATCGCCCGACATACAAACAAACAAAATTGACCGCTTTGTTTTATTGATCTGTTTGTTTGCTCATAGACAAATACGCAATAACTTCAGATCATATTAGAAACTCAAAACAAATATTAAACAGGGAAAATATCCCCTTAAAAGTTCTATTGATAATTTTAAAATATGAATTATATGCTAAGAATTCTTTAATCTATCACTCAGCGCGTTCAAGATAAGCTTTCATCGATCAATCATTGAATAATATCATCAATCATTTTTCTCGTCTCGAAGCTTTTCTTGTACTTTGGTCACAGTCTCGGTAATCACGAAAGAAAAACAATGAATGTGTCACAAGTCTTTAAAATAAATTATAATAATCCTTCTTTCTTGCCTTGAATATCGGAATTTACATGGAGCGACTGCCTATCGGACTTCCACAACCCAGTAATTGGGTAATACGATACCCCATGGTAAGACTAGTTGTCAGACTTTTATGCCTTTGTCAAACAGACAGGCGAAAGCGAAGCGAGTCCGAGGCGATACCGAACCGAAGCGAGACGTCAGTCCGATAGTTCTGTCACGCTATCGGATCGGTTTCGCTTTTCTATGTGACTGGGTTCAAACAATTCCATACATTATAAATAAAAACGTCACGCTTCGCATTCGCCACGCCGGTATGTTTGACAAAGGCATTAGGGCCAATAGCCGTAATAATGATGTGAACAATTCTACTTTCAACGTAACAAAATTGATCTATCACACAGAAAGAAAGGTATTTTATTGAATACCCAAAAAAATAAATAGAAAGAAATATCCCCATCATTTGCCATGTCAAGAAGTGTAAGTAGCAAGAGAATTGATATGAAAAGACACAATATTGGAAATATTGAATCCAATACATAAGACTGCCTTTTCCACTTTTGCCTAGTGACACTTCTTTCAAGGCAATCATTTTATCACAGAAGATTTTCTATTTACGACAACATAAGTTTTCTTTTTACGTTCGGAAATCAAATTGTTGTCTTCGGGGATTTTTGGCTGTTTACAAACAATATACAAGGAAATTCAAATAGAATTTAAGGGATAAAATGTTTGGTTGAATAAGAATCAATGATTTTTGGATAAAGAACATCTGAACATCATTGGTTCGGCTAAATAATTCACACGCGAATGTTTTTTCACGATTCGTTTTATTTTTGACGGCGGCACTGTTATTTAAGCCT
The DNA here is from genome assembly GCA_943136025.2 of Agrotis puta. Classification (NCBI taxonomy): domain Eukaryota; kingdom Metazoa; phylum Arthropoda; class Insecta; order Lepidoptera; family Noctuidae; genus Agrotis; species Agrotis puta. The sequence goes on along the minus strand of OW964175.2, from coordinate 18,243,258 downwards.
TTGTCAAACAGACAGGCGTGGCGAATACGAAGCGAGGCGTTTTTATTTGTAATGTATGGAATTGTTTGAATCCAGTCACATAGAAAAGCGAAAGCGATCCGATAGCGTGACCGAACCGATGCGAAGACGTGGCGAAGGCGTATTTGCTCTGTTTGACGTCGTTCATAAAATGACAGCTGATACAACTGTCATACTTCGTATCGCTGCACCCAGTTTGACGTCTCGTTTCGCTTCGGACTCGGTCCGGTTCGCTATCGCCTGTCAGTTTGACAATCTTGAGCTATCACTCATCAGAAATCATGAGAAGGTTCACTATTAAAATATGAGTCATCTTTTGAAAATTACGTCCGGCATAAACACGAATGGCGACGGAACCGCTGATGCGTTTGCGATGCGCCAACTTACACCTCACGCACTAATACATCCAAGACTGGAATCACGAAACCAATTAAGTGAAAATCAAATCGTAGATTAACATAAGTACATCGGGACGTACATTCGTCATGTTGTCATCTTTTTTCACGGATCGGTCGTATGAATAAACCATTAGGCGTCCCCAAATTAAGACTCGCTTTAAATCTTCCAAAAATAGTCCAAACTTTCTTCACTATGACTTTTATTCCTATAATACCGTTCAAGCAAGCTTAGCTATATCCAAAGAATAGAAAAACCTTTTCCATCCAAAAATAAGACGTAACTATCGAATATTCAGGAACACACGTCTATTGAATATTCGTACAACAAAAGAAAAAGGCAATCCATCATAGGTGTCGGTTAGGGTACCTATTATTTTCACCCAATACCTAATCATTTATTAGAAACCCAGCCTTGAAGGGAGGTTTAGAGACCTAACGTCAAGGTATATTAAGGTTTGTGATAAAAACTCCCATTTTGGGCTATAAAGTGAATGTAGAATGAAGACAGACTGCGACGGTGACATTGAGTCGGTTTGAACCTATTTAGATAGCTGAGCTTATTTATGTTCATGGCACTTTCATCTAGGGCAGGGTTTCTCAAAATTTCGGCTCCACGAACCCCGGTTAAGATTTCCAGGTGACAGCGAACCCCTAAATAACTAATAAGAAGGGTTCGCGTGCCCCACTTTGAGAAACCCTGTTCTAGGGCAACCAATTTTCTAAGTGTCAGTATTTGATCCTACTTTTCTGCCTTGTACGTAAAATTGGAGGGATATTGTGTTAAAACCTTTACAAATAATATTTTTGTTTATAAATCTTTACTCGTTGTAATATAAGTGTAGATATTAATATGGCTTTTCAGTCCTAAATAAGTTAATTTTGAGTGTAAACCTCAGGCTGTGAAGGAGTACCTTAGCAGCTTGTTAGGCATTGTTTCCATGGGTACTATTAGGTACCTAATCTGAGTTTCCACTTTAATGACTAAGTAGTAAAAAAGTTATTATAGGAACTAATATTTATATCACCTACAAGTAGTCGTTCCGAGTCTGGGGGTTTGTGTATGTGAGTTTCTATGTTTGTAAACGCACCCACAACACAGGAGAAAACCTAGTGTGGGGCAACGTTTAAAAAAAAAGGAGATTATGTTAACAACTGCAAAGCGAGTTTTCCAACTTCAGTTGTTTACTCATTTGTTTTATTTGAGTTTCTATGCAATCTGTGGGAGTAAAGTTAATTGTATGACTGTTGTATACTTGTACAATCTAATGTTGAAACTGACTAAATATTTTGAGAGAACAAAACTTCTCCTATACAATAACTACAAAGCTTAATTTACAAAAGTAAGCGCTGTTAAACCTTGCTCACCCATCCAAAGAAAGACTTCGGCAGGTGTTGCTAACATCTTTCGGCTAACATTACAAACGCGCGCAATCTTATTGGTCAAATCAAATTGCGACCTTTTTTATTTGAATAATCCTGCTCCGCTCCACACTTCCGTTAGGGTAAATTTGCACCAAAACGCGACTCTGCGCTCCGTAGAGCAACTCAAAATTTAACTTTATATTACTACACGAAAAGATACACTTTTCACCGATGATGCGACGCAGCGTGGCGCCCCGCGTCCTTTGTAATAGCGACTCAAAATCCAACTTTACTACACGAAGATTTAGACACACATTCCCATTATCGCCACGTCACGTTGCGTTTTGTTATGCACTGACCCTTAGATTTCTCGAAATTCTCCCACACCAGTTATAAAAAAGAATATGTAACACATAAAATCAAATTGCATAGTGACTGAATCTCTAGTTTAAATAAAGTAGGTACTGTGCTTTTGTACGTACTTTAACAATGGCAATGTCATTCATGTTGTACATATTTTTTTCGGATATACACATTATATTAGGACTTTTATTTAAATTCCTTTGGATCCTGATTAAAAGTACTTGGGTTACGCAAAAGGGTTTCTGATAAAATTCTCCTTAAATAAGCCCCGATGGTTTGAAATATTTTTAAAAAGTATCTCTTATTTACTTGCTTCATGATTATATACAGACTATAAATAAAAACTTACTAGTAATATGTACAAAAAATTTAAAAAAAAAAACAAAAAAAAAGTATCTCTTGAGTAACAACATTACAAAAATATATGAATAAACATCACAGTAATTAATTATTTTGCTAGGTCAAGTTCTTGATTTATAGATGGATAATGGGTCCTGTATACAAAAGCTTCTTTTATAAAGGGCTCAGTGAATTATTTGAATAGTTTTTAGTTTATTTGTGATTGATTGAAATTGCCATTCGACGAGACAACGCCGTCAGTCTCCTGGGCACATTACCAGCTGACAGCGTAGAGGAGGAATTTTCGATGCTTTGTAATAATTTAGTTTAGTAATAGTTTACTTTATTTCAATAGTAGTCCTATTTCATCAATAAAAATTAACCTCTTAATTTCTATTATATTAATGGTAAAGGCTAGATTCTTAATAGTTAGACTGTCTTACTACTATTCCGGGGTCGCGGGACTTACGAATTACCGTGACCCCGAAACGTAAAGGGCTATTGAAGGACACTGTGGATTTTAGTCGGTACGAGTCTGACAGTCCCCCCCGCCCTGCCCTGGGTGAGAGGACTCATTTGATGATTTTACCACATAAAAAAAAGTCTTACTTCTATTACAGAAGCGAAAGTATTTTAGGATGCATGGATGTTTGTTATTCTTTCACAGAAAAATTACTGAACGGATTAGAACGAAATACATAGCTTATAACCTGGGTTATAACATAAGCATTGTATCTCACAGTCGCACATATTTTTACCTAAGAATGAGGGTAGTATTTTGCTACATTATTCTCTACCAGAAACAGTTATGTCGACCTGACAGCACAGTGTAAAATTTCATTACTTAGAAAAATGTTCAACGCTGTGTACATAGATATCGTGGTATTGTGTTCCTGAGACAATAAGGCAGGTTTATTTATTTTTAGAACTAGAAAGTAGGTGCGACAGTCTAGAGTAATTGTGCTTTTAGTTCCCAGCTTCTTTTATTTTACATGACGCTTTACGAAATGTTGCTGTAGAAATGTGCGTAGATTTTTATTAATTTTTAAGTTGGTTTCTTTTATTTAGATACTATGCGTGTGTATATTATTATATCTATCTATCTATATATATATATATATATATATATATATATATATATATGTATATATATATATATATATAAATGTTATGTTGGTTTGTGTACGCTTCAAAAACTCAAAAAGTTCAACACCGATTGAGCTGAAATTTTAGCATGATACATAATTCGCATCAAAGATTGTTTTTATCTATTTTTTGCATCAGTCAAGTCCGCGTTTTTTTTGTGCCACAGCGAAGCGTGGCACAGCTAGTAAATTATAAATATTCTCTTTAATAAAAATGAAAAATACTTACAGGGTGCCAAAAATCACATAATCGCTGTCAATAGCAAAAGCGCCTAAAAGTTTGTCTGTATTGCAGCGTTTTGTGACATTTTTTAAACCATAAAGTGTCTTTTTTTTTGCTTTTTTTAACAAACCAAGTTATTACGCCTTTTAAGTCTACACAACGTGTTCAAGGCTTTCCTACTTATTATCTGTGATAGAAATGCTGGGTGCATCATACATCAAAAGTCAATATTCTCACTACTGTCCACTGACCTCGTCTCCTTGTGAGGGAATGGGTCGTAATCCACCATATGAGTGCCAGATGGTAGACGACACAAAGTCTGCACATTTGCAAATAAATTAAGAATTTTAGTGGCAATTCTCCTTTTATTATCGTGGTAAAATCATGAAATGAGTCCTCCCACCCAGGGCAGAGCGGGAGGCACTGTCAGACTCGTACTGACTGAAATCCACGGTCTCCTTCAATAGCCCTTTACGTTCCGGGGTCACGGTAATTCGTGAGTGTCGCGACCTGGCAATGCTCCGGAATTACATATCGAATTCTCTTCACCCTTTTAGAAGACAATTTCGGATAGTTTATTGAAGTTACGAGTGCGTAACTGACTACAGCATGATGTGTCGCTTTGAAACTACTGGTTTCTGTGAAATACCTTCCATAGCTTGCAACAAGATGGCTACTTAACGTCGCAGGACTGCAGATCACGCCAGCCAGCTAATACAACTGCCACGCCTCGGTTCGCTTCACCCAGTTTGACGTCTCGTATCGGTTCGTTATCGCTTCGGAATCGGTCCGGTTCGCTTTCGCCTGTCTGTTTGACAAAGGCTTAAGGTATCCGAGAAATACAAGCTCCAATTTTAGTTTTTACCTTATTACTTGTTAATAAGGTCCATCAATATTAATTCAGAGAAAAACAAGAGTCCCTTAGCAATATGTTGAAGCTAAAGATATGAAAAAGAAAACTTAGTCCCACAACACGATCAATCAAGTTGTTATTAATATTGCGAAAATCTTTACCCTCAATGGCCGTTGAGATTAATTGTATATTGAAGCAGATGGTGACGATTACTATTTGAAAACCTTTTAATAAAACGTTAATGTTGCTAGCTTTTAAATTAATGAACGAATTTATTATGTTGTCAAACAGCGGTCACATCTGCTGAGCCTTTCCCAACTTTGTTGGTTCGGCTTTCAGTCCAACAAAATGGAGTTGCACACCGGTATTTCCCATGGATCGACTGTCTATTAGATCTCCACAACCCTGTAACTGACCGATACGGTACCTCTTGGCACCGTAACGTCTGAAAAAGATTTGATTTTCACTTCGAAATATTCTGATAGGTTGGGTTATTTTCGAGGTTATGTTAGTTTTGTTATGACGAGCATAACAAAATTACATCGTACGTTATTACTCATAATCTCAATTTCGGTGCGACAATCACCATAATTTAGGGAATTTATTCCAGAAAAAATCTTCCACAATAGTGTATAGCAAACGTTCTTAAAAGTCATAAATTCGTGTAAAGTAGAGACGGGTCGCTAGAAAAGTAATTTATAGAATATCTGTTCCATATTGAATTCTTTTTTTCCAGACAGCAATTTTGTGTTCATTTTGTGATGAATTGGGCACTGAATGGCTTGATTTGTACAAGAAATCTTTAATCTAACTTTTTCTTTTTTTTCCAATCCCCAAATAAATAACCAATACAGACTTTTATCAAAGCGAATTTCCAGTTAATTATACTATTAGCTCCATTGATACACAATCTGTCATGCGACGTCTATTCTTCCAAAACTAAGGAACCAATCTTTTCTTCTTATTGTCCTCCATATGTCCTAAAACAGCCTATTTCGACTAGGCAGTGTGACAATAATAGATTAAGTGGTTTTAGTGCCTCGTTGGTTTTATGGTCACAACAATTACTGTTGATTATGAAGATCTAGATTGGATATTTATATCAAGGGTTGTTTAATATTGTTGGGTAACCTGTACTTTATCCTATCCTACTTGAGATCTACGCAACTCATTTTCTTCTATTCTCCTCTATCAGGCGTCACATCATCATTTATGTCTTTTTCTGTACTAAGCCACTCACATCCATCCATTTTATCTTAGCGCTCCTCTCTCTGTGTATCCATAACATATACATTTCATCCCACATCATCCAAATCATATCCAAACTAAAACGACTCCCTTTAATTTTTTTCTGTAACAGGGCACCTGTTACTTTCAAAGCATCCTCTGATTCATTATTTTTTGCACATAAAGGAATAGATGCTTAATAGGTATCATCATAAATTCAACATATTGCTATCCACCGCTGGACATAGGCCTCCCCCGAGGAGCGCCACACCAGCCACTACCATGTACCTTTCTCTAGGTCATCGATCCATCTTATCGGGGGATGACCTACACGGCGTTTACTAGTAGGAAGGTTCTCGACTAGAGATCGCATCCATTCAAGAACCTACTAGACATTTAGTTGTTTCTAAGATAGACATGACTAGCGGGCATGCGGACGGCGAGTAATGGGTGACTCGCTGTCCGATCATGGATCACGCCCGGGTCGACAGCGCGTCGTGTTCCACGCGCATCTTAAAGAGCTGTCAGCAATCAGCCCCTTAGAGGCCCAGAGCCAGCCGGGACAATCTCATCAGGGAACCGTGATCCTGGAACGTAACGGGCTATTCTTCAATAGCCCTTTATGTTCTTTCATTTACTGGATTTTAGTCAGACTGGCAGTCTCTGCTTAATATACTTATTGCTTCTTTATATGCTATGTAACCTTTACTTCTACATCCAGAGTAAATGACTAATGTGCACCAACATGCAATCATTTGCGAGAGCATTCAGTTATGCTATTCAAAGGAATATGAGGTTTGCCATCAAAACTACATTAGTGACGTTTGTGTGGAGCATTTTGTTGTAAAAGAAACATAATTTAGGTTTTTTCTAGGTCATGTTAAATAATTATGATGTTATAGGTTTTTAATGTGTTATGAAGGTTATAAAAGGTGGAGGCTTTTGTTTGATCTAAATATAAATATTTTTACGAATATTTTTTTGATACAAATAGTAAAATAATCTCCTTGATGTAGACCTTGTGTTGTGTAATATTGTCAAATGAAGCTTAGCATGGCAACCAACTAAGCTCAAAATTATGCTACAGAATCATGTTTAAATTATTCTTTGAAAAATTACGAGACGTGATTTCCACAGTTATTTCTACAAAGGGAAATGCACATTTATAGACAGTGTATGGAGTCAGCGTGACTCTAAATTGAAAAGTTCTCCACTATACATATTTTAGGTAGGTAAGGAACAACCGGGGTCGCGGGTCTCACTAATTACCGTGACCCCGGAACGTAAAGGGCTAATGTAGGACACCGTGGATTTTAGTCAGTACGAGTCTGACAGTCCCTCTCGCTCTGCCCTGGGTGGGAGGACTCATTGGATGATTTTACCACATTAAAAAAAAAGGTAAGGAACAAAGAATTTCGGAACGAGGTTTGATATGAGCTTTTACGTAAAATGGCTGCCGTAACGTAGAATACTAGGGATATCAGCCATACGTCAAACCTATCGACCGTTCATATAGCACCTGACCGTCATTGATGAACATTGATGACGGCACGTTTGGCGCAGTGGCTGGCCGATCGACTGCTGCGCAGCGTGTAGCGGGTTCAATCCCCGGACGAAACAAATGTTTGTATGATCTGCAAGTAGTTGTTCTAGGTCTGGGTGGTTGTGCGTGTAAGTTCCTATGTTTGTAGACGCACCCACGACACAGGAGAAATTCCTAGTGTGGGGCAAAGTTATTTCACCGAATTTTTTATCGACTCCATTAGGTAGGTAGGTACCCCACGTTATAAACAAGAAAAGCGTGAATTTAACGAAAACGTAATAACACTCATTTGTTCGCCATTGTTTTTACGACGTCTATAAACGTTGGCTAGAACGGTAATTTTATTCATCTTTAATATCCCTCCGACGTAAAAATGAGACGCAAAAATTGATGGCGTGTCATCCGATACGGATTTGTTAGGAAATGGTGTCGAATGATTATGATATTGTTGTTAAACTGAGACCAATGCCATTTTTTATATTCTAGCATTATTTTTTTACTTCCCACTCAGTTTTTCAGAATAAGGCTGAAACCAGACGAAGGTAAATTTTTGAGTTGTGAGTTTCGAAATGTACCTATGCCTTTGTCAAACAGACAGGCGAAAGCGAAGCGATACCGAATTGAATCGAGACGTCAGTCCGATAGTTCTGTCACGCCATCGGATCGCTTTCGCTTTTCTATGTGAAGGAATTCAAACAATTCCATACATTACAAATAAAAACGCCTCGCTTCGCATCCGTCACGCCTGTCTGTTTGACAAAGGCTTTCGTGTTCTGGTACAATGCAAACCACTCCTTTTACGTTGCGAAAGAATTTTCAATGGAACTGACCGAAATTACGCGACTCACAACTCAAAAAATACGCTCGTCTGGCTTCAGTCTATATTTGGAACAGTCGGAGAAACTTCATCCAAGAGATAAATACTATTTTTGCCTTCGGGGGGCTTACTCAGATTTTCTTCATTAGTTTTGAAGTTTTTGACAGCTCGACTAATTGATAGACGGTTTTCGAGAACAATCAGTTGGTTGGACTGAAGATAATAATATTTGTGAGTGAATAATAATTTACCTACTTAAACAAGATAAAATGGTCATTTCGATTAGGTAAAAACTCGTCATCTGCCTGTCTTTTTCCCAACTATATTGGAGTCGGCTTCCAGTCAAACTGGATGCAGCTGAATTTTAGTATTTAACAGAAGCTACTGCCTATAAGAACAGAACAAAAAAAAATTACATGAATAAAAACAACAAAGGAAACAAAATATATGCAAGAAAAACGACAGAAGTTCTAACCAATAAAAACAATTAGGCCTGTGCGAGGCCAAAAGGCTCCTATCTCAGCATGTACTGCGACATTTCGGACCTTTACAACCCAGTAACTGGGTAATACGATACCCCTTCGTAAGACTGGCTGTCAGACTTTAGAGCTTCTGACTAACAGTAACGACTGTAGAATATCTACAAATGACAGCTGGGACCAACGGCTTTACGTGCTTTTCGAGGCAGGAAACTCGCTTTGACAGATAGTCACCCATCTACAGACCAACCTCGGCAAGCACGGTTGATCCCAGAAGATTGGCCTGTGCGGCTGTAATTATTTAACCACTATTCTATAATTTGTGAAATATTTGTTCTTTCTTTACTTTTTTATTAAGTTACCAACTTTTTGCCATATAAATTATTTCGCAAGATCGGCCGTAAAACTAAATAGATTACAAAAGGAAAATTATCATAAATATATATTTTAAATTGCCTTGTGCAGGGTCGTAGGTCGTTATTCTGGGTCTCTATAAGCAGGTTACCGCGGCTTTGGAGCGCAAAGTGTATTTTAGGGAACAAAGTGGATTTATAATTAGCAAGAGTCTGACAGTCCCTTCCACTCCAGCCAGGGGAAGGATTCATTTGATGACATTACCACGATAAAAGGTAATGCCATTTCAAGTCTATTTACTGATCTCCCCAAAACCACTGTAAAATAAATAAAACATATATTATAGAGCTCTTTCGTTAAACCCGTTCAAACTCAGATTAAACATTAGTATTCTGCAAGTTAAACAAAAGTCATGCAATAAACTTTACTCTAGGAGAATGTAAAGCAAGTCAAATAAAACGCTTAGGAGATGCAATAGCGTTACAAGTTGGTAAAACAGATGAAGTTGGAGCGTAGTCGCTTTGCACTCGCTAACACAATCACAACTTGTGATTACACTGTACACTTTAAGTTGAAACTTGCATTTAAATATATTTCAAAATGGAGAACATATGCAATTTGCATTCAACAATCAACCGTTTACTATTTGTATAAAGCTCTATTTCTGATGTCATCATCATCATATCAAAGTGCGCTGAATTTGAGTGACATGGGACAAGAGAGAGATGATGACAACATATGTGTTTCTTAAACTCATGGGCTCGAAAATTATAGTAGGGCACTTACTATCAGGCACGCCGCAATCGGCGGTAAGACTCCTCCTTGAGGAGTGGCTGGATAGGCGTCACGGCGTCCTCACCTTCCGCTTGACGCAGGTCCTCATCGGACACGGCAGTTTCGAGAGATTCCTGTGTTGGATGGGAAAGTAAGAAACGCCTGGGTGCCACCATTGCGAGGATCACCCTGAGGACACGGTGGAGCATATGGTGCAGGACTGCCCCACTTGAGCAAAGCACCGCCTTGTCCTCTCGCGCCCGGCATTTGTCGAGGCCATGCTGCGGGGCGAGACGGAGTGGGAAACGGACGCCTCCTTTTACGAATCAGTCATGCTAGCGCAGGAGGAGGCGGGACGAGTGAGGGAGAGGACAGCTTCCACCTCACGACCTAGCCGCAGGGAGACTTTTGAGGTGCGGAACCCTAAGGTCAATATTACCTCAACCTATTATAATAACACTATTTCAAAGAATTATTTATTTAACCCCACATCCAATCCAGTCGATAGTAAATTAAAAATGTATGAGCCATTGGCGCGACACTCTCTTTGCTTCCAGACGTCGTTCGTTCGGAATCGTTTCTACAAATAGACAGGCCATTATCTTGGGTAGACACGTACAACACGATTTCTAAGAAAATAGCTGTCTTTTGTGAGAGATTGACATCATTATCGGTAAGAGCGAAATAGATAAAGTTAGTTATATAAATTGATTACAGCGACAAATGTACAAGTACTGAGGAGCTCCCTAAGTAATAACAGACGTACGAACATGTCGATCTTCAAAGTTAAGCTGCTTGCCAAGGTTTGCCCGTGGATGGGTGGAAATCTATCATAGCGAGTCTCTTTCCTCCGTGTCTAGGCAAGCCGTCGTTATTGTTTGTCAGAGGCTCGAAAGCCTGACAACTAGTATAACCTTACCAAGGAGAATCGTATCACCTAGTTAGACGTTTTTTCCGAAAAGCACGATAAGCCAGCTGTAATTTGTAAATTGACTGTCGTTAAACGTGACTCCAAAGTCTGATAATCCAGTCTTACCAAGGGTTATCATATTATCGGTAATTGCAATATTTTGTTTAAATGTGAACACCATGTACCTTTTTGATATTTTTTTATTTCTTATTATTTAAATTTTTTAATAACATTTAGTCTAGATTTTGAAAGTACATCGCTTTCACATTATTTACATCAAATGATGTTATACAAATATTGTAAAACATTTTTAAAAAGAGTTTGTATGGAGTTTCTTGCCCATTCTTCTTCATACAAACCTACCCTTGCGAATGGGTGTAGAATCAATCCCATCCCATCTCATTTCCTTTAATGTTAATATTCGACGTTTGAAAGTGCCTCTTTGATGGCCTAATTGAAATAAATGATTTGACTTTGACTATCTAGTCAGGGTTGTAGAGGTCAGATCTGGAGTTCTATAAAAATGCTGATATTTAGCTGCAGCCAGTTAGACTGGAAGCCGATCCCAACATTTTGAGGAAAAGGCTAGGCTATGATGTTCTGTGTATATCGATAGCTATGCAAAAAATAAATTAATAAGAACAGATCCCCAATATTGTAACTCACTTCACAGAACCCTCGGGGGTCTACAAAGGGCTCTTTAGAATGCATATTCAGCATAAAATAACTTGATAGCTGAGTCGGTAGAGTACCTATGTGTCAAGACCCTTTTTCTAAAGGAGGCGTGATGAATGTTTAAAAAATATTTGAAATAGTTTCAGAATGGAACCTAGAAAGGTCAATAAAGGCCAAAGGGCTGTTCGCAGGACTGTCTAAATTGGATATCGCCACCCTGTTACTATAAAGGCATATGAAGGAACGGGTTGGATTGTAGTCAGTCGAGTCTCTGATAGTCTTTTTTGCCCCAACAAAAAATGAGTGATTTTGTGTTCGAATAAATTGCGGTATCCGAAGATCGGTGCTCCATATAATATGACCATCTAGTTCAAATACCCATTAGTTAGAAATATAGGACAGTATGTAGATGGGTGCTGCAATTAACAGAGACCGCAGGTTGGTATACACTGTGGCTTGTCGACCGTGTCTATAACAGGGTGTGTAACGCAACAGGGTGTGTTGTGAACCAAATAGTTGTTATGTTCTTAAATAACTGTTATTACGAGTACACCTGTTATTATAATTGTTCCATTATAGTGGCAGGTGACGCCTCCTTGCTAAATTTCTTGCTAGGTATCGAAAATGACCCAGATAATACTTGAAAAGTTTTTTGATAAATAAACAGACTGCTAAAATAAACACAAAAAGTGCAGAATATTTAAAAGTCCGGAATAGTTTCTTTCGGAAGTTTGTGGCAATAATCTAAAGAAAATCAAAAACTACAATGGTGTTAAAAGTTAATATCGACATTCGAAAAACAGTATTACAGTTAAAATATATCGATTTTAATATTTCTGTACAAACATCGTAAATGTTTTCTACTATCTTTTTTTTTAGACCTAAGACTAAAAAGTTAGGTTCATTAATTTCGGAAAAGACTTCATATATGAAATGCGTACCCCTTTTTAAAAACATAACAAAAACTTGAACATCACAACGAAAGTTCCGAACTTAAATTCTTAACATAACCTTTGCCATAAACACAGACAATTACAAGCTGACATAGTTAAAGTTCCAGAACGTTCCCTAGCGACCAGAGACAACACAGTTCTATGAAGGAAAATAAACACTGGCTAGTTGTACGTGCCACATCGTCAGACTGCGGGTAGGCCGGCCTTACGAAGTGCCTTGAAATAGACAAACAGTACCAGATGCTGACCCGCAAGTCTTGGGAAAGAAGAAAATTAATGTTTTTCTTTTTCCTGCGAGATTGTGGTCAAACGCGAACCTATAACACATATATATATTTATACATATTTAACTATTAGTATACACACGTTTATATAACTGGTTCGCCGTACCCACCTCTCAACCAGGTCCTGTTGAAAATCAACGTCAGGCTTAGTTGTCTGCCATTTTTGCTGAACTGGGCCTATTTGGCGCAGCCAAACAATTTTGTACCAAATAGTTTAAAGTTATTTTTAAAATCATTGTTAATTTTTCTCTTTTATTTTGTTACTGTACCAATAAATATTATTTCTTTCTCTCTTTCTTTCTTTCTTTCATTCTATAATTAAATTAAAAAAAGATAGCAATTTATTGTGGCTGTGTTATGATTATTGAATCAATAGAAATATCGCATCGGTCTGTTTTATTTTGTTACGCACAGAACGCTATACAGGGTTTCTCTTTTTTTACTTAGTAAAATCATCCAATGAATTCTCCTACCCAGGGCAGGAAGGACTGTCAGACGTGTACTGACTAAAATCCTCGGTGTCCTTTAATAGCCCTTTACGTCCCGGGGTCACGGTTACGGGTAATTTTTATTGAGCAAAAGTTATGACCACTTTTCGTATTAAGATTGCAATCAAATTAAATTCAGTAACTTTAAAACTAATAGGAATATTGATTGATACTTCACTGATTAATATATTCTAAGAATTTCTACGCCGCCGCCGTCGGGAAAACCTATTACGTGGTCAACTTTCGCTAGTGTTGTCTTATTCCATGAAAATCTCTTGAAAATTGAGTAATTTTTTCGGCAACTTTAACTATTTTCATGTCCTGTGGCTCCAAGAATTGTATTACTAATTAAACTGAAAAAAATTGAATCTGTTAATCGACCTTATTTTTCACATGCTAGTTTTTTCACGAGATTTTCTTTGTCTTGTGATGACCCAGTTTTGCAGTTTTTGTATAATTGCATATACCTACTAATCATTTAAACTTTAAATCACACTATCTACTCATAAAAAACGCAACAAAATCCGTTGCGCCGTTCTAATGATCTAATTGTACAGACGGCGAGAAACGACTTTGTTATACTATGTACCAATTATAATTTTCAATTTTCATTCAATTTATGGTAATACTATTAAATCGATTCTATCTATTTTCATTACCATTCTAATCAATTTCTGTTTTAGTATTCTGAACCGCGACTAATCTAGATTACTTAAACCAGTCTAGACATAATCTTAGACTTATAGTGGGTTTACAAGGTTCGATTTTCACCGCATAGCTAGGTAACATGTCGGTAAAAATCGCTCGTCTTCATGATAATTTGACAAAGCCTCAAATGTGACGCAAGAGAGTGTTTTGTAGTGCAAGTTCCAAAGTGCGGGCCTATTCAATTGTTACCGCATATGGCGGGTGATTAAAATCGACTGTGTAAATCACCCTCCGCATGAAGTATGTTTTTCCTTTTGTTTTAACTCTATTTGTTTCTAAAGCAACTCCGGAATAATCATTTCCATACCGTATGTAAAATACCCTTTCTGTTCAAAATTTTCTTTGGAAATTAACAAACCTAGTCTTGTAATTGGGACTGTACCTTCATTTTATTTTTACAATTCGAAAGTATGTAATGTAGACCATTGAAATAAATGCTAAATATTCAATTTGAAATGAACAAGTTGCGTGTAAATGGCGTGGTGTTTCTATTTTTGCAATCGATGCGACTGCTGACTTACTGCACGACTAAAATCGAGCCGTGTAAATCCCCTATTAGCAATATTTGCGATGAACCTTTCATACTATTCAGATATTTATGTCCCGTCTTCGTAACTGGTAACTGTTTTTACGATCATGCTTGAGATATTAACATTTAACGGATATGTCGTTAAGTTGGGAAAATGTGTGTTTTCTGCTAAAAGCTGCATAACAATGGATTTTATGGTTAGTAATAAAACCTAATGTTTAAATTAAAGTAAGTTTTGGTAGACCAACAGCCGACCTAGTAAAGCGTGGTTAAGACACGCGGAGATCAGAGAAATATGGAGCAAAGAGGAGGAAACCTATTCTTAGCTGTGGGTAGAACAGGACCTGCCAATGATGATGATAATGATGGCGTTTAAATGAACTATATAAAAATCTTTATAAATATCGGAGTAGTTATAATATTCTGGTATATCCATATTAGAATTGAATATAGTGCAAATAGTAACATGTCAGTGAATATACTTTTAATTCCTGAAGGATAAGCAGAAATGTTCCTATTATTACACCCACTTTCAACCAGTTATGAAAAAATAGTACCACGGGATCATAATACAAGAATAAAGGGCTAGGTGTTATTCCAGACTATAAAGTATCTGTGTACCAACGTCTATATACGGCTAACGGCTACAAATATCCGTTGATCCATACTTTAACATTTATTAGATTAAATTAAGGATGTTTAGTACAACAAACAAACAATTCGCAAGTTCGGACAGTAACAACTGTCCACCAATAAAACCACTTCCGAAGTTTCCCCCAACCCCATATTTGAACAGTTAAGGGCCCTAGAAAAGGGTTACGTCACATCTGTCGCTTAGAGAAACGGTGCACTTCTCCCTAAGGGTCCGATTTGACCGGAGTTGATTAAGTGTGTGTCTACTTGCCGAACATGATAGTGATGTACCTGACCTAGTTATTATATCGAATATAGTTTGTTCAACGTATGGAACGTCAATTTATGGAACGACAGAGGCCGATCCCCTCCCTGGGTCCCTTTTGCGAAGGAACGGTATGTTTTTTAGTCAATACAGTCTAAAAATTCTCTTCACTTCACCAGCATTATCTCATTTGCTAATTCGTACACCTAAAAAAGGGAGTAATAATAGTTGCATCCAAGTTTAAGTTTAAGCTACTCGTGCCAATGTTTGTTTGTGGATGGGTAATCATGCATTAAGTACCGAGTTTTTTCCTAAAACCATGATAAGCCATTAGTTCCAACTGTAATTTTTAAATTGGCTGTCGGTAAAGATAGTTCTCGATTTGGTAGCCAATCTCAAAAAAGGATATCGTATTGCCTAGTCTGGGTTAAGGAGGCCTGATAGGCAGTCGTTTCATTGAAAAATACTCGTATTTGCGCATCTAGTTAGAGTCAAAGCTGACCCCAACATAACGAATAGGTAAATGTTGAGTTAGCGAACTACGGAACGACAAAGACTGGCAATATTTTTATACCATAGAGCCTTTGTCAAACAGACAGGTGTGGCGAATATGAAATGAGGCGTTTTTATTTGTAATGTATGGAATTGTTTGAATCCGACTGGATTCACTATATAGGAGACATATGACTATATAGGAGAGCGAAAGCGATCTGATAGCGTGACAAAACCGATGCGAAGACGTGGCGAAGGCGTATTAGCTCTGTTTGACGTCGTTCATAAAAAGCCAACTAATACAACTGCCACGCCTCGGTTCGCTGCACCCAGTTTGACGTCTTGTATCGGTTCGTTATCGGATCGGATTCGGTCCGGTTCACTTTCGCCTGTCTGTTCGACAAGGGCTTAAAGCCTTTGTCAAACGGACAGGCGTGACGAATGCGAAGCGTGACGTTTTTATTTGTAATGTATGGAATTGTTTGAATCCAGTCACATAGAAAAGCGAAAGCGATCCGATAGCGTGACAGAACTATCAGACTGACGTCTCTCTTCCATTCGGTATCGCTTCGGAAACGTTTCGCTTTCGCCTGTCTCTTTGACAAAGGCCTTAAGGTGACAAACAAGCAAATGGCCCACCAGATAGTGTGCGGTTTCCGTAGCCAATGGACGCCTGTAACACCAGAAGCATGGCCTGCGTGTGATCGACCCTGTAACTTTTCACACCCTTTTCAAGTGTGTGAAGAAAGTCGGAAGTAACATTGTGCCGACAGTTAAAGGGACGAAAGTTTCGATAAACTGTCTCCCAACTGTCGTATCCATAGTTTGTCGTGGAAAGTTTTGTGTAGCAGTTTCGTAAACGATGTTTTATTTAGTGAGCAAGGGACATGTCGTCATTCTCCGGGACACGTCGAGCTTCATTGTCTCTGCGCTTTTCTGGTGGGTCCAGTGTTGATTCTGGCTTTCAGGAGTTGCAGGGGTTTGGGAATACAGTGGTGGGTTTGTCCCAAAAAAAAAGGAAGGATGGGTGAGGTGTCAGTACGTAAACTCCAGTTGAGTGATAAGGATGAAATTATTACCTTTCTTGTACGTATATTGTATGTTTTGTTTATTATATTTATTAAATCGCAGTTAATAATCTGTTTTACTGAACTATATTGACAAGAATCGGCTTCGCAGACGAGTCGGCTACTTTGCAGAATAATAATCGGCTAATTGAAATGTTGGTTCAAATATCAATCGAACTATTTCAGCTTCCAACGTACGTATTGTAAAACAAGAGTAAAAATTTATTTAAATAGTATTTTTACTTGTTGCACAGAATTCTAAAATCAGATTTCGCGTCGTTCTCATAGTTCCATTGTTGAAAAAATTGTGAACAAATAAATCGTAACATCCAATTGAAATATTCGTCCGAATTTGAATGTGTATAGTGAATGCATTTCACATGTGTGAGTTTTATTGAACCCAATCTGTGACTGAATGTTAAATAAATATAAATAAATAAATCGTTTATTTATAAAAAGGGGCACATTTACAATTGAGTATCTTAACAAATAAAATAGAGCACAGTTGCTTATTGCCTGAACTAGGTGGAACCTGTGTTTCAGGCTAGAAGGTGCGTAAATACCTACTTAAAATAAATAAATCAACAATTAAAGAAAAGTAAATTACTAAAATTACAACTTACATAAGAGATACGGTTGTTGACGGTTCTATGAAATATGTTTAAAGCGGATTAAAAAGCGGATTAAGCGAAGCGAATCGAAGGTTTAATGGTGAATCAAATATTACAAATATACTAAAAGCAACAATTTCGTTTTCCCATAAAAACTATTCCTACCTGTCAAATATTTGATGTTCGTTTGGGGGCGGTCAGAAATCATTTAAATTTAAAACTCGTCTATTTATTGCTTCTGAGGCGGTACGAAGTTTGCCGCGTCAGCAAGTAATTTTTTTTTTAAACGTCGCCCCACATTATGAATTTCACCTGTGTCGTGGGTGCGTTTACATAGTTACATTATTATTCTACATTATAAACTCACATACACAAACGCCAAGACCTGAATCCGCGACACGCAGCGCAGCAGTCCAATGGCTCAGCCACTGCACCAACAAAAAAAAAATCAGACAGAAGTGAAAATAAATAGATCAACAATCCGCTGCAATTGTGAGTCTGTTATCACTAGTCCTTTCAACCCAAGAATTCCAACACAAGATGAAACACTTTCAAAGACCAAATAATTACTTCAAAAGTGTTCCAAACTTCTGAACAATAATGATTTAATATAAATTAAATAAATGGCCACGTACCAGCCAACAATATTCTGGCGAGATTTCATTTGTGGGAAGCCTTCGCAATTTATAGAGCTTCATTTCAATTACAGAGGGAACGTTTTCCAACATTGGCTTATTGTAAGTTAAGTTTGTTTTTGTCATTTACTTAGAAAATAAATAAATAATACAATTTTGTTCGGTTGCTTATGTGGAGGACGGTGGAATACAGAGGCCTTATCCTAAGATCACGACTTTTCCCGTAACGTACGTTTTTGTGACGTAAAGTTACTTGAACTAATTTTTTCCATCAAAAATTTCCAGCCTTTTTTTTATCGTGGTTAAATCCTCAAATGATTCCTCCCACCCAGAGCCGAGAGGGAGGGACTGTCAGACTCGTACTGACTAAAATCCACGGTGTCCTTCCTGTCACGTTGTCCCTTCTACTCTACCCAGGGTGGGAGGGCTCATTGGATGAGGTCTTTCCAACTGCAGCATACAGCTATATCCACTTATACAGGAAGCCTAACCATGGCAAAAAGTGTAGGCAAAAGAAAGCGTCGGTGTAGAAATCTATTGAACAAACATTGGCAAAAGATTCTCAAGATACTGTTCCAATATTGACAAACTCCCTTCTCTATTTTCCACTTATGATCCGACAATTGTGTCAGATAACACTTAGCCAAGGCTCGTACCAAGTAACGTTCAACGCCTTTTGTTACAGGGTGCTTAATTATGTTAATTGTGCGATATAATAACCGAAAAATTTGGTAACTTGCTATTAACCCTCAAATACTAATAAAAATTGGTCAAGTAAAAGTTGGACTTACGCGGCAACGGTTCCGTACCATTAACTTTGAAAACGGCCAAAAAATACATGTTTGTTGTGTTGTCCCTTTTGTTTTACTTGGTAAAATCATCAAATGAGTCCTACCATCCAGGGCAGAGCGGGAGGGACTGTCAGACTCGGACTGACTAAAATCCACGATGACCTCCAATAGCCCTTTACGTACCGGGGTACGTAATAACATTGGTGCGCTTACAAACATTTTAACTCATATACACAAACAGATCCGGAACGACTACTTGCCTTTACTTCACTATATGTTATAATAGTCTTGAAGAATCATCTCAAGTGTCTGGTCAGGGTGATAAGGACGCCCCACGTCGTCTCACTTGTCGCATTACTGTCAAAATGTTTCCGCTTTTGCTTTTCCATGGTTCCTGAAAAATAAATATAACTGTGTAAAAACTTTTCGAGGAAAATAGTTGAAGAAAAACATGCTTCTTGTTACGAAAATTGACATTATTGGATAGATTCGTTTATTTGCCTGAAATATGATATTTGACAGACTTTATAACAAACATACAATAGTTCTTTACATTTTGCCCGCTAAATTGGATATGCTATATCCAGTTAGCGGGCTAAAATTATCCCACGGGAACATAAAAGCGGAATATAATGCTATCCTATATGTTAATCCAGGTTATAAAATTATTTATGAAGGTACCTAATGTCATCCATATCTGTTCAATAGTTAGTAGTAACAAACACACGCACACATACTCACAAACTTTATATTATTAACATATGAAGAAGTACCTAGTAAGAAATATTTCTTATTGTGTTGGATTTGTTTTTGACGTTGATTTGTTCCTCGTTCGCACACTTTTTTTTTTTTATCGTGTCGTACCACCCAGGGCAGGGCGGGAGGGACTGTCAGACTTGTACTGACTAAAATCCACGGTGTCCTTCACTAGCCCTTTACGTACCGAGGTCACGGTAATCCCTTGGTCCCGCGACCCCGGCAGGCTTTGGCCCTCTACAGGCCCCGTCACTATGCTGACACTCTTTGAGGCGCGCGTGGAACACAACGCGCCGTCGACCCGGGCATGGTCCATGGTCGGACAGCGAGTCGCCCATTACTCGCTGCCCTCGTTCGCACACTAGATGAGCTTTTTGATTTTCCATAGATACAATTTACGTGGTTATTTCGGCCCGCAGTTCATTGGACATCTGGCAGACGTGGCTAGCCCTGTCCCACTTCAGCTTAGCAGTCATTGTAGTACCTTCAATGATCTGTATTTTGGAATGCAATGTGAAGATCTGACACAGCCAGAAAGCGTTGCGGCAGACCTCGCAGAAGATGGAGGGATGAGTTTGCCAAAACTAACATCCAGTGGCTCACATTAGCCCTAGATCGAAATAGTTGGAAGTCATGGGGAGATGCCTTTGCCCAGCACAAGCTGACAGTAACAGTAACAACTTATGTCATAATTCTTCAAGTACACTGTGCGGCCAAATACGTATAATTTATGCTAGGGCCTGGCGGATGTCATTTGTAGATGTTCGAAAGTCGTTACATGTCGACAGAAACACCGACTGGTACCGGGAAAACCGTAGTACTGTTGGCTTTTTTTTTTTTTGCGTGGTAAAATCATCAAATGAGTCCTCCCACCCAGGGCAGGGCGGGAGGGACTGTCAGACTTGTACTGACTAAAATCCACGGTGTCCTTCACAAGCCCTTTACGTACCGGGGTCACGGTAATGGGTAAGTCCCGCGACCCCGGCAGGCTTTGGCCCTCTACAGGCCCCGTCAATATGCTGACACTCTTTGAGGCGCGCGTGGAACACAACGCACCGTCGACCCGGGCCTGGTCCATGGTCGGACAGCAAGTCGCCCATTACTCGCTGCCCGCATGCCCGCGCCTACGGTGGCCGGAGATCGTCCTGTGACGTCCGACGCCGTGGGCGTCTACCACTGCGGCTGGGATGGAGGGAGGACGCTGTCCTCTCCCTCAGGCGGCCCGCCTCCTCCTTCACGAGCATGACTGCTTCGCAGAAGGAGGCAGTACCGTTGGCTTGTGGAGGTATTTAGTTGTATCTGTTTAGACTGGAAGCAGACCCCGACAAACTTCGTCTGGTTGGAAAGGTAGATGATTATCAGATGATAAGCCGGATTACACTAGATTAATTCGCAGAGGTCGGGTTATGGAGGCTTAAATGTGTTGGTATCAAAAATATTTTGAAAAAATCAAATACAAAGAAGGCTATTTTACTATGAGTTATAATATTCTTTCTACGATTCAAGTAGCATTTTTGGTGCTACTTGCTCATTCGGCAAATTACACTCTAATCGTCCGTATAATTTTATACGAAGAAAATAAATGTCCACTACGTAAGACACTAAAAGAAAAATCTTTTCTACGTTTGTAAAAAAGAATACACGTACAATATGCCTTATTGTTCACAAGCTTATCCAGGTTTAAAACCAGACTAAACAAGTCTTAAGATTTTATTATTCCGAGATTAGACCTCGGGGTCCTATAAACCTGGGTCACCTTAATAGATAGCCGTAAGTAATCCGCTGTGTTGTCCAAAACTTTTATTGGAAATGGTCCTTCGAGTTACATTATTTTATTTTCTAAGATTTGACTCGAACTGTATTAAGATAACGACTTTTGCTAACTGTACTCGTAGCATAACATTAAGAAACTTATTTTAACAAAATAATGATGTAAATTTAAGAGACTTTCTAGAGACAAAAGCTTGTTTTCTTTAAATCAGTTTTTATTTTACGTCAGGAATGTTATTTCTAATAAAAGTGTCAGGTTAAAGCGTATTTTTTTCTTTTTCGTTAAACTGTGTGTGGAGCAAACATAAGGAATTTCTCCTGTACCGT
Source organism: Agrotis puta (assembly GCA_943136025.2). Classification (NCBI taxonomy): domain Eukaryota; kingdom Metazoa; phylum Arthropoda; class Insecta; order Lepidoptera; family Noctuidae; genus Agrotis; species Agrotis puta. The sequence continues at coordinate 18,221,469 of OW964175.2, read as the reverse complement.
GTGTATGCGTTTACAAACATTTATAAGCATTTCCGAAGCGATACCGAACCGAAGCGAGACGTCAGTCCGATAGTTCTGTCACGCTATCGGATCGCTTTCGGTTTTCTATGTGACTGGATTCAAACAATTCTATACATTACAAATAAAAACGTCACGCTTCGCATTCGCAACGCCTGTCTGTTTGACAAAGGCTTTAATCTGGAATTTCTCAGTATTTTTATTTCTGCCCAGGTCTTCGATGGACATATGCGTTTAATTATGTAGAAGTGCTCCGTAGTGACCTTGTGTAAATAATGGATGATAGCCATCTTCATTTAATCTGCAATATTAATTAATGGCCACGATATTGAGATTGATTGCACAATTAGCACAAACGAGCTGGGTTTGCCTAATTGTAATTAGGAATGCAATATAGCTGCAATTCCGAAGGCCTGGCATGGCATGTGGGGCTTGTTATTTGATATCTATTGATTATGTGGGAGGGTTCAACTGTACATACGTTATTAAATGTTGAAAACTGACGGGGATAGGGCCAAACACCTACCGGGTCTAAGAGACTGTCGGAAGCAGGATATCGCGGCCCTAGAACGCAAAAGGAATGAAGGAACAGGGTAGTTTTTAGTCAGGAAGAGTCTTCTGGTCGCGGGACTCACGAATCACTGTGACCCCGGAACATAAAGGGCTATTGAAGGACCCCGTTGATTTTAGTCAGTACGCGCCTGACAGTCCCTCCCATTTGATGATTTTACCACGATAAAAAAAGGAAGAGTCTTCTAGGTACGGGGAAAACTTTTATTTGATTTTTACACACCAAAAAGAAAAATGATGACATTTTTCCTTGTCTGCCGCCTAACTGTCTCATCTCTGAACGCTGGAACGTGGCCCTGAAACGTAAAGGGCTATTGAAGGACACAGTGGATTTTAGTCAGTACAAGTCTGATAGGCCCTCCCGTTCTGCCCTGGGTGGTAGGACTTTTGATGATTTTTTAACAAAGAGAGGGTACACTGATCCACTCTGTATAATATTGTTACGAGCTGGGTAAGGGATAAATTAATTACTACCAATTAAAACCAAATAATCTTTAATGACACACAAATCATTAATTACAACAACCACTAAACGCTATTTAACACTATTCACTAGTATTCACCACTAAAACACACTTGCACACACTTAAAAGTCACTTTCGAATCGCCTCGATCGTAGTTTAAACCAGACTAACCAGGCCCCTTTTGGCGCCTTATTTATACCCCAGCGAGACACACTGGATGTTAAGAGAAGATGGTCGAAAGTTCTGGAAAACATCCATGGACTTGTACTTAGTCCCATAATTTCTAGAAACTTCCAGTACAATCTTCAGTGGAATTATCGAGAACCTTATAGCTTGGTTTCGCAATTCGATTGACGTAACAATATGTAAATCATTATTTTGATTTGACGATAATATACGTGCAAATTTTGCAAATACAATGGGTGTCTAGCACCTGACACATTATTTCTCGTTGTGTTTCAAATTAACATATAAATTAACACAATTTGAACTGTAAACGTACCACTGCATCTGCCGCAATGTAGACACAATGGTACTATGTAATAAGGAATAGTATGAGTTGAACAAAAACAACTTGGCAAGGTTCTGCGTTTGGAGATAAGTAAGCGCCAGAAGTAACGTGGTTTACTGAGGTAGACAAAACCGAGGGTTTTAATTGTGCTGGATATTCTAATTACTGTGTATTACTTCTGTATAATGTATTGTTCTTTATATATATTAGAGACACTATAGCCTTTAGCACTTTAGTTTAGCCTTCAAACAGACAGGCGTGATGGATGCGAAGCGAGGCGTTTTTATTTGTAATGTATGAAATTGTTTGAATCCAGTCACATAGAAAAGCGAAAGCGATCCAATAGCGTGACCAAACTATCGGACTGACATCTCGGATCGGTTCGTTATCGCTTCGGACTCGCCGGTCTGTTTGACAAAGGCTTAAGAGTACCTCAACGAGCAATGGAAAGAGCTAAGCTGGGAGTTTATTTACGGGATAAAATCCGGAACATGGACATTCGGCGAAGAACCAGTAGTTCCTGAGATTAGCGCGTTCAAACAAACAAACAAGCAAGCTCTTCAGCTTTATAATATTAGTATAGAAAGAAAGAAAACATTTAACAGAAAATGTTACTATTGTTTATGTTATCGCTAAAGCCTTTGTCAAACAGACAGGCGTTGCGAATGCGAAGCGTGACGTTTTTATTTGTAATGTATGGAATTATTTGAGTCCAGTTACATAGAAAACCGAAAGCGATCCGATAGCGTGACAGAACTATCGGACTGACGATGACGTCTCGCTTCAGTTCGGTATCGCTTCGGAAACGCTTCGCTTTCGCCTGTCTATTTAACAAAGGCATAAGCGATCTTTCCAAGACCACCTTCAGATGACTTAGTGGTAGAGGGATGTAGTCTTTTGTGTACGATTTTCAAACATTATTTCACTGCCACAAAGACTAATAAATGCGTTTTATATGCTAAACATATTAAAATTGTCCAACTATATAGGTTATACTAAGGAGAGAAAATTTCCTACGTGTTAATTCAGGATAAAAGCTACCTTTTATCCAAATTAGTCTAGCAATTTTAACGTTATTAAGTTACAAACAGTCGAATTTTAGTTTATTTGTGCGAAATATCGAATGGTCTAAAAATAGTATGCTCAGAATCGAAATAAAAACAGAAGAAAAACTGAAAAATGTCTATTTAAATCAGCCTTCCTATATTTCAAATTTTGCGGGAAATTTTCATTCATTACCAGTTGGCAAGACTTCCAATTGTTGGACATATTCCAGCGATCCAACTCCAGAAATTCACCTTACTGGTGGAAAATGTACTTGAATATCAAATTTTCAATGTCAAAATGTCCAATAATAGTCCTTGACAATTTATTTATTGGAACATGAAGTTTCTTCTCAACAGCGCTACTTTAAAATGCATATTATGAAAACTGTCATTTTCCGTGTCATGTTTCTAGGAGCCATTTTATGTATTTTCCAACAATTTTCCCGCGCTCGGCACTTGAATGGCGTTCGAAGGCGTTCGCTCATTCAGCCTGCTAAAAAAGGAGTAAGTTTCTATTCCCACAATAATACTTGTATTGAATATTGATAAGTTCTTTTTGAAGAGTTATTTTTATCCAAGAACATTTTATTTCTAAGAAAAAGCGAAATGTGAAAAAGTATTTTTGGGATTGTGTCGTAAGTCAGCTAAAATATTACAAAGTAATCTCTTTAAGTAAATACGGTTCCTTTGAAAATAGAAACATTTTTATGAATTCTTTATTTAATTTAGTAGTAATAGTGACGTCCCTGACTTTGATGTCGTACTCTTCTTTGTGACCTTACTTTAAGAAGGTTTATAGCTAGTTTTAATATTTATAAGTAAATATCTTAAGTAAATATTATGTAGGTAGTATCTCTTTTTAGTTTTTGAAGTGAAAACTTCTTTAGCGGCGTTGTGCACTTTTTTTGGAATGGGTAAAAAATGTTAAACTCGCGTCAGGACACGTGACCTCAGCATAGTGACGGGGCCTGTAGAGGGCCAAAGCCTGCCGGGGTCGCGGGACTTACCCATACGTACGGTACGTAAAGGGCTAGTGAAGGACACCGTGGATTTTTGTCAGTACAAGTCTGACAGTCCCTCCCGCTCTGCCCTGGGTGGGAGGACTCATTTGATGATTTTACTACGAAAAAAAAAAGGACACGTGACCTGATCGAAAATTCGTAAGACGGCGCAGGGCGCTTGCGCGAATGTTTGTGTGTGTTTATTACTATTCAAGTTTTCACTTCTGCCGGCACTCCCAGAGTGCAACCCGTCGTTTTTTTTTACTTAACTAAACTAACTACAATAAAAACGAAAGAGTATATAATTGTTTTATTATTACGAAGACTAGCACACTTGGCCACCAAAGTAGGCGTACTACTATCATCTGACAACGTGCCCAGAAGACTCGCAGTATTGCCACGTTCAAAATAATCGCAATGCTAATTTTTTGGCCGACGAAAGAGCCAGATTCGCTAAGATTTCAGCTCACTTTCTCTTTCTTAAGCAGGAAATTTGTTTTTAGATTAGCAGTTACTTCCCTTTTTTTGTCCACTATTATAACATAAAGCTGAAAGGTTTCTTTGTTTGGTTGAACGCGCTAATCTCAGGAACTACTTGTACGAATTTAAAAAATATTTTTGTTTTTGATCGTCTATATATAGAGGAAGTCTATAGTCTTAATAATCGCTAGTTTTTATAAAATAAGGAGGAGGCCAGTTTCTAACAGTGAGAATATAAGTCGCATTTATTTTACAGTTACTCTATATTTCAGCTGAGTAACTTGGCAAATCTGCAATTAGGTAAATTAAACGGCTCTCATTTTGAGAAAAAGGGCTGTTCTCAGCGTAAAGGTAGAGGTTTAATTAAATTCTTAGACGGTTTTATTACTGTAACCCCACCCGATTCTGTGAAATCACTTCAACATTTTTTAGTTGGTACTGTACTAATGTTTTTGCTTAATTGGAGATTTTTATACCGAGACATTCTAGATTATTATTCATTTTGTTTCTTGACAGTACGGTTGGATCAGTGACTGAGGAATCTACAGCTGCGCGGCGTGTCACAGTTTCGATTCACGCACGGAACAAATATTTGTATGATCTACAAGTAGTCGTTCAGAGTCTGGGTGTTTGTGTATGTGAGTTTAAATGTTTGAAAGCGCACCCACGATATAGGAATTATTCCTAGCTAGGGCAACTTTAAAAAAAATACAGAATTAAACCTCCATTTGAATTTAAAAGTAAAAACAGAACTAAACTTTGCTTCATGCAGTTTTCATTCATTTCAATTGTGTGTTAAAATGATCTAGCCTTTTCCCAACTACGTTTGATTTAGTGACCATTCTAATCAAACGCAGTTTAGAACCAATATTTTACATATACGCCGCATATCTGAACTCCACACCCAGTTAGTACTAGAAAATAAGTTTAATATTTGCTTAATTACGAAGTATTACTTACTAACATGCTTAGAAAGATGTTTTATAGACTAAAAACAAAAACATTTTTTTTTTGTATTATTTATTCATTAATTCATTAAAATCTACCAGTTACTCGTACCTTACCTTTTTTTTCCAAAAATATAGTCTCATTATCCATTTACAATTCAAATCGCCCTGTTAAGAAACCTCGTCTCTTCAAGAGTAATGGCTCTCAGTCATCCAATCTTCAATACGTCCTCGAGACCCCGGATGCAGCAGAGGTATAGGGTCGTATCTGTATCGGTACTTCTGTGCTTACTCGATATCCGTGAAGCACCTCTTTGCATCGGCAGCGTTGTGAAGCTGCATAGTAAGGAGTAGAGGGGGGGAACGGAGAAGCTTGAAAAGGGGGGGGGGTCAGGTTGATTTTCAAAGGAAGTATTCCGATTGATTGCAGTTATGTTCTCATCTCCTTTTACATAGGAGTTAATCATACCTGGTGAAATCGGGGTTCTATTTTAAGGTGTCCCTCTGATAAACTAGGCGAGTACTAAAGATTTGATGTAAGTACATGTACAAAAAAAAAGTACATGTCACAATATTCAACAGTGCCCTAATTTAATTGTTAAGATACTTTACTGGAAATATTTCACTTTTTAGGGTTCCGTAGCAATAAAAGCGAACCCTTATAGATTCGTCATGTCTGTTTGTCTGTCCGTCCGTATGTCACAGCCACTTTTCTTCGAAAGTATAAGAGCTATCCTGTTGAAATTTGGTAAGTAGATGTATTATATGAACCACATTAGGATCCCAAAAAAATGGGGGTTCCCCATACTAGGAATTGATATACAAAAAAAAATTCACCAAACCTATACCCATAAATACCCCATACGTATTGTGGGGTATCTATGGATAGGTCTTCAAAAATGATATTGAGGTTACCAATATATTTTTTTTCTAAACTGAACAGTTTGCGCGAGAGACATTTCCGAAGTGGTAAAATGTGTGTAACTTCTTAAATAAGAGAATGATAAAACTAAAAAAAATATGTGATATACATAACCATGCAAACTACCAGCTAAAATTGGTTTAAACGAGATCAAGTAATTAGTTTTATTTTAATACGTCATAAATCGTTAACCGCAATTTACCTTTCAAAGTTACAACCAACTACAAGAATTTTTAAATTATGTTACTTGCTGCTACGGAACCCTTTATGAGCAAGTCCGACTCGTACTTGGCCGGTTCTTTTTTACATTATATTACGACTCTGAGGTGTCAAGATTATGACACTCCACAAAGAGGCACAAACTTGTGCTCACCGCCACTAAACTATTAATAGTAAAATTGACGAAGTGGCTTATGATACAGGAGAAATTCCTGGCATGTTGCAACGTTAAAACAATAAAATAAAGATAAATACTAGTACATTAAAAAAAAATGTATTATCTTAATACAAAAAGAGGTATTATTATACCTATTTACATCAACAAACTTCAAAGCCGCTTGAATGACATTCGAAGGACTTCGGAAAAAAAAATGTTTTTACAGAACCAGACTTTAATCTACATTTGGACCAATTACTTAGTCCCCAAATAAACGTAAATAGCCCATTATAACTTGGACCTCATTGACTTCTTTTAACGTGGGCGGCTCCAAAAGGTCAACATAAAAAAAAAACATTTCTAAATGAAATCCTTTTTGTGTAGAAAACAGAAGAAATTGACTGTTATATGCTAGTTAAATCGGATCGAAAAAAGGTCACAGTATCTAAAAATAGTACAAACTAGTTTTAGAACAGAATAGATTTTTATTTTGCAAACAAGGGGAGTTTTTAGTCAGCGTTTTTGCTCGCTCGGTAGTCGGAAATTATAACAGGGGTAATATGTACCGGGAGGAAAGGTATCCTACCTGCGTACTTATCGAAATTCAATCAACCGTTTTGAGTGAAAGAGTAACAAACATTCATCCATCAATCCTAAAAAACTTTTAAATCCATAAGAAACTAGGGAATCACTTACTTGGAATTGATCTGAGATAGCTCCTTAAATAAACGCATGATTTGAATGAATTTGGTATTAATTTAAAGTTTGAGGACACGTTTGGCACAGTGGCTAAGTTGGACTGCTGCGCTGCGTGTCGCGGGTTCGATTCCCGCACGGAACAAATATTTGTATGATCTACAAGTAGTTGTTTCGGGTCTGGGCGTTTGTGTATGTGAGTTTATATTATGTTCGTAAACGCACCCACGACACAGGTGAAATTCCTAGTGTGAGTGCAACGTTTTCTTATTAAAAATATAAAAATAAAGTTAAACTTTTAAAATGGTACCAATTTTATTATTCTTAACTAGTTATTAAGTAGGCAAGATCACGCGGAATTGGAGTAAGTAATTCCATACTTTTTCTCGCGAGTGTAGTATTAGTAGTTGCCAGCGGCTTTGCCCGAGTGATTTCATAAAATTATCCTACGGGAATGTGATACGTGAACTAGCGATAAAGTGGACTAGTAAGAGTCTGACAGTCTCTCCCGCATTAGCTAAAAAAATAACTTAGACGTAAAAATAACACTTTTGAGAACGCCCCTCCTTTTTTTGGTTAAAAAGGTTTACATCCGGGGTGGAAACATCTCATTTTATTCGTAATCTCACGTAATTCGCCGTGATACAGGCGGAGTCACGTGCAAAACTATCACACCCGCACCAATACTAGTTTGAATATTCCACAGAAGCCCCGACAGGCACCGGATGTGAGCCCGGCTAGGCACTTTATTCCCTCCATTTTTTGGTGAACCGGATTTCCGGCATACCACTAATCTAATATCCTGAATAACTGGCGTTTTGTGCGAGGTTTTTTATGAAACTGTTTTCGTTGTGAACTGATTTATAGGTATGTAGGTTAGATATTATGACATTTCTAAGCAATAAAGCCTCTGTCAAACAGACAGGCGAAAGCGAACCGGACCAAATCCGAGGCGATAACGAACCGATACGAGACGTCAAACTGGGTGCCGCACACTGAGGCGTGGCAGTTGTATTAGCTGGCTTTTTATGAACGACGTCAAACAGAGACGTCGGATCGCTTTCGCTTTTCTATGTGACTGGATTCATCGTGCGGTTCATAGCCCTCTAACCGTGTGGGCCCTAAGCATCCAGACGCGACCACTAAAGCTGGTTGCATGCCAGAGGGTCATGGTTATCCGGATGATCCGAGGATACCGCACGAGGATTATTTAATTTGCGCGATACATTTTATCCCAAAATCGTCAGTCGTAAGTCGTCAGACGTAAGTAGCCAGACGTGATTCGTCAGACGTAAGTTGTCAGACGTAAGTCGTCAGACGTAAGTCGCCAGACGTAAGTGGTCAGACGTGATTTGTCATACGTAATTCATCAACAAAAGTCGTCAGACGTAAGTCGTCATACATAGGACGTAAGACGTGATTCATCAGACGTGATTCGTCTGACGTAAATCGTCAGACGTGATTCGTCAGACGTGATTCATCAAACGTGATTCGTCAGCCTTGTTTCATCAAACGTGATTCATCAGACGTGATTCGTCAGACGTGATTCGTCAGACGTGTTTCATCAGACGTGATTCGTCAGACGTTATTCGTCACATGTGATTCGTGATTCGTCAGACGCAGACTTAATTCGTCAGACATAAGTGGTCAGACGTGATTTGTCATACGTAATTCAGACGTAAGTCGTCAGACGTAAGTCGTCAGACGTAAGTCGTAAGACGTAAATCGTCAGACGTAAGTCGTCAGTCGTAAGTCGTCATACGTAGGTGATTCGTCAGACGTGATTCATCAAACGTGATTCGTCAGCCTTGTTTCATCAAACGTATTTCATCAAACGTGATAAGTAAGTCGTAAGACGTAAATCGTCAGACATGATTCGTCAGACGTGATTCATCAAACGTGATTCGTCGGCCTTGATTCGTCAGACGTGATTCGTCAAACGTTATTCATCAGACCTGATTCGTCTGACCTTATTCGTCAGACGTAAGTCGTCAGTCGTAAGTCGTCATACGTAGGTGATTCGTCAGACGTGATTCATCAAACGTGATTCGTCAGCCTTGTTTCATCAAACGTGATTCATCAGACGTGATTCGTCGGACGTAAGTCTTCAGACGTAAGTCGTAAGACGTAAATCGTCAGACGTGATTCGTCTGACGTGATTCGTAAGACGTGATTCGTCAGACGTGATTCGTCAGACGTGATTCGTCAGACGTGATTCGTCAGACGTGATTCGTTAGACGTGATTCGTCGGACGTATTTCGTCAGACGTTATTCGTCAGACGTAAGTCGTCAGACGTAAGTCGTCAGACGTATTTCGCCAGACGTAAGTCGTCAGACGTAAGTAGTCAGACGTAAGTCGTCTGACGTAAGTCGTCAGACGTAAGTCGTCATACGTAAGTAGGCAGACGTAAGTCGTCTGACGTAAGTCGTCAGACGTAAGTCGTCATGCGTAAGTTGTCAGACGTAAGTCGTCATTCGTAGGTCGTCAGGCGTGATTCGACAGAAATTATTCTTCAGACGTTAATCGTCAGACGTGATTTGTCATACGTAATTCATCAGACCTTATTCGTCAGACGTGATTCGTCATACGTAAGTCGTCAGACGTAAGTCGTCAGACGTAAGTCGTCAGACGTAAGTCGTCAGACGTAAGTCGTCAGACGTAAGTCGTCAGACGTAAGTCGTCAGACGTAAGTCGTCAGACGTAAGTCGTCAGACGTAAGTCGTCATACTTAAGAAAACAGTTATAATGAGAGTGACAGGGAGTGTGAGAGTGAGAGTATAATCATTAGTCGTAAGACGTATGTCGCAAGTCACCAGACGTGATTCTTCAGTCGTGATTCATCAGACGTAATTCGTCAGACGTTATTCGTCAGATGTGATTCGTCAGACGTGATTCGTCAGACGTAATTCGTCATACGTAATTCGTCAGACTTAAGTGGTCTGACGTGATTTGCCATACGTAATTCGTCAACAAAGGTCATCAGACGTAAGTCTTCAGACGTAAGTCGTCAGACGTAAGTCGTCAGACGTAAGTCGTCAGACGTAAGTCGTCAACGTAAGTCGTCAGACGTAAGTCATCAGACGTGATTCGTCAGCCTTGTCATTCTTCAGAAAACAGTTATTATGAGAGTGACAGGGAGTGTGAGAGTGAGAGTATAATCATTAGTCGTAAGACGTATGTCGCAAGTCACCAGACGTGATTCTTCAGGCGTGATTCATCAGACGTACTTCGTCAGACGTGATTCGTCAGACGTGATTCACCAGACGTGATTCGTCAGCCTTGTCATTCTTCAGAAAACAGTTATTATGAGAGTGACAGGGAGTGTGAGAGTGAGAGTATAATCATTAGTCGTAAGACGTATGTCGCAAGTCACCAGACGTGATTCTTCAGGCGTGATTCATCAGACGTACTTCGTCAGACGTTATTCGTCAGATGTGATTCGTCAGACGTGATTCGTCAGACGTAATTCGTCATACGTAATTCGTCAGACGTAAGTGGTCTGACGTGATTTGCCATACGTAATTCGTCAATAAAGGTCATCAGACGTAAGTCTTCAGACGTAAGTCGTCAGACGTAAGTCGTCAGACGTAAGTTATCAGACGTAAGTCGTCAGACGTGAATCGTCAGACGTGATTCGTCGGACGTAAATCGTCAGACGTGATTCACCAGACGTGATTCGTCAGCCTTGATTCGTCAGACGTGATTCGTCAGACGTGATTCTTCAGGCGTGATTCATCAGACGTGATTCATCAGACGTGATTCGTCAGACGTAAGTCGTCAGGCATGATTCCTCAGACATAAGTAGTCAGACGTAAGTCCTCAGGCGTTATTCGTCGGACATAAGTCGTTAGACGTGATTTGTTAGACATTATTGTCAGACGTGATTTGTCAGATGTGATTTATTAGACGTTAGTCGTCGAACTTGATTCGTCAGACGTGATTCGTCAGACGTGATTCGTCGGACGTGATTCTTAAGACATAAGTCTTCAGATGTAAGTCGTCAGACGTTAGTCGTCAGACGTTAGTCGTCAGACGTTAGTCGTCAGACGTTAGTCGTCAGACGTAAGTCGTCACTTTATGAATCAGACCTTATTCGTCAGACGTGATTCGTCAGACGTGATTCGTCAGACGTAATTCTTCAGACGTAAGTCGTCAGACGTAAGTCGTCAGACGTAAGTCGTCAGACGTAAGTCGTCAGACGTAAGTCGTCAGACGTAAGTCGTCAGACGTATGTCTTAAGTCGTTAGACCTAATTCGTCAGACGAAAGTCGTCAGACGTAAATCATCAGACGTAAGACGTTAGTCGTAAAAATCCAATATGGCGCCCTCTAGGGGATGTAAAGTCGTAACCAAAAAAAAAATCGCACATTATCGACATCAGTATCAGAACAAAAGGTTTGATGATTTGCTGTTCTTCAAAATTCGTGGGGCACCCATTTGTCAAGCTTTTTTACCTTGCCAATTTGACTTCCACAATCGCCTTTAATTCGTCATTGTCGACCAAAGTCTTCGGACGACCGCGAGTTTCATTTTTCAGGTCGAAATTTCCAGAACGGAAGCGAGCAAAACAATAACAGAGGTGGTGCGTTGGTTTGTAATGTTAGCTCCGTAAACGTCCTTGATGTTGCGTGCCGCTTGTGCCGCGTTTCTGCCACGACGGTACTCATATTCCATAATTACTCGAATTTTTACGTATCCATGATGACGAAAAAGATTTAACTGTGATGAAAATGTAACATTTATCAATAAACTATTATATAAAAATTACTACTTTTGGAAAAAAAAAAACATGTTTTTTTAAATAAACTTAATTTGAAATTTACTTAACACAACGCGCCGTCGACCCGGACATGGTCCATGATTGGACAGCGGGTTGCCCATTACTCGCTGCTCGCATGCCCGTGCCTGCGGTGACCGGAGATCGTTTGCCGACGTCCGTTGCCGTGGGCTGTCTACTAAGCATTGGACGTCCTATGGCTGATATGTTGTTGATGATCGCCATTAACTTGATTGTTTATTTAAGAGCGTGCAAGTTTTAGAAAAGTACGTATGACGTCACAATATGGCACCATGAGAGTTTCACTCTCACTGTAGTCGCATAGTACATGCTAAACTTTATCATACGGACTTGAACCTAGCACATTAAACCATACGTACTTTTCAATATTTGCGTTCTAGAGATCCAAAAAAAAATTGGTTAACAATTCACATACACCAACCCACGCTGGGTAGTCGGGTAAATAGAAATTTGAATAATGGGACCGCCAAAAATACCATGTAATAATAATATTTAAGTTTTCTATGAAATAGATTTTTACATTTAAAATCTTGTTCCCAAATAATGATAACCGACCTTTTTAGGCAACCCTTTTTATTTTGAGAAGGTATTTAATCTTCTAGAAGAAAAATAAAAAATAAGTTAAAAATAACTAAAACCCGACTACGAAAAAATCGCGCACTGAAAAGTAAGTATAAAACAAGAACAAGCCCTGGTCGTATGCCACTTGCAGTTGTTTCACACTTTCTTTATTGTCTAGGTGGCATACGACCACGGCTTGTTCTTGTTTTATACTTACTTTTCAGTGCGCGATTTTTTCGTAGTCGGGTTTTAGTTATTTTTAACTTATTTTTTATTTACACTATTTTGGGGTTATATTATTTGAAGTAAGTAATTTATGTTATATGTATGGTTTCTCGGGCACGCCGCAATCGCGGCGGTAAGACCCCTCTTTGAGGAGTGGCTGGATAGGCGTCACGGCGTCCTGACCTACCGCATGACGCAGGTCCTCACCGGACACGGAAGTTTCGGGAGGTTCCTGTGTCTGATAGGGAGGGAAGAAACGCCTGGGTGTCACCACTGCGAGGATCGTCCGGAGGACACGGTGGAGCATACGGTGCAGGACTGCCCCGCTTGGGCAGAGCACCGCCGTGTCCTCACGACGGCGATAGGCGGAGACCTCTCGCGCCCGGCATTGGTCGAGGCCATGCTGCGGGGCGAGACGGAGTGGGAAGCGGTCGCCTCCTTCTGCGAAGCAGTCATGCTCGTGAAGGAGGAGGCGGGCCGCCTGAGGGAGAGGACAGCGTCCTCCCTCCACCCCAGCCGCAGTGGTAGACGCCCACGGCGTCGGACGTCGCAAGACGATCTCCGGCCACCGTAGGCGCGGGCATGCGGGCAGCGAGTAATGGGCGACTTGCTGTCCGACCATGGACCATGCCCGGGTCGAAGACGCGTTGTGTTCCACGCGCGCCTCAGAGTGTCAGCATAGTGACGGGGCCTGTAGAGGGCCAAAGCCTGCCGGGGTCGCGGGACCAAGGGATTACCGTGACCCCGGTACGTAAAGGGATATTGAAGGACACCGTGGATTTTAGTCAGTACAAGACTGACAGTCCCTCCCGCCCTGCCCTGGGTGGGAGGACTCATTTAATGATTTTACCACGATAAAAAAAAAAAAAAATGTATGGTTTCTGAGTTGTGAATTTAAGATTTATCATTTGACACTGTTAGAAACAGAAAATTAGTTATTAAAAGCTATATAATGTATATATATTTCAAATGTGCTCATCAAGCCCTTTAATTTGATAACCATGTCGATACTGTGCAAAAAATTTTTTTTTTCGATAACGACTTCTCATCCCCTAGAGGGCGCCATATTGGATTTGGTGACACGTCACCTACCCTATAACCAGCGGACAACTGAGACGCTTCTAACGAGACCTCATTTGTCATGTAATGATAAGTAGTTAAGAAGTTATGAGGGAACAAACAAACATACATACATACATACAAACATACATACAAACATACATACCGGTCAAAATCATAACCCTCCCTTTGGCTTTGCCGTAGTCGGGTAATAAGTGCCTTTTTCATGGTTGGAGTATGTTTTAGGTGAAGAAAAACATTGCACGATAGCAGGTTAATTGCATTAAAGACTGAAGCGATTCTCACACGAGATAACTGGTCCGCGCAGTAATAGTAATAGTCGGGCCACGTTAACAGCATTTCCCGTTAGTAAGGCCCTAGTGTTAGGGGAAAATCTCACGTCGTTTTGACTTGTATAAATATAAATATTCCACAACTATCACACAACGCCTTCTAGTCCCAAGCTAAGCAGAGCTTGTGTTATGGGTACTAGACAACTGATAAACATACTTATATATTTCTAAATACAAACATATTATAGATAAATTACACCCAGATACAGAACAAATGATCGTGCTCACACAAAAGCATTTGTCCTGGGTGGGAATCGAACCCACGACCTCCGGCATAGCAGTCGGGGTCACTAACCACTAGACCAACAGGCCTGTCTATGAATCCCGTATATATCTAGCACACGTTAAGCTGCCCGCTTCTTCTTCCGCTAACTTCGCTGCCTTTTAATGGTAATCCTTTTAATATTTTATTGTACAATTACTTAGCGAAATTGCGTTAGCTAAGATGTTGAAAAGAATTTTCAATTGCTGTGAAGGCTGAAAGTCTTATATTTATAGTTCGCATTCCATTGCAAATAAAACAAACAGAACCAACTTTTGAAACAATTAAATAAAGCGTTAGATAAAATTAAATTTCCTGAAAACTCTGCTGGAGGAATTTTCCAGTGAATTTCAAACCATTATGTTTGATTGTTTGGTTAGAAAGAAGATTTTTCCTGTACAGAGCTTTAGTATTTTTATAATAATTTACCTCAAAAATTTTTGTGGTCACGAGACTGTCTTAGCAGGGGCATCTTGGCCCTGGAACGTAAAGGACATATGAAGAAACAGGTTGGTTTAAGTCAGTCAAGTCTTAGTCCCTTCCATTCCACCCAACGCAGGAGGAATCATTTGATGAATCTCCATTGCAAGAAAAAAGGTAGCTAAGTACTTTTATAGAACTTTCTGTTCAGCTGTCACCAACGTTAAATCATACTTATTAACATATTTCCAAAGACTAGTTTCAAATACCAATTATTTATCGACAAAAACGATATCCGATCCAATTGATTACCACGTCAACAAACTAATAAGAAGACTTCAAACTAAATTAACTTCTTTTGTCCAGATAATAAGGACGGAAATTTAATGAAGGGCCGTTTTTGCCCTCCTCTATAGAATAGACAGTGAATTGATTAATGGTCGTAGATAATTGACTGGTCCTGGAGGTAAATTAGTTCTGTATGTGGAGCGACTGTGTTTATGGTAAGGGTCACTTATTATGGGTCAAGGCAATTAAAATAAACCGCTTAATTTAATTTAATAATGTAAGTGTTTTGTGAGTTTTGCAAGTCCACAAATGACTCTTCCCAACTGTGGGTGGAGCGTGAAGAAGTGTCAGACACATTCTGGCTAAAACTCGATTGTGTTTCGTCAACCCAGACTTAGACCTCATCGGACGGTAAGTTACTCTTTACTTGTTGCTGCCATTGGTGCCCATTGTTTTCATTATCAGTTTATTAAAAATCTTCGGTCCATTTTTACCCTGCTTCGGCAAAGCCAAAAGAAGGTTTATGATTTTGACCGGTGTGTATGTTTGTATGTACGTTTGTTTGTTAGTTCTCTCATAACTTCTAAACTACTTATCAGTACATGACAAATGAGGTGTCGTTAGAAGCATCTCAGTTGTCCGCTGGTTATACTTAGGGTGACGTGTCACCGAATCCAATATGGCGCCTTCTAGGGCGTAAAGTTAGTAGGCATGTAAAGTTGTAACCGACAAAAATATATTAAAAAACCTAGCCAATAAAGATTGTGTGAAACAACCGCAGGTGGCACACGGCCACGTCTATTACTTAAAGTTTATAATTGGAAAAAATATAGGTCAAATGATTAAATTATGAAATATTGTTCTTGTTTTATACTTTTCAGTGCGCGATTTTTTCGTAGTCGGGTTTTAGTTATTTTTTACAATGATAATGTCCAAAAAGTCTGACAATCAGTCTTACAAAAAGGTATCTTATTTTCCAGTACTAATTGGGTAGTCGAGGACAAATAAACATAATTTGTATTCAGATGCATACAATTTGATTGGTAGCCGACACCAACATAATTCATCCGTCAATAACTACATGCCAATAATTACGCAATAATTAACTAATTATTCTTACCTCAATTATATCCTTAAACCAAATGTAAGTGAATCACAGATTGCTGTTCACGAACCACTAGAATATGTTAATAGATACGTGATCTATGTTACTTGAAAACGTTTGAATTTCAAGCGCTGTGGTATGTGGTTGTATTGGTTTGATTTTAATGATTGATTTTATTGCTTGAATGAGAACTAAAACAATACAACTTGACTTAGTTAGACTATTTTACTTGACGTAGTTACACGAAACAAAAAAAAAAAAAAAAACGAAAAAAAAAAAAGTTAAACTTGTTCTGATTACCGATTTAGCGTTTAACTTTATCAAATAGTTAGAGACGTGTCGATGACGTCACGATGTCAAGCGTCGCTTATGTCAGCCATTCATAAATTAATCTCTACAAACGTTCAGACTAACCTTACCAAGACCTTTGACCTTTGCTCACCTTCTTTTTCACTTTGATCACCTATCCGCAGACCGGCTCCGGCAATAGTTGTTTAATCTTGGCTGCCTATCCAAAATGTTTCTTAAATCTTTGATAACGTTCCTGTTCAAGCATAACTTTTTATACAGTTAATATAGTTATGTCTACAGAATGCGTCAGGATCGATGGTCTAGGGTAATTACCTAACTAAGCAGTGGCTGCCGGACAGGCGTCGTTGCCCAGGGAGGCCTAGGAAACACTGGCGTGACGACCTAGACGCGTTCATGACAAATTGGCCGGAGATAGCCGCACATAGGAAAGAGTAGAAGGTTATGGGGGAGACCTTTCCCCAACAGTGGGACAGCACAGGTAAACAAAAAAAAATACAATAACCCTCTCCAAACACCAATTCCCCTTCACATATGCAAGCTATGCGAGTCAGCAACAAGTTTGAATGTAAACGCAGCACGGGCAGAGCGTGCCAATAAAGTTGTCAAGCAAATCAATGCGCCGTGAGCCCGACGTGTGCACGTGGATTGTATCTATGTAACGTTATTAATGTACGGAGTGTACTATAGACTGAAGGGAAATGGGTCATACGTTTTGTATGTGGTTTCACGTTGAAAGTTTTAGCTAAAAATTCACAGGAATTTAAAGTAGCAGATTTTATGGTAATTTGGTATGGCGTCTTGCCAAAAATGAACGTGAGTTTTGGAACCAAAAAAAAAAACTGGTCAGGTGCGAGTCGGATTCGCCACAGGTTCCGCTGCATCAAATTGTAGATGTGTAAATAGTACATTCATCGTTGACAAACTAAAATTAGTGAGTGGCAGTAATTTTGTATGAATAGAAAGAAATAATATTTATCGGTACACAAACGGGGCATACAAAATAATATGCAAAATAAAAGAGAAAAATTAACAATGATTTTAAAAATAACTTAAAAAAAAATGAAGAATTAAAAATGAATAAATGAATGAAGTAGGTAGGTACTAATTTCAGTTTGTAATGTTTTCTTCTGTGATGTTACTGTAAATTACCAATATTATAAGGATAACTTAATTTGTTAATTGAGCACGGTTAGCGCAGTGGCTGAGCGATTGGACTGCTGCGCTGCGTGTGGCGGCTTCAATTCCCGCACGGAGCAAATATTTGTATAATCTACAAGTAGGTGTTCCGGGTCTGGGCGTTTGTGTATGTGAGTTTTATTTGTTTATAAATGCACCCACGACACAGGAGAAAATCCTAGTGTGGGCAACGTTTTTTATATAAAAAAAAATATGTTATGTTAATTTCAACTCGATACCTCCACAAATTCCTGAGAAAAACAGTGTTCAACGACGGACAGATAGACAAACAACAAAGTGATCCATAACGGCTAAAGTTTTATCTTTTAATGTTAGAAACGCTAAAAATGAACACGTCGACCCGTAGACGCAGGAATGGAGTTTTAACTATGCGTTGTCAATCTATTTTCTTGCTCTATCCTCTACTATAGCGATACATACCTATGTTCAGACTAGTGTCGGTACGGAAAACCGTCACCTGGTAGTTAGAACTCCATCCTATTCCAACACACAATATACGAAAATAGAAGAGTTTTAACTCCAAAATACAAACAGAAGAAAGAATTACTACTACATGTAGAGAGCAACAAGTTTGATGGTAAGCCAATAAAGCTGTCAATCAAATCAAATTCTGTGCGGGACACATGTTCAGGTGGATTGTATCTATGGTGAGCCAGATTGTGGACTGAATGGAAAATAGGTCATAACTTTGTGCATGTGGTTTCAGGGTAGAAAGTTTTTATGCAAAATAGAGAAGAACGATAAAATAGCACATTTTATGGTAATTTGGTTGGTTCAGTTGGTATGGCGTTTTGCCAATAATGAACGTGAGTGTAGAATCTAAAAGTAAAATCTGGTGTCGCATAAAACCTCGAATTTGTTAAACCAATCCCACCCAAGGCAGGGCAGGAGGGACTGTCAGACTTGTACTAACTATAATCCACGGTGTCCTTCAATAGCTCTTAACGTTCCGGGATCAAAGTAGCTAGTTAGTCCCAATTAGTATTAGTAGCTGTAAATCTTAGTCAATTTGGAAAAATACACATTTGAGAAGTTTCAAAAACTGATTCATACATAAATGAAATACGGCTTATATTGCGAAAGTTTGTTAACGAAATAGTCTTTCTGTAACTAACATTAAGATAATCTAAAGTTATTGTAACTGTTTAAATCTCCACGTTCCATCATAATCAAAATCCACGTGACAATAAAACATCCAATAAAACATACAAAAGCAATAATTTCTATGTACACGTGTCCAAAGCGAACATACTGAATGAATCATTCGTTCATTCGTTCCATCCGTTCATTCGTTCAATTGTATTACAAGCATGTGCCGGTTATACAATGTTTTGATTGGCTCAAAACAAATGAATAACAACATTATATTCGAACTGCAAGCGAATTTATGTTCAAATATTGTCAGAAAGTTTTGGATTCATAGTTTGTATATTTGAAATGATGTTACTAGAAACTAGGATATGGAATTCGAAATGTCTCTCTCTCTATGTTGAAGTAACTAATATTTTATGATTTAAATTGTGATTTATTTTATTTTAGTATTTTACATTTCTATAGTTAATTTCGTTTTAAGTCAGTTTAAAAATAATTAATTGTAATTTATTTTCAATTATGTACATTTAATGTAAAGAACAAGAAGAAGGAATGTACATACACAAATACATAACTAAAATATAATAAACAGAAATGAGAAAACTAAACTCAACTACTACAAATCATCGAAAAACTGCTCCTCGCCACTGATTGAGGAGTAGTTTTTCCTCTACAACCTCGTGGGTAGGTGGGGACAGTTCCCCACCAACCCACGAGGGTAATGTGCCTAAGACACTGGCGACAAACTTCAGTTTTTTGTGTTTGTTCCTTCTTTTTGATTTCCGAGTATTTTTGGATTGTAAGATGAAATTTTGTGTTTCCGATGGATCTACATTATGAAAAATACATTTGGACGATCTTCATATATAGTCCTTTTCTTACTTCTACATAACCAAGCTTTTCTGAATGTCTACTGTTTACAAGGTTTTGTTTTAAATATTTTCAAGAATGTGGATTATTCACAAATAGAATCGTTTAGTTCCATTACAAATGTTTTCAAGGATGGACTGAAGTAATCTGAAATCAATAACAAAACGGTGAGTTCAGAACTCACAACTTTAGGGTACGACACACGACGGATCTTTTATTTGATTTCGAATTTGAGGAAAGTCGTAAGTTCGAGGCTGTTTACCTACTTTATGAAGTAGTAAAGGTATGTTTTGCTAAATCATGATTGCGAGAGACCTTACTGCGGTCCTGGAATGCCAACGTCAACAAAGTTTGACAGTATATTCCGTTCCGGCCAGTAAGATAAAAAAAACGTACATCTTTTTAGCACTTCTTCTCCATATAAACATTAAACTGAGCCAATTCTAAAATCAGGTGTTTCATTTAGAATATTTTCAATTGTCAATGGAATGTATGAAACACTGAATATTTTTTTTGAACTTTCAGGGTTGGTTTCATGGTAAAAGTTGCTTAAAACTATGAGTACTTTCATGGGAGGTTGTGTGATTAACAAATAACCCTATATAATATAATTATAGAATGCTTACTAATTTGTTTTACTTATATTTTATTTTTTTATTTTTTACAGATTGAAAACTCTTAACCAGCCAGAAATATTGGAGTCTCTTTAATCACATGTGGGATTTAACTTCTCTGCTCATTCCGTTTGAAACCTGGCGTGATAATAACTAAACAAGTAAGTTTTATTTAAATATATTTTTACACTATTCAGCAAATTTAAAAACTCTGCAGAGCTCTTTGGTTTTTATTCCAAATAAACTACTCGTATATACTAAACGAATTTTTAAATTTTTTCTGAATAAATTTATTTCTACTTCTTTCACAGTTTTTAATATCCATTCATGCATTGCAATTTTAAAAGCATATTAAAGGAATAATTTAATTTTTAATATTGCATACTTTAATTCCCAACTTTTCCTTTATTTTGAGTTTAGGCACACCTACACAGTGAATTTATGATAACTACAAGTTAACAAATTAAGTGAAATTTTACTTAACTGTTTAGTGGTAAGCGTGGGCGGAAGAAATATGACTTTTCTGCTTTAAATTTACCTTCAGGAAAGTCTATATAAAGCCTCCTGCAGACACACGCGGTTATCCGCGCGTGGCGATTGTTGAAAAAACCTACTTAGTCCATTTTCTATGAAAACACCCACATCTGTTCACTCTGAAGCGGCGCGGCACATCGCGTTTCTGATATTATTATTGCGACGGCTTGCGGCAGGATTTGTTGAATTGTTGGATGGAATTTATTTAATTTATAATTAATTGTGCATGGTTTTGTCGCGGCGTTACGCAAGCGGCTAAGGTAATTTCCACTCTAAACGTACTACAATTGAGTTCACCTCTCTTGGCAGGGCGTGGTCCTGCGGCAACGCGGCGCGTGACGCGCGCCGCGCGCTTTTGTCGCACTTGTCGCGGCCCGTCGTGTCCTTACCCTAGTACATTTAGAGTTTATATTTTTGTGGCACTTAAGGGTGCTTCGCCGCCCGCCGCGTCGAAAACCGCGCGCGCGTAACGCGCGCGCTGGCGCATGATGCCAATGTAACTTCCAATCTAAACGTACTACAATTGGGTTCACCTCTCTTGGCAGGGCGTCCTGCGGCAACGCGCCGCGTGACGCGCGCCGCGCGCGCTCTTGTCGCGCGCCGGCCCGCCTAACCTCAGCATAATTAGCATCCCTCATCATGGCGGCGCGGTGCTTTGCGCGCTCCTGTGTGAACAGCAATGCGGCAAGGCACCGCGTGCGGTGACAGCGATGACGCCACGCTCGTATAATCGCATGTGTCTGCACGAGGCTTAATACTTCGGGCGTGGGCAGCGTTGTCAACACTTGGAATTTAATACAAAATTAATAAATGCAAAAGAATGTCGACCGTGAGCTTTACTTTTAAAAGCTCTAATTTTTTATACATTCCTGCAACACTAGGTCCGAGTTCCTGGGAATATCGCAATCCCGCAAGCCTAGGAATCTCGTAACTCTGGCAATCTCGAGCTCCTGGGAAATCCGCAATACTGGGAATCGGGAAACACTGGCTTGATCATGAGATTGTAATCTCCCAATTATTAGATTTATCTTTCAGGAATTTTTAATAACAGCATGTAGTCTTTAGCTTTTTTGGGCACGAAAAATTCGTCGGCGAGCAGGATTTGAACCTGTGACTTTCTAATTTAGTATACCAGAAGCTCATACCTACCAAGATATCGAGGTCATGCTCACTAAGATGAATTTTTCAGTAAATCGTAAGCTCCAGGGCGAGCTCACGATTAACTGAAAATTCGACCGTTCTGTAATACTAAAATATAACTGACGACGTGTGAGCATATTCTTCGCTTACCCTTTCAACAGGTTAAATGTGACATTATTGACTAAACATATTATTAAAGGCCATATGACATAGCTGCATGAAAATTGTATATTTTTATCCTACACTGGAAAAAGGTCATAGCCCATTATTTATAAATAATTCATTGACATTTTTGCAAGAATGTTATAAGAAGTTAAACAAATATAAATAGTACTATGTGTCCTTACAAAATATTAAAATAATTATCTTAAATGTCAAAAGGTTTACCTTCGAACTTTGCGCCGATATTTTTTTAAAGTTAGTTGAAGTGTGAAAGGTCGCACTGATTTCCCCAGAGATTGTTGAAACTTGTACAATATTGTACATATACAATTTTACACACACATATATCTTTTATCGGCTTAGTGAGAGAATGACAAATGAGTCCTTCTGCCCTAGCTGGAACGAAATGGACTCTTATAGACTAAAATCCACCGTGTTCCTTCAATTTACTCTTTACATTCCAGGGTCACGGTAAAATGCTAATAGATAGACCCGCGACCCCAGACAGTTCCGCGGGCCCAAATCTACAGTAATTTTTAATTATTTTACTAAAATGATTATTGCATCAAAATAGTACCTAGAATTATGTCATGAAGCCACTATTTTAGTAATAAGAGAGGGAGCCCCACGCACACGTTTAAATATTTTCCTTGGAGATGTTCACTTGTTTTACGTAGGGATCGAATAAAGGAGATATTTTTTATTCTTCTTTTGACTTCCATTGTGAGTGGCTTACTAGGAATCTGGACATTCAATAATCGAAGGGTTGAAGACTTTACAGGAACTTATTGCTAGTGTTAGGTTTATAACACCTTATTGCCTTTGTCAAACAGACAGGCGAAAGCGAAGCGTTTCCGAAACAATACCGCACCGAAGCGAAACGTCAATCCGATAGTTCTGTCACGCTATCGGATCGCTTTCGCTTTTATATGTGACTGGATTCAAACAATTCCATACAGTACAAATAAAAACGCCTCGCTTCGCATTCGTCACGCCAGTCTGTTTGACAAAGGCTTATATGTATGTTGATACCTTTACTTAAAGAGAAGGTACTAACTTTTATATGCAGCTACAGGTGAATGTTATAAAGTCGTAATTTCTGTCGTTTTGTAGAAAGATTGCTCCTGTATAGCGGTGTTATGTCAAAGTAGAGGTATTTTATGGCATAGTGCACTTTTATCACATTTTTACAACTCGTATTCGTTGAAACAAGGTGATGGAATGTGGTTGTCAGGATTATAAAAATATAACTTAAATAACTGATGAAATACATGATGTATGTGCCCTACTTTGCCTAGCTCCTGAGGGTTACTGGTGTTAAATTATTTCGTCAACAATTTACACCACACAACACATAAACAGGGTACCGCGGCCCTGTAGAGCAAATTGCAACTGAAGAAACCGAGCGGTTTTTATAAACCTATTTAAAAAAAAAGTTTAAGATCACTATGAAAAATCGAAATCCTTTTGTTACGGTAAATTGTATTATGATAATTTCGTCTTCTTTTTAGATTCTTTATTTAAAAATATAGATTTGGAATGTAAAACAGTTAAATTGTTTTGTTTTAAAAATATCGGCTACTAGTGTTTACAAACTTTTTTTGATGTGTGTATGTATATCAGTACGATTGAGCACAACTGAGTTGCGACAATACAACTCAAGCCGTCGTTCTTGCAGAATCTCTAACAAGTCTAGTTCTCGAAGCATCTCTAGCACTGTCTGTTGTCGCACCGACCCATCTATTATAGTGTGGCATTACTTTATGAGCCTGCATTGTCTCGTCTCAGCGAAAATATTTTGATGATTTCCCAACCAAAAAAGGGTGCTAGTATAAATGATCCTTTTTGTTACCAAAATGTAATAAAAAGTTTTCAACTGAGCGCTTCCAAAATAAAATTCAAATAAGCGCGTCAAATTCCCTCCAAAACACCCACTGATAAATTGTTTCTGGCTGAAAAACCCCTTACCCTTTTCCACATCAGGGAATCAAACAAAGTGACCTCAAGCTAGTAACAGACACTCGAAACCACAGGATCAAAACAGCAGGTACACCGTAAATTGAGATCAGTCTAGTAACTTTGAATAGACTTGAATGACTAGTATTATTAAATACCTATATTATTGTGGTTTCCAGTGAAACTAATTTCAATTTAATTCAGTTTATTTTTGACTTGGTGTAAAGTTTTGCGTAAGCTGAAGTAAATTTTGTTCCAGTCAAGTCGCTACCTCTCTACCAAAAAGAAAAAAAAACGACGGGTTGCACTCTGGCAGTGCCGGCAGAAGTGAAAACTTGAATAGTAATAAACACACACGAACATTCGCGCAAGCGCCCTGCGCTGTCTTACGAATTTTTGATCAGGTCCTGACGCGAGTTTAACATTTTTTACCCATTCCAAAAAAAGTGCACAACGCCGCTAAAAAAGTTTTCACTTCAAAAATAATTAAGTAAATTACAAAAAATAAATAGGCTGTAGAACTAAGATAAGCTGTTGCCAGCAGCTTCGGCCGCGTTTACCTCTAAAATTATCCTACAGAAACACGATAATACCGGGACAAATTATGTCCCATGTGTTATTATATTACTAGGTGGGGTATCATGCTTGATTGCACCGCTCTTGGTGGCGAAAAGTGGACATAATCACTGTAAGCTGTCACAGAGTACATTGAGCTGTCCTGCTTAGGACATATTTATTTGTACAGATTTTTGAAGTAAAAACCTCTTTAGCGGCGTTGTGCACTTTTTTTGGAATGGGTAAAAAATGTTAAACTCGCGTCAGGACACGTGACCTGATCGAAAATTCGTAAGACGGCGCAGGGCGCTTGCGCGAATGTTCGTGTGTGTTTATTACTATTCAAGTTTTCACTTCTGCCGGCACTCCCAGAGTGCAACACGTCGCCTTTTTTTATTTAAATTATTTCGACCGTTTTGGTGATACTAACCACATCGCAACCACAACGATAAGACCGGTTCGGCATTTCGCAAGAATAACAACAACGATGTTTTGCCGGTACCACACGTACGTAATACTAATTAAAGCTTGCGTTATCCCACTGCTGGGACGAAATCTTCCAATGAATTCCAGTTTTTTTATAATTAGGATTATTCCGCCAAAAAAATGCGTCACAGCAGTTATTGTGTTGTAAACTGACTAACTTTTAAAGATGTAAGCATACATAGGGAGAGACAGGCAGCGAGAAGTGACTTTGGTTTTATAATATACTAGCGACCGGCCCCGGCTTCGCACGGGTGAACATTTATTTTTTAAGCTCTCTGAAAAAAAAAATTCCGGGATAAAATATAGCCTATACGGATTCGGAAGAATCCCTCTAAGTAATGGTAAAAGAAATTTTGAAATCGGTCCAGTAGTTTTTGAGCCTATTCAATACAAACATACAAAAATACAAAGGTTACCTCTTTATAATATTAGTATAGATATCTAGAGATTATTAGTTAGATGATAACAGCGCGTTTTATTTTTTATTTTTACATGAAAGAACTTAGTGTTTATGCCATATAATTATTTCCTCGTTCGTGGAGAGGTGCTTCCATACAAATTAATTCGAACGAACGAACGAAGTCGTTCAAGTACGAAATACAGCCAAATACGTAGAATTTCTACTTGGACCTCTGGTTGGCATATTTATTACAGTAATTCTTAGAATCTGGGCGTTACTACGACTTTTACTTCGTTCTATGATTGTAGCTCTTAATTTTAATGTTTCTATGAAAAAAGTTATTTTGGGATAATTATAAAAGTTTTGAGACTAACTTTATTCATACACAAATACAGCCTGTTAGTGTAATCAGTCTTAACCTTGAAACCATAGGTAGTTGATTTAATTATAAAAATGTTTGTCTGAATTTAAAAATAAATAAACGAATTTTTCTTTAAAAAAATCAAAAATGTTTCTGTCCTACACCGTCCGTTAATTCATGGATACTATGCGCCCGAGTTACGTATTCACTGCAAAGGGCGTTAACCTGCCGCAATAGCCGTCCGTTTAACTACATACCTACATAAGTTTTAACTAACTACATCATAAAATACAGGTAACCTGTGATGTAACTAACTTCCCTTCATACTTTTCCTGGCTTAGGACAGGCAAAAATACCTACCTTTGTTGCGTGACGAGTCCAGATGATGTAAGTTAGTCAGCGTACATTCTCCGAGCCTCGTTCAGGTTATCACCCGACGCGGCGTAAACCCGGACCATTTCGGTCCACTGTTCGTTGGTGTACGACATAATCACTAAACACTAACACTTGCGCGAAAAATTAACGGTGGGGCGGCGCGAGGTCGTGAGGTGCGCTGCGCTGCGAGCGTACACACGTACGTTCCGTAGCGACGCTGCCGGCTGACTGATCACTGAAGTGTGCGCGGGCGACACGGCGGCGCCGGCGTCGCGGCCCGGCGCCTTTTGCGCACCTTTGCGTAATAGGGTGAAATAATTTTGGGGAAAAATGGAGACTTTATTGAAAAAAAAAAAGTTTTTATTTTTTATTGAATTTACGTTCTGTAAGTGATACCAAACCACTGGTTTCAAGTTTAAGACTGATTACACTAACAGGCTGTATAAAATGTGTGGAGGAGGAATGAATACGAGTACCTTTAAATAATAACCATTTTTTTCTGATAAACGGCGCTTAATAACCTGTTGAAATTCTCGTATTTCATTTTATAGTATTTCGTAGAATTTCGAACCTTTCATTCGTGCTGTTCATGAATAAAATACTCTTAATTCGGTTTCCATGAAATTGGTAATTTTAATAGCAAATAAAATTATTCTGAATTTTTCCCAGGATACGCATATCGTGGATTTTTCCATTAGAATGAAGTACCAGCGTAGAAAAACATTATGAGCGGTTTCAGACTAAGGTATTGCATAATATGTACAGACGGCACGGTTAGCGCAGTGGCTGAGCGGCTGGACTGCTGCGCTGCGTGTCGCGGGTTCGATTCCCGCACGGAACAAATATTTGTATGATCTACAAGTAGTTGTGCTTGTGTATGTGAGTTAATATGTTTGTGAGTATGTGAGTTGCAACGTTTTAAAACAAAAAGTATAGTAAAGTGAATGTAGCGGTTGCGGAACTATCCAAACGGGAATCCGGGAGCCTGGAATGTAAAGAGCTAATATATAGCTAGATGTGTAGCCTTGTGTACAAATGATTACTTTATCGTTTTACATAAGGCACTTAAGGTTACGGTCAACGACATAAAGGTCCGGAAAAGTAGGCATCGACATCAGTTCGATAAAACTAGTTGATAAAAACACAATCACCTGATACTGTGGGCTTATTGAAATTGCAATCAAGTACTTACGTGATAACGTTCTATTTCCTTTAATCTTGGTTTAGTTAGTAATCGAAGTTTTTGAAATTGGTAGGATTTTTTCAAGGTTTTGTTTAGCTGATTTTCACGATTAATTCTTAAGTTATTACGATCAGATATTTGAATGTAGACGAGGATAATTATAATAGTACGTAAGAATATTAGCAGGCGGCGTACTATAGTTTCTGCAATGGAAAGATTGCATTGATGTAAAATATATTACAGCTTTAATTTGTTTAAAGCTTTTCCCCTCCCTAGAAATTTTTCATGTGCCGTGGGCAAGTTGACAAACATTTAAATTCACATACACAAACTGCCAGATTCGAAACAACTAATTTTAGATCAGACAAATAATTTTTACGTACAGGAATCGAACCCGGTGTGATTGTCAAAGCTTTGGATACGCAGCGGCAGTCTATCACTCGACCACCGTGCCAACCAACAGTGTAGCCAAAAATTTTAAACCATAATCGGTTGAAAAAGCGCCAAATTAAACTTATAAAAACTTTACTTACTCTCTATGCGAATTTTAACTCTTGGTAGAGTGACAAGAGTCCAAATTTGCTTAAATTTATTCAGTTCTTTAGACTAGATATAAAATAACTTATTTTCAGTAGCCTTGGCATAACATATACACACTTTATAAATGGTCTATAATAAATTCTCAGACGATTATATCTGGCTGTAAGAAACAAGGCATTTTGGAGACCGGAAATGGGCAATGCGGCGATGAATATGCAAAATATGAGCTCTGTTCTAAATAAACTGTTATTTATTAATGTCAAGCCGTTCTAGGTTGTAAAAATGTTTTGTCTTCTTCAATTATTGACCTTGAAAACTAAATCAATCGTGATACAACAATGTTTTCAGTTTTGTAAATTTATTTTTCCACATCAATGAAAAGTGTTTTTTTTTGTGTATGGCATCTCGCAGGTCAACCTAGAAGAGGTTGTGGGCTGCTTAATCGGACTTTTTTGTGG
Source organism: Agrotis puta (assembly GCA_943136025.2). NCBI lineage: Eukaryota > Metazoa > Arthropoda > Insecta > Lepidoptera > Noctuidae > Agrotis > Agrotis puta. The sequence goes on along the minus strand of OW964175.2, from coordinate 18,193,131 downwards.
ATGCCTTAAATGACTCTAAGGCCTCCAGCCAGGGGTCGCGGGACTAACGAATTATCGTGACCCCGGTACATAAAGGGCTAGTGAAGGACACCGTGGATTTTAGTCAGTACGAGTCTGACAGTCCCTCCCGCTCTACCCTGGCTGGGAGGACACATTTGATGATTTTACCACGTTAAAAAAAAAGGTCTCCAGCCAGGGGCTTACAACTAAAAACTATAAACTATGTGACCACACGCTTAGGGCACCCCCTGTGGGGTACGAATCTCGGCTTAAGGCGTCACTGAGGGAGGGCAGTCTAAGAAAAGGAATTTACAAAGCACATGTGAGTGGTAACTCTGGGAGGGGACGCCTTAGGAAGACCTACACTGACCTCATTGGTGAAGTGCTTCAGAAATATAAATAAATGAAATTAATAAATTGTTAATAAATTGATGTACAAAAATATTAACAAATGTATATTTATAAAAATGTTATATTGGTTTGTGTACGCTTCAAAAACTCAAAAAGTTCTGAACCGATTGAGCTGAAATTTTAGCATGATACGAATATATATTCGTATTCATATATATATATGAATACGCATCAAGAATTGTTTTATCTATTGTTTGCATCGTTCACATATCCGCGACCGCGAAAATACAGTTTTTTGTGCCACAGCCAAGCGTGGCAGGGTACAGCTAGTGTATAATAATTTTCGCATTCGGCGTTTTTGTATGGAGTATCTGAGGCATAGCATGTGGTACTTTGTGGTTTCTGTCTACCCCCATTGAAGAAAGACGTAAGTTTATGTATGTAAATCAATGAAAGAACTCCATATTTGTGTCATGATACCAAATCACAATTAACAGAAGGTCAACATTTGAATGGAACATAAAGTTGATTTTTAATTCAGATAAAACCTTTCTAATCTAAAGAAAAAATGTGACAGCTAAAGTTTATACGTATAATTTCTATTCAGAATCTGCCCACACGAATTATTCAGTTCAAATTGAAGTAGATTATCTCAAAATTCCAAAATCAAATCGGCCGGGAATTTGGTAACACTAGTACTTAATTAGAGTGTCGTTCAAGGAGTGGAAAAAGAAGTGCTGGCCGTCCGGAGGCGATATGGGCAGACGACATTGTTGCCATTGCGGGAGTGTCCTGGATGAGGCTGGCGCGAGACCGTGGAGCAGAAAGCAAAACGAGGCCTATACCCAGCAGTGGGTGAAGACGGGCTGTGGATGATGATGATGATGATGATGAGTACTTAATTTGATTTCTAAGTAGCATCCATTTGTTTTTTTTTTTTGCTTAGGGTTTACTTTGCGCCTTAATCAATAAGAAGCAAAGTTGAGACCTAAATGGGAGCTAATTCAAACCGGAACTGAAACTACTGCGCATGAACGGAAAACATTTCACTATTTCGTTCCCTCTGAGTCTGAAATCTGAATAAGACACTCAGTTCAGTCATGGCACAATACATGTCCTGTTGGAGGACTTTCAGTAGATGGAACGTTTGTTATGGGCGGGGGGGACTCGCTTAAAAAAACTGTTGCAATTTTTTTGGATTACCTTCTAATTGAATCACACCTTCGCTTACCATTAAGGTAGTGGTGAAACGAGAGCCTATCGCTTAATAAAAAAGAAGAATTGCGAATGTCCTGAATCGGAAACCATTTCGACTCTTTCGGTCGCGGGACTCACGAATTACCATGACCACGGTACGTAAAGGGCTATTGAAGGACACCGTGGATTTTAGTCAGTACAAGTCTGACAGTCCCTCCCGCCCTGCCCAGGGAGGACTCATTTGATGATTTAACCACGATAAAAAAAAATCGCTTAAAAAATAAGAAGAATTGCGAAGAAGAAGTCGGAAACCATTTTGGCTGTATCTCTAAGCCTTTGCGAATTACTAGTGACGTCATGACTGTCAGTGGATTGAATAACTGTTCAGAGATCGATTTAAGCCAACCAGTAATGATTTGAAGAGGATTCACTCAGAAGTTTATAGACCAACTTTGTATATTTAAAGATTTCAGGCGGAGTACGTGAACTCACCCGCAGAAAAAAGATAGCGCGTTTCAAGTAGTTCACGTAACATTTAACGTTCTGAAATTTATCGTGCATGCAAGCCATTATAGTCCGTAAAAGTGTTTCAGGATTAATATTCTGACCCTGAACCTTTTTTTTTATCGTGGTAAAATCATCAAATGAGTCCTCCCACCCAGGGCAGGGCGGGAGGGACTGTCAGACTTGTACTGACTAAAATCCACGGTGTCCTTCAATAGCCCTTTACGTACTAGGGTCACGGTAATCCCTTGGCCCCGCGATCCCAGCAGGCTTTGGCCCTCTACAGGCCCCGTCACTATGCTGACACTCTTTGAGGCGCGCGTGGAACACAACGCGCCGTCGACCCGGGCATGGTCCATGGTCGGACAGTGAGTCGCCCATTACTCGCTGCCCGCATGCCCACGCCTACGGTGGCCGGAGATCGTCCTGCGACATCCGATGCCGTAGGCGTCTACCACTGCGGCTGGGGTGAAGGGAGGACGGACCTCTCCCTCAGGCGGCCCGCCTCCTCCTTCACTGACCCTGAACCTAACATATTTTTTTATTTTAATACCAAGACAAAGTACCAACACAATAATCTGTTTTATATATATTTTTTTACAAATAGCTATTCAAATTGCGTAAAAAAATATATTATTCGATTCACGTTCTACTAGTACCTTACGTCTCGTAGGTCTGATCTTTGTAAGAGATTAAACTTTTATCTGAACGATATTTATGTGACAGTTTCGCATATTTTCTAGATATTTCACAAAAGCATATATATATTAGAATATTATCGTAACCTTAATATATTACACTGATCACGTACCATACATTCGTACATACTAATCTTAGAAACCATTCAACTAATTTGAATCGTTGAGTGCTGTCTGAAGGTGTGTAAAGAGTTTTGAACGCAAAAGGAGGCGCCAGGAACAAGTTGCTAGTTATTTTATATTAATTTACTAGGAATGGAATTCCGTTATGATTTTTTATTTTATTTCCTTCCACCTTCTTCAAGCTTTTTGCTAATTTTGTAAAGTATATCTTAAGCCTTTGTCAAACAGACAGACGATAGCGAACCGGACCGAGTCCGAAGCGATAACGAACCGATACGAGACGTCAAACTGGGTGCAGCGAACCGAGGCGTGGCAGCTGTATTAGCTGGCTTTATATAAATGACGTCAAACAGAGCAAATACGCCTTCGCTACATCTTCGCATTGGTTCGGTCACGCTATCGAATCGCTCTCGCTTTTCTGTGTGACTGGATTCAAACAATTCCATACATTACACAATAAAAACGCCTCACTTCACATTCGCCACGCATGTCTGTTTGACAAAGGCTTTAATGTAGAGAAGTGGTGGCCGAGTGGTATCGGCCCCAACTTACAAGTTTTAGGTCGTGGGTTCATACTCAGCCTGGCGCATTACTTTGTGTAACTTATTTCATCACCACTGCTCTCAATACATTAGAAATCGGCATGTCCTAGGACCACCATAATTCGTAGACGTGTGACATCTACCAACCCGCACTGGGCCCACGTGGTGGATTATGGCCCACTTCCTCTCACAGAGAGGAGGCCTTTTTCCCACTAGTGGGAACATTGTAGGATGATGATGATAATCTTAATGTATTTTATTACATACTTTTAAATATAGTTTTGTAGTAGTTGAATAATGCCTTTGTCAAACAGACAGGCGAAAGCGAAGCGATACCGAACCGAAGCGGGACGTCAGTCCGATAGTTCTGTCACTCTATCGGATCCCTTTCGCTGTTCTATGTGACTGGATTCAAACAATTCTATACATTACAAATATAAACGTCACGCTTCGCTTCGGAAACGCTTCGCTTTCGCCTGTCTGTTTGACAAAGGCATAAATGTTGGACGTCATTCTATGGATTGATTTTTATTTATTTTCAGTCAAGAAATGCAATACATTTTTAAAAACCACTTTGATTAAACCGTTTATCAGAGAATCAGCCAAAAATTCTAACAAACATTCTGGTTTCTATCATGTTGATCAAAGACAGTAAAATATTTACGAGCGCGTTGATAGAAGTCCCTGATAGTAATTTCGCTAATAATCTCCAATGCAGAGTCAGCGCTCGGTCACATTTTTAATATTAAAATACAACCCATACATAATTGTGGATTTTGAGTTTAATAAGGCGGTGACAATTATTGGGTTATGAAGATCAGATAGGCAGTCGCTCCAAGTAAAATACTGATATTCAGGTGCATCCAGATCGACTGGGAACCGACCTCAATATATGTAGTAGGGAAAAGGCTAGGCAGATGATGAAATGATGATGTTTAGACTATATTTCCTCTTATTAAACGTATAATATTGGCTATATTTATAATCTAGATAAGAATAAATAAATACATATTCCACAACTATCACACAACGCCATCTAGTCCCAAGCTAAGCAGAGCTTGTGTTATGGGTACTAGACAGCTGATAAACATACTTATATATTTCTAAATACATACATTTTATAGATAAATTACACCCAGACAGAACAAATGATCGTGCTCATCACACAAACATTTGTCCTGGTTGGGAATCGAAGCCTGTCAATAGAATATACTATCTGTCTACTGAAAAAATAGCTCTAAACGAATTATCTTGCCCATCACAAAATTATCCGCAAGTTCTTATAAACGAGCCTGTGGCGAGATGGGACAGTCCTAAACCAAGGGATCGGGTCAAAGATCCCTTTCCTCGTGATGTAATGAAAATACTCGCCTGGTACATATACTTTTATCGTTGTTTTTGGGACCTACGTCTAAGATAGCTTAGGTACCCACCACCTCATAAAATTTGCTATCTTTATTGTTTATTTTGTATTCTCTGACAGTTTTTGTTCTTGTAGATAAGAAAATAATTTGAGTATATTTACATTATTTTCTTTGTGTTTAAGGTAACAAAGCTTTTGTTGACTTTCGTTTGTTATTCTTTGAACGAAACGGCCCAAATGGATTTTCTTAGAATTTATCCTTCAGTTTTACGTGTAAGTAGAATACAACTAATTCGCTATGGATATGTACGGGTGCGATTTCATTTATCAAAATCACTTCACTAGATCATCCGCCATGTCTGTCTGTCATAAATTCAAATGACTCGCGCACTAAGGGACTCGTACCATTAATTAAAAACCGCCTAAAAATTACCTACGTTTGTTGTTTAGGGAACCCTTTAAATATTTATTTTATTCTGTTTTTTTTTTGTTTTTGTTGTTACAACGGCATAAGATATACAATCATCATCTGTGAAAATTTCAACTGGCAACTATCACGGTTCATTAGATACAGCATGGTGACGGACGGTCGGGCGAGCAGACATACGACGGTCAGGGCAGTCCTTAGTTATAGGGTCCCGTTTTACACTTTGGGTATGGAACCCTAAAAATTACTCAAGGGATTTATATGCGCTCGCGGGACATTACGAATTACCGTGACCCCGGAACGTAAAGGTCTATTGAAGGACACCGTTGATTTTAGTCAGTACGAGTCTCATCTTATGAGTCCCTCCCGCTCTGCTCTGGGTGGGAGGACTCATAAGATGATTTTACCATGAAAAAAAAAAGAAGGGATTTATATGCGGTTTATACTAATATAAAGTTTCGCGACTCCAGCAACCATTGTATGAAAGATATCGTTCGTTTTTATAAGGTACAAGGAAACATGGCACTTTTTCGTGAGTCTGTACAAAAATTGACAGGCCTTGTCAAGCTGTCAGTTTACAAAGTGTTTTCGTTAGTTCAGCTTTCAGGATTGGGGTCAAACAAGTTCATAGAAGTGTGAGTGTGAGTTTGGAAGGTTTTATCAAAACTGTGGGGAAGAAAAGGTACGTGTTGGTTTTGGTTGGCAGTTTGTGACTCTGATGCTTTGTAACGCCTTGTGTTCTTTATTTAACCGTCCCGTTGTCTGTTATCAAATCTTGCAAGTTAAATTTTATTCACTTGACGGATTCGGATTCAGCTGAAACTATGCAAGACACAACCTCCGACTCAGACCTCAAAACGAATTATTCGTCTTGAGGAGTACTTTGTCTGTCGTAAGTGCTCGTATTTTTGTAACAATAAAAGCTTGTTTTTAAACAGAACATAGCTTTTTAAATGACTAATTTATTAATTTACAAAGCGAGTCGCCCATTACTCGCCCTCCGCATACCCGCGCCCACGGTGGCCAGAAATCGTCCCGCGACGTCCGTTACCGTGGGCGTCTCGCACTGCGGCTGAGTCGTGAGGTGGACACAGTCCTCTCTCTCACGCGACCCGCCTCCTCCTTTTTTGTGAATCAATTTTAACATCAACTATGAAACTATTACTCTCAATATTGGCAGACGCTTCCGCCTGTACCATCCATCTCGTACGTGTAGTGCTTAAATCTAGCTGTCTCCGTCCAAATGCCTAGCTTAGTCTAGTCTCAGACAATAGCTCAACAGGGCTTTGCACTCAAGACGTCTGATTCGCCAGAGATCGGTTTAAGCTGTTGTGTGATGTGGATTGCTCGGATTTGGCAATTAACTCGTGGTTAGGTTAGATTAAGTTTTTTTTTCTGGGACAAACCCACCACACTATTCCCAAACCACTGCAACTCCTGAAAGCCAGAATCAACAGTGGCAACCACCAGAAAAGCACCGAGACAATGAAGCTCGACGTGTCTCAAAGAATTAATTTATCGGTCTTGGATCCTGCAACGAAATTAATCGAAAAAGAATAGTGGAGGAGTAGGAAAAAAATATGTTTTCACTTCCCTCTATCCAAGCAGGAGACAGAACAAAATCAGGCCAATAGGCACAAAGGGATATTACAACTGGGAGAAGCCTAGTTGCCTAGCATCACGGGTAAAAATGACTACTAATATTAATGGGTCCTAAATTGTAAGCTGCTATATTTGATTCCAATAATAGGTGTGGCAAAAAAGGTTAGGTTAGGTTATGTTGCTAATAAATTAACGTGGTAATGAATTATCAGTGTCATGGGTAATGAACCTGACAAGTTATAATCATTATATCGATGTCGATCGATGCTCAACGAATTTTTATGATGAACAATATTTCATAAATAAATTATTTTTCTTTTTTTATATCTTTATCTTCTTATTTCTTTTTTATTATATAAAGATGTCGGTGTGTGGTTGTGTGTAATAGAATAAATGTTTTCTTTTCTATTCTGTTATAAATATCAAAATATTTACTTTGTTAAAATATCAAAGTAAAACAAAAAAACTAATTTTATTAAAACGTTACCGACTCAAGGGATTTATCCTTTATCGTTACAAACATTTAAACTTAAGTACACAAACAGCTGTTAAATCTAGAACTAGTTAAACTACTGTAACTGCCCATTACAAAACGTAGATCTCTTCCAGCACGACTTTTCACGTTTTTGTGACATAAAGTAAACGGACACTGACGTTAATTTGTTTGTTCCTCGTTTGCACACTAGAGTCGTTTTATGAATTTTCCATAAAAAAAACATAGTAAATACCTCAAGTACGCTGTAAATATAGTACAGAAATCTTTTTAAAGCCTCTAAATTTATCGGTCAATGATGTATTTTACTAAAAACTACAATAATCACCGCAATATTCCACCTGACGTATAATTTATCACCGCAACTAGTCCCGCATTTGCTTATTTGTCCATCGAAATTAATTGCACTAATGATACCACCACACAGGTTGTGGTTTAATTGATAAACATTCACAAATCATTCATTATTGTAGGCACATTATTCACGGTTTAAGGGGTGATTGGTAAAATAACCCAGATGTGCCAGAGGCCCTATCATGAGTACACGACCCCACGTATTTGGTCGTTAATAGTATTACGAAGTAAATTTTATGGAATATGAAAAATCGGCGCTAGTGTTCAAACGAGGAACTAATTTTATTCATAAAAATAAAATCTATTAGACTACGGTGTTAAGGTGGTTTGATAAGACTCCAAAACCTTTTGAAATAGAGTTGCTTGCTAAAAAATTTTTATATTGTTGCCAAATTTAGCGGTTAACGTTAAAGTCTTACATTACGTTAATCTTATTCTAGGCCCTCAGTCGGATAAGGAGGGAGGAAACGCCTGGGTGTCACCACTGCGAGGACCGTCCTGAGGACACGGTGGAGCATACGGTGCAGGACTGCCCCGCTTGGGCAGAGCACCGCCGTGTCCTCACGACGGCGATAGGCGGAGACCTCTCGCGCCCGGCATTGGTCGAGGCCATGCTGCGGGGCGAGACGGAGTGGGAAGCGGTCGCCTCCTTCTGCGAAGCAGTCATGCTCGCGAAGGAGGAGGCGTGCCGCGTGAGGGAGAGAACAGTGTCCTCCCTCCGACCCACCCGCAGTGGTAGACGCCCACGGCGAAGGACGTCGCCAGACGATCTCCGGCCACCGTAGGCGCGGGCATGCGGGCAGCGAGTAATGGGCGACTCGCTGCCCGACCATGGACCATGCCCGGGTCGACGGCGCGTTGTGTTCCACGCGCGCCTCAAGGAGTGTCAGCAAACTGACGGGGCCTGTAGAGGGCCAGAGCCTGCCGGGGTCGCGGGTCTTACCCATCACCGTAACCCCGGTACGTAAAGGGCTCGTGAAGGACACCGTGTATTTTAGTCAGTACAAGTCTGACAGTCCCTCCCGCCCTGCCCTGGGTGGGAGGACTCATTTGATGATTTTACCACGCAAAAAAAAAAAAAAAAAGGCCCTCAGTCGGGGTCTGGACTGTACGAATTACCGTGACCGCAGAACGTAAAGGGCTATTGAAGGACACCGTGGATTTTAGTCAGTACGAGTCTGACAGTCCTTCCCGCTCTGCCCTGGGTGGGAAGACTCATGTGATGATTATACCACGTAAAAAAAGGACCTCAGTTGGGCCCTAACTTATACAGCCAAAGTTGTTGCTAATTTCTTCAAAAAAACTTAGTTCGAAAATTCCACCACCCGGACCCTTTCGGCCCAGTCCAACCCTGTTAAGAACCTCACTCAGTTACCCACTCAGTCACATCTTAATAAGTTCTTGTTTGTCCTTCTTCCAAACGTATTTTCTAATAACTAATCATCGGTTTGAGCTTCTGAGTTTAACTGCCATATCAAGTAATTATTGTTGATATTTTTCTTTGTAAATTTTTCAATATAAAATCCTTCTTGGTTCGGTTTTTAAACTTACTTGAATGGCTGTTAAGCCCGCCTCCATTACTTGGAACTAAATAACTGGGGGCATGTGGGTGGACCATAATTGGCAAGTCCTTGCCATTCAGAGAAAACAGGATTAACCTTAACAGACTAGGATCTCTCTCGTGGGTGCGTTTAAAAGCAATTAAACTCACATCCAAACATTTTTTTATTGCAAACAGAGGCATATTCGTAAAAGTTTTTTTGTGCCTTTCTTTGAAGATAAAAAGCATCCATACACAGAACCATAAAATAAATAAGTATGATAAGATTTTATATAATTAAAATTTTCAGCAAGTTTATCTCACGCGAGGCTCACACTAAACAGCTTACTTACCTAATTGAAACTTCAGACAGACTACGAATATGTATGAAGTATGTATATATGTGTTTATTCAAACACACGTATATACAATGTATTGGCAAAGTGGCAACAGCTGCCCGCATTTAGTATTCGCTTGGAGTCGACACATCGTGTGTAGGTACAGTTAGGGACAGAAATATGTATAAAGGATTACATTTTTGGCTTGTTAATTTCGTCATATTATTATATGAGTCCTTCCGGTCCTGGGTGGAGCGAACTGTTAATGACTAAAAAATCAACCTGTTTCTTAAGTTACCTTTAATATTCCAAGGTTCATTTACTTTTACGGACGATCCCACGTCTAAAACAACTAACTTTATATACCGATTGCTTATCGGGTCTTTAATGGGTATCATGTGGTTGTGATAATTATCATGATTTATTAATTTATTTGATCCAGCGATAAATATTGACAGTTTACATTCACAGGTCGCAATAACATGGATCTTACATGTAGCATTCACCTTAAATATTACAGAATTTGAAAACATCCCATTTTAAGTTCTAACGATAGTGTTAATAACCATGTCAGTTTAAAAAAAAAGTTTAAATCGATTGAAATTTAATACCAAGCACAAGCTTACTCCATACTTCAGTACTGTACTGGTCAATATTGTACTTCGTATTCTGGTTGTATGGTTCAAGAGAATAGAATAGAATAGAATAATTGTTTATTTGCACAGAAAGTAGGTACAATATTGAGATGTTGAGAAACAATTGAGTGATCCTTATACTTTCTACCTTAACTAAGGCATGCAAAACAGTCTAATACGACAAATACAGGCATACTTAGCACCGACACACAATACAAACATGTCAAAATAAATTTTTAGTCAAGTATTAAAATTATAATCGTATTAATAAGTATGTCATGATTGGATTATTAGGTACAGAGATGTCAGAATTATTTTAAGTATTTGTCATTTAAAAATTCACAAATCGAGTAATAACATTTATTTGTCAACAAATCTGTCAATTTCTTTTTAAAGACTGGAGTAGTCTGCGTTTTTATTGCATCTGGTATTTTATTAAATATAATCGGGCCCATACAAAACACACTTTTCTTCAATAAGGCGGTGTCATAGTGATCAACATTAAGCATGTTTTTGTATTGTTTCCTTACTGGTCTGTTTCTAGTATCGGATACTTTATTAAAAAGATTCATATTTGATTTTACAAAAACAGCAATTTCTAAAATATAAAGAGATGGAAGTGTTAGTATTTTTAAAGACTTAAACATAGGTACACAGCTATCTGTTACTATTAAATTACACATTGCCCTTATACATCGTTTTTGAGCCTTGAACACCTGTTCTCTCAGGCTACAATTTCCCCAAAATATCAAGCCGAATCTCAAAATCGACGCAACTAACCCATGGTATGCAACTAATCTTGTGGCCATGCTCACTTTTTTAGACAGATTAAGAAGCATGTATGCAGCTACACTTAGTTTTTTGCACACTTCTTCTGCTTGTGGCTTCCAAGTTAGTTGGCTATCTATGATTATTCCAAGAAATTTAGCAACTGTAACTTGGTCAACATTTTGTCCATTATAATATAGATTTAATATTTTTGGTGGAATTCTTTGATAAAAATGCACAACATTAGTTTTTGGTATGTTAATAATCAAATTATTTTTGTCAAGCCAGTGTATTAAATCCTTTAATGTATTATTTATGTCATTTTCATACGTATTTCTGTCAAGGCATTTAATCAAGGCAGTGCTATCGTCAGCGAAAAGGACCATGGGATTTTCAATGTGTCGTGGCAAGTCATTAATGTACAGTAAAAATAATAAAGGGCCAAGAACACTGCCCTGTGGTACGCCATACCTAATAAGTCTTGCTTTGGATAGTATTTTTTTCTCACTTTTAGTTTTCAAGCATATTTTAGTGATTTCAGTATGCTGCTTACGGTTGCTAAGGTAGGATTTTAAGAGATTAAATATATTTCCTCTGATTCCTATCGCATTTAATTTATTGAGTAGGGTTTCATGGTCGACACAGTCAAATGCCCTCGACATGTCCGTAAAAATTGCACAAACTGGAATTTTTTTATCAACATTTTGCATAACAGTATTTAACAAATCATAAACTGCTATATTTATGCCTTTACCCTTTCGGAAACCCTTTTGTTCTGTACATAAAATGTCATATTTAGATAGAAAACTGTTAATTGAGTCATAAATAATTTTTTCCATAACCTTTGAAAAAATTGGTATTAATGCAATTGGCCTATAATTAGCGACATCTGTCTTATCGTTTTTTTTAAAAAGTGGTTTCACTATTACTGTTTTTAAACTGTTCGGAAATATACCAGAGCTAATGCATATATTTAGTATGTGGCTTAAATGTGAGGCGATATCAACTGATACGAATTTAACAACCTTTGTTGAAATTCCATCATATCCAGTGCTATTTTTATTTTTTAAGGATTGTATGGCTCTTAAAACATCTTGCGGTAATACTGGATGCATAAACATTGAGTTTGGGTAACTTTTCAAATTCTTAGTGTCCAGTTTTGTCGTCATATTAGTTTGCGTTTGATCAATAAAATAGTCATTAAAAATGTTGGCAATTTCTGTCGGATCAGTAATGGTCCTATCCAGAATTCTAATTTGGGATATTGGTTCGGAAATTCTGTAATTATTATTTATAATCTGCCAAGATGCTTTAGATTTATTGCTTGAGGTGTTAATGTAATAATTGTTTTGCGCTTTTTGCGTTAATTTAATTATTTTCCGAAACCTGCGCGAGTAGTTTTTGAACTTGATTTTATTACATATTAATGGTTCACGTCTGTATTTCCATAATAAATATCTTTGTTTTTTACTACACACTCGGATGCCGCGTGAGACCCATTTAATGTTTTTATTTGTCTTAACATTTACTATTTTGTATGGAAAGCAAAGATCGTACAGCCAGCGAAACTGTTCTAAAAAATAATCGTATGCTTTATTAGCATCATTGGTTTGGTATATTTCAGTAAAAGAAAGGCATTTAAGGTAACTTTTAAATTTAGCAATATTTTCGTTGGATAGGTCACGTTTTTCAATCTGCCAAGAGTTTAATCTATATGATTTCATTACCTTAACTTCTAATAGTTGAGCAGTGTGGTCAGATAAAGCGAAGTCCAATACTTCTGACGTACACTTTAATTGAAAGCTGCATGCAAAATTGTCTAAACAAGTATTGCTGCCGAGTCTGGTGGGTTGTTGAAGTTCTAATTTGAGATTGTAGCCCAATAGGAAGTATTCAAAGTCCAAAGTCAATCTATTTCTTTTTAACGTGTCTATGTTGAAATCCCCACACATGACTACTTTCTTAACAGATTTGGAACATACATTTTTCAAAATAATCTCTAATTTATCATAAAATACATTTAAGTTATTTAACTTTGGTGGCCTATAAATACATAATATAATTAAATTATGGTTTGTTAGCTCTATGCCGCAGCATTCAATGACATTAGCTATAGAATGATGCGAAACATCTGAAAGCTCTTTATAATCAAGACAGTTTTTAACCAGAATACATGCTCCACCGCGTTTCTGTGATTGTCTTGAATATATTGCCCCTAACTTGTAATTAGTAATATTCAATATTTTTTCATGTCCAGCCATAATAAAATGTTCTGTGATACAAAGGACATCTATGTTTCTTTTTTGCTGAGATAGATTTTTAATGTGAACAATAAGCATGTCAGATTTATTAAATAGTCCAGCAATATTCTGATGAAGAATGTTTAATTTATTATACACGAAAAAAATCACTGTTGTCCGAGGTATCAATAATAGCAGAGTCAATTGGATAATTTTGTATGTCAATAATGAGGCGATAGAAAATATTTTCAAAAATGCGTTTAGTGCCCAGTCTGTTTAATTTGCCTGTATGACTAGAAAACACTTCTAAAGGGAGATCACGATTTGTATCAAAAAAATAAGCATAGTTATTATTCATTATGTCCAAGTAAAGTAAGTTATTAAAAATCTCAACACGATAGTTTTGAATTAGACTTCCTCTAAGAGGATACCTACGTGCATATTTTAGTCCCTGACTGTACCCGTCTTTATGTGTGTGCATAACTGAGGCAACGTACTCTTAAGATCTTACCCAAGTAACGTACTTACTAAGTTAATACTAAAAGTGAGAGAAAGTTGTCAAGCCAGATAAGCTAAGTTTCGAAACTGTAGAGTATAGAGCTCAATTTTTAAGATATCTTGAAGTTCTTGGATGATGAACGGGAATTAAGAAGTTTTAGAGTACATTTTCGAGGGTTTTTCTTGAATTAATTACTAGTTTTAATGATGTTGGTATAAAGGCAGCACAGGGGTGATTTTTTTGGATTGGATGCTCTTCTACAGCAATGAAAGTTTGTCTAGTGAGATGAATATGAAATACTAGCTGTTGCTAGCGGCTTCGTCAAAGTTGTTTCGTTAATTGTTCCAGGGGATATACTACCGGGATAAACCGGAATTTAGTTAGTGGTTATGTTGATTTGCCCATAATATATCCTAAATATTACGATGATTAAAATGATGATATGGGCAAATCAACATAACCACTAACTAAATCGAACTAAAATATCGTTTATCTCAGAATAGTGAATATATGTCACATAATGAATTCTCGCAATAAGCCGACGGTATTTTCATTTCTTCTTTATAAAATATGTTTGTCAATGTATTTAATTATACATTTTGTTGATTCAGTTTCCGTCCGCTACTGATAAATCCCGTATAATTCACATCTCTCTGTAATACTGCAAACGAAAGGACAAAAAGATTAATTTAACATTGTCTCCATTGCAATCTGTTTCGCTATTCATACGATTTCATCTCATCAACTGATGGAAAGTTATTAATGAAATCGGGACAGTCGGCTAGGCAATTAAAAATAAAATGGTGCACAATCACATCTTTATTGGGTCAAATAAATCAGCTTTCGTTGTTTGGAGGAAATAATCTATAAGTACATAATAATAAATCTGTAGAAGGGTCAATTCTGTACATTGAAAATATTGAAAAAATAAATAGCGGGGGGTGTTGCTGGATCGATACCAAACCCAAATATGTGATCAAAAAAAATTTTGTCTGTCTGTCTGTCTGTATGTGCAGGCATCACGTGAAAACTAACGGTTCGATTTCGATGAAACTTGGTATAATTATACCTTATTATCCTGGGCATAAAATAGGATACTTTTTATCCTTGAAAAATACATAGAAAAAAAAATCTTATTTTTCAGTTTTATTCATAGACGTTGTTCTGTGGAACCGCGTACACACGTTGCATTACCCGCAGTGGATTCAGCGCCGTAATATTTATAAGATGTCATTGTCAGAGTTACTCAAAATGGAGAAATAAACCATCCACGCGAAGACCGACATCCGCGCGTACGGAGTCGCGGGCGGAAGCTAGTCTATACATATAATCAAATGGTAGGAAAGTCAAAACTGTACATTTAATTATTTCTTTTTAATACTTGGGATGTGATCTACAATCGATATCGAAGCCAAAAATGCCTGTCGGGGTCGCGGGACTTACGAATTACCGTGACCCTGGAACGTAAAGGGCTATTAATGGACACCGTGGATTTTAGTCAGTACAAGTCTCTTGGTGGGAGGAATCATTTGATGATATAACCACGATAAAAAAGGGCTTAACTTTACAGTTTCCAAATTACGGTTAAAACGTACAACGTGAACTCGAACTAATGTGGAATTGATTGCAAATCATTATAATGTTCTAGGTATTACAACAATACTCATTTTATAGAGTAATAGCGTTACATAAAGGTGATGAAGCCACTGCAATTGACAATAGCGAACATTGAAACACGTGCTTTGCATTGCGGTACACATGCCCCGTCCGTATACAATGTATATTATATTATATGTATACATAATATAGGTATATAATTTAATATACCTATATTATGTATACAGGGTGTCACGGAAAGTGAGGATCAAATTGAACAGGGTCATGAGAGAGGTCATTTTCAATCTTTTGACCTTTGAGACAATTTGTGAAATTTTTTACGGTTCTAAAGTTATGCAACCACTTTTCAAGATTGCAATTAAATTAAATTCTCTTACCTATAAATAGGTCATAATTTTTGAACCGTAAATAAATGCACCTACAAACATTCTTCTCTGTTCAATTTGTCCCACACCTCCCAAGACACCCTGTATAGAAGCTCTTGACTAAATAACAACAGTGGGACAGGTCAATCTTCAAGGTTAAGCCGCGCTTGCCAACCTTGGTCTGTGGATGGGTGACCATTTATTATAGTTTCCTCCGTGTCTCGGAAAGCACGAATAACACTTGGTATCAGGTGTTATTTATAGATCTTTGACGATTGTTACTGTTAGTTGGAAGCTCGAAAACCAGCCTTACCAAGGGATATCGTAGTACCCAGTTACTGGGTAGTGGAGATAAGATAGAGATTCGCCCCGTGAGAGTATGCAACCATGATACAGGAGAAATTTCTAGTGCTGGGCAACGCAAAACCAAGCACAAATTTAGACACCATGTTTTCTGTTAAAAAAATCCTATACAAAATCTAAACACTGATGCCACTTGGGAATCAAACCTAGGACTTCATATAGTATACCTACGTATACATTCACTCAATTGAGTATTAAACAAAGGCTTTGCGATCACCAGAGTAACATGAAAGTCATAAATCACACTACCCTCATCCATATTCTCAAAGGTCATTAAACTTTGACCCTGTGTTTCCATCCATAGACTAGTTGTGATATTAGTTCCGACAAGCCCTGTCACAGACATATTCCATACTTGCATTGACCTTGTTTCAGACATGTATTGTTAACTTTGTGTTCAGCATTTTTATATTCTTGACCAGTTTTCGAAAATATTTGGAAATAACATGTTGACAGGTTCTTTTTTTTTTAGCGTGGTAAAATCATCAAATGAGTCCTCCCACCCAAGGCAGAGCGGGAGGGACTGTCAGACTCGTACTGACTAAAATCCACGGTGTCCTTCAATAGCCCTTTATGTTTCGGGGTCACGGTAATTCGTAAGTCCCGCGACCTTGTAAGTCCCGCGACCAGTAGTCAGGTTCTTAGGACACATTTT
The DNA here is from genome assembly GCA_943136025.2 of Agrotis puta. Taxonomy (NCBI): domain Eukaryota; kingdom Metazoa; phylum Arthropoda; class Insecta; order Lepidoptera; family Noctuidae; genus Agrotis; species Agrotis puta. The sequence goes on along the minus strand of OW964175.2, from coordinate 18,176,457 downwards.
ATAAGTAAAAGATAAAAGAAAATGTTAGACGTAACATCCAATAACTGATAAATTTAAGGTACTATTTTAAATAAATGTCTTACATAAAGACCATTAATATTATGTGCATAACATACATTGATTCCAATCTTTGTGAATGACCATTGTAAGTTGGTTTTAGCTTAAAATATAGGATAGTTGTGTGTTTCGTACCGAAGGTGAAACGAAACGCGCCAATCTGAACGCGACCAAATCTGACGTTGACATTTTGACGTTTCTTGACTTGTCTTTGTAAAATTGTCGTTGAACGGGCGAATTTGAAGCCACTTGATAAAAATTGGAATATCTTAATATAATTCAGCAATCCGTTTGCAACGTTGGCAAATTTGAAGATATTTATTGAATTCCGAACTAGTGTTGATTGATTTTGATTGTTATCGTGAATAAATCCGATATTTTGTGAATTGAGTGCACCACACCGCCGGTATAAGGCTAACGTAGCCTCGCGTGTGAAATCTTGTAATTTGAATTGAACTATTCCCTTCGTTGAGTTATTAAACCGGGATGAACGATATATTCGATATTGTGAACTAAAGCCTGTGATTATATTGTGGAGGCAGCGACGGTGTTCCGGTGACCACGCGCTCCGGAGGTAGCTCCAGCGCCTAATTTGAGGGTCAAATCCTGTCGGTATTTACTAAACACACACCACTATACACAAACACTTACCCCGCCTACACACAAACCGAAATTGGGCCCAGCATCTTTTCCTCTACAAGCACGTGAGGCTTCGGTAAGTATTTGTAATTTTGTTGATTGTGCTCCGCGCACCGCGGACAAGTTGAAACTGGCTTGTGCCGTTTCATACATTTTGGTAGCAGAGCGTGGTTCAAAAACCATCCATTGTGTAACCTTTGTATTCATTGTATGCACTTTGTCGCCCCCGTCAACCTGACTGAAACATATTTGTTTATGTTCCTTGTGGCTGGTACTTCATGTCCGTTGACCTCTTTGATCATTAACCTTTTTTGTTGTTTTGTTTACTCTTTGTTGTTGTAAGGACAAATATTACTTACATTTGAGAAGTACAGGGTCGGATTTGAATTTGTGATAATTCAAACTAAGTTTTATTATTGGTTGTAATTTGTTTGACTATTTTGTTTACATTGTTTTGGAATTGGATGACTGAGGACATTAATAATTGATTGGTTGGTCATACTTGCAACAAAATTGAGATTTAAGTTTGCTTGGATGTTGAGGACATATTGTTGAATTTAATTGTTTGGTCTGTGTTTACAATAAAATTCAAACTTAAGTTTGTTAATTGTAATACCACAGGGAGGTATTTAGTGTGGGCCCTTGTATTAAACGGTGGATTTGGTTTGTTTTTACCGGTTTGAATTGTAACTTGGGTCCGGGAAGTTATTCCTGTGGATTATTTAATTGAATTTTAATTTTATTTGTTTGATATTTGTCGTGATGGCTTCATTGAAAGCTGTGAAGGAAACCATTGGTGGATTGACCTCACAATTCAGATGGTTTACTTCAGCTGCTGCAACCGTTGACCGCCTGGATCTGGAAGAGGCCACGCTTGCCCGGTATGAGAGGTTGGATGCGAGACTGAGTGCAGTTGACGCTTTGTTTGCTCGCTTCAATGAATTGATTTTGGACGTGGATTTGGCAGCATTTGATCAAGCATCCCGTGACAAGGTTGTTGCGGACTATGACCAGATATTGAACCTGGGTGACATAATAAGTATGCGTGCCCGGGAAATTTTGAAAAATCGGGACCCTGCCCAGGTCAAACCAGAGACCTCTGTTGTTGCAGGCCCGGGAATATTGAGTAGACTGCCTACCTTGGAGCTGCCACACTTTGACGGTCGCTTAGACCACTGGCTGGGATTCCAAAATCTTTTTGAAAGTTTGGTGGATTCGCGTTCTGATCTAGGACCGGCCCAGAAGATGGCTTATTTGTTGTCGGTCCTAGAAGGTGAGGCCCGAGCCTTGATTCAGCACTTGCCGGTGACTGATTCGGCCTACCCTACCGCTATGGTACTTCTCTCTCGGCGGTATCAGAACAAACGCTGTTTGGCTGACGTTCACATCGACCAGATCTTGGGGTTGCCGGCCATCACTAGAATGTCAGCGTTGCGTGCTGACTTCTTGAATCCATTGCTGGCAGCAACCAACGCCTTGAAACGTTTGGAGTTGCCGGTCGACCACTGGTCCTATTTTTTGGTGCATATAGTGCTGCTGCGGCTTCCGGCTGATATGAGGTCCCGTTTTGAGCAGAAGTATGGTGGGGATAGTGCCACCCATCTTCCCCCCTTTGAAGACCTCGTCAAATTTTTGGAGGATGAGTGTCGTTTCCTCGACAACGCTCGTGACGCCTCGGGGTCAAGCCAACCGCCCTCTCGGCCGAGGACCCAGGGCCGGACTAGGGCTGTCGAAAGTCGCCCCGTCCCCCGTTTTGCTGGCACCCAGAGCCGTCCTGATTGCGGCTATTGTAAACAGTCGGGGCATGGCATGGCGAGTTGCCCGGCCTTTTTGGAGTTGCACGTGAGTGCCCGCCGCCGAATTGTCAACTCACGCCGCATGTGCTTCTCATGTTTGGGAGCTCACTTCCATCGGGACTGCCCCAAGCCCCGCCCGTGTAGAATTTGTGAAGGGGCCCATATGGAGATTTTGTGCGCCAACGCGAACCGCTCTAGCAGACCAGCTTCTGGAGAGGGTTCGCGCAGGGGGGGGTACTCCGGAGACGAGCACCGGGCTTCTGGCACGCCGGTTCGGAACCAGGCAGAGGCCCGCCAATTTGATCGCCGCACTCCACCCCCCGCGCAAGTTGATTGGGAGCCGCGCGAGAGCCCTTTGGTCTCCCCTCGTAGGGGCGATTACGCAGCTGCTGCTAGGCAGCAATGGCCAGACCAACACCCCCGTCTATCCCCTCCGCTGGCGGAACGCCCCCGGTTGGAGTCGCGCCCCCCGCCATTCAGGCATCCGGTGGGATATGCCCTTCCAGCGATGGCGCGCGGCTCGGGACATCGCGCGGACGAGGAGTTTGATTGCTATCCCCATCTGGATAGACCCCAGCCTGGGTGCGGTGATCGGTCGCCGCCCAGACATCGCTAGGAAATTGGCGCCTGCCCCGCTACAGCATCCCGCCAGATCGAGACGGTTTTGTTGCCAACGGCATCTGTCAAGGTCTGGGGGCCCCTGGGTGACTCTGTTGTGGTCCGTGCTATTTTGGACACGGGAGCCCAGGGTTGCCTTTTGTCATCATGGTTAGCGGGGCAGGTGGGCCTGAAAGTGTCTGACTTTTCAGGCAGGATTCAGGGAGTGGGCGAAACGGCTGTCACCACTGTTGAGGGAGAAACTTGGTTTGAGCTCACTCCTGTGAGCTGTGTCTACCCTAAAATCGGTGCTCCGGCCCTTGTCCTGACTAAGATTTTAGGAAGTCATCCTGCACGTCAGTTGTCTTTGGATGTTCTCCGGTTGACGTCAAGTCTGAAATTGGCTGACCCCCGGTTTGATTCCCCCTGTACACCGCATTTGTTATTGGGTTCCGATGTACTAGGGAGAATATTGTTGGGTAACATGAAGGTCTTGCAACCGAACGGTTTGGTGGCTGTCTCGACCATCTTTGGCTTTGCGTTGATGGGCCCAGTGTTTAGAGCTGCCCCTCCACCTGAACCTGATTTGATGTTGACATCCGGCTCCGCTCTCTCTGACGCTGTTCAGAGGTTTTGGGAGGTTGAGGAGCCCCCGCAAGTGGCCCGCTTGAACCCGGAACATGAGGAGTGCGAGTTGTTCTATCAGAACAACACAGGTCGACTCCGTTCCGGTCGGCTCGTGACACGGTTGCCTTTTGTTGCAGTGCGACCACCTCTCGGCGAGTCTAGACCTATGGCCGAGAAGAGATTGTTGGCGATGGAGCGCCGTATGGCCAGGGACCCGGTGCTGCGACAGAAATATTTAGATTTCATGCGTGAGTACGCAGACTTGGGACACATGTCGGTGTCAAATTTGGATTGGCGCTCAGTTGAGCATTACTTTCTGCCGCATCACGCGGTCCTCAAGGCATCCACCGGTAAGCTGCGCACAGTGTTTGATGGGTCTGCGCGGACTTCCTCTGGTGTCTCTTTAAATGATTGCTTGCACTCCGGCCCCAAATTGTTGAAGGACCTTTGTGACGTCATCACGTCCTTTCGTCGTCATCAAGTAGTCTTTGTGGCTGACATCAAAATGATGTTCCGGCAAACGGTTATTCACCGGGATGACAGACGTTATCAGTTGATCCTGTGGCGAGAGAACCCGCGGGACCCTATGATAGTTTACGAGCTCAACACGAATACGTACGGCCTTCGATCGAGCCCTTTTGTTGCTATTCGTTCGCTTTGGGAGCTCGCGGATCGAGAGCGCTTGAAATTCCCTCGGGCGTCCGCCATCTTGAAAACGGACTTGTATGTTGATGACGTCTGCACTGGGGCTTCCACTGTTGAGGAAGCTATCCTGTTGCGTGACGAGTTGGTTCAAATTCTGGCTTCTGCTGGCTATGAGTTGCGTAAATGGGTGTCCAACTCGCCAGCACTATTGGAAGACGTGCAAGAGGATCATAAGCAGGATCCTCATTTGTTTGAAAATGCTGACAACCCTGCTATGTTGGCCGTTCTCGGCGTTCAGTACCGACCAGTCCAAGACACCTTTACGTATAATGTCGATTTGCAGTCACCTCACACTTGGACTAAACGACTGGTATTGTCTACTGTCGCGAGAACCTTTGATCCGAATGGTTGGATATGTCCGGTATTGTTTTGGGCGAAATGTTTTCTCCAGCGCCTTTGGACCGCGAACCTTGGTTGGGACGAGCCACTTCGGGAAACCCTGTTGGAAGATTGGCTTCAATTTGTTTCCTCACTCCCTGCGGTCAACGATGTCGTGTTACCCCGCGCTATCCTCCCACCTGGGAGCTATACGGCTACCCTTCATGGGTTTTGTGATGCTTCTTCGCACGGTTATGCAGCTGTTGTTTATCTGCGCACCGTCAGCGCGTCAGGCCAGGTGAAGTTGTCACTGGTCATGGCCAAGAGCAAGGTGGCCCCCCTCCGGACGGCATTGACCATTCCCAAGCTAGAATTGTCAGGGGCGGCGCTTCTTGTGCGTCTATTGAACCACGTTGCTCGCACTTTGGGTGGATCTGTAGATATTCGGGATTCTTACGCCTGGACGGACAGTCAAATTGTTTTGTGTTGGTTGAAGACGTCCGTCCACTCCTTGGAGGTCTTTGTTGCGAACCGAGTGTCACAGATACAAAATTCTGAAACGCCTTTGATTTGGAGGCACGTGCCCGGAGACTTGAACCCCGGCGACGTAGCCTCACGTGGGTGCATGGCACCCCGCTTGATTGATCACAACCTTTGGTGGGGACCGGACTGGCTGACTCGCCCCGAGGATGATTGGCCTCGAACGCCAGTTTTGATGTCGGATCCTTTGCCCGGGCTTAAGGTGCTCGCTGTTGGGACGAAGGACCCTCCGTTTGATCCTGATCTTTTATTGAACCGATACAGCTCCCTCGACAAATTGTTGAACGTTACCTCGTGGATCAGGCGTTTTGGTCACAATGCTAGGAATCCACTGGACAAGCGCCTGTCACCAGTTCTCTCTCCTCAAGAGCGACAGGAGTCACTCCTCCTATGGGTTCGCTCTGTGCAGGCCGTACACTTTGAGAAGGAGATCGAGACCTTGAATTCCGGTAGAGCTAAGTTGTCGGGAGCCGTTAGTAAGTTGAACCCCTTTTTGGATAAAACGGGTCTTTTGCGTGTTGGAGGTCGGTTGAGGCACTCTAGCCTTCCTTATGGGGTCCGTCACCCCCTTTTGTTGCCCTAGGAGGGCCATTTGATTAAATTGTTGGTGACTGATCGTCACATTAAGAACTCGCATGCCGGTTGCAATGCGCTGTTGGCCATTCTGCAGCGAGAGTTTTGGATTTTGTCGGCTCGTCGTACCATTCGTAGCATTGTCTTCCGTTGCTTACCGTGCTATCGGACTAAGGCCTCAACGATGCAGCCCCAGATGGGAGACTTGCCTGCTGATCGTGTCAATGAGGCGAGGCCCTTTGCAGGCGTCGGAACGGACTTTGCTGGTCCCTTTTCGATAAAGACGTCTTCCTTTCGCAATCGTAAAATTGTCAAGGCTTATTTGTGTGTATTTGTCTGCCTGTCAACTAAGGCAGTGCACTTGGAGCTGGTATCCTCCCTCTCGACAGAGGCCTTTGTGGCAACTTTGGATAGATTTACGTCTCGCCGTGGGCTACCTTCTCTGATCAGGTCTGATTGCGGTACCAACTACAAGGGTACAAGTAACTATTTGAAAGAAGTGTATGACTTCCTTAATGAGAGCCAGGTTGACATTGGTAACAAATTGGCCTGTCGAGGGGTCACTTGGTTGTTTGACCCGCCAGCCTGCCCCCATTGGGGGGGTATTTTTGAGGCAGCGGTGAAAGCGGCAAAGGGACTTTGGCGGAGATTGTTGGGAGACACTGTTCTCACCTTTGAGGAATTAGCTACGGTATTTTGCCGCATTGAAGCTGTACTAAATTCGCGTCCATTGTGCCCGCTCTCTTCGGACCCGAACGATTTGGAGGCTCTAACCCCGGGCCACTTCTTGATTGGTCAGCCACTTGTCGCTTTGCCTGAGTACCCCTTTGTCGATCTGAGCCAAAATAGGCTATCGCGGTTTCAGTTGGTGCAACAGCTCGCTCAGAGCTTTTGGAAGCGTTGGAGCTTAGAATACTTGCACATCCTCCAGCAACGCGTCAAGTGGACTGACAAAACTCATCCGCCCAAAGTTGGAGACCTCGTCCTGATTAAGGATGCCAACCTTAAGCCTCTGTATTGGCGCAGGGGGCGCATTCTCAATTTGGTGGCTGGCACCGACGGGGTCCCTCGTTTTGCTGAGGTTTTGGTGGACGGATCGGTTTTGAAGAGAGCGGTCGCAACCTTGTCAAGACTGCCAATTGATTAGCGGACGGGACGGCCCGTCCGAGGGGGGTATATGTTTCGTACCGAAGGTGAAACGGAACGCGCCAATCTGAACGCGACCAAATCTGACGTTGACATTTTGACGTTTCTTGACTTGTCTTTGTAAAATTGTCGTTGAACGGGCGAATTTGAAGCCACTTGATAAAAATTGGAATATCTTAATATAATTCCGCAATCCGTTTGCAACGTTGGCAAATTTGAAGATATTTATTGAATTCCGAACTAGTGTTGATTGATTTTGATTGTTATCGTGAATAAATCCGATATTTTGTGAATTGAGTGCACCACACCGCCGGTATAAGGCTAACGTAGCCTCGCGTGTGAAATCTTGTAATTTGAATTGAACTATTCCCTTCGTTGAGTTATTAAACCGGGATGAACGATATATTCGATATTGTGAACTAAAGCCTGTGATTATATTGTGGAGGCAGCGACGGTGTTCCGGTGACCACGCGCTCCGGAGGTAGCTCCAGCGCCTAATTTGAGGGTCAAATCCTGTCGGTATTTACTAAACACACACCACTATACACAAACACTTACCCCGCCTACACACAAACCGAAATTGGGCCCAGCATCTTTTCCTCTACAAGCACGTGAGGCTTCGGTAAGTATTTGTAATTTTGTTGATTGTGCTCCGCGCACCGCGGACAAGTTGAAACTGGCTTGTGCCGTTTCATACATTGTGGATCCCACAGATGTACAAGTAGTCAAAAAGAAACACCAGTAGACACGTTTTCGGCTTCTTAAAATGTCAGTATGTTGATGACCCATAAATTAAAACAGCAATTGCACTCATAACTCCAATCGTTAAATCAGATGGTAAAATAGTTCTTGAACATGCAGAACCCCTGAGGGGAGTAACGGAGTTTGTCAATTACGAAAGTCTTGTAGCTGCCAAGTTTGATGGTGTTTGTAAGATTAATGGCGTTGGCACAGCATCTGATGGCGGACACGTGTTATTACTTCCTATAACTGAGAAGGGAGATCATAATGGATTAAGCATGACGTGTATATTATCATTAATTGATAGGGATTTGATTTCTGCGGTATAGGTTTTTGAAATGGGCAATGAGTGGGACAGTGCCATTTTGGGGAGACTAGATAAGCCTTTGCATGGGTAGTGGGATAGAATACTGCCTATTTTGTAGTCAATTTAGCGTATTGAGTAAATTTACAACGTAAGACAATTTTGAATAATTAATGTTTTTTTTTAGATTTCATGTTATGGTTATTTATGTATTCAATTCAGTGCAAAGAGTTCTAGTAACATACAAAAAAGTGCTTCCATTGTATAATAATTGTGTCTAAATTAGAAGGAATTTACAACCCATAACAAAAAGGTTAAAAGGTATTATTTATGGCTTTTCCATAGCGTAACTTAGTTAAAAAAAACGTCTTTGATATGACCAAGAATTTTATAACCTTGCAAAGGAAAATAACGATGAAAAGAAAAATGTAATAACGAAAACGCACTTCCAGACAGGAAAGTACAAAATACAATTTCCAACAAACAATTTTGTCCGAAGAATGATGGATCTGTGCAATATTCTCACAAACTGGGTCATGTAAATTTTATAGCACATCACATTTCGTTGGCGACATCAGCAGTAATTGAAGTCCTACTCAAAAGATAAATATAATCTAAGATTTAGGAGAAAAGATTTGTGATTATAAATTATGCAAGCGTAGAGTTTGCTCACAGTTTTGCGCGCGTGTGATAATTAACCCATGAAATTGTAGGATGGGAGGAGCTCGTGGCTAAATAATTACAGCCGCACAGGCCGATCTTCCAGGTTAAGCCGCACTTGCCGAGGTTGGTCTGTGGATGGGTGACCGTCTGTCATAACGAGTTTCCTCCGTGATTCGGAAAGCACGTAAATCCGTTGGTCCCGGCCGTCATTTGTAGATCTTTGACAGACGTTACTGTTAGTCAGAAGCTCTAAAATTCTGACAACCAGTCTTACCAAGGGGTATCGTATTACCCAGTTACTAGGTTATGGAGGTCCGATAGGCAGTCGCTCCATGTAAAATACTGATATCTAGCTGCATCTGGTTCGATTGGAAGCCGACTTCAATATAGTTGGGAAAAGGCAGGCAGATGAGATGAATTTTGGGATGGGAATAAAAATCCCTACTAATATTAATATTATAAATGCGAAAGTGTGTACGTATGTTTGACATAGAGATATATGTGACTTTAGAGATGGTTAGAAGCTATATAGGGCGGGTGGGGAGGAGTTACCGGGTGAGGCCAAAGGTTTTTTTTTTTCGTGGTAAAATCATCAAATGAGTCCTCCCACCCAGGGCAGGGCGGGAGGGACTGTCAGACTTGTACTGACTAAATTCCACGGTGTCCTTCACTAGCCCTTTACGTACCGGGGTCACGGTAATCCGTTAGTCCCGCGACCCCAGCAGGCTTTGGCCCTCTACAGGCCCCGTCACTATGCTGACACTCTTTGAGGCGCGCGTGGAACACAACGTGCCGTCGACCCGGGAAGCCATAGTAATAAGCTAGTTCTGTATTGTATGATCCAGGTTATAAACTATCTATTTGCCTTAAATCCAAAACCATTCAGTGGTTTTTACGTGAAAACGTAACAGAAATCCGTCTATCCAAATTTTCACATTTATAAATAGTAGCAAGATAGCAAGTCGAACATCTGCCATCCTTGGAGTACGTTCAACAAGTTAGATAAAAAAAAACTTCAAGACGAAAAAACATGTTTTTAAAAGATATAAAAAGAAACTCAGTTCTTTGAGTTTCGTGTAGAACATTCCCATTTTGTACACTTTTAAAAATGTTATATCGCGACGAGTTTGTAGTGGAGGACATTTGGACAAATGGGACATTGTTCCAGGCAATGAAGCCGAAATGTCTCCGGGGAAATATCTAGTATTCGGCCAGAAACCGAAGGAAAATTAATCAGAAAAGATAAAAGCCTTAGGAAATACAATTTGTCTCTAAATTGCCTTTTAGAATACTAAACAAGGAGCTAGATACTTTATAGTCAAAGATTATCATTAAAACGGTCTATATAATCAAACCAGTCTATTGATTTCTATCGGTACTGGTACGCCTTGTGTTTATTGAAATATCTCAACTGATGAATATGCAATCTTCCATCTTCATTTGCAAATACAATCTAGAAGTAGAATTTAAAATGAGAATAACATTTTATATTAGAATACAAGAAAATATCAAATGTTACTTGAAAACAAATGTACTGTTTATTTCTAAAGAAATGTCTAATAGCAGGCTCGCGAAAGGGAAATGTAAATTTTTAGAAGAAAGTGGATGAGAAAATGAAAAGAATAATGATTTTATTTATGTAAATTCCTTAGCCTAGAACTTAAAACATATATTTTTTATGCAAACTTTAGTATAAGTATAGTAATTTTTTTTATCGTAGTAAAATCATCAAATGTGTCCTCCCACCCAGGGCAGGGCGGGAGGGACTGTCAGACTTGTACTGATTAAAATCCACGGTGTCCTTCAATAGCCCTTTACGTACCGGGGTAACGGTAATCCCTTGGTCCTGCGACCCCGGCAGGCTTTGGCCCTCTACAGGCCCCGTCACTATGCTGACACTCTTTGAGGCGCGCATGGAACACAACGCGCCGTCGACCCGGGCATGGTCCATGGTCGGACAGCGAGTCGCCCATTAAAGTATAGTAATAATGAAGAGACTGTACTGCCTGTGGCCAGCATTACTTGAACCACTTTCCTTAAATTCTGCTGAATAAGATGGGTCATTTAATGATTGTAGTAGACCATTTCGTAGAGCTCACTTTACTTTTCTTTCTTACTACTAATTTCGGACTGGTGACTACTATCCATACGTAGTCGCTATTTCACAAATTTTAAAATTAAGCACTTTCATTCCATTATGACGCCCCCCCCCCCTCTTTATGACGCGTCCCCCTCTATAATGGGGCCTTTCTCTAGAGGGCCAAAGCCTGCTGGGGTCGCGGGACTGTACGAATTACCGTGACCCCGGAACGTAAAGGGACAGGGTATTGAAGGACACCGTGGATTTTAGTCAGACTCGTACTGACTAAAATCCACGGTGTCCTTCAATAGCGTGAGTAGTTCAGCTGTGGGAATGAGATGGCGCTCGACGACTTGTATAGCTCTGTCGCTTTCCCTCAGCTTAGCTACTCACGCTATAAGACGTCATGGTAGGTTACCTGACCTAGAGTCAAGAGCAAACCTATAGTTGGCACGATTGGCGCAAAGGCTGAGGGATCGACTCCTGCGCAGCGTGACGTTGGTTTGAACCTCGCACGTAATACAATGTCCTAAAAGTTGTTGTTCTAAGCCTGGGTGTTTGTGTCTTTTTATGTTTGTAAACACACCCAGGACACAGGAGAAATTCCAAGTTAGATCGAACAATAGAATAAAACGACAACTCAGACATATTTTTCAAAGAATTTCTCTCGAATGTTACTGCGTGCAAATCCCAATAAAAACCATAGCAAGATAGTAGCAGACACACAAATAATCCAACTCCACATTCCCATCAATTTAATATTATGACTTATCGAGAACACGCGATTTCCATGTCCTTCAGACATAAGCCCAGTTTGCATAATATTTTTGTGCCAACCGCACCCGCAGTGCTTAAGCCGCTTCAACTCTAATAACAAGAAGATAAATCATGATAGAAATACGTCGCTGTAACCGCTGCTTTGCCAATCTAATCCACCGCGATCATCGATCAAACAATGGAGGATTAACGAAACTTTATTGCAATGTGGTACGAGTTGGTAGTGATGGCGGGTGGGGAAATATGTAGACTAATCAAATGTATACCAGTATTACATGTAAAATTTGTATGTCTGCAAGTCTGGGTGGGTCGATTATTTAGGCTTTGTTTTTTTGTTAGCGTGGTAAAATCATCAAATGAGTTCTCCCACCCTGGGCAGAGCAGGAGGGACTGTCAGACTCGTATTGAGTAAAATCCACGTTGTCCTTCAAAGCCCATTCCGTTCCGCGGTCTCGGTAGCTGTTTAGCCCCACGACCCCGGCAGGATTTGGCCCTTTAAGGGCCCTGTCAGATTATTTAGATTAAGCCAAGATTTCTGTCATCAGTCCGTGAGTTCACTATCCATCACATGCATTTACATGTCTTTGACAGTTGTTGTAGTGGCCCGAAACCTGACAGTTTTAAAAAGGCGTATTATATTTACCAGTACTAACTTCGTTGTGGAGGTCATATGGGCAATCACCTCATGTAATTATATTGATATTCAGCTACATCTGATAAGAATGAAAGCTGACGCCAATGTAGTAGGATATAGGCTAGACAAATCATCAGGGACAGACCTTTCACTGATGGAAAGTAACATTTTTTATTTTGTTTTAAGATAACGTTGGTGCGTTTACCAACATAGAAACTCACACATACAAACACGCAGACCCGGAACAACTACTTGCAGATCATACAAATATTTGTTCCGTGCGGGAATCGAACCCGCGACACATAGCGCAATAGTCCAATTGCTCAGCTACTGCGCCAAACGTGCCGTTCCCGAATGTCCTTTTATGACGTCCCAGTTGGATAGTTTCCGGCCATAACCCGAGCAAAGTCGAGAACAAAAGCTAGTGTAGAATAAAATACAATTCAGATGGTAATTTACAGATTTATATGCCTCATAGCCTTCGATTTCTGAAGTTTATTGCCGATAGCCTAAAAGATTATGGAAATTGTTCACAGTTTTTATATCGACGCTTTGCATTACGCTCTCTCCTTAATATTGAGCGTTAGCCATTCGATTCGAATAACGGATCAACTATTATTTCCCTTCAATATCGTAAAATGGTTTGAATAATATTTCATTTACATGATATAACGTAACATGCCTGTAATCCCTGAAGGGTTGGGCAGAGGTCTGCCCAAAATAAACCCTTTGCTATTTGGTAAGACCCTCGTCCGACTATTTTCTTTATTTTACTTTATTTACTGTAATTAACTACTGCCTAAGGCAGTATAGGATACAGCGAGTTGATTCTGAGATAATATTATGATACTTCCATGTACTCGACGGCACGATTTTCGTAGACATTCCCTTCGAACCTAAACTGTCCGAGTCGTGGTGCTCAAAGTCCCGAGCTCACTTTGCTCGCGCTTCAAAAAGCAGTAAGTTTACTAAATATTCGATGAATCGTTCAGTCGAAGTAGAGTTTGGCGATAAAAGATTGTTCCACAAAAATTCCATTCGAACAATCGTTCAATCGACTTTCTTTTAATCGAACATTTTGTGACTCTCGTTTCTCGTAAGTTCAGTTTATGGACTGCTACGAGTAACGCTTTTGTGTGCATCAAAATCTTTATAATTCGCGATGTAGGCATTATTCCATATGAATATTTAAAGATCTTCAAGCAGTTCTTCCGGATGTGTTTGTTTGTGACTTCAAATGTTTGGCCACCCACGATATAGGTAAAACTTCTATTGTTAGGGCAAACATTACAATAACATGGCCAACACTTTTTTGTTTAATTTTTTTCTTTAAATATAAATTTCCTGTATGTACTTTCGAACGGTCGCGGGACTTACGAATTACCATGACCCCGGTACGTAAAGGGCTAGTGAAGGACACCGTGGATTTTAGTCAGTACGAGTCTGACAGTCCCTCCCGCCCTGCCCTGGGTGAGGGACTCATTTGATGATTTTACCACGATAAAAAAATAAGAAAAATGTAATTGTTTAAGATGTAATATTATGTAATTGTTTAAGGTGTGATGTGATATTATGGAAGAGAGGTGTCTCCTAATACATGCTTTCTTTGCATAACAGGAGGCTCCAATCACAAACATGGTGTCACTAAAATCACAACCTTCTAAATGATCTTATCCTATCTTTGAAATTAATAAACAATTTTAATTTTTCATGGCCATTTTTAGGGTTCCGTACGTCTGAATACAAAAACGGAACCCTTATAGGATCACTCGTGTGTCTGTCCGTCCGTCGCTTACAGTCAATTATCTCCGAATCTATTAGACCCGATTAAGTTGAAATTTGGTACACATATCAATTCCTGTGACCCACAGAGACACAGAGGTGTGACGTGAGCAGATGAAATCTGTATATGGGGGGTCATTTTTGGGGGGGAAGGGGAAAATTAAAAAAAAAAATCTGAAAACTGCATCGTGTGGCATATCAAATGAAAGGTCTTGTTGAGAAGATCTTAAATGTATTTTTTTGTAATTTTAAAATAAATAGTTTCCAAGTTATTCAAGAAAATAGACGAAAATTGACCATTCCCCCCCCCTTATCTCCGAAACTACTGAACCTAAAATTTTGAAAAAAATACAGAAATTAGTTTTCTCCTTATAGATTATAAGAAAACCTATAAGAAGTCCATGATATTAAAATAACATGGTAAATCACTCAATATTGTGCGTGCCAACTTACATTTGCAGGTGGAATGTGTGGGAGAACATATTTTTTTTAATACGTCATAAATCGTAAACCGCAATTTACCTTTCAAAGATACAACCAACTATAAGAACTTTTATATTATGTTACTTGCTGCTACGGAACCCTTTATCGGCGAGTCCGACTCGCACTTGGCCGGTTTTTATTGTAAAGATTGCCCTTCCACAATAGAATTTTCCCCTGTACCGTGGGTGTCACCACAGATCAACCACGGCAAGCGTAGCTCAACTCCATTATCCCTAGAGGATGCTATTTATCTTAAAGAAAATCTCTCCACAATAATATAACAAAAAATAAGTTCTCTATTTATTCTGTTTAAGAACGGTACTAGCTAAAATGTCCAACAGGTGTATCCCTCATTCGCTGAAGTTTACCGGCTAGGCCACGTGCACACCGTTAGAAACTTATTAGAATAGGGTTATTTCAAACAGTTAAATTAACTAACAAGGTTCGTGTAAACCATGCCGTATATAAACTCTTTGAAGTCGGCATTTCGAAAGTTTTGATTAATTGCCTTTTAGTGTCGGTTTGTTTATTTGTGAAAAGTGCTTCTTAAAGATTTATGACTGATTTTCGCGTGGTCATGAATTAGATTTATCTATGGTAGAAACCTGTTTTTCGTGCACCTGTAAAGAGTTTCTAGGGATAGTTTCTGATTCTCTTATTCATAACAATTATGAGTCAAAAATGGACCAAAGTGAGCTAATAAATACAAATATTGTTCAATTTGTTTAAAGATTATATAGAAATCATACTTAGATCGGCAAGCACGGCTTAAAAACCTAGTGTTACGAGTAATGTTATATAATAACACCAATCAAACTTGAGCAAATGAGGTAATTAATAGTTGATTAATTAATAACAGTACCTAACTATGTTACTACTATCAGGTGTTCCGATGAAGTGTCAAAGTTGACCACTGATCGCTGGTTTCGCCAACTTGTGTGCCATTTTTCAGGGATCTGCCGCTACGCTTCAAGGCGTATTCTTCAACAATGGCCTAGACCAAAAGGGCGGGGTTAGATCCACACATATGCGTTGCTGACGACTGACAAGTTAGACCTAACTTATTGTCCATGCCCTGTTCGGGCCCCGGACGTGCCCTGACCGGGCCCCAAGCATGAATCATTTCATACAAAAAGTATACCACAATGTTCGACAGTGCCCCGTCCGGACCCCGGACGGGGCACGGTGTAGCGTGTATCATCCTTTATTCTCCTTGATAACCAGTGTTACCATCTCATAAATATTATATGTAAATTCAATGGTACCCGTCTATTTTTATAGTCACAACATACTTATCCTTGTTAATGTTTAATGTACAAAACATTCGTGACCTTTTCCCAGCCCTCGGCTTACAAGGCCTGTTTTAAAAAATCCTCATTGTCTGTGAGATATGTAACGATTATCTTTCAACTTTGACCCTAGATTATAATATTATAAATTGTGTTTCATTACAACCCTTGCCTTGGGCTTAGAATTAGGAACTAGTGCTGTGAACTTGTAAGTGTATTCGATAATTGGAAGTAAGTATCGATATAACACATGATACTACACTTTGATATTATAGATACGGACTGGTATCGAAACGTTATACGACACAAGCGTGTCATCATATACTGCTTGATCAATGAATTTGAAACATTCATACTTGACTTTTTCTTGTAGCGTCAATTCTAATTCCTCATTGGTACTTGTTTATTTAATAAAATGCTTACGTCTCTAGCAGGATAATGTTTTCAAAATGGCAGCAGAATGTGTTGATGTATTCAAATTGAGTACTATTCTTAACATTATTATGTTTTTGAATCGTCTTACACGTATACTAATAAGTTTACGATTCAATTCGATATTTGGAGAACCAATCCATTCGATACCACCTTAGAAACAATAGCGATAGAAGTATCGATAACGATGGAAATCCAAGTATCGCTTTCACCCCATCCCTACAGTCTTTACGAGAACATGAGAATTATAATTATAAGCATTACATCTTCTTTTTTTCTTTTAACAGTCGGATTACTAACTAGGATGTTTTTTGGAGTGGCCATGTTTAAACAAATATTTGTTCAGAGGGAATGAGTAAAGCTCTTCATTAGATTTTTTTTTTTTTTGTTGAAGAACCTCTTTCTTATTTTGTTTTTTAAGATTTTTCGTTGTTCTTCTTTTATGTAAACGTAGTTAAAATAATAATTACTGTTATATATTAAATTAAAGTAGGTTTCTATAAAATAACAAAGAGAAATAAAATACTTGTCGTGTTTTTGTGTTATTTTTAGATTAGAAGGATTTTTAGGATCTGATTATAAAAATCATTCATGCGACTTTATTATAACTGTCGAATTGTGTGTGTATTATTAAGGTCCACGTTTACCTAACCCTTTGGGGACTAGGGCGTGATCTTCAAATATCATTTTGACAGTTTTACTAAATTAATGTCATTTGAAAATTTCTATATAAACTCGTATTTCCATTGGGATTCTATGTGTTGATGAAAATGTTTTATTAAATTGTTCAACGTTGTCATCCCTAGTGATTAGCCTTGTTATCATTTCCGTATTCATAATTTGATGTGTTGAAGTGTTTATTTTATTTTAACCTATCGGTTTTAATATCCGAATTCGATAAAACAAAATTGCTTTTCACATGTTCTGTATGCCTAATCGAATCGTTAAGCTATACAACGGATTTTGATGCAGTTATCTTTATCATTCAGAGAAGATTCACGTGTACCTATAATATTCTAAAAAAATGCTGCAGAATGCATAATTACATCTACTGACTACATCGTGTGAGTTGCAGACAAGCGATAGGTGAGTATTGGTAAAAGGCTGCGGTTCCACTCAGGCGGAGTGGACAGGTGTGGAGCAGAGCTGTGCCGCGATTCACTAATTACACGGCTTCCAATCCACATGTGCCTGATCAGCCATAAAATATGTGCATCAGTCATGTGATTGGTAAATCGCGGCCCAGCTCGTCTCCGCTCTGTTCCGCTCCGCCTCAGTGGAACCGCAGCCTAAAGCCTTGTTCAGCAGATGATGTTCTGATGATCATGATGATAACAAAGGGACGGGTCGCTTAAAATGACAAGTGACAATTAGTGTAATGTAATTTTGTCACGTCGTCACCATTTTTTATTTATATCTCTTTTCGGATATTTAATGTCGCTCGTAGTTAGTCTTCATTTACTGTAATTTCTTGTCTGGACCTTAATGCCTTCATTAATTTGTTGCCTGTTGCCGTCTGTCCTCAGAACTCCTTAGAACAATAGTTACAGTAAATTGGATCAACGGTTCGGGCGGCCTTTTATAACGAATTGACCGTTAATGATAAATTATTAATTCTGTGGAACGTGAACATTAAGTGTTCAAGAATTTTTTTGAGATTTTTCAGACTTTTAGGGATTTGGGGTTCGACGTATAGTATAATTCGTTAGGGTCGATTGTATTGTTAACATTTGCCACAGAGCCAGAACCTTACGTAGAATTAATGAAAACGCATGAAAGTATAAACCCAAATACGTCCATTTCTTTTTTATTTCTCTGCAGGCCAAATAAGCAATAAGCATTTTTTCGTCAAACGAAACTTTGGCCGAGCTGCTGTTTTTTGGTAATTGCAATTTTCGCTTCAGAAAACTAGAAAAAGTCCATTTTCAGCACTCCACTATCGCAACATTTGAGAATTTTCAGATTTTCATTCCTATTACAGTTTTTGACTGAAACAAAATTGGGTTACCAATGTAGTGAGACTGAGCTGTTAAAGTTTACAGAAGCATACGAATTCAGGTTCTAAAGCGTCCTATTTACTTTTTGAATTAACATTAGTATTTTTGGGCATCTATGCTTTGACACGTTTTTCTAACTTAA
The DNA here is from genome assembly GCA_943136025.2 of Agrotis puta. Taxonomy (NCBI): domain Eukaryota; kingdom Metazoa; phylum Arthropoda; class Insecta; order Lepidoptera; family Noctuidae; genus Agrotis; species Agrotis puta. The sequence continues at coordinate 18,158,135 of OW964175.2, read as the reverse complement.
CAGATCAATAAGTTCTCTAATGAGATTGTTCTGCCACTTATTTTCTCCTACACAAGGAGATGCTTTTAGTTTAAATCGAGCCCAGAAGCAAAGATGAAGACGACCTAAGAGATAGAGCAACCCAGAAGGAATGGACAGTAAAACCTGTTTGGTGATGGCCTTCGACAGGATGTCGGGAGCTAAACAGCACTGTCCATTACAACGCCAATAGGAAGTTTTCTTCCCAAACTGTCATTAGTGTCAAAGTTTCGTAAACGCCACTGGGAACTTTTCTTCCCATGTTCACTTCCCTTCGTCTTTGATGACATAAGCCTTTGTCAAACAAACTGGCGTGGCGAATGCGAAGCGTGATTTTTCAATTTGTAATGTATAGAATTGTTTGAATTCAGTCACATAGAATCGCGAAAGCGATCCGATAGCGTGACAGAACTATAGGACTGACGTCTCACTTCGGTTAGCTTTCGCCTGTCTGTTTGACAAAGGCAAAAAAAGCCTAGTAGTGATTTGGGGGACTGCTTTGTGTAGATATTTTGGCTTTCAAATAGAACCGATTTAAAGACTAGATGTAGCGACCGTTTGACAAAGTCCTGTGTTACATTTTGTAAAAATAAATATGAAATTGGTTTTGACATTTCACTACGTAACATCACATTTGTTTCCGTCAAAAATGCTGCTTTGAAATGTAGTCGACTTTACTGATAACATTATTTTCCTTTAAAACAGAAAATTCGCTTGGTAAGTCACATGTCTCTTTTTAATGACCAAACTACAATAAATTCAACACAAAAGACAAAACAACCGCTCTCTTGTAAAATCAACCTACCAACATCAGTAACTAGATTGATTTCAGCTTCGGAACACCACAAGACCACGAAACATCTTCGATTACATCTCACATTATACACGATGGGTGAACGTACACAATTCCTTGATTGAACCCAACATCCCCACATGTAAGGAAATACATGAACAACAAACTCCCGCTATTATGTTGGGTCGAAACCTTATAGCCGTAGACTTATACAAGAGGGAATAAATAACTGTATAGGAAATGGCGGTGTTATTGACAATTAGATATTTTTGTTCTACATTCTTATCTTAACGTTTCTTGTACACAGCGACAGCAGATATTAAATATATATACCAATATTATAAATAGTTAAAATCTGTTTGTTTGTATCTAGGGGATAATCTCTGGAAATACTGAAGCGATTTAAAAAACTATGCAAAAGCTTGAAAAAAAATACGTGTGGCACTCGGGGACTGCCGCGGTAAAGCTATTGCGTAGCATTTTTAATCAACTTATGCAATTATAATTATTTATTTATGAAAAAAATTATCTAGAATATCATACCGTCGTTGCTCTATGGGAAGTTACTCTATTAATTACTATCAGGCTATGGTCAGCCACGTCAATCAAGTGAAACGTCAAAAAAAAATTCAAATTTTATTCATTCTTGTTTTAATGACAGATGTGACAGAGACAGTGTTAGGTTTATTTTGGTTACGGAATTTCTTGATTCGGTCGCCGCGCTCAAAACCCATAAAAGCTATGGAATAGCTTAAAAATCGTAGTTGAAAGCTGGTTGTCATATGCTATAAGGGTGGGGGCGGAATGAGCCGTTGGCAAAAGTTAGTCTTCAGATACCGTCTCTTATTAACAGCAGATTCATAGTAGATATAGATGAGTAGTTTGTATAATTTGAATACTATCAGACGTCTTCGGTGTATTAAATTGTGAAACCTTTTTTTTTATCGTGGTAAAATCATCAAATGAGTCGTGAACCCAGGGTGGGACGGGAGGGAGTCAGATTTTACTGACTTAAATCTACGGTGATCCTTCAATAACCTTTTGGGTTCCACGGATATCTGACGAGACAGTCGCGCGACCCAATTGTGACACCTCACGTAAAAGTTTCGATGGATGGATATATTTGTAACTCAATAACGACAGAACGGTTGGATGGATTTCGATGAAGTTTGGCACACAGGATTTTTACCTGAATTCGTTTGTCAATCATCATTATGTCAGCCGATAGGCTTCCATTACCGGACATAGCTCTTCGCGTTTTTTTTTGGATTCTGTATTTTATTCCAATTGTATACCTAATGTTATGTTAATGTTAGATTAACCTAACCTAAAGGGGTTTTGAAGGTTTTCACTGTATCGGTCACCCGCCATTTTGGAAACGCATTTCTGGAAACAAATTCCAGAAATGCGGTGCTTAACGTAAGTTATACATTTACGTAAGGGATAATGTCCGAAGGCGACAGGTTTTAAAGTTATTCGCCGAAATAAAAGTCGAAATCTGAGCGTTGGAGAAACTACTTTTTTTTCCTGTATATGTATGCATTCTGTCCATTATACATATTTTTGTTTGTTTATATGTCCTCCATCTAAACATATAACTATCGCTGTGCACCGCGATACTTAAAAAAATGGCAGGCGACCGTTAGGGCTAACTTCCAAACACAAATCTTGAAACCCCTTTGGGAACGTAACCTAGATTTTCAAGAAATACCAAGATTTAAAATCCTAAGCTTTTTTATAGCTAACCTTTAATTAATTATGTAATACTCTTACTAAACGTTTTATCTTCGTTAAACACTTACATTTGATTCGTCTGCAAAAACACCCAAGATCCCTTCTCTTACGAAAACAAACATGGCTGAACACAATTAGCAACGTTAACATACCTTTGAAAACTCTCTGTTGACAATCAATTTTAAACCATATGCCCTAAAAATACAGTTCAAACTTCAATTTGTCTTGTTTCTAAGTTTGGAACTAATTTGAAACTTATTGCTGTGTCGATAAAATCTCAGTCAGCAGTGACAATACTGTATGAGTTACTGTTATAATTTGAACCTTATTAGTAGCAGAAATTAGGTTGATATTGTCAATGCCAGGCCAGCTGTATCTCAATTAAGGTTTTCAGAACTGAAATCAAAATTAACCTGATTCAAGTTTTCTCACACGAGTGAACTTTGAATAAGTTTTCATATGAATGTAAATAATAGTTCATATGATTCTGAGACAATTAATGAAATCTGGTATCATGTTAATAAATAAATACATTTTTTTTTTTGAAATATTGGAATTTATTATTTAAGTGTTTTTCATTTATAATCCTAATCCTAACTAATATTATAAATGCGAAAGTAACTCTGTCTGTCTGTCTGTCTGTCTGTCTGTCTGTCTGTCTTTTCTTCACGCCTAAACTACTGAACCGATTAGTGTTAAATTTGGTACAGACATAGTTTGGAACTTGAGAAAGGACATAGGATAGTTTTTAACCGACTTAAAAAAAAGGAGGACTGTATTTTTTTTAAATGTTTGTTACCGCATTACGACCGACTGGGTGAACCGATTTTCATGATTCTTTTTTTGTTTGAAAGCTGGTGCTTCCCGTGTGGTCCCATTGTAACCAAATCAGGATCTGATGATGATCTTGGAGAAATCGAGGGCAACCCTCAAATTTAATAGGCTCACCCATCGTTTTTCGTAAATCTTATGAAGTAATTTAAGTACTTGCGTATGGTAATCATCATCTTATGTAGCTGAGCTGATGATGGAAGGTACAACTCCTTAACAGTAGTTTGTTACCGCATAACGACCGACTGGGTGAACCGATTTTCATAATTCTTTTTTTGTTTGAAAGCTGGTGCTTCCCGTGTGGTCCCATTGTCACCAAATCAGGATCTGATGATTGGATCTTGGAGAAATCGAGGGCAACCCTCAAATTTTATAGGCCCACGCATCGTTTTTCGTTAATCTTATGAAGTAATTTAAGTACTTGCGTATGGTAATCATTATCTTATGTAGTTGAGCTGATGATGGAAGGTACAACTCCTTAACAGTAAGGAGTAGGTAGTAGCACTGATTCATTGTTCGCATATTTCCGGAACTTCACGTCCGATTTAAATAATTCTTTTTTTTTTGTGCTAAGTATTGTTCAACTTAGGGAATACTGCAAGTTTCATCAAAATCGGTTCAGTAGTTTTCGAAATAGGGAATTTTATTAGCTTATTGTGTACATGAGGGATGTTATTACCAGTGCTACGGATTGTATTATATGTATTTGGCAAGAATTTGGGTTGAATATTTTAACTAAAAAACGAAAAATAAAAAACTTTTCCAAAAAAAAATGTAACCGCCTTCAAAAATAACATTTTTTGTGGTTCTTTTTGAAGGCGGTTACATTTTTTTTTGAAAAAGTTTTTTATTATATATATTTTTACGGGTTAAGCTGCGCTTGCCGAGGTTGGTCTGTGGATGGGTAAAAAGCACTCGGAAAGCACGTAAAGCCGTTGGTCCCGGCTGTCATTTGAAGATCTTTGACAGTCGTTACTGTCAGAAGCTCTAATGTCTGTCAGCCAATCTTACCATGGGGTATCATATTACCCAGTTACTGGGTTGTGGAGGTCCGACAGGCAGTCGCTCCATGTAAAATACTGATATCCAGCTGCATCTGGTTTGACTGGAAGCCGACCTCAATATAGTTGGGAAAACGCTAGGCAGATGATGAACGGAGTATAGATAATTCTATTAGTACTATATGTCGAGTGGTCCATATGCTCGATAGATAGTGGTGATCGCGCAATGATGTCGATCGTTACACGGGACAAAGAAAGCTACTTTGTTTTATACTATGTAGTGATTAAATGCAAGTAACATTGGTCCGACCTTTTTATTAGTCAGTGTATAGAAATCCGTTTGTGCTGGATAGGATAATCTCAAGCCCGGGGAAGGACATAGGGCTACTTTTTATAAACACACCATACAGGTAAAGATTGATGAAGAAACCACTGGTAGAATTTTGAAATTCATGCAGGGTTCTATTATTATTATTTTTTATCGTGGTAAAATCATCAAATGAGTCCTCCCACCCAGGGCAGGGCGGGAGGAACTGTCAGACTTGACTGACTAAAATCTACGGTGTCCTGCAATAGCCCTTAACGTACCGGGGTCACGGTAATTCGTAAGTCCCGCGACCCCGGCAGGCTTTGGCCCTCTGAAATAATGAGCACTTAGATAGGAATTCAGATAATTCAACCCTCAAGAGATTCCCTCTAAATATTAGGTATAGGTGTTCAAAGATTGTATGGAAACTAATTTTGAAGTTAGAAATCTGGGATGTACGATGTGAAGTTACATAAAAAAAATGTCACGTAACCTAATGAGGCAGACCAAATTCTACGCGAGCGAAGCCGCGGGCAAAAGCTAGTAGTATTATAAATGCGAAAGTAACTCTGTCCGTCTGTCTTTTCTTCACGCCTAAACTACTGAACCGATTTGTGTGAAATTTGGTACAGGCATAGTTTGGAACTTGAGAAAGGACATAGGATAGTTTTTAACCGACTTCAAAAAAAGAAGGAGGTTATCAATTCGACTGTATTTTTTTTGTTACCGCATTACGACCGACTGGGTGAACCGATTTTCATGATTCTTTTTTTGTTTGAAAGCTGGTGCTTCCCGTGTGGTCCCATTGTTACCAAATCAGGATCTGATGATTGGATCTTGGAGAAATCGAGGGCAACCCTCAAATTTTATAGGCTCACCCATCGTTTCTCGTATATCTTATGAAGTAATTTAAGTACTTGCGTATGGTAATCATCATCTTATGTAGCTGAGCTGATGATGGAAGGTACAACTCCTTAACAGTAAGGAGTAGGCATCGACTGATTCATTGTTCGCATATCTCCGGAACTTCACGTCCGATTTAAATAATTCCTTTTTTTTGTGCTAGGTATCGTTCAACTTAGGGAATACTGCAAGTTTCATCAAAATCGGTTCAGTAGTTTTTGAGATAGGGAATTTTATTAGCTTATTGTGTACATGAGGGATGTTATTACCAGTGCTACGGTTTATATTATATGTATTTGGCAAGAATTTGGGTTGAATATTTTAACAGAAGTAGAATTTTGAAATTTGCAGAGTTCTATTATTATTTTTCTTTTATCGTGGTAAAATCATCAAATGAGTCCTCCCACCCAGGGCAGGGCGGGAGGGACTGTCAGACTTGACTGACTAAAATCTACGGTGTCCTTCAATAGCCCTTTACGTACCGGGGTAACGGTAATTCGTAAGTCCCGCGACCCCGGCAGGCTTTGGCCCTCTAAACGAATGAGCACTTAGAAAGGAATTCAGATAATTCCACCCTCAAGAGATTCCCGCTAAAAATTAGGTATAATAGGTGTTCAAAGATTGTACGGAAACTAATTTTGAAGTTAGAAATCTGGGATGTATGATGTGTAGTTACATAAAAAAAATATAAGTATAAAAAAAATGTCACGTAACTTAATGAGGCAGACCAAATTCTACGCGAGCGAAGCCGCGGGCAAAAGCTAGTATTATATATACAGACTATAAATAAAAACTTACTAGTAATATGTACACAAAAAATAAGTAAAACAAAAATAAAACATTCAAAGGGCGTCAAAGAATACGTCCACATCGCTGTCAACAGGAACAGTGCCCAGAACGCTGGCAGCATTGCCACGTTGTATGGCAATGCTGATTCGTTGACCTAGGAATAGGCCAGCCCTCTGGTCACCTGAAGAGTCGACTAATCGCCTGGCGATGTCCTTAAAAACGTTGTGAGCACTCGGACCCCATGGCCCCAGAGTTTCAACCCCAAACGGCTCAAATACATTGCTACTAGCTAAGCCAATGTATTTGCGCCGTTTAGAGTTTTCAGCACCTGCAGCAGCAGCACCAGCACAACACGCTGAACTAGGAAGATGGGATGGCGCAAGGGTGTCGACACATGTTGCATCCCACACCAAAGGCCTACCCAGCTTCCATGGCATTATGGTCATACCATCTGGTCTCTTCCCATCGTCGCGTGCCAAGCCACTGGGTTCTAAGACGGCTGGCACCCCGGCGGTGACAAGAGCACGACGGATTATGTCATAAATACATATTCCACAACTATCACACAACGCCATCTAGTCCCAAGCTAAGCAGAGCTTGTGTTATGGGTACTAGACAACTGATAAACATACTTATATATTTCTCAATACATACATATTATAGATAAAATTACACCTAGACACAGAACAAATGATCGTGCTCATCACACAAACATTTGTCCTGGGTGGGAATCGAACCCACGACCTCCGGCATAGCAGTCAGGGTCTCAACCACTAGACCAACAGGCCTAGTGGCCTGTGTGACAATGACAATTTCAGTTTCGGATTGGGCTGAACGATGCGCCCGCATATCATCATTATGTGGACAACCAGGTGGATACCGTGGAGCATGCCATGTATGACTGTCCCGCTTGTGTCTTCATGGTGATTGATGACGGTCGTCACTCGCGTCCAGACCTGGTGCAGGCCACAGTATTGAGCGAGTGTGTGTTCAAAGGGGTTACCTCCTTCTGCGTAGTAATGTCAGCAAAGGAGGCAATCCTCCTCTTCAATCTCTTTGCAGCTATATCCTCTATAGCCATTTATCATCCTTCACACAGGTCTTTTGTCTTTTTCTGCATGTTGCCAGGTATTATATTGACACTCCTTATCACACATGAACAGTAATGCAATTTATTTTGACATTAGATAACGTTTATTTATTTGAAACTGTTTCATTATTTCGACAGGCCTGTTGATCTAGTGGTTAGTGACCAATGTGACAAATGTTTGTGTGATGAGCACGATCATTTATTCTGTGTCTGGGTGTCATTTATCTATAATATGTATGTATTTATCATATCAAATCAATTCAAATCAGTTGTCTAGTACCCATAACACAAGCTCTGCTTAGTTTGGGACTAGATGGCGTTGTGTGATATTTGTGGAATATTTATTTATTATTTTGCATTAATTTCTAAATCTCTTGGATGATTGAGAGGTTGCGAACCAGACGGTACGCAACTGAGGAGCATTAAGACAAAAAAACAATGTCCTTCAGACGGCCCCAAAACACTGATTTGTCACGTAGACGCTCTTCAGTTTGTATCGAATAATTACTTTCATTTATCAAGTGGTACATCTCCAAAAAAAAAAATACAATAAAAAGTGGAAAACTTTTCATGTGTATCCTAAGAGATTAGAAAAAATGTGTGTCGCTTGGTCCTGTGCACTAAATCACATCATTTCCCATGAGTGTCACAGGAGACAGCTAAGTGATTGCATCAGGCGTTTCAAAGAAAACATGTATGTCGTAATGCGATTGTTCGCAATCCGTGTTTTTTTTACGTGGTAAAATCTTCAAATGAGTCCTCCCACCCAGGGCAGAGCGGGAGGGACTGTCAGACTCGTACTGACTAAAATCCACGGTGTCCTTCAATAGCCCTTACCGGGGTCACGGTCATTGCACTTCATGATAATGAAACTTCAGGGATGCGGAATTTAAAGGTTGAAACACATACAATTCAGTATTATTTGGGTGAAATAGAAAAAGGACATAACATACTGACTTTATTGGTGATATACTTTTTCATAAGCATCAGGTTCACAGAATGTGGACGATGTAAAAGGAATATGATTGGAGCAGTGGTAAACCAGTGGAATCAGACCCGAGTTACGAGTTGTAGGACGTGGGTTCGAACCTAGTAAGGCGTATTACTTTGTGTAATTTATTCCATCACCACTGCTCTCAAAGCGGTGAAGGAAAACATCGTGAGGAAACTGGCATATGCTAGAACCAAAAATTCACCAGAACCAGTAGTCATGTGACAACTACCAAACCGCACTGAGCTCACGTTATGGACAGATAGCCCACTCCCTCTCACAGAGAGGAGGCCTGTGTCCCAGTCGTGGGAACATTTATAGGCTGATGATGAAAAGGAATATAATTATTATTATACCATGCAGCAGCAGAATGATAGGTCACATCCGGTAATCGGGGCTGTTTATAAAACGATTTTGTTTTTCTTTAAAGAACGTTGCTTGCTCCGCAAAAAGAAGTTCTCCTGTATAGTAAGTGCGTTTACAAACATATAAACTTACATCCACAAACGCCCAGACCCGGAACAACTACTTGTAGGTCTTAGAAATATTTGCATCGTGCCCGAATCGAGCCCGGTATTGTCAATTAGGCTGCACACTATTATATATTACGCCTTAATCTGGCGAGGGTTAACTGTAGTTCACCTTTATTTAGCACCGCCATAGATGAACCTTTGTAACCTTTCGGCAAGAAACTGACGTAGTTACAAACTTCCGAGTTTTTGAAATTTAATCAACACATAATTTTTCGCCCGCAATAAGGAGCTTGTTAAACAGGACGCCAACATTTCGTTTAATTTTGGCTCATTTACCTAAGAAGACTCACTTAATTAGCCTGACCTTTGATAAATTTGTCGAAGTAGATCCATTTTGTGAAAGACAGGATCATGACAGACGAAATTATGAATTTATGAAGCTTGTTTTCTTCCATGATTTTTTTTCCTCCCAAAAATTGAAGATTCAATATTTTTATCAATTCGTTGTAAGGATAAGAAAAAAAATACTTTTACTTTTTTTTTGACTGACGCAGTCGGGTATAAGTAGAGTAAAATTCTAAATTATATGTTTTTTGAAGAGATTTTAATACTAACACTGTTAAGATATTAATAACTAGATGTTGCCAGCGGCTTCACCTGCTAAAACTTGGAAATTATCTCACGTCAACATAAAATCGATATTAAAACTATCCAGGTTATAAACTACATGTCAAATACAATTTCACTTAAATGAAGTTTTTGCGTGAATAAGTAACAAACATCCATACATATCATCACAAACTTTCAAGTTTACAATATTATCAGCAGCTAAGATAGGAGGGGTGCTAAGACAGGAAACCTCCACGTGCGCCCGTGGACTGGAGTTCCCCCTCGGATACGTCCGGGGGGAAGACCAGTTTTTCGGGCCGGTGCACCCTGGGATGCGGGCAAAAATTCTTTTAGGCACTGTGTGCCTAAGGGGTCTCTTTGCCCGTATGCGAATAGCCTGTCCGGTGGATGCTCCAACGCGTGTTCCTTTTGAATAGCAGAGGGCACAGCGGCGGAGCGGGCTTGCGGACAGTGAGTAATGGGTAAGCTCGCCGTCCGACCAAGGACCAAGCCCGGGTCGGTGGCGCGTCGTGTTTCACGCGTCACCGACGGGGCCCCTTACGGGGCCAAATGCCTGCTGGGGTCGCGGATTTTTTCTTAATCTAGGATACCGCGGCCCCGGAACGTAAAGGGCATCCGAAGAAACACGGGTGGATTTTAGTCAGTAAGAGTCTGACAGTGCCTTCCGCCCCGCCCAGGGCGGGAGGACTCATTTGATGATTTTGCCACCCTAAAAAAAAAAAGCTAAGATAGGAAGTAAGATAAGATAAGGCAAAGCAGTACCTGCTTAGTAACAGTACATAATTTACTTCGATCGTCTAAAGACATTGTGGTTTTTTCCTAAAACAATCCAGGACCCAATAAGAACTTAAAATAAAAATAAGATATGCAAAGAATTCTGTGTATACCTGCGTAGACAGATAAACCAATATAAATTCTGTTTTTCTTTAATTCCGAGCAAAAAGTAGAATTAATGAAAACAAAATACGGTAAATTGTATCAAATATATAACCATTAAGTCTAAATTATGTTTTACAAACAGTTGGGGATTTAGTAAATGTATTACATTTGTGTTGTCATGCCATATTGTACGCTGAAATTATTTCTGAAGGAAATATGGCGGAGAATTAGAATTTCAATTACCCACGGCAAATATTTATGTGCAAAGACTACAAATATTCCCCTTTTTATGCAAATTCCTGTGAGAAAAACAGATTGTGAGTCTCGTTTCTCTAATTTCCGTGTTACGGGTTAAAATGAATTCTAAAGTTAGAAATGAGTCGCACGATATTGCGAAATTAATGTCGTTGATTTTGAAGATACGAAGGCGAGGGGCAAATTGCAGATATTTTCTGGAAATTGGACGTTGTTTATCACAAAGAAATTCCTTTTTAAAACTGTTAGAATTAGAAGCATTTAATTATGACCGTCAATTCCTGAGCTACACACACAACCGGGATCGCGGGACTCACGAATTACCGTGACCCGGGTACGTAAAGGGCTATTGAAGGACACCATGGATTTTAGTCAGTACGAGTCTGACAGTCCCTCCTGCTCTGCCCTGGGTGGGAAGACTCATGTGATGATTTTACCACGTAAATAAAAGAAGATACACACATAAAATGATGTCGACTGAACACTTATTTTTCAAACCTGCTAAATAAACAATTCAACAAATACTTTGAGACAATAAGATGCAAAAGCGTATTTTACTCTAGGATATAGACGGCAAAGTCCTTATATTCTTCAACATCTAAAATTCAATATTTCCTCAAAAATTGATGCCTGTTACATTGTTCAAAAAATATCACCAAGTCCAATCCAACTTTTCTCACATTTTTTCCACCCATATTTATGAGAAAACTTTGTCGTTTACCCCCCTGGGTGTCCAAAATATATTCTTTTATAGTTACGGGTGACACGTTCCATGATTTTTTCATAAATAAGTCTTGTTTCAGCTGAAAACAAGAAAAGTGAAATACTTCCTAAGTGCTTCGTCTTGTCTGGGAATTGGAGATATAAATATATTCCCTAAGCTTCCTTCGGGCTTATTATTTCAGGCCTTCGAAAATAGAGCCTCTTTTGTTTTTTATTGCGATCAGAATGTCCAGCCGCTGTCCATCACTTTTTTGTTTTGTCATTCCTTTAAGCCTTTGTCAAACAGACAGGCGTGGCGAATACGAAGCGAGGCATTTTTATTCGTAATGTATGGAATTGTTTGAATCCAGTCACATAGAAAAGCGAAAGTGATTCGATAGCGTGGCCGAACCGATGCGAAGACGTGGCGAAGGCGTATTTGCTATATTTGACGTCGTTTATAAAAAGCCAGCTAATACAACTGCCACGCCTCGGGTCGCTGCACCCAGATTGACGTCTTGTATCGGTTCGTTATCGCTTCGGACTCGGTCCGGTTCGATACCGCCTGTCTGTTTGACAAAGGCTTAAACGATTTTTTGCTTTGTATTTATTCTTTCTATTTTTTAAAATATCGTTCATCAACATCATAATCAGCCGTAAGACGTCCACTGCTAAAAATAGGCCTCCCCTATAGACTTCCAATAGGACCGGTTGGAAGCGGTTTGCATCCAGTGTGATCCTGTGGCTTTGTAGCTTTTGTCTTCCCCTCAACACAAACAACAAAATAAGTCGATTTGAAAGAGGAGACGGAAATAGTTGAGCAAGTAGATCACAAGTAAAAACATAGAGAAATCTACAAATGATTTATTCAACAATATTTAAGAACATTCTAAACCACTCAAGTCTGAACAGGAAAATTAAAAGCTTGTCTCAGAAGATATACTCGACTTTCAATCTATTTCAACCAATAATAACAAACAACTGAGAAAAAACAACTTGTTTCATCACTAAACTATTTCAGTTCTTGACACTTTGATGAGTAGGATCGTAAATAAATCTTTTACATGAAATAAATATGTAAGTTAAAGATACGAGTACATTCTAACTAGAAATTAATGTATTTATCTGGGTCGAATTCTTTATGTAGTGAGTCATTCGATGTTGAAAATATGGCATTCCTGCAATTTTATGGCGAAAGAGGTCTTACATATTTACATGAATATTTTTATAAGAAAGGATTAATTTTGTTATAGCTACTGGTTTACTTGTACTAGTTTACTTTCAGTTAATGATATTATCTGTACTAATTCTCGTATTATAAAACAGAAGAGTTTGTTTGAACGCGATAATCTCAGGAACTGCTGGTTCGAATTGAAAAATTCACATTGTGTTGAATAGTCTACTTATAGAGGAAGGCTATAAAACATCTTGCTACCAATAGGAACCGAGCAGCCGGTGTAAAACCACGGGCTATTGCTAGTTTTCTTGATACCAGCTGGTTTTTTTTGGGATGACATAATCATCATTTTTCCTCCCGCTCTTTTGGATGAACCAGAAGGGACTGCTAGACACGACTGACTGAAAATACCCTGTTCCTTCAATTGTTCTTTGTTTTTCAGGACCTCTGTGACCTATTAAGGCAAAGTAAAAGCTAGTTTAGTCCCTTTTAGAGGATTATCAGGTTATTGGCTTAACAAACTAAGATTTAACACGACAACTATCAATTACACTTTTGTCTCTTTTTTTTCACTGAACTAGATCTTAACCTATTCCTTATTATAATCCAAGAAAATTGGGTAAAACATTTTTCGAACACATAATGCTTTTTAGGGTTCCGTAGTTAACTAGGAACCCTTATAGTTTCGCCATGTCTGTCTGTCTGTCTGTCTGTCCGTCCTCGCTTAATCTCTGTGACCGTTAGCACTAGAAAGCTGAAATTTGGTACCAATATGTATATCAATCACGCCGACAAAGTGCAAAAATAAAAATTGGAAAAAAATGTTTTTTTAGGGTAGCCCCCCTATATGTAAAATAGAAAGTGATTTTTTTTTTAATTTCAACCCTAACGTGTGATATATCGTTGGATAGGTATTTAAAAATGAATAGGGGTTTACTAAGATCATTTTTTGATGATGTCAATAGTTTTGGAAATAATCGCTCCTAAAGTCAAAAACAATGTGTCCCCCCCCCTCTAACTTTTGAACCATAAGTTTAGAAAATATGAAAAAAATCTGGAAAGTAGAACTTTATAAGGACTTTCTAGGAAAATTATTTTGAACTTGATGGAAAGAACAGTTTTTGTGCAAAAAAAACAAGAAGGTGGTACAAAATTCCTGGACTAAGTTTGTAGTATAATCAATTATTTAATCATATATACAAGCATTTTTTTTAACTTCGTTTACAAGTTTAAAAAAAAGGCTATTTGTTAACACTTATTGTAACGGACGGGAAACTACGGAACCCTACACTGAGCGTGGCCTGACACGCTCTTGGCCGGTTTTTTTTAAGTGGTATCTTCAAAAGAGTCCTCCCACACAGGGCGGGAATTATCAGACTTGTACAGACTAAAATCCAGTGTCTTGCAATAGCCCTTTACTTTCCGGGGCCACGGTTTCCTGATAAGACTGATGATATATACGAATTAGACAGATGCTGTTAGACTTTGTATAAATTAACAAATCATCTAGATAATCCAATCATTAATCTTGGCAGAAAAAAATTAAATGTTCTTAACAATATCGAAAATGTGGTATTCACCTCATTTGCATGCTTTAAAATCTTCTTGAGTAAGAAAAACAATTTAAATACTTATAATACTGATCTTGGTATTTCCACACCTATCTATGAAAACCCCTGAGTCATCTCGTAATGCATGCTGGCACTCCATTAATTTAGGGAATAAATTTGTGTTCAGACATTACGATATGAATCTTGCAAGTATCTTCGTTGGTGGTTGCGAAGAGTTATAATCGGGTGTTGTGTCTTGTTTATGATGCTACTAAATACCTCTCAATGATTTGTAGAGGATTTGCATATTAATTTTGTAACAACCATTCATTTTACAAAGGGAAGTTTAAGAGAATTAGCGGTTAGGATCTTATAGTTGTTTTGTAGCAAATTAGATGGTCGGAGGATGGCTCAAGTTTAAATGGTTACTGAATAGAAAGATGGAAAAAAAAAATAACTTTTACATCCTATGAATAATTCTTGTATCGTCGGAGCGATTTAAAGTCACTTACACAAAATTTACCTGAAACCTGAAACAAACATAGATCATAAAAATTGGTTCCATGTGGGAATTGAACCCACAACATGCAAAGCAGCAGTCAGCCAATGAGGTAACCGTGCCGTCAAAATCAAACTGTCTGAACTGCCTATGCGAAAGAAAAAGGCGAAACAACACATAACAATTTTACCGGATAAAATCAGATCAAATATCATCTGCATGAAAATACCTGCTAGTCATAATCCGACTATATTCTGGTTGAACGAGTAACGTATGATTTTAACACTGAATCACTAGCACATGTGTATTTTCTTGTTTACTACCCACCGGGGCAATATTTATATATGCCACGGACGTCCATTGAGACATCTTTGACGACACGTGTTAGAAATTGTTTACAAGCAACATACGGCTATAATTTTCTTAATAATGAACTAAGATATAAACTAGCTTGTGCCCACGTCTTCGCCCACGTGTCCTCAGAAATAACCCACACAGGAATAAAAGTACGTAGAGCACCTCTGGGCATAATTTCAGTAAAATAAAGTTATTGCCTAACCTTTGTTAAACAGACAAGCGTGACGAATGCGAAGCGAGGAGTTTTTATTTGTAATGTATGGATATGTTTGAATCCAGTCACATATAAAACCGAAAGCAATCCGATAGCGTGACAGAACTATCGGATTGAGGTCTCGTATCGGTTCGTTATCGCTTCGGATTCACCTGTCTGTTTGACAAAGGCATAAGAGCTACATGCCTGCGTTTGTCGTTTGTCGCGGTCCTGCCTTAAAAGTACATCGTGCCTGTTTATTCGTTTTTATTGCGTGGTCTAAACGTCACATGAGTCCTCTCGCCCTGCGTAGCGTAAGGGACTGGACTTGAATGAACAGGCTGGACTTTTAGTCAGTAAAAGTCTGACATTCCCTTCTGCTCCATCCAGACGAGGGATTGCATGATTTTACCACATCATCAAAAAAGATATGCACAATGGGTTTAGAACTTTAGGCGTGACTAGTGTCTACATTTATAGTGAACCATCAATATATCTACTCTCTTTACTATGTGCCATCAGTTTTCAAAGACGCTAAGGGCATCATAAACTCCTCTCCAATGCTGTCAACTGGTATAAGCCCAAGAGACTAGAGTAACAAGCTGATAGTACTGTGAATAAAAATAAATAATCTTGGATTTTCTCATTAACTTTATTTTTAGACGATCATTCATTATAGAACAAATGAATTTTATTGAGGGTATTGAACTAGGAATGATTAAACGTTTTTATGTGCTCATTAACAAATGAGTTCAAAGACCTGGAAGTGTTTACATTATACATTATTATGCCCAAAATAACAGATTTGTAAAAATAGTGCAGATTAAAATAATACAATAAATCATATGAATTTTGCACTGCAGAAGGTAGATCAGTATTTATTTATGTATCTTAAGCTATTAGCTATTAGCATACAAAACCCAAGATGACTTATGTAAAAGAAACCATTCAAAACTATTCTATAACTTTTGGAACTAAAAAGCAATCAGTCATTTTTCAATTTTAACAGAATCAGCATTTTTTTGATCAGAGCTCAAAAAACGATCAATTGATCGGATGGCGGCTGAGCGTCGATGGCTTTATGCGAAAAAATGCAATTCCCGTAAAGTGCAAGCTACGACAGCACTTCGGAATTTCATACGATTTTACCTAACGCGGTCTCGGAAATGGGTTGAACGTTGTTCTTTGTTCCTTTTTAAATTTCTCGTCCTTTACTCTTCAAAGTGACATGTCAGATTTTTCTGTTTGTTTGTGCGCGTGCCGTATGCAGCGTGTATCGGTTATTTTGTATGGGACAGTAGTTTTTTATTTGATATTAGTCCCACAGAAATAGATCGATAATCTAACACGAAATAGAACGATGATCTGTAAGTATTATGCTCATATATAATTATAACAACGCTGATTCAGACTAAATTTAAATCCACATCGTAATAATTTCATCACCAAAATAAATTATGAGCTATTAGTTTTTAGCACTTAATCTATCAATACACAGTAAATCTTTCACAACACTCTCGCAACCATTCAGTAACAAAATAATCGAACAATAATATTCGCAAATCTATTTCCAATAGATAAAGTACAATGAACCAGGTACAAAAATACTCCAATACAAAAACAATTATAAATTTTAATTCGCATAAAGAGAAGCGATCACTAGAACCGTTAATTGTGCTGAAAAAACAAGGACAAATCATTCTCCAAATAGCCACATGAGCGGTAACGATAAACTTACGCGTAAAGTTTGCCAATAGATTTCCAACGATTTCGAATAGCCATTTTGTAAACACAAACAGTTTATAATCCTCTTAGACGGGAAATGTGGTGTTCTAGAACTTAAGGACGGCTTGCGTTTTGTGGAGACTGTAATAAAAGGATGCGTTTTTTTTTTTTTTAGGGTGGCAAAATCATCAAAGTAGTCCTCCCGCCCTGGGCAGGGCGGAAGGGACTGTGAGACTCTTACTGACTAAAATCCACCCGTGTTTCTTCGGATGCCCTTTACGTTCCGGGGCCACGGTATCCTGGATTAAGAAAAAAACCGCGACCCCAGCAGGCATTTGGCCCCGTAAGGCCCCCGTTGGTGACGCGTGAAACACGACGCGCCACCGACCCGGGCTTGGTCCTTGGTCGGACGGTGAGCTTACCCATTACTCACCGTCCGCAAGCCCGCTCCGCCGCTGTGCCCTCTGCTATTCAGAGGGACACGCGTTGGAGCATCCACCCGACAGGCTATTCGCATACGGGCAAAGAGACCCCTTTGGCACACAGTGCCTAAAAGAGTTTTTGGCCGCATCCCAGGGTGCACCGGCCCGAAAAACTGGTCTTCCCCCCGGACGTATCCGCGGGGGAACTCCAGTCCACGGGCGCACGTGGAGGTTTCCTGTCTTAGCACCCCATAAGGATGCGTCTAGATTAAGAAACATTTC
Source organism: Agrotis puta (assembly GCA_943136025.2). Taxonomy (NCBI): domain Eukaryota; kingdom Metazoa; phylum Arthropoda; class Insecta; order Lepidoptera; family Noctuidae; genus Agrotis; species Agrotis puta. The sequence continues at coordinate 18,140,534 of OW964175.2, read as the reverse complement.
ACAAAACGTTTACACGAACAAAAAACTTTTACATCATTGTTAAAATGTTGACAACACGCTTGGCGCAATGGTTGGACGTTTGCCCTTTGCGTTGCGTGCCGCGGGTTAGATTCTCGCACAGAACGGGTTATAAGGAGTTTTTCCAATTGTTCGTATTATGTAAGTTCAAATGTTCGTAAACGCGCCCACGATATAGTAGAAATTCCTAGTATGAGCCATCATCATCGACTTATGTTAAACTAGCTGTTGTCCTTGGCTTCAACGGCCTGGTAGTCGAAAATTATCCTATAAGATTTTACATTGAGTTAAAGGTGCCATATGTGTTATTCCAGACTATAATAACCTATTTCTGCGCATTTAAATTTATTCTGAACTTCTAGTGTGATTGAGTAACAAACAGCCATCCATCAAAACTTTCACAATTATAATAAGTAAGGTAGCCATGATTAAAACACGTTATATTATTAGTGTGGACGAGCCCTAAGCACCAACAACCGCAGAAGACAAGCCAATTTACTTAGATAAAGGAAAAAATAGAATCGTAATGACAGAGCCAGATCCCTGAACAATGGCAACGTAATAGGTACTTCATACAAGGATTTCATAAAAGTTTTTGTATTATCCAAACAAGTTTACTTGTTTCGTATTAGATTTTACTGGATATTGATTCATCATCTTCCTGCCCTTAACTAAATCTTCATACAGATTAAAATCCATGGTGTCCTTCAATAGCCCTTTACGTTCCGGGGTCACAGTATTCGTGAGTCCCGCGTCCCGGGCAGGCTTTGGCCCATCTAAAGGGAGGCTCCGTCGTTATGCTGACACTCTTTGAGGCGCTCGTGGAACACAACGCGCCAACGACCCGGGCATGGTCCATGGTCGGACAGCGAGTCGTCCGTTACTCTCCGCCCGCATGGCTGCGCCTACGGTGGCCGAAGATCAATCCTATCCAGGCACTCCTCAAAGAGAGGTCTTCCCACCGTAATTGTGGCGTGCCCGTTTTATTTCAGACCTGGGACAATTTATTAAACTCGCACGGCCAATCTGCGGACAGAAACTCCGAAACAATCATTTTCCAAAATCAGAAACCACATGTCAAATTTTGAAACAATAATACGGTAAGCATAACGGAAGAGAGACACTTAGAATACAAATGCGCTCAATGTTTTGAATATAAAGAGGGCTTGATTATGCGCATATGTTTTACTTGGGCTTATAACTTTGTTAAGTACACAAAGCTCGGCATTTCCGAACTGTTATTCTCTTTTGTCACTGGTTGAGAAGATACAAATACAAGTATGTTGTATATTTGAAAATTTGCTGGGGATTCTGTTTGATATTTTTCTCTGCGGAAATCCCTTGGTTTCGCTTCGTTAAAACTGCTTTATATCGTAAAATGTAAAAGTTTTTTGATTATTGGATTGAAAAGTAGGAACGTATTCTATATTCTATTCCGAACCAGTGCTGAATAGACGCTGGATTTAAAACATGTTTACATTATTCTAGCGCCAATTCAGCGCTGGAATTTACTGATAATGGGTCCAGCTACCAAGTACATCAGCCTTTATGCAACGCAAATCTTGTAAACACTTTTAATTTTAGTCAGACTAAAAGATTTCATGAAAAAGCAAATAAAAAGCTCATGCGTAGTCAATTAATTTCTCTCATTTTGATTTTCATTTACTACCAACATACATTTTTGTAATGAAATCAGCCGCATACGAAGATAAATAAAGATTCAAAATGAAAATAAAGGGACTGCCAAAATAATATGTTCATAAATAAGTTTTACGGCAAGCCACGTCACGGTAGATATCGGTATCTCAAGTTAATTTACAACTAAAGTATTCTGGACATAAAATGCAAGTGGAAACGAAGATAAATATTTATTTGATATGAAGAAATTAAACGCAAGTGGCTGATTCGGATGAAATGCTTTTTGCTATCCAGGTAGAACGTAAATAAAGCTTAATTTTGTCTGTAGATATTCCTAGAAATGTGTCTTAACCTTATAACTTATGGAAGTTTTACTACTGAGGATGATGTAGATTGAATATAAAGTAATTATTTTTTAATTAAAGATAAAACAAGAAACAGTAATACTACTGCCATTATGTTCATTAAAACAAATTCCATGAACTAAAGTGATACAGATTACGTAGAGGATTAAAACGGTTAATCCAAAGATTCTAAAGGCAACAAAAACAGAAAGAAACAAGACTCAGTTACGATACTAATTCAAAAAGTCCAAATAGCCTAACGAATGATCAAAGACTGCTGAATGTATTTCTGATAGACATTTTATGGAATAAATCTGACGGATACTTCAATAAATTAACTCAGAAAATACAGTTAAAATTTTTTACCGAAGATACTCGTAATCTGATTGCTTCCATCGATTTGAGCGGAGATCTGAAGTGTAAAGATTGCCCTCGGGTTGCAAGATCGGAAAGATATTAGTTATCTCGGGCTTCGGGACTGTTAAAGGTTTTAAATGTCGTTTTAAATTTTAAGATTAGTAAAGATTTTTTCGCTGATGCAAATTCTTTTAAAGCCATTGTTAAAGAAACAGACAATATAAACAGATGGCCTATATTCTTTGACAATAAGACTGTAGATATTGTTGAAAATAATGATAATGTACCCACAAGTAATGGAATATAAGATTTCCATCTTACTCAAGTTGTAAAAGTCGGGAAAGAAAAGGGTTACGATGCCGTATAAGAGGGAGCTCCATAAACCGCTATAAAACCCTAAGTAGTGGAAATATAAGGGATTTAATGTAATACTTGTTTAGAATGATGGTTAAGTGGATGTAGGAGTTTCGCTTTCTTAAGTAATTCTGAGAATCATTTAGAAGATAAGTTGAAGATGTAATTGTGACAGTTTAACCAAATGTTTGATACAGACTTGTACTTTTTATTTTATCGTGGTAAAATCATCAAATGAGTCCTCCCACCTGGGGCAGGGCGGGAGGGACTGTCAGACTTGTACTGACTAAAATCCACGGTGTCCTTTACTAGCCCTTTACGTACCGAGGTCACGGTAATTCGTAAGTCCCGCGGCTAACAGACTTGTACTAGGATTCAAATCGAACAAAATACGTTTTTACTATTTTGGATACAAAGTTTTGAACATTTTATTCTGAACGTAAAATGTTAGCAAAATACACTTTTATGAAAAGAATGAAAGTTTTAAAACTGTTTAATTTAAAACTACTCCCGCTCCTAGAGAATAGGGCAATAAATAACAAAGTTTCTAATAAAAATTCGATACACAATTCAAAAACCGAAGCGAAAAAATATCAAGCCGCACTCCGGCTGTGCATTGATTTTTAACGGCTTCCGTTTCCAACCGTGCAATGGTTGAATAATTTGATCATTCGCTTGTCCATTTAAAACACGGCAACTTTTTGCGGAAAATTTGAACTATTCAGTTATTTCGAAATGGAATTCTTGGCTATTAAATCTAACCGTGCTGAATGCAAGCAGACCAGTAAGACCTGAAGTCATTTGCAAATGATGCGGGGCATTAAACATGCTATAAACATAATACGAACACTCAATATAAATTCCTTCACTCCACATAACTGTGGTGCATGGAAATCTTTATGAATATCAGTCATAACGACTGCCATTACGACGTGGCTGCATATCCATTTAAAGCTCCAAGAATTTTCTCTCGATTTTATTGCTCGTAAATGCAACATTTTCACTTTACGGAGCATCGGACGTTTTGTGTTTGCATTTATTGATTAATGTAGTGATGGGGATCGATATTATTAGTTTGTTTAACTGTGATGGTGGATACATTCATTTTAAACTGCTTCTTCTGTGAACTACACACATCAAAAGTGTCTAGGGATCAAGCATTTTTTATGCGGATCTCTTGAGATTGAGATGTGGCTTTGTAATAAATTTATGATTTTATAAATTTATATGGATCCTTTTTGGTGCATTTCATAATTTGAATCAGGAACTGTGAATCAAATTCGAGTAAAATATGAAAATCAGCTGTCAATATTTTCCCTATAAAAACATACAACGCATTGAAGACATTATTAGTGCTACTGTTTCCCTACTACTGATTAAAACCAACGTTATTATGGAGCGGCGACGTCATTTAAGCAGGGAAGAAATGCTCAGAGCCGTGGGAATGATAGAAGCTGGTTCCCGGCAACGTACTGTGGCTTTAGCTCTGAATACAAGTCAGAGTATTATCAGTCGACTTTGGACACGTTACCGAAGCACTGGTACCGTGGCTGAGCGCCATGGAGGACGGTATCGCTGCACCACACGGAGACAAGACCGATACATTCAAATCTTAACTCGAAAAGCTCCAACAATAACCGCCATGATGTTAGCCGTGAGGCTTCATCACTCTTCAGGGAACTTAATTAGCGACCAAACAGTCAGAAACCGCTTGCATGAAGTGAACCTTCATTCCCGAAGACCGCTACGGGTACCACCTATAGCAATGCACAATCGTAGGATTCGATATCAATGGGCTCTTGAACACAGAAATTGGGCAGAAGAACAATGGCGTTTCGTGTGCTTTTCTGATGAGTCTCGTTTTGGTATGAGACCGGATACAAGACGTATACGACACTGGAGAAGCCCTGGACGCCAACAGCGATTAAAATCCTGCCAGGAAGTCCATCCTTATAGTGGTGGAACCATCATGGTATGGGCGGGTATTTGGATCGGCGGAAGAACTGAGTTGATTTGGATCAGAGGCAACCTCAACGCTCAAATTTATGCTGAGACGATTGTATAAGACAGACTGTCGCCGCAGCTTACATCAATGTCCTGCCCTGGCCTGCTCAGTCGCCAGACTTGAATCCGATTGAGCATGCATGGGATATGCTACAGAGAAGAGCTCTGCCGAATATGGAGGGTATCCAGTCGCAAGAAGACCTTTTTTTGTTGTTGCAACGAACATGGGCGGCCATTCCACAGCGTGATTTGGATGAACTCATTTTGAGTATGCCAAACCGATGTTCTTGTGTTGTTAGTGTTCGCGGTAGAAACACGGATTATTAATTGTTTAAGTTACCCAATAAAATTTTAAAGAAAACTGTTATTTCAGTCTTTTTTTCGAACTTTTGTGTTAGTGGTTCAAATGTCAAAAATCCCTTTATTAGGAAAATGGCAAAGGAGAAACCCAAACTCCATAGAAACTTGGGCCTGGCGTTACAGAGCTGGAATTTGGCCATAAATTAGAGCACTTAGGAAGATTTCACGAGCCCAATTTTCACGTCTCTCAGCAATGGCCAAATTGGTAAAATCAGACAATGTTTACATGTTAGGTTATTTTTTTTATTTTTTAACTGCCCTACACTAGGAATTTCTACTGTGTCGTGGGTGTGTTTACAAACATTTAAACTCACATACACCAACTCCCAGACCAGGAACAACATGTAGTTACCTAATACAAATATTTGTTCCATGCGGGAATCGAACCCGCTACATGCTGCACACCAATCGCTCAGCCACCACGATATTTAATTAAAAATATGTTTTTTGAGGCTGTTTTCTACGTAAATATGGATTGCACATGCGCCGAGCTGTAGTGCTTGCAACCTATCATGATGAGGTTTAGGTACCTACTTACATAAAAAGCGGTGAATTTAGAGTATATTCCTGAAAACCTCAGCTGAAGGCCCACTTACATCACTAATGGCTTGCATTTTTTAACATTGCATTTACAACTAGGGGACTTGATGCTATCTCAAATTACAGTAAACTGAGATTGCAACAATAGATTAAAATAAAAAACCGTATTATTGAGATAAGGTTTTATTAATCACCTTCTTCATTAGGATTATCATAATATAATAATACATTATCTAGGAATTGTGCAGGAGGTAATTGACGACCCTGGTGCCGTGCCCAACCAAGATACCATATTATGCTCATGGTGTGGGCACAGCACCCAACCGTTCTTTTGCCAACGATACAGGTGCAGTAATATTGGATTATAGCATCCCTTCCACTTAAAGAGCTGTCAACTAATATGTAAACGTAATATATTCTATTACTAATATGTCTGGATTTTATTCTTCCTCTTAACATCCAGGTTGAGTCTGATGTTGACAGCTCTTGCTGTAGGTCACCGGTCACTTCTCTACATACTTCTATGACATATGAGCCATTTTCTCTCACGTGTTCCCCATAGTAAGAGCGGGCCTGTTTAATTTGGTATGTGCCCAAGGACACAAGAATAAGCTCGCTGTATGTTAATACGGGAAACTCGCTAACATTATCTCTTTCTACATCTATTGCTTGGAACTGAGCCCTACGTCGATTTATATTGTTGTTAATCACATAGTTACTTAATCGATTTTCCACATTCATATACTGATGAATTTTTTGAAGAATATCCTGAGCATCACTACGGTTTGCGATAGGAGGATGGAAAGCATTTATTAATGCGGCAGCCACTTCAAAGTGTACCATTACATTTTTTGACGCTCTATTAAAAAAATCTTGACGAAATATCTTAAAATCTCGCTTGAACCTACCATTGACTACTTCTACAACCCATCTACATATCGTCACAGTTCTCGATTTATTGGCTTCAAGGGTTGACAGTTGAGATTCACCCTGTTGCAAAGAAGATGGTACATATGTCCTATAGCCACATTCATTGAGTAAGGGCAAGGCATCCCGGAAGCCCCTATCCAATATAAACGCATCTCCAGGTTCAAAGTATTGCCTTAGAAGAGATTCGTTTCCAAATTCTTTTTTAATTATTTCAGCATCAGAAGTTGTTGCTGGATAGGGACCCCAAACATCAACTATGTATCCGTCTGTGCAAACAATCAAAAATGGTTTAACAAGATTTTGATACTTATGCAAACTGTATGTCTTTTTTTGGTACTTATAATTTGAGCTTTTCTGCACATAAACATATGTACCATCTAAAACAACAATAGGTTTTATTTCACTATTATGGCTACCAAACAATTCATTTGGAATAAGAAGATTCCTTTCAATTATTTGCTGCTTATTAATATGATTAAGTCCCAAGTGATGGGGCACAAAATAGTCATACAAAAGACTTCTAGCTTTACCCAGTTGAGTACCTAAAGTAGTTTTAGGTATTTGCAGAAGTGTTGACAATCGATCATCTGAGTCCCCAGTCCTAAGTTTAATTAAATAAGCAGCTAATATAGTAGATCCCTTTTTAAGGTTCAGAAACTGAGGCACTTCATTCAATATCTGTCTGAATTGCTCTTTGTTAAAACCAACCCAGTGGTAGAAAATATGATCTTCCATAGACTCAATATTTTCGAAATCTAAAAAATTACAGTCAGACTCTTTTAATGAAAACATATCTTGAATTTGATGTGCACTAAATGTGTTAATGATATTATCACTTATATCATTGAGAAAGTCCCATGATGTACATGTTAAGTGGATATCACACAGGCGATTATTTGGAGGTACATAATAGTTATACATTTTAAGTAATTGTTTTCGCATTGTAATTGTTATTCGGTTTCTTTCATGTCGCCGACAGCCTTCCACAAAACATCTACTTTCAGTTTCAACAGCTCTATAATAATCGGGTAAAACAATAAGAGTTCCAACAGTAGGTGGCCTTGGTGCAGAATCAGTTTCTTGCCTTATTGGGGGTTCTTCTAAGTGAGGAATATCCTGAGTATTTGGCTCATTGACAGCTGATGAAGTTGCACCAGATGTTGAGGGGCCTGATTGAAAATGCCGGGATGCTCTATTTGCTCGCACCCAACAAGAGTGACAAACAACACTTGAAGCACCCACCTGAAAATAATTTATTCACATTTAAGGATGCCTTGACACCGGAGATGTGGTTTTGTTATTGCCCACTTTGAAAAAGACTGATCTAAAGAAATCCTGCAAATAAGCTTAACCATTGTCATACTGTCTCTCTATTTCATTTAAATCAACGGTCCCTACGTACAAATGGACATGTCAAAAACAGATGTTTACAGGAAAGCGTTTTTAATGTTCGAATTGCTCTAGAAATAATCCTATGTGTACATAGAATTGAAATAAACCTTTCTAGAAATAATTCTGTGTAAGTACCTTGTTGTGATTTGAACCTTAAAAACGCTTTCCTGTAAACCTCGGATTTTGATATGTCCGTTTATACGTAGGGACCGTCGAAATGTTTTAGTATCCAAAATACCATTTTTTTTTTGTCCTTGTTATCTATCAAAACGAAACTAAAAAATGACATAAATAAACTGTGAATAACACTAATATACTAACCGTGCGTGGTAAGATCCATTCTCTTATAACTTCGTATATTCTGCGTTCTTGAACTGTACCAGTCCTAAGTTGATGGCAGCGAACTCTTCTCAGAAGAGAACGTCCACAGTGAATACACACTCGCCGATGTCCTATAGGCATCTGTTCACTCTCTTCTGGTCTATTTCCATCAAGAGATACAGCATTGGCATAATTCCAGCAAACTTGACAGATAAAGTCATTTTCATTTACCTGAAGCAAACATTTATCATATGACTGTTAGTTCTAGCACTAGAATTTAGCAATAAGCATCTGAGTGGCACATTTAGGTAAACATTAGTGGCCTTATTACATTCCCATTGCAAGGACACAGGACTCCTCTCTGAGAGAAGGAATAAGCCGTAATTAACAATGCAGGTTCAGTGCAGATTGGTGATATTACATGCTTACAAAAATGTTACGTTATAGAAATATCGCATACTAACCGATTGAGGCGCGACCCATTCCTGTACAATTGAAAGAATCACTTCATCTTCCAATCTTCGCCTTCCTATTGTGTTGCAGCGGTCCGTAGCTATTCCACAATTAATGCACAAGCTCATGATACCGTATTATCCAGTTGTCAGAATAGCAATATCCAGATCCGGTTTTCCAGCAAAGGTCAGCAGGAATGGCAGGCTACGGTGTCCAATATGCAAGCGAGGGTCAGTCAGAAGGCAATCAGTTTCGGAGTCCAGTATTCGAGCAGAGGTTTAATATTGTAGGTAATAAGTCTCGAGAATTCGAAAAACACATTCACTTGCGTAAAGATACGAAAAGCGAATGACACTAATTATAACGAACGATGACAATTGACAGACTTTGACATTGACATTTGCCGTTTACTAGTGCAATCCATGTGCAATACGCGTTGCAATCGATTTTTTCGATTATTTATTTCCTTTAATGATTTTTTAATCATGCTTACGTTTAAAAATAATTACATTCCAGATTTTTTTATTTTACAATGTTTTTAATATCTAAAAAGCAATTATACTAATATAATGGAGTATTATTCAATTATATAATTTGTAATTATTGATATCCGCTAAATCGATTACATTCTTAGGGTACGCTCTATTGTTTAATGCCAGTGTTTGCAAAGTAAGTGATGTATAATGAAATAAGTGCTGTAACGGTTTACAAAGGTAGTTTAAAACAAAAAAAATAGAAATGTACTTTTTTTAGACTTGGCCATTGTAAATGAGGCTAAGATTTAAACGGGTTAATTAAGCAAAATAGTAGATTTTTTTGGTACATATTTCATTCGTGTAACGGCTAGGCCCAGAAATGGGTTTCTCCTTTCTTTATTAATGCAAAGGTGACTTGGTTTATCGTTACTATTGCAAACGAAAACACTTTATTTGATGAATCCTTAAAAAAATTTTTAATTAATATCAATCAAGAGAAAAGTTATTGCAAAAATATATGTTGATCCCTAGACACTTTTGATGTGTGTATAATGTTCTGCGAGAAACTCACGACGAGAGAGACGTATATCTACTCAAATATCTAGCACTAGACTTTTATCAAGTGATATTAACAAGTTTCGTGGAATTATCAAGGGGACTTGAAAATTGTTCATCTATAATTTCGGAAAATTGTATCACATCTTATCATAAATGTAACCTGTGCAACTCAATCTATACTTTGGTGGATCTGTCTAGATTATTAAAGATTATTTATGACGGAGATTCAACTCTTTATAGTCGATCAATTCCAGTGATAGCACATCAGCAATGCTGGTGCTGATGCAGTTGCTTATCAAATGCACAGTGGCAGGGCCATTGTCTAAGATCTGAGCTGTCCAAACCACCTGACATAAAAAAAATATCAGTTATCTGAATATTAGCACAGCAAAATTGGTGCCTTGAAACAGTTACTCGGGGTCGCCGTAGTACACGAAAGACCTACAAATGACAGCCGAGACCAGCGGCTTAACATGCTTTCCGAAGCCCGAAGGAAGCTTGCTCTCTTGCTTCTTTTAGTCATGAGCTAAATTAATATTCACATCAAAATCGTGTTCATCAAAAAGTTCATTAACCTCGGCTTCGTCAATAACGTTATTAATATAATTATATACCTCCTTGTGAAACCCCCTGCCATAGACATAGAGTTCAATAACTAGCTTCTAATGAAATACTCATACGTCATAATTTGTTTATTGTATCAAATAGCTTTGATCTTCCCCATTTGCTCATTTGCCTATGAGATGGGATCTTAACACATCAAGACCGTCTAAGGTCATACATATATTAAAAAGTAATTTGAATTTATAGGGTTCTTATTTGAAGTTGCTGTGTTAATTGTTCTAGGTTTTCTAGTGTCTGCTCATAAATCTAACTGGTTTCACGGCTGAACGGATCTTGATGTTTGTCTCTGAGATAGTTTATAGTCTAAATGAACACATAGGATATCCTTTTTTTATCGTGGTAAAATTATCAAATGAGTCCGGGAGGACTCATTTGATAATTTTGAAACGAGTCTGATAGTCCCTCCCGCTCTGCCCTGGGTGGGAACCCAGGGCAGAGCGGGAGGGACTATCAGACTCGTACTGACTAAAATCCACGGTGTCCTTCAATAGCCGTTTACGTTCTGGGGTCACGGTAATTCGTAAGTCCCGCGATCGCGGCAGGCTTTGGCCCTCTAAAGGTCATTTTGCTGACACTCTTTGAGGCGCATTGTCGGACAGCGAGTTGCCCATTACTCGGTGCCCGCATACCCGCGCCTACGGTGGCCGGAGATTGTCTGCCAACGACCGTCGCCGTGGGCGTCATAGGATACCGTTGACTTAAATTTGGCGTTGTCGTGGAATCATTTCTTAGTTCTACGCCTGTGAAGTCGCTGACAACAACTGGTGTTTTATATTCATTGTTTTGTAAGTCGACAAGGCCAAAGTGGTGCCACATTCGCCGGGGCTGTCCCATCAGGCAACCGTGACCATGGAACGCAAAGGGTTATTTACGGAACACCGTAGATTTTAGTCAGTACAAATCTGACAGTCCCTCCCGTCTAATTTGATGATTTTACCTCGACTTATGATGAAAAAAAAAACATTGCATTCCCCGATCCAGAGCTTCTTGCATCTTCTAAATAATTTTACAGATTTTATCCAGTTTTAACATTCTTTTGACACATTTTCAGTCTGTTCGTTTTAATAGTGAATCTAAATTACCTCATAAATAAGTGTAACAACTCAAAACCGTATCTTATGATTAATATTAGCAAACATTATTTAGTTTGCTCACTAATGAAACTAATTAATGGGGAGTTATTAATAAACAAACGGGAACACGAACCAAATCAGTTATTTTACCTTCATACTATATTTAGACCTCTATATTAGGTTTGGTTACCTTATCCCTGGATATTAGGGATAAGATACACTTTGCCACACATGTGATTTCTAAGAAAAATCAGTAGTAAAAAAAATCTAATTTCAATAGCGTTGAAATTTGTAGTTGTATGAAAAAATACTGTTCCACTCATCATCGTCGTTCTAGCTGTATGCCAGTATTTTATATGTTGACAGTTATAAAATAAAGTAATAGATATTACATACAGCGAGATACCTAGTGCCGTCGTCTCCATCACTTGTAGTGATACCACACAGTAGGTACTCAAATGGTAATACAATCGCTGCACTAAACGCAGGTGCTTTAAAAATCGTCAGTCAAACAAGAATACGTCAATTATTCTGATAATGTTTCTCTTCTAAAACATTTCTATAATGAGCAATGATTAAACCATTCCTAATATTGACCGACTCCTGAGCTCCGCGTTTCAACCCACGCAATACCGTTTCTAAGGTTTGCTTAAAATACCTACCTATAACCATTGTTAAAAATTGAGCTAAGAAAAAAATAATGTTCAGTTCCTGACCATTTCTTTTTTATTTTATTTTTATCGTGGTAAAATCATCAAATGAGTCCTCCCACCCAGGGCAGGGCGGGAGGGACTGTCAGACTTGTACTGACTAAAATCCACGGTGTCCTTCAATAGCCCTTTATGTACCGGGGTCACGGTAATCCCTTGGTCCCGCGACCCAGTTCCTGACCATAAGCACCATTTAGAAGGTACTTCAGTTCAAACAGAAAAAGAATTTTCCGGACCGGTCCAAGCACCTTTGTTAAAAAGAAGTTACTTTTGAATTTAAAACGCCTGAAGCCCTAGCCCATACAACATACTTGACGTATTAGGTACGATGTGGTCGGGGGACTGTACGAATTACCGTGACCCTGGAACGTAAAGGGCTATTGAAGGACACCGTGGATTTTAGTCAGTACGAGTCTGACAGTCCCTCCCGCTCTGCCCTGGCTGGGAGGACACATTTGTTGATTTTCCAAGTAAAAAAAAAATTGGTACGATGTAAATTGAATGGAAAATAAAAGGTCTTTTAATGTACGAACGAGATACTTATTTTATTAATCAAAATAACGTCAAAGTCCCCGTTTACTTTACGTCGCAATAAACGTGAAACCTCATATATTAAAAAAAAATAAAAACAACATTTTTGACATCAACTTTACACGTCCTGTCGCACTGTATTCGAATTATTTTCCTACACACATAACTGTGTATACAACCTTCCGGACTCCAGGAATTTGCCAGATTGCTCCAACAGCAAATTTAGCCATTCCTATGACCGTAGCGTACGAGCATAACATACCTTTGTCATAACCTTTGTTATTGCTGTCGCCATCTTGTGCCGACACAAACCTTAGCCTTATACATAAAGGCGCTCCCTAACTGGACCATTCGCCAGAAATGTGTGCTGTAGTGGACATAATTACGGCGGTAAATCGTACCGTAATAGTACGGTGGTTCTTTAATATTATGTTAATTTCGTAATACATGGCGATGTATGACGAAATTAATATAATATTATATAATATATTAAGCAGTTAATAACAAATAGCGTCTACATAATTTTGTATTTTACTTGCTTTTGTATCTAAGTTTGTCGTGATTTTGTTCGAAAAACGTGAGCCTGTTGTGATGAATTGTATCGTTGCAGGTAACTTAATGTAATACTCTGTTTTCGTCTCTCACGGATGTCTCGAATCTCAATAAGCGAATACTCCAGTGGGAGAGCACCTTAAGATTCGGGGAATTTCTTTGAAATAAAACAAATGATTGTGCAACCGTTTTTACTGTGAGATATGATGATGAATGGTTTTGACTGAAAAATGTATGCTTGATCCTTGGGTTATCAATTTTGTTAAGGGAAAAATATGGTTGAGGATTTTAGGAGATGTTTAACTAAAGATTTTGTTTTTTCTTCTTATTTATTTGGCACTTACAGCCATTTAAAAATGATTCTATGTTTTTGCTTAATTTAATGAAAGCTTTGTATTGCAAATTACTGTGAATAATGTTTATAAGTAGGTAAAAATACCTTTAAAACTGACAATTTCGACATAATAATCAACGATCCGTTCTCAAACTTTCATGGTATTAATACAATTAAGTTATAAAAGTCATAATCGTTATTACATTTGAAACTGGCTTAAGAATTATACGCAAGTGAATGGAAAATTGATGTCTTAAAATTTTATAATACGAAGTAAACATTACCCCAAAGAAACAAAAGAATAATAAACTTATAAACGACCCCTGCAAGGAATAACATCGTAACTAATATTTAGCAACTTTACAGGAGAGCTCGTCAAACATTTAAAAAATTCCTACACATTTCGGTTAAGTCTTAATGCCAGGTCGCGGGACTCACGAATTACCGTGACCCCGGTACGTAAAGGGCTATTGAAGGACACCGTGGATTTTAGTCAGTACGAGTCTGACAGTCCCTCCCGCTCTGCCCTGGGTGGGAGGACTCATGTGATGATTTTACAAATTTTACAACAACAAAAAAAGTCTTAATGCCAACCAACTTGAAAAAAACATGTCAGCGAGGGGCTAACTACACTTTTAAATGATTATATTATCCGGTTGCAACATTGGGATTAAAAGGGCTTTAATAAAACTTTAAGTCTCCATATAAGTTTAAATGAAATATTCCTATTAATAAACTATTTATTATATTTAAAAATACAACATTAAAATAATGTTAGTAATGGCGAGCATAGGCAATGTCGACAACGATGTGTAATTAAATTTACCCTTTTATGAACTTCAGTGAATACTCACAATGTTTTTACATGAAAAAAGTCACCCTCACAAATTTTCATATTTTACATTAGTAATAAAATAATATTTCTATAGTTCTGGTTAAACTAAAGGCATAACAATAAGAACTTTGTATGTGATAATGTTCACAGTTAGAAGAAGTTCTGAAAATTTTCTCAATTTTCAAGACTGCGAAAACAAATAAGTTTGTATAATATAAAGAACTTACATATATTTACCAAATTTTTAGTCTAGCAAAACATAGTCAGACCAAACCGTCGTTTAACTTTGCAGCCTAAATAAGTATTTTGAATCTACGAGTATTATTTTCTTACTAAGACTAAAAAAAGGAGATTACAGACATTTTGTCTGAAAATAATAACTAAATTCTAAGATTAGAAGTTCGAAATAAGTATATTTTTAGGTACCGAAGCCGAATAGCAAAAAATGGAACCGAATTATAGATTCGTCATGTCTATGTGTCTGTTCGTCCGTATATTACAGCCACTTTATTCCGAAAGTATTAAGACTACACAATTGGAACTTTACCCAATTACCCATAAATAGAACCGAAACAAAAGAAATGATTTGTCATATAAAAATATTCCCCTACCTTCCCATTATGATCTTTTATGAATAAAAAGAGTTATTTTGTGGAAAACATCCAACATTTACGATCACATGCCTTGTAATATCGTAAGCAGAGGTTCCATTAAGGGAAAAAACCGAATAACAATCAAAGAAAATGATTCACAAATTGTGAATAATGTCAAAAATAAAGAAAGAAAAAGGATTATTAAGAAAAAATTGGTAGCATACTGTGGGGACAGTTATAAAATGAAGAAAGTTTGAAGAAGTGATAATTTTTCATGTTTTTGCGTTATTTCACAGGAATGTGAAAAAGAACATTAATAAGACTTAATAATGACAACCACGAGTTATCATGATGTTTGTGAATGTGAATTTAAATGTTTGTAGGTAAAATCACCCGGGTCGACGCGACGGCGCGTTGTGTTCCACGCCCGCCTCAAGGAGTGTCAGCATAGTGACGGGGCCTGTAGAGGGCCAAAGCCTGCCGGGGTCGCGGGACTCAGAAATTACCGTAACCCCGGTACATAAAGGGCTATTGAAGGACACCGTGGATTTTAGTCAGTCAAGTCTGACAGTGTGGGTGGGAGGACTCATCATAACGGGAGAATTTAAAAGTGTGGTAGTGGGTAATTTTTTAAAAGAAAGAAAGTGTATATTATAAAAAGTATTTAGTAGAAGAAACGACACAACTTGAGGAGCTCGTGGCTAAATAATTACAGCCGCACAGGCCGATCCTCCGGGTTAAGCCGCGGTTGCCGAGGTTGGTCTGTGTAGAGGGTGCGTTTACAAACATATAAACTCACATACACAAACGTCTAGACCCGAAACAACTCCTTGTCATTGTTAATCATACAAATATTTGTTCCGTGCGCAAATCGAACTCGCGACAAGCAGCGCAGCAGTCCAATTGCTCAGCCACTGCGCTAGACGTGCCGTTAAAAATATAGGTTACACATATTGTTCATGGAAGCACGAGTGAAAAATAGGAAATTATTTCTCAAATCCCTACCGAATTATTAATATAAATTATTTCTGTCCGTGTTCCAAAAAGCCCGCATTCATTGAGATACCAACAATATTACATTGTTGTACATGAAACTTTCTTTTTGAACAGAAAAGGACACCTTTATACATATAACCCTTTGGACAATATATTTAATTCAATATGTTCGCTCACACGTAAAGGTACTAGACAAAAAAGAATATCGTCTGGATATCCGACCTAATAATCTAGATGAAATAGTACAGAAGATATATTCGAAACGATAGGTTTCTTCATAATATTATATTGGCAAAATCAAAATTGATGTCAAGTTATTAAGTATCATACGAATACAGTCCAATATTATAACAATATCAGACCTGTAGTCCCCGAAAAGTTAGGTTAAGGTGTACTTGGGTGTCCGCTCTCTAAGTCTGCCAACTAAAATACGGGCTCTTCCAGAAGTAGCCCAAAACTTTTTAATGAGTGAGTTTTGAAAACACATAAGCAACACGGAAGACTGTCCAATCGAGTAGCGATTAATTTTTTTCTTTGACCCTATAACTAATCTTAAGTCCGTAAGTGATATAGAAACTACGGGAATAGTGCCTAGCGAGTATCCCTCTTGACAATAAACCCATATTTCGCTAGTTATGTTTAAGTATCATGTAATAACGGATGAGCTAATTACCATCAACTGGGTACAAATCCTGACTTCGTGACTGTTATTGATAAAGTCCTGATAGAAAACCCAACAATACTGTCGAACTGGGAATCCAGGATACCCATCTAACCTGGACTTGTGAACACTAGATTAACGTGGCAGTAATATTGAATAAATAATTCAATTTTATTTCTCTTTTGTTCCAGAAACCATCTAAGATATGAATAACTAAATCAAGAACCTTCCAAGATGGGGACAGATGCAACAGAAGACGATTTCATGAGCATATGCCTCAACCTTACCAACGAGGAGGCATTACTCGGTGGATGCAACTACAGCACCGAATACGAAAATGGAGAACTCCTGGAGAAAGTCGTCTCAAGGGTCGTCCCCATCTTCTTCGGCTTCATCGGAATCGTCGGACTAGTTGGCAATGCTCTGGTCGTCCTTGTCGTCGCCGCCAATCCTGGCATGAGATCCACCACGAACCTTCTAATCATCAACTTGGCTGTCGCTGACTTGCTCTTTGTCATTTTCTGCGTGCCCTTCACAGCTACTGATTATGTCATGCCACGATGGCCCTTCGGGGACTGGTGGTGCAAGGTCGTCCAGTATTTCATAGTTGTCACTGCTCATGCTTCAGTCTACACTCTCGTCCTCATGTCTCTGGACAGATTCATGGCAGTAGTTCATCCTATAGCTTCCATGTCAATCAGGACAGAAAAGAATGCTTTACTAGCTATAGCTTGCATATGGGTGGTGATATTAACCACTGCTATCCCTGTGGGTATCTGCCATGGGGAGAGGGAGTACTCCTACTTCCATAGGAACCATTCCTCCTGCGTGTTTCTTGAGGAGCAAGGTTACAGCAAGCTAGGCTTCCAGATGTCCTTCTTTCTGTCTTCGTACGTGATTCCTTTAGCTTTGATTAGTGTGTTGTATATGTGTATGCTGACAAGGTTGTGGAAAAGTGCTCCGGGGGGGAGGGTGTCTGCTGAGAGTCGGAGGGGGAGGAAGAAGGTGACGAGGATGGTTGTGGTCGTCGTTGTCGTGTTTGCTGTCTGCTGGTGCCCAATACAGGTGAGCTATAAGTTATTTCTATATATATTGTTATTTATTAATTAAGCCTCTGCTCGTGAATCCGCCCGCATTGAGGTTGAAATTTATCATGAAAATGTTTTTTTTTGTATATAAAAAATAGTAGCTTGTATTGTTTAAGACTGGATTCAATCTCTGTGCCCATTTTTATCTAAATCCGATCAGCCGTGGTCAACAGTGGCGTAGCTAGACAGGGGCGAAGCGGGCCCTAGCCCTCGGCCTCATACTTAAAGGGCAGGGCAGGCCCAGACACAAAATAAAAACAATCTTGACAATGACGATCACAAGTTTGTTACAAGTCAATAAAACAGTAAAACTTAACTTCTGTTTCTTACTGAGAAATGACAGAGCCAAAGAAGGGGCGGAGACCTCGCTAAGTTGATGCGGCCGATAATCACATTTAGGTCTAAAGCTTTCGCTGCTCGCACGAGTTCCCCTTCTTGCATGATGACTTTATTAGGTTTTATTGCTTACTGGGAACTGAAGGAGACAAGGAAGCCTCGCAAAACTAATGTCGCTGATAATCACATTTGGTGTAGATGACTAAGGGCAACAACAATCATCCTACAAAAACTGGACCTCTCGCGCGATATGTTTTTTTGGTGATCACCTTAAACCGCTTTTATTTTGTTACCTCATAAATTGATGAAATGAAATGAAATGATGAAATGAAATGATGTTTATTTATGCAAGTAGGTTATATCAACACTTTTACACGTCTTTTTATAAAACTAGAAGGGGCCGGTGTTTCGTACCTGACTACTCTGAGAAGAAACAGCCGAAACAAACTCAGAGGTCGCAGTCTCTTTTGAAGTCCAGACATTGTATGTAGATGGGATGGGTTTGGTTACTGTTAGTCAGAAGCTCTAAAGTCTGACAACGAGTCTTACCATGGGGTATTGTATTACCCAGTTACTGAGTTGTGGAGGTCCGACAGGCAGTCGCTCCATGTAAAATACTGATATCCAACTGCATCTGGTTTGACTGGACGCCGACCCCAATATAGTTGGGAAAAGACTAGGCAGATGACGATTAATTGATGGGTTTAAAATATTTAAAATCCCAAACCCGCGCGATATTTCTCATCCTGAAAGAACAGGGAATCGCAAACGCGTCTTGCTCCCTCCTAGATTCAGTCTCGCTACGCCACTGGTACGGAAGGACATTTGAGTAACAAATATCCATAAGTTTGAACGACATTAGTAAGATTTGATGATACATCTCAGTATTATTGATATTATGACTTTGAATGGTTTAATAAATAAAGTAATGGCCCAAAATGAGGGCACATTATTTTATTTTAATGGTAATATTCTAGCAAAATGAATAAATAACTCAAACGTAATACTAGGTTAATTATCATTCGATACTTTTTCATTCCATTCTCATCTCTTCTACTTTTTCATTAATTAACGCAGAAAAACAAGCTGTTTGTTTCTTTACTAAGAAAATCGTATTTTGGATAGGGATTATTCTCTTCGATAATTTAAGGTAATTGCCAATTAATCGGGTTCTTCAAAATGATAATTATCCTGAATTAAACCGAAATGGTTTACAGAGATAGGCTATTTATTACGGCTGGGTTCCTTTTCATCGGTTTTTCGGAAATATTCTTTTCATTTACTGGGTATACATAAGCATTATTAGTTGGTATTTCGTATAATATTCACAAGACTCAAGAAATTGAATGTGTATTGTCGTGTACAAAACGACTTTTACGGTAATTTAATAGGTTGATAGCAAAATGTTTGCCAATTAGAATAAGATCAAACAGTTAATACTATAGTACCTACATGTGGGTTTGCTTTAATGATATTGGCGGCCATTTGACTGTAAAGCTGTACAAGTATCTTTCAAGCGAGGTAATTGAAATCAACGCCGCCCGCACCAGTTTGCTTCTTCAAATATAATTTTACAAAATGTACAAACCTCGCCATATTTTAATAAAAATATTTACACTATAAATGCGAAAGTTTGTGGGTATGGATGGATGTCTGAATCGATGGAAGAACGTTTGTTACTGTTTCATACAAAAAAGCGGTTTAGGTGCAAAAAGCCTAATTCGTAAAATGGCAAATTCTCCAAAAGCCTAATTCTCAAAATGGAAAACTATCTTCTTTTTTTAAGTATATTCTTATTCATGAAAGATTTCTACTCTTCGATTTAACTAAGTTGTTTCATGTCATGCGAAAAAATAAAAGAATTACTCCCGATTGCGGAAAATCATTTGCCGTTTAGCGAATTAGGCTTATTGAGAATTGGCCATTTTGAGAATTAAGTTTTCAGAACATTAATTACCATTCTGAGAACTTGTCGTTTTGCGACTCGGTTATCATTTTTGCGAATTAACCAAAAAGCTTAACCAACTTAACATTTTTGGCACACAATAGTTTTTAAATTAAATTAACTGAATTCTTACTCTTTTCCGACGTCTACGCAGGTAAAACCGTTAACAAACCCTAGAATTTTCAGAAATCCAACTTTGTAATTTAAGTCCGACAAAATCGACAATTTATTAACAGGTACCTAAATGAGACCCTATTCTAATAAAAAAAGTTTCAAATTACCTAAGCCGTCCGTCTAATTATGTAACTCCAAACCAATTTAGCAACATGTTTTTACCCGTAAATCCTGAAAAACTCCGTAAAAAAATACCCGATTCAAGTAGCTAAGCTCTTTACCCGGAGTAATAAAATCCTGTCTGGACCAAAGAAGGAATGTCTAAAATTAAATTAGGAACTACAGTACTGGATGGGAATAAATCCTGGCTGGATTTAAGTCTGGGTCGCAGACTGCTGTTTAGTGTAAGTAATGGTCTCGGAGTTTGTCTTATTATAGCCTTTTAATCTTATATCTTTGGGTGGAGGAGAATATTGCCTTTCTGTTGTGTTTGTGTTTAATAGGACTTGTTATAGCAATATTTATAATTTTATTTAATCTAAGTTTTTTAAATTATTATAAAGGCGATCTTTGTGAGTATGGATGGATCTTTGTTACTCTTTCCCACAAAAACTACTGATCGGATTTGGGTGAAACTTTAGAGCTGATCCTAGAGAAAAAGGGGAAGTAGACGAGCGAAGCTTCGGGCAACAGTTACTTGAAGATAAAAATTACATTTTACTTTAAATACAATCGGTCTAAAATGTGTCACTACTTTTTTTTTATCGTGGTAAAATTATCAAATGAGTCCTCCTACCCAGGGAAGAGCAGGACAGGAAGAACTGTCACACTTGTACTGACTTAAATATCCACGGTGTCCTTCGATAGCCCTTCATGTACCGGGGTTACGGTAGCTCGTTAGTCCTGCGACCCCGGCAAGCTTTGGCCCTTTAACGGGGCACCGTCATTGTGCTGACAGCTAAATGTGTCACTGCTGGGGTATTCCTCTAAATTAGTGGCTGTAAAATAACATTTATGAAGGCTCACTACGGCTTGAACGTCATGAGTCTTCAAATTGTAGGTTCTTGGATTTTCCTCACATTTTTTATTTTATTTTTAGAGCAAAAGCGATAAAAATAAATTACTACAAGTAATTTACCCGTCTGGATTCAAAACAAGACTATTTGGCCACAGCTGTTCCAAATGTTCTGCAATACAAATCCTCGTAATTTTAGTTGAATTCGTATTGCAAAGAGAGAGCGATCAGATTTTTTGTCTTGTTATCTTTTTCTCGAAAACCTGACCTGACCATTAGATCAAAGTATACATCTAAATTAGCTTCATTGTAACTTAGTATTCCGTTTCAAATCCAATATTTGTTAAAACCCATTAAATACTAAATTCCAAACTTACTAGAGTACAAAATCAATAGGATATTCCGGCATTTTGTCGCTCGATCGAACATTATGTATTTATGTCGAGTAATTTTCTTCAATTACATCCAACCTATAATTAGAAATGTTACCTCATTCAGTGAATTATTGACTGTAATTAAATTATACAAGATCAGTTATTGCTAGTGGCTTCAACCGCGTGTATATAGAACATATCCCATGGGAACGTCATGAGGATCAAAAATGTCCTTTGTGTTAATCTAGGTTTTAAACTCCATACATCAATCCATCCTCATAAACTTTCGCATTTATTCAGGTCGAGTCATTTCTATGAATTTATTCCAATTCAATCGAATTCTGGAAGCGTAATTATCGATAAATTATTATTAATGTCGGTGATGAAATTAAACAAGATGATGGATAATGAAAACATGTCGGAAGGCAAACATTGACTTTAGCCACTTAAAATTAAAAAAGAAGTTAATGATACGAATTACGAGAAGGTTTAATGTAAAAACTTGATGAAATAAGTGGAAATTTTATTAATATTATTGGTATCCCTGTTTGTTTAATTTCTTCTCGTTAATATTTAAGTTGTAGTTGATCAATTAGCTAGCTTTGATCTATGGCATAAATAACCGTATTTTTGTATATTCTGAGATTTTAGCACGAAAACGATAGTATACCTTTTTAATCTGACATGGTTACTAACAATGTCTTTAGAATTTGAAACGAGTTTTGGATTTGCAACAGTACCGATATTAGTAGTATTAGCATATTGGAAACTCAAAATAAATTAGCATGGTAAATAGTCCCTTTTCTTTCTTTTCGCAATAAAATTACAATGTTGAATGATCTCCAACAAAAAGTTGTTCAATATGATGGTCTTACCACATCCTTTATTATGTTCACATTTTCAGATATCTTGTACCTTCCAAATCCATCCAAAGGTTGCCTTGAAAAGATCGCTTATAGCGATACGACCGCCCATTGTTACACCCTATATATAAGATATATCTGTAAATACCCGTATTTTGAATAGTGTGTAAAATGACCAAAAGTAAGACTTACAACTGTGTCGATTCAAACAGAGCGTATAATTGGAGCTCATCCAAAATTTCAAATTTAGCCAGACTTTAAAGGTTTTTTGTATAAAACCCTTTTCTTTCCCGAAACAACAGAGGGTTATGTATCTTCAGGGACAGTTAACATGAATGGAATTTAAAGGTCAAATACCTTAAACAACTCATACGGATAACCTAGCAATTAAAAAGGGTAACAGTAGAATTAAGGGTAATCCCACATTTACCCATTTAAGGTTAATGTTTGCTAAATGATAACAGCCAAATAATGTACGAACTAAGTTAATTAAAGTAACAATGGGGTCAAAGCCCTTTGCACAACAGATGTTTGGGTTAGGAAGGACCTATTGTAACGAATTTGACCCAATTTGTATTCCTTTGACGGAATTAGGACTTAGTTCTGGTTCTAAAGGTCTTAATACAAGAACAGTTGTAAGAAATTAGAAGGGACCCGTTTATGCCCGTGGCGTCGCCCGCTATGAGTTGGGTAATTGTCTTTTTTGGATGTTAATACTCCAATATGTACTAAACCATGATATTATCTACTATGTCCATGCTTTTCATCTAAATCCATTCAGTACTGTTTACATGAAATAGTAATAAACTTCCAACAAAAAATACTCATCCATCTTCACAAACTTTCGTTTTGTATTTATAATAGTATAGTGAGAAAATACAAGATAGATTGAACGCGAAAACACAAATTTAGTAGTAATATGGGACTAAATGGGATTTTTTAGAATGTAAGAGTAATAAGAATGCTTAAATACTTCTTTAATCAGTAAATCAATTTGTGTATATAATATATATAATATATATAATATATATCAATAATTAGAAATATAATCACAACGGGATTGAATGAGAAACTAGAATAGGTAATGTCGGATTAATTTTGAAAGAAATCTTAAGAAATGAATACGTCTAAAGAGCTTATACTTAATGTTATTGGAATAAAACTAATCAACAGTGATTGGGTCGTCATTAGGCATAAGGTATTTTTCAAGTTTTTTATTTTTGGACCGTAAATTCATCTTTTCAATCACCTTGAGACCCTAATTTAATTCATCTTCATCAATAAGTATTGACAGTCTAAAGTGTCTAAAAAGGGTCACTCTAGCTGAATTATACAATAAAAAAAAACCGGCCAAGTGCGAGTCGGACTCGCCTTTAAAGGGTTCCGTAGCAGCAAGTAACATTATATAAAAGTTGGTTGTAACTTTGAAAGATAAATTGCGGTTTACGATTTATGACGTATTAAAAAAAAATGTAAGTTGGTACGCACAATATTGAGTGATTTACCATGTTATTTTAATATCATGGACTTCTTATAGGTTTTCCTATAATCTATAAGGAGAAAACTAATTTCTGTATTTTTTTCAAAATTTTATTTTCGTCTATTTTCTTGAATAACTTGGAAACTATTTATTTTAAAATTACAAAAAAATACATTTAAGATCTTCTCAACAAGACCTTTCATTTGATATGCCACACGATGCAGTTTTCAGAATTTTTTTTTTTTAATTTTCCCCTTCCCCCCCAAAAATGACCCCCCATATACAGATTTCATCTGCTCACGTCACACCTCTGTGTTTGGGTCACAGGAATTGATATGTGTACCAAATTTCAACTTAATCGGTCTAATAGATTCGGAGAT
This sequence comes from Agrotis puta, assembly GCA_943136025.2. Taxonomy (NCBI): domain Eukaryota; kingdom Metazoa; phylum Arthropoda; class Insecta; order Lepidoptera; family Noctuidae; genus Agrotis; species Agrotis puta. The sequence continues at coordinate 18,116,285 of OW964175.2, read as the reverse complement.
AATTGACTGTAAGCGACGGACGGACAGACACACGAGTGATCCTATAAGGGTTCCGTTTTTGTATTCAGACGTACGGAACCCTAAAAATTGATAAAATTGTTCTGTAACTAAGATCTATTTAATTGCCTGAGGAAATAGAATAGATTAGTTTTTTCACGTGGCAAAATCATCAAATGATTCCTCCCACCCAGGGCAGAGCGGGAGGGACTGTCAGACTCGTACTGACTAAAATCCACGGTGTCCTTCAATAGCCCGTTACGTTCCGGGGTCACGGTAATTCGTACAGTCCCACGACCATAATAGAATATTTAGCGTCTATTTTGCATTGAAAATAAATAGTATTCTTTACATTATTTCGACCGTTTTGGTGATACTAACCACATCGCAACCACAACGATATGACCGGTTCGGCATTTCTCAAGAATAACAACAACGATGTTTTGCCGGTACCACACGTACCTAATACTAACTAAAGCTTGCGTTATCCCACTGCTGGGACGAAATCTCCCAATGAATTCCAGTTCCTTCGAACCAAAATCTAACTGGACCACGAGTCGGTACCATAATGCAGCTAAAAAAAGGAACAGTGACACTAATGCAACGTAATCACAGCTTGGTCACCTTTTGTACAGCCGTAATATGGTTTGGTACGTGAGAAACAAGCCTAAAATTGAAAATTTCTCAAACCCGAGTATATTTTTAAGCGTTGGGGCTCTAAGTATTTCTCCTGTATCGATTATAAATATTTTAATTCACATACACAAACAGCCCGATCCAGAACAACGACTCGTAGGTTATACAAATAATGTTGCCTTGAGAGTAAATCATACAACTTCGGAACATCGATTAAAACTACTATTCAGCCTTTGTCAAATAGACAGGCGTGACGAATGCGAAGCGTAACGTTTTTATTTGTAATGTATGGAATTGTTAGAATCCAGTCTCATAGAAAAACGAAAGCGATCCGATAGCGTGACAGAACTATGGGACTGACGTCTCGCTTCGGTTCGGTATCGCTTCGGAAACGCTTCGCTTTCGCCTGTCTGTTTGACAAAGGCATTCATGTTAATAGATGGACAATGATAATCATTTCACAAAGAACACATCATTTTATTTACCAATCACTGCTATATAATGTATACGTAATCCGGGCAGCCATTGCAATATGTGGTTTTGTTCGGTGCCGAAGCGTTTAATTTAAGCATTCTCAACGCTTTCAATTGAAATGTTCTCTGTTTTTGGCGCTTCTACCAACACTAATGTCGTGCTAAAATTCTGGGTGAAAGAGGATTTAGTATGCATTGCTCTGATTTGTTTTGTAGCGGGAATTGGGTTTTAGTTTATTAATTAAACGGTCACATCTAAGAGTAAAGATACTAGTATTAAATAGGCCACCATGATACATTTTGTTTCAATATACACAACATGCAATAAATACTTGGGTCAATTACGATTTAAGATTATATATAAGTTATTTTTAACTTATTTTTTATTAATACCATTTTGGGGTTATAAAATTTGAAGTAACATACATTCCAGTCAAAATCATAACCCTCCTTTTGGCTTTGCCGTAGTCGGGTAAAAACTACACGTGACTCAAATGATGGATCTTTAGCAACCCACTCCACCTATAAGAAATTAAGCTTATGTACCACTTGTGGGACGTAATCTGATTAACCTCAGCTAGATCCTTTGTGAAGGTTTTGTGTAAGGAGCTTGTTGAAATATGTTCGTGTATAGGCTTAAGTTACGGGAATAATTATTATCAAAATAATCTCCGGTACGTGGCTAGCGAAATTAGTAATATCATGAATCTCATATCGCTACCGCAACTCACATTCACAGCTGAATCTTTTATTCCCTCGTTTTAATGTTATTGGTAATGTGTGCCGCCTCTTTGTATATACAACATTATTTTGTATGCGAAACCCGATACACCTGTCTAGTATTTTTGTGTAAAGAATCTACGTAAATTTTTTTAAAACCGTATCATAAAAAATCACAAAGTTATGAGTTTGTATATTACCTGGTTTTCCGTTCAAAAACATGCTCATTTCGCGGTACAGCCGCGTAAACCGCGTCTCCTGTGTTATACACTCGTGATAATAGCTTGGCAATAGGTACCTAAACGTACGGTGATTGTATTGTAATTAAATGGTAATAAAATTTATTTAAAGTATTTTTGAAAAAAAATATAACATGGTGTAAAAATTATTGGAATCGAATCAGTTACTGATTCTGAACAAACTATATTCAGGTTTCGCATATACTAAAAATATTGTTGTATAGGTTCTAACTACTTCCAAACAGCGCGTCCACGTTACCGATAAACGTTACTGCGTTTAATAAAAATAAGTCAAAAATAACTTAAACCCGACTACGTAAAAATCGCGCACTGAAAAGTATAAAACGAAGACAATATTCATTTGACCGAGTAATAGCCGTGGTTGTATGCCACCTGCGGTTGTTTTAGACAATCTTTATTGGCTAGGTGGCATGCATACATTCGTAGTCGGGTTTTAGTTATTTTTAACTTGACTTATTTACATAATTTTGGGGTTATATTATTTGAAGTAAGTAATTTATGTTATATGTATAGTTTTTGAGTTGTGAACTTAAGACTTATCATTTGATACCCATGTTGACACTGTTAGAAACAGCAAATTAATACCCGAAATTTGATACCCATGTCGATACCGTGCGATTATTTTTTCGGTTACGACTTTACATCCCCTAGAGGGCGCCATATTGGATGATTGGTGACACGTCACCTACGCTATAACCAGCGGACAACTGAGACGCTTCTAACGATAGCTCATTTGTCATGTAATCATAAGTAGTTATGAGAAGTTATGAGGGAACAAACAAACATACATACAAACACAAACATACATACCGGTCAAAATCATACCCCTCCTTTTGGCTTCGCCGTAGTCGGGTAAAAAGCATTTAATCCTGGTTATGTTCTGTTCCAGATAATCCTGCTGGTGAAGGCGCTGGACGCTTACAACATCACGTACTTCACTGTGACCGCGCAGATTGTGTCGCACGTGCTCGCCTACATGAACAGCTGCGTCAACCCCGTGCTCTACGCCTTCCTCTCTGAGAACTTCAGGGTCGCGTTTAGGAAGGTGAGCCTTATTATCTCTTTCAGAAGTGTTATTATTCATTAACACGTCGGCTGAATCCATTGTTAGGGGAAAATTATTGTTGTCGTTTCTGTCATAGTATCTGCAATCATTGATTTTTACCCTCTGTTCATAATCTATTAAATATAATTATTGACGTTTACAACGACAACAGCCAAAATTATAAATATGCACAAACAGCGAAAAGATGTAACTACATTATTGTGTTTTAAAAAGAAAGACTTCGAGTGACCATAAAAAAGCTGGAAGCCCCGAACGCACGGCACGCAACGAATTTTACATACATAACGCTGCGTCTACTATCCGCGCCGAACGCAACAAATGCAGCACTATATCAAATCATGGAAAACAAACTAAAATGCCTACTGTGCGTACGGCGCGACGTGCAATGGACACGTACCTTTAGGCTTCAACTTTCAGTTACTAACCAACAAACAGCTCATGGTGTTCATGGTCGTTTTCGCCAAGAAAACTAATAATGCATTTCTTTTAGAAAACTCTAGACCAATGTCCGCCATCTTGGTGAACTCCTACGAAAAACAGGAAAATACTTCAATATTATTAAAATAATAGCTTAAACATAGCTATACGTACTCACCGTTCTGATCGAATGATCAACTTCACAGAACATTAAGCACAATCACTTTTGGAATATTAATGTGGTGCGTGGACTGAATATAGTGAATAATTAAATTAAAATATTTTAATTATTATGTTGTTTAATCTCCATAATTATAAGTGACGTGGAATGAGTTCTGCTATTAAAGCGGGAAGCAGTAAAAAACAAAACGAAGCAGTTCTGTATGTTATATTGGATACTGGTAGTATTTTATTCACATATTGTATTGTTCTGAGTCTGTCCATAAATGCATAATACACACATCCACAGACAGTAACAGACACACACATAGACATATACGTAAACTAAATAGGTACGCCGTATTTTTACTAGAATATTCAAAAGCCGCAAAGGTCAAAGGTGTAATTTTCACGAAAAGCACAGCAAATTTCAAAGATATAAATAAATCTTTCATTTTGAGTAAATATTAGGGAATTAATATTAACAATTTTGAAATCGAAGTATTTACTTTATATTTTCTTTTGTGCTGCCAAGTCAAATCAAATAATTTATTTCAAGTCAAATAGTCACAGGCGCTTTTGAAGAACCCAACGACATTTTGCTTTCGCTCTGTAAATTAATTATTGCTTAGGTTTATAACATACTAGCGACCCGAATCTCTACTCTATTATGCATTTTTTTAATACATATAAACCTTCCTCTTGAATCACTCTATCTACTAAAAAACACCGCATCAAAATCCATTGTGTAGCTTTACAGATCTAAGTATAAATAGGGCAGACAGACAGACAGCGGGAAGCGACTTTATTTTACACTATGTAATGACGTTAACTCATGCCTTTTTTCACAAAACTACAGAACGCCACCCACTACGATATTACTCTTATTTATACTCCTTCGCTTTGTCCACGATCATACTGACAAGTGGTGATAAAAGTACGTCGGTAGACTTAGTACTCAGTCAGTAAAATTAGCCATTTTTTTTATCGCGGTAAAATCATCAAATGAGTCCCTCCCAGGGCAGAGCGGGAAGGACTGACAAACTCGTACTGACTAAAATCCACGGTCTCCTTCAATAGCCCTTTACGTTCCGGGGGCACGGTAATTCGCACAGTCCCGCGGCCAGTAAAATTAGCCATACAGCAAGAATAGACAAAGGCACAATAATCCTAACCCATCCAAAATGTGCGCCAGCTCTTAGTAATTGGAATATCGTAGAGAATTTGTAGTCTTTTATTGTCCAATATCGCAGGCTTCAATTGTCGTATTGTGTAGGACAAATAAGACAGTTACGCCAGAATCTAATAGAAACTAATTGGTTTCTCAGTCACCAAATTGCTAAGAGATTTTACACTGCCAAAGATTACAGATGTTGATATAGTTGTTGGACCTAAAGTAATAGAGTTTCAAATTAGCTGTCAAAATGACGCAATAATTTCCATCATCTCCCTTTGACGTCAGTAATAATCAAGTTGATATAATATAATTTGATTTGTGATGGGTTTTTGTTTGTAAAGGAATAGAATGAACATGACTGAAAAGAACAATAAAATATTAATATTGATGGTTTTTTTTGTTAACGTGCTAAAATCATCAAATGAGTCCTCCCATCCAGGGCAGAGCGGGAGGCTCTTAAATACACAAAACATTTAATATAAAACATCACACTAAGACAAGGTGGTAAAATCACAGGGGGCAGTTATGCCTTTGTCAAACAGACAGGCGAGTCCGAAGCGATACCGAACCGATACGAGACGTCAGTCCGATATTTCTGTCACGCTATCGAATCGCTTTCGCTTTTCTATGTGACTGGATTCAAACAATTCCATACGTTACAAATAAAAACGTCACGTTTTGCATTCGCCATGCCGGTCTGTTTGACAAAGGCTTTAGTGATATTATAATAGAAAATGTAAGAAAGTAATCGTGACGGTTGACAAGGAAGAATGGAAATGCTAATGCATAGAAAAAGCTGTTCCAAACGACAAAAGATTATTCTGATGAAGTTCTTCATGATTGTATGTTTTTTCTACCCAGCCGCAAGATATCCATACACACTTCCGCCCGAAAAAAGCTTGCATATACATAACAAAATAAATAATTTATCATGAACAACAGGAGCAAAGTTCAGCGGTGAGGTGAAACAAGGTCAGTGGCTGACGCAAGTATATTATTGCCGAATAAATATTAATGTTCGGGAAACAAGCGGTTATTCATGAAACGCGTGACGATTCATAATGTGACGCGACAGTTTCGGAAAATAATGAGAGAATCGAGGTTATTTTATGCTGAAAAAAATTACTTAGGATTTCTACAATGAGCGAAACCTGCTCAAGCCTGATTGATCTATTTATAAATCTTACTAATCCGTCAGTTCAATTATCAAAAAATATTTGACTTGTATTTTATTTTTATTTTTTTACGCGCGTACCAAAATTTATGAAGATACGATTTTTAAAACTGTCAATACGTCTCGTTGTGTTATGACTTAAGTGCGTTCTGACGTCACGAGTTTTATCTTATTAAATATTTATTTTGTTTATAGCCTTTTGTGTCACTAATAATATATTGCTTAAGGCGTTATATGCCACGTGCATTTATTTTAACAAAACATATCTTAAAACATATTTATTACAAACTATCTGTACCCTGCCACGCTTCGCTGTGGCACAAAAAAAAACAGCTTTTTCGCGGTCGCGGATATGTGACTGATGCAAAAATAGATAAAAACAATCCTTGATGCGGATTATATATCATGCAAAAATTTCAGCTCAATCGGTGCAGAACTTTTTGAGTTTTTGAAGCGTACACAAACCAACATAACATTTATAAATATGTAGATTATAATTATCAATCCTTTTGTTAATTAGGTTCAAAAAGTACTGAGATAATAGTATTACATTCTATACAGTTTTAATACTATTTAATAATATTATTTTGAGTTAAAACTTACTAGAAATTAAACCATAGGCGTAACGTATTAGGAATTTTAAAACCGTCAATATAGGTGTACAAAAAAAAATACTGGTCAAATATTTTTTGATAATATAATCTGTCTTACGGACTGACTAGATTTTTTCAGTGGTCAATTTTATTATAATAGATCTATCTTTCTATTAATCCTGCTTTTAAGACCCCCAGGCATTAGATTTTCGACTAAAATCCGGTGAAACTTGGGACTAAATTAATCCCTCGATTTAATTAAAAATCTTCCTGACTTTTGTCTCCAGGCGCCAGGATTATTACCAAAACGTCAAGGTGAAATAAAATTTTATTTTCAGTCTCTTAATTGTTTTTTTCTGGCAATTTTTTTATATTCCACGCAGTGTGACGAAGAGCTGACGCTTGAACGATAAGTAGTAACGATACAAATAAGTATTTTTTTCTGAATGATGTTTTAAACAGAAAATAAGTTTTTTAAGCTGTGGTTCTCCAGTGGTATTCACTCTAAGTATTTATTTGGTGCAATTTATTGCATCACCACCACCCCCCCGACCCTTGCAAAGCCAGCCCGCGAGCTGAGCTATTAGTTTTAAAATTAGTCCCTAAATAATTTATTGAGATCCAGCCTGTCCCTTGCTGCCCCCCCCCCCAGCGACGCCCTAAGCCGAGGTCCGTACCCCACAGGGGGTGCCCTTAGCGTGTGGTCGCTTAGTTTTTAACTAAGTTTGTTGCCCTGGCTGGAGGCCTTAAAATCTTAAGACATCCACAGAAAAGTCCGGTTGAGCAGTACACGACCTAATAAAGGTCGACCTGCGAGATGCCATACACAAAAAAAAATGCATATAAAGGAAAACGTTGTGAGGAAACTAACAGGGGCCGTATTATGACGTCTTAAAACCAAGCTTGTTCCAGTGAGTGAACGAGGTGGCGCTAGACAACTTGTGTAGCTCTGTCTCTTTCACTCACTGGAACAAGCCTGGTTTTAAGACGTCATAATACGTCCGCAGGTTCTAAAAACAAAAGTTCGAAGTTATCACCAACGCTGACATGTCATCTACTCTGTCTATCTATGGTGGATAACAGTCCACTCCTTATCACTGGGAGGAGGTTTGTGTCCCAACAGTGAGAGCATTATAGGCTGATTATGATGTTTTTTTTTGTGGTAAAGTCATCAAATGAGTCCTCCCGCCCGAGGGAAAGCGAGAGGGATTGTCAGACTCGTACTAACTAAAATCTACGGTGTCCTCCAATAGCCCTTTACGTTCCGGGGTCACGGTAATTCGTACAGTCCCGCGACCCCGGTGATTATGATGTTAGGCTAAATTTTGTTTGTTTATAAAATTCTGATTAAAACCTATAGGTTTGTAACAAAACTGCTTTAGTTTTGCTTTCTACCACAATACGGAAATTCGGGATGGCAATTACGATTAGTGAACGTTACGTCACCTTCATAAAATTACACAATCGTCTCGTTAATTTTTTCGGTGAATCCAAACGCCGCCGACAGATTTCGCTTTCCGGTTCCGTCGAATAAAATTAGATGATCCTATCGCTTTTCATATTATCGCACAATATGAACTGTATTTTTTTATTGAAACGGTATCCGACCAATACCGTCCGCAATCGTTCACTATGGCAATCACTCAGAATACAGGCTCTAGCACAACTTTACACACTTTTTTAACGTAAAGCAAACGTTTACTTTGGCGTTCATTTGAAGGAAAATAATAGTTCCTCGTTCGTATAAATTAGAGGCACTTTTTAATTTTAAATAGGCAAAAATGCTCCAGATACCCTCCTATACCCACTATTATAATTATAGACATAACAAAAGGGGAGGTGGAGTGTCAATATTTGTGCACAACAATCTGAAACATCATCTTGTTGAAGAACAATGCGTGGATGATACACATTATCTCTGGGTATACGTTAAAAAATTCTCTTTAAATATCGGTGCTATCTATAAGCCCAATAAAATGAATATGGACAGCTTTCTCGATATATATTCACAACAATTACGCAAACTAAAACGAACAATAGTTTTCGGCGATTACAACCTGGCATTACTCAATCCGGACTTAGCGACACGGAAGTATAAGAACACTTTAAAAGAGAACAACTACAAAATTCTGAACAAAATAAGTCCAAAACATTGTACCCGTGAAACAACCTCAACGAAGACAATGTTAGACCATGTTTCTTGTAATTTAAGTGAAAATAATTTTCATTTTGTCACTATGGAATCTTCAATGTCTGATCACAGACAAATATTTTTAGAGGTAAAGCAATACCAACCACCACCTATCTTAAAACAGAAATACAACTCAGTAGACTTCAATAAATTTCGTCGATGCCTGGGTGAATATTCTAAGGATCATGAAGATTTAGAATATGATAAACTGGCAGGCAAACTGCACTTCTGTTTAAATAAGTGCACAATCACAAAATCTAAAATCTTGAATCCTCCGCGCCAAGACTGGATTAAAAAAGAACTATTAGAAGAGATAAATAACAAGAACATACTATGGCAAAAATATAAGACAAATAATGCAACGGACACGGAATTAAAAGCAGAGTATGAACATATAAAAGCCAGGGTATCACACAACATAAGAAAAGCGAAAAGTGATTATTACCTAAAAAGGTTTGAAGAAAGTTTTAGTAAACCACGAAAAATGTGGCAACTCATAAACGATTTGTCGAAAAACAAACTGCGTGACAGAACTGGACCGGACAAACTTGAAACGGCAGCTGGAACTATAACGGATCAAACAGAAATATGCGAAAGTTTTAACTCATATTTTTCGACGATTGGCTCAACTCTAGCAGATATGATTTCCGAAAGATCACACGCAAGTCAAATTTTAGGAGAGTGCGGACTAACTGATAAAACAGAATTGCAGTTTCTGAAACCAGCAAACACGAAGGAAATTGTTACCATAATTAAAAATTTGGACTGTAATACTGCATCTGGCATTGATGGTGTCAGTACAAAATCAATTAAATACGCAAAAGACATTATTGCCACGGAACTTACAGTTTGCCTTAACTATCATATGGCACGAGGTACTTTTCCCAACGAGTTAAAAGTTGCAAAAGTTGTACCAATTCATAAATCCGGCAGTAAATTTGACCCGTGCAATTACCGCCCCGTGTCAGTTCTTCCGGTGATTTCTAAAGTTTTTGAGAAGATTATTTATAACCGATTAGAGTCATTTCTTAATTAAAAAAATTTCTTTTACGATAAACAGTATGGATTTAGACCTCAGTCAAATACTCTCGCTGCTACAATTGACCTCGTAACTAAAATAAAAAATAAAATTGATCAAAAACAAATTGCCTTAGGTATATTTATTGATCTTAAAAAAGCCTTTGATACCATCAGTCATGAAAAATTATTACAGAAGCTAGAACTCACCGGTGTTACAGGCAAAGCACTTGAAATTTTCAAATCATATATGGAGAACCGTAAACAAATAGTAAAAATAGATAAATATGAAAGCAACCCCTGCGTCCTGAATTTTGGCGTCCCCCAGGGATCAATATTAGGCCCCCTCATCTTCCTTATTTATATTAATAGCATCAGTGAACTGGGCCTCAAAGGAGACATATCCCTGTATGCAGACGACACAAGTCTCTTTTACTTTGGACACTCGGTCGAAGCTATAATAGCCGACGCTCAAAATGATCTTAATCTATTAAATGAGTGGTTAAACACAAATTATGTAATTTTTGCAGCAATAAATAAAAAAAATTACTAACAATTTCGAACTTAAATCGACGGTAAAATACTTGAACGAAAACCTAAAGAAAAATATCTCGGACTTATCTTAGACAGTAATCGAAATTGGAAACCACATCTAGAAAAAATTAAACTTAAACTAAGACCACTCACAGGGGCACTACACAATATAAAAATTATAGTTTAAAAAAACTAAAAAAACACGCTTTAATAGCAATCGAACTAAAAAGTAGAAAATATTTTTTAAGTATAAGAGAGTTTATGTTACTGCAATTTAAAATCCAACAATCAATTATCATAAATAACTTAAAATAAGATTAATATAAATATTAAGATATTAACAAAAATTCAAATAAAGTGAAAAAGCGTGGGGTGCTTGATATCGAATGTGATGATCATTTTATTAATTACTGTTTGCAATATCAGAATTATTATAAAAATATCATTGAGCACCCCACGCTTTTTCACTTTATTTGAATTTTTGTTAATATCTTAATATTTATATTAATCTTATTTTAAGTTAATTATGATAATTGATTGTTGGATTTTAAATTGCAGTAACATAAACTCTCTTATACTTAAAAATATTTTCTACTTTTTAGTTCGATTGCTATTAAAGCGTGTTTTTTTAGTTTTTTTAAACTATAATTTATTTTCTGAATTTTTAGTCTCAAGACGACAATAAAAGAAATAAAAAAATTAAAATACGCAAGCGCGGATGCGCGCGCACTATTTCGGTAGCAGTGACTAATTATAGAATTCGAGGATTGAGAACGGATGATCGCGCAGCAATCGTCAGCAGCGACCAATAAAGAGATTTGTCTTTTGAAAGTCGGAGAAGCCAGAGAGAGGAACAGGCCGTATGCAGCAGAGAGCCAATCGGCAGCAGAAGACAGAGAATGACATTTTCATCGGCGATATCATGCTCACTAATCTAAATATATTTTTTACTATCACTCCGCCCGCGACTTCGTCAGCGCGTGTTTCTAACTTCGAACCCGAAATATTATTGAAGACAAACTGATTTTACAATGTTCTCCCGCTAGGGGTTGATTTTTGAAATATAGATAATTACGCATCCTTTATTCGATTGAGAAACTATTTATGCCAAGTTTTGGGTTTGTCGAAGCAAGCAGCCTTCCCTTAAAACTTAATCACCCTTTTTCACCAACTTAGAGGGTGATTTTCGAAAACCCCAAAAACACGTGTTGGATTATTTTTTTTCTAATTTTTATATAGGTATTGAGTTTAAAATGTATCGGTTAGCGCGTTATGATTTTCCCACACAAACTTTAACATCATCTAGATTACCAAAGGAGGGTAGTTTTAAAAAACGAATAATTCCCATCTTTTTCATTTACTTTTACTCATATTCGTACCAAGTTTCAAGTTTATAAACCTAACGGATAAGATTTTACATACAAACGTTTTTACTCCTTTTCACCCCCTTTATAGGTAGATTTGAGCAAAATCCCTTCTTAGTGATCACCTACATAATGAATCGCACGTACCGTCCAAAATTCAGGTTCTACGTTTAGCGACTTTAGATCCTTCCCTTTAAACTTGAATACCCCTTTTCACTAACTTGAGGGGTGATTTTCGAAAAACCCAAAAACACGTGCTTAATTATTTTTGATCTAATTTATATACACTGAGTTTTAAATTCATCAGTTAGCGCTTTATGATTTTCCCATAAAAACTTTAACATCGTCTAGGTTACCAATGGAGGGTAGTTTTAAAAAACTATTAATGTCCATCTTTTTTATTTACTTATACTCATATTCTTACTAAGTTTCAAGTGTATAAACCTAAGGAATAAGATTTTTCATACAAACTTTTTCACCCCTTTTCACCCCCTTAGAGAAGGATTTTAATATAAAATTTATTAGATTATTGTATTGTCATCGGCCCTTGACCCCTGTGCAAATTTTCAAGTTAATCAGACTGCTGGAAGTGGGTGAAAATGAAGTTAAAAGATTCCGTTACATACATACATACATACATACATACATACAGGTCAAGCTAATAAAAGCGTGTTAAAAAAATTGTCTCCCTCGAAAAGTGCGATATCTTATTTATAATTCTCTGGTTAAGCCTCATATCGACTACCTCATTGAAATCTGGGGTACAGCAGCGAAGACTAATATAGATCCCATTCAACGAGTTCAGAATAGATTAATTAAAACTTTATTTAACTATAAATTTCGGACACCAACTGAAAAGATATACGAGGAAACAAAAATAATGAATATAAAACAAACATACATATACTACACATGTATTCTAATACGTAAAATATTAAATAAGGAAATTCAGTCGAACTTAAAATTTGTAACAAAACAACAAACACGAAAAATTAACTTAAGACGTGCTAGTTACTTAGTGACCCGCCCTCCTAGAACTAACTATGGAAGAAGAAATTTAGAGTTTGAGGGTGTTACAATCTATAATAAATTACCGTCAGTAATAAAGGGAGAACAAAGCTATATCCGGTTCAAAAAGCTACTAAAAACCCACACAATTAATACATATAAGTGAAAAAAAAACTTTAATTAAATTTTATACTTCAATACAAAAATCTTAAATTAAATAAAAGCAAATAAAATCTAATACTCAAAATACTTTTTAATAAACTAAAAATAATATCGTTTAACAAAATAGTAACAAACCTGCTAATATGTAATAGACTATGCCATCAATGCCACATCTAGTAAAAATTAAATTCACGCATCAATGTTGTACTTGGTTAAACTTACGAACGAGTTTATGTTATTATTTTCTGGTTACCCACATTTCTGTGCGCTCTTTATTAATCTTTATTAATTTTAGATATGTTTCTCAGTGAGTGAATTATCAATGTAATTCTTATGAGAAATAAAGTTATTCTTAAACCTTAAATACAACAAAGACCGTAAATACTTCAAAAACGCTATAGATAAAATACGGAAATCTTGTGCTAATGCCTCAGAATTCATCCCCCACTGGTATCATTCCCCATTAAGAATCCTTTACTTTTATTGCCACATTCTCAGATCATTTCCTCGCAGTATGAAAAGAAATATCCGATAACATAAATAGCCTTTCATCCTTTATTCGATACAGCCACAAAATAAATACATTCAGAAGTTCCATAGACGATTTTGAAAACTAACCCGCTATGAAGATAGAAAAACCGTGAAAGGACAGTAGTCTAGTTTTATATGTCTAAAATGAAACATTTGAATATATCTACAGGTTCACTTCCCATTTTTTTATTTTTTTTACGTGGTAAAATCATCACATAAGTCGGTAGAGTGGGAGGGACTGTCAGACTCGTACTGACTAAAATCCACGGTGTCCTTCAATAGCCCTTTACGTATCGGGGTTACGGTAATTCGTGAGTCCCGCGACCCCGGCAGGCTTTGACCCTCTACAGGGGGCCCCGTCACTATGCTGACACTCCTTGAGGCGCGCGTGGGACACAACGCGCCGTCGACCCGGGCATGGTCCATAGTCGGACAGCGAGTCCCCCATTGATGCCTAACAAACACACCGTTCCACTGTGCCATTGCCGCACAAAGGTCATTAGAGCCACCTGGCACTCGACTAACATATCTTCTTAGTTCGGCATCTACTCGTGGTCAAAAGCTGGTCCACGAGTGGACATTACGTTGTCACAAGTGAACGTCACGTTGTCAACCAGTGCACCTCGATTGGTACTAATCGTACACGCGTGGATTACTCGAAACCCACACCTTGTCGATTAGCAGTCAACGCAAGGCAAGCGAGCAGCGAGTTGTCACCAAGTGGTCCACCCCTTTATTTCGCAAATGGGTGGTGAGCTGAATCTCAAGCCGCAATGGCTCGTTTTAAAACACAAAGGCCTTAGCAACATTAGAGCCATCCAGCACATAACTAACACCCCCACTTCGTTCTGCGTCAAGTGACAAGTGTTCCACTGATAGACACCACGTATACCATAAGTGGTTCATATAGTGGTAGCATAATGAGCTATGCCCTTAATCTTTCACCGGTTCCAGCCGATCGCGCAGATGAGCAGTGTTGTTTGAGAATCACCTAAAGTCGACCTACTGTTTTCACTTGAATTGTTGCATTTGATCCAACAGATTACGGATCAAATCCTTTTCATTCATCACTTGAAGTAAGCCTTTGTTCTTCCCTCTTCATTCTTTAACCCTAATTTGATTGGTCGTTAGCTATAAAACCCTGTGGGTTACCCATATTCCCATCGAGAATTCAAATGAATGCCTTTGCCGGAATTCTGCAATACCCATATTTCCTTATTATTTAAACTGTAAGTCGTTTAAATAAATTATAGCCTTTGGGACTAAAGGGTAGGTGTTTATGGTGTTTCTATGTCTTATTCCAAGCGTCATTTTCTCTTTTTCAAGGTGTTTTTTTTATAACGGGAATGAAACATATCTGTTGAAGGTGAAATTTGCTTAAACGACGGCATTTTTTTTTTTGGCTTAAACGGTTCAGACGACAATTTCTCAGGTCGTTAGAATTTTTTTTCTCGAGCAAAATACCCAAGTATTGCCCAAAGACAAATTGCTTTAAAATGCCTAGGTAGACAATATTAATGGCTGGAGTACCAGGTCTTTTTTGCGCAGGCAAGCGTTTTTTTGCAACCTCTCTTTTTTTCTCTCATATTTCTATAAAGTGACACAACCAGCTGTAACTTTCAAAGTTTCAGTGATTTATTTCCCTGGAAACAGTTTCATAAATTATTTTATTTTCAGCAAATGAAGCATATCGTGGAACAACAAAATAAATGTTTATTTGGAGTTCTTAAGTACCTGAAAATAATGCTGAAATATGTTTTTGGGAACAAATTAGTCTGAAGGGAAAAGTATTCAAGTTCAATGAACATTGAGAGTTTTTCAAGTAAATTGAACTTACTTTGTTTTTGTTATTTCAAGTTAGGAATTAACACTACCCACACTTTTACTTACTTCCTTTTTTATAATGAAATTAAGTAATTCGATTTAACGTGGCATTGGTCTTTGCGAAGCAGAATAATTTGAATTAAGAAGAACGTAATAAATAACTAAAATTATTTAAAAAAAAGTAATTTAACCTCTTATAATTTTCAATCGGCTACCTAGTCATTTCACGACAGTACTCGTTTTTTTTTATCGTGGTAAAATCATCAAATGAGTCCCACCCAGGGCAGGGCGGGAGGGACTGTCAGACTTGTACTGACTAAAATCCACGGTGTCCTTCAATAGCCCTTTACGTACCGGGGTTACGGTAATCCCTTGGTCCCGCGACCCCGGCAGGCTTTGGCCCTCTACAGGCCCCGTCACTATGCTGACACTCTTTGAGGCGCGCGTGGAACACAACGCGCCGTCGACCCGGGCATGGTCCATGGTCGGGCAGCGAGTCGCCCATTACTCGCTGCCCGCATGCCCGCGCCTACGGTGGCCGGAGATCGTCTTGCGACGTCCGACGCCGTGGGCGTAGAATAATGCTTGTTTAAGCTCATTCGTACACAACGCGACGCAATTCTCCGATGCCTTACGACTTTGTTATCCATACATACAAATCCATAGTGGTTCGTACATACGTAGATTGACGCGTGCCTGTCTACCAAAGTCGCAAGGTATCGGAGACTTGCGTCGTCACCTTGTGCACGAAAGGGCTTACTCGGCGCGAATCCTACATAAATCGGAGGCGCCCGACCGCGCCGTTCGCGCTGCGGGGGACCGCTGACGGGGCACGGTGTCTAATATTACGCGCCCTGTAAAGCGAGTGTTACAAAGGAAGAATGACGTGCATAAAATCATGGAAACAGATACTACAAAATTCTATAATTGACGGGGCCTGTAGAGGGCCAAAGCCTGCCGGGGTCGCGGGACTAACGGATTACCGTGACCCCAGTACGTAAAGGGCTATTGAAGGACACCGTGGATTTTAGTCAGTACAAGTCTGACAGACCCTCCCGCCCTGCCCTAGGTGGGAGGACTCATTTGATGATTTTACCACGATAAAAAAAAAGGTATATTATTATATTGTCTGCGCACTGTACATACAAGTACTCCAGTCGCAAATACGCAAATGACTTTATTGACTACCATAGCTAACGAGGAACAAAGTAAAGTTTAAATATCTAAAAGTGTCTCAGCTGCAAGAAAATAGACTATTGCAGCCATAATACCAGACAATGTTGATTTCCATAACAAACATTAGATGAGTAACATCTGTATTTTAGTTTTCTGAAACATTTCTCTACAAAGAGGCATTAACCGAAGCATCAACTATCTTTTACTTCAACATAAGAAAATGGCAAAAGTTTCTACGTCGCCTTTATAGCTCCGACACTAAGCTCCAGACAGGACATATAAGACAAATTGGGTCACAGCATGCAAGCTTACTTAATGCACGACGTGGAAACAAGTTCAGACGGGATCTGCTGAATTAATTCATGCTCATATCACCTTTATCCCATATGTGGAATATAAAGGAAAACTTTTATAGTTTTTTTTTATTTCAGCTTTGTGTTTTATCCGTACTACTATTGAATTTTTGGTTAAGCATATATAAGTATGAATGTTGATGGATGGAGAGGAAGAGAAAGGCCAAAGAAAAGATGGATGGATTGTCTAAGGAATGATATGGAAGAAAAAGGAGTAAATGATACTGTGACGTCTGATAGAGGAGAATGGAAGAAAAAAACGTGTTGCACCGACCCCAAGTAAAATGGGATAAGGGCAGGAAGATGATGATGACTGCGTTGTGGCGATCATACAAGTAGTTGCATTATGCAATACGTCAGTTTTCAGCTGCATTACATTTGACTATACTGGAAGATGCTGGCTTTGGTCAATCAGTCAAGTGCGTGTCAGTCTCTGCTCCATCGGAAGACCTTGAGTATTTGATATTAATTACAGCTCCACACTTTACTGAGGAAAAGTTTATTGGCAGACGACAGATAGACAGACAACAAAGTGATCTTACAAGGAGGGTTCCGTTGGTATTTTATGGCACAGAACCCTAAAGCCTCTGGGCCAAACACCAAAATCCGTTCAGTCGTACTAAATATCCATCCATCTAAACATCAAAATGTTCGCATTAAAGCCTTTGTCAAACAGACAGGCGTGACGAATGCAAAGCGAGGCGTTTTTATTTGTAATGTATGGAATTGTTTGAATCCTGTCACATAGAAAAGCGAAAGCGATCCGATAGCGTGACCAAACTATCGGACTGACGTCTCGTATCAGTTCGTTTTCGCTTCGAACTCGCCTGTCTGTTTGGCAAAGGCATTATTGTATTAAAGTTAGATTGCACGGTAAAGTAGTTTTTCAGTAACCTTCAAAAACTTCGTAATTTTTAGAAAGTTTGGTAGCAATACAACTTGTGACGAGGTACGTGTTACTACGGCAACTTAATCACAATTTCTCTTATACGTCCATTTTCCTCATTACAAGCAATTACTTGTGTTTATTACGACCCAATGGCGTTAAGCAATACGGTAAGGAAACTCACGGTACGACCTTTAATCAACTTTCACCTCGTAATTCGTGTAGTTCTATGGGCATTAATGAAGCTTTTTGCTTGACAAAGAACAAATTAGGTCATTCCTTCTTCTTACATGATGAATAGGAGATTCTATCAAGACTATTTACTACCACAACCTTTCATTAGTTTGATCTCATTGACTTATGGGTTCGCTATACGATATCTAATTAATATTTTCTATTGACTGGACAGGTCTACAAAATTGTATGGTTTTTTCTTCAAAGTGATTTGGACTAGTTCTTTATGTTTAAAAGTCCACACCATGGTTAAGTCCGGACTTCTTTTATAGGTATATCGTCTGATGTAAAGCAATTATGTGTTCGACAGTGAAGCACGACGCCTAGAAAGTAACCTATTCTGCCCTCACTTGAAGACTTTAATAGAGACTGTGACTTCTGACAAAATTTGAAATTAATTAAATAATCATCTAGCTTCTTCTTCTTTTTTGTGCGGTAAAATCATCTTATGAGTCCTCCCCCCCCCCCAGGGCAGAGCGGGAGGGACTGTCAGACTCGTACTGACTAAAATCCACGGTGTCCTTCAATAGCCCTTCACGTTCCGGGGTCACGGTAATTCGTACAGTCCCGCGACCACGGCAGGCTTTGGCCCTCTACAGGCCTCGTTACTATGCTGACACTCTTTAAGGCGCGCGCGGAACACAACGCGCCGTCGACCCGGGCATGGTCCATGGTCAACAGCGAGTTGCCCATTACTCGCTGCCTGCATGCTCGCGCCTACGGTGGCCGGAGATCGTCTGGCGGTCATCTAGCTTCTAGCAATAATAATCGCTTGGTGAAAATAGATGGATAATGAAACTACACTGAAAACCGCTTATACAACATTATTTTTTTTTTATGCGAAACCCGATACACCTGTCAAGTATTTTTGTGTTAAGAATCTATGTACAAAATTTAAAAACCGTATCATAAAAAATCACAAGGTTATAAGTTTGTATATTACCTGGTTGTCCGTTCAAAAACATGCTCATTTTGCGGTACACCCGCGTAAACCGCGTCTCCTGTGTTATACACTCGTGATAATAGCTTGGCAATAGGTACTTAACCGTACGATGATTGTATTGTAACTAAGTGGTAATAAAAATTTAATTAAAATATTTTTGAAAAAAATATAACATGGTGTAAAAATTATTGGAATCGAATCAGTTACTGATTATGAACAAACTATATTCAGGTTTCGTATATACTAAAAATAATGTTGTATAAAATTGATATTTGAAAAACTCGACTAAAACAGCTGTAAGAAAGTTCAATAGACACAACACAAGTCTGGTCGAAGAAATCTTGGAACGAGTATCGCAGAAATTTAAACCTTGTCCTTCATACTCTTAAAACTTAAACTTAAAACTCCTTGGCACCAAGAACATTGGCAAAGTTTCGTACAGAAAAATGGTTCAATTATATCGGTCGTAGTTTTCAAAATGGACCATTGCCAGTGAAATGATATATGAAAACACTTTAACTTTGTCTATAAGGTAGAAACACTTGATTTCTCGTTGGTACAAACGCTAAGTGGAACCTAAGAAAGTTTAAAATGATGATCTAACATAAAGTTTTCGGAAACTCCCGAGTGCTAAAAATACTTTAAAGATTTAGTTGACATTTTACATTACAGGCCTGTTGGTCTAGTGGTTAGTGACCCTGACTGCTATGCCGGAGGTCGTGGGTTCGATTCCCACCCAGGACAAATGTTTGTGTGATGAGCACGATCATTTGTTCTGTGTCTGGGTGTAATTTATCTATAATATGTATGTATTTAGAAATATATAAGTATGTTTATCAGTTGTCTAGTACTCATAACACAAGCTCTGCTTAGCTTGGGACTAGATGGCGTTGTGTGATAGTTGTGGAATAAATAAAAATAAAAATAAATTCTTTTTTTTTGTCTTTGCTTTGTAAAAACGTTGCCCCACACTAGGAATTTTTTCTATATCGTGGGTGCTTTTGCAAAACATAGAAACTAACACGGAAAAAAGCGAGACTCAAAATAATTATACAAATATTTGATCCGTACAAGAAACGAACCCCTGACAAGCAACACTGCGCTAACGGTGCCGTTTTAACCTCTTCGTTAGGTCACCTTGTGTACAAAAAGGCTCTCAGTACCAGTCTGACAGTCCAACCCGCTCTGTCTAAGCCAGGAGAAATCATTTGCTAATAATTTACAAACCCAAAAATAAAGAATTTGGTCAACTTATCTATTAAAATTATTCTTTAGAAACTTTTTCACTTTCAATAAAATCACTTAAAAAAGCAATATTTGTCCACCACTTCACAAAAAAAAAACACTTCACATCTTTTTTTTATAAATTGTACCATTTCTAATAAGCTCGAACAGCTCAGTCAATCGTTCGATCAATAGAGGTTAAGTAAAGGTTATCGCAGTTGGCCGACAGATGGGTGACCGACCGTCTTTGGTAAACGACACTTTGATCGATTGCTATTTGAGCTGACAATTGTAAGGGTTAGCATGTTGTTTGTGACAATGTTAGAGGTCAATATCATATGTAGTTCGTTGACCATTGTTATTTTGACTAATTGAATAGCATAATAAAAATTAACGTTCCCAGAGCTGGGCTACAGGCGTATTTCATAAAATAATAATCATCATCTTACTCACGGAACCAGGACGCTGGTTAATAAAACATAATAACGACAGACAGATGACAAGATATGTTCTAGGGCAAGCCGATTTCCATATCATCTAACAAGTTCCTCATAGTCGAGACCATTGCAGAGAAGAATTGTAATTAATTATGTAATTATGTAATTTATTGAACTACAACTGATTCTTAATTCGAAAACTGAAATGGCCTTGTATGAACTTTACAAAATCACCATCAGTACTGCCCAGTTCTTATCTATCGTTCTTCTATTCTTGATGACAGTTCTGCCCAGTGTGGCAACAAAGTCTGGGTAAAACAGAAGTCTCCAGTACTACTCAGCATTTATCTTTGCCTATAATTTAGATTTCTAACATATACCTTTTTTACTCAAGGAAAATGTGAGAAATAAGAGATTCACTCCATTTCACACATTACTTTATTTAATCGCCACTCATCGTCGTAAATAGCTGTTTGAAGAATAATCCCAATCTAAATAGCAAATATATCCTATTTATCGAGCACATAAACAATTAACCACGCAAGCTCATATTACAAAGAAATAAATAACTTCATACAAAGTTTTAAACTAACAATTTGTTTAACATAACACAAACAATTACGAGAACATACATCGGATGCTGATCACTCATCTGTAAAAGATTAAAGGGAATAACTCAGTTTAATTTGATCTGGCATTCTGGCACGATGCCAACTGCCAGTGTTAGTTCATAATGTGAGTTGTTGAATGCCATTTAAATTGGCACCGTTTATGTTAAGTGCCAATTGTGGGTAGTTCTGGATGGATTAAGAAGTTTTGATTGATTTCGTTTTTTATTAAGTGGTTGAGTAATTTTTGGAAAAAGATTTCCTAAAACATTTGAGGTATTTTTTTAATGTCTATGCAAAATAGAGCGGCCCAATTTCAATTTACTATACAAGGTGAACTTTTATTAGAATTCAATTTAATTTACATGTTACATTTAAAAACTAAAATTAAAAGTAAAATATTTACAAAAATGACTAAATTAAAACTAAAATTAAAAATTATAGGGCGTCAAAAAATTCGCCCACATCGCTATCAATGGGGAAAGTGCCCAGAACGCTGGCAGCATTGCCACACTGGATGGCAATGCTGATCCTTTGACCAAGAAATAGGCCACTAAATGCTTGGCAATGTCTTTGAACACTTTTTAGCCAGAAAAGCCATAGCCAAGGTGAACTTACCAGACAGATGAGGCTTGCTTGTCAAGATTGCAGGAATGTTTCTAAGGACCCTGGAACACAATAAGCAAATGTAGGAACAGTGTGGGATTTAGTTAGTACGAATCTGACACTCCCTGCCACCCATCCAGAGCGAGAGAAGTCACTTGATTAGATTTCCCATCTCCAATAAGAAAGAAAATGGGTAAGAGAAAAATAATCTCTCTTGAGCCATAAGACAAGCGAAAGATTTTTTTTAGGGTGGCAAAATCATCAAATGAGTCCTCCCGCCCTGGGTGGGGCGGAAGGGACTGTCAGACTCTTAGTGACTAAAATCCACCCGTGTTTCATCGGATGCCCTTTAAGTTCCGGGGCCGCGGTATCCTGGATTAAGAAAAAATCTGCGACCCCAGCAGGCATTTGGCCCCGTAAGGGGCCCCGTCGGTGACGCGTGAACCACGGCGTGCCACCGACCCACCCGGGCTTGGTCCTTGGTCGGGCGCCGAGCTTACCCATTACTCACCGTCCGCAAGCTCGCTCCGCCGCTGTGCCCTCTGCTATTCAGAGGGACACGCGTTGGAGCATCCACCCGACAAGCTATTCGCATACGGGCAAAGAGACCCCTTAGGCACACAGTGCCTAAGACAAGCGAAAGATTGAGACGCTTTTAACAATATTTTATTTGTTACAATTATGATATGTAGTATAAAAAATATTGGGATGAACGTAAATACTCACATAATGTACATACCGATCAAAATCATAACCTCCCTTTTTACTTTACTTTAGTCTGGTAAACAATATGATTCGATCTAGAAAATTAATTCAGAAATATAATTAAGGAACTTAATAAATATTTCAGAATCGGGAACTTCTTCTGTTGACTGTACTAAGTACATAGCTTTCTAATTATAGAAACAGCCTGTATTCTTAGTATATTAAAATAACTTGTCTGAACATTTCCTTAAATATTGTAACAGAGTACGAAAACTCCGAGTTTAATTCGAAAGAAGTATTTACTCAATAATCAGCCAATCAAACGAATCGAGGTGGTAACACGACCATTTAAAGGTTGATCCTCACTAGTGCCTTTTGCGTGTAATGTAACATCGATTTTTAGCGATCCGCCCTAACCCCGCATCAAAATTGGTTGCTTAGTTTTAAAGATCAAAAGCCTTTGTCAAACAGACAGGCGTGACGAATGCGAAGCGAGGCATTTTTATTTGTAATGTATGGAATTGTTTGAATCCAGTCACATAGAAAAGAGAAAGCGATCCGATAGCGTGACAGAACTATCGGACTGACGTCTCGTATCGGTTCGCTATCACTTCGGACTCGCCTGTCTGTTTGACAAAGGCATAAGCATACATAGCGACAGACAGATAGCGGGAAGCGACTTTGTTTTATACTATTTAGTGATACTACGTTCCTGACTGACGAGTATCCGCGTGTAATGTAACGTATGCGGGCCGCCTGGCACATTTAATTACAAGTGGAGCGCGTTGATGTTACAAGTTGTATCATTACAAGGTGCGCGCTGTAATGCTCGAATTTGTAATGTTACATTACAGACGAATACTCTCGGTGAGGGAGCACCTTTATAGCTAACATACATAAGTATATAATCTTATATACGGATGTAATGTCACGTGTTTACTTCGTGTTTTATTTCTCGAAATATTTACATTAAAAGGAAATAGCTTCAGTCATTTTGAGGAAATGAAAGGATCTTTTTATATTTCTTTGATGTGACAAGCGGCCTTGCTGTTCGCTTTTTAGCCATAAGCATACCTCTCCATACGCAGTTCAGAAACGAATAACTTTGAAGAGCCTACCGATGAGTAAAGATTAATTTATTGGGAATACCCAAATACACGCACAGTTATAGTTTTCAAAATGAAATTACTCCTCGCACCTAGTAGTACTATGGAGAAGACTTTTTTTTATCATGGTAAAATCATCAAATGAGTCCTCCCACCTAGGGCAGGGCGGGAGGGACTGTCAGACTTGTACTGACTAAAATCCACGGTGTCCTTCAATAGCCTTTTACGTACCGGGGTCACGGTAATTCGTGAGTCCCGCGACTCCGGCAGGCTTTGGCCCTCTACAGGCCCCGTCACTATGCTGACACTCCTTGAGGCGCGCGTGGAACACAACACGCCGTCGACCGGGGGCTATGGAGAAGACTTAAGGTGAACACAAAATTTCTGTACTTTATTTACAGAATACTTGAAGTACATATTTACTGCGTTGTTTGTATGTAAAAATGAAAAGGCGCCTCTATTGTACGAACGAGGAATTTTTTTTTTCCTTCAAGTTAACGTCAAAGTTCCAGTTTACTTAATGTCACATAAACGGTAAAATTCATGTAAAACCTTCAGGTCAATGACCTCAATCTGTCAACTGTCACTTGAAAAATACTTTTAGCAAAAAAATACGTTCTAACAATTAATTTGTAACGATATTAATCTTTATTATGTTGTTAATGTCTTTTTCATAATTATGATTTATTGCATATTTTAGAGAGTACAGACGCCAGCAGGTCACCCTACCCCAATCTGTCAAATTAACCAATCGAACATTAACCTTCCATTATTGTGATAAGATTATAAATCTATTAAAGGAATTTGAAAGTTTGAGATAGGTTGTACAAGTTTTAGAAAAGCCTGCATGACGTCACAATATTACGGCGCAGTCACAACTTTATAGTTAATGTTGACGTATTTTAGCTAGCTATTGCATATGTAACTAAATGCCACATTCTCCAAAACTCCTTTACGGAGACCCAAACTAGTACCAAAGTGCTCCGGGTGTAATGCAATAACGTGTGCCACTCTATTTTAACGAAAATGACCTCCGATGAGAATTCATCCATTCAATAATCAAATAGTATATAATATAAATAGTATTTACTATTTCTACCTGTAAATATTATATAATAAGTAGCGACACATGCTTCGTGGTTAATAAAAAATAAAAAAAAAGATTCTTTCTTTTTTCTTTTTTTTTTAAAGTTACCCCGCACTAGGAATTTCTCCTTTGTCGTGGGTGCGTTTACAAACTTATAAACTCACATACACAAACGCCCAGACCCGAAACAACTACTTGTAGATCATACAAATATTTGTTCCGTGCGGGAATCGAACCTGCGACACGCAGCGTAGCAGTTCAATTGCTCAGCCACTGCACTAACTGGGCCGACTATATAATTATTAAGAAAGAATAAGATATATTTTATCAGTTATTGCTTCTTGAATTCAAATTTTATTAATATGTATTCGGAAAACGCACCCACGACACAGGAGAAAGTCTTAGTGTGGGGCAACGTTTTTAAAAACAAGTTATAAAAATATTTATGAGTACTTAACAACGTTATATTCCAAATATACGCAAATCCATCACAAAAACAAATCACGTAGGTAAATTAATTGTTTCGTAAATAAACTGTTCTTCAGAAGACTAACAACATTTTACCATTGGAATCCATCTTTCAGTAAAAGTTCCGACAAGTCTTACGTCTAGAATATTTATTATTTCTGTCTTTCAATATGGATTGATGATAGATTGTTTATTATTTTCTTATAGATTATTGACCGATGTAAGAAACTAATAGGTAATCTACTGTTTTTGCCAAAGTTAAAATTGTCTAGGTATTCATGGTATTTATTTTTAGGTAAAATCATCAAATTAGTGCTCCCACACAGGGCTGAGCGGAAGGGGCTGTTCGACTCGTACTGAATAAAATCCACGGTGTCCTTCAATAGCCCTTTACGTTCCGGGGTCACGGTCATTCGTAAGTCCTACGACCGGCTTTCAAAAATCATAGAGTATCAGAAAGTTTACCCAAATAATCTACTTAACCTGTTACAGACCACTGTTTATTCCTTGTGTTACTAGTTTACGCTGGAGTTTTACGTTGGGACAAAAGCGCGTCATAAGTCAAACAGACCCCCGTCGTTTGATACACATTTTGTTAAGGGCGCGTAACCAGAATGTTGGCAACGTCGCACATTGCTGTCAAATATTTACGTTAAAATTATTAAATATTTAAGTTTTAATTAACTTGGTAATTTTACTGTATGAAAATAAGAAATATGGGTCCATAGTGCACTAAAAAATTGTTATAGGAATGCAATTAAAACACTGAACTTGATGTTGTAACAGTTTCAGGTATCTAAAAAAGCATTTGGAGTTACCATATACTTTTTTTACATCTAAAACTATTTATTCGGTGTTACGATGTATATTTATTTAAAAAAAAAAGTTGCCCCATAGTAGGAATGTGTTGTCGGAACAACCAAATGTAGGTCAAACAAAAATTTGTTCCGTGCAGGAATCGAACTCGCGCCACGTTGCGCAGCAGTCCAATCGCTCAGCCACGGCGCTAAACATTTCGTCAAATAATAAAATGTAATATATAATATAATCGTTATTGCATTCCCTAATCATTTTTAGTGCATTTCAGAACCATATTTCTTATTTCTATACATTAACATTGCCAAATTAATTAAAACTTGTTAATATTTGACAACTATTTGCGACGTTGCCAACTTTCAGAACACGCGCTCTTAATGCAGTTCTTTAACTTCATAACACCCTCTCCCACGGCTCGGCTGGGAATTTCTGGCCTCGAATGCAATAACAAACTTAACCCAGAAGTGTCAAAATGTTAATACCTCTTCAGGAAAGAAATGAGTATTAATTCATAATGATGAATTAATTCTCATTTCTTTGAATGAATGAATGGTGAATGCATCACACTTCGTACGAAATTGGGGTACAGTGTACAATAATACGATACGCTTCTTACTTAACCTCTGGAGATTACAAACGCAATGTTTGTTATTGACGATAATAATCTACTTCGACATTATACGCGAATAACCCGACTAAGTTTAGAACTTCTAAAGGTTAAACCTTATTACAGCGTGGGAAGTGAATTGGAACTTCGAAATTACTATTTTACAATTCTGTTCCTTCATAATAGTCACATATTTTATATGACATGTGTTTTCATTTATTTTGCACAAATTTCATGTTTTTTTATCTACTGCGTGAGCATGAGGTGATTAAGGCTACGGTTCCACTGAGGTGGAGCGGAGCAGAGCGGAGACGAACTGTGCCGCGATTCACCAATCACATGGCTGATACACATAGCTGGCCACGTGACACATGTTTAATCAAGCCAGCTCGTCTCCGTTCTGCTCCGCTCAGCCTTAGTCCAACCGCAGCCTAAATTACTGAATACCTGTGACATTTATACTCGTAGATAAACAAACGATACAAGAGAAATAGGGAGTCGTTCGCTACAGCGTCAACTATATTATGGCCTAAACGTCGTGTGGAAAACCCAATATCACTTTTCCAGATTCTCTAGCAGCTAGCATCTAAGTATTCTACTTTGTGGTCAGACCGTAGTTCAAAAATAAACTCTCAAGCCTTTGTCAAACAGACAGGCGTGACGAATGCGAAGCGAGGCGTTTTTATTTGTAATGTATGGAATTGTTTCAATCCAGTCACATAGAAAAACGAAAGCGATCCGATAGCGTGACAGAACTATCGGACTGAAGTCTCGCTTCGGTTCGGTATCGCTTCGGAAAAGCTTCGCTGTCTGCTGTCTGTTTGAAAAAGGCATAATAATTGGCCGCTAGAAACTATTAGTCACCGTATAAACTCACTTTCATACATCTTCACAGCTAGGACCAGGGCCCTATTTTATAAAACTGACAATCCAACAATTCAATATTACTATTATATAATGTTATTACATTATTTTTTTTTGTTGTTTTGTAATACTAACAGGTGACATAATTGTCACGGCGGATAATTATTCACAAATATGTCGGATTGTCGCGAAAGTCTATCTAAATATGTAAAATATTTTTTGTTTCGCGATACTATTTTAGCGACAGGTGTTAATTATTCCGGAAAAAAATGATAAAGCAGCATTACAAAACTTAAAATTGTCACGACATATTGACATATTTTTTTAGAACTGTCCGACAACCTTAACAGGCGCGTTCGCCTCTTTCGTGTGAAAGTGTTTAAGTTGACACAATTGTTGGCGACAATTATCACAAGTAATAAGACCTTCTTTTTAAAAAAAAAAAATACGATGTTTATAAAACGCATATTTTTAAGATGACAAGTATTATGTCAAGATTTCACTTGTCTGATTTTGATATATTTGACACCTTCATAAAACAGCACAAGCGCGACAATTCTGCAAGTTTGTCATTTTTTGACATAAATGTCGAATTATCAGATTTATAAAACAGGGCCCAGGGAGGCAAAAAGTCTCCAGTGAGCGGCTGGTTAATGGGCGACTCGCTGTCCGACCATGGACCATGCCCGGGTCGACGGCGCGTTGTGTTCCACGCGCGCCTCAAAGAGTGTCAGCATAGTGACGGGGCCTGTAGAAGGCCAAAGCCTGCCGGGATCGCGGGACCTAGGGATTACCGTGACCCCGGTACGTAAAGGGCTGTTGAAGGACACCGTGGATTTTAGTCAGTACAAGTCTGACAGTCCCTCCCGCTCTGCCCTGGGTGGGAGGACTCATTTGATGATTTTACCACGATAAAAAAAAAAAAAAAAAAAAAAAAAGTGAGCGGCTGGTCTTAGATTCTATTTCGGAAAAAAAAATAGAAAATTGCTCACCTTAAAAACAAAAGACGGTAGCAATTCTAGAATTTATTTTTACACAAAACCACTTGAGCAATGTTTGTAAGAAAAAAATTGAGTATCGCAATTTGTATAACTGAGTTCATTGATCCTGAAACGCGGCTACATTATTTGTTGAGAGAACCAAGTTGAACAACCGACATTTTACATCAAAAATGTGGCTATTTTGTTTCTTGTTCACTTGAGCTTATAGATTTGATTCGTTTGAAAAGGGTATGAGAAAGATGGATTTGTTTTCGGAGGTTATATTTTCGTTTAGATGTAAAATTGTGAATATAGTTTGTGATGTTAAGAACTTTTATCTTATAACGAATCAAAGCCAGGAAATGGGTTTTTATTTGTTTTTGTTTCTTTGTAATTTAAAGAAATAGTAAAATAATTCACTTTAAAAATTGTTCTTTATTCTATTCTAATTTTTTTTAATGTGAAAACTTTCGTAGGCGCGTTGAGCACTTAATTTGGCGTGTTTTGAATGAAACAGAGCCGTCGTACTCGACCATGTAATGCTCGTTCAGTTAAACTATAAACGACGATATGTAAGATAGTGATACAATACATAGATGTACCTAATATACCATATTATACACCAAAATTATTATACAACTTTTTTATTAAATTTCTAATAGTGGGTAGAGCATTGCTTTACAGACAACAGTGTGAAAGAATTTGTCATAAAATTTTACTTATATCATTTCATACAATATTCAACATTCTTAAAATTTCACAGAATAGGTTTTATGATTTTTTTTCAATACCTATGTTACTGAATATAAAATTATTTGTTTCATGAGAATGTCAGTCGTGTGTTATTGAATTTACCTTAGGAATTTCATAAAGTAGATCAGTTCTTAGACTGATTTATTGGCTCAGCCAAAGGTCTATTTATTAAAAAAGATCTTAAACATTACGAGTCTTTAGTCAATTGGACCCACTCAAAATGGACCCGCGGCATCACTTGGACCCAATCACATTTCAAATGTGTCGAGTTGTTGACTGGATCCATTACCCGATTTTTATTATTAGTTTAGTCACGGAGTAAAGCCGAAACTTTTGTATGGTGATTCCAATACCGTGATGATTAGAATACCGTTTTTTTTTTTTTAAATTGACCAACCAATTTTGCGCTCGATTGTATACAAGATAAAAAAATGAACACTAAAAATACAGAAAATAATTTATCTGGTCAAGTTAACCTGTGGGTCCAAATGCGAGAGGGTTCAGTAGACCCAAAAGTCTAACTAATTAAATTTAGTTATAGTACCTACACCTCTACATTATTCTTAAGACGCAGGCGCGGTTTATTAATTAGTCCTTTTAGCATTGTCTCCCAGTCTAGAACCCATTCTTCTTTGTCTAAATTTCCATTTACACGAAGCAATTAATGTCCTGTCACTAAAACAATGCAGACTCAGATTGTACACGTTAATGATTGCTTCAATTTATTGCTATCAACGAGCAATTAAATTCCTTAACCTAATGGGTCCGTAAAAGCATTTCCATCTAATGAATTGAGAAAATAATTGTAAGAACCGTTTGTCTGTTAATGATGATAAATATAGTTCCTCAAAATAAATCTCTGACTTTGTTAAGTCGGCAAAATGACAAACGACAATAATATTTCACTTTCACCCCCAGTTAATATTTGATGTTAATAAATAAACCCCTATTTGTTCCCAGGTAATGTACTGCCCGCCGCCCTACAATGACGGGATGTCGGGACGCCCCCAGCCGACTAAAACAACCCGAACAGGCAACGGGAACTCTTGCCACGACATCGTGTGAGATTCAGTCAAGAGCAGGTCACGATTCCACCCCAAGGACCAAGCAACGGTAGTGTGAACGTGCCCTTATAAACCGAGAAATGGACTGTCAGTAGAATATCTCCGATGTAAATATCTTTGTTAGACTTAATAGATGTATACCTTAAATTGTTATGTAGAAAAATGTATTTCTTATCACTGTATAGAATTGTAATATCATATTTTTTATAGTAATCATTATTTTTCAAATTTTTTGATGTCTCTCACACACTTCTATATTCCGAGCCCCAATATGGAAGTGAGTATGATTTATCGAAAAATAATGTAAATATTAAAATATTTTATGATGTCTAAAAGTTTATGATATAAAATTTTAGTAAAACTAAAATGTACGAATTAGATATTAAAATTTAATAGTTAAAACATCGAATTATACGATAGATATAAATTGTAAATAAAAAATTTAAAACCTTTTTGTATTTAATGCATTACATTGAAATTGTAATCTTTTACTGTATATTACATCAAATTATAAAGCATTAAACTTTGTAACTAATAAAATCAAATAGTTTAATGAAAAAAAACTTAGTTTGAAATTACGAAATGTTATAAATGTATATATAAATATTTACGTCAAAATTACATAAATGTTACGTTGTATTAATTTTAAGTGAATTTATGTAAAACGCTTTAAAGTAAGTTATTATTAATTAAATGTTTTGATAAAATTGGTGTTCGTTTTGTTGCCTCGTTCTAATCCTTATTTACTATCGCATTTTCAAAATTTAAATTAAAGAGATAATATTAAAGTCTAAGGTATAGTATAAAATGAATATTCAAGAAAGGAAATTAGTTATTTCAAAGTTTCATGAAAATAAATGTTTTGAAAGTTAATTTAATATTCATGAATAAAATATTGGATAAGTTTATTTGCTTTCAAACTATCCGAAGTATTAGTAGTCTATGGCGCTGTGCGTTCTGTAAAGGCGAGAGAGGAGGATCTTGAATATTTATACGACATTATTTCGATAATCAATTCCGTTTATGAAGCTGGTAATTGCTATTTTTTTTTTACTATTTGAAATGAGTGAATGAAATGAAAGAATGCTCTTAATTCTAGTCTAGGTAAGACGTAACAGCGACAAAGTCGACGATGGAATGAGAGTACCTAGACGAAGCCCGTTCACTCTAACTTTGAAAAGACTGTAAGTTGTACTTGTATGCGTTCGGAAACACAGGCGCAGGTAGAGAGTTTGTCCTTTGCTGTGATCATTGTAAAATTCGTGTGGAAACGCTGAATTGGTGAAATAGTAACAAGGTTAGGTATATCAGTGCGTCTAGATGTCCGATCCTGAAATTCGTAAAATGGTTATACGCACAAACAAATCTGTGTCGTGTCTGTACATAGATATAAAACATGGACTAACCATTAGCTGGCTAAAATTCCCATATTTTCTAGAAAGATTGAAAAACAATTACAGGACCACATATTTCTTTCTTGTACGATTTATATACTTAAATTAAAAGAAGTAACCGAAATCGACATTTCATTTGATATTTATTTTGACTAAGGGAGGTTTCAGTTTTGTCGCGGGACTGTACTAATTACCGTGACCCCGGAACGTAAAGGGCTATTTAAGGACATGGATGGATTTTATTCAGTACGAGTCTGACAGTCTGACCCTCCCGCTCTGCCCTGGGTGGGAGGACTCATTTGATGATTTTACCACGATAAAAAAAAGAAAAGGGAGGATTCAATCCACGCTATAAGTTTATGTTCAGATATTACATGCTACTAGTGCCATTTCATGAATGTTATAAGAATTGCTAATTGACATTGCTGGAAATTCACGAAGTAAATCATTAGGCAAAGCATTATTGCAAAGAGCCGTTTTGTACCCGCTGACCAATCACGGAAGAGGCTGCCGTAAACATAAATGTATCACGAACTACAGCGAGAGCTTTGTCCAATAAGGATTTATAGTAGTCATAAATTAGAGTCCGGTAAAATACGACGTTATTTTACTACACCGGTTAATTTATTACCTTTAATGACTCGGTCGGAAATACTTAGTTTCACGGCTTTTGTGGGTAGCACTTTGACTTGATAAGGTGTTTATAGCAAGCTATTTTTGAACGCTGAGAAGAACACTTTTTTTACTTGATAAGCATATCAAGTAAAAAATGTTATGAGTTGTTGAAAGAGGTGAAAATTTTTGATATACTTCAGATCGGAAACAGCATGTCTTACAACTTAAAATTCGAAGACATAATAATATTATGACATTTACCAAACCGCACTGAACGGTGTATTTCGGTCCAATCTCTTTGAAAGAGTCATGACAAGAGAGGAGTCATGTGTCTCAGCTGTGGGTAAATTACGGGCTGATTGTGATTATCATCTGCCTAGCCTTTTCCAAACTATATTGGGGTCGGCTTCCAGTCAAACAAGATGCAGTTGGATATAAGTATTTTACATGGAGCGACTGCCTTTCGGATCTCCACAACCCAGTAACTGGGTAATACGTTACCCCATGGTAAGACTGGTTGTCAGATTTTAGAGCTTCTGACTAACAGTAAGGACTGTCAAAGATCTACAAATGACAGCCGGGACCTACGGATTTACGTGTTTTCCGAGGCACGGAGGAAACTCGCTATGACAGATGGTCACCCATTCACAGACCAACCTCGGCGAACGCGGCTTAACCCGGCAGATCGACCTGTGCGGCTGTATTTATTTAGCCATGAGCTCCTTAGGCTGATTGTGATTATGCTTATGCTATATGATCAAATACAAAATATAAATAAATCATTTATTAAACCTTTTATTTATTCCACGTAGGCTCGCATTTGACCACTATCCCTATAGTTTGTAGCTGTAAGCACACTGAGACGAAACCTAAGAAATACCGATAGCTTGGCAACTTTGCGACGATTCATAAAAATCTGGCGAAGTTTTTTAATGGAAAATCGACTGGAAAACAGATGAGGCGTGTCAAATGGAACTTGTTCGGGGCGACATGATGTGGCGCAGCCTACACGGCTTGAATACAATTATGTAGATATATGTAAAAACTCGTTTGGGTGTACTCAAATCGAGCATGATTTTTCGAGGGTAAATTTCGAACCAAGTTAGCGCAGTAGTTGAACGATCGACTGCTCGCTGCGTATCGTAGGTTCGATTACCATACGAAAAAAAATATTTGTATGTCCTACAAATATTTGTTCTACGTCTGGTTGTTCTTGTATGTGAGTCGAAATGTTTGTAACTCCACCCACGAAAGAGGTATTATTCCTAAAAGTGGAACTATTTTTTTTTAAGAAAAAAATAAATAAAGTTACTTTATACAATTCTTCCAACGTCGGTGACAATACAAGTGTTGAAACAAATAAGCAAAGTCGGGCAAAAGAAACCAGCTTGGTTTTAGTAGCTTAAAACAGACAAGCAAAGTCAGGCAAAAGAAACCAGCTTGGTTTTAGTAGCTTAAACAAAGTTATGTTAGGCCCACCATACAATTTTAGAGCATGTTCTGTTTTGCAAGTCATACTCGAGCACATACTAAAAATAAACTGACCGTGTGAAAGACCAATTAAGGCATTGCTACGGGTAGAATTTGTTCCGAGGAGGTGTTACACAAGTTCTTATTCTTTATTGTACACACATATTATTAAAATAACACTTCACATAAGGGTAAGTTATGTACAAAGGC
The DNA here is from genome assembly GCA_943136025.2 of Agrotis puta. NCBI lineage: Eukaryota > Metazoa > Arthropoda > Insecta > Lepidoptera > Noctuidae > Agrotis > Agrotis puta. The sequence continues at coordinate 18,082,376 of OW964175.2, read as the reverse complement.
GAGTTTTTTGGGGTTGCATAAAGGTTTTGCTGGGTTCAAGAAATTAATAATAGTATTTTGTAGAGTACGTAAATATAATTTATGGGCCAACATCCTACAGGTAAAAAAAAAATTGTGCGCACAACTATGGAGTTGAGAGCGAAATTTCCTGCAGAATTATTTCCTGATGGCTACAAAATTGGAATGTTTAGGTTAATAGTGAATTGGTTACTTCTTCTTCTTCTTCTTAGGTGAGCGTGCTTCTCCGTCGATTCCATCACTTAACATCAGACGAGATAGTGGTCAAACACAAGCCTCTCAATACACAAAAAAAATTTAGGCATCAAACCGTATATTAGGTACAGGTATGTTGTAGATTATTATTGAATAACTATTTCATTAAATTATGATATTTGAAGGCGTCGTGGGAGAAGAAGTAGAAGATGGCAGGATGAGCTGGACAGGACCGATAACCAGTGATCCACTTTGGCTCCGGTTGGAATAAATTGGAAATCATGGCCACCCGGCAATGGGATGTTGCAGACTCCGTATCGTGACATTTTTGGCACCAACACCTTCTTCATGATTCTGTTCGCCTAGTACTTTCTGTTTAGATTCCACATCGTTTTCTCATATTTTGTAAATGCACAATTTTTTGTGCCTAAGTTAAATTGGGATGAAATGACCACAACAATATTGGCTATGCGACGACTCATCCGGACTTGCGGATGAGTCGACGCCTATCATTTTTTGAAATATTTTTCGGATGAGTTAACATCTAAGTCGACACATATGCGGTGCTTATAAATATGCAACGTCTTGGATCATTAGCGACCACAGTTTAACAATATACTAATTTAGTTTGAATCCAGTCACATAGAAAATCGAACACCATCTGATAGCGTGGCTGAACCGATGCGAAGACGGGGCGAATACAACTGCCACGCCTCGGTTCGCAGCACCCAGTTTGACGTCTCGTATCGGTTCGGACTCGGTCCGGTTCGCTATCGCCTGTCTGTTTGACAAAGGCTTAGACAGTTGCCTAGGTGAATGTGATAAAAATGGATTACACTAATTATATTATCTGTGGTCCTACGTTTTACAAATGTCACAGCCACGTGTGACACGTTGCCGGTTTTGAAAGGTCACTAGATTATGAAGGATGATTTAAACAAATACTCAAAATGTTGGTTCACACCATTTACTTTATTAGCAAATCCCTTTTATAGTCGTCATTTCAGTAATATTTTGTATACTGTAGTAATCTTTTCCCCACTCTATATAATGTTATACATAATGAGCAGGCATTTCGCGATATTTAATAGTTAAAAAGTAGGCACTAAGTAAAACTACTGTGTCATCATTTTGGTAGGCAATAAATAATGTTCTATCTATCTTAGATATCTAAGGCAGCGAGTAATGGGCGACTCGCTGTCCGACCATGGACCATGCCCGGGTCGACGGCGCATTGCGTTACACGCGCGCCTCAGAGAGTGTCAGCATAGTGACGGGGGCTGTAGAGGGCCAAAGCCTGCCGAGGTCGCGGGACTAACGAATTACCGTGAACCCGGTACGTAAAGGGCTAGTGAAGGACACCGTGGATTTTAGTCAGTACGAGTCTGACAGTCCCTCCCGCCCTGCCCTGGGTGGGAGGACTCATTTGACGATTTTACCGCGATGAAAAAAATCTTAGATATCTATATATCCAAGAAAACAGTGGATCAAACTTCTGAACAAATGTGTGTGTATAATTAACTACAGCAGCTCGCGTGTCACGGGTTCGATTGACGCACCGAACAAATATTTTATATCTTACAAGTATAAGTGTCCTACCATGTAATAATTCAGGGGCCGTCTGTTTGGGTTTGTGAGTTTATTTCTACTAATTGGCGATGTTTGAAAAACTCCCAAAGACAGTTATCATGATAAAGTAATCAAACTTAAAAAGTTGAACTTGAACCCGGTTCTGAACCAATGACTTAACGACACAACCTGCAGAACAGAACAGAACTGTCAAACAGAATCAACTCAATAAAATTTTACGCTCTACATAAATTTAATTTTAGTACAGTAAAAAACGACATTTCGCGCACGAACGTGATTTTGGAAACCAGCCAAAAGCCGTACTGTAAAAAATAACGACATGTATCGCTGTATTGTTCGGATTCAATGAACTGATTGGGTTACACTGTGAAAGCTTGAGAAAGTTGCTGGAATAACCATTGACCTAATTTTTGAGGTTATGAAAACAATGAAGGTAGAGTATCATCATGAGTATCGTAACAAATCTTGACGTGACTAGAGGTGTTTTATTTTTTTTTGCTGACAGAGGGTATCCCGAACATTGCTAATTACTAAACGGAGGTAGCATGAATTCTACGTATTTACTTGTAAAACACATATGAAGCATTACGACGATTTTTTTTTTTTTAATATTTTTTCTGCTCGTCTCGACTATAATAAGAAACGTCGAGTGATATTGATAGTTTTTTAAATGGGTTTGGCTGCAACAGTGTACTGGATAACGGATTTGGATGAGTTATCAGTCGATCTTTAAGCCTTTGTCAAACAGACTGGCGTGGCGAATGCGAAGCGTGACGTTTTTATTTGTAATGTATGGAATTGTTTGAATCCAGCCACATAGAATAGCGAAAGCAATTCGATAGCGTGACAGAACTATCGGACTAACGTCTCGCTTCGGTTCGGTATCGCTTCGGAAACGCTTCGCTTTCGCCTGTCTGTTTGACAAAGGCATTATAGTTGGCTGAATATCGCTTTATTTCGTCCAAGATGGTTGGAATTTCCAGGTTATCATGGATTTCCGAATTGCGAGCGTACCAGGGTGCCGATGAGAGTACCCTTAAGATGATGTTTTTAGCTCTCTAGAGGTACGTAATGTTTGATCGGCTGGCTGTCGACCACAATTGGATTCCATACGTCCAGATAGGTTTTAATATAGAGCAATATACCCTGAACTTATTTGATAAAAATTACGACGTAAATGGTACGGAAAATGAAAAACCACTTAACTGTTGGAAACACAAGTGAGTTAGTGTAAGTATGACCAAAACGAAACAAAAGAAGAAGAAATTATGAATTCGAACTTTATAAATTAACAGATCACGTCGAACACTAAGTCTGGCCAACATAATGCCTTATGTACCACAATTGTACGTAAAAGTTTAAATAAATAAATAAATAATGGGACGGGGCAGAACATGTCTGCAAAATGAGATGTGAAACAGCGTCACAGTGCCGCAAACCACGAAGGAAATGGCGGGACGAACCGGATGCGTTACTTGGGAATTGGAAAGAACTATCGCCCAACCGTGACGATTGAAAAGAAAGGAGAGAGGACCTTCCTCGCTTTGGAACAATCCAAGCTGGAAAATGAAATCAGTTCAATTATTGTTGGAGGCGTTTTCTAAGATGCTCAAAAAAAAATTGAAACAGAATTAATATTCAAATACTTAGTTCAATCCAAAACGTTGACGAATAAAAAAAAACGACGGGTGCACTCTGGGAGTGCCGACAGAAGTGAAAACTTGAATAGTAGTAAACACACACGAACATTCGCTCAAGCGCCCTGCGCCGTCTTACGAATTTTCGATCAGGTCACGTGTCCTGACGCGAGTTTAACATTTTTTACCCATTCCAAAAAAGTGCACAACGCCGCTAAAGAAGTTTTCACTTCAAAAATTAAAAAATACTTGAATCACAATAACTCTTCGAAAAACTCTTCGAAATAAAGTATAATATAATAGATGCACATGGCTACATTAGTCGTCACGAAAACACTCACAACAACAATTAAACTAAAGTGAAATAATCAACAATTATTATGTTATTAAGTGATCCTTATCATCGCCTCAATAATGTATAACAACGCTTTTTCTTTGTCTTATCGACACTCTGAAATCACAGGAAAAGTATAGAGCATTCACACGCGATATTATTAATGTTTAAAAGAAATGTCGAAAGGAGATTGTATCAAGATTTGTTTAATTTTACTAACTAAATAGTAAGCACAAACTTATTATATTAAAAGCTGAATTAAAATTATGATTATGTCAACCTACATTGAGATTTCTGCCGGATCCCTGGGATCAACCAACTGTAATTGCCTCCAACAGCCCTTTTCTGAAAAATAAAAAAGGACAAGTAGGTATTCCTTACGTAATGAGTGAAAACGATTCTGGTTGCATTGATCCACATTAATTTAAGTGACCGAACTATGGGTTTATAAATCCATATAAAGATATTTATTTATATCGTCTATACATAATTACGTAAGGTAAACTGTCGACTCCTTAGGCCGTGTTCATTGCCACGCGGTGCGTCTGTCCCGCGTCAGGCGGTGCATGCTGCGCGGAGCCATTTTGTTCTTCGTTTATTGTGACCGCGGCGTCAACCGCTGCTTCCAAACGCGTGTAATCCGCTTCTCCTTCATCACCGTATGTTTGTGTATTAGGTGGCCTTCTCCAACGGGGCCTCCTCACATGTGCTGATGGTGACCACCGGGGTGGTTTCAGTGAGGTAAAAATCCCACACTCCCCGGTCTTTTTCCCCAAAGACCGGTAGCCTTTTGAAGGTTTCCCCTCGACAACAAACAAAAAAAAAGGTGGCCTTCTCCACCCGACCTTAACGAGGCCTTAATCCACTGTGTCCAGCTTTCATTAAGATTAATACTCAACCAAACAAATTGATTGACAAATTGTAGAATTTTGAAGGTGAGAAATTGTTATCCACAAACAATAAAATCTTGTGAGTATCCTTCAAGAAATAAGTCACTAGTGATGAATGTTTTTACTTTGAATTACAACGACACGTTGAGCTTGATGCAATTGAGCAAATGTGACCACTTGCGGCGACCAATTATAATTACTTCGATGGTGTGTGACGGTGTGATCTTCGCAAAAAATATTGAATATTTAACACACATGCGAGCACAAGAACGACAGCTACAGAGGAGCTGAATAATCGTCTAGGCGGAAATCGGTCGGATCACATCATCATGATCATAATCAACTTCAATAGAGTCATGGAGAATCAAGAACCTAGAACCGAACCCTGTGGAATGCCTCCTGTAGAGTTTTTGCAAAGTAAATGGAATCCAATACAGCTGAATTCTGCTGTTCATAATAAGAAGGAAGAAGGCCCTATAGCTCTATCCCTCATGCTACAATGATACAATTTCCTTTGAAGTGTATGATGACATGATGTACGCAATCAAAAGCCTTGTATAAGTCAAAGAGTGCCCAGTGAATCTTGTAATGACGGAATCTTCAAACATGTTTTATGGTAGAGGTTCACATTGCTCCCTCATTTGGCACCCTGTCATTTCTTTAAACGAATAAGTAGGCTAGAAACTTACTTGGTATACACTGTAAGTAATTATTACAAAAACGTATTAGTGATGCGAAAATGTGTTGAGCATTTCAAATTCAGATATGACGAATTACTTATATGTTAAAAGCCATTATGGTTTTATTTGTAGAATTAGAAATATGCCGATTATTTTTGATAATAAAATTACCAATTTTATCTATAGTGTCTGTTGTTTTTGCCTCGTGGAATTATCAACATGTATGTCGTTAAAATAAAGGTAATTTCATCATAAAATACAAATATTTTTCAAGCAAATGCCAACATTTAGAATTCTTTTGTGCAGAAAAATTGTATTTAATACTGGGGTTGTGCCGTTAAGGTATACTGTAGGACGCAACGGTATAGTAAGTAGTGGTTTTCAATCATGTCATCTATTTTGGCACTCTTATGTGTAACCTACACACGTTTACGCTTGCGTCTGCATGGTCAGTCCACGCGCCCGCACCGTACGCCCTCGACAATGCCGAATTGTACTTCAAGCAGTTCATCAAAGAATTTGAAAGAATCTACGCCAATGAATATGAGAAACAAGCCAGGTTTCTAATATTCAAAGAAAATTTGGAAAAGATAAACAGTTTGAACAAAAGGAGCAAACACACAGTTTTCGGTAAAAAAAAATCGTATTTATTTGATTACATCTGTAGATATTCGATGCGTTACTAAAATATATTGTGTTTACTTTCTCAGGTATAACTCAGTTTTCGGATTTATCTCATGAAGAATTCAAATCCAAATACGACAGTTTTGGAAAAAAATATTTTGATTCCGACAGTGGTTGCACTTACGTACAGGACAGTGACATCAACTATAATGATGCGCCGGAGTCGTGGGATTGGCGCGAACACGGCGCTGTCACTCCAGTTAAGAACCAACTGCATTGTCGAAGTTGTTATGCGTTTAGCACAACTGGTAAGTGTACCAAGGATTGTCTATAATTTTGTCTTTGGAGACCAATTGACTTATTGCAAAAAAAATTACTGACATAAGATAAATGGTTGAAATTTTTTAGAATTCAAATCTACAGAATTGGAGCATTTTTTTTATCGTGGTAAAATCATCAAATTAGTCCTCCCACCCAGGGCAGGGCGGGAGGGACTGTCAGACTTGTACTGACTAAAATCCACGGTGTCCTTCAATAGCCCTTTACGTACCGGGGTCACGGTAATCCGTTGGTCCCGCGACCCCGGCAGGCTTTGGCCCTCTACAGGCCCCGTCACTATGCTGACACTCTTTGAGGCGCGCGTGGAACACAACGCGCCGTCGACCCGGGCATTGTCCATGGTCGGACAGCGAGTCGCCCATTAGAATTGGAGCATAGTAAAATAGGTTCTGTTTATTGCTATTAATCACTGTACCTACCAAATAAGCCCGAGCTCGCAGAGGTACTAGCGATACATGAAGTGTTCACTATCTACCTCCTGACTACATCATCGAAAACAGTTGAAACTACTGTCATGTTCTGTTGCCATCAGAACCTCTAATAATTTTTATAAGAATCAGTTCTGTACAAGAAGTTAAAAAGCATTAACGAACTAAATCATATCTTTTCAAAATCAAAGACTTTATTTCAAGTAGGCCATTACAGGCACTTTTGAATTGTCAAAAGACTAAAATTAAAACAATAATTTAAAATAATTATGGTGATACAGTCCCAGTCACAAGACATAATAACTGTGAAAGTACCGTAGATGCCCATTCTAAGGTGTACATATTCAGGGAGAAGAACGGGCAAGAAACTCCATGAACACTCTTTTTCAATGGCCAAAACGATTACAGACCCTTTGTTACATCATTCGTCTTAAGATGGTACATTATGTGAGAACGATGTAGCAAGCAAAAAAAAGTGTCCCAGGAATTACAATAAAGACAATTCAATCATTTATAATTTTAATACCAAATTAATCATATTTATCACAGGTAATATTGAGGGACAGTATGCCATCAAACACGGAAAGTTGGTAAGCTTATCTGAACAGCAGATTGTAGACTGCGATGAAATAGATGAGAAATGCAAAGGAGGGCTAGCGAGCCAAACTATGCGGTAATTCTAAACCTATTTCTTTTTTTACCCGACTACGTTATGATTTGGACCGGTATGTATGTTTGTATGTATGTATGTATGTATGTTTGTTTGTTCCCTCATAACTTCTAAACTACTTATCATTACATGACAAATGAGGTCTCGTTAGAAGCGTCTCAGTTGTCCACTGGTTATAGGGTAGTAGACGTGTTACCAAATCCAATATGGCGCCCTCTAGGGGATGAGAAGTCATTACTGAAAAAAAAAATTTTGCACAGTATCGACATGGGTATCAAATTAAAGGGCTTGATGAGCACATTTGAAATATATATACATTATATAGGTTTTACTAGCTAATTTTCTGTTTCTAACAGTGTCAACATGGGTATCAAATGATAAATCTTAAATTCACAACTTAGAAACTATACGTACAACATAAATAACTTACTTCAAATAATATAACCCCAAAATAGTGTAAATAAAAAATAAGTTAAAAATAACTAAAACCCGACTACAAAAAAATCGCGCACTGAAAAGTATAAAACAAGAACAAGCCGCGGTCGTATGCCACCTAGCCAGTAAAGATTGTGTGAAACAATCGCAGGTGGTATACGACCACGGCTTGTTCTTGTTTTATACTTTTCAGTGCGCGATTTTTTTGTAGTCGGGTTTTAGTTATTTTTAACTTATTTTTTATTTCAGAGATGTATGTCGGTGTCAGTTATTTAAGGCCTTCTATCTATTAACACCCATTTCTATTGCTCACTTTAATGTTGGCAGGTGGCTGATCGGATACAACGGCAGTATGCTTGAAGCTGACTATCCATACGAAGGCGTAGAACGCGAGTGCCGATTTGATGTCAATAAAGTGAAGGTTCAGTTAACCGACTGCCGTTCTTTTAATCTTACGTCACAAGAGAAACTGAAACAACTGCTGTACCATAACGGACCCATCTCTATTGGTAAATTGTTAAAAAAAAATCTTCTTCCTTAATTATCCAGAAATTTGTAAATACCATTGTCTTTAAATGGTGTTAGAACATATTCGTTTCATTATGAGGTTTTCTTCCACTGCTTTAAGCAATGTTGCTTGTCCCGGAAATATTTAGTAGGCAAAAAGGCTACAAATATGAAACCCATTTTCGAAAATATTTCACCAAGCCAATGTTGTGTGTAAGACTGTAAAAGTGTGCCAAAGAAAATTCTCTTACATTTTACAGTAAAAGTTAATTCTATTCTAGTTCATGAAAATCGTAGAAATCTGATATAGACTTAATTACTACGTAGCCATTATTATGTTTTTTGTATAAAAAAAACATTTAAATTTTTTATCATAAACCTAGTTACGCGAAATCTTGTTTATAATCATGAGGCAGCAGACAGCGGGTCTAAAACGCCCTTTTAACAATATTCCCTATGATTCATTTCGTGAATGAGAAGGAGCGAGTCATCACTCCTCATCAGGAGGAGCTCGTGGCTAAAGAAATACAGCCGCACAAGCCGATCTTCTGGGTTAAGCCGCGCTTGCCGAGGTTGGTCTGTGGATGGGTGACCATCTGTCATAGCGAGTTTCCTCCGTGCCTCGAAAAGCACGTAAAGCCGTTGGTCCCGGCTGTCATTTGTAGATCTTTGACAATCGTTACTGTTAGTCAGAAGCTCTAAAGTCTGACAACCAGTCTTACCATGGGGTATCATATTACCCAGCTACTGGGCTGTGGAGGTCCGACAGGCAGTCGCTCCATGTAAAATACTGATATCCAGCTGCATCTGGTTTGACTGGAAGCCGACCCCAATATAGTTGGGAAAAGGCAGGCAGATGATGATTCATTTCGTGAATGAATAGTAGAAGAATAGTCAACGACGTTGCTGGAAATTCAAGTAGGAATTCATTAGGATTTTTGCTTAAAGTGGTCATTTATGGCGTAAGGAACATATTTGTTTTAATTATTGTTTTTTGCTGCTGTCAATGAGTAATAAAGTCTTTGGGAATACCACGAGCATGTGACATGACTAACATGTCGTATGTCTATTCCACTTAAGCCTTTGTCATACAGACAGGCGATAGCGAACCGAGGCGTGGCAACTGTATTAGCTGGCTTTTCACGAGTATGAACGACGTCAAACAGAGCAAATACGCTCTCGCCACGTCTTCGCAACGGTTCGGTCACGCTATCGGATCGCTTTCGCTTTTCTATGTGACTGGATTCAAACAATTCCATACATTACAAATAAAAACGCCTCGCTTCGCATTCGCCACGCCTGTCTGTTTGACAAAGGCTTTATCATTTTGCTTTCCGGGCAAACTGAAAAGCAATTTTGGTGTACTAATTGGATAATTAATTTGTATTTGTTTTGTTTGAAGTTATAAAGGATGATTATGTGCAGTCGTACAAAGGAGGAATTATAGATGACCATTTTTGTGATGAGGGGGAAATCAATCATTCAGTTCTTCTAGTGGGATATGGGTCAGGTACGATTTCTTCATTAACACGTGTATGGTGGTATTATATTTGAAGCAGCACGAGTGTAAGAATGTTGTAGCGTTCATCTAGCCTCGGTGTTTTATGACTGTTACTTTTTATTTTTCGTGGTGATAACATTGAATGAGTCCTCCCAGGGTAGGGGAGGAGGGACTGTCAGACTTATACTGACTAAAATCCACGGTCTCCTTCAATAGCCCTTTACGTTTCGGGGTCACGGTAATTCGTTAGTCCCGCGACCACGGCAGGCTTTGGCCGTCTAAGGATGATACTCTTTGAGGCGCGCGTGGAAAACAACTGAATGAGTCCTCCCAGGGTAGGGGAGGAGGGACTGTCAGACTTATACTGACTAAAATCCACGGTCTCCTTCAATAGCCCTTTACGTTTCGGGGTCACGGTAATTCGTTAGTCCCGCGACCACGGCAGGCTTTGGCCGTCTAAGGATGATACTCTTTGAGGCGCGCGTGGAAAACAACTGAATGAGTTCTCCCAGGGTAGGGGAGGAGGGTCTGTCAGACTTATACTGACTAAAATCCACGGTCTCCTTCAATAGCCCTTTACGTTTCGGGGTCACGGTAATTCGTTAGTCCCGCGACCACGGCAGGCTTTGGCCGTCTAAGGATGATACTCTTTGAGGCGCGCGTGGAAAACAACGGGCCGTCGACCCAAGCATGGTCCATGATCGAATAGCGAGTCGCCCATTGCTCGCCGCTCGCATGCCCGCGCCTACTTAGATTTTTTTGGGGGTTGGAATTTATGAAATTTTAATGACATTCCCCGATCTGGGTGGAGCTGTAAAGTGTATCGGACTCTTACTAATTTAAACAACACCATGATGACATCCCGTTGCTTCAATTGCCTTATGCGTGTCAGGGCTGAAGTAACTCATTCAAACAATGCCACAATACTTTCATTTTATTTTTTATCGTGGTAAAATCAACAAATGAGTCCTCACACTCAGGGCAGAGCGGGAGGGACTATCAGACTCGTACTGACTTAAATCCACAGTGTCCTTCAATAGCCCTTTACGATCCGGGGTCACGGTAATTTGTGAGTCCCGCGACCCCGACAATGCCACAATACTTGCTTAGACTTAAAAATCGTGATCGCCAATTTAAACTCTTTCTTTTATTTCAGAGAATGGCGTGCCATATTGGATTGTAAAGAATTCATGGGGAAATCATGGTGAACAAGGCTACATCAGAATGCATCGAGGAGAAGGTTCCCATTCATGTGGCATGTTGAATGACTTAATGGCATCCGCTATCATCGCTTAAATGTTACAATTTATTGTAACATTTGAAATTTTATTTACTGTAAGTACCTTTGGTTTTAGGTACCTTTTCATGATTTTCGTTGTCAATATATTCATGTCTGTTTTCTTCAAATATAAATCTGTATCTTATTATTATTAACTGCTTTTTTTATATCACCTTCTTTATGAATATCACCACGAGTTTTTGTAGTAGAATAAAAGGGCAGGTCTTCACCGTTGTTGTAAGTGTGACTGTATCACACACATTGACATTTTAATCTACATACTTGAGATAAAATCAAAATGTGCCCTTTTTTCATTATCGAAGTTTCGAACAAAAATGTAAGTTGGTACCTTTATAAGCCCTTTTGAGTTCGCGGCTTTTACGTAATTAAAAAGCCCTTTTACGTAAGCACGAAATATCATGTTTTTCAATTACTACTTTTTTAGCTTACCGGTCGCAAATATAGAGAGCTCTTTTTTTATGTGGTAAAATCATCAAATGAGTTCTCCCACCCAGGGCAGAGCGAGAGGGACTGTCAGACTCGTACTGACTAAAATCCACGGTGTCCTTCAATAGCCCTTTACGTTCCGGGCTCAAGATAATTCGTACAGTCTCGGGACCCCAGCAGGCTTTGGCCCTCTAAAGGGGGGCCCCGTCATTATGCTGACACTCTTTGAGGCGCGCATGGAACACAACGCGCCGTCGACCCGGGACGGTTCATGGTCAGACAGCAAGTTGTCCATTACTCGCTACCTGCATGCCTGAAATATAGAGAGCTCTAGCGCAGGAGTGACGTAAAGCTACAATAATAAGAATCCTGGGTAAACAGGAACTTTGACGTTTATTTTATGGAAAAAATTTGTTCCTGCACTGCGTTCGTACATTTTTATTTGTAAGAAGGTTTTTTTTTTTTATTTTCCATGCAATGAATTGATTTAATACTGCGTATTTTTATATTTTATATATGGCTACTTATTTAATTCTAAAGCTTAACGAAGAAGGGTAAGAAATTAATTCAAATAAACGTATCACAAGAAAAAATACAATAAACGTAGATATAAAAATACAAAACAAAAAAATTATGACAGAAATATAAATAAATATAGGTGGGCAAAATCGCAAGAAAAACTTTACGAAAGGATAATTTGTGCTTCTAGACAAATTATACAAGATAAGCCACGTTGTACAATATATAGTTAAGTTCTAAGCAATCGCGTGTTTGATATACTGATAACTTAGGTAATGAAGTAACGTTGTATAGTAATAAGTACTACGTTTTACATGCTATTATGTAATTTACTCTACGTTGTTTTTTACCTGTTTGCAATTTATTTTGCGCTCGACACGTTTTTCATGTTTTTAGGGTTCCGTACCTCAAAAGGAAAAAAACGGAACCCTTATAGGATCACTTTGTTGTCCGTCTGTCCGTCTGTCTGTCCGTCCGTCTGTCAAGACCCTTTTTCTCAGGAACGCGTGGAGGTATGAAGCTGAAATTTATATCAATTACTCAGGTCTACTGTCCCTTGAAGCTGTGAAAAAATCAAACTTCTAAGCCAACGCAATCAAAAGATACAGCCGTTTATGCCGCAAATTTTCGACACTTGCAAGGGAATCAAAACCTACAGGGTGCTTCCCGTGAACTCAGAATCTTGAAATTTGGTACGAAGCAACGTCTTATAGCATAGATAAAGAAAAAATTACGAAAACCATAAATTTTTAGTTACATCACATAATATATATTTTTTAATAATTTTAAACTTACTACCCATTTCCTCATAAACGCGTAGAGGTATTAAATTGAAATTCATACCAAATACTCAGGTCTATAATACCTTTAAGCTGTAACAAAATCAAACTTCTATGTCAACGCAATCAAAAGAAACAGCAATTTAAGCTGCATATTTTGAAACTCGCAAGTACTCGCAAGGGAATCAAAACCTAAAGGGTACTTCCAGTCGACCTAGAATCTTGAAATTTGGCATGAAGCAACGTTTTATAGCACACATAAAGGAAAAATTCCGAAAACCTTAAATTTTTAGTTACATTACTGTTAGATATTCAGTACGGAGGTAGGAAGGACAACCATCAAACACGCTAGTCAATGACACACTAACTTTAATTACGTAGGAACGAGTTACTTAGCCGGGACGCAGCCGCGGTACGTTACGACATACATACATATATAACATCCCCTTCCCTTTAATTAACAACTACCCCAATGAAACAATAAAGGGGAGGGTTTGTATGTATGCTTTTGCGGTTGCACAACGACATGCTTTGCTTTTGCTTCGCTTGGTAGTATAGATGCAAACCTACCCTGCGCCTCCATCAGAGGGAGCAGGGTGGCGGGGTCTTGAGGGTGAGTGCTACTGTCACGTAGATCCTCAAGGCAAGTCTGGTGGGTACACCTTCTCGAGGTTGCCGCCCCGTTTTTTTGGTCTAATTCCTTAAGAAATAGACGCAACAGAAACCACCAGGCGCTTTTCTGTCTCCTAACTGCAGCTCTCCGTGACTAAGAGGCTGCAGGCACGTCACTAAACTAACTGCTGACGTGTAGGGGTAACAGTCACCTGCGCTAGGACCTGCGCAGTTGAGCGCCGTAAGCAGGGATGAAGGAGTCCTGGGGGGTTGAGCCGATCGGCGCTGGCTGTAATGCGTCCGTGAGGCAACACGCCCCCTTTGGTCTGGATTTCAGGCAAAACGGTAGCCCTGCCCTTTAGCCGGGGGTAGGGAAATGGCCATTGTGTCCCGTTAGAGGGGCACGGCGAGGAGCGTGGGGTCCACTGTGGTCATCCTCGGATGATCACCGTGGTGGGCAAAGGTCATGCTGACGGTGTAAGTGAGGGTTGATCAGTTCATAGGGGATGGCCCCCCTACGCCAACCCGATCAAGCACCGGATGTCGCACCCTAAGCCAGCCTTGCGCTCCTATATCTCTTCTGGTAGTCCTAACGATCGAGCTAGTTTGTAGCAAGACGTTCCCAGGTGCGGGCTCCGTGGAGGGTGGGAAGCCAGAGAGACGAAACACAAAATTGAAACTATGGACAACAAAAGGCCTAATCACACAAACACGCACACAACACACACATCTACACACACAACAGTTACACTCCCGACACACACACGACACACTCTTTCATCTAACCACGACACACTCACTCACACATCACATAAACACACCGGAGCGGAGGCGTTAGCCGAAACTCCCGAGAGGAGGGTCGTGGACACCTCTCTCACCCCCGGACGCTCTGCGGCTTCTGCTGCGAGCTCCAGTGCGGGTAAAGGTCCGGCCATGGCGAAAACCGTGGCCACGACCAAAACTAAATCCCAGATTAAACAAGGGATAGCGGCGCTGCCTGGGATCAGTACCGCTCCCTCCAACACCGAACCCGGAGGCAGGGTGCCTCTTATCCATCCGCCCCCAGAAGTCTCCCCCCCCTCGCTGGCTGTCAAAAGCCAACCAGGGCAGGATTGTACCACCGGCGACGCGTTCGCGCAAGCCTGGCAGGTACAGGTGAGCAGGCGCGGCGGTGGGAAGGGCAGACCCGCCCGGACCGGCCAGCGCGCCGAGTCTACGGGTCCGAGTCTCACGGCCCCGTCTGGACGGGGCAGGAGAAGAAACCGGCCGTCTAAAAAAGACAGGATACTAGCCCAGCAGATAGGTAAGGCTAACAACACTCCGGCTAACGCAGTTAGCGCGGACAAACAACACGGCGGTAAGGTATCCTTCTCCGCAGGCAAGCGCTCGCAGACCGGGGCAGGCACTAGCCGCCCAGGACCCAGCCAGCCAACGTGCAGCGCGAGGAAGATACCACGCACTACCATACCTGCTAGGAGTGAACCAGCCACAGCGAAACGCGAGCTCAACGACACAAGCTCCCCTCGTGGTGAGCGCAAGAAGCCGCGCCTGGACCACTCCAAGCGGTCAGAAAACCGGAGCTACGCCCAAGCCGCTAGCTCCGACCTAAACGTCGCAGTCACCTGCGAACAGAGAGGCCACATTACCGAAGAGGAATCGGTCAAAATTCTGGCTGCCATCCAGTCGCAGATCCTCGTCGAGTGCCTCTCTGACGAACAGAGCCAACCGGGACCGATCTTCAATGCGAAGCCTCAGTACTCCGGGGGAGCCCTCAAACTTTGGTGCGACAACACCGAAACCTTGGCCTGGCTAAGGAAAACGATTTCCGGCGTGACTCTTCCCACTAGCAGCTCGCTAGTGGTCAAGAGTCAGGCGGACATCGAGCGGCGTGTCAGATGCGGCGTCGTCATCCCTGACGAGCAGGGGGTTTTTAAAGAGCCGACCTTCTTAGGCCGTGCTCTAAGTTACCAGAACCCCTGGGCCGGCATCAAGCGTTGGGTACTTCTGCACGCCAACAAACAAGCCTCAGCTTGGTTCGTGGTGGTCGGCATCCCTGAGGACCTAATACCGACCCTTATGAAGGCTGGACGCCGCCTCGCATTTGGTGTGGGGCGCGTCTACCTGAAGTTCCGGGGTCCAAACGGCCGTTACGGCGACGTCCCTCAGGGTTGGGATCCCGCGACGAACTCCTGGAGCTCGTCAACACAGGCGGAGGTAGATCCTCCCCTAGCAAACATCCAGGTAGCAACCGACACCGCACTGGAGGCTGCATCCGCAGCCCCACCAGCGGCAACTGCAGCAGCGAGCACATCTGCCGCCTCTGCCGCCGCCACCGTGGAGACCGTCATCTTGTCGGATGGGGAGCCGGAAGATAGCATTCTGCTGTCACCGGTCTCGCGTCCGGGGGAGGGTGGTTTCGACGAGGGCGACCTGTTTGCTGGGTTGCGCCTGGAGGAGGATGAAGAGGGTTCGACCAACGATGGCGTCCCCTTCATCGGCCTGTAAGGTCCTACAGGCAAACCTCCACCACAGTCAGACCGCGACGGCTCAGCTGCGGAAGTGGATGGAGGCTCAACACTCGGCCATCGCCCTGATCCAAGAGCCGTGGATTAGAGCTGGCCGCATCCAAGGACTAACAAATCTTGGAGGTAAGCTTCTAGTTACTACAGAACATGATCAACCCAGATCGTGCATCTACGTAACTAGCAACATCAAGACACAGTCACTAATTGACTTCTGTTGCAGAGACATATCAGCAATAAAGATATACATACAGCGTGATGGCATGGAGGTGCCACTTGTCCTGGCCTCGGCTTACATGCCTGAGGCTGAAGAACCGCCCCCTCACGACCTCGCCCGCCTTGTGAGTTATTGCGAGAACGCCGGGCTTGAGGTTGTCATCGGGGCCGATACCAACGCACACCACCCGCTATGGGGCATGGACACGCCAAACGACAGGGGTAAGACCTTAGTTGACTATCTTTTCTCCACTAACCTTACCCTACTAAACACCGGCTCTGAACCAACCTTCGTTACCAGACGCAGCCGGACGATTATTGATCTTACTCTAGCCACAGAGGGTGCAGCGACCCTCGTCTCGGGCTGGCAGGTCTCCAAAGAGGCCTCCTGCTCAGATCACAGGTGGATACGTTTTGATATCCAGACCTGTGCATCACCAGTGCTACCAAGACGCAATCCGCGGAAAACAGACCGCGCTGCCTACACACGGCACCTCACGGCCATACTCGCACCCTGTAGCGTTTTGAGGACGTATGAGGGGCCAACACAGATTGAGGAGAACATCAACGGCCTCACATCAGCAATACTAAACAGCTACCAAGCCGCATGCCCGGAAACCACTCCGCCAAAAACACCGGGCAAACAACCATGGTGGGGCGCAGAGCTGGACCGCAAACGCGGTAAGGTAAGGAAAGCGCTCAATAGAGCCATGAATACTTGTGCTGATGAGGATTGGGATGCGTACTACGCAGCCAAATCCAGCTACAAAAAATGCATCAGATTCAGAAGCTCCATGGGATGGCGTAAATTCTGCGGAAGCATTGAATCTTGTCAACAAGCAAACAGGGTAAGGAAAATACTGGCGCAGCAGGAAGCTCCTGCTACCGTCACTCTCCGGAAGCCCGATCAAACACTCACTACCTCACCTGAAGAAGCGAGGCGCGTCCTTATAGAAACTCACTTCCCGGGATGCGCCTTCGCACAGGTAATCAACTGGACCGATATCAACCAAACACCATCAGACAATGACTGGCGCTACACCCACACCGTCATCACCTTGGAGAAAATCCAATGGGCGATCCGGTGCTTCCATCCTTTCAAAGCAGCTGGCCCGGACGGCATCTTCCCAGCACTACTGCAGTGGGGAGGAATTGCCGTCGCTCAAAGGCTAGTACCCATTATGAGAGCATGTCTGGCATTCAGATACATTCCTAAAGGATGGAGGGAAGTGAAAGTCATATTCATACCCAAGCCAGGTAAGAGTGACTACACCAACGCCAAATCTCACCGACCTATCAGCCTAACCTCCTTTCTGCTGAAAACCATGGAGAAGATATGCGAGAGAGAGCTGAGGGATGGGGCCCTAAAAACAATTCCACTCCATGCAAACCAACATGCATACAGCTCGGGTAAGTCGACTGAATCCGCTCTCCACCTGGTGGTCGGCCGGATCGAGGAAGCGATTCATCAAAAAGCCACTTGCCTGGGCACCTTCATCGATATCGAAGGAGCCTTCGACAAAACAAACTTCTCCAGCATTAGCGCCGCCCTCCGCAGACACGGAGTTGAACAGGTACTAGTAGACTGGATTACTAATATGTTAAGTAAACGAGTGGTTCGCCTTGAAGAAGACAGGCAGGTAGCCATGTTAGCCAGAGGATGCCCCCAAGGAGGGGTACTCTCTCCACTCCTCTGGAACCTGGTGATCAACGACCTCATCACCAAGCTCAACGCATGCCACTTCTATACAATTGGGTACGCAGACGACCTCGCCATCCTCATCTCGGGGAAGGTCACCGGGACTATCTGCAATCTAACGCAACAAGCGCTAAGGATAGTAGAGCGGTGGTGCAGGGACTTCGACCTTTCAGTGAACCCCACAAAGACCATTTTGGTTATGTTCACTCAGAAACGATCGCTTGGACCTTTTCGCCTACCTAAACTATTTGATACAGAACTCCAGTTAGCCAATGAGGTCAAATATCTAGGGGTCATCCTGGACAACAAGCTAAACTGGAGCAGCCATCTAGACAACAAGTTAAACAGAGCCTGCATCACCTTCTGGCAATGCAGGAGGATGATAGGTAAGAAATGGGGTCTATCCCCCAAAATCATACTATGGATCTACTGTACAGTCATTAGACCCATGATCACCTACGGAGCCGTGGTATGGTGGCCTCGCACCAGGTTAGCCACCGCTTCTAACAAGCTACAAAGAATACAAAGACTGGCCTGCATGGCGACAACAGGATGTATGAGGACTACGCCTACTGCAGCTCTGGAAGCAATGCTGGGCCTCCCTCCTCTCCACCTGTTCATACAGCAAGAAGCGACATTGGCGGCGGTCCGTCTCGAAACAATACAACTCTGGGGTAAGAGAGAGTCACAACACACCTCGGTATTACAGGGACTTTATGAGGAATTTCCCATGGCAAAGGCCATAAAAGACCGGGTACCCAAACAATTTATCTTTGATAAGAAATACAAAATCCAGCTCCATGAGGACCACCGATGCGAGGGGCTGACCCCGGCGGAGCTACGGATCTTCACGGACGGATCTAAAACAGGTAGCGGCACTGGTGCTGGAGTCTTCTCAGAAGACCTCAACATCCGCATTGCCAGATCACTGGGGGTCCACAACACAGTCTTCCAGGCAGAATGCATGGGCATTATCCTGGCGGCGGCAGCGATTGCAGCCAGAGGGGTGAAGGACCACTCAATTCGTATACTATCAGACAGCATGGCCGTTTTGCTGGCACTTGACAGCCACACGGTTAACTCTGGTCTAATATACGAGTGCCACCAGAACCTAAACCAGGTAGGTGAGCATAACAACATAACTATTCAGTGGATCAAAGGACACAGCGACTCCCGAGGCAACGATGCAGCGGATGAACTCGCTCGAAGGGGATCTGGCTTGACGGCGGTGGGACCCGAACCAATAGTGCCACTCCCCTTCGGCTACATACGTACTCTAGTCAGGGAACGCACAGGTAACTTACATCGTTGCCTGTGGCAGGATCAGGCGGAGTGCAGACAGGCCAAGGAGGCGCTACCCGCCATCAATGGCCGCTTCACCAAACTCGTGCTCAGGTTAACCAAACAGCAGATACGAACAATCACAGCCGTCCTGACAGGACACGGCTCCTTTAATAAACACCTCTTTGTCCTAGGTATCACAGACAGCCCCCTGTGCAGAGCCTGTATGGCGGCGGACGAGACAGCAGGTCATGTGCTCCTACACTGCCCTGAAATTGCTTCATACAGGGCAAAGTACTTCGGTAACCCAGGTACTCTCCACGAGATCGTCGGCAACACGAAGGCGCTGCTGGCTTTCCTCGGGGAGCTGGGGTGGATCGAATAACTTCTTTCCCACCCGCACGCAAAATACGCGCATTTGACGTGGAGTTGCGGATACCAGCCCGCTATACAATACAATACAATACAATACAATGAAACAATAATATAAACTAGACTAAGTTACGGAGTAAAGTTATCAGGTGACAACTCGAAACGTCGTGGATTGATCGCTGGTATAGGTGTCTGTGCATTAGGTGAGCAATCTGACTCAGCCAGGGGCGTGCCGAAGACCACGTTTCGCTCAAACCCGCTTTCACCTTCTCCCTCTCCACTGACCGGTGTACTGGTTACTGACGATGAAATGGATAATTGTTCTGGCGGTGGTGTTCCCAGAACTTCTAGGTCTGAGGAGGTGTTGCTGCTGGCTTGATCGTCGTTATCAACTCTTATTTGATCTTGATCATCGTCATCCCGTGTCGTCTGGTTTGAGTTGGCTACGTCGCGCTGAACATCCTGGATGATATCTTGATCCCAGCTGGAGCGGCGATCTGACATTTGAGTATGTCCGTGTGGTCGTATTTGATCCACGTGCCTCTTTACCAACCGGTCTATTTCAGGAACATAAACTTCGTACATCACATTTCCGATTTTACTCTTAATAATTCCTTCGATCCATACAAATTTCTTATTATTTAAATTTTTCGTTATCCATACCAATTCATTTTCTTTGAGCGGTTTACGTGTTTTCCCCTTGTAGTATTTACGCTGTAAGCACTGGTTTTGCTGTACCGTTTGAGTGAGGCAAGTGGAAGAGGAGGTCGACGCTGTGGATGTCACCGATGCCGATATCGGTGACAATAAATCGAGCCGCGAGCGCAGCGGCCGGCCGTACACGAGCTCAGCGGGTGATTTTCCGGTAGTACTATGTCTGGAGTTCCGATAGTCAAACAAAAACTTTGATATACGTTCCTTTAATAGTTTCCCTTTACTATTGAGAATTATGCTTTTGAGACCCCTTTTAACAATTTTCACAAAGCTTTCAGCTTGTCCGTTACTGGAAGGATGATATACCGGAGCAAGTGTATGAGTAATACCATTCTTCGAACAAAAATCTTTAAAATCTTGTGATACGAACGAAGTACCGTTATCCGTTACGATAGTATTTGGAATTCCGACTCGTGACATTAAATCTATTAATTTCTCAATTACTGCTTTAGAGCCATACGATGATGTCATTATAAATACTTCAACCCATTTGCTATAAGCGTCAACAGCTATTAGAAACATTTGGTTATTAAAGGGCCCAAGAAAATCCAAATGAATTCTATAAAAGGCGTGGGGAGGATGAGGCCAGGGCGTGAGCGGGACGCGAGGCGGCGCGGGGCGCAGCGCGCTGCATACAGCGCACGCGCTGGCCAACCGCTCCAGCGCACCGTCCACGCCAGGGAACCATAACCGCTTGCGCGCCTCTGCCTTCATTTTAACCACTCCAAAGTGAGAACTGTGAAGTTCATTACAAATTTTTATCCTTAACACTTCTGGTATGATGACCTTGTGACCACGCATCAAGCATCCGTTTTCAACCGACAGTTGGTTACGGCAATAAAAGTAAGGTTTCAGATTGTCGTCATATACTTTTCTCGGCCAACCTACGTGAACATAATCTATTACTTTACGCAAAGTTTTATCTAGCTCGGTTTCGCGTTGTAAGTCAGTAAGCGTAACAGGTAGTCCTCCGTCAACGACGAAGTAAACATATGACGCGTGGTCATCAGGAGCGCGCGATCGGTCTCGCTCGTGCCCTGCCCCCGCCATCTCACCGCTCGTACCGCTGCCCGATGACGGTGACTCATAGCCTATCGGAGCGCGGGACAGATAGTCAGCACTGTTATTTTTACTGCTAACATATTCGATAGTATAATTGTATGCCGATAAAAATATTGCATACCGCTGCAATCGGTTGGCTGATACCTCCGGTATACCGCGGTGTGGACCGAAGATGGTTAACAACGGCCTATGGTCCGTTCGTAAGGTAAAAGGCACCGCTCGGGCATATAAATACTGGTGGAAACGCTTCACCCCAAATACTATAGCGGTTGCCTCTTTTTGTATTTGAGCATATTTTTTCTCGGCCACTGTTAACGTTCTCGACGCGTAGCTGATTGGTCGTTCGCGCCCATCGCAACCTATCTGTGATAGAACAGCGCCTAGGCCGTATGGAGAAGCGTCTACCGTCAAGATTAATTTTGCCGCGGGGTCAAAATGTGCCAATACCTTATCCGATGCCAACTGTTGTTTAATTTTTTTAAAAGAATTTTCATGTTCTTGTAACCATTCCCATTTTGTCGATTTATGCAATAAATTATATAACGGCGCTAGTATGGTTGATGCGTTAGGGACAAAATTGCGGTAATAATTAGTTAATCCCAGAAATGACTGCAGTTGTAGCACGTTCTGAGGTCTTGGTGCTTGTGAAACTGCTACTATTTTATCTGGCGACTTTTTAATACCAATTTTGTCTATAACATGTCCTAGATAGTTCACTTCATTTTTGAAAAACTCACATTTACTAGGTTGTATTGTGAGACCTGCGTCCGCCAGCCTTCCTAGTACTGTGACTAACCTGCTCATGTGTTGTTTTTTATCGGCACCTGTTATCAAAATATCATCGAGAAAAAACACTACTCCGTCTAATCCCGACAGAATGCATTCCATAGCACGTTGAAATATTGCTGGTGCGCTCGATAAGCCAAATACTAAACGTGTATACTTAAATAGCCCACGATGAGTGTTGATACAGGTCATACCCTGTGATTGCTCTTTTAAACAAAATTGGTTATATGCCATGGAAAGATCTAATTTGCTGAATTGTTCGCCACCATGCAACATTGCGAACAAATCATTAACCGTTGGCAAAGGGTACTTATCGATGATTAGTTGTTTATTAATTGTCACGGAAAAATCCGCACAAATTCTCACTCCACCGTCTTTTTTTAAAGCGGGCACAATTGGTGACGCGTACTCTGAGTATTGAACCGGTTCTAATATTCCTAAGCTAAGAAGCCGATCTAATTCGCTATCTATTTTTTCTTTTAAGGCATATGGTACAGAGCGAGCTTTAAAAAATATTGGTTTCGAGTGTGGTTTTAAATTTAATTCCACGGCGTATTTATTAAATTTTCCTAATTTACCAGAGAACACGGTGGGAAATTTTGAAATTAAATAGTCCAATATTGAATTGTTATCCGACCCGCAAATGGATTTAACTGTAGTAGCAAATTCCAAATTAAAAGTGCTTATAAAATCTCGCCCTAACAATGGCGGACCACCGTCACGAACAACAAACACGTGCAGGTTACGCTTTATTTTGGAATATTCAACATCTAAATCTATAACCCCAACTGTTTCTAAACGTTCACCAGTATAACTGAATAATTTTCTATCGGTAACTGATAACGGTACCTTAGTGAAATGCTGTTTGTATAGCTGATGCGATATAATACTAACCGCGGAACCACTATCTATCTCGAACTCCAAACCTAGTCCCCCGATGTTAACACTTGCCAGCATCGGTCGACCCTTATCACAACGTATATTCAAACATAATCTACCGTCGTCGCCCTCATCATCCACTTTGCCTTCCCCCACGTGCTTCACTTTCGCGTCACTTGAGCACATTCGCCTTAGGTGGCCCTTATTATTACATCTCTTGCATTTATAGTTTTTAAACCGGCACTGATTGGATTTGTGATTGGAATAACCGCACACACTGCACTTTTCTTTAACCGCGAACACGGAACCTTCGTCGACGCTGCCGGCGCCCGCGCTCACGCTGGCGCCGCTCGCTGCTGGCGCGGCATGGGAGGCGCGCCGAGCACACCGCACGCTCTCAGCTAACTCCACCGCCTTGGCTAACGTTAAGTCCGTCTGGTCCTGGGCAAAGAGCTTGTCTCGCTCGGGTCCTGGCATCATGCCCATGATAAATTTATCAAGAAGAGCTTCCTCCAAGTTCTTAAACCCGCAGTGTGCTGCCAATCCCCTAATCCTGGCCGCCCATTGAGTGTGGCTTTCGTCTGGTCGCTGCACCGCCACGTAGAAAATTGATTTTTCTGCGAACCCGAGCCGCTTCGGCTCAAAGTGACGGTCTAGAAGATTTAAGATTTCTTCAAAATTTGTTTCTTCTAACTTCTTAGGCAGCGCCAGGTCCCTCGCTAGCATGTAGGTAGGTCCGGTGAGGGCGCTTATGAGTATTGCCCTCCGTTTGACCTTCAATTTGTCCGATTCTTCCGTAATATCGTTAGCAATAAACCATTGTTGTAAACGGGACTTGTAACTTGTCCAGTCCTGGGATAAATGGTCAAAGTTGGTTAAAATCCCGAAGGATACGCCGAAAGTAGACATTTTCGCACTCGTAAATTCGTCCTCGTCGCCACTGTTAGATATTCAGTACGGAGGTAGGAAGGACAACCATCAAACACGCTAGTCAATGACACACTAACTTTAATTACGTAGGAACGAGTTACTTAGCCGGGACGCAGCCGCGGTACGTTACGACATACATACATATATAACAATTACAAAATATATAAACTTATTACTTTTTTCCTCATGAACGCGTAGAGCTATCAAGTTGAAATTCATATCAAATACTTAGATCTAATTGCCTTTAACCCGTGAAAAAAATAATTCTAAGTCAACGCAAAAGTACAACCATTGATACCACATATTTTGAAACTCGCAACTACACGCAAGGGAAATACCATAGTTATGACTTGATTGTCGTAATGAACGAACTTTGTAAACCTTGCAGGTTTGTACGGAACCCTCGGTGCGCGAGTCCGACTCGCACTTGGCCGGTTTTTTTGTTATTAATTGCAAAAGTGCATTTTTCATAAAAAGAAAGCTTTGATCGCACTAAAAAAATATAAATCTGCAACAAAAATGCTGTCTGAATGTTTTCAACTGATTACTATGTATTTATGTGTTCTGAAAACTAAAAAAATACTCAAAAAGTTCCAGAACGTCAGGTTATTTTGCTAAAGCCATTTTTTTTTTTTAAAAAAAAACGTGATTATTTAGATTTTTAGTCTAGCTTGAAGTCATAAATTTTGATAATTTTTTTAATGGATTTCATCAAGATATTAAGGAAATGGAAAAAAAAGATACCAGGGAAGATCGAGCATCTCAATGATATCAGACTACTGCTGGATGCTTCAGAGAGACCTTCCAGATGCTTCGTACAAGCGAAAATGTACCAAAAAGAGTCTCACTGGGAAATATAAATATGTTTAGTGCTTACTAATTAATGTATTAAAATACTACTTACAAACTACTAACAACACTTATTTTTTTTTTCTAAAGATAAAAAAATAAGTTTTGCTCCGCATTATATATATTTTTTTTTGTTTTTTAGTATTTTATCTTTTATTTTAAGATGATAACTTGTTTAACATAGAAACCTAAATTTCCAGAAAACGTGACGTTATACGAGCAAATAAAATGTCATTTTCGGATTCAGCACACCCAAAAACATATATATTAAAAAAAAACCAAAACAGCTGTCAACTTTTTTTTACAGACTTGTGACATTGTTGGGTTAATTCATAAAAACCTGCCAAATGCATACCTGACAGTCTTTTGATCCTGGGCAGTCCACATTGAAATGAAATGATGAAATGATGTTTATTTATGCAAGTAGGTTATATCTACACTTTTACGCGTCTTTTTATAAAACTAGGAGGGGCCGGTGTTTCGTACCTGACTACTCTGAGAGGAAACAGCCGAAACAAACTCAGAGGTCACTGTCTCTTTTGAAGTCCAGACATTATATGTAGATCAGTCTATACGAGGACCATGCAGGTCAGTGTCTGAAATGGCCTTTTGAAGAAACTACCACACAAATTCGAGTGGATCTGTCCAGTCAGTGCAAGCATTTTTCAGTGATCGTGTAGCTCGACTCATAACTCAAGGAGCTCAACGACACGACGAACAATACCAAAGAAAGGACACTTGTGTTCATTCATCCGCTGCCAGCCATATTCCCCAAAAATTATCGATCCATCTTGCTCAGGGCAAACAACGGAGACAGCGAATGGCCAAATGTAGTATTAGAATACAACTTTTGGCCATCAGCTGTCTCCGTTCTACATCCTATTCGATCGACCGTCTGTGCGGCTGCAAACATGGCCGGCAGACTCCCACATCACCATAATGATTCTACGCACAATTCATATCAGTTATTACGAATTTTATCACAATTCTTGTTGTGATTCTGACCTTAAACTTTATAAAACCCTTGATCGCTGACAGCAATATATTCCAGACAATTAATGGATGTTATTAGTCACAAGCGTCTAGGGCTTTTGACTGTCAAATATATACGCAATACATAGCTGGCACATACCTGGCATATATGATAAGAAGTCTTGAAATATGTGGAACATTTTGCAAAAGCCTAGTCTCTTCTTCACTGCTCAAAGATGAAGAGTCTGTGGCTATCAGTGGCACACAGGTGTTGAAAAGGTCTAGACTTTTTGTATAACAGCGTTCAATGTCAATTTGTTTACTTCATATGGCTGTACGGAAAGGGCTAGCATTTTTTTGACATATATAATTAGATTACACGTCTGGCCTACTTGTCTACTACATTATCTACATACTAAAGTTGAATTTCACCGATGAATAAAAACGCGGTTACGTCAAAAAACCGAGTTTTTGCTAATAATTGAGATTACGTCACCAATTTTGATTTCATCGAAAACGATTTCACTACTGTCGTTATCATATTTTTTTTTTGTTATTGCGGGTTGTTTTTAATTCACCACTCGTTTAGCTTCTCGCAAAGATAGTTAAAGGTAATAAGTTAAAAATAACTAAAACCCGACTACGAAAAAATCGCGCTCCACTAAAATTCTGTAACATGGGTTGTTCTTGTTTCATACTTTTCAGTGCGCAATATTTTAGTAGTCGGGCTTTAGTTAATTTTAACTTACTTTTCATTTACACTATTTTGGGGTTATTAGATATAATAATAAAAGCAAAGTAGCGAGTGAATTTCAAATGTACTCATTAAGCCTTTTCATTTGATATCCATGTTGACACTGTTAGAAACAGGCAAAATAGCTGGTAAAAGCTATATAATGTACTAGCACTTTTCCCGCGACTTCGTCCGCGTGGGTTTCGTACTTTCCTAATTCCCCCTTTTCACCCCCTTAAAGGTTAAATTTCCAAAAACCCCTTCTTAGTGCTCCCCTACATTATAAACGGAAGCCGTGTGCAAATTTCACATTCCTAGCCCCAGTAGTTTCGGCTGTACGTTGATATGTCAGTCAGTCAGTTCTCATTTTATATATATAGATATTCCAAATGTGCTCATTAATTCTCTCTCAAACTCTTTAATTTGATACCCTATCGACTGTGCGGAAAGTTTTTTTTTCGGCTACAACTTTACATCCCCCAGACTCTAGGGGATGTAAAGTTGTAGCCGAAAAAAAAACTTTATACAAACATACATACAAACATACATACCGGTCGAAATCATAACCCTGCTTTTGGCTATGCCGTAGTCGGGTAAAAACTAGAACTTTGTTTCAATCGATCGATCATTACCTATAATCATCAATCCAAATGTTGGTGGTGAAATCAGTTTGCCGTAAAACAAGATTTGAAAACTAGATTATGCAGAACTTGTTCGTGAAAACGGGTTTTATATCAATATTGTTGTCACCCTTAGACCCCCGAACTGATAAACATTTTGTCTAAAGTTAATCACTGAGTAAAAATTATTAATTATGAAAAACCTAATAATGTCAAGTTCCTATTTTCTTAATGTAATTATTTTTATACAACGCCACAAGGCGATTAATAGACGCAAAAAGACGTGAGAATTCAATTAAATAGAAAGGTGAGAAGACGCCTGAGCATCGAACGCGCAACACGTCACGATGATTAATTGAACTTTGTAACACGAGTCTAAAATCAATTAGTTACGGTTCGGGGGACTTGAAAAATAAATTGCTTGTATCAGGTATGTTAAATAGATTTGGAGGAACATTAATTACTTCATAATTCGTGTTTAGTCATCCTTGGGAATAATTTAAATATTTATGTCATCAATTTAATCGTAGTGGCACAGAGGTTTCACCTTCCATGCACGAGGTTGTGGGTTTCAACCCCCTACGTGCTGTATGTAATTATTTATGCACTTTTTGACTGTATGCTACATGCAGCCAAAGTGTGTAGTACAAAACTTTTAGCACAAAATTAGAAAACCTTTTGAAAGTTGGCCTGCATACCCAACCATTTTGCTGACTGCACCTTCTTATGTTTTTAATTATTAATACGCATTCACGCATGCGTCGCGTATCGTATGCTCACCTGGAATAGTGTCTAGTCATTTTCTTTTTCAAAAAATGGCACCCAGTTACCATGAAACATTCAAACAAGGGGATTAAAGGTTTGGCCTAGTAGATTCGGAGTAGACTTGCGGTAGCCTAATCGGTACGGGCACGCCGCAATCGCGGCGATAAGACCCCTCTTTGAGGAGTGGCTGGATAGGCGTCACGGCGTCCTTACCTTCCGCATGACGCAGGTCCTCACAGGACACGGAAGTTTCGAGAGGTACCTGTGTCAAGCCTAATCAGTACGGTGTCTGGAGTACCTATCTAGAAGACGCGGGTTTGAGTCCCACTCGCGGATGAATTATTCTATCTCCAAAAAATCTGTTCTTCTTAATTTATCTGGGACATCAGTGGCATCGCTGAAAATAATATCCAATCTCTTGCCACTGCAATGTTTTAGTGGAATACCCAACTACTGCTTGTCCAACCAAGGGATCAAACCCGAGGGCCAAAGCCTGCCGGGGTTACGGGACTTACGAATTACCGTGACCCCGTGGATTTTAGTCAGTACGGATTTGACAGTCCCTCCCGCTCTGGCCTGGGTGGGAGGACTCGTTTAATGATTTTACAACGACAAAAAATTGAAGATTAAGCCTCAGACTCCACGCTCAACATTTGTTGTTTATGAATTCTAGACCACACAGTGTTTTTCTCATTTATTATTTTATAAGCAGCCTAAAATGGTCTTGATATTGTAAAATAAAAGTGATAATTTGTAGTGAAAGGGCGGGCAAAGTTATTCCTCCAATTGGACATTCCTTTTTAATTTGTCGTTTTCTTTGTGTTAAAAGATCCAAAAATATTTCATTTACGTTGCTCAGTAGACTAAGTATTAATATTTTCCACTTGAATCAAATAAAAAGCTTAAATTACCGAAAATTACATAAATGTTTTGACAACCTGAGACAAATACTTTGATGAAAGTTTTTGAAACTATTCTGTTAATCTGTCTGATATGGTATTAGTTATTATAATTTTCTCTTATTTATTTGCTTTGAGGCCTATTCAACTATTCATCCTGGAGGTTTCATAAAAATAAGCCTATCAATGCTATTTTGAGATTATTTTACAACGATTATGAACAAAAACGTCTATGAACTACATCTAACTTGAAAATTAAGTTTAAAAAAACTGACTAAAATCCAAGGTGATCTTTCAATAGCCCTTTATGTTCCAGGGTCACGGTTAGCTCATGAGATAGTCCCGCGGCCCCAGCAGGCTTTGGCCCCGTCAGAGAACTTAATTGGTGTAAAACTGAAATTAATTGACGACTCAAGTAAAAGAAAAGCCTCCGGCAGAACCAGTTCCCAAACTCTAGTTGACTAGACGGCCGAAGTGGTGACGAACAACGTATTTTATATTTAAAAGATATGTATCATTAACTGTGACTTAAGTTAGCAACACGTAACTTTCGACCAATATCGTGTAAGATAGTTCAAAAAGTTTCTCGAAAAGTTCTTTCTTTAATGAAAATACAAACCTCTCTCAGATGAAAGTAAAGGTAGAGATAAATTCGTTTGTTACACTTCACTGGGTGCCTTAAGCGGTTAGGAAACTAGTTAATGAAGTACTTTTCAGTGGATTTTCAGCGAAATGATAATGACTTTTCCATTATTAAAGTAATTAATCATTTCTTTACTCCGTTCGAGTGATAAATCAATATAACTAGCAAAGTGTTTATGACATTTTGAATTTCATCGTCGTTTTTGACTGTAAATTAGTTTCAATTGTTTTAATGCCTTTGTCAAACAGACAGGCGAAAGCGAAGCGTTTCCGAAGCGATACCGAACCGAAGCAAGACGTCAGTCCGATAGTTCTGTCACGCTATCAGATCAGTTTCGCTTTTCTATGTGACTGGATTCAAACAATTCCATACATTACGAATAAAAACGCCTCGCTTCGCATTCGTCACGCCTGTCTGTTTGACAAAGGCTTAAAGGCGTATTTTTTGCCAATGGCCCTAAGCAAGCGGGCGACGTTAGATTCACACACACGCGTTGCTCACGACTGACGAATTAGATCAAACTTAATAAGATTTTATTTGAAAAATATTCATTGATTGAGGTAAGCTATGTCCCATCAAAAGAACCCCCAACGACCAACAAGTCTTTGTTAAAACATAGTCGTTTCGACGAGCTCATAACTAAATAATTACAGCCATACAGGCCAATTTTCAGGGTAAAGCCGCATTTGCCGTGGTTGGTCTGTGGATGGGTGACAATCTGTCATAGCGAGTTTCCTCTGTGCCTCGGAAAACACATGAAGCCGTTGGTCCCAGCTGTCATTTGTAGATCTTTAACAGTTATTACTATTAGTCAGAAGCTCTAAAAGTCTGACAACCAGTCTTACCATGGGGTATCCTAACAGCCAGTTACTAGGTTATGGAGGACCGGTAGGCAGTCACTCCATGTAAAATACTGATATACAGCTGCACTTGGTTCGACTCGAAGCCGACCGCGATGTAGTAGCGAAAAGGTTTTTACTGTAAACGAACTATTGAATTCATTATATTAATATTTCTTTTTCTTTAATAGTTGATATGGCTACGCATGTTTCCTCTATAAATATTTGTATGTCAAAATTGACAAGACATAGCGCACTATTTAGTTCTTAAGATCCATCTATCCTATGTTTAACAAATAAATTGATTTGATTTGATTTGAAAGGCTGCAGATGATGATTAGCCGTTTATGAGGAGTTTGCAAAAAAAGGAATAAAATAGCGTATTGTAGATATTTTATGGGAAAACTATAAGTCACACTGAAAAACTCTATGTAAGAAATAAATTACATTTATCAATAATAAATATGTATAAATAATACAAAGTTTTAAACTGGCAAGAAGGATTTCACATTGAACTCTCGTCTCCCATCACGTCTCAATCACTTTATGTAAAGGGATCAAGATAAATGACCATAGTTCCCTTTAAATAATTCCCTTCCTGTCTCTCCTCATTATTTGTTTGTTACGAGTTTCCGCGTCTCCTGATTGATGATAACTGATTCTATAGCACAGAGCTACTGTGAAATTTGAATTTCTTTTTTTTTAATAAAACATTGGATGGGTTTATTACAATCATAAAAAATCACACACGCAAACACCCAGACACGAAACAACTACTAAGTCATAGGCAGGGTCGCGGGACTGTACGAATTACCGTGACCCCGGAACGTAAAGGGCTATTGAAGGACACCGTGGGTTTTAGTCAGTACGAGTCTGATAGTGCCTCTTGCTCTGCTCTGTGTGGGAGGACTAACTTGATGATTTTCATCAAGTAAAAAAAAAAAACGAAAAAAAGGTCATAGGCAGGCCATACAAAAAGTTGTTCCGTGTGGGAATCGACAAGCTGCACAGGAGTCCAGCTCAGCCAGCAAGGTTAATCGGTTTCGGGTATAAAATCATCAAATGACGCCTCTCTGGGTGGAGCAGAAGGGATTTTCACTCTTCCTGACTGTAACCGCCTTGTTCTTTTGGTTACCCTTTGTGTTCCAAAGCTGCGATACCCTGTCTAGATCAGGAGGTTTACTCCCGTCCAGGAACGCTTACTTTCACACTGTTACTGGTTGGGAAAAGTATTCGTCATCGAGTAAAAGTGTTGCTGGTAAGTTTAAATTAATTGACATTGGTCAGAAACACTCGCTAGTTGTATATAATATAGCCCTTTTGAAATAGCATCCATTTACAAAGGGGTATGCAACTTATTGGCATCAAAATTTGTTTTTCTTTCGCCAGTAATGAAATGTTGGTCATTAGTAGACCGCAACCTAAGAACTTCGTAAAAATATTTAAAAAAATCTAAACCGTAACCAACCAGAGATATAACGCATTTCATTTTGTTCTTATCGGGAGTAAATCACTCCTGATTAGAACAAAATTAACACCGCCATATCTCTGAAACTTTTTTTTTTCTATGGACTTCTTAGGTCTAATTGTGGCCAAAATTTAATCACTGGCGAAAAGAAAAAAAAATTGATGCGAAGGTCCATAATAAAAGTTGCATGGGCATTTGAATCTACAATAGAATGCCAAAATTTATCCGTATTTTCAGCTACTGTTTATTTCGTTTCCTGATTATGTAATCACGTAAATCATGGAATTCTAATTTTCCATGATGATCTATATATTATTATCGATTGGAACTTTTGAATGTCTGCCAATTGTAAAAATAGTTGTTCAATTCTGAATTCCGAAATTAATCTGAATATTGAATTGTTTTGTAAAATAGGTGAACGATAGGTTCTTATGCCTAATTTATTTTGAATTTATCCGCTACTGTATACAGGGTAACTCTTCCGATAGGGTAGTACTTGAATGGTACAATTTTAAATTTGAATTTATTCAAAATCTCCCCCGTTCCCACCCGGAGCAACTTCAGCAGTCCTCTCCTCAAAAAAAATAAATCTAAGATCACGTATACTAAGGCCGAGATATATAGTCGTTGCTAAGCATCTGTTGAACTTCAGAAAGTACTACTTCGGCTTAGCTAAGCCAAGTATCTGATTCTTGATTCTGAAGATTGATAAATAAAGGTTTCTGTGCTTGGCTTAGTACGGGCTAAGCCATAGTTCAAGAAGAAAGTAACACTTTACTATCATTTTTCAGAAGCGTCCACAATATACTGGATAATTCTTATTTCATAAACAACCGAATTCGCTTTATTTTATTATTTATTTAATGTTACAATGACCCGTATTTACCGAATAGTAAAATTAATATTAATCATTATGTGTAAACAGTACTATATAATAAAAACTAAGTCTGGCTTAGCCGTTGCTTAGCTTCAATTATTTATCTCGATAAAACAATAAACGAACTATAAATGCCACAATCCACCTGATGTTGCCACAGGTGAGACGCAACAGCGCAACATACCCAGTTGCCACAAAGAACAATAAAATAATCCAATAAATAACTCTGTAAGGGCAGTTCGAACACAAACTTTTTTAATATCAGAGTTCCACAACCCTCGAGCAGAAAACTTACGCAGGATATGCCATTACCTTTATATGAAAACTCCAACCAATAAAATAGTTGCTTTGGATTTATTGAGTGAAGGGTTGGAACTTATTAAGTTGGAGTATTTGTGTTCTTGATTAATTCAGGTTGACTCGGCAATGAAACTTCAAGATTCGAGTGAATCTTTTTCTTTTTAAGGCTCTGACTATTGTATGAAAACGTTTTAATGTTCACTTTTTCGTTCTATAGGTAATGATATTACAAGCTCAAAAAATACATGTGTATACTCAAAATTAATTTAATAAAAGACTACTACAATAATTTCAAGTAATGTTTTTGTAAGAACTCGTAAAAATAGTTTTCGTCTCGAAATGCCAATCACATAGCGATATAGATTGTCATTCATAAAGTCATTTAAGATTAAGATTAAATAATGCTCGAGCCCACCTAAGCTGAGAACCTTTTGCTTCACAGGATGTCCTGCTCTAATCAAGCTAGGAAAAAAGACGTTTCATTACCTTGCCAAAAGTATTGTATGTACAGGGGAACAGTGTATAAGACGGGGACGCGAGGTATGCTGGGAAATCACACACTGAAGGCCAACGTAACACAATAATCACGTAGCGCAAGCGCCAATAGGACACCATTTGTTAATGGCGTTTTGCAAATGACGTCCTGATGGCGCTTGCGTTACGTTAGTGTTGTGTTAAGTATGCCTAAAGAGTGTATGTCCCCATTATACCTCGCGTATACTTGGTGTGGACGGGATTCACTTTCTAGCAGTCCACGATCCAGGTAAAAGCACCATAGGCTACCTCTAACCTGCGATCCCATTGGCAGAGGTTAGGCCTCAACAAGACTGGTTCTCGACGACCCTTTAGTTTCTTCTGTTATCTATCAGTGTGCAGAAGTTCCAGATTGTTCTGGGTGGACTGGCCCCATCTCTGGCCTTATGTTTTCTGCTGGGCTAAACAGAGGCCAGCAGTAATCCCATTAAAATAAAAGTAACAAAATATTTGTAGGTACTTATTATCTGAAAATTGACTTGGTACAAGAAAATCTTAAGTTACCTTTCGGTGATTAGATGCCGGAAACAACAGTCATCAATCACAGCTGTTGACGTAAGATTTGAAAACAGATTAATTAAATTGCCTACAATTAAAACAATCTCCTGTTCTGTAGTTTAGCATAATTTAATTCATGGTTTAGTGATTGTTTATTTTAATTTGTGTTTTGTTAACAGACGTGCAAAATAAATGTCAAATATCAAGAACAACGAGTCAGATTTATTTGAGACTTGGAAAGAGATGGCGGAAAGCCCTGAACTTTGGAAGGAATGGAGGGAAGTCTTTGCCCAGAAGTGGGACAGCACAAGCTAATAAATAATAATAATACACACAGAACCACATTAACGTAACTATAACGTAATCCTCACGATAAACCTATAACCGACACACCTACCTGTAAGGCATTTGTCGAGGATAAGTAATTTCCAACCCTGTTTCTGATACTTTTAGAAGTATGGGAACAGTTTGGTAATTAACCGACCGAGTATTAACCCTCTCAAAGCTGTCACCAACATAAACAGTTCATTATTTTTTTTTTTATCACGGCAAAGGGTTTTACTACGATTTTACAGTCCGTCAGTTTAACACCCTCGTCAAGAATTGGCTAAGTCATGCTCACAAACATAATTAGCTCAGTTTAATCATTCATGTTGTTAAGTTTAGGGATCTGTCCCATTGCCAGCGTTGAAGCGATTTTCAATATTTTCCTTCTTACGAAATGTTGTTTAAATGTAGATAGTCAGGCACAATTAAAAAATAATAATTTTAAAACACAAAAGAGATTTTCTGGAGAGTGAAGTTATAGTTTCTACTATAAGATAACTGACAAAACCTATTTCATAATAATAAAAGGCTTGGAAATGTACCTAAAGCTAAAAAATACTTTTTCGTTATCTTGTCTCATTTGGTACGCAGATATAACAAAAAAAAACAAACCTACAATTTCTCTTGAGCCTCTTCTACGCTCATGCATCAGGTTATAAAATCGCTCCCTCCTTTAACACAGCTTCAAGAACTGTCAAAAGAAAAATTCGCTCTACTATACTTGCTGAGCGACTCTTGCTGTCACTCAAACCATCGCAACAAAACTATCCTAAAACTAGCCGGTAGCGGTATCGTGTGCGATTCGCCTTTGGCTCTACTTATCGCTCATCGCCAGCAGGGAGACAAGAGCCTCAAGAAGGAAAATTAATACCAGTGAAATCGAACGCGTCAAAACGAAACTCCACAGTGTTAATTACAATTTCAAGGGTTATAAACAGTCAAGGGATTTGAGAAAGGTTTCTCAGTAATCATTAAGACGAGGGACACAAATGTCAATAGGTCATTTTGGTAAATTTGACCTTTCGGTGTGTGTTTAAACCGATGTCAGGTGTCACCGACAAATCTTTTCTGTTGATGGTGTTTGATGTTATTAACATATATTGCAATATATTTTGATGTATGTCATTTTATGGTTAAAAGCTGGAATCACAGTTCTTTTTAAATATAGCGGAACAGTGTATAAGACGGGGACGCGAGGTATAATGGGGACATACACACTTAAGGCAAAGTTAACACAACACTAACGTAGCACAAGCGCCAACAGGACTTTGCACCATTTGCAAGCGGCCATTAACAAATGATGCTCTATTGACGCTTGCACTACGTTAGTATTGTGTTAAGTTTGCCTTATGTGTGTGTTTTCCCATCATACCCCGCGTCCCCGTCTTGTATACTTTTCTCTCATTTCCGACAGGCTCACGTTTGACCACTATCTCGCCTGTTGATAATCGAAGATGTGATCAACGATGAAGCACACTTGCTTTGTAGTGACAGGAAACACAGACTTCGGCAAGGAATTCCACTTCTTAGATGTGCGCAGAATAAATGCTTTGTATGTGAGGGTAGGATATGTACTATGTACCGATAGCGCATTACAATTTCATTTTGTTCCATTAGCTATATGCTCAAGAATAATAAAAGTTAATATTTCCGTAATTCACCCCTTTTTTAAAAAAAAAAAAAAAATGTAAAAAAAGGTAAAATCATCAAATGATTCTACCCACTCAGGGCAGAGCGGGAGGGAACTGTCAGACTCGTACAGACTAAAATCAAAGGTGTCCTTCAATAGCCCTTCACGTTCCAGGGTCACGGTAATTCGATAAGTCCCACGACCCCGGCAGGCTTTGGCCCTCTAGAGGGGGGCCCCGTCTTATGCTTACACTCTTTGAGGCGCGCGTGGAACACAACGCGCTGTCGACCCTAGCATGGTCCATGGTCGGACAGCGAGTTGCCCATCCCTCGCGCGGCCCGCCTCCTCCTTCGCGAGCGTGTCTGCTTTGTAGAAGGAGGCGACCGCTTCCCACTTCGTTTCGCCCCGCAGCATGACCTCAACCAATGCCGGGTGCGAGAGGTCTCCGCCTATCGCCGTCGTGAGGACACGGCGGTGCTCTGCCCAAGCGGGCCAGTCCTGCACTGTATGCTCCACCGTGTGTTCCGGGCGATCCTCGCCGTGGTGACACCCAGGCGTTTCTTCCCTCCCCATCCGACACAGGTACCTCCCGAAACTTCCGTGTCCGGTGAGGACCTTCGT
This sequence comes from Agrotis puta, assembly GCA_943136025.2. NCBI lineage: Eukaryota > Metazoa > Arthropoda > Insecta > Lepidoptera > Noctuidae > Agrotis > Agrotis puta. The sequence continues at coordinate 18,045,856 of OW964175.2, read as the reverse complement.
CATGGGGTAGGTCAGGACGCCGTGACGCCTATCCAGCCACTCCTCAACCGTAATTTAACCCTAAGAAGAATTTGTATAGCATGTACAACATGTTTTTGTAGCCTAAATTATGATCCATTAGGTTTATTTTTAAAAACAATATCTCGTGCATCGCAGATGTAACACTTTCCATTGTGAATTAATGACAAAACTTCTATCTCTCTCCTTCCACATAATTATCATACAATAGTGAATAGTTGCATCCTCCTCTGACATGAAAACGAGCGACGGAGTGTTCAAACAGAGTTTTAATTGCGTCCATTCAGAGATCGTAAATCAAAATGGCGGGCTCTCACAACTTCTATGATTAATTTTGATGTTCTAATGAATATTGATTATACTTAGGGATTCATCCGCTCTCGGTTAACGCTGAGAAAAACGGTGAAGTGATTTTGAAGACACTTGACAAAAAGACTTGGTACCCTGTAAGGTTGCTTATACAGTGAAACCTGGTTAAGTGAGACATCAAGGGACCTGCAATGTCGTTTCACTTATAGAGGTATTCAACTTACCCAGTGTCTCAGATATACAGGTATAAATAAATATCTGTCTCATTTACAGAGGGTTCCATTAATAGAGGTGAGAATACAGGTTATTTCATTGCGATCATTAAATAAAATAACGTGTTATGTATGTAAATGAGTTTGTGGGTAGAATAAGAATGAGTAAACAAACAATGTTATCTCAGTTACAGAGGTTTATGCTTATAAAATTTACTTGCTGTCTCAGTTATAGAGGTAACTATGATGATAAATCGAAAGAACAAATCCCAGATATAGAGGCTTACCTCGTCCCACTAACAGAGGTAATTCAGTGCCAAAGTGTTGGGACCTCAGCATGAGTTCCAGTTATGGAGGTTTCTCACTTATCCAGGTCCCACTTAACCAAGTTTCACTGTATCCGCACTTTGACTTTGACTTTGAATGTTCTTCCCACTGCTGGTATAAAGGCTTCCTGCTTGTGAGAGGGAGTGGGCTATCATAAAAAAAGGTTTAATTTTTTTTTACACCGATTTATTAGAAGATTTGGAAGTCGGTGACAAAAAGGAAATAGGAAATAAATCACCGACTTCCCAAAATAACTTTTCATTCAAATATTATGTTACACATTTTTTAGAAGTCGATATACGCAATAGACTATAATTTAAAACTACTTTTTACAAACTGACGATGCTTTACAACACTCTCCTGAAAATTAATAATTTTGTAGATAGCCTTTTGCTGCCGTCGAAATATTCAGTAGTTAGCTTTTATTATAAGAGCAGTGGTTTCGAAATAATTTACACAAAGCCTGTCTGAGTTCGACACTACTATTTGGAATTTAAATGGTTATATAATTGACTTGAACATGGGTCTGTTAATAGACGTATAAAATATCAGGTCTGTCTAGTTTGTTAAAATAGTAATTTTGACTACTGTAAGCCAGTACCTAGTCAAAATTACTATTTTAACAAAGAACGTGCCTACCTATCTTGAGCAGAACCCCCTGGGATTTTTCTGTATTATGATGTAAAATGTTGATTGACTGTTAGAAGAAGAAGAAGTTTTTCTGTGGATAAGTTTACTGAGTTTAAGTCATGGTCGAAGTGGAAGTCGATGTCGTTTTGCTCTTTATCAAGGTCAGAGGTCAAATTATCACATGCATCTAGTGTAACTCTCGCTCTTTAATTTTCAAACTGTGTTAAAATCACTACATAGTATAAAACAATATATATAATATATTTAGATCTTTAAAATTACGTAACGGATTTTGATGCGGTTTTTTTGGAATGGGTAAAAAATTTTAAACTCGCGTCAGGACACGTGACCTGAACGAAAATTCGTAAGACGGCGCAGGGCGCTTGCGCGAATGTTCGTGTGTGTTTATCACTATTCAAGTTTTCACTTCTGCCGGCACTCCCAGAGTGCAACCCGTTTTTTTTTTAATAGATAAGAGTGATTCAGGAGGAAGGTTTATATGTATAAAACATGCATAATTTAGTAGAGATTGCGCCCGTGCGGAGACGGGGCGGGTCGCTAATAAAAAATTAATGCCAACTAAGTCCTGTTCTGTATTTTTCTGTGTTCAACCAATAATAACAGAAAGCAAGTCGATTGAAACGCTTACCGTTAGACAATCAACGCGAGAATTTTTGGCATTTTCCATTAAGACTGGGTCAATTGCTTCTAACAATTAGACTACAGGCATTAGGACCGTAATTTGGAATAGTTAGGTACAGGTAAAAGCCGAAATCGACAATTCTATTATGAGTATTTTTCTGGTAGACTTAATTAAACGAGGTTTCCAGGACACGTAGTACCATGAATTGTCTCTTAGTTAGGTTCATTTGGCTGGCGTCGACATAGATAATAATAAAAGTTCCGACAAAGCTGGATAAGTCCAAAAAGTTACCGGAAATCATTTTTGAAATGTGTTAATTAGAATTAAATTATTTTTTATCTCTGTCAGAATAAAAAGTAAAGATCGGTATTTTTTTACTCTAATTATGCGTATCCGCGGCGAGTAATAGGCGACTCGCTGTCCGACCATGGACCATGACCGGGTCAACGGCGCTTTGTGTTCCACACGCGCCTCAAGGAATGTCAGCACAGTGACGGGGCCCCCTGTAGAGGGCCAAAGCCTGCCGGGGTCGCGGGACTCACGAATTACCGTGACCCCGGTACGTAAAGGGCTATTGAAGGACACCGTGGATTTTAGTCAGTCAAGTCTGATAGTCCCTCCCGCCCTGCCCTGGGTGGGAGGACTCATTTGATGATTTTACCACGTAAAAAAGAAACAAAAAAGTCAGTTATGCGTATATTATTCTTTTAGACATAATTATGTATTCTGCAAAGTTACATTAAGAGGCCTCTTACATTTGTAATAAAAACGGCCGTTTATGTTTAGAATGCACGATTTAGCTAAACAGCTATATTTCAAGTGTTGACAATGTGTTATAAAATTACGTCATTGCTTTTTCTACAGTAATTACAGACCACATTTTGTATTTTTGATTCTATTTACGAGTTATGACATTTTTTCGATTGGCGGCGCTAGTGGACTGTAAGAGGCCTCTTAAATGGTTTTCATAATTTCGAAAAATGAGGACTTAAAAGTTAGTATTCGTCGTACACACTGTTAACAATACTGTGATTTCTATATCATACAACATTTGGAACAATGCCGTGCTTTCTAGAATATTTCGCCACCAAAATATTGGAAGCGCCAAATTCCTAGAATCGAACGAAGATAGAAATTCGCTTTTATGTCATCAACAATGCTGGAACTTCCTCCTTATTTAACAGTCTCATCTGCTACAAAGTTCTTAAAACTTCAACAGCAACTTTAATAACAAGAGATACAAAGCCGTGGCAACACTTCGGAGCGATCTGTCAAAACCACAAAGATGTTGTTAAATAATCTCTGTTATAAGCATATATAGAAGGAGCTATCCGACCCAGGGTTGCCACTGTTGCCAGGTGGCCGCAAAATCCGGGATTGTGCCGGGATCATGAGTTGTGTCCTGTGTCCAGGAATTGTAGTTTATTGTCCCGGATTTCGAATACCTAGTACCACTAGTTTTTGTCATCATGGTACGCGTAGGTCAACGTGCGTTCGGTTAGCTGTCTGCGCTTCACGTTGTTCATCACTGTTTTATTTAACAAGGTTCTATTTAAGTGCGGTGGTTTTTTTTTCAATAGCCTTCTCTGTCCCACTCCTGGGCAAAGGCCTCCCTCCACTCCTTCCACTTCTCGCGAGCCCGTGCTTCCTCCTTTCAATTCGGGCAGAACCTGTCCAGTTCGTCCCGCCATCTCCTTAATATTAATTAAAAAATACACTGCGAAAGTAACTTACTTACCAAAACCTACATTACTTATATCAATATTTACATTACCCATTGTATGAGTAATGTTGGTTTTGGCAAGTTAGTTCCTACCATAGATATAATAGAATTTTGCCCCGTTGGTCTCGTGGTCACAAGCGCGACTGCTGAGCTTGGGGTCCTGGGTTCAGTTCCCGGGTCGCGCAAAAAATACCATTTGGTTTTTCAAAAATAATTTCTCAGTAGCTGCCCGGAGTTTGGAAGTTGGTGGTGTAATACCCCCGGGCCTCGTAATGCAGGTTAAGCTGTTGGTCCTGCGCCTGATATCTCTCCTGTCGTTTTGCTGTCCCATCGGAACTATAGGAATAAAGGAACAGAGAGTACATCTGTGCCTGCGCACACACATGTGCACTATTATAATATGTCCCGCGCAGTTGGCTAATCTCCGTTGAGATTTACCGACGTGACCGAAATCAGTCAGGAGGACTAGATTATAGAATTTTGCAAAATATCACAAGTAAAGCTATTAACAAAATTAATTAACAATTTTCGTAAATGTATCTACCGATCGAATTCGTAACCTTCAAATTGACCCGGAAATAAAATGCCCAAATCTGGCAACCCTGATCCCAACCCGGATATCTCGATTGATGTCGAAACTTCCAGATAAAGTTATCAATAACTAAGTTTTGGAAAGGGGTATCACGTTAATGATTTCGTTAGCTTTATATCCAAGGTAATTTGTGGCTAAAGTCCTCATGTTTCATCACAACAATGTCGTCGTCTTTTGAGAGAAATTGATTTGATTTAAATTCTCTTTGATCTTTGTGAGTCCTGATAAATTTCTAGAATTCTGTAATTTAACTCTTTTGGCTAAAATATTGCCTTGTTTTTGTAGAAATAGTTGTAATTAAAAGGCTGAAATGATATTTATTTTCACTAATTGGTTTTATTTAGCAGAGACTTTTTATAGACCAAAAAACACGGATTTTAAATATCAGGTCGTTGTCTCCTTTTTATATGACTGCCCTAAGACTGTTTCTTTTTGTTTATCTTCTACACTAATATTATAAAGAGGAAAGATTTGATTGTTTGTTTGTATTGAATAGGCTCTGAAACTACTGGACCGACTTCAAAAATTCTTTCACCGGTAGAAAGCTGATTTGTCGCCTCCTTTTGCGAAGCAGTCATGACGCGAAGGAGGAGGCGGGCCGCCTAAGGGAGAAATCAGCGTCCTCCCTTCACCCCAGCCGCAGTGATAGACGCCCACGGCGACGGACATCGGCAGACCATCCCCAGCCACCGTAGGCGCGGGCATGCGGGCAGCGAGTAATAGGCAACTCGCAGTCCGACCATGGACCATGCCCGGATCGACGGCGCGTTTTGTTCCACGCACGCCTGAAACAGTGTAAGCAAAATGACGGAGCCCCCCTCTAGAGGGCCAAAGCCTGCTGGGGTCGCGGGACTCACAAATTACCGTGACCCCGGAACGTAAAGGGCTATTGAAGGACACCGTGGATTTTAGTCAGTACGAGTCTGACAGTCCCTCCCGCTCTGCCCGGGGTAGGAGGAAACATTTGATGATTTTAACACGATAAAAAAAAAATAGAAAGCTGCTTTGGTCCTGAGTGACTTACGAAATTAAAGAGGGTAATGATACTCACCCCGAGTGGGCGTTTTAAATAAACTGAGAGGTAAAAGTCAGTTTTAAAATCCTTTTCAGTCAGTTATTAGTTCAGAAGTAGCGAATAAGTACATATATTAATTTTTAAGTTGAAAATGCTTGATGCTTGATACATATTTTGATTGAAATACTCGTTTCAAATATAATGTAATATTTACCTTATGTTGAAAATGTATTTACAAATACGTGGGTTGAAAATATTGAACAGAATTGAATAAATAATTTATTGTACACCATACTGCTTTACAGTATAGCTACGAGTATCTTTGGTTACAAAGGCAAAAACAGAGATTAAAGAATACTAATAAATAGTATTTTTATATATAAATAGTATTTAATGTAAAATACTATTTTTATTTAAAAAAAATAGCTTTCATTACATTACATTCATGTTTGTTCCTTACATTATGAAATCAAAAAAATCATCCTGCAAAGAAAAATATAACACGTAGTAATTTCTATACACTTCGATTAAGTTAATCGAAACAAATCTAAACTAGTAGAGTAACTGTCACAGTTGACTTAAGTTCTTAACAAGTAAAGCAAAATCTTAAGGACCAGCACTTAATGAAACAAGAAAAAAAGTTGGCCGCTCCTTCAAAGGAGTGTGAGACTTTTGGCCTCGTCCATTTATTGACACTGACCCAGTACCCAGCCGACCATAATAACCATCCGGCCATTACAAATAAATTGTTAACTAGGGCCGGTTCAGGAAATTGAAGGACAGAAATGATGAAAGAAAATGGTTTCTGAACTGAATAAGTTGTGTTCTTAATGTTTTTAGTAAATGAGTATTTGTTAGTTCTTTGCCCTTGTAGTTTTGTAAGAAAATAGCCTTTTTGGCAGTTACTAGGTCGCAACAAGTGGTTACGTTCCAACGGAGTAATTTAGGATTCCTCGTATCAGAGTTCAAATGGTACAAAATGATAGTAAACACTTTCGTTTTTTATGTACTTGAGTTGTTATATTTTAGTGTTTGTAATATCATCAAATAAGTCTCCCCGCCCTGGTGAGAGCAGAAATGACTGTCATACTCTTACGGATAAAAACAGTAATATGGTACGGGAACAATATATAAGACGGGGACGCGAGATATGATGAAAAATCACACACTTAAAGCAAAATTAACACACTACTAACGTAGCGCAAGCGCCAACAGGACGCCATTTGTTAATAGCCGCTTGCAAATGACGTCCTGATGGTGCTTGCGCTACGTTAGTATTGTGTTACGTATGCCTAAAGAGTGTATGTCCCCATTATACCTCGTGTCCCCGTCTTATACACTGTTCCCCTATAGGATTAAGCAACACAATTAGTACTTACGATAGGTATTTAGATTAGCATGGCACTATATCCAAAGCTCCTGTCAAAAGTTTATTGGAGCACTCGTATGATCACACACACACACACACACACACACCCATACACGTATACGGTACTTTGATAGAAAATGTCAAAGCTTAAACGTTAGTCTGAATATACAGGGTGGTAAAAGTAAGAGCAAAAGTATAAAAGGTTGTAAAAAAGAGTTCTTTTATAGATATGACCATTGACAGTGTCGATTATTGACGATCTTAATTTTTTATTTGCATTGCTTACAAATAAATGAAAAAAAAAACGAGTGGGACTGCCGCTGTGAAGCTATTGCATAGCATTTTTTATTAACTTTTGTAATTATAATTATTTATTTAATTCATCATCATCATCATCATCATCTCAGCCATAGGACGTCCACTGCTGAACATAGGCCTCCCCTTTAGATCTCCACATGTACCGGTTGGAAGCGACCCGCATCCAGCGTCTTCCGGCGACCTTTATAAGGTCGTCTGTCCACCTTGTTGGTGGACGTCCTACGCTGCGCTTGCTAGTCCTTGGTCTCCACTCTAGAACTTTTCGACCCCATCGGCCATCTGCTCTGCGAGCAATATGGCCTGCCCATTGCCACTTCAGCTTGCTAATCCGGTGGGCTATGTCGGTGACTTTAGTTCGTCTACGGATCTCCTCATTTCGGATTCGATCACGTAGAGAAACACCGAGCATAGCCCTCTCCATAGCTCGTTGAGCGACTTTGAGCTTTGAGATGAGGCCGATAGTGAAAGACCACGTTTCAGTGCCGTACGTCATCACTGGTAACACACATTGGTTAAAGACTTTCGTCTTGAGGCACTGAGGTATGTCGGACGAAAAGAAATTGCGTAGTTTCCCGAACGCTGCCCAACCGAGTTGGATTCGGCGGTTGACCTCTTTCTCGAAGTTGGACCTACCCAATTGGACTACTTGTCCTAAGTAGATATATGAGTCAACAACTTCGAGTACCGAGTTTCCAACAGAGACTGGGGTGGGCACAACATTGGCATTTGACATAATTTTCGTCTTGTCCATGTTCATTTTCAAGCCCACCCGTTGTGAAACTCGGTCGAGGCCATCGAGCATCATGCTGAGTTCCTCCATCGACTTTGCCATGACTACGATGTCATCGGCAAACCGAAGGTGAGTGATGTATTCGCCGTTGATGTTGATGCCAAGTCCTTGCCATTCCAGGAGCTTGAAGGCGTCTTCCATTGCGGCAGTAAACAGTTTCGGGGAGATAACATCCCCCTGTCTTACGCCTCTTCTCAATGGAATCGCCTTCGTGCTATGCTCCTGTACTCGGACCGACATGGTGGCGTTATTATACAAACACTTCAATACCTCGATGTACCGATAGTCAATACGGCATCGCTGGAGTGACTCAAGCACAGCCCATGTTTCCACCGAATCGAAGGCTTTCTCATAGTCCACAAACGCTAAGCATAATGGCAAGTTATACTCTTCGGTCTTCTGTATAACTTGCCGCAGCGTATGGATGTGGTCTATGGTACTATAGCCTTTTCGGAAACCGGCTTGTTCGGGAGGCTGGAAGTCATCAAGTCTGTGTTCGAGACGGTTCGTGATAACCCTTGAAAACAGCTTATAAACATGACTCAGAAGCGTGATGGGTCTGTAGTTCTTCAATAGGCTGTTATCACCTTTTTTGAAGAACAGCACCACCTCACCCCTGCTCCACGTTTCAGGCGTTTTGCCCTCGGACAGGACGGAATTAAAAAGTTTCTGGAGGACTTTAAGTACCGGTCTTCCACCCGCTCTCAGAAGCTCTGACGTGATTCCGTCCTCGCCCGGCGCCTTGTTGTTCTTAAGCTGCTTCAGGGCCATCCTAATCTCGTACAGACTGATGTCCGGGATATCTTCGGTATAGTGTCGGGACAGCTTGGCTCTTGGATCTCCTACCAAGCTGTCAACGGGCTTTGCGACCGAAGTGTATAACTGTCCATAGAACCTCTCGATCTCGCCTAAAACCTCTGCTTTGGTCGACGCTATGCTGCCATCCTCGCGTTTCAGCTTTGTCATCTGGCTTTGCCCAATAGACTTGTCCTTTGCGAACACTTTGGAGCCTTGGTTTCGCTGTATGGTCTCTTTAACACGATTCGTATTAAAGAGACGCAGATCGTGTCGCAAGGACTTAGATATACGTCTATTGAGCTGCCTATATGACTTCGCGTCATCGGAAGACTGCAACTGTAGCAAACGTCGTTCAGCCATGAGGTTTAAGGTTTGCTCGGTCAATTTCTGAGGTCTATCTTTACGGCAGGGTCTAAAAAACTTAGACCCTACCGTGCGGACAGTTTCCACTAGCCCGTCGTTGATCTCGTCCACTGAAACTAAGTTCTCAAGGCAAGCAAAGCGATTAGAGAGCTCGAGTTGAAAGCTTTCGGGGTTTTGAATGTGGGACCGAGTAGGTCGGAGCGTAGACTTCATCAAGCTGGACCTTTCAAGTTTAACATTGATATTCAGTGAGCCTCTTACGATTCGGTGATCGCTACCGGTTTTTACCCTGTTGATCACAGAGACATCACTGAATATCCGTTTCTTGTCGGTCATGAAGAAGTCTATCTCGTTTCTCGTGAAACCATCGGGGCTCAACCAGGTCCATTTCCTGTGAGGCGGCTTCTGGAAGAAAGAGTTCATCATGAAGAGTTCCTCTTTCTCCAGAAAGTCGGCCAGCCTCTGCCCCCTAGGGTTCCGTTGCCCATATCCAAATTGCCCCACTCTCAACTCATCACCGCTTTTCTTGCCCAACTTTGCGTTAAAGTCCCCCATAACAACAGTAAAGTGGGTTTTGGAACTATGTATGGCCCTACTTACGTCCTCATACATAGCCTCCACTTCATCATCGGAGTGTGACGAGGTCGGTGCGTATACCTGAATGACCTTCAGCGAATATCTTTTGGATATTCTGAGTATTAGGTATACCACCCTGCTCGACACACTGTCGATGGTTATTATGTTGTTTACGAGGGACTTGTGAACGAGAAACCCGACACCACCTTGGGACTGTTGGTCGCCCTCCCGGTAGTAGAGCAAATTACCAGACTCCAGGGTTACGGTGTCCTCCCCCTCTCTACGGACTTCGCATAACCCTATAATGTCCCAGTGTAATTTGCTCAGCTCCTCTTCCAGCTCGCAGATCTTTTCGTCAGTCCTCATTGTGCGTATGTTGTGTGTTACCAGGGCCAGTCGTCGTCGGGGTGGGTAGCCGGATCTCTTCCGGAGATTCTTCGCACCCCCTGCTCCGCCGTTACCTTGACTGCTACCCGCGCCAGGGATAGCGGAGCTGCCGGGGACTGGGGGCCTGGTTTTTATGCTTCTAATCATGGGGGATTTGCCTTAAATCGCCACGCTTGGCAGGCGGGTTGGCGATCGCAGTGAGGATGTGCAGTACACGGAGGACGCTGCTGCCCGACCTCCGGTTTGTCCCTTAGTCGCCTCTTACGACACCCACGGGATGATTTGGGGGAACGCAATTCTAAGCCGGCGCCCCACGGCACGGCATTCATTTAATTAATTTATGAAAAAAAAAGAAAAAATTATCGCCCACCGCGAATATTTAACGAGAATATCATCCCATCGTTGCTCTATGGGAAGTTACTCTACTAATTAGGCTATGGTCAGCCACGCCAATTAAGTGAAAAGTCAAGAAAAAAAATCATTCATTCAAATTTTATTCATTCACGTTGACATGACAGATGTGACACTGACAGTGTTAGGTTTATTTTCGTTACAGAATTTCTTGATTCGGTCGCCACGCTCAAAGCCATAAAAGATATGCAATAATAAAAGATTTTCTTCCTCTTCTCGCCGATTTGTTGGCAATTCGCATAACCGTAGGGCTTTTTTGGTCCAAGAGTTAACACTGTAATTCAACGTATAATAGTCACCCGAAGTGTCGACCAGCCGGCAAAAGCTTTCTTTAAAGGGTTGTTGTCTTTGCAATCGTCGGGACAAGATTTTTTTACTTATCATGATATTATTTTGAAAAATATTGTATTGAGCTCTAAGTAAGTTTGTGTGTGAGGAGTTGGAAAAGTAAGTTTTGGATATTTCTTCTTAGAGCAGTCGGACAAAAAGACACGGAACCAACGTGTAAATTTATTTTTACACGTCAAAAAACCTCCTCGGTGTTTTCGCTAAACTATTGCAAAAAAAAAATTATAATTTGATTATTTCCATAGTCTTACTTTAAATTATCTCTTTTATTTTAACCAAACCTCCTGTATACCGCCAGACTGTCTCCGTCACCCCTCTCCCCCCCACACATTCCCCACACACACTTCGGCTGCAGTTCCAGATCATTAGAGCAATTAAAGTTCAGAACTAATATTGCAGCAGAGTGGTATCCGGCGGTGAAAGTTAACTACGTAGTTCAGATAGAAAACGGATCCGTTTCGGTCCGTTTTCTGGGAATTTGTGATGCTGTTTGGGTATGAGGTTATGGGAGCAGATTGCTTGGTTAATTTTGCTGTTTTCGTTTTACATTTTGTGGTGGAGGATAAAAGTAGGGTAAGCTGAAAGACCACGATTGTGCACAAGACTTGAAAATGCAGCCTTCAGATTTAGTACACACATGTCACCGTGAGACGTTACGACAGCTGGTTGGTAAGTCATCCAGTGTACTGATTCAGAAGGTCGGAGGTTCAAGTACTGCTCACAAAAGATTCTTTGTTACCACAAAAAAAAGGTATAAGAAGCGTTGATCGTCCGCCAGCGAGACGAGTGGATAATATGGTTAATATCGCGGGTAAAGCCTGGATGAGGTAACAATATACCTACATCTATTTGTGTTGCGGTTGCTGTCTAGCAGCTCTTATACACTGCAGGACGACATGTTACGAGCAGGCGATGTCAATAAAGCCTATATATGTGATACATAAAAAAACCTTCTTGTTTTGAAAATTAGTTAAAAACCTCTTCCTTTTTCTGAAGTCGGTGAAAAATTTGACTATCTTAATACCTAAAAGAGCTTTACTAAGTGTTCCCAAAATTACAGTAGTCAACAAAAGTGCTAGAAATGTTCAGACACTGGTGTTAGTACAACTAGGGGAACAGTGTATAAGACGGGGACGCAAGGTATGATGAGAAATCACACACCTAAGGCAAACTTAACACAATACTAACGTAGCGCAAGCGCCTACAGGACGCCATTTTGTTAATGGCCACTTGAATACGACAGCTTGATGGCGCTTGCGCTACGTTAGTGTTGTGTTAAGTATGCCCAAACAATGTATTTCCCCATTATACCTTGCGTCCCCGTCTGATACACTGTTCCCCTATAATTGTTTCGAAACTTAATAATTATGCACATACAATTTAAATACAGACAACCCTGTATTTGAACCAATTGGAGTTCAGAAGTGATATTAGTTGGCTAGTGCCTTCCTAATGCCGTGGTTGAATTTCTGGTTGTTAAGGAAGTGATCACACTTATGGGGGATATACACAGGTTGATTTAGTCGTGTGGCAAGTTACTTGCAATCATTTGTAGTAAAATAGAAGTGGACTTGTCATTTAGACGGTTTATTCGTTTTAAATCTGTTATTGATGAGGAGTTAGCTTGAGCAGGACATCACAGTTTTGTTTTTCACCCGTTTTTTCCGGTCCGTTATCAATTGTTTCACTTTTCTTCTTGATCAACTTCTCTAAAAGAAGGAAAAAAAAAAGAAAATATGTTTATTCGGCACAAGATGCGAGGTATGATGGAAACCAAACATTTAAGGCAAGCTTAACACAAAACTATCGTAGCGCAAGCGCCAACAAGACGCCATTTGTTAATGGCCGCTAGCAAATGGCGTCCTGATGGCGCTTGCGCTACGTTAGTGTTGTATTAAGTATTACTAAAGAGTGTATATCCCCATTAAACCTCGCGTCCCCGGCTTATAAGACTCCATAATTTTACAAAAAGAACAACAAAAACAAACACAATAGGTACTATGTCTGTGTACCATGTAAGGCTGTGGCAAATAGGCTCAGTTCTTCATGGCAGCCAGGCCACTAGGCTTCTGACGCTGATTTTCAACTGTGGGATCCTTGACATTTAAAATCAAACCCAAGAGTTTATCGACCTTCATTCGGACTGCACTGCGCATATGGGTAGTGTGTTTTTTACGAATATGTCGCCGCTTTTCTGGTGGTCACTACAGTTGATCGTGATTTTCAGCATTTACAGTAATTTACGAATAATACAGCGAGAATACAACGACACCCATACTGAGTCCGTATGAGTGTGGTCATTCCCTAATTCTCTAATACCCGTCATTAGTACGGAAATGGCGGAACGAAGTAGCTTTATTATTGGATAAATGCACCATTTCGGCAAGCGTACCGTGAGACGACTCATAGTTAAAAGTTATTGCTTTACGGAAGTATTATTCTGCATCAACATTGCCAAAAACCGAGTTATTTGATATTCAAAGAAACAAGATGATTCATTTTGTAAATTTCTTGTGAAAAATTATTTTATGAGCTCAAATAAAAGCTTAAAAATTAGTTGAACTTGGTGTTTCTTATCCGACCACTCTGTTAAAAACTTCGGGAACAGTCGTCACAGTCTTAAAAAATGCAAAAAATAATTACGACAGATGATTTTAACACGATAAAAAAAAGTTCGATATGTCCAAAATCAGTCAGTTTGGACCCCATGTTGTCGGGGTTAAAATTGTTGCAAATATGGTCTAGTATAGCCCATTTCAAGGACCGCATCGAATTACAAATCATCCTGTATACAATCCAAACTTCACAACTCCAAAAACTTAGAAGAATCGAGACCAGACCAAAGTTTTATAAGATTGTTTAACTTTTTGGCTTCCGGCTACAATTGTAAAACATGGGTTTGACAACCGAAACTAAAACTTAACAGACTTATCGGCGGGTTTTTTTTTCTTTATTCTTTTTGTTCTTATTTATATTTATCTTCATGTTAAAGGAATTCCTCAAATCCTTACCTTGAAAGATTGCATGGCATGATGTAATTTTTTTATTTATTTAATTTATCCTTTATTTCAGGCAACTAAAGGCCCATAAAACACAATACACATATAAATATAAAACAATAATAAAGTAATACATATTTTAAACAATATACTTAAAAACTACTGCACACGAAGTGACGGCGTCGTGTTACGCTGCGAGGTGTCGCGTAGCCGGCCTCGGAATCGCCGATACAGCACACCTTTCGGCCAAAACTCTTCCTTGAGAAAGGTCACCAAATGTTGGGTTGGAACGCGCACTACAAACGAATTAAAGTTGGTATTATGGCGCGCCTCCAACTTCTCCACCCTCAAGGTCCAGTTGGTCTTTACCCGTATGTACTCGACGATGTCCTCAGTCTTCGTAGAGTGGTGTAAACGGGACACGTACAGCAGCGTCGACGGTACTGCAGGACGTAGCAGCATGTTGGGTCCTGCCAGCGCTGACCCGCACTGGTTGCGATAAGTAGGCTTCTTTTTCTTTCTCTCCACCTTGATGAAGCCGTCCTCATCGCACGTGTGCTTCGATGGTCCCTGCTGTTTTTGGTCCACCATAGCGCCTTTCGTCGCTCTCAATACCGAGCGACTCTGCTTACCCTTCTTGGATCTTTCTGCTTGTCGTTTTGTTTCCGACGTAGCAGGTTTCGTCTTGGCGACTATTGTAGAATAGGCACATTTGGTAATGCCTGTTCCCAATTATTTTGACGGCACGATTGGCGCAGTGGCGATCAACTGTTGTGCATCGCGTCGCTGGTTTGATCCCCGCACGGAACCAATATTTGTTTGACCTGCAAGTAGTTGTTCCGCAAACGCACCCACGACACAGAAGAAATTCCGTTCTACTATTTTCGTCAACCTAGATAATTCTATGCATCATCATTTGAAAAAACTTTTCCCCACTATATTGGGGTCGGCTTCCAGTTGAACCAGATGCAGCTGTCATTCGGATGCGGATATCAGTATTTTACAATGAAGCGACTGCCTATCGGACCTCCACAACCCAGTAACTAGGTAATACGATACCCCATGGTAAGACTGGTTGCCATACTTTAGAGCTTCTGACTAACAGTAACGACTGTCAAAGATCTACAAATAACAGCCGATACAAACGGCTTTACGTGCTTTCCGAGGCATGGGGGAAACTCGCTATTACAGATGATCACCCATCCACAGACCAACCTCAGCAAGCGTGGCTTGCTCGAATGATCTGCCTGTGCGGCTGTAATTATTAAGCTACGAGCTAGGATAATTATATACGTAGATAAAATATTGGCAGAAAAGAAATTAACAATGACAGTTTTATAGGTAAAACCTAGAACTAAATCTTAACCTCTCCAACCTTTGATTAACCTTTAAGCTCAGACTATTATCAGATAATCTTCGAATAAAGAGTTATCTCCCCTCAGGGAGGCATTTTCATCCTCTTTAAAGGTTATAATACTCACGAAAATTGTAAGAATCAACAGAAATTGTTATTGTATTTAAGATGAGGCAGACGCCAGACATAATAAATGAAATTTTCATAAGAAAGGCATACCAGACATCATTGGCGCGAAGGTAAGTCTGTCAAGTATTTTGATGTACATGTACATATTTATCGTTCCCTCGTTACCGGCCTTTGTAGATTTTTTTGAAGAGCACTTTAGAATCTACGATAGATATTTGTTTAAAGAAAATTGGCCCCATCCAAAAACCTATAAATATACTGAAGATCGACGGGACTAACTGAACCAAATTGTTAAAACTGCCAACACTATCAAGAGGTCTAAAATATTTCCCACTGTTGGGGCACAGGCCTCCTCTCAGTGAGAGGGAGTGGACCATATTCAAATCAAATATATTTTTTTGTAGAACATAGGTAAACAAAAGTACAGAATGATCTCAAAAATAATATTTAGAACGCTATGTCTTGCCATTAATGACGTAAAAATGTTTTTATCAATAAATAATCAACTAATATCAAAAATTCAAAATCAATTAACAAAACTCTAGAAGAATAAATCGAAATGCAAAAATAATCACAAAGGAGACAATTTTTTTTGTTTGGGGAATAGGCCCACCACAGATTGTGGCGTATAGCAATGAAATGCACGTTGGTTTATTCCTTATAATCTCTAGATTACAGTGGTAATATGAGCAAAACTTTATGTAACCGGAATACTGTGAATTACTACAGTCAAAACATGACTCTCGTAATAACCTAAAATCTCACAAGAGCTATTGTCTAATGAGTGGATAGGTCTCCTTGGTCAAAAGTATAAGTCAAAATAGTGCACTTTTCAATAATATATAGGTAGTAAAGTATAAAACAAAGTCACGTCTGTACTACGTGATAGATTTTGATGTGATTTACACGATTTGATAAACTTATTCATGAAAATGGATTAGATGTAGGTATTCATTTCGAAATAGCGTGGCTTTTGCCGGCCTATACTGTAGATTTACAATAATAAACTGGTTGTGTAAGGAGAAAAAAAACACATTATAGGTACGTCACAAGAGGTATTTATTACTGTTCATCATCATCATTTTCAAAATCATCTCTTAAAAGCAGTATTTCATCTAAAAAAGATGCAGGTGGCTCAACCTCATCTTGATGCCGCGCCCAAGATAAATACCACACTATACACATCACATGTGCACAGCAGCCAACAGTGCGTCTGCCCACTAAACAATACAACTGTATCCAGCAAGAGCAGCTCTAGTGTTAGTAATTGATGGGGTGGTGTCAACTAATATATAAATATAATAAGTTTTCCTACTTGTGTGCCTTGATTGTATCCTACCTCGTAGGAGATAATTATTTGAACCAAAATCATGGAGAGGTTGTCGGTATACCTCGATTTTGAATTGTCCGGAGGCCCTGACATGCTCTCCATAGTACGAACGAGATTGTTTGATTTGATAAATTCCTAGAGAAAATAGAATTAGGTCCTGGAATGTCAGTAACTGTTGTCGCACATTCTGTTGAAACCGAGCTGCACAATTGATACAACGGCTTTGTGGATTATGCACTGTATCTACAGATGCCATTTTCATAAAATCTTTCGAATAAAAATATGAAAAGAACAGAAGAACTAAACTATTGCAGGAAATTGTCCAAAGAGTACCTACGTTATAGGTTGTCTGTCAAACTGTTTGAAACTGGACCACAGAGTATCTGCAACGGGCTAATAATTACGTTTCGTTCCACGGTGATTTTTAAAGTACGTTAGTTGATATATTATAACGTGATAACCGTTAATAACAGCATTAAAACAAGTTCACTGTACCAATTAATTATTACCTATTTAAACGTATTTAAAGACGGTGTTATTACCGCTGCGCACCGTAGTAACATTTGTTTTCACGTTAAAATAAACCTAAAAACGTTCCTAAACAAGCATTTTTTGTCGTAACACATTTTTACTATTATTTCATTATTCCGGTTACATTTCTATATAATTTCTGGTCCGTTAATTATAATAAGATGATCACTTTTTTCATGTGCAATATGATTAATAAACGTTACCGTTTAACAGTGGGCCGAAAAAAAATTGTCTCCTTTAACGAATTCAATCAGGTTAAAATATAATAATAAGAAACAGATTAATTACAAATAGACAATGTCAATAGCTATGTGTCTGCCAAAAATAAAATGTCACATTATATCTTCGAATTTTGGGTCTAAGACATGCCGGTTTCCTCGCGATGTTCTCCTTCAGCTTTTTGTGATGAAATAAATCACACCAAAGTAAAGTCTGAGGTCAAACCCACGACATATAAACTCGTAAGTCGGGGCCGAAGTCTCTGGGCTACCTCTGTTCTTCAAGAGTTAATGGATTAAAAACACTTTTGATGATCTAATGGCTTACCTACTGACCCTCGTAACTCTTTCTTTTCTGCGTTTTGGGGGTCCATCTCCGTAGTTTATTTATTAGCTTTGTAAAATCATCAAATGGGTCCTCACACCCAGGGCAGAGCGAGAGGGACTGTCAGACCCGTACTGACTAAAATCCACGGTGTCCTTCAATAGCTCTTTACATTCCGGAGTCACGATAAATCGTGAGTCCCGCGACCTCCATCTCAGTACATAACAAAACTATTTATATGGCCAACATTCAGTTTGTTTTTCACCTCAAACTTGAGACATTTTACGGCCTGATCTGAACAAAAGTGTTACTCACCGTATATCCTAGATAAAATGTTTTTTACAAAAGAAAATGTGATGAAGTGGAAAAGTGTCAGTTCAAATAAAACAATATATTAGTTTCTTGGGGCTTAAACCTTTTGTTTGAACCAAGATTTTTTATCCAAGATTGGAAAGGACTCAAGAATTTACCCTGCCTGGTTTGTCCTAAATTGCTACCTCGTATTTGAATCAAAGGTACAATTGGAAAAAGTGGAGAAATTGTTTTACATCCTTATACTTTTGCTTTACAAGTTTTATGAAATAAAACATTATTTGATATAGAATATTGCAAATATGAAAGTGAGTTTGACTTTACTACACCGTAATGGGTTTGAACATCCATGGTTTCCACGCGCGCCTCAAAGAGTGTCAGCATAGTGACAGAGCCCCACTGTAGAGGGCCATCAAATGAGTCCTCCCACCCAGGGCAGGGCGGGAGAGACTGTCAGACTTGACTGACTAAAATCCACGGTGTACAATTCTAAACACACCATCTAAAATAGTGAAACAATGTTACAGGAATACGTTCAAAGGTTTATTACAGGTAGGGGAACAGTGAATAAGACAGGGACGCGAGGTATAATTGGGTCTTACACTCTTTAGGCATACTTACACAATGCTAACGTAGCGCAAACGCCATCAGGTCAAAAATGACGTATTTTTGCAAGCGGCCATTAACAAGTGGCGTCCTGTTGGTGCTTGCGCTTCGTTAGTATTGTGTTAAGTTTATCTTAAGTGTGTGATTTCTCATCATAACTCGCGTCCCCGTCTTATACACTGTTCCCATAGTGTTTCCAGTTTTATTAAGCTAGCTATTACCAGCGGTTTCATCCGTTATCAAAATCCAAAATTATCCCTAGGGAATTAAACTATCCTATGTGCTAATCTAGATTATAAACTACCAGTTTACCAAGTTTTATCCAAATCCGTTCAGTAGTTTTTGTGTTAAAGACTAACAAACACCCGTACAATCAAACATTCACGTTATTAATATTTGTAGGATTTACAATGGGTTTGTGGTTTTAATATTTGGACAAAATTGATATCTATTTGAGATTTTTCTTCGATATTTATGATATTCCGAAGTGGCAAAATACAAAGGGATTTCCGGTGTAGGATTAATTATACACAGTATCCGGGTCATTTAGCGGTCAGCACTAATTCCCGTATTTGGATTTTATTGTTTAATCTTGTTCGTAATTGGTGTCATAATGTTCCCGTTGTTAATTAATATGCCATTAATTAACCACGGGAGCATTATGATAACATTTTGATGAATAGAGACATCTAATAGAGTTTAGAAATAATGGAATTTCTCATTTGTGACTTATCTAGCATTAAAATCTCAGTCCTAATCCATCAAAAATCGATTATTTTGTTTAAAGATTTTGATCGGGGTACGGGAATTTGCCGTAAAGTGAAAAATTTTTAGAAGAAAAGCTTGGAAAAACTGAGAAGCGATGTCGGTTCTTGGTATATTTCTCAACCCACACTGGCACTCACAAAAGCCTTTGTCAAACAGACAGGCGTCGCGAATGCGAAGCGTGACGTTTTTATTTGTAATGTATGGAATTGCTTGAATCCAGTCACATAGAAAAGCGAAAGCGATCCGATAGCGTGACAGAACGCGTCTCGCTTCGGTGCGGTTCCCCTGTCTGTTTGACAAAAGCAAAAGAGAAGGCTACTGTCTCGGAAGACGGAACATTGTAGTTTGATTTTTCAAGCAGTCGTGTCGTATCCGTCCCGTATCCCATAAAACCTCTCAGAGCTAAGTAGCTCACTTGTTTGCAAACAATGTTACTTTAATTTTGTCTGAGCTCACAATTTATGAGATATTTAATTGAATAAGTCAAATATTTTTTGCTCAAATTAATAATGTTTTCGTCGAGTTTCGTGTTACTCTCATAACATCATTTGCGTCGCGCATTGTTGTAGGTCGTTATGAGTTTATATTGAAATTATGTTTTTGTTAAACATTCTTTTTAGGGTTCCGTAGTTAACTAGGAACCCTTATAGTTTCGCCATGTCTGTCTGTCTGTCTGTCTGTCTGTCCGTCCTCGCTTAATCTCTGTGACCGTTAGCACTAGAAAGCTGAAATTTGGTACCAATATGTACATCAATCACGCCGACAAAGTGCAAAAATAAAAATTGGAAAAAAATGTTTTTTTAGGGTAGCCCCCCTATATGTAAAATAGAAAGTGATTTTTTTTTTAATTTCAACCCTAACGTGTGATATATCGTTGGATAGGTATTTAAAAATGAATAGGGGTTTACTAAGATCATTTTTTGATGATTCAATAGTTTCGGAAATAATCGCTCCTAAAGTCAAAAACAATGTGTCCCCCCCCCCTCTAACTTTTGAACCATAAGTTTAGAAAATATGAAAAAAATCTGGAAAGTAGAACTTTATAAGGACTTTCTAGGAAAATTATTTTGAACTTGATGGAAAGAACAGTTTTTGTGCAAAAAAAACAAGAAGGTGGTACAAAATTCCTGGACTAAGTTTGTAGTATAATCAATTATTTAATCATATATACAAGCATTTTTTTTAACTTCGTTTACGTATTTCATTATTCTGAACGTATCTTCTTTCAAACAAAAAAAGAATTATTGAAATCGGTTCGCGCATTCCAAAGTTATCAAACGCATAAAATGTTAAGGTAAAAACCAGTTCATAAATGGTTCGATAGATGGCGTTGCGTAATGACGTCAATTTTAAAAGTCGATGTCTTCGTGCTTTCATGACCTACCTGTGGTAAAAATTTGCTACTACTTAAAATATATGTTCTTAGAGTGCATAATCGCTACCTGAACTACTTACTCTTTTCGATTAAAATAAAATAGCTATTTGATAAAGGTTTGTGGGAAATTGTTATTGTGTCTTTTCAAATTTATATTGAGGGTTTTTTTAGTTATCACCGTCCTTTGTGGGCCCGTTTTTAGGGTTCCCTTTTTATCAAAGTTCAAAATGTCAACGTAACAAATAACCTTTTTTTAACACACAAGTTTAAAAAAAGGCTATTTGTTAACACTTATTGTAACGGACGGGAAACTACGGAACCCTACACTGAGCGTGGCCTGACACGCTCTTGGCCGGTTTTTACTTTGATTCTGATCTGTTAGTGTCGTGGTTGCTTGCAATTACTGATTGTAGGATCGATGCCGAGGATGGATAATGGAGTTTTATGGGAAAAAATTACAGTAGCGAAAGTTGATCACGTATGAGAAATTATTTAGAGGTATAAATCACTCGGATATTTTTATAAGTTTTAAAGTTAGAGAATTTAACTTATTTTGTTTGCAATCTCATTAGTTGCCTTTCTGAACACGAAAAATGGTCACAAAATGTTATCTTTTGACCCGTAATAAATTGCACCATAATACCTCAGAAACACCGCTTGTTAATAATTTAAATTCTACTTCAAAGTAAAACAACCGCGATTAGAAACAGGAACAAAAACAAAGTAAACAGATGAAAAGACACTCAAATTATACTAAACTCTCGAAAACTTAAAGTATGAATCACTTTTATCTTAAAATTTTACATTTTCAGCTTTTAACTGAAAATCCTGAACTTGGATAACATCATAAATACAGGGTCGGATTTTGAAAAGCGACAGTTAGCAATTAATCTAAAAGTTAAAGAGAGTTTTGTTTATAACTATATGTTACGCGAACATAAATATCTTACAATAATACACTAAATATAAAAGCGATTTTCTTCAAAATTATTTATAGAAGTTTTGTTCTATTAAGAAACAAGTCTTTCACAAAATCAAAATACATAATTAAGTTATTTCACGACAAAATCGTACCATGAAACTGGCTGATATTTATTTATATTATATGTATAAGAAATCCGCACACTCACCCAGACAAAAGAGACGTAAGACGAGGACGCGTCGCGGACAGGCCGCAGATATATAAGCGTGCGCCCGCGACCCGACTCTTCTGTTTGTTTTGCGTCACGACGCTTCTATACATTTTGTATGAAAGGGACGCTGTAGAGACAAATGTCCGCGCCCCGTCTGCGTCTTATGTCTTTTCTGTGTGACCAGCGCCTTAGATGGAGTTAAAAACTAGTGTCGGGCACTTTGTCTGGCATTTTGCTAAACTGGGGTCCCGGTATATTGGCTGAATCTTAATGGGAACATAATATGAATTGCAATAAAATACATGAATTGTCTCGGAAGAGTTAATTAATATTGTAAACTGGTAATCTATGTAAAATTTTGAGTTTTATCGCAATTCACAATTTTGATTTGCGCGCTTTGGGCTCAGGTCGTCCAAAGCACGCCAGGTGCGAAGCCAAGGGCATGGGCCCGCTTCACCTCTCCTTAGAGTATAAAGTATTAATATTCATAATACTAGTTATTAACAGCTCTGTCTAAAAAATCCAGCCCATGTTAATGGCCTCGATTTTTTCGAGAAAAAGTAGGAGGATATATAACAAAAGAATAATAAACATTCTGGATTACTATCAATATAAGAACTTGATTGAATTTCATTGGCTATAAAATCTTAAATGTAGTACAGTGTGGATTGAGACTATATTTTTGGATTAATAGCCGATAAAGCCTTTTTATATGGAGGAGCTGATATATTTTTATATCCTTGTGGTCTATGGCGATCATTATCCTGATCGTTACACCTCGTCATCAAATGATGTGACTGGATCTTGATAAGTGTATTCTAACGAGATTTTATGTAGAATGGTTGATGGTGGTCATGGTTCATGGCACTGTCCGTGAACGTAAAGGGCAATTGAAGGAAACTGTAACTTTAATCAGTACAAATCTGATAGTTCCTTGCAAGCCTTTGTCAAACAGACAGGCGTGGCGAGTGCGAAGCGTGACATTTTTATTTGTAATGTATGGAATTGTTTGAATCCAGTCACATAGAAAAGCGAAAGCGATCCGATAGCGTGACAGAACTATCCGACTGACGTCTCGTATCGGTTCGGTATCGCTTGGGACTCGCCGGTCTGTTTGACAAAGGCATTACCGTCATCAATATCGAGCAAAAATGAGCAAAACAAATCACTTCTGTTGTATGGGAGCCCCTTAAATACACGAGTATTTAAAAGTTTTTAGTGTTTTAGTGTTTGTTACTCAGATCCGTAACAGAATTACATCGTCTGTGCATATTTCAACATTCTTACTAGCACGGTTCATGATTGGGGTCGCGGGACTCACTAATTACCGTGACCCCGGTACGGAAAGGGCTATTGAACGACACCGTGGATTTTAGTGAGTCAAGTCTGACAGTCGCTCCCGCCCTGCCCTGGGTGGGGACTCATTTGATGATTTTAACACGTTAAAAAAAAGCACTGTTCATGAGATACAGCTTGATGACAGACGAACAGACAGACAGACAGACCTTAAAAGACCTCATAGTCTTTACTTATTTTCTGATAAACAAAATACGGCATGTATGTTAATAATCATAAGGCATGCATTTTTTTCTGTAGGCCCGCAAATAAAGATCTAATATTGTTTCGTTATCAAAATTGTGTTACATCTTAAAAATGTTACCACACAGTGAAACATTGCCATACCTACGTTAATGTGGTAACATTTTTACGTATTTCAGTATGTAAAACGTAACAGACAATTTCAAACAGAATTTTGTGAATGGCTAATGTAGTTGTCAGCTACCATAGAGAATTTAAAATAACTTGAAGGAGCGTCTTGGCCGAGGCTAGGGTGATCGCTTAGTGTTTGGGACGGCGGCGGCGTGCGCGGGCGCGATTTTATTGCCACAGTGCATAAGTGAGTGCTTCTGTCTTCCCTAGTTATTTTGCGTTCACAGTAACGATGTAAAATATTTACATAGTACAAAACTAAGTTACTTTCTGCTTCTGTACGCTTATGTGTTTCAGTACTACATATCGTTGTCTCTCGCACCTTTGACCCAGTCAAATACAAACCAATCACAAAAACATAATAACAACTGATTTTACGACGCGGTTTGTATCATAGACGAAGTGATACAAGAGATTTAGGTTTATATTTAAATGTAAATCTCCAAATATAATATTATGTTGCACCCTTGCAAAGTCAGGGTAGATCACTAGTTAGAGATAAAAATGATTGACAGAGAGGTCCTACACTGTGAAATACTGTCAGCAGTAACGATAAATAGTAAAGTGGATTTACTAAAGCTATCGTTTTCGATTTATAAAGCTGACCAGAATCCAATTGCAAGTCATTCTAGACATTTAAGTCGCAGGCAAAAATGTTAGCGGACTTTATGTTTAGGTCATTGATCTGGCTGATGTTCTGTGAGGACCGCACCTTAAAGGCTGTAGCTTTTAATATATTTGTCTAAAAATTCCCAGATATGTTCTACAATTGTTTTTAGTCTACTACTAAATCCTACGATTTTTATTTTGCGAATTCCAGTTTGGTCCTACAGTTTACACGCAAATGCTAAATACAGTAAAACTTTTTGCGGAAATGAATCTTATTTCCAGTGAGTTAATATTCCCATTTGTTGTTACCCTTGATCACAGACGCTTGTAACAATAAGGACATAAATCTTTAAAAAATAACAATTATTTTCCGATGAGGCACGACTGTTCCCTGCTTGTACTAAGTATATGATCACTCGGTGATCTCGGCTTCTTTTTCATAACAATAGGCGCTCATCACAGTCGCTACGCTTTTCACAAATTCAGCGTATCCGCGTAAGCTCATCACTCTGGTCGAAGCCTAGGTCTTAAGCGCTTTCTGTAGCACATCTAGTTAATATTCTCATTGAGGTCTCAAACGTCTTTATACGTTTTATACCTATTTCTTTGTACCTAAACAAAAAGTAGGTGTGTATGTAATTTGCTTTTGATGTAAAATCTTTTCTTTCTTATTTTGGAAGGTCACTCGTGTATCCAAGACAGTGTTTTCAGGAATTTGAAAGAAGTTTCGCAAAATAAATATCCACACGGTTGTCATGACAAATTGAATGATCTCAGGAATCCACGTGTTACGTTCTTTTTTTTTAATGTAAAGAAGTTTTTGATGATATTTAGATAGTTTCTGCTAGAAGCCGATTATTTATTAACCAATAATAATATTACTCGCTGTTGCCAGTCTTCCTTCTCTAAAATTTGAAGAATATCCGACTGGAAGATAAAAGCGGTATAAAAACCACCTTATGCGTTAATGCAGTGACGGGGCCTGTTGAGGGCTAAAGTCTGCCGGGGTCGCGGGACTCGCACATTACCGTAACCCCGGTACGTAAAGGGCTATTGAAGGACACCGTGGATTCTAGTCAGTACAAGTCTGACAGTCCCTCCCGCCCAGCCCTGGGTGGGAGGACTCATTTGGTGATTTTACCACGAAAAAAAAAAAGTAAAAATGCAGGTTATAAACATCTAAATCCGTTCATCCATCCTCACAAGATTTTATAATAATTTATTATATTAATAACAAAAGATAAATTGTCAAGTGTTTTTTGTTCGAAAACAACTGACTTTACTCAATAAGGTGGATAGAAACTATAGAACGTCCCCTGTACGATTTTTTCTTTACTTTCGCCACGTTTTTGGATGGTGTAGAGGGCGCAAGCGGAGTCCCAGATTGGTCATTTTTATATTCATGTACATTGTATAAACATACATACAGAGGAATCCCTTCTTTTCGCATAATGTTCTTTGTCCTAATATACTTCGGCATAACGATTTTGGCACAATTTGTTTTGGCATAATAATACTTCGGCATATTTTTTTAGGCATACATTTTATGTTGGCATAATCATCTTAAAGACTCATTTGTTTTGTAATAAATTTGATTCGCATAACGTTAGTAGGCCTAATGACTATTGGCATAGTAATATATAGTAATATTTATTATTTTCTAGTAGATACGAGTGACTACATTAATGTGAGCAACTGGAAATACAGCTCGGGACTTGCTGGCACCCCGACTCGGACAATTTAGGTTAGAAGAGGCTGGCGGGGTCTGAAAGACCCCGCCATCCTCGCGAAGGATAGATAAATAAGGATATTATGCTTAAAAAAGTTATGCTTTAGAACTTTAAGCTTAATCATTATTATGATTAGAGAAATTATGCTTAAAAAAATATACGTAAGTTGTTATGCGAAATAATTAATTATGCCAAACACAATTATGCTAAGTTACATTAGGTCTTAAAATTTTATGCAAATGGATAGGGAACCACATACAGATGGACAAATTATTCCATAAGTCCTTTTTATGGGGTGGTAAAATCATCAAAAATGAGTGAGGGTGGAGCAAAAACGACTGTTACTCACTGAAAATCCTCCTTGATCCTTCAGTTACCCTTTACGTTCCAGAGCCACGGTGTCCTTTTAAGACAGTCCAGCGAGTGCGGCACAGTATTAACGTCCTGAAGATTTAATTTTGCAGTTAAAATTTTTATAGCTCCTAAGATGAACTTAAGTTTTAGGATTGACGTATATATGGTGAAGCGCAGCGCTGAACATTTTCACTGTGAAACTATTAAGCCATTGTCAAACAGACTGGCGTGGCGGATGCGAAGCGTGACGTTTTTATTTGTAATGTATGAAATTGTTTGAATCCAGTCACAAAGTGAAGCGAAAGCGATCCGATAGCGTGACAGAACTATCGGACTGACGTCTCGCTTCGGCACAGTATTGCTTCGGAAACGCTTCGCTTTCGCCAGTCTGTTTGACAAAGGCATTAGCGATATTACCATCATTTAAGTCCAAAGTTAATTTACAAAAAAAAAACAATCATTGCCTGAAGTGCATCAAAGCGACTGTGCCCATATGGGTATTAATTGATTTTGGATATTATTTCAAAGAGAACAATGTCGATAATAGTTTGATAATAAAATATGCTCTAAACTGCCCTCTGCCATATGTGCGCCCTTAGGTGGTACTAAGAAGTCTGTAAAGTTTTTTACGACAGAACTAGATAACATGTGTTGGTGATCAACCTTAAGATAAAGTTTCTCGAAAAGTCCACTTTAATTTGTAGAGATAATGCTGCATGACACGTGTCGTATAATACTCTGATGAGGGTTCTACGCAGAGAGGTACCTATCAAAAATAAACAGTGTAAAAACATAAAAGCGTCATCCGAGCATTCATAGAATATCCTTGTAGTTAAAACCAAAATTGAAAACTAGAATCCCCAGACCAGTACCAACCAGCCGCAGTGGTAGACGCCCACGGCGTCGGACGTCGCCAGACGATCTCCGGCCACCGTAGGCGCGGGCATGAGGGCGGCGAGTAATGGGCGACTCGCTGTCCGACCATGGACCATTCCCGGGTCGACGGCGCGTTGTGTTCCACGCGCGCCTTAAGGAGTGTCAGCATAGTGACAGGGCCTGTAGAGGGCCAAAGCCTGCCGGGGTCGCGGGACTAACGAATTACCGTGACCCCGGGACGTAAAGGGCTATTGAAGGGCACCGTTGATTTTAGTCAGTCAAGTCTGACAGTCCCTCCCGCCCTGCCCTGGGTGGGAGGACTCATTTGATGATTTTACCACGTTAAAAAAAAGTTACATCCAGTACTTTAGTTTAGTTACGTACAGTACTTTAGTTTATGCTAAATCTTTATGCTGTGACCGACGGCCGACATGACACCGGCGACGCCGTGGAAAAACAAACTCAACTAACAGAGAAATAATTTGTCAAATTGAGAAATTCCCTTTCTTTCGTCAATAACATAATGAATTTTGTCGTCCCAGCGACACGACATGAAGCAGGTAGGTGATTTGCAGATAATGAATCACCACCTATAACACTCTCATCCCATTTACTGTATTCGACACAATTCTATCTACTTTATCATCTTTACACCAAGAACAACAAATAAATAAAAACAAACACATATAACATCATAAAATTAAGTCACTGACACTATTTTATTCTCGCCTCATATTCCTCTGGTCCACATGAAGGAACGATCTAGAAATACAACATCAGAAAATATACAATAGGTTTACTTATTAAAATGGTGCTTGGCAGATGATCCAACGTCAGAATTCGGACTATTTGCAACAATGATCGATTGCAGGCAATGAAACAAGAATAAATGATGCCGTGACGAATCACAGAGAAGAATAGAATAAGCAAACTTGTCGCATAGAATAAGGGTAGGAAGATGATGAGACGCGATGGGTGTTTACCAGTGGATAAAACAGTATCCCGGCAACCAATGGGCAGGATTTTATTCATAGAGCGTGGCAGACAAAAACTTAATCAGATGATTAACTTTTTGTCGTATGTAGAGATACATAAGACCTATGATGCCATACAAGATTCTGGGCGTCATGATGTATTTTATTGAGTTTTCAGCATATTACGCAGGTAAGGAGTATGAATGCCAGTGCATTGCTGGACATAGGTCTCTTCACTAGTTGAAGTGAGTTTTCGGAAATTATTTGATAGTGAAACTTGTTTTTATCTGAAGTACACCCCCATGCAGGCCGCGTGGGTGTACCGCAGCGCATCCCACACTATGTTTGCCCATGCTCGGTCTCCACAGGTCCACTCTAACACATGTCTACTTTATCCATCGTCTGTCCATCTACAGATATAGCCGACTCGCTTCTCCTTCAGCTTTTGCTTCAGCTTTTTGACAACACGGTTGGCGCAATGGCTGAGCGTTTCGACTACTGCGCAGCGTGTCGCAGGATCTATCCCCACACGATCACATGTTGTGTAGTATGATCTGCAAGTAGTTGTTCCGGGACTGGGTGTTTGTCTATGTGAGTTTCTGTCTTTGTAAACGCCCCACGATACAGGAAGAAATTTTTAGTGTGGGGCAACGTTTTTCAAAATAGAAAGAAAAGAAAAGAAGATTGCTTGTTCTGTGACACAAAGGCTGATTATAATTGTCGGTCTTCTAGATCATTTGCCTATGGGTATATGATCAACGATGCCTTACGAAACCCGGCCTGCTCCTATAGCTGTAAGTCATCGAACTTCTGGAGGAGACGGTTCGAAAATATCCTCGAAAACGACTTGTTGTAATGGCTCATTGTGTGTCTTTGAACTTTTGTGGAAAATAATACCACCACGCTTCTTTCACGCGTCATACCTTCGGTGTTACGCTTTTTTTTTTATCGTGGTAAAATCATCAAATGAGTCCTCCCACCCAGGGCAGGGCGGGAGGGACTGTCTAACTTGTACTGACTAAAATCCACGGTGTCCTTCAATATCCCTTTACGTACCGGGGTCACGGTAATCCGTTGGCCCCGCGACCCCGGCAGGCTTTGGCCCTCTACAGGCCAGCGCGCGTGGAACACAACGCGCCGTCGACCCGGGCATGGTCCATGGTCGGACAGCGAGTCGCCCATTACTCGCTGCCCGCATGCCCGCGCCTACGGTGGCCTTCGGTGTTATGCTAGTGTGGATAACGGAATTGAAGAGCTTTACAAGGTCTGACAAGATAGGTGTTCTTCCAGTCTTGAGCAGCTCTGTGGTTTATCCCGTCATCCCCCGGAGCTTTGTTATGATGTAGTTATCCGAGAGGTATTCTAATCTCACCGGTTTCAATGTCGGGAAGCTCGTCTATGAGATAGCGTCATAATTCTGGCACGTGTATCTTCGATGACGTAGCTTTGAGGTGATATTTTTTGAAAACATTTTTAAATTATTCTTACAAAGCTTATCTGTGACTGCACAATTATTTCGAAGTACATAAATTGAAGAAGAATTTGCAATTCAAATTCATGAACGAGTATAAATAGGTAAGTGAAATGGTATTGCGAATTTAGTAGAATTCTAACAGATAAGGAATAAGACAGCAGTTACTAAGTTATGCTAATATTTATTACTTGTTTTTTTTATTGGTCATCATCATCTACCTAGCCTTTTCGAAATTAGCCAATTCTGGCATACAAAAATGTGCTGTACTTAGGTGCTCGCGACGTCAGACGCAAGGGAGCTGTCCAGCCCGCTGCATTATTTGCACCATAAGCACACGAGATAAAATTTTCAAAGACGAGTCGTACTTTAATAGAGGAACAGCACTTGTGGTTACATTAAGTACATTGATTTGTCTTTTTGTTTTGTTTTTTGGGTAGATCCAGTAGTGCAAAGTTTACGGTGCGTATTGTTCTACGCAAGCTTCAAGAAAACTAACTAATACCATATGCTCCATATAACCATGTTCTCCAGGAGATTCACACAGTAGCGACACCCAAGGGTACGTGCATGAATACCCACCTATGAGTAGCTCTATTAAATAATCAAGTTTTTTTTCACAGATTTGAATCATGCTAGCACGAACACAAATATATTGGATCAGACAGTTGCAGAAAGCTTTCACCACCTTTGCTCTTCTAAACATAACAAAAGACATTTACCCCAAAGACGCTAATGTTTGTGGTAAGTAATATTTTAATATTATTGTTATGAACTATGGAAAGATCACGTGTGTAGTAGAACCTTCCCGAGTTCCCGTAACAAGGATGTATGTACGTGGAGGACGAAAGGAGTATGGAAGGATTGTAACAGGTGGCAGATTCTGTAGCTTCTGCCAATGGGAAAAAGATGGTAGTATGAACCAGATGGTTGTAAAAGATAAAAGCTGGGCAATCCAGCACTAAGCAGATACCCAATAAGACTAACTTAATAGAGAGATATAAATAACACAGTTATTCAGTGTAACAAAAATATCTCATAAAGAAAAATAAGTACATACTTCCTTTGTGAAGCCGGGGCGGGTTGCTGGTACTTTGCAAAGATGGAGGAGTTGAAGCCAAGACTTTGTGTGCTCTAAGCAAGCATAGCGGAAAGTTTTCTAGGTTATTTCAGTGGGATGTAGCTTGCGGTTTGTTTGAATACAAAATATAATCTGTCTATTTTTACTTCTTTGCCCTTTCGACTAATAATTCATTTGAAAAAAAAATATTTTATTGGTCTAATGCATTTTGCCTTTTGTTATTTATGACAGATTTTGAGAGACAGAGCAATTGGTTGTGCAAGAAGAGACGTATAGTAGGTGAGAGCAGATCCTGCAAAAATGCTATACACTTGCAATGTGTTTGGGAGTGTTTAAGGATGCCTCATTTGACCTAGTTATATTTACAGCTGCCAGCCAGCTGTCTTAACCAATATAATAATGGAAATTATCTTCAGATGGTGACACCTATAATTACGTGGTGGTTGGTGGTGGCACCGCTGGAATGGTGGTAGCATCCAGGCTAGCAGAAGCTAACTTCAGTGTCTTGGTATTAGAAGCAGGTGATGTTCCTGGAGCTGATAGTCTAGTGAGTAAACGTTATGAATTCATACTATTTAAAATATACACACCTTAAAGTCTTGCAAAGCCTAACTACTTGACATTTTATGATTGTCAGTCACAAAGATGTTTTTCGAGCTTATGCAATGAAGGATTTTAAATTTTTCAGTATCCGGTTTACGTACCCTATTTAAAGAACTCACGCGTCGACTGGAACTACACATCAGAAACAAATTGCCACACAAACAGATGCCTCAAAGCTGATGGTGGAACATTCTACGGAAGGGGCCTTGGAGGAACAGGTGCCGTCAACATGATGATATATGGAAGAGGAAACCCTCGAGACTTCGAAAAGTTCTATGAAGCTACCGGCGATTCTTCTTGGCGATGGGATAATATGCTGAAATACTTTAAGAAAAGTGAAAACCTAAGTAATGATGATATCCTTAATTCGAAGTACAAAGAATTTCATGGGACTGAAGGTAAAATTGGAGTAACAGAAGAAGATCGCACAATCATTGAGGATTACTTGAAAGCCTATGAAGTGGCTGGTGAACAGGTCGTTGTAGATAATGTGGGTTCTGGAATAGGATTAGGATATTCCAAATGTCTATACACAATTTCGAATGGCAAACGTAGTGATACTGCTAATGCTTACCTGCCTCCTCCCAAAAATAAGTTAAAATTACATGTAACTAAAAATAGTTTGGCAACCAAAATAATTTTTGATAAACACAAAAATGCAGTTGGAGTAAAATTTGTTAAGAAAGGCAAAACGATTACAGTTAAAGCAAGTAAAGAAGTAATTGTTACTGCTGGACCTGTCAAATCACCACAAATCCTAATGCTGTCAGGTATTGGTCCTAAAGAGGAGTTAAAGAAACATAAAATAGAATTAATTTCAAATATTCCAGTAGGCAAGAATCTACAATGTATTGTAGGATCATTTTTAACCTTCAAAACAAACATAGAAGCTAATCCTCTTCCATTTGACGAACACAGAACTCCTGCACCTGCCATATTAGGCTACTCTGCTCTAAACAAATCTAGTTTGTACCCAGACTATGAAACTCAGAACTTCATCATCGATGACTATAATTATTTTCTTACAATGTGCGCATTTACTTTAAAATTCAAAAACTCAATTTGCGATAGATTGGTCCGAGCAGCAAATCATAAACAGATGAAAGTGACAGTATTACTGAATATAAATCCAAAATCTCGGGGAAGTGTATCTTTATACAGTAAAGATCCTTATGCTCAGCCAAAGATAGTTTATGGATATTATACTGATGAAGCCGATTTGAACGCTATAATAGAATATATTCAAGACTACGTGAAGTTGAAAGATACACCTTATTTCCAAAGACTAGGCTTGAAATTTCTGGAACCAACTGCAGATTGTAGCAAGTTAGGATTTGGAACAAAGGAGTACTGGCGATGTTATGCTTCGTGCATGGTTGCACTTACGGGACGAACTACTGGTACATGCGCCATGGGTTCTGTAGTTGATAGCCAGTTACGTGTACTAGGAGTTCAGAGGTTGAGAGTGGTTGGTTCTACCGTTATGCCCAACAGCTTGGGTGGTGCGATCTTTGCACCTGAAGTAGCCCTCGCTGAGAAAGCGGCTGAAACGATTGCTGACGATGGAAAAAAAGAATAATTGAGACTTAGTTTTTAAAGAACAGCCGCTTTTAGTGACGCACAAACCATTTCTAATTAGGTTTCATGTATGAACGTCCGCTTAATACCAATATAATGACTTTAGAAGAGACAGTGAGTGCACTCCGAGTTTGTTATAACCGACTGTTTCTTCTCAGAGTAGTCAGGTACGAAACACCAGCCTCATCTAGTTTGTAAAAAGACGACGTATATTTTTTTATTTTTTATTGTTTTCTTGCAAAAATAAATAAATAATTTCATTTCATTACGGAAATTCTACTTTGTTTTTGTTTTGCTTTATGTGAATTAATTTGACAGTTAATTATAGATTTACAAAGTAAAGTAAACGATTATTTGCCTAGATTGAAGGTACAGTACATAAGATGTTACAGTTCAAAATATGATCCTTATACAATCTACCTTCTATAAGGCCGTATACAGAAAGAAAGCTGGAAACTTATAAGCGCTTACGCGCTTGACAGCGCTGGTGACCCGCGCAGGAAAATATATGAACGAGTGCCGATAAGCACTGAACGGTGCCGACAAATTCCGACAAGCTTCAACACGCGCTGGTCAGCGCTGGGCGCTGCCATTTAAAATTAATAAACAACTTGCTTGGTCTGCTTCAATCTGTCTCCAATTCCTTTGTGTAGAACGGACCAGCGCTGTCAAGCGCGCCGGTAAGCGCTTATAAATTTCCAGCTTTCTTTCTGTATACGGCCTTAGGCATGCAAACATTATGATTTAAATTGAAAATAAAGACAATGAAAAGAAAAATATTTTTGGTACAATAACGCATTCAAATAGCAAAGACGAGCATCATAAAGGAGACAAATTGTTTTTCAAACACAGATCATAACGTACTATAATACATAAAATGAGATAATTATGATAAAATCAATTCGTTTTGTTCGTTGTCGTGCAGCTAGTACGACGTAATAATTAAGTTCCTTGTCCGAAATCCGAACACTACAGTTAATTACAAGATAATTTAGGTACTAAAAACAGTTTTTTTTGGCGTGGTAAATCTATTAATCCTCCCAGCCAGGGCAGGGCGGGAGGGACTGTCAGACTTGTACTGACTAAAATCCTCAGTGTCCTTCAATATCCCTTTACGTACCGGGGTCACGGTAATTCGTTAGTGGCAGGTACTAAAAACAGTAAAGCAAAATTACAACAGTAAAGCAAGTAAAAGTGAAGATAACAAAATATGATGAAAAGCAAATAATGCGTAGCTTTTGATTACTTAAAAATTACAGTGATAGGCCTCAGAAGAGCCTATAGAAGATAATTATAAAATAAAGAAAATTAATATATTACAGACATTATTGTTTTGCCATTTTTTTTGACAATGGTACTGAACCCTTCGTGTGCGAGTCCTACTCACATTTCCGGTTTTTGTTTTTTTAAAATTGATAGCAATTTGAACCTACCGAACTGGTCCTATTAGACTATCACGAGCATTTATATTCAAAAATACGCATGCAGAACTGATTAACGCAGGCGGGCTTTATCTATTTAAGTATAAGTGTTTACGAAAACAGAAAGACAAATTTAAGCGAGAGGCCTACAAAGTAAGTTCAAATTATATTTTTATTTCATAGTCTTCATTTTGAGCTGAGTCTCGCGTGTGTGGATCTATAGTCTATTTAGTTTCATATCTGTGAGTTTCATCTACTAAAAAATGTTCAAAGTGTTTTATTGTCTCTCATAGGCTTTCTGTATTACCAAATTCTGTTATTTTCATTACGCCTGCTTCATCTTGATCATATAAAAACGTATAAAATAAAACTGTATTGAAAAAAACTACTAGCTTAAAAACAGCATTTCATCATAATTTCGTTGTTGTACTTGGTCTTTTTTTTACTTTCGCGCAGTAAGTATTTTTCTGTCCATACTACTGCGATGATGTGATAAAATTTAGGAGAGTCTGTTATGTACAGCAGTAGAAGTTAATTGACACCATTTTACTTTACCAGCTTAAACCATGGACACAGCAGCTGTAATAGCTGGAATAAAGAATTTGCAGGGCGTTTTAAGCGCCCTGGCATTGCTTAACATCAATGGGTACTTGTATCCTAGAGATGCTACCGTCTGTGGTAAGTATTGTTTAGTATTGTTACAGAGAAAAGGAAGGCAGCGCTCTATCTTTTTTTTACGTGGTAAAATCATCACATGAGTCCTCCCACCCAGAGCAGAGTGGCAGGGCTCTTGAGCATTTTTGAACTTATGGATTACTGGAATATATTTTAATGGTCTTTTCCTGTATTTTAGGTCCGTTTTTAACGTAGTTGGGTTATAAATTTTTAAACTTTTTTTTTTCTCTAAAAAAGGTTTTAAAAGTGATATACGCCATGAATTTTGAACATACCATCGAAGTGCACAATCTGCGTCAAACCCTACATTTATCCCGGCATTGGTCGAGGCCATGCTGCGTGGCAAGATGGAATGCGATTTTTTTATCGTGGTAAAATTATCAAAGGTTTCCTCTCACCCAGGGCATAGCGGGAGGGACTGTCAGACTTGTACTAACTAAAATCCACGGTGTCCTTCAATACCCTTTTACGTTTCGTGACCACAATGTAGAACCAATTTTTTTTTCCTGCAATTACCAAGCTGTAAAGTTGTAATATCGTTGTCATAACCTAATCTAACTTTATTTTCAGACGGAAACATTTATGATTACATAGTGGTCGGTGGTGGTAGTGCTGGTGCGATAGTAGCTGCCAGATTAGTTGAAGCAAATTTCAAAACACTTGTAATAGAAGCAGGAGGAAACCCTGGTTTGGACAGTCAGGTAAGAACTTTGATGATTCCAAAAAAATATAAACACCAAAATTTTATTTGAAGCAAAAGTAACACAGTAACCACTTCTTTCTAGTATCCCGGTTTGAATACTTACTTAAAATATTCCCGTTTGGACTGGAACTACACTGTTGAAAGTAACGGATTCATAGAACTATGCAAAAAGGAAGATCCGTCATTACTCGGCAAAGTACTCGGAGGGTCAGGAGCTACAAACTTCATGATTTACGGACGCGGAAACCCCCGAGACTACGAAGGGTTCTACAAGGTTACCAACGATGCTTCTTGGAAATGGAAAAATATGTTGAAGTACTTCAAGAAAACAGAAAATTTACAAGATCCTAATATTCTCAGATCCAAGTACGGAAAATATCATAGCAACAAAGGTACTATTGGAGTTAGCAAAGAAAATCGTCCAGTATGTGATGATTATTTGAAAGGCTTTGAACAGGCTGGAGAATCCGTGGTTGTAGACAATATTGGTACTGGAATGGGATATTCTTCAGCTCTATACAACATCCTAGATGGAGTTCGCACTGAGAGTGCAAGTACTTACTTGCCTCCTCTTATAGATAACCCTTGCTTACATATAACAAGAAATAGTTTAGCAACAAAGATAATTTTCGATAAGAACAAGAATGCTGTTGGCATAGAATTTGTTAAAGATGGCAAGACCATCACTGTAAAAGCAAGAAAAGAAGTGATTATTAGTGCTGGTACTATCAAGTCTGCCCAACTTCTTCTTCTGTCCGGTATCGGCCCTGAAAAGGACTTAAAAGAAATGAATATAGATGTCATTTCAAACCTTCCTGTGGGAAAGAATCTAAAAGATATTGTAGGAGCGTTATTATTTTTTAAAACTAACAGAACTGCAAAACCAGTGCCGTTTAACGTACATCAAACCCCAGCTCCATTAATAGTAGGGTACTCAGCTCTCAACAAATCCAGTAATCTTCCAAATTACGAAACGCTTAACTATATTATAGATGATGCTTCATACTTCAAAGCCTACTGTGGATTTACTTCGGCAGTCAAAAACTCAATTTGTGATAAAGTACACAAACTAGCTGATAATAATCAGATACTATCTACATTACTGAGTGGTGTTACTCCAAAATCTCGTGGACAGGTCAAACTAAACAGTACAGATCCATTCGACCAGCCATTGATATTTAAGGGATCTTATACCTATGATGATGATTTAGTTGATATGGTTGAGTACATCAAGGATTTTATTAAAATCGAAAGCGCTCCCCATTTCCAATCTTTAGGTTTAGAATTTTTGAAAGCAACGGAGCAATGTAATATGTTTACATTTGGGTCTACGCCATATTGGAGATGCTATGCTTTGTGTATGTTTGAAGCAACGGGAAGACTTGTTGGTACCTGTTCCATGGGTGCCGTGGTGGATACCAAATTGAGGGTGCTTGGAGTGAAAAGACTTCGAATAGTTGACGAAAGTATTATACCCAATACGATTGCAAGTGCTCTCTATGGCGCAGTAATCGCCATCGCTGAGAAGGCTGTTAAAACTATTATTAAAGAAAGCAGATAATAAAATAGCAGCTGTACTTTACTCGTTTTTGATTTAATTTTACTAAAATCCTGATTTCGTAACAAATAACAAGCATTGGGTGAGTGATTTTTAGGTTTTCTATACATATCACCCTTTTCAGTACCACAGCAACTTTCACGCTAATTAAGAATATGTGACAATAATGAAAGTAGATCTTATGATTTAAATGACTGGTTCGTTTTCTATATCATCCGGATAGTACGATGGAACTAATACATTCTGTTCCTTGTCTAATAACAAGATGATAATGTAAGGTACCAGAAATTTTAATAAAGTAGAATGTTTAAAGTGAAGGAAAACGATACATTAAATATTTCATCGTTTTCCTCATGAATATCTTTCCAACACAACATAAATTCATTATCCATTTGTACAAATTGAACTTCATCATCATCTGTGTAGCCTTTTCCCAAAAATATTAGGGGTCGGCTTCCAGTCGAACCAGTTGCAGCTGAATATCTGAATTTTACATGGAGCGACTGCCTACCGGACCTCCACAACCCAATAACTGGGTAATACGATACCCCATGATAAGACTGGTTGTCAGACTTTAGAACTTCTGACTAACAGTAACGACTGTTACGTGCTATCCGAGGCAGGAAGGGAACTCATCTGCAGACGAACCTCGGCAAGCGCGGCTTAACCCGGAAGATTGGCCTATGAGGCTTTAATCATTTAGCCACGAGCTTTCTGTATAAATTGAACCTATGGAATATTTAAGTTAGTTCAATCGAGTCGAGAAGTAAAGTGCGCTCGATATCAGTATAATTAGGAAATGTAATTGCTTTTGAACCAGTTGTCAAAATATGTATATCAATTCCTATGTTTCGCTTTTGTTAGATGATAATTCTGACGAATAAATGTATTTTACAAAGCAATTTGAGTTTAATAGTCTCAAACCGGTTCTTTTTAGGCTATCATGAACAATTTATATTCCAAAATTCGGTATGTACCTGCAGAAATTGTTAAATTAGTCTTTATCTATTAATGTGAAAGTATTTGCGAAGTAAATTCAAATAAAAGTGAGACTCGTGTAGAGTAAGTTCTTTTTATGTAATTTTCCCTTGGGGCAAGTAAGGAGTCTCCTGTGAGTAGATCTGCAAAAGTGTTAGTCTATTTACTAATCCCTGCTTATAAAGTTATTTTTATGCCCTATTGTTTAACAGTTTTTTGTATTGCTGTTATCATTATTTTCTTCTTTATTTGACGTTCCGAGGCCTTATCATGAATTTCCAGTTTTTGTGACATAAAATAAACTGGAATTTTGACATTAATTTAAAAGAAAAAGTTAGTTCCTTCCACTTACACTAGAGGCGCTGTTCCATTTTTGCATAGTATAAACGCAGTAAATACTTTAAAAACACTGTAAATAATATAATAAAATCTTGTGATCGAGCTACCGGTCTCTTCTTCCATACCTCTCTCAATCTTCGTCTCAGTACCACTATCCATGGTTTAATTTTTTTGTATGTGCCCTTCATGGTCGCGGGACTAACGAATTACCGTGACCCCGGTACGTAAAGGGCTATTGAAGGACACCGTGGATTTTAGTCAGTACAAGTCTGACAGTCCCTCCCGCCCTGCCCTGGGTGGGTGGACTCATTTGATGATTTTACCACGATAAAAAAAATGTGCCCCTCATCATGATCATAATAAGCTGCTGGAACACACACCTCCTGTCTGTGAGAGGTAGTGGACTATAATCCACCAAGCTGGCCTTGTGTGAAATTGATACATGTCACATGTCCTTGCATTTTTCTATAATAAGCCGGCTTGCTCACTTTGTTATCCTTTATAATTTGTGGAATTACATAAAGAAATGCGCCTGGCAGGGTTCATCCATGGATGTTCTAACGAAACTTTAGAAGTTTCTTTCCAGCAGGGGACGTTGGCCGATATAACTTTTTTTGATGATGTATTTATGGTAATCTTGATGGGCAGTATGCCTCAGCACGGCGGCATCTTGCTTTATTGGATTTATGTAAATAGTGTTGTCCTTTGTAATATTTTTTGTTGCCAAA
Organism: Agrotis puta; assembly: GCA_943136025.2. NCBI lineage: Eukaryota > Metazoa > Arthropoda > Insecta > Lepidoptera > Noctuidae > Agrotis > Agrotis puta. Next base: position 18,006,559 of record OW964175.2, on the reverse strand, counting down.
TATTTTTTGTCTCGGGCACGCCGCTATCGCGGTGGTAAGACCCCTATTTTAGGAGTGGCTGGACAGGCGTCACGGCGTCCTGACACGGATGTTTCGGGAGGTACCTGTGTCGCATGAGGAAGGAAGAAACGTCTGGGTGTCACCACTGAGAGGATCGCCCGGAGGACTCGGTGGAGCATACGGTGCAGGACTGCCCCGCTTGGGCAGAGCACCGCTGTGTCCTCACAACAGCGATAGGTGGAGACCTCTCGCGCCCGGCATTGGTTGAGGCCATGCTGCGGGGCGAGACGGAGTGGGAAGCGGTCGCCTCCTTCTGCGAAGCAGTCATACTCGCGAAGGAGGAGGCGGGCCGAGTGAGGGAGAAGACAGCGTCCTCCCTCCACCCCAGCCGCCCGCGGTAGACGCCCACGACGACAGACGTCGGCAGACGATCTCCAGCCACCGTAGGCACGGGCATGCAGGCGGCGAGTAATGGGCGACTCGCTGTCCGACCATGGAACATGCCCGGGTCGACGGCGCATTTTGTTCCACGCGCGCCTCAAAGAGTATCAGCAAAATGACGGGGCCTCCCTCTAGAGGGCCAAAACCTGCCGGGGTCGCGGGACTGTACGAATGACCGTGACCCCGGAACATAAAGGGCTATTGAAGGACACTATGGATTTTAGTCAGTACGAGTCTGACAGTCCCTCCCGCTCTGCCCTGGGTGGGGGGACTCATGTGATGATTTCACCACGGTAAAAAAAAAGTTTTTTGTCTACCTTTGGTAGGTCCAAAGGTAAACAGATAAGTTGTTCGAAAATAAATACTAATAATTTGAAAATTTTATAACTTAATTTCGATCTTATTTGTTTACAGCTTAAACTATGGATACAGCAGGGGTAATAACTCGAATAAATAAGCTTCAGGGCGTTTTAAGCACCCTGGCGTTGCTCAACATGAATGGACACTTGTATCCTAACGATGCTACTGTCTGTGGTATGTATAATGTTTTTCTGGTGTTGTCGTAAAATTTACTTTCTCTAAAGCATTTCCGAAGATAGAGATAAACAGTTCATTTAGAATTTAACACATTGTGAATATTACCTTTATTCATTTTCAGACGGAAACACGTATGATTTCATAGTGGTCGGGGGTGGCAGTGCTGGTGTAATAGTAGCTGCCAGACTAATTGAAGCAAATTTCAAAACACTCATAATAGAAGCAGGAGGAAACCCTGGTTTGGAGAACCAGGTAAGAATTTTAATGGATCCAATAAAACAACGATTCGAAAATTACATCTGAAGCGAAAGTAAAACAGTTTTTTTTTGTAGCATCCTGGTTTCGTGACTTACATAAAGAACTCAAGATTGGACTGGAATCACACGGCTGAGAATGATGGATTCACAGGACAATGCTATAAGACGGATGCATCATTATTCGGCAAAGTGCTCGGAGGATCAGGAGCTACCAACTTCATGATATACGGTCGCGGAAATCCTCGAGACTACGAAGCTTTCTATAACGCCACAAATGATTCTTCTTGGAAATGGAAAAATATGCTGAAATACTTCAAGAAAACAGAAAATTTACAAGATCCTAATATTCTCAGATCCAAGTACGGCAAATACCATAGCGATAAAGGTACTATTGGAGTTAGCAAAGAAAAGCGTCCAGTATGTGATGATTATTTGAAAGGCTTTGAACAGGCTGGAGAATCCGTGGTTGTAGACAATATTGGTACTGGGATGGGATATTCTTCAGCTCTATACAACATCCTAGAAGGAGTTCGCACTGAGAGTGCAAGTACTTACTTGCCTCCTCTTATAGATAACCCTTGCTTACATATAACAAGAAATAGTTTAGCAACAAAGATAATTTTCGATAAGAACAAGAATGCTGTTGGCATAGAATTTGTTAAAGATGGCAAGACCATCACTGTAAAAGCAAGAAAAGAAGTGATTGTTAGTGCTGGTACTATCAAGTCTGCCCAACTTCTTCTTCTGTCCGGTATCGGCCCTGAAAAGGACTTAAAAGAAATGAATATAGATGTCATTTCAAATCTTCCTGTGGGAAAGAATCTAAAAGATATTGTAGGAGCATTATTGTTTTTTAAAACTAACAGAACTGCAAAACCAGAGCCGTTTAACGTACATCAAACCCCAGCTCCATTAATAGTAGGGTACTCAGCTCTCAACAAATCCAGTAATCTTCCAGATTACGAAACGCTTAACCACATTATAGATGATGCTTCATACTTCAAAGCCTACTGTGGATTTACTTCGGCAGTCAAAAACTCAGTTTGTGATAAAGTACACAAACTAGCTGAGAATAATCAGATGCTATCTACATTACTGAGTGGTGTTACTCCAAAATCTCGTGGACAGGTCAAACTAAACAGTACAGATCCATTCGACCAGCCATTGATATTTAAGGGATCTTATACCTATGATGATGATTTAAATGATATGGTTGAGTACATCAAGGATTTTATTAAAATCGAAAGCGCTCCCCATTTCCAATCTTTAGGTTTAGAATTTTTGAAGGCAACGGAGAAATGTAATATGTTTACATTTGGGTCTACGCCATATTTGAGATGCTATGCTTTGTGTATGATTGTGGCTACAGGAAGGCTTGTTGGTACTTGTTCCATGGGTGCCGTGGTGGATAGCAAGTTGAAGGTGCTTGGAGTGAAAAGACTTCGGGTGGTCGACGAAAGTGTTATACCCGATACTATTGGAAGTGCTGTCTATGGCGCGGTAATCGCCATCGCTGAGAAGGCTGTTGAAATTATTAAAGAAAACTGTTAATAAAATTGTATATGTTTTTTTTTTATGCTTAAGTTCTGATCGCAGTGTTTCATGAACAAATAATAAACTTTGTAAGCATTTGGTGATTGGGATTAATATCTGTGTGATCGGAAAATTGGGGTATCCCCAAATAATTGGAGAGGATACTTATAGGGTGGCGAGCGCTAGAGGAAGGAAACTGACTACGCTTCCGTTATAGCACCCATACAAGATTTCTTTAAGCCATTAACACAGGAATAGAAGCCGGGTAATAGAAGGGTTCCGTCAACCCTGCTTAATTCGCGCAGTGTTTGCTGCTGACTCACAGATCTTCGACGAAAGCGGGGACGGTTCCCCTTTCTCCTATTTTTCACACACATTATAAGCTACTAGTTTGGTATTGTATAGCATTGTTATTATATTAGCATTTGGCAAGCCAAAGTATATTACTGATACTGTTAGCCTACACCATTCCACTTCTGGGAAATCTCTCCCCATGACTTCCAGTTAAAAGGGCAAAGTATAAAATAAATTATTTTTAATGTATGGAATAGCGGATTATACCAATTGATGCCAAAATATGTGTTATACACATCTGCGTTTAAAGCTATTATTAAAATTGTATCTTGATGGATTCTGGGTGTCACCACTGCGAGGATCGTCCGGAGGACACGGTGGAGCATACGGTGCAGGACTGCCCCATTTGGGCAGAGCACCGCCCGGCATTGATCGAGGCCTTGCTGCGGGGCGAGACGGAGTGGGAAGCGGTCGCCTCCTTCTGCGAAGCAGTCATGCTCGTGAAGGAGGAGGCGGGCCGCTTGAGGGAGAGAACAGCGTCTTCCTTCCACCCCAGCCGCAGTGGTAGACGCCCACGGCGGCGGACGTCGGCAGACGATCTCCGGCCACCGTAGGCGCGGGCATGCGGACAGTGAGTAATGGGCAACTCACTGTCCGACCATGGACCATGCCCGGGTCGACGGCGCATTGTGTTCCACGCGCGCCTCAAAGAGTGTCAGCAAAATGACGCCCCCCCCCCCTCTAGAGGGTCAAAGCCTGCCGAGGTCGCGGGACTGTATGAATTACCGTGACCCCGGAACGTAAAGGGCTATTGAAGGACACCGTGGATTTTAGTCAGTACGAGTCTGATTGCCCATCCCGCTCTGCCCTGGGCGGGAGGACTCATTTGATGATTTTACCACATAAAAAAAGTCTTGATGGATTGTTCGAGTAAAATAAAAACAATGCACAACCGACAAAGTTGAATCATGACCCATTTTGACAATAATGGAATCCGTCAAAATAACAAAGATCAAGGTCGTTACCATGGATATGTATGTTTACGCGAATGTGGACTTAATTGTATTTGAATGTCTGTAAGAAAATAAGCATGATTCAACTTTGTCGATTGTATAAAGCTAAACTTATTTAATTAAACTTCATGTATGTATGTCATACAAAGGCAAACTTTTTTATTAAGTCAAATCTAATAAAAAATATACATCACTACAGTATGATTGTCTGGCTGTCTAACCGTGGCCGTGGCAATGAATTAGTAATTCTCCAATTCTTACTGTCACTAGTAAATCAATTGTGTTGGACACGTGGTCTGATATTTTGACTAATGTTTTGACACACTAAGAAGAAGATAACACTTTTTTTTAACCACTCTGCACGACAACATTTTGACACATGACGCATCAGCTGAGTCGACCGGGTGATTCGAAATTTGAGATAATATTGAAGATTTTTGTCAATTTTCAGCATTCGATTTTTTTATCAAAAATATGTTACTACAGTTATTTCATACGATAAGTATATGAGCAATATATCCAAGAACGTGTTGAGGTCACTAAAACTGCGTCATTCCTCTGTAAAATGTGTGTAACATACAAAATGCTATGTCGTTCCAAAAACTATGTAATTTAGATGTGCTGAAAATATGTACATGAACAAGCTTCTCACGTGATAAAAAATGGTTAAACAGTGAAATAAATGAAGTAACTTACTACATGCATTATTAGATTTGCCAGTGTGCATACATAATTTCATAAATAATAACGATCAAAGACTTGATAAAAATTACCAAAAACTATGTTGCAACATGACACTTCTTAGTGCTGACCGCAATCCCAATGTTCATATAACGATTGAAAAGGTTCATTCAGCCTAATCGATACTCGCAATATAATCGAACATGGAAAAAAAAGTAAGTAGGTAGTAAAAAAGACATGGACCGATTTATCTGCTTATTTGACTAGAGAAGGTTTACTCCATGCAATAAATCTATGGAACGGAATCTGTAGACTCATTGGTATAATATTTCAAGTATTATTTCGTTTTGAAAATAAGTTTTTTATTAGGTGCGCAATAAATAATTTAATTTTTTAATTTAATGATTGGGATAGAAATAAATATTGGTGTTTCATTGGAGGCCAAACGTGTGTGTCTTTTAAATTTAAATTCAACCATATAGTTTTACCCATATTGTGTCTTCTTTATTTAATTTCAATTTATCTGATTATTTCATTTTATAAAACGAATCTAAACAACGTAAAAAAAGACAAACACCGGGTTTGGATCAAATGCTGGAGGGAGAGATATGGGAGTACTTCCAAATGATTCCCCGCAGTTATAAACAATTTAAATTTCCAACGCGCCGTGGATGGCTAAATACGAAACTATGAGGAATAGCGAAAAATACTGAAAGAAGTCTCGTGGCCGATTTTGATAAAAAATGTAAATTACATTGCATAAAATTAAATTTTTGAAATATCAATTTCCAGTAATCAAACTATCAATGTTCTGTGAAGTAATTACATGCGACAAACATAAAGTAAAATGTTTTCTTTAATAAATCGATTCAAACTTTAGTCAATGGCCGTAGCTCACTACATGTTCGCAACATCGTGTTCTCATTTCAATTTTTTTTACGAGTAATCACTTCGCGGTACAAATACAATAACGAAATTTTTGAAATTCGAACTTTGAGTGAATTGGCGCGAATTTTGATTTTGATCTGCGTACGATGACTTAATTATTGTTTGTATAATATTAGTTCATATTTTACCAAATTAATATCACTTTACTGTAGTTTGTCGTATATCATAACGAATTTGAGCCTTAACAGCGACATTATGAAATAGTGTAAAAATATAGCACATTCTTTTTTTTTTTCATTTACAAGCTCTATTCCTGACCAGCAAAAATCTAAAGACGCAGACTTAGTTTTTGCGATTGTAGGTGCGGGCTTTCGAACGGCGAGTATAGGGTAACTCACCGTCCGATCAAGGACTAGGCCCGAGACGAATGCGCGTCGTGTTCCAAGCGGGCTTTAAGGAACTATCAGCGAACTGACGAGGACAAAATAGTGGCTAACGGAATTGTATTAAAATCATTAAAAGGGTACTGCGGTCCTAGAACGCAAAAGGCATATGAAGGAACAGGGTGGTTTTAAGTAAGTAATAGTTGACATCTCCTTCCGCTCCACCCAGGGAGAGAATCATTTAAAGGTTTTTCAACTTATAAGTAACAGTGTGTATTACTGGAGTTAAGTCGCGAACTGCATCACATCTAAAGTATCCTTAACAAATACCTATATAAAAATATGATTATACTGGTGTCAATACTGACGATTAAATATCTGTACGCGCGGCAGCAGATCAACCTACCCAAATCTGTCAAAATTTACCAATCGAACATTAACCTTCCACTATTGTGATAAGGTTGAAAATCGATTGAAGAAATTTTACAGATTGAGGTAGGTTGATGTGCTGGCGTCTATACTTAACATGGCCAAACCAATGTTACGAAACAATTTTGAGAATATAATAATTTACTTATCTATCTTTTATTTGGTGGGAAACAAACTCATTTCTAATAAGCCTATCAAGATCCAAGGCATTCCATATTCATTCAACCTTAATTATATTATTGTACAAAACAAAATGTACATTAAAAATTAGCTAATAAATAAAATTTATTATTTTGAATAGCGAGTACCACAGCGAGCGCATTCCAAATCCAATTTTTGGAATTAATAATTGGCGCGCATTCAAACATTTATTACTGACATTATTCTTTTGTCTATTGCTGTTTTTTGGGAATTACAATGCACGTAAAATTATTATAAAAGCTTTAAAAAATATTATAAAAATTAATAATTGTATTCTTAGCTTAAAACAAATTTATTTTAATTTTTATTAATCGTTTTCTTCAATTCCTTATAGTTTTCACTCGAGTTGACGAAAAATTCAATTATGGAATCGATTAGAATACTCGCTTTCACACATCATCACGATTAAAAAAAATAAGCATGGTTGTCGATTATGAATACAAATTGAGTAGTGGTAATGAAAAATACGTGTTATTAGCTCTGTATTAGAGAATTACGCTAAGATCTGGGCTTTTTTACGTTATTTATAATATTTGACATGATATTTATCGTAATTATTATTGAGTAGAAACGCATGTGTGTGATCCAAGTGAAAAATAAAAATGTAAACAAACACGAGTGGCGCGATACCTCGACTTCAGATATCAAATTCTTCATTACCACTGCTAATTTATGTTGAATTATGTATGAATTCGTTACAATACTAAATAACGAGTTATTCATCCCTCCTATAATGATCCCTTAGATGTCCCGAAACCACATTTTTTATGATTTTTAGCTCAACCCAGCACTGCCATCAAAATGGCGACGATCGTATTTAGACTTCTGGATTTTGTTATGGTAAATTAAGAAAATGCGCGCTAAATGTAGAAGTTTTAATGGCGTGAACAAATCAGATTTTTATTTATTATTCTTAATTAATGCGCACTCATAGGTTTTAACGCTCGGAATATTATTTTTTTTTAATTTAAAATGAGGATGTCGTATGACTACAAAGTCTGCCCCTTTAGGACCCGCTACTGAGCCGGCGTAGGTATATGTGTTCGGGTCCTTTAGGACCCGGTACCGAACTATACGGTTAATATTCATAACTAAAACAACACAAATTCGAGGTAAAATCTGTACATATTTTACCGACATCGACCGAACACAGTCTGGCAGCACCTTTAGCTTATTGCGCAATTTCGTATGCTAATTAAATGATAGTTTGCCAGTGCTGCCAAAAATACTATATTTTGTTACAAGCTGAAATATGCAGGAGTGGAAACTTCTTAATTAGATCACTTTGTGCCAACTCACGATAGAGTTAAGTAACCGTGTAGTCAAATAGCTAACGCTCTTACTCCGTTGTAACGTGAACGAGGAGTCTTGAGTTCGATTTCGAATCCGCACAAATTCTTTTTCTTTTCCCTGCCGGGGTCGCGGGAACTCAGGAATTACCGTGACCCCGGTACATAAAGGGCTATTGAAGGACACCGTGGATTTTAGTCAGTACGAGTCTGACAGTCCCTCCCTCTCTGCCCTGGGAGGGCTCATGTGATGATTTTACCACGTAAAAAAAAACTCACGATAGAGTTGCGTTGCGAGAACCTTGGTAAGTGGAACTCGGTTTACACTGTTTGTTGCGGTTCATTATAATTTTAGAAGTATTGATAGTTTATAACAGTAGTATTAATAGGTGATGAGGGAAATACTGAAAGAGCAAGAAAATTGCGAGTTGAATAGCGAGACAAGGAGTCTCATTCTCTTACGGACTAAAACCCACCTTGTTCCTGGCAAGTGTCCAGCCCTGGCACACATAGCCCTTAATAGGTCTCATCAATTATACTAACAACTACTGGAATACAACGCACCATTTACTCAGGCCTGGTCCTTATCGGACGGTGAGCTGCCCATCGTTCGCCTTCGCTCGTTCCTCGTCTCGCCTCGCTCGTTAGACAAGGAGTCATAATGTCTGTTATAGTCAATGAATGACTACGTTGCTTGATTGAAAAGACTAGTGCAACTTGCTTGGTCAGTAAGAAATTGTTACTAAATATAACATTTACAAGATAGTTTAACTATTTTCGTTCACGATTGAACAATTCGTAAAAATGTTGATAGGTGCTCAAACGGGAATACAATAGTTGCTCTAAACTTGGTGCCCTAAAAATATTTTGTCAAACGGCAATAGCTCGATAACTTTCTGTATTTTCTGCCTATCCACAAGGTAAAAAGAAAAAAGTCGCCAGGTTATTGATCTGTATGTAGAAAAAACTTATTAGTCTCCGATATTTTCTTTAATTTTCTCGATGACATCCCTCAATATCCGCCATCTTGTGTTCCGCAAAACTTTTTTTCATCATATCACGATTCCCCTCGTCAGTGATAGATTATTATATTTCTTTTTTCTTCGGAAACACATAAACTCTTAAGTATAATGAGATCGATCAGTAATTACTTGCTGACCTTCCAAGAGTTATAATTATATGTTTCTAAGAAAAAAGAGAAGAAAGTAGTGTATTTTATTTTATTGGGACATAAAACAGATTCATGTTACAATTTTAGTAAACAACAAACTAGGATAATAGAGGTAAACATGTAACCCACACCAATGTCCACGGAATAAACTAATATGAAGAAATACAACAAAACCACGCATCTACTGGAGGCAAATCAGGTTAGGAAGAAATCATAAATTATCGTGCAAGCAATTGAATAGCCATTCTTTTAAATTTTATTTGAAGTAACGAAGATATATCAAGAGCGCCTTGGCGCCAGCATTGGTTCCACACTTAACAATGTGGAACAGCTGGGGCACGCGCGCCCCTCGCCGTAAAACAGTCCTGGGCACAATATAACAAAGCTTGTTGGTGATGTCAGAGCAGTCAAAGTTGTTGTTACATATGCCATGCAGCATCACAGCCATAAGTAAGGTGCGCCTGGACTCCAAGCCTAGAAGTCTGTATCGATTTAGCAGTTGTGCGTACGATAGTTTTGAACGGTAGCATTTGTAGTGAATGGAGCGTAAGAATTTTTTTTTTGGACCATTTCAAGCCTTTGCTTGTATTTATCATGTAGTATAATGTCCGCATTGTGAATATTAGTACAGTGAAACCTGGTTACGTGAGACATCAAGGGACCTACAATGTCGTTTCACTTATAGAGGTATTCCACTTACCCGTAATTTGTTATTGGAATATTAGAAAAAGTTTGAATACCAAGGGCCCTAAAAAAGGCACTTTAGCAAGATCATAATAAGAATGGACAACACGGTTGGAGCAGTGTCTGAGCACTGTTACTTCTAGGCAAGCGTGCTTCACCGACGACCACAAATCTTCGCTAACCATCATACAGTATCGCGGGCATGCGGGCAGCGAATAATGGGCGACTCGCTGTCCGACCATAGACCATGCCCGGGTCGACGGCGCGTTGTGTTCCACGCGCGCCTCAAAGAGTGTCAGCATAGTGACGGGGCCTGTAGAGGGCCAAAGCCTGCCAAGGACGCGGGACAGTACTAATTACCGTGACCCCGGAACATCGGAACATAAAGGGCTATTGAAGGACACCGTGGATTTTAGTCTGTACGAGTCTGAAAGTCCCTCCCGCTCTGCCCTGGTTAGGAGGACTCATTTGATGATTTTACCACGTAAAAAACAAAAAAAAAACAAGTAACCTGGACCTAGAACGTAAAGGGCTATTGAAGGACACAGTGGCTTTTATTAAGTACGAGTCTGGCAGTCCCTGGGAAGGATAAAAAAACTGATGGTGTTATTATCTGTTAACTTTTGGTCTGGTAAAACCGGTTACTTCTATTTACGTCAATCGTAGACTACTGACGTATTTCTCATGATACCTGCTCAATCACCCGGAAATATTTAGTAAAACTTTATAGATCTGAAATAAATGTTGTACAGGATACTTTTAATAGAATTTTTATACAGGTTGATTTTTAAAACAAAAGAAAGGAACATTCACACCTTTGTCGCAAATCGTAAATAAAGGTTTTATGTGGAAAGGAAAATTCGACTGCAAGATTCGACCTTGTCGGTCAGGACTGCGATTTCCATGTGGAATAAAACATTGGTCTTTTAACTTCGCAGTACTCTGAAATTAGCAAGGATGAGAATTTCAAGATAAACAATTTCATATGATAATCAAAATGGAGCTTTATTATCACATACAATATGGTAACCCTACTTAAACGACGGAGAATCTCAACACCGCGATTCAGGTTTTGTTTATTATTGAAACTAGCAAAGAAGTAAACAAATTGCGATAAACATATTGGTAAATATGTTTATCGCAATAATATTGGTTTTTTGGTCAAAAATTGCATTTAAATGCACATGTGCACTCGCAGGATGAGCACCGTGGTCTTTGTCTTCTTTAATTCCATGTCACCTTAAAAAAATCGTCAAGCTAATCTATGGCAAAAAATCAACGTACAGATTTTCTCACATAGTAAATCTAACAAATGTGTAGGTAATAAAAAAATTAGATGTTTATGACAAAAGTACAATTGGAACGTACTCTATGTAACCCTGAAATAAATTACATTTGAATTAATTATAGTAAAGCATTTACTTGCAGTTAGAAAAACATGCATATTTTTGGATTGCTTTGATAAAATTGCCTCGACTAGTAACGTTATGTAGTTATATAAACTTCTTCATAGTACAGAGAAAGGACCTTGCACCAAGTAGTCGGTACATCCGAGGCCTTATTGGGAGCCAATGGTCTTCCAAAAAAAATTTTGAAAAGAAGAGTGGTATAAGTAAGTGCTACGTTATTTATTTTCTATGCAGAGGGGTCCCTTTTTTCGTTTTTTTACGTGGTAAAAACATCAAATGAGTCCTCCCAGGGCAGAGCGGGAGGGACTGTCAGACTCGTACTAACTAAATCCACGGTGTCCTTCAACAGCCCTTTACGTTCCGGGGTCACGGTAATTCTTATAGTCCCGCTACCAACAGAGGGGTCCCTAGAATATGAATCAAATCGAATAGGGTTACGAGAGAGATCATTTCCAAACTTTGTTCCTGCCTTTTTTGGTGCTATTTTATACGGTTCAAAAGTTATGTTCACTATTCGTATCAACTAATGCCTAGACGTAAACATTGCCGGCATCGCGGGACTTTTTCATCTAACCGTGACCTGGAACGTATAAGGCTATTGAAGGATCACCGTGGATTTTAGTCAGTACAAGTCTGAAGACTCATTTGATGATTTTACCACCTTAAAGCCTTTGTCAAACAGACTGGCGCGGCGAATGCGAAGCGTGACGTTTTTATTTGTAATGTATGGAATTGTTTGAATCCAGTTACATAGAAACGCGATCCGATAGCGTGACAGAACTATCGCACTGACGTCTCGCTGACGTCTCGCTTCGGAAACGCTTCGCTTTCGCCGGTCTGTTTGACAAAGGCATAAAAGAGTGAAAAATGCCTTGACATTGAAATTACATTATTATATCCTGGTGATTAAAACCTATAATGAATCTATATAACTTTTGTATAGACATAACCTTCTGTTTATTTCTTACAAAGATTATTTAAGATTAAATGTAATAGAATTCTCTAGTTTCTTAAAAAACATTGGTTCGATGTCTCTTTTTACCTACTTCAAAATTGACAGCTCAAGTGATTGATGTGCCAATACCTTCTTTATTATTTATTTTCAAGGATTTTTAATAATTCTGGTTAGTAGCTGAAGTAACAGAATGAAAAGTGGTTTTCAAAGACATCGAAGGTCCTTATGTACATTGGGGTTATTGGGTTTATTCTTATAAAAGATCAAGTTTTATTTTCTTTTAGAGAATGTTTTTTTTCTTTGACTAACTCTTTTTAATTTAGAAAAAAATAACGTTGCAGCACAGAAACTTCACCTGTATAGTGGATGCATTTAAGGAAACAGTCTTTAACACAGGACGCCATTTGAATGACGTTCTGATGGAGCTTGCGCTACGTTAGTGTTGTGTTAAGTATGCCTAAAGAGTGTATGTCCCCATTAGACCTCCCGGCCCCGTCTTTTACACTGTTCCCCTACAAAGATTTAAACTCACATACACAAACATCCAGATGCAGAACAGCTACTTGTAGATTGTACAAATATTTCTACCGTGCGGGAATTAAACTCGTGTCATGCAGCGCAGTAGCCACTGCGCCAATCATGTCGTCAAAAGTGTTAGATGATTCTTTTGAAACTAGTTTCTTCGCTCGTGTGTAACTATCGGGAATTCTTAGACCTTCAAAATCCTAAAAAACTGGGAAAATTTTTCACTGTGTTCAAAAATCCAGAAAGCAAATATTACTAGAATAAAATAAAGTAATGGAAAATTTGGAACCAAGTCCTATTTTTACAGAAAAAAAGTAGTTAAATCGGTCTAGTTTTGGAGAAGGAATCAGAACACTACGAAATGTAAATTTTGGTGTACCTTTCTCTCTCACGAACTCTCGGTTATTCGAGAACTGTGCTCTTAAACTTTTTTTTTATCGTACCAAAATCATCAAATGAGTCCTCCCACCCATTACTGTCAGACTCGTACTGACTAAAATCCACGGTGTCCTTCACTAGCCCTTTACGTACCGGGGTCACGGTAATTCGTAAGTTCCGCGACCGTGCTCTTAAACTTAAAAGAACTTAAAAACAAATTAAAAAAAAAAACTGCTAACATTTACGTATTGTGACACTTCCACAAGATTTTATCTCGACGAAGGGCTCATCATAGTCTAGAAATTGTTTTTAATAAAGTAGAATACCATACAAAAAGAGGTGGACCCGCTATAAGCAATGAGGCTCCACAAACACAGTTGGTTACTTCAGAGCACCCGTAACAAACAAAGATTGATAATTACTTTATCTTCTGCAGAATCTTCAATCATGAATGCAGTAGCAGTTATAGCCAAGCTGAAGAAGATTCAAGCAGCGCTGTATACTCTGGTAGTGTTGGAGCTCACCGGTTACCGGTATAAACCACCAGCCTTGCTGAAGCGTGAGTAGTAAGAGCAAGTACTTTCTATATTTGTCTTGGAAATCATTGACATTGGTGAAGAAAACAACATGAGGGACCTGGAAGTACAAAGCCCTGTCAGAGGCCTGTGGAGTTCCCAGATTATCACTACAGCCTTTGTTAAACAGACAGGCGAGTCCGAAGCGATAACGAACCGAAACGAGACGTCAGTCCGATATTTCTGTCACGCTATCGGATCGCTTTCGCTTTTCTATGTGACTGGATTCAAACAATTCCATACATTACAAATAAAAACGCCTCGCTTCGCATTCTTCAAGCCTGTCTGTTTGACAAAGGCTTAAAAGAAGGTTCATGATCGATTGGGAAAATATTTTGACAGTCTGGAGTACCTAGTCGTGCTGGAATCTATACGTATATGTCAACCTCAACAATTAAGTTCGTAATCCTCTTCTTCTTCGAAACTGATTCGACAAGGATAGAATCAAATAAGATGTCTTTATAAGAGCATCTGAGCGACCCTTATATGACCTGACCAGTATTTTCCTAGTTTCAAAATAAACTGTGACCTCGGATTTCAATTCGGTATATATTCTTATAGTAATAATTATAATGAATCCTACAAAATGTCATTTCTAGCTGATGACAGCTTCGATTACATCATTATTGGGGGTGGAACTGCTGGCAGCGTGATAGCAACCAGGTTAGCGCAGCGGGAGTACAACGTGCTCCTCATCGAAGCTGGTCAGGATAGCCCCTTTGAAAGTGTTGTGAGTGTGTTTATTTTATTTAATAACATTTAATTCCAGGCCTCCACATTTTTTTAAGAGAAGTACTAAAAAACAACTTGTTTTTACAGTATCCAAAGTTAGTGCCATTTCTCAAGAATTCAAGAGCAGATTGGAACTTGACATCAGAGAATGATAAATACAGTTACCAATATCAAGTAGACGGCAAAATGCAGCTCAGTCAAGGTCGGACGCTTGGAGGAACAGGGTTGATGAATTACATGATCTACTCTAGAGGAAACCCAGAGAACTTTGAAGAGTGGTCCCGGATTACCAAAGACCCTAATTGGAAATGGAAGAACGTTCTCCCATACTTCATGAAATCTGAAGCGGTTTATGACAATGCCATCATGAATTCTTCTCTTAACTGTTTTTTTGGAAGCAAAGGGTATATAGGTGTGACCAGAGATAAGAAATCATTTACTGATGAATACTTAAAAGGCTTTGAGCAAATTGGTAAAGATATGATTAATGATATAGATGGTAATAGAATCGGTTATTCTCGGGGTTTAGTAACAGTTTATAATGAAATGCGACAAGATGCAGCATCGCAGTATTTACAACGCGTTTCAGATAATCCGTATTTAGCTGTAGCAAAAGGAACTTTAGCTATTAAAATTATCTTTGATAAACACAAAAATGCTGTTGGAGTAGAAGTTATTACAGACGAAGGCGAAAAAATAGCCATACAAGCAAGAAAAGAAATAATCATATCTGCTGGGGCTATAAAATCACCACAGCTTCTAATGCTATCAGGTTTAGGTCCGAAGAAGGATCTAGAAAAATTAAACATTTCTTGTATCTATGACCTTCCAGTAGGAATGAATCTTCTGGACCATATAGCTGCATTTATTCCACATAAAACAAACAAGGTTATCAGGAAAAGAGATAGATCCGAACCGGGCGAGTATCTTACAGGACTGTTTGTTGGGTATGGAGCATTGAATGAATCTCGTACAACCCAACATACAAAGCACCCAGACTACCAAGCTTTAGGTTTTATTATAACTGATATGGAATTTGTGTTGCAATTTTGTGCATCCACTTTTAACTTTCCATACGCTACTTGTGATAAACTGTATAAGGAAGTCAACGGCAACCAAATCTTGATTACTTTGTTAAGCAATCTGTATGCTCACTCCCGTGGTCAAGTCCAACTCCGCAGTACAGACCCCAAGGATCCTCCGAAGGTTTTTTTGGACGGCTTCTCAAATAACCGTGATTTGGATGACTTTGTCAACTACCTCCGTCATTACTTGGAAGTTGAAGATTCAGAAGCTTTTAAGACGTTAGGAGCTACTATGATAGATCTGACCACGCCAAAATGTAATGCCTTTAAAAAGGGAAGCATTCCATATTGGCGGTGTTACACACTTCGTATGATGGTCAGTCTAGGACACTACAGTGGGACCTGTGCTATGGGATCCGTTGTAGATAGCAGACTACGTGTCCGTGGTGTGAACAGGCTAAGAGTTGCAGATGCAAGTATCTTTCCAACTCATGTATCAGGTCCTATTGGTAACACAATAGTAATGGTTGGTGAGAAGGCAGCTGATATGATAATAGAAGATGCAGGACCATACAATGATGTTGAACATGACAAAATAGCGATGGACCAGATTAAAAATATGTCGTGATTAATTTCTTTAGTAACTGATGTCATTTGATTCTAATACAATGAATAAGATATTAGTATTCAAAACTGTTTCTTTTTTCTAACTTTTTTTTGGAAACCTTTCCCCACGCAAGGAATTTCTCCTGTACAAATATTTGTTCCGTGCCTGAATCGAACCCACGCAAACCGTGCCGTCTATTTCTCTCCTATAAAAACAATTAGGTATTCAGGTTCCACTAAAACTAATTTCGAAGAGGCAAGTTTTATTAAAATAGTTGACGGGAACTGGAGCTCTGCAGAGCGGCACTTGAAGTTTATGTAATTTGTTGTGAGAGTGCACTTCTGTTCCAATAAACTTAAAGAATAAAGCCGTGGTATGTACTAGCATAATGAAACTATTCTATTACCAATACACAGTCCATGCCTCCTCTCTGCGAGAAGACGTAGACAATCCATAACAAGGCCCCTTGGTAAAAAAACATGTGCTAACAAATCATTAATTAAAAACAAATACACAGACAAAAATATTTCATCCATTTGCGTATGGAAAGGCCACAAGAGAAATAGAAAAAGCTGTCAAAATAATGATGTGAACTCGCAAAAACCAACTAAACTTTAGTTGGTGACGGCCGCTGAATTCACACGTCAAAAACGAAAACCAACTAGAAATTTTGCCGTGCCCAACTGTTATTTTAAAACTTTTTCAGATGTCAGTCCAATAATTGGTTGATATTTAATTTTGGTTATTTTTCTAATATACTTGGTAGCTCGGCCATTGAAATTAAAGACTTGTGGTTTCTCTTTTTAGATATGTCAGCTTATTTCTAACTATTTTTATTTGATTTAAATTTTGTGGCGATGCCAATCTCTTTTAAAAATAAAAAATACTTAAAGACTATTCGTCTATTGAAATTAAAAATATTTTCTTCTCTTCGTGACCAGTTGGTCACGAAGAGAAGAATGTAGATTGAATATTGAAATACAGTCGCAGTTGTATTTTTTGTTATGAAATATTGACTATGAAATATCGTATACCGTATCGTACTGAAGGTAGATGAATAATGATAATACGAGTAATAACCGCAGAAACACGTTTACCGTTCATCAAGGTTTCTTCATTCAACGACGAAACGACGGAGACGAGACGACAAGAAAGACGAAGAATAAAAGAAGAATAAAATGTGTATCAGGTTTTATTTTAAAACCACCAATATTACTCGGAATAATGCTGAAATACAGTTAATATAAGCAGCGAAGAGCATAAATCATGCGAAGGCTTTCCTAGGATCGAGTGCCGCGGATATAGCGAAGTTTGTCCTAGTTTCTAGTGGGGTGCCACTTATAGCGGGTATCCTATTACAATATGTATACGACAGGAGCGAGAAAAGAAAAATTTGACTGTGTCTGTATAATTTGAGCCTGTGGCGTCTAGTGTAGTAATCAGAAGATTCAGTACATTAGACGTTCTGCTATCCATCGAATCAAACGTCGATTGGAGTGTCTCATTCAAAGATCTTTTGGACACGGCTCTATTGGATCTTCGTTTTTGGACTCTGTCAATAATCTGGCATTGTAACTTCTGAAATGATAACTAAATTATTTATCTAAAAAAATGGGTAAATAAATAGGGAAAACTTATTTGCAAAAAGTTCTAAAAAATTTTTTGTCTTTGTGTTCAAACCCTTTTTGGTATTTGTAATGATCACGAATGAAGAACGCACATCAATCTATCCAAATCTGTCAAATTATCCCAATGGGATATGAACCATCTTGTTTTGAGATAAAGTTAAAAATGAATTAAATCAATACATATTAGTGTAGGTTGATTTGCTAGTGTCTAATAAACTAAGTAATAAGTCTGGACAGCTGATGTTCAATAAGTTTACGTGTTTACAGGCAATTCTCCAAACTTCGATGATTTTCTTCTTGTAAAGTTTGTTATTTGAATTGGCTATAAGTAACCAACAGTGAGGCCGGCTCGCCTGTCAGTGTAGAAAAAAAAAATAATAGAAGACGTGTTCGAATTTTGAAAACACTTATGCCTTTGTCAAACAGACCGGCGAAAGCGAAGCGTTTCCGAAGCGATACCAAACCAAAGTTAGACGTCAGTCCGATAGTTCTGTCACGCTATCGGATTGCTTTCGCGTTTCTATGTGACTGGATTCAAACAATTCCATACATTACAAATAAAAACGTCACGCTTCGCATTCGTAACGCCTGTCTGTTTGACAAGGGCTTTACCGCGCTAACGCGGAGAAATGGAATTTACGCTCAGATTTCGAATGACAAATAGAATCTTTCCGAGCGTGTGCGGTTAAAAAGTTATAAGCACTGTTTTATTTACCACGCATTCACTCAAAACATAGTCTCAAACATGTCCATCTCAATATTTTTTTTGTTCCTCACTTTCTACCAAGCGTCACAATATTTAAACCACAGCCCAGCTTTCACTGAGACCACACCTCACTTGGAACGTGGTTGAACTTTTGCGAAGACGGATATTGTAACAAATTACTTTTGTCATTTCATCATAACGTCAGGGCCAACGAAGCTTCCCCTTTAAAGTATAGAGGGAGCAAGGAGTAATGAAGAATCATTTATTAAAGGATTTTCCTCTCGATAAAGAATCATTGCAAAAAAGTTACACAGTGTTTGCGATATGGTTATCCAAGGTTTATTATCGATATCTTCGTTTTTTGTACGTGAAATGTTGGATGCTTTTCTAGTGAATTCGGTCAGTCAAAATTGTGTTTCGACTTTAAAATAAAATTTTATTTTACAAAAAAACTTGCCAATTTACCGTTGTCTACCCAGCCTTTTATGTTCCCACTGCTGGGCCCAGGCCTGGTCTCTGTCAGAGGGAGTGGATTGTAATCCACCACTACCTCAGTGCGGGTTGGTCGCGGGACTGTACGAATTACCATGACCCCGGAACGTAAAGGGCTATTGAAGGACACCGTGGATTTTAGTCAGTACAAGTCTGACAGTCCCTCCCGCTCTGCCCTGGGTGAGAGGACTCGTTTGATGATTTTACCACGTTAAAAAAAGGGCAGTGCGGGTTGGTAGATATTACATGTTTTTTTAATCTGCCGGGGTCGTGGGACTGTGTCATCAGCTAACCGTAACCCAGAAACGTAAAGGGCTATTGAACGATCACCGTGGATTTTATTCAGTACAAGTCTGCCAGTCGCTACCGACGGGAGGACTCATTCATTCAAATTGTATTCATTCACGTTGACATGACAGATGTAACAGTGACAGTGTTAGGTTTATTTTCGTTACGGAATTCCTTGATCGGTTTCTTTTTTTTATTTGAACTTTTTGATTGGTTTCTGCACTGCGTTGCTGTTTTCGATTCCCAGGAAGAACTATATGACCTACATGTACCTAGTTGTTCCGTGTCTAGCTATTTGTGTACGTGATTTTAAAATGGTCGTAGGTGTGCCAATATAAAAGAGTAATTTCTAGTGTGAACATTAAATTATGCATTATAAAAATGTTTCCGCTTTTAATACCACCACGCCTTTAGAACCCTTGAATGTGACTCACAACGAAATAAGTTGAGACAGCCGCTGCATGAGCATGCATCTAATAATGTTGTCAGCTGATACGATGGAAATGTACACGAAGGAGCATATTGTGCTACTATTTTATTTATGAACAAAGTGGTGGTCTTGTGGTTTCACCCCCATTGCGTTTACATTATAGAATTAAGACATTTTAGAACTAACCCAGCTTTTATAGCTTTCTTTTTTATATAGATTCTTCCTTACTCTTTGTTTGTGAATGTGAGAACATTGTAAGTCGTGTGTATATATATATTTCTTTTTTTTGTAGCACAAATTTTAGTAAGGACTTCCCCCTTCTTGCCAGGCCTACGTTTTTCTCACATTTCTAAGTATCCAAAATTGTAATAATCTGATTGTAAAACCATACCATATTTAAAAAGAGTAACCATGGAGTTTCTTCTCCATGGAATCGACCAACCCGAACCGAGCACCTGCTGTCGACGTTTTATAAGTGCCCTCATGGGCCTATGTGAAATAAAAACTTTTGATTTTGATTATGTTATCCTTTCCTTGTTAAAAAAAAACTATTCAACACAAAAGTACTAGAGATTAACGCATTCAACCAAACAATCAAGCACACACTTCAACTTTTAAAAGTATAGATCTGTGATGGCGCCATCTTGTGACGTCATTTAGCCTTTTCTAACACTTGCATCCTCTCAAAAAGTACTTTTTAGATAAACGTACTTAATTTTCAAGTGATAGTTGATATTTGAAGGGCAGTGATGTTTTTGTTCTTATTGTTGTCATCTTACTCTTTTTTTCTACATAGATCGTAGAGATAGAAAAATCTCACGTTCGAGAACAACTGAAACGAATGTAATTTATTTAAATTCTGCAACAGATCGATACTGATAAAATTAACTTGACACACGTCCGCCTGAAAATGTACAAAACAATTTATCAAATTGTGAACATCTAAATTCATTTATTTACTTTTATTACGATCTAAAAGCATGGAATTTTGCACCATCTTTGTACACAAAGTATTTTAAAAAACTGTTTTGAGAGATTATTAAAAAAAAAGTTTGATTTATTAAACACTATCATCACTTTTCATCCAATAAAATGGCTCTAACAAGACGTTATTGTACGTACTTACGTTAAACGTCAAAACGTCATGCTGGAATGTTCACCTAAAATGTCATCATCACGTCACCGCCAAGTTTTACAGTTATTTATCATATAAAGAGTTATTAAATACACTTTTTCCTTAATGACTTACCTTGATTTATTTTTGTTCATTCATGTATTCCCATACATGAATGAACAAAAATAAATCAAGGTAAGTCAGGTACCCATCTCAAAGATATTTTTGAGGAACGAAAAATTCAGTTGCGAGCGGGGCTCGAACCTCCGTCTTCTGGATAAGTACCCCCAACGCCTTACCAATTAGGCTATCGTAACCACCGATCTCGATGCTGATTTTCTCATTCCCTTGTTTTTTGAAAGCTTTACACGTTTTTCGTTTCTCAAAAATATCTTTGCGAAGACGCGACGCAGGCGTTATTGCGTAAATAATGTTACCCCATCTCCTTTGTACGCAAAAGGCATTTTGGGGATCTGAAATTCTGTTTGTTTGAAAGCAGATGTTTTGTGTTGGGGTCTCAATTTGCATAGAATCTGTGGCCAACATCACGCGATTAAAGGCATTGCTTATTGAGAAGCGTCACTATAATAGAACAAGTGACAATTTAGTACGGTGCGGTATAATACAAAGCGTTAGTGTGGCCATTGTTAAATCAGAGCTTTAGTTCGCTAGGGTTGTACCTTGTACCAGTAACCTTGTACGTAGCGCAGCACTAAGCAAATTATCCTTGTACACACTGATAGATGCCTTACTCAGTGCCTAGAGCCTATTCATCTGCCTTAAACAATCAATTATCTTAAATAATCAATTTTATCGCAGTACACTGCTGGACATAGACCCGGGCTGCGCCACATCACCCTGTCCTCCTAATTCCGCATTCAGACAGTCCCAACCACCTCAAGGTCGTCGGTCCACCTAGCTTAGGGCGTCCAATTCATCATCTACCAAGCCTTTTTCAAACTATGACAGGGTTAGCTTATCGACGACGGTGTCGGAGTATCCTACATGAGGCGAGTGCCTATCTGTCCGTCACAACTCACTTAATATTAAGCGATAATATGATAGCATCTGGTATGATTAGTTTTAAGGCTTTCGAGCGACTGTCTACCTATCAAAGACTTTCATGACTCACCGATCACATGTCTTCTAAGACATTAAGGAACCTCAGTTTGTTATCGACCCATATATGTCGATAAACGAGAGACTGAACCTTGAAGACTTACCCTTTTTTTTTACGTGGTAACATCATCGAAAGTTCTGCCACCCAAGGGAGGGCGGGAGTGACTGTCAAACTTGTAATGACTAAAATCCACGGTGTCCTTTAAGAGCCCTTTACGTTTCGGGGCTACGGTTAGTCATTAGTCCTGCGACCCCGGCAGGCTTTAGCCCTCTAAGGAGGGTCCGTCACAGCTCTTTGTGGCGCGCGTGGAACACGATGCGCCGTCTACCCGGAAATGGTCCATGATTGGACAGCGAGTCGCCCATTATTCGCTGTCCGCAGGCCCGAAGACTTACCCCTGCTCCCAAAAGCTAGCAGAATCACTCCTAAACATCGAACAATTCACTTCACAAAATCACGCAACTAATGAAAACTCCGACCACAAAAAGGAGCACAAACATTAGCATTTCAAAGGGCTTAAATAGTTATACCTACTTTGTAAGAACATGCCACAAAGACGAGGGGCAATCGTTGAAAGACGGGATCTATTCAAAGTAGCCGACGGGTCTGAAGAGGATCCGACCACAGATCGTAGAAAAACGGTACGCTTTTCATCAGTGGAAGCGGATGTAGACTGTGGTTAACTTCAAAGACGCTGGTTTATTAAAGATTAGGTTTTTAAGAAGCGTATGGCTAATAGAATGTATGTAGATGTTTGAACACTAACGTAGCGCAAGCACCATCAGGACGTCATTTGCAAGCGGCCATTAACAAATGGCGTCCTGTTGGCGCTTGCGCTACGTTAGTATTGCGTTAACTTTGCTTTAAGTGTATGATTTACCATCGTAACTCGCGGGCCCGTCTTATACACTGTTCCCCTACAAGTTATTTTTAAATAATAAATCCCTGTTTTTAAGCCGGCCATTTTTACATACATCCAAGTCTTATGCCACATCACCTTTCCTTCCAAGATCCTTGCCGTCTTGTAGTAATACCATCTCATTTATTTAAAAGCGAACTAGATTGAGGTTTTATTCAATTCAGTGTTTAGTAATACAATATTAAAATGTTTCTTTGGGAAGTTTTAAGTGCGGAAACATTTCAGTTGTGGTATTAAAGGGGAAGTTTGTGAGTAAAGTATTTATAAGACCCTTTCAAAAGGTAGTAAGAAAGGTAGACAGTTAATGGACAAAATGATTTACTGGAGAGTTTGTTCTGCTAAACAAGTTACCGTGACCCTGGAACGTAAAGGGAACACAAACGCTCAGACCCGCAACGACTACATAATATTTGCTCCGTGCGGGAATCGAACCCGCGACACGCCGGGCAGCAGTCCAATCGCTCAGCCACTGCGCCAACCGTGCCGTCAGAGAGCTCTTGTAGAACTAAAATACCACAGACAGACAAGCCTGTAGCTCTCTACCTTTTTTTCTCTCAGAAATGTTCAACTGGATCCGGTTCCTGCCGGGGTCGCGGGACTCACGTATTACCGTGACCCCGGTACGTAAAGGGCTATTGAAGGACACCGTGGATTTTAGTCAGTACGAGTCTGACAGTCCCTCCCGCTCTGCTCTGGGTGGGAGGATTAATGTGGTGATTTTGATTTTACCACGTAAAAAAAAGTGGATCCGGTAAGACGGGAAGCCGACCCCAATATAGTTAGGAAAAGGCTCTGCTGATATCAATAATAGTGTAGTATATAGTTCTTGCTGGAGGAACTATGTTTCATAGTTAAGAAGCTTGGACCGGAACGTGAAGTGAATAAGTCTCTCATGAATATTTCGGCCATTACAGTTTAAATTAGAGGAAGTGGCTTTTGTAGCAAAATTAATAATTTTCATTTAGAAGTTTGTGAGATAAATGGCGTAATAATTAAAACACTGCCAAGTGCAAAAAGGTTTCGTTCTGAAATATCTTCTGAGTGTAAAGGTGCTGTGCCACCGCGGCGCTCGGAGACGCTTCACATGTGTATCAAGCTTCGCTTTGCAATGAATTGTATGTGATTATGTTCACTGCATCCCACGGATACGCTACGCCTAAATTGACGTAATTTGTACGCGCGTTGCTTGCACGAATCAGGCGCTCACATAGCTCAACTCTCTCCACCCCATGCATGCTGGGCATGCGGTACATAGCTTGCTCCACAAGGCGTATCTCGTCATCTCTGTACGCTGTGCTGGGCCAAAATACAGTTCTACATAGCGCATATGTGCTGTCGTGAAAACGTAGCACCAACGTTGTCAAACAAAAGAATAACCGTAGCTAAACGCGACGCATGCTCGTGCGTAACATGCACCGCAGTGGGTCCGCGCCTTAATGGAAAACCCGCTAAAGTGGGGAATATCAAGTATATGTATGTCTAAAACATTAATTAAAATCAGGATTGGTTTTAAAATATACGACATTTGATACCATTACAAAAACCTTCAAATTGAAAAATTCTTACATCTAAGAACGTTAACTTACTCCAATGTTCAAACTAAATTAAACCTTCACTGTCTAGTTTTATGGTTGAACATCCCTTGCATTCAATAATTCGTTACGTTGTAAGTAAGGAGATTGTGGTCTCACAAGTAGGGACAACAAAACAATTATCGGTTCAGGAAAACCCGTGTCTACATGAATCACGGTTCAGATTACAAATCGTGGGGTCCCAGGGACTGACATACAAAGGTGGTGAAGTATTTATTTAGTAGTAGATGCTTATTTCTATAAATAAAATGTGGAAAGGAAAGGAGTGGATTTTAGTCAGTACTCGTACTGACTAAAATTCACGGTGTCCTTCAATAGCCCTTTACGTTCCTGGCTCATTGTAATTCGTACAGTCCCGCGACCAAGCGG
This sequence comes from Agrotis puta, assembly GCA_943136025.2. Classification (NCBI taxonomy): domain Eukaryota; kingdom Metazoa; phylum Arthropoda; class Insecta; order Lepidoptera; family Noctuidae; genus Agrotis; species Agrotis puta. The sequence goes on along the minus strand of OW964175.2, from coordinate 17,981,894 downwards.
ACGCTACAGGGGAATTTTCAAATTCAGGTCGAATTTTCACACACTCCAGTAGGTACCTTTCCATAGTGTCGCTTATTCAGGATCAAATTCCTGAAATGACACACGGCATTTTTTTTTACAGCAGTTATATAATTGAGCGGTATTTGATACAGATATCTGGATGGAAAAGACAAATAGATACTGAGCCAAAATAATAATATATACATATATCTCCTTAAAGAACAGTGAATATTTGCCGAGAAATACTTGGCATCGGAAAATCTTATAATGGAGTTACAATCAAATAACTTACGTCTTGGTAAGCTGTATAATTTTCTACCATATTATCGCTTTACTTTGCCAGGATAGCGGAACTGTGTAAACGGGTAACTGTGGCCCTGTAACGTAGAGGGCAATTGAAGGAACGTGGAGGATTTTAGTCAGTACAAGAAACAGTACCTCCCACTGTTAGAGCGGGAGGACTCATAATAATGATTTTACCACTTAAAAAAAGGTAGATTTTGTTTTCCTGTAACAGCTTATAGGTAATCGGTTCACGTACGTGAAGGTACTGTTAAGATGAAACTTTGAGAGGTAACTGGAACTAGTTGAGGTCCTTAACGTCCTTCGGTTAACTAGGGAGTAGATTGGACGCTGATAAACCATTATTTTATCTTCATGCCCTTTTATTTTCGGTGCGTGATATGAATCGTAAGCAGTGTTTATTTTGGCTGATGTATTAGGTACTTAGCAAAATGTCAGCGGTATTTTTTTTGTCTAAAAAGGTTTGTCTGTTTAAGCAGGGTATTTTATACGGTGACATTTCGAATTTTTTTTTTATTACAATGTTGTCCCATACCAGAGAAATCTCTATTTTATCGTGGGTGCTTTTACAAACATTACATATTACACAATATACAGAGCCAGACCTGGAACAACTACTTGTAGGCCATAAATATTTGTTTCGTGTGAAAATCTAACTCGCGACGCGCAGGGACAGTCGGGCAGCCTTATTCAGCTCACTTTAAACTTATGAATGAAGATAATCGAAAACACTTTGTTATTTTATTTTGGTAAAGTAAATAATAAAGGTCTTTTGTCTTTCTATGGGGATTTAAATATTTCTGTATGAAGTGTTTAATTTTAGTTATACTGACAGACTGATGGGATATTTTTTTACGTGGAAAAATCATCAAATGAATCCTCCCACCCAGGGCAGGACAGTAGGAACTGTCGGACTTGTACTGTCTAGAATCCGCAGTGTCCTTCAATACCCTTTACGTTCCGGGGCCACGGTTACTCGACAGTCCCGAAACCCCTGACTGATGAGATAATGAGTACCTACAACTTTGAATTCATGAGCCACACGTCAAACCTGTATTATTTTTGTTAATACCAATAAGTATTGCTTAAATCAACATCTTATAAACCGTCACATTTAAGATATAAGCTACAATGTTCGACATAGTACAATTAACGTCAAATGCCATGTATACAAATTCGTAGTTTCGAAAATGCATTCAGCATCGGAAGACAGTTAACTTCTCAAATTACAATGGCATTGTTACAGAATACAGCTGAAGCAGAACTGTAAGGTCTCGGCCATAGTGACCACAGACCTTATCACAAGATTTTTGATTTTACTGCGTTTATTAAATAGGAAAATGATAAACCGCCTCTAGTGTATGAACGAGGAACTAATTTTCATACATTCATAAATCACTCCCATGAAGGTAGGCAGGAACTACAGACCACCACCTGCTACAATCCTTACATACTTCTTTCGCCTCATCCACATTCATACATCTGGTCATACAAGCACGCTGATTGCGAGTACTACGCACTCGACATTTTTTAAGCACTTCACCAATAAGGTCAGTGTAGAAAGTAATTTTTAGTAATGGGCGACTCGCTGTCCGACCATGGACCATGCCCGGGTCGACGGCGCGTTGTGTTCCTCGCGCGCCTCAAGGAGTGTCAGCATAATGACGGGGCCTGTAGAGGGCCATAGCCTGCCGGGGTCGCGGGACTTTCCCATTACCGTAACCCCGGTACGTAAAGGGCTAGTGAAGGACACCGTGGATTTTAGTCAGTACAAGTCTGACAGTCCCTCCCGCCCTGCCCTGGGTGGGAGGACACATTTGATGATTTTACCACGATAAAAAAAAAGCATCAGCAGTACACGGATCGAATAACTTTTACAACTGCTAATGGCTTTCAGACAAGTCGCGGGACATTTTACGACGGTTTCTTTTTAAATATTTAAATCTATTTGAGCAATGACAACCGCTGTTCGAGCCCGTATATTTACAGCACCACGGGTCACCGCAACAAGACACATGCGAACAGCGACAGTACTCAGTGTGATAGTATCTGATAAAGCGCGTCCACGCGCTTATTCCGGCATAGTATTGCGTGGCGAACAGACATGCGTGGCGAACGCGTGACGTTTTTATTTGTAATGTATGGAATTGCTTGAATCCAGTCACATAGAAAAGCGAAAGCGAACCGATAGCGTGACAGAACTATCGGACTGACGTCTCGCTTCGGTTCGGTATCGCTTCAGACTCGCCAGTCTGTTTGACAAACGCATAAAGGAATACATTGTGAGGAAACTGAAATATCCTAGAACCAAAATGCGGAAGACATGTGACATCTTCCAACGCACACTGAGCCGTCTGGGAAGTTCCACTCCTTCTTGAGAGTTTCTGTTTCCCAGCAGTCCCACTGCTGGAAAACAGAAACTCTAAAAAAACTTACAGGTTGCTTATACAATTTTTCTGTCATAATCATACACTATGGACGTAAAATCGTTGGCAGTTTCACGTCAATCGCTACCGCCTCAGCACCCGCGGCATCTCCTCACCCTGGTCGATTCCTTAGTGAAGTTTGGAGGCACGAAGTTGAGCTAACTTGATCGTGTTGTCAATGCGGCGGTGTGACAGGAAACGCAACTGATTGGCCCAATTGAAGAGGAGAGGTGACTTCCAAACTGACATCACATAGTTAGTGGTGATTCCTGATGTTGATTTTAGGGAAACTATTCCATAGGCTATTTTACTTAAACTATTTTATCAGTCCGAAAGATGGATTATCAAAAAATATTTGACCCGTATTTTATCTTTTCTTTCGTAAACCTAAATTGACGAAGATACAACGCTTCTAAAAATCACAAAACGTCACTCGGTCGGTACAATTCTACCAGCGATATGACGTCACAAGTCCCCACTCCCGAATTGGGAAGCGTTTTATCTTTTTGTCAATTATCATTTATTAAAAAAAAATACGTATCCATTATTTTTCAATACTCTAACTGACGAATTAAACAGATTTTCAATTTATTTATGCAGTTAAATACCCTATTGGTTAGAAGTTATTGACTTGAGCATTTAGTGGTTGATGTTGTATTCATAGACTAACTTTTGATCCTTATACATTGAAAAACACGGAGTAATTATAAGAAAATAACAATATGGTGATACTGTTATAAAATGAACAAGAAATAGAAAGATTTGGAAAAGACCTACACTCAGCGTTGGGTACCTAAAAGTTGACTAAGAATTAGATGCAGAATAACTATAGTAGTGTGAACACTACTATAGTTATTCTGCAGCTAATTCTCTTCTTCTTCTTCTTCTTTACCATTGATAAGGTGAACCTAATCAATGGTATAAGTAAGACAAACCCCTCTTTACATTAATCAACTAAAGAAATTAATATTATTGTTTCCAATCTAATATAAACTGATGAATGGCTGTGAGAAAATACATTTAGCAAGCAATTAATGTTTCAAGAGGTTTGTTACTGAGACATCTTGTGGTCACAGCTGCGATTAATGTTTCAAGAGTCTAATTTAAAGCTCAGAGGAGGTACTACATAAGTACTTAGTACTTCAGGCCTCTCAAGATAAGGACAAAGAAATTGAACACTTACATAAATTAGAGATGGGCTGACTTTGGCCGAGTTGCAGACTAGTCGGCTAAGTTCATTATTTTTCAATTTTTATTAAATGAAAAATAAAGTTATTAGTAGTATTAAATTTTAAAATTAAAGAAAAAAACTAATAAATCAATTAAATTAATACAATAAATTGATTCAATAAAATAGTAAATTGAAATAACTTAATTGATCAAATTAATCATTTAAAATAACTCATAAAAATTAACCATTACTGAATGTGGGGTTCAGCAGCTAATGATATCAGTAATGTCTATGACTCGTTCGCATTAAGTACATCATAAAATGCATTCAATCTTACCCGTAATACGGTCATAGAATTTTAAAATCGAATGAAATCACGGTCTCAACTTTATACTAAAAATGGCGGAAGTTAGGCAGGTCAAATAAGAAGCCATTTCAATTTCCCAACGTTTTCTTTTTCTCTAATTCATTGACTGCGAAAAAGAGGCTAGTTCATACATTTATAGAATAAACCAGCCGACTAATCGACAACTATACACTGACTACAAAAAACTATAGATTAGTCGGTCTTGCCGACTTGTCAGCAACTAACTGGTCCATCTCTATTTGGTATACATAAATTCGTATCTAATTTACATACTAAATGAACTGAACAATTTAATGAATTTAAGTAACATAGTGTGAGAGCAAAAAGAGCGTCCCCCTCCTAAAATAAAATGGCATATGCTAGAGAAGAATGATTGTGCTGGAGAATTAAGAGAGCGAGTGGTAAATAAAATGATTGAGATGGGTGATATGAACGGCCAAAGCGTAAATGAATGTTGGAATGAGATGGCTCGGTGTATTAGGAGCGCAGCAAAAGATGTTTTGGGAGAGACGAAAGGCAGGGGCACGATAGATAGGGATACATGGTGGTGGTCGACAGAGATACAGAATGTTTTGAGGGAAAAAAAGAAGAAATTTAAGGAATGGCAGAGCATTGGTAATGAGCGTGCTAGTTTGAAAGCTGAAAAAAAGAGTGAGTATGATGCTCTTAAGAAAAAAGCCAAAAGAGCTGTGGCTATAGCAAAAGCAAATGCCCAAGGAAAGCTATATGACACTTTGGATACTCCAGCAGGCCAAAAACAACTCTACCGGCTTGCTAGAGCTAGGGAGAGAAAGGCGAAGGATGTTTGTCAAGTAAAGTGCGTAAAAGACGATGCTGGAATGATACTGTCAGAAGACGAGAAAATTGTGAATAGGTGGAAGGGTTACTTTGAAAGACTGATGAATGAGGAGAATGACTGGAGTGGTGTGCTTGAAAATAAACCAGTAAATAAGGGATTAGTAAGAAAAATAAGTGTGGATGAAGTGAGGAATGCAGTGAGTGGAATGAAGAATGGTAAGGCATTAGGACCGGACGGAATACCTGTTGAAGTGTGGAAAACATTGCGGATGTATGGTTGGACGTGGTTAGCTTTATTCTTCAATAAGCTGTTGCTGGAAGAAGCCATACCTGACGAATGGTGCAATAGTTCGCTAGTGCCCATTTTTAAAAACAAAGGTGATGTGCTGGAATGCAATAATTATAGAGGAATAAAGCTGATGTCACACAGTATGAAGGTTTGGGAGAAAGTTATTGAAAGGCGACTGAGAGAGGAGAGCGAAATTTCACAGAACCAATTCGGTTTTATGCCTGGTCGGGGCACGACGGATGCTATCTTCGCTATCCGCCAACTAAGCGAGAAATACAGAGGTGCGCATAAAAACTTGCACATGGTGTTCGTCGACCTCGAAAAGGCATACGACCGGGTGCCCCGTGAGGTTCTGTGGTGGGCCCTTAAGGAGAAAAGTGTGCCTGGGAAGTATGTGCAGTTGATCCGTGCTATGTACAGTCGATGCAGTACCCAAGTCCGGTCTACAGCGGGCACTAGCGGCAGCTTCAATGTGGCGGTTGGCTTGCACCAAGGGTCGGCTCTCAGCCCGTACCTCTTCCTGATGATAATGGATGCTCTGACGTCGGACATTCAGGAGGAGGCCCCCTGGTGTATGCTGTTTGCCGATGATATTGTGCTTATTGCCGAGAGCGGCCTAGAGGTCCAGAGCAGATTGGAGGCGTGGTGGCAAAGACTGGAGAACGTTGGCCTGAAATTGAGCAGAACCAAAACCGAATATTTGTTTTGCGATTTTGGCGGTCTCTCCAGTCCTGTGCCCATTACACTTGCCGGAACGCCCATACCAGTCTGTTCCGACTTTCGGTACCTCGGGTCGCTTGTCCAAGGAGATGGCGATGTAGACCGGGACATAACACACCGGATTAACTCGGGATGGATGAAATGGCGACAGGTCACCGGAACAACTTGCGACCCACGGATGCCCCTCAAGTTAAAGGGGAAAATATACAAATCCGTGATTAGACCTGTTGTATTGTATGGATCGGAATGCTGGGCTGTGAAAAAGTTGGATGAGAAACGTTTGCATGTAGCGGAGATGAGAATGTTAAGATGGATGTGTGGAGTGACAAGAATGGATAAAGTAAGGAATGAGTTTATAAGGGGAAGTTTGAAAGTGGCGCCTGTTACAGAAAAAATTAAAGGGAATCGTCTGTCTTGGTATGGACATGTGATGAGGAGGGATGACACTCATGTGACTAAGAGAGTGATGAGTATGAATGTTGATGGATGGAGAGGAAGAGGAAGGCCAAAGAAGAGATGACGTTTGATAGAGGAGAATGGAAGAAAAAAACGTGTTGCGCCGACCCCAAGTAAAATGGGATAAGGGCAGGAAGATGATGAGTGTGAGAAATTCGCGGTAAAGTTTCTTCAGGTATTGAAACTTGTAACAGCTAAATAAATAAAACTTTATTAGATTTTCATAAACTGCAGTTTAATGTAATCTCTAAAAAGAGTTTTAATATATTGTGAAATTAAATAACCTACAAAATGTTTAGTGTCACATAAAATAAGCTTTTTACTTTACAACTTTTTTTACTATTCAGTTAAATAGCGTGTCGTTTAAAAATGGTCCTTCTCTATAAGTCGATAAAGATAAAGATAAAGATCACTTTGGCAAAGTAACTTTGCATTTTCATCGCCTGTGTTACAGAAGTGATAAAACAGGTTGTTTAAATTCTATTTAAACTTGGTTAAAGTGCTGTAGTCCTGAAGATTAATGGGTTTGCTCACGTTACAGAGCTTACCTACTTTCTTTGCGGCACCTCCCGTCGAACTGTCGAAGTGCATTTAGCGATAATGTGAAGGAAATTGAGATTTATATCTATAATGACTTCGGTTGGCAGAGCAGAGATGGCCCTGTGGCAATGAGGTAACAGGCCCGACTTAAGAGTTGTTGTTCGTGGGTTCGAACCCTGCCAGTAGCAATAGTTTGCGTAATTTATAAAACACTAGCTGCTCCCTGCGGTTTCACCCGCTGCTCGTCTCCTTTTGGTCATAGAGTGATGTTATATAAGCCTAAAGGCTCTTCAGCTTGATGATAAAACCGGTATTACCGAGAACCAAAAATTCAAAGACATGTGACAGATCACTGCCCACTTCCTCTCACAGAGAGGGAGGTCTGTGTCAGCACTTTAATGGGTGCCTGGATGTACGGGGTCCCTGCAGCCGGCCATGAAATAGGTGGAGAGACGACCTTGACTCATACCGAGAGGACTGGTTCGAGGTGGCGCAGAACAAGAATTCTTTGAAAAACATGGGGAAACTTTTTTGCCCAGCAGTGGGACAGTGTCGGCTAGACTTTAGATTTTTATGAGCAAAAAAAAATCTGTTGTCTTTCTTCGATCATTAACAATCGTCAATGTTAATCAAAAGCGCTTAACTACTACAGTATAACCCAAAAACTAGACTGTGAATACAATAATAATTCGGTACTTATAATATTCAGCTGATACAGCTGCTAGGTAGGCAGCCAGGTCGCGGAACTTACGAATTACCGTGATCCCGGTACGTAAAGGGCTATTGAAGGACACCGTGGATTTTAGTCAGTCAAGTCTGACAGTCCCTCCCGCCCTGCCCTGGACTCATTTGATGATTTTACCACGATAAAAAAAAAAGATAGGCAGCCAGGCATAATCCCTTCCCAACATTGTTAATGTTGGAAAGAGCGTCGGATGTACTAAACCCGTAAGTCACAGGTTCAAATCCTGCTCGCGGTTTGTATTTTTCTTTCCATAGAAAAAGTTTTGTAGTTATTTGGGGGAAAACTAATAAGATGATAATTTCCTGCTTTCTTGTAAAATTAGATGCCGTGGTATGTGCGAGTATCCAATCTTCTACCTGCATTCAAGCAATGCCACAGATTGTTCGAGTTTACGTTCGGCTTAGCTCGTCTTTGCATTCGATCAGCTGCTGTGGAATTCGCAGCACTTGCTTCAGTTTATCGATATCCGATAATACGGCTCAACCTAGAAGCCAGCTTCGCAAAAATAGTTGACAACTGTCGAATTGTCGACGTCCATTTGTCTTTTCACCTTGTTAGCCCAACACAAACTTTTTTCCTGTAATTAAATTCACATACAGATTTTTTAGACGTTGCCCCACACTAGGAATTTCTTCTAATTCCTACGTACGTTTACAAACATATAAACTCACATACACAAATGCCAGACCCGAAACAACTAGGAACTTGTAGATCATACAAAATATTTGCAGTGACGGAATACAAAACGCGAGACGCAGCGCAACAATCGCTCAGTCTTGAGCCAATCGTGTCGTCATAAATACCCAGACTTCTGGACGCTCCTTAGCTATTAGGTACGTAACGGCATGATCGAATAATAATAAATCATCCATTTAACTTTTTCTATGAATTACTTTAAAGTGCGCAATCATATTTTATCATAGGCAATTTTGTAGTTGAAAATCCAACAATGGATCCCACTTTTAAATTCCACTTAAATATTTTCCCAATGGATCCCACAAAAAAAATAGTATGTATTCCCGTTGGATCCCATATGCTTATAAAAGTATGTAAACTAGATGAATAAAGTAATAACTCCAGTCCAGACCTAAAACTTTAACATAATCCATTTGCCTCATTCAATTCAACGATTCAATAACTTCTCGCAACAAACTCCTGAGCCTCCTGTCACAATTTATTTCACTCCATCTATTATTTCCACAGGCCGTCCCATAACTTGTTTTGACAAACAACTACCCAGCTTCACAATACATTGTCCTAGAGCTTTAGGGCTCAGGCATTAGTCACACAGCTGGCGAGAAGCGACTATCGGCTTTTTTCCCGCTCAAGAAACGTACAATAAGTATGCATTCCGTGCGAATTAGATGCAAATTAAATATTTATAGTTGGTTGCTGGCTGTTCACATTGCCGACGAAGACTCACTCTATTAGTTCATCGGTGAACGACAAGAGCTTCAAAACTAATACTCGCTTATAGCTCGCCATGCTAGCTTGATGGCCTGAACTTACACTGAGAGATTACCCTCAGGCAGTGTAATGCAGCCGAGCGAGTATTACGAATAATCTTCCATTGCACTTGGAAAACCCAGCGTCAAAACTATATCAGAACTATACACACTGCTCGCCAACTAGTTTTCAGTTGCTAACTCTACTCGCTACTCGCTGGCGCTGGGACAACTGCTTTAATAACAATAACTTTTAGGATTACTTGCCTAGACTGTGATACTGTTTATTAGGACGTACCAATTTGTGATCACCAGACATGAACTGAATTGTAACCTGGCTTTTAAAACTCTGGGAGATGAGAAAATGGACACTGATTTAAGGTGAAAATGCTGGGCCTGGAAAATTTTGATATCATATTTGGTTTGAAAAGGTTTTGTTTGTTGTTGTTTCGAAATTGAAATAAAACTTTGTTGACTTGCTATATTTTGGGTATTGTGCGATTTTCTATGAATAGATTTAAATAGAGGGCCCAACCCTTTATTTTAATATTCTGAATCATCAAAGAATAATTAACGTCGGGAGGTAAAGCGGATTACTTGTCGCTTCAGCATGTATAAAATCTGTTGATGCTTAAGTGCTTTCACATTATTTTTTTGCGGTGGTCTTCTAGGCATTATCGCGGCTGTGTCTCTAGTAACAAGGTCATACTGGTTAAACTTACCTGATTCTGCGAGTGAATCGCATACACATAAACAACATCAAGCGGTTGATGTCGCCACGAGCACGCGCAACCCGCTTGTTTGTTCGCTATTTCCACCGCACCTGCGATTAGTACGTGAACACTTCCATATTATGCTCTGTTCGATATTTCGTGACTACATACTAATACTCCCAGCCACAGCACCGCGCGGACGAGAGGCGCTCACCGATTCTCCGCGCGGACAAGAGTCGTTCACCGCTTTTCCACGCGGACAAGAGGCGCTCGCCGCGCGGATGAGAAGTGACGTGATGAGAATCAACTAAGCACTTAAAACAAAGACTTTATTTATACGTACATTTATACGTACGTGCGTAGGTGTTTATAATATTAATATCTTCATTACATCCAACACCTAGGGGTCAATACATCCACACGAGTGATCACAAGACCCTCTTTGTCCGAAGGCATTTTAAGTAGCTACGCTATAAAAGCTAACTCATAATAATAAACAGAAATGAATGAGTTTGAAAAGTCGGCAGGCGTAACAAATTAGATGAAACTTTTGAGCACCCCGCGTGATTGGCCGCCCAGAGTTTTGGGATACACTTTAATATATGGATTTTTGACAGGGAAGGATTAGGGGTTGGCTTTTAAAATAATTAAAAGTAAGTTTAAATAAAGAAATATTAGAATATAAATACGGTGATGGAAAGCATACTGAGGAAATCACTGCACTGGATCCGCGTGGTGAATCACAGCCCAATTTCTCTCAAAGAAAGTTGACTTGTTTGGTAATCAGTGGAAAAATTAAAGGTTTCTTATGCTACGCACACGTCGCACACCATTCGAATTACTTTTTTATGGCAAAAGTAAAACTTAACTTATAAATAAGGTTTAGGCTTATAAAGAATGATTATTTAGAGCCTTTCTATGGCATTAGGATTGGATCTGGGAGTCAAGTCAGGAAATAAAAAAAAATACTTTGTGGTTCTAGAATATTGTTGATTAAATAAATTTTTGCGAACTCATATACCTACATTAATATTGGTTGCGGAAGGACGACCTTACAACTTGTGAGTTAAAGTCACTGGTTCCTATTAATTTAGTAATGAGGAACTGAAATTCTTTACTGATGATGAAAAACTTAATTACACGAAAATCATTTTAGCGTAAAAAGTCTTCGATCAAACAACAAAATCGTAAAAAATAACAAAATAAAAAATATGTAAGAAATATATTATGAACTAGCTTCCGCCCGCGACTCCGTCCGCGCGGATGTCGGTCTTCGCGTGGATGGTTTATTTCTCCATATTGAGTAACTCTGACAATGACATCTTATAAATATTACGACGCATAATCCACTGCGGGTAAGGCAACGTGTGTTCGCGGTTCTACAGAACAACGTCTATGAATAAAACTAAAAAATAAGATTTTTTTTCTACGTATTTTTCCAGTATAAAAAGTATCCCATTTTATGCCCAGGATAAAAAGGTATAATTATACCAAGTTTCATCTAAATCAAACCGTTAGTTTTCACGTGATGCCTGCATATACAGACAGACAGACAGACAGACAGACAAAAATTTATTTAATCACATATTTGGGTTTGGTATCGAACCAGCAACACCCCCCGCTAGTTATGTATAGATAACACCTTGAATACGTCTCTGGTGAATTGAAAGCCGTTATTCTGGGAAATCCTTCGTATTCGAAATTTTCGATAGACTTGATTTATCTCTATATATTTTATGAGAATATTTAAGATGATTTAAATCCTAACATTCTGTTTTAATGGCTACAGAATGAATCCATTAGAACTAGCTTTTACGACCGCACATTTGTGGTGAAACTTAAATTGTGACATTTTGCAGCGATACAGCCGAATCATCCCCTTCGTTTGATTCCTACGTAAAATAAGCGAATATCTTCTAATTAAACATTAACCATCTCACCACAAAAAAGTTAAGCATCTGTTGAACATTTGTCTAAGAAAGTGTAACTTCAAAACTACCCTTATTTCAACGTGAAATGTCGTTTTGACGTTGACAGTTTTTTTAGACAAGTGTATGTGGCGGTTACTCACGCATTTATAAAAAAGTGGCTTCACGAAAAACGTTACATTTTTTTTTTGAACACGGAATTTGAACATTTTATAGTCTAAGTTTATAAGTTCATTGTGCATAACATAATGCCTCGGAGAGCTTCTATAGCAATAAATACACACCGTCATCATGGTGTTCGCAACAGTGCCGAAATATCGAAAACTCAAAACAAATAATAAACATTAATGGTAAACCCCGTTTTAATGGTAATGATTTATTATATTTTAACAGTTACATACCGAATTTCACAACAAAACATTTGCGATCGACATTACGCGGTTAACTCTGATTATCGACCCAAACAATATGACAAGCTGTCATGTCAACCGTCGTTCCTAGTATTTACTATAACGGATTTATACAACAACAATAGCTTTGACTGTAAATAGAAAATTATGTCCTTCCTTTGTCAGATTAATTTGACAATTTTCGGAACTGTTTTTGACGAGAAATGCAAAGCTCGTGGCTTAAATTATAATGGCAATACTCTTAAGCAGTGATAGCCGAGTGGTATGACCGTTGGACTGCCAAGTCAAAGGTTGCAGGTTCGAACCCCGGCACGCACCAATGTCTTTTAGAATTCATGTGCGTATTATAAATTAATTATCACTTGCTAAAAACGGTGAAGGAAAACATCGTGAGGAAACCAGCACACCTGAGAGATTTTTCAACAGTGTGTGAAGCCATGTCCGAGGCCTACGGGCGGTTTAAACTCTGACACCAGGTTGTTCATCAACCATACGATAAGAAGAAGAAGAATGGCTTGGAAGGCGGATTATACATTGTAATGTATAATATATACCAATGGCCTTGGTATGTATACCAAGGCCCTAATCTATAAAACGAATTTGCGTGTCTAAAGGTGGCGGTTCATTACTAAAAAAACGCTCTTAAAAAAGGAATTGGAATCTGCGCGTGTACGTACAACTTTTATTAAACTCCTGAAACCTTCAAAAAACAGAAACAGCAACTACTTTCAGTCCTCGAACTGAAACTTCCGTACAATATTGTGTCACTACTGAAATTCAGCAACCAGCCGCACTGAACGAGAGTCTCCTGAAAATGAGCGAGAATTTCATTACGTCCGTGGTTTAGCTAACGAGAGGTTTTAATCAAGTGAGCGCAGTTCAGCATAATATTTAGTTTGGCTGTTTATGAAGCTGTTCGGAAGTTGGGGACTACTAAGGATACTGAAGGTATTAAGAAGGACTTTGATTGTGCAAGGACAAGCATTTTAAGACACCTCGATATCCTACTATTAAAAAAATGGCTCGGTATTTCACGTTGATATAAGGGTCGTACACTTATTTTAGACAACCTTTTAACTTTTTGTAGTACGACGGTGTAGCCTGCCGAGGTCGCGGGACTGTACGAATTACCGTGACCCCGGTACGTAAAGGGCTAGTGAAGGACACCGTGGATTTTAGTCAGTACGAGTCTGACAGTCCCTCCCTCCCGCCCTGCGCTGGCTTGGGAGGACTCATTTGACGATTTTACCACGCTAAAAAAAAAAGTATGGCGGTGTATGTTTGCAGGTATATTTAACATTATAGACATTTCAAATGCAGGGTGTCCTGGAGCTCATAGGGCTTATTGGGGTAATTTCGTTGTAAAAAACGTTATCCCACACTAGAAATTTCATCCTGTATCATAGGTGTGATTACAAGTTTCGCGGGACTGACGAGCTACTGTGGCCCCGGAAAGTTTAGAGCTATTGAAGGACACCGGGGATTTTAGTCAGTATAAGTCTGACAATCCCTCACACCCAGCTCTGGGTGGCTCAGCTCATTCGATGATTTAACCAGGTAAAAAAAAACCCTTTTCAAACACAGACATTCACATACACAAACATTCAGACCCGGAACAACTATTTGCAGATCATACAAATATTTGTTCCGTGCGGGGATCGAACCCGTGACACGCTGCGAAGCAGTCGATCGCTCCGCCACTGCGTCAACCGTGTCGTCAACATACATAACAACATAGCAACATAACATACTGCAAATGCTCCAGTTTTGTTACCTCTCACCTCACTGCAAAATTGGTAAAGGGGGTATAAAAAAGATATGACGTAATATCATTCATATTAAATTCTATGGAGCAACCAGGAGTGCCTTAAGTACGTACTTAATCACACCACCTGACACCTCAACGAGCAGTTTTATTCAAGTAAACCTGTTTAAACACGTGTTAAGGGTAATTCACGCTACACCGTGCCTCGTCCATGGCCCGGACGTGCCCCGTCCGGGCCGCAAGCATGAATCACTTCATACAAAAAGTACACTACAATGTTCAACCGTGCCTCGTCCGGGGCCCGGACATGGCACGGATGGAACACGACCTGGAAACGACACGGTATAGCGTGAATCATTCGTAAATATTACCGACACGTCTTACGACGGCTCATGGTGGTCTTGCTTGTTGAACTGGCAAACTGACAGTCGAAGACAAGATTTAACTGCGTATACGTGAGTTACATCTCCATCCATATGTCATTGGAATCTTTTTATTTTTATCAAGAATTTCATAAAGTGTGGTATTTGGTATCTTTGTTTGGCCCCTTTTCGCATAAAAAAAGAACTCCTTGTGTACAACTAACATTCCATACCAGAAAAAAAAAACATAAAAGCTGAAGAAATATCCCATATGTTTCAGGAAAATGTCAGTGAAAACGAAATAAAATAACGAATCTTTCTGAAAATGGAGTCGGAGCAGAAATATTCGTTGATTTGAGTGCTGAACGAGCTGACAAACTAAATAATAAAACCAACGTTCGTTACCTCGGAAGGTATGCATTCTGCATGAAATATCCGGGTGGAAAATAATGGAGCTTGCATATGTGAACACTGCGAATTAATTATCTTGATGGCAGCGTAAATATTTTACTCATATTGTCAACCTTTTCTGATCTTCATTGAAAATTTTAGGAAAAATTTAATCTTTTTTTTTTGTTTTAGGGATTCTTTTTTTTATAAATCGTTGTCACACTAGGAATTTGTCGTGTTTCGTGGGTGCGTTTACAAACATAGAAAGTCACACACACAAACACCCAGACCCGGAACAATTACTTACAGTCTGCAATAATAATATTTATAGGTATTGTATGAAATAATTACTTCTTATTAAAATTTGGGAAATTGAAGAAAAAAGTAATTAGGATAGTCTTGTACTTGTGCGTACTTAATCCTGGTGTGAGTGTATGTATGACCCGTGTCTGGATAGGCCCGGGTCATACGCTCAAAGGGCATAAAACGTGAATTGTGGACAATAAAAAAAGGATTTTTCATCACGTCCAATAAACTGATTGGGACTTTAGTTTCGCGACAGTTTGACAAGTGAACGAATTTTGAAATGAAAAACTGGATAAATAACTCCGAACATTGGATATGACGCGTGTCACAAAAGTTTATTTAAATAAAATAAAAATGTTGCACTTTTTCTTCATTCATAAAAAAATATCTTTTTTGTTTATCGTGCACTTTAATTTTACGAATGGGGTCATCGAACTTCTCATTAAAAAACGAATAATTGATTTCAAACAACAGTTTACTCAAGTAAAATTAGACACAGATTTAAAACATAAACCATATAATTCTGTTATCCTCTAGGGACTTACTAATACAGTCACCATCTCTAAGTATATAAGTTTCAAATAAACGAACTTTATTTATTTCATAGCAAACCAGTTCTCAACAAAATTTAAATACAGACAGTATGAAAACTATTCGAATCGGAGAGGTATCGATTAATTATCCGAATCACCTGCTCCCGCATACCATTAGCTGTACGAATCGGATTCCTTCGTGTAAATCGATTGCCAACTCGATTTGTGAGAAGTGCTCCAATTTCTAAAGATAGCTTCAGACAACACAATTTGGTTTTGTAGCAGCATAATACAAAAAGAACTGCCGGATGGGTCGAACAATCGAGTGCTACCCTCCGTGTCGCGGGTCCGATTTCCGCGCGGTATTACTATTTGTATGATCTACAAGTAGTTGTACATGATTTGAAAAGTTTGTAATTCGTCGCACCCATGATACAGCAGAAACTCCAGAGGCGTGATAACCAGAAAAAAATTGCGCAAAGAAGAACCAACTATATCCTGTGTCTGTGTGAGCACAAAATAATTAATTAATAAAAATTTCAGTATAAACGAATGTCGAATTAATGTCTACCAAAATACAACACACTTCTGCCAATAAATTGAAACTGCTATAATTTTGAACACAGAGTCTATCAGCTCTATTGAAGCATTAGTTACATCTCTATCGCAAAATAAACGTGAATCCTATGCAAATTGAAATAGCATTGTAATTACGTTTGAACCAGCTTGCATTCACAGTTGTTCGAATTGAAAACATAAATTAGCTCTTTATTAATTTAGACTTGATTACACGAGTATGCTCCGTCAATGGAATCATTCGCCTGTAATAGAACTTTACGGGGGATCTAATCTCTTACCACAAAACCCGTGGTTCAGACTTTAGTTACGGTCGTTTTCTATTGATATTCAGCCCGAACTAAGAAGTATAAAATAAAAATAAATTCTCCCTTCATCCACTACATCCCCCGAGTACAAAAATACCCCAGTTGTTTTCCCCTTTAAAAGGTTTTTCTTTGAAAATTCATTGTAATAGTTGAACGCACCTGCACCCTTGAATAGGTACTCTAAGTTCAGAATAGAAGCCCGACGGTTGATAAGAAAATGCCGGGATTTCTATTAAAAAATGGCGTGAGATGCATTTTTATTCCCCGTTTTATTGTTGGAGTCTGCTGAGAATGGAAGGAATTCATGATGTTTTAATGAACTGCGATGAAGTACAGTTTTAACTGGACAATTCTTTATTTTTCATGTGAGGTTGTGGTCACCTTCTGGTCTCAGAGTTAAAAGCCACTTTTAAGAACACCACAGGTCTGTGACATGGCTTTGGACTAGTAATAATATAAGACCAAGTTTCGTCACGGACATCTGTGACCGATGTACAAAATAAACTTAGAAAGTACATTATGAATTTAAAAATACACTTTGGTACGTGTCTGGGTTTCAACTCACAATCTTATGCATGATAAGCGAGGTGCTAAACCTCCGGGCCATCGCGACAATGATAGTTACGTAAATAGTAAACAGTAATATTATGTAGCGCAGTACACTAATTTTAATTTTTAGATTTAATTCTTTGATTCAAAGATTTATCTTTCATAATTATCTGAATACTTGTAATTTTATGGGTGGTATTTGTTTCGTTTTACTACTGTTTATAATCTAAATTGAATGACTATAACTAATTTTGTTCCGTGACTATAAACGTGCTATTGCAAAACACCTATGCTAATTTTGTCAGCAAAAAAAAACTGCTGACGCACATTGATGAAAACAAAATATACAGTGTGAGTTTAAAAAATTGTAAGCGTTATATGTTTCAAAAGAAAACCGAGCAAATGCGTGCACGCACAAAGTAATGTTCGATTGGTAAAATTTGACAGCTTGGGGTAGGTTGACCTGCTGGCGTCTCTACATTATATAAGTTGGTCGACTGTAACTCGTAAACCTCTATAGCCTTCTAAATTAGTTATGTTAATGTTAATTTCCACCCAAATACAGCCATTTAGCTGGTAGAGGGTACGACACTCGAGTCTTACAAAAAAGTCAGAATTTTCACTTTAAACGTATGCATGCATTATGTATGTCTTTGTTTCAGAAATCGCAAAAAATACAATAAGCGAAGAATAAAATAACATAAAACAGGAACAGCCTGTACTTACTTAGACAGTACTTAGATTAAATTTTACTATCAGTATTGACTTTACATCCAAATAAAATTAACCAAGCATAAATATTTACTATTCAGACGAATAAAATCAACCAGTTGTGTGCAAAACAAGAAGGGATTCGTTTAGTAATACAAACGTAGTTAGGTAACATTAGCTGAGTGCCCTCAGGTGAAAATAAAAATGAAATGCACTGGTAATTATATATTTTTAGTTACTGTTATATTAATGACTAGCTTTTACCTGCGGCATCTATATAGCGATATGACTGTGGCGCCATCTATTATTACAAGATTGCTAATTATTTTCAGGATTAAAGGCAGCCTTATTCCGTTTCTGTGTGACTGAGAACACGAGCACGATCTTATCAAAGAAACTTACTTTCGTGATTATAATATAACTAGCAACCCGGCCGGGATCCGCACGGGTGCAATCTCTACTATATTATGCATAATATAGTAGAGATGGCCGAGCCGAGCCGGGTCGCTAGTTAGTGTTATATACATATAAAACTTCTTTTTGAATCACTTCTTTCTTCCTTTTGATCTAAGCATACATAGGGATAGACGGAACAATGAAAGATGAAGATAAAATTGGGATTATAATAATAAGCTGTGTACACACACAGTTGACCCAACAATAAAGTAATTGTTATGTCTTGATCCCATGTTAAACCTGCCTTTAATCCTGATAACATATTCATAGGCCTTTAATTAATACCAAATTACAAGATTAATCAGAATACTATATTTTGGTGAGTATTCGTGACTATGTTGGTCACAAATGTAAGTAAGTAAGTAGTAAGTACAACAATAGGCAAATCTGCTCCACTCCATACATAAAAAAATAATATAACAGACTCGAATAATGTCCATCGACACTTGGAAAGAGATGACGGAAATCTGACAGGAAGAATGGAAAAAGAAAACGTGTTGCATCGACCCCTACGTGAAGTGGGATAACGGCAGGAAGATGATGATGAAGCTTGGAAAGTTACATTCGTCAAATAACGATGTGATATACCGATAACTGAATCAATACTTATTTATTTAATTATTAATAGAATACCACATTGATTATACGTTTACGGATAAAAATAAACTTAAGAGTACAAAGGCATTGCTCATTTCAAAAGAAATTTCTACTCAGGCCTGTGAAAGAAATAGTGAAAAAAGATACGTGGATAATGATGAGTGTGAGGATAAAAATAATAGTTTAATTACTGTAATACTTGACACTGTGAAGAGAAAACTGTGCTGCAGAATAATGTTTAACATATAATTTTATTTTACTTTTTAGAACAAGAACGTACTATATTTGGAAGCACTAATTCCGTGTCTGCACTGGAAGACATTGCAAAAACACAAGATGGCTTCCAGATGTTAGCGTTTTTGATGCTGACCAACTACTTGTTCCCTAAACAAGCTAAATTGAAAGGTTAGTAATATTTGGTCACTTTAATTCCTGGGAATTTTCTATTATCATCCTATTTTCTGTAAAATTTCATTCGATCCGGTCGAAAAAGGAATTAAGACATCAAAGACTAATATTTTTTTTATTGCTACTCAGATGGTGACAAATTTGACTTCCTCATAGCTGGTGGTGGAACAGCAGGTTGTGTGCTGGCAAACAGACTGGCTGCTGCAAACCATACTGTGCTGTTGTTGGAAGCTGGAGATGATCAACCTTTCGAATCCTTCGTAAGTTTTATAGCTATAAGCATAATTATCTAGTTCATACGATGATCCAGGTAATATAGGTATGAATAAAAATAATGCCGAAAGTTGATCTCGTACATCTAACAGCACTGTAAAATTTTTCAGTTACCAGGAACCCTAATATACTTGCCAAAGTCCAGGCTAGACTGGAATCTGGAGGCCGTTCCAGATAAATTTACTGGGAAATGCCACCGAAACCCGGCGGCGTTCATCTCAATTGGAAAAGTTCTTGGAGGAAGCAGTGCCATCAACTATATGCTCGGTTCCAGAGGAATCGTCTACGACTACCAACAGTGGGCTATTGCAGCGAACGACTCTTCCTGGGAATACAGAAACCTTCTGCCATACTTCAAACGAAGTGAGAGACTCCAAGCTCCGAAGATTTCTAACTGCCCCACAGGCAGCTGTCGAGGTCTTGGAGGTACTCCACCTGACTTTGGTGAAGAAGGAGGAGCAGGAAACATAGGACTTGCTCAAGATAATGCCACTAATATCAAGGACTACCTAGAAGCATTCAAAGAAATGGGAAATGAGATAGTCCAAGACTTAAGTGGTCGACATTCTGTAGGGTACGCTCGAGCATTGTATTCATTAACGGAAGGCTACAGACAGAGCACTGCATACGGTTACCTGGTCCCTGCGAAAAAATATCCAAATCTCTTCGTATCCAAGAAAACAATCGTAACAAAAATTATTTTTGATAAATACAAGAACGCTATTGGCATAAAAGCAAGTATTGAAGGACAAAAAGAAATATTTCTAAGAGCTAATAAAGAAGTCATAGTATCTGCTGGAGCTGTAAAGTCCCCACAATTGCTGATGTTATCAGGTATCGGTCCAAAAAAACATTTGAAAGAAAAGAACATCAAAGTTATTGCTGACTTACCTGTAGGTGACAATTTCCAAGATCATCAAGCGGTTACCATTATGCACAGAGCAAAAGAAATCACAGATCCTGGACCGTTCAACTTCAATACATTCCCATCATCAACCGTTGTAGGTTACAAATCTTTGGAACCTTGTGCTGGTATTCCTGACTACGCTACAATCTCTTTCATAGAGGAAAGATTAGAGTATCTCATTCAATTTTGTGCTCTTCCTTATGACTTTCAATATGAAGTCTGTGATAAAGCTTACCAACTTCTTATGGGAAGACAACTCGCTTACACTCAAATACTTAAGTTATATCCAAAATCGAGAGGTAAAGTTTGTTTATCTAAACAGTACAAATCCTCATGATCCCCCTTTGATAGATACTGGGTTTTTCTCCAAAGAAGAAGATTTGCTTGATCTGGTCGAATATGTGAAGGATTTCCTTCCCATTGTGAATACGACTTATTTCAAGGAGGTGAATGGCAAAATACTGGACCCTATTGGAGACAAATGCAGTGACTTTGAATATGGTACTGATGAGTACTGGAAGTGTTATGTCTACTGCATGTCTACTAGCATGTGGAACTATGGTGGTACTTGTGCCATGGGTTCTGTTGTCGACTCCAAGTTGAAGGTCTATGGGGTCCATCGGTTGAGGGTTATAGATGCTAGTGTCATGCCGAATATTGTAACTGGTGGAAATTACGTGGCAACTATTGTGATTGCAGAGAAAGCGTCTGATATGATTAATGAAGAACATGAAGTGAATTAAAATATAATTATGTTTATGATGTCACTATCGTTAGAAGTTGTTTTTTTTTTATTTTTTTACTTTCGAGTAAAAGATGAATGTTCAAATTGTTTTATTTTTTTCCCCAAAAATACCAAATACAATATAAAATCTTTTTTTTTTCTGTAACTCTCGTATTTTTTAGATAGGTAACTTTCAGAGTGACAGACGCGTGAGTTTCACATACACATTTTTGAAAAATTCAATTTTGTAAATTACGTTTTGCTTTTAACCTCTCGGGCGATTTATAATTGAAAATGATAAAAATCAACGTCCAATGAGCGACTGTCTGTTATGTACAGACGTGTGTACGTAAGGCGCTGGGGCGTTTTCGCTTATGTACACCCGGGTGTACGTAACGCGCCCGAGAGGTTAAGAAGATTTTTATTTAGTCAACAATTTTCATGAGTTTGCATGCGTTTGCCAGCCCAATGCATTTTAGATTTTAATGCCCAACCTTGACAATGACTTGTGAGAGTTTTAGTTTTTTTAAACCACGTACTCCTAAAGTAGTTCAGCTTATCTAAATTATGTCTGTACTTTAAACATTTAAGCTTGTATCGGTCCTGCTTCTCCGAGTTGACGAATACTTACAATGGCCACAACAAGTTAAGCATCATTTATCCCACACATTACTATCAATTTTCATCAGATATTCCCTATAGAAATGATGATTAATCTGTACTCATTTTTCAACCACGTTTTTCGAGTTCCCATCACTGTAATACAAGACAGGTGTGAATGCTGACATTTGAGGAAACACTAGGCAGATGATTAGATAAAAAAATGGCTTAGCCTTTTGCTAGCTATGTTAAAGACTTCCAAACGCAGTCGAAAACCAGTATTGTACATAGAACGACTGGTAATCTTATCTGTCCTTCAAAACTACCTTTAAATTGCTGCAAAAAGTAAATTACATAGCGCTACTATATGAAGATCGCTGATGTTGCATCCGCACCGATACTTATTATTGCCAATGCACCTATGACGTCAATCGATTTCGCAAACTGTTGTTTGTTCAATAAATTGTAAGAATGATCATTCTATTGTCCTACTTCGACTTGGAATCGTCATTCATAGGATTAATTTAGTAATATTCAATTAGTAATTAAATTAATTTAAAATCATTTCGGTTTTTTTTCGATCCTCCGATCGCAGCAAACGTAATTGGCGCAGTCGGTAGGATACTCGCGGGCCGGTTCGCGAATCGCGTTAGAATCAATTTCATATCGATTACCACGATCGCGAGTCACCTGGGCGACTATCAAGTCACGTCACGAGTATCCTGAACCTACGGACCTGCTGCAGACCAGAAGGAGAATCCAGCCACCGATTCACGGAGAGGAACCAGAAATGAGATACCTGTAAGTACACTTGAAACATTCTCGTGTTGCATCCCTTTGAATCTTAAACCTCAAGATTTATCACCCAAGGGCCTCCAGTGCGCGGGAGCCTGAATCGCGACAGGCTCGCCAACGTACAGTAGATATAAATAGAGATATAACTTTAGATAACTCAGAACTAGACAATATGACTCAAGCTCAGAATAACCCAGATACTATCTACAAGGCTCTTCGCCTTATTCCAGAGTTCGACGGCAACCCGAACATCCTTACCCGTTTCATTAGAATCTGTGATTCGTTAGCTGCGCAGTACTTAAGTAGTACGCCTGGCAGTGAATTTTCCAACTTATGTTTAATAAACGGAATACTTAATAAAATAACTGGGACCGCGGCATGTACTATTAATGCCAATGGAATACCAGAGAGCTGGCTAGGCATTCGAACTGCCTTGATTAATAACTTTTCAGATCAGCGTGATGAAACCGCATTGTACAACGACCTCTCTTTAGCCACTCAGGGTAATAAAACGCCACAAGAATTCTATGATCATTGCCAAACGTTGTTTAGTACGATCATGACTTACGTGACTTTACATGAGACTGTATCGACGACCATAGAAGCGAAACGCGACTTGTATAAAAAGGTTACCATGCAGGCATATGTCCGAGGGTTAAAAGAACCTTTAGGATCCCGCATACGTTGCATGCGCCCACCAACAATAGAGAAGGCGCTCGAGTTCGTTCAAGAGGAACTCAATGTAATGTACTTGCAACAACGCGAGACCCCAAAAGCCCAAGCTCCTCCTAAAGTCGCTCATCCCACTCTTACACCTGTAGCGTTTACCCCACGACCTCATAACTTCCCGACACCAATACCTAATTGGCCATTACCCATGGGCCAACGTCCAGCGGGGCCCGCACCTCAGCCTTTTAAATTCCCTGCACCAGCACAACATCAACAACGTATGCCAACGAGCACGCAAAGAATGTTCAGTGCGGCACCTCCTAATTATAATCCCCGTAGCAACCTATTTAGACTAACACCCCGAAATAATGCACCTCAAGGCCCTCAGCCAATGAGTGGTGTTCAACGATTCACTCCCAAACCCCTACCTCCAACAAATCAGCCAGCAGCCCATGATTGGAATAAGTTTGGAAATCCACCACCTTCGAATTATTTCAAAGCCCGAGAAATGAATATGAATGAGTGCATGACGTATGACGACTCATATTACAACTATTACTACGAACCGGTGTACAATTACTATACTGACTACAATGACAGTGTCTCTGACCCGAGTAGTCTCGCCGCTGACTCGACTCATTATAACGTGTCAATGAACGACCAAGTATTTGATGAATCGCAAGCGGGTGTAATCGACCGTGCTCAACAGGATTTTCAGGAGGCTTCGACGTCGCAAAAACCAAAATAGAATTAAACCTTCAGACACAGAGGCAACTCCCCTATATACAAACTAGAGACCCACCTTTAAAATTTTTAATAGATACAGGTGCTAATCAATCTTTTATTAGCCCCGAAGCTGTCGAAAAACATTTTGCCGAATACCCCTTGAATTTCGACCCTTTCGAGGTAACCAACATACACGCAACAAGCAGGAACGATTACTCTATAACCTTGCCATGTTTTGCGGAGTTTAATGACGCCAAAACCATGAAGTTGTTCATCTATCGGTTTCATGACTATTTCGATGGTCTCATCGGTTTAGATCTGCTAAATGATTGGGAAGCTCGCATAGATTTGAAAGAAAACATGTTGGTAACTCGATCTGCAATAAACCCTATTGTAATGTATAACTCGTGTAACGTAAATTTATACGAAGATATTATACCAGCTGGGAGTACTAAGGTTATCCGTATCCCCATTGATGTGCCAGAAGGCGACGTTTTAATTCGGGAACAAATTCTTTGCAATTGCATAATTCATGAATGTATTACTACCGTAAGTCGTAATCGTGGTTACTTGGAAATCGAAAATCCGACACTAAATGACGTAATATTTTCAATCGATCGCCCAGCGCACGCGGAATTATTCAATATCGAGTGCAGTAGTACTCAACAAACATCGACACGCGCTCAGGAAGTAGTATCGCGTTTAAGAACTGATCATCTAAACCCGGAAGAAAAGCCTAACCTGATAGCTCTTTGTTCCCGTTACTCGGACGTTTTTTATATTGAAGGTGAGGGACTAACTTTTACAAACAAGGTAAAACATCGAATAAGAACTACCGACGATGTTCCGGTGCACGCTAAAAGCTACCGGTATCCATTTGTACATCGCCAAGAAGTTAGGGACCAAATAACTAAAATGCTTGACCAAGGTATCATACGACCATCAGAATCCGCATGGAGCTCGCCTATCTGGGTGGTTCCAAAGAAGATAGATGCCTCAGGAAAGCAAAAATGGCGTCTCGTAGTTGATTTCCGTAAGTTAAACGAGAAGACCCTAGACGATAAGTACCCTATACCCAACATCAATGACGTTCTCGACAAATTAGGTAAATGTCACTATTTTACGACCTTGGATTTGGCAAGTGGATTCTACCAAGTGGAAATGCACCCTCAGGATGTAGAAAAAACGGCATTCAACGTGGAACACGGTCATTTTGAATTTCTCAGAATGCCGATGGGACTAAAAAATTCGCCGTCCACGTTTCAACGTGTGATGGATAATGTCCTCAGAGGACTCCAAAACGAGATATGTCTTGTCTATTTAGATGACATCATCGTTTTCAGCACATCCCTTCAGGAACATATAATTAATCTCGAAAAAGTATTCCAGAGGCTCCGAGAGTCCAACTTTAAAATCCAGATGGACAAATCCGAATTCCTGAAACTTGAAACAGCTTATCTAGGCCATATCATCAGTAAAGACGGCATTAAGCCAAATCCCGATAAAATATCTGCAATTAAGAAGTATCCCATTCCAAAAACACCGAAAGAAATCAAACAATTCCTGGGCCTTCTTGGTTATTATCGAAAATTTATTCCTGACTTTGCCCGAACTACAAAACCGCTTACTCAATGCTTGAAAAAAGGACGTAAAATTTCCCTTGACTCTGAATACGTCAATTGTTTCGAAAGATGCAAGACTCTCCTGACTAACGACCCTATCCTACAGTATCCAGATTTCAATAAAGACTTTAACTTGACGACAGACGCCTCGAATGTAGCCATCGGCGCTGTTCTATCCCAAGGACCTATAAACTCGGACAAACCTATCTGTTATGCATCCCGAACCCTAAACGAAAGCGAGATGAACTATAGTACCATAGAGAAGGAATTACTTGCTATAGTTTGGGCCACGAAATATTTCAGACCCTACCTATTTGGACGCAAATTTAAAATTTTCACTGACCATAAGCCATTACAATGGATGATGAACATGAAAGAACCAAATTCCCGTCTGACAAGGTGGAGACTTAGACTTAGCGAATATGACTTTTCAGTTATTTACAAGAAAGGGAAATCCAATACAAATGCTGACGCCCTTTCTCGCATTGAAATTCACACTAAAGAAGCCATGTCCTTAATAGATGAAATTGATGAACTAAACTCCTTAATGGGTAATCCATCAGAAACCATCCTTGGTAAAACAAACTCCTCAACCGAAACAGTACATACAAGTGTTGAGAACCCCATCCTAGAAGTTCCCATAACTGACGAGCCATTAAATAAGTTCAACAGGCAGATATGCTTTACCATTGTAAATGACGTAAAAAAACGACCCGTAGTTACCAAGCCATTTGACACCCATACACGTATAAGTATCCAGCTATCCGAATCTAACTTAGAGGAAGATGTGATCTGTGCCGTAAAAGAGTACGTTAACCCTAAGGTTAAGACAGCTATTTTAGTTAACCCACCTCTAGCCATGTACTCAATCATACCGATTATACAGGACAAATTCAAAAGTTCAACCTTAAAACTCGTTTTAGCTAAATCTGAATTAGAAAATGTCAAAGATTATCTTCGACAACAGGAGATAATACGACACTATCATGACGGTAAAACTAACCATCGCGGAATTACCGAGTGTCATTTAGCCTTATCTCGTAAATATTACTGGCCAAAGATGAAGGATCAGATAACCAAATTTATAAATGAATGTACAATTTGCGGTCAGGCCAAGTACGACAGAAACCCGATAAGACCTCAATTTAACATTGTACCACCGGCTACCAAACCGTTCGAGACAATCCATATGGATCTATTCACCGTACAGGGTGAAAAATACGTAACATTTATCGACGTATTTACAAAGTACGGTCAAGCTTATCACCTACGTGACGGAACAGCAATTAGCATATTACAAGCCCTTTTGCAATATTGTACCCACCATGGCGTCCCTATAACCATTATCACAGACAATGGGACCGAGTTCACAAACCAACTGTTCATGGAATTCACAAGGCTTCATAACATCAACCATCATAGAATACTAGCTCACTCACCCAACGACAACGGAAATGTCGAACGACTACACTCAACCCTTCTAGAACATCTTAGACTCCTTAAGTTACAGTTTAAAGACGAACCAATAATTAATCTTGTGCCCTATGCTCTAATAGCTTATAATAGCTCTATACATAGCTTCACAAGATGTCGACCCTTTGATTTACTGACTGGTCATTTTGACCCCCGAGACTGTAAAGACATTGACCTGACACTGCACTTATTACAACAGTATACGCAAGCTCACCGAGATAAAATGAAACGTGTCTATGACATCATTAACTCGTCATCACTGGCTAATCGTACCGCGATAATAGAGAAAAGAAATGAAACCCGTGAACCGGAGATAGAATACGCCCCCCAACAACAAGTATTTATAACAAACCCTCTTGCAAGTCGACAAAAAACTGCCCCTCGATATACACAAGACACAGTTTTAGCAGACCTGCCGATTCACATTTATACTTCAAAAAAACGAGGCCCCATAGCGAAGTCAAGACTTAAGCGTATACCTAAATCAGCAAAATTGTTACAGGATCCTACTGGTAACAATGCTCCCAATGACGCGATCTCAGGAGATAAGACTTGAGAGCCTCGACGAAGGACCCGGACTTCTACCCTTTAAACTTGGACAAATGAAAATCACGACTCATCACCATACCTTCATTCAGTACATACAACTAAGTAATATCGAAACCAATGTTCACTCCCTACAGACCCAACTAAGGAACTGTCAAAATCAAATGACTAACGACACTTACGCACTATATGAAATTCAGTTGGAATATCTTACTAGCAAACTTGGCAATGTCTTAAAACAATTACGATCTTTAGAACCCAATAGAGCCAAAAGAGGTCTTGTAGATGGACTAGGTTCAATAATAAAAAGCTTAACTGGGAACCTAGATCACGAAGATGCACTAAAATATAATCAGGCAATTAAGATCTTAGAACGTAACCAAAATAAATTAGTGACCGAATTTAATGATCATATTAGTATGAGTAAGGAGTGGATGTCTAAATATAATAGCATAATCACACAGATAGTACAAAACCAGAATAAAATTAATATCACTTTAGAGACTATATTACAAAGTAATGCACTAAGTGAGACAAGTTTAATGAAATATGCTCATTTTGCCCAATTACTAGAAATTATAAGCGATAATGTAGAGGACTTATTCCAGGAATTAATCAGGATAGAAAATAGTTTAGCTTTCATTCGTGCGGGTAGTACCCATCACTCCATGATAGACATAGAAATACTAGAGTCAATGGTAAGGAAACTTAGGACTATTTACGCTGAAGAGCAAGTTTTAGACCTAGAACTTAGAGATTATTATGATATTATAAAACCGGGATCATATTATGTAGATAAGCAGATAGTATTCGTATTTAAATTCCCAATTTTTTCTAAAGATAGTTACGATATCTATAGACTCTCTGTGGTACCTAATAAACATGCACAAGCTCTCATTCCACCCTTCCCTTTCCTTGCAACTAACGAGATGTCACATGTGTACATAGAGGCTGAATGCCCGAAGTCGAAAGACTGGTACCTCTGTGAGAAAGATGTTACCCACCAGATTCGCACCAAAGCTGACTGCGTCCAGGAGTTAATCACCAACCAAGTTTTACAAGACTCCTGCAGGTTTACCACAGTCACCTTGATGAGAGAAGCCATGGAGAAGCTCGACGACCAACATTACGTCCTATCCTTTCCTCAAGAAACGAAGATACAACTAACTTGTAACCGGAAAGACTACACATCGCTTCAGGGTAGTTACCTTGCAACAATTCCTACCGGATGTTATTTGAAATCTGAAGAGTTCACCATTGCGAACGTTTATGACGAAATTAACGGCCAACCCTTGAAGTTAATGAAGATACCCTATGACGCTGAGAAGCAGGCCACCACAGCTACCCACGTCAATCTGAACTCTATTGATCTCCAAGGACTACACAGCATCCAGGACCAACTCATGATCCAGAATCCTGTCCAACTTGAAAACGTGGTCACAGACGGACTTTATCACACTACAATCCCATTCTATGGAATACTATCGATTGCAAGCGTACTCGTTATCATCGTTACGACCCGGCGCTACCTACGCAGGCGTACGAACACTAAGGAAAAGAAACAGCAACCACCAGCCGCAACCCGGGAAGAGAATGAAAGTTCTGGCGAACTTCCGGCAACATTTTCACTCAACGTGCTAAAATAGTCGCCGTTCTAAAGGGGGAGGAATTACATAGCGCTACTATATGAAGATCGCTGATGTTGCATCCGCACCGATACTTATTATTGCCAATGCACCTATGACGTCAATCGATTTCGCAAACTGTTGTTTGTTCAATAAATTGTAAGAATGATCATTCTATTGTCCTACTTCGACTTGGAATCGTCATTCATAGGATTAATTTTGTAATATTCAATTAGTAATTAAATTAATTTAAAATCATTTCGGTTTTTTTTCGATCCTCCGATCGCAGCAAACGTAATTAGTATAGCTGAATAATTTTTCAATAACAAATTCCCAAATTGAAGTCATTTCCGTTTTAGAATTCAAACTAATCTCATTAACTTAGAGGAGTTAATTTATTACTAACTAGTGAACCGCTCCGGCTACGCTCGGGACCATTTTAAAACTAAAATAAAAATGGATTGGAAAGAAAGATTCAACCTAGCCGAGCATATTGTTTTTAATCATTTATTTCGGATAGCATCTATATTGAGATACGGCGTCACAGGTTTGAGACCTGTCGCAAAAACCAAATATCCATAATTGACTCGTTTGTTAAATAATGACTCACAACTCTTGCTGGGGGTCTGATTTCTAGCTGTGACGCTGCATGGTGAATCAAGTCAAAAAATTTGTTGCTCAATTAAAAATGCCCACATTTAACCTAAGCATTTAACCAAGCGATGTTCCGGTCAGTTTGAAAAACGAACAGACCTTAATTAAACAATCGTATTCAATTATTCCATCAATTTATTTCAAAAACATCTAAACCTATGATAAATTAGCGATGCATATCCCGCAATATGATATCAGCACCTTTTTCCCCAATCATCAGGGTCGAGGCTAAAGTTCCTGTTGAAGGTATCATTGGGATGACACTAGCATCCACAACCCGTAGTCTCTTCACCCCGAAAACTTTCAAGTCACCATCGACAACAGAACCCATAGCACAGGTACCCACAGCATAGTTTCTGGGATTCATCATACAGAGGGCATAACATTTCCAATATTCTCTACTTCCAAATTCATACTCCCCACATTTCTTATCCACCGGATCGACGAACTTTGCTCCTATATCTTTAAAAAGTTTTGTGTCACCTATTTTGAAATAATCTTGTAAGTAACTAACATGGTCTTCTAAATCAGCTTCATTTGTGTAAATTCCTGTATCAATGATCGGATCGTCTTTATAGCATGAACTACGCAAGGTGACACTTCCTCTCGATTTTGGCTTAGTGTTTTTGACATAAGAGTACAACAGCTTATATCCTTTAGCTTTTTTGAAAACTCTGTTTAGGATGCAATAATTAAAGCGATAAAAGAAGGCAGTATCTGTAAGACCATTCTCAGCAGCATACTTGCTGAGAAGAAAATAGGCAGTTGCTACATAGTCAGCATAATGACTAGACTCATTTAAAGCCAGATATCCAGTTGCTGATGGAAATGGATATAAACGGATATCTGTTTCAGGTGCGATCCCAGTAGACTTACCTAATGTATGAATCATAATAATATTTACTTAATCATGGTAGTTTTTACCTACAGGTAAATTGACTCTAACTTTAATGCCTTTACGTAACAGATGTTTTCTGGGACCGATTCCTGATAACATAAGTAACTTTGGTGAGTTTATAACTCCAGCTGATAAAATTATCTCTTTCCTAGCCTTAAAAGTTACCTTCTTATTATTTCGTACAGCTTCTACACCAATAGCATTATTGTTGGAATCAAAAAGAATTTTAGTGACTTCTGTATGTTTCAGAATGTCTAAATATGGTGTTTTGTCAGAAGCCTTTAGGAATGCTGTAGCACTGCTCTGTCTGCGATCACTTAAAGTGTATTGTGTTTTAGCAAATCCAAGTGTCTCATTGCTATTTAGATCAAGAACCGTTAATTTTCCTAACTCTTCGAAAGCTGCTTTATATTTATCCATTTCTGTTCTATTTTCTTTTATCACGATCAGAGGTCCATCTACACCATGATATTCTCGATATGGTGAATTTAAGATTTCTGGGTATTCAAGTTTTTCTGTTCTCTTGAAGTATTCGAGTGTGTTTTTAAGAGACCATTGTTGGTTGTTGGATGCTTTTACCCAGGATTCATAGTCGCGTTCGTTTCCTCTCTCGTACTGCATTAGACTCATACTGCTGGTTCCTCCCAGTACTTTCCCGGCATGCATTATAAAGGTTCCGTCTTGGTTACATTGTTTGGTGTGGTATGAGCCAGTAGTAGTGAAGTTGTAGTCTGTCGGCGATGACTGCGTGAACAAGAGTAGGCCAGCATACTGTAATATTAAAGACACATTAAATCCCAGGAAAATAATACTTAGGTACAGGACTTTTTTATCTACACGTATATCTATAAAAGTGTCATAAAAATATATATCTGGTGCCAGATGTCATTTGAAATCCGTCAAATAAATGGGCGTTTACTTACAATGTGAGCCAAAGTAGGATCACCCCCGTGCTCTATAAGCAGAACCTTAGCAGTTCTATTCTGTGCTATTCGACCAGCAACGACAGCCCCTGCTGTGCCTGCTCCAATCACTATGTAGTCATATACAGCTTTATCTGGATTGACAAGAAATAATATTTTAACTTTAATTAGAACCTAAGACACGAGTTACACAAGACATTGTCCATGTTTATTGTTTGTTTTGAATTTCTGGTATTTCGTTACTGTTGCAAGCGCCATGATCATAGATAAACTGTATTTATATTTTTGTTTATCTCGGCTTGACTCTTATTGTGCTGAGCCGATTAAATCATCATCAGCTAGAAGTCCAGTCGTCCAGTGCAGAACATAGGCCGATCATTATTAAGACATTTAAGAAATACTGATTGATCCACAGAATGAAAGCATAACAGCAAATCAAAAGTTGCCAATATTATAGAAGAAAAAATAAAATAAAATAAACTGACCTGGAACATTAGATTCCGGCATCCACAGGTAACTCAGGACATGTAAGGTCGAGACTACGTTCAAAGCATTCTGATAATCCCTTACGTAGGACACAGCTGATGCTGCGTCAGTTATTGACTCCATCACTCTGCGATGAAAAGTATGTGTTAGAACCAAAATTTGAAAATAAGGTCATCTATCAACCCGCACTGGGGCTTGTGTGCTAAAACTCACACCCTTACAAGAAGAGGATGCTTTTATTTCTGCAGTAGTAACACCATATATAGACTGATTATGCTCACTTTTATTTTGATGTCTGATTAGTTTACTAATATTGAATTATTTAATACTGATACATAAAACTGATCCTTTCTGTCTTGGTATGGACATGTGATGAGGAGGGATGACGCTCATGTGACTAAGAGAGTGATGAGTATGAATGTCGATGGATGGAGAGGAAGACGAAGGTCAAAGAAAAGATGGATGGATTGTCTAAGGAAGGATATGAAAAAAAAAGGACTAAATGATACTGTGAGGAGAATGTAGGAAAAAAACGTGTTGCGCCGACCCCAAGTATAATGGGATAAGGGCAGAAAGATGGTGATGACATAAAACTAATCCATGAAGAGACGATCCGTCTGCAAGATCATTTTGTCATATCTATCTTAAAAAAATATAGTCCTCATAACCCTTCGCTCTGGTGATGTCCAATCTATACTTGAAATTCCGTGCAAAAGTTAACAATTTATAAACTCTTACCTGGCAAATAACCGAATTCTTTCCAGAGTAAAGAATAAATGAAATGTACAAAATATATACACACAAGTTGCATAAGTAAGCTGATTAAACCTAATCATTTGCATAGAAATGATTGTAAAATTTATTTCTTTTCCAGTGTTTGATAATTTAATCAACAGAAACTCCGAAAGAAAATAAATTTCCAACAATTTCGTTATCAATTTGTTTTATTTACTTCTTTACATTTTAGTGTATTAAGTTTAAGTTTTCAGATATAATTAATATAAATTAACAGTCTACAATGTGTCTTAGTGTGAATTTTACCAACAAAAATGCGAACTGGTCCAACTGTGGGCTATCGTGTTTTAACAAATAATTTATTCGTGTGATTATTTATTGTGAAAGGGGTTTTCATTGAACGAAAGTCTGTACCCCACCTTTTAGTAACGTATGCTGGTAATGCTTGATTAAGATTTACAATTATTATAATCATCAGATTCGAATAAAACACACGGACATTATGATTCCATATATTTAATTAAGAAAACCTGTTTTTTTTGTATGAATATGTAATGGGTAAACACGACCTGTACCCAGTCATCAATAAATAATTAACGATGCATATCCCGCAATATGATATCAGCAGCTTTTTCCCCAATCATTAGGGTAGAGGCGTAAGTTCCTGTTGAAGGTATCATTGGGATGACACTAGCATCCACAACCCGTAGTCTCTTCACCCCGAAAACTTTCAAGTCACCATCGACAACAGAACCCATGGCACAGGTACCCACAGCATAGTTTCTGGGACTCATCATACAGAGGGCATAACATTTCCAATATTCTCTACTTCCAAATTCATACTCCCTACATTTCTTATCCACTGGATTAATAAAGTTCGCTCCTAAATCTTTGAATTCCTTATTTTCACCCAGATTGTAATAATCTTGTAAGTAAGTAACATGGTCTTCTAGATCAGCTTCATTTGTGTAAATTCCTGTATCAATGATCGGGTCGTCTTTATAGCATGAACTACGCAAGGTGACACATCCTCTCGATTTTGGTTTAGTGTTTTTGATATAAGAGTATAACAGCTTATATCCTTTCGTTTTTTTGAAAACTCTGTTAAGAATGTTATGATTAAAGCGATAATAAAAGGCGGTTTCTATCAGACCCCGTTCAGCAGCATAATTGCTGAAAAGGAAGTAGCCAGTTACTGTATAGTCAGGATAACGACTAGACTCATTTAATGCCACATAACCCATAAGTGATGGAAAAGGATATAAACGGATATCTGTTTCAGGTGCGATCCCAGTAGACTTACCTAATGTATGAATCATAATAATATTTACTTGATCGTGGTAGTTTTCACCTACAGGTAAATCGACTCTAACTTTAATGCCCTTACGTAACAGATGTTTTCTGGGACCGATTCCTGATAACATAAGCAACTTTGGTGAGTTTATAACTCCAGCTGATAAAATTACTTCTTTTCTAGCCTTAAAAGTGACCCTCTTATTATTTCGTACAGCTTCTACACCAATAGCATTATTGTTGGAATCAAAAAGAATTTTAGTGACTTCGGTATGTTTCAGAATGTCTATATAGGGTGTTTTGTCAGAAGCCTTTAGGAATGCTGTAGCACTACTCTGTCTCCGATCGCTTAAAGTGTACTGTGGATTAGCATATCCAAGTGTCTCGTTGCTATTTAGATCAATGACTGTTAACTTTCCTATTTGTTCTAAAGCTAATTTAAATACGTCAACTTCTGTTCTATTTTCTTTTGCCACGATCAGAGGTCCGTCTATACCATGGTACTCTCGATATGGTGAATTTAAGATTTCTGTGTCTTCAAGTTTTTCTGTTCTCTTAAAGTATTCGAGTGTGTTTTTAAGAGACCATTGTTGGTTGTTTGATGCTTTTACCCAGGCTTCATAGTCTCGATCATTTCCTCTCTGGTAAGTCATTAAACCGATGCTGCTAGTCCCTCCTAGTACTTTCCCAGCATGCAATGTAAATGTTTCATCTTCATAACATTGTTTTGTGTGGCATGTGCCAGTTGTGGTAAAGTTGTAGTCTGATGGTGAAAATTGCGGGTACAAGAGTAGGCCGGGAAACTGTAAATTATTACAGAAAAATTAAAACCCACGATAATAACACGTAAGTATAACGTACCAAAGTGGCCAATGTCAGTATGCGAAATATATTTTTCCACTTTAACCAAACCAAGTTTTGAATTAGCTTTTGCTCGTAGCTTCACGGTTACCTAAATAATAATAAAAAGGTGTAAACCAAGATCTTTATAAGTTTGGGTGCCAGATGTCATTTGTGTCATTCAGCCTAGCTTTTACTTACAATGTTGGCCAAAGTAGGATCTCCACCGTGTTCTATGAGAAGAACCTTAGCAGTTTCATTCTGTGCTATACGACCAGCTACTGTAGCTCCTGCTGTGCCTGCTCCAATCACTATGTAGTCATATTCAGCTTCATCTGGGTTGACAAGAAATAATATTCTTACTTTAATGAGAACTTTAAGCGGGTTGTAAATTAGATTTTGTTCGAATTAATTATTTATTTTTAGTTTTTGAAGTGAAAACTTCTTTAGCGGCGTTGAGCACTTTTTCTGTAATGGGTATAAAATCTTAAACTCGCGTCAGGACACGTGACCCTGATCGAAAAAGCGTAGGACGGATGGAGAGTAGACAGCTACCCCTCTCTACGGCGCGGCGAAAATGTATGCCTGGGCCTACTGTTTCGCTTAGGCGGCGCAGGGCGCTTGCGCGAATGTTCGTCTATGTTACAGCGTGCCACGAATCGAGGTCGAGGTCGAGGTCGAGGTCGAGTAGCCGTGTACGATAGCGCAATAAATGAATATTGTATTCTACCACATAAATGATAGTACTTTTATACTGATAAAGCAATTGGTGCAAAATTATTCCCTAACCATTCCAAAATATCAAACATGCTCAACGTTAATAATCAAGTTTTCACTTCTGCCGGCACTCCCAGAGTGCAACCCGTCGTTTTTTTTTAACACTTTGCTTCCTACCAGGATTCTCCGTTATCGTGGGTGCTTTTACAAACATTTATAAACACACAAACACAAAAGCCTAATCCCGGAACAACTACTTGTAGGTCATAAAAATATTTGTACCATGCGGTAATCGAACCCGCGACACGCAGCCGTTCAATCGGTCAGCCACTGAGCCAACTGTGTCGATAATTTAGGTATTTCGGTACTTTTACAAATTCAATGACCACGGATAATCATAATCAACCTATAATGTTGGTAATTTTCTGGTTATAAGAATCATCAGACCCTGGATTAGCCTTATCAAATTAACAATAAGGTATAATATTAAGTACAAAATTTGGTTTCCGTATTGTTGACTGTTAAAGAGTTAATTAATCTGGAGCCAAACCTGGATATCTAAATCTTTATCTAGGAGTGGTCATGTTTAACATGAAAATGTATTCTCACCGTTATCGAACCAATTTGTAAAATTTTAATTGCGTCGGATACTAGTTAGTGGTTCTAATTCAGCTTGTAAGATTTGTTCAACACAACAGATAAATATATTACAAATTTATTAAAAGCTGGTAATAATAAACTGACCTGGAACGTTAGATTCCGGCATCCACAGATAACTCAAAACTTGTAAGGTCGAGACCACGTTCAAAGCATTCTGAATACCCGTTACGTATGACACAGCTGACGCTGCGTCAGTGATTGACTCCATCACTGCAATAAAAAACATGGTCTCAGAACCAGAAATTAAACAAGATCTTCATCTATAAACCTGCACTGAGCCCGTATGATGTAGTGTAAAAGTGCTGGATTTCACTCCATCACAAGAGTCCTTCCGCCCAGGGCAGAGCAGGAGGAACTGTCAAACTTGTACTAACTAAAATCCACGGTTTCCTTCAATAGCCCTTTATGTTCTGGGGTCACGGTAGCTGTTCAGTCCAGCGACCTTGGCAGGATTTGGCCCTCTAGGGGGGGGGGGGGGTCATTGTGCTGACACTCTTTTAGACGCGCGTGGAACACAACGCGCCGTCGACCCGGGCATGGTCCATAATCGGACAGCGAGTCGCCCATTACTCGTCGTTCGATCGTCTTGCGACGTCCGTCGCCGTGGGCGTCTACCACACCGGTTGGGCTGTGAGGTGGACGCTGTCCTCTCTAAGCCTAAGCCTGGCTGCTTCCCGGGGTCGCGGGACCAAGGGATTACCGTGACCCCGGTACGTAAAGGGCTATTGAAGGACACCGTGGATTTTAGTCAGTACAAGTCTGACAGAATGGGGTGGGAGGACTCATTTGATGATTTTACCACGATAAAAAAAAAAAGCCTGGCTGCTTCGCAGAAGAAGGCGACCGCTTCCCACTCCGTTTCGCCCCGCAGCAGGGCCTCGTTTAATACCAGGTGCGAGAGATCGCCGCCTATCGCCGACGTGAGGACACGGTAGTGGTCTTAAGAAGCGGGACAGTCCTGCACCGTTTGCTCCACCATATTGTTATGTCTACTTAGAAAAGTTTTTAGTCATTAGAACCCTTGAAATAAAATATGTCCTGTACAACACAGGTGTAACTCTGGACAAAAGATAATAGTAATAGTAATTCAAATTCTTACCTTGCAAATAACCGAATCCTCTGAGGCTAAGGAATGAATGAAAAAAAATAACCCAAACGTTCTAAATATATGCCTAAGTCACATTAGCAAGTTAATTAAACCTAATCAATTGAATAGAGATGATTGTTTAGTGAACAGTTTACAATTTAAAAGTTTTTTTTTCTTCCGTAAGCATTTGATAATTTTATCAGTAGAAAGCCTAAAAGTAGTAAACATTTGTTTAATTAAATTAATACTTTCTAAAATACAAATACTTAAGACTTACTAAAATACGAGTATATTTTCCTGTTAGTTACTGAAGTGACTAGCATAGACCTATTTTAAATATCAAATTTTCCCACCAACTTCTGCTACGTAGACATTTTCCTCCCCATAAATTAAAATTATACTTACATGAAATTTAGAAAAACAGTATCATGAGTTTGTAATTTTTTTGCGCTTTGCTACATTCGGCTAACTGGTGACCCAATTTTTTTCCACAAATATTTTTTAAAAATGAAGGAAGTGTTGTCAGCATTAATAATTACATCTAATAAGTTAACATCTATTAATATTACCTAAAAATAGATAAAGGCCGAGAATATAACCTTGAGGCACGCCCATCTAGACCAGACACCCGGTGGACTTCACCCCATTTACATTTAATTTTACTGGCTTTTCGATAAATAATAAAAAAACAAGGTCAACTGCTTGTCAACGAATTCCGCAGCGGTGTAATGTACTGATTAGTGCATAGTGGTCAAAACAGTCGAACGCTTTTGAGAGTTCATCTTGAAACTCCTTCTAGCTCCTCTAAAACCGAATCACTCATATAATACTATGCAGAATCCCGTTTGAGTGAATAATTCATAACATTGCTGGAAGTACAAACGAAAGTTTCTAATTAGAAAGAAGGTTTTTGATTTGTATACTTCATATTTAGATTTTCATTATATTGTTGTATTTGATCTTTCTTCTTGTAATACATGACAGTAGAAATTTAAATATTGAAAGTAGTGCAAATGCCCAACGCACGACAATTAGGTATAATTTGCGTTCAAATGCCCATTTATACCTTTATGTTACGTAACCGTTACATTCCGGAAGAATAGAGTTTAATCATTCGAAGACAAGTTTTCTGTTAAAAACGAGATGAGAAGTTTCGTTTTTATTTAAGTAAGACTCAAAACACTCGTAGTTTTCTCAGCAATTGAGAATTATTACTGCAATATTACAATTTTACAATCGATGTACTTCTTCTGTACAAATTACGTATAACAGAGACTACTTAAAATACAACTACGCATTGATTATTGCTTTACCATTTATTTACAAATACTGATAATCTTAGTCCCAGTTGTGGGCTAGCGAGTTGAATCAAGTAATTTATTATAGTGATTTATTATTTCTGACTGAGAGTAAATCTGCCCAATTGTAAATTACGCTACTCACAGTTAGGCAGATTGGGCTGGTTGTAATAATACGATTTAACCTACAAGATTGTCTACAAAAAAAATCACTCAAATAAAACACAAGAACATAATTTTGCCATGGTTTAATCTTCTTCTATATATATTTATATTTTTTATATACAACATTATTTTTTGTTTATGCGAAACCCGATACACCTGTCTAGTATTTTTGTGTAAAGAATCTATGTACAAAATTTTAAAACCGTATCATAAAAAATCACAAGGTTATAAGTTTGTATATTACCTGGTTGTCCGTTCAAAAACATGCTCATTTCGCGGTACACCCGCGTAAACCGCGTCTCCTATGTTATACACTCGTGATAATAGCTTGGCAATAGGTACCTAACCGGTCGGTGATTATATTGTAATTAACTGGTAATAAAATTTAATTAAATTATTTTTGAAAAAAAATATAACATGGTGTAAAAATTATTGGAATCGAATCAGTTACTGAGTCTGAACAAACTATATTCAGGTTTCGCATATACTAAAAATAATGTTGTATAAAAGGAGAACTGACTGATTGACATATCAACGTACAGCCGAAACTACTGGGGCTAGGAATGTGAAATTTTGCACACGGCTTAATATTATAATCTAGGGGAGCACTAAGAAGGGGTTTTTGGAAATTTAACCTTTAAGGGGGTGAAAAGGGGGAATTAGGAAAGTACGCGGACGAAGTCGGGAGGAAAAGTGCTAGTTTAACAATAAAAAACAAAGGTTTGTTTGAAATGGATAAAATAGTATAGTTATGTATATCAGATTTTGACAAGCTATGAAAAGTTATGTTAACAGCAAATCACATCAGCTGTGTTTTATTTTCTAACTGCCACTAGTGCTAGTCGTAAATAAATTAGCGATGTGCGTCCTGTAATATGATATCAGCAGCTTTTTCTCCAATCATCAGGATTGGGGCTAATGTTCCTGTTGACGTTATCATAGGAATGACACTAGCATCCACCACCCGCAATCTCGTCACCCCGATGACTTTCAAGTCACCATCGACAACAGAGCCCATAGCACAGGTACCCACAGCATAGTTTCTGGGAGTCATCATGCAGAGGGCATAACATTTCCAATATTTTCTACTTCCAAATTTAAACTTCCCACATTTTTTATCCACTGGATCAATGAACTTTGCTCTTATGTCTTTGAAAACTTTAGTGTTACTTAGTTTGAAATAATCTTGTAAGTAACTAACATGGTCTTCTAAATCAACTTCATTTCTGAAAATTCCTGTATCAATAATCGGATCGTCTTTATAGCTTGAACTACGCAAGGTGACACTTCCTCTAGATTTTGGCTTAGTGTTCTTAATATAAGAGTATAACAGCTTATATCCTTTCGTTTTTTTGTATATCTTGTTAACAATACCGTTACTGTAACGATGATAAAAGGAAGTATCTATAAGAGCCTGTTCAGCAGCATACATGCTTAGAGGAAAGTAGCCAATTGATACGTAGTCAGGATAATGGCTAGACTCATTCAATGCTACGTACCCCATTATTGTTGGAAAAGAAAATATACGAAGATCTGTTTCAGGTGCAATCCCAGTAGATTTATCCAGCGTATGGACTATGGCAACATCTACATGATCATGATAATTTTCACCTACAGGTAAATCGGCTATAACTTTAATGCCTTTGCGTAATAGATGTTTTCTCGGACCGATTCCTGATAACATAAGTAACTTTGGTGAGTTTATAACTCCAGCTGATAAAATGACTTCTTTTCTAGCTTTAAAAGTGACCTTCTTATTATTTCGTACAGCTTCTACACCAATAGCATTATTGTTGGAATCAAAAAGAATTTTAGTGACTTCTGTATGTTTCAGAATGTCTATATAGGGTGTTTTGTCAGAAGCTTTCAAAAATGCTGTAGCACTACTCTGTCTCTGATCGCTTATAGTGTATTGTGGTTTAGCATATCCAAGCGTCTCGTTGCTATTTAGATCAAGGACTATTAATCTTCCTAATTCTTCGAAAGCTTTTATGTATTTATCAATTTCTGTTCTATTTTCTTTTGTCACGATCAGAGGTCCATCTATACCATGATACTTTCGATATGGTGAATTTAAGATTTCTTGGTCTTCTAATTTTTCTGTTTTTTTGAAGTATTCAAGTGTGTTGTTAAAAGACCATTGTTGGTTGTTGGATGCTTTTACCCAGGATTCATAGTCGCGTTCGTTTCCTCTCTCGTACTGCATAAGACTCATACTGCTGGATCCTCCTAGGACTTTCCCGGCATGCATTATGAAGGTTCCGTCTTGGTTACATTGTTTGGTGTGGCATGTGCCCGTAGTAGTGAAGTTGTAGTCTGATGGTGACGACAGCGTAAAGAAGGTTAAGCCAGGAAACTGTAATTATCAAGGAAATATTAGAACCCAGGAAAACAAATTTTCTTTATTGTTTCGTGTAAGGATGTTGCTACCCTCTAGTGTCAGAGATAATTAAACAGCCTCTGATAACCCCACACCCACAGGCCCCCGTTATTCATTTGTTGGCATGTTTACAGTTGAAATAAGTATCCTATATCCTAATCAAGATTTTGATCGACTTTAAAAAAATTATCGATGCCCAACTTCAGTAAAAGGAATCCTTTATTTTAAATCAGATCTATGTTATGACCTGGTAAACTTCATTAATACAAAACTTTTGTTTTCCCTCACTTAGTTTTTTTTTTCAATATCTTAGATGTACAATCAACAAATTTGAATTATAACCCACCATAAGCTTATTTTCTAACATAGGTACATTTAAATATAATTAGGTCCATATTCGCATAAAATACATAATGGATCAAAATAACAAAGAACAAGGTTTTTACCATGGGGTAAAAACCTTTATCTTTGTTATTTTGACGGATTCAAATGATCTATTGTCAAAATGGATCATGATTCAACTTTGTCGACTGTACAAAGTTGAATTTCTATAATGGTATTATAGTCATAGATCCGTTGAGCTCTACGTTTACTTACAATGTGTGCCAAAGTAGGATCTCCACCGTGTTCTATAAGGAGAACTTTAGCAGATTCATTCTGTGCTATTCGACCAGCTACTGTAGCCCCTGCTGTACCTGCTCCAACCACTATGTAGTCATATACCGCTTTATCTGGATAAACAAGAAATTTCGGTTAGCCATTTGCATTCCAGAGCCATGCAAATATCCTACTTCA
Source organism: Agrotis puta (assembly GCA_943136025.2). Classification (NCBI taxonomy): domain Eukaryota; kingdom Metazoa; phylum Arthropoda; class Insecta; order Lepidoptera; family Noctuidae; genus Agrotis; species Agrotis puta. The sequence continues at coordinate 17,939,731 of OW964175.2, read as the reverse complement.
ACAGTTCTGCGACTTGGCAGCCTCGTGACCCATATCTACCAATCAGCTTGACTAATTGTGCCCAGACGCAGCGATAATAATTTACTGGTTCTAGACGCCAAAAGAAGTATTACCAATCGATACAAGCAGAATGAAACCGAAATATGTGTCAAAAGGAAGGAAATATAAAAAATAATAAATGTAAATTCAAGTCATAATGGACTTACCTGGAACATTAGATTCAGGCATCCACAGATGACCCAGGACATGTAAGGTCGAGACCACATTTATAGCAAACTGAACATTCCTTACGTAGGTAAGAGCTGATGCTGCGTCAGTTACTGACTCCATCGCTCTGCAAAGAAAAAGATTTTTTACTTTTTTAATTACTACTCAGAACTTATACTGAAGATTGAATGATAATTATCGCTAGGAATAGGTTAGTTAGTGAGCACTCAAGTAAAGAAAATAACAAGTCATCATCATCATCTCAGCCATAGGACGTCCACTGCTGAACATAGGCCTCCCCTTTAGATCTCCACATATACCGGTTGGAAGCGACCTGCATCCAGCGTCTTCCGGCGACCTTTATAAGGTCGTCTGTCCACCTGGTTGGTGGACGTCCTACGCTGCGCTTGCTAGTCCTTGGTCTCCACTCTAGTACTTTTCGACCCCATCGGCCATCTGCTCTGCGAGCAATATGGCCTGCCCATTGCCACTTCAGCTTGCTAATCCGGTGGGCTATGTCGGTGACTTTAGTTCGTCTACGGATCTCCTCATTTCGGATTCGATCACGTAGAGAAACACCGAGCATAGCTCTCTCCATAGCTCGTTGAGCGACTTTGAGCTTTGAGATGAGGCCGATAGTGAAAGACCACGTTTCGGTGCCGTACGTCATCACTGGTAACACACATTGGTCGAAGACTTTCGTCTTGAGGCACTGAGGTATGTCGGACGAAAAGACATTGCGTAGTTTCCCGAACGCTGCCCAACCGAGTTGGATTCGGCGGTTGACCTCTTTCTCGAAGTTGGACCTACCTAATTGGACTACTTGTCCTAAGTAGATATATGAGTCAACAACTTCGAGTACCGAGTTTCCAACAGAGACTGGGGTGGGCACAACATTGGCATTTGACATAATTTTCGTCTTGTCCATGTTCATTTTCAAGCCCACCCGTTGTGAAACTCGGTCGAGGCCATCGAGCATCATGCTGAGTTCCTCCATCGACTTTGCCATGACTACGATGTCGTCGGCAAACCGAAGGTGAGTGATGTATTCGCCGTTGATGTTGATGCCAAGTCCTTGCCATTCCAGGAGCTTGAAGGCGTCTTCCATTGCGGCAGTAAACAGTTTCGGGGAGATAACGTCCCCCTGTCTTACGCCTCTTCTCAATGGAATCGCCTTCGTGCTATGCTCCTGTACTCGGACCGACATGGTGGCGTTATTATACAAACACTTCAATACCTCGATGTACCGATAGTCAATACGGCATCGCTGGAGTGACTCAAGCACAGCCCATGTTTCCACCGAATCGAAGGCTTTCTCATAGTCCACAAACGCTAAGCATAATGGCAAGTTATACTCTTCGGTCTTCTGTATAACTTGCCGCAGCGTATGGATGTGGTCTATGGTACTATAGCCTTTTCGGAAACCGGCTTGTTCGGGAGGCTGGAAGTCATCAAGTCTGTGTTCGAGACGGTTCGTGATAACCCTTGAAAACAGCTTATAAACATGACTCAGAAGCGTGATGGGTCTGTAGTTCTTCAATAGGCTGTTATCACCTTTTTTGAAGAACAGCACCACCTCACCCCTGCTCCACGTTTCAGGCGTTTTGCCCTCGGACAGGACGGAATTAAAGAGTTTCTGGAGGACTTTAAGTACCGGTGTTCCACCCGCTCTCAGAAGCTCTGACGTGATTCCGTCCTCGCCCGGCGCCTTGTTGTTCTTAAGCTGCTTCAGGGCCATCCTAATCTCGTACAGACTGATGTCCGGGATATCTTCGGTATAATGTCGGGACAGCTTGGCTCTTGGATCTCCTACCAAGCTGTCAACGGGCTTTGCGACCGAAGTGTATAACTGTCCATAGAACCTCTCGATCTCGCCTAAAACCTCTGCTTTGGTCGACGCTATGCTGCCATCCTCCCGTTTCAGCTTTGTCATCTGGCTTTGCCCAATAGACTTGTCCTTTGCGAACACTTTGGAGCCTTGGTTTCGCTGTATGGTCTCTTTAACACGATTCGTATTAAAGAGACGCAGATCGTGTCGCAAGGACTTAGATATACGTCTATTGAGCTGCCTATATGACTTCGCGTCATCGGAAGACTGCAACTGTAGCAAACGTCGTTCAGCCATGAGGTTTAAGGTTTGCTCGGTCAATTTCTGAGGTCTATCTTTACGGCAGGGTCTAAAAAACTTAGACCCTACCGTGCGGACAGTTTCCACTAGCCCGTCGTTGATCTCGTCCACTGAAACTAAGTTCTCAAGGCAAGCAAAGCGATTTGAGAGCTCGAGTTGAAAGCTTTTGGGGTTTTGAATATGGGATCGAGTAGGTCGGAGCGTAGACTTCATCAAGCTGGACCTTTCAAGTTTAACATTGATATTCAGTGAGCCTCTTACGATTCGGTGATCGCTACCGGTTTTTACCCTGTTGATCACAGAGACATCACTGAATATCCGTTTCTTGTCGGTCATGAAGAAGTCTATCTCGTTTCTCGTGAAACCATCGGGGCTCAACCAGGTCCATTTCCTGTGAGGCGGCTTCTGGAAGAAAGAGTTCATCATGAAGAGTTCCTCTTTCTCCAGAAAGTCGGCCAGCCTCTGCCCCCTAGGGTTCCGTTGCCCATATCCAAATTGCCCCACTCTCAACTCATCACCGCTTTTCTTGCCCAACTTTGCGTTAAAGTCCCCCATAACAACAGTAAAGTGGGTTTTGGAACTATGTATGGCCCTACTTACGTCCTCATACATAGTCTCCACTTCATCATCGGAGTGTGACGAGGTCGGTGCGTATACCTGAATGACCTTCAGCGAATATCTTTTGGATATTCTGAGTATTAGGTATACCACCCTGCTCGACACACTGTCGATGGTTATTATGTTGTTTACGAGGGACTTGTGAACGAGAAACCCGACACCACCTTGGGACTGTTGGTCGCCCTCCCGGTAGTAGAGCAAATTACCAGACTTCAGGGTTACGGTGTCCTCCCCCTCTCTACGGACTTCGCATAACCCTATAATGTCCCAGTGTAATTTGCTCAGCTCCTCTTCCAGCTCGCAGATCTTTTCGTCAGTCCTCATTGTGCGTATGTTGTGTGTTACCAGGGCCAGTCGTCGTCGGGGTCAATAACAAGTGACCTAGTCTAAAAACAAAAAAAAAATTTTTTTAAAGTTTCCGACTTCAAGGACATCCACAAAAAGGGGTAAAATAACCCATATAATAACTTTTCTTTCGAAAGTCGGTGGCAAAAAGTTAATGAAATAAAAAACAAAGCAATGAAATAAAAAAACAAAGCCAACTACCGACCAAAGAAAAGAAGTTACTGACTTCCGAAAGTAACGTTCTGGTTAATTTTTATCGAATAAAATGATTCTATTTTAATAAAATAACATTCATATTCCCTATTCTACTGAAACTAGCAGAAAAAATAAAATGCCAAAATTGCGTTTATCGAAATTGTAAGAGTCCTCAACTAGGTCCCGTCCGTTTCTTTTTTCTAATTACTGTCGAATCGTCGACGGTTATTCGATCATCATTTACCTGATTATCTTTCCCCAAAAAAAATATACCCCGTCTAATCGATACGTGATGTCGAACTTCCCTATTTAGGCGAACATAGAATAACACTTCAGATAAGGGCTTGAGGAAATTCAATTTCTTAGGATCTCTACTTTTTCCGACCACCGAATTACCGTGACCACGGAATGCAAAGGGCATACCGTGGATTCTAGTCAATATGAGTCTGAGAGTCCCTCCTGCTCTGCTGGATTGGGGACTCGTTTGATGATTTTACCACGTTAAAAAAATGTCAACTTTTTTTAATATCAGAAGCTGTAACTGGCCTTCTTGAAATACATACCATGATTTTGATTTTACAAGACTGACAATAATTTTTCGTCTGAAATAATGGTTACCGTGTATTTGTTCATAATTAAAATAAAAAAATAGTTTTCTCGTAAATTATAGCCTTTAGAACAAAACAATATTTAAATTTTAGTTAAAAATTAGGAAAAACATTTCAGTTTCGTTCCGTTTTCATTTATATAGTTATACATAACGAAAAATAAATGAAAGATTTAAATGCATAAACTCTTACCTGGTAAATAACCGAATACTATCCGATTCAAAGAATAAATAACAAAATGAGAACAAACGCTCCAACTATATGCGGGAGTTGCATGAGCAAGCTGATTAAGCTTTTTTTTTTTTTTTTTTTTTTGCGTGGTAAAATCATCAAATGAGTCCTCCCACCCAGGGCAGGGTGGGAGGGACTGTCAGACTTGTACTGACTAAAATCCACGGTGTCCTTCACGAGCCCTTTACGTACCGGGGTTACGGTGATGGGTAAGTCCCGCGACCCCGGCAGGCAAGCTGATTAAGCTTAATCAATTTAATAGAAAAGTTTATTTTAATTGAAACCATTTGATAACAATTATCAGCAGAAACTCGAATATAAATATATTTTTAAATGGTTAAGTTTGCAAAAATATAACATGTAACAAGAAATTTGTTGCTTGCAAAAAATCGAAAAATAATACTTACCTTAGCATCGGAAGTCCGGGCACGCCGCAATCGCGGCGGTAAGACCCCTCTTTGAGGATTGGCTGGATAGGCGTCACGGCGTCTTGACCTACCGCATGACGCAGGTCCTCACCGGACACGGAAGTTTCGGGAGGTTCCTGTGTCTGATAGGGAGGGAAAAAAGAAAGAAAGAAAGAATGTCAGCATATTGACGGGGCCTGTAGAGGGCCAAAGCCTGCCGGGGTCGCGGGACCAAGGGATTACCGTGACCCCGGTACGTAAAGGGCTAATGAAGGACAACGTGGATTTTAGTCAGTACAAGTCTGACAGTCCCTCCCGCCCTGCCCTGGGTGGGAGAGGACTCATTCGATGATTTTACCACGCAAAAAAAAAAAAAAAAGCATCGGAAGTCGGTAACCTTTGTAAATATAGTTTAAGTTTTTATTCAGTTTTAGTATTCGGTAATAAATCAAAACGTAGTACTAATCAGAATTAACAAAAACTCCCATAGTTCTACCGTAGAACTGTGTATTTATGTAAAAGAACAAGTGGGAATAAAGACTCGTATTAGTACTACTATTATGTAAAACCACACCTAATATCGTAGGACTACTGAGAACGGGCACGCCGCGATCGCGGCGGTAAGACCCCTCTTTGAGGAGTGGCTGGAGAGGCTCACCTTCCGCTTGTCACAGGTCCTTACCGGGCAAGGATGTTCCTGTGTCGTATTGGAAAGGAAGAAACGCCTGGGATCACCGTGAATTTTATTCAGTACGAGTCTGACAGTCCTTCCCGTCCCACCCTAGGCGGGAGGACTCATTTGATGATTTTACCACGGTAAAAAAGGGACTATTGATAAAAAAAACTCCAACTAGTTTAGTAAACTACTTAGTAGAACAAATACAACTGATTTTTATACGTTAAATGATTTAAAAAATCGGTCTAGTTATTTTTGATTTTATTCATGACTGACAAAAATCAAATATCTTTTAAGTAGCACATGTCGATTAAGCAGCATAAGCATAGTATAATCAACCTATACTTAATCCTCTGCTGGGACACAGACCTCCTCTCTGTGAGAGGGAATGGCATTGTACGTTCGTAGGCCTTCTACGAAACTTTCGTAGCACTCTGCTACGTGGCGTAGCAAGATCGCGTAGCAATATGTCCACGTTATGACGTGAGATTTTAAAGCCGAATAAAGCAGTTGGTTGTAGTATAGGCAGCAGGTTAGTCGAATCAACGTATTAAGGGAGAAAGAAGAATTAAGATATTAAGAATATTAAGAGGATAACCTGAGTCATCGCTATAAAACTTTTTTGTAAGTTGAAGTAACAATGGGCAGGATACATCTTAAAAAGAGTAGTTTTCGAGTATACCACGAAGCAGAAGACGCAGCGGAAGCAGGCCTCTCACTCGGTGGATTGACGACATCATGAGGGTTGATCTTTAGTGGACGTCTTTCTTGATAAAGAGGCTAACCAAGAGGTATTTTTTCAAGGTTGCGGAGCATTAAACAACTATAACGGTGCATTGTGGCGTCGGAGAAGCGGTGCCGCAACGACATCCTACATTTAAATGCTCGCTCAGTTCTATATGTTACCACTGCGGCACTGCACCGGCCTTATGACACCCTATAACTCGAAAAAATGACGGTTCCAAGTAAGTTTTTTTTATTAAAAAAAAAAAACCTTGCTCTCACTAGGAATTTCTCCTGTGTCGTGGGTGCGTTTACAAACATATAAACTTACATACACAAACGCCCAGACCTGGAACAACTACTTGTAGATCATACAAATATTATGATCAGTGCGGGAATCGAACCCGCGACACGCAGCGCAGCTGTCCAATCGCTCAGCCACTGCGCTAACCGTGAGCAAACAAGGCAATCTAGTTAAAAAAAAAGCTAGACGAATAATAATATTATTGTGTCTACCAGCTGGGCCCAAGGCTCTGTTTGTATCAAAAGTTTTTAAGTGAGTTACCCGAGATAAACACTTAGGGCATTAAAATCGATTTAATAGTTTACTCGTAAAAGCGTACCAGTCTGAGCATTTTTGTTACGACCTGCAGTTGTGTTGGAATAATTTTTATAAGCATAAGCACAAGGAATTCAAAAATGTTGAGTCTTCGTCTGCAGCAAGGATTGCATTACCCTGATGCTAGTATTCGCAACCCTGAGATTCCGGATGACGAGAAAAGAAAGAAATTCTAACCTCTGATCTGGTAAGGGCAGGGACTGAAGTTACCGCTGCGCTCGGGACTTGGAGAGCCGGTCGGCTGAGCGTGCATTCAATATACTCTTCAGATTTTTTCTTGATTCACATCATCAGAGGGTTACGAAAACTAATCAGTCAATCACTTGGTGGCAAAGCCGTTTTATTATTGATTTTCATGGATGATCTCGGGAGCAGTGACGCGTGGCCGCGGCGCGAGTTTGCAACCACTTGTTTTTTTGTTCCTGCCTCCAGAGTGCGGGAGTGCAGCGCGAGCGTTTAGCGTCGCTTGCAATTATGGCGGTAAATTTAAATTAGGCGGGAAAGGAATAGATAGGATATTTCGGGATAGGTTTAATATTTATCCAATAAAATATATACAAAAAAAAAAACAACCGACTTTGATTAAACGTGCATAATGTTGTGTGAATGCGTAAACAATGCTTTTTTTTTACGTGGTAAAGTCATCAAATGAAGGACTCATTTGATGATTCTACCCACCCAGGGCAGAGCGGGAGGGACTGTCAGACTCGCACTGACGTCCATCCACGCCATCGTCCTGAAAATCCACGGTGTCCTTCAATAGCCCTTTACGTTCCGGGGTCACGGTAATTCGTACAGTCCCGCGACCTCGGCAGGCTTTAGCCTTCTAGAGGGGGGCCCCGTCATTTTGCTGACACTCTTTGAGGCGCGCGTGGAACACAATGCGCCGTCGACCCGGGCATGGTCCATGGTCGGACAGTGAGTTGCCCATTACTCACTGTCCGCATGCCCGCGTCTACGGTGTCCGGATATCGTCTACCGACGTCCGTCGCCGTGGGCGTCTACCACTGCGGCTGGGGTGGAGAGAGGACGCTGTTCTCTCCCTCACGCGGCCCGCCTCCTCCTTCACGAGCATTTTTTTTTTTTATTGGGACAAACCCACCACACTATTCCCTAACCACTGCAACTCCTGTGCGCCAGAATCAACAGTGGCAACCAACCAGAAAAGGGCCGAGACAATGAAGCTCGACGTGTCCCGGAGAATGAATTTACTGTCTTGGATCCTGCAACGAAATTAATCAGAAAAGAATAGTGGAGGAGTAGGAAAAAATATATGTTTCCACTTCCCTCCCTGCAAGCAGGAGACAGAACAAAACAAGGCCAATAGGCACAAAGGGACATTACAACTGGGAGAAGCCCAGTTGCCTAGCACCACGGGTAAAATGACTACTAATATTAATGGGTCCTAAATTGTTAGCTGCTAAATTTGATTCCAATAATAGGTATGGCAAAAACGCTTGAACGCACGGAAGTTTGTTCGAGTTTCAACAAGGTCCGAGTAGTAAATGACTCCAGATGTAGTCTGAACAGTGTTCAACATAATATTACGTTCGTTCTGCCAAAGAATACACTCCCATAGAATATGATGTGCTGATTGTTCATATTCACAGTCAGATGTCGAACATTGACAAAAAGGCGAGGGAACAAGCTTGAAGGAAAATAATTTACTTTTAAAGTTACCATGTCCCGTGAGAAATTGGGCAACACAGTGCAGCCAGCCGCTCACGAACGGATGGAAAGAACTGGTGGAGGTGCCGCCCCTTGATAGAATTATCCCACCTACTTTGCCATTCGGATAAAAGATCCTCCCAGACGTCACTCTGGGGTTTGAACAATCTAGATATCTTATCACGGTCACGTTGAGGTAGAAAATCAGCATCAGTGGTCTCCCGTGTGGAAAAGTACATTGCAGCACGTCGCTGTACTTCAAGATCGACTGGAAGAACACCAGCAAGTACCGGTAAAGCTTCAGTACTGACGGTTCTATACGCTTTACTTAAGAATAACAAAGCCAAGCGCTGGCTTTGAAGCAATTTACGTCGTGCCGCCCCTATGGTAGCCCTATCGGCCCAAACAGGTGCTCCGTAGCACATACAGCCCAAGTAAGTAGCACCATAAATAGTTTTTAAGGTTAAAAACGACAAACCCCAAGTAGATTTGGATATTCTTGTTAGGGCATAAAAAATATTTTTAGCTTTTTCACCAACTGTTTTTATATGTTCTATGAATGTGAAATTCCTCTCTAAGACTAAACCAAGATAGCACACCGATTTCTTTCTCTTAACGGGAACATTATTGAATTTAATACTAGGCCACGATTTAAGGTCACCTTTTAAAATGAGTTGATAGGTTTTTTGTGGTGCAAAGGTCAGACGGTTTCGATCACCCCACTGTGATATTAAACGTAGGCAAGTGTCAGCCAAATTCTCGAGGCCAGCACGAGTACTCGACTGAATGAGCAGAAGGCCATCGTCCGCATAACCAGTTAAAGAACAACCACTTGGTAGTGGAATCGCGAGGAAATCATCGAAGCCTAGATTCCATAAATAAGGACCGATAACCGAACCTTGAGGACAGCCCATGGTGAGAGGTTTCGATATGGAATGATGTCCGAGTTTAAGTTTCGCGGATCCATTAGAAAAGTACGAACAAAGAAGATTAAATATATTATTATAGCAACCACGAGCTTTTATTTTAAGTAGTAGCATTGGCCACCACGCGTTATCAAAGGCCCCGGAAATATCTAGAAAGATCCCAACTACGTACTTGTGTTTAGAGGTATTAACCATTTTTCTAACAGAAAGTGCCGCGTCAACGGTTGATTTCCCGATAGTAAAACCGAATAGATTTTTATGGAATTTGGGCCCGTCCGGTAACAATCGTGGGACGATAAGACGCTCCAAGAGCTTTCCCAAAGATGGTAATAAAGTTATGGGCCGGTATGACTTAGGGTCATCTGGTGGCTTGTCGCCGCTTTTAGGTATTATTCGTATAAAGCCATGTCTCCATATACGAGGAAAAACGCCTTCAGAAATACACCGGTTGTAAACAGTTAATAACGCGTCACCCGCTGTTTTACACGCTTCTTTTATCATACGATTAGATATTTTATCTTCACCTGATGATTTGTTAAGGGGCAGTCTCCTAACAACATTCATTAATTCGTCAGTGGATGGAAGGTCTGACGCTGGTGATTCAGGCGGGACCGTTGCCCATGCTCTAATTTGTTGGTGGTAGTCATTATCATTAACAGGTGAATCATCAGGGATAAGAGTATTTAATAAAACTTCCGTTGTTTCTTCAATACCGGCGGTGTGTTTATTATTTACTTTAATATTCTGAACATACGCTAGGTCGATCGATCGATTGGCTTTAAACTCATGATATAAAGGAGACCACGGACCTTCTTTTTCTAATTTATCGACTACTTTACGCAACAAATTACCCTTAGATTTTTCAACCGATGCTCTGTAACGGGACTTGGCAACTCTAAATGTATTTAAAGCAATGGTTAGCGAGTCTCCGGTGACTTGACGTTTTTTAAGCTTATTAAGATGTTTACGCGCTCGACGATAGGTTTTACGCTGTTCGGTTAGGTAGTCACACCACCAATCACATCTACGTATATTGGTCATAGGTCCGCGACCAATGGCAATGTCAGCACAGTAAGTGAAGGTGTCTGACATAATTTCAGCACTTTCTTCGGCTGACAGCCCATCACGAGTGAACTCTTTGGCGTGACATGCAAAAAGGGATCTAAAGAATTCCCAATTAGCACCTTTACTTTTGTACCTAAAGTTACCAGTGACATGTGAGGAACCCTGAATAGAAACCGGAACAAACTCGTAAACGATCAAGCGATGATCACTACAAGACGCGTCCGGTAGGACACGCCACCTATCCAAGTGTACGTCTGCACTAGAAAGTGTGACGTCAATACAAGATTCGCCCATTTGGCTGCAAAAAGTAGGTGGTGCGTCGGGGGTGTTGTGAATAGTTAGGTTCATTTCAGCAATGAAGTCTTCAACAGCGCAGCGCCGTTCGTAATCCGTGGACCGAACTTTGCCATACCACAGGGACGAGGACGCATTAACGTCTGCGCCTACGATAACTTTGCAGCCCGCGAGTGACCGCAAGACGTGACGGAGATTATGTATGTGAGGACCAACAGGGTCTGAATACTGAAAGTAGCAGCTCACAACGTAAACTTTAGAAGTAGCGGATGAGACTTCCGCGACGGCGCAGTGTTTATTCATGAGGTTTCGTAAAGATGTTACTGTATAGTTAGAAGAACGTGACACGTAAATTCCGGCTCGTGCCTTATTATCCAACTGAACTACCTTGTGACGTAAGCGCGTGTTTTGGTATTGTTCTTGAACCAGTACAATGTCTAAGTTATAATCGATAATTAATTTGTCCAATTCAGATGTCGCCACCCTATCGTTGTGTAGATTTAATTGACCTATTTTTAAACTATCCATTATATTAGTAGTTAGTGTTGCGTATTAACTGTTCGAGCCTAACTTTATAGGTGGTACACTGTTGGGACCCGCACCGATGGTCAAACGGTTTTTTAATACGTTTACACGCCGCACATACTGGTGTAAAATTTAAAATATCCTTATGCGGGCATTCTTTTGTTTCATGTGCTTCAGAGCAATTAGCACAGATAGGCGATTTATTAACGCAGTATTTTTTCACGTGACCGAACTGCTGGCAATGTAAACAACGAACTACATCGATATCATCAAAAAATCGGCAAGTCGCGAAGTCAATAAAAAGCTTCTCTTTGGTACTAATTAAATGCTTTCGTATGACGTTGTCGATTTCAATGCCTACCCACTTCCGACCATTATCTAATGCACGTCTACGTATAATTTTTGTCGACTTAATAAAGTCTTCCTCACTAATTGCCAATTCGTCTTTAATATTTTGACGGTACAACGCATGCAGAAAAGGTTTGTCTTCCATTGAGGATGGGACGTCTTTAATCAATAAACGTGGCCTGCGGCCTTTCGGTTTTTCAAGTCTTAACCCGGCGGTCTTTATAGCCTCAATCGACTGAAGTTTACTTATTTGATTGTCGTGAGCGACACGTAATACAACACCCGATTTCGCGATTTTTTTTCATGCCAACTATTTGAAAACCGTCGTCCGTTGGCTTAATTGCTTTTTTAAGCGCTTCTTTCGTGGCTGAGGAAGTCGCGAATTCAGCTGACCTTTCGTTGGTGGGGTATGCTATTACACACGGCAGCGGTGGCCTAGACTCCATCACTGGAGCGACCTTCGGCAGACGAAGTTTCAGAGAATCTGAATAAGAAACTTTATTGGAATCAGTTTTAACAATGCTGACATTATTATTTAATTTGAGTTTGTCCATTTCGCGCTCGATATTGGCTAACTTCGTTTCATTAGAGGACGACCGTATAGCTAACAAAGAAACAATAGACGTAATCCGCTGCGTCATGTCCATAATCGCGGATTTATTGGCTACATTAATACGGGATCCTTGATCGATTACAAGGTCGTTTATTTTCGACAAGTATGCAGATGCCTGAGTAACTAAATCGCAGTAGTCTTCGTTTGAATTACTGACATTATTTATTGATAGCGGCGAATTCTCAACAGAATCGGTTAAATGTTGTCTCTTCGGCCTATCTTCGGGTGTTAAATAAGACGGAGACAATTCGGTAAACAAGCGTTTAGTGTAAGCGGAGGTCGGTGACCTAGGAGGTTTATTTACTTGTCGCGAGGTCCCCCCGCCACGGTCTGGCGGATCATCATTACTGGACAACATTTTTAAATCAAAACTACAAAAGGATTTAAATCAGATCGTAAAAACAAGGCGAAACAAGTTTTTTTTTTTTTCCTTACGCGGTACCCCCACACCCAAAAAATAAAAAGTACTCACCGAGCGCTGATGAACTAATTTAAAACTATATTTACCAATTAAATACGCGTAATAACACTTAAAAAACTTACAATACCAACACTAAGCACAAAGGCACACAGTTAGGATCAATTCACGAGCCGGTAATTGATAACGAGACACGAAAAACGTAATTATTAACGGCAGCGATACAAATCACATCTACACGGCGCCGTCGCACAGAGGGGAGTGAGTCCTTCACGAGCATGACTGCTTCGCAGAAGGAAGCGACCGCTTCCCACTCCGTGCGTAAACAATGCTAAGATATATCATATCAGTAATCGTGGTTGTTACCCGCATAAATTGAAAAGCATTGTTGCGTGTCTCTGAAACATCAACACAAACGCCATCACGAGATAAATTAAAAAAATAAATAGTCACGTTTAAAGGAAATACGAGATTATTACATTTCCGGAATTGTTAAAATAATAGACAATTTAATAAAGAAACTCAAGAGAATTCTTTATCCTTAAATCGTGAAAAATTAATTATACTACCTCGCTGTTTCAATTAAAAAAGAAGGTAGTTGGAAATAAATGCTCTGTGTAGCTTCGACACTGAAAAATAAGTTGCCTTCCAAGACATTCTAGTAAATTAAATAATTTATTGTTGGGAGAGAAATAAATGGTGCCTTTTCATCAAGAGGCTGTGCCAACTTGTACGAAAGTAATTAAAGACATTACGCTAGAATAGAAAACAATGCAGGTATAAGCCGAGGTCTTTAAATCAAGAGTGTAAAGATTACTTTTAAGCCTTTGTCAAACAGGCGTGGCGAATGCGAAGCGAGACGTTTTTATTTATAATGTATGGAATCGTTTAAATCCAGTCACATAGAAAAGCGAAAGCGATTCGATAGCGAGACCGAACCAATGCGAAGACGTGGCGAAGGCGTATTTGCTCTGTTTGACGTCGTTCATAAAAAGCCAGCTAATACAACTGCCACGCCTCGGTTCGCTGCACCCAGTTGACGTCTCGTATCGGTTCGTTATGGCCTCGGATTCGGTCCGGATCACTTTCGCCAGTCTGTTTGACAAGGGCTTAAATCATACAATTCCATTCACTGTTCACCATTTCTAACGCCTTGGGAACTCGACTTTAAAATATTTATACCCATTAAAAAATACCGTTCAAAATTAAGTTCATAGAGTTTCCTTGAACGAGTCTTCCATTATTCTAGCCCCGTGTCGGCAAATTGAAAACCGCAGTTTCGTGCTGCAACTACATATTGGAATGAATAGTCTCTAAATCTAGGTTAGACCTGAAGATGGACGAAATAGGAAATAGTTGCCAAATGGGGAATCGAATCTCTCCAAGGTGGATTCTTGGCAAGGAGTCAAGAGTTTGTGGCTTCGAAGGCTTTTAAAGTAAGTAGAAATAGTGGCAAGGATGTATTTAGGACTTAAATAATAGGGTCGAAGTAATGCCTTCGTAGATTTCCGCGGCCCTAGAATACAAAGGGCTACTGAAGAAACAGGGTTTTTTTAGATACTACAAGTCCCAACCCCCGGAGGGTTGGCGCGGGTAGTCGTTGAATAATTTTCACCCCAAAAAAGCTAAGATAAGTGTTTGTTTTTTTTTAGTAAAATAAAAGAAAACGTTGAAAGAAAACTAGCAAATCCTAGAAATTTTTGAAAAACATGTGATCCATGAGTTGGTGGACAAATGTGATTAAACGAAATTAAAAAAAAAAAAAACATTTTAGAACAAAAGGAGCAAATTGTTTCGGGCGAAGCAGAAACTGATCCGAAACGATCAGTTTCTGCTTCACCCGAAAAAATTAATATAGCATAGGTTCCGTAAATATAGTCTTTTTTTTTTTTTTTTGCGTGGTAAAATCATCAAATGAGTCCTCCCACCCAGGGCAGGGCGGGAGGGACTGTCAGACTTGTACTGACTAAAATCCACGGTGTCCTTCACGAGCCCTTTACGTACCGGGGTTACGGTGATGGGTAAGTCCCGCGACCCCGGCAGGCTCTGGCCCTCTACAGGCCCCGTCAATTTGCTGACACTCCTTGAGGCGCGCGTGGAACACAACGCGCCGTCGACCCGGGCATGGTCCATGGTCGGACAGCAAGTCGCCCATTACTCGCTGCCCGCATGCCCGCGCCTACGGTGGCCGGAGATCGTCCTGTGACGTCCGACGCCGTGGGCGTCTACCACTGCGGCTGGGATGGAGGGAGGACGCTGTCCTCTCCCTCAGGCGGCCCGCCTCCTCCTTCACGAGCATGACTGCTTCGCAGAAGGAGGCGACCGCTTCCCACTCCGTCTCGCCCCGCAGCATGGCCTCGACCAATGCCGGGCGCGAGAGGTCTCCGCCTATCGCCGTCGTGAGGACACGGCGGTGCTCTGCCCAAGCGGGGCAGTCCTGCACCGTATGCTCCACCGTGTCCTCCGGACGATCCTCGCAGTGGTGACACCCAGGCGTTTCTTCCCTCCCTATCAGACACAGGAACCTCCCGAAACTTCCGTGTCCGGTGAGGACCTGCGTCATGCGGAAGGTAAGGACGCCGTGACGCCTATCCAGCCACTCCTCAAAGAGGGGTCTTACCGCCGCGATTGCGGCGTGCCCGGACCTCGGTTGCGACAGTCGCTCCCTCCATACTGCCCTGAGATCGCGCCGGAGCTCTTCCCGCCGCGCCTCGACCTGTCGAGGCAGCGGGGATTCGCCCCGGCGCTGCGCCTCCACGCGCCATTCGTAGACGCGCTGGAGGGCAGTCGCCTCCAGAGTAAATATAGTCTTAAATTAACTTAGAAAGTACTCACATTAGTTCGTATTTCATTTTTAACCGTCAGTCATCTCAAAAGAGGTTCCCCACTCCTTCTGTTAGTGAGGCACTAAAGAAACGCCAGCTTATGAATAAAAGATGCGCACACATTAGCTCAAAGCGTAATTGAAAGCTGGTTTATATGTGGAAGCAGCCTTCCTTAAGGAAACTACGAGTAAACGTTCAGACGTAAGTATAATGATATGTAAATTAATTGGTTTAGCCAGTTTTTATAATTTTTACTTAGCTTTTTTAGTATTTTGTCCTGGTTGGGGAAGAAAATTTACTTACATGAAGAATTCGTAGTCAGATAAGGACAGTGCAGTGCCGAAAACTGAGTTTAAAATCTTTAATCTTTAAACAGCGTGTTTCAGAACGTTGTATCTACTCATATTTAAGAGAGACGTTCAGAGTCGCGGAGTACCGTAAAAGTAAGTACTACCTGAAGTAAAGTTTTTCTTTTTTATATAGATTCTTCCTTACTCTTTGTTTATGAATGTGAGAACATTGTAAGTCGTGTGTATTTATATACATTTCTTCTTTTGTAGCACTAACTTTAGTAAGGACTTCCCTCTTGTTACCAGGCCTACATTTTTCTCACATATCTAAGCATTGAAAAATTGTAACAATCTGTTTGTAAAACTATAAGTACCATATTTTAAATGAGTAACCATGGAGTTTCTTGCCGGTTCTTCTCCATGGAATCGTCCAACCCGAACCGAGCACCTGCTTTCGACGTTTTATAAGTGCCTATGTGAAATAAAAACTTTTGATTTTAATTTTGATTTTTCCTTCCTCTGAGTAGAGGATAAAAATTTGTGCAGAATATCGTATTCCATCCGATCGAAAATTCCATTGGGCACACAATTCTTTTGGTAACAATTTCATAATAGCAAACCTATCCATCGATCTGTCTATTTATTCATTACTGTCTATTCGTCCAGGTGTCCATCTATGTCTCCATTAACGTCCATCAGTGAGATTATCGAAAAATATTTGACCCGTATTTTTCCCTTTGTTACGTAAACTAAAATTGACGAAGTTACGAGACGCTTTTAAAATTCACAATACATTACGCCACCGCATATTTTTTGTACGTTTTCACTTCACGGTTCCTCGTTCCCGAGTTTTGATGCGTTTTACCTTAGTCAATATTTTAAATTATGACATTCCTTACACAATCTATCTATATTTTTGTTGGTTACTCTTCATCTCCACGATACGACTGCTGTGCAGCGTGTCGCGAGTTCGATTTCCGCACGAAACAATTATTTGTAAGATCTGCAAGGACTTGTTCCAGGTCTAGGTGTTTGTCAGTTTCTATGTTTGTAAATGAAGCCCTGATACAGGAAGAAATTCCCTCCCTCACTTATTCACCTCGTATAAGTGAACCGAGGTACCGAAAGTCGAAACAGATCGATATGGCCATTATCGCAAAACAATTATATTTAATATTTTATTGTATAACTATTGTAACAATATGATAATGGCGTTTTTTTTTTCACTGCTATAATAATTATTCTTCATTTTTTGCACAAAATCTAGGAAACACTAATACAAAATGTTTATTAATTTCAAGAAAGTTTAACTCAAGAGAGAATAAATACGAAATGAAAAGATGTAAATAAGCTAAGCTGCTTTTATTCACATTTATTATGCAACAGCTTTTAGCTTGTAACGCGCGCGCTAGATTCTTAACTTTCTTCTAGAAATAACAGCTTACTGGTTATTTATTTTGTTTCATTTTTGCTGAATTTCAGGTGTTAATTTGGGTTACTGAAAAATTGCATTATTGCATATTCGTATTTAATTAGTGTTTTAAAATCAAATCAGTTATTTTTAATGAAGTACTTTTTAAAGCCGAAAATTAAAATTCTGGGAATGGAATTCTCATCTATATCATATCACATTAGAATTTCCATCTAGTATCATAATATATTTATCTCACCAGATTTTTTTTCTATTAATAGAACCATTTTCTTTTTGTTTATTTTTTAAGATAAATTCTTTCTAAAAATATGGACGTTAAGTAACCCGATTTTTTTATCGCGAGGGTCAGATAAGATATTAATAATTTGCCTAAAACATGGTATACAAAGTGTTATATTTTTGATCTTTTATTAATTTTAATAGAACCAAACAAGGCCAATAGGCACAAAAGCGAGACTTTTATATAATTATACACAGGCATAACCTCCGTTGCCAAATTACAAGAATATCTCTTAAACCCTTGTAGAAATCACATTAATTATTTAGAATAATCAGCCAAGCTAGTGGAGCTGAAAACAACAGTAATAAATTGTTTGTTAAACTGTGGCTGAATACATAATGAATTGGAGATACACTACACCTCAGCTGTGTTTATATTGTCGACTGAGAATGTGGTTTGACGCCGGGATACAATGAGAGGAAAAATGCGGTGAGAAAACTTTAACTTGTAGTGGTAGGATCGCCCGGAGGACACGGTGGAGCATACGTTGCAGCTGTGCCGCGATTGGACCGAGCAACGCCGTGTCTTTACGAAGGCGATAGACGACAGCGACCCCCGCGTCCGGCATTAGTCGAAACCATGTTGCGTGGCGAGACTGGAACGGGGGTCGGGGACGGGAGACGCCACAGCAACAGACGTGGCGATTTCCGGCCACCGTAGGCGCGGACATGCGGGCGGCAAGTAATGGGTGACTCGCCTTCTGAACATGGACCATGCTGGGGTCTACAGTCGTCAGCATTCTGACGGGGCCCCCATAGAGGGTCAAAGCCAGCCGGGGTCAATGGACACCTGTCCAGTCCTTGTTCGGACTAGGTGACTGAGTTTAACTTAAAACTCAGTGTACCAACTTCCTTCTCTTCACTGCGCCTCTGATGATAATACTCCAGAGGGTGTTATTAGCTCGTATACATCGTGGTCTCACATATTGTGCCTAATGAAAATACGCTGAAAGCCAAGTATTTGGATTGTTAAATTGTTTGTTGAGGTAATTAAACGATGGCAATCAGATTGTGATGTCTGTGTGTTTGATTGCCGGGTTAGCTTAGTGGTGGAAAATGTGACAACTTATCGTTGAGTCCTAGGTTTGGTTCCCAGATCAGGCAAAGGTTTAAGGTAATATTTAGAAACTGCATGAAATCGGGATTTGATGACACATCCCATAATGTGTGTTGAAGTTCACCCTATTACACGAAACTAAAATATAGCTGTCTGATTTTGGAGTAAAACTTTTAGCTCTAATTTTATTTCCATAATGTGAATGTATTACCATCTGTCTACCCCAAATACATATGTAGCGGAAACCAACATCCTTTTTTATATCAATATCGCTGCCCCACACTAGGAATTTATCCTGTGTCATGGGTGCGTTTAAAAACATGTAAACTCACATACGCAAACACCCAGACCCGAAACAACTACTTGTAGATCATACAAATATTTGCTCCGTGCGGGAATCGAACCCGCAACACGCAGCATAGCAGTCCAATCGTTAAGCCACTGCACCAACCGTGCCTTCAAAAATATTATGCAATACCTACTATATATTTTGTAATAGGACGCAAGTTGGACATATGTAATTGGAATGAAAAATAGATGAGATAAAACAGGTGCCTGATGAAGAAATAGTTACATCTGAGTTGTGACCGATTACAGCACAAGTTTGTTACAACAATACCAGAGTTGCACATTTCCCTGTAGTAAAATGGAGGCTCTCTCAACGATTTAAATGCTATTTTTACTTCAACCATTTAAAAAACTTTTTTTATCTGAAAATTTCTCCGGGGTCGCGGGACTCACAAATTACCGTGACCCCGGTACGTAAAGGGCTATTGAAGGACACCGTGGATTTTAGTCAGTACAAGTCTGACAGTCCCTCCCGCCCTGCCCTGGGTGGGAGGACTCATTTGATGATTTTACCACGATAAAAAAAGATAAAACGTACAGAAGCATTAACAAAAAGTTCTTTATCATTTCAGGGGACAGGAAATCCCATCGCACACCCGATTTGTTCAAAACTTTACTCCTGAAAATATTTAAATATCCTCTTCCTGAAAAAAACTCCATCCTTTTGTAATTCTCTCCCGCTAACCGTCGTTATTTCAATTCCCATGAAACGTTATTGATTACTTTTTTAAGTCAGTCTACACAATGGATGAAGAAAGAGGGGTAAAAGAAAACTTCTGGAGTGTGTGCCTCACAATACATTTCCGCCTTTCTTGTTCAAGACTCAACGCTGAATGGAATACGGACAATGTTTTTTAGATTAGAATCACGATTTGAGGTTATTTTGTTTTTTTTTTGGGTAAATATTTTCTGATTTAATAATAATAATAATAATAAACTTTTATTTGCAGACCTTAGTCCATAATGTAAGTACGTAATTTAAATTCGGTCAAAGTGTCATTGTGATCACAGTAATGGAAAAGTCATAAGGGATTTATAATCAATCTTGATTGATTGAAAATCACCTCGTAGTCGAGCGCCAACGACTTACTAAAACCAACCAATTCCTTCAGTAGCCCTTTGCGTTCAAGGATCACGATAAAACCTTTTCTGTTTCAGTTTCGGGACCCCGGCGGGACAAGGACTCAGTCTGAAAGCTCTTAAAGGCGTGAAACACGACAACCGCGCCAATGAACTTAGTCTTTGTACAGACGGCGAGCTACCCATTACTCGCCGTCAGAAATCCTCGCGAGACTAAACGTTCTAGAGCTTTTAAATACTGTCATAGAAAAGACTTTTTAAATAAGAATTATATTAGTCCGTTGCAGAAAATCCGTAAACTTTTTCAGTTACTCTTCGTTTAGTAACTGCAGTGCAGCGAGAGTTTAAACGGAGACAAATGACAGTTCGGATGCAGACGTCAAGTTGATAGTGATTTGTTATTGTTAGAGCCACAGTTTAGGAGATCGCCTCTCAGACAAGCCGTACTGACAGTGATGTGTTTGTTGATTTTGTTGTGAACTAAAAGATGCAGTTCAAATGGACCTTTTTGACGCAATAATGATGCAGACAGCACAGCATTATAATATTTTCGCTTCCTTTTTTTTAACTATTTCTTTATGTATCTTTATTATTTTCTGTAATTTATTATTTTCTTTTTCATTCTTTTTTTTATAAAACGTTGCAAACGCACCCACGACACAGGAGAAATTCCTAGTGTTGGACTAGGAATTTCTCCTGTGTCGTGGGTGCGTTTACAAACATAGAAACTCACATATACAAACACCCAGACCCGGAACAAATACTTGCAGATCATACAAATATTAGTTCCGTGCGGGAATCGACCCCTGACACGCAGCGCAGCGCAGCCTTTTCGTTTCGGGGTCACGGTAATTCGTGAGTCCCGCGACCCCAGCAGGCTATGGCCCTCTAAAGGGGGGCCCTTGTCATAACGCACACGTGTACTCATAAAAATAATAATTTAAATAAAAAACATAGTTGACAGGCATTCTCAATAAGCGTAATGAAACACTCATTAACTTTAAAATTCTCATTATTCTATCTACAATTTTCAGTGGACTTTAAAAAACCCTTTTCACACGGAACATTTTAATTAGTCAGGCTTTTTAAGTTGGCACTTAAAAGTTGAAAAACGCTTACGTAACGTGGAATACCTTGTCGGAACCATTTTCCAATTTCATTGAGGTTAAAAGAAAAACCCGGTTTGCAATTTCTCACTTTAGAAACTTTTCTCGTTGATTTACGGGCTTTTACTGATAAAAGGGACGACTAAAGTGTTTATTGTTCATTTATTTTCAGTTTTGAAAAGCCTGTGCTATAAAAACGGCAATATTTGTATGTTTATATATGATTGTTTTTACATTCTCCAAAACGGCTTTAACAGTTTAGGTTAAATTAACAATATAGAGGACGATAGTGAAAGATCAATCTATGACGAAAAAGTTGCACTTGCATAATGTTCCATGATTTCGCCAGTGCAGTGCTGATTGGTTAAAACGTTGGCATAATGTTCAGATTTTCACTAAACAGTTGCGAAAGTAACAAAACCGAGCGCAAAAAAGAAAAAATATCCACAAGTTTTATTTAGAGATATACAACAGAAAGTCATATAATATAATATCATGGTAAAAATAAGATGGTTAATGTAACAAGGGCAATTGAAATTTATTTAACTTTACAGCTGTGTACTGGTAAAACATACATATTAATTCCATCTAATAAAAATACTGCTGAGTTTGTTCCAATGTCTTTAAACCTACCTGTGTCACAAATTACATTTAGTTTTCACTACGATCATGTTTGCGTCTCCTGTATTTTTGTTTTGCCGCATAATTTTTCATAACTCTTACTGTCTTCCTTTATCATATCCGCAACCTTCTCACCAATCATGATTGCAGATCCTAACGTCCCTCCAGCTGTTGGATGGGGCATCACACTGGCATCAGCAACCCTCAGTCTCTTCACTCCATTGACCCTCAGCCGTGCGTCCACCACCGAACCCATGGCGCAAGTACCGCTATAGTGATGGAAAGAGGTCGTCATACATTTGATATAACACTTCCAATAATCCCTGCTACCCTGCTCGAAACCTTTACAACTGGATAACTGTGGATCCTGAAATACTCCACCAATTTCTTTAAACTCTTCTGTATGTAATACTTTAACAAAATCTTCTACAATTCTAGCAGTGTCTTCTAAATCTTCTTTATCAGCGTAATAGTTGGTGTGAATTAAAGGATCATCCATAAAATTATTGGTCTTCAGAAGAACCTTTCCTCTTGATTTGTATATTTGCTTTTGTATTATCGAGAACATCATTTCTGTATTGACATTTGTCTCTATCATTCTATTACAAATCGAGTCAGATAAAGCATAAGTGAAAGTGCAGTATTTCATAAGATATTTCGGGTAAGTCACAAAATTAATCGTATTATAATCAGGGTATGAATTACATTCGTTTAAAGATACAAAGCCAACTAAAACACCAGCTGGATACAAATACGGATTCCAAGGTCGGTAAGGATATACTAGATTTGTCATGTTAAATACGACGATAGTTGCTAAATGATCTTGAAGATTCTCACCAACTGGTAGATCAGAGATTGTTGCT
Source organism: Agrotis puta (assembly GCA_943136025.2). NCBI lineage: Eukaryota > Metazoa > Arthropoda > Insecta > Lepidoptera > Noctuidae > Agrotis > Agrotis puta. The sequence continues at coordinate 17,917,216 of OW964175.2, read as the reverse complement.
ATCTGATGGTCATTTAAATGATCCCTGGGTCCAACTCCAGATAGCATAAGAAGTTTGGGAGAATTAACGATCCCAGCTGACACTATGACTTCTTTCCTAGCTTTGATGATGATGTACCTTTTATCGTAAGTATACGCTTCTACACCAACTGCGTTCTTAAACGCATCAAAGATTATCTTTTTCACAAAAGTGTTTTTCAAGACATGGAGATTTGGATTGTCTTTGACAGGAACCAAGTATGAATAGGCAGTGCTCTGGCGCACACCATCAGCAATAGTGTATAAAGCATCAGTGTAACCTAAAGAATTATTCCCATTCATGCTTACGACGATTTCGTTTCCCATCTCCTTGAAAGCTCTGAAGTATTTCTTGCTTATATTGAATCTGGTGGTAGTTAACCCAATTTTCCCGTTTGTACCAAAGAATTTTCCATGAGAGGAGTTACTGATGGCAGAATCATCAAGCTTTTGAGATTTTTTGAGGTATGGTAGTACATTTTCCCATTTCCAAGTAGTGTCATTGACAATTTCTGCCCATTTGTCGTAATCGTACCGGTTTCCGGGAGTGTATATTAGGTAGCTATTCGAACTGGAACCACCAAGAAGTCTTCCTATTGACATATCATCCTCCAATGGTCTTCGGCATTGTGACGTGATTCCATCTGCTTCTGTTGTGTAGTTCCAGGCTGCTTCACTTTGTTTCAGATACAACATCAAGGCTGGTAACTGAAAATGATAAAAGGTACTTTATTAATGGAGCTAATTACAGGCAAACATTGGGTTGAACGTCTTATAACTAATAGCTGGATTGTGGAGGTCAGATGGTCATCAGTCCGTGTCAAAAACAATATTTAGTTAGTTTAGTCAGATATGAAGCCGATCTATAGCTAACAAAAGGCAGATAACAGATATATTCATGGACCTAGTTTCAAAATTATATACTTAATGACTCATTGGCCACACTTATTAAGCAGAGAGTTGATCAGAACGTTTTTACTGTCAAATTACAATTAATTCCAGGAGAGTGTCGAACCGACTTCACAAATCAAATTGATTCTTGACTTCAAATTGGTTTTGGATATTATTTCAAAGAGGAAAATTTCGATAATAGTTTGACAATGAAAAATTATCTGCGCAGCAGTCCGTAAAGTGTCTGCCGACAATGTCACTATCAGTAACTCGTTTGTGCATTTTAAAGACACTCGTTGCATAACGTTCTAATTTTATAAATACTTTATTTTATCTACTATCATGCTATTAATCCTCTATAAAAGAACCTATAACAATTAGCTTATTGCCAACATTAAAACACTCAATGCTATAATGATCATTATATCATCCAAACGCGTGTTATAATGAATTTCAAAAAAAGAACATTCTCATGCAATGACATTTTCACCACCAGATCGCTAAAATTTTGAAAAAAGAACAACTCGTCTTATCGTGTTATATCCCGCCATTTTTTCACTCGAATATGGTATGCGAATATGGTATGTTATGAGAATCTTTTATAGAGGATTCACAGCATGATTGTAGATAAAGTCTTGTATGCAACCGTTATAATTAGGTATTAAAACACTCATGTGATACTATTATCACACTCGGCTACGCCTCGTGTGATAAACCCACATTCGTGTTTTAATACCCCTGATTATACAACGGTTGCATAAATAACTATTATGTAGCTGTAATAAAACTTTTCCTACATTCTTGTCCAGAACCAAAATAAACATTATTAATAGTTCAATATTTAATAGTTAGTTATTTGCAACTTTTTTTAGAGAACTAGGAAACCCCTTTTAGACATTTTCTTGCTGCTAAAATCATCACCTGAGTTTTTCCACAGTGGGTATAGCAGAAAGAACTGTCGGACACTTACTAACTAAAAGTTCACCTTGTTACTTCGGTTGCCCTTTGAGTTATAGGACCACGGTAACCTGCTTAGAAAGCCCCAGAAAGTACCTTCAGTGGCCAACCTGGATCCTCGATCAGTTAGAAGCTCAACATTGGATCCGAGGTGTCCGGCAGAGGTGTTCATATGCTCACTTACCCCAGCTTCAATAGAAGGATCACCGCCAGCCTCAATGAGTAGAACTGTTGTCTTGTTATCTTCTACCAGCCGGTTAGCGATCACACATCCTGTTGTGCCAGCTCCCACTATAATGTAGTCGTATGTCGCCCCATGTAGTTTAAGAAACATATGAGTGGTGACAAATAATCTGTTGAAATACGTTACTCACGCCTTTGTCCTATGGGTTTAGGCAGAGATTACAGAGCGCCATCTGCTTCGATGTTTTCATACTGCTTTCGTCTCATCCACATTTATACATCTGGTCATATAAACATTTCGCTTGCGAGTACTACGCACCCGACCTTTCTGAAGCACTTCACCGAGAAGATCACTGTAGGTCTTCCTAAAGTGTCCTGGTGTCACCACTCACATCTGCCTTATAATCACCTTTTACTAATTTAGAATATTAATTACATGATAATAAAATAATCTGCTCCTCGAAGCCATTTTGTTTTAATTAACGAAATCCTGGAGGGAAAATTAGTAAAAATGAGCACCGATATAAAAAGTTTGAAAATGATCTTACGCATACCCCTGTTTGATATGATGATGATCCAAACTGTCGAACACCTGTATACCTTACTAACATTTATTGTGAAATCAAAAATAATGTCCCTTCCTAAATCTGGCAGAACTACAGACGTCATACACCCAGTGATACGCGAGATCAATGGCACCTTACCAAGGACAAACGTCTGTTCCGGAAACTGGTATGTAGTCAGCTGCAACGCTGTGAGCACGTTGAGAGCACCCTGTACAGCTGACACAGCAGATGTCGCTGATGTGGCGTTTATAATCATAACTCCGAGGTTTCTGACTGTGGAGATTAATTGATAAGGATTAGGGACATCAGATCTGTAATCCCCAAAAGGTAATGCAGAGTGTCTACGTTTGGTCGCGGGACTGCCTCTTCAGGTAAACGTGACCCTGGAACGTAAAGGGCTATTGAAGTATGACCGTGGTTTTTAGTCAGTACGAGTCTGACAGTCCCTCCCGTCACACCCTGGGCGGGAGGACTCATTTTATGATTTTATCACGATAAAAAAACGTATGTTTAAGTCCCAAACAATAGACGGCAAGTCTATAACGACATAAATACAGACTTCGTGGTTGCTACTGAAAAATTTTAAATGGATTAAACTCTGGAACACCTATGGACCTAGAATTCGAACCCAGGAAAGCACAAAAATAAAACATAGTGTTGAAAACAATATATTTTATCCTACAATAATTCATTAATAATAAGAACAGAATTAATATAAGGAAGAGAACAGAAGACATGTGGGACGTGGATTCTGCAGTCATTGTACCGATAGTCGTTACGGTCAATGGACTAATTGTTAAAAGAGCTGCGAACAATACCTTGAGAGGCTCACATTGTGCGGCTGGCTCAAGGGCTTGATGCAGGAAGCAGTTCTCTTGGACACGGCGTGCATTGTGAGAAGGTGCTTTCTCTGGAGCCCTAACCACCGGCAGCTTGGACACTGTTCCCGATGCTGGTAGGCAACTATTTTTATATATTTATCTTTTTTTGTCAGTAAAACGAAAACCATTCTACTGCTACGATTTAAACGCTGTAATTGTAATACGTACGTGATTTAGTTTTTAAACCGAATGATAAAAGACTGTTGGAACAACGCTCCTTCCTACTTTCTTCAGACCCTCAAAAAAGGCGTAAAAAGAATTCCAGGTTGGCCACGCTAATCCACGCGAAGCAATTCCTCTGATGTTGCAGGCGTCCATAGACTTCGGTGACCGATTTCTATCAGGTGAGTCGTATGCTTTTTGAAAAAAAAAAGACGCGTTCAATTACGTCAAGATTAGATAAAATTGTACTAACTTGTTTAATAAACCTCTAGTTTATAAATAAAGCAGGTTTCAATGACGCACAGTCGCAATGTTATTCAGCTAGCCTTTTCCTCTGGTTTCGCTCGCCGGCCCTCCCATTTATAGATTGCATAATTTAGAAGGTGAACCCGTCAAATTTTCTACAAAAAGATATCTATATAATCCGTATCCCCGGTTCCATAAATCTCTGTACCAAAATTCATCAAAATTGGTTCAGGTATTTAGGCTTGAATGCGCAACAAAACAAACAAACTCCCTTTCGCGTTTAGAAATAAATTAGCATTTACGCTTCATTGAATATCTTTAACCATTGTAATACTTGTCATGAAAAGGAAACTGGGTAATTAAAATAGATTAGTTTCCTTGTTACTGATAAAATCGAATGCGTGGGTATCATAGTAACCTTAGTATATTATGAAGGGCGAAGCACCCCCGTGTCCTCACGGAAGCGGCGACCTCACGCGCCCGACTTTAGTCGAGGCTATACTGCGGGAAGAGACGGAATGGGAAGCGGTCGCCTCCTTCTGCGAAGCAGTCATGCTCGCGAATAAAAAGGCGGGCCGCGTGAGGGAGAGGACAGCGTCCTCCCTCCACCCTAGCCGCAATGATAGACGCCCACGGCGACGGACGTCGGCAGACGATCTCCGGCTACCGTAGGCGCGGGCATGTGGGTAGCGAGTAATGGGCAACTCGCTGTCCGACCATGGACCATGCCCGGGTCGATGGCGCGTTGTGTTCCACGCGCGCCTCAAAGAGTTTCAGCAAAATGACGGGGGGGGAATGAGGGCCAAAGCATGCCGGGGTCGTGGGACTTACGAATTACCGTGACCCCGGAACGTAAAGGGCTATTGAAGGACACCGTGAATTTTAGTCAGTACGAGTATGACAGTCCCTGGCGCTCTGCCCTGGGTGGGGGGACTCATTTGATGATTTTACCACGATAAAAAAAGTCCATGTCCGATCCCCTCCAATTGTTTACATAACTAACAAAACAAAAGCTACTTTTATGCCTTTGTCAAACAGACAGGCGAAAGCGAAGCGTTTCTGAAGCGATACCGAACCGAAGCGAGACGTCAGTGCGATAGTTCTGTCACGCTATCGGATTGCTTTCGCTTTTCTATGTCATATGGATTCAAACAATTCCATACACTACAAATAAAAAACGACGGGTTGCACTCTGGGAGTGCCGGCAGAAGTGAAAACTTGAATAGTAATTGTTGGAAATATCTTGTGAACAGATTTTAGTAAAACTCGCAAAAATGGTTGACTTTTTATTTCAATAATTTTCCAATGTGACGTACATCTTTTATAAACAATGTTACCTAGCAACGAATGTCACACGAACATTCACGCAAGCGCCCTGCGCCGTCCTACGCTTTTTCGGTCAGGGTCACGTGTCCTGACGCGAGTTCAAGATTTTATACCCATTACAGAAAAAGTGCTCAACGCCGCTAAAGAAGTTTTCACTTCAAAAACGTCACGCTTCGCATTCGTCACGCCTGTCTGTTTGACAAAGGCTTTAGGGTTGCGTGAACAAATGACAAAGAGAGCACTTGTATTTCTTGGATTTCACACAGTTGTTTCTTTTCAGATACTTACTTTTCTTACTTATTATAATGGGAGTTCTTTGGCGGTTTTTTTTCCATGGACACGACAAACTCGAAGTAAGTAACTCTAAGTAGTATTCAAAAGCGATCTTCTGCTACCATATTGATTAAACTTTTATCTTTTCATTTCGCGAGACGATCTCCGGCCACCGTAGGCGCGGGCATGCGGGCGGCGAGTAATGGGCGACTCGCTGTCCGACCATGGACCATGCCCGGGTCGACGGCGCGTTGTGTTCCACGCGCGCCTCAAAGAGTGTCAGCATAGTGACGGGGCCTGTAGAGGGCCAAAGCCTGCTGGGGTCGCGGGACTAAGGGATTACCGTGACCCCGGTACGTAAAGGGCTAGTGAAGGACACCGTGGATTTTAGTCAGTACAAGTCTGACAGTCCCTCCCGCCCTGCCCTGGGTGGGAGGACTCATTTGATGATTTTACCACGATAAAAAAAAAAAAAAAAAAAAAGACTTTAATTTTGGAAGCCAGTATTTCACAGGTAAATTATATATATTGCTCGTGTCTGTACATACATAATAATCTCCCCACTACGGAAGACTTCTCTGAGCTAGCCCAATACTCACTTGACTGATTTTCATAACAGTCTGGACAGCAAAAAAAGTTTTTCACAAAACTAGTATTAACTTTGTTTTGTCTAAAAATTGTGTAATTAAAGTTGTATTTAAATTCGCTTTCAGAGGAAAAGTTTTCAGGACTTATATCTTTGATCCCGTCTTTTGAGGCGTGATGAGATGATTAAATACTGATAGAATGAGGATAAAGGGACTTTTTCGGGAGGACAAATGAATTAAAATGATTAATTTGCTGCAGCGGTAAGCGGTTCAACAGTCAAAAGTATTTTATTTGGTCGCCTATACACGAACTGCTCGAGCAATTAGCCAGTGATCAACACACACGGACTGCTCAAGCAGAGCGGACTGTAAGCCTGTCTTAAAGGCTTCAATTTCAGGCAGGCCTGTTGTTACTTCAGTTTATTCTGTAGTCTTGTAGCATCTACTTCGTCTACACATAATTATGGACTAAGCATCACACCTGACCTCACGCATTTCCTTCATCGCGGAACATTAACTTTTCATTCCATATCGAAGTAAATATATATATATTCAGAAGTTGGGATGGATTCATGTCTCTTCTTGTCGATGTGCGATAGAAGTCATGTATCCCGTGTTGGGGCGTCAGCTCTGGTCTGCGTATGATCTTCAGGTTGGTGATGATGATTGGTCAAATGATGACGCCGAGACTATATTTATGGTTGATTATTCAGATTGAATTTACTTTTTTTTTCGTGGGTAATCATCACATGAGTCTTCCCACCCAGGGCACAGCTGGAGGGGCTGTCAGACTCGTACTAACTGAAATCCACGGTGCCCTTAAATAGCCCTTTACGTACCGGGGTCACGGAAATCGTGAGTCCCGTCACCGGATTTTGTTTACTTAGATTTAAATTACAATAATAATGTTGGAATTAGGTGCGCGTACAGAATGAATAAGTGCTCGCTTTGGAGGGAAAAAATTACTCGACGATTTTTGAAAAATTCGGTGATTCGTCGACTCTCGTACCAGCCCATGCACGGCGGTAGTATGAGACAGCACACAGATCATGTGGATTTATGAATTACGTGGTCTAAACACCCTGTCTTACATTCACGTGGCATAGTTTTCTAGAAACACGCGGGCTAAACAGTTAACAAAAGCTAGTACAAAAGTATAACACAAATGAATTCGTCATTTATTTAATGTTCCCCTGACAATTACTTAAACAGTCTCACAAACATTGTTGGCGGAACTTTACGAGGCATAAAATAGATTGGGTCATGTTTATGAGTACTTTGTACACATTTATTGTGTCTACAGTGTGTGTTAGCTAATTTACTGTTACTTACTTGTTAGAGCCTGTTTTGATATTTCATTCTTCATCATCTGCCTAGCCTTTTCCCAATTATATTGGGGTCGGCTTCCAGTCAAGCCGCATGCAGCTGAATATCAGTATTTTACATGGAGCGACTGCCTATCGGATCTCCATAACCCAAAAACTGGGTAATACGATACCCCATGGTAAGACTGGTTGTCAGACTTTGGAGCTTCTGAGTAATAGTAACGATTGTCAAAGATCTACAAATGACAGCCGGGACCAAGGGCATTTTATGATATTTCATTCTTATTTGGTGGTATTTGAAGATGTGGTATCATTTAGTTGAGTGAGATTCGCGCGCAACCGGTGCGTGCAAGTGGTAGATTGTCGTTTAGCGTCGTGATCTAAGGAGGCCTTTGTTGAGCAGTGAATATATTCAGATCCGACGACCGATGATTCAGACCGCGGCCTTCAAACATAAAGGTTTTTTTTTTTCGTGGTAAAATCATCAAATGAGTCCTCCCACCCAGGGCAGAGCGGGAGGGACTGTCAGACTTGTACTGACTAAAATCCACGGTGTCCTTCAATAGCCCTTTACGTACCGGGGTCACGGTAATCCCTAGGTCCCGCGATCCCGGCAGGCTTTGGCCCTCTACAGGCCCCGTCACTATGCTGACACTCTTTGAGGCGCGCGTGGAACACAACGCGCCGTCGACCCGGGCATGGTCCATGGTCGGACAGCGAGTCGCCCATTACTCGCTGCCCGCATGCCCGCGCCTACGGTGGCCGGAGATCGTCTTGCGACGTCCGACGCCGTGGGCGTCTACCACTGCGGCTGGGTCATCATCTGCCTAGCCTTTTCCCAATTATATTGGGGTCGGCTTCCAGTCAAACCGAATGCAGCTGAATATCAGTATTTTACATGAAGCGACTGCCTATCGGACCTCCATAACCCAGTAACTGGCTAATACGATACCACATGGTAAGACTGGTTGTCAGACTTTAGAGCTTCTGACTAATAGTAACGATTGTCAAAGATCTACAAATGACAGCCGGGACCAAGGGCATTTTATGATATTTCATTCTTATTTGGTGGTATTTGAAGATGTGGTATCATTTAGTTGAGTGAGATTCGCGCGCAACCGATGCATGCAAGTGGTAGATTGTCGTTTAGCTTCGTGATCTAAGGAGGCCTTTTTTCATCAGTGAATATATTCCGATCCGACGACTGATGATTCAGACCGCGGCCCTAGAACGTAAAGGACACGGTCGGTAGAATTCCTCCCACCCAGGGCAGGGCGGGAGGGACTGTCAGACTTGTACTGACTAAAATCCACGGTGTCCTTCACGAGCCCTTTACGTACCGGGGTTACGGTGATGGGTAAGACCCGCGACCCCGGCAGGCTCTGGCCCTCTACAGGCCCCGTCAGTTTGCTGACACTCCTTGAGGCGCGCGTGGAACACAACGCGCCGTCGACCCGGGCATGGTCCATGGTCGGGCAGCGAGTCGCCCATTACTCGCTGCCCGCATGCCCGCGCCTACGGTGGCCGGAGATCGTCTGGCGACGTCCGTCGCCGTGGGCGTCTACCACTGCGGGTGGGTCGGAGGGAGGACACTGTTCTCTCCCTCACGCGGCACGCCTCCTCCTTCGCGAGCATGACTGCTTCGCAGAAGGAGGCGACCGCTTCCCACTCCGTCTCGCCCCGCAGCATGGCCTCGACCAATGCCGGGCGCGAGAGGTCTCCGCCTATCGCCGTCGTGAGGACACAGCGGTGCTCTGCCCAAGCGGGGCAGTCCTGCACCGTATGCTCCACCGTGTCCTCAGGACGGTCCTCGCAGTGGTGACACCCAGTTCTTGTCCTGTTGCGACTGAATTTCTGAAGTTTATCCGCCTCCTCATATTCACCTCATTCTGGCGCCTACACTAGGTAATAGAAATAGCGGCAGAACGTAGAGGCGTTCACCGCTGTTCCTTCCGCTTTGAGAAATCCGCGCGCGTTTTAGCACTGAGCGGCGTCTGGTGGCGTGCTTCAAATAGTTCTTTACAATTGATTATTACCGCTCCCCACACCGGGCTGGTGGCAAAGTGGCAAGGTCGTAAACGGATCGTAAATGCATTGAACGCTATACAAAAATAGATATCCAAGCTTTAAAAAACCTTCATTTTCTCCATCACTATGAAATCGTTTAGTGCTACTAAAAGCCTGCGGCAAAAAGAGCGGATGTGACGAGGCAAGGCAGGCACCTGACTAAAATAGTACATTTCAACATTAGTGCACTTTCGTCATTGCATTGTAAGCCTAAAAGCGGTGCACTAAGAGTCATTTTTACAGGAAATGTGTTGAATACAATTTTCGCTGTACCTTTTTCTGTGAACGTTCTCTGCGAGTATTTTGTAGTAGTAATAACATTAGTGGTATATGTTAGAAGGTTTTTACATTTCACAATACGTTTTTATAATGTAAGTTGAAGTGAGGCTGAGGCTCTTTTGTTTACGTGGTACAATCATCAAATGAGTCCTCCCAGTCAAAGCGGGACGGGAGGGATGTAAGATTTGTAATGACAAAAATCCTGTATCCTGTACGAACGAGGGGCCTAATTATATCTATCAAATTAACGTCTAAGGCCCCATTTACATTACGTCACAATAACGTATAAACTCGTGCCTAAAAATCATGCCAAACTCATTTGTAGAGGCACTCTATACAATATAATGTTAATTACATAGTAGTTATTTTTTGTAGATTTTCTACAAAAAATAACTACTAAAAACAATAATAATGATTACTAATGAAAAAAAAGTTTCTGTCGGTTTCAAGTGTTCATCATCATCATCACATACACAGACTGCCTTCAGCGATTTTCAGCCAAAATGATATGGAATAGTGGAACAATCAATTTTATAACCGATTCTTAATGTATCAGTTGAGGGTTCAATGTTCGAAATTCTGCAATTTGTAAATAAATATTACCAAGATAATTAAACTACATAACGTTCAACGACTTTTAAAATCAGTACATTTTCAGTACAATATCAATAACATTCAAAGAATCAAAGCTATCCTCAGTTTTATATTAGTGTAAAATTAAAATGTAGATTGAAATTTGGAAAATTAGACGGTACGGCAAAACTCGAGGTCATTAATTCGCTGAAAATCTTAACACCACTAGGGATAGATGATTTAATTACATTATACAATTCATGTTACAATTTACAACAAGCCTAACAATCAATGTCTGATTGCAAATTAAACCTTTTTGTACCAAAAAATAATACTACCAAAAAAAATGGAAGCTTCGAAATATAACCGACCATAAATAGATGCATTATCGAACTGTTTGGTTTCGTATAACGCCATCTCTATCACTCATACCTGTCTGGTACTCTCTTTCTATCGATGTATTATAATTACGCATTCTATCGACTACATCAACCTTATTGCTATCATAATAAAGATCACTCCGATTTATTCAGAGGTAAATTAGTCAGCGAATGGAATGAACTGTCTGACCACAGAAAAGATAAAAACAGAAGATCAACTTTAATTGAAGAGAAAAACATAGACGCAAAAAAAAAACACGACGAAAATCTAATATGTCATAAAGTACATTAATGGTGACATTGAATTTTTGACTTTCGTCACTTAGCCAAACATTGCAAATCCTTTAACACATTATTGTTCCCTACAACATTTCGAGTTTAGATTATAATAAAATGTCCAGATTCCATTTTTGAATCGAAACGTAACGTTTTTAGTGAAGCAACATTTTTATAAATGTGTGAGTGAGCGAAACGCACACATGTATGTGTTTTCTTAGGAGATGTTCACTTGTTTTATGTAGGAATCGAATGACAGGGGTAATTTTTCTACCGTATTTTTAGCTTAAATTCTCAGAGGCCTATTAAGAATCTTTACATTCTATAATCTAAGATTTCGTGTTAAAATGCTCGATACACCTACACGTAGTATTTCAACATAACTTTAGACATCAGACTGGCGCTGCTCGTTATTTATTTATTTTATTTATTTATTCAATCATTTATGTACACACAATATAAAAAAGGACATATCAAAACTTAAAAGTACAAAGGCACTGCTTATTTCATAAGAAATTTCTACCAGCAGACCTGCGACAGGAAGAGTGAAAATTAAAATGTAGACATAGAGAATTATATTCTCATTTTAAACGCAGAATAAAATCCATCAAGTCTCAGAATACATTGGTTAAGTAGTACGTAGAAACAAATGCCAATAGCGATTCGTAAATACGTAAACGAGTGTCTATGTGCTATTTTGCTTTGTGTATGGTGATAGCCTTCTGTTTCTGTCTACTTCGTGGCTATATCTACCTACCCCGAGCCAGTCTGTGGAGGGGATCCCGAGGTAGGGTCGTCCGTCCGATCGCCGTGCGGCATTCGGGCGTCGATTTTCCTAGCTGGAAGAGCTCCAAAGCTAAGAAAATCTTTGTCCTCGTAAGCACCCATGAATTTGACTACCTCAGAAGGGGGTAAAGTTTTCAAGATTCTGAATAAAGTATAAATCAGTAAATTATGTGTACAGTCTTCTTTTATTTTTATTTTTTTTCTTTAAATTGTATTTTCGTAGTTCACAGGACAGTTAAGATTGAAAAACTAATTTTAATAAAACAATGCCACTTTTCGTTGTAATTTTATAACTCAAGAACGGGCTCGCCTATCCAAGCCAAATGTTAAGGCTTTATTCGGACTGTTTAGTAGATGGTTTATGTGAAGTTTGCACAAAATCGGTCGAGCGGTTCTTCATTTATCACATTTTTTGTAGTAGCGAAGCACGTACTGCGCCGCTAGTGAAGTTATAAACATCTAATGTTATTGTATGAGTATACCCTTTATAAAAGAAGATTCATCGATTTTTGTAGCTATTAAGCGTGGCCTAAAGCCAAAAAAATGCAGGTGCGTATAAATATACAGGCTTAAATTATAGAATGTTCAGATTTCTAGTAGGCCACTCACACACTTAAAAAAAGTGGCTTCACTAAATACGTTACGTTATTTCGAACACGGAGTATAGACATTTTATAATCTATGTATAAAGGGTTGCTATTAATTCAAGGTATAGCCATCAGATACTATAAGGGAACCAAAATGCAACGGATAAAAACCAATATAAATAATGTACGATATATTTTTTTTCATTTTTTTTAAGTAAAATCATCAAATGAGTCCTCCCATCCAGGGCAGAGCGGGAGGGACTGTCAGACTCGTAGTGACTTAAATCCACGGTGTCTTTTAATAGCCCTTTACGTTCCGGGGTCACGGTAATTCATACAGTCCCGCGACCCTGGCAGGCTTTAATGTACGAGTATAGAGGAAATTGAATACTTTTCGAGAAAGTCGGAATAATTTTTTAATAATTTAAAAAAAAAAAAAAAAAAAAAAAACAATATACATTACAAATAAAAACGTCACGCTTCGCATTCGCGACGCCTGTCTGTTTGACAAAGGCTTTACTGATTGTTGCCAACGACATACTATATCAATACTAGCTGTTCCCCGCGGTTTCGCCCCCGCTACTAGGCTCCTCCTCTTCCGTTTCTTAGCCTAAAACCTTTCTCGATAAATGGACTATCCAACACAACAATATTTTTTTCTATTCGAACAAGTAGTTCCTGAAATAAGCGCGGTCAAACAAACAAACTCTTCAGCTTTATAACATTAGTATAGATTTTGAAAACCATTATAGATTCACCAACATTAAAGAATTCCTGCGAAACATTTCAATTGAATGCATGCTTCTTTTGAAAATCACTGACATGAAAATGATATTTATGCTTCAGTCTCTTGCTCTTAATGTAAAGCTGCATGAATTCCCGTTTCACATATTGTGTGGTATTTTCTACCCTATTTTTAATATGAATAGTGCTTTATTTTCAATCTTTTTTAAAAAGAAGCAATGTACATAAATATTGCGTTTTGGCGTTTTGAGTCTCCTGGTTTTCTTACAGTGTTATTTGCATACCATACAGGTATACCTGATTTCCTTACAGTGTTCTTTGCATACACCATAGCCCGGAGTAGGTAGATTGATTTTATGTACTTGTATCACGAACTGTCATAGAAATCATAACATAGATAAGACTATTCCCCGGGATTTCATTTTAAAGGTCCACCAATCGTAATTACTTTTTACTTAAAATCAATATGGCGGGACACGATAATCAATACAGAGCGTTAAATACATTGTTTCATGAGCAAATTCAATTTTATAATACAGCTGAAACGTATTCTAGATCTGCTCGGTTTAGGATAGCTGATAGATATATAATGCAAATGGCCGACTAAGGTACTCATCGGATTGGCAATAAACTTTGTCTGATACTTTGTATTATACTACAAAGTATCAAACAAAAGCTACTTAACCACAACAATCTTAGCAACTCTTTAACTGTAAAGAGTTGCTAAGATTGCTGCGGTTAAGAAGCCTACTTCACGAGCAATAGAATCGCGACGATCCTGTAATTTCCGCGATGCTATCGTCGAGTAAGCTCCACAGACGAGCAATTTTTCCGCCAGCGTATCGGTAGGGGCGGCCAGGATGCTAAATATTCAGTTACTCGAGCGTCATGGCGATCTATTGGATTTGAAAGATTATGTTTTAAAAAGGAAAAAGTTTATTGCAAGTTTTCTATTTTAGTGGGGTGGTTACACATTAATCTGACGATTGATTCAAAGGGGCTGTCTGTGGTCGCGGAACTTACGAATTACCGTGACCCCGGTACGTACAGGGCTAGTGAAGGACACCGTGAATTTTAGTCAGTACAAGTCTGACAGTCCCTCCCGCCTTGCCCTGGGTGGGAGGACTCATTTGATGATTTTACCACGAAAAAAAAAGGGGCTGTCCGTAACGAAAATTTTTGGTTTTTCAAAACGTGGTTGAAAAACCAAAAACGAAAAGACCTTATGAGTAATTAAAACTAAGTAGACGGAACGTTGATTGTTCATAGGGAACGAGCAGGCGTTACGTTTTTTAGGGTTCCGTACCTCAAAAGGAAAAAAACGGAACCCTTATAGGATCACTTTGTTGTCCGTCTGTCCGTCCGTCTGTCAAGACCCTTTTTCTCAGGAACGCGTGGAGGTATGAAGCTGAAATTTATATCAATTACTCAGGTCTACTGTCCCTTGAAGCTGTGAAAAAATCAAACTTCTAAGCCAACGCAATCAAAAGATACAGCCGTTTATGCCGCAAATTTTCGACACTTGCAAGGGAATCAAAACCTACAGGGTGCTTCCCGTGAACTCAGAATCTTGAAATTTGGTACGAAGCAACGTCTTATAGCATAGATAAAGAAAAAATTACGAAAACCATAAATTTTTAGTTACATCACATAATATATATTTTTTAATAATTTTAAACTTACTACCCATTTCCTCATAAACGCGTAAAGGTATTAAATTGAAATTCATACCAAATACTCTATAATACCTTTAAGCTGTAACAAAATCAAACTTCTATGTCAACGCAATCAAAAGAAACAGCAATTTAAGCTGCATATTTTGAAACTCGCAAGTACTCGCAAGGGAATCAAAACCTAAAGGGTACTTCCAGTCGACCTAGAATCTTGAAATTTGGCATGAAGCAACGTAATACCATAGTTATGACTCGATTGTCGTAATGAACGAACTTTGTAAACCTTGCAGGTTTGTACCGAACCCTCGGTGCGCGAGTCCGACTCGCACTTGGCCGGGTTTTTTTACAACTTCAGGACTCCCTCATTTCTTAATGTCACACTCAAATTGTCAGATTATTGAGATATACACTCTTTTGAAGGTAATTACTCTACGTTTTCTTAATCTGACGCTCTCGAGTTTTTCTGAGGATCGTTTTTTTTTTACTATGACGGGTTCTCCCCAATACACCCCACCACATGAAGGGCTCATATTTGATACAGGTACATTAAAGGGTGCAAGGGTGTATAATTATCTGATACGCTCGAGTCACTTCAAAAATCCCTTGGGCTCCCCTACTATAGTTAGCAGAACCGCCACGTGTCAGCAACGAGGCGTTGTGCAATAGTTTGTTTGAGAGTATGCTAGACGAGTGCGTTTGACAGAGCTCGCCCCGTCCAGCAGCGAGCACGCGGCAATACGATGACATTTCGCTTAGCCACTTGTCGCATCGCCGCCGCCGACATATCGACAATATCGCTGCGACTCTCTCGCTCATGGAGACGGGTCCTTAAGGCTAAGTGTTTTAATTAAATATTTCAGTTATCTGAGCAGTAAAGCTTTTTCTTATAGTCAGTTGAAGGTCAACCGCAGGAAAACGTGTTTGAATGTTTACAGCCGAACAGCGCCATCTTTTTGAAGTTGCGGTCTTTGTGAAAGGGCCTCTCGGCCAAACCACAAGTATTCTTTATAAATTAAAACCGACGATCACGTTTTTATTTTTAAGATACTAAAACTGACCTTGTTTAAGTAGTAAACGGTTTTTCTGTGCGTTTCGACCTCCTTTTTTGTCTCCTGATTGATATAGACTATAGGGAGGGACTGGAAATTACGTATTTTTCTACTCTTATATTCTTTTCTAGATCCAATTGTTAAAAGAAAATTTAAGAGGCAAAGTTACATTCATTCTCCGGTGCTATGTTGACCCTCATTGTTTAGTCGCTTTTCTGGTGTTCGCCACTGTGGATTCTGGCTTTCGGGAGTTGCAGTGGTTTGGGAATAGTACATAATGCTGGTATATATGTAGTGTGCTGGTATATAGATAAACATTAAACTTACAGGTAAATGAATGTTTTTGCAGAAACTTCATGGCTCAGATGTAGGAGGCGAATTAAGTTAACTATGTAGAAGAAGGCGAAATAAGTTAAATTGGAAATGTATAAGGAGGTAGGACTACGGTACATAAGCATACGCGGTACATAAGTTCCCACAGCTGGGACTAAGGCCGCCTCTCAAGAGGAAGTGGGCTGTATAATGATATTTCATTTATCATAGTTATCTTATTTAATAAATTGAAATCAGATTCTTCAACGGTAATCAAGTAATGAATTACTAATCTCATATTTTCTCAATTGGTCTTTTGAATGTTTTTTTTATGTTTTATTAAAAGATCATTGTTTATATTTCATAACAAACTGTTCTTTTTTTTGCTTTAAAAACGCAACGGATTTTAATGCGATATTTTTTTATAAATAGTATGATTTAAGAGGAAGGTTTATATCTATTTAACATGCTTAATATAGTAGAGATTGCACCTGTGCGGAGCCGGGGCGGGTCAGTAGTTTAAAAGAATTTAAAAAAAAACTTCATTTAAGTACCTAACTCTTTATGAAAAACCCTCTTGCAGAAATAGGTCCTTTCAAAACCAATATGAATAAAATCAATCCGAATAAAAAGGTGTCTCAAAAATGTTTTGTAAACGGGGGCCCATCTGTGGTCCGGAGTGCCCATCACTCAAAGTCCCCAAGTTTGTATAGTTGAACGAGCTGGTCGCAAATAAAAAACGCTTTTGTATCATATGAATAGGTTTCTGAACGGACATTGACGTTAACGTTGGGTTTGCTTGTGATTTCAAACTTCTAACTATTAAACCAATATTTAATTGATGATGAAGTATAGATTGTGCCTCTTTGACACAAAACTACTGAATGGATTTCGATAGGTAATAACTAGTTCCTCGTTCGTTCCTCCCGCGACCCCGGCAGGCTTTGGCCCTCTACAGGCCCCGTCACTATGCTGACACTCCTTGAGGCGCGCGTGGAACACAAAGCACCGTCGACCCGGGCATGGTCCATGGTCGGATAGCGAGTCGCCCATTACTCGCCGCCCGCATGCCCGCACCTACGCTGGCCGGAGATCGTCTTGCGACGTCCGACGCCGTGGGCGTCTACCACTGCGGCTGGGGTGGAGGGATGACGCTGTCCTCTCCCTCACGCGGCCCGCCTCCTCCTTCGCGAGCATGACTGCTTCGCAGAAGGAGGCGACCGCTTCCCACTCCGTCTCGCCCCGCAGCATGGCCTCGACCAATGCCGGGCGCGAGAGGTCTCCGCCTATCGTCGTCGTGAGGACACGGCGGTGCTCTGCCCAAGCGGGTCAGTCCTGCACCGTATGCTCCACCGTGTCCCCCGGACGATCATCGCAGTGGTGACACCCAGGCGTTTCTTCCCTCCTTATCTGACACAGGTATCTCCCGAAACTTCCGTGTCCGGTGAGGACCTGCATCATGCGGTAGGTAAGGACGCCGTGACGCCTATCCAGCCACTCCTCAAAGAGGGGTCTTACCGTCGTTCATACACTAGAGGTACTTTTTCATTTTCCATACAATTAAACGCCATACGTACTTCAAATACGCTGCGCGGGCTTGCGGATGGCGAGTAACGAGGACTCGCCGTCCGATAATGAACCATGCCCGGGTCAACGGCGCGTCGTGTTCCACGCGCGCCTCAATGAGCTGTCAGCAATCTTACGGTACCCTCTTAAAGGGAGAAAGCCTTCCAGAGTCACGGAACTGTCTCATCAGGAAGCTGAGACCCTGGAACGTAAAAGGCTATTGAAGGATCACCGTGGATTTTAGTCAGTACATGTTTGATAGTCCGTCTTGGGTGGGAGGACTCGTTAGATGATTTTCGGCGATAAAAATGGCTTCCGTGCTTGTGATGAGCCACGTGGCCCCGACCTAGTCCGACTCTGCTAACAAATACTTCACTTAATTAAATCAAACTCTGGCCTGAAAAACCTTACAGCAAAAATAAAAGAAAGAGAATTTTCTCTGTAAAATAATATAGCAATATTTTTCTTACCCTGCTAAAGAAAACTTGAAGACTTGGAACTTATACAGTAGATACAGTCTAATTGATGGCACAGTGGCTGAGTTAATGACTCCTAAGCTGTGTAACGCGGGTTTGATTTAAACACAGTACTAAGCCATTTTACTCAAAATTCAATTTGACCCGTTTTTTTTTCTTTTGTTACGTAAACCAAAATTGACAAAGATACAACGCTTTTAAAAATCACAAAATGTCACTCGGTCGGTATAATTTAACAGGAGCTATGACGTCACGAGGCCCCACTCCCGAATTTCGAACCGTTTTATCCTTGTCAATACTGAACGATTAAAAAAAACGACGGGTTGCACTCTGATAAGTGAAAACTTGAATAGTAATAAACCCACACCAACATTCGCGCCCTGCGCCGTCTTACGAATTTTCGATCAGGTCACGTATCCTGACGCGAGTTTAACATTTTTTACCCATTGCATAAAAAGTGCACAACGCCGCTATAGAAGTTTTCACTTCAAAAAAAACGTGTGCATTATTTTATACTCTAACTGACGGACTAAACAGATTTTCAATTAATTTATTCAGTAAACTTATTGCAAGATGATGCATTCATGTGCGTTATTCTGGATCTGGTTTTTTGTGTGCGTAAATAAAATGTTTGTAAATGGACCCACAACACAGGAATAGTATATGTATAGTTTTATTCATTTAACAGTCACATAATTACATTTTTAAATAGTTTAAGTAAAAAAAAAAACAATATCAAACATTTAAAAATATAAAAATGAGGTCCGCCGGTATGGGAACAGGGTCCGAGCTACCGATGGTTAGGACTCCAGAGACAGGAACCTACTCACAATTCGAACCGTATCGAGGAGCACTGCCTTCTGAATCAGGCCCTTAATCCAACCACCTAGGGTGCTAGTGCCTCGACAAGTGTACGTCGAGGCTCTTGGCTATCAGGCCATTGGCCGTAACGACTATATAATAAATGTAGTATGTACATATATATAGGTATGTTTTTATAATAATTAATTACCAGGAATAGTTACAGTTCATTTATACAACGTATCTTTTCACAATTTTGCTCTTCTGCCTAGCCTTAGGATGCATGCTGAAAATCAAAACTTTTCATGGACCGGCTATTTTAAAATGAAGCGTCGTCATATACGTCTACCCTTTACAACGTAATAACGGAACAATATGAAATACTCATAAAAAAACGCTTTTAAGCCTTTGTCAAACAGACAGGCATGGAGAATGCGAAGCGAGGCGTTTTTATTTGTAATGTATGGAATTGTTCGAATCCAGTCACATAGAAAAAAGAAAGCGATCCGATAGCGTGACAGAACTATCGGACTGACGTCTCGTATCGGTTCGTTATCGCTTTGGACTCGGTCCGGTTCGCTATCGCCTGTCTGTTTGACAAAGGCTTTAAGGATAAGACTCTATGTAAAATATCGTCTTAGATTTCAAGACTGTAATTTCTACGATGTTCAAAATAATGAATACTCTATTCTTTTTCGATCTGAATATTTAGTAATACCTAAAGTAGGTATTACTTCACCTTACCTTCCGATTTATTAACGGTGGACAAAAATAAACCTTATTCAGGAATATAATAATTCATAATTTCCTAGACAAATAGGGTTTATTTACGTTCAAATAAGAAATAGTACCTAAATAATTTGTTATACTAACAAGGATAATTAAGCTTACAAAGGTCAATCAATATTTATTTCGATCAAATTGCCCGTAATGACAGACGGATCCCTTTATTATTTATTAGTAGACTAGGTAAAGACGACGTTAAGAGAGTATCTCTAAATGAGATGTATGTACTCACGGCTGAGTGATGGGGCTCTTGAACGAGCGATTAGGTACGAATTATTTACCTACAAAGCTAATGCTAGCGAAGGAGGCGGGGTGCATGAGGAAGAGGCAGTCCTCCTTTTTCACACCTCAGCCGTTTGCGGACGAGACGGCTAGTAATGGGTAGTTCACCCTCCATAGTCAATAAAGTCTGAGAGTCCGTGCAGCTCTTTTTTTTTAGCGTGGTAAAATCATCAAATGAGTCCTCCCACCCAGGGCACCCAGGGCAAAGCGGGAGGGACTGTCAGTCTCGTACTGACTAAAATTCACGGTGTCCTTTACGTTCCAGGGTCACGGTAATTCGTAAGACCCGCTACCCCGGCAGGGATTGGACCTCTAGAGATGGGGCCCGTCATTTTGCTGACACTATTTGAGGCGCACGTGGAACACAACGCGCCATCGACCCGGACATGGTCCATGGTCGGACAGTTTTTTTTTTTTTTTATGGGACAAACCCACCACACTATTCCCTAACCACTGCAACTCCTGTAAGCCAGAATCAACAGTGGCAACCAACCAGAAAAGCGCCGAGACAATGAAGCTCGACGTGTCCCGAAGAATGAATTTACCTGTCTTGGATCCTGCAACGAAATTAATCAGAAAAGAATAGTGGAGGAGTAGGAAAAAAATATATGATTCCACTTCCTTCCATGCAAGCAGGAGACAGAACAAAACAAGGCCAATAGGCACAAAGGGACAGCGAGTCGCCCATTACTCGCCGCCCGCATGCCCGCGCCTACGGTGACCGGAGATCGTCTTGCGACGTCCGACGCCGTGGGCGTCCACCACTGCGGCTGGGGTGGAGGGAGGACGCTGTCCTCCCCCTCACGCGGCTCGCCTCCTCCTTCGCGAGCATGACTGCTTCGCAGAAGGAGGCGACCGCTTCCCACCCCACCAATGCCGGTCGCAAGAAGTCTCCGCCTATCGCCATCGTGAGGACACGGCAGTGCTCTGCCCAAGCGGGGAAGTCCTGCACCGTATGCTCCACCGTGTCCTCCGGGTGACTCTGCAGCTCTGGACTCATTTGATGATATTTCAACACAACAAAAGATACGAATACTGCTTTAATAGGTATGGGCAGAAAGAACCACTGAATTGATGTTCCAAAATACTTTCAATTTTTAACTGCTCCATTTACTCGCTTTTATTGTGGCCCTACACTAATGCCTAAATAAACTATCTGAAAGGACCTTGTTGGACGATGCGTCATTTTTTTACTTGTGGATAAGAGCTTAAAGGAAGAAAATAACGTATCTTTTGAGCAAATATTTACTTCTTGCCTTATTTATTTAGTGAAAGAAACTAAATAAACAAGTTATTATTAATGCTTAATAACATCTTTATATTTTTATTAATAATGCCTCGATGGTTTAATAGTTAAAATGCGACTGTTGAGCATTCGCTTCTAGGTTGTGTATTTTTGGGGTTTTCAACGTATAAAACGTCAGGAATCGCGAGGTGATTTCTAGCTACCATAGGTGCGGCAAACGGCGAGCAATCGGGAGACTTACCGTCTGATAAGGAGCAGTCCCAAGTCGATGGAACGTTGTTCCACGTACGTCTTGTTAATTATATTATTCAAGACAGTTAAATTCATTCTCCGGGACGATAGGCCGGAAGGCGTCCTCAACTTAGTTGGGAAAAGGTTAGACAGATAATAATGAATTATGTTCCTAACTTTTAGCAGACGCATAGAAAACCGAAAACAAAATGCGAAAAT
The DNA here is from genome assembly GCA_943136025.2 of Agrotis puta. Taxonomy (NCBI): domain Eukaryota; kingdom Metazoa; phylum Arthropoda; class Insecta; order Lepidoptera; family Noctuidae; genus Agrotis; species Agrotis puta. The sequence continues at coordinate 17,895,469 of OW964175.2, read as the reverse complement.
GACTCTTTTCTTTGCCAAATTGCTGACATCAGCTGTCAACAAAATTTCCCTCTTTTTTCAAAGCAAAAGGGCCAAGATGCCAATAAATCATTACTATCAGCCTATCGACAAATAGGTTCGCGCTGATACGCCATAAAGTGGGTGAACAGCTGTCGCAGTGATAAACGATAGCGGTTTATTATGATCAGTTTTTTTATTCGAAAGTAATTGTGTTTTCAAGATCTCGCTCGTGGGAAAGTGATGCGTTTATTGCCTTATGTTTTAAGTGGCTTTGGTTATTTTGATTAATGGCTTTTTATTTCAGCCTTTTATTGTTCCCACGGCTGGAACATAGGGCTCCTCGCTGTGAAAGGGGTTATAGGCTATAGTCAAACATGTTGGCACAATAGTTGTCACATGCCTTCTGATTTTTGGTTCTAATACATGCCAGTTTTTCTTCACCGCTTCGTGAGAAGTAGCAATGATATAAATTACACCAATTAGTGTACCTGTCAAGGTTCAAAAACTCTTAATTGGCCACCGGTCATGAAAATTTACTTAATAATATTTAATTTTGAAAATCGGAAAGGCCACGGACGTGTTCTTATAGTTCTGCTACGCTGCGTGTCTCAACTTAGATTCCTGCACGAAAATTTTGCATAACCTACAGAAGTTGCTATACCTAAGGCTGACTGTTTGTGTATGTGGCTATAAATATTTTTAGACACACCTACGAAACAGGCCAAATTCAGTACAAAAAGGTTTAAAAATAAAGGGGTAAAACTATTTATATAAATATAGCACTTTGCCCGCGACTTCGTCCGCGTGGGTTACGTACTTTCTTAATTCCCCCTTTTCACCCCCTTAAAGGTTAAATTTCCAAAAACCCCTTCTTAGTGCTCCCCTACATTATAATAGGAAGCCGTGTGCAAAATTTCACATTCCTAGCCCCAGTAGTTTCGGCTGTACGTTGATATGTCAGTCAGTCAGTTCTCCTTTTATATATATACTAGCGACTCGCCCCGGCTTCGCACGGGTGGACATTTATTTTTTAAGATCTCTCACAATTTTAAATTCGTAATATCTTTTGAATGTATTGTCCGATTGGAATAAAATAAAAAGTAATTTATAGCTATTGAAACAACCTTACTCAATAAATAGTTTATTTGGATAAGGATTAGTATTTTACGATAATATGATCAATAAACATAGGCTAATAATTTTAATTACTTTTATTCTATGGAAAAGTGTTTTTAATGGCTAAAATATAAATGTTTGGTTTATACTATCGCGGACTTTTTTGTAGGCATTATTGAGTTCTACAACTTTTCTATAGAAGTCAACCATACATCTCTAACCATTTAGGCAGCGTTCGCGAGAATCGTTAACGTACGGCAGTTTTTTCGACGCCTTACTCCTCAATTTTCACTACCACCAAAAATCATATCTATTTTCCGGGATAAAATATAGCCTATACGGATTCGGAAGAATCCCTCTAAGTAATGGTAAAAGAAATTTTGAAATCGGTCCAGTAGTTTTTGAGCCTATTCAATACAAACATACAAAAATACAAAGGTTTCCTCTTTATAATATTATAGTATATATAGTATAGTATATAGTAATAGTAATAGTATATAGTATATAGTATAATAGTATATAGTATATAGTATAATAGTATATAGTATATAGTATAGTATATAGTATAATAGTATATAGTATAGATATATATATATATAGATTTTGGGTATTATCACATCGTTTAGTCAGCTTTTCCTTGAATTCCATTTTTTTTTTAATTCCATTCTAGCGTAGAGTTACATAGTAAAATTAAATAAAGGAGTTTGTAGCCAACTGCAAACGGCAGCTGCAAACGACATTTCGCTGCGACACTACTGATTTACGATGGTATTTATTTCTATGAAATACCATCGCTGACGACGTGTCGTAGGACCACAGATCAGTAGTATCACCGACACCGTAGTGACAATAGAATGAGATGGAACATTCACAATTATCAGAATTTTCTGCATGATTGCAGTTATATGACGTTGCGACGTGTCGCTGCAACGTGTCACTGCAACATGTCGCAACGTCGTGTACATACGAGCACACTTCACAAAAGTGAGTAAGTCACTATCGAACTCAATTCTTATAGGTAAACCATCTCGGATTATCCACGAGACACCGGGTTCAAATTTCAGTCGTGATATTTAGAGATTTTTTTACTAACTCATTCAGAATCTGAGATGTTTTACTTTAAAAACTACTGAACCAAACTGAAAGAATAATCATGGGTAAATGACAGTTATACTACACCGAACAAAAGTGATTCGTTTAAAAATGAGTTCGATTTTGAGCATTACAGAACAGCACTACTGCTGTCTGCAGTTGATTACAAACACGTACCTTGAGTTTTAAATAAGCTAACGAATTCGGGTCGACGACGGCGCGTTGTGTTCCACGCGCGCCTCAAGGAATGTCAGCATAGTGACGGGGCCTGTAGAGGGCCAAAACCTGCCGGAGTCGCGGGTCTCAGAATTTACCGTAACCCGGGTACATAAAGAGCTATTGAAGGACACCGTGGATTTTAGTCAGTCAAGTCTGACAGTCCCTCCCGCCCTGCCCTGGGTGGGAGGACTCATTTGATGATTTTACCTGGATTAAAAAAAAAAGCTAACGAATTTTTGAGCCATATTCTCCAAATTCAACCTACTAACCGACTATATACATACATAAATTACTTGTAAAAGCCAGTCTGAACACAACGTGTTTCCAAAATCCCTGATTACCGCTAAACCCACTCCCACATTCACATATTTTAGCTGATTTGGCGGGATTTAGAGAAATAGTAAGAACTTACATTGCTATTTTAATCCATAGAAAGTAATAGGGGAACAGTGTATAAGACGGGGACGCGAGGTATAATGGGGACATACACTCTTGACGCATACTTAACACCACATTAACGTCAGGTAAGCGCCATCAGGACGTCATTTGCAAGCGGCCATTAACAAATCCTGCGTTGGCGTCCTGTTAGTATTGTGTTAAGTTTGCTTTAAGTGTGTGATTTCCCATCATACCTCGCGTCCCCGTCTCATACACTGTTCCCCTACTCATGAGGAGCTCGTGGCTTAATAATTACAGCCGCATAGGCCGATCTTCTGGATTAAGCCGCACTTGCCGAAGTTGGTCTGTGGATGTTTGACTATCTGTCATAGCGAATTTCTTCCGTGCCTCGGAAACCACGCAAAGCATCTGCATCTTTGACGGTTATTACTATTAATTGGAAGCTCTAAAGCCTGACAACCAGTCTTATCATGGGGTATCGTATAACCCAGTTACTGGGTTGTGGAGGTCCTATAGACAATCGCTCCATGTAAAATACTGATATTCAGCTGAATCTGGTTCGACTGGACCCCATTACAGTTGGGAAAAGGCATGACAGATGATGAGAAAGTAATACTCATAAGGCAAGACCATACTGTAGTTTCCCCGCTTATTATTTTTTGTTTTATACCAAAGAAGACCTACATTGACCTTAATATGCTTCAGAAAGGCCGGGTGCGTAGTACTGGCAATCGGCGTGCTTGTGTGACCAGATGCATGACTGTAGATGAGGCGAAAGGAGTATGTAAGGATTGTAGCCCTCTGTAGTTTCTGCCTACCCCCATGTAAAGAAAGCATTAGTTTATGTATATAAGCAAAAATCGCCTACGTGCCAAAGGACCATAATAAATCCAAAATTATATACGCAAAACGTATGAAGTTCCAATAAACTCGGCTCAGTCATTTGAAAAAAGGACTTGACTGTTTGTTAAACATCGTCGTACGGCGCACATGTTCTCTTAACCTAGCCACAAGGCAAAGGTATGCTAGGAATAGCAATATCTGCCTAACTCAGACGAGATTAACATAGAAAATTCAGCATCACTCGATTACGTAAATCTATTTAATTATTTAGTTCTGCCACAAACCAGAAAAGTCCAGAACACTAAACTGACTAACTTTTTTTTATCGTGGTAAAATCATCAAATGAGTCCTCCCACCCATTACTGTCAGACTTGACTGACTAAAATCTACGGTGTCCTTCAGTAGACCTTAGCCCCAGTACGCAACGGGGTCACGGTAATTCCGGAGTCCCGCGACCAGAACACTAAACCTAAACCGAATTTAAGAAAAAAAATAGGGAACATTTAATTGTTTTTCACAATTTTAGCTTTTTATTTTAATTACACCCTAAGAATTTCTTATGAATCGTGGGTGCATTTACAAAAATAAAATAATTCATATACACAAAAGAACAACTACCTGCAAACTGTACCAGTTTTTTTTTCTTGCGGAAATCGAACTCGCAACAGGCAACGCAGCAACTCGTCGCTTAGTCACTGAGACAGAACCGATTCAGATGCGAGCGGGGCTCGAACCTGCGTTTCCTGGATCAGTACTCCAGACGCCTTACCAATTAGGCTATCGCAACCACTAATTTCGAAGCTGAATTTTTCATTCCCTTGTTTTTACGCTTCACACGTTCACACGAGCCCCGCTCGCAGCTCAATTTTTCTTTCCTCAAAATATCTTTGCGAAGACGCGACGCAGGCGTTTTTGCGTATAAATATATAACAACAGAACAGAGATGTACATAAAGAAAGAAAAATCGTTTGTGTACACCTATTCTACATTTTGCCAGGTTTGTCCAAGATAAATAAAAACACGAATAGCAAAGAAAAACCTAATATGCCATGTTACACTCGTCGAAAAATACCAGCCCAAATAAAAGTTTAACTAAGATCATAGCCGACCCTGTTTGATGTCGACGTTTAGTATGAATTATTGGAAATTGAATCAAACGGGTATACTGCCTAATAATCTATTCTGTGGTCATTGAATTTCCCACTAAAACAGTCCAGGAGCTCCGCTCCTAAACTCAAGGAACTTATATTTATTGCTAACGGTACCTCCGATTTATTTTACCCCCGACTTGGTTACCAAGTGGGTTTTTTTCAGCTTCAGGCCCCTGTGAAATTAGGTTTAACACTGTTGAACTTTCTTACTAACACTGTCCAATTGTGTTTTTTGTAGAATTTGTACCTGTAATGAGGCTGCTCTCTAATCGATTCTTCGAAAGTTTTGATTCGAAACTAGTCAGTTACAACCTTCATAGCGTGTATGTCAGGCGTAATCTTTTCTAAAGTTTTCTTTTAAGAAAATAGCTTCAGATATAATGCAAAGCTGAATCGGGCAGCAGCCGCCCTCAGGCGACTCCTGCCCAATCTCAGCAGGCAAAACGCAAGCAAAATCCTCCACTCCAGGGCGTCTATGCGGCGCGTGGAGGCGTATCGCCGCCGCCGCCTCGACAAGACCCCTCTTTGAGGTGTGGCTGGATAGGTGTCACGGCGTCCTGAACTACCGTCTGACGCAGGTCCTCACTGCACACGGAAGTTTCGGGAGGTACCTGTGTCGGATAAGGAGGGAAGAAACGCCTGGGTGTCACCACTGCGAGGATCGCCCGGAGGACACGGTGGTGCATTCGGTGTAGGACTGCCGCGCTTGGGCAGAGCACTGGCGTATCATAACATACTATTTTAGTTACAAAAGGTTTACGATGAGGTATAATTTTATTTATTGAATTTTTTTTTGTGTTTCTTTTTTTTGAGCTTTTTTTCACAGCAGATTACAGGGACGTATACAGGGACAGGCGGCGACCACTCAAGCTCAGCATTGGTCAAGGCCATGCTGCGGGGCGAGACGGAATGGGAAGCGGTCACCTCCTTCTGAAAAACAGTCATGCTAGCGAAGGAGGAGGCGACTCATTTGATGATTTTACCACGATGAAAAAAAAGAAAAAAGCTTCAGATATAACAGTTTTCTTTTTCTTTGAATACAGTTTTCAACAAAAGTGTGTGTCATTTTTTATGATTGTTTTTGATTCAATACATCTGAAATTATGAGAGGTTTATCCAAACAACAAGTTAAGACCCAAATTATTACTAAGGTAACAATGAGTGCAGAAGACATTTGGTTAAATATATACGCCAAATTAAATAAAATCGTTTGAAAAATATTGCCACAAACTTGTTCTGTGAACTTTACCTACAACGAGCCTATTTGCTTTTTTTTTTTTTTGCGTGGTAAAATCATCAAATGAGTCCTCCCACCCAGGGCATGGCGGGAGGGACTGTCAGACTTGTACTGACTAAAATCCACGGTGTCCTTCACAAGCCCTTTACGTACCGGGGTCACGGTAATGGGTAAGTCCCGCGACCCCGGCAGGCTTTGGCCCTCTACAGGCCCCGTCAATATGCTGACACTCTTTGAGGCGCGCGTGGAACACAACGCGCCGTCGACCCGGGCATGGTCCATGGTCGGACAGCAAGTCGCCCATTACTCGCTGCCCGCATGCCCGCGCCTACGGTGGCCGGAGATCGTCCTGTGACGTCCGACGCCGTGGGCGTCTACCACTGCGGCTGGGGTGGAGGGAGGACGCAGTCCTCTCCCTCAGGCGGCCCGCCTCCTCCTTCACGAGCATGACTGCTTCGCAGAAGGAGGCGACCGCTTCCCACTCCGTCTCGCCCCGCAGCATGGCCTCGACCAATGCCGGGCGCGAGAGGTCTCCGCCTATCGCCGTCGTGAGGACACGGCGGTGCTCTGCCCAAGCGGGGCAGTCCTGCTCCGTATGCTCCACCGTGTCCTCCGGACGATCCTCGCAGTGTTGACACCCAGGCGTTTCTTCCCTCCCTATCAGACACAGATACCTCCCGAAACTTCCGTGTCCGGTGAGGACCTGCGTCATGCGGAAGGTAAGGACGCCGTGACGCCTATCCAGCCACTCCTCAAAGAGGGGTCTTACCGCCGCGATTGCGGCGTGCCCGGAGCCTATTTGCTAACAAAACTTCTAAGAACCATTTCATCTAGAAATTTCATGTATTTTTTCAAGAACATTGTTACATTACAAGGCTACTCGTATACATATATAGCCTTATCGGTAAGCTTTAAGTCTTTAATCTACTGATACATCCATAGTTAATATACAGGGTGTAAGAGACATCGACGCAGAAACGGTTGCCATGGGTCCAGGACATGATTCTGGACGCCCCCGAGTTGGAAGTTTTCGTCGGTTTCTTTCCATTATTTTTTTAATATTCGTTTTTTTTTTAAATAGTGTGCCGCGCATTAGGTACTACAGGTACTGCGGTACTGTACTATTTACGTATACGATGACCTTTTATTTGAACTTTTATAAACACCTGAAAATCACCCATTTCTAGTATTATTTACATTGCTACTTTTAGTGGAAGTACCTTTTTTTTTATCATGGTAAAATCATCAAATGAGTCCTCCCACCCAGGGCAGGGCGGGAGGGAATGTCAGACTTGTACTGACTAAAATCCACGGTGTCCTTCAATAGCCCTTTACGTACCGGGGTCACGGTAATCCCTTGGTCCCGCGACCCCGGCAGGCTTTGGCCCTCTACAGGCCCCGTCACTATGCTGACACTCTTTGAGGCGCGCGTGGAACACAACGCGGCATCGACCCGGGCATGGTCCATGGTCGGACAGCAAGTCGCCCATTACTCGCTGCCCGCATGCCCGCGCCTACGGTGGCCGGAGATCGTCTTGCGACGTCCGACGTAGTAGTAGTGGAAGTACCTAGCGAAATAATTACTTTTTATTAATAATATCATTGGGTTAAGTAAGAATAACGATTATGAGCAGTCTAAAGTAAAAAAAAATAGAAAATTTGGGAAAAACCGACGAAAAATTTCAACATGGGGGGTCCAGAATCATGTCCTGAACCCATGGTATCCGTTTGTGCGTCGATGTCTCTTACACCTTGTATATATATCTTCGCTGTTCATATATCCATAGTTCGTAGAATTCTGTATTAAATCAAGGAAGATAGCCATATTGACTCAGCTGTACTGGGTTCTGTTTCCGAACACAAATACGTACTTAGTTACTCGTTTACCTTGAGACCCGGACGAGATTTGCTACAGAGGCATAACTTTAGACAAGCGAGTTCCTTGTGATACATCGACACACCCGAACTGTGCTTGCTCGTACAGTTACTTTTTACCACACGTTGTAAAGTCATTGTTATAATGAAATAACCCTTTATTCAGTTTAAACTTATTTGTTACATTTTTACTAATGCTATTTACACAGGATGAACAAAGCTCAGGACTAGTGGTGTACATTTTTTTTTACGTGGTAAAATCATCACATGAGTCCTCCCACCCAGGGCAGAGCGGGAGGGACTGTCAGACTCGTACTGACTAAAATCCACGGTGTCCTTCAATAGCCCTTTACGTACCGGGGTCACGGTAATTCGTGAGTCCCGCGACCTAGTGGTGTACATTAGGAGAGGCCTGTGTCTAGCAGTGGATGTTTACAGGTTTTTTGATGAAGGTGATTGCTTTTTGACAGCTTAGCTACTTCAGGTAACTGTTAAGTTCGATGTCGGGAATTGTGGCTTTAAAAGGCGAACTAGCAAATGTTACAGAAAAATACTTGATTGAGTTATATTAACAGTTCTTGTGAAAGTATTATGATCCGATCGGACAGACAGACCGACAGATTTTATTTGAAAGTTTGTAATTTTTCTTGAAGGTTGTAGCAGAGATATTACATAGCCTGCTACTTATCTCACAACAACCCAATTAACATAAATTACAATTGACATTTAGGGTTAGTTTTACAATGAAAGCCAGGAACATGAATTACGATAGGGAATGATTAGCATTCATTGTGTATAAGATATTTAGGTACTAAGTAACCTTAAACAGCGAGTACTTCGAAATAAGACCCTGTATTTATCTCATAATATCGTAAAAACAATTTAACAATACCGGCAATATTGGTATGCGAAATACTCGATAACTATCGCACGGATTGGATACATATTACTACTTTTTGGAATCGTCGTTGAACGATCTTTTCAAATATAATAATAGTTTTTAGATTTATTACAACTTTAGTTTTTTTCATAACCTTAATTATAAAATACAATTTGCGTTTCGTTTCATGCGGCTGTCAATTCGTACACGTCACACTTAGTGATTATTTGGTGACACTTGAATATACGTTCTTTTTGCAAAAACTACATAAACGCGAACGAATAAATTATGTTCTTGTGTGGGATGTGGTAATCTATTGATTAATCAATACTGTTTTAAATCTACAGATATTAAAAATAGTTAATATATTCTCCATGTCAACATTCTGCATATAACGAATTATTGATGTATCGAAGCGGTCGATTCTGCTTGTCATGACAGTCTGTTTTCGACAGCGGGAACGTACGCCCGCGTTCGGTCAGGCTCACAATTTTGACATTTAAGCAAAGACACATGTGAACTCTAACGTGGTCAGCGCCACGTGCGCGCGTGTTTTGTTTTTCTTTGCGTCGGACTTCGGTCCACGGTTTTTTTAATTAACTTAGAAGCAATGTATTAACATTAAAGTTAAGTTTTGGTGTGAATCCGTAAAGCTATCTGCGTAATTGTGACATTCTCGTAGAACTTTAACGCCGCCATCGCTTCAAGGGCAACCTGCAGAGCCTTTGAACGTCATTGGTTCATCGTTTCATCTGACCGACTTCATGGGAAAGTGCCACATCCGTGGGACTTTGTACCAGCGCTAGTGCCTGCCACCAGCCATGTGTGGTAGACGATTTCAAGGACTGCTCACCGTGTTCGCCATCCGTCTCCGCCGCCAGCAACCCGTGCCAGCTTCCGCACACCTTTGCTAGGTGTGTTGGAGGGGTCTTCCAGTATCCTCAGCGAGTCCAGGCTTCGACGGACACTGTCAAGCAGTGCCCAGGTGAACGCCTGGTTTACCATCTTCGTGGGGAACCAATTATTGCTTCGGTAGCAATATGTGACGGAGTGTGTGTGTGACCACGGTACCGTAAGTCAATTTTTCCTATGTTATCTGGCCAGAAGTTAGAGTCAGTGCGCGACGTATTCCATAGGCCCGTTGCCTCGTTCCTACTTGGACAGTCTAGTTTTAAGATGCTGGATTCCACTCAATCTTTGTCTTTAAACTTTGTTGTAACATTAACAATATAATGTTTATATTCGCATGTTAAACTTTTTGGTTTTATTTCAAATAAACCTCCCATAGGTTTTTAAAACAAGAGGTCCTTGAACCAATAGTTCAATGCTGAAAGCCGAGAGCTTGAAGACACATTTTCACTCACTTTAAATTTACATTCCCACGCACAAAATCATCTTTTTTTTTTTATTCTTTTTTTTTTTTTACACCGTTACAAGGTACAATCTATTTTTAAGTTACTTGCTGTTTTTTTTTTTGAAGTGAAAACTTCTTTAGCGGCGTTGTGCACCTTTTTTGGAATGGGTAAAAAATGTTAAACTCGCGTCAGGACACGTGACCTGATCAAAGTTTCGTAAGACGGCGCAGGGCGCTTGCGCGAATGTTCGTATGTATTTATTACTATTCAAGTTTTCACTTCTACCGGCACTCCCAGAGTGCAAACCGTCGTTTTTTTTTTTAAATAAAATCTTTTATGTTACAATCGTAGAAAGAGCTTGGACTCTGTCGACTATCTACTCTTGTACTACAATAATGTTGTAGAAGTGTGAGAAATAGACACCTGGGGTCTCGGGTAGGTACTATTTACGGGTTGAAACAGTAATTGTAATAGAAGTGGGGTCCCTTTGATAACATTGGGTCCTATCGTAATTAGAGCGAGCCAGGTAACTTGGTGGAACGTTTCGTGAATTCTCGATTAATTTGAACGGAACTTTTCAGCTTCTAGAAACTTTGTTTTATTTATGTTTGGGCACGGGTGCTGTTTAAAACATTTATTTATAGTTAAGAGTATTTTATTGTGACTTGCGATCGCGGCCCAAAGGTTGTCTCCCCTCTGATGCAAAAGGTTGTGAATTTAAGGCACGTTTGGTGCAGTGGCTGAGCTGAGCAATTGACTTGGCTCTGCGTGTGACGGGTTCGGTCTTGCATGTATTAAATATTTGTAGGGGAACAGTGTATAAGAAGGGGACGCAAGGTATGATGGGAACTCACACACTTAAGGCAAACTTAACACAATACTAACGTAGCGCTAGTGCCACGGGCACGCCGCAATCGCGGCGATAAGACCCCTCTTTGAGGAGTGGCTGGATAGGCGTCACGGCGTCCTGACCTACCGCATGACGCAGGTCCTCACCGGACACGGAAGTTTCGGGAGGTTCCTGTGTCTGATAGGGAGGGAAGAAACGCCTGGGTGTCACCACTGCGAGGATCGTCCGGAGGACACGGTAGAGCATACGGTGCAGGACTGCCCCGCTTGGGCAGAGCACCGCCGTGTCCTCACGACGGCGATAGGCGGAGACCTCTCGCGCCCGGCATTGGTCGAGGCCATGCTGCGGGGCGAGACGGAGTGGGAGGCGGTCGCCTCCTTCTGCGAAGCAGTCATGCTCGTGAAGGAGGAGGCGGGCCGCCTGAGGGAGAGGACAGCGTCCTCCCTCCACCCCAGCCGCAGTGGTAGACGCCCACGGCGTCGGACGTCGCGAGACGATCTCCGGCCACCGTAGGCGCGGGCATGCGGGCAGCGAGTAATGGGCGACTCGCTGTCCGACCATGGACCATGCCCGGGTCGACGGCGCGTTGTGTTCCACGCGCGCCTCAAAGAGTGTCAGCATAGTGACGGGGCCTGTAGAGGGCCAAAGCCTGCCGGGGTCGCGGGACCAAGGGATTACCGTGACCCCGGTACGTAAAGGGCTAGTGAAGGACACCGTGGATTTTAGTCAGTACAAGTCTGACAGTCCCTCCCGCCCTGCCCTGGGTGGGAGGACTCATTTGATGATTTTACCACGATAAAAAAAAAAAAAAAAAAAAGCGCTAGTGCCAACAGGACTCCATTTATTAATGGCCGATTGCAAATGACGTCCTGATGGCGCTTGCGCTACGTTAGTATTGTGTTAAGTATGCCTAAAGAGTGTATGTCCCCATTATACCTCGCGTCCCTGTCTAATACACTGTTCCTCTATGATTTTGTGGTGTGGTCTTTGTTAATGTTCGTTTAATTGCTTGTAAATGCACCCTTGATACTTGAGATAAATTCCAAGTGTAGGGCAACGTGACCATGAGTACCTAATGGCTGACTCGCCGACCGATCATTGACCATGCCCTGGTCGACGGCGCGCCGTGTTCCACGGCTTCAAAGAGCTGTCAGCAGTCTGAAATCCCTTAGAAGACCAGAGCCTGTCGGGGTCGCGGGAAAGTCTCATCAGGTAGCCGTGACCCTGGAACGTAAAGGATCACCGTGGGTTTATAATCAGTACGAGTCTGACAGTCCGTCCCGTCCTGCCCTGGGAGGGGGACTCATTTGATGATTTAAAAAAAAGTGAAAGGCAGCGTATTTTTTCTTTTTTTGAAAAACGCAATTTATGACGTGTAAACCTTCTTATTATTCTAAAATTAAATACACACTTAAATAAACATAATTTCTTTCTTTAGATTAATTTGCTTTTCAATAGATCTATCTGCCCGTTTATTCTGTCTTTTATCTAAAAGGACCCATTTTGTTCCAACTTTCAATGTAAAGCATTAAATTAATTTTTGAAATTACCCCTAAAACATTTTTCATAACCAGATTTTTAATTATTACTTTTTTGGTTGAATATTACGACCGATGATTAAAACAACTTTAAGCTATTAATTTTAAGTGTACCAAGATACTTAAACTTAAGAACCTTTCAATTTTAATATCCATTCAGAATAAAATTATGATAATCATGCTTAAACTTTTTTCATACTTTTTAACTACTTAAGTAGCTATATTTTTTTAGAAACATTCAGTGCAACTGGCGTAAGAATTGTGGCTTTGATTTTTCTGCTATAGGTACAACTTTTTTTTTTAAAGCAAAACCTGATACACATGTCTTGTATTTTTGTGTAAAGAATCTTTGTACATAATTTCAAAACTGTATCATGAAAAATCATAAAGGTAGGCTTGATATGTTACCAGCAGCCGTATTATGACGTCTTAAAACCAGGCTTGTTCCAGTGAGTGAAAGAGACGGAGCTATATAAGTCGTCTAGTGCCACCTCGTTCACTCACTGGAACAAGCCTGGTTTTAAGACGTCATAATACGTCCCCAAAATTATGCTAATTTCTGGGAAGGGATCGATACCCCTGCTCAACTCGCGCCTCCTCAGTCGTAAACTCATTGATAATAGTTTACCGTAGGTAGGTAACTACAGTGGTGGATTTAGATGGTAGATAAGTGGTAAAAAAAATAATTAAAATATATTTGATACCAAATATAACACGGTGTAAAAATTATTGGAATCGATTCAGTTTCTGATTCTGAACAAACTATATTCAGATTTCGCGTATACTAAAAATAATGTTGTGATTAATTAGAGACTGTACCTAAGTACGGCCAAGCAAGGTCATTATCTATAAAAACAAAGAAAAAAAAACAGGTTTTTTTGTATACAACAAAGGTGATTTCTTTTCTCTCTCCTTAAATAATTATTGTATTCTGTTTTTTAATATTTTATTTGTTGTTATAGCTGCAACGGGAATACATTATCTGCAACATTCGGGTGACATGGACAAACAGACAGACGGACGAACGGACGAAGTCTTAATAGTAATAGTATCCCATTTATGCTTTGGGTACGGAAATCTAAAAAGGAAGACTTTTAAAATGAAATGTTAGAGTCTGTTTCCTACGCTGTAATATAAAAAGAGCTACATTACTAAAGAATTTTATCAAACTTTTACTGTATACGAGTATGCTTCTTTAAAAGAAATATAAAGAACCAAATGACGCGAATAAACTCCCAATAAAATAAATGGGGAAACTTTTTAACTTGATAGCATTAAGGAGTTTGGTATTCGCTCCCGGACTCCGATACTACATAATATATTTGTTGCACTCGTCATCTACCTAGCCTTTTCCAAACTATATTGGGGTCGGCTTTCAGTCAAACCAGATGCAGCTGGATATCAGTATTTTACATGGAGCGACTGCCTGTCGGACCTCCACAACCCTTACTGGCTCCTAACTTGTATACAAATTGTAAATTTATTCAATTAAGAAGAGCACAAGTCAGTAAAACGTGAAGCGAAATTCCATAAATTACGATTTATCCACCACCCACCGAGAACAACAGACCTTTAACAAAGGAAACATAAAAATACAAAAAAAAACTCAGCATAACCATTAAAACTAGACAAATAAATATTATAACCCTCCCACTGTGACTTTATTCTGGGTATAAGAGTACCTACTAACAATAAAAAACTATTTTTATCGACATATAACCCTGAATACCAGGTAAGTACATCTATACTAATATTATAAAGCTGCAGAGTTTGTTTGTTTGAACGCGCTAATCTCTGGAACTACTGGTCCGATTTGAATAATTCTTTCAGTGTTGGGTAGTCCATTTATCGAGGAAGGCTATAAGCTATGTAACATCACGCTATCACTAATAGGAGCGGAGCAGCAGTGAGAAATGTTTCAAAATCGGGAAAATGAATTCCTTTTCGAGAGCTTCCGTTGCGTGCGCTGCGTAAACGGTTAAAGATACGCAAAAATTATGTACTACGGAATTATTTCTCATGAAAAGTTCTAAAATTAAGTCCGCGAGAGCATATATCTATCTTTTAAGGTTAAGTCAGTATAACCTTTTTTGTGGAAATCAAATTTGATTTTAAGGAGCTTCATTATTTACGAAGGTATTTTCATTAACATGATATTAATCCTTATCCAAATAAATACGTTAATCATCACAAGCATTTGATTTTGAACAAAATTGCCCTTGACATCGTTTGATTTTAATGAATATCTAAGGAGATATCATAGTTTCAAAATAATACTACAATAAAATAATGACTGCCTGGGCAAGTCATAATTGCGGTCGTAAGATCATCTTTGAGAAGTTGTTGGAGATGCGCTACGGCGTCCTCAGCCTCAACTTCAACCTGACGCAAGTCCTCCCGGGCACGGTTATTGCGGGAGGTACCTCAGGGATTCGGCGGCAGGCGAGGTGAATGGGGAGCAGTCGGAATGCGTGCGGGAAAAGATATCCTCTACCTATCGCCCCAGTCACGGGGCAACAAATCGCAGGGCATATTCCAGCCGCTTGCGGACGGGGAGTAATGGGTAGCTCGCCGTCCGATAAAGGACAAGGCCCGAGCCACGGTGCGTCGTGTTCCACGTGCTCCTCAAGGGAACTGACCGGGACGGGACCATAGGGCCAAACGCCTAACATGACGCGGGTGAAACCACGGGCAGAAGCTAGTAAATAATAAATTGTCTATTATTTTACTTCTACTTCTTACAGAACTGGAATTACCTGCCTACGTAAATTATACTGTATTAACAAGTACACACGGTAGGTAATAAAGAAAAAGGATTGCCTGATTCCCTATTATTTTTCACGGTACATGATATTCCGTGTCGCACCTCAACGAGCGCGCTCGAGCCACACCTTCAAGATATACGACATTTAAAGATGGACGAGCCAGCCCGAGTCGCGCAAAAGCCATTGCTTATAGAAGTAATGGATCAGAAATTAAATCTTCCTGACCAAATCCCTGACTTAGTGATAACATTCCGAACATTTTTTCAGTGATTTTAAGGTAGATACGTAATAGGTATGCATAAAAATGTACACACTTAGGTAATTGTAATACTTAGCGCGTGACCTGCGACAAGCTCGTCATTTCACATGGGGTGTGGTGCGTTGAAATAAGATCATTGTAACCACTTAATCATTCGTTGAGATTATGATTAATATATACCTTTCTAGAAAAAATATGTAATCATTACTGTTTATATTTAAAAATCCTGACAATCCCAAATATTCCCTGTTTCCCTAACAGAGAGCTGAAATTCTTGACGTGTTAGGAAAAATTCTGACATCTGAGAACTCCAATTGCATTACACCATGCGAGCAGGCGCGGCGTATCTCGTACGCGCCGTGTTTAACCAGCTTTAGATCGAAAATCACAATATCCCCTTTACGTATGTACTAAAATGTATACCATTACCAACTTATTCCATCAGTTCGCTGTGATTTAATTATTTCTGCAGAGTAATCAAAGCAAAATCACCAATTTAATACCAACGAAGTCATGTAACTTTGCGCTAATTACCCTTACTGCCTACCCTCTTTCGAGGGAAAAGCGTGATTTATTCGAGTGGGTAGTTCCAACCGAATTAAATTTTAATTTGTGATTCGCGGCTTGCCCTCGTACGACGCATAAATTATGGCCGCGGCGTGTATTGTTTCGTGGTCGGATTTGTAAATTAAAATAGTGTTTAATTTTTGTATAAATATTTATAATGTACCCTAGATTTGTAGCCGGTTGATGGAAATACGTTCGCTCCTATTTACATGGTACTCCTGAGGGGTACTACCGCCAGTGAGATCGCTCAGCCGTCACTGCACGTTAGAGGTAGGATGTGGTGCCGTTATCTGGGGTAAACCGCAAGGAGGTGGAGCCAATTCACTGATCTTTCCATGGCAAGATGAGTGAATAAATATTCCTTCTCCATACCACCAAAGGTGGCTCTCCCAATAATATATGCTTTTAAGGTTTAAAGTAACCCAACACAAAGGGGATGGCGGAGTCTTCGAACCTAACCTGTCCGTGTCGGGGTGCCCCAAGTCCCTTTACCATTCCCGGTTGCAAAAAACAACACATTCATTTACAATTTCATGTCACTTTCATTTAAGTCTTGTATATGTATCCATAATGTATCTACGAGTAATAATGCGCACATTAATTTAAATTCGCATGTATAGTTAAAACTATAAACTCTCGTTTGCCTAAATCACGCTCACACGAGCGTAGTATACAATACGACCACAAAATTGTGGTCGTATTGTAGCGACTTAATCCAACGTTCAGATTCAGATTCAGATTCAGATTCGTTATAATTTTATTATTTTTACCAACTTGATGCTTTGTTTACAATTGTCAGAAGCCCAGTTGCTTACTCGTAGCAACAACAATAAAAATTATTACTAATATTCACGAGTCATCAACTGACAGGCGATAGCGAACCGGACCGAATCCAAAGCGATACGAGACGTCAAACTGGGTGCAGCGAACCGAGGCGTGACAGTTGTATTAGCTGACTTTTTATGAACGATGTCAAACAGAGCAAACACGCCTTCGCCACGTCTTCGCATCGGTTCGGTCACGCTATCGGAAACGCTTCGCTTTCTGTCTGTCTGTATGACAAGGTAGTGAAAGGACGCGAATTCGCCATTGACGGCGGCTCGTGGCGTGTGTCAAACATTTCTTTACTCCTGTGGAATAATTCTCCACCTACAACCGAGCAGAACAGCGCGCAATATCTAGTTCACAATATTACCACCACAGTTTTATTTACATAAGCTAACATACCTACTTAAGTTACCGGGGAGTCTCGGAGGGTTTTTAAAAGGCACAACTTTACTTGACGACCGTTTATTTCAGACTGACTATTCTATCTTAACTAACAACAGGATACAAATTCACTTAATATCTAGCGTTTAGAGTTACACTCTGGCAATATCGGGAATGCTTGGTCAGCAGAGCCCGCCGGTCGCGGCTGGGATCAGCGCACTGTTATTGTTCCCACCGGAATACTTGCTAGAGATAAGGCAGGTAGAGCATTCATAACGCCTACCCCCGCAGCTTCAAAATTATCCGAGGGACTTTTATCGCTCGGATTATTTTGAAATTTGAAATTACAGTACTTATACATATATCAGAGTTACAGAAATGCTTAAAATTATGATTATATGTAATAATAGAGTTCCGATGCTAACAGTTTTTACATTTATCACCGCGTCACGGTTATTTTCCACTTCACTTTCACTGATTTTTAACAGGCCATTAAGTTGTTGTAAATTCACTAAATCACTTGTATTCAAATTAATAGGTTTTCGCTGCATCTGAGATTCGGAGAGCACGATTTCAGGAAGATTAATGATAGGCAGTTTCGGCAGGTTCAAGTTACTCGTGGTGCTGTAGCGGGTTTTAAGAGCCATTTCGCCAATATGGACATTGCAGTTATCGTCTAACATCAAGTAGTAAGTACCTCGTATCTTATCTTTGATAATTTCATTATTTTAGCAGATCTTTGATAGGATGGTTTCCGCTTTACTGTAGAGTATCCATCGGTCTTTCCCCACAGGCTGGATCTTTAGGTTATTGATTTCGACTGGAACCGAATTGCAGGAACTAATGTTGTCGGAGAATTTCATCAAAGCGGCTATACAAGTATCTTCCTCCACGAACGGCATCATAACCTCATGTCTCCTCATAGAGTTCGGTGCATGGCTGGGAGAGCGAGACCATTTTCGACCCTCTTACTAGCAGGTAAGGATATTTGGGAATTATGAGCGTAGTTTGGTTAGAAGGATTAGTTGTAGGAATCGGGATCGCTCGGTAGTAGTTATATATATCATTTTTACTATAGGTATATCTAAAACGAATGTTATTTGACTTCCTTTTGAAAAGGCTTTTATACTTATACACTGTTCTAATTCTACTAGATTACCGTAATTAACTAGATATACAAGTTTAAATATTAGTTTGGTGTATCAAATTTCGCATTTCCCATAACTACATTTATGTGGATGAAATTATTCATAGTAGAATTCGCCACGTTAATCAGCGATCTGAACATTTCTGAAATAACGATTACTTTTTATTTAAAGTATCTTGACGTGTTTTTATATCCCAATCAATTGTTCGTACCTGATAGCATCGTCATAGTCTAAATTACCACTAATTATCTTAATGATAGATCCTAGAGGGTTAAAGATCCCTCGCTTAATTCTAATCGATGGAGCTAACTGATTGAATTTTTCTATGCTGGAATTCATGACATAATCGGTTTGAAACTTCACGTCCATCAATTTTTGATTGAATGTTTTATTTCCAAAGTAACTCCTGACTTGTATATATATATATATATTTTTTTTATATTCAGCTCTAAGTCTTCTCGCATCGAACTTAAATCTAAAACCTTAATAATATTCCACTTATCATAACTAGCTTGACCTTGCTTCGTAAGAATCACTCCTGGATTCTTATTAATTATGTGCAGTTGAAGGGCCTGGGTCCTGAAGGTCAGGATCAGGAGCACGAGGTGGCACCCGTGTAGGTCGTTTAATGTCCTTAATAGGTACTTTGGTATCGCGGGTTTTGATTTTTACTGGACAAGTGTTCCTAGTAATATCTCCGGTTACTGTAGCTTTTTGGTAGCGAGGTTTATCTTTGCTACGTCTGATGTTTACCCCTTTTATGTATATATCATCCCCTTCCTGTACATCAAATGACGTCTCTCCGCCACGTTTTTCTTTTACCTTTTCCTTATTTTGTATTATTTTATCTGTTAGCTGTTTATAGAGATATTTCGTTCGCTGAACATGATCTTTCACTAACTGTTGTGTGTATTGTTTCTCGAAATTTACGGCAAAAGTACTATTAGATTCGGTATGGCCAAAGACAACTTCAAAGGGTGTAAGACCTGTCGTGGAATGAATACTTTGATTGTAGGCCATAATCGCATATGTCAAGACGTTGGCTGCGTCCGTTATTTTATGTTCATATTTAGCGCTACGATATATCTCTGCTATAGTAGAATGGAAACGCTCTATTATTCCCATGGAATTGGGATTATGTGCAGTGCCTATGTGCAAGTCTATTTTATAGAATTGTAGAGTTTCCTTTAATAAAATGTTGTTGAATTCTGACCCAGGGTCAGCACTGATTTTATTTGGTACGCCATAAAATGAGAAATATTTGATAAGTGCGCGAACTACCTCAGGAGTCGAGCGATTGGATAGTTCAAAGGCTTGTCCTAGTTTACTGAATGCGTCAACTATGGTAAGAAAGTATTTCCCTTCAATGGAATACAGGTCTATGAAGATTTCGGCAAATGGTTTGGTTTGGGTTTGAGTAAGCTGTAACTGCGGTTTAATGGGTTTGCGGTCATATTTCATTGTCTTACAGATGTCACAAGAATTAATTACTGTCGCAACAGTTATATCCATATTTGGCCAGTAATATGTCCGTTTAAGGTGCATGAGCGTTTCTTTAATTCCGCGGTGACATGTTTTACCGCGATGATACGTAAGTATAACTGCGCGTTGCTCGTCCTCGTCTTCAATGTATACCACTCTTTTAGTGCATTCATAAATTTTAACTGTATTCTTTTTAAATAATCTAGTAACGGCGTCCGTAAACTGACTTCTGTGTATTTTATCTTCGAAATAAAAGAAATATTTAGTTTTAGGTTTTATGTATTCTAGTAGGAAGTTTTTAACTAAAGTGGGATTATCAACAGGTAAGTGAACTTCTAAAACTTTTTGTTTATCTCGTGATAAATCTTTAACTGATGTCTGGTTTCTGTTCCAGGCAAAGACAAGAACTTGGTGGGGCTTCGTATCTACTGCTTCGTTTAATATGGGGATTCCGTCGGTATCAACATCCTTGGCAGAGTGAATTGTTTCAGGCAATGACGAGGCTGTAATAGTACTAGATGTTGGAGAGCCGACTGGATAAGAGGTAAGCGAAGGCGCACTAATCGTTTCCGATGAATCGGAGATGACTATAGTATCGTTATCTTTGTTCGTGTCACTTGCGTTACACTGCATGGATTCGTTATCATTATTATTGGTAAGTATATTTAATTTTATACGTGACAAGGCATCCGCGTTACTGTTCTGTTTCCCATTTTTGTAAATGATATCGAAATCGAATTCAGCCAATCTAAGCTTCCATCGAGTGAGCTTACTGTCAGGCTCTTTAAATGAGGTAAGCCAGGCTAGAGGACGATGGTCCGTGTAGATAGTGAATTTTCGCCCATATAGGTACGGACGAAAATGTTTTGTTGCCCAAATAATGGCTAGCATTTCTTTCTCTACTGTACTGTAACGTGTCTCCGCGTCATTTAAAGTGCGGCTCGCGTAGGCTATGGGCTTGTCACTTCCAATAGAGCCTTGTGAAAGGACTGCTCCCAGAGCATAATTAGAGGCATCCGTAGTTAAGACAAAAGGTTTGGAGAAATCGGGGAACTGAAGAATAGGCGCGTTTACTAGCAACTCTTTACACTTATTAAAGGCATCGATAAAGGATTGGCTGATCTGTACTTTGTTTCGTTTTTTTAAACAAGAGGTAAGTGGTTGCGTGATTTTAGCAAAGTCTTTTATAAATTTACGGTAATAACCGACTAACCCCAAGAAACTTTTTATTTCAGTGGGCGTTCTCGGTAACGGAAAGTCTAGTACTGCTTTTATTTTGTCATTGTTGGGTTCTAGCCCGTCTTTGGTAATTTTGTGTCCTAAATAAAGTACTTCTGTACGTAAAAATTCGCATTTGTCAAGCGTCACCTTCAAGTTGGTTTGTCTAAGTCGATCAAAAACTTTCCTAAGTTTATCTATATGTTCCTGCAAGCTATTTGAAAAGACTATTATATCGTCTAGGTAAACCAGGCAATGGATACCTTGCAATCCCCTCAACACGTTATCCATTGCGCGTTGAAAAGTTGCAGGTGCGGTCTTAAGGCCAAAGGGCATGCGGGTGAATTCAAAGTGCCCTGATGGGGTAGTGAACGCAGTTTTGGGTCTATCTTGTTTATCTATTTCCAGCTGGTGGTAGCCACTTGCGAGGTCTAGTGTCGTAAAGTAGGTGGATTTCCCTAATTTGTCAAATAAGTCGTTTATGTTAGGTAAGGGATATTTGTCGTCCGTAGTTATGTCATTCAAGCGTCGATAGTCTATAACCATCCTATATTTTTGTTCACCCGAGGCGTCCATTTTTTTTGGTACAAGATGTACGGGTGAACTCCAAGGCGAAAATGATTCCTGAATGACGTCATTTTGCAATAATTTTTCAACTTGTTTTTGTACTTCTATATTCTGCGACGGTGGAAGTCTATAGGGGCGGACATAAATGGGATCTTCATTTTTAGTTCTAATCTGATGCTTTACCTGATTGCTAAAAGTAAGAGGAAGTTCATCACAATGGAATATGTCTCTGTATTCAAAACATAATTTGGTTATAGCCTCACGTTCTTCCGCATTGGTGTGGTCTAATCGTAATTTAGTTAAATTATTTTTAAGTAAATCATCGATTTCAAAGTTGCTCAATGGTTCGTTATTTGTCATATTTATCTCACAAGTATTGTCATTTAATTTACATGTAATCAAGGGTTGCCGAAACGTTAATGTGACGCTATTTTCTGAAACATTCTGTATAACTGTAGTTGCAAATGAATCGATACATTTCACGAGAGCACTCGGCATTCTAACACCCTGTCCGAAATCTGTATAGTTTAATATAGCATCTCCATTTTTTATATCGGTCGGAACTTTAACTCGCGACTCTGACCTTGGTTCTAATGTGACCTCGTATGGCGGGTTATATAATATACGAATGTCTGTTGTGGGCGTACGTAATATTTGGTTTTTCATATCAATAGAGGCTTCTAATTGTTTTAATAAGTCTGAGCCTATTAAACCATCATATTTTTTATCTACGTCATATACGTAAAACTTATGTTTACCTAAAGTTTTAAAGGTCTTTAAAAGTGGTATATAAATTACTTCAGTATGTTGACTACGCGCGTGTGTACTTATGACCTCAAACGGTTCGTATAATTTATATTTTGAAAAATATTCATTTGCTTTGACAGGACTTATGAAAGACCGCGTACTTCCAGTATCTATCATGAAACGGGCCTTGATTTCGGGAATTTCTATGTGCGGGAGTTTTAGGAGTGAATCACAATTCAACTGAATTACTTCGGGTGAAAATTGGAGGCTTGTACCTGAAAATTTTCAGCATCGATTGGTTTTTCATCATTTTTCTTTTCGCAAGGTTCATTGTAAATTTGGGTTTCAGGCATTTCTAAATTATAAGCATAATTTTCTACATAATAACTGACATTTTGATTGGATTGTTCTGACGGGGTCTCTACGGGTTCAATGTTGTAGAATAGATTATTATCGTCATCGAGTAAAATATTTAACATGTTTTGTCTCATCGGGCGAGCTGTACGCATAGAGACATCACTTTCCTGTAACTGTGGTGGATTACGTTGTGGTTGATTTTGTGGGGGTATGCCAAATTTAAATTGTTGATTTGGTGCATTGAAAACTGGCTTGGCCTGATTTGGAGTATTATTATAACCTTGCTGAGGAACGAATCTAAATCTAAAATTTTGTTGACCAGGTAAGTTGGGCTTAAAACCTTGCTGAGGAACTATTGGAATACCAAACTTAAAATTTGTTGGTGTGAACTGTGGTGTGCCGAATCGATTAGAATTATTAAAACCAGGCCTATTATTATTTTGCGTTTGTTGCGGGATACCAAATTTAAAAGGCTGGCTGTTGGGCGATAAAAGGTTTTGTTTAGGCGATCTGGGGTCTACAAAATTATTAGGATTAGGTAATGAAGTTTGTTTCTGAGCTTTGTTTTTATTTTTGTACTGATATTGAAAATTAACTTCCTCCATGACAATGCTAAGTGCACTTTCTAAAGTATTAGAGTTTCTCAAACGTACGATTCTAATCAGATCCTCCGGAAGATTGTATAAAAACACATTAAGACACATACTATTATAAATTATCATTTTAGCAGCTTTTAAACCTTCGTCCGCGATCAAGTTTACCTTAGAGAAGAGGGTGCTACGCGTTTGTTGAATTCTGTTGCAAAATTGTAAGTAAGTTTCATCATTTTTAATTTTTAAATTTTCGAGCTCAATCGCTACGCACTCCTCTGATCTAGGGTCTCCAAAATGCTGTATGAGAATATTTTTCAATTGTTCCCAAGAATTAATGTCGTCTCTTTCACTTAGTAGAGTTGCCGCTCTACCGCATAATCGGCTAGTAATAGAATGAAATACGTATGTTGATTGTGTCGCATTTTCTGGTCCATTAAAATTTCTCAATATATATTCACACTTTTTTATAAATAAATTTAACATATTTTGGTCCCCATCAAACTTAGGGATAAGGGAGAGCAATTCTTTTGGAATAACTTGTACTCGGTCTGCCATTATTAAAATTATTAATATAAAATTCTAAGTACGGTATAACAAATAATAAAATTCCGAAAATAATGCTCAAGCACTTCACACTTAAAATAATTACCTAATTAACAAATACGAAGTCAAATAACTTTCGACGATTTTAGTTCGAAAATCACGATATATATCTACTTTCGTAGCCACAGGAAATAACAAGGACAAGACAGGAATCGTAAGGAGGTCTACTTACAGTTCGCTCGTTCCCATGCCTTCCCGTAGAGCTGCAATCGTAGAAACAGGAACCCTCGGCACCCGGTTGACAGGAATTTGTTTGGTTCGAGTTTACCCAATACCGCGCGCACAGAACCGATTTAGTGTCCTTCGAAGCACAGGCTAAATTTTGGGTATCCTACCGGCTGCGCCACTTAAGTTACCGGGGAGTCTCGGAGGGTTTTTAAAAGGCACAACTTTACTTGACGACCGTTTATTTCAGACTGACTATTCTATCTTAACTAACAACAGGATACAAATTCACTTAATATCTAGCGTTTAGAGTTACACTCTGGCAATATCGGGAATGCTTGGTCAGCAGAGCCCGCCGGTCGCGGCTGGGATCAGCGCACTGTTATTGTTCCCACCGGAATACTTGCTAGAGATAAGGCAGGTAGAGCATTCATAACGACCTACACAACAAGTGATTTATCAATATGATACATACGCGGTTTCTTTTTGATTTATGGATAGCTCTCCACCCGCGTGGAATGCTGATGAGCTACATCATTTGAAATATTGGATACTGCTCGATTTATGTTACCGAATTTGATAGGTTTGGTATATGTATTGAGTTAGTAAAAATCCTAATTCTAAAGAATATTGTACATGCGAAGATATGCTTGTTATCTTTCCACTCCCGAACCACTGAATTTTGCATTAGTATAGTATATATATATATTGTCTAGTGAAAGAAGAAGGTCAAAGAAAAGATGGATGGATGGATTGTCTAAGGAATGATATGAAAGAAAAAGGAGTAAATGATACAGTGACGTCAGATAGAGAATGGAAGAAATAAACGCCGTGCCGACCACAACTAGAATGGGATAAGAGCAGAAAGATGATGACGATGATTATGTTGTCTCGTGTACAGAGACAGGCACAGGGTACCTTACACTCCGAAAAAACGACGGTTTGCACTCTGGGAGTGCCGGCAGAAGTGAAAACTTGAATAGTAATAAACACACACGAACATTCGCGCAAGCGCCCTGCGCCGTCTTACGAATTTTCGACCAGGTCACGTGTCCTGACGCGAGTTTAACATTTTTTACCCATTCCCTAAAAAAAGTGCACAACGCCGCCAAAGAAGTTTTCACTTCAAAAAGTACTATTCTCAAGAAAAACAATAATAATGTTCATATGATAGTAAGATAGAAGGCGCTGCATGTACAATCCGGATTAACAGTCAGATTCTAAATTAAAACGACCGAAGTCACTTGCAAAAACTAGCTATTAGAATACATTTTTCTCATCTTACGTCTGTAATCCATAAACGTAAGTAAGTACAAGCAGACGTCAACATTTCACCACTTGTTACTGTTACTGTCAGCCTGTGTCATCCCACTGCTGGGCAAAGGCCTCTCCCCATTATTTCCAACTATTTCGGTCTAGGGCTAATGTGAGCCACTAGTCAAGCTCATCCCGCCATCTTCTGCGAGGTCTGCCGCAACACTTTAGGCGGGAGCGAAGCGGACCCTAGCAAGACTTAAAAAAAAGAAAAAAAAAATAGACAACGTCGATCCCAAGTTCGCAACCAGTCCGGACGGACAGCGAGTCACCCATTACTCGCCGTCCGCACGTCCTTGCGTCCAGCCTTACCATTCAGGGTAATAAATTCCATGTTGTTTATCATTTGATTCCGGCTGCCTTAGCCCATAACATAATTAAAATCATTGACATGTAAACCTTCATAAAGGTGCCTAATCGCCCAGCATTCATTACCAAAATCCCAGATTATTTTGTAATAACCAGTCCATTTAACATAAAAGCCCCATTTATGACTACACATGATTTATTGCGGCGCATTCACGTACGATACACGACTGACTGACTCCAAATAGTCGCAGAATGAATGTCAATCTTTCTGAATAGGACTAGGTTTGTCCTGCGACTTTAATGATGTAATGTCTAATCCAACTAATAATATCGAACCTTTGTATGAATGGATGGGTGAATTTTTGTTTGTTACTCTGTCTCACAAAAACTACTAAACGGAATTGGATGTGTCCACAGATGGTGTATGACTGCACGCAAGTAAACCAGCAAGTCAGTAGCAAAGCGAGACCTGAACTACAGGGAGGTAAGATGCATCAGCGAGGAGAAGATCTATACTTGAAAGTAAAAAAAACCCGATGGTTTTTTGCGAGGGTCGTGACACTTGAAATTTAAAAAATACAGGCCGAATATAGACACCGTATTATGTCTTTCGCTTATTTCTATAAATAAAACGTGACCAAGTCATCTTCCAAAAATGAGGCTACACTGTATTCTGCATCTCGTACCTTTGAAAACTTCGCTACGCTCAGGATTCTACCTCTATTATCTATTCTATATCATTAATCTTAGACTCGCTCGCTCAGTTTTCAATTCAAGTACTCGCGCTAAAAAACAACTTTGCATCCTTGCATAACAAATAACTATTATCAGCCTATTACCGTCTGCTGAACGTAAGTCTCTCACAAAGAGCGCCAATCCTCTCCCGGTCCTGAGCAGTCCGTATCCATCCGCTGCCAGCCACATTCTTCCAAACATCGACCCATCTTGCCGTATAATATCCACTTTACGATATCTTAAACATAGCAATGTAAGGATGTTTACATTAAGATAGTTTTACATCCTAACTTATTGTGCGTGTGAGAATTTTAAGTTAATGTATATTAAACTATATGTTATAGATCATCTAATTGTTGGACACATTACTATTTGAGCAGTGAGACGAAGTGGACAATGTCTAGCGTGCTTGATTGTGTTTATTTTTCGATCCTATTTATTGTAGCAGGTAAGATTTTCTTTGACTAATTATACCCCATTTGGCCAGATAATAAAGAGAACAAAGTGTGGCCTTAATTTGAAAAAAAAGTCACGGACTAGTAGGCAGGGCTAAATGTTCAAACGCGTAGAATAGCAGAGCACAATAAATAGACTTGTTATAATTATCGTCTGTCTTGGTATGGACATGTGATGAAGAGGGATGACACTCATGCGAGTAAGAGAGTGATGAGTATGAATGTCGATGGATGGAGAGGAAGACGAAGGCCAAAGAAAAGATGGATGGATTGTCTAAGGAATGATATGGAAGAAAAAAGAGTAAATGATACTGTGACGTCTGATAGAGGAGAATGGAAGAAAAAAACGTGTTGCGCTGACCCCAAGTAAAACGGGATAAGGGCAGGAAGATGATGATGATATGGCAATGTTATAATTATGTTTAGTTGATAAGGTGTCCGGTCTACTGAATCATATAGTCGCAGGTGCAACTCCTGCTCGGTATCGACTTTTATACATAAAAAAATATCAGCCTGTTCTAAAGTAGGCTCGGGCATGCGGATGGCAAGTAACGGGTGACTGGGCGTCCGATCATGAACCACGCCCGGGTCGAGGGCACGTCGTGTTCATGTGCACGCACGTTGGGTCGCGCAACTGCCCCATCAGGCCCATCCCATCAAACCGTGACCCTTGAACGTAAAGAGCTAGATATTGGCCGTGGATTTTAGTCAGTACATGTCAGTCCCTCCCGTATCGCCTTGGGTGGGAGGACTCATTTGATGATTATAACACGATTAAAAAGCCTGTTCCTTGAAATTCCTTTTGCGTTACAAGGCCACGTCAAGCCCTTGCCATTCCCGAAACCCTGGCAAGTAAATTTTACCTACAACATTACAGATACAGTAACGAGTGTACCACATGAGTACTTTCACAATGAGGACATAGCTGGCTGGATCAAGCTGCACAAATCAGCTGCTAATTTTAAGGAAGCCTACCTGACGTGTTACTATGAGGGTAAGTTCCTGTCTCCATGCTATGTTGAGTGGAGTTTGGAGTTCAGACAAGCGTAATGTGGGACGCCCAGAGGCACGAAGAGTCGATGATTTGAAAAAGGTGGCCAGGAGCGGATGAAATCGTTTTAGTACTTTGTCTCTCTCGTCCCAATTGATTTGGGAATGTCTTCTTCGGCTGTACAACCCTGAGTCATATTATAAACAGTCTAAGAATTATTTCTGTAGTTTAATTATTTTCACTTATTAACGCCTACACGGCGTATTGTAAACGTGACGTATTTTGTGTACTGAATCAGAAACTCGCAGGTTCAAAACCAAGCAGAATTTGAACCTTTGGCCATTTGATAAGTCTTTAGTCTTTTCCTACTATTATCATTTTCACATTCATTATGCAAATTCTCACAACATTTTTCAGTTTCCTTCCCATCTTATATCCAATTTGAATCGAATTCCACAGTTTCCCTTACCAGTGCCGAGTTGCCGACTACTTCGTGCAGTCGGTGCTGGTAGTTGATGATTTTACCGGTCTTATACTGTACGTTGCTACTAATAGATTCAAGGCCAACTTAAAGGTCCCTCTATTACAGGAGCAATCTTAGCATCTCCGGTCAATAAACCACTGGCAAACATTCTTGAAGAAAGAAGGAAGTTGACAAAAGGGTTAATTTGGATAGGAACACATGCCTTGTTCTCGGAAGGAGATTATTTATCTGTAGAAGGTAACTATATTTCATGTACATGCAGCAACAGTAGCTAGATTGCTAGACGCGGAGAAAGAAGCAAATGGTGAAAGGTTTTAACCTAATGATGAAAAAAGTACATCCAAATGGCCAAATACCCAACAATGACAGTGATTCTGGGTGGAAATGACGATCATGATGACTCTAAGACGTCGTATCACAATTTTCACTTAATTTTAAGAGATTTTACCGGCTTTTGCTAACAGATAACTGCCCTAAAAAGTATTTATTAAATCTTTATAAAATCATCAAAGTTGGAGTCTGTAAATAAACACGCAATCTCCATCCATGCGTACCTGAACCGGTGCACTTATTCTTTACACTTTTTTAGGTGTTCCTCTAAACGACATGCCAATTTCCGTCTCATATGGATTTGAAGATAATGAGAACTGCGTCATGATGACGGCTAAAATGCGAGCCCAGACCACAAACTGTACCAGGTCCCTACCCTACATGTGTTACAGACCTCACAGAGAGGCTGTCAACTTTAAATGTGGCACCTTAGACAACAGTAAGCTGGATTTTAAAATAGCTTAATTATGTTCTTTTATACTACAAATATTAACGTTTTTTTTAAAGAAATATTCTATTTTTATAGTTACAGTCCACCACTAGGCAAAATCATTTTACGCTGCGTCACACCACAATATAAATCATCAGATCGAGTGTTTAGTGCCAAAACTAGCACTAAACGACAACCCTAAACAAAACAATACGTCAAATCCGATGGATTGTTTATTAAACGCCACAATATGATGAAACAGATTGACATATTAACATCCTTTGCGTCTAGTTCGTCTCGACACCTGTATCTGGGCCAGCCTTTTGCCTAGGGATCATCATTTATGTGACTGACGTGACCCTCTCAATCCCATTTTCAGCCTGAGGAAAAAGTTTATTTTTGTCGTATATCAACATGTCCTGGGGTGCTAAGACAGGAAACCTCCACGTGCGCCCGTGGACTGGAGTTCCCCCTCGGAAACGTCCGGGGGGAAGACCAGTTTTTCGGGCCGGTGCACCCTGGGATGCGGGCAAAAACTCTTCCTTAAGCACTGTGTGCCGAAGGGGTCTCTTTACCCGAATGCGAATAGCCTGTTGGGTGGATGCTCCAAAGCGTGTCCCTCTGAATAGCAGAGGGCACAACGGCGGAGCGGGCTTGCGGACGGTGAGTAATGGGTAAGCTCGCCGTCCGACCAAGGACCAAGTCCGGGTCGGTGGCGCGTCATGTTTCACGTGTCACCGACGGGGCCTCTTACGGGGCCAAATGCCTGCTGGGGTCGCGGATTTTTTCTTAATCCAGGATACCGCGGCCCCGAAACGTAAAGGGCATCCGAAGAAACACGGGTGGATTTTAGTCAGTAGCAGTCTGACAGTCCCTTCCGCCCCACCCAGGGCGGGAGGACTCATTTGATGATTTTGCCACCCTAAAAAAAAAAAACCAACCTGCACTGAGCCCTCGTGATGGATCCTGGCCCACTCCCTCTTAAAGAGAGGAATCCTGTGTTCCAGCAGTGGAAACATTATAGGCTGATGATGATGATGATACCTTTTCAGAATATATCTTGGAGCCTCGCACAGGCAGTTGTTACAAGCTACATGAAGAACGCCACGAGTGGACACGTGCCCACTCAATATGCGCAGCTGAGGGGGGTTACCTTGCCGTCATCAACAATGAAGAGGAGGCCCATATCCTCAAGAACATGTCTTTGAAGAGAACTCTCAGGATCTCCAAGTATTACGACTGGGAACCGCTGTTTATAGGTCTGCGGGATTGGGATCAGAAAGGCCTTTGGAGTACTGTTCAAGGTACCTATCTATTTTTATTTATAATGGGTCTGCTCTCCTCAATCTAGCCCAGAGGCAAAAAGATGAGAATCAAAATGGAGCGTGCTCAGCTAGATGTCCGGAAGTTGGGCACCTCACTTCTCATGCATGCAGTTGCGAGTTCAAACCCAGGCAAGTACCAATGTCTTAATTAACTCTGGTATCAGAGAGTGGTCACATCCTCACATGAAAAACAAGAAAGACCTAGAAGGAACTGAAACTCCTCCACACAGAATGGAAAATAACTCTTTAGTAACTCCGATAATCGATCGGATGGCGGTCAAACCAGGCAGTCTTAGTGAGGTCTACCACCTCCATTGAGATCGCTGAGCCGTCACAGGTTGTATGTGGTGCCATTGCCTGGAGTAGCTTGGAGATGTATCCCACTTACCCCAAATTGCACAGCTGTTATTAAGCACGAGCTCTTTTTTCTATCGTCATGTATATACTGATTATAAACAAAAGCAAAACGTCTCCAGGACCGATATTTGTGTACGCAAATTAACTGTATTTAGAAGATCATGTGTTTTCATTTTAGGTGATTCAATAGAAAACGTTTACCACGTCTGGGCCTGGGGCCAGCCCGACAACCTGAACCGCCAACAGTACTGCGGCTCCTTGCTGAAGACGGGGAAGCTGGATGATACCTGGTGCGATGTCAAAGCCATGTTTGTTTGCGAAAAAGACCCCGCAAAAGGCAGATTTCAATATCCTAGTGATGGTAATTTTACAGCACCTGATCCCCTCTTGGAAGTAAAATAAAATACGTAATATTTTAGTACGGTTGCTGAGCGATTGGAAGGCTGCGCTGCGTGTCGCGGGTTCGATTTTCGCACGAAGTAAATAAAAAGTTTATATGTCGCGCTGGTTAGTTTTATAATAATAAATAGCATAATTATTCGTTTTGGTTAACCAAACGACCTAATTTAGTTGTATTAAATAATTGATATTATTGTTTGGTAAGCAAACCGTATAATAAATTCACACGAATATTACTAAAATATAGTAATAAAACATTAATTATAAACCCGCAAGGCATGCAATGAAACCGATTTCAAAATAAATGGTTGCTTTATTCAATAATTATGCTCTGGAGTATAATTACCAATCAGCACTGGGCCCGCGTGGTGGATTATGGCCCACTCCTTCTCACAGAGAGGAGACCTGTGTCCCAGCAATGGGTACATTATAAGGCTGATGATGATGGAGTATAATTAATGAACCGACACCATTAGGTAAACATGCAATGTCGGTGCCATAACAGTTTAAAAACAGGTTTTTAGGATTCCGTACACAAAGCTATCTGTCTATTTGTCTGTCCGTCCGTCTGTTACAAAGCTGTATCTCAATGACCTTGATTTTTAGACAGTTGGATTTATCACATGTGATATTATTTCTGTTGCCTTCATAATATACTCGTACTGAGATGGAGTGGGAAGCGGTCGCCTCCTTCTGCGAAGCAGTCATGTTCGTGAAGGAGGAGGCGGGCCGCATGAGGCAGAGGGTAGCGTCCTCCCTCCACCACGATTTCCGGCCACCGTAGGCGCGGGTATGCGGGCAGCGAGTAATGGGCAACTCGCTGTCCGACAATGGATCATGCCCGGGTCGACGGCGCGTTGTCTTCCACGCGCGCCTCAAAGAGTGTCAGCAGAATGACGGGGCCCCCCTCTAGATGGCCAAAGCCTGCCGGGGTCGCGGGACTCACGAATTATCGTGACCCCGGAACGTGATGGGCTATTGAGTGACAACGTGGATTTTTTTTAGTAGCGAAAATAAACCTAACTGTCACTCACATCTGTCATTTCAACGTGAATTAGTAAAATTTGAATGAATGAACTTTTTCTTGACGTTCCACTTGATTGACGTAGCTGACCATAGCCTAATTAGTAGAGAAACTTCCCATAGAGCAACGATGGGATGATATTATCGTTAAAGATTCGCGGTAGGCGATATATTTTCCTTTTTTTTTCCAAGTACAAATAAAATAAATAAATAGTTATAATTGCATTGCATAAGTTGATACAAAATGCTATACAATAGCTTTACCGCGGCTGTTCCCGAGTGCCACACGTATTTTTTTTTTACTATAAGACTATATGTCAATTTGTGTGAGTGACGAGGGTCCGTTCAGGTCAGTCTCTTATCTCGAACATTGTCAATGTCTTTAATTATTTGCTCCACAAAATAAGATACTATGTAATCTAGGTCCCTAGGGTGTGTCGATATTCTTTTGTTTTACGGGTTTTCTTAATGACGATACTATCAATATGTTGTTGTAATTTTCTATGCATTTAAGCCTTTGTCAAACAGACTGGCGTGGCGAATGCGAAGCGTGGCGTTTTTATTTGTAATGTATGGAATTGTTTGAATCCAGTCACATAGAGAAGCGAAAGCGATCCGATAGCGTGACAGAACTATTGGACTGACGTCTCGCTTCGCTTTCGCCTGTCTGTTTGACAAAAGCATTAGACAATACTTTGACAGTTCGTTCCGCTCTACCTAG
The DNA here is from genome assembly GCA_943136025.2 of Agrotis puta. Lineage (NCBI taxonomy): Eukaryota > Metazoa > Arthropoda > Insecta > Lepidoptera > Noctuidae > Agrotis > Agrotis puta. Next base: position 17,862,361 of record OW964175.2, on the reverse strand, counting down.
GGCGAGAGGACCTATTTGATGACTTTATCACGTCAAAACATATTTAACGCTTTTTTTGCTAGGTTAAGATGTTCAGGGTCACGGTTACCTGTTTAGACCAATTGTCTCATGACCCGGAAGCGTAGAAACTTCCCTTTCCCTTATTACTTCAACCAGTGCATTCCCTCGCGCCCGGCATTGGTCGAGGCCATGCTGCGGGGCGAGACGGAGAGGGAAGCGGTCGCCTCCTTCTGCGAAGCAGTCATGCTCGTGAAGGAGGAGGCGGGCCGCGTGAGGGAGGACGCTGTCGCCGTGGGGGTCCACGGCGACAGACGTCGGCAGACGATCTCCGGCCACCGTAGGCGCGGGCATGCGGGCAGCGAGTAATGGGCAACTCACTGTCCGACCAAGGACCATGCCTGGGTCGATGGCGCGTTGCGTTCCACGCGCGCCTCAAAGAGTGTCAGCAAAATGACAGGGGCCCCCTCTAGAGGGCCAAAGCTTGCCGGGGTCGCGGGACTCACAAATTGCCGTAACCCCGGTACGTAAAGGGCTACTGAAGGACACCGTGGATTTCCCTGACCCTCCCACCCTGCCCTGGGTGGGAGGACCCATTTAACGATTTTACCACCAGTGCATTCCAGTACGAGAGTTGACACACAACTTTGAACATATTTAGAAAAGGGTTAACTTACCCAAAAGTGTCCAAATTCGACATAACTTCCGTCCAAAATCGTTTTCTGCCCAAACGTGCTTAAAATGCGGCCATTTTGTCCCATTACGTGACTAAATTTTATAAACGAAGCGGGGCAATCCAGTTTCTAAGATTACATCATACAGTACGTATTTTCTTTTTCCCTTTTTGCAAACAAACACGTTACGCTGAACGTAAGTTTTCGTATCTATAACAATCAGTGAGTCACATAAGTATACAATAACTGATACAATAGGGAGCCACCCAATGCCTTGTGTAATAAGCATAGCCCGGAGTAGGTAGATTCATTTATGTACTTGTATGACGAACTGTCATAGAAATCATAACATGGATAAGCCTTTTTCCCGAGATTTCGTTTCAGTACTTCTTTAATTTTTAACCGATTTGGCTAAAATATGAAATAAAGATGGCTTATAAGGGTATAAGCCAACTAGGACAAAAAAGAATTTGTCTTCATCCTACGTTCCTAAAAATTTTAATTAAATTAAATTTCCGGTCAAATCTCTTTAAAATCCCGGAATCCCAGAGGCATGCCCATATTAACACAAACTTCTTAGCCTATTGCTTTTTATTATGTGAACTGCATTAGGATTTTCACACAGAAATAAAATAAAATAAAAAATTTGCGGTTCCCCATACTTAGATTTGAAACCCAAAAAAAATCCCCAATGCCACACGTGTGGGGTATCATACTCATTTTCTTTAAATCAGGTTCGTCGCCATATTTGTTTATCAAATAGATTAAGTAAAACTACGAGTTTACAAACTTTACGGGTAACCCTCTGTAACTTAAGGGATTTACACCGTTTCGAGTGGGTCAGTAGTTTTATCCTGATTTATTTGCAAAATGTATGGACACCTGCATTAAGTGAGTGGGTTTGCTAAGATATTGGAGTGTGTTTAATATAATGCATCCAGAACTAGATACCTACATGCCTGCGACTCGCTGTCCGACCATGGACCATGCTCGGGTCGACGGCGCGTTGTGTTCCACGCACGCCTCAAAGAGTGTCAGCAAAATGACGGGGCCCCCTCTAGAGGGCCAGAGCCTGCCGGGGTCGCGGGCCTCACGAATTACCGTGACCCCGGAACGTAAAGGGCTATTGAAGGACACCGTGCATTTTAGTCAGCACGAATCTGACAGTCCCTCCCGCTCTGCCCTGAGTCCCACCCAGGGCAGAGCGGTTTTGTGCAGCGCCGCGCATCAGCAGTCAGATTGCTCAGCCATTTCGTCAATCGTGCCGTCAAATTAATACATTTTATAGACATTAATTAATTATACATAATTTACCACAAATCTGCATACCTACAGATTTCCAACCCTTTAAATAACGACAAAATTATAATAACAATACAAATCCACTTTAATTCTTGTATGACTTTTAAACATTTTGGAGGCATCGATTTAAAAAGCCATTTTGTCATAACCCCCACGTCAGTCAACAGTTGCGGCGGTAGTGTTGTGACACGAAATATCGATAAACATGTAACGATGGTTTTCCTGATTCGGAGCGATAAAATAAATGGCATTTAAAACGGGTTTGCTTATAGAATCCAGTGTAGCTTATTCAGTAAGACAGTGAATTAACAGTTTTAATATTTATCTATACATATTATTGATAACGCGGTTAAATCAAAGTATAGACAAAATGACCAAGAAATGAAATTATTGAAACCAAAAAAACCTTTAAAACAACGAGGTAACAAGAGCTCGTATAATCCTGAAACTACGTTTATTTAATCCAAATCAATTCAGAACACGTATTCCCTTGATTTCACATGCTGCATCAAGTTCAAAAAGTGTTTTAAAAACTTTGCTCGTGCACGAAAAGTGGGAAGTTGCTAGCTTGCCAACTTGCTGGATAACTGGCAGATTGCCAGTTACATTCAAGTGGCAAAGCAAGCTGTTTCTATCACTTGATTGTAAACTCTATCGGAATGTTAAGTAACTGTTACATACACAGTCTTGGTAACTGAGATTGGGTTTAAGTTTTTTAATAAAATTCAATGAGTTTCAACCGATAAGAAACTGTTTTTGTTTTGGCTACACTAGTGTCCTTTAATACTATATTTAGACTATACAAAACTGTGTCCAATTGCGTTTTGACAAAATTTCAGGAAAATCTTATAGGAATTGGTAAGCGAACAAGTGTAAACACCGTAGATCAGTATGAGTTGAGTTTCTTAAGGGAATTGGGAGAGACCTTTGCTCAGCTGTGGAACAGAGATAGACTGAAAAAAGGATGAACAGGCTTCTTCTGGGTAAGCTCATTCCATCGTGGACTTTGTCTCTGTCAGAAGTGACAGAACACCCATTGACCTAGAATAGGTACCCATTTTCTTTTGACAAACGTAGGGAAATTGGTAAGCGACAAAAAATTGGACAGCTTTACTGACAGGAGTTCGAGAGACTTACAAAATAATATGTATTCCGATGTTACTTCTTAGTAAAAAAGAAAAGTATCGATACAATACAAGCCCATCACTACTACGGACTACGATGGATGAAAAGTTCGGAGCACGAGGCAAGCCGAGACCCTAATTATGTCTTCAATCAACGTCAGTGTGATCTCATGGCTGTACCCGGACCACCCGGAATTATTCAATTATATTCCTATTATAATGTTTCAGTAATTGCCTGCTTTGTTTTGATTCACCTATCCTATGGCTTTCATGTCAAGAAGGAACTTTTAAGGTTAAATGGTAGTAACTTTTCTAGAAGATGGTTGTAAATAAATAAATAAATATTCCACAACTATCACACAACGCCATCTAGTCCCAAGCTAAGCAGAGCTTGTGTTATGGGTACTAGACAACTGATAAACAGACTTATATATTTCTAAATACATACATATTATAGATAAATTAAACCCAGACACAGAAAAAATGATCGTGCTCATCACTCAAACATTTGTCCTGGGTGGGAATCGAACCCACGACCTCCGGCATAGCAGTCAGGGTCACTAACTTTTTTTTTTTTTTTTTTTGCGTGGTAAAATCATCAAATGAGTCCTCCCACCCAGGGCAGGGCGGGAGGGACTGTCAGACTTGTACTGACTAAAATCCACGGTGTCCTTCACGAGCCCTTTACGTACCGGGGTTACGGTGATGGGTAAGACCCGCGACCCCGGCAGGCTCTGGCCCTCTACAGGCCCCGTCAGTTTGCTGACACTCCTTGAGGCGCGCGTGGAACACAACGCGCCGTCGACCCGGGCATGGTCCATGGTCGGGCAGCGAGTCGCCCATTACTCGCCGCCCGCATGCCCGCGCCTACGGTGGCCGGAGATCGTCTGGCGACGTCCGTCGCCGTGGGCGTCTACCACTGCGGCTGGGATGGAGGGAGGACGCTGTCCTCTCCCTCAGGCGGCCCGCCTCCTCCTTCACGAGCATGACTGCTTCGCAGAAGGAGGCGACCGCTTCCCACTCCGTCTCGCCCCGCAGCATGGCCTCGACCAATGCCGGGCGCGAGAGGTCTCCGCCTATCGCCGTCGTGAGGACACGGCGGTGCTCTGCCCAAGCGGGGCAGTCCTGCACCGTATGCTCCACCGTGTCCTCCGGACGATCCTCGCAGTGATGACACCCAGGCGTTTCTTCCCTCCCTATCAGAGGGTCACTAACTAAGAGAAATGAGAGAGAGATCTTTGATTTTTAGGAACAAGCTTGAAAACTTCAGCGATAAGTAAGTTAGTAATGGAATGATCACTTACTTACTTCAATTCACATAGGTACGTAAACAGCCAGACTCAGATAAATTACGAAGCTTGACTTCGATAATACCGAAAGACAATTTTTGCTTTGAAAATAAGACTAAGGTCGACAGATACGGGTAGGGCGGGCGATAAGACTCTCATTGAGGAGTGGCTGGATAGGCGTCACGGCGTCCTGACCTACCGCATGATGCAGGTCCTCAACGAAATTTTCGGGACGTACCTGTGTCGGATAAGGAAGGAAGAAACGCCTGGGTGTCAATACTGCAAGGATCGCCCGGAGGACACGGTGGAGCATACGGTGCAGGACTGCCCCGCTTGGGCAGAGCACCGCCATATCTTCACGACGGCAATAAGCGGAGACCTCTCGTGCCCGGCATTGGTCGAGGCTATGCTGCGGAGCGAGACGGAGTGGCAAGCGGTCGCCTCCTTCTGCGAAGCAGTCATGCTCGCGAAGGGGGAGGCGGGCCACGTGAGGGTGAGGTCAGCAGTCGGAGTCGCGGGACTTACGAATTACCGTGACCCCGAAACGTAAAGGGCTATTGAAGGACACCGTGGATTTTAGTCAGTACGAGTCTGACAGTCCCTCCCACTCTGCCCTGGGTGGGAGGACTCATTTGATGATTTAACCAGATTAGAAGAGGGTTTTCAAAATTCATCCACCAGTGAAAAATAATTCTATCAAACATGACTTTTCTCGTAACAGCCTGTTAACCTAAACTGGCCAAAAGCATCATCCATTCATCCCACCCGCTTAAATCATAAACAACATCCGGATATTTGGGACCGGATAATCGCAATTATCCGGATAAAGGTACATTTGGCCGGTAAATATCATTACCTATTGGTTCGCGTCATGCTATGTTTGAATTAGCTTGATAAGCGTTTGTTTTGAGGTGAACGTTGACATTGAGCTCGTTACTACCTGTTCACGACCTCAGGCGACACGACCACTTGTGACTTCGTCAAGTGATACTTGATTTCTTGGAGTGCGTTTCGTGGCATCCTTCGCAGTGAATTTGATAATTATATAAGCCACTTCTTTCATTTGTTTTTTTGCAAAATCGCCGTCGCATTATTCGTATGGCTTGACTATGTAAGGCAAACAAAACATGGTTAACATGGTTATTTACCATAATTCAGTAAAGAAAGATTAACAATATTAACAAAACTTGCTACATTACAAAAAAAACACCTTAACACATAGCTATGTTTATAGATCAACGAACAAGTGAAAAAGATTTTTAAAACATATCACCAGGCATCAGGATATGGCTACAGTGAAGCGACAGGTCTTTTGCAAGACGGCATAGTAATAAAACGGGATTTAGCCGAAATACCATTGACGCGCGCACAACTTACTTGACGGAAGTTGTATTGCCCGAAACTGTGACCGGAACCTAACCACAGATTGGGTGTTATATGATGGGCGATCGTTTTTGCTTGAAATTTGCCCAAGCTTGCTTGTTTGGTCGCGGGACTAACGAATTACCATGACCCCGGTACGTAAAGGGCTATTGACCGTGGATTTTAGTCAGTATAAGTCTGACAGTCCCTCCAGCCCTGCCCTGGGTGGGAGAACTCATTTGATGATTTTACCACGATAAAAAAAAGGCTTGCTTGTTTTACTGCTTCATGTCAGCTTAATATGGGTATATACCCGGTTTACAACCTGCCGTTTACCTGTTTCTGTAGGAGGAATCGCTCAAAGTACCGTGAAGGGACGGCCTGAGCCTAGAATACAATATGTCCCTTCCGTAACACGATAACAAATTCGTGTCTTGAGAAGCGTCAAAACCCGTCATGCTTCGTGGTAGGTACCCCTTCAGGCTGGCGACAACTCACTCGTAAGTCCGTCAAGTAACTCGTTTGACGGAGGTGAACCAGTTTTCGGAAAATTATTGTTATGACAGCTCACAAACCTACAACCTAAACACGTTTTGGCGATGCTATTGTTCCTTACACTGTCTGAACAACACTCCAATCATCAATGCTATATATTATTAAATACTTTATTTATATGATCCGACTAATTATTATTATTTATTTTTATTTTTTTAAACTTTGACGTTCTATTCGTGCACACTTGTTTTCCCAAGTCACTCTTGACACTGGCAGAATAGTCGACATCGTCTTGACTTGCCATATGAGAAAAATAGAATAGAATAGAATACTTTATTTATTTATTATTAATTTGATTTAAGATTTTGTTAAGAAGTTTCTTTTTTTTATCGTGCCTACGATGTTTTCTCATGTTTATGTAATAAAATTTGTTTTAAGGTGTATGCATTACTTACATTAGAATTTTTGCTCCCCTTAATATTAGCGTAGCTGAACTACGCTATGATGATTGCTAGTAGAAATATACTCTATTATCATAACGGTCTCAACTCTTAGGCAGGTTTCGCGAGTTAGCTTTACAAAAGTATCGCTCATTGTGATCAATCAATTTTGAAAATTATGTTTATACTTTACTAGCACTTTTCCCGTAACTTCGTCCGCGTGGGTTACGTTCTTTCCTAATTCCCCCTTTTCACCCCCTTAAAGGTTAAATTTCCAAAAACCCCTTCTTAGTGCTCCCCTACATTATAATAGGAAGCCGTGTGCAAAATTTCACATTCATAGCCCTAGTACATTCAGCTGTACGTTGATATGTCAGTCAGTCAGTTCTCCATTTATATATATAGATTTTGTTTTTAACTTTGTAAATAGGATGCGATATAAGTGACGTTTAATTACAGTGAGAAAATGACGTTGTACGACAGATTTAATTGTTTTATTATACACGTGATGACGTCACCTACCTTAAAAATTCAAATATAGAAAATAAAAAACTGTTGAACCAATCGCCAAAATATTTAAATCAGTTTCTCAAAATGCTCTATATTTTCACAAAATAAAATAAAAACGAATGTTTAAAAAAATTAAGACAATCCCCATTGCAGTATTACCAGTGTCAACCTTAGCTTATCATCAGGAGAATTTATAACAACTAAAATTTTATTGATTTTTTTTTTTTATAAAACACAATAAGTTGTTACTTTGTTGTCACTATAATGGTAATAAATAATAAATAAATAAATATAAATAATACATGTTTCGTATTTAAATCTCAGATAATATTTTAGTCCTAATTTCATAATTTAATAAAATGAGTAGGCTTTAACTAATCTATACATATGTATACTAAATCTGTAGAAGGGTCAATTCTGTACATTGAAAATATTGAAAAAATAAGTAGCGGGGCGTGTTGCTGGATCGATACCAAACCCAAATATGCGATTAAAAAAATGTTTGTCTGTCTGTCTATCTGTCTGTCTGTATATGCAGGCATCACATAAAAACTAACGGTTCGATTTCGATGAAACTTGTTATAATTATACCTTATTATCCTGGGCATAAAATGGGATACTTTTTATCCTGGAAAAATACGTAGAAAAAAAATCTTATTTTTCAGTTTTATTCATAGACGTTGTTCTGTAGAACCGCGATATAGGCTTAGCCGTATTTGGGTCCAATAGAGTTTTATAAGATGTCATTGTCAGAGTTACTGAAAATGGAGAAATAAACCATCCACGCGAAGACCGACATCCGCGCGGACGGAGTCGCGGGCGGAAACAAGTTGTAAATAAAAAGTGAAATAATACACATTTTAATTCATCGGACGGTGAAAAAAAATGTTTACTCACTGTCAAATTCTAACCCAATGAAATCAGAAATCAGAAATCATTTATTTTTCAAAGACTGTGGGTACAAAATAAGGTGTTCACACGTTTTAACCGGCATGCATACAAGTATTTTATTTCAAAAATATAACCTCTTTCATGGCTGTCAACAAAAATAGCTGTCACGAGATATTCGAGACTACTCGTGAGTGCATTTGACTTTATAGGACAATATGAATGGCTGCGAGGACTTGTGTGCCGAATTTTATATTTCCAAAATATTTCGATAGCAGGTTTGAAATGGAAAAGGGAAAAATAAAGGAATTTTAAGAACAGCTTTGGAAGAACTTTTCGTGAAATAATTGTAATTATTTATTTGGTGGTAAATATAAGCTTAAACTTAGATTATAAAATATCCAGATTCCGTGTTCGAAACAAAACGTAACATTTTTAGTGAAGCCACTTTTTTATAATTAATGTGTGAGTGAGCGCGACGCACACATTTAAATGTTTTCTTTTGAGATGTTTACTTGTTTACGTAGGAATCGAACGAGAGGGAATTTTTCTTCCGTGTTTTTGACTTCAATTCTCAGTGGCTTACTAAGCATCTGGACATTCTATAATCTACGAGATCGAACTTAAAGTCGAAGTCGTGTTGATTGTTTTTTGCAAGATTTTAATCTAAGCATGCCACAATGGTCGCGGGACCAAGGGATTACCGTGACCCTAGTACGCAAAGGGCTATTGAAGGACACCGTGGATTTTAGTCAGGACAAGTCTGACAGTCCCTCCTGCCCTGCCCTGGGTGGGAGGACTCATTTGATGATTTTACCACGCAAAAAAAAAAAAACATGCCACAATGCTACCTCCTGCATACTAGAAACTAACAAAACGAGTCTTATCCTAGAAAGAAAAGTCGTAATAGCACAAAGGAACTTGTGCTCGTGTTCTACATAGTAAAGAGTACTGCACGACCGTCGACAATAGTCTCGAGTTTCTACTTACTTTCTTTTGGAATAGGGTTCAAAAAGACTTAATAGGTACACAAGAATTCTACGGAAATAAAAGATAGAAGTGCTTTGCATGTGAACGAGGAAATAAATAATAATAATAATAAATATTTAAATGTTTTTTATTGCTTTTTTGGTAAAAATATTTAAAAATGTAATTTATAAGTCTAAAAATGAATAAAAGAATAATATTCCACAACTACCACACAACGCTATCTAGTCCCAAGCTAAGCAGAGCTTGTGTTATGGGTACTAGACAACTGATAAACATACTTACTTTTATATTTCTAAATACATACGTATTATAGATAAATTACACCCAGACACAGAACAAATGATCGTGCTCATCACACAAACATTTGTCCTGGGTGGGAATCGAACCCACGACCTCCGGCATAGCAGTAAGGGTCACTAACTACTAGACCAACAGGCCTGTAAAAATAACTTCTAAAATATACATATAACAGAGCTGTATGGACATGTGCCCACATAGCCATACAGCTGAACCGTCTGTCCGTCTCTCACCAGGCTAGAGACAAACAGAGAATGTACCATCTGATGATGAATGATGTAACAAAAGTTTTGTAATAATTTTGGCGATTGAAAAAGAGTGTCCATGGAGTTTCTTGCTCATTCTTTTCCATAGAGATCTACGCTTTGGAATGAGCACCTACGGTACTTTCACAGTTTTTATGTCTTGTGACTGGGACTGTAGCACCATAACTATTTTTGTACTAGTTTTATTTTATGTCTTTTGACAATTCAAAAGTGCCTGTAATTGGCCTAGTTGAAATAAATGATTTGATTTGATTTGATTAGAGAGACGGACAGATAAGTCTTAGTAAGAGGGTCCCGTTTCACCCTTTGGGTACGGATCCCGGTTCAAAACAACAGTATAGTGCAAGCAATTAAGAAAGAGACCTTCTTCTGACATCACACTTATCAAATCATAATAGTTGTATAGGGACAGCAAAAAAGTTTCCAGGATAGTAAATCACCATTGTTAAGTTTGTATTATTGTGTTTTTAAATTTATTATTTAAGTTTACTATATGTTTAGTGTAATGATAATTTAAGCAATTTCTATGACTATTTTAACGTAAAAAATACGTGTGGCACTCGGGGACTGCCACGGTAAAGTAAAACACATAAAGATATAAACAAATAAAATATGTTGGCTTAACGCGCGAGGTTGTCGATATGTGGAATGTGAGCTCGGCTATCATTGTGCCGATTGTTGTAACGGCGAATGCCAGGCAAGAGCCTCGACGAACATCTCTCGAGGCTCTCGTTGGGTAGTTGGATCAAGGGCCAGATTCAGAAGGCAGTACTCCTTGATACGGCTCGCATAGTGAGAAGGTTCCTGTCTCTGGAATCCTAACCACCGGTAGCTTGGACCCTGCTCCCACGCCGGCGGACTACTTATTTTTATATTTTTAAATGTTTTCTATTGTTTTGCATCTTTGTTTAAAAAATATTTAAAAATTTAACTATATGTTTGAAAATGAATAAACGAATAAAAATATAAATTAAATCATTTTATTTCGAGTATCATTGACCCATACATCGAGAAACACACTAGCAGTCACATTACATAAGACATACAATATTATTAATCCAATCCAATAAAATTCAATTCATCACATCATATTACATTAAAATTAATGTTAAATTTAATTAAAATGAATACAATTACACAATCACAAGTCACAATAAAAATAATAATAACACAATAATTTTTATTGTTAGGAGGTTCCTCTCTTAGGAGCCCTGACCACCGGCAGCCCGGACCCTGTTCCAGATGTTGGTGGACTGCTATTTTTTATATTTTTAAATGTTTTAATGTTTTTTGTAAAAATATTTAAAAATATATGTCTTTATATATTTAAGTGAAAAAATGAATAAAGACATAATAATTGAATAATTTGTCGCAATCAGCCTTTCTCATGTCGCTGACAACAGTGTGAAATGATGGAGCAATCTGGTCTATCCGCGAGCGTGGCCAGCATGCTATGCAATAGCTAAAAAAATCATCTAATTAAATTTTATTCATTCACGTTGACATGACAGATGTGACAGTGACAGTGTTAGGTTTATTTTTGTTACGGAATTTCATGATTCGGTCGCCGCGCTCAAAGCCCGCGATAAAAGCAATGCAGCTAGTTTAACTGTACATATCCGGGTTGGCAAACGCACCGAAAATTTAATTTGATATAATATTGAAAATTAATTTGTACAAAGTGATTCTTTTGGTAACCGTACTTTTGAAGTGTCAGTCGACAGATAAAAACCACATAAACTCTCATTCTTACTTAGACCGCATTACATAATTATAATTAATGAGAAAATCGTTCGTCGAACGTTTCACTAAGGTCTTGGAATTGTATTGATTTTGGAGATTTCTCACAGACGAACGTAGCTTTGTAGTCAGGGTCGACGTCATCTAAAACACCTTTTTTGACCATAATTCCACGATTCTGGATGCCGTCCAAATTGTTGGGTTCCTTGACATCCCAATTATTGAACACATGTTCCAATTTCTCTCCTGAAACGATACAAGATTCTATACTATTTTTAGTTCAGTGGTGTTCTGCCCAAGCGGGGCAGACCATCGTATGCTCCAGCGTATCCTCCGGGCGCTACACACAGTGGTGACACCCAGGCGTTTCAGTCTTCCCAATCAGACACAGGAACCTCCCGTAACATTCCTGTTCGCTAAGGACCTGCGTCAGGCGTAAAGTGAGAACACCATAGCGCCTCTCCAGATCTCCTCAAAGAGGGGTCTTACCACCGCGATCACGGCGTTTTTTATCTCAGGTAGCTTCCTGGATATTAAATTTTAGTGTCCTATTGACCTAAACGTATATTATTATATTGCACATGCATACAAAGATAGTTTTAAAATCAAATACCATGAATAGTGATCCAGATACGATCAACGGTCCAGGCTGCAAGACCTATGTGCATCCGTTCCTGTTGTGACCGTTCAAGGAACATCTCCTTAAGGATGTCTGCCTCTTCTTTGTTGTTCAGGATGACCAGGTAAGCCCCTTCAGAGTCACATATCTCGTACGCTTTCGACCACGACTGTATCTGCTTATGAAACTTGTAACAGCTGCCCGTTCGATGAATATAGTGATAATCTGAAAAGTTTTTAGTTTTTAGTAGGTCTGACCACATAGTTTGGTTGTCTTCCCACGTTCCTTCACCGTCCACCCGTGGCCTCTACTACAGTTTGGAAGAAACAGGATAATCATAGCATAAAAACCTCTCAAGTGGAGAGATTGAGAACACACCTAGCATTTCGTGGCCAAAATTGAAGAACAAAAAAAACAAAATAATTTGCTGGTTATTTTAATAAATCTGACAGTATTCATACTCCTATCGATTCATGATTCCGGACTACTAATGTTTTACTTGTGCGCATGATTTTATAGCGTGAGAGCCGTGGATTTTTTCAACATTATGGTAAGTATTTTTCAATATTGATTAAAATATTTACGAATAAATTACTGTTGTTGTTAAATTAAACAGTACTAAGTAACTAACTAAGTAATTAAGACAATGTTCCCATAGGTGTAGCTGTTTGCCGAAATACAGGCCTTCACCTAGTTCAGCTGCAGATGATCCCTCTAATACGATGTACTTAATATTAAGCGTCGATAAATTGTACTTTTGTTCTCATTATGTTATGTCAATAATATATTCTTTTTTTTTAATTTCGATGTATTTTTCTTACCGTTATCGAAGGTGCCACATTCGTTCAATGTTTGATTGTCATGTTTCCTGTAACATATGAAAGGTAGTCGCTCCGTGCATGACGTGGTTTTCATAAAATACTCTGTTGTCTTGGCAAACATACTGAGGCAATCATCGGTACCCACTTCTTCACACCAATTTATTTCCATTTTAGACAGTGGCACTCCTGAAACATAATTGTCCTTTTTTTGAAGTCGGTTAAAAAAAGACGTAATTAAAGAAAAAATATAAAAGACTGATAATGTGTAGGCTAGCGAGTGCTGACGCGGGCTAACTAAAACCGTCAAAATTTTTTACCGCAGTCATATTTTCAACAAATTTTAACTGCATCCTGTAAGAGTAGAAGTCGATCCTAGATCCTAACATAAATAGGAAAAAGATTAACAGGCTGGAAGGAGCAGCGTCAGCCGCTGCGGTATTTTGTTTACAGAATACAATTTTTTATTTCATTCTCTGTAACTTTTTTATATCGTGGAAATATCATCAAATGTGTCCTCCCACCCAGGGCAGAGCGGGAGGGACTGTCAGACTCGTACTAAGTAAAATTCACGGTGTCCTTCAATAGCCCTTTACGTTCCTGGGTCACGGTAATTCGTAAGTCCCACGACTCCGGGCATTCTCTGTAACTTTTGGCAAGTTTTGCAGTCTGAATCACCATCTAAAAGGTACTGCCGCAATAAATAAATAAATAAATATTCCACAACTATCACACAACGCCATCTAGTCCCAAGCTAAGCAGAGCTTGTGTTATGGGTACTAGATAACTGATAAACATACTTATGTATTTCTAAATACATACATATTATAGACTAGCGACCGGCCCCGGCTTCGCACGGGTGGACATTTATTTTTTAAGCTCTCTGAAAAAAAAAATTTCCGGGATAAAATATAGCCTATACGGATTCGGAAGAATCCCTCTAAGTAATGGTAAAAGAAATTTTGAAATCGGTCCAGTAGTTTTTGAGCCTATTCAATACAAACATACAAAAATACAAAGGTTTCCTCTTTATAATATTAGTATAGATAGTATAGATAAATTACACCCAGACACAGAACAAATGATCGTGCTCATCGCACAAACATTTGTCCTGGGTAGGAATCGAACCCACGACCTCCGGCATAGCAGTCAGCGTTACTTACCACTAGACCAACAGGCCTGTCTAAAATGCACATGGCAATGTACGTTACTGCAGTTACAACTATGTCAAAATGTCAAAATAGATTTTTATTTTGATAAGACTGACCTTCGATAGAGGTGAAGTGTCCTTTGCTGTACAAATCATTGGTTCCCAGGAAAATGTGACCTTTCACACCAGACTTTGTCAATTGCGAGGTAAGGGTGGTAGCTAACTGTTCGTTAAGCGGGGACGCCAACACCGCACCTGTAACATTCACATTTCACATAGGTAAAGCTGGAGCATTAATTTTACAGGGTGAAGATATCCTGAAAAAAAAAAACGACGGGTTGCACTCTGGGAGTGCCGGCAGAAGTGAAAACTTGAATAGTAATAAACACACACGAACATTCGCGCAAGCGACCTGCGCCGTCTTACGAATTTTCGATCAGGTCACGTGTCCTAACGCGAGTTTCACATTTTTTACCCATTCCAAAAAAAGTGCACAACGCCGCTAAAAAAGTTTTCACTTCAAAAAAAAACAAAAAAAAAATGTTTAAGGTGAACGTAATTGACTAGGTTACTCTTAATAACTAGGATGATATAAAAGACAGACTAAAAAATCTCTCAAGACCGCCAATTAGCATATCCAAAAAACATTGACTATTTTGCAAGATTTTGGAATATTTTGCATGTTGCGTAAAGCAAAATTCGACCTTCACACGTGACGAAACCCCCACTCTGAGTTACTGCGCTTTAACTTTGTTTTGACTGATTAAAAAATGTTAATATAATCATTCTGCCGTCCACTAACTAAAAGGCTATTGAAGGACACCGTGGATTCTAGTCAGTACGAGTCTGACAGTCCCTCCCGCTCTGCCCTGCGTGAGACGACTCATTTGGTGATTATACCACGATAAAAAAAGTACACAATACTGAATTAAGGAAACAAAGCCATCGACTTCCGAAAGATGGTTAGTTTTTTTTTTAGTTTTTTTTTTTCACAATAATTGTTTATGTTAAGTCGACTTCATTAATATATTAATCAGTGTGTTTCCTTTCCGATTACTGATACTTTAAGGGTACATTATAGACTCATTTTTATCGACAAAACTATTTATAAAAAATTTAATCCTCGATAATGGCGGCTATTTTAGTTTATTAATCGGCCGAACTTGGGTATGCATGGTAAGTTTCAGAGAAAACTCACCCCTTTTGATAGTGACATCACTACCAAAGGGGGTGAGATTTCTTTGAAGCTCACTGTACAATAAAATGCAAATAACTTTGAATCTAAAGACCTACATACATGTAATATATTCCGAGTTGTTAGATCTCTAGTCCAGACGGGAAGTAAAGAATAAAATCGCATTTTCCTTGACACCTCATCCGCCTCACTGTCATGTCGCCTTCATATTTTATGTTAAAAACCAGTTTGGGACACTAGCTGTCTGGCATTTTTAATTTTGGTGAACCTGATTGGTGTATCTGTTTATAAACCCCCTTCTTTTGTTTGTGTTTTTTTATGATGTTTAGATTTAAGTTTCGAATCTTTCTCTATTAAATTTTAATCGGAGGTGGTTCTCAATTTTGACAGGCCTCTTGGTCTAGTAGTTAATGACCCTGACTGCTATGCCGGGTTCGATTCCCACCCAGGACAAATGTTTGTGTGATGAGCATGATCATTTGTTCTGTGTCTGGGTGTAATTTATCTATAATGTGTATGTATTTAGAAAATGTTGTATAATTTAGAAAAACATACTTAAATAATTTAGAAAATTTATACATATAAGTATGTTTATCAGTTGTCTAGTACCCATAACACAAGCTCTGCTTAGCTTGGGACTAGATGGCGTTGTGTGATAGTTGTGGAATGTAAAAAAAAAATTGAACATGATGATGAGAAGTTGACTACTAACTGGGATATGACTAACATGGGGGATCTGTGAATGGTGATGAAAAGCAGTTGCAAAGGTGTTCAATTGTTTACACCAGCTACTGAAAGGGGTTCCATTGAAAATGATAATAGTGAAAAGTGATAATTTTTTCCTACTCCTCCACTATTCTTTTCTGATTAATTTCGTTGCAGGATCCAAGACAGGTAAATTCATTCTCCGGGACACGTCGAGCTTCATTGTCTCGGCCCTTTTCTGGTTGGTTGCCACTGTTGATTCTGGCGCACAGGAGTTGCAGTGGTTAGGGAATAGTGTGGTGGGTTTGTCCCAAAAAAAAAAATATAGTGAAAAGGCCAAAATTTTCAATTAAATAGCATCTTAATAGAGTCAGGAAACTGACAAATTAAACCTTTTAACGAAAGTTAACCTGCTACAATCAGACTGCATTACTTTTATGTTTGTTTGTTTGTTTGTTTGTTACGCGTACGGGAGAGGGCAGCCTCCAACTCACGACACCCACGGCAACGGACGTTGCAAAGTGATTTCCGGTCACCGTAAGCGCGGGCGTACGGATGGCGAGTAATGGGTGACTTGCCGTTCGATCATGGACCATGTCCGGGTCGACGCGATGGAATTTTGTTGTTTATGTTTATGTGTTTATGGTAGAGATTAACTAATCTAAAAACGATGAGTAGTTAAAGAAAAGGTGATGTGGTTGTCCATGTAAAATAACTTAGCAATTGTCAACTTACCTTCATAGTGACACCTGAGGAAGGCTTCCTGCCAAGTGGCGGGGATCCTGTGCAGCTTGAGCCAGCCTCCAGCCTCTACGTTGAATATGTAGTCTGGCTTGCACTGGACAGTATCTGGATAACGAACAATAATATGTATTTAATATACAGGGTCAATTTTTCATCAAGGCGTGGATGTCTATATCCGAAACTATGAGGAATATCGAAAAGCATTGAAAGGAGTCTCGAGGCCGATTTTAACTAAAACTGCATCATTGGATTTTAGATAATTTAATAATACTAGCCAGAAATCGAACCCGCTGATTTTAGAAAAAAAATCACACCCTATATTATTATACCATTCGATAGTCTTGCTAATAAAGATTAAATTCTGGGAAGTAATGATATACGGCAAACTTATGGAAATAACAGATTTGTATCAAAATGCTATTTTTAAGTGGTATAATATATAGTATTTACTTAGTAGAACCTACATAGTGACCAAAAAAATGGGTACTCACTCATCGCTGTTAATAAGTATGATAAACCCACAAAATATATTATCTTAAACATCTTAGTGAACTGACTCCTTTCATTGACAGATTAACAATAAAATCAAAAAAATTATATACCTGCGGATATAGCAACAAGCGTAGTTTGCATGCTGTAAACGTCATGAGGACACACCGGTTTTAATCGATTCGGCTCGCCCACACAAAACCACGAATTTGCATCGCATCGCAAGTATCTAAATAAGAGAATTAATCACAAAACCATGCGATCTGATTCGCATCGCGCATTTCTGCAATGTGACGTCATACATGGCCACTCAGTCCGCTCTGAGACAGTCCTGTGAAACTACAAACAACATATTTTTCTATAGAGTTTGTAACCGATCTGTAGCCAACATTCAAGCCTTTGCCAAACAGACAGGCGTGGCGAATGCGAAGCGTAACGTTTTTATTTGTAATGTATGGAATTGTTTGAATCCAGTCACATAGAAAAGCGAAAGCGATCCGATAGCGTTACAGAACTATCGGACTAACGTCTGTTATCGGTTCGTTATCGCTTCGGACTCGCCTGTCTGTTTGACAAAGGCATTAGAAACACGTCATAATCGCAGCTTGACGAATATGACACTACGAAATGAAACACCACGTGACCACGCACACAAGAAACAGACGTCGCTAGTCATAAATACAACAACAAAATACAAAAAGGATTGTCAGCTGTCACTGTCAAATATGTTGGAATCTACTTACACCTGATGTAACGTTGCCATAGCAACGGTTTCCAGGCAATTTCACAGAGAGTACATTTAGGGCGATTGTGCACTACAAGGAATTTTACTGTCCGAACATCCGATTTTTTACAGTCCGAAGTGGCATGAAAAAAACGGATGATTGGCTTGTGCACTTCTCCGTCTTTACTCGGATGATACGCCTCAGTTTAAGGTAGCTCTGTCTTTGAAACTACACGCCACGCACACGAAATTACTCTGGACGATGACCGTTCCGGTATGGGGAAAAGTAAAATGTCGGACGGTAAAATTATGTATAGTGCACAAACTAGTATATCTGTATATATAAAAGGAGAACTGACTGACTGACATATCAACGTACAGCCGAAACTACTGGGGCTAGGAATGTGAAATTTTGCACACGGCTTCCTATTATAATGTAGGGGAGCACTAAGAAGGGGTTTTTGGAAATTTAACCTTTAAGGGGATGAAAAGGGGGAATTAGGAAAGTACGTAACCCACGCGGACGAAGTCGCGGGCAAAGTGCTAGTACATTATATGGCGTGCCATATCGGACCGTAAAAAATCGGACTGCCGGACAGTAAAATTCCTTGTAGTGCACAATCGCCCTATCCTTGCCGTCTCTTTGGCACCGGGTCATCTCAATGAGCTTACGACACGCACAAGCTTCACCACAGTTTTGCCTGCGCAAGCCCGGCCTGCGCGTACTTGCCTGTGTGTGTGGTTGGGCGTCCAGTGTTGCCGACCGTGTATTATTTTTTCATGCGAGAAGCTTGCGCAGGCAAAACTGTGGTGAAGTTTGTGCGTGTGGTAGGCCCAAAAGAGCTGCCATTTAAAGTTTGAAAAGCATCGCTGCATTGAGTCAGCATCCCTAACATTCTTTTCCTGTAACGCTGTAAAAGGATGGCGGTGAACTAAAAAGTAATATGTTAAAGATCATTCTATTACACATATGCATATTTATTTCAATCATTTAATATCATACATTTTGATTAATCTAAGCCAATCGAGGTATCACAAAATGTTTGTATTTTATTTACAGCGTACTTGTAGTATTTACTGCGTTTATTAAATGGAAAATTTAAAAAGCGCCTCTAGTGTGCGAAAGAAGAACGATTTTTTCCTTATTATGTAAGTTCCAATTTATGTCCCAAAGACGGGAAGTTATGATAGAGCCTCTGAAGCGCAGTCGCTCGTGCATCGGACACTTATCTTTCAGCAACCGTACTCTCATCTGCTGACCCAAGGGTTCCGGGTTTTGGGTCATTTATTTATTTCCAATAAAAGATTTTTTACAAATGTTATAGAGCTGAAGTGCTTGCTTGGTTGAACGCGCTAACCTCATAAAATACCTACTAGTTTTAATTAAAAAATTGTATTTGTTTTGGATACTCTGTTTATCAGGAAGGCTATAGAAGTGGAGCAGCGGGGGTGAATCTGCTTTTTTTTACGTGGTAAAATCATCTTATAGTCCTCCCACCCAGGCCAGAGCGGGACGGACTGTCAGACTCGCACTGTTTATAATCCACGGTGTCCTTCAATAGCCCTTTACGTACCGGGATCACGGTAATTCGTACAGTCCCGCGACCCCGGCCAAACCATCTACAGGGGGGCCCCGTCACTCTGCTGAAACTCTGAGGCGCGCGTGATACACAACGCGCCGTCGTACCGGGCACGGTCCAAGGTCGGACAGCGAATTGCCCATTACTCGCTGCCCGCATGCCCAAGGGGGTGAATCTGCTATTAGTGCTAATGAAATTTACAAAAAAGAAAACGAGTAAAATTACCTATACCACAATAAGTTCATTCTCACCACCCCAAAAAAACTTCTTCCAACGAATAGGAGCTGTATGTTCCGCTCCACAGCACACAATAAAACTAAATTCATCCGTTCGAGTTATTTGGGTGTCGCTGAGCCGCCCAGTAGGAAACCTGACACAGTTAATGGTTCATGTAATGGCGGAAAAGCTTCGTGACCCACATTCCTGCGATTTGTAAACAAATAGCGAGTGTTTTTCTAAATAAAGAGATAATGTGTTTTGTTTTCGCTTCCTTGGGGAGGCAGTTACTGTTATTCAAATCGTTTTATGTGCCTGGAAACTTTTGGAGCCGAAACTCTGGAAGTAGGTCATTAAATGCCTGATGAAAGTTATGCATTGCAGCCCTAGGGAAAATCGGTTTCAACTGACAGCTGCCAAATCTATACATATAATAAATCTGTAAAAGGGTCAATTCTGTACATTGAAAATATTGAAAAACTAAATAGCGGGGGGTGTTGCTGGATCGATACCAAACCCAAATATGTGATCAAAAAATTTTTTGTCTGTCTGTCTGTCTGTATATGCAGGCATCACGTGAAAACTAACGGTTCGATTTCGATGAAACTTGGTATAATTATTACCTTATTATCCTGGGCATAAAATGAGATACTTTTTATCCTGGAAAAATACGTAGAAAAAAAAACTTATTTTTCGTTACAGACAGAACAGAACACGAGCTCAACAGCAGTAGCTCAATAGAGGGATCTCCTTAATTATTATAAGCTTAGCCGTATTTGGGTCCAATAGATATTTATAAGATGTCATAGTCAGAGTTTCTCAAAATGAAGAAATAAACCATCCACGCGAAGACCGACATCCGCGCGGACGAAGTCGCGGGCGGAAGCTAGTTAAAAAATAAAACTATATAGTTCTATGTTGACATTTCTATTGAACCATGTTGTAATTACATATATTTATACAGCCACAAAATTACAGCGCAATAAAAAATAAAAATACATACAATTAAGAAAATATATTAAAACTTAAAAAAATAAGGGGTACGCAACTTTTTGGCATCAATTTTTTTTTCTTTCGCCACTAATGAAATATTGGTCATTAGTAGACCGCAATCTAAGAACTTCGTAAAAAATAATTAAAAAAACCAAACCGTAACCAACCAGAGATATAACGGATTTTATTTTGTTCTAATCAGGAGTACGAGTAAATCAATAAATCTACAGATTCCTACAAAAAATAACTCCTGATTAGAACAAAATAAAAACCACCATATCTCTGGTTGGTTACGGTTTAGAAACTTATTTTTTTTTTCTATGGTCTTCTTAGGTAGTAGTCTAATTATAGCCCAAAATTTAATCACTGGCGAAAGAAAAAAAAACTTGATGCCAAGGTCCATACTCAAAGTTGCATACCCTTTTAAGTCGGAATCTCGTAGTAAGCCTCTGCGAAATGGTGTTAGGAAAATCTACTAGATTAATAATAAAGCTGAAGAATTTCTTTGTTTGGTTGATCGTGTTGATCTCAGGAACTACGGGTTTGAATTGTAAAAATGTTTTATGTTGTAGGGGAACAGTGTATAAGACGGGGACGTGTTAAGTCTGCCTTAAGTGTGTGTTCCCATCATACCTTGCGTCCCCGTCTTATACACTGTCCCCTACAGTCTATTTATTCAGGAATGCTGTAGGCTAATCTTGTAACATCACGCTTACGACTAATAGGAGCCGAGCAGCAGGGATGAAACCAAGCCAACGGCTAGTGGATGATAACATTACAAATAACGATATGTAATCAGTTTGCTAATGATAGCTGTTATCTCTTTTACACTCGATTCACTATAACAGAAATCCAAGTCGAAATTTACGGACCAACATTGTAATGATAATGATACAACCCAAAACACCAATTTATCAGTACAATGAGTTCAATTCCCGGGAGAGCCATTTCCTAAACCCATTCATTTGTGATCAAGGAGAGATATATGCAGCTTATAAATCAGATTGTCACCTCCTCAATAACGATGGGCTCGTATTTTAACACAACATCGAGAATACATACGGGCTTGTAAAAAGAGCGGGAACGAGTTACATCCAAACTATATTCCAAACTATCCAAACTAATATTATAAATGCGAAAGTAACTCTGTCTGTCTGTCTGTCTGTCTTTTCTTCACGCCTAAACTACTGAACCGATTTGTGTGAAATTTGGTAAAGACATAGTTTGGAAATTGAGAAAGGACATAGGATAGTTTTCACTATTCCACGCGAACGAAGTCGCGGGCAAAAGCTAGTATTCTTTAAAAATAAAATCATTCGTTCACCATCGTTCGTCGTTCGGTCGTTCGTTCTATTTACTGGGATCGAACATTTACTGGGAGACACAGTCATGTCTCCTCTTTGTGAGAGCCAGTGAGCACTCCATCCACTACGTGGGCCCAGTACGGGTTGGTAGATGTCATATGTCTTTGCCTTATAGATTCGTCATGTCTATCTGTCTGTCCGTATGTCACAGCCACTTGTTCGGGCATAACTCCGTCGCTTACCAACCTATTTGAAAAGATCTTTTTTTGTTGGAAAGGGTGTACTTCGAAATGGTCCCATGAAAATGTTATCGAAATCCGACTAGCGATTTTTGAAAAATCAACAAAAACCTAAAAATTTATCAACCATTTCGATGATACTTTTTTGTTCGATGCAGCATACTTGCCATTATTTGGTCCCATACAATGAAAATTTCATTTAGTTTGGTTCAGTAGTTTTTATTTTATGATCCATTTTTAGCTTATTGTGTACTTGGCCGATGTTATTACCGGTGCTACGGGTTACAAAATTCTAGTGTAAGAAAATTATGTATTTGACAATAATTTGGGTTTAATATTTTAACTAAAAAGCATAAAACAAAAAACTTTTTCAAAAAAAATGTAACCGTACAAAAACAACCACAAAAAAGAACTTTCGAAAGAAAAGTAATTTGAAGGTTATTTTAAACGATTTTGTGGTTGTTTTTGAAGTCTTTTTTTATCGTGGTAAAATCATCAAATGAGTCCTCCCACCCAGGGCAGGGCGAGAGGGACTGTCAGACTTGACTGACTTAAATCCACAGCCTTCACATACCGGGGTCACGGTAATTTGTGAGTCCCGCGACACCGGCAGGCTTTGGCCCTCTACAGGGGGCCCCGTCACTATGCGGACACTCCTTGAGGCGCGCGTGGAACACAACGCGCCGACGACCCGGGTATGGTCCATGGTCGGACAGCGAGTCGCCCATTTGTTTTAGAAGTCGGTTACATTTTTTTATGTTATAAAACAAGCCAAAAATAATTATCAAAATATCTAGTTGGGAAAAATTTGCAGATCTTAAAGCCCCGAATAATTTGGTCACTAGGAGGCGCTTTCATCGCGCATACTGCGTATAGGGTGATTCCGTCGTTTCGTACAAATTGCGACAATCCGCGGAATCAAAAAAAAAAAAAAAATTTGACATATTTTTTTTTTCTATTCGAGTTAAAATCGTCGTCACATTCATAAAAAGTGGAAGGCACTTTTTTATATTGTTTAGTCATTGAAATATGGCTAGCTGAAAATCAACAACAGGATGGTGATGAAAACTGTATGGATTGTAATGAACTAGGGTGAGATGAAAACAAATTTACAACATTGGCTTATCAATATTGAAAATAATTGTATTACCTATATACTAATAGTAATAAGAAAAGCTAGAATCTTTGGTCTCAATCACAAAATCACAGAAATAACGTAAAAAATGAACTTCTAAAAGCTATCAAATAAACAGAATAACCTGCTCTACAATAGGCATTACAAAACTATAACAGGTAAGCAATCTTTTGGTTTTTGAGTCAAAGCTCCGCTCCTGGGCTCCTCCGTTGACGCAGTCTCCAGCCTCAGCTCGTGGAGGACGTGGTGAGCGCCCTGTTCCCATCGCGGGGAGAGCATACTCTCCTGCCCATGGCTCCGTCTCCGACGATGCCGTCGGAGGTAGAAGGTGACCGAGGTAGACCTGAGAGTGGCGGTACAACGGCCAAAAATACCGCCCCAGGACCCAACGGCCTGCCAGGAAAAGCCTGGGTCCTGGCCTCGGGGACTCTCGGGCCTCGACTGGGACTCTTTAGCGCATGCTTGGAGAGGGGTCAGTTCCCGCTTCGTTGGAAGACGGGGAAACTGGTCCTGATCCAGAAGCCCGGGCGCCCTGCGGACTCTCCGTCCGCATTCCGGCCCATCGTGCTGCTCGACGAGGTGGGCAAGCTCTTTAAAAGAGTAATTGCAAACCGCCTCGTCGGGCACCTGAATCGGGTGGGCCCGGACCTTGCGGTGAGCCAGTTTGGCTTCCGCAGGGGGCGTTCGACGGTGGACGCCATCATGGGCGTGAGAGCCCTCACGTCGGGGGATGCGGTATCCCGGGGCAGGGTCGTCTTGGCGGTGTCTTTGCACATCACCAATGCCTTTAACACCCTGCCCTGGAGTTGCATCAGGAAGGCACTCCGGTATCACTGGGTGCCGACCTACCTCCGTCGCATAGTCGAGGACTACCTGACGGACAGGGCCGTCATCTACCCCGGTCACCGGGGAGAATGGAACCGGGGGAGATGTCGTGCGGTGTTTCGCAGGGATCGGTCTTGGGGCCGCTCCTGTGGAACATCGGCTACGACTGGGTGCTGCGCGGTGACCTCCCTGACGGCGTCGGTGTAATATGTTATGCCGACGACACGCTCGTCCTGGCGGAAGGAGAGTCGCACCAGGCGGCGGCCGACTTGGCGACGCAAGCGGTAGCGATAGTCGCTTATAAGATCCGGCAGTTGGGACACAACGTGGCACTGCACAAAACGGAGGCCATGTGCTTTCATGGCCCTCTGAAAGCGCCACCGTCAGAGTCCCACATAAAAGTAGAGGGGGTTTGCATCGGCGTTGGAAGGACGATGAAGTACCTGGGACTCGTCCTCGACAGCCGGTGGAACTTTAGGGAGCACTTCCTACGTTTGGCCCCAAAGCTGAACCGGGCAGCAGCCGCGTGTGTGGGCCCTAAGCATTCGGACGCGACCACTAAAGCTGGTCGCATGCCAGAGGGTCATGGCTATCCGAATGGTCCGAGGATACCGCACGATCGACGGCGAATCGGCTAACCTCCTTGCCGGATTGCTGCCCTGGGATCTGGAGGCGACCGCCCTCCGGCACGTCTATGAGTGGCGCGTGGAGGCGCAGCGCCGGGGCGAATGATGATTTTACCACGATAAAAAAAACCTGTTTCTTTCTGTAAGGAATACAATTCAGGATTGTTTTTATTTGAGCATATTTTTCTCGTTTATGTAGCCGATCCTTAGCTAATTTTTCTTCTCTTGACAAGAGACTTTTTACGAGTTTTACCCATATTTATGCTGAAATTAAAAAAAGAAATAGTAAATTATACGAAAAAACATGTATTATGTAGATAATACTCTATACATACTGGAACACAATTATTTTTAAATAAAAATAAAAATTCTTCATTTCCTTCCAAAATTGTTCATTACCTTCCCGCAAAAAAATGGATGGAACGGATGGTAATGCAGAGGAGATGAATGAAAAAATTCACAATCTATATAGATAACTTCGTTGTAGAATAGATTTAAAATTTGATTTTAAAATAGCACCAATATGGCTTTAAGAGATATCCATATTACATATTTATAATAATTTACTTATAACGGTACCTTGAGAAATCGAAGGAAGGTGATGAGTTCATTTTTGGACGAAACGCTGGTTACAATTCGAAGATCGTTAATAATTTTATCTACAATACGCGCACGTCCACTCGTCGCTGTCACCAGGGACGACAGACGAGAATAAACCCGTTTTGACAGGAATCGTATCGAAGATCGTCTCGTACTCTCTTAAATTAAGAAGTTTCTGTGTACGGATAGTAATGAAGTTTTTTTTGTGACAATTCGAAAAAGGAGCATTTTACATATAAATATTGTAATAAATTTAAAATTAGAATACATAAATTGTAGTTCAGGCATTTAGGTTTAATATTGCTTATTAATTATAGTCATAATTACGAATGTAGAAAAATAAACATCGAAAGATCTACCGAAGTCCCAAGTTGGAAACGGAGAGGAATGATTTTACAGACAGTTTTACATTTTTTTTTTAAATATTTAATTAAAAAATATGTAATATTAGTGATACTACTTTTAAAGTTATTATATCTTTATCCTCTAAGCAAAAATCTGTTCACTTTTTCTAATAAATTCATGGGTAAATTCGTGTGGAATTGGTTTTTGCACGAAACCACGGAATGACCCTATACCGTCAAGTTATCAGAATCCTCTTCCAGCGCGCTGTAAACATTGTCTTCAAACTGACGGCACGGTTAGTGCAGTGGCTGAGCGATTGGACTGCTGCGCTGCGTGTCGCGGGTTCAATTCCTACACGGAGCAAATATTTGTATGGTCTATAAGTAGTTGTTTCGGGTTTGTGTATGTGAGTTTATATATTTGTAAACGCACCCACGACACAGGAGAAATTCCTAAAGTGGGGCAACGTTTTAAAAAAAAAACTAGATCGCGTATGACTTGCATAAAGGCGCGAGCACACGGTGCGTCGCACTGCAAAGATTACGACTCACAAATGTGTGTCACGTGTGCCTGCCAGTAGGGCGAAATTTTCGCGTCGCGGTTCCGCAACGCACCGCGTGCACAAATTGTGATATTAAATTGAATTGTATTCTAAGTATAAAAAAGACCATCACATTTTTCGTTAAGTAAACAGGAACTTTGCCGTAAATTTGATGGAAAACAAGTTCCACGTTCGTAAACTAGAGGCGTTTTTCGTTTTCCCTGCAATAAACACCGTGTGTATTTACGGCATTTTAAAGTAAGCTGTATGTAAAATACGGAAGTCTTGTGCTAGGGCCTCTGGATAGTCGAAGACTAACGAATTACCGTGACCCCAGTACTTTTTAATTCGTGGTAAATTCATCAAATAAGTCCTCCCACCCAGGGCAGGGCAGGGGGGCTGGCAGACTTGTACGGAACCCAAAACCGCCGCCCTCCCCCGCCCCTGTCCCCTTCCCGCCGCCAGCTAAAATCCACGGTGTCCTTCAATAGCCCTTTACGTACCGAGGTCACGGTAATTCGTAAGTTCCGCAACCCCAGCAGGCCTTGGCCCTCTACAGGCCCCGTCACTATGCTGACACTCCTTGAGGCGCGAACACAACGCGCCGTCGACCAATGTCGGTCCATGGTCGGGCTGCGAGTCGCCCATTACTCGCCGCCCGCATGCCCATTGTGTATAACTTACATAATATTACCAAAAAACGTTTCAATTTGTGAGATTAAATTGAATTGTATCCTGATGAGCTGTCTGGAACTTGCGCAATTTCTACAAGTTCTTTAACTAGTCTAACCTTAATTAAGGCAGGTATTAAATTAACCAATTAGTGGCCGTACCGTGTAGCAATACAATTAATTCTTTTGTTACTACCTAAGCACAAAGATAGACGATAAACATTTTTAATTCATTGGGTATTTCAAAAGGTTACCGTGGACCTTTTTTATCCTGGTAAAATCATCAAAGGAGTCCTCGGAACTCAGAGCAGGAGGGACTGCGAGTTGTGATCATAAATATTATCCCAAAATTAAGTGATTAACAGTTCAAGTTATAAATAACTTTAGGTCAACAGTGTCTTATCTCAATTATTGTAATCCATACCGCCTCAACGGATATTATGTCTCGCCACTCGTCGCAGGTCCAATCTCAACGCAGTGCATAACTAAGCGATAAGGCTTCTTAGTAATTTATACATGAGTTAGCATAACAAATCTTTTCCTTTTAATTTTAAACCTTTGTTACTTGATATCAATCATATCTAAAGATTCAAAGAACCTGAAAAAGGAGCCTAGCGAAGACATTCCTGGAAAGACTTCAACAGCAGCTAGTGGCGGACATGCGGACGGTGAGTAATGGGTGACTCGCCGTCCGATCATGGACCATGCCCGGGTCGACGGCGCGTCGTGTTCGACGCGCGCCTCAAAGAGCTGTCAGCAATCTGATAATCGGTTGCGGGACTAACGAATTACCGTGACCCTGGAACGTAAGGGCTATTGAAGGACACCGTAGATTATAATCAGTACAAGTCTGACAGTCTTAAAAAAAGATACATAATAAGAGGTAAAGTATGCGCCAACAAAACTGACGTCCAAACTGTGACCCCGTATATTGGAGCCATTCACTGACTATTTGGTAAATTGCCACCAGATGCATTGCCTTAGTGAATTATAGCCGACGGTCTATCGATATTGCGTAGTAAATCACTATTACACGATCCGGTAAGGTAAGACTAAGGGTCAGACTGACGGTCGCGGGACTGTACGAATTACCGCGACCCCGGAACGTAAAGGGCTATTAAAGGAAATCTTTTATCTATCTATCTATCTAAGGACACCGTGGATTTTAGTCAGTACGAGACTGACAGTCCCTCCCGCTCTGCCCTGGGTGGGAAGACTCATTTGATGATTTTACCTTTTACCAGGTAAAAAAAAGGTCAGACTGACGATGTGATTTAGAAAGCATGTACAAAGAGTGATTAGCGCCCTGCACACGTACAGTTCGGACCGCGGGAAACACCACGCGCCGTTCCATCCCTCGCTCCGAACTGTACGTGTAGATGTGCTGGTCTAACAGTCCGATCTGGCACATCGACACGAGCGCATAACTCACAGTTTTACGCGCGCATCACGTGTAAACGTAAATTACATTTGGCGGTTTGGAGCGTCAAAGCTATCACAGAGTTCTTTCGTTTGTTCCGAGAACATCCGTGTCTCTGGAAGATAAAGCGTAAAAAAATAGTAAGAGAAATATGAGAAACAAAGCAATTATGACGCTTGTTGAATTTTGCAAGACAGTAGGTTTTTTATTTGCTGATCGCGATTTCGTCCGGAAAAAAGTACAGAATTTAAGAGATGCATTTCGCAAAGATTTGATGAAAGTAACGGGGACACGGAACAAAAGTAACTAACCACAAATTCAGCTAAACGCGATGACCAAACGATCGTCCATTTTTCTTACTACCTAAAAAACTTTTGAAAGTTTTAACGTTCCACGCGCCACTCCAAACTGCAGTCCAAACTCTTGAAATCAAATTTACACGCACAGTTCGGAACGTTTGTCTAGATATGAAAGTTTCATCCGCAGTCCAAACCGTGAATGCATTTTTAATCGTATTTGGCACAACAGTTTGATCCGCAGTCCAAACTGTACAGATCTAACTGCGGTTTGGAACGCAGTCCAAGATGCGCGCTCCGAACTGTACGTGTGCAGGGCGCTATTCAGTAATTGTTTTGTATTAAAATTTAATTTAAATATTTTGGCGTCTTCTGTTCGCTAAGGCGGAAGGGGACGGCTTACATCTCAATTCCGTTTCCTCTTTTACTAGCATTACTGATTCTTTAACAGGTGACCGCTTCCCATTTCCCCTCGTGCCGTGGTGCGAGTCTACCTTTAAGGTTCAAATCCTATCTTTCAAGTTGGCCAGCTAAACTATAACAAAAATCATAGCTTAATTAGTAGTTTTGTAGATTTGGAGACAAGCTAGTGTGCCTAAATTATTGGCTAACTGAAAAAAATCTTCGGTAATAAAATGTTCACATAATATTAATTTATAACAAATTTTTTTTAATTGGTAAAATCATCATATGAGTCCTCCCAACCAGGACAGAGCGGGAGGTACTGTCAGACTCGTACTGACTAAAATCCACGGTGTCCTTCAATAGCCCTTTACGTTCCGGGGTCACGGTAATTCGTGAGTCCCGCAACCAAATTATAACTATCATTAAATAAGTCCTTACTTCTCCGAGATAAAAATAAAAAATACTTACAATTGATACTTGGGGCGCACACTTAAGTGATAAAAAAATCTGCACCAAACAAAATACTTGGAATAATGAAGCAAATTCGAAGTTTATGGCCTGAATACTGATGCAAAAATTTATTTACTTTTTACCGTTTGAGTACATGCGCCTAAATGATAATATATGTTGTGGATTTGAATAAATAAACAGAGAGTTTTACGCACCGTAGCCGTAGATGCCTGACCTTTGTAGTCCCTAGGGAAATCGTGAGATTGCTGTATCGAACTGCCATCTACTCTCAATACAATCCAAATAGTTGTCTCACAACGATTCAGGAATATTAATGGTCTTTTTGAAAACTCTCTATCAAGAAAGAAAGAATTTAATTTGAATACAGATATATTGTAATTGTAATTTAAATTATATTCTGTTTTGTTATTTTTTTTTTATTAATTATAACTGACAAAGAATCTCAGGAACTACTTGGTTCGAATTAAAAAAAAAAACTTTTTGTGTTGGATAGCTCATTTATCGAGTAAGGCTGTAGGCTTTTTCCCAGCCGCAGTGGTAGACGCCCGCGACAACGGACGTCGCAAGACGATCTCCGGCTACCGTAGGCGCGGGGCATACGAGCGGCGAGTAAAGGTCGACTCGCTGTCTAACCATGAACCATGCCCGGGTCGACGGCGCGTTGTGTTCCACGCACGCCTCAAAGAGTGTCAGCGCAATGACGGGGTCCCCCTCTAAAGGGTCAAAGCCTGCCGGGTTCGCGGAACTAACGAATACCGTGACTCCGGAACGTAAAGGGCTATTAAAGGACACCGTTAAGTCTGCCAGTCCCTCCTGCTCTGCCCTGGGTAGGAAGACTCATTTGTAATTTGAAAGCTAGTTAATTATATGTGGTGCAGTTTGTGGTGGTTCAGGTTCTGGGCTGCGATAGACTGATTTGTGATTATATTTATGGTATATCATTGAATATCAATTAGAGTTTAATACAACTGAAATTTCTAAAAAATTAGCTGTTCTCCGTGGTTTTAACCCCGCTGCTCAGCTCCAATTAGTCGTAGCGTTATGTTTATAGCCTTCCTTGATAATAGACTATCCAATACAAGAATATTTTTGAAGTGAAAACTTCTTTAGCGGCGTTGCGCACTTTTTTTGGAATGGGTAAAAAATGTTAAACTCGCGTCAGGACACGTGACCTGATCGAAAATTCGTTAGACGGCGCAGGGCGCTTGCGCGAATGTTCGTGTGTGTTTATTACTATTGAAGTTTTCACTTCTGCCGGCACTCCCAGAGTACAACCCGTCGTTTTTTTTTAAATCGAACCATAATTTCCTAAAATTAGTGCGTTCAGCCAAAAACATCAATCAAACTTTTCAGCTTTATATTATGAGTATAGATTGAGTAAACATATTGCGACTCAGCTGTCTCACTAAAGAGGATATAATATTTTAACCAATTAACTTAGTAACTAAGTTCCGATAGAGACGGGTTGTTGTAAATTCGCCACAAAATTAATTCCCCACGAAAAAAGTTTGATCCTGTTCTCCTAGTACTTTGATCAGATCCCACATTGTGTCCTCATTTTCGGTAGTTTTGTGCTGGATTTTATTACTATCCGTGCGGAAAAAGGAAATATGGCGAATTTACAATAATCAAAATAAACAAAAACAAAAAGCCTTTGACTAATTTATACATACTTTATTCGTGGGGAATTAATTTTGTGGCAAACTTACAACAACCCCAATAGACATGAAAAACGAAATAACAGCAAAATAAGAGCTAGCACACAAAATTTAATCTTCAGACATTTAGGAATATCATTAGGATTATCATCAGTATTCACTAAAAGCGTTTAATCCTCCGTGCCACAATTAAAGTACCTATGTCTTATATATTATGTCTTATACCTTTCCACAAAGAAATGTCATCTATTTTTGGATCAAGATCTACTGAAACAAAATCCGAGACTAAAAGTGGCTCGCACTTGTCTTAATTTTCATTATATTAAGCCATTTCGCCCACCTCTCCTTAAGGTGTGGTTACACGGATACGGCGGTGTCATTCTTAGCAATTTTGGATGTTTGGATGTTCTTAGCACGTTTGGAGTCCATTTTACGTTGTTAAAGTAAACTACTGTTAACTTAATTATATTTTCTCGATCTTAACATACCTATAACAAAAATAAATATGTAGTACAATAATAAGTAACATTTCATGTTTAATTTGGCAATAAACAAAAAATCTATTATTTTTTCTGATTAAGTAATTAAAATATCATAACTAAAGTTAAATATATTACCGGGACTAAATAACCCCTCGTGTTAGATTACTTTAAACCTTGCACGCAAAAATAGGACCCCGCCAACCGGGGCTCCGTCGAGCCCCCTTGGTAGGTTATAATCAGTTTTAATTACCAACATTTCATTATTTCTCTCAGTTAAAATATGCCAAATTAAATAAAAATAAAACAGCAAAATTTTGACAGCAGTTTGCAACGTTGCCAACTTTCTGCGTAAATGAGTTTATTCAGAAAATGAAGACACAAAAGGAAGAAGCAGCTATTGCAATACCTAGGTTGTAGTATTATTCAACATATTGCTAGAGCAGCTGCAGCAACTGTTGATAGCAACTTTTAAAATTTAAAAAACTTGACTGTAGTCTAGATGGTAATAAAATAATTCCCGAACATAAAGTACCGCTAAATTGTTAAAATGTGCCAACGCGCTTGATCTCAACACAAGATAACTCGTGCAAACGCACCTTTAGGGAGCTTGCTGACGACACGATGCGACGCAATTCGACCGATTCCAACTACAAGTGAAAATCAGCCTTAACACTACGACGTATGACATGAAACGTGCGGTTATCTACGGGTAGAATAAAAACAAAACACACTCGCGACGACAACGTAAGTCTGTCGAATTGCATCATTTTATCGTAGTAGCAAGGACTATTTTTACTTTTAGTAATAGGTTTTTATTTTTAGTAATTGCAAATTGCGCGTCATGAGCAATCTCCTTTATATAGTACGTTTCCACCACGTGACGTGAACGATACGTCGCGGAATTAACCCTCCATCACTTCCGAGACTAAAGACTGAAAATTCAGCTAATTAATTGAATTACTTGCTAATTAGGACGCGAGAAGAACGAGAAAATCTTCTTAAGTGATTTCCCAAAAGATTTGTTGGAAGTTTGTGTTCCCGCATAGGCGTCACAGCGTCCTTACCTTCCGCATGACGCAGGTCCTCACCGGACACGGAAGTTTCGGGAGGTTCCTGTGTCTGATAAGGAAGGAGGAAACGCCTGGGTGTCACCACTGCGAGGATCGTCCGAAGGACACGGTGGAGCATACGGTGCAGGACTGCCCCGCTTGGGCAGAGCACCGCCGTGTCCTCACGACGGCGATAGGCGGAGACCTCTCGCGCCCGGCATTGGTCAAGGCCATGCTGCGGGGCGAGACGGAGTGGGAAGCGGTCGCCTCCTACTGCGAAGCAGTCATGCTCGCGAAGGAGGAGGCGTGCCGCGTGAGGGAGAGATCAGTGTCCTCCCTCCGACCCAGCCGCAGTGGTAGACGCCCACGGCGACGGACGTCGCCAGACGATCTCCGGCCACCGTAGGTGCGGGCATGCGGGCAGCGAGTAATGGACGACTCGCAGCCCGACCATGGACCATGCCCGGGTCGACGGCGCGTTGTGTTCCACGCGCGCCTCAAGGAGTGTCAGCACATTGACGGGGCCTGTAGAGGGCCAAAGCCTGCCGGGGTCGCAGGACCTACCCATCACCGTAACCCCGGTACGTAAAGGGCTCGTGAAGGACACCGTGGATTTTAGTCAGTACAAGTCTGACAGTCCCTCCCGCCCTGCCCTGGGTGGGAGGACTCATTTGATGACTTTACCACGCAAAAAAAAAAAAAAAAAGTTTTTGTTCCCGTGGAATGATTAATAAAAAAATACTGAAAGCACAATTATTTCTTAATAGTTCTCTGAGTAACAGCTGCATGAGTCAATCTTTGTGGTCACGGGACTTGCGAATTACCGTGACCCTGGAACGTAAAGGGCTATTGAAGGACACGGTGGATTTTAGTCAGTACGAGTCTGACAGTCCCTCCCGCTCTGCCCTGGGTGGGAGGACTCATTTGATGATTTTACAACGTCAAAAAAATAAAATGATTCAATCTTTGTAGAGGGACTATCTTATCAGGAAGACGTGACTAAAACGTAAAGGGCTATTGAAGGAAGGCCACTTTTAGTCATTCAAAACTTTTGCCACCCAAAGCGGTAGGACTCATAAATAATATTTGCAAAGCGCTATAAAAATAAACGAACCACTTTAAAAGCCGTTGCCGCCAACCATTTAAACATTGCAACAAATTGCATGCGAGTGGCATGCAAGTTGACTACATTGCAGACTATTAATAGAAAATGAATTCAATTGATGAAACAAAAACCGCAGTGTAGTCAAACTTTCATGAAAGTTCTTGAAGCGTGTAAATGGGTCTTAAATGGCAGCTGTCCATCGAAAACTCACTTAGAACATTAAAAAACCACGTTGTATACCTTTAACCTCATGTGCAGTTAACGAATTCCCCCTTAAGTGCCAAGTTTCTTGAAAAAATAAAACCTTTTCACGCGTTAACTCAAATATTATTCACGATGTTCTCGCAAACTTAATATTATGAACATTACCTCAGATACCCGTAACACCTGCTACAGGTAAGTAATAAGGTTTTACGTACCTCCTCTCAATTTCACGAGATTGGTCCAAAGCATGAACGTTAAATTCATTTTTTAAGTCACGTAATTAAAAATAAAGGTTCCTTAAATATTAACTGATTCAAAAATAACCACTTTTCTTACGGAAGTCGTTGAATGTCGACTGACTTCATTTTTACTTCATTGAATTTTTGCCACCGACTTCCGAAAGAAAAGTTTTGTTGTGGTTGTTTTTGAAGTCGGTTATTTTTTCAATTGTTTTTATTTTACGTGTTCAGTTCCAATATTCAACCTTAATTCTAATTTTGTAATTTGTAGTAACGTTAATGTCATCGTCCAAGGTGAAGCGGGGGTCGCGAGACCAAGGGATTACCGTGACCCCGGTACGTAAAGGGCTATTGAAGGACACCGTGGATTTTAGTCAGTACAAGTCTGACAGTCCCTCCCGCCCTGCCCTGGGTGGGAGGACTCATTTGATGAATTTACCACGGTAAAAAAAAAAAGGTGAAGCGTCGATAAGCGAAAAAATCTCTTAAAATAAAAACCAAACTACGATAACACGGTCCGTGCATTGGTTGAGCGTTTCACTGCCGCGCATCGTGTCGCGGATTCGATCTCCTTTCGGTACAAAGTAGTTGTTCTGGATCTAGGTGTTTGTGTAGTTTGTAAACACATCAACGACACAGAAGAAATTCTTTGTGTGGAGCAACGTTATCTAAAAGGGGAAAAAAAAAATCAAAAAACTGTATGTATTTTTTGAAAAAGTATAAATAACATGTCGGTTGTCGGTGGTAAAAGTTAATGCAATGGAAAAAAGCCACCGACATCCGAAAAAAATCTAATTTTACATTTTTAATTATTGTCTTTGAAGTCGGCTTTTTTTTATTTCGCATGTAGCTCACATTCATACAAGAGAAAAGCGTTCATTTCATAACTTAAACCTTTCGCCACCATCTGTGTATCTCATACAATATTTACACATTCTAAGCTTTGTTAAGTCACTTTCACAACTTTTAGGATCTTTTGAGTCAACATTTCGAAGAAATACTTTCTTAAAACCCTCAAGTGAATATCATGTTTGACAAGTCTTGTATAAGCGAGCCCTTATTTACGTATTTTAACATCTATTTTTAGAGTTCCGTACTCGAAGGGCAACGGGACTCTTTTAATATGAGCAGCAGCTGTCGATCTGGCAGGCTGTATCTCATGATCCGTTATAGGAAAACAATTAAAATTTTCAGAGAATGACATGTGTATTTCTGTTGCCACTCAAATGTAATTGATAACTTAAAGAATTTATGAGAAATTTAAAATTGCAAACTTAAAGAATTTATGTGACAAAAGATAATAAATGTAAAAAGCTATTAAAAGTATATTAATTTAATCTCTCGCGGTGTCGGACATGTGAACAACATAAAACCTGTTTTCATATCACTTCGCTTGATACCTATTTTCTTTTATTATTTTCTTTTTTTTTGGTTGTCGACGATATAGATGTGGCAATAACATATTCAATTCCCTGAACTTTTTAAAAACCTCAAGAAAATCCGTAACGGGCTGCCATCGCTATTGCAACATTATTTTTTATTATTGTCCACAAGAATATTGACTTTTACATTTAAATATTGTCTTTACCATCGTGGGTAATAAGTAATAACAAGAATAATAAAAATAAATGATAGGTATTGAACCCTTCATGCGTGAGTTCGACTCGCATTTGGCAGGTTTTTAGATGTTAAACCTGGCGCCTGTACTTGTCATTTCTATCTTATACTTTGGATATTATAGGGACAATGTTATGTTTTGTCAAACTGACACTCCTAATTCTCGTTATAATTATTTAATTAATTTATTTATTAGCAACAGAACCAACAGCTGTAACAGACGGCTTACAGAGCCAATTACAGGTTTTCGAGGGTATTCAGTTTTTCAAAAAAGGTGGCTTTGTTTTTTAATTGTATTGACTTTTTTGCCACCGACTTTCGAAAGAAAAGTTATTTTGTAGGTTATTTTAAGTCAGTTTTTAAAGTCAGTTACATTTTTTTTAAAGTTTTTTATTTCATCCTTTTTAGTTTAAATATTCAACCCAAATTCTTGCCAAATATAATTATATAATTTTCTCACATGTGCATTAGAATTTTGTGAACCGTAGCACCGATAATATCATCGCCCATGTAGTACATAATAAGCTAAAATGCTCATAAAATAAGAACTACGGAACCAAACTAAATGAAAATTGTATGGGACAGGTATATATTGCATCGAACGAAAAAAGAATCATACCTAAAATGGAATCAGAAACCTCGGAGTAATCGGTATAGACATTTTTTTTAAATTTTATTGATTTTTAAAAAAACCGCTGCTCCGATTTCGATAAAATTTTATAAAAGAGTTTTTCAGATCGGTTGATAAGCGACGGAGTTATAAAGCTCACGGCCATCACACTGTTATGGTAATTTTAATGAATAAAGCGACTTTTCAAGGACCATTAACAGAAGACCAAAGATATCCAATGATGTTTATTTAATACTTATGAAAACTTAAAGTCGACATCGAGAAGTAACTTCAGTGATAATTAATTCTGAGTGTTTTAGGACCTTTCATTATGAATTTAAAGTGTCCTAGTTTTTGTTTAAACAACCAACTAAATATATGCATTATCATGAATTCACTGTATTATTTATGGGTGGTATTTAATACTTTAACTGTAAATTCCCTTTTTTCAATCAAAATATTCGAAATTACCACCAAAAATACTGAATCGCACACTAAATTTGCTCATCAAATGAATAAATTATACTTTACTGTTAGATCTTTAAAGCTTAATTGTTTTACTGAATGACTATCTGTTAACTAAAAGTAAATCTAATAATTCTTCGAGTGCAACAAAATATTGAATCATTTTTTTTGGAATCCATCACCTATTAACAGCATTTTATTAGTCACAGTCGTCTTATTATTTATTAATTACCACATACCAGTAATTTATTGAACTATTAAAGAGGGTCTTGCTTTCGCGGGGCGTCCACGCTTCCCAGCATGTCGACGGAGCCCCGCTTCGCGGGGCTCCTACTTCTGGGTGGTTTAAAAAAAAATAACCACGAAGAGGATGGCGGGGTCTGAAAGACCCCGCCATCCTCTTCTAACCTAAATTGTCCGAGTCGGGGTGCCAGCGTGTACTTACTGGTTAATATGCGACCGGGTCCGTTGTAATATTGAATAATTTGTGTGCAAATCAGTATTTTTGTTTTACGGTGAGTAATATTGTTTCAAAATGCGTATATCTGTGGTTTCAGCTAGATTTTTGCTGTAAATTAGATAAAAAAAGCCATCAGATTTCGATGAATTTTAAACATTTTTTAGTACAACATGTTTAGGTAATCAAGTAGTTAATTTGTAGTACAGTAATTTATTTGATATGCAGTAGGTTATTAGTGGAGATATTTGTTTGCTTAAATTTCTAAATAGAGGTGCAGTTAAAAATTCCCCATTATTTATTGCTACGTCTTCAAAATTATAGTTAATGTATGCTGGCCCGGCAAACTTCGTACCTACTGCCTATAACTCAATCAATTGTTTTGCCTTCCCGGAATAAACCATAAAGTTTTGGTGTTAGTAGAGAGGCTACTAACACCAAAACTTTATGGTATGGTATTAAAGTTCAAATTGATTTTTAATTATTATTATACGATAATACGAATCTTTTGCATGGAAACATAGAAAAGTGTAATTTTTTTTACTTTTTCAGGCATTTTTTTTAAGTATCTCATATGGTACCTCAATGAATATTATAAAGCAAGAATTAGAGAAATCGGTTCAGCTCCTCTCGAGATTTACACATTCAGCGATTCATTTTTATATTTGTAGATAGATTAACCTATTCATATTTTTAACACCAACATTTACAGATATGCATTCACACACGATTTGATTAGATTATGACTTGGGTTAGGACTAGGATCTATTAGGATACTTTTTATCCCACAAATTCTCGTGAGTTAATCCAGAAATCCGCGGCGGGTAGAAACCTAATTCCTAGTATACCCCTTTAATACAAAAAAAATATCATCTATAGGTATTGCTTATCTGTTTAAAAATAAACTTTATTATTAGTAAATTTTCATTATTGCAACACACTGGCTGACCGCAAGATAGTTGGAATAGGCTGCGCTGTATATACTCATCATCTGAGTATTATTTTTCTCATTTTTTTTCATCATCATCATTTCAGCCGTAAGACGTCCACTGCTGAACATAGGCCTCCCCTATAAACTTCCAAGAGGACTGGTTGGAAGATAATAAATAGATATACCTATATCAATAAATATTTAAAATAACTTTGGGAACAGGGCCCAAGCTGGTGGTGGTCACAGTCCTGGAGAGAGGAACTTGGTTTTCAGACTATTAGTCGTTGCGGCTATCGGTACCGTGATAGCCGAAATCACATTCAACATATCTACAACCTCATGTCAAGTCATGTGTTAGACGGCACGTTTGACGCAGTGGCTAAGCAATTGGACTGCTGCGCTGTGTGTCGCGGGTTCGATCCCCGCACGGAACAAATATTAGTATGATCTACATGTAGTTGTTTCGGGTCTGGGTGTTTGTGTTTGTGAGTTTCTATGTTTGTAAACGCACCCACGACACAGGAGAAATTCCTAGTGTGGGGCAACGTTTTTAAAAAAAAAAGAAAAAAAAAAGACCTAAACTCCAGATATTTCATAGCTTACTCATAAGACAACACACAATTTTAAATATTCTTACTTTATTTAGCGCTCCAAAATCAGATTGTTACATTCGATTTTTGATAACTCTGAAATCAATTAATATGTAGTAAGATCGTTGAGTGACTTTTTTTAGCGTGTTAAAATCATCACATAAGTCCTCCCACCCAGGGCAGGGCAGGAGGGACTGTCAGACTTATACTGACTAAAATCCACGGTTTCCTTCAATAACCCTTTACGTTCCGGGGTCACGGTATTCGTTAGTCCCGCGACCTCGGCAGGCTTTGGCCCTCTAAGGGGAGCCCCGTCATTGTGCTGACACTCTTTGAGGCTCGCGTGGAACACAACGCGCCGTTGACCAGGGCTTGGTCCATGGTCGGACAGCGAGTCGAAAGTCGTTTAAATCTAGTCTATAAAAACAGAAAATTTAAATTATACTTCAAAGTTACATAAATCTTTAGTAATAAAGAGATATTATTAACAAGGAAATTTAAAGCTCGTCAGGGCAAGCTTTTGTTGAAAAGCGGGCTATTAAAATGAAAGCTCATTGTTCTAAGAGGAGTCAAGTCTCCATTTGACAGGCCTGTTGATCTAGTGGCTAGTGACCCTGACTGCTATGCTGGAGGTCGTGGGTTCGATTCCCACCCAGGACAAATGTTTGTGTGATGAGCACGATCATTTGTTCTGTGTCTGGGTATTATTTATCTATAATATGTATGTATTTAGAAATATATAAGTATGTTTATCAGTTGTCTAGTACCCATAACACAAGCTCTGCTTAGCTTGGCTATGTTATGTTATACTACTCAGCTTAGCTTTCATTAAAAGCAAACTGGTGGTGCAATTTGAGTTCACTGTGCCATCACATTGTAAATAATATTTAAATCATGCATTTAGCAGGCAGACGATGGGATGCGACACGGTGGGTCGGGGGCTAAAACTTAATTTGAATGAAGTCGCAGGCAGAATAATTATCATGATGAAGTACCTATTTTGTAAATTGGGAGTCTGGGCCTGTTTGCCCCGTCCTGGATCCGGAACTGTTTAACGGCCGCAGCGCCTGCTCTAAGCTAGTGAAAGCGACAATAACCAATCGTGAAGCGTGAATGGTGAGCGCTTGCGCTTCACGATTGGACGATCTCAAAGCCATCGCGTTGAAGAGCATACCTATCATAGGTCCAGCGATATAATTTCTTATTAAGAATAGCATAGCTGCGCGTACGCGTGCTATCTCCTCAAGTGGTATTGTTTTTGCTTTATTATTAATCCGACATTTAATTGATTCAGTTCACTAAAATGTTAAAAATAAAATATTTAGTGGGTTTATCCTACTTGTTAATAGCGACAAGTAAGTACCTATTCTTTATCGTTTTCCTCGTGTAAGGTTTTTTTTTAATAAATTAAAAATTAAACGTGCTCCTGATTGAATTTTAGCTATAAATAATAGTTAGTTACCAAAAACTATGAACTTCCGTACAATTTTATAGTAGTTTTTTTTTAATTTTTTCATTAGTTTCCTTTTTTAAATATTTAATTAATTAAATTGTTTGTTTCAAATAATTTAATTAATTAAAAAGAGAGAGATTTCAATCTACATTGGCTTTTTTTACAGCAAAAAAGATTACT
The DNA here is from genome assembly GCA_943136025.2 of Agrotis puta. Classification (NCBI taxonomy): domain Eukaryota; kingdom Metazoa; phylum Arthropoda; class Insecta; order Lepidoptera; family Noctuidae; genus Agrotis; species Agrotis puta. The sequence continues at coordinate 17,821,836 of OW964175.2, read as the reverse complement.
TTTCAATAAAATACCTTTTTTTTAAGAAAAAACAGGAACGGACTTCAAAACCAAACACAAAGAAGTGTAAAATAACTTATTTTTCGGAAGCCGGTGACTTTGTTTTTTAATTCATTTTTGTTACCGACTTCCGAAAGATAAATTATTTCATATTTTTTGTGGTGGTCTTTGAAGGCGTTAGTTTTCGTCAAAATCGGGCTCGAGACTCTATTCAACGTTTTGCGATATTACTCATAATTTCGGATATTTCACGCCCAGTTTAAAAATTCACTCTGTATATATTTATTATCCAGACGTAGTGCGCTGCAAGCCAGAATACCTGTTCAACGTAGAGGCTGGAGGCTGGCTCAAGCTGCACAGGATCCCCGCCACTTGGCACGAAGCCTTCCTCAGGTGTTACTATGAAGGTAAGTTGACAATTTATAAGTGGTGTAATTTTAATTTTAAAAGCGTCGTATCTTCGTCAATTATAGCTTACGTATCAATATTCTTTTTTATGTTCTTAGTGACGGACCAATTATATCGTTTAGTGGGCGAGTGGGCTACGATTGCCCCTTTTTTTCAGAAAATCTTCTCTTTGTGTATTGTGTTTGTTTCTTCTATGTTCGAGCTATTTCAATTAATATGTTACAGGCGCGGTGCTGGCGTCCCCGCTAAACAAACAGTTAGCTACCGCCCTTACCTCGCAATTGACAAAGTCTGGTGTGAAAGGTCACATTTTCCTGGGAACCCATGATTTGTACAGCAAAGGACACTTCACCTCTATCGAAGGTCAGTCGTACATTTTGAAAAGGTTTAAAGGAATAAAACATTTTTTAGATGGTGATTGAGACTGGAGAACTTTCCCAAAGAAATATAGAGGGAAAAAATTAGATTCTGCAAATTAAATATCACAGCAACTAACTCTGTTCGTTTCAGCCTGTCCATCTCTTTCCTATTGATATCGGGATCGGCTTCTACTCTTACTGGATGTACTTTAAAAGTATCAGGTGTCCTACCCACAAGTGGAGTACTCAAACTGCTAAAAACCCGACGGTTTTTGTTTGTCAGATCGCAACAGCTTACACAATGTAATCAGTCCATTATAATTTTTCGAATTTGTTTGAGACGACTTGTCAATTATGTTTCAGGAGTGCCACTGGCTAAGATGGAAACAAATTGGAGTGACGAAGTGGGCACTGATGATTGTCTCAGTATGTCTGCCAGAACAACAAGGTATTTTATGAAAACCACGTCATGCACGGACCGCCTACCTTTCATATGTTACAGAAAACATGTCAATCAAACGATGAACGTATGCGGCACCTTTGATGACGGTAAGAAAACATCGAATGTAAAAGAAAAAAAAAATATCAGCTCGCCGCATTAAAAAACACGGCTGTCACGCCAATAAAGTCATGTCCCAAGTAAAACTGAAAATTCGTGAACCAAGAATTAATAGAGGACAATGTAAAAAGTGTAAAAGGGAGTGTAAAATACGTCGAACCTCGTCGTGGCTCAGGGCTCTTTACACCATTTATATTGCCTCTACTAAACCCTTTCCAATTCGACACCAATTTCTTATCATACTATTTATTTTAAAACCTTATCGGCCTTATTATAAAAACTAAATAAACCTTGATTTAAACCTGGTCTATCAAGTCCAGGCTTATCTGCAGAGCCATGGTTTAAATTTATCCGTATTACAAAACTAAGATAAATCGTCGAGTTTAGTACCGCCGTTTGAACGATTGTCTAAACAATTAAATCCACAATGAGTAATAACAATTAAATCTACCTTGTTTCAATCCATTTTGGGTGAAAATAACACAAAAACTACAACACAATGAAAAATTTGCTATGAGTAACTGACACACCTTTGACAGTTACGACTGTTAGACCATGGTTTATCGCAAAACCACGATTTGTAATAACGTTTGTGTAAACCGTAGTTTAACGAGATGAAACCTGGGTTTTTAGTTAAACCCCTTTTTGTAATAAGGCGGTATGAATTTAATAAAAACAATTTTATTTCAGCTTATCACTATAATCATCGAACGGGCAGCTGTTACAAGTTCCATAAGCAGATACAGTCGTGGTCGAAAGCGTACGAGATATGTGACTCTGAGGGGGCTTACCTGGTCATCCTGAACAACAAAGAAGAGGCAGACATCCTCAAGGAGATGTTCCTTGAACGGTCACAACAGGAACGGATGCACATAGGTCTTGCAGCCTGGACCGTTGATCGTATCTGGATCACTATTCATGGTATTTGTTATTACTACTATGTATAATATACCTTTTACCTACGGGATGAGATGTAATTGGATGCATTCCTTGATATGGGTAATACTAGACCTTATTTACAACAAATTTTTACCCCGACACCGGTCCCAACTGACTGGTTTTAAAGATATCGAACTTTAAAGATTTTAGTAGAGTTAAATTTAAAAAAATTGCGACGCTCATAACAAAAGAGAATTTAAAAAATCTCCATCCCGTGGGATCCACGGAATTTGTATCTCAATCCCGCAGGTATCGTGATTTGATGCGGGATTAGATTCTCTACTACGTACCGTCGACCCGGGCCTGGGTGTCTTCTTTCTAAGTCCGTCAACGAAGACACGGGAACAGACACAGATGTACGAACGTAACTAACGTCAACGTAAAATTTGCGGATAGATAATAACGCTACGACTGAAGCCATTTTGTCATGGCGCTAGTGTCTATATCCTTACATCAAACTGCATTAAAAAATATAGTACCACGAATTTTTCGCTGTTCATGAATGGTCGGGCATGCCGCTATCGTGGCGGTAAGACCCCTCTTTAAGGAGTGGCTGGATAGGCGTCACGGCGTCCTGACCTACCGCATGACGCAGGTCCTCACCGGACATACGGTGCAGGACTGCCCCGCTTGGGCAGAGCACCGCCGTGTCCTCACGACGGCGATAGGCGGAGACCTCTCGGGCCCGGCATTGGTCGAGGCCATGCTGCGGGACGAGACAGAGTGGGAAGCGGACGTCTCCTTCTGCGAAATAGTCATGCTCGCGAAGGAGGAGGCGGGCCGCATGAGGGAGAGGACAGTGTCCTCCCTCCACCCCAGCCGCAGTGGTAGACGCCCACGGCGACAGACGTCGCCAGACGATCTCCGGCCACCGTTGGCGCCGGCATGCGGACAGCGAGTAATGAGCAACTCGCTGTCTGATCATGGACCATGCCCGGGTCGACGGCGCGTTGTGTTCCACGCGCGCCTCAAAGAGTGTCAGCAGAGTGACGGGGCCTACTACTTAGAGGGCCAAAGCCTGCCGGGGTCTCGGGACTGCACGAATTACCGTGACCCCGGAACGTAAAAGGCTATTGATGGACACCGTGGATTTTAGTCAGTATGAGTCTGACAGTCCCTCCTGCTCTGCCCTGGGTGGGAGGACTCATTTGATGATTTTACCACGTAAAAAAAAAGATCATGAGTGTTGGCGCGGACTCTAAGGTCTCTGTTAAGTCGTAATATCATTCATTCTTAGTTCGGGCTCGTTTTCGAAACGCCCATAACTAATGCCGAAACCACGGGTTTCGTGCTTAGAGATTAGACCCCCTGGTTCATGAACGGACAGCAAGCTACCCATTACTCTTCTACAGATCCATCGGCATGCAATAGGCGACGCTCTGAAGGATAATCACTACACCAAGTCATCAAATGAATCCTCCTACCACCCATGGACACCCATGGACGGGAGGGATCAGAAATGTACTGTTTAAAATTGACCACGGTTTTTTCAATACCCTTTTACTGTTCAGACGGTCTGGCGACCCCGGCAGGCTAATAACTAAACCTAACGTATTTCATGACACCGCAAAATTAGTTCATAATTTTGTTTCGTTTCAGGAGACAAATTGGAAGATGTGTTCAATCATTGGAAGTCCGGTGAGCAAGGCAAACAGAAATATGTAGTTTTTCTCAGAAATGGTGTTCTAGATGACAGCAATGCTGAATTAAAAACTATCTTCGTCTGTGAGAAATCTCCAAAATCAAAACAATTCCAAGACCTTAGTGAAACGATTGACGAACGAACTTCTTACTAATCAACCATTACCTACACTGTTTGGACGGAGGTATTTTTTATTATAAATCAATATTTTATGGGTATGCAAAAATTATGTTTTGTTGTAAAACGAAATAAATCGATTTAAAATGTGTTCGTCTATTGCCCATCAAGTTTCATTTCAATACCTGCGCTGAATATCCAGGTGCTTTTCGAGTTTTTCATATTTTTAAACTAACGAGTAACTTCCCATAGAGCAACGATCAAAATCAAAATCAAATGTGTTTATTTCACATAGGCGTATGAGGGCACTTATAAAACGTCGACAGCAGGTGCTCGGTTCGGGTTGGTCGATTACATGGAGAAGAACCGGCAAGAAACTCCATGGTTACTCTTTTAAAATATGGTATGGTGTTACAAACAGATTGTTACAATTCTTGAATATTTAGATATGTGAGAAAAACGTAGGCCTGGTAACAAGGGGGAAGTCCTTACTAAAATTAGTGCTAGAAAAGAAGAAATATGAAATATACACACGACCTACAATGTTCTCACATTCACAAACAAAGAGTAAGGAAGAATCTATATAAAAATCAAAGCTCTAAAAGCTGGGTTACTTCTATAATGTCTTACAAACTGTAACAAATCTGAACAGAAGGTGTTAAAGCTAAGGCAATATAATATTGCAAAACGAACACAATAATAAAAAATATTTACAGGAGGTAAATAAAATAGAAGAATCATATTATCGTAACACGTGGATGAGAGAAGTTAAAGACTACAAATAGGTGCTGCTGCTGAGCTGCCAGGGAAGCCACATGTGCAGAAGGAACTATTGGCACACATCCTTGTCTTCAACGTAGTCCTCATTCATTTTGTAATATGCTTTTTGAATAAGGACACGTTTAATATGGGTTTTAAACTTTCCCTCAGTTAGTCCAGTGACTGATTTCAGCCTTTGTCAAACAGACAGGCGTGACGAATGCGAAGCGTGACGTTTTTATTTGTTATGTATGGAATTGTTTTAATCCAGTCACATAGAAAAGCGAAAGCGATCCGATAGCGTGACATAACTATCGGACTGACGTCTCGCTTCGGTTCGGTAACGCTTCGCTTTCGCCTGTCTGTTTGACAAAGGCATTAAGTAATTTGTTGTAAAAACGTATGCTGTTTACAAGGAACGACTTGCTCGTCTTTGCTAGTCTGAATCTCGGTATTACAATTTCGTGTTTACTGCGTGGAATCAATAGTAATACCCAAGAAAACAGTTTCTGCAATAGCATCGAGTTCATTGCCGTCAAGTTTTAAGTTTAGACCAACTTGTAGAAGATTAGGTAACGAGAACTTAAGACATTTTGACATTTTGTTCGCATTCAGTAATAGATTGTTATCTGCGAAACAATTCGAGAGAACACCTAGACTTTTGTTTACATGTTAAACATCCGTATCTTTACTATCTATTTTAAAAATGAGCGATGTGTCATCAGCAAAAACAATTATATCTGATAAGTTGGCCATCATGAATGGGAGGTCATTGATATAAACTAGAAATAAAAAAGGGCCAAGAATTGAACCTTGAGGCACGCCCATCTTGACTAGAGACCCAGATGATGTTGCCCCATTCACATTAACTTTTTGCTGCCTGTTTGATAAACAGGAGAGAACAAAGCCAGCTGCGTGATCACGAATTCCGTAATGATGTAATTTACAAATTAGTGTATTATGATCGACGCAGTCAAACGCTTTGGAGATGTCACAAAAGATACCAATGGCATCCTGGGATTTCGCCCAGGATTCCAGGACGTGACTGATGAGTTTAACTCCCGCGTCAGTCGTAGACCGACGTTTCGTGTAACGATGGGATGATATTCTCGATAAATATTCGCGGTAGGCGATATTTTTTTCTTTTATTTAAATAAAATAAAGAAATAATTATAATTGCATAAGTAGATAAAAAATGCAATAGCTTTACCGCGGCAGTCCCCGGGTGCCACACGTATTTTTTTTTTGAGTTAGATATTATTGATTGTATCAAATTAAAATTCTATATTTATATTCAGCTATGGCAATATCCTCGCCTGTTTATGTGAGTCTTAAAAAATGATAAGAGTACGATTTGCTTCGCCTTTGGCGTAACACTGTCTTTCTTGAGTATCTTTTCCCAACGATAAAAATTAAAAAAGAAAAACAATCTTCTCCACTTATTACGTCCTTAATTGTACTAATTATCCTCTTAATTAATTCTAAATTATCTGCCGACCTTTAACCTCTAAGGGTTTTCTTTTATATTTTTGCTCTTAAACAAATTAACCTCCGGACAAGACCTTGGGTCCTAAAAAATGAATGGAAGAAAGAAATTATTAAAACAATAGAATATTTAATAGGCGTCTTATTTTCTCGGAGAAAAAGTTCTGGTATCAAAAATTTTTTGAAAAATAATACATACGGATTTTTAGATTTTTTAAATCAATGAATATTGACAAAGATAAATGCTTTGAAATTCGGGAGTCACTTCATCGGTATAATTTTACAGGCATTATAACGTCACAAGCCCCGAAAATTATACCGATCAAATGACGTTTTGTGATTTATAGAAGCGTTGTATCTTCGTAAATTTTGGTTTACGTAACAAAAGAAGAAATACGTGTCAATTTTTTTTATTTCGATCGTCTTACTTTTGGGCGATTAATTGTTTTTTGACTAAAATTGCCCATTCTGCGCGTGCTAAAAAACTGTTTTTTTTTGTAGCACATTTCTGTAATGCAATAGTGTTAAGGGATATCTTTAGTTTTCCAAAGACAAAATTGTGTTTTGTTTTGACTTGTACTGACTAAAATTCACGGTCTCCTTCAATAGCCCATTACGTTCCGGGGCCACGGTTACCTGATAATACGGTCCCTCGACCGACTCGAATCGACCTCTACAACAACTTCATTTTTAACATTGCTTCTCTCGTGGAACATTATTGTTTTGGGCAACTATAATATTTACTGATACTTTACCGAAAATATCAGTAAACACAAAACTTGCGCGAGCAACGCCTCAAAAAGTTTGTCAAGGTAGTCTTTCGTCGGGCACGCCGCAATCGCGGCGGTAAGACCCCTCTTTGAGGAGTGGCTGGATGCATGTGGCACGGTGAGGACTCCGAGACGCCTATCCACTTGGTGGGTCAGGAGACCCACCGCATGACGCAGGTCCTCACCGGACACGGAAGTTTCGGGATGTACCTTTGTCTGATAAGGAGGGAAGAAACGCCTGGGTGTCACCACTGCGAGGATCGTCCGGAGGACACGGTAGAGCATACGGTGCAGGACTGCCCCGCTTGGCCAGAGCACCGCCGTGTCCTCACGACGGCGATAGGCGAAGACCTATCGCGCCCGGCATTGGTCGAGGCCATGCTGCGAGGCAAGACGGAGTGGGAAGCGGTCGCCTCCTTCTGCGAAGCAGTCATGCTCGTGAATGAGGAGGCGGGCCACGTGAGCGATGGCCAACTCGCTGTCCGACCATGGACCATGCTCGGGTCGACGGCGCGTTGTGTTCCACGCGCGCCTCAAGGAGTGTCAGCATAGTGACGGGGCCCCTTGTAGAGGGCCAACGCCTGCCGGGGTCGCGGGACTAACGAATTACCGTGACCCAGGTACGTAAAGGGCTATTGAAGGCCACCTTGGATTTTAGTCAGTACGAGTCTGACAGTCCCTCCTATTCTGCCCGGAGTAGGAGGACACATGTGATGATTTTACCACGTAAAAAAAAGATAAAAAAAAAATGGTATAACATTCGTGTAACTGAGCTAAGGAGGACAAACAGGCAGTTGCTCGTTATAATATGCCAATTTTTTGCGGTATCTCGTTAAATTGTAAATCATCAATAAAGTTCGGGCAAAATTAAGCAGATGATATATAATCCCGCTCCTTTTTTTCCTCGCAATTATTTACATCTGAATAACAAGGACAAAGATTTTTTTTGGCATTACAGAATTTAATCAGTTTCCCGAACTCGGAGATAGGCTGTAGAAGCTATTAAAACGGACCAATCAGGGGGTTATAAAATGGAATGTTATCTTCATTTTGTGTGCTTCCATCTTGTCTACCAATTTATGTTGTTGTCCTTTTAACAGAGGCGTAATAAACGCCGTATCAGCCGTATCAATTATACGGGGCCCACAATAGTCAAAGCCCCCCGAAGATTAAAATAAGAATAAAATGTTGTTCTTAAATGAAAACTTATCGCGGCCATAAAGCTCCAATAATCGATTCCTAACATAGCTCAATTTCCAAAAAGGCTATATTGCTGCTTAAAACCAAAGGTTTTTTTAAAGCTTTTTGTTGTTATAAATGAGTTACGATCAGTCGATCAGCATTCTTAATTTTCTAGCTCCCTTCAAAATTCTCTTTGCTATTGTCTTTATTCTGCATAACTATACACTTAGATTGAAGGGCCCTAAACAAGTTTTAATATTTTTATTATTTTATTGGGACATAAAACAGTTACATGTTACAATTTTAGTAAACAAAGAACTAGGATAATAGAGGTAAACATGTAACCCACACCAATGTCCGCGGAATAAACTAATATGAAGAAATACAATAAAACCACGCATCTACTGGAGGCAAATCAGGTTAGGAAGAAATCATAGATTATTGTGCAAGCAATTGAATAACCATTCTTTTAAATTTGATATGGGGCCCTTCTGGTCTAGCTACGCCACTGCCTATTAATTTTAATATTACGAAAGATTTTTGAGGTTCTCTAAAGATTTTTCCCGTTCAGAGAGTGAAAATTCAATACGTTCAAGAAATTTGTGATTAAACTAAAGACTTAATTGTTATTACGCATTTGTTGGTTCTAGACTTTTCATCCGAGAGTCTGGAGACTATCTGCTATGCTATTTTCTATGAGACAATCACAACGCTGGATTCTACAAGGCAAATTCTCAAGACTGTCTCGCCGATGAGCTATCTACGACACAGTCTTGGGATTAACTGATAAAGTCGAGGTTGTTTTTTAGGGAATACAAAACTGACAACTGCCATTAAGTAGTTCTTACTCCCGGCCTTCACAGCGGTGAGCGCAAATGTCATCAGTAACTTTGTGAATGCCAAACTTTAGTTTCAGCGTTACTTGAACGCTGATAATTAAACTGAGAATCTTTATTTTTGTTTGGTTGAACTGACTTCTTTCTTATGGTACAAAGGCGATGACTATTATCAAATTAATATTGAAATAAGGCGAAGAAAGTCTAATGTGTAGCTCGCCGTCTGATCAAGGACCAGGCAAGGGTTAACAGCCTGTAGTGTTATACGGGCTCCTAAAGGTGCTGTAAGCAATCTAGGGCTCTAGACCCCGAGTTATACCTAACGTTGTGATAATTGTGAAAGACTGTATTTATAGAAAATATCACTGTTGTTCGTTTGTAAAAATACTACGATTACAAAATTTTATAAAACTCACGTGAGTGATTACATTGCATACATAACTTAAATCAATTTATAAAAAGCTGCAAATTCAAAATTAAGAAGCGATTTTTCTTCTCCCAGAAGAAATAGAGATGTTTCATTTCACGAAAGATTACAAAAACATTTCTAGTACCCCGAAAGCAATATATTATGCCCTTCAAGTCACGACTTGAGCATAACACGCGAGAATCCAATTATTTAGATCTGCTGAAAAGCCGAATTTCAGGTAGACAGAAATTTTCGGAATATTATGCTGACTCGTATAAGGTTATGCGTGGCAATATAAGACTATTCACAAGAGAAGGCTCTTATTTTGACTAGCTTCTGCCCGCGTCTTTGTTCTTGTGAACTTCCTTGTTAATTCAAAACCTTTCTCTTTAACCTGGTACAATCATCAAATGAGTCCTTCCACCCAGCGCGCAGGACGTGAGGGAGTAGACTTGTACTGACTAAAATCCACGGTGTCCTTCAATAGCCCTTTACTTTCCGGGGCCACGGTGACCTGGTAAGACAGCCCCGCGACTCCGGGCTATTCAAAACCTTCGGGTCTAAAAAAAAAAAATGTCACTAGCAACATTACAATATGCATTGCAGTAAAATTCGTAAAACTGAATATTCTACTCGTATTTTCTAGACTCAAGCAACGGAGTAGATATTGATAAAGAGCAATTTTATCGGAATTCTACGAGTATTAGCAACATTGCTAATGTGGGGTTTTTAAATCCCCTGCTGCTCTACAGTACCTAGTTTGCAGAAGTCCAGACTTATACTGACTTACATCCACGGTTATCCTTCAATAGCCCTTTATGTTCCAGGTTCACCTGACTCTAAGGTTGACCTGTCAGTTTGCTGACAACTCTTTGAAGCGAGCTGGTTTAAAATATAATTGCGAAATATTACCAAAATTCTTAACGTTGCGTTGGCGCGACGTTAACGTTGCAAGATCAAAAGGCTAACGCTTGCGACCTCGCACCACTTGGGATAGTGGCCTTAAACAGAAATGTGAAACCAAAACCATTTTCTGCCGGATCTTTATAATTAAAATACAAAATGAACACCCTTTGTGTAACCTAAACTCTCCGTTGTCAGGATATTGGATTCTAAAAATGAAACGTTATGATATAAAGCCTCAAGGAAAGATTTTTGTGTAAAGAAAAATTCGATTGCGATCAGGACTTGAACCTGCGACGTTCCGATTCAGTATACCGGACGGTTTATCAGCCAAGCCACAAGTCCTGCTAGCTCAAAGCATTTAATCCCTTGGTGAAGTGTGACGCCATCTATTGTTGAAATGTCAAACTTCTACAACTAACACGTTGTGGTCGGTCACCATACTAATTATTTAAAGATTTATTCAATTGTTCACAAATATCTTTTCGATTTGCGACGCAGACGTTAATGCGTATAAAAAAAAAAAAAAATCTTGATGAAATTCTTGAATTCACTTCCAACTTTCATGACTCATGTTTTAATTTAGTTTCCTGTTAATTTTTTTTTTAATTCGCACTAGTTGATTTTTTAATGAGCGTTAAAAAAACGCCGAAATTGAGAAAATGCATTCCCATGTATCTATTCACACGTCAGCGGTTTTAAAGGGCGGCGCTTTTTCGAACTATATTTAACTTAAGTGCTAGGCGGTGGCATTTAAGTTCAATTTACTTTTTTGTTAAAACTCAGCGCTTTTTTAACGCCCGAATAAAAAGAGCTCGTGCGAATGAGCGCAAAAGGTCGAAACTGGAATACTAGTACGAGTGAGTAGTGTAAAGGTTTACGATAGTACAAAAGTAGATAAGATTCTGCATACATTTATAGGATGTTACGAGTTTCATAAAGAAGCAGGCCGGTAGGTACTGGCCGTGCAGGTAAACCTAGTGACGAGAAAACATTAATTCTCCCAAGAGTATCATAGGTCACGATCTCCGGCCACCGTAGGCGCGGGCATGCGGGCAGCGAGTAATGGGCGACTCGCTGTCCGACCATGGACCATGCCCGGGTCGACGGCGCGTTGTGTTCCACGCGCGCCTCAAAGAGTGTCAGCATAGTGACGGGGCCTGTAGAGGGCCAAAGCCTGCTGGGGTCGCGGGACCAAGGGATTACCGTGACCCCAGTACGTAAAGGGCTAGTGAAGGACACCGTGGATTTTAGTCAGTACAAGTCTGACAGTCCCTCCCGCCCTGCCCTGGGTGGGAGGACTCATTTGATGATTTTACCACGATAAAAAAAAAAAAAAAAAGAGTATCATAGGTCGGAGTGGGAAGCGGTCGCCTCCTTCTGCGAAGCAGTCATGCTCGCGAAAGAGGAGGCAGGCCGCGTGAGGGAGAGGACAGCGTCCTATCTCCACCCCAGCCGCAGTGGTAGACGCCCACGGCGACGGGCTTCGGCAGACGATCTCCGGCTACCGTAGGCACGGGCATGCGGGCGGCGAGTAATGGGCGACTCGCTGTCCGACCATAGAACATGCCCGGGTCGACGGCGCGTTGTGTTCCACGCGCGCCTCAAGGAGTGTCAGCATACTGACGGGGCCCCCTGTAGAGGACCAAAGCCTACCGGGGTCGCGGCACTCACGAATTATCGTGACCCCGGTACGTAAAGGGCTATTGAAGAACACCGTGGATTTTAGTCAGCACGAGTCTGACAGTGCCTCCCGCTTTGCCCTGGGTGGGAGGACTCATGTGATGATTTTACCACGTAAAAAAAAAATTTATTAATTCCCATTTAGATTACTTATAATCACTTATCAGACCTTTATTCTCAACCCTGAAAGTCAAGATTATTCAACTGTCAAACCGAAGAATTTTTAATTTAAAATTCTATCTTTTGATAAAAAAAATCTCTCGAATAAGTTTGAAATGAGATCTCTCACAAATATTTTACATCAGAAGGGATCATTTTCAAGCGTCGAAACCGAAATAAAATATTTTTTTTTTCAGTAACAATCATGATTCGATACAATGGAGCGTAACTATTTTTTATTATTTGATATTAGTATTTGTTATTTTCCACAAAGACAATATTGTGGTTATTATTTTTTTTAAAAGGAAGAGTTTGATTGTACCTAATAATTTTTGTTTCGTTCTTTGTGATACAATGGCTAAAGAAAAATATTGTACTTTCATCAAATGTTTTTTTTTTATGTTTGATCATCTTCCGGGTTGACGGCGCCTTATGTTCCACGCGCGCCTCAAGGAGTGTCAGCATAAACAAACAACTACAACTCGTGGTGATAATCATAAAGAAGGTGATATTAAAATGCAGTAAATAATAATAAGATACAATTATATTAAAAAAAAAAAAACACAAAAAATTGGGCTATGTTAACACTGACAATGAAAATAATGAAAGATTTCAAATATACATAAATTCTCTCCATGCTTCCATTGCGAAAGGTAGAAACTACACAGTATCAATTTAAAATAAACATTTAAATGTTACAATTGTAACATTTAGGTGATGATAGCGGACGCCATATATATATTTAACATACCACATGAATGGTAACTTTCCCCTCTATGCAATCTAATGTAGCCTCGTTCACCACGATTTACGCCCCAAGAATTCTTTACAATCCAATATGGCACGCCATTCTCTGAAACAAAAGAAAGAGTTTAGCTTGGAGATCACGATGTTTGCTAAGTCTAGGCAAGGGTTGTAGTATTTTTTTAATGAGTCACTGTAGCCCTGGAACGTAAAGGGCTGGAACAGGGTGGGTTTTAGTTAGTAAGATACTCCCTTCTGCTCCACCCAGGACAGGAGGAGTTATTTAATGAATTCCCAGCAACTAGACAGCGACCAAGTGTCATCATAACTGAATTGAGATATAATGTCGATCGAGAGTTTTCTCTGTGTATTTCCCAAGACGTCGCTTAAAGAATCTACAGAAGACGGAAAAGTGGCGAGGAATATCAAGGCTAGATGAGCGCTTCAACATTCTCACACTCGCGCTTCTTCGAGCAACTATGAGATGCTCAGAAAGAGTTTAACATAAACCACAATACACGTGTTTAATGAAGAAATCGTACCTGATCCATATCCCACCAGAAGAACTGCATGATTTATTTTCCCCTCATCGCAAAAATGGTCATCTATAATTCCTCCTGTATACGACTGCACGTAATCATCCTTTATAGCTTCAACAAAAGAGGTACAAATTACCTAATGAGTAAACCAAAATTGCTTGTCTATTTCTCTGATGAACAAAGTGTTATGAACAATAAACGTACGACATGGGTTAGTTTCAAGGGACCAGCTAGTGTCGAAATCGGCATGTAACGGGCTGGATGGCACAGAATAAGTTTGACCTGGTCCCATCCACCCCGCTGAGACATCCAGTCAACGGGGTATAATGAAAGAATTGTATCATCGACCCCGCTGTACTCTTGTGTAAGTTGATGCAAGGCGAGCCAAGCTAGCTCGGGACTTAAGGTACTCTGGCTCGACCAGGTTAAGTTAGAAGATCCTGATGACATCTTGACACGAAAAAATTAGTTTACAAGTACATACATTATCTTTAATACCCATAGACTAAACAATCGGACTTCACCTTGCCACGTTAATTTATGCAAGTAAATTGGCGATGTTTTTATAGTCATGGCACACGTACTGTCGTGGTAAAACGTTTTCAAAATGGGTTTCATATTCGCAAACTCATTTCTGTGTACTTATTTCACAGGACAAGCAGCATTCAAACCACTTCCAAGATATGTAGCATTTACTAACATAGAGAGGATCTCAGCAGTGGAAACATTGTGACCTGGTTATGCTTAACTCAATTAAGATAAATGGTTTTATTAGCAATTTACCAATAGAAATAGGTCCGTTATGGTACAGCAGTTGTTTTAGTTTCTCTTGTGACGTAAGATTAAGAGAACGGCAGTCGGATAACTGAACCTTCACTTTATTGGCATCAAAACGGCAGACATTTTCTACGCCTTCGTATGGATAGTCAGCTTCAAGCATACTACCACCTAGCTCAATCAGTGACCTGCCAAGAATAAATAGAAGGAAGGCCTTAAATAACTGACATCAACATTCATATCGGTCGTGTTAAAAAAAAATTTAGAATTACCGCATTGCCTGGCTCAGAGTTCCATTATCGCATTTCAGATTTCGTTGATCGCAGTCTACAATCTGCTGTTCAGATAAACTTATCAACTGTCCGTGTTTGATGGCATACTGTCCCTCAATATTGCCTGTGATAAATAATGGGGTATTATAATAATATTATAATAGGTACCTATTATTTACTTTGTGATAGCTTTGTCAACTAAGCTCCTTTGACGCGTGCCTGTGTACGAACCGCTACGGATTTGTATTGCGATAGTCTCTTGAATACTAAAGTCGTAAGGTATAGGAGACTTGCGTCGCCTTGTGTACGAAGGGGCTTAGTTGAAAAAGCTATCACAAAGTGGGTTGGGGGGAGGTTGAAGTGTAAGTACGTGTGTCACGGGTGGCTCAAGATTTTAACATTTTAAATCCGGACTACAAATGAAGCCCTACCCGGACGCTCCCCGGATGCCCTCTTAACTAGGAGAAATCTGGAGAAACCCGGACGGATAGTAAGCCTAAGTTAATGGAACCCCGAGTAAAATGAGTCAAAGGCAGGATGATGATTTATTAGGTTGGTTTCTAAAGAGTAAATATAAACAACCCTTTGATGATACATGCACACTTACCAGTTGTACTGAACGCATAACAACTACCACACTTTAATTGGTCCTTAACGGGAGTGACAGCGCCGTGTTCGCGCCAATCCCACGACTCCGGCGCATCATTGTAGTTGATGTCACTGTCCTGTACGTAAGTGCAACCACTGATGAAATCAAAATGATTTTCTCCAAAACCGCCGTAGTTGGATTTGAATTCTTCATGGGATATATCCGAAAACTGTGTTATACCTGAAAAAATCATTTTTTAATATACGCCTCGAATCTTGACAGGTGAAATCAAATAAATACGAAAATGAGTTTACCGAAAACTGTGTGCTTGCTCCTTTTGTTCAAACTGTTAATGTTTTCCAAATATTAAAAACCTGGCTTGTTTCTCATATTCGTTGGCGTAGTCCTTTTGATATTCTTTGATGAACTGTTTGAAGTATAGTTCGGCGTTTTCGACGGCGAATGGCGCGGGCGCGGGGACTGACCATGCAGCCGCAAGCGCAAACCAACCCACACATAACAGTGCCAAAATTGATGACATGATTGTTATTGATGAAAACAACTACTTACTATACCGTTGCGTCCTACAGTATACCTTAACAGCACAATCCATTATTAAATACAATTTTTCTGCACAAAAGAATGTTTAATGAATGTTCTATACATTGGCATTCGCTTAAAAAATATTTAAATTTTATGATAAAAATGTGTTTTAACGGCACACACGTGGATTATTCCACGAGGTAAACATTTTTTTGACATAGGCAAATAAAATTGGTATTTTTTTTATGAAAAATAATCGGCATATTTTCCATTAATTAAGTAAAGCCTTTTTTAAATACGATATAGGGACCGTTCAAGTATGCAGATTTATTACAATAATTTACCCAGTGGTACCCACGGGTAGACACAGTGCTTCACCCAAGTAATGAAACTTCTGTTGCCTAAATAATACCTTCATTTGTGTAAAAGGGTTTCAATTGCCATTTTTAGAGCTGTCAAGACGCGATTCCTTATTTTTTATTATTGTGTCGTTGCCCCACACTCACACACATCGTGCATGCGTTTAAACAAGTGTTTAAACTTAGATGCGTAAGCACCCGGACCCGAAACAAATCTATAAGTATTTTATTGCATCATTTATTGCATATTTCAAACCTCAATACAAAACGCAGCTGTCATTTGACGGCACGGTTAGCGCAGTGGCTGAGCGATTGGACTGCAGCGCTGCGAGTCGCGGGTTCGATTTCCGCACGGAATAAATATTTGTATGATCTACAATTAGTTGTTCCGGGCCTGGGCGTTTGTTTATGTGAGTTTATATGTTTGTAAACGCACCCACGACACAGGAGAAGTTCCTAGTGCAGGGCAACATTTAAAAAAAAAATTACGTAGCCACTGCACGAGACGTGCTGTCACGTATTCTGTACGACAATACCCACCTGTATTGCCACGAAATTACCGCTGTGAGCGGTAACTCAGCGGGGCTGCGAGCAGTAAAATCAAATATATAGAAATGTTTGTAACACGCCACGAGGCTCCGCCAGTAGCAAATTCCCGTAGGTACTTCAAAGTAATTAATGTCACGCCGCCGTGAGGAAACCGGCGTGTCTTACTACTACTGTTAGCCTACTTCATCCCACTAGGCAAAGACCTCTCCCCATGACGTCCACTTTTCACAATCCAGGGCCAATGTCATGTCCTAGAACGTAAAATTCAAACACATGTGACATCTATCAACCTGCACCGGTCCCGCGTGGTGGATTATGTTATGGCCCACTGCCTCTCACAGAAAAGAAGCCTGTGACCCAGCTGTGGAAACATTTATAGACTGACTAGCTTTTGCCCGCGACTTCGTTCGCGTGGAATAGTGACTTCCGGCAGACTTTTGTTTTTTTTATTTTTTGTAATAAAAACTATCCTATGTCCTTTCTCAAGTTCCAAACTATGTCTGTACCAAATTTCACACAAATCCGTTCAGTAGTTTAGGCGTGAAGAAAAGACAGACAGACAGAAAGACAGACAGACAGAGTTATTTTCGCATTTATCATATTAGTTTGGATATTGATGATAGGTTCACAATCCTATTGATAAGCTAAGTATTGTATATTTTATTCTACCTACGTGACGCTTTTTTTTTTTTTTTTTTTTTGCGTGGTAAAATCATCAAATGAGTCCTCCCACCCAGGGCAGGGCGGGAGGGACTGTCAGACTTGTACTGACTAAAATCCACGGTGTCCTTCACGAGCCCTTTACGTACCGGGGTTACGGTGATGGGTAAGTCCCGCGACCCCGGCAGGCTCTGGCCCTCTACAGGCCCCGTCAATGTGCTGACAATCCTTGAGGCGCGCGTGGAACACAACGCGCCGTCGACCCGGGCATGGTCCATGGTCGGACAGCAAGTCGCCCATTACTCGCTGCCCGCATGCCCGACCTGCATGACGCTTAGAATAAATTCTAAAGCACCTCCTAGCTAATGTTAATCACTAAACTTAACGCAAGAACCATCGTCGAAAGGCTTTCAAAGTTAAAATAATCCATATCTGACAACAGGAAACAGTCCCATGGCGTCATATCTTACCGCCATTAGAACCGAAATGACTACCGTTATAACTTCTAAAGGTATTTAAATGTTTAATTGTTGCAGAGAATTGCTAATCCGTAAGGGACTTGGAAGTATTAATCTCAAATTGGTTTAAGGTAACAATTTTGTGACTGATGTAAATAAATCAATTTCTTAGATGTCTACACAGAACTATTTCTTTTTATCGTGATAAAATCATCAAAAGAGTCCCTCCCGCTCTGCCCTGGATGGGAGGACTCCACCCAGGGCAGAGCGGGGGGACTCTCAGAGTCGTATTGACTAAAATCCACGGTGTCCTTCAATAGCCCTTTTACGTTCCGGGGTCACGGTAATTCGTCAGTACCGCGACCCCGGCAGGCTTTTGCTCTCTAGAGGTGGGGTCTACACAGAACTAAAGTAACTTTTCACTCATGTAGCTTTCCAAGCATTTTTAGGGTTCCGTAGCCAAATGGCAAAAAACGGAACCCTTATGGATTCGTCATGTATGAGTCTCTATCCTTCCGTCCGTATCTCACAGTCACTTTTTTCCGTAACTATGAGAACTATGCCGTTGTGTAAAACTTGGTAAGTAGATATATTCTGTGTCATTAAGATTTTACACAAAAATAGAAAACAAACAATAGCATACTACTAATAAATTTTGGGGTTTCCTAATACTTAAAACTTTTCTTTTCTTTCCTTTTTAAAAAAAAAACATTTCCCCACACTAGGAACTTCTCCTGTGTCGTGGGTGCGTTTACAAACATAAAAACTCACATACACAAACGCCCAGACCCGGAACAACAACTTGTAGATCATGCAAATATTTGCTCCGTGCGGGAATCGAACCCGCGACACGCAGCGCAGCGGTCTACTGAAAACGGAAAGCAACGACAAGCCTGGGAAGATCTTGTGTCCAGCAATAAACTGCAATAGGCTGAGTTGGAAAACATTTGGCTTCGAAAATATCACCTACTGCCGAAACGAAGACTGGCTACTCACCACAATTAATTTAATTATTAAATTCAAAGACATTCTTCATGGAAACGGAGATATTAAAATTACATCTTAAAAGTAGGAGACGGGAATAAAAAAATAATGACGTCGTTTGCACTGAATTTTGCATTTTAGTTTAATGACTGCATTTTACTTTTTTCCCACCCAGGGCTGGAAGGGACTATTAAACTTGTACTGACTAAAATCCACGGTGTCCTTCAATACGTTCCGGGGCCACGGTTACCTAATAAAACAGTCCGCGACCCCGGCAGTCTTTGGCCCTCTAAAGGGGCCCGTCATATTGCTGGCAGCTCTTTGAGGCACGCGTGGAACATGACGCGGCATGGTCTATGATTGGACGACCAGTCGCCCATAACTCGCCGTCCGCATGCCCAGCAGTAAACCTTAGTAAGTTTAGTACTTATCTGTCTCCCATTTTTGGTTATCACGTGAAATCAGTAGTCCACGCGGGCTGGTGGTGAAGTGGGTGAACCTAGCCTTGTTCCAACTATATTGGGGTCGAATATAACGTCTGTATCAAAGAAAAATATTATTATAAAAACGGCAGGAAATAAAAAAAAAAATTGAATGAACACAGGAAGAAAATAGAAACTATTCGAATGCTCGTCGTCGTCGAACAGAACAACAAAAAAGGGAAAAAAATTGTGTGACCCACGGCTGCGCCAAATGGACCCAGTTCAGCAAAATGTTGAGCAGTTAGTACTCGACACTGGTTCAACTGGATGGTGATGTGGTGTGAAAAAGGACTCCACCTTGAAATGTCAAACAAGATCACACGGTCATGATCATCATACACAGCTCACGGTTGGGCATAAACCTTTCTTTGTTTGTACTAATTCCCACGTGGCTGTGCCAATTTCCATCGTATTGTGCCAATTTCCATCCTCTGTGCCACCTTCACCCACTTAAGGCAATCTCCTCTGAGCCAATATTATCCACGTTTTACCCGAGGTGGAAACTGCACGTACCAGCACTTCTGCCTGTCCTGTTTATTTATTTAACTATAGGTGTAAACGCACACCTATAGTTGCTCTACCACTAGCTCGCCTGATAGTAAGCATTGATGTGGTCAACAATGAAGTACGATTGCTTATAAGCAACTTAATGACTCTTGACCTAAAGACCTCGGCAGGGAATTCCATTTCTTAGGCGCCACTTGTGCGCAGTTTTACTCCACCTGCCATAACCATTTTATATTCAATAAGTTTTAAATCTAGCGTCTTTTGTCATCATTATCAATTAATTATGCTTCCGGATTTTGCTGCCTTTTATAGATTTTTTTAAGAAAATTAAAACGAAATAGGTTTAGAAAAAGTAATATAAATAAAGTGTCCGGACTTCTCTTTTCATATCCGTCTTTCTATCAGAAGTTTCCCAATTTCGGAAAAGTTATTATATTATTGTAAAATTTGAAATCCCATAGTGACATCGACATATTTCCTATATAATAAATCTCTAACGTTTAGTTCTGCATATGGACAAGTTGCATCGGTACGATTCACATTTTTACGCGCCGCGAGGGTAGTTCTCGTTTATCTTGTTGAAACATGTCTGGACAGCATGTCGCGTTGGTTTCAAATAAATGACGATTTTGCATTGGTTGTGATAAAATATGTAGTTTTTATTTTAGGTCAATTTTTGTTGATAACATTGTCGTTGCAAGCAAATCTCAAACGAAAGTCAATACCTATTTCGATATCAGCATCGATAATACTTACTTCCAATGGCTGTAAATATTGAAAATATACCGGAAATCTTGTAGCCAAATATTGCAGTAAAAATGTTGCTCGTTTAGGCACCTGACTACGCTATCGGCATGATGTTATGTTTATCTATAATCTCGGATATGTGTTACGACCGTGGATGCTGTAAGATATGGATAAAGAAAGATATCAAAAAGATAAACGTTCACACACTTTACGTTATTTATGAGAGCAGCATTATTATCGAAGGAGATAATTTTGAACAGACCACACATAGAAATAAAGGAAGTTAAGAAAAGGGATCTTTCAATATTAATTTCATTCTTACCAATTGTTAAAATCGCAGTACAGTATAGAAGAATTGTCACAAGAGCAAAAATTATCTATTCAACCAAAACTCATGCTGTTTTTACTTAAGACTTTCACGGGTCCATCAATTACTGTTGAATCATAACCAAATTTAAAAGTACCAATCAAAAACATTTTGAAAATAGATTGAATAATATTATTACATCTTATCTTTCCCTTTAGAGCTCACTTGGATTCACAATTCACGATTACTGTAAAATATTTTTTTATGAAATGCGATATTTTTATACTTCTGCATCACCATGTGAAAAATAAAACACTTGAAACATCTTATCAGCCCAGAGTCCCGGTATATAAAGAGATTACCACATAAGATGATCAATCAGTCATGGACGTTTTAAAGTTATTCGTGGTGTTCCTCACGTTGGTCGCCACTGTTCACCTGAAGACGGTAAGGCAAAACGATGCAATAGCAGAATTAGAAGCTTACATTGAAGCGAAGAGGCCTGAAATCAACCCCAGGTACAGACTACACTACCACGTGGCGCCCCCTGTGGGTTAGATGAACGACCACAATGGATTTTCATACTACAAAGGAGAATACCATCTGTTCTACCAATTTCACCCCTACAACAGCCAGTGGGGTCCTATGCACTGGGGTCATGTTGTGAGTCCAAATCTCGTGGATTGGAAGCAACTTCCAACAGCATTGGTGCCTGAAGAGGAAATGTGTTTCTCAGGTAGTGCTATCGTTAAAGATGACGAGCTGATCCTCATGTATACCGGCCGCTTGGATGCGGACGTAGAACCTTTCTTTAAAGAAACTCAGTACTTGGCGTTCAGCGATAATGGCGTGGAATTCTACAAATACGAAGGTAATCCAGTTTTACCAAGTCCACCTAATGGATCCCCAGATTTCCGAGATCCTAAAGTGTGGAAGCACGGTGACCACTACTATGTTGTGATTGGAAGCAAGACTGAAGATCCTGTAGATGAGAGAGGCATAGTGTTGCTTTACAGATCCTCAGACCTGATTACCTGGGAGTTTTTAAGTGTCCTGGAAGTTCCTAACAGTGACTTAGGTGATATGTGGGAATGTCCTGACTTCTTCAAACTCAAGGGAAAATACATTCTCCTGATATCGCCCATGGGCATGGCCCAAAAAGGTGACAGATACATCAACGCTCACCAAACAGGTTATATAATTGGAAGTTTTAATTATGAAACTTTTGAATTCATACCTGAAATAGGTTTCCAAGAACTTGACTATGGGCATGAGTTTTATGCTGCTACAACTATTGAACAGGATGGCAGGAGGATACTTATAGCATGGTTCGAAGGACGTGATGAAGACGTTGATGGCTGGTCAGGAGCGACGACTATCTCCAGAGAACTTGATTTAGTTGGTCACCGTATTATTATGAAGCCGGTAGAGACGATGACCAGCTTGAGAGAGGAAAAAGTTTGGGATGGAGAGCTTGAAGAAAATGTTTCTATACACTTGGAAAAGACTGGAGAATTACTGGTGAGTGGTGACTTGAGTCAGATCATTGAGTTGCAAATCAAAGGCAGTAATGGCGGTGGTCAAGTGTCACTCCGATGGGACCCGGAAGTCCGTAAAGTTGTGGTGGATAGAGAAGGAGATGTGAGACAAGTGGAGTGGCTTCCTCTTGGTTCAGAAGTGTGGAGGATCTTTTTGGATGCTTCTTCTCTGGAGCTGTTCTGTGGAGAAGGTGAGGTGGTGTTCAGCACCAGAGTGTATCCTGATGGAGGCTGGCAGGTGACAAATCTGAGCCCTCAGGCTCTAGAAGCTGTAGTTTATAAGTTGAGGAGAAGTGTTCCTGCATAGATTGACATAAATTACTATAGTCATCCAATGAATTGAAAAAATATTACGATAACTTGTAAATCACTCATTTTATTTTAGTGTGAAATAATTATAAGTCATTGATTATAATAATACTGTAGTATTCAGTTTGAATGTTTGCCTTTCACTGCAAGCGATTTATTGCATTTCCTAACTCTAGCCATTGCCTTCACGAGATGAGGCGCGTGAGACGTATCGTATAGAAGGCATCTGGACTGTATAATATAATAATAATAATAATATTTGTTTGGGTGTTTGTGTATACTAAGTTACTATATTTATAAATTCACCAACAATACATGAGAAATTCCTAGAGTGTGGAAAAGTAAAAAAGAATATTTGTATGAAATGCCTCATTGCATACACGCTCTTATAGAATTTGCTCTAAATCTCCAATGGGTTAATCAGTGAGAAGTTTGTGAAGAAAATTAGTATTCCGTGTTTATGCTCCATTTGAGCTCATTATGAGGCCGGAAACGGAATCCCATGCTACACCTGTACCCCATGATGTGCATAACAATGGAAGAAATATTAACTTCAGTGGTGTAGCTATGGGGGCCCTAAACTGTCAAGGGCCCCGACGATTAAAATAAAAATAAAAACATATACCGTTGCTCTTAAATGAAAATCAAAGGGCCTAACGGGGCCTACAGGGCCCCTTCTGGCCTAGCTACGCCACTGATTAATTTGTAAGATGTTATTTTCCACTTAATAACTTAGCACATGCAAGATAACAGAATCATACGAAAATGAGGTCGGCGTAGGAGTTCCATTTTCGCCAGTTTTTTTTTTATGGTGAAGGAGAGTTTTCGAAACTAATCACAATTAGTGTCGTATTCTGACCAGTACTTGACTATTTTTATTTAATTAGATTTACAGTGCAATGATACGATGTACCGATCCGTATCGCGTTCGATTCCCACACGGAGTAAATGCCTACATTTGTGGTTCTGCGTGTCAGTATTTGTGTTTGTAAGTTTATGTTAGTGAAGGCACGATAAATCCATAGTACGGGACACGGTTTAAAAAACATGTTTACTGTCCTTATAGCGGTTTTTATACCGATCGTCACCAGTGGTGACAAATGGAAATAGACGGTTTTCTGGGAGGTCAGATAGGTTTCTATTACTTTCGATAGACTGAATATCTTCTCGGATCTGGTGATGGTGACTTAAGCTCATTTAGTAACAACCCCTTCACGACTTCGGTCTTTCTGGTGAGCGAGTAAGACATTAAAATTACTTGAAAGTACGCGAATTCTCCACTAGCGGGGGCTCGTGAGGTGTTTCAAACATTTCTATAAATTTGATACAACCGCTCACCACTCCGCGGTAAGTCACCGCTTACAGCGGCAATGTCGTGAACGCTACAGAGAATGTTATCTATATATATAAAAGGAGAACTGACTGACTGACATATCAACGTACAGCCGAAACTACTGGGGCTAGGAATGTGAAATTTTGCACACGGCTTCCTATCATAATGTAGGGGAGCACTAAGAAGGGGTTTTTGGAAATTTAACCTTTAAGGGGTTGAAAAGGGGGAATTAGGAAAGTACGTAACCCACGCGGACGAAGTCGCGGGCAAAGTGCTAGTTATAAATAAATCCCAAAAATTACGACTTGGTACTCGTAATAGAACCCGGAACTGCACGTTCAGCAGACGATTCTTTAACTTATCATAATCCTCATGAATTCCTCCACTTAGGGAAGGTAGAGGAGCATGTCAGTCGGCACGGTTGGCGCAGTGACTGAGCGATGGACTGCTGCGAGCGTATCGCGGGTTCGATGCAAGTTGCTGTTCCGGATCTGGGTTTGTTTGAGTGAGTTTCTATGTTTGTTAACATCATCATCATCATTAACAGCCGGAAGACGTCCACTGCTGAATATAGGGCTCCCCTTTAGACCAACACTACGAACGAAAAAACGCCACTTGTTGCATCCATCGGTTGCCCGCAAATCTCACGGTGTCGTCGGTCCACCTAGTGGGAGGCCTGCCTACGCTGCGTCTTCCGGTCCGTGATCGCCACTCGAGAACTTTTCTTCCCCATCGGTTTGTAAACGCACCCAAAATATAACAGAAATTCGTAGTGTGGGGCCAGGTTTTTTTTAAACAAAAATCTCTACCACGTGTTGTCCTCGTGTAACAATTTCTGTACATCTTTTTTTAAGATGTAGGCTAAAATTATGTTTTTTTTAATGTCGTATAAGAAAAAAACATATATTTAGGCATAAAGTAATTCTTCTAAGAATATTGTGACGCATTTCTGATCATTCTTTTAGTTTTAAAATGTTTTTTTAACCAAGTGATGAGGTGATGAGGTCAAAGATATGACAAAATCAAGAGATTTGTTTGAAATAAAAAAAAAACCAGTCAAGTGCGAGTCGGACAGGTGTACGGTCTGTTCCGTACAAAAAATCTACAAAAACCTCAAATAATAAATACTTATTTTATTTTTTAGTATTCATTGTAATAACGACAACAGAAATACGTAATCTGTGAAAATTTCAGCTGTCTAACTATCACGCGGTTCATGAGAGTCTTAGTAATGGGCGCTCGCTTTACTCTTTACGGAACCCTAAAAATATTGTAAATCTAACCCTGAATTTAATAAAAACATGACTTACTGACACATTGTTGCGCAGTCTGAGAATAATATCAGAAGATAGGTT
Organism: Agrotis puta; assembly: GCA_943136025.2. Classification (NCBI taxonomy): domain Eukaryota; kingdom Metazoa; phylum Arthropoda; class Insecta; order Lepidoptera; family Noctuidae; genus Agrotis; species Agrotis puta. The sequence goes on along the minus strand of OW964175.2, from coordinate 17,796,574 downwards.
TCATGCTTAGCTGATTTTCAAACATCAACATACAAAGATAATAATATTGAGTAGGTAAGTACTTACTTACAGTCTTTAATATCTTAAAAGACCAAATGATATTGATCTGTTTTTCTGTATACGATTTGATCATAGATTGATCTAATCGGATACAGATTATTATTACTGTGTGGGCACACTAATGTCATTTATGTGTTCAGGTTTTGATAATAATTTAATCAGAACACACTCGTAGCTATGAGGTAGGAAAATCTAGCGATAATTAAAATAAAAAATGTGTACAATAAAATAACCATAATTTATTTTAGTAATACTTTCAATATACTCGTGAAATTGCCAAAAAAACAATAATTTACTTAGGAAAAAATTCAATAATCGATCAATTTCAGCATTCGCAAATTATTCAGGAACACTTCTTCTCAACTTATAAGCTACAACATCTAGAGACTGAGGACTTAGATTCTTCACTTGCCAGTCTCCGTCTGGATACACTCTTGAGCTGAACACCACTTCACCTTCCCCACAGAACAGCTCCAGAGAAGAAGCATCCAAGAAGATCCTCCACCCTTCTGAACCAAGAGGATCCCACTCCACTTGTCTCACATCGCCTTCTCTATCCACCACAACTTTACGGACTTCAGGGTCCCATCGCAGTGACACTTGACCACCGCCATTACTACCTTTGATTTCCAGCTCAATGTTCTGACTCAAATCACCGCTCACCAGTAATTCTCCAGTCTTACCAAATTGGATAGCATCATTTTGTGCAAGCTCTCCATCCCAAACTGTTTCCTCTCTCAAACTGGTCATTGCCTCAACCGGCTTCATCAGAATACGATCGCCAACTAATTCAAGTTCTCTGGCGATAGTCATGGCTCCTGCCCAGCCGTCGACATCCTCAAGATATGGGACATCCCACATACCCAACCATGAGATCAGTACCCTCTTTCCATCTTCTTCAGTTGTTTGAGCGGCGTAGAAGTCATGACCATAGTCAATTTCTTGGAAATCTACTTCAGGCACGAATTCGAAGGTTTCGTAATTGAAAGTTCCGATGATATAACCTGTTTGGTGGGTATTCTTGTATCTGTCTCCTTGCGGGGTCATTCCTTGGGGAGAAAACAGGAGGATGTATTTACCATTAAGCTCGAAGAAGTCAGGACACTCCCACATATAGCCCGTTTCATGTTCGTCTCTAGATTCACCCACGATACCTAAATATTCCCAGCTGAAGAGATCTGGGGATCTGTAAAGCAATACTAACCCTCTGTGGTCAGTCTTGCTTCCAATCACAACATAGTAGTGGTCACCGTGCTTCCACACTTTAGGATCTCGGAAATCTGGGGATCCATTAGGTGCACTTGGTAGAACTGGATTACCTTCGTATTTGTAGAATTCCACGCCATTATCACTGAACGCCAAGTACTGAGTTTCATTAAAGAAAGGTTCTTCGTCGGCATCCAAGCGGCCGGTATACATGAGGATCAAGTCGTCATCTTTAACGATAGCACTACCTGAGAAACACATCTCCTCTTCAGGCACCAATGCTGTTGGAAGTTGCTTCCAATCCACGAGATTTGGGCTCACAACGTGACCCCAGTGCATAGGTCCCCACTGGCTGTCGTAGGGGTAAAATTGGTAGAACAGATGGTATTCTCCTTTGTAGTATGAAAATCCATTGGGGTCGTTCATCCAACCCACAGGGGGCGCCACGTGGTAGTGTAGTCTGTACCTGGGGTTGATTTCAGACCTCTTCGCTTCAATGTAAGCTTCTAATTCTGCTATCGCATCGCTTTGCCTAACCGTCTTCAGGTGAACAGTGGCGACCAACGTGAGGAACACCACGAATAACTTTAAAACTGCCATGACTGACTGATTTCTCATCGTATGTACAGATCTGTATATATATGCTAGTCTTTAGGGGGTGATAAGATATTTCATGTGTTTTGTTTTTGATATGCTGATATAATGTATGATGATACCTATAATGATGATGTATCGAAACGAGATAAAATCTAACAAGATTTTATCTCACTTCGGTGACGTTTCTGATGATTGCATGATATAAATCTACTGCAACTTCGTGCGCAGTATGGCAGTGAATGATGTAACATAAGAAGGCGTAATTATATATTTATTGAATCATAAAAGTAACAAAGTTAAGTCTCAAGTTACCGACATCCAATATACAGCTCTTATAGAACTTAGAGTTCTTTTGGAGACGTACAAGAGTGTCAAGAAAAGATTCTATACATATAAGGTTGATTTACCAGTTATTGTACAGCTCAAACTGTACTAAATCTGTATAAAAGAATCCACGTAAACTAAAGGTGTCAGAACGGAATATTGGAACTCTACTTTAAAACTCTAAGAATTTTTGACACTTTAAGCTGATGTTTAAACTTCAAGCGGCACAGAGGCTCTATTTTGCATGTAATCACTTACTTACCACAGCTTTATGTGTTAGTATGGTATCACTCTATACTAGATTCTGTATAATGGTATATGCAAACTCCTTTCTAAAACTTATTATTATTGCGTAATTGTACACCCTTGTAAGTGTTAAGCCTTTGTCAAACAGACAGACGAGTCCGAAGCAATAACGAACCGATACGTTTTGTAGCTCAAATAACGATGAGTGTAGTCTAATATGCAGTATTTTCAAGCATATTATATTATTCTAACCTTCAAACCATAAACTAACTTATCGGTTTTAGTTATATTTCTTACTTAATCTTGATTATATTGCGTGCGCGTGACTTTTTGACACAAAACCATACACAATTTTACAACAAAATTAAATTGACACATGGAATCTACAAAATATTATCACACAGAAAGTTCAAGATCATTACTTGATTTAAATTTTTGCATAAAATATTAATCAATCGCCATTAATTAAATCTAAAGTAGAAATGTTTGGCAAGTTTTACAAGTTTTCCCATTGTAATTCTCTCAAAAACCGATTAAGAACTATTTTCTGTTGAAGAAACTTATAAGAGGATAACTATATTCGTGTGCTTTACTTATAAGAGCTGTATAAACGCTTATACACTACCTTGTACAGCCTCACTATATAGCCTGTGGTATAAAAATAGCTAGAATACAGCTTTTATACAGCTTGTGGTGCTCCTTGGGATATCAAAAGACCAATAATAACTTTGATCGACACAGGGATTGGACCTATGCGCGTGAGACGCCCACGCCATCAGACGTCGCGAGTCGATTTCCGGCCACTCGCCGTCCGATCAAGGACTAGCCCAGCATTTCGTGTTCCACGCGCACCTCAGAGAGCTGTCAGCAATCTCACGGAACCCTCTTAAAGGTCCAAAGCTTGCCAGGTTCGCGGATCGTCACATCAAGTTCCCGAGACCTTGGAACGTAAAGGGCTATTGAAGGGCCACCGTGAATTTTAGTCAGTACAAGCCCGACAAAATACTGGGAGGACTCTTTGATTGATTTTGATTAAACCACGATAAAAAAGCGGCCAAGTGCGAGTTGGACTCGCCCATGAAGGGTTCCGTAGCAGCAAGTATCATTATAATATAAAAAAAAATGTTTTATATTTGACTTGATTGATTGAAAAGTAAATTACGGTTTTCGATTTATGACGTTTAAAAAAAAAAAGAATTACTTGATCTCGTCCAAACCACTTTTTGGCTGGAAGTTGCACGGTAATGTACATCATATATTTTTTTTAGTTTTATCATTCTCTTATTTTAAAAGATACAGGGGGGTCACAGGTATGGGTCTGGTGAAAAAAAAATTGAGTTTCAATTGTTTAAGTAATATTAATAAGGGTTTCCCCACCCCCAAAATTTGAAAATTGCTTGACGTAATGGTATAAAAAACATGTTTACTGTCCATATAGCGGTTTTTATCCCGATCGTCACCAGTGGTGACAAATGGAAATAGACGGACCGCAATCACGGCGGTAAGACCCCTCTTTGAGGAGTGGCTGGATAGGCGTCACCGTGTCCTGACCTACCGCATGACGCAGGTCCTCACCGTACACGGAAGTTTCGGGAGGTACCTGTGTCGGATAGGGAGGGAAAAAACTTCTGGGTGTCACCACTGCGAGGATCGCCCAGAGGACACGGTGGAGCATACGATGCAGGACTGCCCCGCATGGGCAAAGCACCGCCGTGTCCTCACGACGGCGATAGGCGAAGACCTCTCGCGCCCGGCTGGCATTGGTCGAGTCCATACTGTAGGGCGCGACGAAGTGGGAAGCGGTCGCCTCCTTCTGCGAAACAGTCATGCTTTGGGTTTGTAAACGCACCCACGATATAAGAGAAATCCGTAGTGTGGGGCATCGTTTTTTTTTTAATGTCTCCGTGTTGTAAAAATATACTTATAACGTTTTTAAGATGTAAGCTAAAACTATTTGTTTTTTTAAATGTCGTATATGCAAAAAAAATATTTATTCATAAAGTAACTCTTCTAAGAATATTGTTTTTTTTACCAAGTTTAAGGTAATAAGGTCAAATATATACCAAAATCAAGTTCGAAATAAAAAAACCGGTCAAGTGCAATCTGTTCCGTACCATTATCTATAAAAACCGCAAATAATAAATATTTATTATATTTTGTTTTTTAGCATTAATTGTTATAGTAGCAACAGAAATACGTAATCTGTGAAAATTTCAGCTGTCTATCACGCGATTCATGAGAGTCTTAGTAATGGGCGCTCGCTTTACTCTTTACGGAACCCTAAAAGATAGTTCATGCTTAGATGAATTTCAAACATCAACATGCAAAGATAAAAATATTGAGTAGGTAAGTACTTACTTACAGTCTTTGATATCTTAAAAGACCAAATGATATTGATCTGTTTTTCTGCCGATATCGATTTGATCATAGATTGATCTAATCGTATACAGAAGTGTACGGGCCACACTAACATCATATATGTGTTCAAGTTATGATAATAATTTAATCCGAACACACTCGAAGCTATGATAAAAAATGTGTTTGATAAAATAAGCATAATTTATTTTAGTAATACTTTCAATATACTCATAAAATTGCCAAAAAAAAACAATAATTTCTTCAGAAAGAAAGACATAGAAAAAAAAAACAATTCAATCATTGATAAATTTCAGCATTCACAAATTATTCAGGAACACTTCTCCTCAACTTATAAGCTACAACATCTAGAGACTGAGGACTTAGATTCTTCACTTGCCAGTCTCCGTCAGGATACACTCTTGAGCTGAACACCACCTCACCTTCCCCACAGAACAGCTCCAGAGAAGAAGCATCCAAGAAGATCCTCCACCCTTCGGAACCAAGAGGATCCCACTCCACTTGTCTCACATCGCCTTCTCTATCCACCACAACTTTACGGACTTCAGGGTCCCATCGCAGTGACACTTGACCAAAGCCATTACTACCTTTGATTTCCAGCTCAATGTTCTGACTCAAATCACCGCTCACCAGTAATTCTCCAGTCTTACCAAATTGGATAGCATCATTTTCTGCAAGCTCTCCATCCCAAACTGTTTCCTCTCTCAAACTGGTCATTGCCTCAACCGGCTTCATCAGAATACGATCACCAACTAATTCAAGTTCTCTGGCGATAGTCATGGCTCCTGCCCAGCCGTCGACATCCTCAAGATATGGGACATCCCACATACCCAACCATGAGATCAGTACCCTCTTTCCATCTTCTTCAGTTGTTTGAGCGGCGTAGAAGTCATGACCATAGTCAATTTCTTGGAAATCTACTTCAGGCACGAATTCGAAGGTTTCATAATTGAAAGTTCCGATGATATAACCTGTTTGGTGGCTATTCTTGTATCTGTCTCCTTGCGGGCTCATTCCTTGGGGAGAAAACAGGAGGATGTATTTACCATTAAGCTCGAAGAAGTCAGGACACTCCCACATATAGCCCGCTTCATGTTCGTCTCTAGATTCACCCACGATACCTAAATATTCCCAGCTGAACAGATCTGGGGATCTGTAAAGCAATACTACCCCTCTGTGGTCAGTCTGGCTCCCAATCACAACATAGTAGTGGTCACCGTGCTTCCACACTTTAGGATCTCGGAAATCTGGGGATCCATTCGGTGCACTTGGTAGAACTGGATTACCTTCGTATTTGTAGAATTCCACGCCATTATCACTGAATGCCAAGTACTGAGTTTCATTAAAGAAAGGTTCTACGTCCGCCTCCAAGCGGCCGGTATACATGAGGATCAGGTCGTCATCTTTAACGATAGCACTCCCTGAGAAACACATCTCCTCTTCAGGCACTAATGCTGTTGGAAGTTGCTTCCAATCCACGAGATTTGGACTCACAACGTGACCCCAGTGCATAGGTCCCCACTTGCTGTCGTAGGGGTAAAATTGGTAGAACAGATGGTATTCTCCTTTGTAGTATGAAAATCCATTGGGGTCGTTCATCCAACCCACAGGGGGCGCCACGTGGTAGTGTAGTCTGTACCTGGGGTTGATTTCAGGCCTCTTCGCTTCAATGTAAGCTTCTAATTCTGCTATTGCATCGCTTTGCTTTACCGTCTTCAGGTGAACAGTGGCGACCAACGTGAGGAACACCACGAATAACTTTAAAACTGCCATGACTGACTGATTCCCCATCGTATGTACAGATCTGTATATATATGCTAGGTTTTAGGGGGGGGGCAAGATATTTCAAGTGTTTTGTTTTTGATATGATGATATAATGTATTATGAAACCTATAATGATGATGTATCGAAACGAGATAAAATCTAGCAAGATTTTATCTCACTTCGGTGATGTTTCTGATGATTGTGTGATATGAATCTACTGCAACTTCGTGCGCAGTATGGCAGTGAATGATGTAACATAACAAGGCGTAATAATAAATTTATTGAATCATAAAAGTAACAAAGTTATTATGTTCGCAAATTAAGTCTTTTCCCAAGGAGCACTTAGGCGTTACCAACATCCAATATACAGCTCTTATAGAACTTAGAGTTCTTTTGGAGACGTACAAGGGTGTCAAGAAAAGATTCTATACTTATAAGGTTGATTTACCAGTTATTGTACAGCTCAAACTGTACTAAATCTGTATAAAAGAATCCACGTAAACTAAAGGTGTTAGAACGCAATATTAGAACTCTACTTTAAAACTCTAAGAATTTTTGACACTTTAAGCTCATGTTTATACTTCAAGCTGCACAGAGGCTGTATTTTGCATGTAATCACTTACTTACCACAGCTTTATGTGTTAGTATGGTATCACTCTATACTAGATTCTGTATAATGGTATATCCAAACTCCTTTCTAAAACTTATTATTATTGCGTAATTGTACACCCTTGTAAGTGTTACAGTTTTATGACTTCTGGTAAATATGGTGATATAACACTATAATAATAAATTAATTCTATAGTACAGCTTTAGTCTGTGCTAGACCATAGAACACACACAGAGCGCAACACACATGTGTCTCGCGCTCTGTGTGTGTGTGTGTTCTATAGACGATGTTACCTATTTGGCACAGCCATGTGGCGGCACACACGGCTGTATAAGCGCTTATACAGTACCTTGTACAGCCTCACTATACAGCCTGTGGTATAAAAATACACTAGTATACAGCTTTTATACAGCTTGTGGAGTTCCTTGGGATGTCAAAAGACGAATAATAACTTTGATCGACACAGGGATTGGACCTATCCGCATGAGACGCCCACGCCATAGGACGTCGCGAGGCGATTGACGGCTCGTATCTCAAGTGTCTATGTGGCGTATCTCTATAGACCAGTGTGTTTCAATCTGTGGGTCGCGACTCCTAGCGGGGTCGCGAACACATCGAATAATCTTTAACGTAGCCTTTTTCTATGGCACAAGGGGGTCGCCAAAATTTTTCAACCCGTAAAGGGTTCGCGATAACAAAAAGATTGAAAAACACTGCTATACACAATGATCTACCTTTTGTCCTGCGCCGCTAGCCCTGTAACCTGTGAACTTAACGATGTTATGGCTGCATAAGTGAGCGAAGTTCGCGGTGCTGAATTTTGGGCCAAACATAATTATATATGGCATGATACGAATATAATATTTGCCATCGACACGCTAAGAAAAAACTTGGTGAAAGTGTAGGAGTATCGCCATAAATAATACAAACATAATGTCACGCCTATAATCCATAAAAAGTTAGGTACTCATTTTTTTTTATTAGCCTGCACTGTCCCACTGCTGAGAAAGGGCTGTACTCATATTAGGCCATACATTTTCGCTACTTATTTCTAAGTTCCATTAATAGGGGCGACTTTGTTGCGGGCACAAATCCAGACCCCGTGAGAAAGCCCTACTTAATGTCCCATTCACAACTTTGGGCTAAGCGGTGATCGGCCCCGGGGGTCGACGGCGCGTTGTGTTCCACGCGCGCCTCTAGGAGTGTCAGAATAGTGGCAACCCCCTGATTTTTTTTTTATTCGTGGTAAAATCATCAAATGAGTCCTCCCAGGGCAGGGCGGGAGGGACTGTCAGACTTGTACTGACTAAAATCCACGGTGTCCTTCAGTAGCCTCTTTACGTACCGAGGTCACGGTAATCTGTGAGTCCCGCGACCCCGGCAGGCTTTGGCCCTCTACAGGCCCCGTCATTATGCTGACACTCCTTGAGGCGCGCGTGGAACACAACGCGCCGTCGACCCGGGCATGGTCCATGGTCGGACAGCGAGTCGCCCATTACTCGCCGCCCGCATGCCCGCGCCTACAGTGGCTGGAGATCGTCTTGCGACGTCCGTCGCCGTGGGCGTCTACCACTGCGGCTGGGGTTGAGGGAGGACGCTGTCCTCTCCCTCACGCGGCCCGCCGCCTCCTTCGCGAGCATGACTGCTTCGCAGAAGGAGGCGACCGCTTCCCACTCCGTCTCGCCCCGCAGCATGGCCTCGACCAATGCCGGGCGCGAGAGGTCTCCGCCTATCGTCGTCGTGAGGACACAGCGGTGCTCTGCCCAAGCGGGGCAGTCCTGCATCGTAGGTATGCTCCTCCGTGTCCTCCGGACGATCCTCGCAGTGGTGACACCCAGGCGTTTCTTCCCTCCTTATCAGACACAGGAACCTCCCGAAACTTCCGTGTCCGGTGAGGACCTGCGTCACGCGGTAGGTCAGGACGCCGTGACGCCTATCCAGCCACTCCTCAAAGAGGGGTCTTACCGCCGCGGTTGCGGCGTGCCCTGTAGGGCCAAAGACTGCCGGGGTCGCGGGACTCACGGATTACCGTGACCCCGGTACGCCAAGGGCTATTGAAGGACACCGTGGATTTTAGTCAGTACGAGTCTGACAGTCCCTCCCGCTCTGCCCTGGGTGGGAGGACTCATTTGAAGATTTTACCACGTAAAAAAAAGCGGTAATCGGCGGGCGGCTTGAATAAGACATTTATTTCTTTGTAAGTTCTCGAATTCGCTACTGTCGGCACCCCGTGTCGTGTTCCAAACATTTGATCTTACAGCTCGCCGCCTTGCGCTAAGACACCGCTCACAGCGGTATGGTCGTGAACTAGCCGTATGGAAAACGACAGTAACACGATATCCGACCCAGGAATCGAACCCAGGACGAAATGTTTGAAAGAAGTGAGAAAAAATAAACAAAATACATCATGAAATAAATTTATTAAAAAATAAAATTTCAAAAATAATTTACGTGAATTAAAATTAATATTCTGGACATAATTTATCAAATGAACATATATATTTATTGTATGGAGAAAACTACTAACATAAACATGAATAACAACAATAAATTAATATATAGTTCTAATAATCTTAAATATGGTCGCACGAGGATCTTGAATTATAACATATTGGTCAAGCAGATTAACATAAAAACATAAGTAAATACTAAAATATGTACAGACGCTAGCAGGTCAATCTACCCTAATCTGTCAAATATTACAAATCTAACATTAACCTTTCACTATGTGATGAAATTGTAGTGTGGTTGAAATTTTATTAGAGAAATTTGACAGATTGAGGTAGGTTGGTGTGCTGGCTGTACAACAAGTATGAAAAATCTTTGATTGTGACCTAACTGAGACTGAATGCGTTATTTAATTTTTATTTCGATACCATTAAAAAATAATGATTTAGATTATTATGTACAAATAACAACGTATCCCTGCAGCATTGTTTAAATAATATTTATCAAGATGGAAAACTTTTTAATAGGACTGTACTTACTATTTGGGCTTTGGAAAGAACAATAAGACAACAATTTATTCGGGGACACTTCTCTTCAACTCATATGCTACAACATTTGGAGTTTGAGTGCCCGAATTGGTAACTTGCCACATCCCATTAGGGTACACTCTCGAACTAAACACAACTTCACCTTCACCACAAAACACTTCTATAGAGCTAGCATCCAAGAAGATCCTCAAAGCTCGTGAAGAAACCGGGACCCATTCTCCTTGGCGAACATCTGGATTAGTAGAATTACCCCTGTCCAACGAAATTTTTTGAGTAGCTACTGTCCACTTCAAGGTCACCAGCTGGGTATCACTAGCACCTTTGATGCTCAAACTGAGATCTTGGCTTAAATCGAAACCAACAATTAATTCACCCGTTTTGTTAAGTGATATTGTTCCACTTGCTGCCAAGGTTCCATTAAACACAGGTGCTCCTCTAAGACTGGTGATTGCGTCAACAGGTTTCATCAAGATGCGGTCTCCGTTTAGCGTCAACTCTCTGATGATGGTCATAGTTCCTGCCCAACCGTCAGCTTTCTCCACAAACGCACCATCCCATGATCCCATCCATGCAATTAAATACCTTTTGCCATCTTTCTCCATTGTCTGTGTTGCGTAAAAGTCGTGACCATAATCAATTTCTTGGAAAGATACAGTTTTAGTAAAATTGCCTGTAGAATAATCAAAGCTTCCAATTATGTATCCCGTTTGGTGTTGGTTCTTGTACCTGTCACCTACGCTAGTCATACCTTGAGGAGACATGAGCAGGACGTATCTCCCGTTTAACTCGAAGAAGTCCGGACACTCCCACATGTAGCCCAGATCACCGGTAGATTTACCCACTTCACTCAGGTACTCCCAGTACGCCATGTCCGAAGACTTGTACAGTATCACTCTGCCATGTTGGTCTGCAGTCTGGCTACCCATGACGGCATAGTAGTAGTTTTCATGTTTCCACACTTTAGGATCCCGGAAATCTGTAGCTGTATCAGGCGTAAACGATATAACTGGATTCTTCTTTTTGTATTTGTTGAATACAACGCCGTCGTTGCTGAACGCTAAGTACTGCGTCTCATTGGCAAACGAATCATTTATTTGTTTGTGGGCAGTATACATTAGAACTAACGTGCCGTCTATTTCAATCGCGCTGCCAGAGAAACACAGTTCCTCCTCTGGTAGCAATGCGACTGGCAGTTGTGTCCACTCCACTAAATCCTTGCTTAGCACGTGTCCCCAGTGAATAGGACCTGTCACTATGTCTTGAGGATGATACTGGTAGAACAGTTGATAATTATTCTTGAAGTATGAAAATCCATTGGGATCGTTCATCCAGCCGACTGTTGGAGCTACATGATAGAGTTGTCTGTACTTGCTGTTGATGCTGGCTCTGGTGGTGTTGATGTATGCTTCCACATCTTTCTTTGCAGCAATTTCTGCATCAGTTTGTTTGAGGTCACACGCTAGCACAGTCGCGAACAGACTCAGTAGCACCACGTACATCTTTAGCACTTCCATGGTTGATAAGCACTCCCTTGTGAGCTGAACTAGTCTTATATACCAGTATTTATAAGTACTGATTGTATGGAGTGCGATATGTTGAGTGTTTTGTTTTTGAATTACCTACGTTATGTATGAGTACAGACATCAAAAAAAGTTTGCGATCACTTTGAAAAACCGTAATCTTTTTTATTGCGGTAGATTTTATTATGATTTCCTCTCCTTTATAGATTCATTATGTAAACATATAGATTTAAGCCCACTTGCACCACACATCACTAAACGGCTTTAGCGCTAAACTGCCTTAGAATATCACTGTATCCCTGTCAAATTGTTTGAAGTTGACAGAGACAGAACGATGTTTTAAATTATTTAAGCGCTAAACCAGTTTAGTGATTGTGGTGCAAGTGGGCCTTAGAATTTAAAACAATAAAACTATTCAATTGTTTTGACATAAAATTAAAACAAAAGTGATCAAAAACTTGTTTTGATGGGTGTACTGTGTATGTAGTAACGTGTATGTTTGGTAGCTAGAATAGTTGCTAACCTTTTATAATGCCTGTGACTGTCCCATAGGCCATAGCCTCTTTATATGCACTGAAGGAACGAGACTATAAGGCCAGCCGGAGACTTTTCGTCTCGGAGACTTTTTTCGAGCGCTATGTATGTATATGGTAGAGCGGTCATTATGGTGACAAATAGTTTCTACCGGCCCATACATTATTTATTTGTCAGGATAACAAAGAGTTTCCGCGATCAGTCTCCAGTGGGCGACAGCTCTAAACCTTTAAGTTACTTGAGTGAAAGTTACCTTTTTGTAACAGTTTACTGACTCTTTTCAAAATGAAAAAGAGGAAAAAATTGTTCAAATTGTACGAGTACTTTATCAATTTAAGGTTCCATTTCAATAAACATTAGCGGCCTTATTACAAAAAATAAATAAACCTTGGTTTAAACCTGGTCTATCAAGTCCAGGCTTATCTGCAGAGCCACGGTTTAAATTTGTCCGTATTACAAAACTAAGATAAAACGTCGACTTAAGTACCGCCATTTGAACGATTGTCTAAACAATTAAATCCACAATGAGTAAGAACAATTAAATCTACCTTATTTCAATCCATTTTGGGTGTAAATAGCACAAAAACAACAACACAATGAAAAAGATGCTATGAGAAACTTTGACACACCTTTGACAGCTACTACTGTTAGACCATGGTTTATCACAAAACCACGATTTGTAATAACGTTTGTGTAAACCGTAGTTTTACAAGATTTAAACCTGGGTTTTTATTTAAACCCCTTTTTGTAATAAGGCGGTATGAGTCTGGGCTATAATCTTTGTTTCAAAGTTTCTCCAACCTAAGAGGGGTGGAGGAGAATTTCATACTCTTAAGATCTGTTCACATCGAGACGCAACGCGATGCAACGTGACAACACGATACTGGAAGAGGCCAACGATTTTGCACTGCGCGTACAGTCAACAACAAAAGTAGATGATCAAAATCAGAAACTCAATACTAATTAACGGAGTTCGCGTCAGAACTATGCAGATGAACTAGTAGTGTTTGGTAAATTATAATCACATACTTTTGAGTCACTTCGACGCCACACTATTCGGCGCCTCGCAAAGTTGCACGACGCCGCGGGGCGCAGTATTGCGTGGTACAACGTAAATTCTCACAATGAAATGTGTATTTTTTCTTGTAGTAAATAAAGTTAAATCTGAACTTACTGTTAAAAGTTGTGAACGAATTTCCTTGTGGTGACTTCAGAAGACCAGACGCATCCCTTCGCCCGCGGTTCTCGTCTGATGGGATGCGTCCGGCCGTCTGCAAATGCAATTTTTGAAGTGAAAACTTCTTTAGCGGCGTTGTGCACTTTTTTTGGAATGGGTAAAAAATGTTATACTCGCGTCAGGATACGTGACCTGATTGTAAATTCGTATGACGGCGCAGGGCGCTCGCGCGAATGTTCGTGTGTTTAATTACTATTCAAGTTTTCACTTCTGCCGGCACTCCCAGAGTGCAAACCGTCGTTTTTTTTTAAACAAACAACCTATTAGTATGGACAACATAGATATTGGTAACACTAACTAAAATAATATTTATGTCTGAAACCCATTCTTTCAATTTAAATAACAAACACTTGCATTCATATTAATATTATAACGAGCTTGAGCAGAATGTCGAGTGGATGGGCTTATACCTACCATGCGATTCAAGCAAGCTCGTTTTAAATATCATATATTTGTGCAGTAAGCTTCTGAGAAAACTAATACCTTTGGTAGTGATTTCACTAACAAAGGGAATTAGTTTTTCTGAAGCTGGTGGTACAACCACGCACGCCTCAAGGAGTGTCAGCATAGTGACGGGGCCTGTAGAGGGCCAAAGCCTGCCGGGGTCGCGGGACTTACCCACTACCCAGTACGTAAAGGGCTAGTGAAGGACACCGTGGATTTTAGTCAGTACAAGTCTGACAGTCCCTCCCGCCCTGCCCTGGGTGGGAAGACTCATTTGATGACTTTACCACAAAAAAAAAATCTGGTGGTACAATGTGTCTTGTTTCGGTCTGTACAAACTTAAAGGGGAGGTAGTTTGCTCAGTTCTGTCAATAAAATTAGTCTACATCAGCTGTTCGCCATGCTCTCAAAACTTTCAACCCGTGCTCGGATTCTATTAGACTATCTAACACTGAAATTGTAGTAATTCCTTAGATTAGCGCATTCCAACAAAAAAACTCTTCAGCTTTATAATATTAGTAGGGGAACAGTGTATAAGATGGGGACGCGAGGTATAATGGGGACATACATGGGGACACACTCTTTAGGCATACTTAATACAATACTAACGTAGCGCACGCGCCAGCAGGACGTCATTTGCAAACGACCATTAACAAATGGCGTTCTACTGGCGCTTGCGTTGTGAGATTTGAAGTGTGTGATTTCCCATAATACCTCGTGTCCCCGTCTCATACACTGTTCCCCTATAGATGTTGTGTCGGAACCCACTCTACTGAATAATAAAAACTTTTGTTTCAAGATAGCGACCGAGTCAGATTAATTACCAGCGTGGTCATAGCTGTCATTTGTACATCTTTGTTTTTTGTTTTTTGCTCTGATGTGATTTTACTTTTTAAATATTGTTCAGTTTTAAGTTATTTTTCTGTGTTTCTTTTCGTGATACTGTGTGCGCTTGTGAGATGTGCCAATAAACGTTTCTTTCTTTCTTTACATAGGCGTCTCCCATGCTGCGCAACGACATCCTAAGATGCCTTGAGAATCCAGCCACTTTCTTAAGGTCATCGGTCCATCTAGCTGGGTGGCGTCTCACATTACGCTTGCCGATACACGGTTTCCAGGACTACTAAAATACTGGTACTAAACTGCATCCTGTGAGACTGGAAGCTGAAATCAACGTAGTTGGGAAAAAGCTAGGCAGAATAAGGAAATTATGCTTTTTTTTTATGTGTAACGTTTATCGTCTCGCTTTACTGCAATCTATGGGACTGATTTCAAGAAATGGGACTGAAGTATTTAACAGGAAGTCGATGCCAGCGCTATTTGATTTGACCAATGCGAAATAGTAGAATCGGTTGGCAGAAGGTTCCAACTAATTTCCCGAAGACTGATTTTGGATGAGTGACCAAAATAAACGATACTTATCCAGATCTGTCTTAATAATAAATAATAATAAACCATTTATTTTCAGGTAACAAAGACCCATAGATAAATACCTTAACCTAAGTATATATATATAATTATCAACAATAAATGTTAGTAAATAAAACTTAAGCCTAAGTTAGTAACACTTCACTAGCACTACACTACGTCTTTGTGCTGTCGTGTGGAATTGGTCCGCGGAAGCGACGGAACACCACGTCCTGCGGCCAAAAGCTTTCTTCTAACACCAGGTTGAGGTAGCACGTCGGGATACGCACCACAAACGCCTTGAAATTGACGTTGCGGCGCGACTCTAACAGCTGCACCCTCGCCGTGTAGTTCAGCTTCCGGCGCACGTATTCAACGATGTCATCTACCTCAGTGGTGTAGTGGAGGCGCGAGATGTACACCGGAGTGTTCGGTTTCGCTGCACGCAGTTTAACGTTGGGCTCCAGAGGAGCCTGGCCGCAGCGGTTCTTACTGCTTCGTTGGCGGTGCTTCCTCCGTCGCACAGTCACAAAACCGTCATCATCATCCCGATCCATTGCTTTTACAAGCACGGGCTTCGCGGGGGGAGCAGCAGAGGTGCTGCCATTAACCAGCGGTTCAGCTGGTCGCTTATTTCGAGCAGCGTTATGAGGAGGGGCTGCGGGGACGGGAGCGGAGCTGCGCGACGCAGACTCAGCAATCAGCGCCGGCGGCGAAACTGCTGACGCGTAACTTGCAATCGATGCATCGAGGCAGGCTGCACCTCGGCACGTGTTTACGTTGCTTACACGCGCCGCGGGTGACCCAGTTAATGTCACCGAATTGCGCAACTCGTCGAGTTCTGCGCGCAAATCTGTAACGGTGCTCTGAGATGCCTCCAACTTCCTCAATACCTCAGCCAAACTTGCCTTCAAGAAGACGATGTCCTTCAGAAGGCTGGTTACGTCGACGTGGTCGAAAGTGACTGGGGGGAGCTTGCTCAAGTCCTTCGCCACAAACGTAGGCACGTCGTCAGGGTCGGTCTCTTTTAACAGCGTGATGATGTCCTGGATGCTTAAGATAGGTCACCAAAGTGAAACAACGCTTGCCGATGTCTGTCGAAGGATGGACGACCAAAACCTATTACCTACCTATTAGGCCTATAACCAAGTAAGTAAGTAAGTAAATCATTTATTTGCGTAAAACATGGTATACATTGATGTTAATATTATTACAGTAGCTCAACATATTTCGCTAAAATATAACATAGCATGCAAAAATTTATATTTTAACAAAAGGAATCAACATTTCACATCCATAAGATCTCTTAAACTGTAAAAATTACATTCAATAAGCCACTTGTGTAATTCTATCTTAAATTTTCTCGAGTTCAATGTTTTAAAGCGACTTGGTATTTTGTTATAAATACGTACGCACATTGCAGGGCAGTTTTTGTTGTATTTCGCAAGTCTTGGCAAATCACTTAATACCAGTTTATGAGGATCTCGTCTGTTTCTGGGATTTACATCATTTGCTGATTTAAATAAATGTTTGTTAAGATGGTAAGATGTCAGATGGAACACATCATATAGTAACGACACACTTGGTTCAGTGACAACGTAATTGACTGTTGTGCTGCGTGTCGCGGGTTCGATTCGATTGTACAAGTAGTTATTCCGGGTTTGTTCATATATGTGAGTTTAGATGTTTGTAATCGCACTCATGGCACACGATACATGCGAAGTTACCAGTGTGGCACCACCTTTAAAAAATCAAGTAAAATACGCGGCTAGTTTTTCTTTTACTTTCAGCATTGTTACTATAATCTCAGAGGTATATTTACTGTTAATCTTTCCTTATTTATACATTGTACGCGTATTGATTTCGAAAACGACAACAAAAGTACAAATAAATAGTTACAATAAACGTCCAATAAATTATGCGATTAGTTCTAAAACGCATCTGTGCCCAAACGATTGGGAATCCTTTGTCCCGAAACGATATATTTCCATTGGGAATACGGCATTTTCGGATTATCGAAGAACCTTTACTTTTTTTTTATCGTGGAAAAATCATCAAATGAGTCCTCCCACCCAGAGCAGGGCGGGAGAGACTGTCAGACTTGACTGACTAAAATCCACGGTGTCCTTCAATAGCCCTTTACGTACCGGGGTCACGGTAATTTCTGAGTCCCGCGACCCCGGCAGGCTTTGGCCCTCTACAGGGCGCCCCGTCACTACGCTGACACTCTTTGAGGCGCGCGTGGAACACAACGCACCGTCGACCCGGGCATGGTCCATGGTGGGACAACGAGTCGCCCATTACTCGCCGCCCGCATGCCCGTGCCTACGGTGGCCGGAGATCGTCTGTCACTGCGGCTGGGGTGGAGTGAGGACACTGTCCTCTCCCTCTCGCGGCCCGCCTCCTCCTTTGCGAGCATGACTGCTTCGCAGAAGGAGGCGACCGCTTCCCACTCCGTCTCGCCCCGCAGCATGGCCTCGACCAATGCCGGGCGCATGAGGTCTCCGCCTATCGCCGTCGTGAGGCCACGGCGGTGCTCTGCCCAAGCGGGGCAGTCCTGCACCGAATGCTCCACCGTGTCCTCCGGACGATGACGAACCTTTACTTAATGAAAACTTTAAATATCAATTAGGTAACATTGCTTTTTCTTAACAATTCCTGTGGACTTCATCTAGCACGCGTAGCATAACGAATTCATTAAAGTTATTAGAGCTATACTATAGGCTATTTAACTCAAAAAAATTGAATTAGTCTCAAAGAAAGACTATCAAAAAAAACTGAACCGTATTTTTTATTTTGTTACGTAAACTAAAAACGACGAAGATACAAATCTTCTAAAAATCACAAAATGTCACTTGGTCGGTATAATTTTACAGGCGCTACGACGTCACAGCTATGTGACGTCGTAGGTGTGCATTATTTTTCAATACTCTAACTGACGGACTAAACAGTTTTTTAATTTATTTATACAGTAACTAGCTTTTGCCAGCGGCTTCGCTCGCGTAGAATTTGGTCTGCCTCATTAAGTTACGTGACATTTTTTTAAATACTTACATTTTTTTAATGTAACTTCACATCGTACATCCCAATTTTCTAACTTCAAAATTAGTTTTTATACAATCTTTGAACACCTATACCTAATATTTAGAGGGAATCTCTTGAGGGTGGAATTATCTGAATTCCTTTCTAAGTGCTCATTATTTTAGAGGGCCAAGACATGCCGGAGTCGCGGGACTTACGAATTACCGTGACCACGGTACGTAAAGGGCTATTGAAGGACACCGTAGATTTTAGTCAGTCAAGTCTGACAGTCCTTCCCGCCCTACCCTGGGTGGGAGGACTCATTTGATGATTTACCACGATAAAAAAATAATAATAATAGAACAATGGTAAGGTAATGGTAAGACAACCAGTCTTACCATGGGGTATCGTATTACCCAGTCAGACTTTAGAGCTTCTGACAGTAACGACTGTCAAAGATCTTCAAATGACAGCCAGGACCAACGGCTTTACGTGCTTTCCGAGTGCTTTTTACCCATCCACAGACCAACCTCGGCAAGCGCGGCTTACCCGTAAAAATATATATAATAAAAAACTTTTTCAAAAAAAAAATGTAACCGCCTTCAAAAAGAACCACAATAAAGGGTAAAATAATCTACAAAATAACTTTTGTGTCGGAAGTAGATGGCTTTGTTGTCCTCAAAAGCTACTGAACCGATTTTGATGAAACTTGCAGTATTCCCTAACAGATAGATATCTAGCACAAAGAAAAAAGAATTATTTAAATCGGACGTGAAGTTCCGGAGATATGCGAAAATGAATCAGTCAATGCCTACTCCTTACTGTTAAGGAGTTGTACCTTCCATCATCAGCTCAGCTACATAAGATGATGATTACCATACGCAAGTACTTAAATTACTTCATAAAATTTACGAAAAACAATGCGTGGGCCTATAAAATTTGAGGGTTGCCCTCGATTTCTCCAAGATCCAATCATCAGATCCTGATTTGGTGACAATGGGACCACACGGGAAGTACCAGCCTTCAAACAAAAATAGAATCATGAAAATTGGTTCACCCAGTCGGTCGTTATGCGGTAACAAACTACTGTTAAGGAGTTGTACCTTCCATCATCAGCTCAGCTACGTAAGATGATGATTACCATACGCAAATACTTAAATTACTTCATAAGATTTACGAAAAACGATGCGTGGGCCTATAAAATTTGAGGGTTGCCCTCGATTTCTCCAAGATCCAATCATCAGATCCTGATTTGGTGACAATGGGACCACACGGGAAGCACCAGCTTTCAAACAAAAAAAGAATCATGTAAATCGGTTCACCCAGTCGGTCGTAATGCGGTAACAAACATAAAAAAAAATATATATATACAGTAAAATTGATAACCTCCTCCTTTTTTTGAAGTCGGTTAAAAACTATCCTATGTCCTTTCTCAAGTTCCAAACTATGTCTGTACCAAATTTCACACAAATCGGTTCAGTAGTTTAGGCGTGAAGAAAAGACAGACAGACAGACAGACAGAGTTACTTTCGCATTTATAATATTAGTTAGGATTAGGATAAACTGCCCTATTCAAGAATTATTTTGTCTGACTATGGCACGACCCATAGACTACCTACTGAAGAGTAGAAACATTTCTTCATTATAAGCACCGCACATATTTTCACACACAACGCAGCAGTGCAATGCTCCACTGCGCCAAACGTGGCGTCATAATAATGCTTGCTTTATTAATTATTTAATTACGAGGAGTTCAGTGACATTTAAGTAAATAGTTCCGTCTAGCATAACTGTGTGGGAAAATAGCGCCAACAGTCAAGTGTCACAGATGTTGCAGGCGTGGCTCGAATACATAACCTAGTAACTTGGAGAAGAAACCTAAATACGAGTTATGAAATTCATAACAAACTGTTATTTTGTCAAAATTAATGTTAAAAAAGCGGAAAGCAAAAAAGAGAGCAGTGGTGGCCTAGTGGAATCGGTCTCAACTTACGAGTTTGTATGTCGTGGGTTCGAACCCAGCTAGGCGTTTTATTTTGTGTAATTATTTATTTCATCACTACTGCTCTAAAACGGTGATGGAAAACATCGTGAGGAAACCGGATTTTGAAAACAAAATGAAATGGCCCACGCGGGACAGTCTTTGTTCTCGCATTTGGGAATAACTTTGATTTTTGAATTCTTTTTCGGAAGACTAAACTGACGACAGATTAAATCTGATTTAAAATATCATATTTAATGAAAGCACATTATGTCTATCTTTGCTACATGTATGTTGTGACGTAAACGTAATTTAAAACTCAAGTAAAATGAAAAATAGATACCCATTTAGAAACTTCTGATTTTAAACTTTTTTTACGGCTTCCTGCTTTTAATGAAAGAATCGCTTCTTTCGCTCATAAAGTTTCAAAATCAAGACCAAAAAATAAAACTGGCCCCCTCACTGTGATTCAACAGTGGGAACATTTATTATTATAAGCCTTATGATAAAACATTTGATTGATGAATATTGATGAAATTTGATTTTGATTTGATGAATCATTATCGTGTGGAGTAGACCAGTCATCAGCCACTCCAGATATTTCCATCAAGTACCGATTACAATTCAATGATACTTTACATGTGAAGTACTCTATAGCACGAGGGGAAATACTGGACTAATTAATAACTTTATCGACAAGGCTAAATATATAAAAATAAAATAAAGTTATAGAGAAAATATTTGCGTAGATACAGGCGCCAGCACATAAAGCTACCCTAATGTGTCTTTTTTGGTCGCGGGACTGTACGAATTACCATGACCCCGGAACGTAAAGGGCTATTGAAGGACACCGTGGATTTTAGTCAGTACGAGTCTTTCGTTTGTGATATACCAGGGAGCATTTACTATCTGTCTTAGTGATTGAAATCTTTGAAGGATTTCGATGTTGGGGTTCACCAAAGCTGGCTTTTGTGGGGCATCCAGTGGAAACTACGAAATTTTTGCCCTAGGGCTTTGCGTTTGGTAGCGGGACTCACGAATTACCGTGACCCCGGAATGTAAAGGGCTATTGAAGGACACCGTGGTTAGTTAGTACGAGTCTGACAGTCCCTCCTGCTCTGCCCTGGGTGGGAGGACTCATAAGATGATATTACCACGTAAAAAAAAAATGTTGTATATTGATCGAGATCCTTTTCCATAACCAATCAACAACCGAATTTGAATTTTTAAATCCGATAGGAGGACTCTTTGATGATTTTACCACGTTAAAAAAGAAAAAAATGCCATTGGCACCATTGCCATTGGCATTGCCATTGCCATTCGAAATTGTTTGATTTCTATCGGCGGCGGCGCGGTGGCGGCGCAGTCGTGAAGGTATACACATAAAAGCGGCACGGTGGCGGAACGGTGTCGGCGCGGCGGCGGCATCGTGTACAGTAGCCCTATTAGTGTCATCGGCTCTCAAACTATGTGATCTACCCAATGCCTGTGAAGCCTGTAAGGTTTCCGAAGGTGATTTAATTATCACTGACAATAAATATGGTCATCCTTACACCTGAAAAGATGTATTATGATGAATGTATTTTTGACAAGTAAAATAAATGTCACCGTGAATTTAACAGTCAAGGTACATTATAATTAAGATGTTATCTAAGTGACATTCACGTTTAATAGATACCTAACACGTGTGTTTCAAGTAGAAATTTATAGATACTGATAATCACTAGGTTTTATCAATATTATCTATGGAATATTTGCTATTTTTTCTTTATTTATACAATGAAATCTGGTGTATAATGAATATAGATCCTATCATGACTTTTCACGTTTTTGTGACGTAACGAAATAAACGGGAACCTAGACGTAAATATGATGGAAAAAATTTGTTTACGTACATCTTCCTTTGCAGGTGCGTCGTAAGTCTGCGCCCCTGTCGCTGATCGCTTCCTGCCGGGCCTCCTCCAGGTAACTGGGGGTCTCACCTGGCAGGGGCTGACCGCCGGGACGCAGTGAAGCAAGCGGTTACTGTCCGACAGTGCCGTGGCGCGCCTGCAAACATAACAATAGCAGCTACATACCCCGGCGCGCGTGCCCGTAGGATTTTATGGCTATACGCCCACCCATCGCGTGTGCCCACGCGATGCACAACACCCGCACCCGCGGGAAAAGGGCCCAGCCCATACCCCGCCTGCCGCGTCCCCATGCGGGGACGCAGCGACTACCAGTTGCGTTTACGTACACTAAAGCCTTTGTCAAACATACAGGCGATAGTGAACCGGACCGAGTCCGAAGCGATAACGAACCGATACGAGACGTCAAACTGGGTGCAGGGAACCGAGGCGTGGCAGTTGTATTAGCTAGCTTTTTACAGACACGACAGAGCAAATACGCCTTCGCCACATCTTCGCATCGGTTCGGTCACGCTATCGGATCGCTTTCGCTTTTCTATGTGACTTGATTCAAATAATTCCATACATTACAAATAAAAACGCCTCGCTTCGCATTCGCCACGCCTGTCTTTTTGACAAAGGCTTTAAAAAGGGCATTTGAAGGAATACGATGGATCTTAGTACGCCTAGTCTGACAGTCCTTTCCGTTTCACTTAGCCGTTAGCCACGCCGCGTCTTGTGTCTGCGATGAACGGGAAAAACAATAACACGAATTGACCCCTTCGCTTCCCACAAAAGGCGACGCAAGTCTCCGATACCTTACGACTTTGGTATCCATTGACGCGTGCCTGTGTACGAACTTTTATGAATTTGTATTGTGATAGTCGCATGGATAACAAAGTCGTACGGTTTCGGAGACTTACGTCGTGTTGTGTACGGAGGAGCTTAGGATGGCAAGACTCATTTCATGATTTACCACCTTAAAAACAAAAGCTGATTATTTAGCCTATCATCACTTATTCAAATATAATTGAAGTCAACACAGAAGACCCATAATAATGTTTCAAAGACAACTTTTATATTTAAAGTAATAAAAAACCGCTCGCCTACTAATCTGCTTCTCCGACAGATTAGCTGTGAACAAAATTAATTACTAGAAATTTAACTTGGCAGGCATAATTGCGAGGCTCTGTAATTTGGGCTTATCCGAACACCGTCCGTAATTCCGAATGATTTCCGTATATCCTTCAGGGAAATCTGAACAAGGAAATTGGGACGAAGTTTGTAATTCAAGGTGTAAAAATGGTAATACATCATAGTCTTCCTGTCCTTATACAAAGAAGTATTACTTTTAAGCACCTGGAGACCACATCATTGGTAGCAACAGTTCTAGAGATTGGTGTTTTTTTTTAAGTTACCCCACAGTAGGAATTAATTCTGTGAAAATTCTGTTAAAACAGAGACATACACTCTTTAGGCATACTTAACACAACACAAACGTAGCGCAAGCGCCATCAGGACTTCATTTTGCAAGCGGCAATTAACAAATGGCGTTAGCGCTCTCGCTACGATAGTGTGTGATTTCCTATCACACTCCGCGTCCCCGTCTTATACACCGTTCCTGTATCACGGGTTCATTTCGACCACCAATAGATTTTTGAGTCATGTTTTAACAAAAATAAATTTTCCATGTCCCACATTTTACAGTCATTCTTTATTTATGAGTTACATTTATAGATTTAGAATAAGTACTAACATAGTGATTAAGAAATATTGTTACTAACACTATGAGTCATAGTTACTTGTAAATAAATAAATTAACTTAAATGCCCAAAATAATATAATGCACCCGGATATAACTGCTAAACATAATTGTACTTATAACTTACCTAATTAAAATAGGTAGGTATCATAAAAGTTATCTGCTAACATTTTTCTCACAAACAATTGATAGCATTGACGTAATTATTGACGATATTTATGAAAAAAACTGATCTTGTGACCCGAAATTATATGTTAAAAGAATATGTTTTACATACCTACGTTAAAATGTAGTAGGTACCTAGTATCTTAACACTGTAGGTAGCTAGTGCCATATCAGAAACAGTGATAATAATGTTGACCAATGCTTTGGCAATTTTTTATATATTAGGTAGGAGTAATTATAATTTTTCTCAGCGACTTTCAATGGTTGTTTTTCGCAGCGCTAGAGGGTAATTCCAGTGTGGGAACGAGATGGATGATTAACTCTGTCTCTTTCCCACAGTGGAACTACTCTCGGCGTCATGGTAGGCCACTCCAAGGCCCAGATTACCACTCGCCATCCAGTTGCCTCTCCGTAATACATTTGATGTGCCATTGCTTTGAATATACTGTTAGCCCTTTTTTATATTTCATAACGATGACCCTAAATCCACTTAACTTGAATCAATTCGTGTTCCTAATCTGTTTCTAAGCCTGTCTTAACATTATCTGCTCCATCCATCGCCTTTAGTTTGAATTTTATCCTAGAAACGTCATCTTAATAACTTTTTTATTAATTCTGATCACAACATTTTAAAGCACTTATCGAAACTTTTGTTTTAATTTAAATTTTCTGTTTAACACTTGAAGTCCATTAAAAAAGCTCTGTTCTATTAAAAACTAGCTGCTCCCCACGATTTCGGCTCCTATTGGTGTGCGTGATGTTATATAACCTCGATAAATGGATTATCCAACACAAAAATAAATAAAAAATATTCGAACCTGAAATTAGAACTTTCAACCAAAAACACTCTTCAGCTTTATAGTAATTAATATAGATACGTAAAAGGGCAGGTCAATCTGTAGATCATACTGTTGCCTGTTAAGAATAGGGTTGCCATCCATCTTGGTTTCCCCGAGATGTCCTAGTTTAGAGGGAATCCGGGGAGCGACCGGGGGCTTCATTAGTAGGAATAAAAGTTTAAAGTCTTGGGCCACCCGCGACACACGCACACTTCACCGTCCCCCCACCCCTCACGACGCAGTTGCTGCGGTGCACACTTCCACTCATGGCCGGGTTCTGGACTCTAAAATCCGGGTGTTTTCACGCGTATTGTCCTGGTTTCCAAATTTTAGAGATGGCAACCCTAGTTTAGAAGAGGTACTAAGATCTATTAGGTATTGATGTTTATAATTTAGATGCCTGGTCTACGCCGATTTATTGTACCGATGCCGTCGTACAGAATCGCGCATGAGTTAACAATGTTAAAAGATCCCTTCCTCCGTTCTCAATCCTTCGTTTCTCAGAATTTCATCGACACAGTCGCGCCTGTGAATCGCGCGTTTGTTTCGTTCGACAGCATCGCAACAAAAGTCGCTGTGGACGAGGCCCAAAACTTATTGAATCATGAAAATCATCTTCCCATAAATTTTTAGCCCTCATCTTACACCCTTCTGGACCTTTCTGCTCTGCTCACCTCGCACCATTATCTGTTTGCGAAAGATGTGGTCATATGTTTTTACTTGAAGAACGGAAAGGACAACTGAACTGAAACGGACGGTTTCGCTTTTTCCAAAACCCTGATTTTCCAGCACAAAAAATAGAATGTAGATTTTTCGCTTTTAACATTATGTTCACCCCTAATAATCATTAGACCAAACTAATAATGAAATGTAATATGTGTTCATTCTCCATTCAAAACAAAGTCATAAGGAAGTTGAGAACTTTTCTTTGGGCAATAAAACATTAAATATGTACACCATTTCCTTACAGGGTCAATAAACAAACACGTGTATAACAATATTAATTTATTTATTTACTTACACATAGTTATTAAAATTACACAAAATCTCAGACATAATAATTGTTTTACAATCAGCACTTATCGCATACGCCTAAGATTGACCTTTATTCTCAAGAATCAGGTCAGGGCAACTACCGAGTAAACAGTTGCAAATTAATCTAAATATATCACAGGCTTATCAATACTTAGTATTAAATGCACAGCCGGAAGTGACGCGACAGGCGTGTCTTCCTGTTTTTACCCTTGAGTGGCACGCATGGCCTCAGAATTAAGGTCTTCCGAACTTGACCTATGTCACCTATGTCTCTCCCCCACTTTTGTTTTGTAGTTGGTTATTAACAGGTTATCCTGGTGGAAACTGGTAACTGACGACTGGTCATCCACATTGAGGGAATTGCAGTAGCTTTTGGGTGAGCGTTCAAAATTCGCATGCCTCTTCACTGGCACTTGAACAATTTCAGTAGAAAATCAGCTTTATTTGTGGGATTTATACGTAGTTGTTATTGTAGATATTTTCCCTTATAGAATGCTCCTTCACATCTTCTACATCGATTATGTAGTCAGCTTTATCTAGGGCCAGTTTCAAGTATCAACCACTAATACTTGTTTTTTATTTAGGAAACATGTGATTCTTTACTTTATACTTCATCAACCAACAAAATCAGTAGTTATTTTCTTGTGATTGAACCAGTTTTTATCATTTTCTTCAAAATCGAATGGCAAACGTGTAATCACTCATGTATGTTTGTAGAGAGTTTAGGATCTCATCATTTAGAAGCCTTGGAGCGTCAATAGCCCAGAGGTAGTCCAAATGATTGAATTTCTCATCAGGTACCAGGAACATGTCAGGTTTCGAAGGTAGATTATTATAAAGTTCCATCACATTCTTCTCACTTGACAGCAAATCATTTTTAGACCAGAATAACTTAATAGGAACAGTTATCTTACTCAGGTCATACTCGGGAGGTGAACCAGATCCATAAATCCTCCAGTTGCTCAAATATCCATAGTCAAACTGCTGAAATTTACCGGAAAGGATTTCTTGTGAAAAGTGAACTGCTGTCTTCCAAGACGTTCCAGTACCCAAATGTGCCAGAAACACTGGTAGAAGAGTCTTATTAAACTGCCTCTCGTTGAAACCGCACAAGTAGAAAACTATGTTCTTGCAAATTAGGGAATCCACGTTTTCTCCATTGCACGTACTAGAGATCTTGCCGAGCGCTGAATTCTTTGGTATAAACTCATAAGTTCCTTGTAACTCGTCTAAGTATGCCAAGTTACTGGCAATTGGTGCCATTGACTTCAACGGTGACTTCATATCCGATAGATACACGACAGGAGCTAACGCAAATCCAGCAGTTAATATATCATTATATTCGGGCCTTAAAGTCAACATTGTGAAGAGAATAGTTGTTCCCATTGAATGTCCAATGTAGGTTATCTTAGTATCTGTACCTTTTATTTCCAAAATGTAATCTATCACTGCAGGGACATCATGCAAAGCTACCTCGTGCCAAGAGAAGTCCCAATAAGCTTGCGAATTTGTTTTGTACCAAACATGATCTTTAGAATACCTGTTACCCCTTATGTTGGACATCCAAACATCGTAGCCAGCGTCAGCCAGAACATAGGCAAGTCCTTTTCCAGGACCATTCATGATCCAGTCAGCAGAGCTTGCAAATAGGCCATGTTGTAGGAGCACAGTCTTCGATGGCACATCGTTGTTATGTTTGGAACGAGGAATTCTGTGTAAATTGAGGACGTACCCTTGAGATATGACTGTGTGGGTCTCGCAAATGTATCCATTTCTTGTGATAATTCCAGGCACTGATAGGACGACGTCAGGGTTTTCTAACATCGAATAAGTGTCTCCACCAAGATTGTAAGAAGATGGGTCGATTAGGTTTCTTCCATTCTCCTGAATATCTTCAACGTAAGTGTTAATATTGTCCTTGAACATCTGCTGTTGTTCCTCGACGAAGTTTTCGACGGAATCCTTCATGTTGACGGCATCGTCGTACATGGTCTTCACATTATCACTTTGTTCTTTGAAGAAGGTCTTAAACGAGGGAACGAGTGACCATGAGTCTGATGCCACCACGGTTACACTTAAGACCAGAAATATTAAGACGCGCATTGTGAGGAGGTTAATTTGCGACTGTCCGGGAGACGGAGAACCAACAGTAATATACTAGGAGGTCGCGAGTGACCCCGGAGATGAGGTTAAAACGTCACACGATAACATTAATTGTCTGTTATTTAAAAATTACCCGTGTCATTTTATCTTCAACTGGATATTTCGCTCGGACTGTTATTGCAAGCTGGGTTACTTACGAGCACTTTTATAGGCCTACTCAGATATGGACGATTCGTCACCACTTGAGGAGCGATAAAAACCATATTTGTTAACTACTTCGGGGAATTTGTTGTATTTTTTTCTGATGAACAGAGCCCTTGTCCTTGTTTAATTGTACTATTTGTGTATTCCAGTATGTTATCATGGGTTCATAAATAAACGTGGGATCGATGAGTGAATGAATCATCACCTTTTAAGATTGTATTGTAACTATTTTACTACTGTAAAAATGCGAAAGTTTGTGGGGATGGATGGAAGGATGTATATATGTATATTAGTCTTTCACGTAAAAACTACTTATATAAACTGTGATACACAGATAAGTTTGACGGTAGGTATGAAATTTCCGAAGGATAATTACAGAACACCACATGTGGTACGCCGCGGGCATAAGCTAGTAATATTATAAATGCCAAATTGAGTTTGTTTGTCTGTTACTACTACTACTACTTTCACGACTGAACGTTTTTTTTTTTTTACATGGTAAAATCATCAAATGGTCCTCCCACCCAGGGCAGGGCGGGAGGGACTGTCAGATTTGACTGACTAAAATCCAAGGTGTCCTTCATTAGCCCTTTACGTACCGGGGCCACGGTAATTCCAGGGTCCCGCGACCCCGGCAGGCTTTGGCCCTCTACAGGTCCCGTCACTATGCTGACACTCCTTGAGGCGCGCGTGTAACACAAGGCGCCGTCGACCCGGGCATGGTCCATTGTCGGACAGCGAGTCGCCCATTACCCGCCGCCCGCATGCCCGCGACGACTGAACTTCTAAACCAATTTTGACGAATTTTGGTATAGAGATAAAAAGAACTTTGGAAATGGTTTTAGACAAGTATAAAAGGAAGGGGGAGCGGAATGAAGTTGCAGGAATTAGCTAGTTTAAACTATAGAAAAAATAATGTAGATTTTAGTGGGGTTGTTTTTTTTAATTAAGATTAAATTGTTGAAAACTCTGGACATATTTACGGACTATCCTTGCACTTTGAACACCAAGTTGCGATCTGTGGAAAAAATAGATCGTAAAAGTCAGTGTACTGCCATTTGTCGAGACAGATCCGGCAGACTTTAGGTTATATGAATGTGTATGTCATGATTGTCATGTTTTATCAATTTTCTTATCGTTTCTTATCCTGTAGATATTAACTAATATGTAAGTACAGACGTCAATACATCAACCTACCCCAATCTGTCAAAAGTAAACGGCCATTTTGTTCGGAGCTGTGACTCACGATCGCCATCATCCACAAATGAAACAAGCCCAAGTATGTCTAAGACCATAAATACTACCCAATGAGACGAGTCTCATTCCTCAAAAGTATGGTTTTTAGTACTCCTAGCATTCATCTAAACAAACCACTCAATTATGGTTTATGGAATTTATTTTTATTATTGAAATGTTTCAATAATGGTCGCGTACCGAGTCAGAAATTCCCAGAGATCTTTCTTTAGCGCGGGTATGGGTCACTCGCCGTCTGATCATAGACCATGCCCGGGTTGACGGCGCGGCGCAGTCACTCCCATCCCGCCCTGGGTGGACTCATTTGATGATTTCAGAGATGAAGACCTTTCTTATCACAAAAGCAGGTGTCAGTCGACTGGGATTAGTTGATGTGCTATCGTCTGTACCCACTAAAACGTGATCGTTTCACGCGTTGTTCCCATGATACCACACTTAATACAGATGACTATCTGACTTATACTAATGCCTTTGTCAAACAGACAGGCGAAAGCGAAGCGTTTCCGAAACGATACCGAACCGAAGCGAGACGTCAGTCCGATAGTTCTGTCACGCTATCGGATCGCTTTTGCTTTTCTATGTGACTGGATTCAAACAATTCCATACATTACAAATAAAAACGTCACGCTTCGCATTCGTCACGCCTGTCAGTTTGACAAAGGCTTAAAGGTCACCCAGTAGTTTCACGAAATTCGACTACAATTCATTTAAAATTTGAAGTTGGAATGTTATTGAGATTTTAAAAGAAGAGGTGTACTATGCAATTCAACTAAAAAGAGAATTGCTGACGTCATATTGTGACATCATTCATCTCTTATTTTACTTGCCTTTTTTTTACGATGTTGTTCCACACTATCTGACGGAAAATATAATACTACTATGCTATTTGAAGAAACGTTACTTTGACCAACTACTACTATCCAGATTTTTTGCCTCCCATACAATGAAAGTATCCTTACAAGAAACTAATTCAAACAACATAAAAAGAATTGGTATTTTTTTTCGTTCGTTCAAATTATGAAAAAATATTTTGCAAGATTTGATCGACTTCCGCGCGCCGTCCGGATTTTATTCTTCCGATACAATGAAATGATCCTTATCTACATGAAATAGAGACGAAAGGCATTGAAAAACAACTCACACTTGACCAAAAAATACCAAAATAGTTAACATCTAAAAAGAACTAGTGTCCTAAGAAAAAATAATTGGTATCTTATGATTTCGGATATCCCCCTTTTGGCCAACTTAAAAGATGGACCTTGTATTTTACTTTAAAAAAAAGTATTTTGACACAATTAATCAATAATGCCGGAACATTTTTCTAAAACTACTTACACATTATTTTAGGCCCAAAACCTCGATTCTTTAAAAAAGAAACTATTAATTTTATTTTAGTAGCCATGAAATTAATAAATAGGAATATTATTGACTATTTAGTGACGTCACATTATACTATTGCCATAGAAAATAAATGTGAGAGCTCATAAAAAGTATGTCAATTGATTGGTGATTCAAAAACCCTTATTCTTTTCCTTCCCAATTAAAAAAAAATAAAAATGGCGCCATACCGGCGAGCAAAGCCGCCATACAACAGTGACAGTAAAGTGAGAACTATTCTTCTTGCATTACCCGCGAAACGACACAGAACTTATCCCGCATTAAAATTAATGTAAACTTAGTAACTGATTAGTACTCATAACCCTCCTGGTGAAGTAAAATCAAGTGAAACTAGTGTATCTGCGGAATATTTTGGATGCTCGCCACGCCGACCGGCTCAGAAGTCACGAGTGTATTGGATAACTCCGGACACCTACCCAGGTTAGTATTTATACTTTTCTCAACATTCAGAATCTCAGGGAAATGCAGAAATCTTATTATAATCAGTATTTGTAAGCCTTTTTTCTCTTAAGAAAGACAGGATTGAGGTATCTTTGGATAGGTGCTCATCTGTTTATATTACTCTTTTTTAATGTTCTTCTTGGATGTACCCATTCTTCTTAGTTTTTATTCTTCGTGTATGCTCCATAATTGGCTATGTAACTGATAATTTCTAATTAATCAGTCAGTTAGATTATCAAAAAATAATTGATCCTTATTTTTTCGTTTGTTACGTAAACCAATATTTCACGGAGATACGACCCTTTCAAAATTGGTCATAACTTAAACTTCAACTTTCATTGAATTCTGATGTTACGAGCCCCCACTCGAGTTTTGTTGCGTTATATTCTAGGTAAATAGTCATTGATTTTACAAAAGATAAAATACGTTAATTTTCAAAACTCTGAATGACTTGCTAATTAATTTGTAATTTATTGATACTGTCAAATAGCCAATTGTGTGGATGTTTTTTTTTATGAACGAAGCCGAATGAAGCCGAAAACGAGAAGTTTCGATCTAAACTGGCCGAAGTTGGCAGCTCCGGGGAACACAACAATTTTAAGGTAACCTTATTGTAATGCAAGTTGCTGTGTCAGTAAGGTTCTTTATTATACCATTGTTCTGAATACTAAGCATCCGTTTAGATTTATTTATGTGTTCTTGCGAATAAATCCACTTCCTCTAATAAATCTTAATAAGGTAAAGTCCGAATTAAACATTGTTTTTTTCTTTATTAACGGACTAGCTTTAGCCCGCGGCTTCGCTCTTGAAAAGTTTGTTTCTTTGTTGGTATGGTTGAACACGCTAATCTCAGGAACGACTAGTTCGAATTGAATAAATCTTTGTATTGAATAGTCCACTTATCGAGGAACATCACGCTACGGCCAATAAGAGCTGATCACCGGCTGAAACCGCGGGATACAGTTAGTTTATAATAAGAAAGATGTTATTGTAATATCCACTTTGTCCCTGATTGAAATACCTTTTGTATCTTATGTGTAAGAGACACAGCTGATGAACATAGTGTTTTTCATACAAATATTCACGAGGGACAAAGTAGACATTACAATAACAAACAAACTTTGTAGTATTTTCTCGTGATTGGAACACACGGCGCAGTACATTTAACGCCTGCGCCACGCACTGTGACGCATTATTATATTACCAAAATAATAACACCAAACTACGTCATATTATCGTATGTTTTAGTATAATATTATTTTCAGGAGCTTGTTATATACAACATTATTTTTAGTATATGCGAAACCTGAATATAGTTTGTTCAGAATCAGTAACTGATTCGATTCCAATAATTTTTACACCATGTTACATTTTTTTTCCAAAAATTTTTAATTAAATTTTATTACCAGTTAATTACAATACATATACATACACAATACCTATTCCCAAGCTATTATCACGAGTGTATAACACAGGAGACGCGGTTTACGCGGGTGTACCGCGACATTAGCATGTTTTTGAACGGACAACCAGGTAATATACAAACTTATAACCTTGTGATTTTTCATGATACGGTTTTAAAATTTTGTACATAGATTCTTTACACAAAAATACTAGACAGGTGTATCGGGTTTCGCATAAACAAAAAATAATGTTGTATATTATGATACATAGGCCTTATGTAATATACAATAATAGTAGAGAAAATTTATTTACAACAACTTATTTCTGAACGAAATCAGTTGACGCTCAAATATTTATGAAAATATACATTATATTGCAGTTAGGTTCCATTTTTGGCGTAAAATACAATCAGAATTCCTCATAGATTATCGATAACGTTGATAGCTCAGATCAAGAAAAATAGGCAGATAGAACGTGCGCGAACAACAAAGCTGCCGTCCTCTAACTAAAAGGCCGTTAAGCCACAGTTGCTCGTTTTTCACTTTTTAATGTAGTCTTATAGAACTTTCGATGCTCTATCTTTTGGTCTAAGAGTCATTTTTCTATGATTAATAGTTTAGGAGATACAGGAAGATTGCTGTGCAGTTAAACCACATAAAATGCATAATAAAAATTAGAAAATGAATTTAAATAAATTTAAATCAATTTAAATGAATTAAACATATAACATATTGTGCAATAACACTATGCCTACATATATAATTTGCAGCCTTGTTCCTAGATAGCATATTTTTCAAGAGACATCAATTCACAATTTTAGCGTTCTCGAAAACTACTTTTTGCACTTAACGGCCTTTTAGTTAGAGGACGGCAGAAAGTGAAGCCGGTTTTTATTTTAGTGTGCGCGGCAAATATGGCGCGCCGTGTACGAACACGTGCATCTGTGTGCGTTTACGGTTGCCAGATATTGACAAATACTCCCACATTTTGTTCAGTTAAATTGTTCTCAATATTGTACCACTATTTTTTAAATTGGAAACGCGATTTTGCTTTATGGTTATACCCAGAGAGCAAAAGCGTGTAGTATTTATTATTTAACAGAATAAGGAATAAAAGTTAATATGCGTAATTACTTACTACCTATTTAATTAATTTATATCAGAACGGATAACACTTCATAACGCTTTTTAGTAATTTGATTAATAAACTATTTAAGGACAGGTTTTTTAGTTTAAAAAGATAAACAATTTGTTATAACAATCAACACATTTATTAAAATAATAATAATTTTACACACAATCATTAAACTTTAACAGCCTTAGTTCTGCACCAATTATATTGTACAAAGATACTATTAATGTTTCAAATTGGTAACGCGATTTTGCTTTATGGTTATATCCAGATAGCAACAAATAATAAAATAATCCAGCGGCGCGAGCTCGGCACATCCTTACAAGTACCGAATAGCTCAAAGGCATGCTCTCCGTCCCACTTTCTCACGCAAAAATACGAATACAGCCCCGCGCGCGGGGGTGCCATCCCGAGACGAGACCCGAAGTCTTTACGACCCGGACGGAACTAACTAGTGACCTTGTGTCATTACGACCATACAACATTATTTTTAGTATTTGCGAAACCTGAATATAGTTTGTTCAGAATCAATAACTGAATCGATTCCAATAATTTTTACACCATGTTATATTTTGTCCCAAAATTATTTAAAAAGGTTAGGAGTTGGACACCTATCCGCAATCATACGCGAGCACTACAGAGGTTACGGCAGATCATAGCGATCAGCTGAAGTCGCGTGCGGCGGCAGCGCACAGGCAACGGGGGACGGGGAACACAACCCGGTCGGGGTTGTGTTCCCCGCCCCCCGCGTGTGTCTTCAGTCGTCCGGTTGTAACAGTCGCACGCGCCTATGACACAACGCGATACGCGAAATAGTTTAGTGTGTATCTGATAAGTGATCGGGAAAAAAATACTAGACACGTGTTTCAGGTTTCGCATAAGCAATAACGAATGTTGTATATGTACTATAGATTACGACTGTGCAGTTGTATTGACGTATTTGATTGTTATTTTTTATGCACAATACACATTCCCCTAATTCAGGGTAATTTACCCGTCCTAAACTAGCAACAAAGACGATTTACTGTTCAGGTTTTGTGTTTCAAGTGAGCCGAAAATATTTTATGGAAAATAAATACCAAAACAATAAAAATAACAAGAGTTACCTGTGGAAAGATATTCCATCTTGTTTTCTTTGTTTTTGTGAACATTTTTTGCAGTGTTTAAACACACAAGACGGCATGTTTTGACTTAAAATGGCAAATCACTAGTGACGTGTGAGCGAGACGATGCGTAGCTTGGTACTGTCGCGAGTTTGTATTATCCTTGGATTTTGTATTATCTTTGGTCGACACACTCGCGTGTTCTGAGCGCTCTATCTGCCTATTTTTTTTGATCTGAGGTTGATAGAGTAGGTTACTTTACTCGTACTTATGTAAAATGAGTAGGTAATTTCTTGAATTTTAAAATCGAAAAAGTTCATTCATTTTGGGCCCAAAAGTGAAATGGTTTAAGAGATTTGGTTCCGTAATAAAAAATATTAGGACTGACTTTCGATACAAAAGAAAACTTTACTGCAAATAAATTGGAAGACTGTTTAGTACGTCAGTCATAATATTGAAAAATACACGTCCCTTTTTTGTTCTTTTTTTTAATCAATGAATATTAACAAAGATTCGAAATTATACCGGTCGAGTCACGTTTTCTGATTTTTAGAAGCGTTGTATCTTCGTCAGTTTTGGTTTACGTAACAAAAAAAAATACGGGTCTAATATTTTTTAATATTATATTTAAATAAACATTTTTTTAAGTATATTTAAACAATTTTTTTTAATTGCCTTTTGCGACATCTTTTGTCGTCGGCCGATTGACTTTGACTTTTGGGCCACGACTTCTGTGAAACGTGAATAACCTTCTTATTTACTTTACATTTACGTCACTCACACGTGCTATCGCTTCAGTATTGAATAACGCGTTCACTAGCAATAACGCAATATTTAGAAAGCAATAAAATCGTATTTTAAGTAATACAATGCACGATATCTATTAGAATATCATTCAGTGTGCAGGTACTCGTATTTTTACCCTACAAAAGGTGGAGTAGTTTTTTTAATTCGTACTTCTTAACTATAAAAGCTAAGTCATGAAAAATATAAGTTTTTCGACCTCAAGAGATGTCTGCGTAAGCCGCCAAGAGCAATTTAAAGGGCTATTTGTTTTTTTTTACATAATACACCACTTTTTGTAAAGTAAAGCCTCTTTTTTGAACCCACTGATTGTACTAAAAGAAAAACCGATTTCTTATTTTTTTTTTTTCACGAATAAGTGTTTACATTAATTCCTCGTGTCGGTACATAATCTAAGAGCAAGAATTACGCAAGTAAGATTGGCAGCTATTAATTAACAACTAACGAACGCTTAATTAAAGAGAAGACTAATAAGAACTCCCTATCCTTGGATCATCTTTGATCTATCTATTATCCTATCCTATGTTATATACGAGCAATATGTATGTATGTATTCTGTACAAGAAACCCTTGCGGCTACAACATTGTCTAAAAGTATTAAAGGTCGCTATCCCACTGGCGTTTTACGAGTATTGGCGTCTCTCCAACTTCTGACGCGTCTTTAACGTCGCGTCTTAACGTCGCTAGTTGAAAGCGTTCGCCCTGCAACCTCAGAACGTTAACGTCGCGTTTGTTGGCCATAGTATTATGTGCGCGACGTAAAAACATTATTTAAATGTCAAAACATAATTATAATCTTAATAAATGAATTGGTTAAAAAACGTGAATGGACTTTCTACAATCTCATATTGATAATTAAATCTCATCAAATAATTAAATCTAAAAAAAAAATATAACATGGAAAGTTTGGAACATATTGCTGATTGTTGTAAGATAAACATTTTATCGATTATGATGATTGATTATTCCTATAGGTACAACAATTTCATAGTACCTAGGTAACTCTTTAAATACCTAACTAAATAATATTTAATATGTATCAAGTAGGTCCCAAGTATTCCTAATTACATAAAGATGTAACGTTACAGATTCGAACAGTGTAATGATACACCTTGATACAACTACAAGTTGTGCGCTCCACTTGTAATTAAATGTGTCCAACAGGCCGCATACGTTACATTACACGCGAATACTGGTATTGGATCCTATTTTGGTCGACGCTAGCGCCGTCGCCGTCTGAATGGCTTGCCACGCCAGATTTGAAAAGCATTTGTTTATTTTTTTCGTTTTATCAGCTTTTTACCCGACTACGACAAAGCCAAAAGGAAGGTTATGATTTTGACCGATATGTATGTTTGTTCCCTCATAACTTCTAAACTACTTATCATTAAATGACAAAAGAGGTGTCGTTAGAAGCGTCTCAGTTCTCCGCTGGTTATAGGGTAACCTGCGGTTGTTTCAGACAATCCTTATTGACTTATATTTAGGTGGCACACGACCACGGCTATTACTCGGTCAAATGAATATTGTTCTTGTTTTATACTTTTCAGTGCGCGATTTTTTCGTAGTCGGATTTTAGTTATTTTTAACTAATTTGTTATTGGTCATTGTTCTAAGGTTGTTCATTAAATAAATAGAGACGTTCTCGAAAGTTTCAGAGATTTTAGCATGTGAAGTTGCAAAAATTGTTTTACAAGGGATTTTATAACTAGAGCTAGCAGAACCCGGCTACGACTTCGGACGCGCTCCTACCGAGCTGGACCAAACGACCAAAGAGCCAATGTAGCTTTTCGTGGGTAAATAATACAAAAATTTGTTTAGAATTTTTATATATTTTTTTTTACTTACTGGTTTAGTTTTTTTTTTGTCGTGGTAAAATCATCAAATGAATCCTCCCACCCAGGGCAGAGCGGAAGGGACTGTCAGCCTTGTACTGACTAAAATCCACGGTGTCCTTCAATAGCCCTCTACGTTCCGGGGTCACGGTAATTCGTAAGTCCCACGACCTCGGCAGGCTTTGGCCCTCTAGAGGGGGGCCCCCTCATTTTTCTGACACTCTTTGAGGCGCGCGTCCCGCGACCACCTACTTGTTTAGCTTAAGATGAATTACGAAAAATCTTTACCTACCTATTCACAATTATTCATATAATAGCTAAGTTTCAATGTATTCTTTTATCGTTTGTTTTTGCAAAGTGATAACTCGCTTGACCTTCCTGGCTTGTGTTCTCACATCAATTGTAACTGGGTATTAATAAATTAAAGTGTTTTAATTAGTTCCTCTGAAACAGATGCGTTAGGTATCGTTTGTGTATGTTTCTAGAAAAAATAAGTGATAAAATTACTGTAGGTAACTATTTTAATAATTTATTAAAATACTAGCTTCCGCCCGCGACTCCGTCCGCGCGGATATCGGTCTTCGCGTGGATGGTTTATTTCCCCATTTTGAGTAACTCAGACAATGACATCTTGTCAATATTACGGCGCTGAATCCACTGCGGGTAATGCAACGTGTGTTCACGGTTCTACAGAACAACGTCTATGAATAAAACTGAAAAATAAGATTTTTTTTCTACGTATTTTTCCAGGATAAAAAGTATCCTATGTTATGCCCAGGATAATAAGGAATAATTATACCAAGTTTCATCGAAATCGAACCGTTAGTTTTCACGTGATGCCTGCACAAACAGACAGACAGACAGACAGACAGACAAAAATTTTTTTAATCATATATTTGGGTTTGGTATCGATCCAGCAATACCCCCCGCTATTTATTTTTTCAATATTTTCAATGTACAGAATTGACCCTTCTACAGATTTATTATATTATAGATTACCATTAAGTAGATAATAAACTAAAAGTCGAAAGGAGATGTATGGTGATTTAAAAATGTTGGCATTGTGCTACAGATTACTTGAAACTTTTTTTAGCGTGGTAGATCATCAAATGAGTCCTCCCACCCAGGGGAGAGCGGGAGGGACTGTCAGACTCGTACTGACTAAAATCCACGGTGTCCTTCAAAAGCCCTTTACTTTCCGGGGTCACGGTAATTCGGGAGTCCCGCGACACGGGCAGGCTTTGGCCCTCTAAAGGGAGGCTCCGTCATTATGCTGACACTCTTTGAGGCGCGCGTGGAACACAACGCGCCAACGACCCGGGCATGGTCCATGGTCGGGCAGCGAGTCGCCCATTTCTCGCCGCCCACATTCCCACGCCTCCGGTGGCCGGAGATCGTCTGCCGACGTCAGTCGCCGTGGGCATCTACCACTGCGGAGATTACTTGAAACATACAGAAAGTAGTCATAGTGGGAAATAATGCCACGAAACCGTTCCTAAACTACATCTTCAGTTTTATAGTATTACTAGCTGTTGCCAGCGGCTTCACCCGATACAACTCGAAAATTATCCCACAGGAACATAAAATCTGGATAAAAATTTTACTAAGTGTTAATCCAGGGTATAAACTATCTGTGTATCAAATTTTATCCAAATCCGTTCAGTAGTTTTTGTATGAAAGAGTACCAAACATCCATCCAAACAAACTTTCACGTTTATAATACTAGTAGGATAGAGGATTAGTAAGAAGTAAGGTTACTCAATATACTACGAACTATTATTTATTATAAACATCATCTGTTTACTAACAAAGTGTTGTAATTGCTACACGTTGCCGTGTAGAGGGCAATCGTTACGACAGGTCATTCATATCTTCTCACTTTACTGACACGAGGGGTCGGCGGAGTTCTGGGCAAAGTCTGCTTTCACTGTGGGGAAGGAAATGTATCATGTTATTATTATAATCGATTAATTACATTTTTATGTTAGGTTACATGTGATTACTATGGTTATTATTAAAAATAACCAGTACCTAGTTTTGAATACTTCATGATTTGGTAGATGTGATGAAAACTGTGAAATATTACTCTTACTGGTTTTCAATAATAATTGACTATGAAGTGTGGTAAAAGTAATAAAACAAATCAGAAACAATCTGTGTTGGTCAATCTTGGCTTTGAATATACCTCTTCCATACCACCAAGAAAGCCAGACAGAACCCCGCTTCGCGAGGCTCCTATTTTTCGTGCAAGGTTTAAAATAATTTAACCTGTCTGTTTCGGGGTGCCCCAATAGTCCCGAGCTCGCTTCGCTCGCTCTTGTATCCTAAGTCAAATTACTGATTTCCACCTATCAAGGTAGCTCGACGGAGCCCTGCTATTTATTACATTTACCAAAAGAAAGGTATAATTATTAATAACTAGCTTCTGCCCGCGATTTCACCCGAGATTTGCCTTGAGGCCCGGAGCGCGTGGAACACAATGCGCCGTGACTCCTTCGCAAATTAATGCATTACTTTACAACAATTTTCCATAAAAAATGTTATAGTGACTCAACCTTAAAAGATGCTCTCGTGGACTTTATTTTAGAACGTTTTTGAGGAATAATTCCGTAATACATAATTTTTGCGTAACTCTAACCGTTTAAGCAGCACACGTAAGGGAAGCTCGCGAAAAGGTATACATTTTCCCGATTTTGAAACATTTCTTATTGCTGCTCTGCTCCTATCAGTGATAGCGTGATGGTATATAGCCTATTACCTTCCTAGAGAAATGGATTATTCAACACAAAAATATTTTTTCGATTCCAACCAGCAGTTCCTGAGATTAGCGCTTTCAACCAAACAAACAAACTCTTCTGCTTTATATTAGTAGATAGATAACCGGTAAAAGTAAATAATTAATAACTTTTATCTTCAATTTTGGTAATTATTAACAATTTTCAATTTATCACGCTTACCGTAACATATAGATATAACACATGCACAACATATTCTGAGTAATTTACCTATCTTAGAAATTCGTAGAATAATACTGAAGTACTGAACTTGTTGAGTACTGAAACTTGTGTAGTTAGGGTTGTGAGGGGTCTACTTTGCTTTTTACAATCATGTCTGACCTGATCAGTCACGTCTTTGATAAGAGTATAAGTACCTAAATATTGGTGGACGGAGGGAGAAGTAAACCGAAAAAAATATATTTTTAAGTCATGTAAATTCCTCTCGCGAATTACCGTAACCCCGGAACCTAACGGGCTATTGAAGGACACCGTGGATTTTAGTCAGTACAAGTCTGACAGTCCTTCCCGTCCTGCCCTGGGTGGGAGGACTCACTGGATGATATTACCACGTAAAAAAGGAACATTATGCCAAAAACAAAAATGTGATGTACCAGTTACGTCCCTATAAAGGAATGTTAGTGCTTATACTGGTACTACAGTCATGACGATACGTTCTGAAGGTTAATAGATAAGTTGCTCCTTCATTTGAATAGCCACTTGAGAGATATATTTGTGGTATCGTTGTTGTAACGACAGATAGTAAGAGATGGCACGGACCACCGTGAGTCAATCTCGGCATTGAGGGGTTAGACGCTCTATAGCTTAACTTTGTACAGTCAACAACAAAAGTAGATCATCAAAATCAGAAACTCAATGCCAATTAACGGAGTTCGCGTCAGAACTGTGCAGATCAACTGATTATAATCACATACTTTTGAATCACTTCGACGCCACACTGTTCTGACGCGAACTGCGTGCTTTAGTATTGAATTTCTGATTTTGATAATCTAGTTTTGTTGTTGACTGTACTTCGATCAATTACGAAGACTTTGTACTTTAAATTATAAAAACTGTAATTTCAATTAAAGACAAACTGTCACTACAACAGTCAACACAACTGACAGATTTTGAAATTTATATTGTGTGACATAACGTTGAAAATCTATTATAAACTACTACAGAGTTTTCGTTTATCGTTTGCCCTCTGTGCTCAGATCCGCTACCTAACCTTGTGTATTTAAATCAGAAGGGAATAAACAAAATAAAACGAACCGCGTAAGGAGATAAAATACGTTTATTTCTTAAAATTTGTCAATAAACCATACGCTGTCAATACAACCGATATCCTTTACATCTCTTGTATGCATGTTCCTATCTTAGTCAATATACACAACAATATGTACGTTCGCTACATACATTCACAAAACACGAGTGTGGAGAAGGCTCGCTGTTCACACTGAAAAAAAGAATCGTAGATAGTGGTGTTCTATAGTTTTTGCCTACACTCGTTTTTTTTTTTTGTTTATTTAAGTGCTGGCTTAGTACAAATAAAATATAGCCTATGTTACTCACTGGTAAAAAAGTAAAAATCGGGGTAAAACAAATAAAAATATTTTCTAATCTAAAATGAGTTTAGATATTTTGTTTACCCTTTTGGCAACAGCGAATATGGCGAAAAATACATGGAATCGCAAGTCAACATCGAAATTAATGCGTAGTGGTATAAGTTACATCTGGCGAGTGAATTTATTAGTGAAATATAATTCGTTTTTGAAGATTTAATGAATAGGTTATTAAATCAGCACTGTCATTGAAAAAAGAAAGTGAAAGTTATGTAACATTGGTACAAGGGAGATTTACTGACAGTATATGACTCTTGTCTTTTTTCATCAAAATCGTCTTTTCGGGCAGCGAACCTTTTCCACACCAATATTTCGCGCATACATTGTTTAGACAAGAAATAGTATAGCATTAAATGCCTTATTATATATATGCCTTATATAC
The DNA here is from genome assembly GCA_943136025.2 of Agrotis puta. Lineage (NCBI taxonomy): Eukaryota > Metazoa > Arthropoda > Insecta > Lepidoptera > Noctuidae > Agrotis > Agrotis puta. The sequence goes on along the minus strand of OW964175.2, from coordinate 17,754,103 downwards.
TCTAAGTTAAATCTAAAGTCGCCAGGACTGATCGGTTTATACTAGTACTTGTGGATCGGCGTGCTGGCAATTCACATTGAAGAGTTTGATAACAATTCCGATAAGATTTCTGAGAATTATTAGTGATGATTGGGCGATATCGGTATTTATTTTGAGTATATATATAAATATGGTACTTTATCAAAGTAAAGCTACTGACTTCTATTCTTTTTGTGTTTTCGTTAATCTTTTACAGAAATATTTATCTAAAGCAAATATGTTGTATGAAAACAGATGTTCAACTACATGAGTACCATATAAAGCGCGGTATACATGTCACCGACTCGTCTTTCGCCGTTTACCGCAGTTTGTAACTACGTTTTAAAATGACATGTGCCAGCAAACCAAGCCACAAGCAGAAAATGGTTGTTCTAGACATTTAACACATTTGGATAGAGAATCAGGTCACATATTATATTTAATTTTAATGTAGTTTATTAAAGACTAATGTAGCATCGTACGTTTTATGTTAACAGAGTAAGTTTGAAAATATGCACATTTAAATAGAAATATGTACTAATAATGAGATTTTTATATACCATATATACCATCCATCCAAATACGTAAATATCTAAAATAATATCATTAAATCAAGTTTCTATACATGTTTTTTTTTACAGTAACCCCTAACATTTTCAATGAAGCTTTACGCCTCTTAAGGCGATGAGCGAAAAATAATAATTTATGTTTTACTCCAACTGTTTATTTAATGTTTAATGCCATCTAGAAGAAACAAATGGCGTGTCGTTTTTACTAAAATGTAAAATAATAGAACATCGATACAGAGTATATCGAAATCATATCGTCCGAGATTTATCAACTTTTCGCAAAATAGTAAATTTTTAAGTCTAAGTTAAAAGTAAAATCGTTAATATTTCGTCTCAATGGAGAAACCGGTCATTTTTATCGAATTTCGATATAGATGATAACATTAAAAGGGTACGTAAGACAAAATACAAATTTGTTCCATAAGAAAGCCTCTTGCTAAACTATTACAATCCACATGTATACGCATATTTAAATGCTAAATTATAACTAACTGTAGAATTGTTGCGGTTTTTACACTATCTATATAATAATAATAATAACATATTACAAACTACTAGTGAATATTACTTTACATATTCAATTACTATATTATTATTATTTATTTATAATAATTATGTTTATACACCTAAACCAAGGGAGAAATTATTTGTTTATAGAGAAAAACAAAACAAACTTGTTCACTCTAAGCTAAATCACAAGTATATAGTAGGTACTTTTGCCGGCTTAAAGAAAAATGTCTTTAATTTTATAATATGTTTAAATATGTTTTGCGATACAACTATAATAATACGAAATATGTATATACCTTTATATATTAAAGTGTGTTTAAATGATTAAGCGATATAGCCAACAGTTCTTTTGTATGTTATATGAGTTATATATCTGTACATGTACATAAAATAATTATATATGAATCATGTCCTAATGTATTTTTTATTCAATATTATTTTAGAGGTGCAACGGGCCTTTAGTTTTTAACTTTTACATTGAAAAACGTCACAACTAATTTTGATATAGGTATTTTTATAGCTACCTAAGTTTTAATCTACTGTTTTATACCGCCATTTTTTGTCTAAAAATTCGTAAACGGATTTTAATTAAAAAACATTATCATAGTAGAGTACATATTGTTTATATTGCCTTAAAGATACATAGGCAAGAATTTTAAAATAACAGATCTATCATTTCAAACATAAAAAAGAAGATTTTGACAAATTTCAAAACATTCGTGTATATTTTCCTATACAAAATTTATTTTATTACAATTTGTTTTAACTAGTAGTATATCAGCCGTTGCACCCGCGTTTAAATTCGCTATGATTTAATATAAAACTTCATTATAATCACACTATTTCCCCAAAAGGAACGAACAGAGTTTCAAGAACCGAATTGTAATGTTTGTTTAAAACTCTGTGCGTCCCTGTTAAGGTAAAACATCGTGAGGATATATGAATAAAAACATGTGGTCATAGTAGTAACAAATGGAGTGACAACTGAGCAGCAAAAAATGAAAAATGTGGCATCAAAGTTGTCACACAAATGCGAATTTCAGTTTGCGCACTCCATTTTTAAACTACTCGGTGGTAATTGATACGATGTTTTAGTTAGCAACTCCACTTTTGATGTATGGACACAGCTCTTTCTGACCGTCACAAGTGTGCGTTCCTATACCCAATCGACAAAAATGTACCTACATTGTCTATACATTTTATTTCTACGAGTTGGACTCGCAGAACACTCAGTAAATTTACTTATAATAACCCTGGACTATTGTATATAGATTTGTGAAGAGCGCTTGGGGAACGACAATTTGACGTTAGTTAGAGTAGAACAAGACGGCTGAATATAACCAAATATTGATTAATGACCTTTAAGATTATTCTAAGGATAGGCTCTGTCGTCCTGTCTGTCAAGATATTTTATACGTTTCTGTGATGAAAATTGGCAGAAATTGTCGTTTCCCAAGCTAAGATACAAGTAGTATTCATACATACATTTATATATTTCATCAACTTTTACCACTATCATTGCACTCACCTTAGATATAAATGCCAGCCTCAGAAATATTCCGTTTTAATCTCGAGATTCTAGGGTTTACAATGTTAAACTTTGCGTATTTGGTGTTTTAAAAGTTAATATAAGTCAGTGTACATTTTTCATATAATATTTAATTTACGAATATTAATTTCTATAGATCCTAAGTTTTTACACACACATTTCTTTACAAAATACATATATTTAAGCATGGCAATACTTGAATATTTTCGAAGCTGGCAACCCAGTACTGCGTGCGTAATATACAAAACAAGAACTCAAGGATGTTACACACAACAGGTTTGCTCGACATTTCGAGCTGTACTCGAGCACAGTCGAGTGGAAGAAGCCTCAGTGTTTGTCTGTGTGAAGATTGACCTCCGAAATGACTGAGCCTAATCTTATATTTCGAGTTCAAGCGCCTGTGCCGACAAAGTTATAGTTATAGATATTGATTTTATAATTTTACAAAGTCTTGTTAGAAGGCTCTTTCAGTTTTCAAGGAACTGAATATGACCTCAAAGTTTAAGCAGAAGCATCCGCTTGATGCAGGTTTATACCTGCTTACAAATATCGCTTGGATACTTGTAATAATATGCAATCTGTGTACAGCACCCAGTTCACAGGGCACGAATGAAGCGTATATATTTAATATATAGTCAAAATTATATATTTAAACGGCGAAACGTTACCATCATTACCTCACTTCTTATTCCGTCACCTTAAAGCTCGTTCGCGTCTTACTGAACAAAAGTTTATAACTTAAAGAGTAGAACTTAACACTCGACACTAATACTAAACTGTCTTGTTCAACAACTCAATTGTTCATAGTTCCGTATCACTATTATTGCTACGATATCCTGTGCGTCGACCAATGAGGGAAAGCGAGCTAACTCCTACCAAGCGGTTCTTCAGTTCCAATTTTATCGAAGAAGTGTATCTTTCTTAGCTTTAAAGCTGGACTGTTTAATAAAAAGTATGAAAGCAAACAGAAACTTCTAGGTAAACTGTCATTTATTACGAATCACGGGTCTCTAGGACCATTACACATCATCGTACAATATTGCGCCAGAGTTCTACAATCAAATGAAAAGCTACTGGATCACTGTTCTGCTCGAGGGAGACGTGAGGGGCGCCTCATGGGTCGACGCAGGTGCGGGCGTGCGCACGAGTGGCACGTGCGCGTGCGGCACGAGCGCCACGAGCGACACGAGTGCGTGCAGCACGAGGGACACGTGCGGCACGAGTGGCACGAGCGGTCAGTGCGCGGCGCGGCGCGGGGCGGGGTCGCGACGCGCGCTGGAGCCGCGTCAATACGCGCGCCGATCTTCTAGCTCCGACATCTGTAAGTTCAACACTGCTCTCAGCACATAACCACTCAAATATTTGTGCACAATAGAGAATATAAGAAAGAGAGAGAGGATGCTACACGTTGTTCAGTTTATAACCAAGACTATGCAGACAGATCGCCGAGTCAATTCTGGAGGCCAGATCCCGCGCCACTGGAACATAGCCATTGGCATATGGCAAGTGAGTGCTAGTACGTACGTTGTTGTGACGGGCCCGCTTGCTGGGCGGGTGCGCGTCGCTGTCGGAGATCACCAGCTCGCCGCCCAGCGCGCCCGGCGACCCCGCGCCTCCGCCATACCCGCCACTGGAACATTTCAAACATATCATTTAAAACTGACTAAAAATGCAGAGTCAGAAAACGTGCGAAATAAAAATTGCAATATTCGCACTTTTTCGACATCATTCACATCACATCAGATGTTGTACACAATCACCAAGACAAAAAGTTGTGAAAGCAACGTTTTGTGAAGTCGAAGACAGCGACTTCGTTCGCCATACGCGGGCGTCAAGCGGCGCGATGCGCAAAGTGAGCCGTGCAACCCGCCCCGCCCGGCGCATCGTGCCAGGATCCAAGGTCTAACATTTGTTTGATCTTAATTCTCGCTTCCTCTCGCTCTTAACATTTGTTTGATCGTAATTCTTTGGTAGTGATTTCGTGGATACAGAGGAAATGAGAAAAAGGGAGTGGAACAGGATTGGTCAAATCAAATAGGGCGGCGGAAGCGTGAGTAGTTTGATTTGACCAATGAGCGCGAGCTGTGGTAGCGTTAGCAATGAGTCTTAAGCAACGTTCTACAAGAATCTAGATCTACCTTTGGATATCCAGGGTTTTTGGGCGTTCCCGTCACGCCGGTTCAACTCTTTTGCCATTATAAAGGATGATTAGAACTTAGTGGGCGAATTGGTGGAATGGCAACTAAATACGTATGGTAATTAGCAGTATACCTATGATCCCAAATTATGATTTATTGTGTTCTCAAAACTTGGATATGATGGATAGGTTTCATGAGATCGATTCAAAAGCTAATGTGAGAATATTTGGTGTTCCCAACCTTACAAGGCATTTAGAACCGTTAAGTCTCCGGAGAGATCTCCTGTAGCTGTATAACAACCTGTGTTCCAAGAAATTGTTTGACATGATGCCCACAGCAACTTTCTTACATCGCAACTCTCGCCATCGTTGGGTAGTTCACCTTCACACCTTGAAACCCAAATGGACGCGAACATCACGATTATAGAGGTTGGTTTTCTCCCGGAAACGATCAAGGTTGTGGTATGAACTCCCGTCTGGGGCTCTTCAAAAAGAGCGTGATAAAGTTCCTGTGATGTTAGCAAGCAAGAACCGATACTTGCATGTCGCTAATATATTATTAAACTACGTTAGTCCTCCACGTACCCGTAGTAAGGCGAGTGCTGGTGTATGACGACGTTGGCGGGCACCTCCTCCTCCTGGATGGACACCAGGTTGCCGCCCGTCGTGCCCACCACGTACTTCTCTGGAAACAGGACAATACATCAGTATTAGTATATAGTTTAGCACTAGCTTGCCCGAAACTTCGCTTGCGTTAATTTAGAAGTTGACAATATATTTCGACTGTACATTTAGCGCCATCCGTTTTCTTAAAAACGTAATTGTTGTTTTTATTGGGAAAAGTACTTTTTTTGGGGTGAACGGTGTAACCGTATCTGTACAGATGATTGATTCAGTTCAGTATGAATTACATATTATTACGATCAGAGTACGACCCGAAATAACTGTCAAATTCAAAATTAACGCGTTCCTCGCGTTAATTTTGAATTTGGCAGTTATTTCGGGTCGTTCGAAGCGGGAAAAACTTAGTAAACGATAAGAAAGTGAAAAAGGTCACAAGAAAAATCAAATGCGTCGTAACAATATAGGATTTGCGGATGTGTTTGGTGTGATGAGTACCTTCTCTCTCGCCGCCGGCGCCGTTGGTGACGACGGTGATCTGATGGCCGGCCATCACCAGCGCGCCGCCCGCGGAGCTGTACGCCAGCCCGTGACCTGCACACAGCAATGTGATTAAGTGAAGCTGCCATAAATAAACCATGATACTGATAGCCTACTTCATCCCACTGTTGGGCAAAGGCCCCATGGCCTCCAGCTTTCGCGATCTAGGGCCTAACCATTTCTTACAAACCATGTATGAAGCGTTTTTTTTTTTGCAACTGTTGATGGAATTTCGAATTTTATATTTTGAACTAGTTGCTTCTCGCAGTTTCACCTTCTGTTCGGCTACTATTGATCGTTGTATTATACCGTCGGCTTATTGCAAGAAGTCATTATGTGACATTCACTATTCTGAGATAAACGGTATTTTAGTTCGATTTAGTTAGTCGTTATGTTGATTTGCCCATATCATCCTAAATCGTTAGGATGACTTCTTGCAATAAGCCGACGATATACCTATAGCCTTCCTCCATGAAATGGACTATCCAGAACAATATATATTTTTTAATTCGGACTAGAACTTCCTGAGACTAGCGCGTTCAACGAAATGAACTCTTAAGCTTTATAATTTATTAAGTATCTATACTAATATTATAAAACAGTAGAATTTATTTCTAAACGAACGAACTACTTATTCTACTATCCTACTAATATTATAAACGTGAAAGTTTGTTTGGATGTATGTTTGTTACTCTTTCACGCAAAAACCACAGCACGGATTTGGATGAAATTTGGTACACAAGATAGTTTATAACCTGGATAACACATTTGATGTTTCCGTGGGATCATTTTCGAGTTGTAGCGCCAACAGTTAGTTCAAAATAAAAATTGTATTGGGTAGTCCATTTATCAAGGAAGGCTATAGGCTAAACATCACGCTACGGCCAAATGGGGCTGAACTGCGGAGGTGAAACCACGGAGAACTGCTATGAGATTATAATATTAGTAAGGAAGTGACTTAGTAGTTCTTATTTGTATATTCTGAAGGTTCACAATAATTTCTTTGTTATAGGAAGCGTGTGAGTATAACCATAACGCCTGATAAGTCTGGAATAAAATTCGCTGACCCTCGTGTACCAATGTATTCCAATATTTCAAATAGAATAAGAAAAAATATAAAGAAAGTGTCATAACACGATCAAAACAAACGTAAGAGGCGATCTTGACCTTATATTTTGAAATTCGAACGATGGTATTTTTAAGTTCAATCTTTATTCCAGACTTATCTGGCGGGGAAATAAGAAGACGTACCGGGAGAGCCGGGTGCACTCTGGCTGACCCCGCTGCGCTGAGGGAACAGATACTGCGTCGACTGACTGTTGTTGCTGCTGCTCAGCCGCTGCTGGCTCGTCTGAGAACAGGCATGTTACTGTTAAATATTGTATGTATTTAGAAATATATAAGTATATTTATCTACTATCATGCTATTAATCCTCTATAAAAGAACCTATAGCAATTAGCTTATTGCCAACATTAAAACACTCAATGCTATAATGATCATTATATCATCCAAACGCGTGTTATAATGAATTTCAAAAAAAGAACATTCTCATGCAATGACATTTTTACCACCAGATCGCTAAAATTTTGAAAAAAGAACAATAAATTGTAGACTAATTCGTAATTTCGGATTCTCGTCTTATCGTGTTATTTCCCGCCATCTTGAATTTACATAGTTCTGTGCAACACCCTATGGTATGAGAATCTTTTATAGAGGATTCACATCATGATTGTAGATAAAGTATTGTATGCAACTGTTATAATTAGGTATTAAAACACTCATGTGATACTATTATCACACTCGGCTACGCCTCGTGTGATAAACCCACATTCGTGTTTTAATACCCCTGATTATACAACAGTTGCATAAATAACTATTATCAGTTGTCTAGTACCCATAACACAAGCTCTGCTTAGCTTGGGACTAGATGGCGTTGTGTGATAGTTGTGGAATATTTATTTTTATTTATTATTTATTTATAATATTGATTAAAGTTGAATTAACATGATCATTAGGCTACTGAGCCCCAGGTACTGAGTTATATCTCACAGCTGCACAGGCGTGGCTTACACTGCGCTATTCCGCGTACACACCGAACCAACGAACTCGAACGAACGCGTTGGCTGACCATCCATAGTTCATTTCCTTTGATGTCATCGTCACGCGATCGTTGCGTTTGGTAAACCGTCCATACAGGACCGAAAGCCAATAAGACCCATTCGTTGGTTTGGTGTTTACGCGGAATTATTCGCAAGCATTCACCACGTGCACGTGCCGCAGTACGGATTGCTGCACACTGTACTGAGCGCTTTTACTATAATTTACCTTTGGCATGCCATTTCTAGCCGTATGCATAGTTGGTTTTTTTTATGTTTCTTTTACATGGCTATTTGTTCTAGGAACAAGAATCCGCGGGCAGCGAGTAATGGGCGACTCGCTGTCCGACCATGGACCATGCCCGGGTCGACGGCGCGTTGTGTTCCACGCGCGCCTCAAAGAGTGTCAGCATAGTGACGGGGCCTGTAGAGGGCCAAAGCCTGCCGGGGTCGCGGGACCAAGGTATTACCGTGACCCCGGTACGTAAAGGGCTATTGAAGGACACCGTGGATTTTAGTCAGTACAAGTCTGACAGTCCCTCCCACCCTGCCCTGGGTGGGAGGACTCATTTGATGATTTTACCACGATAAAAAAAAAGGGATCAAGAATCCAGGTTCTCAGCTGATAATTATATCTGTTCTAAGTATAATCTAAGAGAGCTACAAACTGTTAAAAGATTACTTCCCAGCAAACACTCTGTTGTCTCACTGAGGAAATCTTTAGATGAGATGTCAGATGGAACTGTCACAATTATCTACTCCATCAGTTCAATGACCTCTGCAGATATACTAATTCAAAACCAACATATTATACATAATATTAGTATAAACAAAAGGTCACCTCTCTGGCCAGCGGCTGGTCCTGGTCCTCGGGCGGAAACAGGTCGGGCGTGGGCTCGCGGGACAGCTCCTCGGGCGTCACCAGCCCCGACACACCCACCTGCGACGGAGACGTGGGCGCGCTCCTGGAACACAATGCGGGTCAGTACACCACACTAGCACTACACGAGTGACGAGGGACGCGCTGGTGCATGGACGGGAGGGACACTCCTCAGTCGGGGCGAGGCTGACATACTGAGCACTGAGCCTTCACTTCACAACTTTGATATAAATGAGTGCAATGTAATTTTTCCCAAACAAACTTTTAATGATATGATGCAAGCACTCGCACTTCGACGCCCCTTTAACTCTGATCCTGTGTAGGTGATCCTTAAGATTAGGTTACATGGACATAAATTATATTTTTTGGCAATTGCCATAAATGTCATATCACTTCGTAGGAGCACATGATGAGTACAAATGATTAGACATGCTCTCGTTTTATTAACTTCTACGCCAGCTGGAATTCTAGCGTGGTCGTGCTGGGAAGGAATCTTGTCAGCACGACCTGCATATCTACGATAGTTGAGAGGTACAAAATGTATAATTAGTGGTACATTATAGTACAAATTAAAAGGATTTTATTACCATGATTTCTACGGATGGATTCTACGCAGTACAACACGATAAACTAAACCAAAAATAAGATATGATTGCACCAGATTGCACCTCGACACTACGCTCATTACATCTTCTATATTACGGTCATGATGGTACAGGTACCGTCAATAAATATTGCATTTCAACCTTTAGAGACAGATAATCGGCTTTACAAAGCGTTATGTCTGTCATTCGATAACCATGACATTTGTCGCTCTCTTCGTTCATTGCGAGAGAGATAACGTTCTATGAAGCTGAAACTAGCCGATGATCAAAGTCTAGAGGCCGATGTGTAATATTTATCGCCAGGTACCTGTAACGACAAACATGGACGTGGTTCCGGACACCTAACTTTGATGGATTAATCTACGGGTGCTTTTTATAAAAGGCAGGTGGTCAGTACTAGTTAGTGCAGGCAAAATACACCTTATTATCTTATGCACTTGGCATATTTGCCAGTTATCTTTAAACAAATTTTACCTGCATACCTATCGGACCTGCTTCTTTATGAAGGCACCCTGCTGAAGTATCCGTCACAGTCAGATGTCCATACCTTGTCCATACTGGTTTAACTAACTTCATTCATAAACAACTCCGGCCGTTACCTCTTAGTCTATCCCGGATTTAGGGTTATTCATGATTGATTTAAAACGTCTGTTTCTGCTTAAAACTAAGCTCGATCCTGTTTGGAAGTGGTTATGTTTTTTTCTTGACTTTCGATCTGGCAACAACTTTACTTGCAAAGCACCTGCCGAAAGAGGAAACTAATATACTAGCTCCTTTAAAGGCGATCGTCCACGATGTTAGACAAAAGTTACGTGTTACAAACTATGTCACATGTCACATTTATATGTTATCAATGAATAACCAAAATGTGATAGAACTATATTGTATTTTAAAGCGAACGCTTTAACATTCATGACGCGTTTATTGACTGTTTTGAGTCGCCGAAGCGCACTTAGTAAATTATACTATCCCTACTTCAGTGACATTCGGGTCACTCTATTGTAACTTGTGTTTGTTACAAATCACTTTTGAATAGCGTCGCGGTCGACTGACCTGGGTCCAACTAAATACCTACCCGGGGATGTAAACCAAGAACATGAGAGGGAATTTTAATAAGCCGGTTAATTGACTGATTTTTTAGGCAGATTGCCATAGTTCATTTAATATAAGCCGTAGCACGTAGTTTGCAACAGCCACGGATATAAACTTAAGCCTCTTTCCCAAAGGTACGAGTTCGTAGTCGACCGCAAACAGCAGCAACAAATGACGTGATGTCGCGCATGCCAGCAGAAGTAGAGTCATAATTCTGAATCTATCTGCAAAGTGTCGCTCTAGCGTCAGCGGCGGTCAGACGATATGACATCTGCAACGGCATGATATGTAGACAGGCAACGTGTTGCTAACAGCGGAAGTTACTTCATAGAAATGTACACGTTGAATTTTTCAACTGGGCGAGTATGGCTGTATCTGAAACTATGGGGAATATAGAAAGTTATAGAAAGGAGTCTACCGTATATAATTATTTCCCAAAATTTTATCCTTATTAACGAAACTATCGAATGGTGTAATAATACATAGTGTGATTATTTTTAAAGAATCAACGGATTCCAGTCCTGGCGAGGATTATTAATTTTACAAAAATATAATGTGCAGTTTTAGTTTTCATCAAAATCGATCTCGGGACTCCTTTCAGTATTTTTCGCTATTCCTCATAGTTTCGGATATAGCCAACACCCAGTTGAAAAATTCAACCTGTATCCAGTGGTTTCGTCTGCTGCTGCTGTCAGCTCCAACCTCGTACCTCAATGTAACCTGTCCAACTACTCTTCAGTACGACCGTTCTCTCTGTTGTAACCTCCGGTACCTGGAGGACAGTCCGAAGGGTGCCCGGAACTGCACGCCGCGCGGTCTGCGCGGACGGAAGGCCAGCTCGATGAGCTTGCCCTCGCTCTGAGGGTCGATGCGCCAGAAGCTGCCCTTGCCCGGCTCCTCCTGGCTGCGGGGCACCTTGATGAAGTATCTGGAAGATGAGAATGATGGATGAGTAATGTATTTTCGAAATAGTAAAAGCTTAGTTAATATAATGTCCAGATTTCTAGTGGACCACTGAGAATTGAAGCCAAAAACATAGAATAAAAATTATCCCTGTCGTTCGATTCCTTCGTAAAACTTTTTTTTTTATTTTATTTATAAAACAGTGGCTTCATTAAAAACGTTACGTTTTGTTTCGAACACGGAATCTAGACATTTTATCATCTAACAATAAAAGTAACTATTGCAAATTGTTAATTCTCAATGTAATCGATTAAATGAATTATATGTCACCACTCGTCGTTTTAGTCATATAAGCTTTTAAAAAACTTGCGCTAATACCAGTAATATTTTCCATAATAATTACACGGTATATTTGTTTGTACAATCTATTATGTTGCCGTGTCCTAACCGGGTTTCATGTTGGAACTTACTTACATAAGTAACAATTAAATGTACACATGAATACAATAGTGTTGTTATTTTTTACTTACTTCTACTTACTTTTTTACTTACTTCTCTTCTTTTGAGTCATTTGAGTCAACTGTACAATTTTCTGGCAAATATTTATGAGGATTGTTAATTCCACAACATAAGCAGTATGAATGATGCTTGTAGTGTATTAATGATTATTTTGTAGTCAGAATATGGATCAATTAGCAGGTTAATACCAAATAAACTGGCCAGAAATTGTCACCAGATCAACAAGACCCGAGGAGCCCTAAAACCATATATTTTGTCTACAATATAACTTACCTATTGAGCGATAAATTGTGACGTATGGAATTCTGCCAGCCTTTATCAGCGGTGCGGTAGTAGGGGTAATGCTTGGTGATGTAGCTGTAGATGCCGCTCAGCGTGAGCTGCTTGTCGGGCGCGGAGGCCACCGCCTGCACGATGAGCTGCGCGTAGCTGTACGGAGGCTTGGCGTCGTCGCGCGGCTCCCGGGGCTCGCGGGACTCGCGCACGTCGCGGGTGCTGCCGTACCCGGACTCCGAGTTCGTGGAGGAGGCCTGGAACGAACGTTTCTGAAGGTTAACGGTGAATAAATTGTCGACGGACAAACTCGTATTTGTTGAAAATTGTGGAAATTCAAAATATCTGACTTTATCAGTCACTTGGTTGTTTGTCGTTGTAGATTTAATTATTTGAGAAAAAAATCATGTAAAACAACATTACAGCAGAGAAATGTATTTTAACTAAGGAATGATAAAACTTAATTAAAGCAGGGTTATCATTTCCATAACATACAAAACACAAACACACACACTCACAAACATCATACAAAAAATCAATGTGTGTGTAAAATCAATCCCATCCCATCCCATTTCCTTTAATTTTATTATTCGACGTATAAGTGCCTCTTTAGTGGTTATTGAAATAAATGTTTTGACTTTTGAGTTTTCAAAATTGTTCGTCCATCTTTCCAGCAGCTAACATCCACGACATACATCCATCCATCTCCCTTTGTGTCGGCCTAAGTGCTTCCCAGATCAATGCTCCTATCGTTGATTCGTTTAGGTGGTGTGTACTCACAGCAGTCCCATTGGAGTTGGGCCGCGCGTGGTCAGCGAGGGCCGCGTAGTGAGCGACGAGGCCGAGGTCGGCGTGTCGTCGGCCGGAGGAGCCGGCGCCGCGCGGCGACGTCGGACAACTGTTGGCGGCGCTTATTGTGCCTGAAACATTGTACATCTTGCTTTAGTACTACATCTTGGATCTTAAAAAAAATTACGGACTTCCATTTCCAACACCGTTAGCACTCCAATGGCAACCATTCTCCGTTGTTATGATAATAGGTACTCGTGTCTAGAAAGAACAAACAAAAAGAAAACCTTTTTTTTCATTAGGCACGCTATACTTGATACAGCAAATTCAGATTGTGGATTACAGCGGGGTACATCCACTTAGCAATATTCTTAATGATTCATCTATTATTCATATACGAATAATAGAAGAATAACCAATAACGTTGCTCGACGCAGAGTGAATCATTGGAAATATTGCTTAAAGTGGCCATTTTAGACGCGCAATTTCCATTTTAAACCATGGCATACAAATTGAACCAGCATTACCTGTAGGAGAAGGCGCCGGGCTACGTCCGTCGCTGTCAGTGGGGATGGTGATGCGGAGCGGCGGCATCTGGGCGGAGCTGCCTCCAGCCCCGCCGCCACTCTCCTCCACCAGAGACTGGAATTCCAGTCGAATATTTGTGGAAGGGAAGCGCAATGTGCATCTGGAAAGTGAAGAAAAGGACAGGTTAGAAAAATATGTACTATAAAGATTTTAGAAACATTAATGCACGAAAAAAGAAACCCAATAAAACGCAGCATTATAAAATCTATTATATAGCCGGACTTAAGTCTTCTTCCAAAACCACCACATTAAAATTTCTTTAAGTACTATTATTTCTCGTGAATTGGACATCTGCCCAGCAGAAAAAGCTTAAAGAAATTAAAATATGACTTTAAAGTAGCAGTTCAAAAACAACCAATATTTGGCGCCCAACGCGGGACTTGGTACGCCCAGTCGGGCGCCAATATTGCCATGTTTGACGCCAACATAGTCATGCCACTATGCCCACATAATTGACTAAACTAATAACCTAGAACTATGTTTAAAGCGATATAGAACACTTAGAACAGGATGGTGTGCCGCTTATTGGCGCCCGCAGTGCAGTAAATTCAATAAGCGGACAGACGGTAGTGACGTAGGTACTAATGAACTGTTGCCATGGCGACGCTCTGAATGCACTTGTCTGAACGCTAGGGGAGTTTGTTATGTCTGTTGCACAGACGCTTTTAATTTGCACAGAAATTGTGAAAGCTCATCATGATGGATGTTGCAGACAATATTGTTATGACAATAAACTCACCCCTTCACGATTTTACTTGAGTCATACGCTTACGATATGAAGATTAATGCACTATTCTTGTTGTATATCCAGAGCAAACAGTAAGTAACTAAAAGTAATGCAACATAAGTAGTGCATATAACAATATGAAGTGGCCGAGGTGTGTAGACAATAACAGCTATTTCCATGACCAAGTTTCAATCAATGTCAGAACAGACGCACACACTCACGCTTTACATTAACCTAGGTACAGTGTATCCTCCCACACATCACACATACATACTACCATTCACAAACAGATCAATGCATCCGCTTACAACTCACGCTTGAATATAGTACGGAGAATTGTCGACATTTCTGTTCGCTCCAACTACTTTGTAGTATAAATTCCGCACTCCATCGTACTACAGATTCAGCCCCGCATTTCCACCTCGCAGTCTATTTTAGATCTCTCAACTTCACGTTTAGAACCTCGACTACATGCATAAGTTAAGTGCTCGGATGCTAGACTCGTCACAAATAGAAATAGTCTGACCGAAATTTTACTCTACAATATCCCCTTTTAAGACCCAATTTAGAATAGACCAATCTAGGGGAGGAATATTAAAAGGTCGACTCACTTATTCATGCAACATTGTGCTTAATTTTAGCTTTTTTTGCTCGAAACAATTCTAATTATGACCCAGAATTTAAACAACTTTTTACAAATAAAGAAAGATCTTTACTTTTGAGTTAATATCTAATGCTATTATCCGACCTTTTATAACCTAATTCAGAGAGAAGTTGTTAGGGTAAACAAATTATACTATAAAAGCCTCCATCGCAGTTACATGTTAAGGGGACTTGAATGCGGCATCCATTATGGGAACTCAGAATGTTAACCGGGACATTCATCCACGTTTTAGGCCCATATAAATAAATCTGTCGCCATTAACTTCCACTGCAGCCATAACGCCTACCACCACTCCCATACCCTGCGTTCACGCATCCTTAAGTGTGCTATATTACACGAGTCGCGAATAGCTTCAAAGCTCTTCGTTATTAGAATATTTTTTATTCATATTCATGGATGCCTAATTTTTTGCAATATGATTTCTCGAAGCAGCACGTACGCCATTCTACATATCGTACGTTCCAGAATATTCTAACGCACATACTTTATGTTCTTAGGCAGAGAATGTATAGTATTTCTTTCTTCGCGTGACTCTTACGGCAGCAATTTTCACAAAAATATCTTTACCGACAAACCAGTGTTGCTAACTCGTCCGCAAGTTTATAGGACCTCACGTAGCAGCACTAACTAGGTCATAAAACCGATGAGGATGATAAAATAACTTTTTATGTTGAACAGTTGTTCAGTGGGGCAATAAAAATACCAGACTAAGTTATACGGCTTATTATTTTGGATAGATATGGTATGGTTTTATCGTTATTTTAGTGGTCTGGTTCTGAGCAAGAAGGTCTTTACTTGAGTGGGTCAGTTCCTCAAAAAGGCATATAGGTAGGTATGCGGAAGGTTTGCGCCAGGTTCCTCAAAACCCACTCTTGACTAGGATCACAAAGTCACATCAGTTACGCATTTCAGTACAAATCTCGTGATAAAAAGTATTGCTAAAAGTCTAGTGCAAACGAAGCTAATTGCACTGCAAACTTATTTAACTACGTTATGTCCAATCAAAATTGCACGAAGATAAATACCATTCACATAGCTCCCTTATTTCAAATTCTCCACAGCTCCAATTCCAGCAACGGTTCTGAATATACATACAGCGATCTACATCGCAATTCCCCGCCGCTATTTCATATTAATTTAATTCAAAACCTACATTCTATGCTGGATTAATTTCCTAGAACTCATAGCTATACCTCGATCTTTTATTAAGTTCGATCATGTTTGTCGGCATTTCGAGTTAGGTTGGACGGCTCCCATTTAACTTGTAGCTTGTGAGATAGACAGTTGCAATCTCTACTGGGAGATTGAACTGATAAAGAGAAATGGTTCGAGGGAAATTGGTGGTTTATTTACAGCGTTTGACAGCGATTTTCAGCTCTATTACAATTTCTGTAGGGCTTAACTATGAACGTTTTAAATTCTCCGTGTGGAAATTTGAAATGATATAATATAGAGGTGCAAATCGCTCACTTCTTTGTTTCTATTTAATTTGTCCAGC
Source organism: Agrotis puta (assembly GCA_943136025.2). Classification (NCBI taxonomy): domain Eukaryota; kingdom Metazoa; phylum Arthropoda; class Insecta; order Lepidoptera; family Noctuidae; genus Agrotis; species Agrotis puta. Next base: position 17,737,524 of record OW964175.2, on the reverse strand, counting down.
GAGAATATCAGATAGGTACACAAAACCTAATCAAAAGCAGTAGTTTACAAACTCTGCTCCAACCACCACAAACATCAATTCCAAACAAACTTTAATACTAAAATTATTCATACATTTATTCAGTACCACACAAACAACGAGAACAACTAAATCTAAATGTATTCGAAGCATAACAATCCGTGACCCCGCGCTAAAGTCGAGCGCTAAACAAAACAAATACTACTTCGTTACGTCACGGTCGTGGCAGTACGGTATGCATCCAATGTTACGTGGAAAAAGTTATAGAATTCATTACGGAATAACGAACGTAGGTTTTGTATACTATTTCAGTTTTATGTAAAGAAAATCGCTGTAGTGGCAGTTTTCAGTGTGTTGTTTGTTTACGGGAGCCAAGAAATCAATAGTGTTTGTTTGTCCGAAAATACACCTTTGAGCCGTAAACAAACATAAAAGTATTTAAAACACTGCCATCTATTATATATTTTCATCAACTTATCCTTTTCAAAAGAGGGCGCCACCATACGCACTTCAGCATTTTACGCGTTTTGTTTATGTATTTAAGTAGTTGCTACTATGGACAAAGTCTGATATTTTTATTCAAAGTAAACACGACGAAGATTTTCTTTCACAATGTAAGATGAAGTCCACCATCATGGCCCATTGTGTGAACGCAACAAGGAAAATGATCTGTTTACATTGCATCCATTCATTGATGTTTTGATAACGCTTAATGATCATTTAATTGGGTGGAGGTCATTCGATATTTTATTTTTACTACCGGTTACTACTGCATGGCAGAGTACCCTTTGTCACATATAAGATGTCTTTTACATTAAATAATCATTAAAATTCGACATTCATAATTTTTGTTTTGCCTTAGAATGTTTGTTATTGTGGAACTAATTTAAACTCATGTTAAGCAAACAAGAAAAGATTATGTAGATCTTATACCTACATATTTTCTTGTTTTCTCAAACTCACATTTTCTTTTTTCTCATGGGAGCGTTAAAGGACACTACAGGGGGTCTATAAAGGGCCCTTTAGCAGAATCTTCATATGAATTTCGATAAAATTCGTAAATGTGGCATATTTAGACCGCAGAATACGGGTGCAGACAGACAAGAATATGTAAAACTATAGTACGAGTATGAGCCAGGGCTAACAATAACTGTAGCCAAAAAACTTAGCACAATTCGACTAGAGTATAATTATGAAAACGTCATAACCATGTACTAAACCAAAATTAGATACCAGGAAGAAGCATAAGGAAAAAAGTGTGCCCAGCATGGGCCATCGTGTGCACGCCAATGTTTACAACGAGTGACGTCATTGCGTAAATAGAGACAGGTTTGCAGCAAAACAAGATATTTACCTCTTAGGAATATGCAACTAGCGTTGAATAATAATACGTTACTGATAGCTAAACACTGTTTTTCTCTCTGTTGACTTGGCATGTAAACAAACCGTAATGTAATTGAGTTTATTACTAATGCCCAATAAGGAGATTAAAATTATTTCATCGTATAAATCTAAAATGTGCGAGAGCTCTTATGGAATCACGACAGGAACTTACTTTGTTGAATTTATTCATACAACAAATGTTTGCAGGCAGCCATTTATGAGACAAAATACAGGGAATGATACCATTTACGTTTTGAAGGCTTTAGCGAAGACCTTTTTGCCTTGAACCTTTTCCCATGGGGTAGGCAGAACTCACACTGCTATGACCCTTACATTTCTTTCTCCTTGCACCTCATCCACATTCATACATCTGGTTCTTCAACTCCTGCCAAATAAATACCTTATGTAAACGAATTTAAATACAATTTTCCTTACAAACTACAAAAGATTGAAGGAATCTGAAACAACGATTTGCATTACTACTTTTTTTTTTTTTGAGAAAACAAAATTGAATGCACTCAGCACTGTTACGAGCAAAACGTATTCCGCCAACATTCATAAAAAAATACGTAAACATTTCCCAGTAGCAATAGTCTTGTTTACTGCCAACAAAGTGCAAGCGCCCCATTACTGTATTGCCAGGCGCCGTAACGTCGTTCCGTAGATAAACACTACGTATCGATTTTATATCAAACCGACTACCCCCGGACGCTAGCAGGGTGCAGGGTGCAGGGTGCATGCTCCCCGCTTCAGGGAAACGCCCGATCGCAACCCCATTCGGAATGTTATGAAAATTATTGGAATAACTGCTACAACCGATTCTTTGAACAGATAGCAACGATGTGTTGTTAATGTTTCCGTGAAAATTGAATGAAAAAAGGTTATGTTTGTCGTAAGAACTGAATTGGGTCAGAGACCGACTAATCGACTCTATGGCATTTCAGAACATATTTTTATTAGAAATTTCACCTGTGCTGCTACAAACATAGAACCCCTGAAAAACTTGCAGATCACAACACGGTTGGTGCAGTTGCTGAGCGATTGGACTGCTGCGTTGCGTGTACCGGGTTCGATTCCCGCACGGAGCAAATATTTGGATGATCTAAAAGTAATTGTTTCTGGTCTGGGTATTTGTGTATGTGAGTTTATGTTTGTAAATGCACCCACGACACAGGAAGAAATCTTAGAGCGGGGCAACATAAAATAAAAAATTGTTAGGAATTTTATCCGCGAAGTTTTAGGCAGAGATGTTTTTAAAGTAAATTGTCCTTTTGTGTAAATTAACTGAGCATTACATGAGCGTATTGCCATCAAACAGGCACAAGTCCAAACTCCGAAATACTATACTATTGAGAAATTCGTGAAATACAGTCGTGATTATAAATCACTTTTCGTGGCTTCACAACAGCAAGTAACCTTCAACTATTGTGATAAGGTTGAAAATCTATTAAAGAAATTTGACAGATTAAGGTAGGTTGATGTGCTGGCGTCTGTGCAAATCTGCTTCGGTCAACAACCAATAATCCACAAACAGAGGTCTTACATCAAACCAGATAGAACAGGAATACGTCCAATCGCAGCGACAGATACGATTCCCGTATACAAACATATGAACAAACAATAAAAGTATCGACATATGAATATTTGCAGCGCTTATCGCACTGATAATATCAACAAATCGTTATCAGCCAATAACAACGGTGAATACTTTTTGGTGCTACGGTAATGTAAACACTAGCAAAAAAAAAATGTGAAAAGTGAGGATGTACTTGAATGAAGGGGAGGGAGGAAGGGGGGGTGAATAAGGATGATGCTTAGGTATTATAAAAGATGCTAAGAAGGGAAGCACTTAGCTTCAACAATTTCCGCTCTGGGTCTACTTATTTTTCTCGTTCCGCGTTGTTTTCACAATAGAAAGGGGATTACGATGTTACTATTTACTAAGAGGTACCTAACATAACATTAAAACATGCGTCATATTTTACTCGATTGTGAAAAAGCATGATTCGAGTCCAAAATGTAACCCCAGAAATGAGTCCTTTGATGAAGAGCGATTTAAAAGAAACCAGCACACTAGTTGGATGGTATGAGATCGCAGTTAACTTAGAAGGTTTAAGCACACAAGGGAAGAATCGCATGTGGGTTGAAGAAGGCTGTTGACCTACTTTCAATGATGACGAGCTTCTGGCCAATAGAGAAACTCCTACACCATCACTACCAAATAACTATGATGTCTACCATCATCAAGGAGTCCTAAAGTGTGTCCAGATTTATAAAAGTGGTTTTGACCACCATGACAGATGACGGAGTTAGATAACAAGAAAAAGGTAGTCTTGCTTATGTAAAAGACAGCAAATATGTTCCCCATGACAGAATCAGGTCCAAGAAGCCAAAAGGGAGCGTATAAATACAATACATCCGTACGAATCCTTATCACTAAGATACAAAGCGTTACTGATACCGTTGTCAAATCCTTATCAGTTACAATAACATTGGCGCCAACGTATCCAAGTGCGAGTACAATTTGCTCATATTATTTTATTCAATGAATTATGTTGCCGTATAAATAGCGTTGGGAGATAGGGACTTTATTAATAACTTGTTCTCTATAAATGGGATCCGTAAAGAATCCTTACATTTTTCCTTAATATTTTAGATGCGAAAGTTTTGATGGATGTATGGATGGTTGTTACTTAATCACATCAAAACAGCTGAAAGGATCTTAATGAAATTAGGCACAGTCATAGATTATAGTCTCAATCAACACATAAGACGTCCGGTAGTATACTCCTCTGGGACTAATTAACGAATTCCATACGAAGTCGCTGGTATGACCTATTATAACGTCACACCTGTAATCCCATAAAGGTTAGGCAAAGGAGTACCTAATAGTACACCCACTTATCATCAGTTAAAAGAAGATAATAATCAGCTTAGATAATTCCCCTGGTGGGACACAGGCCTCTCCCAAAAGTGGACAGTAATCTACCAAGTAGCAATGATAGTAGAGCATATGAAATCATTACTGTAGGTTATCAATGTTCTTTATTAAAAAGTTACATTTGAGAATGCAACTTTACCCCTATAAGGATGACAATATTTTAAAGGGGTGCACCTGCATCGATTTGACTTCTACTGACCCTAAAATCTGTTAGGATACTTCCTACGTTCCCTCCACCCCTTTAAACACCGGTCGGTCAATATTCCAGAGGGGAAATAACAATAATTGTTGAGCAAGTCTCCAATTAGGGTAAATACGCCAAACGTCGGCCCCTCCCCAAACTTCGGCCGTCTGCACATTTTGAGCTTGCGTTCATTTAAAACGTAATGAAGTGACAAATTTGCCATTCTAATAACAACCTTAGTTTATGCTCTTTATGTACAAACTGTTACTTTCCGATTACGTCACTCACTCTTCGCACACCGAGCATCCGAAGCAATTGCGCCGTCAAAGCGTCAAGTTCATATCTAAAGTACCTTACTTGCTGTGGATACCCACACTTCGGGGATTGATATTAGAACGGTAAGACATTCCTTTTTTTTTGTTTTAAGCTTTATTGTCAGTAATTAGTGATTTTTACTATATTCTGAGATAGTTTTTTCAATGTTTTACGTATTGTTTTACAGGAAAAATAGGAGGCCGTCAATAGAATACCAATTTTGAGTTAAAACCGGATTCTCGGCCGTGGCCGACTTAAAGTAAATGCAGTCTGTTTTATAAATTCCAATTGTACTAATTCTACTGGCTTAATAAGAGAATTTGCAACGCATATAGGCAAATAAATCTATTTTACGTTTAATCGCCAAATACCGGCCGGGGTGATATGTGTGTGTTCGCGCAGCGGAATGTTGTTAAATTTTAAGATTTTAATTATGCAGATATTTAGTGTATGACGTCGTATAATTGTGTATGGTAAAAAAAAATTTGTGCACGCAGCCATTGTGGAGAAATTCACCAAAAACTGATTCCGCTGGGCGAACGTTGTCCTGGCGGAACTTTTTTTAATCCATAGCCTTTAGAAGAAAAGAGATGTGTCCAAAAATTAGTGTGTATTTGTGTGTAATTGTGTATGTATGAATAAAATTAGTGCATGCATAAACTTCGGAGATATTCAAGTTTCCGCTACGCGAACGTTTGGCCATTAGCTAGTTTTCATATAAAGCGCTTACATAGAGAGTTGTAGATTTTTACATACGTTGTTTTGAATTTGTTTATATTTGTTTAAAAAACAGATTTAGAAAAAATCGTAGGGATTAAAAGATAAAAATATAAACGTAAAATACTCTTATTAGGTCTTAGTTCTTAAAGTATGCACTTTGGGGTCTAGATTTTCACGTTTATACAAACCTTGTAAGTGTCTGCAACATGTTGCCAAGTATCAATGCTGTTCCCTTAGTAATTAAAGAGTTATAGGACAATTTACCATGAATAGATCACTGTTTATAAAGCAGTCAAATATCACGACGTTCTAAAGGAATTGCATGGTAAAATTTATGCCAATAATTAGTGTATTCATTCAACTATTCACATGCAAAATTTCATGTTATTAAATTCAGTAATTAAAGAAAAACAATTATAATACTGACGAAGCATCGAAAACCTACATAACCCGACCAAGTTCGGATGGCTACAAACTACTACTTTTTTTTTACCATACACAATTATACGACGTCATACACTAAATATCTGCATAATTAAAATCTTGAAATTTAACAACATTCCGCTGCGCGAACACACACGGGTGATATTGGTTGAATCTCGAGAAATACTGTACACGAAATAGGGGCCGGCTTTAGAAACATTATAGATCGTAATGTCGACCAGCCTCGAATTCGAGCCCAACTATACAGGCTGATTACTTTTTCTTATTTTCTCAAAATTAAATATTTAGTAGTAAATTGCTCTTTGGAACTTGCTACCTAATAAACCCATGTTAATTAGCTTAAAAAATATAAATGGTTGGTCGTGGATCTTTCATTCATTAATTAACCGGCATGTCACAAAAATCTGCTTTTAGAATTAATGCTTTTAATTTAAGATACTACAATGACAGAGCAGGGAGATCCAGGGCCTTCACGGAAACAAAGAAAATTATAAGTCAACAAACACGGAATTTTGAAGTTTTTTAATTAGATTTTTTTAAATTGTAATACCTTACTTTATTTTAGTGCAAATAAAAAGAATACTTTACCTACTATTAAACAAATACGATTAATAATGTATAATTAGTGAGACTCCTGCCAAAATACATCATATTAATAATATTTGTCTATCTTAATTTAAAACACCCTATACCCGGCCGACATTTGGGAAAAACGCGACCGACCATGGGCCTTGATTGCCGACTTTAGGGTTTTTTCGTTTTCGACGCATCTAAACCTTAATACTTTTTCCTAGCAATATAAAAGTCAAAGTTATGCCCATAAACATGAAATATATTTATCAAGCTATCCAAAACCGCATCGGAAGCTATCCTTTCGTTGCAAATTGATGGTGCCAAACCGATCCCAAAACAGAAAAACCGTAAGGGGGCCGACATTTAGCGTATTTACCCTAGTTCCGCTTCACGGAAATTGTCCCACAATCTGACTGTGAAAGAGAATCAATTAAAACTGTTAATAGGGACCGGGGAGACCCCTACATCAGCTAAGAATTTAATTGAATAAAATATGTTCTACGATAAAAACCAGGAATTCTCGGAATTTTCGATCATTCTTGATTTTCGATGATTGCTCGATTTCTTTTTAACTCAGAAAGGCTCTAAGCCTTTCTGAGTTAAAAAGAAATCGAGCAATCTCTAAACATGCACGAAACAAAATCAGATTACAAGCATAAAAACAAATGACTCCCACGACATAAATTAAAACAAAAATAAAGAACTTTTTACCCAATCAACTTTTAAATACCTACTCGCGGGCCAAAAATGGAAAAAAGCTTACCCGACAGAACAGAAATAACAAACAAACAAAAGCCGGTAACGTGTTTGTCGCAGCGCCGACAGCGGCAAGTCGCAAGAAATCAATAGTCACACGCTTGTTTACAACTCCGTAAGAACCCACGCACATGTGCGATTATCGCTGCGACTGAATTGCGGCAGTCGTAATTAGACACGCTATGGTTATTTTAAGGGCTTATGTATCATGCGGTTTTTGAGTATTGGTAGATGGCAGTAACGGTAATTCCCAATAGAAGACAAAAGAAGGAGAAACAAAATCAATTAGTATAATAATTGTTATGCCAACTTTGCATGCACCAGTCACGAGACTCATCTATAATCAGCATGCTTGTGTTGGTTACGTTATAACCCTAAACTGTAGCACCCAAAGTGTAGAACTAATCACTACGTTCTACCTGTAGTTCTACGAGCAGTAGCTGATGGTAACCACCAAATCATCCTAATTTTTATGTCACAGTAATCAAAGACACAAAAGCGATAGAAGAAACAGTCGCTGTTGCTTCTTCCATCTGAAATGTAACATTGGAGCAGAGAACAAGTCATTAAATAAAGACGTCAATCCATTTTCACTTTCAAGAACCTACGTCAAAATTAACATTTTCATAAACGCAGACGAAACGTCACAACTACCACCCACTTCTTTATCAACAAACATAATCAAATCTAGATGTGAAGCCCCAAAATCTATAACATATTTAGAATCACCTACGTATCTTGAAATATCCCAAAATTATACATAACAAGACCGTCATCCGAATTAGTCTCAGTAAGTATTCCCGACGATTCAACAATATACTTTTGTTATGTTACGTCATTAATATAAATTGTAAGGAATGGCAGATCCATTCAGCTCAGCGATTTTGTAGAAGCAAACATTTGGAACGTGAAGACAATATTCTCAAAGAGCTTCTTACATACTTTGAGAAGATAAAGGAAGAAAGAATGATGTTGGAACGAGACGTCTGTTCTGTGAAACTTTACAAGCCCAAAAATATCTACACATCAATTCAATAAACAAAAACAAATAGAACAATGTCGAACACGAACTACAGCACATAAAATTAACTGCCGTAAAACGCAATGCAGCAGTAACCTACAACGTTACGTAGAAACATTTCGCCGCTACAGCACGAAACTGCTTAACCTATTTCCCTTGACTGACTTACAACGGCAGCTGCTTCTGACACTACCGGCGTTTAGTTGGAACGCCTTATCTTCCGTCTCCTATCAGTTGTGACATAAATAGGGCCGAACTTATCCCACCCATGGTCGCGGGACCAAGGGATTACCGTGACCCCGGTACGTAAAGGGCTAGTGAAGGACACCGTGGATTTTAGTCAGTACAAGTCTGACAGTCCCTCCCGCCCTGCCCTGGGTGGGAGGACTCATTTGATGATTTTACCACGATAAAAAAAAAAAAAAAAAAAAAAAAAACCCATGCCGCCAGCATCCCCTGTCATCGCCAACAAGTTGCCAAACGTTTATAATAAGCACAGCCGCTCAAAATTGAAGGAGTTCGCAGTCGAAACACGTTCGCAACCAACAGGTCAACATATTACGTAACGGGAGGAAGTTAAACTTTACACTGGACGATATAAGGTAGAAGTTTGCATGAACAGGCAAGAGACAAAGTATCGATCGCCAATTTCCAAGCATAACAGGCGTCCTTCACCCCGTGCCCTTTCAGTATGAACCGGCTGAATTACAAAACAGTGTTCGAAGGAAGGAAATGAGACGTGTCGAATACAATGTTACTAGGTTGGGTTATACCTAGAATATTTTTTTCATCGCTCAGGCAAACGTCTGGCGAAAATAGATGGGAAGTTTTGGGCGGCAGTCTGGGTCAAATGAACTGTTGGATTTGTGAACAGATCCGTCAATATGTCGATGTATTGTAGTAAATGATTTGGGTCATAAAGACAAAAGAAAACTTATTGTTTCTTTGTGAAGTGGACAGGTTGCTAACCTAAAAGAAACCTGAGGGAAAATTTACAACTATCGTCTATTTTAGGTTTATTTTCATATACATAACCATACTTATAATAATTTTCTGCATGGACGTTAAACAGTAGTTAATAATTATGTATGTTACTTGTATCCAGTCCGACCAATAATCCACGGCACTGATCCTTGGTAAATAACTAACTCTCATAAGCCCAAGTGTCATGAACTTTTCCATCAACAGATATTATTTGTATGTCCTATATCCTGATAGCTATAATTAGCAAGTAACTGCGGTTTCCAAGGAGGAAGTTTGTGATCCTCATCCTCAAGTTGCTAGGGGAATTCGAACAGGAGATAAACAAGTATTTTCCTCATCTTTTCTTAATAAAAATAAGGATAATCTTCAAAGTTCATATTGATATTTTTTCTATTCAACAACTTATGAAGGTGTTTCGTCATAGGGCTCCCTAAAAATAAGCTACATATCTTGTATATTTTGCGTAGTGTTCGCAACTTCAGATCTAAAGCGCATATTAAAATTTTATTCGAATACGAACTATTCGCTATTCTAAATTCTAGGATCACAAAACACATTTGACAGCCTTATCTTTTGGTCCGTAACAATACACTCATTTATCAAACAAAATAAAAAGCAACCCAGGTTTTCCTACAAGCTGAACATAATCAAAATGACGAAACACATAAGACCATGTGTAACCTGGCAGGATATAAAAATATTACTAGAAAAAGGACCCTTTTCGTATCCAATTGTGTAAGTTCAGCCATTGAAATGATGTCGAACGTGGGAGTAAAATCGTCTTTATTTTGTTCCACGTGTCTTCGGGACAGTATTAGATAAGAATGTAATAAAGTACAACAGAGCCTCAAATATTATGATCTTATCTGATAAGTTTGAATTGCTTTCAGAGCACGATCTGACTACAGCGGAGGTAGGTATGGCGAATCTTCATTCACACCGTTTTAGCCACTGTCAATTTGGGAATGATTTATAGAGTATATTCACTGGTTCTATTTGAAATGCTAGGTATTGTGCCGAAGCAAACCCCAACACAATTCAGAAAAGGTTTGGCAGATAACCAAAACTTTATGCTCTTTTAAAAAACAACCCACTTCTTCACTGTTACAAGATTCCCAAATTGAAAGACTATCATTATTAACTGCCTACGCATACTTATTCATAATGAACTTGCCAACCAGATTATGACGCAGTAAGTTCATCATATGAATACCCCACAATTAACAGCGGCACGGATGAAGTCACGGGTCTCCCTAATGCTCTAAACTTACTCACTATACCCATATGAAATAGGGTGTGGGGTTGTACCAATCTGAGTCACACATATACCAACTTATGCAAATTCTGGGGTAGAATGACAACTTATTCTGAAGGGAAAGCTTTGACAAATGAGGTGTTATTTTTTGCGACTGAGTGGCTGTAATGTACGGTTATATTTGAAGTAGACAAATGGGACTTGATGGGCCTTGTGGCAAAGAAGCGATGTCATTTCCCTTGATACCTTCTCGGTTCTTTGGGGGGGGGGTTTAAAAATAAATCATCAAATAATTGGGTACCTGGGTGGAGCGGATAAGATTGTCAGACTGTTACTGACCAAAAATCGAACATGTCCCCGGTATTCTACTTAGACAGACCCGCTCGCAACCCATCTTCTCGATACTCAAGTAATTTTGGCAATATGAAACGACCAGTACTCTATTTAAAATTAAACTTACTACTCTACATCAAACAACAAGCTTTAAACTCCATCAGCGATATTAATAAAGGTTCTCGTTCGTTTTTATTTCCAGATAAAGCAATAACGTTGTTATGGCAACTTGAAAATTGTTCACAGAGCAAAATAAAAACATGATTAAAGGAAAGTTGGGAAAAACAATGAAAACAGATGTAGCAATTACGTATTGTGTCGCAATATCGAGACTCGGAAAGTTTGTTGTTATGTCGGAGGGAAACCAAGTTTAGTTCGACTTCACCTGTTTTGGAGTGTTTGTTGTGCTCGAGCAAGAATTTTGAGGTTCCTTGAATAAGTTATTTCCTCTCCTATTTTCATTTTTCATCCATCAATATGGCCTGTCAAACGTTAGTCTATCAATAAATCGGTCAAAGCCCAATATTGCCACTTACTAACACTACAAAACTTATCAAAGTTTACTAATATCGGAGTGAAAACGTGTCGCTTCCGGCTTCATATTGGCACTACCGACCGAATAAAGCTTTAGGTTACATACACATTGGCAATAAAAACGTTATTCCAGTAAAGCTTTATATTTGCAAGAATCACCGTCTTGCTTCGTCAAAATTGTTTGGGGAATTTTTCCGTGTGTGCGAAGCTTTAACACTTATATTACGAAAATGTTTGCCGAGAATATTTTCCTTAGGCGGGCTCTCATAGAATACTTAATTAAGCGTGTAACATGTATTAGGAACACGTGCGTGTGGGCAGTACGCCCTCAAAGAAACGGGAAATAAATTCATGCGAGCGTCTGTGCAGGGTAAAACTACCCTGAAAGAGAAGTAAGAGGATCATTACTGGGAAATACTTTTATTACAAGTCGAGTTTAACTTTCCTCTTGAAATAAATGGTATAAAACGAGTGTTATAATATTGAAACGGGTTGAAAGCTTTGATAAAATCTACCCTCACAGTTTTATTTCTGTAGTGGTTAAGAATCAATGGAGCATCTAATTCGGAACAGAGTAAGCATTCACTCATTCTGTCATACCCCGGCGAACAATAGCGTGAAGATGAGGGGATTAGCAGAAATGGGTCAGAGGTGGTCGTAGGTCGCTTTGTGCACCCCTAGTGGTAGATGGACCACTTGGCAACGTAAGCCACAGAGGTTTATAAATCGCTTCCCCGATCGATCTTGCAAGATATTTTGCTTTAGAAATCAGGCTTGGTAGATGGATTGGTGATCAGTGATTATCCTGAAGATAGATTCCTGGATTATCGGGTTTGGGTGTTTGTGATTTGAGTTTAAATGTTTGTAAACGCACACACGGTACAGGAGAAATTCAAAGTGGGGTAAAATTTCTATTAAGAAATAAAAAAAAATACGGAAGTCAATCAGTTAGACATAAAGTTTTAGTCTTTCCAAAAACGTTCTCAAGTCTCTATGGAGAAGAAAGGGACTAGAGAATCTGTAGAGACTCTTAAATCAAGTAAGCTATTACAAAATCCCGCCTTCAGCTACCTAATTTATGATTTCTGAAGCGCCTTATCCTCACTAAGTCCCACGGACCGTATTTCCCGAAAGATTTTGTTTTTATTCCTTACGTAGATAAAAGAAAATAATTATCATCCCACCATGACGAGGCATTTCTCCATGACAATAATAGATAGACTAGAATGACAAAAAAGTGTCTAGACAAAAACTTGTCTGAATGGACGACTATATCTGTCTAGCTAGCTATTTCAAGTATTTTTCTTCCCATTTTATTATAAAGCCAAGGCCCACTGGTGATGTTTACCGTTATTTTTCACCCCATTAATAAGATCCAACCGTTGGTAAAAAAAAACAAGAAAAGAGGAGATGCTCAAAACATGGGATTTTTAATTGCTAACTGGATGGAATTGCCTTTTTGATCGGGATACCTCAAACCTGAACCTTTCGTCTTACTCTTTTAGTATCGACGGCACGGTTAGCGCAGTGGCTGAGCAATTGAACTGCTGCGCTGCGTGTCGCGGGTTCGATTCCCGTACGGATCAAATATTTGTATGGTCTACAAGTAGTTGCTTCGGGTCTGGGCATTTGTGTATGTGAATTTATATGTTTGTAAACGCACCCACGACACAGGAGAAATTCCTAGTGTGGGGCAATGTTTTTTTTAAGAAAAAAAAAAAATAAAAAAAATAAGGGCTACTGTCCTTTCTACTTCATACATTTACCGACTTTACCTATCATAGCCTCATAGAAACCACCAACATACCTGCAACAAGCAAAAAAACGCAAACATTAACAATGTGACCTGGGTTAAAACAGCACCCTACTCAAGTCGCCCCAAGTAACCTATAAACGAGATATTTCGCCAAGTCTACACGCCACGCCGCGCCGGTTGGCAACAGGAAGCCGGAGGGGGTGGCTGAGGTGCGGAGCGGGGGAGGGTATGGTGACGTCAGCGCGGTCGTCGCCCTGCAAGGTCACGCCTCCCGAAGACGCCACCCCCAGACTGCGTTACCCATGCGATGTGATGCCGGGGTTATGTGGATGGGTTTATGATTGGTGGAACACGATGTCGGCTGAATGTTTGATGAGCTAAGTATTGAGGGTTCAGTTGTTCCATAAAACGCATATGAATTAGAATCTTTGTGGGTTTTTGAAGCTGTTGCATGCATGAGACATTCAATTCAGATCGTACATGTGGCGCCTTCCATTTATCATACTAACGTGACTGTTGTTTTCCTCGGGAACAGTACTTTTTTTTTGGGATGAAAGGTACCCTGTACACCTGACAAAAGTATGGAAAACCTTCAGGATGATCGGCTTAGTAGTTAGATTTTGCATTTATAGGTTACAAACTTAATTTTGCATTTATAAAATTAGGTTATTTAGAATGAGGAAGTTAGGAGTCAAAGACTTGCCACGTAAAATTTTTGGAGACTGAAATTATTGCTCAAGTCTGTGTGACAAATCCAAAGTACCTCCTCAATGTGACTCAGCTTTGAGCACTATAAAGTGACGCGTGAATTTTTTCTTCGCCGCACGCTCGAAACTTTAGACACCCGCGAAATTCCGAAGGCCTGCTCCAGTAATCAAATTAACATTATGGAATCGATTCCCAACCAGGCCATCACAGTTTTTGCCGAATAAAGAACCTGTTACTGGAGAAATTTATAGTTTTCCTATGTAAATGTCGCTCTGAAACTGGCCCTGAAAACGCACTTGAAAAAATAACGGCGGGCGAAAGAATTCGGAAGACGCAGGGACACATTCCTTATAACTGTTTCAGTTAATTTTATGGGATAACATTATAATTTATGATTATTTCTACTGGTAAATTTGAAGACTGTTTATTATGAGCTGAAGAAACTACGCAAAGAAATATATCACACATAGTACCATAATGTTTATGGAGATGGTAACTTATCAAAGGACCAGATTTCCATAAGAAACCGATCATAAACTCTACATGGAACATATTGAACCTGAAACCTAAGAAGAAGATAATTTAAAACTTCTTCCTTCCACAATCACATCCTTAACCTGGAGCAATTCAATCCCTAGCGAACTAGAACCGACAATATAGTAATTCAATCGCTTCCTCGATCGCCAATGACCATAAAACCCCATTTGAATCTGCAGACATTCCACCAACGACATAAATATAATCGTGATGAACTGCCTTCGCTATCAGACGCAACCTTACGTAAATTTCAATGTGTTTGCGCCTCGTGGGGACAGGTGGAAGTAGTATGTGTGCGTTAGATCTTAGCTGACTGTAGCTTTGGATTGCCACAATGTGTAATATTTCTTGTAAGGGTTGACGGTTTTGTGTTTGTTTTTATATTCTTCTTTATCTTGCAATATTGGAATACTCGTTTTCATTTTTATTAGAAGCATAAATTCCTTTAAGGCGATTAATAGCTCGCGAGACTGTGTTAAAAGGGTACTAAGGCCCCAGACGCGAAAGTTATGTGAAGGAACAGGCTGATATTTGGTGAGTAAGAGTCTGACTATCCGTTCCGCCCAGGGCGGGATTCTCATATACACCAAGAAAAAAGGGCAGCAACTGTAAGTTAGAGAAGACAATAAATACGCAGTCGGAATAACTGAATGCTATTAAAAAAGGAATACTTATCGCCTTTCAACAACCACCGGCGAAAATGCGAAAACAAGCCAATCCAATCTCATCTGAATTAGCATTTTAAATAACAGTCGCAAAAAATATAAAACCCCGACACAGCCCTACATTCTATTTACATAGCCAACGTGTTTGTCCATCGACGTCCCTTAGCCGTATACACTGAATCCTGTTTGTCCTGCTATTGCAAACACTCCATTTGAAACTCTAATGCTATTTACTTAGAGCTGGCATTTGTAGGATAGTTAGCTTAAGGCTTGCCTGTGATTCTGGGTGTTATTCAAGTTTATGGATTTGTGAGCATTCAGATCTGCGCAGCATGTGATGGTACAGATGGTATTGCAGACCGTTTTATTCTTATTACAATACCCAGTAGTCAAATAACATGCATGGCTGAAGGTGAAAAATTAAATTTAGTCTGTATTCTCCGAAACATCCTTGGAATTGGAATGAGATGATTTTCTGGTCTCAATGTAAAACAATAGGATTTCAAATAGGATCATTTGCAAAAACTGTCACGACGCAAATCTTGTTTGATGATTGGCAAAGCGAAAAGTTGGCATTAGGTGAATCACCTTTATCTGGGAGATTAATATTTTTATTTGATATCTCTAGACAATGATTTCGTGTTTGTTGAAGACTCATTCCATTACGAAACATGTCTTTGGATTATCAGACTGTAAGGACGAAGACAGGCAAACTTTGTGGCCGGTAGAAACTGACATACAGCCAAAATTGAAGAGATTTAAAAGAGATCTGCACTCAGGATTGAGTAGACAAAGGTTGAAGAAGTTTTTAGCAAATGTGTTGAAGCAGACCCAATTCGAACGGAAGGCAACTTAATTTTCCGGGGTCGCGGGACTGTCCGACGCAAAAGGCAACCGTAGTAAGAGGATGATTTTAGTCATTCAAGCCGGGTGGAGTCTAATACATATAAGACAAATAATTTTGACTCCAACGCGGCCCTGTCAACTTAGTACCAATACTTGAAATGTAGTTCAAGTCCCCAAATGCTCCAGTAAATAGGACATCTTAGTTTATAACTACGTTAAATCCAAAAACAGAATTCTAAGTTAGCTCTTGACATTTAGAATACAGGATAAACCTAGTTAGGTTACCAATTAAATCCCTAGCGTTTAGTTGAACTAGTGCTCAAAATTAAGCTTGTTATAGAATTGGTCTGGGGCTTAGATAAGTCTAGCTTCTCTAAGGGATTTGTAAACTTTGAATTCTGTTGTTGTTCTCGCTGTTGATTGTAAAAGGAGAAATGATAGATAGGAAAATTGTTTGTGCAATCTTATATTTTACTATACAGTTTTGATTGTGTTACCAGGAAGCAGAGGATATGCGCGCTATTTGATTTCACCAATGAGTTAGATGTCAGATGGAATCAACCAATTTTCCTAAACAGGCAACTCTTGCCGTGGTCTGTCTGAATCGGTGACCAAAGTAAGCAACGCAGATACCAGATGTTATGTAGAAAACGCAGTTGATGCATTCTTACACATGATTATTACTGCAAGGAGCCCATCTTTAGCCCGACAAAACAGTTACCAATTATCTAAATAAATGTCTTTCTCTTGATAATGAATAATTTTCACTCAAATAAATTACCCACACACAAGCTTCCTACGTCATACTTATTTGCAAAACTGTGTTGCCTACTTGAGTGTGTAAACAATGTTATGATGATGACGTCACTACATGCCCACGTCACCCTATGTGTGTCAATATGAATCAATGATTAGTTAAAATCTTTTACATATATGTATGACACGAGTCCTGGAATCGCGATAAATAATACATGTTCCATCTAGAAGCTTCTGATATTGCGAAAATATCAAGACGTTGACAATAATATTCTGATTGATTGAAACTGGATTACTGATTACATAAGTAATGAAGCATAAGGACCGAATAAATTGACTGAAAAAGCTCTCAAAGTTGGATGGTCTGAATTATTGATACCTTAGAAAACAAATATTTGAAGCCCTAGAGAGAAATAGAAGTGATTTTATCCAGTAAACAGTACTGAAGCAATAAAGTCTATAAATCCAATCGCATTTTTCTTAAACGTAGCTTCGAGAGCACTACATACAGCCTCCTACTCCTAGCATTCAATACCTAGAGAAATAGCTGGCCACAAAGAAAACGACGCCGTCTTGCCAGCCAGAATCTCTCAAAGGCTAGCAACATCCAATTAAGTCCATGTCAGTGCTACAGACGTCCAAGTGGGAAAACCTTTCATTGCTTCGATCCTGCGAACTTCGAAGCTGGAAGCACACATTATTGATTGGCAAATGGAAACCGAATGTCTACCTTGTTTCTAGATTTATCCGGATTTCGAAGCTAGCGAGAAGTTTTAGTTTCGTCATGTCCATCTGCACGAATCCCGATGTCGAACTTTTGATAGCTGTTACAGATTTCTCTATTTCTTTTTTGTTCCTTAAAAAAAAGAGGAGAAAGAGGCTTAAAAATACAAGGCTTCTACCCAGAAGCCTTGTATTTTTAAGCCTCTTACGTTTGTTCTGATTAATGGAAAAAGTTCCGAGACCTAGTGCTTCCCCAGGGAGGCACGAGCCTCATTATGTGAGGACTGCGGATTCTTACGATATTTGTGAGAATTCTAATAGAAAACGATTTTGTGAACGTCTTGCTTTTATTTTATTGAAGTTAAGTATATTTTCTTTTTATATTCTCTGGAGTTGTATTTTATTATTTCTTTGGATCTAATCTCAGACTCTTATTCATTGCCCTGGATTAGAATAAAAAATAAAAATATATTTATGTTTAGCCTTCGTTTAATAAAAATACAATAATAAACTATATTTTACACCTATCTCGAATCATGTTCGTGGAAAGCAAGAGAAAAGTGATGATATATTTTTCCTTCTCGTCTCTAGGATTTACCAAGAACTTACGAGTAAAATTTGCATTTCTTTTTAATGAAAATATTTTATTATGACTAGTATTCTAAACACGTTTTATGCTTGACAGTGGAATGTAACACCTAGCAGCAGCTAACATAGCAATGTTCAGTGATGTTAGAAATCATGACATTATATCAATCTCTAAAAATATCTTACCAAATCAATTCCCTGGCCAATGAATGTAAAAACAGGGGACATTTTATTTGATGAATGGACGCACAACTCATTGAGGAACATTAGTGTATGACAAAACGCCTCTAGTAATTTTAGAAAATATATTACGCTAATCTGACGCATTTAGTCATTGGCACGCTAGATCTGCTCACCCCAAAATGGCGAACCAGCGTGCAACTATTTACAAAACAAAGTTTATTTCAGTACTGGACGAAATTAAACCTTGTAATATTACGAAAATAGAGAGCATTTGCGTAGACACGAAACGTAAACAATGACGCGGTGTGACGGATAATATTTGCATACATACGGTGGATCTGTACAATCAAGGCTCTTGATTAAATGGCGGGTAACAAATCGATCGGCATACGTGAAAACTCGGAATAATTGCTGGAATGGATTTTGCAGATCAAACGCATGCTAAAATTGACTGAATCAAGCCATACCATGCTGATAACTATAACCAAACTATAGCTACCCGACTTGGTTGAGGTCCTCCAACTATGCATCTTTAGATGTCTGTATGCCAAAACTGTGACTCAGTACTGCACAAGGAAATGAGCCAATGACCCCTCAAGAAATCCTAGATGGCAATGGGTACGACTTTGTGTATCACGTTACTTTGTCCACTTTGCCGGAGTTAGAACCACCATTAAATCTTGCGACAGGCATTTGTCTCACAGATTTGGTTACAGCGCCATCTGTTCCGATATTTATGAAGCTTATCGATTAGTATTACGAGTAGTATTTTACGATGAATGGTTGCTCGGTACCGTTTCAATTGTAATCTTTCGTTCCGATCGCCTTGCGTTATGCATAAATTGACTGACTGTTACTATGAATAATGAACTTCCTTCCTGTTCTGAACACAAAGGAGGAATATTTAAACTGGCACATCTGGGCCGGATGCCTTCTTCAAAACTCTAGGAAAAGGATGCTGATGAAAAGTCCGTAGTATTTCTTTGAGACAGCATTGCCACATCGTCATGACAGTTGCCGCCATGTCCTGAATACCCAGTCGCGCCTACAGACACCAGCCATCCACAAAAGTGATCGAGCAATTTGCACACAATACAAACACAGCACGACCCATACCATTGACGTATGAATGGACGGATGGCTGACCAAAAAAATACTACAAGAGTATTTCTGTATCCTATTTATATGAGTGACGTCAGCAGTGAGTCAGTGTCAGCACGTGGGGCCCATGTCCTGTCGCAAGGACCTTGGGGCATAATAGCGCTAAATTACATTCAATCATTATTTCGATGCTTCGAAAATTTTCCTAGCCAATAGATTCTCTTCTAGTCAGAAACTTGTAAAGCTCCTTGGATCGGAGGTAGCGGTTTCGTTCACACGGTTCGGAATTTATGGTTGTATGTCGTCATTTTCATATACATATATGAATGTACTGTTATGGCAATCTTCTATATATATAAAAGGAGAACTAACTGACAGACATATCAACGTACAGCCGAAACTACTGGGGCTAGGAATGTGAAATTTTGCACACAGCTTTCTATTATAATGTAGGGGAGCACTAAGGGGTTTTTGGAAATTTAACCTTTAAGGGGGTGAAAAGGGGGAATTTTGTATGGAAAATCTTCTATCGATTGAAAAATCAGCCTTCGAATTTTTTAGAGGAAAGTACGTAACCCACGCGGACGAAGTCGCGGGCGAAGTGCTAGTAAGTAATAAAGACGCTTTATATTTCTGTTGTCCCGCTTGGTATTATTGAAAGTACGTCCTTCAAATAATACCGACCACTTTATTTCGGTTTTCCGGTATCTTTAGGCTAATAAAAAATTCACAATAACCGTTTCATGTAATCCAACCTCTTTTATTTTGTAACCGTAAACACGTACCCCATAAAGTCGTCAACCGGCTTCCATTAAAGGCCAAAAAGGCACAAAAACTCCAAGTGTCCGCCAAAAGGCTGAGCAAACTCCGCCGACAGTCATATGCTCCCAGACAGACTAAGATTGATAATAGGATCTGTTGCTACCCGAGATACATTCACACCAAAAACAGCTTTAACACCTTCGTGATAAAATAGCAAATCCTTGTGAGCTCACGCACGTGTATTTCAGCAGAACAGGTTGGTGGTCGAAGTAATTTCAACTGTTGTACGAGAGATTTTGGGTCTAATTTTGATCTGGCATCGCCATGCTCCACTTTGCCGGGGCATGCGACTTGATTGTACGTCAGCGCTGCGGGACTGGTTACAAACATTATGTTAAATATTTGTGTAAATAACGTGCAAAATAGTTAGGCACTGTGTCATATTGATTTCACTGCTTTCTGCCATTCAATTATAGTCCATCACGATCTACTATTTATGGAGACTAGACGTCACCGGATTGACCATCTCTAAAAATAATCACACATAAAATGATCGAATGGGTAAGTAAAACTCGTGAAATTAACAATTTGTAGATTACAAACAATGCACAAAAAAAAATAAAGCAAATCCGAGATAAAGCACGCAAAACCGCACCTGAGAACAGGTGTGAACATAGTCAAAATCTTGGCCTTAAAACTATTCATCCAAAACGCAACGTTATCTGGACGATCTTTTGGACGGAGACCATTTCGAATCGTACAGTAATGTGTAGTTAAAACGAGAGGACATATAAAACACATTGTTTAACCCCATGCAGACATTACACTGGCAATAAAGACACCGCGTGGCGTCATGTCGTCTCCGGGGAGCAGTGACCTCCGCCGCGAAAGCCATGGAGAAAAGAATGCGTAGGTCCATGCTGTTTCGAAGCCCGACTTGCGAAAGCTTTAGTTTTTATGCGAAATTTAACTACATCTAATTATTTCTTACATATAAACTGCGGTAGGCACTGCAGTATTATATATGTTAAAAACACTACAGCTGTTAGTCATTAGTTTTCAAGAATTGTGTGTTCTAATCTACCAAAGAAAATAAGTTGATGACCTAAATATGATGTTATCATGTAATGACGCCAGTTTTTATAAGCTATAAACTTATAGGACTCATAAAGATAAATGTATAAGTGGCAATAGCGCTCCAAAAACAATTTTTTTCAGTAGCATGAACGGGCCACAATTTCGGCAAAAATCGTTCTGCGGTCTAACGACTTTGGAGCTTGTTTGTTAATACATTATTATACAAAACATCAACTAGGGACTCAATTGATCAGAACTCAATGGATAACATTACATCCTATTCAAAAGTCCATCATAACATGAATGACTAGTCAGGGGTAACCACGGGAGGACCCTTGGTCCGTTATTCATCCCCATCTGCTGTAACAATCTCTTCCAGCCACTTAGTATGCTCAAACCAGATCCCCCGTGTCAGAAACTGGACACAAATCATACAAAACGTCAATCTTCAGAAATTCCTTTGTACTGGACCCTTTGTAAACAAATCATACGGGACTGAAAGACAAAAATAGGTCGTCGCGCATCGCGGGCCGACACACAGACTGTACGTATTTTTGGATGTGCACGGCTGCCAGTGACACTAGATACAGAAAGAATATTTGATACGTACGTACAATTGCAGTGACCAGCGATTTTTGTTTGCAGGTCTTTGAAACCGAAATCAGGGACTGCGTTGATATTCAAACTGAGCTGATGGCATACAGATTGCATTTGAGGGACGTCAATTTAGAAGCTTCATTCACGGTTTCAGTTAGTTTATTTTTTTGTAAATTTAAACTGTTTTAACATCGAGTATCAAACTTGATGTCTGAAAATGCATTATAGACTGACTCCTCTTGCATTATCTTTTTTTTGAATGGATTGCGGATTCTATACTCAAAATTAGTTTAAGTGTTCTTTTTCACTAAATTCAGACGACATCAACTGCGTTTAGTGTTTGATGAGAAATTCTATAAAAGCCAAAATTACTAAAAAATGTTTAAAATATTTCAACATAAGTTAAACTCAAATTAGTTCGTAATAATACTGTATGAAATAATTTTCACATCCCACTAAAACATTTCATGCCGCTAAATAGTTAGTATTTCATCTACATAACCGTTGAAAGGCGCATTAGTATTCAGCCTAGATCGTGTACAGCCGCTGAAAACGTAAATAAATACAGGCGATACTGTGCCGTTGCATTTTGTCTCGCATGCAATCGTTATGGCGATGGTTTTGTCAAAGACCAATGTAGAAAATATTTTACTTCGGTGAGGCATATTAAATAAAGCGCTCATTCATCACAGCAGGTCAACCCTTTTAAACATGACCCACTTACTGATGCAGTCAGATAAAAATACTCATCCTGCTCCAAACTTTTGTTCTAGTGATCAGAAAAAAAAAGCGCAGAAAATTCATCGAAAATCCTTCGTGTGTGGGCTTCGTTTTATCCCCTTAAATCATCCAAAGAACACATAATCCTTGTGTTTATACCAAAAAACCTTATCAATTTAATAATCGATCTCTCCAAAATCAAATCATCAGCCAATAACAACTGGAACTATTACATAAAAAATGAATACCTTGCGTAATTTCCACCTGTTTAAGTCATCGACCGTTCTTTACCTCTACAAGGACTATCAAGAATTTTAATTCATTCCTCGGGCCGTTATGGCTCCTCGAAACGATTCATAAACTTTATAAGAAAGTCCGAATGCATTGTGGACAACCCCGCGGTCTGACCTTATAATGTTAAGATAAATGAACATTTGCCAGATTTTGGGAGAAGGTATAAGTTCCCCAAGAGATCTATAGATCCTGGATTTAAATCGACCTGAGAAAGATGAACTGCAAAAATCTGCCACTTTTATGACGAACACCCCATTATTCTATCTATATTTTCTCCAAGAATATTCTGACTGTCCGCTCTTTAGCTAGTCTTTGCCTGTCAAAACATAGCGTGTATTCGGCGTCTACCGTTTCATTGTTCTATATATCGGTCACGTTACGTTTCCTTTCTCATTGTGCACCATATTATTTAGTTATTGTTTCTATAGCCCCGTTTGAAATTAAATATGTATTGTGAATCGTTTCTTGAACTAGTAAAATGTCGGTCTCATCACGCAAGACATTTATTTTTCTGAGATAAATACTGAATTAAAGGACCAAAAACGAAGGGCAATAGAGGACTACTAGAAGGGAACTTCATAACCAGATCAGAAAATAAAACCGAAAAGAATTTAGATGCCTACAAAAAAAGTTTTACTAAATATCTCAGAAAAATCTAAATTCACACAAATAGGACACAGAATTTTCCTACCTGGTTACAAAATAAACAAATTTAAATATTCTCCTAGTTTTACTGACTAAAACTAACACCTGTGTCTCATTCTGTGATTAAAATATGCATAAATTAACCCAGTCTGGGCTTGTAGTTGGATACTATCTAATTTTGTCGCAGCGAGAATATAAACACGATAGAATTTCTATAATAAAAGAGAAGATTGTTTTAATACAATTCGTTGTGCCTAAGTTTTATTAAATATTACAAACAACGAGGTCTGTTACTGTGATCGCTTTATTAATAGCTTGTTATTTTGGGATTATTTATAGACCGTAAACGTTTCAAAGCTATTCATATTAAACTGCCAAAGGTTTCAGTCTAGACCCAATCAATCATAAAATAAATGGTAGTTAAAGGTGTACCTTAAATACATCATAACACAGCTTCCCTTTTAACAGTGTTGTGAAACATAACAATGAAATCGAATGTAAAGAAGATATTAGATATAAACCTACGGATAGTGTACCTACACTAGTAGCTGAAGCTGATACCGCTTTTCACCTAGTTAACAATACGAATACTGTGAAAGACTTCCAAACCATGAAACGGTAATTAGATATTGATCCTCCTAAATACGATTTCTATTGGGAGCATGATAAACCAAATCCTTTAGAGAATCACAACGGATCTATTGTGAGGTATCTTTTCCCTTGGGAAGTGTGAAATGCCTACTGAAAATTGTGGTGCTTTATATGAAAGTATATCGAACAGATATTAATGATGATAGTGCCTCTATAGAAGTACTATATTTAAAAAAAGTAGATTAAAGGTAAAATACCACATTGTCAGTTTGAAGGATTCAGTCTTCGACGAGCATTTGGAAAAAAAATTATGAAAGAAGTAGGGAGAAAGGCAAACATTTTAATAGAAATGACGCAAGAAAATACTTTCATAATTTCAGAAAATCCTTAATCACTAGGACAACAGTTTGACTAGTTCATGAGAAACAACGAAAACGCCAAATCTCTAACATATCCCATTTCAATCAAGCCCAAGTAGAAAATAACTCAAACAATTACAAGCCGCAAATCTGTAACACAAAATCTGTACGAGATCGCTCTGTTATCAACGAACACAAATATAACGTATTGTTTATCAACGGAGATTAGGCGCCGTTAGATCTAGGTTGTGATAACGTGGACGTGCCACTGCCAACGTGGCCAAATGTTGTTGGGTTGGAGTCAAGAATATAATAGGTGGGATTTTTTTTGTAGTGCATTTAGATAGGCTAATTATTTTAATGCTTCGTAGATTGCAAATGTCTTATGTGGATCAGCGTCGCTGAATGTGTCTCCAAGATGGATGGATATAGGGTTTATGCACAATTAGCACAAATGTAGTTTTCTACGCCTAATATTGCAAATATTTGCCTCGTAAACTCTTAAAATAAATCCGATATGCTGTTAATACATTATTTCTGTATAGACACGCTTAAAAACTTCAAGCTCAAGACTAAATTACTAAAAGTTCCAATATCCTGTCTATCTACGCCAGAATTATAGAGGATCCGTCTTTCTCGAATCCAATTACTATGTCGCCATCCCATCCGTTCTATGACAAATCTAGTCAATTAACTTCTTCGGAAGCATCACCTTGGCAATGAATTTGCGCAAACTTTCCGCCTACCTTAATAAATAATGCTATTAGGCGATTTGAGAGGTCAAAAGCACTGCATTGAGTTGAATGGTAAAAGCTTTTTCATGTTTCCTCTTTCAGTGAAAGCTAATAAGGCAAGGAAATTTAATTTGAACAAATCTCTTGAAGTGATAAGATCAGAACTAAATCCGAAGGCTAAGGAGATCTATTTTCCTCGATTCGCCTCGGATTAGCCTCGTTATAATTATTTGACTAGCCTTAAACCATGTTTGGGTCGTCTGATAGCTAGCTCCTCGGAAACGTGACGTGTCAAGATTTAGACTCACAAAATTCTTTTTTAGTATTGACACCAGCTGTGCGACCAATTTTGTTCATTTTAAAAGCAGTCTTATAACGATTTTCCCCTAGAATTTGAACAGTCGACGAAATTCAAGCGCATTAGTCTAATAAATGCTTTCACATACATTTCACCGGAGTTTTCAAATCCTTTTTCCTCATCGTGCACACAGAAGAGATTCAACCTTAAGTCCCTCGCTAGTTGCTACGCGGGATGCACCAGACTGGTAGAATGTCGATGTCTATTTGTTCGTGTATGAGCAAATACGAACGGCCGTAAGTATTCCAGTTTGTGGGTTTAACGGTTAATATTATAATTCTTTGTTTGAGTGGCGTCTAGGAAAAAAGCTTTTTGGTTTAAATTTCATAAATTTAAAATTCATAAAAACTGATACATAAACTTTGATCAACTGTTTAGTTTCTTTATGAAGAAAACTGGTACTTATCCTGTCTGTTATTATTGTGAACCAAAGTATAGATTAAAAATAACCTAAGGTCCAAAATATACCTTTAAGTTCAACTAAACGAATGATACAACGAAGTTCCTTTAAATCTGCATTCCTTCCTTTAATGCCAGTACGCGTAGGAACATCGTACACTAATCGTATCAGTACCGGAGTACGATGCACTAGACCGGTAGAATGTCGCCGTATAGCGCATGCGCGCTAGACGCTGCGTAGGCGCAAGGATCAGTGCATGCAGGAATACCTATGTACGATTTAGAAATGGAAAACTGCTTGAAATGTGAATAGTGTGAACAATTCGTACATTGCCTTTTAATTGGGACATAGATGATGAAACTAACACAAATACGGTCTTATGGTAAATATGACAGTGCACACTCTCAATCGTCTGCTTGGTGTAAGACAAAACTATAATTCAAATATTTTAACTAACACGCAGCCACGACACGTAACATCGTTAGTCTAGGACAAAGCAAATATTAGTCACACTAGAATACTAACTAGAATCACCCAGAACATTTTATCTAAACACTGTCAACGTAAATAAGGACTAGACCGTTCAAAGGGGACCTGGTAAAGAGACTAGCGTTATCTAAATAACCCCTTGACAAGAACCCAGTTGTTGTAACCATTATTTCTGTATCACCCTCTAAAATGTTGACTTTAAACTAGGACAAGAGAATTAAATTGGAGTAGTTGACGACCCCGGTGAGGGGTGTCGCTGGTGAATTGACATGCTAATGAAAAAAACATGAAACAAAAATTTATTCGTACAATTTATAATCAGGCTGATTTCAGGAATTTTTGAACGTCAATTTTACATGAGACAGTCCGCCAATGTCGTTTTAGTTGGAAAAAGAAGGGATGAACCAACCTTGCCAGCAACTTCTATTAAATTAGAAGAAATTGTTTTATAAAATATAATTGATGGAAGAAAACAAATTCTCTAGCTAACTAGCGATAAAAAACCAATAAATGAAAATTTTCACCCGGAATTGTTTGGACAACTAAAATTTTGTCACATTCTCATATCAACGTATACCACAAGGCAATCCAAGTTTGTTGATAAGATAACACGTTCAAACCAGATGACTGTCAACCCTACTTTATCAATATCACGGTAGTAACAAACAATAGGCATCATAATCATAACATTTACAATGTAACTGACAATCATTTGTTCGGAAGACAGTAAAGTACGAAACACGGGGGAACGGGACAAAGATGATGTAAATGCAAGGACAGAAATACACTATGAATAAACGTTTCTTTGTGTTATTTGAAAATAGTAACATGGGCAGAACTCCAAACTTATGTCAACACTGGAAATCACATGATAAAGTCATCGAGGTAAACAAATCATTGGTACTATCCATACTAATTCTCAGGACTTGGCTTTGACTGATAGAACTCGTTAAATTAAATGATCTAGGGAGACCTGTCGAAGCTCAAATTAATGGGATGCACAGGTAACATATCATCTAAACACATCTTAGCAATATTTTGGGTGCCTTTGAGTATCTGATGAAACCTTGTTGGTAACTCAAGTGCAGCGAAAGCATAACTGGTACTGAGTTACAGTAGGTAGAAGAGGATAATATTAACGTGGAGAAAGATGATATAACGCGAGTGAGAGAGACATCATTAACAAACATAGTCCAACCAATAAAGCCGCTTATTGTTTATTTATTTACACAAATCGATCACGTGATCTCGAGTACTGAAACGTGTTGAATGTTGATGCTCCACAACTTTACGCATACTCATCATCGTCCAACTATTTTAGGGCCGGCTTCCAAAAATAGTTACTAATCAACTCTAGTTATCTATCTGAGTATTAATGATGACTGTGAGATGCAACTGCGTTGTATGGTTGTGAATTTCGCATAATGGTTGCCTATTTATAGACCAAACAATTTTAGAAGGCATGTGTAGATTACAATAGAGTCACATTCATCATCAGAAGATTTGATGTGACATTTAAGTCTTCATTATAAAACATTTGCACATTCTCCCGTTCTATTTCTAATATAAGCAAGATAACATGTCCACGCGATAAGAACGAATGTATTACAACCGCCGCGGCACATACGATATACGGTCAGACAAGCGTAAACCATTATCTATGACGTCCACTAGGTCGCCAAACCTGTATTTAATGATAAATAGTACACACTGTTACACTACAATCTACTTTATCTGTAATCAAATAAAGATTAATATTGTACAACAGCGTATCGGGCCAGCCTTCAAAAGTTATGCGACTCGAAGCGATTAGCAATCAAAACAAATAGAATTTTAAAAGGTATGGAAATAAACACAATGACATAATATGCTGTTAAGTGGTTGAAACGTTTTGTAAAGAAAATTAGCTGTTGATACTGTGTTGTATTAGAGGAATTCTTTTTTGGAACCAGTAAGAAATCAACTGAACCTTTTCGGTGTACAACCGGGGTGAGCTGACATATTTGATCAAGTTACTTGTAGGCAGGATGTGTCCACATGCCACTTCCCTAGCCCGTCCCTATCGTTCATCCAATTTGGTCATTGAAACCTTAAAAGTTCCTATTATTAGCCGTCCCACATAGCGCAATCAAATCCGTTGAATCAACTTGACTTAGTGGCACAGAAACAATTGGGGAAGAGGAACCAGTTATACGATCGTAGTTGGATAGATAATTCTATTAACCTCGTAATCACTTACTCCCTCATCAATTGCCTGCATCTCAATGCAATCTCTAGTAGAATTATCTTCTAAACCTTGACTAATACCTAGATCCTGTTTTTTGTTTACGTATCATCGCGACCGTTTCCCCTCCCGCATGATGTTATCTATTGCACACAAACTAACGCTTCCCCCTCCCCCGCCTGATGTCAATGAGGTGACTAGTCGTCCGCCGCGTAAAGATCCGTCTTGTTTACCAATACAAGCTGTCTGTCATTGCGCAACGGAACGTTGGCACTGCACCGCCGCGCATGCGTGGCCTGCGGAATATACGGAAAGATACTGCGTTTGGGCACGCAAAAAGATTATTGGTGACTAGGTTGGTAGGCCGGCTAAATCTGAAGCACTATTGGAGTTTGAAAACGCTCATTACCATTCTAAATACATACTTCGCTAAAAATAGCTATCTGCAAAAAAAATCGAAGGATTCAGACAAGATAGCAGCAAAAACTCTTCAAAAGTCATCGACATTCTCTTAAACAAGCACCAAACATTTTTTTTTCCAACCGTCAATTAAGTTGCTAGTGGAAAAACAAGCGGTTAATAAATATTGATCAAGACGTAGCAAACACGTGTGATAACTTAAACGATTATGTATTCCATAGCTATTTCTGTTTAATATTCTAATTCGATATTCACAACAAAAACGTGATATCGACCGGACTGTTTTCGTTCTTTGTTGACTTACTTGGAAATAATTTAAAGACTTCATGAATTATTATTTTGAAGTACATTTTTTGACGTTTTCATTTACTGAAATATAGACTGTCTATCATAAATGGTCTCTTTTTTAAGTTTTACTTATGTCCTTGAACTTCCAAGGGTTCAACTATGTTAACCATAATATGTTTTTTTTTTTGTATATAATGTCTATCAGGTATGAAAGTTTCATATTTATCGTTTTTTAATGTGTTCTAACTTGTACCAATACAATTAAGTATTTCTTTTTACCACCATAATAATTTACTAAGCAAATACGTTATTTATTTTTACAATCATCTATCAGAGGCGTACTTAGTTTAAAACTATAGTTTGACGTCATTCACCCATCACCTCGAATTATCAATGAAATAATTAAAGAGTATATCGGTATCAATATGGCAACAATAAACCGGTACGAGTTGGTAATAAAAACACAACTATAGTGGTGTGGGTAGACGAATATGTGCGTGATTCGGTGCCGTGTGTTATGTAACGACGTAGATTGATGCAATTGGAGAATATTGATTGTAATCAGTATTTGCTTTTTGCATTTCTGTTGTTGGTACATGTAAAAGTAAAGTAATAACCCAATATGTTAACTTATTAACACATATTGTTTTTTTATGATCACTTTAGATGTAATCTGTTACAAAAATCGATTGCCTAAAGAGTGTCCCTTTTCCAATATAATTTTCAGGATAAATGTTTGGAACTTTTGGCTGCTGTTATGGCATTCAAAAGTAAGATAATTATGATATGAATATATAAGGGACAGAAAGATCCAGAAAAAAAATACAATCTAACTCATGAGAAGGACAAAAACATGCGGTCAGTTGCTATCAAAGAGATTTCAACTAAGTGTTCTTATATTTGTTTTTTCTACAAAAGTAACAAAGAGCCGCGCTGCATAGTGCAAGCCGTCAAAACAAACAACCGCGCCGTGCACGCTCGCCACACTAACCCGCGTTGGTTGCGTAAGCGCAGACTCACAAACACAATTCGTCACACCGAGATGTAAACACGTGGACAAGGATACGTTTGGTTAGTGGCATGGCTATAGTTATTAGGAGGTAAAATGAACTTTGAATGTTGTCAATGTCGGGAGACAGGTCTTTGTGGAGCAGTGGTGGAAAGGGCCAATCTGACCTACTTTAAGATTTGGGAATCGTCTTATTTAGAGCTCGATGTAGACAAACGGGACTCCTGTAAGCCGAACTGATAGAAAAATAACTACATTTTCTTCTATAATCACCAAAAATATGTGGACACTGATGTCCCCCAAACATTGCCTTAAAGATTGGTCTAGGGTGGCTGATGATATAGCACGGTTTACCTTGAGAGACCTACGCTTCTTTTTCCAATGATTACTGTTACTGTCTTTCGGCTAAATTGATGATAATAATGATACGCAGAACAAAAACAAGGTTGTACTGCGTAAAATAGAATTTGCCTATATAAACAACCACTTAGGGATAGCCAAGACCTCATTTGCCGAGGCTAGCAGCTACGTCAAAGAATTCCAGGCAATCTCGGACAATATAGCGAACAAATCAGGCCCATTTTAATTGAAGAATGACGAATGAGAAAGAGGCTAATAGATCTATTGAAGTAAACAATACGTTATGTAGGCAGGTCCGCAAATGTATGTGCATTCAATCACGATGATAAATGGACTTGTGATAATAATCTATTAATATTAATTAGTTAGGTACTTAGGGGATGAACCTATGACCTAATTAGTGTGATGGACGGTAATGACATAGGTGCTTTAATGTTCTTGATATTAAGGGTTTGTCTCAAATCTTCATCATCATCTGCCTAGCCTTCTCCCAACTATATTGGGGTCGGCTTCCAGTCGAACCTGATGCAGCTGAATATCATAATTTGACATGGAGTGACTGCCTATCGGACCTCCGAAACCTAGTAACTGGGTAATACGATACCCCATGGTTAGTGAGCCATTATAGGGAATTCGTAGACTAGAATTGCAGCAAGGTATTATAGACAAAATCCCATATATTTGGCTACTGTTTTAATGCTGGGACCACCTGGGATATTTTAAAACCCAAATAAGGTTGACAATGGAATCATTACAATAATTGTATTTAAGGAAGGAACGAATCAGAAAGTAGAAATAATTGCAATGTCCAAAAAGGACATATTTCCATGTAGTGACTTATACTCTGATAACTCTGACGAGATGTCATGATTGAAAAAAAAAACACACTCTATTCATGTACAGAGTACCTGTTTAGCATTGAAACCTATTGCCTATACTCCTATAGTATATCTAGATTAGATCTTGAGCGACCTAGTTCGTAATACTATCAATACAAGCGAGCAAAACATTCAGACGCGTAAAACGACATTTAGCTAACATAGGTGTGTGAACACAAAGATCTTTACAATATGTGGGTAGTTTTCCATTCCTGGCGACGGAAGGGAGAATGTTCAAAGGAAAACGGAGGGGGATTGCATTGTTCTTTGTTGAACTGATTGAAGACAAGGAAAAGGTTTCCTAAACCTTCTCCAGGTAGGACATGATTTTTTGGAGTGGCATAATGTTAAGATACCTGTAACCAGATCGTCGTGTCCACTGAAACAAGTTTCCCTTTCTGAAAAAGTTTTTATCAATATGCAGATTTCAGCCTATAATATTCTTGCTGAGACACAAGTCTCGTCTCTGAGAAAGGGAATGGACCATACCATCCACCCCGCGAGCACAGTGCGGGATAGTAGATACCACAATATGTCTTCGAATGTTTAGTTACAAGATGTGCCTGATGATGATGATGTTTTTCTTCATGGTTATGAGAGCAGTGATGATGAAATAAATAATACGAAGTAATGCGCCAACTTCGTAGATAATATTCCATTCATTAGGTTACGACCAGGATCTATTATAACCCTCATTTGCCTACACATTTCTAAATTATGCTGGGGTCCAGTCCAATCTAACATGGATCTATTATGACCAAATAACTTGTATTACAACCAAGCTTATTAAATAACTGGCATTTCCCCGGCTGGAGGTCGAAAATATTTCCACTATTATTCAGGAACATACGACCGAGATAAAAATATTGTATGTACTACCCCGGGTCACGTCTGTCTGCATGTGTGCCGCCGGATTTTATCGATTTCATCCGTTCAACCAGGCATCAGGGATAGTTCCACTTATTTTTTTATTTCAAATATTAGTATATGGATTTCGAAGGAGGACGCACGGGTATAGGAAGGAGTGCAGGAAGACCTTTACCCAGGAGTGGGCAAGACCAAACAAGGAAAATTATCATTAGCTCCGAAACCTTCATAGTAACACAGATTTAGCAAATCGAGATAAACCCATAAATAAACCAAACAGGAAAACTAGGGACAAAAACCACTGAATGATTCACTTGAATTGAATGTGTACCTCGTATTGTCGTAGTGGCGAAGTGCTTTCACTTTTTATCCACCTGCCATCATGCACCACCTTTTCCTGTTACACTTTCAACATTCAAATCAAGTTTATTGAAAGTTCACGGAACTAAGTGATGGGAAGATTGAGAGCATACCGCTTCAGTGAAGAGAGGATGTTACGTGAAATTATCTAAAGAATTTCGATGCAACGGAAACGGAGAACAGGTTGTTATGTTAATCACAGACAAGGTCGGAGAAGGCTGACCACTACTGAATATCGATAAACTATAAAAAGAACGGTCGATTCTTGTAAGACTTGAAAAGGCATGTTAAGAGTGTGTTTTGTTCTATTCCTACTACAAACCGTTCTGTGCTTTAAAAGGATAATTTATATGAAGGAAGTTGTAACGCCAACAAGTAACTCGTCAGATCAGCGGGTGGATTTGGGTGTAGAACTGTTTAAAATACAGGAGAATAACCCTTAAGAGAAATTCCGGGCCTCTAAAAACCCTCGTATCACCCGTCTAAGTTCAAGACAAGCCCATAAGTCCTACTTTCCCATAGCATGACATCACCGGTTTCTATCTAATAGACTCGGCTGATAGCCATGTGCATTGCGCCCAAGGCCGGGCGCCACATGTGACATACATACTTAATGCAACTGTACATGGTAGTGCCTAGTAAACAAGATATTGTGGTCATGTTTGTGATTGATGGCTTTTCTTGATCTGTTGGTTGTGTTGAAACTTTCTGCTTGTGGGGATTGTGATATTTTATTATTGCTTACAATTTTACAAAAACTAATATATAAAGGGTTGCAAGGGTTTACTGTAGAAAGCTTATTTCAACATGGAAGAAAAGGTATTATTACAAGACGAATAGAAGGACGTCTCCTGATTTTAATAAAAAAATCTATGAAAGAGTATATGCTGGATCTAGAATTCAGAGAAAGCTGTTATTACCTCACCAAATTATATAACTCAAATGTTGAAGCAATTGATTTTTGAATGCTTTTCGTATCCTTCATCTCATTTTGATAAAATCTTTTAAGGTATCCTTCAGAGCCCCAAGAGACGATTAATCTAACTAAAGATCACTCTCTCTCTCTCTCTTAGGCAGTTAGTCTTGTCTCTTAGGCAGTTGTCTCGTCTTAGGCATTTCTACTTTCTAGACTAGGATAACGGGTTACTATGACTTGCATAGAATACGTACAGGGCGATAAAATTATGTTTTCATTAAGGTCCGCTTTAATTACGCAGTTGAGTGGTAATTTGCATTGTAATTAATTAGTGACAATGTAAAGCCATATTAGACATAACATTTTCGCAGACTGAATCCCACCCTCAACCCAAATCATGGTAAAATGGTGATGTTTTGTGGAAAACTTATGTCCTGGAGGAGACTTTTTTGGTTGTACAGACAGACTTCAACGCTGCTGGTGCGCTCCTGAGTCAACCACGTTTAGGATTTACCGGAAAAAGCAGCAATGTCATCCAATGACGATTACAAATGCAAAAACGAAAGGAAAAGTACAGGTGAGACATTGCAGTGCACGCGGACGCAATAAACCAGTTAATAGCATCGTCATCAAAAATAATTCTATACTAGGACATTCAACTATCTCCAAAAAGTGAATCACATGTGGTGACGTCATCACGCATCATGGACACAACGGTAACAACATCGCATCGATGTTTAGTTACCTGCTTAGTCACCGTTACGAGGAATATTACGTTCAGGTAGTACCTATATTGGTTTAGCAATGTGGAAAATTTGGGAAGGTCAACATGGACAGCCAGACGCGAAATGTTTGACTTTTCCTTATAAAGCAAAGCATTATCAGTTACCAAAGGTAACAAAGCTAAGCATTATCAGTTACCAAAGGTAACTCATAATGCTTTCAGTTCAGTTACCATATCAAGCAAAATCATAATAAATCACTTGAGCAGAACCGTAATATGAATTGCGATAAAGTTGTTCGAATAGTCTATTCTTTTGAGCAATTCTGCTGACCTTTTCAGACTACATGGTTGTTTAGTAGAACTTATAAATCAATTCTGCACATATCATTCAAAATACATCACATAATATATTATGACAAGTGGAAAAGAAAAGGTCGAATAAAATATATTTGACATTTACTTGGAAGTTTAAAAAAGGGGTACATAATGCCCTAACAAACCGCCTCATTGGACCACTGAAAATGGCAGCTGTCACCAATTATAAAAGTCCCCCAAGGTGACTGGATATTTAGTAGGACAGGGTTAAAATAGAGGTAAAAAAAAGGGAATTTAACAAATATCACAAAATGTTGCAAGTTAGCCTACCATCCTACAAATATAGTATAATATAATAAACCATATCTCTAGGGAATAAATGATTCTATTCTAACTCAATTAAAGTAATAAGTGCTATTATAGTGCAGACATAACCCTAGATGATAGCAATTGTGTAATATAACCCTTACTTTGTAAATACACTGTAATTACTTAATGACTCGTCAGATGCTAGTTTAACCCTATAACTGTGTTACTAAACTGTTTGTACTAGAAACTTCTTCATAGTGCCCTATTGCGAATTACCAACTTACTATGTAATATTCTAGAAACAATATACTAATGAAGTTGAGTGAATAAATGAGTTGAAGTAATGAGCACATGGACCACATGGCGTAAGACTAGGATAAAAGATAGCATATAATTTCGTCCAGATCCGTTCAGGCGGAGTGTCAGCATATTGACGGGGCCCCCTGTAGAGCGCTAAAGCCAGCCTGGGTCGCGGGCCTCACGAATTACCGTGACCCCGGTACGTAAAGGGCTATTGAAGGACACAGTGGATTTTAGTCAGTACGAGTCTGACAGTCCCTCCCGTTCTGCCCTGCGTGGGAGGACTCATAAGATGATTTTACCACGTAAAAGTAAATAAAAAGATCAGTTCAGTCATCCTAGCGTGATTGGGTATTGTATTGTATAATGGGCTGGTATCCGCAACTCCACGTCATAAGCGTGTATTTTGAGTAGCTTGGTGTTACCGACAATCTCGTGGAGAGTACTTGGATTACCAAAGTACTTTGCCCCATGTGGGGCATATGGGGTTATGATGAAAATGGACTGGTATCCACAACTCCATGTCATTTCACCCCAGCTCCCTGAGGAAAGCCCGAAGCGCCTTCGTGTTGCCGACAATCTGGTGGATAGTTCTTGGGTTACAAAAGTACTTTGCCCTGTATGGGGCAACCTCAGGGCAGTGTTGGAGCACATGGGCTGCCGTCTCGTCCACCGCCATGCATGATTGACTATCAACCATCGAAATGACGGTGTTTGGACTTTACAGAATCCTTCTTAACTTATCTCCCACAAATTGTAAAACCTAACTTAATCCAAATAAATTCCCTTATACTAGGATTTTACCCCTAATTAGTGATACATGGGTAATAAGCAAACATTGAAAGACTCTCAATGATAAAACATTGCATTGAAATTAACCTGTCTACTTAAAGCTAATTGCTTTAGTTATCAGTTACTTATTTACTGTTAAGTTACTGGACTTATAACTCAGAGGTAATTAAAACATTAGGAATCATTTTTTAATTACATTATAGCTATCCTATTAATCTTACTATCCTACTGATATTAAATGCGGAACTTTGTGACGATAACTGGATGGATATTTGTTACTATTTTATGAAAAATTACTAAACGGTTTAGGATGGAATGTGGTACTCAGTTCATAACCTGGATAAACACATAGTATAGTTTTATCCTCATTTTATCTTCCCATGGGATAATTAAGGGTGCACCGCTAGCAACAGCTAGTATTCTATATTGGTTATACTATGTAATATTATAGCCATATTATTTTGATTACTAATTAATAATGCCTATGCCTACAATTAGTTCATACTTAATAACAAATGGAAGCTCCTGAGGCATTTAATCACAAAGTTACATACTTCCTTTTGTTATTTTCCTTCCCCAGACTGATTACAGTTTTGGAGACCAGGTTTATGATATTAGCAACAATAACAGGCTGAATTTACTGTTCAAATAATTTTGCATATGATTCTGTAGGTATACTGTCAACAGCGAGACAGTTTTTTTTTAGTTAAGTAATAGAATGTACCTTATAGTTTCAGGATTTGCAACAGATCATGGATATTATGTTGATCTGTGCACATTTTTGGGTTATAATTAAATATGAAATAAACAGACCGCACCATGCATTAAAATATGTTCCTGAGGGTAATTACCCAACCAACATAAACACCATCTGGCAAAAATAAACATGAATATTTAAATATTCTATTTTCTTAAAATTGAATAATAAATAATCTGCATATGAATTCTTGCAGTGCAGTGATTAATAGTGAAAATGGTGCCATCATTTGTCTCAATCACAATGTGAATAGTGTTACTTCTAAATTGGTAAATCTAGAAGTGCAGAACCATTTCCTTACAATGTTTTAGTTGCTACCTATTAGTCCACTAATTGAGTTATTTGTGATGCTTCATCAACAAGGAATAGTATTGAATTTTAATACACAAGGAAATAATAATGAAATTGCATTATTTGATGTTAATATGAACTTGCAGCAGGAAGAAATATATGCATTTTTAATTTATGTTGAGCCCACTATGAAAAACAACCTTGTGGTGTATTGATCAAATCATAATTTTTAAACAATTGCCAATTATGAATAGGCATTCAAGAGCTGCTTCTGATATCAACCCAATTTAATTTTAGCTAATCAATATTTATATTACTTTATAAATAGAAATGAACACAAAGATGGCCTTGGATGTTTGTGTTCATAGAACTAGACAAACAGAGAATCAGACATTATTTGCATGTTTAACATGATCAAGACACATGTGTGGAGAAGGTTAGGCAGAGAAGACAATGAGGTTTCTACGAATTGCTTTTGTACTCAGACATACAGTTTTAAATGGATTAAAGAGTATTTTAGAAAAAATAGGAGAATACTAAAAATAAATATAGAACATATATTTTGTTGCGTGCTACTACATGTCATGTAGTAAGAAGTATGATGCAACTGAGCAACAGTTAATAAACACAATTTATAAAGCATTTGAGTCAACAAAATTGTAACTAAATAAGTTGTTTTGATTGTTTAGTGACTATTTAAAGATTAGTTTTTACAGCAATAAAGCTATGTTTGCAGTTTTCAAAAATTGTAAATTCTCTATATTTATGTGTCTCATAAAATAAATAGGCAAGTAACAATGACTTGCGAAATCTCACCGAATCAACAATCACATTTCTAGGTATTGCATCATACAATCAGCGTACAACCATATTGGATGTATCTTATCTGTATATATGCTCAAAATAACTAGTAACAAGTGATAATCATTATCAAACTATTCATTAAGCTTGGACATTGATCGTAGAATTGCAAGATTTTGTTTTTGTTTACCACTTCTTGATAAGAAGTACCGATTGATTGCAAAAATGTTGTTGATGGTATTTTCCTATAATCAGTTAACTCTGGTGACTAATTATAGTTCTGTGAATTTAGTGAGAAAAGAAATGTTTTTATGATGCATACAGGACATGGTAGTAATAAGGTGGCGTGCATGACTAAATGCAAAAATAGATGTGTGTTTTCATGACATTATGCTTACCCATGCCACCACATATCAATTGGCCATGTGTGGGAGTGTGTTTCATTACAAGTCTAAGAACATATTGTACATAAGCCACATGTGTCAACACAGTTTATGAACATTACCATTTTTTTAAACAAAAATACAACAGGTGGGTTGAACATAAACAATATGATTTGTTTACAAACAAAAGCTAGTGAGTGCACGTAAATGTATGTTGTGATAGCTGGCGGCGCCGCATGCACACTCACCTCTTGGGCAGCAGCATGGCGGCGGAGCCCTTGCGCTGGAACACGCCATCCACCAGCACGCCATTCTTGCTGTTGCACGTCAGGTAGAACTCCGGGTGGTCGTAGAACAGTTCCAGATGTCTACGCGATATGAAACTAGAGTGTCCCATGTTAACGTCCACTTGGCCTCTACTAGAATTCCGGCCGATCACGACACGTTTCTGCCGGATGAGGTACTCGAAGTCTCGGCCGTCGAGCCTCGCGATCGCGATGGGGGCCGGCTCCTGGGCCCACTGCACCTTGGATGGCGACGGGGGCGCCGACTTCAGCGAGAGCAGCGCCCACGCGTCGCTCTCCGAGCTTCGCGTAAACTGAGCCTGGGCCATGGCAGGCGCGCGCGGACCGATATCACCAACGCTGTCCACACGCGGGGCGCGGACGCCTTGCACGAGGGCACATCACAATACCGCCGCGAGAACCTCCGCCGCCGCGTCGCGACCCGGATATCCGGAACCTGCCGAACCCGTGCCTTTACAATTTGAGGTTACTGACGGGACGCACATGCGCAAAGTTTCTACTTGTGCGGTAAACAAGAATTATATAAACCACCACACCACCACGTGATAATAATGTATACATATACCTAGTCCGGAAGAGCGGATCGATACTATAAAGTACGGATATGTCTTATATGAACGAAATATTAACCTTTTGGTTGTTGCACAACTGAATTTTCGCAATTGGACCGAAATTAGACACTAAAGTAAACACGAGGCGAGAACAAAAATAACCAAAAACGTCAGTTCGGCATACGCAGTTTACAAGTTCGCCGCGCCATCTATGCAACATAGCAACAAATTGTAAATAAAAAGTTCCGTTCCACGCATTGCAATTTTATAGGAAAAGCACTTCTTTGTGAGTTATGGTCTACTGAATAGATAGTTTTTACTTTTTTGTACTTGACTGAAAAGATTACCCAATTTCAATGAATTCCTAAAGCATTTATGTAATGAGCACATATTTACGATCTATAATAAAATTTCGGATTATTTTCACAATTACTAAAACGTGAAACGAAATTATATCAATAGTGATACGCAACGGCCATCGACTGTTTAAATATCGATTTTTTTCCCCACATGATTAACAATTAAAAAGTAAAAATTAAACAAAAATCTTCATCAACACAACATGTAAAAAACTTAAATAAAATTCTTATACTTAAGGATTTGATTGGACTTTAGGATGAACATAATTATTTCAGTTGGTGATATTGCAACCATTGGGCTTTGCTGTTTGTTTGATTTATATTATTTTAATTGTTTTTCTAAAGTTAAAAAAACATCAGTTGAATTATAAATCGTAAATTTATTATTTTATTTACCAAAGAGCTTTACCAAAAACTTTTAAACTAATTTGAAATGAAAATCGATCAATTTCTAAATGAGTTTTTTGTACAACACTACAGGAAAATACGCTGACGTCATCAACTCTTTTAGTCTATTGGCTTTGTTGACATTAATATTTGAGTTTGTATCGCAAAATATTGTGCAAAGGAGTGTTTTTTAAAACTAAATGATGAAAACGATATCAAACAATTACAAGTTATAAATAGGTGTGCATTCATTGTTCCATCCAATTCTCGCATCAATATCGGAATTATAGGTGAGTTTAAGTCATCATTACCGCGAAATTTAAATTTTTATATATCCCTTTCCGCCACACGAATTATTGTCTCTTTGTTAATCATAGTAATTAGGTTTAAAAATAATATCACCTATCTTGTTTATTCCATTCCCTCAAAGGTTACACATTCAACAAATGAATCTGTTCCCACGGTTTTCTATATCATTGCTTAAACTAAATATGCCTAAATTATTACTTTTAGCAACGAATTCCACGACGCATTCATAGATTTGGCAATGGACACTGCTCTTAAACGACATTAGACGTACTTATTATGAATTAAAATACTTTGATCAACCTGTGATAGATTTAACTTGGATTATTGCCAAAGTAATTATTCTCATAATTGACATAATGCATAAATCAATGTTAATGTTAATAGTTAATAGCATGCTGATAAAGCTAATTCTCCTAAATTCCTAGACTGAAAGAGGTATGTTGTAGGGTTTTCTGTAGTTCAGCAATACCTACCTGCTAATGTAATACTTTGTTTCTACTCAATAGTCTTTATTTTTTTTGTTTATAGTTTTGCAGTTCTAGACATCCTGTTATTGTACTGAATGGACATGAGTACCATTACATACAGAACAGAAGTATTGCATCTTCTCTGAAATTGGAATAAATGAAGAATACCTCGACAATATTTTATTGATTAAAGTATCTGAATTATATATATATATATATATTTTTTTTGTGCAAATTATGTACTTGAATTATAAACATATGGTAACAACAATGTAGAACGATGTACACATTAAAAGTGTCCAGAGTATAAGGATTCAAGTATAGATTCAAATATAATAAAATAATATAAAGTAAATACCCAAAGGCTTTATTTGTCACTAGCCTTTGCCAGCGGCTTCACTCGCTCCTAACACCCACTCAGCCCAATACAGCTTTCTACCAGTGAAACAATTTTTAAAATCGGTTCATTACTTCCGGAGATTACCCCCTACATACAAACAAACAAATTTACCTCTTTATAATATTAGTATAGAAGTATAGATGTATGTTTGCTTGTGTGTTCACTTCTCATGTATGTTTAATGCTGGGAAGGAAATAAAATAATTAAAATCAAACAATATAATTTATGAAAACTTTATTTGGCAAATACTTGATTATGACTAGGAACATATCACAGTATCAATTACATACATACAAATTATAAGATAAAATATTAAGAAGTGGTTGTTACAGTACAATAGACTCTACAAAATAGGAAAAACATTATTTACACCTGCATACTCACTCGCACATAGAAATATCTGACTAGTTAGTTATTAAAATATACTGCCATGGTGTCTTTGCTGTGATGCAACGAAGGCTGGATTACTATTTTTTCCTAACATATTTAAATACTTTAAGGAACTTATATCTTGTAATCCTGTCTTTAATGTTATAGATTATGATGAACCATTTTATAGTGAAACAATTTGTTAAAAGAAAGCACCTTAATATTTATGCAGTCTCCGGATTGTCCTTGCCTTTAAACAAGTGGCAAGGTTTAAGTTGTCTCCGTTAACTGTTACAGAACTCTGATTTCAAATTGTAGACCTGCTACTTTTCCTCTAAGGAAAAGACTGAAAACTCTGGCCTGTCAAAAAAGGAGCCTTTATGTAGCCTTTTACCCCATAAAACATGTCTTAATTTTTTTTAAACCATGGAAATATCAAATCCTATCTGACTATTTAATCATCCAGCTGCGTCAAGCAAGCCACTCCTCTGTTGATCCAATGTTGTTCCTTCAGGGTCGTCTCCAGAGTAATGTACATAACAAAGTTGCTGGAGTGTCCCGTAGTCGCCAGCACACCCTTTCTCTCACTAGTCTTGTAGATGGGACAGAAGTAGCAAGGAGGGGGACTAAAGTCAGCAATGAGAGCTGGTTTGAACCAGATTATAGGAATTGTGTCGAACAGGATTTTTGGGTAGGATTCATCCATGAGCATCGTATCGCGGTTCCATCTTGCTCCTTCGAGGAATATGCCCTGTGTAGGATGGTATGTGTTAGTATATTTCAATATTTCAGAGGTTTAGTTAATTGAAGGTGCTAATTTCATTATGATACCAATAAAATAAAAGCCGTTGGTATCCATGATACTTTAGACTTACAAAGTTACGTGTCACATGCATCTAAATTTACTAAGCGCCACTTCATCTGTACCATCACACTATTAAATGGTGCCATTACCTAACCATACATTCTCATGCACATTCCAAGAGACATACCCATATAAAAACGCTATGTTCCTGATCCTGTTTATCCATTTCCATTGTTTGCTGCATGCGATTTAAATAAAAGACATGTATAGTACCTACTTAGGTTTAGAAAAGACAGAAAATCCTAAAAATGTTTGAGATGATTACATTGTCAATCTTTTTCCCTATCCATTTTCTTCTACTGTTAACCTCCGTCGCACACAACTGGGCAAAGGTCACTCTCACTCACTAGAAGTCGTGGGACTTGTAGTTTTATCATTCCAGGGCTAAAACGTAGCACTAGTGTTTGTTGTTGTTCAGCTATGCTGCGTATATGTTACACCAGACACACCAGTTTCTAAATAAGCAGAATCTATTCGCCAAATGCCAATATTATCTTTTCATATCTACATTAGTAAGATGATGAGTTCATCATGAGATTCAATAACGTTTTCAGGATCAAGCTTTCTGATACTGAATATAGCTGGTCCAAAGACATTCAACTAACCTTGCAATACACCCCATAATTGGGTTCCTCTTCGGCCTCCGACTCCATTTTAGTGATGGTGAACTCAAAGTGGACTTGGTCGATAGGTATCTTGTTGTGTCGCGAGTAGTTCTGCAGTACACCAGTCAGGAAAGACTGCGTGAAGTAGAAGCCAGATATCCAGAACACGATCGGAGGACCCTCGTCTACCCAGTCTTGTAGGAAGCTCAGGCTGAGAATGAAATACTCATATTAGAGCTGATGGTGTATCGGTAAAATGATTATTAGTAACTGGTGTTTTGGAAATTATTGTTCTGAAAGTACGAGTAGGTATATATAGCACAGTTAGTGCACTGGAGTGTCTGACCCCTCATGACCTCTTTTTTGCTGTATAAGGCTGCCTGTTCACAGGAGCGGAGAAGCGGAGAATTATTAATCAATAGGATTGCACAAATCTCTGGTCCTCTACAGTAGTGCAATC
Source organism: Agrotis puta (assembly GCA_943136025.2). Classification (NCBI taxonomy): domain Eukaryota; kingdom Metazoa; phylum Arthropoda; class Insecta; order Lepidoptera; family Noctuidae; genus Agrotis; species Agrotis puta. Next base: position 17,694,103 of record OW964175.2, on the reverse strand, counting down.
GTAACGGTTATTATTTCTCTATTTCTCCGCTCCGCAACCTTGCTGTGCTCCTGTGGACGGGCAACCACAGTGCTGTCAGTAGAATGAATGCTGGGTGCTGTCTTTATGAAAAAATTAGATCATTATAATAAAAACATATTAACTAATTTAAAATAAATAATGATTCCCTCCCCTGGATATCCAAAACAGGCTAATACTTTCGATATTCAATTAAAATATCCTTATTCCAGGTAGTCACCATGACAGAAAAGGTGTTGGACGAGAAGACCTGGCCTGCTGAGGCAGAAGCTGCCATAAGCGACATCCGCAAGCACGTGAAGAGTGCCTGCATCTCCCCGATACTACTCAGCAACAACCAGAGGATCTACATCAACCTGACCACCTTGGAGAATGCAGAATATTGCATCGAGATGTCTGGTAATGGCTTCAGGGTCGTTGGCAGGAAGTACGATGATACTACACTGTCTAGCATAGAAAACATGAACTACGAGACTCCCTACGCCCTCCTGAACAATATCAGCCAAAAGTACAGGGAGTCCTTCGGAGGGGAGCTTATGAACAAACTCCTGGATCTGGCTGCTCGTAACTCGGAAGGCTGAATCCTCATCAACATGCCGTAGTCCTGTGTTGAACGTAGGCCTATCCCAAGCCCCATGACAAAGTTATTTGCTTAAGCAAAATTACGGTTATGTTAAAATTTGAAATAAAACTAACTTTATAATATTGTATTGATCTGCATTGTGTAATCATTTGTATAAATAACTTCTATGTCAATTGTTAATGTTAACTAAGGTTAGTTTTATTTCAGTAATTTTCGCATGTATATCAGAAGTATTATAAAAATAAGAAATCTTAACAGATCAGGGTTAAAGTCGATTTCTTAAAGATTTATTGACAACTTTGTCGATTTTTGATTGTTGAATTTTACGGTGGAAATGTGTCAAAATATATATCACCTGTCAGTATTCACATGTGCTATAATAAATGTTTATGTACTAAGTTTATATTATAACTGTGTAGAATTAGTATAACTAACGTGTCTCTAGGGGTGGATGCGATCTTAAACTATTAGGTTTATGGAGATCATCTCTCACGGTATTAAAGTTGTTGAATGTGTATGTGATACTTGCATGTTCAATGTTTTCTAAAATTGTTGTAAACCCAAAATTCCTCTAAGTATTTGGTCGAATGTGTAAGACTGTTTGCATCGCATACTTTCGCTAGATTCTTGCTATCACTGATAGCTCGGCTTACTGAATGAATGTACGCATTTCAATGCATGCCGTGGGGCCATGACATAACATATTAAACGGCAAAATAGAGCACGGTGGCTTACAAATTGCTCGCTTCCTGTGTTGTTCATCTACATTATATCGTTCAGTGCGCTGAGCTCCTTAGGATCTTAAAGTATTTTAAGTAAGACTCAATTCACACATATCTGGCAATAATGTATGAACAATATCGTTACTATTAGCCGGGAACAATATAACGTTGTTTTACTTTTATCATGGCCAGTAATATTATACGAGAGCACTTATGTGACTGCTATGAGAATCGACTCTTGTTAAACAGTACTTGCGGCGAGGCCCAAGGTAATGTTTCTATTGTGTTAAGTGTTCCCTTCATATGTAACAAAGTACAGTACTCTACTGTTAACTGACGTGAGAGTTTTAGTAAAGTTCAACAATGTAGAGCGTTGTTTAGACCACTCAAAGCAACTTTTTTAAAATAAAAGAATTTTCATATCCTTACTGGCTTACATACATAAAACTTAGGCTAATTAATATTGGATTTTATACTAATCGTTTCAAGCTAATTCGAACCTTATTCCTTAAATAATAATTTAGATATTCGTTAATAAACTTTGCTGCCAAAACTGTGAATGTTGCTCATGGCCATGTGACAGTTCTTTTCTAAAGCTCTCATTGTGTCATATTAACACAAGTACTGTAAAGTGTAAATGCCTGTCGCTTTTAATATGCAACAGCTTTACACGGCATTTTTTTTAGTACAAGTATTGTCGACAGACTGAGTACAAACATTGTGTACCTACATAGTTTGGGTATATGTAATAACTGGCTCATAAATTAACGCTCGCAACTGTTCAATGTAAAAATCTATGTTAGGGGAGATAAGCCTCCCTAGACAAGTGGCAAGCGATAAGCGAAACAGATCTGTAGACTGTAGTCTTTAATAGATCTTCAACTTTTTTCATTTGAGTATAAAGTTGAAACTCTATTAGAGCGTTTTCGCTTATCATTTGCAAATTACTAGGGGAGAAGTATACTGAGATATTCGATTCTGTAGTATTTTTTGGCTAACAAAGCCAACTCTTAGTATTCGACTTTCATGTGGCCCCATTACTGTTACTGTCAGCCTGTGTTATCCCACCGCTGGGCAAAGACCTCTCCCTATGATTTCCAACTATTTCGATCTTGGGCTAATGTGAGCCACTGGTTGGTAGATATTGTCAGTTATCTGGCCCATACTGATCAGTAAATTCCTTTCGGGAACTACTTTAGCAGAAAAAAACAATTTGGCTCGCCACTATTAGTATTAAACCAATTTTGTGTGTTGTGAATCTTTAAGCGAAAATACCACCGTGTAGGTATAAAATTGATGTTTAAAATTAGGATTATTAGGAAGTATTCATACAAGTTTTTCACTACTACCTACATATCGGTAGAATTAATAACCAATATATAATAACAATAAAATGTTCAAATCTTACTGTACTAATTAAAGGTCTAAATACACGGCCTAAATACAAATAACCCCTAGCTAAATAAAAAGTGAACAAATATGTCACATCAATGAACTGCAACAATTTTACAATTTGTCAATTGAATAGAGTCGGAGACATGTACCCAAACTATCATCTCTTTAGACATAATATACACAACATAGAGTAGTGAACTTGTTTGTGATAGTAAAATAAATTGATATATGAATTATGAAAGTTTTATTTACCAATGCCGGCTATAAAACTTGCAAGTTTCGGGATATCAGATGTATTAAAACAATACTGGCGTTCGTAGAAAATATTTTAAGGCCTAGATTATCGGAGACCTCTCGCGTCCGGCATTGGTCGAGGCCATGCTGCGGGGCGAGACGGAGTGGGAAGCGGTCGCCTCCTTCTGCGAAGCAGTCATGCTCGCGAAGGAGGAGGCGGGCCGCGTGAGGGAGAGGACAGCGTCCTCCCTCAACCCCAGCCTCAGTGGTAGACGCCCACGGCGACGGACGTCGGCAGACGATCTCCGGCCACCGTAGGCGCGGGCATGCGGGCAGCGAGTAATGGGCAACTCGCTGTCCGACCATGGACCATGCCCGGGTCGACGGCGCGTTGTGTTCCACGCGCGCCTCAAAGAGTGTCAGCATAGTCACAGGGCCTGTAGAGGCCAACGCTTGCCGGGGTCGCGGGACTCACGAATTACCGTGACCCCGGTACGTAAAGGGCATCCGAAGAAACACGGGTGGATTTTAGTCAGTGAAGTCTGACAGTCCCTCCCGCCCTGCCCTGGGTGGGAGGACTTATTTGATGATTTTACCACGATAAAAAAAAGCTACTGAGAATTGAAGTCAAAAATACTGAAGAAAAATTACTCGGGAATAATTTGAACATCGAAACTGTCCGATTGTTTGTTTATAATCTAAGCAAAATGGCCATAAAAACGTAAGCATTACTATTTACGTTTGAACATTCTTTTTGTAACCTCTTTTGTTAGTGCGCCCTATTATATTATAGAGTTACAATGTTAAAAAAAAAGTTAAAATTCTCCCCTACTTTTAATTTGGTACAGCAATTTGCAACTAGGCGGCGGTGTACCGCTTAAGGGATTTTCTGAGTTTCTTTGTTTAGAAAGCGCGCGCTGTGAGAATTTGTTCCTCCCGGGGTCACCTTATCTACGTATGCTCAGACCCCAGCGAACATCCATAATGTGGATACACTATATTACCACAATCTATACATCTTATTAGATTGGGTATAACGTTACAACTGCTGAAATACAGGTATCTTCCTTGTGAGAAAGAATGCGCCTAATCCACGTTTCTTGGGGGTCTAAAAAGTCACTTTAGATGAATTGCCGTATATCATTACTTTAGAATTTGTTCCTTATTAGCGACACTATCTAATGGTGTAATATGGTTTCGTTTCCTGGACAGGAATATTGATTTAAACGAGTCGGACTCGCCCATAAAGGGTTCCGTAGCAGCAAGTAACATAATATAAAAGTTCTTATAGTTGGTTGTATCTTTGAAAGGTAAATTGCGGTTTACGATTTATGATGTATTAAAAAAAATATGTTCTCCCACACATTCCACCTGCAAATGTAAGTTGGTACGCACAATATTGAGTGATTTACCATGTTATTTTAATATCATGGACTTCTTATAGGTTTTCCTATAATCTATAAGGAGAAAACTAATTTCTGTATTTTTTTCAAAATTTTAGGTTCAGTAGTTTCGGAGATAAGGGGGGGGAATGGTCAATTTTCGTCTATTTTCTTGAATAACTTGGAAACTATTTATTTTAAAATTACAAAAAAATAAATTTAAGATCTTCTCAACAAGACCTTTCATTTGATATGCCACACGATGCAGTTTTCAGAATGTTTTTTTTTAATTTTCCCCTCCCCCCCCCCAAAAATGACCCCCCATATACAGATTTCATCTGCTCACGTCACACCTCTGTGTTTGGGTCACAGGAATTGATATGTGTACCAAATTTCAACTTAATCGGTCTAATAGATTCGGAGATAATTGACTGTAAGCGACGGACGGACAGACACACGAGTGATCCTATAAGGGTTCCGTTTTTGTATTCAGACGTACGGAACCCTAAAAATAATTCAATGATGTATTTTAGTCTATTCCTCATGGTTTTGGCTTTAGCCATTCACGCCCAGTTGGAAAACGCATCCTGTATATCCTTAAGGGAACTTCCTCCCCCCTTGAATAAATTGCAAATGTAATTAGTCCGTCAGTTATAGTTTTGATAAATTAATGGATAGATATTTTTCTTTTGTTAAATCAATGCATATTTACAAAGTTATAACGCATCAAAATTCGAGAGTGAGGGCTCGTGATGTGACGTCAGAAGCAAGTAAAAACTGCACTTGCATGAAGTATTGGGAGTTTTAAAAGCGTCGTATCTTCGTCAATTTTAGTTAATAAAACAAAATAAAAAATAATGAGTCAAATATTTTTTGATAATCTAAGTAACGGACTAATTAGATTTTTTCAGTCGAATACCTTATTGTAACTTACCGTGAAAGTAAATCAGCGACGTATGACCCCAGTGGCTTCATAGACGGGTAGGACTTGGACATCCACACGTTGGGCACGATGCCCTTGATGAAGGCGTTGTTGCACTCCTCGAGCTCCGCGCTGAGGATGACCAGACCCTGCGCGGCCAGGTACACTCCGTGCAGGGTGCGCTTCACCACGGACAGCAGACGGTTGTAGCGGATCAGTTCCTGAGGGAGACACGGGTTTTGGAGTTCATTATTATATTATATTGGGGATTTAATATATTGCTTGATATTAAAGTTAACCTACAAAGGAAGTTCTCAATTCCTATGAGTTGCATCAATCAAATTCCGTTTTTATTTTTTCGGTTTTGTTTAGGCCGAAAGCTCTTTCTGATCAGGTGGCCTACCAATTGTAGCGTGTGTAGTTCCGCTGTGGGAACGAGATGACGCTAGACGACTTGTATAGCTCTGTCTCTTTCCCACAGCGGAACTACTCACGCCATCGTAGACCACCTGCTAAAGCCGATTCCACGAAGTCAGTCAAGTTACCTGTTTGAGCACGGTGTTCATGCTGTTGAAGTACAGCACGGGATACTTGTCGCTGACGTAGAGGATGTCGTAGAGCGGCGGGAGGCGCTCCATCATGTCGCGCGTCATGTCCACCACGCCCCCCCCCTCGCCGCCCTCCGCCGCGCCCCCCGCCACGATGTGCGTCTGTGTCAGCAGAGTGCCGAACAACAGCTGTGGACGGAATAAATAACTAATATATTTCGATACAAGTGAGGATAGTTTGCTAATGCATTCAAGGCGGAATTATCAGCCGAGCCGCAGGCGAGGTGATGAGGAGCTAAGAACAGCAGTAACAGATGTTCACCTGTATCTAACGACGTTTTTCAATACACTTCCGAAGATATAAAAATTAGAATGGGAAATAATGTTCAATACACTTCTTCGAAAACTAGCATTTATCGCACTACGATTAGGTTCAAAATGCAGTGTATTACACACACACGTTTTTTTTCTTATTTATCAGCACGTGTGCGGGAACAAAATTTCCACAGATCAAGAAAGCCTACTTTTTTCCATTTCCTTTTATTCCAACGCAGAAGCCTAATTTGTGACCATTGATAAGGATTGGTGGGAGACCTTTGTCCACTAGTGGCATAAATAATTATTATCAGCCCATGGCTTAATTGCCAAGTGCCTCGACCAAAATCTAAGGCTCTCGTTAGGCAGCTGGATCAAGGGCCTGATTCAGAAAGCAGTTCCTCTGGACACGGCGCGCATTGTTAGGAGATTCCTTTCTCTGGAGCCCTGACCGCCGGTATTACTACTACTATTACTATTTTCAGGTGTTTTTATTTTTTGTTCTTTGTAAAATATTTAAAAATGCGTACAAGTAAAAAAAAATGTTTACGCTATGCTTATTAAAATAAATCTTACAGCATTAGTCTCTTTGTTATCCTTAGTGATGTCGGCGTTCTCGTGCAGGCCGAAGACCTCGGGCTTGGCCGTCATGGGCAGCGCGCGGATGTGCTCCAGGACCGAGTTGTACTCCATGGACGGCGGCATGCGGTAGTCACCGCTCGGGGAGAACGAGTAGCTGAGCCGAATAAAATATGCTATGAAAATCAGAGGCCTTTTTTACAGGAACAGGGTGGATTTTAAGTTTAACAGATTTTCCGCACCACCCTGGGCGAGAGGACAGTTTCATGATTTATACATATTTACCAACCCAAACAAGGGTTTTGAAACATAGAAACATAAAAACAAACATAGAAACTCACATACACAAACACCCAGATACGGAATACTGCAAGTATTTGTTCCGTGCGGGGATCGAACCCGCGACATGCATGTACAGCAGTCGATCGATCAGCCACTGCACCAAACGTGCCGTATTTTCCAACTGGGCATGTATGGCTATATCCGAAACCATGAGGAATATCGAGAAACATTGAAAGAATAATCGCGCCCGATTTTGACGAAAACCAAAACGGCATCATTGGATTTTATAAAAATCAATAATCCTGGCTACGAATCAGGCCCGCAGATTTTGAAAAAAAATCGCACCCTGTATTATAACACCATTCGACATTGTCAGTAATAAGGATGAAATTCTGAGAATACGGCGAAGTAAAACTCCAGTTGAAAAATTCACCCTGTATATCGGAAAGTCAAAATTATAAAGTGCTAAGTAATTATCCCGAGTTAAGTTCTTATAATAACGTTATAAATTGAAATAATTCTCTTACTCCGGTATAGTAGTGACGTCTTCGTTGTAGAAGATAGAGAGTAGAGACAGTATGAGTCTCCTGTCCTTGTCGTCAGTGACTCTCCCTCCGTAGTTGCACTCTCCCGCGAGGTAGTTGAGAGCGTCGAATGGCGTCTCAGCGTAATCCGTGAGGAACATCTGGCGATCAGTTAGTTAACGTTAAAATTTTGTTGAAAAAACAGAAAGTGAAGAAGAGAACTCTTATTTCCGAAGTCAGTGAATTTTTCTTATTTCCATGACTTTTATAACACTTACTTACTAAATTATTATTTAACCCTTCTTATATAGTGGGTACAGGCGTGAAAGGTTCCGCCGAATTGTGAACCTCGTCCTTTCTTTGGAGTCGAAATACATGTTATGGTCGCCATACGGTTCACGCAGTTGAAAATCTATACAGAGAACAATGGTGACCAAGTAGAGTGGTATTGGCGATCTTGATTCACGAGTTGCAGGTCGTGGATTCGAACACAGCCAGGTGCATTATTGACAGACTTTGTTTAATTTATTTCATCACCACTGCTCTCAAAACGGTGAAGGAAAACATCGTGTGGAAATCAGTTTGTCCTAGAACCAAATATTTTAAGACAAGTCACATCTATCAACCTCGTACTGGGCCCGTGTGGTGAATGAAAGCCCACTCCTTCTCACAGATTCGAGGACCTGTGTCCCAGCAGTGGGAACACTTAAAAGCTGATGATGAGCGTTTACGTTTTGCATCAGCACTGTCTTCCAACTCCTACCTGCAGCTGCATGATACAGATCCTGAGGTCGCTCTCGTTGAACTCGTACTGTATGTTCCACCCCAGCGGCCCGAAGGCGCGTCGCTCCTGCACGACCGCGTGGAAGAAACACAACGCGAACAGCAGCCGACGCCAGTCCTCCGTGCGAGGACATGAGATGTAGAACTCGGGGTCACAGATGGGGTCAGAGATGTAGGATCGGAAGATGTTGTTTTTAAGACCTTTTGGGGCTTCGTTTGTCATTTTTACACCTGGAAATATAATGTGCACAATCCTGACAGTTGGAAAGAATGGAAGCAAACTTTTCAGTGGTGAGACAATACGTGCTAACTTATAAAGCTGTTTTTGCTTATCTCCAATGCAATTAAATCATCACGTTAGTGAAAATGATGCACCCAATACCCACACTTTCATTACTTTTTTTTCACTTCTTGTTGATACTAACTTTATAACTCTTAAATTAGTCTAGTCAGGATATAGTTTAGTTTTATCACAATAGTTCGGATTCCGTGGAATAACGTCCGACAAACGCATGGAAAAAGTCACAGAGAGGTGTATATTTAAATAAAATCATCATTTCATCGGTATTCACTAACCATTCTGCAGCACAGTAACTGGAAATGAAGTGCTGGGATAACTAGTCAACCAGCAGCGGAAGTTGGTGTGCGTGACCTGCGGCACGATGACCTCGGCGCATATCCGCTCCAGCTCGCCCATCCAGGAGTCCATCACGTGGCAGTTCTGCAGCACCACCCAGCCACCCGTCACGATGGCCTGGTTTATCATGTTCGCGGCTATTGGGCCCTGTGGGGGTTGAATTAGGAGTGGAAACAGACTTGTAGCGAGTTGCGATTTTTATAGTTGTAAGTTGGCACTACTGCCATATTTGAAAGTGCGTTCTTGCGCGCGTTTAAAAAAGTCATTTGAAAGAATGTCGATACCAAAACAGAAGTAAGAACGCAACAGCAATTGCTATCGTTGTAGGACTTGTCCAGGGTATTCTGAGGTTTACTTGTTGCTAATCCAGCAATTCGCACTAAGTTAGTTTAGTTTTTTAATAAACGTTGCCCCACACTAGGAATTTCTCCTGTGTCGTGGGTGCGTTTACAAACATATAAACTCACATACACAGACGCCCAGACCTGAAACAACTACTTGTAGATCATACAAATATTTGTTCTGTGCGGGAATAGAACTCGCGACACGCAGCGCAGCAGTCCAATTGCACAGCCACTGCGCCAAACGTGTCGTCAAGTGTTTCGAAACCACTTTCATAATGCGCACAGCTAAGGAGTTGAACTTTATCTGCGTCTGTGTTTCCGATCGCTCAAATTAAAAGTGAATAGACTTATTCTGGATCGACATCATCATCTTAAACCTAGACTCGAGTTTATAATATATCCCAAATAAAAATACTACACTTGTGCCCATCACTTTAGGGAATACAAGGCGTGATCTCATAAGCACCATAAAAGAAAACATCTTACCTGTCCCTGCCCCAACGAAATAGTCTCGAAGCTGACCACCTTCTTCTCCATCGCGTACTTGACCAGCCCCGACATGGGGTCGGAGCCAGGAGACAGGATGAAGATGAGCGGCGAGCAGCAGTTGCTGTCGTTGTAGGACTTCACCAGGTCGAAGGGCGGCGGCTCGATGTACGGTTTACCCATCTCTGCTACCACGTAGGCTTGGACTAGCGGGATCAACTTGTCGGGACGAATGCATCTGGGACAAGAGATGGACGAGATATAATGTACCTAGAGGTATTAGGAACAGGGTTTATTTATAGATATATTACAGACTTATCGGTGAGAGAAGCAGTCGACGGCTTGTAGGTTTCGCTACGCTGTTATTTTTATTTATAGTTTAATGTTTAATAGACCCGTATTTGTTTATTTTATATTAATTTGATTTTCTGCTGACTATTTGACTTGTTTATTTATAAGAAATTTTAATTGTCGAATTATATTTTACAAGCTTTACTAAAAAATATATAATTATGTAATTATGCCTGAGTTTATGTTAAAGTCATCATCTATGTATCCTTTACCAACTGTATTAGAGTTTGTTGATCGCAATTTGTTCACTTTTTTGCCAATAGATGGCGTTGTTAGTTTAAGTGCAATTCCTGAATCGCGGTGTTGAGATTCGCACACGATTAGGTAGGGTCCGAATATTGTATGTTTTAATTTAAGCTCCAATACACGCATTTATAATTATCATATCGAGTTGTTTATCTTGATATCCTCATCCTTGCTAATTTCGGAGTACTGCAGAGTTAAAGGCTGTGTGTGGAAGCAAACATTGGTCCTTCGTAGCCGGACTTAGTCAGTTCCGGAGGTTTTTGGTAACCAGTCTTGGCTGGGCAAGTGGATCGCTTGCCGTAACCAGCCAAGGTCACAGCAGTAGCAGTACTGCAGCAGAAGCAGCAGTCATCGCAAGTGGCGGCGTTGACGAGTGACGTCATCGCGGCTAGCGGGACTGCAGACGGTGTCGGGTGCCATCGTCAGGTGTCAGCAAGGGTGATCGGAGGAGGCGTGCTGGTTTGAAGACAGTTGGACTGGACTTCATCATTATCATTGGAGGTATCGTAACAATCAAGAACAAACTGTGAGTGACTTTCTATTATTATAATTATATTGTGTACCAAGGCCTGAGTGAACGACGGATATTTTTCTATGTGCCTGAATTTAAAGTTAAAGATTTCTATGCGAATATTATTGTGCCGGAAGACTTGTGTTATTGCTAAGCAAATTTGAACTTTATTTGTTTGAAGATATTAACTTGTAAAATATTTGTGTTGTGTTTAGAGATAGTCTAATTTTAAGGATATTCGGTTGAGACGGGGAACCTATGCCCGATTTTACCTAGATTTTAAAAGTGTAAAAACACTTGTAAAATTTTAAAGTTTTATTTTGTCTTTGTCAGTTACTTGGTTATACTAAAGAGGTCAAATGTAAAGTTTATTTTGATGCTTATAGCTTATCAATTGTAAGAAGTTAGTTGGCAATTAATAATTTCAAATAAAATTAATATCTTATTCTGTTAAGTTTGTTGTTTAACATGGAGGCGCTTATTAATGTACAAAATGACATTTACAATCATATTATAAAGGCTAAAAAGAATTACAAAAAGTCTCCTAAAGAGAGAATAACAGCGCAGTATGTTGAAATAAGATTAGAAAATTTAGATAAGTTATGGAGTCAATTTAACGAAAATCATATGGAAATAGTAAAACTGGCTAAAGGGAAAGAAATAGATTACATTCAAGGGGATCAGTATGAAACTGTAGAAGAATTGTATATTGAGTTGAAAACAGAGCTAAAAACGGCACTTATGTCATTTAGTAACGTTGAAAAACCGTCGAATATAAAAAATTGTGATAAGTCCACAACAGTTAAATTGCCACGAATCGTTATTCCAACATTTAGCGGGTCGTATGCCGAATGGGTAACGTTTAGAGATATGTTTATGTCGTTGGTGCATACAAACACTCAATTAGATAATGTACAAAAAATGCACTATCTAAAAGGATATCTATCAGGTGAAGCCGAACAACTTTTAAGACAGATTCCCATTTGCGATTCAAATTATAATAGATGTTGGGATTTGCTAAATGAAAGGTATAATAATAAAAGGTTTTTATGCAATTCTATTTTAAAAACACTCCTGAGTCAAAGAAACATAAATAATGAGTCTGGAAATGCCTTGAAAGTTTTAATGGACACTACCACTGACTGTTTGTGTGCGCTAAAAAATATCGGCGTAGATGTTACTACGTGGGATGTTATAATAATACATATTCTCACTTTGAAATTGGACCCAGAATCCAGAAAACAATGGGAATTACAAGCATCAGGAAACATAACTTCAGACAATTTACCGACATATGAACAATTTAGAGAGTTTTTGACGAGTCGGTATCGTGCTCTTGAATTTCTGGAAACCGGATCCAATATGAACAGAGTGCAGAAACCTAAAGTTTTTCTCGCATCAAATAGTCAATGTATGTTTTGTAGCGAAGATCATAAAATAAGTAGTTGTAAGAAATTTGTTGGTACTGATGTAAATGCTAGACGTAATTTTGTAGAACAAAATGGTCTGTGTTATAATTGTTTGGGGTCCCACCATTCGGCCAAGCAGTGTAGGAGCCCACAAACATGTCGCGTTTGCAAACGTAAACATCATTCGTTGCTTCATCCAGTGGGTCAAGTTGATAATCAGGTCAATTCAGAAAAGTTGCACGAAAGCAGCGAGGTATCTTGTGGCGGTGATAAAAACTCATCAGATGAAAATGATAATTCGTCTTCTGGACCATTGAAGTCTGACACAGTGGCTACATTCTTCTCGGCGAATAAAGTTAGAGATAGCAGTTCGGTGTTATTAGCCACAGCGCTTGTTCACGCCACAGCTAAGAATGGAATGACACACACGATCCGAGCATTATTAGATCAAGGCTCGCAAGCCTCTTTTATTACCGAGGCAACTGCTCAATATTTAGGTCTTCAGAAGACACCAGTAAGAGGGTTAATTTCGGGACTAGAAGGCAATACAAAAATTAGTTCACGGTATATCGTACAAATAGAACTTACCTCAATTCACAATGCAAAAATGAAGGTTTCGGTTGATGCGTATGTGTTAAAGACAATAACGTCTTTCTTACCTAACAGTAAAATAGTTCCCATAGAATGGATATGTGACTTACCTTTAGCGGATCCACAATACAACACACCAAATAGGATTGATATTTTGCTTGGTGCAGAGGTCTATAGTCAAGTTATACAAAAAGGGTTAAGGAAAGGACCTCAGGAAATGTTAGTGGCACAAGATACTTTGTTTGGTTGGATAATTTCGGGTGTGACGCAAAGATCACATCAACCTAACGCGAATGTAGTTGTTATGCATTCACATTTGGAGGAACATGAATTTTTAAGAAAGTTCTGGGAATTAGAGGCGGACACTACGTTGAATAAAAAACATATGTTTACTGAGGAAGAAAAACAATGTGAACAGTTATTTGAAGAAACAACCACTAGAGACACGGATGGCAGATATGTGGTACGCCTGCCATTTAAATCTCGTAATCCAGGACAGATGGTAACAAAGTCTAAAAAGATTGCTGAAAAGAGACTTACATCATTATTAGTAAGATTAAGTAAAAATCAAGATATGAAAACAAAGTATCAAAACGTGTTGGATGAATATATGCTACTTAATCACATGGAGAAGATTCCTGAAAGAGAAACTAACTATAACGGAACATACTTACCTCATTTTGCAGTCATTAGAGAGGATAAAGACACCACGAAAGTTAGGATAGTGTTCGACGCATCCTGCAAAGGTGAAAATGGTGTATCGTTAAATGATCTTCTAATGGTAGGACCTGCCTTACAGCCGGTTTTAAGACACATTTTGATGAAATGGAGGTTATATCCCATCTGTTTGTCGGCAGATATAGTGAAAATGTATCGACAAGTTAAGGTGGCTAAACAGGACGTTGACTTCCAAAGAATCGTCTGGAAAAACAATACTACTGACCCAGTTGAAGAATATCGTTTGTTGAGAGTTACATTTGGTACAGCATGTGCTCCATATCTGGCAGTTAAGGTACTTCAGCAGGTGGCTGTAGATGAAAAAGATGAGTATCCGTTAGCTGCTACAAAGGTAAAAGAAGACTTCTATATGGATGATCTACTAACGGGTGTCCAAACAGTTGAAGAAGGATTTCTATTATATAATGAAATAAATGGATTATTACAAAAGGCAGGCTTTACTTTGCAAAAGTGGTCTAGCAATAGCGAAGTATTACTACAGAAAATGTATAATTGTAATGAAGAACAAAAGGAAGAAGGAATAAACATTAAAACTGACGAAGTTATGAAGTTATTAGGACTTACCTGGAATCGGATGAATGATGCCTTCCGCTACATGGTGACTCTTCCGACGACTAACAAACCTGTAACAAAAAGAGTTATAATATCTGATATAGCAAGATTATTTGATCCACTCGGATGGGTGGCACCGAGTGTAATAGTAGCAAAGATAATAATTCAAAACCTATGGCTATCAGGTATAGGCTGGGATGACGAAGTTCCAAAGAAAATATTAGATGAATGGATAACTTACCGTGAAGAATTGCTGCAACTATCTGAAATACAAATACCTCGTTGGATGCACACAAAACTCGGTGATACTGTTGAACTTCATGGATTCAGCGACGCGTCCAAATCTGCATATGCCGCAGTTGTTTATATCAGGGTGATTGATGGTCAAGGTCGTATTCATGTCAACTTAGTAACATCGAAAACAAAGGTGGCGCCTATTAAACAGGTCTCGATTCCCAGGTTGGAACTTTGTGGAGCAGTGCTTCTTGCGAGATTGTTAATTGAGGTGGCTCACGTGTTAGACATACCAAAGCAAAATATTCATGCTTGGACAGACTCAACGATCGTTTTAGCCTGGCTTAATAGCCATCCCAGTCGTTGGCAGACTTTCGTCGCTAATAGAGTCTCAGAGATCTTAACATCATTAGATACAAGCCAATGGTCACACGTGCGCTCTGGAATAAATCCTGCCGACCATGCGTCTCGAGGACTTAACCCATCAGATCTTGTCAGGACATCATCGTGGTTTCAGGGGCCAGAGTTTTTACTTTCCATACAAATAGATTACCACAAACCTAAAGAAATGGAGACCGAGGAAGAAGCCATCAGGGTGCATGTTACTGTTGTAGATGATAAATTCTGGGATAGGTTTTCTAGTTTGAATAAATTGATAAGAGTAGTTGCGTACTGCCGACGCATGTGGGTAAAAAGAACAAGGGATCAAAGTCAAGGGACAGGATTTTTAACAACTGAGGAATTACAAGAAGCTTTAGATATCTGTATCAAGAAATGTCAAGAAGAGAGTTTTGGATCAGAAATGGAAAAACTAGTAAACAGAGATACTTCAGTAAGGTTGAAAGGACCTTTTAAATATTTAAATCCATTTATAGATGGAAATAAAATTATGAGAGTAGGAGGAAGACTACAAAAGTCGGAGTTAAATGAAAACAGGAAACACCCAGTACTGCTGCCCAAGAAGGCAGTTTTATCAAAGCTAATAGTAGCAGATTCACATATAAACACCTTACACGGTGGACCTAAGTTAATGTTAGCATATCTGAGAACAAAGTATTGGATACTTGGTGCCCAAGAATTGGTACAATCACACGTACATAAATGTGTTAAATGTATCAGGTATTCAGCAGCCAAGTCAAGTCAGCTGATGGGGCAGCTACCAGCTGCAAGAACAACTCCTGGAAGACCATTTAAATGCTCGGGAGTAGATTACGCAGGGCCCATAAACATCCGAACTTCCAAGGGTCGTGGACATCACGCCTATAAAGGTTATATATGTTTATTTGTTTGTATGGCAACAAAAGCTGTACATATTGAAGCCGTCAGTGACCTCACCACACAAGGATTTTTAGCTGCATATAAGAGATTCGTTGCAAGAAGAGGCCACTGCTCAGAAATATGGTCTGACAATGGGACCAATTTTGTAGGGGCTTCAAGGGAACTACAAAAACTATTCTCTGCACAGAAGTCAAACATTACAAATGAACTGGTTGAAAGTTTGGCATCCCAAGGAACAAGATGGCATTTCATTCCGCCACATGCACCAAATTTTGGAGGACTGTGGGAGGCCGGGGTCAAATCGGTTAAATTCCACCTCAGACGGGTAATTGGTGAGTCGACTTTAACATATGAGGAACTATCGACGGTGTTGGCACAAATTGAAGCATGCTTAAATTCTCGACCTCTGTCACGGCTGGATAACGATTTGGATCAGTTTGAAGCGTTAACTCCTAGTCATTTTCTTATTGGTGAGCCTCTAGTGGCCGTTCCGGATTATAATTTTGAGTCTTGTAACATAAGTAATTTACGACGCTGGCAGTTGATTCAGCGAATGATGCAAAGTTTTTGGCGACGTTGGTCGCAGGAGTATTTAACAATGTTCTTGCATCGTTATAAATGGTGTCAACAAACTTCAGAACCCAGTATTGGAGACCTGGTTCTAGTTAAAGAGGATGACTTACCACCATCTCGGTGGTTGCTTGGTCGTGTGGCTGAAAAACACCCTGGCACAGATAACATCACAAGAGTGGTCTCATTACGTACGAAAAACTCAATAATCAAAAGACCTGTTTCCAAAATTTGTGTGCTGCCAGTCAATTCTAAGTAAATTAATTGTGTGTATTCATTTTTTTTTTAATTGTATCCTTACTCATTAGATTATAATGTCATGGTGGGCGGTACCTTGATTTTAAGAAGGACAAAATTGTTAATTTGTCCTTGGTGGGCGGTATGTTGATCGCAATTTGTTCACTTTTTTGCCAATAGATGGCGTTGTTAGTTTAAGTGCAATTCCTGAATCGCGGTGTTGAGATTCGCACACGATTAGGTAGGGTCCGAATATTGTATGTTTTAATTTAAGCTCCAATACACGCATTTATAATTATCATATCGAGTTGTTTATCTTGATATCCTCATCCTTGCTAATTTCGGAGTACTGCAGAGTTAAAGGCTGTGTGTGGAAGCAAACATTGCAATGTTTGCAACCCTACCTAATCGTGTGCGAATCTCAACACCGCGATTCAGGAATTGCACTTAAACTAACAACGCCATCTATTGGCAAAAAAGTGAACAAATTGCGATCAACAGAGTTTACTTCCGCACTAAACGGATGCTAAACTCGATACCAGCTTAGTACGCGCACTGCTGAAGTGCGCGAACAAAATGTGCCGCACATTATTTCGGTGGAATCCTACAATTATTATGTAACCGATTTTACCTGAGTATGATGAGCTTGGCGATGCCCTCGACCTGGTCGAAGGGCTCCGGCACAGGGTTCTCATGCGGCGCCGACAGGTCGTAGAACGCCTTCCACTTATCCACGTGCAGTTCGAAGTGCTCTCGGAAGCCTTTCAACCTGATTCGAATATTATCAGTTATGACTATAAAAGTATAGGAAAGAAATGTACTGTGTGAAGGATGACATGACTAGAATGGAGTTAACTGCTAAGAAGATGTTGTCTTTTTTTATTTTTTTTTTAAGAATACTACTTTAAGATATACTATATAGCGTTATACCACATCTTTCCACGCGCTCATTTCGAATTTGACTCGCATCGCATCGCTTCGTTTCGATGCGCCGACTAAAATAATAAAAAAAATATTTTTATCTTTCTCGGGAACAGCACAGCAGCATATTCGATATTGCCCGCTTTATATACTTACCACCGTAAATGCAAAATTACAAGATGATCGGTTCAATAGTTTAGGCGTGACAGGTAACAAACAAACAAACTTACTGTTGCAGGTATAATTTTGAGGCTTAGGTTTAGGATATACTCATTTTAGCTATATATACATAAAATCACGCCCTTTTTCCATGGGCGTAGGCAGAAACTACAGAGCGCCATCTGCAACGAGCCTTACAGACTCCTTACGCCTCATCCACATTCAAGCATCTGGTCATACAAGCACGCCGATTGCTAGTACAACGCATTCGGCTTTTCTGAAGCTCTTCACCAATAAGGTCAGTGGAGGACTGTAGGTCTTCCTAGGGCGTCCCTTCTGAACGTTACCACTCACCTTTGCCTTATAAATTCGTTAATTGTTGGTCGCTTTGACTATGATTATAATGATGTTACTCACCCGCTCATCAGGCTGCAGCGCACGATCTCTGACCAGGACTTCTCCGTGAGCCAGCCGGGCGCGGGGTTCTCATACGGGTTGTCCAGGGCCACGCCGCCCGTCAGCAGGAATGCTAGTAGGTCCTCGTCTAAATTACCCTACGTTCAAAAAAATTTATGTTTTGAAGGATGATTTTCATAAACAAAGTGACAGCTTGGTTTTTTTATCTCCCTGAAATAGGAGCCCCGCGAAGCGTGCCTCCGTCGAAAGTGCCCCGTTTAGTATCACTATCCGCAGAGTGTGTTTTTTCCGATAGCTATAATCTTAGAAACTTTAAGTCAAAAGTGAATAGGTGAATAGGCGACTCGCTGTCCGACCATGGACCATGCCCGGGTCGACGGCGCGTTGTGTTCCACGCGCGCCTCAAAGAGTGTCAGCATAGTGACGGGGCCTGTAGAGGGCCAAAGCCTGCCGGGGTCGCGGGACTAACGGATTACCGTGACCCCGGTACGTAAAGGGCTATTGAAGGACACCGTGGATTTTAGTCAGTACAATTTTGACAGTCCCTCCCGCCCTGCCCTGGGTGGGAGGACTCATTTGATGATTTTACCACGATAAAAAAAAGGCATCCTTCTGCATATCATTGCTTAGGCGGGATAGGGGTCGAACACGAGACTGTCATAATAAATAAATAAAAAAGTCAAACACAACACAGCAAGCTTGCTACTGACGCGATGCGACGCAATTCGACCGATTTCAACTACAAGTGAAAATCATCCTTACCACTACGACATACGGCATAAAACGTGCGGTTATCTACGGGTAGATGAAAAATAAAACTCGTTCGTCACGACGATGCGCGACGTAAGTCAGTCGAATTGCGTCATTATATCGTAGTGGCAAGGTCGATTTTCATTTTTGGTTTACTACTGAAATTGCAAAGTTGGTTAATGATGTCTTTCTAAGATACCTTAGCTCTCAATATCCCCAAGGTTAGAACGAGAGAGAAGATAAGCTTGTCCTTCTCAAACAGGCTGCGGCAGACGTTGTCGTATATGCTCTTGGTGAAGAACGCGTTCAGTCCTTGCAGTCGCTCGTCCAGGATTTCACTCTTGGGCGAGTTGATGATCGCCTGGTTGTATAGGTTTATGAACCTGTGGACATAAGGTACATATAAAGTGAACTATCCCAGCCAGGTATCAACCCCTGTTTAACATACTCGATAGTATAATGTTGCTTGCACTTATATCGTTAATAAGGATCAAATTCAAGGAAAATAAATTTGAAAGCGCCTGGCAAACTTTAAATCTCGGCTTAAGGTTCTGGCTTGTTTATTTTTTCACTCTTTAAAAATTAAATTAAAAGGTGTACATCGTTTCGAGGTGCGTCAAGGAAAACTTTTTTGTGACAAAATAATGTAATAATTTCTATAGATTGACTACTTCCCGCCTCCCTCTAAGTAGGTCTACAATTTGTTTGTGTATTAATGAAAACACCTCAAACACCTTTTTTTTTAACGTAGTAAAATCATCAAATGAGCCCTCCCACCCAGGGCAGAGCGGGAGAGACTGTCAGACTCGTACTGACTAAAATCCACGGTGTCCTTCAATAGCTCTTTACGTTCCGGGGGTCACCGGGTCCGGATATAAGACCGGGTCCAGTTATTGAACCGGTACCTGTTTTTGTATTGGGTCCAGTAATTGTATTGGGTCTAGTTATTGGACTGGGTCCAGTTATTAATGCGGGTCCAGTTATTGTATTGGGTCCAGTTATTGCATTGGATCCAGTTATTGTATTGGGTCCAGTTATTGTATTGGGTTCAGTTATCGGGTCAAGTTATTAAATTGGGTCCAGTTATTGAAACGGGACCAGTTATTGAACTGGGTCCAGGTATTGATTCGGGACCAGTTATAGTATCGGATCCAGTTATTGCATTGGGACCAGTTATGATACGGGTCCAGTTATTGAATAGGGTCCAGTTATTGAATCGGGACGAGTTATTGAATTAAGTCCAGTTATCGGACAGGGTCCAGTTATTGTATTGGTGCCAGTTATTGGACTGGGTCCAGTTAAGGATACGGGTCCAGTTATTGAATTGGGTCCAGTTATCGGACCGGGTCCAGTTATTGTATTGGGTCCAGTTATTGATCGTGTCGAGTTATTGAATTGGGTTCAGTTATTGTCATCGGTCATTTTTTATTGAGTCCAGTTATTGAATTGGGTCCCGTTATTGAATCGGGACCAGTTATTGTATTGGGTCCAGTTATTTTACCGGGGCCAGTTATTGGACTGGTTTCAGTTATCGGACCGGGTCCAATTATTGTATTGGATCCAGTAATTGGACTGTTTCCAGTAATTGATACGGGTCCAGTTATTGAATTGGGTCCAGTTATTGAATCGGGACGAGTTATTGTATTGGATCCAGTTTTCGGACCGGGTCCAGTTATTGTCATGGGTCCAGTCATAGGACTGGGTCCAGCTATTGATACGGGTCCTGTTATTGAATTGGGTCCAGTTATTGTATTGGTGCCAGTTATTGGACTGGGTCCAGTTAATGATACGGGTCCAGTTATTGAATTGGGTCCAGTTATCGGACCGGGTCCAGTTATTGTATTGGGTCCAGTTATTGATACGTGTCGAGTTATTGAATTGGGTTCAGTTATTGTCATCGGAGATTTTATATTGGGTCCAGTTATTGAATTGGGTCCCGTTATTGAATCGGGACCAGTTATTGTATTGGGTCCAGATATAGAACCATACCGTATCAGTTATTGGAATGGATTCAGTAATCGGACCGGGTCCAATTATTGTATTGGGTCCAGTTATTGGACTGGGTCCAGTAATTGATACGGGTCCCGTTATTGAAATGAATCCAGTTATTGAATTGGACGAGTTATAGTATTGGGTCCAGTTTTCAGACCGGGTCCAGTTATTGTATTGGGTCAAGTCATAGGACTAGGTCCAGTTATTGATACGGGTCCTGTTATAGAATTGGGTCCAGTTATCGGACTGGGTCCAGTTATTGTATTGGTGCCAGTTATAGGACTGGGTCCAGTTAATGATACGGGTCCAGTTATTGAATTGGGTCCAGTTATCGGACCGGGTCCAGTTATTGATACGTTACGAGTTATTTATTGAATTGGGTTCAGTTATTGTCATCGGTCATTTTAAATTGGGTCCAGTTATTGAATTGGGTCTCGTTATTGAATCGGGACCAGCTATTGTATTGGGTCCAGATATAGAACCGTGCCCAGTTTTTGTATTGCGTCCAGTTATTGCATTGGGTCCAGTTATTAATACGGGTCCAGTTATTGAATTGGGTCCAGTTATTGAATCGGGTCCAGTTATTGTATTGGGTCCCGTCATAGGACTGGGTCCAGTTATTGATACGAGTCCAGTTATTGAATTGGGTCCAGTTATCGGACAGGGTCCAGTTATTGGACTGGGTCCAGTTAAGGGTACGGGTCCAGTTATTGAATTGGGTCCAGTTATCGGACCGGGTCCAGTTATTGTATTGGGTAAAGTTATTGTATTGGGTGCAGTTATTGAATCGGGACTCGTTATTGTTTTGGTCCAGATATAGAACCGGGACCAGTTTTTGTATTGGGTCCAGTTATTGTATTGGATCCTGTTATTGCATTGGGTGCAGTTATTGTATTGGGTCCAGTTATTGTATTGGTTCCAGTTATTGGACTGGGGCCAGTTACTGATACGGTTTTAGTAATTGTATTGGGTCCAGTTATTGTATTGGGTCCGGTTATTGAAACGGGACCAGTTATAGTATTGGGATCCGTTATTGAACCGGGGCTAGTTATTGTATTGGGTCCAGTTATTGTATTGGGTCCAGTTATTGTATTGGGTCCAGTTTTTGTTTTGGGTCCAGTAACTGATACGGTTTTAGTTATTGTATTGGGTCCCGTTATTGAATCGGGACCAGTTATTGTTATGGGTCCAGTTATTGTATTGGGTCCAGTTATTGTTTTGGGTCTAGTTATTGCATTAGTTCCAGTTATCAGACCGGGTCCAGTTATAGTATTGGGTCCAGTTTATGTATTGGCACCAGTTATCGGACCGGGTCCAGTTATTGTATTGGGTCCAGTTATTGGACTGTGTCCAGTTATTGAACTGGGACCAGTTATTGTATTGGGTACAGTTATTTTACCGGGGCCAGTTATCGGACTGGTATCAGTCATTGGATTGGATCCAGTTATTGTATTGGGTCCAGTTATTGGACTGGGTCCAGTTATTGTATTGGATCCAGTTATCGGACCGGGTCCAGTTATTGTATTGGGTCCTTTTATTGGACTGGGTTCATTTATTGATACGGGTCCAGTTATTGAACTAGGTCCAGTTATCGGACCGGGTCCAGTTTTTTTTGGGGCCATTTATTAGACTGTTATCAGTTATTGGATTGGTTTCAGTTACCGGACCGGGTCCAGTTATTGTATTGGGTCCAGTTATTGGACTGCGTCCTTTTATTGATACGGGTCCAGTTATTGAATTGGGTCCAGTTGTAGAACCGGGTCCAGTTTTTGTATTGCGTCCAGTTATTGCATTGGGTCCAGTTATTTTACCGGGGCCAGTTATCGGACTGGTATCAGTCATTGGATTGGATCCAGTTATTGTATTGGGTCCAGTTATTGGACTGGGTCCAGTTATTGTATTGGATCCAGTTATCGGACCGGGTCCAGTTATTGTATTGGGTCCTTTTATTGGACTGGGTTCATTTATTGATACGGGTCCAGTTATTGAACTAGGTCCAGTTATCGGACCGGGTCCAGTTTTTTTTGGGGCCATTTATTGGACTGTTATAAGTTATTGGATTGGTTTCAGTTACCGGACCGGGTCCAGTTATTGTATTGGGTCCAGTTATTGGACTGCGTCCTGTTATTGATACGGGTCCAGTTATTGAATTGGGTCCAGTTGTAGAACCGGGTCCAGTTTTTGTATTGCGTCCAGTTATTGCATTGGGTCCAGTTATTGTATTGGGTCCAGTTATTGTATTCGGTCCAGTTATTGGACTGGGTCCAGTTATCGTATTGGGTCCAGTTATTGTACTGCGTCCTGTTATTGATACGGGTCCAGTTATTGAATTGGGTCCAGTGGTAGAACCGGGTCCAGTTTTTGTATTGCGTCCAGTTATTGTATTGGGTCCAGTTATTGTATTCGGTCCAGTTATTGGACCGGGTCCAGTTATTGTATTGGGTACTGTTATTAGACTGGGTCCA
The DNA here is from genome assembly GCA_943136025.2 of Agrotis puta. Taxonomy (NCBI): domain Eukaryota; kingdom Metazoa; phylum Arthropoda; class Insecta; order Lepidoptera; family Noctuidae; genus Agrotis; species Agrotis puta. The sequence goes on along the minus strand of OW964175.2, from coordinate 17,670,928 downwards.
ATTATTGATACGGGTCCAGTTATTGAACTGGATCCAGTTATCGGACCGGGTCCAGTTATTGTATTGGGTCCAGTTATTGTATTGGGTCCAGTTATTGTATTGGATCCTGTTATTGCATTGGGTGCAGTTATTGTATTGGGTCCAGTTATTGTATTGGTTCCAGTTATTGGACTGGGGCCAGTTACTGATACGGTTTTAGTAATTGTATTGGGTCCAGTTATTGTATTGGGTCCGGTTATTGAAACGGGACCAGTTATAGTATTAGGATCAGTTATTGAACCGGGGCTAGTTATTGTATTGGGTCCAGTTATTGTATTGGGTCCAGTTATTGTATTGGGTCCAGTTTTTGTTTTGGGTCCAGTAACTGATACGGTTTTAGTTATTGTATTGGGTCCCGTTATTGAATCGGGACCAGTTATTGTTATGGGTCCAGTTATCGTATTAGGTCCAGTTTTTGTTTAGGGGTCCAGTTATTGTATTGGGTCCTGTTATTGTATTGGGTCCAGTTATTGTATTGGGTCCAGTTATTGTATTGGGTCCAGTTATTGTTTTGGGTCTAGTTATTGCATTAGTTCCAGTTATCAGACCGGGTCCAGTTATAGTATTGGGTCCAGTTATTGTATTGGCACCAGTTATCGGACCGGGTCCAGTTATTGTATTGGGTCCAGTTATTGGACTGTGTCCAGTTATTGATACGGGTCCAGTTATTGAATATGGCCCAGTTATTGAACTGGGACCAGTTATTGTATTGGGTCCAGTTATTTTACCGGGGCCAGTTATCGGACTGGTATCAGTCATTGGATTGGATCCAGTTATTGTATTGGGTCCAGTTATTGGACTGGGTCCAGTTATTGTATTGGATCCAGTTATCGGACCGGGTCCAGTTATTGTATTGGGTCCTTTTATTGGACTGGGTTCATTTATTGATACGGGTCCAGTTATTGAACTAGGTCCAGTTATCGGACCGGGTCCAGTTTTTTTTGGGGCCATTTATTGGACTGTTATAAGTTATTGGATTGGTTTCAGTTACCGGACCGGGTCCAGTTATTGTATTGGGTCCAGTTATTGGACTGCGTCCTGTTATTGATACGGGTCCAGTTATTGAATTGGGTCCAGTTGTAGAACCGGGTCCAGTTTTTGTATTGCGTCCAGTTATTGCATTGGGTCCAGTTATTGTATTGGGTCCAGTTATTGTATTCGGTCCAGTTATTGGACTGGGTCCAGTTATCGTATTGGGTCCAGTTATTGGACTGCGTCCTGTTATTGATACGGGTCCAGTTATTGAATTGGGTCCAGTGGTAGAACCGGGTCCAGTTTTTGTATTGCGTCCAGTTATTGTATTGGGTCCAGTTATTGTATTGGGTCCAGTTATTGTATTCGGTCCAGTTATTGGACTGGGTCCAGTTATCGTATTGGGTCCAGTTATTGGACCGGGTCCAGTTATTATATTGGATCCAGTTATTGGACCGGGTCCAGTTATTGTATTGGGTACTGTTATTAGACTGGGTCCAATTATTGATACGGGTCCAGTTATTGAACTGGATCCAGTTATCGGACCGGGTCCAGTTATTGTATTGGGTCCAGTTATTGTATTGGGTCCAGTTATTGGACTGGGTCCAGTAATTGATACGGGTCCAGTTATTTAAGAAATGAAATAAATTAAAGTTAGGTTTCCAATGATTCCACAATAGTGTCAATGGCGACGAAGTGACGAAGTCGTTAAACTTTCCCTCGCTCATAAAACGGTGCCTTTGCAAAGGACCTTTTTGGCATCAAAATTTTTTTTTCTTTCGCCAGTAATGAAATGTTGGTCATTAGTAGACCGCAACCTAAGAACTTCGTAAAAAATAATTAAAAAAAATCTAAACCGTAACCAACCAGAGATATAACGGATTTTATTTTGTTCTAATCGGGAGTAAATCACTCCTGATTAGAACAAAATTAAATATGTCTGGTTAGTTACGGTTACTTAATTTTTTTTTCTATGGACTTCTTAGGTAGTAGTCTAATTGTGGCCAAAATTTAATCACTGGCGAAAAGAAAAAAAAAAATTGATGCCAAGGTCCATACTAAAAGTTGCATGGGCCTTTCCGCGCCATAATACTCACCAAACCAAAGAATACTGGTACATTGGATCAATGTTCCCTAGATCAGATATGCAGAAGAACAGCACCGAGCCGTGCTTGGACACCGGCACGTACAGCAGACGGGCCTCGTCGATCTCCGCCTCCGTGATGGCGGCGGCGGCCTGCTTGGCCTCGATCTCCATGGACAGCACCTTGGACGATGACAGGATCAGGTTCGCTGACTCGTCTTCTAGGATGTTGCCGGCCGAGGACAGGACCTGGAGGAACAGGTTTTAACGATGGACAATATATGAATCTATACTATTATCATAAAGCTGAAACGTTAATTTGGCTGAACGCGATGATTTCAGGAAACACTGGTTCGAATTCAACAGGACATTCTTATCCAAGGGGTGAAAGTTACTTATTTAGTCCCGGGACCGGGTTAGGCGCCCGTAACGTAGTGAGGGCGCTAATAGTTGATGGCACTAAATAAATAATAATTTATCCGTTTGAAATACTGTGCTTTTCATTAGAAATACGAGGAAAGTAAAAAAAAAAATCACGCTTCGATTAAAAGGAGCCGAGCAGCGGTGATGAAACCAATGTGACCAGCTAGTTGAAACATAAATTTGTAAACATATATAACCGAAATTCGAGAATCTGGAGCCCAAACTCGATAACTGCTACTGAGGAATTTCTGATGTAAAAATTTAATTACATTTTGTCTGACCTGGGGATCTAACTCGGAACCTCGGGACCAGTCGCGTTTGCGACCTGTAGACCAACGAGGCCGTCTACTTGTCTTACTGAAGATATGGTTCATCCGAGGATATTATTATGTTTTAACACCATCTGTGAGTAAAATGGAGCATACTCAATTTGTTTTTTTCAGCGATAGACTCCCATTTGTCCACCATTTCGCCTGATGGTAAGTAAAAAGATATGGTCGACGGTGAAGCACTCTAAACTAAAAACCCCAAGGTCGTAGCTATCAGGAAATAGTTTACCTCTAGGATCTGATCCTCAATCTCCTTGAGCGTCCTCTTATTATTCGCGCCCTCCACGATAAGCTGGTTTTTCTTGAGCTCCAGTTCAGGTCGGTCCTGCGCCACCACGATGCCCAGCAGCTGATCCTGAAGTCCTTGCGGTGTAATCATGAAGTTCAGCAGAGTCACCTGAAAGGAAGGGGAAGGTGTTATGATTTTCCACTTTGAAAAGGTGACTTCTCTTAATTGCAAATGCTGTCTAAAACAGATTGGATACGTCATGTTCAAGATGTTAAGCAGCCACTCCAGGTACAATATTGGCCATCAGGGTAAGGGCGTCGTATATTGCGGGGCGATTCCCAGTAACTGAAGACGCCGGCGGTGAGTAATGGGTAGCTCGCTGTCCGATCAAGGGCAGTCACTAATAAAAAATATGCTTCATCTGTGTACAGGTCGTAGAACTTATTTCACCATATAAGTCTATTGAGGGTTTGGTATAAGTTGTATGTTGGCATTTCACGGCCTAATAACGTAACTTTGTCTATTCAGAAAATACCCTGTTTCATCTAATGAGTCTGTTTTCAAAGAACAACGTTACAGCTCAAGCTATAGCTGCCAGAATCGGAAGTACTGACCTTGACGGCTACTTCCGGCAAATAGTGCGGATTGGAGAGCCGGGTGGTAATGTAGAACCGGAAGCTGTGGTTGTACTCCAGGATATTGTCACCAAACCTCAAGCAGTCTACGCCACCAGATCTGGCATCAAAGAAAACTTCAGATTTAGTGTACAAAATAAAAATGAAACCCTTTTTGTAAGGTGAATACGTATTTACACGTGAGACGTAAAAGTTTGGCAACTGGCAGAAGTTAGGAGTAGTGTAATTGCATGGTGATAATAGTCAGATTAAGATTTTTTTTTGTGTTTATCTCTATCTATAAAAGCGTCGTGTGATAGCTAGTCACCTGTACACGTTCCTCAGCAGCACAGGCTCCAGCAGTGCGTCCAGGTGCTCGCGGATGTTCTCCAGCATAACGGGCAGGCCCAACTGGATGGCGTTCTCCAGCACTCGCGCGTAGTTGGCGTCTGTCAGCTTTATCACCTTCAGCTGATTGTCCCGCTCCATGTTCTTTATCCATTTGTTGGCTTGTTCTGGATTAGGTAAGCTTAATAAGACAGTATTGCGACTCCGACAGGCTTTCGCCCCCTAAGGTGCTTGGGATTTCGCTAAGGGAAAAATCCAGAATGAGGTCATACGGCATAAGACCAAATACTGTCCAAAATTGTAGCAAGCTGAAGTGGTAGTGGACTGGTCATGTTTGTCACAGAACTGACCAAACGTTGGAAGGGTCTCGAACGGAGACCGTACGTAGTGAAACGTAGGGTGGGACAATTCCCGGATGGACCGATGTCCTGAAGAAGGTTATGGCAGTGGTTGGACGAAAAATGCGAAAGATCGTGCGTTACGTCGCCTATGTCCAGCAATGGAATGCAATAGGCTAAAATGATGATGAAGTCTGCTGCACAACATTTAGTTTGGGTGGAACATCTGCATTAGAAAAGCCACTTTATACTCTTGATTATAACTTACTAGATATTACAAAAGCTTGCATATGAGTCCCTCTAACAAAGTGCGGTTCGTACCTTGCGGATCGATCATGAGCGCCCACCTCCGTGCCTTCTCCACGATGATTCCGTTCTGTATGGAGTACGCGTCCACGGGCAGCCCCGCGATGTTCCACACGCGGATCACCACCGGCTCACCCAGAGTAGTGATCAGGGAGAACATCTCCGAACACGGGATATCTGGACCAGTCAAAATAGGACAATATGTTTTTTGAGGATTGCACCGCATAACAACGCTCTCCAGAGGTACTATAAACTTAGCGTCATCGTTTTGAGAAACACAAAAACATTCGATATGGTAATACATGGTGAACGTTTGGCAGCTCATCAGCCTATAAACGTTCCCACTGTTAGGACACAGGCCTCCTATCTGTTTGAGAGAGTGGGCCATACACGATAGTGGATTTGTAGATGTCATAATTATGTCTTCGAGTTTATGGTTCAAGTTCTTTTTCCTCGAAGTTTTCCTCAACTGTTTTGAGAGCAGTGGTGATGCAATAAATTACACAAAGTAATACGCCTGGCCTGGGTTCGACGCTCACAACTCGTGGCCGATACCGCTGGGCCACCAGTTCTCGGCAACCAGTAATGGACTTGAGTTAAGTAAGAAGGCGCTCACTCACTGAGTGCCTTGGCGCGTCTGTTCCATACTTGTACGATCTCCTGGCGGTAGTTGACGGTGAAGGGACCCAGGTACGCAATACAGCCCGCTGACAGGAGCACGTCACCTGGACATATTGCATATTGTTTTGTATATTGATTATTTTAAGATGGATATATGACTATCAAACTTCGCGTAAGAATCAACTTTCTCCATGGGACTAAAAACGAAATCATGACAAAATAATTTGCATTCCCCTATAAAACTTGAAAAACAAACAGCTGATTATACTACTCTAAAAATTAACTTTTGAAGGTCTATCGCCATTATTAAATGGCTTCGATATTTTCAATTTTAGTCCAAAATATTTAGTAAATCATTTTTTTTGGAAAGATGATTCGATTGTGAGCAAGACGAGAACTGCGACCTTACGTCGAGTACATCGCTCGCCTTTACTTCTTGGATATTGCAGTCTTGCTTGGGTAGATTGAATTTTTCATTCCCTTTCAAACATCTTTAGTGATATTTTTTCTTTTCATAAAATAAGCATCGCATTCGTGATTCCAGCGTTACACACACACGTCAAAAAAAGTTTGTAGTAATTGTTTATGTTTATATCATAATTTTTTTTTTTTAATTTTATGGAAATATAATTGAACTGTTTTGTATTCTAAATCTATTTTTAAATAAGAAATCTAAAAAGAAGAAATCATAATATAATCTACCGTAACAAAAAGATTTCGATTTTTTAAAGTGATCGCAAAAATTTTTTCATGAGTGTATGTGCAGATGCCAGCAGGTCAACCTACCCGAATCTGTCAAATTTTACAAATCGAACATTAGCCTTCCGCTATTGTGATAAGGTTAAAAATCTATTACAGAAATTTGACAGATTGAGGTAGGTTGAAGTGCTGGCGTCTGTACATAAATTAAAGCCTTTTCCCATGAGAGTAGCCAAAAATCACAAAATGCTACCTGCTACGATGTACATACTTAATTCCGTCTCATCCACATTCTACGCAGGCGTTCATCATATCAGCCCGGGATCACCCACTGCTGGGTATAGGCCTCCCCCTTTTTATGCCATATCTCTCGGTTCTGTGCTTCTCTTATCCATCTATTCCCCGCGATCTTGACAATATCGTCAACCCAACGGGCTTTTGGGTGGCCCTGGTTTCTTTGGCCGAACCTTGGCCACCATTCGGTCAAAACCTTACTCCATCTGCCATCTCTGCGTCTAGCCAGATGCCCTGCCCAACTCCACTTGAGGCATCGACCTATCCCCGACGTCATAGACTTTCGTCCGGCGACGTATTTCGGTGTTACGCACTCGGTCTAATGAGTATAAAATAAATATGTAGATAAAAAAACTAGTAAAGTTAGAATTCCAAGACCTTACCAATGATGTTGCCCAGTAGGTTGAGCAGCTGCAGCGCCAGTTCAGTCCAGCGCGCCTTCTCCCCGCCCAGGCCTCCGATGAGCTGCTCAGCTCGAGCCAGCTTGGTGGAACACAGATCTATCTCGTCTTCCAAGCCTTTCTTCTTGCGCGTCATCTCCGCAAACTCGTCGTTGAGCGTCTAAAAGTAAAGATTAATTAACAATGAACTCAGAAGACACGGGTCGCGTGCCGCTTGAAGGCGAATCTTGCCAGATTCGGTCTTTGGTTAACTGACCGTTAATTTTGATATCGATAACTCTTTGTACCTCGAAAATTATTTGTATACTAGCTTTTGCCCGCGACTTCGTTCGCGTGGAATAGTGACTTCCGACAGATTTTTGTTTTTTATTTTTATTTTTTGTAATAAAAACTATCCTATGTCCTTTCTCAAGTTTCAAACTATGTCTGTACTAAATTTCACACAAATCGGTTCAGTAGTTTAGGCGTGAAGAAGAGACAGACAGACAGACAGAGTTACTTTCGCATTTATAATATTAGTTTGGATAGTTTGGATAAGTTTGGATTTGGATGGATTTAGTTGTTGTATCCTGCTATCACTGGAAGATAGTGGTAGTGACTGATAAAGTAAAATATTCAGATGCGTCTGATTGGACTGGAAGTGCACATCAACGTAGTTGGAAAAACCGGCCAAGTGAGAGTCGGACTAGCCCAAAAAGGGTTCCGTAGCAGCAAGTAACATAATATTAAAAGTTCTTGTAGTTGTTTGTCATTTTGAGAGGTAAATTGCGGTTTACGATAAATAAATAAATAAATATTCCACAACTACCACACAATGCCATCTTTTTTTTTTTTTTTTTTTTTTATCGTGGTAAAATCATCAAATGAGTCCTCCCACCCAGGGCAGAGCGGGAGGGACTGTCAGACTTGTACTGACTAAAATCCACGGTGCCCTTCAATAGCCCTTTACGTACCGGGGTCACGGTAATCCCTAGGTCCCGCGATCCCGGCAGGCTTTGGCCCTCTACAGGCCCCGTCACTATGCTGACACTCTTTGAGGCGCGCGTGGAACACAACGCGCCGTCGACCCGGGCATGGTCCATGGTCGGACAGCGAGTCGCCCATTACTCGCTGCCCGCATGCCCGCGCCTACGGTGGCCGGAGATCGTCTTGCGACGTCCGACGCCGTGGGCGTCTACCACTGCGGCTGGGGTGGAGGGAGGACGCTGTCCTCTCCCTCAGGCGGCCCGCCTCCTCCTTCACGAGCATGACTGCTTCGCAGAAGGAGGCGACCGCTTCCCACTTCGTCTCGCTCCGCAGCATAGCCTCGACCAATGCCGGGCGCGAGAGGTCTCCGCCTATCGCCGTCGTGAGGACACGGCGGTGCTCTGCCCAAGCGGGGCAGTCCTGCACCGTATGCTCCACCGTGTCCTCCGGACGGTCCTCGCAGTGGTGACACCCAGGCGTTTCTTCCCTCCCTATCAGACACAGGAACCTCCCGAAACTTCCGTGTCCGGTGAGGACCTGCGTCATGCGGTAGGTCAGGACGCCGTGACGCCTATCCAGCCACTCCACAAAGAGGGGTCTTACCGCCGCGATTGCGGCGTGCCCGGACCTCGGTTGCGACAGTCGCTCCCTCCATACTGCCCTGAGATCACGCCGGAGCTCTTCCCGCCGCACCTCGACTTGTCGAGGCAGCGGGGATTCGCCCCGACGCTGCGCCTCCACGCGCCATTCATAGACGCGCTGGAGGGCAGTCGCCTCCAGATCCCAGGGCAGCAATCCGGCTAGGAGGTTGGCCGATTCGCCGGCGATCGTGCGGTATCCCCGGATCATCCGGATAGCCATGACCCTCTGGCATGCGACCAGCTTGAGTGGTCGCGTCCGGATGCTTGGGGCCCACACGGGGGCCCCGTAGAGGGCCATGGACCGCACGACACCGGCGTACAGCCTCCGGCAGGAGGCATTTGGCCCGCCGAGATTGGGCAGGAGTCGCTTGAGAGCGGCTGCTGCCCGGACACAATGCCATCTAGTCCCAAGCTAAGCAGAGCTTGTGTTATGGGTACTTGACAACTGATAAACATACTTATATATTTCTAAATACATAATATTATAGATAAATTACACCCAGACACAGAACAAATGATCGTGCTCATCACACAAACATTGGTCCTGGGTGGGAATCGAACCCACGACCTCCGGCATAGCAGTCAGGGTCACTAACCACTAGAGCATCAGGCCTGTCAAAACGACGATTGATGACATATTAAAAAAAAAACTAATTACTTGATCTCGTTCAAAACAATTTTCGCTGGTAGTTTGCATGGTAATGTAATCATATATTTTTTTTAGTTTTATCATTCCATTATTTTAGAAGTTACAGGGGGGGGGGGGGGCACATTTAACCACTTTGAAAGTGTCTCTCGCGCAAACTGTTCAGTTTAGACAAAAATGATTTTAGAAACTTCAATATCATTCTTAAAGACCTATCCATAGATACCGCCCACGTATAGGAAAGGTGAAAAAAAATTTAGTTTCAATAGTCTAAGTATGGGAACCCCCAAAATTTGTTTTTTTTTTTAGTTTCAACAGGATAGCTCTTACACTTTCGAAGAAAAGTTGAAAGTTGTGACATACGGACGGACAGACAGACAGACAAAACCAATCTATACGGCCCTATAAGCCATTTGGCTACGGAACCCTAAAAAGTAGATAATTATGAAAAAGATAGCAGGAAACTTGGGTAGACGTAATGTTCATCAGTGGAGTCTCAGAAAATGATTACCAAGAAGAGCACCCAACAGATAGTACGTTGACATTTAAAAGATCGCCGTTAAGACCCGATTGGCACCCTGGCAGACCAGCAAAAACCAGACACGAGGTCGCATTATGACGTCTTAAAACCAGGCTTGTTCCAGTGAGTGAACGAGGTGGCGCTAGATGACTTGTATAGCTCTGTCTCTTTCACTCACTGGAACAAGCCTGGTTTTACGACGTCATAATACGGCCGCAGGGGCTTAAGCAAAATTAGCAGTCAAACAAGATTGATGATGAGAAAATGAAGGTGATGAATTGTTAACGTACCTGTAACTTGTCGAGTACGCCCTGCAGCTGAGCTCTCTTGGCGTTGAGCGTGTTCATCTGCGTTTGTAACTCCGACTCGGCCTCAAATAGCGCGGCTTTCTTAGGAGCTACCACCTGACAACAAGAGTAATCACTTTCAATACTTCGTTGTAACAAACAAGTAATGTTGCCAGTCTACAAACAACAGTTGGCTTTAAAATCGTAGGATAATATACAAAACTAGCACTTTTCCCGCGACTTCGTCCGCGTGGGTTACGTACTTTCCTAATTCCCCCTTTTCACCCCCTTGAAGGTTAAATTTCCAAAAACCCCTTCTTAGTGCTCCCCTACATTATAATAGGAAGCCGTGTGCAAAATTTCACATTCCTAGCCCCAGTAGTTTCGGCTGTACGTTGATATGTCAGTCAGTCAGTTCTCCTTTTATATATATAGATAAATTAACTTTTTAGGACTGAAATCTTGGTCGCGGGTCTCACGAATTACAGTGACCCCGGTACGTAAAGGGCTATCGAAGGACACCGTGGATTTTAGTCAGTAAGAGTCTGACAGTGCCTCCCGCTCTGCCCTGAGTAGGAGAACTCATGTGATGATTTTACCACGAAAAAAAAAGGATTGAAATCTTACTTTGTGGTTTACAGTAAAAAGTTATCAATAAATTGTTCAGTCACTGAATTGAAAGTAATGATGTCACGACTTTCGAGGATTCTCGTTTTGACAGCTGCTATCCTCTTCTATAAAAGACTACGACGAGCTTGTCGACAATCTCGTAACAGATTAACAACTTTGTTCTCTAGTACATAAAGTTGAAAATGTATTAAGGTCAACAGTCTCAAGTATAAGGAACGAAACAGTCTGTTTCGTGTATGTTATGTATGTCAATTGAGTGTGTACGTGTATGTGTACAGTCACGGTCACAGCTCAGAACTTTGAGGGGACAAGTGCTTCTCACCTTGATGACCCTGTCGTAGACATCCATGGCCCGCACCCAGCGACACAAACCCTCGCACGCAGACGATACCTTCGCGATCACCGCCGGGTCGAACTCGCGGTCGGGAATGAACCTGGTACATAATCATGTGGTTATACCGTAATTTTACGTGTAAACACTAATTTGCTGCAGACTCTGTTCCTTCACATGCCTGTTGTAAATCAGAGACGCAGCATCCTGCTTAGTTAAGCTTCGGCCACACACAGCGATTAATCGCTGCGAATACCTACTCGCCGCGAGTATTCGCATTCATATTCAATGACAGTCTTATTCGAAGCGAATAGTCGCCGCGGTTTGAATTGAGCATGTTCAATTTTACTAACACCGAATGCACTCGCAGCGATTAGTGTGTGCGACCGAAGATCAGTCCCGCGATCCCGGCAGACATTTGGCCCTAGTGGACTTCGCGCCGTCGATCCGGGTTTAATCCTTGATTGGACGGCGAGTTACGAGGTGACCAGAAATCTCCACGCCTCTTTGTGCGCGAGACACCTTGGACGTAGGACACACCCTGTGCGTTTCCTGCGGTTGGGGCGTGAGGTGGAAGAAGTCCTGTCTCTCCCGCATTCCGCCTCCTCCTTTCGATAGCAGTAGTGACTATTATGAAGCTATCTTAAAAATAGCACACTATCTTACTTGTCTCTGATTTTCTTAATGTATGCTGGTGGTATGTTGTCCTTGTCGTAGTTCTTCAGACTCTCCAGGAACTTCATGTCGCCCAGCATCTTCTGCGACGGACCCCAGTAGTCCTCGTATGGTTTACCTTTACAAAATACAATCAAACATGTATATCCTTAAACATACTGTACATTTTTTCCATCAAATTAACGTCAAAACCCCCGTTTTTCTACGTCACATAAACCTGAAAACTCGTGATAAAGGCTTCGGTTCACTAGGATACTATTACGAATTAAAGTTTTAAAAGAAAAACGTACCATTGGGGTCCATCTTCCTATCTCCCTTGATCCCCTTCATGACACACACAGCCTCCATCACCAGCTTCACTCCAGCCGGCGGGTTCTTCATGGACTTCACCAGTGTGATGTCTGCGGGCTTCAGCGTGTTGAGCGCGTTCAGCGCTGCTTCAAGCGCCGGCACCGCTTCAGCTAAGTCTGACTCGCAGTCGTCTTTGATCGCTTGAGCCGCTGCAGCTGCTTCGTTGGCTAATGCCTCGTCTGCGCCTACAATCTGTAGGGAATTAAATGTTGGTTAGAACGATCAGTGGTCTTTTTTTTTACTATGGATACTTTTAACTTTTAACATGTTTCTCACATAATGTACCATCTCAAAATAAATGATGTTCTGTAATATATTCGGCGATTTAAAAAAAGTGTCCATGGAGTTTCTTGCCCGTTCTTCTCCATAGAGATTTTAGACTTTGGAATAGGCATCTACAGTACTTTCAGTTATTTATTATGTCTTGTAACTGGGACTGTAGCACCATAATTTTGTACTCTTTTTTATTATTTAATATAATATAAAAAAAATATTATTATTTTTATTAATTTTATGTGTTTTGAAAATTCAGAAGTGACTGTAACTGGCCTAATTTAAATTTTATTTTTGACTAGCTGTTCCCTGCCACGCTTCGCTGTGGCACAAAAAACTGTTTCGCAGTCGCGGATATGTGACTGATGCAAAAAATTGATAAAAATAATCCTTGATGCGGATTATATATCATGCTACTACACAAACCAACATACCATTTATATATATAGATTTGGTTGATTAGATCTAAATCAAGAGAAATTAAATTACCTCTTTCTGCTTCTCGACGACGACGGTATCCTGTTCGATCTTGATCATGAGTTTTTCAGTTTTATCCGAAGTTTCCACCAGTTGAGGCTGCAGGTCCCTCAGGTTCTGCTGCATCACAGCCACCTGGCCCGAGGCAAAATCCAGCTGTTCCAGACCTGTCTCATATCTGGAGATAAAATTATATCGTGGAAAGGGCTTCGTCGAAGAGTACAAGTTCACATTTCAGATCAATCAGATCCAAGTTAAGCCATGCCAAGTTTTTTAAATTATTTTAGGGTAAAATCATCAAATGAGTCTTCCCACCCTGGACGGTACGGGAGGGACTGTAAGACTTAAACTGGCTAAAATCTACTGTGATCTTTCAATAGCCCTTTACATTCCGGGGTCACGGGTTACCTGATGAGACTGTCCCGCGACCCCGACAGGCTGGCCCTCTAAGGGGGGCCCCGTCAATCTAAGGCAGGCACCGTCTGAGCCATGCCGTAAAAGATGGTGGGACGCCTTGGATGGCTTGGTCCTAATCGGCGAAAAGGAGCACACTATTGGAAGTAGTAGAAGAAAGAAAGAAAAGATAATCTCAATTTGAATACCGATCAGAGCTATTCATAAGTGGGATTAATAAGCAAATAGTGATCAGAGGGTCTAAAACGGCAACTTTAAGCAGTATTCCTAATGTTTCACTTCGAAACGTCATTGGCTATTCTTCTATTATTCATTCACGATGTGAACCATTAGGGATATTGCTTAGTGGCCGTTTTAGACCCTCAGTAATCAAAAAAATAGTCTGTGTTTATTTAAATAACACAGATTCTTTACTACGGCACGCACGGCACGGTTAGCGCTGTGAGCGATTGGACTACTACGCTGCGTGTCGCGGATTCAATTCCTTCACAGAGCAAATATTTGTATGATCGACAAGTAGCTGTTTCGGGTCTGGGTGTTTGTGTATGTGAGTTTATATGTTTGTTACCCACGACACAGGAGAAATTTCTAGTGTCGGGAAACTTTTTTTTAAGTGTTTGAGTTCATTAATGATATTTGGTTGATTTATTGGTGTACATTACTTTATCCCAAACCCAGCTCTTAACAATAACTTACCTGATCCTAGCATTGGTGATCTGTGTCACTTTCATGGCGTACAGCGACATGAACGCCTTGATCAGCTCCAGGTAACTAGTTGGAGTCACGTACACCATTCTCTTCTGTTCTTTGTAAAATCTGAAAAAAATGGGACAACGTAGTTTATATTTCTGTGGGTAAGTCATTCTGTTTGGCAGGTCATACTGTAATGCGGTGAGTCGTGCTATCTCAATAGGATAGACAACATCCAAACTAATATTATAAATGCGAAAGTAACTCTGTCTGTCTGTCTTTCTGTCTGTCTGTCTTTTCTTCACGCCTAAACTACTGAACCGATTTGTGTGAGATTTGGTACAGACAGAGTTTGGAACTTGAGAAAGGACATAGGATAGTTTTTATTACAAAAAAATATATAAAAAAAAAACAAAAATCTGCCGGAAGTCATTATTCCACGCGAACGAAGTCGCGGGCAAAAGCTAGTCAACAAATAATTCCAAGTAACAATTACTGGAAGTTGTGACTGTGAATGATTTTATAACAATTCTTATTATGACACTGCTAAAGTGGCCATTTTATTCCCCAGAATATGACAGTAAGGTAGTTTACTGCATACATAAATTGAAAATCTGTTTAGTCCATCAGATGGAGTACTGAAATATAGTCAACACGTATTTTTTGTTTTTTAAATCAATGAACATTGATCAAATTAAATTCGGGAGTGGGAGCTTGTGACGTCATAACGCCTGTATAATTATACCGACCGAGTGACGTTTTATGATTTTTAGTAAGTAGTACAACGGCTCCCTGTACCTGTCACTGAGTTGCACCACAGTCATGTGGAACAGCTGGCACATGTCCACGCAGGCCAGCCGCAGCTCGTCGTCCAGGTCCTCCATCCTGAAGATGAACATGTGAGCCACGCGCTCCAGCGCCTCTGGCGGCCACGCCGTGAACCTGGACAAAAGATTTCATATCTATTGAAAATATTTCCATGAGCTTTAGATCAGAATAAAGGTTAGTTAGGTAGTACTCAGTGTTAAAAACGCTTTCATCCAAATGAATGTTTGGGATTGAATTAACACACTTTTAAATACTAAGGTGGATATAGGATATTTTTTTTACGTGGTAAAATCATCAAATGTGTACTCCCACCCAGGGCAGAGCGGGAGGGACTGTCAGACTCGTACTAACTAAAATCCACGGTGTTCTTCAATAGCCCTTTACGTACCGGGGTCACGGCAATTCGGGAGACCCGCAACCCCGGCAGGCGGATATAGGGCATGGGAAACAACGACCACGCCTGCACTCAGCTACTTTTGTTCGGTGAAATTAAATTAAATGATATTTATTTTTGCATGTAGGTTAATATTCGTATCAACACTTTTAAACGTCATCTTTTTACTAACTATGTAGATGAAACCGGTGTTTAGTACCTGACTAATCAGAGAAGAAAAAGCCGAAACAAACTCAGAGGTCACTGTCTCTTTTAAAGTACAGACATTACATTGGTATCATAGTCATACGAGACATTAAGGGAGGTGAGGGACTAACTCGCTACAGCGCTTGCACATACACTCCAATTCGATTATTTTGGTGTTCTTTTCATGAAATCCAAAATAAGCACTTGGACTGTAAAGGTACATCCCGCGATGCTCCTTGATATAACTCATGAGCTGATTTGACAAACCAGACGATTTGTTGAGAAGAGGTGACGTTGAGTATTGTGTTTTGGATTGATTTTCTAATACCACAGCGTTTTTTTTTTCTTTTTTAGGTAGATAATATTTTTTAGTAGTAACCCGGAGTCTTTATTTGTAAAGCTAATATGTGTGCTCGTTACCAGTCGATGGTGGCGCAGTTTATGAGCGAGGGGAACATGCGCAGTCTGTTCCGGAAGGAGTCCCCGATGGGCGACATGGCCATCACGATGCGCAGGTTGGCCTTCACGCGCTCCACGTAGAAACCGAACATGGCCAGCGGGGTTGTCTCGATTTTTTTGCCCTGTGACAGTAAAATGTTAAGGCTATGATCTAAGATATAATGACCTTTTTGGGGTGTCAAAATAATCAAATGGGTCCTCCTATCCTGGTTGAAACGGAAGGGACTGTCGGACTCCTTCACATGCAATTTGCGTTCTAGGGCCGCTATTCCGTTTTTAGACAGTCTCACAACCCAGAACAGTGACCTAAGAGTTTATTATTTAAAAAAAAAAAATTGGTTGCTTGTAAAGTCGGTATACGGGCGAAAGTTTTACGTGACAACGACTTTGTTTATGTCTGTCTCTCTCGCTCTTAGGCGGGCTAACCATGCCCGAGTGGAAGGGACGCGTGCCTCTCACTCGCTCTCATTGAGAGCGCATAACGCGAGCGGAGCGTAACGCAGTTTCTTGAAGTGTCACCCGGCAAACCAATTTATAAGACGTTGTCACGTCAAAAATATTTTATTTTACGGTTACGTGCTGCACCGCGGCACTGCGGGCCTGTTTTAAAAGGATATCTCAGCCCTGAAACGTAAAACACAACTAAGAAAACCGGTTGGATTTAGAGCCAGCAAAGAATCTTCCGCTCCACCTATTGTGGGAAGACCCATTTGATGATATTCCAAAGCTAAAAACGTTATGAAAATGTATTTTTAGTGATTATAGAACAACATAAAAAAAATGTACAACATACTAATAAATAATATAATAAATAACTATATATATAATAAGTAATGTCGCTCACCGTCTCCCTGACGGCCGTCTGCATCTTGTCGAGGATCTCCACCTTCTCGTCCATGCCGTACAGGTTGGGGATGTCGCCCGTGTTCAGCAGCATGTTGATGTCTTCCACCATGCCTTCGTACATTATCTACAAAACAACACAAACTTTAATAACATATTTTTATATGTTGGTAAAATTGCTATTATTGATCGAAGGTAAAATCATCAAATAGCCCTCCCACCCAAGGCGGGAAGGGAGGGACTTTCAATAGCCCTTTACGTTCCAGGGTCACGGTAACCTGATAAAACAGTGTTATGGGCAAAAGTCGAAACTATACCTGGTTGTCAGCAAAGAGGAAGACGAGAGGCTTCCCGATGATGCCTGCCTTCATCAGCAACTTTCTGATATCGTCGCGCCACTCGTTCTGACCGTACACTCGAGATATTTCTATCTGTAAACATTAAATTCATAAGGTGATGACTGCCAAACTTTCATTGTTATCATCCTTTTTCTGCGTTTATTTTATCTAGTACTCGTCATCGGGGTGCTAAGACAGGAAACCTCCACGTGCGCCCGTGGACTGGAGTTCCCCTTCGGATACGTCCGGGGGGAAGACCAGTTTTTCGGGCCGGTGCACCCTGGGATGCGGGCAAAAACTCTTTTAGGCACTGTGTGCCTAAGGGGTCTCTTTGCCCGTATGCGAATAGCCTGTCGGGTGGATGCTCCAACGCGTGTCCCTCTGAACAGCAGAGGGCACAGCGGCGGAGCGGGCTTGCGGACGGTGAGTAATGGGTAAGCTCGCCGTCCGACCAAGGACCAAGCCCGGGTAGGTGGCGCATCGTGTTTCACGCGTCACCGACGGGGCCCCTTACGGGGCCAAATGCCTGCTGGGGTCGCGGCTTTTTTCTTAATCCAGGATACCGCGGCCCCGGAACGTAAAGGGCATCCGAAGAAACACGGGTGGATTTTAGTCAGTAAGAGTCTGACAGTCCCTTCCGCCCCGCCCAGGGCGGGAGGACTCATTTGATGATTTTGCCACCCTAAAAAAAAAAAAAAAAAAAAAAAAAAAAAAAAAAAAAAAAAAAAAGTACTCGTCATCGCAGCAATCACCTCCTTCCGGGCCATAATATCGTAAGTCACCTCCTACCGAGCCACCTTATCGCAGCAGTCACCTCCTTCTTAGCCATACCATCGCTCACGCAAGCGGTTCGTTTGTCTTACTCTACATTCATAGACATATTTTAAAGGACGAATGTGGAAATTAGCTCTTAAAATAAAGCATTAAATTAGTTTTGTATGATTAATTTTTCACTGCCTCACATCACCCGTAGCTGGATTCATCTAGTTTCAACTTTAGATGTACGGGCATAATGTAGATATTTGTTTGTGAGTATATTAAGGGAGAAGGTTGTATGTGTGACCTGTATGACGTTCATCTCCAGGATGCTGGCAGCAAGCTTGACGGCACTGCTGCGGCCACTGCCGCCCACACCTACCAGCAGTAAGTTACCTAAGAGAGAGAGAGAAAGAAAATATCTCTATATTAATCTATTTGGCACATGCCACGAGTACTTCATATTAACAGTTAATATTGACATTTATAATATCCTTCTTCATAGAGCTTTGTTGCTGAATACTCATTTAGTAATCAAAACCTATAAAGTACTTCCCTTTGGCCTATAAATTAATCATGAAATTCGGTATGAAGCACGTATGAAGCAAGGTCTTACAGCACAAGTAATGGAAAAAACTCAAAGACTGTTAATCTATAATTTTAGCACAATTTTCAATAAAATAATACGAAAAAAATTGTTGGAGATGACAAATTCAATAACGCCACTTCGCTGTTTTTATCCAACTGCAGCTAAACGCGGATATACGATCATGAACTTTAATGTTTATACGCTTTACAACACTGTTACATTTCGACACAGCATAACATAAGTTAGGCTAATTAAAACAAAGATTTTTTTTATCGTGGTAAAATCATCAAATGAGTCCTCCCACCCAGGGCAGGGCGGGAGGGACTGTCAGACTTGTACTGACTAAAATCCACGGTGTCCTTCAATAGCCCTTTACGTACCGGGGTCACGGTAATCCGTTAGTCCCGCGACCCCGGCAGGCTCTGGCCCTCTACAGGCCCCGTTACTATGCTGACACTCTTTGAGGAGGGCGTGGAACACAACGGGCCGTCGACCCGGTCATGGTCCATGGTCGGACAGCGAGTCGCCCATTACTCGCTGCCCGCATGCCCGCGCCTACGGTGGCCGGAGATCGTCTGGCGACGTCCGACGCCGTGGGCCACTGAATTAAAACAAAGATAACTCACCGTTATCCTGCAACAGTACCCTGGTGCACCTAGAGATGTGGTCGAGCGCGTATCTGAACATGACCAGCGCCATCGGCGACGACGACACCACGTTGTACTCCTCGAGGTAGTACTCCATTTTACTTGTCATGTCTTCCAAGCTCATCACCTGGGTAACAGAGATCATCATCACCCATTGAAAGACTTCTCCCACAGTTTTGTAGTGGGCATTCTTTTCTTGTGCCATTTTTAGTGGTATAAGATAATCCACGAATAAGAAATGGTGATCATCATCTACCTAGTGTTTTCTCAACTATGTTGGGATCGGTTTCCAGTCAAACCGGATGCAGCTGAATATCAGTATTTTACATGGACAAAAGATGGTGCTATTCTATATAAATAGTAGTATGCTACAGTAAGTCTAAAGCCTTTGTCAAACAGACAGGCGATAGAGAACCGGACCAAGTCCGAAGCGATAACGAACCGATACGAGACGTCAAACTGGGCGCAGCGAACCGAGGCGTGGCAGTTGTATTAGCTGGCTTTTTATGAACGACGTCAAACAGAGCTAATACGCCTTCGCCATGTCTTCCCATTAGTTCGGTCATGCTATCGGATCACTTTCGCTTTTCTAAGTGACTGGATTCAAACAATTACATAAATTACAAATAAAAACGCCTCACTTCGCATTCGCCACGCCTGTCTGTTTGACAAAGGCTTAAGGGTAGGCGCGTATATGGCTGAGAGCTGCGAGATAATTTTTTTACTGTCAAACTGTTGTGTTATTGTCCTCATTGAAATAATAACCAAAATGCATAACCCAGTAGTCTCGTTTCTTCGTTGGTATAGTCACAAGCGTCACTCCTAAACATGAGGTCCCGGATTCAATTCCTGGGTCGGGCAATTGGCTTTTCACATTAGGAGTTTTGCAGTAGCAGCCACGGAGGCTGGAGTCGTGCCCGATCGATAGCATTAGGCTCACTGCTTCTTACATGGGACTTCAACATAACTGGTGAAAAGTGGGTGTACTTTTAGGTACACCTCTGCGCAACTCTTCGGGGATTATAGTCATGCTGTTATGTAATATCAATCAGCTCAGCCTACACATAGGTCTGCTATGAAATTTTTGGTCTTGTGGTCGCGACTGCCGAGTTTCGGGTTCGATATCCGGGTCTAAAAAGTACTATTGGGCTTTGCAAATAGAATTTCTCAATAGCAGCCCGGAGTTTGGAAGTTAGTGGTATAATATACTCCCGTGCCTCGGAAAGCACGTTAAGCCGTTGGTCCTGCGCCTGATCTCTGTCCAATCGGACTATGAGAGTAAAGGAACAGAGAGTGCGCACGCGCTGCGCTATAACATCACGCGCACATGAGTAAACGTAACGAAGATCGTTGAGATTAGCCTCCGTGGCTAAATTCTTTCAGAAGAACTATTAATTAAATAATGTAATCTCACCTGATCATAAATCTTAGGGTCAGCATCAGGCTCCATGTAGTTGCCAAAGAAGATGTTACAGGCGTGTTTGTTCTCGCACTTCTCGTCCTCGGGGATGTATCCCAGCTCCCTGAGCACGGCGTCCATGTGCACCCGGAAGTTTGCGTACACCGCCTTGTACACCACTTCGTACAGTTTCACCCTAGTGAACAAAAACGTTTAATGAATGAAGTTTGTTCAAATAAACTTTTTTTTCTTTCTTTCTAACGGCAGGTGGTCGCTCCAGCTTCGGTGGCACTACTGATAGCCTACTATGACGTCTAAAGAGACAGTGTTATAGAACTCGTCTAGCGCCAGCGTTCCCACGCTGGAATTACTCTCGCTTTAAGACACCTGATATGCGATGGAACAACACGTTGTCTGCGAAAGATATTTCATAGAAAACAATAGTTTTGCAGCGACACGAAGTTTTCTAAAATCTGATATCTCGCGAGATATCAGACGTATCTAGACGAAAAAAAACCATCGAATAAGTCCTCCCACCCAGGGCCGAACGGAAAGGACTGTCAGACTTGTGCTGACTAAAATCCTCGATGTCCTTTAATAGTCCTGCACGTTCCGGGGCTACGGTTACCCTGTAGTCCCGCGACCCCGGCAGGGTTTGGCTCTCTAAGGGGGGTCATATTGCTAACAACTCTTTGAGGTGCGCGTGGAACACGTCGCATCGTCGACCCGGTCATGGTCCATAATCGGACAGCGAGTCGCCCATTACCCGCCGTCCGCATGCCATCTAAACGATCTAGGAAGGTGTGCACAATTACAAGTCAATGTCATACCAGAAATTTATAGATGTTCATTAAGAACATAACATCCGTCTTACCGATCAGTATCATCGACCAGGCGATCATAGAACACTCGGTAGGCTTCATGTATCCACAGGATGACGAGCTTGTTGAGTTCCTTCATGTGCGTGGCCGGCACCAGCAGGATCCCCTTGATGACCCTGGAGAAGTCGCGCAGGTTGAACAGGTAGTGGCACTTGCTGGGCGTCGGCAGGAACTGCAGGGTCACTGACTTGTATACCTCCATTGTTGCAGATACTACAGCCTGAAAACATATGTATATTAATACGCGAAACGAAAATCTTGTACGTCTTTTTACAAAAAATTTCAGTGTAGTTTATGTAGAGAAGGAGGAAAGAAAGCCAAGATTATAATTATGCTTTAGAAATAAATTTATAAAATAACATTATACCACTAAGTTTGCCTTATTGAAGTCAAACATTAAATAAAGAAGTTTCAAGCTTTGATATCAGAACCTTATTACCTTACATGACTAATATGGAACAATTAAATAGCCGAAACACACACACAAGAGGTTAACTCTATTAGAACGAGATAAGTTGCTTTTTAGCTTGCCGAAATTAGAGACATTTTTATGAACATGACCACCCTTAGAAGCCAAGCACCGGGTAAAACCACGGAATATTGTTTGTTCAATTTGAAGATGTCAGCACATACCTTGGCCTGCCTCTGCAGCGCCTCCGCGAATCCCTTGGCGAAGTGCCAGTCCATGATGGTGCCGAAGATCTTGGTGAGCGTGTTGTCCTCGAAGGAGTCCAGCGTGATGACCAGCATGTGGCGCGTCAGGCGGGACGAGATCAGGTTGGAGCCGCCGCCCGGAGGCAGCATCGCGGACACGAACAGCTGGGAGAGGAGGTGGTTCTTTTAATTTCGTCACCCACAGCCTGCCCTCACCCATTGCTGGGCATAGGTATCTCTTTGCTTGCGCCAAGCTCCACATTCCTGTGCCAGCTTCATTCAGGCCAAAGCCTGCCGGAGTCGCGGGACAACGAGCTACCGTGACATCGAAACCTAAAGGGCTATTGAAGGACACCGTGGATTTTAGTCAGTACAAGTCTGACAGTCCTCACACCCAGGGCACTTCCTGCCCTGCCCTGGGTGGGAGGACTCATTTAAGAATTTAACCACGATAAAAAAAATGTTGTGAGGTTCAGGTTTGTTAATGTTGTGTGTACTTATGACATATGTCAATAAACGTTTTTTCTTTCTTCTTCTTTCTTTCTTTCATCCATAAGGAATGTTGCAGTAGCATTGACGGAGTCTGGATTTGTGCCTGATTAATGACATTATGCTCGCCCCCTGCTAAATAAGATTTAAAAAAATTACTGGCGTAATGCGAGTGTATTACAAGTATTAAGGACCCCCTCTGCCTACGAAAACGCTATTCAGTCTTCATTAAATTTTCAACTTTATCTCTAGGGCCTAAAGTTGTAAATCCATAAAAGACTAGGACGTAGTACTCACGATGTCCACGACCTCCTGTCGCACCATGTCCTTGAGGTCGTACCAGTGTCCGTGGTCGATCCACTGCCGCAGCAGCTCCAGCGGAGGCTGCGCGCCGTAGCACTCCTTCTGCGGCATGCTCAGGTCGTCCACGAACAGTACGCACTGGCGGAGGAGGAACAAGGGATCAAAGTTCTTGGTCTTAGGACAACTAGCTGTTGCTAGCGATATCGTCCGTGTGGTAGTCGAAGATTATCCCATGGAAAATAATATCGGGATTTTAAGTTATTCTATGTGTAATGCAGGTTCCCCCTGTAGAGGACCAAAGCCTGCTGGGGTCGCGGGACTCACGAATTACCGTGACCCCGGTACGTAAATGGCTATCGAAGGACACCGTGGATTTTAGTCAGTACGAGTCTGACAGTCCCTCCCGCTCTGCTCTGGGTGCAAAGACTCATATGATGATTATATCACGCTCAGATCAAGAAAAATAGGCAGATAGAACGTGCGCGAACAACAAAGTGAAGCCGGTTTTTATTTTAGTGTGCGCGGCAAATATGGCGCGCCGTGTACGAACACGTGCATCTGTGTGCGTTTACGGTTGCCAGATATTGACAAATACTCCCACATTTTGTTCAGTTAAATTGTTCTCAATATTGTACCACTATTTTTTAAATTGGAAACGCGATTTTGCTTTTTGGTACTCCCAGAGAGCAAAAGCGTGTAGTATTTATTATTGAACAGAATAATAATAAGGAATAAAAGTTAATATGCGTAATTACTTACTACCTATTTAATTAATTTATATCAGAACGGATAACACTTCATAACGCTTTTTAGTAATTTGATTAATAAACTATTTAAGGACAGGTTTTTTAGTTTAAAAAGATAAACAATTTGTTATAACAATCAACACATTTATTAAAATAATAATAATTTTACACACAATCATTAAACTTTAACAGCCTTAGTTCTGCACCAATTATAATATCCAGATAGCAACAAATAATAAAATAATCCAGCGGCGCGAGCTCGGCACATCCTTACAAGTACCGAATAGCTCAAAGGCATGCTCTCTGTCCCACTTTCTCACGAAAAATAGGAATACAGCCCCGCGCGCGGGGGTGCCATCTCGAGACGAGACCCGAAGTCTTTACGACCCGGACGGAACTTACTAGTGACCTTGTGTCATTACGACCATAGACCATACAACATTATTTTTAGTATATGCGAAACCTGAATATAGAGGTTACGGCAGATCAAAGCGATCAGCTGAAGTCGCGTGCGGCGGCAGCGCACAGGCAGCGGGGGACGGGGAACACAACCCGGTCGGGGTTGTGTTCCCCGCCCCCCGCGTGTGTCTTCAGTCGTCCGGTTGTAACAGTCGCACGTGCCTATGACACAACGCGATACGCGAAATAGTTTAGTGTGTATCTGATAAGTGATCGTGAAAAAAATACTAGACACGTGTTTCAGGTTTCGCATAAGCAATAACGAATGTTGTATAGGTACTATAGATTACGACTGTGCAGTTGTATTGACGTATTTGATTGTTATTTTTTATGCACAATACACATTCCCCTAATTCAGGGTAATTTACCCGTCCTAAACTAGCAACACAGACGATTCACTGTTAAGGTTTTGTGTTTCAAGTGAGCCGAAAATATTTTATGGAAAATAAATACCAAAACAATAAAAATAACAAGAGTTACCTGTGGAAAGATATTCCATCTTGTTTTCTTTGTTTTTGTGAACATTTTTTGCAGTGTTTAAACACACAAGACGGCATGTTTTGACTTAAAATGGCAAATCACTAGTGACGTGTGAGCGAGACGATGCGTAGCTTGGTACTGTCGCGAGTTTGTATTATCCTTGGATTTTGTATTATCTTTGGTCGACACACTCGCGTGTTCTGAGCGCTCTATCTGCCTATTTTTTTTGATCTGAGATATCACGTTAAAAAAAATGTGTAATGCAGGTTATAAACTGGTGTATACATTACATTTTCATCATTTGAAAGAGTTACAAACATTTATCCATCCTCACAACCTTTCTTGCCTAGTAAGCTGTTACTGTTACCATGAGACCAACCCTGGGTCGCAGAACTGTCTTGTCATGGTACCGTGACCCGGGAACGTAAAGGGCTAATGAAGGATCACCGTAGATTTTAGTCAGTATGAGTCTGACAAACCCTTCCACTTTACCGAGAGTGGGAGAACTCAATGGATGATTTTAACACGTAAAAAAAAACAACATTCTGGTATTTGCCGCAAGGATTGGTAAGCAGCAGACTGATTTGTACGGAAAAAGCTTCTTTCTGTACTCACAATGATAGATGAATTTTGATAATAAATACATTTATAACGATACATAGATTGTAACAAAAGAGACACTTACCTTTTTGCCCATCGAAGGTCCGAAGACACCTTTACGTCTTCTGTCTACTTTAGACATGATGATGTCTTGTGTCTGAAATATTTAAATTCACGCTTTAGTTAGGATAAATAAAATTGGTATTTTCGAAATACAGTTCCACTTTGCAAATTCTGAAACTTGATGAAAAACCGGCCACGACCGAGTCTAGTTAGTTAAAGTTCCAAACCAGCTAATTAAGGCATGCCTTACC
The DNA here is from genome assembly GCA_943136025.2 of Agrotis puta. Taxonomy (NCBI): domain Eukaryota; kingdom Metazoa; phylum Arthropoda; class Insecta; order Lepidoptera; family Noctuidae; genus Agrotis; species Agrotis puta. The sequence continues at coordinate 17,645,965 of OW964175.2, read as the reverse complement.
CATGTCTCTAACGCCCAAAATTAATATCCAATCCTAATACCAATCCCGTTCCTTTGTTTTTCACGGCTGTTTTTATTGACATCTTAAAGACTCGAATGGGCAAATTCGGTTGTTGATTGGTTACAGACAAAGATCGGAATCAAGATAGCAACAGACTTAGATTATAATTTTCTTGTCCAAGCCGACGTCGAAATTACAGTTTGTCTTCAATAGATTTTCAAATTTATTCTCCAGACTATAAAGTTGAAAATCCAATAAAGACAAACAATTTTATAGGGCCGCACTGACACAAGGCAAAGCAAGTGTATCCATAGGGAACAAGACCCCTGCTCTGTTGATTAATCAAGTGTTACCTGATTAGCAGTAGTCCTAGCAGAGAAGTTGATGGTGTTGGTGATGTACTTCTCCTTGGGCAGCGACAGCAGGAAGTTGATCACCATGGAGGACTTGCCGGTGCCTGTGGGACCCACGATCAGCACCGGGATGTTGGCGCGCACCATCTTGCGCACGAAGAAGCGCAGGCACGAGTTCTCGTTCGTCACGATTATCAGGTCGTTTACCTGTATTGTTGTTGTGAACATTTGTTTGAGAAGTGAAAGGAGGTGGTTCAATATGATTTCAACCATCAGCTGAAGAGCTTCTAGTCAGTATAGAACGAGAAGTTTTATTTGTAAATACAGCTGATCTAAACATAAATTAAATCTTTTATGAAAACGTCATTGATATAATATAAATAGTTATGAATGTCTTCAGCAATATTAGAGTAGTATTATAGCATTTTTTTAATGTACTAATGTCCATCAGCGGGGCTGTCCACGCTAATGGACAGGTGACATCTACCAGTTGACAGGTGGTATCGTGAGAGTCACGGAAAACCGATGCAAGTAGCAGATTGTCATGCGGCGTAGCGTTTGTTCCGAAGTTGGGCGTATTCCAGCTCATGTTGATGATGATGTCCAGCAGTGAACAGTTTCATCACAATAATGATACCTTGGCATTAGCAGTCATAGGAACTTTCAGCTCATATAGGCTTTTCAAGTATCATAGTCGTACATCTTGTCGTACTGGTAGCTGGATCTACTACACCACTTACCTTGGCATTAGCAGGCAGCGGAACTTCCTTCTCCAGCTCCATCCACGGTATCCAGGTGCCGTTATTCCTCTTATCGTACAGGTAGTCGAAGATGGTGTCTTTGTCCGGGAACAGCTGGTTCTTGGTCAGCTTGAAGGACTTGGGTTTCGGGTGGTTGGCGTTGTTGCCTTCCAACAGCTTGCGTAGGAACGAGTCTAAGAGCTTGCGGCTGTCGCCTGCATTAAGAAATGTTCAATTAAAAGCTGTATTGAGTTCAGTACAATCTATCCTAAGGCCCACTTGCACCACAATCACTAAACGGGTTTAGCGCTAAACTGCCTTAGAATATCACTGTATCCCTGTCAAATTGTTTGAAGTTGAAAGAGACAGAACGATGTTTTAAATCAGTTTAGCGCTAAACCTGTTAGGTAATTGTGGTGCAAGTGGGCCTTAATATTGGCTAATCTCAGAAATTACTGGTGCGGTTCGAACAAGTATTTTTACATTGGATAGTCCATTTGCTGAGAAAGGCTATAGGCTACTTATTATTATACTACGACAAAAAGGACTTGAGCAACATCTTAAACCACGAGACACTGATAAGCAGGTGGAATAGTGTAAATTACGTGTTCGCAGTGTTTGTAGATATACTGGAATAGTTTTTTTTGGCGTTGTAGTAAGTGCAAAACATAGAGCATTGACGACAAGGGTTGGTACAGTGGCCAAGCGAGCAACAGCGTTGTTCGTTTCAATAAAACTAAATTTTTATGATCTTCAAGTTCCTGGTCTTGGTTTTAAATGTGTGTAAACGGACCTACGAAACAGGATAAATTTCTAGTGTGGCAATGTTTTGAATAACTAACAAAACAAATGCGTGACATACCGTCGACGATGGCGGCGAGGCCCCACAGAAGTGCGAACACGAAGGTACACTGCAGCCACAGGGTGCTGAACTGAGTCTCCGCGTCCAGCAGCACCGTGAACAGGCGGGAGAACGACTGCGAGGAGGAGGGAGGCAGCATTCATATTATATTAACATGACAGAAGGTCGCCGGTGGATGACTGGTAGGTAGGAATTAAAGCCTGCGCAGCGTCGCAATTCGTATAGCTTTTTTACGGTTTTTTTTTTATCGTGGTAAAATCATCAAATGTGTCCCACCCAGGGCAAGGCGGGAGGGACTGTCAGACTTGTACTGACTAAAATCCACGGTGTCCTTCAATAGCCCTTTACGTACCGGGGTCACAGTAATTCGTTAGTCCCGCGATCCCGGAGCTTTTTTTACGGTGGGAAAAATTCAACTGCGGGCAGGTCTCAAACCTGGGTCTTGATGGCTGAATACTTCAGTCGTTAATGTAAGACGTCTGAAGAATTCAGCCAGACCATCGCAGTTTCCTTCCTGGGGTTCGACTTTTCAGTCCACAGAAAATCCAGTGCAGTACTACACTACTACATTTAGTAATTTGCAGCAATAGTCTGATGATCGTTAATTTGAAAATGAAGCGGTCGGTCCTCTGTGGGGACCCCGTCAGGGGGGCTTTTAGGCGCGCGTGGAACACAACGCTCCGTCGACCCGGGTATGGCCCATGATCGGACGTCAAGTCACCAATTACTCGCCATCCACATGCTCGCGCAGTTATAACAGTACTCACATTAAACTGGTGTATCTCTCCAACCCTGACGAAGGTGGTGCACTTAATCTGTATGAAGTCAATGATGGGCTGCACCAGCCAGTCGATCAGCTCCTGGATCAACTCGTACTGCTCCGGGATCAGCTTCTTGGTCAGGTACACGTTGTACGAGGTGAGGAATGCGCGCCAACCTAATCATGTACAGAAGGATCATCATCAGCCAGAACCCGTCAAAGGCCTGCCCTTTAGATCACCACGCTGAACGACAATCCACAACTTGCATCTATGATCATAATTATTAGTAGAATATGGCTAAAAACTGATTTGTCTGATAACAGTTTTAAGTGATTTATGAACTAGGTGAATAAAATAATAAAAATGGGTTTTGAGTTCAAGTGATTGTTTGGCAAAGAGCATCCCTTTCTTCTTCTAAACCTTTATTGTGTGCTATCTCTGGTCATGTTCATCCCGCAAATAAAATCAGATCATCACACCACCTTAACCTGCAATGGTCTATATCTCCGGCCGCATTCATGCTACGTGACGAATAAGTATTTTTTTAACCTTTTGACCGCCACAGTCGTGTATTGACGACAAACCAAAAAGTGCTCAGCACGCCACAGTCGTGCGTCGCGACTACACGACAGACTTTTAAACGTCAATATATGTATCTTATTAAAATATTTCTAAATTCACTACTGTTTTTTATGTACTTATGTATTTTTCTTAGCTTGGCGCTGAGAGCACGTTCTTGTTTTTTTGACGTGGCGGTCAAAGGGTTAAAAGCCTCCTAGCCTCTTCAAACAGCAAAATACTCATGTGAAATGATAGGCCGAGAATTCTCCGAGAGTCTCATAAAAAAACCAGCTGAAGGTCCTTGGAACTGTGTGCTGGTTGAAGAACAGTATCATCATACCGAGTTGTTCCGGCTCCATGTAGATCATGCCGCAACGGGACACGGTGGCCGGGGACGCGAACTCCAGGTCTGCAGCCTCGAAGATCAGGTTCATTTTGTTCGTCATCTGTAAAGAAAGAAGTCAGTTGAACAGATTTTGAGTTTTCATCAGAAGCTTCGATACTATGACGCTACTATGCCTTTTCTCCAAGTAAGCATGAAGCTAGTTTCCCAAATATAATCACAGAAGGAATCATAATTGTAGATGAAACTTTATTCAGTTCTGTAGACTGTTTTCTTTTTTTTTATTCCATAACTATCACACAACGCCATCTAATCCCAAGCTAAGCAGAGCTTGTGTTATGCGTACTAGACAACTGATAAACATACTTATATATTTCTAAATGCATACATATTATAAATAAATTACACCCAGACACAGAACAAATGATCGTGCTCATCACACAAACATTTGTCCTGCGTGGGAATCGAACCCACGGCCTCCGGCATAGCAGTCAGGGTCACTAACCACTAGACCAACAGGCTTGTCAAATTTGAAGAAAGACTTCGCCCCATTTCGTGTCAACTGACCTGAATGATCTCTCCGCTCATGAGACACAGCTTCTTGTTATCATCGAGCACAGTGTTCATGTTCTCTATCCACACGGCGTCCACAGGTCCGTCGAACAGGATCCACTTCCGGTCGCGGGTGATCGACATTGCGTACTCTCTGAATGCTATCGCGAGTACACCGTCTGACCTACAAGTCAAGGAAAAATATTAGTTTTTGTTCCCAAGTACCCACTACTTTTGAACGAAAAATATATGAGATGAGAGTTCATAAGTAGAAATTCGTCGGAAGAAAACAAAGCAAAAACCTGCCAAGCGTTTGGAAGAAGAATAAGACTTAGCAGCTCTTCAAACAAAGTGACAAAAGTTAAACGCAAACACTCAGTAGGCTTTAATACATACATATAATGCGTTTCAACTAAGAAGGATAGATGATTACGCGATATTGTGACGTCATGCAACACTTTTAAACGCTTGCACGGTTTTAAATGAACAATTATCGTTCTAAAATAAGTCTAACGAGATAATAAAGATATAATATAATTTAAAGTATTAAAAATTAATAAGCACAGAGCATTTTATTGCTAAACGTTATTTTCAAGTGACTGTTGACCATAGAGACTATCCTTCTTATTTAAATCGCACTATACATAATCTCATGCCTTCTTCCCATAGTGGTAGGCAGAAACTACGAAGCGCCATCTGCAACGATCCTTACATACTGCTTTACCCTGATTCACATTCATACATCAGGCTTTAATCAATTTTCAATTTATGAACAAGAGTATAAAGTTGAAAATCAATTGATGACTATCGAGCGTTTACGTTTACTGTCTGCTGCTTAGGTACCCACCACTCATGAGATGCAGGGTCGAAGCACCCGTACAGCTGTCCCATGGTGATGGCCTTCGGGTTCAGTATGCGGTAGATGGCGCCGAACTCCTTGTGTCGCGCGGGAGGCTTGGTGAGCTGCAGCGCGCGCAGGGAGTCCGCCAGGGTCTGGTAGGCCTGCGTCTTACCGCCCATCGGGGCACCCACGATCATGAAGCCGTGTCGCACCAGCATCATCTCGTACACCTGGCGTACGAACATTATTGGAACAGGGGTTGAATTTCGGATGTGGCAACTATTTCAAGAGACCTCGAGGCTTTCATAAAAGACACGAATGGAAATCGTACTTGCTACTACGATATAATGATGCAATTCGACTGACTTACGTCGTCCTGGCGAGCGTGTTTTGTTTTTCATCTGCCCGTAGATAACCGTATATTTTATGTCATATGTCGTAGTGGTAGGATGATTTTCACTTAATGCGTAATCAGGAACCTCGCTAAGAATTTGACAGTTCCTTCCACTCAAAATTGGGTGGGAAGACTAATTTGATGATTTATTTAAAAAAAGAGCTAATTAGGTCAGCAATGCGTTTTGTCAAAGCAATTATGCGCAATAAAGAGTGCAAAGCTATTTCATTCCTTGCTATAATGCAATTTGGGACATAATGGAAGTATGGTTGAATTATCATAAAGTCACACTGTGAGTTCAAATTATTGACAACCCTGCTTGTTACCTGTATGATCTTCTCGAGGTACCAGTCGGTGGCCTGCAGGTTCCTCTTGTCCAGCTCGCGCAGCACGCAGCGCGTCAGCTCGGCGCGGTCCGGCTGCGGGATCTCCACGCCCGGGAACAGGTCCGAGTAGATGCCCGTGAACAGCGGCACGTCCTGGGAACATACAATAATAACACCTTACACATTAGACGGCGAGTTATGGGCGACTTGCTGTCCGACCATGGAACATGCCCGGGTGGACGGGGCGTTGTGTTCCACGCGGGCCTCTAGAGGGCCAAAGCCTGCCGGGGTCGCGGGATTTACGAATTACCGTGATCCCGGAACGATAAGGGCTAATGACGGACACCATGGATTTTAGTCAGTTCGAGTCTGACAGTCCCTCCCGCTCTACCTTGGGTGGGAGGACTCATTTTATGATTACCACGATAAAAAAAAGTACCTGCGACAAGAACTTGGGCATGTTGACATCAATGATGGCCCTCAGCACGAGCTGCGCCTCGTCCTTCTCCGGGTAGTTCTTCTTGAGCGCACCAGAGGCTAACAGAACAGACTTGACGGCGCGCATGCCGTAGTCGTAGTGGTTCTGGGAGGACAGCTGCTCGGAACATAGCTTGTAGGCTTGCACGATCTTGCGGGCGAGGCTGCGGGAGGAAAGTGAAGCTTTTAGAATAAGATAGGGTTGGATGGTCATAAGCTCCCTTACTCGTGACGCGGTTCGACTGATTTGCGATGATGACATAGTAGAAGTAAATTCATTAATTTTCTTCTAGGACATAATTTATTTTACAATTCAACTGATTTACATCGTCATCGAAAGCCTATTTTTTCCCACAGACAACCGCTGGTTTTATACTTTGTGTATAATATTATACAAAAGCAATAAGTATATCTCGGGCTTATGTCTCCAACTAAACACCCAAGTCGTTTATTTTGTGAAAAATTATCATTGAATGCACTTTAGATATCAGTTCCAGAAAAAAAACCTTATCAAATCTCAATGCTTGGTCGCGGGACTCACGAATTACCGTGACCCCGGTACGTAAAGGGCTATTGAAGGAGACCGTGGATTTTAGTCAGAGTCAAGTCTGACAGTCCCTCCCGCCCTGCCCTGTTTGGGAGGACTCATTTGATAATTTTACCACGACAAAAAAAAAAGCTTGATGCTTTTAACAATTGTTGTTTTTACAAATTATATTATATTTTCATTTTTCTAGCCAGCTCTGTCCCACTCCTCTGTTAAGGCCTTGTGTCTTCCTACAAGTTCTAGCGAAACCCAACTAGTTCGTCCCCCATATCTCCTTTAAACCACCTCATTGTCTGAGGGCACCAGTTTTGAGCGATTTTGGTCTTAAGTTTCTCCAGCATCCGACATACATGCCTAGTCCTATTTGAGTTGGGCAGTTTTCAGAGCTACATAACAATATTTGTTAGGTGTTAATGAATGTACTCACGGTCCAGCACACACGAATCCGTTGGAGTAGAGCGTGATCTCCCCGATCATAGCGTAGTCCGGCACCATCATGGCCACTGTTCTGAACAACACCTTCAGGTTGTCGGGCAGCTCCGTACGACCCGCGTAACTGATGAAGATTATTAATAGTTTATGTATAGAATAGATTACTTCTAGGCAAGCATGCTTCATCATCGACCACATCATCACTTACCACTCAGGCGAGATAGTGTGAAAAATTTAGTTTATTATTCTGTTTAAAACTGTATTTGAGTCTATTTTTTTGTGATGTAAAGAAGAAAAAAGCAAGCAGAATTTAAAAATGTGGTCTTTTGGCTCAGTACTGATGTAAGTACTGAAAAAGTAGACTCAAATACAGTTTTAAACGGAATAATAAACTAAATTTTTCACATAATATTTCACAGTTATGAATGCCCATCAGCCGGGGTCGCGGGACTCCGGGGTCGCGGGACACCGTGGACTTTAGTCAGTACGAGTCTGACAGTCCCTCCCACTCTGCCTTGGGTAGGAGGTCTCATGTGATGATGTTGCCACGTAAAAAAAAGTACTTACATCAGAAGGTCTTACCAACCGAGCTATCGCAATCATGCTCGCAGTATAGAATTCTTTATTTATTGTTTGCAATCAATAATGAACATTCACAAAGATAAAATGCATCATAACTCGAGAGTAAATAATACCACAATGTAAAGCATTGTGAATTTTAAGTGCACAGAATGCGTCGATAACGGCTAAGTGACAAGTCTTTAACACCCGATGAGCAAACTTACCCAGGATTCATAGTAATAAACACGGAGCAAGAGGGGTTGAGGCTGATCTCCGTGCCCTCGAAGATGAACCGCTTCTCGCGGCGCAGGATGGCCAGCTGGATGGACAGGATCTGCTGCGCCACCACGGACAGCACCTCCAGCTCTATGCGGTTGAACTCGTCGAAGCAGGCCCACGCGCCTGACTGAGCTAGACCCTGAGAAGATATGAGGTAAGTAGATCGAAAGGAACCTTCGCCTATTGTGATAAAGTTGAAAATCTATTAGAGAATTCTAGTACTACTCGAAAAAGATATCTAAGCTACTTAAAAGTCACGCTTGTAAAGCGAGCGAGTTTTTTTTTTCTAGATTTTGCCAATGGCTTCGGTCGCGTGGTAATCGAAAATGATCTCCATGGGCATGAAATACCGGGATAAAAGTTTATCCTATGTGTTATTACAAACTATAACTGTGCTATATAAACATCATTTCGTTTCTTCGTCAAATATTTTTTTCTATCGTAGCCACAAGCAAGATTGAATCTTCAAACTGTAAAGATCGAGTCCCGTTTGCAGTCATTTTTTTCTTTCCGAATAGAAATCTTTACTGCGTATAAATATCCAAACATCCAATTTTTCGCATGAAATATAATATTAGTTAGGTAAGATACTAGTTAAACTGACTTTAGGACTTGCCTTAAAGAATTTGCCCAAGGCTTTGTAGTCGAGACCATCGGAACAGTTGAAGACCACACACTTCTTGGCGACAGCCTTGGCCAGGTCCTTGGTGGTTTCCGTCTTGCCCGTGCCGGCTGGACCTTCGGGCGCGCCGCCCAGGTTCAGCTTGAGAGCACTCATCAGGGTCCTGGGCAGAACAGGTTCGTTCAGATATAACATCATAATGTTTTTAATCCTCAAGAGGTTGGTACTCCCAGTACTTGTAATATACCCACAATTATGTTCAAGAGTCATGTTAAGGGGTCGTGGAACTGTCTAAACTGGAAAACGTGGCCCTGGAACGTAGAGGGCTGTTGATGAAATTCTGTGGATTTTAGTCGAGTACCCTTGCGAATGGGTGTAGAATCAATCCTGTCCCATATCCTTTAATTTTAATATTCGATGTTCCAAAGTGCGTCTTTGATGTCCTAATTGAAATAAATGACTGATTATCCTAACTCTACTTCAACGGAAGAGTTCCTGGGAAAACCCAATAACACTTAATTTGCCTGTACCTGAAGCATCGGTCAGTGAGCGGCGTGGCCACCAGTCGTCCGGAGTTCCCCAGGTACTCGAACCCGTAGTCCACGTCGGTTGTGATCATGGAGCAGATCATCTTCTCCCCGCGCCAGTAGTACCGCAGCTGGGAGATCCAGTTGAAGTCTGTGATGTCGATGACGTTGCGTTCCAGCAGCTCCTCTTGGATCGAACGACCTGGATTTTAAGAAGTGAATAGGTCGGCAAATTCTAAATGTTTTATGTGCCTGCCCTGGCATCGCACAGTTGAAATTCGACAGTAAAATATGGCATATATTACTCAAAAATAACGAAGCTTTCAACTGGTAAAAGAACTTTCAAAATGGGTTCAGTAGTTCCAGAGATTCCTTGCTACAAACAAACTCACAAACTTTAACTCACAGTTTAGATTATAAATATTCGATTTTGACAGTCACTTTGTACCTTGAACTTAATTATGTATCCGAAGTTTCAACTCCGTTTGTTACTTACTCCTTGTACTAAGTACAATGGATCTACAGGCAATAGTGAACCTTATCCTCCACACACTAGTGCTACATTACCGTGCACGTCGAGCACGATGAGCGCCTCTATAGTGATGCGGTTCCCGGGCTTCAAGTCTCCCTGCACCAGGTACACCAGGCCGTTGATCTGTTGTGTGCTGCGCAGTATCTGTTCCGGGAGCTTTTGTGTTTCTATCGCTTCTATGGTCTGGTGAGAAAAGTGATTAAAATGAAAAACAAATACTATGGTAAAGTGGGATGAAAAACACTGCACGTCACAATAGGTAATCATACTCGTCACACACACAGTTTGGAGCCGGTCGTCCAAACCAAAACAGTGCGAATGACGTCATTTTTGAGCGATGCAGCAAGAATTTCTCCCGTTTCGTGGGTGCTTACGCAGACACAAATTAGCAGACCCGGAACAACTATCTGTAGACTATACATTTTTACGCTCAGCCAACCTTGCCGTCAAATTTTGCATACTTCTAACACAACCAAACCGTTAAGGGTAGTTTTCCGAGATTTTGTACAACATCGCATTGTGAACACCGACAGTTCTAGGCACTAACTCGTTGTGACGGTGACGATGACGAGGTCTATCTTTGACGGCTTGGTTGGCGCAGTGGCTGGCTGAATGCACTGCTGTACTGTATCTTACGGGTTCAAATCCCGACGGAACTAAACTTTGTATGATTTACAACTGGTTATTCCGGGTCTGATTGTATGTATATGTGAGTTTTAGACAAAAAAAACAGCAACGAATGCCTTGATTTATGATGATGATGAGATTACTCCCGTCAAGGTTACCTCTAGAGTGTACTCGACACAGGAGCCGGACTGCACGATCTGGCCGGGCCAGATGAGCACCCAGCTCTCCCTGGTGGTGGTGGGGTAGGTGGTGATGGCCTGCTCCGCCACGTCCCTCAAGCTCATCATCATCTGCTGCTCCAGCTGCTGCAGCCAGCGCTCCACCATGCCCTGGAGATGGCATCGCAATTACTACTCTGCGTCGCTTCATAAAACATCTTTGGAAACCCGTAGTGTGAAGTGGTGGAATAAGAACAAAGTCAGAATGATAACTTGTAGGGTATCTAGGTTACTCGGATCTGTTCTGAAATACAATTCCGATGAATTTAATTTCTAAGTAAGTAAGTGTGATCTCCATGTTCGCGTTGCTGAATTTTGAGCCTAACAAAATATATAAAATGAAAATTTGCCATCGACACGCTAAGAAGAAGAATTTCCATAGTTATTATTGAAATCAATAACTGGAAGTCTCGACTTTGTTTACCTTTTTTGGAGTGAAACTTTGAAAAGGCGCCCGGGGGCACCCTTTAAAAATTCCCTTTTCAGATAAGACCAGGTTGTATTATATTCATATTTCACTTAAACCCCACTCCCTCACCATCAGTACATGGAGGAGGGAACCGGTACTCGTACCCGGAAGGCCGAAGCTGCCATCCCTGAGCCTCACTGTGCACGTGACCACTGAGCTACCATCTTTTTTTTTTTTTTTTTTTTATTTTTTTTTTTTTTTGCTTGGCAAAATCATCAAATGAGTCCTCCCACCCAGGGCAGGGCGGGAGGGACTGTCAGACTTGTACTGACTAAAATCCACGGTGTCCTTCACTAGCCCTTTACGTACCGGGGTCACGGTAATCCCTTGGTCCCGCGACCGATTACTAAGTGGACGGACAGAGTCTCCTAAATTTATTAAGTTGGTGCATTGGTGCATAAGTTCTTGGACACTCAAACACATTTACTAAAAATAAATTTATTTATTATTAAAGAAATATTAATCCACAATATAATGACCGTCATGTTCAACAACATGTAACCATCTTTCTGGCAAAGACATTATGCCGTGTTCCCAAAAAGCAGCAGGCTGGTGGTCAAAAAACTCGGCGATGTCGTTTTGGAGTTGTTCATAGTTTTCAAACTTCTTCTTTCTTAGATGTAACTTTAGAGCCCGAAACAGACAATAATCTGACGGCGCAATATCAGGAATAGGTGTATGGTGGGTGAGGTACCACTGTCCAGTTCAGCTTTTCCAGAATGTGGCGGACAGACTTCGCAATATGTGGTCGAGCGTTGTCCTGAAGAAGTGATACAGACAGCCTTTTTGGACGCTTATTCGCTATTTCCGAGGCTAACTTTTGCAGTTGCTCTCTATAAATAGTAGCGTTAATAGTCTGCTTCTCGTCCAACAGTTCCCAATAGAGAATGCCCTGCCAATCCCAGAAAACTGATAGCATTATCTTTTGCCCATGACGATTTGGCTTTGGTTCCGTTGGCACTCTTTCTCCGCGTGGAACCCAAAAGGCCTGCCGCGTTTTGTTGTCGTAGTGAACCCAGGATTCGTCGACAGTGACAATGGACCTGAGAAAGTCTTGTCTGTGTGGTTGCAGGAGGAGACTTTCGCAGATGGTCACGCGTGCTGCGCGCTCACTGTCTGCCAGAGCGTGGGGTGTCCACCGACTCATTATTTTGTGGTAGTCCATTGCATGCAGGTGCCGAATTATAGTGGAATGGTCGTACCCAAGTTCCTTCTCCAACTCCCTGGTAGTCGCATCCGGATGTCTTTCCAAATGTGAGCGTAGAAGGTCTTCGTCGAAGACAACTGGCCGACCGGAGCGAGGTTTGTCTTCACAACTCGTATCCCCCTTATCGAAAGACTTAAACCAATAACTCACTGTGGAATGAGCAATAGTGCCTTGTCCAAATGCAGTGTTAATTTTATCGGCCGTTTGCCTTGCGCTCGTTCCTAGATTATGCTCGTAAAGCATGATCGCTCGTAGTTGACGCGGTTCCATTTTGAACTAAACTGAACAACTCTACGCACGCGCCCTTTTATACCCCTTGGCGTAAAGCTCCTAGAACATTCTGTAGAATGATAGATTATTCTAGCGTGTAACCGAATTAAAATCTAGAATTTTTTTAATGAATCCAAGAACTTATGCACCAACTTGATATTACCTTAGCATCAGCCGGCTGTATACTACAGGACAGCTTGACGACCTCTCCCTCCGAGGAGGTCATGCCGACGATCTCCTTGTTGGCGTTGAACTCTAGCGTGTAGATGCCTTCGAAGCACTTCTTTAGATGAGGCTGCACGCGCATCGGGTCTTTTGTCTCGGAGAGGATCTCCAATAGCTCGTCGTTGGATAAGAAGAAGAATCTGGAGAATAGACTCGTAGTTACGATAAGTCATGACGGTTGATGCATATTTCAACACTGTTGGAAAATCTGCGGCAATCATACAAATTCTGAGAGAAATAGAGAGACATCTTTACAGTAATCTGACTTTGGCTTTGACGTAATAGACCTATGAAGGAACAAACATCGGCAAGAGTTGCGTAACTTTGGTGATCCATCAGAAGCCAAGGCAGACAGAGTTCCTGCCATCTGACGAAACATTGTAAGCTCGCGCAGGCTCATTAAAAAAAATATTGGTGAAATCAAATAGCGCTTTTTTCATTTGACCAGTTCTGTTCCACTTACTACGTTTACACATTTCAGGAAATCACTCCCAAATGAGCAATAGGAAAGAGGTTACTCATCAAAAATCTGAACAGTAACCAACCTGGGGAAGAACAGTCTCTTCTTCTCCAAGTAGTCATTGAGTCCTCGCTGGATGTCCTCCAGAAGGGCGTTATTGTACTTGAGTGATTTCAGCAGCCCCGGGTAGTCTGTAGCAGGCAGCACCATGGGTTCCTTGCTGGTGGCAGCCATGATGGCCCTCCACTCCTTGTCCACGTCCCGGAAGTTCCGGGCCTCCGTGGGCATTTGACGCATGATGTCCTCGGATGAGAAGATGGGTTCAAGGTACATCCAGGTGGCTTGGCACTAAGAAAAGATATGGGATTCAGCTGAGATTTGAAGAATGGTTCTATTTTTTTCTCGTGATTATTATATAACGGATATAGTGATAACCCAATTCCGCCAGAAGTCGAGTAAATTTTTTGAAAATGAAGTAATTTATTAATTAATTTTTAACAAATAAGTCTACGAAGAACTGTGTGTAAAGCGTGAAGTTAAACATTTTCAAGTATTTTAATTCCTCGCTGGGCTCAGAATTTGCCTTTAGAAAACTTAGCTCCGCTCTGGATGAAAAAAAAAAACACTTTCGCCGTTAAAATAGATGATGACTCCCTCGGTAAGAAATTAAGACTCAGTTTAGTTTTACTTATGCAAACGTTCACCCATTTTTTAACCTATATTCTCCCAACGCTGGATGGAGGTCTCTCCATAACCTTCCACTCTTTCCTTTGTGCAAATTTCCATTCTACGTCCTCACCGTGAGCCACTGGTCCAGTATATCCTGCATGCTGATGAGTTTCTCCTCCCAGCCGATCATGTCGGCCTCGAAGGCTTTCACGTACGGGGAGCCGCGCATCGTCTGCGACTTGAGGATGTGGTCGTCCAGGAGTTGCTGTACGTCATCCAGGCCGGTAAGGATACCCACGCCGGTGTCCCTGGGTGATGGAGACAAATTCTTTAGTGTTGGAATGGAATAGCTTTTTTATCCTCAGATGGTTACGGCCCTGATTTCTAAATTTAGGACATTTCGAAATTCAACATGTTTTCTTTACTTATTCGTTACATTTAAAAAATATTTTTACATAAAAACACATTAAAAATTTGAAAATAGCAGTCCACCGGCAGCGGGAACAGGGTCCGGGCTACCGGTGGTCAAGGCTCTTGAGAGTGTTAGTAGGTCCAACAATACGCGCCGTGTCCAGAAGTACTGCCTTGGTGTGTGAATCAAGCCCTTGATCTAGCCAAGGGAGAGCCTCTTCAGGTCTTGGTCGATGCTCATGGCAATTAAACCATCAATTATTATAATTATGAGCCTAACATGGGCTTCAATTACAGGGTAAACACCTCCCTTCACTTACACCTGTCTGATCGGAAAAACTCCCCATTTCAAGAGTGAAAGAGAGAGGAGTATTGAAGACTCTTGATTCTCATGCTCAATATAATCTTACCTGTAAGGCACGACCTCGAACTTGACTCCGACCCATTCCTCCTTCATCTTGTTCAGCGCCTTCTCAAGGCCGTACTCCTTGGAGGCGTACTGCTCGATCTCCTCCAGCTGCGCGGCGTACACATGGACTCCTTGCTCCACCATGTCGGCCAGGGTCGTCTCTGGATTATGGATGACCTCCACACCGATGAGGTCGCTGATCTTTGCCCAGTGACGATCGCGCATGCCCTGAGGGAGCAAGCAGAAAGCAACTGGGTAGTTTCTATATCTTACTGCTATTATAAATGCGTAAGTTTCTGAGAATTGATACATGTATATATGGATAACAGATTATAACTTGTAATAAACAAATAGGCTGATTTTATCTCGATAGTACGATGTCATAGGGCAATCACCAAACTTGACGCGGGCGTAAGCTAGTTTTCTCTAGTAGAATTCTACCGATCCTTATTGCTCCCACCATACATGTATAATTTTGGATGGTTGTAAAAATCATGATGAATCGTATATAGGTTAAAGACTGTGATAACACCTTGGATATTGTTGATACATGCGGGCAGAACCACAGGCAACAGTTAGTCATATGATTCATGTCAGTGCATATTACCTTATTACAAATAGCACAGAGCACAGGCAGCAGCACTTTGAACTTCTCCAGCTTGTTCCGCACCATGTCCGCGATGCGCTTGGCCCCGGGGTACTCGTACAGCTGCTTGCCCAGCTTGTACAGCAGCTTCCACCAGGCCTCCACGTCCTCCGAGATCTGCTCAGCCTCCAGGCCCAGGAAGGGACCGTGGTACCTGAAGAGACACCGAAATAGATATCATGAAAGGACCTTGTTCTTTAAAATTTAAAACCGTTACCCGTTATAGTTTGTAAACCTTTCAAGATTTGTAGGTATGCCTGCATAGATATCTCCTTGTTGACTATACATAGCTTTTTTTTATCGTGGTAAAATCATCAAATGAGTCCTCCCACCCAGGGCAGGGCGGGAGGGACTGTCAGACTTGACTGACTAAAATCCACGG
Source organism: Agrotis puta (assembly GCA_943136025.2). Classification (NCBI taxonomy): domain Eukaryota; kingdom Metazoa; phylum Arthropoda; class Insecta; order Lepidoptera; family Noctuidae; genus Agrotis; species Agrotis puta. Next base: position 17,630,262 of record OW964175.2, on the reverse strand, counting down.
TGTCCTTCAATAGCCCTTTACGTACCGAGGTCACGGTAATTCGTGAGTCCCGCGACCCCGGCAAGCTTTGGCCCTCTACAGGCCCCGTCACTATGCTGACACTCCTTGAGGCGCGCCTGGAACACAACGCGCCGTCGACCCGGGCTTGGTCCATGGTCGGACAGCGAGTCGCCCATTACTCGCCGCCCGCATGCGCACTTAGTATTAAATCTACCAGAAATACCAGATGTTTTTAGAAAGATCACGTCTGATCAACCGCATGCCCGGTGAACACTGAGCAAGTGTTCATACGATGGGTGTTGCAAGTTATGAGGAGGGACATTGCCCCGCATGTATTGTTTTTCGACCCAGTCTAATATCTATCAGTAAGATAGTATCTTAGTACTGACCACTTCTCGTATCCCTCGTAGAAGTCGTAGGCGGTGTGCCACAACTTGTAGAAGGGCTCGATGCCGGCCAGCATGGTCTGCAGGCTGTAGTACACCGACACTTCCTGGTCTAACAACGTCTCTTCGTTGATTATGGCCTCGGCTTCGCGTTTGTCGTCCTGTTGAAAGTGGGACAATTCGGCAATGAACGCATAATGTATGGAAAGAACATAATTATTATTGATAGCGAGTAATGGGTAGCTCGCCCTCGGAACTGCTCCACTCCGCCTCAGTGGAACCGCAGCCTAATGCTGACATATTTTTGGTGATGACAATGTTGTTCTCATTTTCTTTTTTTTAACGTAGTAAAATCATGACATGAGTCCTCCCACCCAGGGCAGGGCGGGAGGGACTGTCAGACTTGTACTGACTAAAATCCACGGTGTCCTTCACGTAGCCCTTTACGTACCGGGGGCAATTCGTTAGTCCCGCGACCCCGGCAGGCTTTGGCCCTCTACAGGCCCCGTCACATGTTGTTCTCATAGAGAAAGTTTGATATAATAGTTCAGTTCATCATCTTCTATACTATAATTAAAAATCAAACGAACTTACCAAGTGAAGTTCGATGATAATTATGTGAACAGCTTCATTCGAAGCGATTTATTGTTTACGTATTGTAGCAGCGCCTCCATGTACCAGCCTTGCACGGATTTTTAGAGGTAAGTAAACGGTTTTTTTTTTTTTTTTTTTTCTCTGGGAGGTATCTTTCATTTCACTGGCAACACTATCCGTTACCCCTACTATACCCCCACTACTCGATTTCTCTTTAACGGTCCACAGTTATTTTAATATCATTTTGTTCAAAGCTAATAAATATTTCACATTTTTTATTTGTCTAGGGTAGGGTAGGTCACTATACTAGGGAGGGTATAAATCGCTTCGAATGAAGCTGTTCACATAATTATCATCGAACTTCACTTGGTAAGTTCGTTTGATTTTTAATTATGTTTCACAGCTTCATTCGAAGCGATTTATTGTTTACGTATTGTAGATGTTCAGAGACAAAAATGTGAAATTAAATAAAACGGGTAAGTAATCACAATAAAATCACAAGTGCTTTTTAATATAAATTTCTATAACTAGTTATCGTTGATCATAATTTTATATTTGATTAACATTCATGTTCTAATATGGTAATTATTTATTACAGATTATGACCACCAGATAATACTGTAGTGGCAAAGAGATGAGGATCAGTTACAACCTGTCTATTATAATGTTTTGCGAAGACGGAGGATGTTGCACTCCATCCGGCAGTTTTTCTTATCAAGTCAATATTGACTCCAAGTCTATTGGCTGAGGATGTGGCTGCGTGACGAGTGCTGTGTGCACTAAACATGGACGTATCTATGCCGCTATTGCAAAGTGTATCTTTTATCCAGTGACTTAGTGTTTGTGATGAGACTTTTGAATGTGGTTTTTTATAGCTGACAAATAAAAAATCATTTTTGCGAAGCAGTTGGGTCTTATTTATATAAACTTCTAAGCATTTAGCGGGACAGATCTGAGGACGAGTATCGAAAAAAGGTAATCTTAAAACTGGTTGTGAAGAATTAGGTTTGGATGTTTTTATCAAATCAGGTATTGTTATAGTTATTCCAATAGTAGGATTTACTTGAACGTTGCATAATTTTATTAACGAAAATGTTTGAACGCGATGCGCCGTAACCAAAGCCAATAGAGTTATAGTCTTTTTGGAAATAGTTTCCAAATCAAGGTCTGTGTTAGGCCATTTTTGTGCTAAATAATTTAGAACAATGGTTGGATCCCATGTCAAATTATATTTTGGATTACTAGGCCTTAATCTGTAAACCCCTTTCATAAATCGCTTAATTCTATCATCGTTTGCCACATTACTTAACAACAAGGATAATGCGGATTTATATGAATTGACAGTACCGTATTTTGCCCCTTTCTCAAAAATTGTAGTAAGAAAATGAATGACTACAGGCACTGAAACCGAAGAATAATCATAACCATGTTTATTACAATAATTTAACCAAGATCTTATACAAACATCATATTGTTTATAAGTGGAATCCGATAATGATGATAACATAATTTCAATAGATTTATTGGATAAATGTCTTTTTAGTAATGTTTGCCTGAAAGCTTCGCGGCAACCAATCTCAAGGTGCGATGCAGATTGTGAGGCGTTCTGAAAGGAGAAGTTAACAAATTTATGTTTGGTTCAAAATAGATTGGTGTAGAACATATTAATTTTTGGAAAACAGGGAACCAGGGTTGTGTTGGCCAATATGGAACAACTATTATGCAATTTGATTTATCGTTAATTATTTTTTGCAGTGTCTTTGTGATAAGTGAAAATGGTGGAAATGCATAGAGTAGTTTATTTTTCCATGGAATGGTGAAAGCATCGATTGTATAAGCGTCAGGGTCGTTTTTCCAAGTTATATACTTGGGACACTTAGCATTACATCTACTTGCAAAAAGATCTATTTCAGGATATCCAAAATAATATATTATTTGGCTGAACGCATTGTCATTGAGTTCCCATTCAGTGTCCTGAAATTTCATGCGTGATAATTGATCAGCCTCATAGTTATCTTTTGTGTTTATGTAAGATGCAAAAATAGTTATTCTACGCTTTTCGCACCACTGCCATATTTCTTTGGTGATATTATGCAAGTGTTCAAACTGTATACTGCCCATGCGATTGATACAAGATATGGCAGTTACATTATCAATTCGCAGTAGTATTTTAAGATTATAAGATTTATGGGCGAAACATTTAAGCGCGAGAAAAGCTGCTTTTAACTCTAACTCATTAATATGCATGGTTTTTTCACTATCTTTCCAATAGCCAAAAGATTCATCAGTGCTGCAATAAGCTCCCCAACCCGTACCTGAAGCGTCGGAAAAGATTTCTAAATCATATTGATTACAAGTTAAAGAAACTGAACCATGATCAATATGTTTCAACCACCACAACATGTCATTATGTAAGCTATTGGGAAGCCAAACAAACTGTTCGTAGCTAGGATTAGTAAGTAAACAGGAATATTTAAATTGTTCAAAAAGTTTAGTGTAAAGCCATCCATATTGAATTGCAGGACAAGCTGAAATTAACAAACCTAGCAACCGAGCAAATTCACGAAGTTTACATTTCCGCTTTTTTAAAAAGCTAGATATGTATTCTTTTATTTTTGACTTTTTTGTACCAGGTAATTTTAATAACATACGTTTTGAATCGAATTCGAAACCTAAGAATTTGCACAGTGTTTGCGGTTTTAAGATACTTTTTTCTGTATTTATTATAAAACCTAAATTTTTTAGTAATGTTATTGTTGAGTCAACGTTATTTTGACATTCAAGAAAGGTGGTTCCAATGCAAAAAATGTCATCGATATAGATAACCGATATCATGCCATAGGTTCTAAGATATTCCATAACTGGCTTTAATAATTTTGTAAATACATATGGAGCAGTGCATAAACCAAAGGGTAGACAGTTAAATTCATAAAGAGTGTTATTATATTTAAAACGGAGGTATTTTCTGTGAGATTTATGTACGGAAACTAAGAAGTAAGCATCTTTTAGATCTATTGATGCCATACAACAGTCTTTTGTAATAAGCTTTGAGGCTGTACGATAATCCTCCATCTTAAAATGTTTGGTCTCTACGAATTTGTTTAAGCATTTAAGGTTCAATATGAATCTCTTGTCACCGTTTGGTTTTGGTACTAAAAACACACTTGATATAAATTCTCCTTTAACAGAATGACACTGAGATATTGCATTAATATCCAATAGATTCTTGATTGATTTATCAAAATCTTGGGCTTCTTGAATATTCCTAGGAAAAACATTAGGAGAATCAGTACGATATGGTGAACATTTAAAAGGTATTAGGTACCCCTTGATCCAGGATAGAATCGTTTTATTAGTAGTTATATTTAACCACTTTTTGAAAAAATACTGAAGTCTGCCAGCGATTAGTACCTGATCTGTCACTTCCGATGAGGCGGTCTCGTCGGGGACGAGTGGCGGCGCGAACTGCCGCTGGGCTGCTGCGGTGGCGGCGGCCGATACGCAGGGCGAGCTGCTCGCCTCGTATTGTTCGGTTTGTTGTCCGTCTTGCGGTGCTGAGGGTTGTAGTTTAAATGGCCCTTGCCTTTTGGGATTCCTTTGGGCTTGTTGTATTTTGGACGTATGGCGTGTTTTAAAGCATCTCCCGATTGCTGTATTGTCTTGGCGGCTTTTACTTTGTCGGTAACGTTTTCACCGAATAACAAACTACCCCTTTTTGTGTCCAGCAAGGCGTCCTTTAAATTTATATTAATGGATGAAATTACAAAATTACGTCTTGTTTTTGTCTCCCAAAAATGACTGTCGCATAATATACGACAAGCGTCACTGATGGGTTTTAACAGTTTTTGTTTTGACGTCTCATTTGAAATAATCATATCAGTAGCGGACGCTAAGGCTGATAATGCTATTCCAAGCTGATTTTGCTTGTACATGAGGGCCGAATCTCTTTTTACTAAAGTGTCCTGCAGAGCTGCCTTTACTTCCGGGTTGAGAGCTGGCGCAAGCAATAGGTCACAATTGTTAGGCACGAAGTAACTTTTCAAAAGTTTTTCCTTTACCTCCTTAGCCAAACCCTTGGTAAGGATGTCTTGCCAACGATTGGCAATGTCCTTATGCACAGATGGACCCATGGTTATATCTGTCTTTGGAGCGTCACCAAGTAACTGTAGGGTGTCTTCATCCAAGTCTTGGTCTTCCATTACTTCTGGCTGTGTTTCTGCCGAGGTGCCGGGTTTAGGTGATAAAGGCGCGGTGCTTAGCGGTGGCTGAGCCGGTGGTGGCGAAGCAGGACATGGAGAACAAGCACGTGGTGAAGAATGTGGCGAGCCACGTGGCGAGGCACAAAGCGGTGAGGCAGGAAAAGGTGAAGCTTGAAATAAGCTGTCTTCCTCATTTTGTGACATGGCACAGTCCACATCTAGTTGATGATGTGAATAATCTGCAACAAATGCAGTATTTATTATTTTTGCCGTGACAGAGGAAACCCAAACTTGGTAGCCTCGCATCACCTAGGTAAGTAATTATACCTTAAAGTTTACGTGACAGTATCAGCCCCAGTATGGCAGTACGCATCACTTTATATAATGACAGAGGAGACCCAAACTTGGTAACCTCGCATCACTGATACAATTTTTATATAAAATTGTTTTACTTACTGTGTAAGTCTTCTTCGGATGAGAAATTAATACGGCGATTAGTTGTTGCCTGCAATTTATTTTGTAATTTTTGTATTTTTCGCCGTATTTCTTCTTCAGTTTTTTCTGTCTTCCTTTTCTTTCCCATTTTGAGGAGCTGGATCTATTTGTAGGAGCGGAGACGTGCGAAGGCTTGAGCACGGAAACGCGGAATGATATTAAAATAACTGTGGACCGTTAAAGAGAAATCGAGTAGTGGGGGTATAGTAGGGGTAGCGGATAGTGTTGCCAGTGAAATGAAAGATACCTCCCAGAGAGAAAAAAAAAAAAAAAAACCGTTTACTTACCTCTAAAAATCCGTGCAAGGCTGGTACATGGAGGCGCTGCTACAATACGTAAACAATAAATCGCTTCGAATGAAGCTGTGAAACATAATAAATCTGTAGAAGGGGAAATTCTGTACATTGAAGATATTGAAAAAATAAATAGCGGGGTGTGTTGCTGGATCGATACCAAACCCAAATATATGATTAAAAAAATTTTTGTCTGTCTGTCTGTCTGTCTGTTTGTGCAGGCATCACGTGAAAACTAACGGTTCGATTTCGATGAAACTTGGTATAATTATTCCTTATTATCCTGGGCATAACATAGGATACTTTTTAACCGACTTCAAAATAAGGAGGAGGTTATTAATTCAACTGTATTTTTTTTTTAATTTTGTTACCGCATAACGACCGACTGGGTGAACCGATTTTCATGATTCTTTTTTGTTTGAAAGCTGGTGCTTCCCGTGTGGTCCCTTTGTCACCAAATCAGGATCTGATGATTGGATCTTGGAGAAATCGAGGGCAACCCTCAAATTTTATAGGCTCACCCATCGTTTTTCGTAAATCTTATGAAGTAATTTAAGTACTTGCGTATGGTAATCATGATCTTATGTAGCTGAGCTGATGATGGAAGGTACAACTCCTTAACAGTAGTTTGTTACCGCATAACGACCGACTTCGTGAACCGATTTTCATGATTCTTTTTTTGTTTGAAAGCTGGTGCTTCCCGTGTGGTCCCATTGTCACCAAATCAGGATCTGATGATTGGATCTTGGAGAAATCGAGGGCAACCCTCAAATTTTATAGGCCCACGCATCGTTTTTCGTAAATCTTATGAAGTAATTCAAGTACTTGCGTTTGGTAATCATCATCTTATGTAGCTGAGCTGATGATGGAAGGTACAACTCCTTAAAAATAAGGAGTAGGCATCGACTGCTTCATTGTTCGCATATCTCCGGAACTACACATCCGATTTAAATAAATCTTTTTTTTTGTGCTAGGTATCGTTCCACTTAGGGAATACTGAAAGTTTCATCAAAATCGGTTCAGTAGTTTTTGAGATAGGGAATTTTATTAGCTTATTGTGTACATGAGAGATGTTATTAACAGTGCTACAGATTATGTTATATGTACTTGGCAAGAATTTGGGTTGAATGTTTAAACTAAAAAGAGAAAAATAAAAAACTTTTTCAAAAAAAATGTAACCGCCTTCAAAAAGAACCACAAAAAAGGGTAAAATAATCTACAAAATAACTTTTATTTCGGAAGTTGATGGCTTTGTTATTTTTTATTTCATTGTTTATTTTTTGCCACCGACTTCCGAAATAAAAGTTATTTTGTAGATTGTTGTTGATTATTTTACCCTTTTTTGTGGTTTTTTTTGAAGGCGGTTACATTTTTTTTTGAAAAAGTTTTTTGTTATCCTGGAAAAATACGTAGAAAAAAAAATCTTATTTTTCAGTTTTATTCATAGACGTTGTTCTGTAGAACCGCGAATACACGTTGCATTACCCGCAGTGGATTCAGCGCCGTAATATTTAAAGATTTCATTGTCAGAGTTACTCAAAATGGAGAAATAATTCATCCACGCGAAGACCGACATCCGCGCGGACGGAGTCGCGGGCGGAAGCTAGTCGAGAATTATAACCACAACTTATGCTCACAACTCATACACACTGCATGCACTCATTGAGAAACGCAAACATAATTTGCCCGCACAGTTTTCTCCTTATCGATGTAAAATCACACAAAAAACATTTGTATGTTTTTTTAAGTAGTTGTTCCGCGTTTAGCTGTTTGTGTGAGTATAAATATTTGTAAATGCGCCGACGATACAGGAGAAATTCCCAGTGACGTAACGAAAAATGATAAAAAAATTGTTGGTCAATTTCTTATTTTTTGTCGATTTGACTACATAATTTAATACAACAAGCAGATTTTGGCACGGCAAAAAAATTGATGCTACCAGCAGATGTCTTACCATCAAATTCTTAAATATGCCTTCGACCCTCTCCACGACATCCTTCAACAGATCAAGGTTGAGCAGCGGCGGGTCGAACCTCCGGAATACCTCCAGGTCTTTCTCGTGCTTCTTCAGTTTATCCTCGAAGATCGTCTTCCTACTCCTCAGCTTGTCTTCCGCCATAGTCTTCTTGGTGTTGAGAGTCTTGAGCGTCAGGTCTATGGTTTCATCCATGTCCAGTGGCCAGAGGAACACGCGGGTGTTCAGGTTTACGTCTTCAACTGGGGATAGAAAATGGAAAATTTAAATTATGCTTAAAATGCAAGAAAAATGTGCCTTTACTTCCCAGAATTTGATCCCTACTAGCGACAATATCGATTGGTCTTTTAAAACAGTGTGTCATTTTATTTCAAAGTCTACCCCCAAATATTCAACAACACAGTTTCTTTCATCTTGGTAAAATCTTCAAATGTGGCCTCCCGACCTGTGTTGAGTACAAGGTACTGTCAGACTCTTACTGACTAAAATACACTGTGTTCCTTCCATTGCCCTTTACGTTCCAGGGTCAAGGTAACCTGCTAAGGCAGTCCCGCGACCCCGGACAGGCGTTTAGCCCTATGAAGGCCCTCATCATAGGGCTCTTTGAGGCGAGAGTGGAAATAAACGCTCCGTCGTGAGGACGGCGAGTAATGGGTAGCCGGTTTAAGAATCTTTTGAGTATTTTTCGGATTCCGCCATCTATCTATTTTCCAGTTGTCGAATTCCCCGCGTTCTGAACTCACAGTGCAAGTGCGCGTGGTCCATGAGGAACAGCACGTGGTCGGCCGTGGTGCGCGCCTTCTCCCGCAGGTCGAACATGGCGCTGTCGCGGCAGTCCATGATGTAGTTGATGAGCTCCACCAGCTGGGCTGTGGTCTCCGGGCTCTCGGACGCACGGGCTGCCATTTCTTCGTAGATGTTGCAGATGCTACAATAGTGGAAGGATTGAGAATAATATTACACAGAATTAGCCATTTGAAAACATCAATAAATTGCAAATCTAATTAGTCCGTCATTTAGAGTTTTGAAAAATAATAGACACGTATTTTTCTTTTGTTAAATCAATAAATATTTACAAAGATATAACGCATCAAAACTTGAGAGTTGGGAGGCTCGAAAGAACTCAGCGAAAATTGTACGAAGTTGTGGCCTTTGCCAGTTTTAAAATAAGGTGTTTTACTGCATAAATAAATTGAAAATCTGTTTAGTCCGTAATTTATAATATTGAAAAATATTGGACACGTACTTTTTTATTAATCAATAAATATTGTCAAAGATATAACGTTTCCAAATTCGGAAGTAGGGGTTTGTGACGTCATAACGCTTGTAAAATTGTACCGGCGAGGTGACGTTTTGTCATTTTTAGAAGTGTTGTATCTTCGTCAGTTTTGGTTTACATAACAAAGAGTACTTCGGAGTATTTTTTGAGTGACATAATAGCCTATAACCCAAAAATGACGGACATACTACAATCACTGTCAATTTTTGGGTTCCATACAAAAGAAAAAATATGGGTCAAATATATTTTGATGATCTGACTGAACTGAACTTATTAGTTTTTCAGTCAAATAGACAAGTTTGGTCACCTTACGTTAATACTTATGTGAAAGTTTGTGAGGATGGATGAATGGATCCAATTCATAATGTGTTACTTTTTAACACAAAAAAGCTACTGAACGGATTTCAAAATATTTTTTATAGACTAAATTAATCATATTAACTCCTACAATAGTTCTCTTTTTTAAATCTGGATCCAGAAATTATCTGGAAAATCTCTTCAGCATTTAGTTGAAAGTTAGATGACCTATTAGAAATTTATGAGGGAGGCCTATGTTCAGCATTGGACGTCCTGCGGCATATATGATGATGATACAGTTGAAAATCTATGTAAAATTACATAACGTTGGCCAGAGAGCCTCGACAAGAGGCTTTCTGGTGTGATACACAGGCAAGAACTAACCTTCTGTTCCACTTCCTGTTGACCATGATGAAGTGGTCGACGATGTGCTGCCGCAGCCCGTTGACGATATCCCACAGTAAGTCGTTGATGGGTCCGCAATCCAACATGATCATGTTCAGAGGTATGTCTCGCCGGAGGAACACGATTTCGTCGCGGAGAGCCTCGTACATGTAGATACGGGCTGAGTAGTCCTAGAGTTAGTGAACAATACATAACACTACGCATGTATTACCTGAAGACTTAGCGCCGTTAGCAAGCTGGCATCGATTGACGATATCGGGCAAATATCGCACAATCGTCCGGTTAAAGAAAATGTATGAACAATCGCTAGTGTTTGCTAATGGAGTCGCACGGGTTGACGATATCGCTCACAGATCTGCTCAATATCGAATTGCATGTACGTGCAAAAGTGAACCTAATTATTCGACACACTTTTCAGTTATATTTAAGTCCCAAGTTATGGAGGGTCACTTCAGATTTTGTGAATACTACTGATTCCTGAAGAAAAAAAAAATTAAACTTTTTGCCCGAACCGGATACAACAGTCAACAGTCGCGACCACTAAAACAATTGGGCTTTTAATACTAGTTAGCAACTACAACATATGGTGATAAAGCAGGCTGGCGCAGTGGCCACACTAGGAATTCCTGTGTCGTGAATCACATTCTGAAAGATAGCGGTGTGATATCCCCGTGAGCCCCTTTGCCTCAGACACCACGTTAAGCCGTTGGTTCTGCGCCTGATCTCTCTCCGGTCCCATCAGACTATGACAGTAAAGGAAAACAGTACACCTGCGCCTGCGCACACACGCACTAATAATATAACTACGAGGTAAATGACTATACAACGTTTTTAGTAGTGGAAGGGTCGTCAAACTTTTGCAAACCACTCTATTCCTTCGTTTGCCCTTCGGGTACCAGCAGGGCCGCGGTATCATGCTTAGACAGTCTCGCGATCCCAGTAGGCAAGCTATTGAAGACCTAAGTTACCTTCAAGTAAGGCGGTGGCTCTTGCTTCATGAAAGTCAGCAGATCATCTTTGGCCTCTCCGTTAAGGATGTGCAAGTAGTCATTGTAGCTGCTGAGGAAGTTCCTTGGTCCTGGCTTGTTGACGGACACGTGGCGCAGGGTCTCCTGCACCGTGTCCACCATGTAGCGCTCCTCCAGGAGTACAGGCATCAGGAACGGATTTGGACGGTTCGATGCTGCTTATTGATAAACATGGAGGTTTATGACTTGGGGTCGGTTAAGTAAAATTAGAGAAAAAATACCCTGCCCGATCTTAAAAGGGTATAAAGCTCCTGTTCGGTTGTCCCAATAGTTAAATGAAAGTAACTAAACTATTCATGAAAACAATTGTAATATAGTAAGTAAACAAATAGAATAGGCGTATGAACTATTATATATATAGAGCAATTTGTCTAAAAACAACAAATTTCCAAAATGTGACAGTACCGCTAGCATACACACATGACAGTAGATACACGCGAGCGGGACAACCGGACGTTTTAGCGGACAATCCTTTTTTGGGTGTATTAATCATTAAATGAGTACATCCTGGGTAGAACGGAAGGGACTGTCAAACTCCTACTGACAAAAAAATCCACCCTGCTTCTTTGTTTGCTCATTGGTTTCTCTTTAAAGATGGTCCCACGCCCCTGGCACGGGGTCGGCTTTATAACAGACACGTCAGTTTGCTGACACTGCCTTGAATATTGCGTCGACCTAGGCCTGCGGCCGTATTATGACGTCTTAAAACCAGGCTTGTTCGAGTGAGTGAACGAGGTGGCGCTAGACGAATTGTATAGCTCTGTCTCTTTGCCCCTGGTCGTTGATCGGGCAACGACCCATTACTTGTCTTTGATTACGCTGAGATAGGTCCATTTTCGAATGAATTTTTTCCGAAAAACTTTTTGATTTATCATACAAAGAAGAATGGCAAAGTAAGGATAATACTGGCAACTGAATAGCAACTCACTCGGATACATAATCTTATCGATAGCAGGCAGCTGCCGGGACACGTTGATGATGGCGTGGAAACACTTGATGACGAAGTTCTTCATATTGTCCAGGTCAGGGTCGAAGGTGATGTTGTTGGAGTCCGGGTGGCCGATCACCTTGATGCGGAAGATGGGACGCTTGATGAACGTGTAGTCGCGGTATGGACCCTCGTAGTTGTTTCCTTCCTGAAAGATAATCAGGCCTGAATTTCTTGAGCTGGGATCCACCTGCTTTCACAACATCTTTAAAATGTCACTCCAGTGTCCAGACGTCAGCACATCAATCTATCACTTTCCGTCATAATTTTCCAATCAAACGGTCGATGTGGTGATGGTATGGTGAACGATCGAATCGGTCGATATGCACAGGCGTCTAAAAAAGTGCAATATAACTTTTTTTCGGAAGTCGGTTACAAAAAAGTTTATGAATTAAAAAACAAAGCCACCGACTACTGAAAGAAAAGTTATTTTACTATCTATATATATAAAAATGTTATGTTGGTTTGTGTATGCTTTAAAAACTCAAAAAGTACTGCACTGATTGAGCTGAAACTTTAGCATGATATGTAATCCGCATCAAGGATTGTTTTTATGTTTTTTTTTTTTTTGTTGAAAAAACAGTTTTTTGTGCCACAGCGAAGCGGGGCAGGGTACAGCTAGTATATTATATATTTATTAAAAAAAAAGTTTAATTTCCATTTATTTTGAGCTTTGAACCGTAAAGATAAAGGATGACGTGTGGATGACATTGAAGCTGGAAAGAACCCAACGAAATATATTGTACAGACGGCAGCAGGTCAACCTACCCCAATTTGTCAAATTATACCAATCGAACATTAACATTCCACTATTGTGATAATCTATGGTTGAAAATCTATTAAAGAAATTTGACAGCGCGTCTGTACTAAAGATATGAGAAGAAGTGATGATCAAGAACCCCTTAACATGGTACTCAAACAATCACTCACAAAATAATAATTAAGATGTTCAGCGAAATGGTAGACACTCCTCTCGACCAGGTTTCGAACTTGGTTCGACATCAGCGCTCGGATACACCTGCAACAAAGGGACTTTATCAATTCATGTAACATGAAGGGGCCAAGGACCAGGACCGAATCGACCAGGCCGTCGTGTTTCAACTACCAGTGTCGCGGGACTGTCCTTAAAGGGCATCGCTGCCCTGGAAAGCAAAGGACAGAGAAGGAGCAGAGTGGATTTTAGTCAGCAAGTCTGATAGACCCTTCAGCTACACATTGGGCGGGACTTATTTGATGATTTTACATACCAAGCAAAAGTGGAAGGTTTATGGGGAGATATTTGCCCAGCAGTGGGATAACATAGTTAAAAAAAACTTTAATTGTAGTGAATGGAAACAAACAGATTGCGCGTAAATTTCACACCGTTATGAAGGTACGAAAAATGATCCACGTCTAGTTAAGATTTTTGGACTTACCTAAAGAAATTCTCCACTTTGAATGTAGATTCCCTCTTCTTCTTAGCCACGTAGATGGACCAGTGATGTCTCATCTTTATCATGGTGTCCGCCACATCAATGAGCCAGTTCTCCTCGAGTTCTTTCTTGGTCGCCGCGGAGAGTTTGGTCACGTTGTCAAAGAAATCGGTCGTGTATTGCGGGAAGGGGATCTCCGCTTGCATTTTTTTCATATCCACTATGTACATGTGTTGGTATCTGGAAGAAAGAAGAGAATAAGAAACAGTTCTTGCTCATCATCAGGTCGAGTTATACCCCATAGCAAGAATGGTTGTCAGTCTATTGAGCTCCGCCTAAGTCTAACGTCAAAGATCTACAAATGACAGCCGGGACCAACGGCTTCAGTCGGGCAACATGCTCCCCGAAACACGAAGTAAATGCTATGAGCGATGGTTATTTATTCACACATCATCCTCGGTAAGCCTGGCTTAACCTTGAAGAAGCAGTCAGGCAGAAAGAATCCACGACTGCGAAATAAAATAAAAAATTGTTCGGAAGGTCGTTGAATTTTCGAAGGATTGGTTTATCAGCGATGTGCTTCTATTTGGAGATACTGCGATTGTACTGGACCATGGTGGACTTAATAGCTCTCTTGGTTAGGTTAGTTCAGCTAGTTGGTGAACGCCTGCGTAATGTCTTGCCCTCTATCTTTCCCTGTACCTTGCCTTAACTACTTGATGCCTTTCGAGGCAGGAGAAGCCGCGTATATAGTACCAACCTCTCCTCCCACATCCTGCGCAGCTCCAGCAGCACAGGGTTCCCCAGGTAGTACCGGTAGAACAGCGCCTCCTTGGCCTTGAGGAAGGGCGTGTGCCACGGCACGGGCGCGCGCACCACGTGCGCCGGCCACAGCGCGGGCACGAACGGGATCTGCAGGCGCTTCTGTTCGCGCGGGTCCTGCACTATGTATACTAGGATGCATCTGGGAAGATCGTGAGCAAACCAAAATAATAATGGTCTTGAATTTGATGTACTTCAAATCATAACTTATTATTTCTGAATTTTCTAAATGTCCATCTCATCATTCAAACATGGTCCATAAACAGACTGCAAGCTACCCATTACTCGTTGTCTGCATGCCCGCGCCTATGATAGCCGGAAATTGCTTCGCGACGTCTGCCGCCCTTTGGGCAACTCCCGCGGCGATCTCTAGTGACATGGTGTATGGAAGTTTGTCAATTTAGTCTATTTGATGGAAATAAAAATAGATGGAAATAAAAACATCAACACTCATAATAATAAAAATAGGTTTTTCTTTGTATGTGCGTCGGCGGTGCGCGTGGGTACGGGGCTGAAACTTGACGTGAACAAAGTACACACAGTAAATATAGTTTTTGTATAAATAATCACCTCTTCATAGCCATGATGAAGAACTCCCTGATCTCGGCCTCACTCTGCCGCACCACAGCCTGCCACGTCAGGATCAGCATGCGCTTCTTGATGTGGGCAGTCTGCTTGTCTACAGCCAACTTAGCGCGTTTGTACAGCTCTACTGGGAAGTCAGGTAACTGCTTGCCTGTTAATGACTGGAAAAAAATAACAGATTTCATAAACAACCACAACAAAATGTTAATTAACGCCCAACATAACTTTTCGGTTCGGTGGCTTTATTTTTTATTTACGTGTTTTTTTTTTAATTATTAGGTTAAAAAAATAAAATAAATAAAAAGTTTTTTATTTTACCTTTTTTTAGGTCAAATTCAAAGACCAAATTCTTGTCAAATACATTATTTTGCACGAGAGGGATTGTCAGTACAAGTCTGACAATTCCTCCCGTGCCGCTCTAGATGGGAAGACTCAATTGATCATTTTACTACGATAAAAAAAGGCCTCATCTTTGTAAATGGGCTAGATTGAGGCGTAAAGCCAGCAAAGTCCATTTGATAAAAAAAACTTCCTGCTAAATGCGGCTTGGTAAAGAAAAACTCACAATGTTCAAATAATAATCGATTGCCCTCAAAGTTTCCGGCGCAATGAACCGGTAATGCTCCTCCTCGGTGACCTCTAACATCTCCTTCTTCTGCTGATCAGGGTCACGCGGCTCTTCAAACTCTAACCGGGCTAGACGCCTGAGAAATAAGACTATGGTAAGATCGACAGTAATAGAAGTATTTAAGAGTGACGTTCTATACAGAGTTATTTGTTAATTTGTAATTTGTTTTGAAAGACTATGAACTGAAAGATCAAAACAAAAATTGAGGTGTTTCATACATTGACAAAGGAAAAATATACAATTCTGTATGAAATACCAGTTTTTAGGGTTCCGTACCTCAAAAGGAAAAAAACGGAACCCTTATAGGATCACTTTGTTGTCCGTTTGTCCGTCCGTCTGTCAAGACCCTTTTTCTCAGGAACGCGTGGAGGTATGAAGCTGAAATTTATATCAATTACTCAGGTCTACTGTCCCTTGAAGCTGTGAAAAAAACAAACTTCTAAGCCAACGCAATCAAAAGATACAGCCGTTTATGCCGCAAATTTTCGACACTTGCAAGGGAATCAAAACCTACAGGGTGCTTCCCGTGAACTCAGAATCTTGAAATTTGGTAAGAAGCAACGTCTTATAGCATAGATAAAGAAAAAATTACGAAAACCATAAATTTTTAGTTACATCACATAATATATATTTTTTAATAATTTTAAACTTACTACCCATTTCCTCATAAACGCGTAGAGGTATTAAATTATTCACATACACACGTAAACCTTGCAGGTTTGTACGGAACCCTCGGTGCGCGAGTCCGACTCGCACTTGGCCGGTTTTTATTTTTATCCATTTATGTACTTCTAGCCCCTGAAAAGTTGCTAATGTTTCACAAATAACCCTATAGTTTGTACTGGGTTGGGTACAGAAAAAATGTTTGTGTAATCTTTACATACTCGTAACATAAAATAATGTCTCGGAAGTCTCTGTACGCGCATAACTACTGAACGACTGCACTAAATAGGTTTTTTTTTTGTTGTGTTCATTATTGTCAGGATAAGATTTAAAATTATGTGAGAAAGATTTAACTCGTGTGAAACCAAGGCGACCCTCTAGTTGAAAAATGTTTCTAGTTGCGATAAAAATAACCTTTTAAACTCCTCCTGTGCCGCTAATTCCGCTGCTTCCTTCTCCATTTTTCTCTTTTCGGCTCTTCTCTTTCTAGCATCGGCTTCGGCCTGTTTCCTTCTATCGTATTCACCGGAAACTAAATCTTCCAACCTGACCAAACCTGGAAAGAATGTGTACTTTGTCTATCACGTGTCAGTATGATCGTGCGCTTTAATCTTCGAAACAACTCTACAGACTTCAATGCAGGGGTCGAAACAGGTTCAGTGTCCAAAAATACTGATTTTACTGACCAGAAATCTAAAAAAACTGACTTTTACTGACCATCTGAACTAACTTAAAATAAAAGTTTCATGTGGAATTGAAAAAAAAAATATTATTGGCCTCCACCATCCCCATAGCCAACCATCACCACCTTTTTATTATTAAAAAGTTTACAAATAGTTATCAGTTTTAATATTTGTTAATAAGCAAATGACACACATCCAATCATACAAATAATATTAAAAGTTAGAAACATTAGACATTATGATTTCTTGAAGAAGTAAGTAATCAAAGCATTTTTCTTTTTATCTATAATTTTTTGTACGTTTTGTTCTTCTTTAATTTTCTCCTCGTAGTCTTTTCTTTCTTTAACAGCGGCATCTAGTAATGTCTTGACCATATTAACCTCATTTTCACCATCCCTTTTTCCCCATTCAGATATAAAGTGTCCATTTTTATCTTTTTTATTAAGCCAGTCCTCATTGTCGCAACCGAGGTCCGGGCTCGCCGCAATCGCGGCGGTAAGACCCCTCTTTGAGGAGTGGCTGGATAGGCGTCACGGCGTCCTTACCTTCCGCATGACGCAGGTCCTCACCGGACATTGAAGTTTCGGGAGGTTCTTGTGTCGGATAAGGAAGGAGGAAACGCCTGGGTGTCACCACTGCGAGGATCGTCCGGAGGACACGGTGGAGCATACGGTGCAGGACTGCCCCGCTTGGAAAGAGCACCGCCGTGTCCTCACGACGGCGATAGGCGGAGACCTCTCGCGCCCGGCATTGGTCGAGGCCATGCTGCGGGGCGAGACGGAGTGGGAAGCGGTCGCCTCCTTCTGCGAAGCAGTCATGCTCGTGAAGGAGGAGGCGTGCCGCGTGAGGGAGAGAACAGTGTCCTCCCTCCGACCCAGCCGCAGTGGTAGACGCCCACGGCGACGGACGTCGCCAGACGATCTCCGGCCACCGTAGGCGCGGGCATGCGGGCAGCGAGTAATGGGCGACTCGCAGTCCGACCATGGACCATGCCCGGGTCGCCGGCGCGTTGTGTTCCACGCGCGCCTCAAGGAGTGTCAGCACATTGACGGGGCCTGTAGAGGGCCAAAGCCTGCCGGGGTCGCGGGAATTACCCATCACCGTAACCCCGGTACGTAAAGGGCTATTGAAGGACACCGTGGATTTTAGTCAGTACAAGTCTGACAGTCCCTCCCGCCCTGCCCTGGGTTCCCACCCAGAGTCATCAGAGTCATCAGAAATCATCAAATGATTCCTCCCGGACTCATTTGATGATTTTACCACGCAAAAAAAAAAAGCCAGTCCTCATTAAATTTACATTTCCCCATAATAGTTAGTTGGTTAGTAGCCACAAACAAATCACTCAGCAGTCAAATTAAATCACATACAATGCAGGTTAAAAAGCTGAAGCTGTAACAAATATGCAAAGTTAAACTTACAATAATAAAATATGTATTTATTTAGAGAATAAAAGTAGGATTGGACTTTTTTCCTCGAAATAACGATGCTACAATATTGAGTTGCCACAAGACATCATAATAGAGCATCAGCTGTTAGTTGCTCTCAAACCTTCACTGGGCCCGGCTAAGAAAATTAGAAATGACTAGAAATTTGTTTTTTGTTGACACAATCTAAATGTATATTTAAAATGCTAATGTTAGGACGGGAAGACAGGGTTTTCTCTATGACCACCAACTCCAATCATTTCCCCTTTGGTCTCCTGGTGAAAGTAAGGAAGTTTGGTCGCGGTTGTGGGTGGCGAAAATGTGAAAAAGTGTTGCAACTGATGAAATGAATGGACTTGAAAGGTGAAACCCGAGCAACGCCGGGTTTGGTTGCTAGTAGGTATACTATAAGATATATATTTCTTAAGCAAAATCTAGAATGAAGAAGGTAGGCGTAAAAAGGAACGACACAGACAGGCAAAATTGTGTCAGTAAATAATTAATAAGGTTCCAAAAAAATATATGGAGCAATATATGTGTTGATCTCAAAAAACTGAAAAAACTGACCATTTTCTCAAAAAACTGACTTTTACTGACCATGCTAAAAAAAACTGACTTTTACTGATTTTACTGACTAGTTTCGACCCCTGCAATGTAACCTGTTGCCAACGGCATCACTCACATATAAATCGAAAATTATTCCCACAGGAACGTAATTCCTAGATATATGGTATTTTGCATGTTATTCAAGACCTTATAATTATAAAATGCCCAGATTCCGTGTTCCAAACAAAACGTAAAGCTTTAAGTGAAGTCTCTTTTTTTTTAAATGTGTGAGCGAGTGCCACGCACACTTTTAAATATTTTCCTTGGAAAAGTCCATTTGTTTTACGTAGAAATCGAACGACGCGCGACGGGGGTAATTTTTCTTCACGGCTTCAATTCTCAGGAGTGTACTAAGAATCTGGACATTCTATAAATCTAAGTTCTAGACTATAAACTATCTTTTATCCTTTCACCAAGATCCTTTCAGTCGTTCTGACGTGTCTGAGGAACAAACCACCCATCCAGGCATTTACATTACTACCTAATATTAGTAAGGATGCATACAAATATTGCTCGTCGAATACGATAGGAATTATTTCTACCCACCTTTTTGCAGCTTATGCTTTTTCTTTTCATCTTCGATAGCCTGTTGTCTCTCTTTCTCCCTCTCTGCCCAGGACTTGAGAGGGGGGAACTGCATCTCCCCTCCATCACCGAGGGGTCCGTACAATTTGGGAGGAATTCTCTTCTTGGGAGGCATGTTGACCAGACGTATTCCTTTCGTGGTAGCCGTGTAGCAGTTGCCTGTGATAATAATATAAAAATAATTTTGGAAACATTTTTTTATGCTCCAGATTATTTTTGTGAATTTCATGTAGGTACGCTATATGCGAAGTCTGTGGTGGGATCTTTCAAATTGCTCGCAGCGAGCGATATGAACAGATACAGAGAATGTGTACCAAAACCTTTTTAAGCACTTTTATATTTTATTTCATTTTTAATGAAAAACAAGCCGAAAATAATTATTAACAAAATATCTAGTTAAGAAGAATTAGCTTTTATGGCGTCCAATGATGTGGTTACTTAGGAGGAGTTGTCATCGAGCACATAGCGTATAATGCTAACCAATAGAGTCTGAGGGTCTGACGTGATTGTATGAGTCCCGATGAGGAACGCCCTTCGTCCAAGATTTGGCCTGCATGAGTGGCAGATATTCACCGCAGCCACGAGCTCGTTCGCCTGAAATACAAATATATTTATTAGAATACAAACATGGTACATAGCTTGCCGTAAAATAAGTTTTTAACCATCTCGTCATACAATGAACGAATTAGCAATAAGAAAACAATCAAATAATCTTACAATAGTATAGTCTGTGGTCGGCCAGCTTTACTTGACCCACTTTAACATTATTTTGCCGTATAAGATAGGTAACATAATGATGGGTACCAACTGTACTAATATTACATTAGTAATAGTATCTTATTATATATATTATATATATATCTATATATATAAAAGGAGAACTGACTGACTGACATATCAACGTACAGCCGAAACTACTGGGGCTAGGAATGTGAAATTTTGCACACGGCTTCCTATTATAACGTAGGGGAGCACTAAGAAGGGGTTTTTGGAAATTTAACCTATAAGGGGGTGAAAAGGGGAAATTAGGAAAGTACGTAACCCACGCGGACGAAGTCGCGGGCAAAGTGCTAGTTGTAATATTTTACTTTTTCATACTCAAAATTATATGAACAACCAAGATTGTGCTGTAGTCTGTGTCAATATTCATACAACCTTGTACCTCATCAGCTAATCCTAAAGCGGGTGCTCGAATTTAGTCTGGGTGTAGACTGAAGGGGTAGTTACAAAATAAAATAAACTTTTGATAACATCCTAGCTTTTGCCGTCACATTTACCCCAAAGTATCAATGGAAACTCTCCCTAGCAATATGGGGATATTTTATTTTTTTATACATTTTAAAAACAAGTTAACTTAGTACCACATTTAAATATTAGATGTCGCTGTACGCTGACGTCACGATCCTGAATCGCGGTGTTAAGATTCACTCTCCGTTTGGTTGGGTGTGTCGCACCGCACAAGTTCAGTATCTCTGGTTTCCCTTCAAAACGCATAAATCTTTCGCCTTTTACTAAAGATTTCCGTGGAGGGGAACACTCAAATGAGTCTTAAGGATTTTTGAAATACTCTGCTCCGGCAGAGTTTATATAATACTTGACATGTCCTCTCATGTACTAAAATGAGTACTTACGAAAGTACTGCACAGTCTAAATTGCAGTATGTCTTTAATGATTTTTTAATTATATACTCGAAGTATAAAGTTGATAATCTACTGGGGACTGTTTTCATATTCTCAAGCTTTGATATCCACATCTATATTTGGCTCCCACAGTTATAACATTTTTGGTCTACATTTCAAATCGGAACTGAAGTTATAATAATTATCCATGTTATCCTTGCAAAAAAATAGATAAACATTGTGAAATTGTGATTTATAATTACATATAATCAATTTAAACAATTCTCTTATATTAAACTCATAACGCCTTGTAATTAAGTTATAGCAAAGAAATATGCGCGCTCGTATTCGTAATTCTTTGTCTGGACTATTGATTCCAAAAGACATCTGTACGCTTTGTTTATTTTGTTCTTCAAATTTACACTCATCATACCCACGGTAAAAATAAGACAGTGTGACATTGTTTCCGGTTGTTCTCGTCTTGCTAACGGCGAGTACTTGCACACACACATAGTAGCTAGGATTATCCACCAGCAACTTGTCCAGCAGTACAACCTTGTGGATTCTGAAGTACCATACTACAGGTATGTGCCCGACCCAGTTCTTGAAAACGGTTATGCGATGTTGTATTGCAATGATTGTTGATATCACCATCCCTCATGACGAGAATCTCGTGAAGGCTGAAAATGATAAAAAAATCAAGTATCATGATTCACACATGATTGTCGACATGTGGGATGTGGACTCAGCAGTCATTGTACCAATAGTCGTTACGGTCAATGGAATAATTGCGAAGAACCTCAACCAACACCTTGAGAGGCTCTCATTGTGCAGCTGGCTAAAGGGCTTGATGCAGAAAGCAGTTCTCTTGGACACGGCGCGCATTGTGAGGAGTAACCTCCACCGGCACCTTGGACCCTGTTCCCGATGCTGGTGGGGCACTATTTTTAACATTTTAAAATGTTTTTAGTATTTTTTATTTAATGTAACTATACGTAAAAAATGAATAAAGACATTGTCATAGCTATACGACTCTTGAGGCACGTGGTTTAATATAAATAGGAACGAAATTCATCAACTCAATTTTACAATTCATACATTTCACAAATGTGGGTCAATGTAGTATACAATAAAGAAACGCAATCTGTGGTCAATATAATTCCA
Organism: Agrotis puta; assembly: GCA_943136025.2. NCBI lineage: Eukaryota > Metazoa > Arthropoda > Insecta > Lepidoptera > Noctuidae > Agrotis > Agrotis puta. The sequence goes on along the minus strand of OW964175.2, from coordinate 17,608,132 downwards.
GCACAAAACGATTCTTACCTCAATGTATGTGGTTTAAAAAATCCTATAGTTCTAACTCTCATCAATAGATGTCGCTGTACGCTGACGTCACGATCCTGAATCGCGGTGTTAAGATTCACTCTCCGTTTGGTTGGGTGTGTCACAGCTCGCAAATTCGGTATCTCTGGTTTCCCTTCAAAACGCATAAATCTTTCGCCTTTTACTAAAGATTTCCGTGGAGGGGAACACTCAAATGAGTCTTTTGGATTTTTGAAATACTCTGCTTCGGCAGAGTTTATAATACCTGACACGTAATTAATTTAGTACTCACGAAATTACTGTTCAGTCGAAACTGCAGTTTGCCTTTAGTAACGCACGGTTTAGGTCGGAACTGACGATTTGATAACCGTGTTGTCCTTCAAAAAAATAGATAAACATTATATAATTATGTGATTTATAAGTACAATGATCAATTAAAAAAAACTCTTTTATTAAACTGTTAACGCCTTGTAATTAAGTTTTAGCAAAGAAACGCAGCGCTCGGATATAAAAGTTTGTTAATTAAAAAGATTTCAGATTATTTATTTATATTCACACAATATTATGAATGTAGTCTGGATTATTGATCCCTGTTGAAATCTGTTTACATTTTCCTTCAAATAAAGAATCATTATTTGTGTAAGATACGTATGACGTGATACACGTGCTATAATATAAAGAAGAACAAAAGCCGTCAACTCAATAAAATTAAAATGCATTAAATGTTGACTAGCATCTCTAACAGTGTAGTAGTACAAATAAAGTACTCTGTGGTTAATATCACTGCAGCGCGAAAAGATCCTTACCTCAATGTCATCATCATCTGCCTAGCTTTTGTCCCAACTATATTGGAGTCGGCTTCCAGTCGAACCAGATGCAGCTGGATATCAGTATTTTACATGGAGCGACTGCCTCTCGGACCTCCATAACCCAGTAACTGGGTAATACGATACCCCATGGTATGATCTTACCTCAATGTATGTAATAATAATAATGTGGTTTAAAAAACCCTATAGTTCTTACTCTCATCAATAGATGTCGCTGTGCGCTGACGTCACGATCCTGAATCGCGGTGTTAAGATTCACTCTCCGTTTAGTTGGGTGTATCACACCGCACAAGTTCAGTATCTCTGGTTTCCCTTCAAAACGCATAAATCTTTCGCCTTTTACTAAAGATTTCCGTGGAGGGGAACACTCAAATGAGTCTATAGGATTTTTGAAATACTCTGCTCCAGCAGAGTTTATAATATCAGATATATGTTGCTTAGAGAGAAACCTGGTCTATGTATGTATTTGGCTTAGTCGTCTTTTCACAGAACGAAGCGTTCAAGATGAGTTTGTTTTTTCTGAGTAATATCCTAGTTTATAATACTATTTTAATGTCTTTCTATTGTCTTTTAATAATCATCAACTTCCGTGTTTGGTTGTTTGCGTATGTGAATTTAAATGATTGTAAACGCAAACACGACACAGGATGAATTCCTAGTATGGGGAAAGATTAAAAAAAAAGAAAAATCTTTTTTTTGCTTTTAGACCCGGTACCGTCCACACGAAATTCTCCAATGCCGTCTAGGGAGCAGTGTCGCCTCAGTTTTGAGCCTATGATTTACACGGAAGCCTAAGCTTGTAGTTGAGTCCTTTAGATCAGGGAGTATACAATAGTATTGACTTGCGCCCAGTTTACATTATGTAACAATTCAGTTCAAAATCGGTACTAGTCTTTCAGTTCTTGGACTCGACAATAGATGTCGCTGTACGCTGACGTCACGATCCTGAATCGCAGTGTTAAGATTCACTCTCCGTTGAGTTGGGTGTCTCGCAGCTCACAAGTTCGGTATCTCTGGTTTCCCTTCAAAACGCATAAATCTTTCGCCTTTTACTAAAGATTTCCGTGGAGGGGAACACTCAAATGAGTCTTAAGGATTTTTGAAATACTCTGCTCCGGCAGAGTTTATAAATACTATACAAATTATTAGAGTGATAACTCTGATTATACGAGTACAATCTCAGGTTCAGACAGCCTATCTTAATGAGTGCTTACACATTAGTTTAGTAGCGACACATTGGCTCATTTTTCCTTAAAAAATAAAGAAACTATCAATCGCTATCATCTAATTTGAAAGCGCCCCGTAGGGTTGCTAATTTATTATTCTAAAAAAATTTCAAGACAAACCTTCTGGGTAGATATTCATGACAGCTTTCACCAGCACGCTGTCCTGGTCCATCTCATGGTCGTACCCAGCACGCGGCACCGACGGCATAGTTTTGCCGACGACCTCCGGCGGTATGAACCGGGACGGACACGGCTTGGCGTCCGGTGGCGGCGGCATCCGTTTCTTCTTCTTGCGGCTACTTTCACCGCTTGACATCGTGTACTGGTAAAACTGAAATATGTTAAGAATAGAAGGGACTTTATAAATTACCACTAGGAATTACTCTTGTGATCTGGGTGGTTTAAAAAAGTCAAGTGCACAAACACGTAGCGTAGACCAGGGTCAGTAGCTTAATAATTGATAATGAAGTGAGTGAGTCATGATTGAATTATATTATTACAAGCAGAGTACACAACCCGAATAGATTGCCAAATTCTAATTTAACGAGAGCCAAGCCGTGTGCAAAAACTAGTTACACTTCAATATGATCTGCTGGCTATTTTAATTATCATAGATCTTCGCTGAGCTTTGATTATTGTTTTAAAAATAGCTGAAGCTTTTATCTGAAAAGGTATAACTTTCGCGCAGTTTTATGAACCCTGCAAGGTTTACTTCATATAATTACACGTAGGGCAAATATTATCTTACCTCTAATCTATTATCACTATAACACTATAATATAAATAAAGTTTAACGATATTAGATTTTACAATGAAAATAAATTAATATGTAAAATAATAGAATTGTATCTCTCACAAATAAACGTTTCTATGGACGCGTTGCCGCAGCAACCATAGTTTTGTTTAGATTGACATATTTTTAAGTTTTTGGCTTTGCAGCCAGCATTTGGTAGCATCCATACTTTTTATCTTATGTGAGGTAAGATAATGTTCATGTTTTATTTGACAACGGTTTAATTACTACCGTACTACGAATAAAGCTATGGTTCCTTTTTTTAATATGGTAAAATCAACAAAATAAGTCCTCCCGTCCTTGGTGAAGCGGAAGGGAGTTCCAGACTCGTACTTACCAAATCCACGGTGTTCCTTCAACTGCCCTTTATGTTCCGGGGTCACGGTTTTCTGTTTAGACAGTCCCACGACTACCTTGCCTCGTAAACAGAATTGAATACATATTTCTTGAGTTAAAAAGTCTATTTTATGTTTTTCTATGGCCCATGGCTATTAGGTCAGGACCCATTATCATTGTCCTGGAGAAATCACGTTGGCCCATTGCGGAATGCAATCGGCCAGCATGGCTTAGTGCCCATTCCCTCTCATGGAGCCGAGGCCAGTGTCCCAGAAGTGGGGACAGTGTCAGCCGATTGCCGATGCTGGTGATGTAGATACACCTATGCTTGCTGGTCACTCCAATATCTAGCCACGAAAAGTATTGCCCTATCGACTACTTTTCTATTCAAATAATTGAAAGATTTATATGTGACGGTACATTAGCGCAGTGGCTGAGTGATTGGACTGCTGCGCAGCGTGTCGCGGCTTCGATCCCCGCATGGAACAAATATTTGTATGACCTACAAGTAGTTGTTTCGGGTCTGGGTGTTTGTTTATGTGAGTTTTTATTTGTAAACGCACCCATGACACAGGAGAATTTCCTAGTGCGGGGCTACGGTTAAAAGAAAATTTAAATAAAACAACATTTAGGAGTATATTTTAATTTATTACAAATAATTTCCTGGGTCGATCGGTTAATTTAATCGGTTCGGTAAAACCATTTTCTTTATACAATAAAAATCTTATATAAAACATAAATGCATGATAAAAGTCTCTTATATTTAAAATACAAATTGACATGGATTATAATTAAGAATACTTTGTTTAATGTCGCAGCTTGGAGCAATTTTCAGTTTAATTTCTAAATTCATATTTTTAATACTATCATAAATTAAACATAGTTTTATCAATCTCACAGATTTTTTTTTCTGATTAATTTCATATAAAATGTCAAGGCATGAAAAATATACTTGGAATCACAAAACGAAAAACACAATCAAATGTGTGAAATGTAACAATAATACTTTATAAATCAGTTGTGTGAGTATCCTGCATGCAATTGACCCAAATCTATAGAGCGAAGTCAATCTAAGTTTAACCCAAACCCAGTAAAATCATCAGAAAATGAACTCTACCTGTCTACGATTGATGTTCCTATTCGTATGATACGCTTAGTGACAGTCGTTTGTAGGAATATACAGCTTAACTTTTGTAGAAAGTGACCTCTGCAAACTCAAAAAACTACGTATAAAGATATAATTAAGCTAGGAAGACAGTAGGATAATAAAATAGATTAAATTTAAATTAATTTACACAAACTATAAAAATCTAGCAATAATACATTGTAATCTCTGGCATAAGTATAGTTAGGAACTTAAAGTAAACCATTGAAATGGAACACAGAAAACAATACGGTTATGCTTAATTTTGGCAAAAAATATTGGCATCTATTTAAATTATGCCCAATACCCAATTGACGTGTTTGCTAGGCTTCCTGTGGAAGAGCCACTGAGAGGTAGCAGTGGGAACAATACAGGCTGATCATATTGAGATTACAACTTATTTTCGAAAATATTTGGAACCTGAGCATAAAATATTTAATAACTATAATGATCTATGAAAGTCCTCTATTTTTATCTCAAAATATAAATGCAATGTAGCACCAGTATAATAATTTCATTAAAACTTACATTAATTCATTTATAAGAATTATAATCATTATGTTTTTATTAATTACGATACAATAATTTGTCACTATGAGCTATTTTGATTTCACAACCCCTCGATAAAGATTGCGGACGTAAAGTATAGGCTTTTTCTTTAATTACTTACATAACATGCCTTACCTTTAGCTTCCAGTAGAACCAGATACAGCTGAACAGTGTTTTACATGTAACGACTGCGCAGCTGACCTCCGCAACCCAGTAACTGGGTAATACGACATCCCTTGGTAAGACTTGATACGGCAAATGATATTTTTGTAACTTCATTTGTCGTTGATTTTTAACTCACTCACTGGTTCTACATACTCCTGTACCAATCTGTTCCATGAGGATGAAAAACATGACAACTCTCATTACATTAGTTAAACCATTTAGTTTACGCATATAAATAGCCTAGTCGGTCGTTAATACCTATATAGTTACATGTAGTTCGTACTTCATTTCTCTTACAGGCAGTTAGAATTAAAAAAGTTTCAATCAATAATTCGTTTTTCTAGACATCTTACAAATACTACATTTTCATAGCACCACAGATCAAGGCCACTGCCTCTCCTCCTCAGTTTTATTCAAATAATTATTGGATCCTTGCCAACTGAAGGAGGAGTCCGTATCTCCATCCTCTGGTTTCTTGTCATTATAGTTGGAAGCTCTGTTCTCCTTCACGAAGGAGCGCGGTCTGCCTTCGATCAAGGAGTGGCTGAGACGGGAGGCATCGAAGTGAAAGCCAGAGTTGGAAGGTTTGCGGACCTCGCGGAGGTACTTCCATGTGTGGCTGTCTGGACCCTCGTCTGAAGGTTTTGGACTGTATAACCATTCTGGAATGAGATAGGTACATCGTTTTGAGTATCAGTTTGGTGAAATGTTTAGTTAAAAACTTACAAGCATAGTCTGTTTCTATAGCCTAACGTCTAAACTACGTTAACTACTACCTACATTCATGGACCATTTACACGAGGCCAATGGACAAGCCATTCCACCGAACTAAGACAATAAGCCAGTCGAAGTTTTTTTTTTTTTAACTATTAAATAAACTAAATACTAACTTATTAAATCTACAAATAAGCACTATTAAAAACAATAATTTAATTAACATACATTTTTCGATGCTCGATAATATTGTAATTTAGTTATTTTATTTTATTTTATTCTTTTTAAGAAGGCTTACAGACTAATAACAGAATAAAAGGTAACAAAAATATATAATTAAGTTGCTAATAACAAGCCTCCACAGATATTATACAAGTTTACGACTTACAATACAAGTTTACCAATGCCTGAAAGTTAAAGTTACTTTTTAAGTTTTTTTTTAAATTTTACTTTGCTACATGTGTGTTTGAGTGCCACCAGCCGGTGCCTCATTGGCAAAAAATGATTTGGCTAAAAGTTTTCTTGCCACGCTCGTCTTAGTGCAAAATAAGTCAATATCATACTCGTGAGATAATTCATTAAAGCAACGAGCGCTTCTCATAAGATAAGCATTACGCCTATAATTAGTGGAGGCAGTAGGCACACTCAGAAGAGGCCTCCGACGCAATCCAATAAGGTTAGTTCGAAATGCCAGTTTAGAAACGAGCTCAGAGCAATCAATCGAGCCATTCGCTATGTTAATCAAATAACAAATATCATTGATGAGCCTCCTGTAATCAAGTGGTAGAAAATGGTACTTTTTGCAGCGGTGCTCATAATCTATAGATACTTGGTGCGCTTTGTAATCAAGATATCTAAGAAACTTTTTCTGAATACCCTCAATACGCAACTTATAGGTCTCATATTGAGGGTTCCAGACTTGAGATGCATACTCCAAGTGACTGCGTACGAACGAGCAATATAAAACTTTGATTGGCTTTAGAGAACGGAAACAGGCTGAGGCTCTAATTATAAATCCTAATGCTTTCGCAGCTTTTTTTACAATACCCTCGATGTGTTGATCAAATAGTAATTTGCTATCCTGTATAATGCCTAAATCCCTGATACTGTTAACTTTACATAAGGTGTGTTGGTTGAGAGTATAGGTTGAATTCACCGTAGACTTCTGACGCGTGAAGGTCATATGGAAGCATTTAGATACGTTTAGCTGAAGAAGATTACGTGCACAATATTCCTCAAATCTATTAAGATCAGCTTGCAACTGGTGAGTATCGGAGATGCTACGTATAATTTTGTGAACCTTCATGTCGTCAGCGTATAGTAACACATAAGAATGCTTGAAGCAGTTTATTACGTCAGCAATAAATAGGGTGAAAAGTAGAGTCCCCAATACTGAACCCTGCGGTACACCTGAGGGAACCGAAGTCCAACCCGAAGTGTACCCCTGGAGAACCACACCCTGACTACGATTCTCGATATAAGACGAAAACCATCTATACAGGTCACCGTGTATTCCAGCTTTCAGCAACTTTTCCAAAAGCAGCCGATGGTCAATACGGTCGAAGCACTTGCTGTAGTCGGTATAGATGACGTCGACCTGCGCACGCTGTTCCATACCCCGCGATATAAACTCATGCGATAATAACAAGTTAGACGTAGTGGATCGTTTTTTGATAAATCCGTGTTGTTCCTCCCCGAAGTTACTTTCCATTGCAGCGTATACATTATCATATACAATACGCTCAAGGACCTTTGAAAATAGACATAACTTAGATATTGGGCGATAGTTCGCTATGTCAGATTTATTACCTTTTTTGTGAATTGGGGTAACAAATGCTGATTTCCATATTTTAGGAACTGTACCTTCAGATATCGAACGAGTGAATAATATACACACTGGAGTAACCAGACTATCAGCACATTGCACTATAAATTCTGGAGGTATGAAGTCCGGACCACCAGATTTAGAAAGGTCCAAGGACTTAAGTAACTTCAGAACTCGGGAATGAGTTATTTCCAACGAGCTGATGAATGCAACATTATCAACACTACTGGTGGTGACACTACTACTAGAATTCTGAAAAGATGATGCACTGGGGACTGGATCAGGTTCCTGAAAAGTGGAATGGAAATACTTTGCAAATAGATCACTAATATCTTCACCAGTGCACGCGGTGACGTCATTATATTGCATGAAATTAGGCACCGCATTGGAAATTCTTTTGCTTTTTATATAAGACCAGAAATTTTTTGAATTCTTGATTATCGACGACTCTACCTTATCCATGTAAATATTAAAACATGTCTTTTCCAAATTAATTGCCCTACTTCGCAACAGTGAGAAAGAATGAAAATCAGAGAGATTACCATACGTTTTGTACTTGCGATGATACCTATATTTCTCTCTCAGTACTTTTATTAGAGCGGGACTGTACCAAAGTGGATACGAAGATTTTTTAACACATTTAAGAGGTATGTAATTGTCCCTAAGTTCATACAATTTACGGTAAAAGGCTTCAACAGCACTGTCCAACGACTCAGAATTCAAAAAGTCAGTCCAGTTCATTTTGTCTAATTCAGATCTAATGGCCACATAATCTCCCCTGGAAAACATGAAGCGGCGTGTTATATTATCTGTTAATTTATGAATTTCAACGAAATCAGCCCGAATCGATAACGGTTTATGATGTAAATCAACCGGCAAAGCCAATGGATCCTGACATTCACTAACCTTAACAGAGTCATTAGAAAAAACTAAGTCCAATATCCTTCCGTTGATATTCCTTTCACAATTATACTGAGACAAGTTAGAAGTAAGAATAGCGTCAAAAAATTCACTTAAATGTTGGCACGTAACGTTTTGCGAAATCAATTCATTGGTACCTGCATTGCGGACCCAGTCTACGCTACTGCCAAAGTTAAAATCTCCCAATATCATGAATTTGTCCAAAGGATGTGTTAAAATTAAGTGTGTCATATTATCGGTAAAGTTATGTAATTGACTGTTATACGAGTTACCAAGGTTTTGTTTACAAAGATAAAGGGCGCAGATGTGTAATTTATAAGTGGTAGCCGGCCGAGACCTTTTTAGAACAAGCGACACCCACATGTCCTCAGCAGAACTACACCAATCACGTCTCTCAACTACAGCAAGTTCACTTCTTACCGCTATTAAAACACCCCCACCGCGCTGTTGAGCGGTACGGGAGTAATCACGATCACGTCTTAGCACCATGTATCGACCGTCAAACATTTCACTGCTAAATATATCATCTACCAGCCACGTCTCAGTAAAAACAATCACATCATATGATCCTAGTAGTATTTTACGGTAGACATCGTTCGTTTTCGTACGCAAGCCACGTACGTTCTGGTAGTATATATTAAGAGTAGTCATCTCTAAATCTAACTATAATAAGATAATATAAACAACTACTATGCTCGAATAAAATTAAGTTATATAGCAAAAAGCGCAATACTTTAGTTTCCAGAAATAAGCACTCTTTGAAGGTAGAAGCTAATAACTCGCAATAACTAAATATAATTAGTAGTGCACAGTGTCCGGCAAATATTCTCCTTAAAAAATGTACGCATAAAGACTTATGAATAGAAACAAAAAGTGATGGACGAAAACAAGATAAGAAACGCTCGGGGCAGATGGTTTTAACAGACACAAAAATGCATGCTAATTTCTGCTGTAAAACCGTTAGCAGAAGATTGTAATTAAATTGACATAAATGATATGAGCAACAAGACTTACTTTTTAGCACCGTAAAATGACACAATGTCATTTGGAAAACGCTAGTAGCACACTGCTGTATGTGGTTCTCAAACTTCACATGTAAGGATATTAATATAAAGTTGTTTATGGGGTTTCCTAGCAAAATTACGCAATTTTCGTAAGATCCTTTTCCGATTTTACAAATAATACTGGGGAAGTGTCCATTTTTCTTGCGTGGATTTTTGCATGCTTGACCCACACGTATTGAAAACCCGTTTCTGACGCCATTTTTTTGACCTTCGATAACAGGATCTTATTTTTCGTAGTAAGGTGGTCATTAATATATCATTAATATATATTGGTTTTATGTACAGTTTTTTGTTTGGTAAATATGTAGGTTTAATTAATTCTTTATTCATCTTTTAACTTATTGGTTACATTTTTTATATTTTTACAAAAAAAAAAGAATAAATAACATTTAAAAATATAAAAAATTGCATTCAACCAGCATCGGGAACACGGTCCAGGCTGCCAGCGGTCAGGGCTCCTGAGAGAGGAACCTCCTAACAGTACTAATTAATTTATTATTGTATTGTTTTTAATAGCGTGTTGTGAAATTCAATAGCCTGGCCTGATCGATGACTCGAAACAATCCAATCTATTGACCTGTCTCTATCTACACGATGCTAATATTAGATTGGCTTAGTGGAATGGTTCACCGATAGCCCTCGTGTAAATTCTGCATTACCTTACTTATACTACTTAAACTACAAAGCCACTAATAGCCAGTTTCTTTGGGAAAAGAAAATGTAATGAGTACGTACCTAAATTAACAATTGATATGAGAAAAAATTTAGTGCTTGATAACATGAGAAAACTATGGTGCACAAATGACAATATTTATAGTTTTTATTTGGAGTCTGACTAAAATAAAGTGGCATGCAAATTTTATACTAGCACTTTTTTTACTAGCACTGTAAATATTGCGCGGTATTTTTGCCAGTTCCATAATTGAAATCGGTGCACAAAACAAAACGAAAAAGAAAGTGTTTGAGAATTAACAATTCATTCAGATTGATGAATATAAAAAAGCCATGACAAAAAATGCATCGGGACACAATAATGATCACATAATTTGAACAAAATCGACCTTCTGGCGCAGTCGGATAAAAAAAAGGAATAGTGTATACCTCCGTTGGACACATTAGCTATAGCGGTGAGCAGGAAGTCCTTGTCCTTGGCCTGCAGCACCAGCATGTGGCGCAGGATACCCACCATGGAGCGCTGCGCCAGGGCCTTCGCGCGCATGTAGTATACTGCCACGCTGGGAAACAGAAACCTCAATTGAGATACACATACTAACCCTAATGTTAGCAATACGAAAGTGAGTTTGTTAATTTGATACGCTTATACGCCTAATGGCCCGGTTACGACTTTGTCGCTGTAAGCGGTGACTTGCGGTAAGATCAAATGTTTGAAAGACGCCACGAAGCGCCGCTAGTAGCAAATTCGCATATTTACAAAGTAATTAATGTCTTATTCGCAGCTAAAGATTAATCGGATTCTATTCACGCTGCATTTGATTAAACTGGAAGACGACCCTAACATAGATGGGGAAAAAGCTTAATTAAGATGTTGTGGGACTTAATAATCATTGAAGGGTGGAACCATAATTTTAACATATATGTTAATTATTAATCCCACAACATCTTAATTAAGCTTTTTCCCCACAACAAAAAAAAAGTTTATAAACTTAAGACTTAAAGGGAGGTCGCGGGACTCACGAATTACCGTGACCCCGTGTAAAGGGCTATTGAAGGACAACGTGGATTTTAGTCAATCCAAGTCTGACAGTCCTTCTGCCCTAGGTGGGAGGACTCATGTGATGATTTTTTCACGTAAAAAAAAGGACCTTAAGGGAAAGAGTAGACGAAACTGCGACTAAAAGCAAGTAATAATCGGCCAGCTTCAAAGCCAAGTTACCCGAGGAACAGCATGAGGAAGCCGATGACCCCCGGCCTGACGATGAAGGTCAGCACCAGCCGCGCCGTGTGCCGCTGCTGCAGCTGCAGCACTCCCTCACTCATCACACTGTACACGTAATCGTAGCCGCGGAAAGGACCACATGTGTGAGATGATGTTCTGAAACAAATTATATGAAAAATATTAAAAGATGTTTCTGGACGAACGAAACATTGTTTCATAGAAAATGTAAGTGGCAGAAGCATGAGAAAGACGGCAACGTGGTATGGTAGATATTAGTAGGAACCCGTAGGTATCTCGACCTCTACGAGTTCACGTAGGCAGAGACGTGAACAATATGCTTTTTTTTTTTATCGTGGTAAAATCATCAAATGAGTCCGCCACCCAGGGCAGGGCGGGAGGGACTGTCAGACTTGTACTGACTAAAATCCACGGTGTCCTTCAATAGCCCTTTACGTACTAGGGTCACGGTAATCCCTTGGTCCCGCGACTCCTGTGAACAACATACAAATTTCACTACATTCGTTACAAAGTAGGCGAATACAAATATTATAAACTCTGCCGGAGCAGAGTATTTCAAAAATCCTTAAGACTCATTTGAGTGTTCCCCTCCACGGAAATCTTTAGTAAAAGGCGAAAGATTTATGCGTTTTGAAGGGAAACCAGAGATACCGTACTAGCAAGCTGCGACACACCCAACCAAACGGAGAGTGAATCTTAACACCGCGATTCAGGATCGTGACGTAAATGTACAGCGCCATCTATCGAGTCATGGCGAACTAAACTGATTTTAAAATAACTTATATTGCCAAGGGGAGATTATGGCACCCCTTTTAAAGGGTGCAGGGTGGTTTTACTAGGGTGAGGGAGTTCGGTTACTTTGAACGTAAAAAGTATCAGATATCTGAATCCGTAAAAAATACGAAAAAACTTCGATAACAGACTTTAGTTCTTATTTGATGTTAAAAATGTCAGATTTATTTTTTTGGTCAAGGTGAGTTGTCCACAAAAATGAATGAAATACCATTTTTTTAAATGCCTTTCGCCTCTGTTTCGTGTAAAGATAATTTCATTGTTTGGGAAAATTGGGCAATTTCACTCATTTCTGTGGACAACTGACACTTGACCAAAAACATAAATATGCCAAAATTTATCCCAAAAAAGAACTAAAGATTCTTAAGATGTTTTTTGTGTTTTTTCGTTGGATGCGGATTTCCCCCTATTGCCAATTTAAAAGAAAGATCCTGTATATGTTTTGTCAGTTAACATTTCGCGATGAGTCTTGTTGTCGTACCTGCCTATACTTTACATTGATAGTGACACGATTAACGGGCCTAAAAGGGCCACTTTAGCGAAATCAAATTACAACAAGCAAGATAACTTCATAAAATTGAGTGACATAATATAAAATGTATACGCGACCTTTATACAAATTTTATCATAATTCATATTATGATTCGGCTAAAGTTCCGTACAATTACTTTAATGGGTTCCAGAATAGCAATATATTTTTTTTGAAGTAAGTGTCTTCCTTGCTGAGTTCAACAAGAAAACAAAATAATCCCGGATTTATTTATACGATAATTTATCTATGTGTGCCCAATTTCATCCAAATCCGTTCAGTAGTGACAACACAACTTACCTAAAGAATAGTGTTCCGATGCCAAACAAGGTAGTGAACAGCGACAGCGTGACGAACATGTAGAGCACCGTCTGCGTCTGCGCAGCTCGCCACACCTGTATAGACAGATATTCATTTATAACAAACTTGCTTTTGTCGGCTTGCTTTTGCAAGTAAGATTTGTATCTAAGATTTCTATCTACCACACTGGGCCTCCTTCTCACAGAGATGACGCTCTTTGTCCCAGAAGTGGAAACATTATAGGATGATGGCTCTGGAATAGGAGTGTATACCTGCAAAAAAGAACCAGTTATTCGAAGGTATTACCTTCCTAGCAGGCTGGCAGGCCCGCAGCGCGCACTGCTGCTTGATGTAGAACAGCAGCAGCAGCTTGAGGGTCACCAGCACCACCAGCAGCGGACTGAACAGCATGCCCAGCCACAGCACCGCCTGGTTGTAGATCAGTGTCAGCGAGTTGTACGCTATGTTGAACTCAGGGGCGCTCTCTGACTTGCTCCAGCTGAAGATTACAACATTTAATTTAAACGTGGAATAAACTTATTTTTTTATATTTTATTTCGTGAATCTAACATACATAACGAAATAATAAGGGTTGACAATGAATTACACGAGAAACTATAGATCCTTAGTCTTAGGCTATGTCATGTACAAATTAGATTTAATGAAACTTCTGACACTCTAACTAGGACTGTCTTGTAGTTGGATGCAGTGTTAACGTTGAGTGAGTTGTTGAGCCGTCAAGTATTTAGAACGGCAGTACCCACAAAACATAGAAAACTATTCCTGGAGATAAATAAAAGAAGGATGTTGATGTTATCTGGATGTTTGTAAACGTTATTAAAGAAACACTGCTACTGGAACAATTCGAAGATCAAGTGGAATTTTACGTCTTTACCTTTACCTTGTGATACTCGTATTATGTAAAAAATTCAAACACGAACCCAAAAATTCAACACAAATATCACATTAAAAGTATATACAAAATAATAATAAAAACTCACTTATAAATTAAGCCTCTAGTGAACTCAAAGATTGGCAATACAAGCAAAGATATGGCGGAGTCTAGCAACACCAACCGGTACGCCTCTTGACCGAACGACGTTTCCCAACACTGGAATAATAATATTAAGAAATAGAAAAAGCAAAAAAAAGTTCAAGCTTTTGCTAATAAAAATTTAATGAATTATTGGTTGCTATTTTGCAATATTTATTCGTGGAACAGTTACCGCACATAAAAAATGCTATGGTGTGCTCATAGTGGGCTAAAAGAGGTCAAAAAGTAATTGAAAGTAGTGATCTGGACAAACGGTTTCACCCCGATAGTTTTACGTTTAGATGTCTTACACACTACTAAGGAAAAGCTACGATGGCAGGGCTTCAATAGCATAAAAACCGTGGCAATTTCTCATGTACAGCCAGCATATAAACACCAGCGCTGCCACTGACCTCATCCGGGTGCTTCTGCGACCAGTACACCAGCAGCAACATCAGAGTGCCCACGTCCAGCAGCCACGTCCGCGCCAGCGTCACGTACAGCGCTGTCCGAGGGTTGTAGAACTCCAACCTGAAATATTAACAGATACTGTTACTAATATCCATACAGGAACAAAAAAAAAACGACGGGTTGCACACTGGGAGTGCCGGCAGAAGTGAAAACTTGAATAGTAATAAATACACACGAACATTCGCGCAAGCGCCCTGCGCCGTCCTACGAATTTCCGATCAGGTCACGTGTCCTGACGCGAGTTTAACATTTTTTACCCATTCGAAAAAAGTGCACAACGCCGCTAAAGAAGCTTTCACTTAAAAAAAAACATCAATGGAGCAACTTAAGAATAAGTCAAAATAAAATTATTAAAAAGCTTTTCACTTATGGGACGGAAGCTCACCGGATGCAACACCGGTCTGGTCAGATTACACTCTTTATGCTGAAATATGGAACTTTGCACACTGTTCCAAATACACCCAAAATGTAATAATAAATATTGGACCTCATGCAGAAAAGTGATAAACACCTTCCTACCCACTGGGGTGACTATTAATAAGCATTGATACTAAAGGCAGCTATAAAAAGTGCAGTACGCGAACAAATAGGTACAGTACCAACACATGGAGGGGAGACACCCTGCCTCCACTGCCGGTGCGTCGGTTAAAAGCATTTGGAAAGAAGAACCGTGATAGTTTAGACACATCTACCCTCGACACAACAGGACGGAGTGGCAGCCCAGCAGCAGCCACAGTCCCCACTATATATAATATTAGATACACTCACCTGACGACGACGTGCAACATGAGCGGGCACACAGTGACGCACAGAGTGACGGCCACAGACACGCACAGCTCCCAGTGCGGCAGGCCGGAGTGCCAGCCCAGCAGCAGCCACAGTCCCCACTATATATAATATTAGATACACTCACCTGACGACGACGTGCAACATGAGCGGGCACACAGTGACGCACAGAGTGACGGCCACAGACACGCACAGCTCCCAGTGCGGCAGGCCGGAGTGCCAGCCCAGCAGCAGCCACAGTCCCCACTATATATAATATTAGATACACTCACCTGACGACGACGTGCAACATGAGCGGGCACACAGTGACGCACAGAGTGACGGCCACAGACACGCACAGCTCCCAGTGCGGCAGGCCGGAGTGCCAGCCCAGCAGCAGCCACAGTCCCCACTATATATAATATTAGATACACTCACCTGACGACGACGTGCAACATGAGCGGGCACACAGTGACGCACAGAGTGACGGCCACAGACACGCACAGCTCCCAGTGCGGCAGGCCGGAGTGCCAGCCCAGCAGCAGCCACAGTCCCCACTATATATAATATTAGATACACTCACCTGACGACGACGTGCAACATGAGCGGGCACACAGTGACGCACAGAGTGACGGCCACAGACACGCACAGCTCCCAGTGCGGCAGGCCGGAGTGCCAGCCCAGCAGCAGCCACAGTCCCCACTATATATAATATTAGATACACTCACCTGACGACGACGTGCAACATGAGCGGGCACACAGTGACGCACAGAGTGACGGCCACAGACACGCACAGCTCCCAGTGCGGCAGGCCGGAGTGCCAGCCCAGCAGCAGCCACAGTCCCCACTATATATAATATTAGATACACTCACCTGACGACGACGTGCAACATGAGCGGGCACACAGTGACGCACAGAGTGACGGCCACAGACACGCACAGCTCCCAGTGCGGCAGGCCGGAGTGCCAGCCCAGCAGCAGCCACAGTCCCCACTATATATAATATTAGATACACTCACCTGACGACGACGTGCAACATGAGCGGGCACACAGTGACGCACAGAGTGACGGCCACAGACACGCACAGCTCCCAGTGCGGCAGGCCGGAGTGCCAGCCCAGCAGCAGCCACAGTCCCCACTCGATGCCCACTATGAGGGCCAGCACAAACACACTGATAAACACGTTCGTCCCATATTGGGCCAGCTTTGTGAGACAAGATACGGCGGTGTTTTTGCGGTTCTGCTCGCTTAGGAGCTCCTGGAATTACAGATACAAGGAGTGATTGAAATATTGGCTTTTTTAATAGACATCGGTTTCGGAAAAAAGGGGTTGAAAGTTGAATGAAATGCCGTAGGGCGTACACGCTCTTAAGTCATACAATTTGAAGACTCGTAATTGTTTGGACCTGTTATGTTTACCATTACGGAACTTCTTTAGTCACTATTACTTATAACTTCAAAAATATATCTCACAGACTTACCTTGAACTCATTATAAAGACTGTTGGCATTAAGTTTGGCTGCTTCTTGCGTCACAACACCGAAGTCCCACCCACAGAAAACCTTATTGGCAAACACGTGACTAAGACCACCTGAAGTCTCTATGAAATTCAGACGGTACGAGTATGCTGTCCTGAAAATACCGAAGTATACCGTCGGTTTAAAAAAAATGATTATATACGATCCTTAAATAACGAATCGGACGATTATTCGGAGCATCGAGGGACAAAAATTGTCCAAGACAGAAAAAAGTTTGTAAGAAAAAAGGAAAGGCCTTTTCTCAGCAGTAGGACGCAGTCTAAGCTGATGAAAAATCACAGGAGGTTGTTAAAACAGTCAATAATTTTCAATACTTTCACTGGAGTGCTGTAAGCTGATGATAACGTCATTATTTTTGACTTTTCTATTGTAGTTATCACTTGTGTAATATTAGTTCTTGTTAATTAGATGCAGAAGTCTGTTGACTAACCCATCACTTACTGGTCACCAAAATTAGGAAAAGCATTTCATTTTCTCTACAGGGTCTAAGCGTGCCGAGGCCCGAGCCCGAGCACCTGTAAAGGGCCTAGGCCCTTTGTGGGCGTAGGCCCTTTGTGGGCGTAGGCCCTTTACAGGCGTAGGTAAAGGGCCTACAAGTCGAAAATTGATTAAACAATACA
Organism: Agrotis puta; assembly: GCA_943136025.2. Classification (NCBI taxonomy): domain Eukaryota; kingdom Metazoa; phylum Arthropoda; class Insecta; order Lepidoptera; family Noctuidae; genus Agrotis; species Agrotis puta. Next base: position 17,590,588 of record OW964175.2, on the reverse strand, counting down.
GAGCTTTTCGTTGATCATTTCCTACTTGTCCAGAGGTTCCCGGAAATAAACTTTTGAAGAACAAAACAAGAACACGATCAATAAAGCTTTAAAATCATCAAATGAGTCCTCCCACCCAGGGCAGGGCGGGAGGGACTGTCAGACTTGTACTGACTAAAATCCACGGTGTCCTTCACTAGCCCTTTACGTACCGGGGTCACGGTAATCCCTTGGTCCCGCGACCCCGGCAGGCTTTGGCCCTCTACAGGCCCCGTCACTATGCTGACACTCTTTGAGGCGCGCGTGGAACACAACGCGCCGTCGACCCGGGCATGGTCCATGGTCGGACAGCGAGTCGCCCATTACTCGCTGCCCGCATGCCCGCGCCTACGGTGGCCGGAGATCGTCTCGCGACGTCCGACGCCGTGGGCGAAAGCTAGAATCAAAATGAAATAACCACATTAATTCGGCTGAAAAACTATAAGAAGCATACGTAAAAACTTACCGATAACAAAGCACTCCAAAGAACATTAAATACAGACAGACCATGGTGAAGAAGTAAGCGAACGCCATGTTGTAGGTGAGCGTCGAACGAGCCGCTATGTCGCCCTCGTGGTAGTGCCCGTAGAACAGCAGCGAGTCTGTTAGACCACCCTGGAAACACAAGTTAATTCGGGTGATATTTTGCAATTTTTTTTTGACTTGAGCTCAGGCATAACACGACATTCTAATTCTTCTCTTTCTTCGTATAGCAGGTACGGTTTTCAAAACTTCGCCATCTTCATGCCCTTGCTTGGCTGTAGAGCAGAGGTCATTTTATCTGCATGTTTTCTAAGAGGACAAGATAGGAGGTGGAGCATCGTCGTTTCCAATCCCTCCTGCTATTCCAAAGAGGTGGCCCACTTAAAAAATAATTCAACTTTAAAATCTAAAATTATGTTATTTTACACAGCACATTGTAATGGACTCCTGAAAATAGACAAAGACACATTCACTTTGAATTCTAAACTTTAATAATATTGTAAGTGCGAAAGTGAGTCTGTTTTTTTATTGTTACGCTTTCACGCCTAAACCGTTGAATCAATATAGATGAATTTTGATATAGGGATAAATGGGACCATGGCGACGGTTTTAGGCCATAAAGGGAGGACGGGCAAGATCTACTAAGTTGATATGTATCAAAATCTTACCATCCCCGTAATAAAATCCAGGGCTCTCAACTGGACCTTGTCAGCTTTGACCTCATCGTGTAGCGCCTGCGGTATCACCACGAAGGCGATGACCAGCGTCGCCAGGAGCAGGTCCAGCACGAACAGCCAGCGTAGGAAGTAGAAGTAGGAGCCCACTGCTGAGCCGAAGTGCCCTTCGATCTGACGGATGGGCTCATACCAGAACTCGAAGGAGAAGACTACATCGCGACAGCGGTCGCGGAGCTGAAGAATGGAAATGACTATCAATATTTATTTACTTACGCTTATATCCTGCGTTTGAGCTGAGTAATGGCATCTTAAAGTTTTTGCCAATTAACTGACAACGAATATTCGCAAATTATAAATATCGACGCATGCATCACCGTGTCGTTAGGGCGTCAGTCAACGAAGGGAGGGGTTAAAGAGCGCTTCAATATTTTGAATGCAAGCAAAAATTAACTGTGGTACAGACGCCAGCGCATCAACCTACTTCAATCTGTCATATTTCTTTAATAGATTTTCAACCTTATCACTATAGTAGGAGGCTAATGTTCGATTCATACAATTTGACAGATTGGGGTAAGTTGACCTGCTGGCGTGCGTCTGCACATAAGGCGGACTTAATGTATTAAATCATGGAAAATACTATTCAAAAAATCGGTGAACATACATAAAAAAAAAAAAAACATACAGTCGAATAGAGAACCTCCTCCTTTTTGGAAGTCGGTTAAAAACTAATGAAATACTATTCAAATTACGTTGTGTTATGTAAAGATGCATCATTGTTATGAGTTCTAAATTTAATATTGTGCTTTTTGATGCACAGCGCCGAACAATAAACAATAACGTTGCCGAAAAAAACTAACCCATGCGTACATGCCGTAAATCACGTTCACGACCTCAGGCGTCTTACGTCATTAACAAGCGTGTTGTCTGGTTTTCTAAGTTTCTGTGTATATTTACTTAACTGATATTATAAACTCTGCCGGAGCAGAGTATTTCAAAAATCCTTAAGACTCATTTGAGTGTTCCCCTCCACGGAAATCTTTAGTAAAAGGCGAAAGATTTATGCGTTTTGAAGGGAAACCAGAGATACCGAACTTGCGAGCTGCGAGACACCCAACCAAACGGAGAGTGAATCTTAACACCGCGATTCAGGATCGTGACGTCAGCGTACAGCGACATCTATTGTCGAGTCTCAGAACGATACCGGTTTTGAACTGTATTGTTACTTATTGTAAACTTGGCAGAAGTCAAGACTTTTGTATACCATTCACATTAGTTTACTTCCTGATTTAAAGGACTACTACAAGATTAGGCTTCCACGTAAATCAGATTCCCAACGGGGGCGATAGAAGGTCCAAGGCAAATCGGGGGCAGGTGTTACAGAATACCTCCAATTTCAGGGAAAAACATTTCATCTAACCGTCTTTATGGCTATAGAGCACGATTAGAGCGAGCTAATTTTTAAGTTGTGATTATTAGTGGATAGACATATAAAATTGGTATAAATAACTTTTATGTAAAGTGGAACTGCATTGCGGTATTTTAATAATCTCCACAAATAAATATACATAATTAAATAACGTTTAGACATTTTTGCTAGCATTTAATCACAAGAATATTAATACATTTTTTTTTTACTTTATTCGTTTACCAAGAATGAATTCTTATTCAATTATCATTTTTTAAATTTGTAATTTAAAATTGAAAACTAGGATTTTACTTGATACTCTTCAAACAAAAGTTCGATATTAATTCTGTGAGTGAAATTCAGTGAAATGATGACCACGCCAAAGTCGTTCATTAAAACCATGCTTTGACTAAGCGTCATTTTCTGTGGTATAATAAACTCTGCCGGAGCAGAGTATTTCAAAAATCCTTAAGACTCATTTGAGTGTTCCCCTCCACGGAAATCTTTAGTAAAAGGCGAAAGATTTATGCGTTTTGAAGGGAAACCAGAGATACTGAACTTGTGCGGTGCGACACACCCAACCAAACGGAGAGTGAATCTTAACACCGCGATTCAGGATCGTGACGTCAGCGTACAGCGACATCTATTGAGGAAATCTCGAGTTACGAGGTTCGATAGCATATTGCGTGGTAAATATTAAATTAAATTATACTACTATAAATCTAGATATAGAATTATAGATTCTATGTTTATAAACTAACTTCTTAATAATATTATAAATGCGAAAGCTTGGCTGTTTGGTTTAGAAAAAATGTTCGTCAGTTTAAAAGGTCGTTCCCGCTGGTTAATACCCAGTTGTTAACACTATTAACGTCTGGTGAAAAATGTCGGGTTCTTCAACACTGTTAACGAGGGTTGTATAGCACGAGTTGGTAGAGTACGAGCAGAAACAACCCCTTTAAAACTCACCCTTTTCCAGGCGAATCCGATCCGATACTTCATCCGCTTCCACATAGAGATGGGTCGTCTCTTGGACCTCAGGCTGACAGACGCTGATAGTTTGGCGCGCACGTTCCTCTTCATCGTAAGACCTTGTGGCAAGTCTCTTAGTGCCTCTCTGGGAAGATAATATAACAGATATTTGTTAACTTTTTAGCCCCTCAAAAAGTCTCGTCAGTGAGTCTGTCTGTGGCATCGTCGCTACTAAACAAATGGACCGCTTTTGATGCATTTTTTTTTGTTCCAAAGCTGAATTAATCGAGGTGATTCTAAGCTATAATTTACGAAGATCTGTTAAGACATTTGATGATCATCAGCTCATGAGTCAGGGGTATCTTAAAAAAAAAATGATTATCATATTCATTGAAGGTACTTTTTTTATCGTGGTAAAATCATCAAATGAGTCCTCCGACCCAGGGCAGGGCAGGACGGACTGTCAGAGTTGTACTGACTAAAATCCACGGTGTCCTTCAATAGCCCTTTACGTTCCGGGTCACGGTATTTGTTAAGGTACTTAGAAAGGTTTTGAAGTTATTGTCTGTTTAGTATTTGAAGAACAATGTGGGTCTTTAAATCTACTTTTTTTCTTTTTAAATAATTTTAGTCACAGGACAATTAACTTTAGACCATACAGTTTGTCTTAGGGCATAATATTTGCACACGAGCATCTGTTGTTAGGAAAAAAAAAGTAATTTAGAAAAAAAATCTCACTCTTTTTTTTTTGTTAAAATGTAATTCAAACTTGTATGAATGTTCGTTATTTTTGCCGGCGAAAAAAAAATTAACATGGAGGCGTAATTTTTCAAAAGAGCAAAAGTTATGGCTACTATCTTAAATTAGAATTAAAATGTACCGCCAGGAAGTATAAGTACAGTAAAGCAGTTAGACCCACCTCCTCAACTCCTCAGCTTGAGGATCGTCCTCCATCAGTCGTTGGTGCTGCTCCATCTCCCGCACAATGATATCTGCCTGCTTGTCAGCCGAGTCCGGCGTGTCAGCGTCCGCGGCGTCCACTTCTTCCAACAACGCATTGTGCTCCGAATTGTTGCGACGGAGTCTTAACGTGTCTGGGCGAAGAAAATATTCATATTTTTACAAGTTTTTATTTAATTTGTATTGTAAGTATGTATGGGTCAATTAATCATCATCATCAGCCTATAAATGTTCCTATTGCTGGGACACAGACCTCCTCTCTGTGAGAGTGACTGGGCCGTAATCTGTAATATTATTAATAAAACACAATGGACTTTTATTCAATCCTATATTATTCTCCCACACTCCTAAAAAAGTGCCAATGTGCTCCTGTCATTCACTATAGTGTGTCTCAGTCATTTTAGTCCGCCTGTACCTACGCCTAAACGCATACCACCTTTAAATTAAGATGTAATGACTGTTTTACAACCCTCTGTACTCGATTCGCGTTTTGTTCTCATTTACCAGTGTTGTATTGCGTTTAGTATTGGTAGATGTCACATGTCTTCGAATTTTTAGTTTTAGGACATGCTGGTTTCGTCAAGATGTTTTCTCTTACCGTTTTGAGAGCAGTGGTGATGAAATAAATTACACAAAGTATTGCTCCTGGTTGGGTTCGAACTCACGACCTACAACTCGGAAGTCGTGGCCGATACCACTGGGCATGCTAAACTGAATTTCAAAAAAGGCCTCTTTAACCGTTAATACGTATACAAATTAAAACAATTAGAAATTGTTTTTGAGACGCCTTTCGTTCTGGTGATCACACGTTTCATTAACAGTCATGTAAACCAGAATCTGCTATGCACGATCTGTTTTGAAAAAATTGATCACAAAACAGGATAAAAACAAAAACGGTCGCAATCGTATCGCAACACAGATAGCGATATGAATAATATAGTAGGTCGGTTCATTTTATTTTTACATACCTAGGTAATTTATTTTTAGTGGTTTCCTTATTTTTTGTGCTATACAGTTTTTCCTTGAATATTACTTTTCTGGCTTTTGCGCCGGACATCGCTCGCGTTAATTTAGAATTAGACAATCATTAATTAAATCATGAAAACTCAGCTTGTAATATTCAATCTTGATTAGAAAAATACATGGCGCCATCTATTATCTTAAGAATGTTATTGTGATTTTCGGGAACATTCTTTTTACGAGATGAAAGGTACCCTATGTCCTGACAACTGATATGCAATACAGAATGATCGATTCAGTGGTTTAGTCGTAAAATGTTAACACACACTTTTGTATTTATAATATTAGTTAAGCAACAGTTAGGATTTTAAGGCAACCAAGTCGGTGAGAGCCACGTAATTTCGGTTGGCTATGAATGTAAATTATTCGACGCTCTTCGTTCGTACACTCCAATATTCGATTAAAAATAAAATGTTATAAACTTTATTTTTGTTTTCAGCTCGAAACTCGAATGGCTTCATTTCATCCAAGATTATCGTGTAAAAATAAAATATACGCGAATTAAATAAAAATAATATTACTATAATAGGCATTAAAACTACCTCTTTTCCTTACAGCAGCCAGCTCAAAAACCTCAATATCATCAGCTATCACAGACATTATTATAAAATCACTCGTAACACATTATTTTTCAACACAACTCTATACTTCACTCACTGCGACGATGTAAACTTATTTTATGTTTAAAACAATAGTATTATTTTTCAATGTAAACAAATACCTATAAATAATGAATATATAATGCGGTACAAGGTAGACGATACAACTGACTGCCTTGAGTTTAATAACTGTATGAATAGGGCTAATGGTTGACTCCTGATAAAGGTGCTTGGCGACTGCAGTGTAACTGGCGAAACATTTACTTAAAAATCTGTTAAAATATAATTTCTCTCACACACTTTTAGTTAAAAAAAATCTCTTTCTGAGTAGTGTAAGCACAGGACGCAGACCTCCTCCCTGTCAGTGAGAGAGTAGTTCTCGGATATGGTTTTCCTAGTTTTTCCTTCAAGTCTAAGCCTCAAGGAGTGTCAGCATAGTGACGGTGCCCCTGTAGAGGGCCAAAGCCTGCCGGGGTCGCGGGACTCACGAATTACCGTAACTCTACCGGAGTTACGGTAATTCGTGAGTCCCGCGACCGTAAACGTAACGTACGTATTGAAGGACACCGTGGATTTTAGTCAGTCAAGTCTGACAGTCCCTCCTACCCTGCCCTGGGTGGGAGGACTCATTTGATGATTTAACCTCGATAAAAAAAAAGTCTATCAGATTACCGTAGTCTATTGTTTACAAGATAAGTGTACAAATATCCTCTCTGCTCAATGAAATACGAGGAAAACCACGCACAGCTTTTGTTTAAACATTGTTTAGTAAATAGAATCGGTTCCCTTGTACTTGTATATTCGTACTTGGGTGAATTCTATACAACTGTTGAGTAACAAATATTATAACACTATTGAAATAGTCACTTTTGGCGCTGACCCCAGCGATAATAATTCAACAAGAAGCATTAGTCTGACTGGTATTGTGTGCAGTTCGTTACACCGCAGTCGAGAGCAACGTTTATGATAATTAGCGGTCGTCAGCAATTATCATCGTTTGTAATACATATCTGAGTAATAAGCTCTTATTAAAACGATAATTGAGTAAACGCCCATTGTGCTCTCCGGTATCTAACGATGCTGTTTTTAAACATACTCTCTCTCTCTTTCTACTTTCCTTTATTTCTACAAGTAGTGAAGATAGCAAAGCTGTTTGGAGCAAATTATATTATTAGATGCAAGTTCGATAGCAGACGACATTATTATTTCTTGTCTTCGCGAGATATGACCGGTCTCGTCTAAACACGACTAACGGGGTGGTGGAAATATAATTGAAATAATTCAAAAGTTTAATTTTATAATCTCCGTTAATTAACAACGCCATCTTTTGATAAAATATCGCACTAACATTGTTTATTGTGTCGTTGTCAAAAGATGGCGCTAATCAACAATCAAACCAAAGAGTACGAGTACTCTAGCGTCGTCTAGAAACGGCAGAATGTATGGTATGACTAGATGCATTGATGAAAGAGTCATATTTAAATGGTCTTTTTTCGAGTAAACTGTAACCTGGTGCCACAGTTAGTGTGTATGGCAATTGTTGTCAATAAACTCTCTAGTAGTTACTGCCGAGGCCTCCTCGTTCCGTAGATGCGATTGTTCCCCACACTTAGGGGATGAATTTCCTTAACCGTCTTAGTGAGCATCTACGTCTTAAAAGGAATCCCCAGGCAAAATTTGATACTCCTAGCACTTGTGGTAACAAAGTTTCATACAAACTATCAAACCCAAAAACAACCCCTTAAGGAGCGAATTTCGCAAAAAAATCGTTCATGGGCACACCTACGTCATAGGACTCATAGGCCCAGCTTTTTCGACTGAGCGTTGATTGATCAGTCAGTCAGCCAGTCAGTTTTGAATTTGATAAATTATTTCGTTTTATTATTCATTTATTACGTTTAATTATACATTACGCTCTGTATCCTTTAATCAATTTTGAACTCTATTTTTTACAGTACAAAGTTCAAAAAATCCATTAAAGAGTACAGAGCGTTATCATTTATCGTTTGCCACTTGTCTAGTAGACCCTCAAGGACGGCTATTAGCTAATTCTTAAATTGTGTTAACTTACTGTAGGGCAGTTGCCGTGACGGCATGAAGTTGACGGCCACCTGTCTTGCTGCATTGTTCCGCAGTGTTAAAGTCCTCCGCGCACTTGATGGCCTGCTTTCAACTTCTACTTCTATTTCTTCCTCCATATTGTCTTCCAGCTTAACTGCGAATAGGACTTCATATGTAGTAAGATTAGCGTATTTAACCACACAAACAAACAAACAAACTCTTCAGGTTTTTAATATTGACTTAATTCCCTTATGAGGTATGTGTTTCCTGTATGAAAAGAGGCCTTTGCTCTAAAAACAGTGGTTTCATTTAAAGAAACTTATTTGATTCAATTTTAATTTATTTACATTCAGTAATTGGTAACTCAAATTAAATTATTAAGTTTAAGAGATAGCGGTGTTCTGTTGAGAAACTGTGGGAAATATTAATAATGAGTATGTCTGACCTATGAATTAAAAACTCTCATCAAAATTCATACAATGCAATACTTTTTTAATTGTCGTGGTAAAATCATGAAATGAGTTCTCCCAAAAAAACAACTCTATAGTAGAAATTCTTTATTTAATATTTCATATTCTAACTAACTATCACAGTTCATAAGATACAGCCTGGCCAGAGACACAGACACAGGGACAGCCGAGTCTTAGTATCAGGATCCCATTTTACCCTTTGGATATGGGACACCAAAAATACTGAATCTGAATATTTTAATAATGTTGTCAAAAGATGTTGATTCTAGCAACTTACATTGGCTCCCTGTAAATGTATAAAATAGAGAATATATCAATTTACTTGCTGAAGTATCTGTGAGGGGAACATCAGCCTTTTGCATACCACTGCTTGACATAGGCCTCTCCTAGGTTGACTAGGTGGGGTTGGGGTACACATGCTATGTTAACCCCCAATAACATGGTACCAGTATGATAAGGACAAACACTACGCGAAGTGTGGAAATAAAAACTTCTCTTTGTTATTGCTACAACTATTAATGAAAATAAGTTGTATAATTAATTTTAAATTAGAAATCATTTTTTGTGAAGCTTGAAGGAATTTATAAGGCAGATAATTCATTAAAAATACAATTAATACTTTTCATTTTTTACATGACTCATGTTGATACAATGTTGGGACAAATAGAAGAATTCACTTGATTTTAGTTAACTAATTACTATTAACTATAAGAGCTAAAAAGCCCACAACAATAAACAAAACATACCTGTAGATAAATTGTATTTACGCTCTTATTTCCCACTTCGAATCAAACTAAGGCAAAAATATTATTAAAAACAAAAACAGATCTTAAAACTAGTTACAACTTTGAAACAAATTATTTGATTACATTTCACTATGCCTCACAGCAACAAGTGGAAAAAAAAACTTTTCATAGAAAATACATAAGTATGTATAGAGTAAATACTTTGTTGGAGAATATAGTAGAAAAATAAAATAAAAATGTAAGCATAAATTAGAACTATGAATTGTCAATAAAACATGACATCTAAGATAGTGTGACAGTGACACTGACAACACGAATGATGCGATCATTTATTTGCCTACGACCTCGACCCACCCACCACGTGAACACACTGGATAATTATATTAGAGTGGAGCGCATTGGAACTTACCCATACTAGGTACTAGGTAATGAGTTGTTGTTGTGACTTATCAAGGTCTTGTCATTATTTCAAAAAAGTAGAGAAATGGACTAATTGAACGCACTCCAGCTTACCAGACAAATGTCATGTCAATGTCAGATGGACGTGTAACAATCATCAGTCAGAATCGTCTTTATCTCTTGATCACTTAATTTTCGTATGACAATGGCTCGTTCTTGTTTCGATGCCACTCATTTCGTATAAGAATAAGGAATTCTTCTTAAAATAACTTGGTTATTTTACTTATAATTAAGATTAAATACTTGTGTTAGTTATAAAATATAAAACCTACAAAGTAAAAAACATATTCGGTTGAGAATAGCGTGCACGGTAAGGTAAGAAACTTTTTTTAAGTTCCTTTCATAAGTAAAAACTCACCCTTCTCATGAATGACTCACTTACTTGCCTTAAACGAGTCGTTTGGTTTAAATATAGACGGGTTATTTAGTCGCTAAGTCATGACTGCAACCTCTTGGTCAAAAAAAGGAACCTCCTTTTTATATTAGGTAGGTATGCGCATAATTTTGTCTTTTGATATGTAAGTAACGGAAGTTATTAGATCCCATTATGGTTAAACCACTACCAAAATAAAAAAGGTAGGCCACTGGTTAAATCATCTGCATAGCATTCATACATCAACAGTTATCAAAGCAAGGTCAAACTTATTTGTGTACTCAACAAACAACACAAAAGTTTTGTAGCAATTAGATTGGCTACATTGGTTATGGTCATAATGATCTCATTATCCTGAATCAGGATGTATTCATGCTCTAAAGACTCAGGAATATACCAAAAGCTGTAAAAGATAAAATAGCTAAGCATTATGATAAATTGTTCAGACTGTTAATTAAATTAAATCATAACTATCTGCTTGACTAGTTTTACATGATATCTGTTAAGTAAATAGTTGTGGTAAATATCCAATTTTAAATTCAGTAGTAAATAAACTGCTATTATTTCAGTAGTCAGTTTTTTCATAGAAAAATACCTACTTTTCAATTTTAATCATAATGTGCCATACTGTATCAAAACAAAAACATATTCAGAAAACCTCACCATGAGACGTTAGAAATGGATCGATGAATTCTGTTTTACGATAGATTTTTCCATGAATTGTTAATAGTTAATTGCTAGGTATGTTATGTTGATACATTCACCAAGCATTCTTTCTCATGGTCTACAGATTTTAAATGCTCAACAGAGCAGAATGGCTTCACTACAGAACATCTCAGTGGACCAGATGAGGCTGATCTTGTCTGAAGTCATTGAAACACTGGAGTCACCTGACTATGCCTCTAAGCTGGACGAGGCCAAGGAAGCAGCCGGGAATGAGATGCTGAAGATGATGCAGATTGTCTTCCCAATGGTTGTGCAGATTGAAATGGAAACTATTAAGCATCATGGATTCGCTAATACTAGAGAAGGTAATTGTAGTTTATTAGTCAAATCAGTGCATAATATTGTTCCCAATTTAATTCAATGCTAAGGTTGTTGCTCATGGTTGCGGGACTGAACGAATTACCGTGACCCCGGAACGTAAAGGGCTATTGAAGGACACCGTGGATTTTAGTCAGTACGAGTCTGACAGTCCCTCCCGCCCTGCCCTGGGTAGGAGGACACATTTGATGATTTTACCACGATATAAAAAAAAAGGTTGTTGCTCATGAGTCTGTATGAGCATATTCCAAGCAAGTTGAGTAACATCATAGTTAAATATTAGACAGCTAGATTGTGATTTGAGTAGGGAACAATTTAACTATTTTATAGCCTACTGTATTGGGATTGACTATTGTTATGATAAAGTGGATTGTAGATACTAGAACCACCTTTTTTTAAAATATATTAGGAGTCTGTAAGACTTTCTCCTGTATCAAATATTTAACTGGCATACATGAAAGCAGCCCTGGATCAGCTACTTGTAAATCCTGCAAATATATGTTGCATGAGGGAATTGAACTCCGGTAAACGTAGCAGTCAATCGCTGTGTACCAAACATGCCATAAAAAATTAATTGTCTGATTGTTACAGGTATAGTCCAATTCACGCAGTTAGTTCGCGAGATGGAGACCCTGGACGGCGAAGTCGCCCGCCTGCATACTCAAATTAGAAGCCACTACCTGCCCCCCGTATCCATCAGCTCGACTGTCGACACCTCTCTGTGAACTGGTGAGCATATGATACCCCAATGTATTTAGAAAGAAATCATGGAAGTAGCTTGAATTGGTCGCGTTTACTACCCTCCTATATACTATTATTTTCTATTATTATTTACTATATACTACTATTTTCCTGCCCCCATTTTACTTGAAGAAGGCGCAACACGGTTTCTTTTTCAATCCCAATTAAAAGTCAGTGTCAGAAGCCTAAATTCACATCTATGACACCTGGCGCGCGATCGATTTGATACTCCCCATCACCTACTTCACACATAGACCTTCTTATTGTTTTCATGGAACATCGTCATTTTTGTTGCATGTATAAATGAAGATAATTGCTCTTGCCAATTCAGTATCGGCAATTGCAAATGTAGAATGTAGCTGGAGTGGTAAAATAATCAAATGCGTCATGTCATCCCTCTCTAGGTGGAATGGAAGGGACTCTTACTGGCTAAAAATCTACCCAGTTTCTGTTGCCCTTTGCGTTCCAGGGCCACGGTAATCTGCCTACCTGCCTGGATAATCTCGGCAGTAATTCTATGGCTTGTCTGACAAATTCAGCCTTTATATACTGGTTTACTTAATACTTGTAGCATTCACAGTTGGCAAACACTGCCTATGTAATGCTTGTGTGAAACCAAATTTGACCTTCATATAACAGAACAAAGCCCAAATTAGAATGGAGCTCTGCCACAGAAACGCCCAAAATGCTGCTCTACATGAAAAAATTGCTTTTAAATTGTACTTTTATAATATCTAGAGTGTCATACTTGTATAAATCACTAGTTGTTGTTGAAAATCAGCATCTGGCACTAGTTGTCTGGCATTTTTGCTGAACGGGGCCTATATGAAGCAGCCCTGGGGCAAACAATTTTGAACCAAATAGTTTTAGGTTAGACTCCGTCCGCGCGGATGTCGGTCTTCGCGTGGATGGTTTATTTCTCCATTTTGAGTAACTCTGACAATGACATCTTATAAATATCTATTGGACCCAAATACGGCTAAGCCTATAATAATTAAGGAGATCCCTCTATACTAAGCTACTGCTGTTGAGCTCGCGTTCTGTAGTAACTGAAAAACAAGTTTTTTTTTCTACGTATTTTTCCAGGATAAAAAGTATCCTATTTTATGCCCAGGATAATAAGGTATAATTATACCAAGTTTCATCGAAATCGAACCGTTAGTTTTCACGTGATGCCTGCATATACAGACAGACAGACAGACAAAAATTTTTTCAATCACGTATTTGGGTTTGATATCGATCCAGCAACACCCCCCGCTATTTATTTTTGCAATATTTTCAATGTACAGAATTGACCCTACAGATTTATTAGATGTATAACGTAAAATCTCTGATAATTCGGAAAGGAAAATCTATTGAAAAAAAAAATATTTTAAAGATAATTATGAATTGTTTTAGGTGACTTGTCGAGCACCATGCAGCAGGCGCATTCAGTCACTTTAAAAGTACATAAGAATTATTTACTATAAATGAAATAAGACTATTTACTATTGTATTACTAGATTAATTTATTGTATTTATGCATTTATATTTTTTAATAAATTAATTCCATATATTTAATATGATATATTTTTATTTCATTCCGAACCTTTTATCTATCAATCAACTTTTGGGTCAAAACGAGAAGCAAATAAAAGGGACCATAAATACTGGTGAAAAAACTAAATACTTAGATATTTTATAACATTTCCGTAGGAAAATAAAGCAAAGGTAGGTACTGTTACTAGGTCGCAAGACTGTCACAACCGGTGACCCTGGAACGTAAGGGCTGTTGAAGGATCACCGTAGATTTAAGTCAGTACAAGTCTGACAGTCCCTCCCGTCCCTTCTTGGATTGAAGGACTCATTTGATTATTTTACCACGATGAAAAAGCTACTGTGACTCATATTCCTCAAACACTATATTTAATTACTCGACTGGTTATTCAATCAATCAATAATAAAAATAGTAGGCGAGTCACAGTTATGAAATTTCCAGAAATTAAACGTTAGACACAATTGACTACGAACTAACTGAACAAAGATCGCAAATTAGCTCATCTCGAGGTTCTATTTACATCACTGCTCTGACGCATCTCGTTAAGATGGCAGTTATCAGTTACCTCATGTGGACTGAGAAAATAACAGCGTCTGATATACGGTAGTCCCAGATAACGAGCACTATGTGCCAACCTAAAAACAGCGATTAAACGAGAATCTCAATAAACATCTCATATGATATGAAAAAATAACAATGTAACATCCAGTTTCAGGTGTTTCCAGCCCTCATGAATCTCATAAAAATCTCAAGAAAACCAAAAATGCGACGAAGACTTTTAAAGTTAATTTTGTTCGCGTGTGCCTGTGTGTTAGTGTACATATACAATTTCTTAGGTGTCGGTGACTATATACACGCTAAAAGTTTCGATGACAATTTCGACTACCCTCTCAATGTGGATATTAAAAGTGTTGTGAACGATGTGTTAGCAGGCAAGAAGGTGTCAGTGAGCCCTATTAACTACTACCCCTACAGGTTTCTAACTAACTCAGGGAAATGTTCCACTACAAACAAGTTGGATCTGTTCATAGTGGTGAAGTCTGCCATGGATCACTTCGGACACAGAGACGCCATCAGGAAAACATTCGGACGAGAAAACGTGCCGGGACGAACGGTCAAAACGTTATTCTTCTTAGGAATAGACAGTACACCCAAATCGAACCTACAGAAAGAAATAGACAAAGAAATGGCCCAATTCAAGGACATAATTCAGATAGACTTCATTGATAACTATTACAATAACACTATAAAGACTATGATGTCGTTCCGGTGGCTGTATGAGCACTGCTCGACGGCGGACTACTACTTGTTTACTGACGACGACATGTATATATCTGTGAACAACCTGCTCGCGTATTTACACGACAGAGAAGCAACGCGAAAACCTGAAAAGGCAGTGTCATCTGCGGCACAAAACAACATCGCGACTTCAGGGTCCTCTGCCGAATCAGACTATCTATACACTGGTTACGTCTTCCAGTCGACTCCACAAAGATTCAAGTCCAGCAAATGGCGAGTATCCCTCGATGAATACCAATGGGACAAGTGGCCCGCCTACGTCACCGCCGGCGCCTACGTCCTATCAAACAAAGCCATGAAAGTCATATATGTAGGCAGTCTCTTCGTCAAACACTTCAGGTTTGACGATATCTACTTGGGCATAGTGGCCAAGAAGGTCGGTATCACACCGATACATTGTCCAGATTTCTATTTCCACAAGAAACATTTTGATTATGATTCGTATTTGAACGTTATAGCGTCTCATGGTTATGGAAACCAGGAGGAACTGCTCAGAGTGTGGAATACGATGAACAGTACCTAGCATGTGGATGTGAATTAGCTGCAGCTAATTAGCTCTAAGTAGGTAAAACAAATTTACTTTGTCTTTTACAAGATATTGTTAAAATATAGCTGAGATGGAGTCTGTAAACTGTCTAATTCGTCTCTAAGATTACGTGTAGCATGAAGCACAGTTTCGAGTGAAATGCTAATGGGCTCAGCACTAAAACTGATAGTTTGGTTTGTCAGGAACATGGACAGGACTATGTAGAACTATTTTACTTCGTACTTATTTTTATAAAAGTGAGAATAGAGATTTGTTCCTCTTTCAAGAAAAAAGCTACCGAAACGATTTAGCATTTAGATGAAAATTTACAGCAATCAATTGCTGTACGTTTTGCTTATACATCAGAGACTAATACAATATAACGGCAAGTTACGCTTACTGATGCTGCTGCTGCTGCTGCTGATTGCTGACGATGTACAGTGTCCAGAAGTCCCTGATCCTGATACAAAGAATTCTGTTCCATCGGTGTTGTAATCTATTAAATGCTCAACAGTTGTCTATTTAACAAGGCTTGATGTTGGAAGACTGACCACGATCTTAAATTATATTAATGTATTCACATATACACGTTAAATTTTTAAATATTTGTCACAAACTTCACCTTACATTCTCAAGGCTTTTTATCAAAAGGTGTAACAGAAAAAAAAAAATATAAATTGGATGATTTATTTTTATTTACACGTCAATTTTATGGTATTGAATTAAAATGTATAAAGACTTAAAAATTGTAACGCTTGTATTTGCGCTGAAAGCCAAAATTTCACCTACACACTTAACCACTCTGCACGACAACATTTTGACACATGACGCATCAGCTGAGTCGACCGGGTGATTCGAAATTTGAGATAATATTGAAGATTTTTGTCAATTTTCAGCATTCGATTTTTTTATCAAAAATATGTTACTACAGTTATTTCATACGATAAGTATATGAGCAATATATCCAAGAACGTGTTGAGGTCACTAAAACTGCGTCATTCCTCTGTAAAATGTGTGTAACATACAAAATGCTATGTCGTTCCAAAAACTATGTAATTTAGATGTGCTGAAAATATGTACATGAACAAGCTTCTCACGTGATAAAAAATGGTTAAACAGTGAAATAAATGAAGTAACTTACTACATGCATTATTAGATTTGCCAGTGTGCATACATAATTTCATAAATAATAACGATCAAAGACTTGATAAAAATTACCAAAAACTATGTTGCAACATGACACTTCTTAGTGCTGACCGCAATCCCAATGTTCATATAACGATTGAAAAGGTTCATTCAGCCTAATCGATACTCGCAATATAATCGAACATGGAAAAAAAAGTAAGTAGGTAGTAAAAAAGACATGGACCGATTTATCTGCTTATTTGACTAGAGAAGGTTTACTCCATGCAATAAATCTATGGAACGGAATCTGTAGACTCATTGGTATAATATTTCAAGTATTATTTCGTTTTGAAAATAAGTTTTTTATTAGGTGCGCAATAAATAATTTAATTTTTTAATTTAATGATTGGGATAGAAATAAATATTGGTGTTTCATTGGAGGCCAAACGTGTGTGTCTTTTAAATTTAAATTCAACCATATAGTTTTACCCATATTGTGTCTTCTTTATTTAATTTCAATTTATCTGATTATTTCATTTTATAAAACGAATCTAAACAACGTAAAAAAAGACAAACACCGGGTTTGGATCAAATGCTGGAGGGAGAGATATGGGAGTACTTCCAAATGATTCCCCGCAGTTATAAACAATTTAAATTTCCAACGCGCCGTGGATGGCTAAATACGAAACTATGAGGAATAGCGAAAAATACTGAAAGAAGTCTCGTGGCCGATTTTGATAAAAAATGTAAATTACATTGCATAAAATTAAATTTTTGAAATATCAATTTCCAGTAATCAAACTATCAATGTTCTGTGAAGTAATTACATGCGACAAACATAAAGTAAAATGTTTTCTTTAATAAATCGATTCAAACTTTAGTCAATGGCCGTAGCTCACTACATGTTCGCAACATCGTGTTCTCATTTCAATTTTTTTTACGAGTAATCACTTCGCGGTACAAATACAATAACGAAATTTTTGAAATTCGAACTTTGAGTGAATTGGCGCGAATTTTGATTTTGATCTGCGTACGATGACTTAATTATTGTTTGTATAATATTAGTTCATATTTTACCAAATTAATATCACTTTACTGTAGTTTGTCGTATATCATAACGAATTTGAGCCTTAACAGCGACATTATGAAATAGTGTAAAAATATAGCACATTCTTTTTTTTTTTCATTTACAAGCTCTATTCCTGACCAGCAAAAATCTAAAGACGCAGACTTAGTTTTTGCGATTGTAGGTGCGGGCTTTCGAACGGCGAGTATAGGGTAACTCACCGTCCGATCAAGGACTAGGCCCGAGACGAATGCGCGTCGTGTTCCAAGCGGGCTTTAAGGAACTATCAGCGAACTGACGAGGACAAAATAGTGGCTAACGGAATTGTATTAAAATCATTAAAAGGGTACTGCGGTCCTAGAACGCAAAAGGCATATGAAGGAACAGGGTGGTTTTAAGTAAGTAATAGTTGACATCTCCTTCCGCTCCACCCAGGGAGAGAATCATTTAAAGGTTTTTCAACTTATAAGTAACAGTGTGTATTACTGGAGTTAAGTCGCGAACTGCATCACATCTAAAGTATCCTTAACAAATACCTATATAAAAATATGATTATACTGGTGTCAATACTGACGATTAAATATCTGTACGCGCGGCAGCAGATCAACCTACCCAAATCTGTCAAAATTTACCAATCGAACATTAACCTTCCACTATTGTGATAAGGTTGAAAATCGATTGAAGAAATTTTACAGATTGAGGTAGGTTGATGTGCTGGCGTCTATACTTAACATGGCCAAACCAATGTTACGAAACAATTTTGAGAATATAATAATTTACTTATCTATCTTTTATTTGGTGGGAAACAAACTCATTTCTAATAAGCCTATCAAGATCCAAGGCATTCCATATTCATTCAACCTTAATTATATTATTGTACAAAACAAAATGTACATTAAAAATTAGCTAATAAATAAAATTTATTATTTTGAATAGCGAGTACCACAGCGAGCGCATTCCAAATCCAATTTTTGGAATTAATAATTGGCGCGCATTCAAACATTTATTACTGACATTATTCTTTTGTCTATTGCTGTTTTTTGGGAATTACAATGCACGTAAAATTATTATAAAAGCTTTAAAAAATATTATAAAAATTAATAATTGTATTCTTAGCTTAAAACAAATTTATTTTAATTTTTATTAATCGTTTTCTTCAATTCCTTATAGTTTTCACTCGAGTTGACGAAAAATTCAATTATGGAATCGATTAGAATACTCGCTTTCACACATCATCACGATTAAAAAAAATAAGCATGGTTGTCGATTATGAATACAAATTGAGTAGTGGTAATGAAAAATACGTGTTATTAGCTCTGTATTAGAGAATTACGCTAAGATCTGGGCTTTTTTACGTTATTTATAATATTTGACATGATATTTATCGTAATTATTATTGAGTAGAAACGCATGTGTGTGATCCAAGTGAAAAATAAAAATGTAAACAAACACGAGTGGCGCGATACCTCGACTTCAGATATCAAATTCTTCATTACCACTGCTAATTTATGTTGAATTATGTATGAATTCGTTACAATACTAAATAACGAGTTATTCATCCCTCCTATAATGATCCCTTAGATGTCCCGAAACCACATTTTTTATGATTTTTAGCTCAACCCAGCACTGCCATCAAAATGGCGACGATCGTATTTAGACTTCTGGATTTTGTTATGGTAAATTAAGAAAATGCGCGCTAAATGTAGAAGTTTTAATGGCGTGAACAAATCAGATTTTTATTTATTATTCTTAATTAATGCGCACTCATAGGTTTTAACGCTCGGAATATTATTTTTTTTTAATTTAAAATGAGGATGTCGTATGACTACAAAGTCTGCCCCTTTAGGACCCGCTACTGAGCCGGCGTAGGTATATGTGTTCGGGTCCTTTAGGACCCGGTACCGAACTATACGGTTAAAGCAATGTTTCAAAGGGAATTAAATATTTTATGGAGCTACCAGACTGCCATTTTGTTTATTTTCAAATTAGCATTCATGCATTAACCGTCTATTAATTTGCATAATAATAAGCGTGGCTGCAAGCTTAAAGAATAAAATGAAATGGCGGAAAAATAGTAGATGATTAAAACCATTTTTTATTACTGTTACACCTCACTAAAGACGATTAATATAATGTATATCAGGGGGCCGATTCTACTAACTAATTTCTGTGACAATCGCAGCGTAACCGCGGCTGAATTGCGGACTTTCTAGCGTTTTCTCATTCTACTAATGAATAACGATCCAAAATAAGTTACAGTTCAGCCGAACGCAACGATCGATCGAGAGAACCGCAGAATCGTATTCTGCTAGCACAATCGCGGCACAGTCGAATGCAAGCGTGACATTAGATCGCATTCTACTAATATTTTGACACTTGTTACGATCGCACCGTAACTGAATTGTGACGGTTCATCTGTCAAAATTAGCGGTGGACTATAAGTTGATACAGTGAAACTTTTGTAGGACCGATCTAGAACTTTTTTCATTTTTTACCTAATAATAATGATGTTCTACATGGATTTCGTTGAACTTGCCCCATTAATCTTCGTTCTGATGGGATTGACACAAAAACAAAGGTAAGTAGGCACCTAGTAATTATTAAATTAAACACTATTATGTGGCTCACAACTTGATGACTTCTTTTTTTATATTTTCATTGTTTTAGATATTGGTTGCTCTGGCGTTTTATGCCAGTGGTTCATACCAAACACTGGTCGGACAGTCGCAGTGTCATGCTGTTTCACAACCCTCAGTTTCTCGAGCACTGAAACAAGTAAGTAACTGAGGTACTAAGCCACCTAAAAGTTTCCAAGCTCTAGAGAAAATCATGATGAAATCAAAAGAGGGCAAGTACCTAATGCATCATACCTATCAATTTGTCTGTATGAAAGATCAATAGTGGATAGTTATTCTTATTAATAAACAATTTGCTTCTTACAGGTTCTATAGAATGTTTGGCATGTCTGGACTTTTGGGATGCATTGATGGCACACATGTCGCTATAGTTCCACCAGCCATTCATGAAGAGCGCTATTTTAACAGAAAAGGATATCATTCCTTAAATACTTTAATTGTGAGTTATCTCCTTTAAACCTTTGTCAAATCTTATCAGCTAAATGAATAAATATTAATATCTAGTACTTGTTTCAGATTTGTGATTCAGAAGCCCGAATATTATAGTGCTGCATGGAATAACAATCCCCTAAAGGAACTCAAACTCAAATTCAGGATTTCCTTTAAGACGAGCAATGATGACTCCCATACTCAATGCTAGTCCAAACAGTCCTGAAGCTCACTACACTGAGATGCATATGACTACAAGAAATGTTGTGGAATGATGCATAGGAATTTTAAAAGCATGATTTAGGTACATATACATTTTATTGTACCTCAGACATAAATTGATAGTAAAATTATAATATTGCAATTATTACAAAGTATACATTAATATTACAGATGTTTACTGGTCGACAGGAAGTTGCACTACAAGCCTGAAATTGCGGCCAAAATTACCAATGCTTGCTGTGTACTGCACTGCATTTCACTCAATTCTGGTCTGGAGTTAGATGATGAGGACCTAGAAGATATGGGACAGCAACTTGAAGATTTTAATGACGCTGCATTAGTTTCTGAAAGACATGGATCACGGCGGCGCTCGAACTATCTTTTAGAACAAGGGCGGAATTACCAAGCAGCTTTGGTACAATGACTGTGGTCATCTAGGCAATAATGTTTTTTTTTTAAATAGTCTCTCTTGTACTTATAATAATTTAGCTAAATACTAGTTTTTATGTGTAAACTAGTTTTACTTAATATTTTGTAGTGGCTTTACATTATACAAACCTCTATATACTCATATACTGATTTCATAACTTCACATAGTACATACTCTTAATTAAAATTATTATTTAACAGATTCAATGATGATTAGGTTAGTATAAATTATAGAAACAAATGATTGAGCTTGAATTTAATTTAAAAAACTCTGGTTGTACAGACACCAGCATCAATTTTTAAAACTAGATTTTCAACTGTATCACAAGTGGAAGGATTTATTCAATAGGAAAAAAATTAGATTGCGGAAAAGTGAGAAAGTGGTTAAATGTTGGCTTATCTCTTATAATGTATTTCTCACAAATTATTGTGTTTAATTTTTTATGTTGCAGGATTTAAATAAGTGAAAATATTAATGGTTAATAAAAAAAAACAAAGAAAGTACATATTTGGAAAGGTTTTAATTAAACAATAATTGTTGAGCTTGGTTATGAATATTATAAAACTTTATTTATCTTACAATTAATTTATTTTAATTCAATATATGTCCCATTAAAACTATTAGTGAAAATGGTAAATTGTTTTTATTTTATAACACTACTACAATATACTTAATTAAATCTAAATAATGTTAATTTACAAATAACAAAGAAATACACTTAAACAATAAACTAAAACACTAAACAGAAAGAAAGAGGTACCCGTTTTTTTAATATTAACTCCCAGTAACCTTTATGATGCCGGATCTGGAAATAAACAATACTTTGGTTACAATCTATAAGAACATGAATAGAATTTATATTTTTTGAATTCTTAGCCAATTCAAGTGCGATTTGGGTCGTGTGACTGTAACCCTCAAGTGGGTCGTAAGTATTAACTCAAGGACTTGTCGCACAATATTGACTCTGTGATAAAAACAAAAAAAAACAGCGTATTGCCATTTTTGACATTATAAATAATTATGTAATAAAACATATACTCACAGTAAATCAATCATTTTGATGAACTTGCAACAAAAGTTTTTGCTTCCCGCTGTTTAGATTTGGATCACTTGACATTTGACACCACCAAGACGTTTCGTTTCACATAGACTTCGGCTTGCAAGATAATTACAATGAAACGTTTGCCTAAGTTTTTATTATTTAACCATGAAAATGTTCCAATAATGAATCAGTAAAATATTTTGTCATAGTTTGAATAATTTATTGTATTTTAAAACACTTTGGTGGCATAATTTATATTTAGTAACATTCATATTTTATACTGTGGTATCAATAGAACATACTATTCGTCATGCTGGTATCACAGGATAACGTTCCTAGCACAGTCGTAAGTTCCCGCTACGATTCAGTTACGATATCGCTCCCAGTGTAACGTAACAAATAGTAGAATGACTTTTAAGGTTACCGTCGCTCGATGATAGGAATGGTACCGCTGCGTAATAGCGATAGGATAGGTAATCTTGTAAATTAGTAGAATCGGCCCCCTGGGGCTTTATCAAAAAATAAGTATATGTTAGTTAAGCATAGATTAGTTGAAGGTAAAACATTTACCTTGAATGTGCAATTAGTTCCATATTATCCAATTAAGTTATTTATAAGTTATCGCGTAGATCGCATCTCATCGTCAACTTAGCTTCGTACTGATTAGCAAATTATCTATATTAAAATGAGTTTACTATTTGTTGTACTTAGTCATATTTATCTTTAAGTTAAGGATCTAGATATTTACTTGCCTCTTTCTGAATAGTTTTCAGATACCCGAATTGCTGTCTCTAATAATTTGTTATTGGTTGTTTTGAAAAAAAATGTAATAGGGAAAATTACTGAAAAATTCTAATTAGTTCGTTAATTAAATTATCAAAAATATTTTGTTATGCAATCTAAACTTGACGAAGATACGATGTTTTTAAAATTACACAATACATCCTTTCTAGGTATAATTATTTTTCATAGTTTTGACGTCACGAATCCCCGCTCCCCAGTTTCGATGGCTTATATATGTTGCTAGCGACCCGCCCGGGCTCCGCACGGGTGCAGTCACTACTATATTATGCATGTTATATACATATAAACCTTCCTCTTGAATCACTCTATTAAAACGACGGACTTATTAGATTTGCAACTTTATTGAAGCTGTCATCATGCCTGTGTTGGTATTCATTTCCTACTGCTATTACCACGAACTCTATTCCTATGTGGAAGCAGTTTATACAGAGAGACTCCTAAAGGGATTTATCTTATTTAATAAAGTACATTTTCAATTTCAGAAAAATAGTTTTATGTTATTTAGTCCTATTATGTTTTTAACAGACATCCCTATATATATCGATAGAGAAGTACAATTAATATTCATATGTACGAATCATATATTCATATGTATGCCAGCACATCGATTGATGACCTATAATGCCATAGGTTGATGTGCTGCCGTCTGTACATTTGACAACTCAAACAGTTCTTAAATACTTTCTTATAGGAATATAAGTAAGCTTTTCCATTAAAGATTATTTGGTATCGGAACAATCACAATACGTGATTTTTCATTTTTTTTAAACATAAGTTTCCTAGTGCCTCTGAAGACTCGATAGGAATATTTCTAATATTATTGTTTTCTTGACAATTTTTTTAAATATAAAACTGTAAAAATAAAACAAGTGAAATTTAAACAGTGTTATTATTTTCCTTCTAATTAAATAGCTAATGGCCTCATTTGTAGTTGAAAAATGTTGTAAGTGGGTCGCCTCCTTCTAATACTATTAAAACCTACTTTAGTGTCAACGTTGCGTGAGCGCTGTCACAAGACTATGTTTATAGAGAATATCATGCTGTTCAGGATATGGCAAGAGATGAGAATTTTGAGGTCAAGATGCGTGTGCACTTACAACATTTTATGGGGACACACTATTCATTATCACTTACTATGGGGACAAAAAATTACTGCGCCTTGCATTTTTGTCATGTAAATTTTCGAAATATAATGTATGAGTTGGTCCCATAGTTAAGGTGAACAGCACTCTCGGCGCAGTGGGTGAACGATTGACTGCTGCGCAGTGTGTCACGGGTTCGATCCCCAAACGGAACAATCTATATAATAAATCTGTAGAAGGGTCAATTCTGTACATTGAAAACATTAAAAAAAAAAATAGGGGGGGGGGGGGTGTTGCTGGATCGATACCAAACCCAAATATATGATTAAAAAAATTTTTGTCGGTCTGTCTGTCTGTTTGTGCAGGCATCACGTGAAAACTAACGGTTCGATTTCGATGAAACTTGGTATAATTATTCCTTATTATCCTGGGCATAACATAGGATACTTTTTATCCTGGAAAAATACGTAGAAAAAAAATCTTATTTTTCAGTTTTATTCATAGACGTTGTTCTGTAGAACCGCGAACACACGTTGCATTACCCGTAGTGGATTCAGCGCCGTAATATTTATAAGATGTCATTGTCAGAGTTACTCAAAATGGGGAAATAAACCATCCACGCGAAGACCGACATCCGCGCGGACGGAGTCGCGGGCGGATGCTAATGGTGTAATATTTGTATGATCTGCAAGTAGTTGTCACGGGGTAGGTGTGTGTGTATGTGAGTTTCTATGTTTGTAAACGCACTCAAGATACAGGAGAAATTCTAGAGTGGGCAACGAGTTTAAATTCAAACAATTCAAATATAAACAGTTATTTATTAAAGTCAAAATGCAACAATACTAACAATTGTAAATAGGTACAGTATATATAACGAGGTATATTATTAAATAAAATGCTTTATAATATTAGTATAGATACGTATTGGCAGTATGTTGCTACATAACAATGTAAATAAATAAAATAATACGTCATTTAATCCGACTTTTATATGATGTAATGATGAAGTTGCGTACTAAACCATTTACACTTCCCAGTGCGTAGGTACCTTAACATGACTGGATATGGGTTTATGCCCTGGACGTATTGTGTGCATTCAATACACGACAGATAAAAGCCCGTAAACGCCGAATAAATACCCGCTTTTGCCTGGGCTTTTTGCCCAGTTAAGTTTCTACTTAATTTTTTACAAAACAAATTTATTCTTATTTATTCTCAGTGACCGGGCATTTATCCGGCGTTAACTCATTTAAGCCTAGTATCCTAGTATCCCAAGTTTATGCCCATTTGTTCATTTTTTTTGCCCTCGAACCATGGATAATCATGAATGACTCATAATTCCAATAAGTAATGTTTAATATTCCTATTAGTACCTATATCTAAATATTGACCTGACTACATCTTATTGAGCTAATTTACAAATCACCTTAAAGACTGTTTCCGTCTTATAAAAAAATGTGGTTTAACTAAAAACCCAGGTTTAAATCACGTAAAACTACGGTTTACACAAACTTTATTAGAAATCGTGGTCTTGCAATAAACAATGGTCTAACAGTCGTAGCTGTCAAAGGTGTCAATGTTTCTTATAGCAACTTTTTCATTGTGTTGTTGTTTTTGTGTTATTTTCACCGAAAATTTATTTAAAGATGGTAGATTTGATTTTTATTACATATGATGGATTTAATTGTTTGGACAATGGAGCAAATTACGGTACCAAGGTCCACGTTTTATCTAAGTTTTGTAATACGAATAAATTTAAACCATGGTTCTGCAGATAAGCTTGGACTTCATAGTGCATTTTAAACAAAGGTTTATTTAGTTTTTGTAATAAGGCCGCTTGTAATGATTCTTATCAATAGTTCAACACTGAACACATTTAAGCATTAGACTAGATGTCCTTGACACCGTAATTATGATCTTCTGTGCTATGTTATTCTGTGTTGTAATAGATTTTCAAATTTAGGCCATAGAGCAGAAACTTGAAAATCCATTAATGACAAACCGGCTAACCGCTGTGTTTTTAGAAAATACCGCTACTGAGTTAGCAGCGTCCTATTTAAAGTTGGTGTTTAGTTTACTTATACTTGACTTTGGGTAAAGCTGTTGGTCCACGCTGTCATTTGTAGATCTTTGACAGTCGTAACTGTGGGTCAGATGCTCATAAGTCTGACAACCAGGCATACTATGGGGTATCGTATTTTCAAGTTACTGGGTTGTGGAGGTCGGATAGGCAGTCGCTTCATGTAAAATACTGATATTCAGCTACATCTGGTTCAAGTGGTAGCCGACTCCAATATAGTTGGGAAAAGGCTAGGCAGATGATGAAAGTTGACGTTTATTTGACAGTAAAAACTGTACTCGTGTTCAGTACATAATCTTTTAAGCCTTAGCTGCAGCATCCATCTCCTTGAAGACGTAGGTGATCTTCATGATGGCCAGCCACAGGTCTTCGTCGGTGATCTCCCGGTGTATTGTGAACCGGATTGTCTTGCTGTTGAAGGCCATCGCTTTGAGGATGACGCCCTCGTCGTTGGTCGTCTTGCAGTCACCCTGAGGAAGATAAGTCTTAAAGTTAGTGCCGAATTAAGACTATTTGATGCCATAAGCAATTCGCACTTTTGGGACACAGGTTACCTACCTATCAGGGCCGTAGCCAGAAATTCGTTTGGATGGAAGTTTTAGTGTCGATTCATACAGAAAAATTCAGCAATTAAGTAGTTACATATAGGCCTAAAAAGCTATCTAAAATCGTAAAATAATCTCTTCTATTATAATGCTTGCGATTATAATGTAGAATAGACCATGTTATGATTTTTATAGCAATTTGTTCCTATGGCCGGGGGCTTACCCCAGGATTTAAGAGCACCCGCAGCAAGCATGGAATTTTTTGTCCATGGTTAGATTTTTTTCCAAAATTTATGAATAGGCAGCGCAATCTAAGCCGAGCTTGGCGTGAAACTTTCCATTGTACGAGAAACTGTCAACTTATTTACATCAAAAAGTTTTTTATATATATTTTTATATATATATAAATAATGTATTGGCGAGGGAAACGAATGAAAAACTATAGCATTTCTGGTCTGATAGGTAGGTGGTATTTCTATAGTTGTCATTGGAAGGGGAATAAATTCCTCCATACCTGTGTCTCAGCAAGGCAGACCTGCCCGAGTCTGGCTACCACTTTATCAGCGGTCACCGGACTGTCTTCCGGTATCCTCACGAGGATTATGTTGCTGTGCTGTCCCTCCACATCCACTGTGAACGACTTCAGGAACAGGCCTTCAATTACTGGAACAGTGATTAATTTTATTAAGATCGTTAGAAATAGAACAATAATTTGTGTGGTGTTGGAGCAGGATATCTAGATTTTTTTTTTGTTTTTAAAAACGTTGCCCCACACTAGGAATTTCTCCTGTATCGTGGGTGCGTTTACAAACATAGAAAATCACACACACAAACACCTAAACCCGGAACAACTACTTGCAGATCATACAAATATTTGTCCCGTGCGGGAATCGAACCCGCGGCACATAGCGCAGGAGTCCAATTGCTCAGCCACTGCGCCAAACGTTCCGTCAAACCCGCAATTACCGGAACCCTGTAAAACTTCTCGGCTGATAAGGCTATGAACACAATTTATTAATTGTATCTTTTTAGAGTAATGTGTCACTCCACCCTAGGAGCGTTTACAAACTTAAACTCACATACACAAACAGTGCCGAAACAACTATCTGTAGGCTATACAAATATTTGCTCCGTGCGGCAATCGAACCCGTGGTAAGCACTAACCGTAAGCGTATTGTTGACCTCATTGCGCATTGCATTAGTTCCTTCTTACGATTGACTCGAAAGAAATGTGTTGGCGTGTTGGATTAGGGAAGCTTCCTCTAACATAGAGAAGGCCTGTGTCCCAGGCCCCAGCAGAGGGAATAAACCTACCTTTAGCCATAATATTGGCCCGTTTGTGGTCCAGCTTCAGCATGGGCACCACCTCGTCCAGCGCCACAATGGCCGCTGCAGCAAGCACGCCCGCCTGACGCATACCACCGCCAAGCATCTTGCGCATGCGACGGGCTCTGAACAGACAAGGCATTTGCTGATTACATTACACCACGACCATCGGTCGAATCTAAGCAGAAGTTTACATAATAGACCGTCTCCGTGCCTGCTACTAAAAAAGTCTTAATTGAAAAACCCAATTACACTTTGCCTGACCTGGAAATTGAACCCCGGAAAAACCCTCGTTGCTGAGCAGTCGCACGCAGTATGGACATAATCAGTTACATCACATTTGATTATGCTAAGTCACTTGCGTTTATCGCAACTGACTTAGCATAATCAAGTTCATCAGTTTTGATAATCCGTCTGTGATTCATCATTGAGAAAAACCGGGTCACAGCTGGCGATTCCAACCGATAAGGTTTGAAAACACCGCTCGTGATTTTAAACATTATCGACTTTCAGTATATACTTAATATTCTCATTTCATAATTTAGGCCTATTGCGGTAAACTGCTGGCTATTAACCCCAAGGAGCACCACAGCTCATGATCTCACGCTTTTTTATCCAGCGACTGCCAGCTACCTTTGTTCAGGTCATCGGTCCATCTTGCCCTCCCAAACTACTATTATTAGCATTTCCAATAGACACTAACTGCTGAATAAAATGATACGAGCCAATGAGGGCCGACCCAACAGGAGCCGATAGACTCTTGCTGAAGCACACAGAGATGCTATCGCAATCCCTCACGACCCTGCTAGGCGTTTCCTTCAGGTATTCGCACGCGTTGAAAAGCCGCGCGCCGTCCATGTGGAGCGGGAGGTTGTGGCGCTTGCAGATGACTGACAGGTCGTCGAGGAACTTCATAGGTAAGACCTGTAATTGGAAGATATTTTGGGGTTAGTAATATTGGTTTTGTAAAAATAGAAAGAATACTTCTTGGTATGATACAAACAGGACATTTCACATACGGTGACACAACGGTCTTATAGCTTAAAGCGATTAGGAAGCAGGAGAGACAATACTCAGGTAGTCTGTTGTACAACTTATCAGTTATACATGATGAACTGATGTAATATAGTGGGGATACCTTCTGTATTGAAACGTAAGTATAATTTGAATCTCTGTAAAGGCTATAACTGTTATAGGTCTGGTCACTATCGACAATATGAACTACTCACATTAGAAGCCTCAAAGATAATAAACGATAACTTTAATATCGGTACATAAACTTCATTAAACAAACTAATACTACATTAGGCCAAGCAAACCTTTTTCCATGAAAATTTATTTAGATTAACAGTTTTGATTGGTGGTTAAAGAAAAAAAATGAAATGAAAATATTAGGTACCTACTGCACATGGATCTTAGGTGGATTCGATTCTCATTAAAATATTTACAGTTATCTTTAAATGGTTAGATTAAAAATTAGTGACTAGTTTTGTGCGCCACTTAAAGCGATCTAGATTAGTCCAGTAAAACTACAGGTTTCTGAACATTTAAATGTGCAAGTGCAAATACCTAAAGATTTGCATTTTACAGAATGATGACAAGATGATCATGTTACTATGCAGTGAAGAATATTCAGTTATTTACATTAGTCGAGTATACTCTAAGAGTATACTTCACGAATAGAACTGACTGTATCAGCACTGACCTTACCACCGCACACGTTGTGGGTATTCTCCACGCAGACGAGCGAGCTGAGGGGGTCGTGGTCCCTTGGCGGCTTATGTGAAGGTTTCTGTTACCCCCTCAAGCATTACTTATGGTTCTCTCACATTCAGATTTAATAGCAACAGATAACATAAAATGGACGCTACGAAGGGTGTCATAATGTGGGCCACCTTAATTTTAATTGCCATGGAAAATATTAAGAATCATCAATCGCTTTTTCTGCACAGGTTTTTAAATCCACCTTGTTTTTATTTTTGTGCCATCATTGTACGCGGGTAATTAGTATTAAGGGTCGCGGGACTTTTCCATTACCGTGACCCCGGTAAGTAAAGTGCTAGTGAAGGACACCGAGGATTTTAGTCAGTACAAGTCTGACAGTCCCTCCCGCCCTGCCCTGGGTGGGAGGACTCATTTGATGATTTTACCACGATAAAAAAAAGGGTACCCTAGTCGGCGGGACGAACTCGTTGGCGGTCAGGATTAAAATGCGTGTTATTTCATCCAACACCACGTATCAATGAGATGGATGAGCAGTAAGAAGCTAGAGCGCTTAAAAAAATATTTATATTTTTGAACAAATTATCTATCCCTGTATGGTAATTATTTTACAATTTACCGTCTTCCTTTGTTATTTATTTTCCCCCAAAAATGCGCTAAAATTAGTCTTAAAATAAGGAAGTTTCGACATCCGTAACTCAAAATAGATGATATTTTAACTTTTTTGTTTCCATATAGGGCTACGTAAGATGAATGTGGATCATTGTTTATTCTGAATGTATACCGTCAAATATTGGAGTAATCGCCGTAATACGTTTGAATGGAAGAATGAACGACTAGCGTACCCTAAAGCTAACAAATTATAGTCTGAAGACAATCAGCTATGCTATTCTCTTAAAGAAATTGCATCGCTGGACTCTGAGATGCGGTATTCGACGAAGCGGCTTTGAGATCGTCCGATCGTGCAGAGCGAGCGGTGAGCGCTAGTGCCGCTGTCAGTAGCTTTGTGTATACCAAACTTTATCGCAGCGTGGTGTGAACGAGGGCCTGCGGACGGCGAGTAATGGGCAACTCGCTGTCTGACAATGGACCATGCTTGGGTCGACTGAGCGTTGTGTTCCACGCGCGCCTCAAAGAGCTGTCAGCAATATGACGGGGCCACCCTTAGAGGGGGTCCTGAGGATTCGGGACCCCGAAATCCCTTCTGGGATCTCTTCCGGGATCGCGGGACTATCGGGTAACCGTAGCTCCGGAACATAAAGGGCTATTGAAGGACACCGTGGATTTTAGTCAGTACAAGTCTGACAGTTCCTCCCGTCCCTGGGTGGTGGGAAGACTCATTTGATGATTTTACCACGTAAAACAATAAAAAAGTGTGGTGTGAGCACTGCGGCCGCGCTGTCACAAGGCTGTGTTAAAGAGAATAGCACTACAAATGCCCTATAGAAAGTTGGATCAGATTTATTGATTGGTTTGATTTCAATATCACAAGATCTGCTTGAAATATACTTTAGCTTACTGACCTTTCCACCGCAGTAGTTGTGCGTATTCTCAACTGCTACCATGGCGCTGATAGGTTCGTGGATATCCGTGCCTCGGAGCCTACTCTCCAGCTCTGCCAGGTCGAAGGTCCCGTCAGGTTTGTTGGTGAGCGTCGAGATGAGGACGCCGGCCACGTGGGATGGACCACCTAGGGTTTCAGAGGTAGCGGTAAGAACTGGGACTCAATAGGATCGTAAGCATATAAAGGGACAGTGCAAAAATATCTGGCCGAAGCTGAAGATGGAAGTTAGTACTTAATAAATCATTTTTAAGGATAATGATGACTGCAATGGAATGAAGAGGAGAGAGGTAGGAGGATAGAAGATGGAGACCGCTAGGTCTCCATCTTCTATGACTTACATTTCAATTTGTCATTCGTAATACAAAGGCCGGAGCTTCAGTCCGACACTTATAAGTAAAATCCAAGAACCCATTAAACATTCTGAATTTCTACTACCTACTTATTGTGTTTCAATTTTCTTTAGTAACAAAACGCAAAAATCTGGTAAACATTTCTATTATTATATTATTAGTATTGTGTACTATTATATATTATACCTATTGCTTAAATTCGTCATCTGTCCCCCACATGGATAGTCCTTATCAGTGTGTATGACTTAACATTATTTTATAATTGTCATTTATTTGACAGTACCTACTATTATTGTAATTTATAAGCATTGGCAACGCTTAATTACGCAATAATTTGATGTTGATCAATATCATTACCTTGCTCATATCTGAAGATGTGTGAGTGGACGCCAACAAATGCTTCGGAGCCTCTTTTGTTACAGTGCACCATTACTGAAATAAACATTCATAAATCAGTTAATATTTGGCGGCACGTGCTTAATTCATTATTCTGCTTTCCTAGTAATGCTACCAGTCTACCACGTGTCGCTACAGCTCGCTTGTTCGAACCCATCATTTAACAATGTACCTATTTGATCTACCTAGGTTAGGTAAAGGTTAACCCGAGAGTAGATATAAATGAGAGCTAGGAAATGAACGACACGGGGTGCACTCAAAATGATCTGGCTTATTAATTATTCCCCTCTTTAAATATTCTATTCTAAAGGTATAAAGGTTTCGAAATGCCTCAAGTACTTTTTGTAGGACCATCGCATCTTTACCTAAATACGTCTGACTTGGTTAAATCCAGTGGCGTAAGCCAGGCGAGGACGAAGCGGAGCCTAGGCCCTGGCCTTGCACATGAAGGGGCCTCGCGCTCAGAAAAAAAAGAAAAATCTTAACAACGGCGATCAACAAACGGTAAAGCAGTGCAACTTAACTTCTACTAAGAACTTAACATGACGTACAATTATATACTTCTCATGACTGGTGAGTGGGAACTGAAAGAAACTAAGAGACTTCGTAATGCTGATGTCGCCGGCGATCACGTTTAGGTCAAGAGTCTCCACTGCCCCTATGTTGCAAAATAAATTGGTAATGTTGGGGTAGTGGGAGGACTCATTTGATGATTTTACCAGGTAAAAAAAAGCTACTAAGAATCATGCGTGAAACTTGAATCATACGTCAGTGTCAATAAAAATCAATCACCCAAGCGTTGTTATAACTTGAAGATTGATCGTCAACTGCTATTTGTCACCGTAACGGCTAAGCGCTTAGTTACTCAATTCACAAGCCGATTGCGAATGATTGTGGTCATCCTGTCATACATTCGTTAGTCTAAACACGTATGTAATCATCTTTAAGTAGTATTTGGCATCACCAGGATGTCTCGAGTTATTTATTGCTTGTAGTTTTTATTACAAATAAGATTTGCAAATAAAATGAGCAATAGAATAACCGGTTTGCATTCGTTCATTTCATTTTTCGGTTTGATTTGCGCAGTGAGCGGAGCAAGAGCCGAGCACGAGCCGAGCAAAAATTCGTGTTGTATGAACCGACTTGAGTACGAGGCTCGAACGAACTCAATTGTCGTTATTTTGAAGATAACAATAACATACAAGGAGAGTGATTGTTGCAGACTCTTTTTACGTCCACACTTGACACCGCGAGTAGAGCAGCTCAGCATGTGCTCAGCTGTGTAGAGAGCTGGACTCGATTTATCGATGAAACAAAAATGCGTAGGTACCTGCACTTTAAGCGCCCAAAGTCGGACCTTAATGGCGGTCTGGACGGCAAATCCGGTGATTGTAGATCGTCGATTGGGTCGGAACTGCTTCAATCTATCGAGCTTTTATTTCTTTTCTGATTAGACAAAGATTGAGGAGGAAGTCGTGTTGTTCTAAAGCGATCGACAAGGTTTTCTACCTCTAAATATATGTTTTCAAAGACTAGGCCAGAACAAAAGCTACTGAAACAAACAGGCGACCCGTTCGATTGGTGCTGTTCTAGTATTTGTCCGTTAGCACTGCATACTACATGCACTAGCGGGCAAGTTAGGTGCTCGGGAAACATTTGTGCGCCAAGAAGTAAGTATAGTTCATTAAAGTAGGAAGGCACAAAGATTGCTGGATGTTCCTGACGTGATAAGGGCCGTAAGTCTTTATTCCAGCAGTACGTAACCGGTAACGTTTCTATGGAACATGACTATAGGAGATGTAGTACTGACATTAATGAAAATGCAGTAATTAACAGCCTTATTTTTTGGGGGTAAAATCATTAAATGAGTCCTCCCGCCCATAGTGGAGAGGATGGAACTGTGCGATTCTTGTTGTCTATTTACGTTCTTCCTTCTGTTGCTCCTTGCGTTCCAGGATCACAGATTTATCCCAGATAACATTAACTGCCTTTACAGACAGCTGCAGATATTAAGCTGCTGGCAAAAGCTATCAGCTATTAATTAATGATTACCACAGAGAATTGGTAATATTAATACTCAACCCATATTTTATACTGTGTCTGTGCCTCAACTGCATATCTACGTGAATGAATGCGTGGGTCAATTTGAAACAACACGTCTCTGTAATATTATTTAATTAATTATTACATCACATCATTTTAACTGTTGCGTTCATGCTAATATGTATTATTCACATGCACAAAGGAACAACTAACATTGCAACTCGTATTCAGGCGGACTCACGGTTTCGGTCTGATGCTTTTTTTTTTTTTTGCATGGTAAAATCATCAAATGAGTCCTCCCACCCAGGGCAGGGCGGGAGGGACTGTCAGACTTGTACTGACTAAAATCCACGGTGTCCTTCACGAGCCCTTTACGTACCGGGGTTACGGTGATGGGTAAGTCCCGCGACCCCGGCAGGCTCTCGCCCTCTACAGGCCCCGTCAATTTGCTGACACTCCTTGAGGCGCGCGTGGAACACAACGCGAGTCGCCCATTACTCGCTGCCCGCATGCCCGCGCCTACGGTGGCCGGAGATCGTCTGGCGACGTCCGTCGCCGTGGGCGTCTACCACTGCGGCTGGGTCGGAGGGAGGACACTGTTCTCTCCCTCACGCGGCACGCCTCCTCCTTCGCGAGCATGACTGCTTCGCAGAAGGAGGCGACCGCTTCCCACTCCGTCTCGCCCCGCAGCATGGCCTCGACCAATGCCGGGCGCGAGAGGTCTCCGCCTATCGCCGTCGTGAGGACACGGCGGTGCTCTGCCCAAGCGGGGCAGTCCTGCACCGTATGCTCCACCGTGCCCTCAGGACGGTCCTCGCAGTGGTGACACCCAGGCGTTTCCTCCTTCCTTATCCGACACAGGAACCTCCCGAAATTTCGGTCTGATGCTTGATCAAAATAGATAGACTTTTAATTGGTGTTTTGTCCATTTTATAAAAACCAAACATCTATAAGTAGTTTAGTAACCCTGACCGATTTCGGCCACGGAGACTAATTTCAGCGGAGATTAGCCATCTGTGCGGGACATTTATTATGTGCTGTAGAGTATGCGCAGGCACAGGTGCACTCTCTGTTCCTTTACCCTATGCTTAACTCTCATAGTCCGATTGGACGACAATCCGACAGGACCGGAGAGAGATCAGCCGCACGAACCGCCAACTATTCCAAACTCCGGGCTGTTACTGAGAAATTCTCAAAGAAAAATCCAATAACTTTTTTTGCCAGCCAGCCTACCAACGGGACAGCCAGCCTACCAAACCAACCTACGATAGTTTACAGAACAAACAAGAACAGGAAGCCCTCAATCCTTTTTAGACACTATAGAAGTCTAGTCTAGTCTCTGCCGTGGGGCGCCGGCTTAGAACTGCGTTCCCCCAAATCATCCCGTGGGTGTCGTAAGAGGCGACTAAGGGACAAACCGGAGGTCGGGCAGCAGCGTCCTCCGTGTACTGCACATCCTCACTGCGATCGCCAACCCGCCTGCCAAGCGTGGCGATTAAAGGCATTATACCCCCTAATGATAAGCACAGAAACCAGGCCCCCAGTCCCCGGCAGCTCCGCTATCCCTGGCGCGGGTAGCAGTCAAGGTAACGGCGGAGCAGGGGGTGCGAAGAATCTCCGGAAGAGATCCGGCTACCCACCCCAACGACGACTGGCCCTGGTAACACACAACATACGCACAATGAGGACTGACGAAAAGATCTGCGAGCTGGAAGAGGAGCTGAGCAAATTACACTGGGACATTATAGGGTTATGCGAAGTCCGTAGAGAGGGGGAGGACACCGTAACCCTGAAGTCTGGTAATTTGCTCTACTACCGGGAGGGCGACCAACAGTCCCAAGATGGTGTCGGGTTTCTCGTTCACAAGTCCCTCGTAAACAACATAATAACCATCGACAGTGTGTCGAGCAGGGTGGTATACCTAATACTCAGAATATCCAAAAGATATTCGCTGAAGGTCATTCAGGTATACGCACCGACCTCGTCACACTCCGATGATGAAGTGGAGACTATGTATGAGGACGTAAGTAGGGCCATACATAGTTCCAAAACCCACTTTACTGTTGTTATGGGGGACTTTAACGCAAAGTTGGGCAAGAAAAG
Organism: Agrotis puta; assembly: GCA_943136025.2. Taxonomy (NCBI): domain Eukaryota; kingdom Metazoa; phylum Arthropoda; class Insecta; order Lepidoptera; family Noctuidae; genus Agrotis; species Agrotis puta. The sequence goes on along the minus strand of OW964175.2, from coordinate 17,554,233 downwards.
CGGTGATGAGTTGAGAGTGGGGCAATTTGGATATGGGCAACGGAACCCTAGGGGGCAGAGGCTGGCCGACTTTCTGGAGAAAGAGGAACTCTTCATGATGAACTCTTTCTTCCAGAAGCCGCCTCACAGGAAATGGACCTGGTTGAGCCCCGATGGTTTCACGAGAAACGAGATAGACTTCTTCATGACCGACAAGAAACGGATATTCAGTGATGTCTCTGTGATCAACAGGGTAAAAACCGGTAGCGATCACCGAATCTTAAGAGGCTCACTGAATTTCAATGTTAAACTTGAAAGGTCCAGCCTGATGAAGTTTACGCTCCGACCTACTCGGTCCCACATTCAAAACCCCGAAAGCTTTCAACTCGAGCTCTCTAATCGCTTTTCTTGCCTTGAGAACTTAGTTTTAGTGGACGAGATCAACGACGGGCTAGTGCAAACTGTCCGCACGGTAGGGTCTAAGTTTTTTAGACCCTGCCGTAAAGATAGACCTCAGAAATTGACCGAGCAAACCTTAAACCTCATGGCTGAACGACGTTTTCTACAGTTGCAGTCTTCCGATGACGCGAAGTCATATAGGCAGCTCAATAGACGTATATCTAAGTCCTTGCGACACGATCTGCGTCTCTTTAATACGAATCGTGTTAAAGAGACCATACAGCGAAACCAAGGCTCCAAAGTGTTCGCAAAGGACAAGTCTATTGGGCAAAGCCAGATGACAAAGCTGAAACGGGAGGATGGCAGCATAGCGTCGACCAAAGCAGAGGTTTTAGGCGAGATCGAGAGGTTCTATGGACAGTTATACACTTCGGTCGCAAAGCCCGTTGACAGCTTGGTAGGAGATCCAAGAGCCAAGCTGTCCCGACATTATACCGAAGATATCCCGGACATCAGTCTGTACGAGATTAGGATGGCCCTGAAGCAGCTTAAGAACAACAAGGCGCCGGGCGAGGACGGAATCACGTCAGAGCTTCTGAGAGCGGGTGGAACACCGGTACTTAAAGTCCTCCAGAAACTCTTTAATTCCGTCCTGTCCGAGGGCAAAACGCCTGAAACGTGGAGCAGGGGTGAGGTGGTGCTGTTCTTCAAAAAAGGTGATAACAGCCTATTGAAGAACTACAGACCCATCACGCTTCTGAGTCATGTTTATAAGCTGTTTTCAAGGGTTATCACGAACCGTCTCGAACACAGACTTGATGACTTCCAGCCTCCCGAACAAGCCGGTTTCCGAAAAGGCTATAGTACCATAGACCACATCCATACGCTGCGGCAAGTTATACAGAAGACCGAAGAGTATAACTTGCCATTATGCTTAGCGTTTGTGGACTATGAGAAAGCCTTCGATTCGGTGGAAACATGGACTGTGCTTGAGTCACTCCAGCGATGCCGTATTGACTATCGGTACATCGAGGTATTGAAGTGTTTGTATAATAACGCCACCATGTCGGTCCGAGTACAGGAGCATAGCACGAAGGCGATTCCATTGAGAAGAGGCGTAAGACAGGGGGACGTTATCTCCCCGAAACTGTTTACTGCCGCAATGGAAGACGCCTTCAAGCTCCTGGAATGGCAAGGCCTTGGCATCAACATCAACGGCGAATACATCACTCACCTTCGGTTTGCCGACGACATCGTAGTCATGGCAAAGTCGATGGAGGAACTCAGCATGATGCTCGATGGCCTCGACCGAGTTTCACAACGGGTGGGCTTGAAAATGAACATGGACAAGACGAAAATTATGTCAAATGCCAATGTTGTGCCCACCCCAGTCTCTGTTGGAAACTCGGTACTCGAAGTTGTTGACTCATATATCTACTTAGGACAAGTAGTCCAATTAGGTAGGTCCAACTTCGAGAAAGAGGTCAACCGCCGAATCCAACTCGGTTGGGCAGCGTTCGGGAAACTACGCAATGTCTTTTCGTCCGACATACCTCAGTGCCTCAAGACGAAAGTCTTCGACCAATGTGTGTTACCAGTGATGACGTACGGCACCGAAACGTGGTCTTTCACTATCGGCCTCATCTCAAAGCTCAAAGTCGCTCAACGAGCTATGGAGAGAGCTATGCTCGGTGTTTCTCTACGTGATCGAATCCGAAATGAGGAGATCCGTAGACGAACTAAAGTCACCGACATAGCCCACCGGATTAGCAAGCTGAAGTGGCAATGGGCAGGCCATATTGCTCGCAGAGCAGATGGCCGATGGGGTCGAAAAGTACTAGAGTGGAGACCAAGGACTAGCAAGCGCAGCGTAGGACGTCCACCAACCAGGTGGACAGACGACCTTATAAAGGTCGCCGGAAGACGCTGGATGCAGGTCGCTTCCAACCGGTATATGTGGAGATCTAAAGGGGAGGCCTATGTTCAGCAGTGGACGTCCTATGGCTGAGATGATGATGATGATGATGATAGAAGTCTAGAGACGAGGCCAGTGACTTAATAAAGCTCACATTTCCGTTAATTCGTACCGATACTCAGTACCAGCTGACTATTAACAGGTTGTTTTGTCGTAAATAACAGGTTAATGTCTGGTACCTATTAGTACAAGACATCGACCCGATTTTAATTAAAATCCGGTTATGAACTTAAGTTAATGATGAGTGGGTACCTATATCTAATGCTCCAAGACACCTACTTGAAGGATATTTTTAGGGTTCCGTACCCAAAAGGTAAAACGGCACGAGACAGAGGGACAGCGGAGTCTTATAGTACCTATTACTAATACTCCGCTGTGTGTCCGTCTGTTCGTCTGTCACCAGGCTGTACCTCATGAAAGCGTGATAGTTCGTCAGTTGAAATTTTCATAGATGATGTATTTCTGTTGTCGATATAGATACTAAAAATGGGTTAAAATTTTGACTCAAATAGCTCAAATAAATGTTTTTTTTTATAGATCATAGTACGGAAGTCTTCGTGCGTGAGTTTGGCACTTAGCTGGTTTTTATTAGGTAAGAGAACTTGTGTTATTGATCTCGGTCAGCGTCGAAATTAGGATTTATTGCCAGTTTTTGTTCAATGAAGTGTTGTGAAAAGTACGTGTTTTTTGTCAATAAATTGCGAGAACAAAAACTGCGATGATAGAATGTATTATTTGGCCTTCTGTGTTTGCTATTACCTATAAAAATCGTTGCCAGCAATTTACTTATATTACTTTTCCCTTTTCGCTTGAAGGCTGATAGCTAAACGAAACAGACGAAAGTAATTTGCTTGGGAAAGCAGAAGATTAGGAAGGAAATACCTACGCTCATAACTTTAATCGCCTATTGTCGAAACATAAAACTTTTCAGAAACTATCAGTCACGTTGAAGTAAGTCACTCGATGGAAATTATGGAATTCATAGGTAACGGAATGGGACATTTGGACGGTCCTTACGTACAAACGGACATGTCAAAAACCGAGGTTTACAGGAAAGCGTTTTTAATGTTCAAATCGCTCTAAAAATAATTCTATGTACACAGTAGAATTATTTCTACAGAGATTTACTTCAATTCAACAATGTAAACCTCGGTTTTTGACATGTCCGTTTGTACGTAGGGACTGTCGATTAGTTTTTGACGATTTATCGATGCCTAACTTAAATCTGTTCATCTCGTTTCATTACTAATAGACGATTTATACACGCAGTTCGCACGAACAGTTCGTTTTCACCAACTGCCTGCAGCACTCATATCTTCTAATGGAATAATGTCCACCATCTTTATTTTAATGTCTTTGGTCCACCAGCTTATTTAAGTAAGGTAGAAAATATGATGAGGAGCTGAAATACAAATAATTGCAAAAAATTCGAGTTCTTTTGTAAACAACTGTACCGGAAATAAGATACCAACTGAATATAAAAAATAAAAATTTGAATTGTGAGAAAATAAACCCAAAGTTTTTTACGCTCTTTTAAACTTAGCGGGAGTCGTATTTATTTTTACAACAGTGGATAGGTGACAAACTTAAATGATCATTCAGCCTAACAGCGTACAAGACAAATCTGTCCTATCACTATCGTAAGGTTGTGTATAATTAAAAATCCACTCACTTGCTATGAGGTTTGCCATGGTTCCGGAAGGCACGAACAAGGCCGACTGCTTGCCTAGCAGAGCTGCTATTTTGCTCTCCAGAGCATTCACCGTTGGATCCTCTCCATAAACATCGTCTCCCAAAGCTGAATTAACCATGGCATGTTTCATAGCCTCAGTGGGCTTCGTCACGGTATCTGATCGCATATCTACTATGTAAGCCATGGTTAAAAACTAAATAAATACTTTATATAATAGCTGCAAAGTAACCTAACAAGTTACCTACAAGTGGTCTGACTGAACGCCGGCAGACGAATGTCGAATAGCGGCGTGAACGTCAATAAATAGGACACGTCGTTAAACGTTTTAGATAAAAATTTAATAATTCTTATTCTTTTATCTCTTCTAACATTATCAATGTTCCTTGAACTTACTAACTTAGATAACTCTCCAAATATCTAATGGAGCCAACAAAATACACCAATGTAGTGTCTTTTTTATTGTGCATTTATGTAGTAGATGGATGATCGCATACAGCCTTATATAGTTTGTGTTGCATACCTTACGTTATCACATTGATACATCTGCGTTTTAATTTATACTTTACAAGTCATCAAATAAGGTTAATTATGGCTCAAAAGTCAAGACATGAAACATTTGAAGTTAAAATATTTCATGTCTTGACAGATCATTATTTTAATGAGGTTGGTACAGCATTGAACGTTCGGATATTTTGAGGCAACAATTGTCACGGTTCATGGTATTAACCTCATGACAAACGGACGCACAGACAGACATACCGACAGGCGGACAGCGAAATCTTAGTAATAGGGTTCCTAAAATTGCGCTTTCCGTCAAAGGGAAAATTATTTTTTGGGGCCAATAAATAATCTAGATACCTAATAACAAATTTTAAACTATAACAGTAAAACAAATTAGGCGAACAACATCTTAGAAGCAACTGCATTTTTTCCTTACTGCGAAAGAAAGTGGCCCTTATTTTATGTTTTTAAGCCGCGCCACGTATGAAGTCCTTTTGACGCGGCGCTAGTGTCTCTATCATTACATTAAATTACATTGAAAAAATGTAGTACCACAAATTTTCCGTAGGCCTTTTTTCGTGGTACTCTAAAAATTTAGATTGTAACTTCATAGATTTACTTTGCGATCATATTTCATCTCAATGATGCTACCACGCTAAGAACGAAAACGTCAATGACACTCGTAAAAAAATGTAATTTGAGTAAATTAATTTTCAATAATAGGTAATACGATAATTATTTTGTTAATTTTTTATTTATTTCAAATCATATATTTTTATAAGAGCGTGTTATAATACAATAATTATCTTGTTATTTTTTTTTTTATTTCAAATCATATATTTTTATAAGAGCGTCTTAGTTGTTATAAAAGCGATACAGATTCCTTCCCAGTAGACCACTAAAAACCCCTTAACATTTTAAAGTTGGTAAAATAGGCTTGTCTTTATATTTATTCATTACCTCAATTTACCAAATTAAATTCGTTTAGTAACATGTTTATCCATAAAAGACGAAGAAGTCTCATCATAACATTTATCTTATATATTTCTCAACATAAATAATAATTATTTGCTTCTTTGCTTTAAATAATAATCATTTTAGCGAAAGAGAGGAAAACGCCATTGTGCTATGAATCACGAAGGGATCAAAGGACAGACCACTGAAATCGAAAAACATGTGTTCAAATTCATGATAGTCTACAAACATCAAATGGACCAAGCGCTTAAATTAAGAAGCATTGATTTTTTTTAAGACATTACTAGATATTTTGTTTCTATTTCAATAGCCCGACAGCCTGCTCCCTGTGTCCGATACTGGTAGACTACATATTTTCGTATATTCATTTTTTTTTATTCCTTTATTAATTAAAATGTATTGTTAATAAATACAAACGGATCAAAATTAATTACGAAGTAATTTATATAATTATCTATTATTTATTTGTCCAGTAAACTATAGTGCAATCCAACTAAGAAGACCTTCTTCTGACGTCACACCTATCAAATCGAAAAAGTTGTATTACAGACAGCAAAAATGTTTCCAGGATATATAAACACCATTGTTAAGTTGTATTTTAAAATTTATTATAAATTTTAATTATATGTTTGGTGTGACGATAGTTTAAGCTGTAAGAATTTATTTTAAAATTCTTAAGCAATTTTATTTTTGTTGAAGCAATTTCTATGACTATTTTTGCCATTATTGTGTCAATGAACATTAATGCGATGTAGCGAAACGAAAAATAAAAAACTACATATATCAACGTTATCACAACTTGAGACGTTAAATGAGTAAAATTTGACAGATTGAGGTAAGTTTACATTATGCTGACGTGTTTGTAACGATGTATGTGTATCCGATCATGCACCGATAAAAAAAATTATGTGTCACTTAGTTTTACTTAATTTTATTTTTGTTAACGCCTGAACGCATCCATACTTTGTTCTCTATTTCGGTTTTCTTTGACAGCTGACATAAACTGTTACGATTGGTCATTAAATTCTCAGCTTGTCAAATTCTCGTGTAACGGCCAATCAAATAGAATTGGTTTTAACGGTCATCATTGGTTAGTGTCATCGAAATCAAACTTTGAAGACAAGAAAGAAGTGTCGGCGACAAGTCGTTAGCTTATTTTAGTTGTTTTTCAATTACAAAAGTGTAATTTCTTTGTTATTTACTGTGTGAATATGTTCAATGCATGTCCATCATTCGGATAATATAAAGTTTAACTTTCTGTTTATGTAAAACATCGAAAATCGTGTTCTTATTTCGGCTAAAATCAACGTGAATCGGGCGTCGACCGGTCCATCCCTCCTACCCGTAACCGTCGCCGCCTGTGCTGTCAGTTGCGCTATCGTCATTTTGTACGTATCAGCGCCGTGCGCGGTCACGGTAAACGCGAGGCAACAGAGCAACGCCGTGTGTATAGCAATAAGCAGGAACGTGTGTTGTGGTGTGCCGGTCTTAGTGACCGATTAATGTGGTATCTAGTGTCGGTGTCGAGCTGTCGTACGGGCCGCGCGGCGTGATCAGGCGGCGCGATGGTGGACATGGATAGGAACGACCCGGAGCTCCGGTACTTGTCGGTGGATAGGAACAGCTTCAATGACCCAGCCACGCAGGCGGAATGGACGCAGAAGAGGCTGGTGTGGGTGCCCCACGAGTCCCAGGGCTTTGTGGCGGCGGGAATCAAGGGAGAACAGCGGGGTGATGAGTTAGAGGTAGAGATAGCAGAGTCAGGGAAGCGTATTCTGGTGAATAAAGATGATATTCAGAAGATGAACCCTCCCAAGTTTGACAAAGTGGAAGACATGGCAGAGCTGACCTGTTTGAATGAGGCATCTGTATTGCACAACATCAAGGACAGATACTACTCTGGACTGATTTATGTGAGTACACAAAATTTCCTACTATCTCCAAGTTATTCCAACAGGTACAACAATACATACAACACCAAGGAAAAAGACTGCAAACCCTCGTTTTGTTATCTATTACACTGAATTTAGGACGGTTATCTTATCTTCATGCTGTTAATCATCAATGTACACCTAAATAAGGTCAAAATGCTGACTAAGAGTTCATTACTCTTGCCAAAAATATGCAGTAAATATGTCTGACTGACAAAGAGCAGGGGCTCTAAAGTCACATTAACAGAATTATAATATGAATTGCAATAAAATGGTTTATTCCAATCTTTTGCTCAAGCATAGAACACTTAATTAGTTTTTTTTTGTAATTGATATCATGAATCCGCTAGTGGCATTTTTAGCGTCCTGGGCCAACTTATAAGACCCTTACATTTTTTATGTGTTCAATTATGTGTTTTTGTGATCAATGACATAAAACTGGCACTTTTCAAAAATGGATGAAGAAGGGATATATTTGAATATAATTTTCTTTTTTATAAAACGTTGCCCCACACTAAGAATTTCTCCTGTATCGTGGTTATAAACATAAGCTAACACACACAAACAACCTTTGAAAAAAAATGTATACCTTTGGTATCAGGAATAGTTTTTTATTATCACTACTTATTCTATCAAAGAGCTACCTTAGTTAATTATAAATAAACGGTTTTATTTTTTGAGTATCATAAAATTGTTGGATAGCTAGGAAAAAACTTTGTCAGAAAAAAAGGCAGTAAAATTAAGTGTCAGTTCAGTTTTAATTGAAGTGAATGAGGATAAAAGTTTGAATAAAATCATGCCTACTATTAAATAGAATTTGTTCATTCAATCAGTACTAGGAATTTGGTAGAAATACATGAATTGAATACATTATTCTAACACAAGCCTACAATTTTGGCTAGCTCTCCTTACATCCTACTGATTGTAATTTGAGCATTTCTCTTAGGTTTACTATTTTAGTCACATACACATTACTTTTTGCCACTTAATCATGCATTGACTTTCTTTGCCTTCTGCCTTGGTGTGTTAATGATTCCTTATACTTAAATTAGTTTCGACCACAGCTCTCCCTCATTAACACCTTTATTTCATGAAATTAATCTGGATTTACAGAACAATCTCTGCATATTTCTTTTGCTTCATCCATATCCATACATTTTATTTGTTTGAAGACATACCTAACAAATTAACTCAAAGACAGTCACTATCTACCTAACTAACATCATACACCATTAAGCACATAATTACATACCAAATAACTTATTCTTAATGAGTCTTTTTTACCAATATCCATATTTCAAGTGTGTACGAAGGTTAACATGAATCATACTTACATAAATATGAAGTCATACCTTGAACAAACCTTTTTAGAAACAGTGTTGATGAGCTAGGAATGTTTTAAATATATTTCGGTGATTATTGTTGCTTACTTACATAGTTTCCTTATAGCAGTAGTTGGTATCAATAGGATCGTGCCTGCTACGAACCTACTACTACTCATTTTGTTTCAAATTAACACATTTGTTCATACACATCTGCCTTCTTCTCCTTAGGCGAAACACTCCTGTCAGAGGGTTTGTGGTTATGCAGATGTGATTTTGTACTCCGCTTCATCTCAAATTCCATTTGGCCTATAATTCTTTAGCAACCTATAAGTGTATATTATAGCAATGCAAACTTTTTTGTAGATTAAATTGGTCTGAAAGTTTTTAGTCACAGGAAACAAGATTTTCAGTCAAAATAATGTTAAACGATGAATGTGATGGAACTATTGTTATTTTGACTTCAATTCCTGGTTGATTTTCGTAAAAAATATAGACCTTAGATATAGGCCTTAACAATAAAACAAAGCAATTTTTTTAATTGTCATGAAGATGGAAATAGAAATATACTAAAACTTATTAATATCCTAAGTTGTACTGTGTATTTTCCTCAACTGTTATATTTAACAAGTTATTCCAGGTATCTTTATTATAACAAACACAGGACAAATTCCATGAAAATATTGATTATTCCAGTAATAACATCATTGTCACAACCTTGCCTTATTTGTCACAGATAACTACAGGAATAGATTAGTATTATCAGCTTGTACTTTTTGCTTAATATATTTTCAGCTTGATTAGGAATATTAAATAGTTAGTCATTACATAGTAATGGCTAATTTTAAATATCAACGAGATAATAAATATTGATCGCAATATTACCTGTGTTAGTCATACTTTTAAGGGGAAATTTTATCGATATAATTACATGTTATCTGTTGTCCTTGCACTAAGTCCATACTTCAATATAATAGAAGATAAGTAATGCGTTTTCTTGCCACTCGAAGAGTTTACAAAAGCTTGGATACACAGGAAATAAGCACAGAAATAGAATTACAGTCAAACATAAGGTACAATCTAATGCTAGAAATTAATAATATAATAAGTCTCAGCTATAATCTTGAGAACCAAAACTGTCTGTGACCAACCAACAATTGAATTACCCTATCCGAAGCTAAAAGTTGTTCAATCAGAAGCAACCGTCTGAGAAAATACATTTGGATTGATATAGAATATTAATCATGATCAACAAGAAGACAATAACAGATCAAAATATTCATTGGTCCTCAAGTGCTGTCGTCTGTGGCAAGTCTGGCGGTTGGCACTATGAATTGCAGTCGCTGAGAATAGAGTGACAGGCTTGTCTTACAAATATGGATGGGGAAAAAAGCTCTACTAAGTTGTCTTATGGTTTTAATTAAAATGATTCACACACTATTTCTATACATCTTGCATCATTTTTATCTCAGTCCTACTGACACAAAAAGAACTCCATTAAACTTGATTGACAAGTGGCAAAGATGTGACATATGGTCACTATTCTCCTCTACAACATAGTGTTGCCGACCATATGGTCCATTATAAAATAATCCATCGCTATTCATGAAAGCATGAAGCTTATGACACATTATAGTTCTCCTAATATGTCCAGGTCACACAAGCAGGCCTTACATAGTACATTGTGCCAATTTACAATTCTTATAAGGCTGTCTACACTGATTATTATCTTTTATGTTGTGTTGCCTGATGTTTCAGCTGACAATTAAACATTTTTAAACTTTGATTTGATCAAATTTAAAATTATTTAAATGTAATTTTATTAAAATCATTTACAATCAGCATTTTGAGTATGCTCAGGGCAAAGTTACTTACTGAAGGTATACGTCAATATCGTGTACGCTCGGTACGAAAACGTTAAGCAAATATTGAATGATTAATTGGTCACATTGTCAGAGAAGTTAATTAGTTGCATTCATGGTAAAGGCGAAGTAGTTAAGGGTGCATAAATGTTTGTCATTATCCGTGCAACACATAAAAACATCTTCTGTCAGTAAAAATCAGTTTTGCTAATTTGACAAGCAAAAAAAGCTCTGTAACTCAAGTTTCCATGTCGTTACAGCTTGCACATAATCTTATGTACATTATTGTTCTCCATATTTAGCTGTCACGTCCAGAGATATCTGATAACAGCTTACTTTTTACAGCATACGCCCAGTTCAACAACAACCTCTGTGCATAAATGGTGTAATTAAATATTGTATTGCATAAGCTTTTGCAATAACCCAAAAATGCCTTTTCATCGTCTTATTATTTTTCATCGTATCTGTAATTAAATTACGTGAAAATATACACGGTATTTTAAATTTATGTTCTTGACATGTATCAATCGATCACCGTCACGTGATCAATTAGTTTCAATGCATAATAAAATTCGCTTTATGCATTTACAAAAGCCATTATACCTTATTAAATAAAAAATAATATGAACTGTGACGGACAGAAACATCGGGATCCTGTCCGTGAGGGACAGGGTCCAAGAGATTTATCTCTACATGGCTAACCATTAAGAATAACGTCTGGTTTCATCAAGGATCACTTAGCAAAAACAAACACGATACCGACGCCAAAATTCTGCCAAAATGGCATCCACTTCTCAATTTTTCACCTAAAAGTAAACTTAATATTCTTACGTAGCAATCCGTATGCAGCCATAAGTGCCATCAATTAAGCCGTGTTCGCGATATTAATGGGGCGTGAAATCCTTAGATTTACATAACAAAGGTCTGCCACCATTCATCGTGAGCTGGTGACCGTCAGCATTGTCATTGTTCTGATGACTGCTAGAGACGGACTTGGCATGTATCATGCTGTCTTATACATAATGTTTGAAGGCTAGATTACAACGTGCAGACATTGTCTTTCGGTGTATTATCAGAGTTTTGGAACTCTAGCTAGCGACTGATCTCGGGATCAGACGAATTTTGTTGTGGAATTGTACATTGACTCAGCTAGGTGACTGACGGCTTGGATAGTTCTCAAAGTAACACACCTCTTGTTAAACCGTTAACAAGTCGTCAACTGAGAATCACAATGTCTTCGGGCATTCTGATGCCACCAACGATATTTGTCCCTAAATCGAAAGCTTAGCTACCAATTTTGCTGCCCTTATCCCATTTTACTTGTGGTCCTCGCAACACGTTTTCTTCTTCCATTCTCTCCTGTCAGGCGTCACAGCATCATTTACTCCATTTACATTAATATTATTCCTTATACAATCCATCCGTCTTTTCTTTGGCCTTCCTCTTCCTCTTCATCCATCATTATTTATACTCATCACTCTCTTAGTCACATTAGTGTCATCCCTCTTGATTAAATGTCCATGCCGGGACAAACGATTTTGCTGAACATATTATCTTTTACCTATGACCACCTCGACAACTGAAGATATACCAATTTTAATGACCAGCTTATATTTGTACAACGTCATTCACGTGCAGCCAGGTGTCCTAAGACCTCAAAGCATTAAGGAATGCATGTTGACAAGTTATTTAGCTGATCGCCTACGGGTCCATTCTAGTGTGGTTCCTTTTATTAATAGTCACGATTCGCGTGGGATGATTAACGGTAAATTATCATTAGTTCCGAAATATTTGCATAAGTAATACCTTCGTCGTTGGGTTTTAAAGTTTGTTTGATTTATCATTCCTGAGAGTGTCCTTGCGATATTAGGTGACTTGCAAATGACTGAATGATAGTACTAGGTTATTTAGGTTCCACTTTTCTGAGCATGAACTAGCACCTGACCCAAATTACTTGAGGTCCGGCACAGCACGTTATTTTTATCATTCTTCCCTGTCAGATTCTTAAATCCAAAACACTTGTTCAAGTTTGCATGCGGTGACTGTTTCGCTGTATATATTTCCTCAAAGCCATGGTGGTCCCATTGCAGCTATAACTTACTTTTGTGACTCACATTTTTAACAATGGTGGTCTCCATTGGCCCACGTTTCTGCCTTTATTGTTCATTTTCTCCGCCCCTTAAGGCGTTTGTTGGTTTAATGCCGTTTTTTATACAGCAATCATGAGAGAGCTGAGTATGATCGCAAATTCCTAATGAACAAAATCTTAGTTAGGCAAATTATTGTCCTTTTTATGATACTCCTTAAAGTTGATAAGATTCAGGAGGTTTGTTAATAGTGTATATTTTTGGAAAAGTTTTTAATTTAAACACCACATTCTCCACTAGTGATGAACTAATTGGAAAATAAAAGTTGGTGGGTCTGTATATTGGGCTAGGCGCGCAGTGACTCTATTGCTAGTAACCGCTCTTTAGGATACATATCTTTGACGCGTGTTGATTTCTTGTTATTGCCATTCAGATTTTCGACTGCCCAACTGTTTGTCAAATGGAACTGTACATTTGACACATGAATTCTTCATTATGATTCGGGGATAACGAGTTTATATAGGTACGTACTTACTACGAGCACTTACACGCAAAAATATTTTCTTGTTTAAAGATTGTTGACCCTGCGAATGGGATTAGAGGATTTGTAAGTCCGAGTATGTATGGCGATGACGTCATTCCCAGTAGGCTGATGCATGGCCGATGCGTTCCATGAAGGTTTTTCCATGATATAAAATATTTTTATTATAATGCAGATTGTTTAACATACCTCACTCTTTGTTCGTTACTTATCAATTTAACCGATGAGTCACGTATCCACAACGGCGATAGTAAACTTCGTCCGATTGCGACAAAACGCTCTTTCTTTATAAATTTTATAATGCAGTGAAACGAGATTTAATTTCGATTTCTTCATTAGAACGAGCATCATGTACCAAGGCAACATGGGATCGAGAAGATTGTCGCGAGTAATCGAAATGTAACACGACCGAATCGAGTGGGCGGCTGATACCCTAGAAGGGTTAATTCTAAGCGGAGTTCGAAAGTTGTTCGAGTTAATTCAAACGTTTGGCTAAAGCGTCGTGCTCGAGATGAATGTCAAGGTGAGGCGCGCCGCCGGCCGAAACGACCGCGGATGTCGTTGACCTGGCAGAGGCAAGGGGGATGAGGGGGGGACGGCCCACGCGAATATGTACGCTACGTTTGAACCTCCACCGATGTTCTAACATCCTGGTACTTGTGGCAAAGTTGTTGTTACTCGTAGTCCTTCTCACTCTCGCGTTTTTTTTGTGTGTGTTATCAAGACGCGCAAGTATTTACGTGCTGCGGACCAAATGACCATAACATAAATAAATAAACCAAACAATAATATTTATTTTTTAATTTAACGATATCCAGAGTAACAGGGGGATACTACGTCTTAGTTTCTTTATGTCCATTCTCGTTCTTAGTTCTCACTGTATTCGAATAGACATATCTGAAATAACAATTAGCCTCGAGCTTTGACTACGAAAATGTCGTAATCCACACATACATACAAATATACCATGATAGTCACGTTCACAGCTGATAACTAATCTACCCAATCAAAATATTTCTTAACTATTTTTATAACACGTCCAGAACTATACCTACACTACATGTTTACCTATATGACTAGGATTGCAATCTTCCTCCCCTCTCAGTCAATTGCTTCTTGTCCTCCATCAAAAACCTCTTTCTTGACAGGATATTTACCCAATGCCACTCTAGAACTTTCTCTATTTCCTTTTGCTAAAATAACCTGAGTTGTTAGACTCCATTTATTAGCCCTTTACAACTACTGGAAAATTTAAAATTCTTACCATATGTCACTGACCTCGAAGTCTCTCGGTACTGAATAATAATGCCTATGTGATTTTATGTCAATATGTAAAATCATAATAATACTGAGTAATGACACAGAGCCATGATTGGACATATGTTTATTTGCAACTTTACCTCTTCAGTTGTAAAATAAATGGATATTCTATTTTCAATCAAAAGAAGTTAACGATCGCAATAAACTAAATAAAAATACTGCTTATCAGAAAATTATCTACGTCCTCAAATCAACCAAATATCTTGTAATATTGCTCGTCTTTGTCACACCCAAATTCAAAAAAAGAAAATTCGTCATCGAGTATTATCATATTCCTAGAGCCATACGTATTTCACGACAACAGGCGCTCATGGAAAAGTCTGGATTAATCATCACAGGGATATTATCATAGATATTTCATAAAGTCTTCCTACCCTCACCCAGTAATAACAGCTTTTTCATTAACTGTCAGGTCATTGGCTGTCTGGCATTTTATATGAAGTGTCCTGGCCACTACTGGTGTGGAGAGAAAAATTTGCAACTCAATAGAATTTTTAACGCTGTTTTGTAAACTGCTATAGAAAAGTTAAAATCTTTTGGAAACAAATACGTAATTGGGTGTCTTAGTAATTCTAAAAATATTAAATCCAGGATACCTACGTCCATAAATTGGTGTTTTTGCATTGATAAGGCAGATTTCTGATACAGCAAGGTCGTATGATAACAATGTGATTAATTCAGCTGATTAAGCTTTTATACACATTATCTCTATGTTGATAACAATTCCAATTTCATGCCAGCGGAAATTACATTAGCCTAATTATTCTTTTATCGGTATTATTATGCATAAGTATTTTTCTGTAACCCAAAATGCTATAAGCTTTCTCCGTGTTGATAAAAAATCCAATTACGTGCTATCGGAAACTATGTTAGCCGGATAATAAATACATTATCAGCCTAATATTTAGGGACTGGAGCTTTTTGGTAGCCAATAACGCATAATTCTCCACAGCTAAAGACGGTTTAGTAACCCTTTCAAATTTTTGATAACAATTAATCTATCCAGAACCCAAGACGCCCAAATAATATTGAAAGCGTTGCCAAACAAAACCAAACGAAAAACTTGGATTTGCCGAAATCCAAAAACCAACTCTAGAATTCGAATTAATAATTCAATCGTCTCCCTATCGCAGTTCATTGCTGGACATAGGCCTCTCCCAAGTAGCGGCAGAATCCGCATGTGGCATCTAAAATAGAACATGCAGATTGCCGATAGTCGCTCCATGGACCGACATTCAAACAATCGACACTATCCATCTTATCTACCTCTTATCGAACCGATAGCGCTGGAATCTTATATCAATTGTGTTTTGTAATCAAAACATGCTAACTGGATTTCTTCAAAGTTTTAAAATGGTCAGGGTTAATGTCGCTTGGCATTAGAACCAGTCCAAAACCAGTTGGGATTCTTTACTTAGTTTCAATTAGATAAGAGTGTATTTTAAGCTATCGACTTTTTCTTGTTAGAATTTTAAGTGTCTTTAAAACCAACATAGACATCTTGACAAAAATAACTTCTTAGCGGAAAGACTAGGGAGATCTGGTCCCTTTCATTAAGTCACCGGTATGTGCTAAAAGTAATAAAATTGGCGAAATGCGTCAGTCATTATGGCAGCTTCAATTGCCTTGTTCAGATAAGTGCACGAGGATGGATGAGTAACAGCATCGCAATGCAATTGATACTACATGCACTATTCATACTGTTGCTAGGATATTATTAAAACATAAAACTTAAAAGACAATTCAGGAATGTAGGACAGCGATATTATGATGTAAAGAAAGAGAAAATGTCGTCGTATTCATTTTCAATTAAGATCGTGTTGAAGTGAAACTTGTCGCTCTAGGACTTTTTATTAAATCATGTTTTAAAAGTATTGCATTTGCGTGTATACGTCATTAAGTTTAAAATGTTTTTTGCCGTTATAGACACGTATTGGTCAGCAAGAAAAACTACGTCCAAAAGCAAAATCTGACTTTTAATTTAGCCAACCGCACCCCAAAATAATGCAGCAGCAACAGTGACCACTTAGTCATCCATTAATTTGCCTGCCTCTACTTTGAAACCAATCGGCAGTATAGTCTGAACGAGCCGCACCCCTCGCAGACACCCCCGGTGGGTGCATAGGGTGCAGAGTAGGTGCAGACGGGGTTATGAAACTTTCAGACGACGGATTGTTTGTGCAGGATATGTCCGACATATGGCTCGTAAATTGTAAGGGCTTCCCGACAAAATATTAGGGGCTTTCTTTTTCTGATTGAAAGGGTGAACATTTTGCGTGGAAAATGCAGGTGCTTTGGGGAATGGAAAAGTAAAATATTGCGCTGTCTGTTGTGACTTATGCGTGTTCAAGAATACTTTGTCGTTGACAAAACTGAAAGCAACATCCTTAATACTAATTTCCAATAAGTAACCGAGTTTAATCATTACGCATAGGATCAGCTTATAACCAAGCGATAAATACGTCATTTATCACTTAGAATTCTATGTAGAGAACCTTGTAGGAGCCTCGGCCTCAAACTGACCATAACGTATTCAACCCACAAAGTCGATGTTTCTTCCCTACTACATCGTACAAGTCATTTTAATGCCTCAATAAAAATCACCGAACCATTTTGTGGTCGTCAAATACATTACAGTTGACGTCTGACGAAGGAAAGTATATTTGTTTTGGCAAGCGAGGAACATGGTAATGTGCTGAAATATAACACTGATGGATTACGGATTGCCAATGATATTGCAAGGAGCTTTTTGTACCAGTCGGTTTTGGATATCAGTTTACATCCAGCACTTCTACGGCACGGCTGGATAGAAAAGTCTGAACCAATTAGTGACAAGCAAGATGCAATTGAGACTAGAACTTGTTGTGTTTGTGTTGTAAACGCAAATATTGCTCACCCAACTCAATCAGTGAATATTATACTCGTTCACGAGTAAACAACTTTTAACAAGCGAACCTTATTGCTCTTTATCTTGTGCTCACCAACAACTTTATCTGCGCAACTGCTTTCAGCTCGTTCATTTGCAAAAATGTTGCCTGCGGCTTTGCACGGTCGCTCGAAAGCTTAGCTATGGACGCTGATGTATAGGGCTCTCCTGCAGTGCAGATACTGATACCGCAATGGACCAGGCATCCGCATTACTTAGTCATGTGCCCCAAAAACATTTGCAAGTTTTGGAATTTTTGCGGTCAGGATTTTAAATTCGTTTTTTTTTTGTTTTGGATTTGGAGCATTACAGTTAACAATGTAGTGGAATAATAATGTAATACCAAGCCTTACAGACGCTAGATCAATAGATGGTCTTGTTTTAACTTCTAGACTTAAAGCAACTAGTTATGTGCTAAATCCATTAACTTTTGTGGATTCATTTTGCGGAAACAAAATTCCAAATTGCGTTTGGCTAAGGTTAAAGCACTTATAAAATCGTAAAATGTTTGGATTGGGTAATATGTTGTTATTAAACTATTATATTCTAACGTTATTTGTAAAGCTAAACTTTAGATCAGTGGAAACTGGTTTGATTTACAAATCGTTCATTATCGTCTAAACTTAATTAAAGTTCCGTTGCAGAAAATACGAAGTCATTAGTTAGATTTTGCCAGACCGTGGGTATTGATTTGTATAATCCATATGGATTTCCCTAGAATAAAGTAGGGGTTTTAGCATTGCATGCTGCATTGTCAAGTATCTATTGATGGACTTTGAGACTAAAATAGGCTTTCCTTTGCAAGTTGTTTAGCCAGTGATGCTATTATTGAAATACTAGATAGCAAAGTGTGCAGACAACGCCTTATGCGTGATACAATTCCCAGTGCTTAATAATATTTAAAGTTTTGCCATCCCAGCAGGAGAGAAGGCGCGGCAATATAGAAAATTTATCTGTTTCTAATAGTCCAGGCGATCTATTTAAAGACCGATGATGCAACTAATATTTTAACATTGGAGAGGTCTTCGATCTTGTTATATTTGTACGTTACGCATGACCTATCGTTTGTTTGCTATTATTTCAGAAGCAAGGTGCCAGGAATAATATGAATGAATCTGATGATAAATATAATATTTTGGGCGATTATGCCAATGTTTTCAAGTAATGTGTGGAAATAGACGGATTATCAAGGTTGAAGGTGAATCGCTAGGAGTAATTGTTGCAGTACGCATGTGGTGTGTATTAGCTAGTTTATAACTAAAGTGCTGAGTTGCTGACGTACTGACTTGTTATTGCCTACGTGGCTTACAATAACCTATTCTGGTCATTTATGCATCACTATTTTACACAGACTGTCTATATTGTTTTAAATATGGTGATTTGAATCAGACCTTGTTATTATTAGATTTTTTATAATTCCCCGCTTAATATTTTAATTATTTTGTGATAACGGAGTATAATAAAACACCTCGCATTTTTTTATGTAAATCTATTCAACTAACCCATTCTCAAACCATCTGCGACCTTCCACTAGTCGTGATCCACGATCGCCAGGTCACACGTGCGTGTAAAATTAATATGGAATAATTGACTATGAATGAAACTCCTTGTTACACTGGAGGAATAATTTCTAGTTTAACTAGTAGCCTATAGTTAGAACATAGCTATTTTTGGTCCAGTCACGTTGGTATGTTATCTGATATGTGCGGAATGCACAATGTCGGGACTGATTGCAATATCCTAACGAAATTTTCTGTGGCTAGAATATTTATCTACTAATTACTTTAACGTATTAAGTTTCTGGGCAAAGTGTTTTCAAAATGATTGTGGTCACAGTGTAGGTCCTTGTTGAACACCAGATTATGTTTAGAAAATACTTCCTTTGTTCGCACGTTTTATCATATGACTCAGTTATATTCAAAGTCTCTATATCTGTAAAATATTTTACACATAATTTGCATAGATATCAAAAAATACATCGACGTCTATCAAGTAAACCATAGTGTCAGAAGCAAAAATAAAATCATTGTTTATATTATTAATGTGAAATTAGATCATCAGGGTTTCTAGCCCATTGGATCAGTGAGGTTACCTACATTATAATTTGGTGTGTATAGATGAAAAGCAAACATTTAGGACAGTTATTGTTTTGGGTTGATTTAACGAATTCTTTGTTTATGCCTGTATGTTCAGACACAGTTTACCCAATGTTTCCTATTGAATGAATGTATGGGATTTGTAAAGTAATACTTTTCAGTCTTTGCATCATGTTGTATTTTTGTTTTATATTGGAATTGTTAGTAGCTAGTGTAGTAGCTTTTGCGAAATCTTACATTGTTTTAAAACGTTGTACTGCAGCACCGATTAGGTAATTGCCAATACATTACGTACCTTCCGGTCTGCAGCCTTTAACTTGCAAAATATTTATGGTTCGCAATTCATTTTACAATGTTATGCCTGATGTCTAGACAGAACGTCGTAAAAGCTAGACGTTAAAGGCAGCCCCTCCGACCCTTGGGGAACGGTATACAGCAGAACCTTCGCCAATACTGTTGTTTGTTGTCAAGATAATTGCTTTTCTCTCTTCCTTTTGTTGAACTTGGGATTGTAGTGTTTAATTACTTACTACTTAAAAGAACGTTTGCTTGACAAGTACATTTTAGATTTTAGAAACTATCTCTGTTAGTGAAACACTAAAATTAGATCACTATTTCAAGGAAACTTTAATTAAAAGGTTCATCAATGTCTGAAGCTGCCTTGGAACCACTTCCTCAAAACATCGGATATACTAGAATTACTTAAATTTCTTGAGAGTTAAATGATGTTAATTTACGCAATAAAGGTAATTCTTGCATTTCTACAATTTCAAGAATGCAGTGCGTTTTGCCTTGTGTTAATTCTGTAATCGAGTTTGGTATTAACTTGGTTCGTTAACATAATATGTTGGCTATTTTTATTTTCAAAATAAAAGGTTGTTTTTCGAGGTTATGCTCCTTTTGGTTGCCAATAGTGATTAGTCCGTCTGGTAGAAAAGTCTTTGTCTAGCCCTTCATTTTCGTTATGAATCGGCTTCTCTTGTCTTTCTTTAATAGATGTGATTTGTCTCAAAAGAAAGTAGTGACAAACTGTATGCTCAACAACAGTTCTTTTCTTGCTTTTTGTCTTATCTGTCCATAATGTAGGACATGTAGGTTCATCATCATTATTAGACATAATATCTATTGGACTTATTATTGTTTTTCCGGGCTTTTTCCGAAACTTCATTCTGTGGGTACGCGTACGGTATCATTGTGAGAACAAGTATTGATTTAATTTAGCATTTGCTGTTATTGATATTATTACTTACAGTAGGTAACCATAATAGAGTAGCCTAATACAAATGTACAAGGAAAAATAAACTTAAGTTATTCTTCTTCTTCTTCTTTGCGTGTCGATGTACTCAAATTGCATCCGACCAATACGTAGCTACCTGCACAGCCCTGTCATTTGCCTCATTCAAATCCTGGAAAGTGCAGGTGGTTGGGCAGGATGGGCACGAAAGGAGGTGGGACATGTCTTGTACAGAGGCTCCGCACTGGCATTGTGTTTGGGATGAGTCTAGAATACCCCATTTGACCAGATTATTTTTACAGCGGCCAACCTGGGCTCGCAATCGATTGAGAGATTTCCAGATCGGCCACTGCAGTTCAGAACCAGGAGGGAGGTGCTCTGCTGGGTTGAGGAAATAAGGAGGGGTGGGGTTACTTTCTTTCCACAGTTCGCATCTCTCATCTGAGGCATCGTTTTCTGAGGGATTTGTAAGTCTCAGAAAACTTTTACGACTTTTTAAGCGTGGAGGAGGTAATTGATGCCCGTACAGCGGATGACGGTTATCTCGCTCCTGTGTCCCCTTTTCAATGCGACTAGCTATTTCGCGCCGAACGTGTGGTGGAGCTATACCTGCCAAAGTGTATATCATTGCAAGAGGCGTTGGTTTAAAACATCCCGTTATGATCCGACAGGTGTCATTCAGCGCTATGTCAACTTCCCTGGCATGGGCTGAACGATGCCACACTGGGCATGCGAACTCACCAGCAGAGAAAGAAAGGCATAGGCCGGTGGTGCGGAGAACCTGTGGAGATGCTCCCCAACTGGTGGACGTAAGGCGACGAAGAACGTTGTTTCTAGTCCCGACCTTTTTTTTGGTTGTAAGGCAATGGAACCTATATGTGAGGGATCTGTCCAGGGTGACCCCCAGGTAGCGTGGTTGAGAGCAGTGCTCCACGTCGACACCCCGCCACGAAATACTGAGAGCTCTATTTGCCCGTCGGTTGCGGAGATGGAACGCACAGGACTGAGTTTTGGATGGATTTGGTCGCAAGGCGTTATCGTCGTAAAATTTCCCCAGTGCTTCCAGAGCTTCCGGCAACTTTTCTTCAGCTTCCTCAAAAGAAGGTGTCTGGGCTGCTAGAGCAAGGTCATCTGCATATAAGAAGCGTTTTGTCGACAGCGAGCAAGGCTGGTCGTTGGTGTAAATATTAAAAAGGGCCGGAGCCAACACGCTACCTTGTGGGAGTCCATTTTTCTGACAGCGCCACCTGCTCTTATTGTTGTTCAGATAAACTTGAAATCGGCGGTTATTTAGAATAGCGCTAAGTATTTTCACGAAACCCCTATCCGCTGTGAGCTCGCCGACCTTAAGTAAAAGCCGTTTGATGTTGACTGTATCATAGGCTGCCGAAAGGTCGACAAATACAACACCGGTTACTTTATTTGCCTCGAAACCGTCTTCAATGAATTGTGTAAGGTTTAGGATCTGATTGGTGCACGACTTTCCCGGCCTAAAGCCAGCTTGCTCAGGGATAAGCTTCGGTTCGATTAAAGGCGTAAGCCGATTGAGTAAAAGTCTTTCAAAAAGTTTGAATGTATGACAAAGAAGAGATATAGGTCGGTAGCTTTTTGGATCTTTTGGACATTTACCTGGCTTAAGTAGAACAATCACCTTGGCACGCCTCCACAGTTTAGGGATCTTACAGTCTTTAAGGCACGAGTTGAAAAGAGATAGGATCCATGATATAGCTACTGGTCCGAGGTGTTTTAATTGATGAACAGTAATATCATCGAAACCGGGAGCCTTACCATTTTTTATTTTTTTAATGCCGTCAATTAAGTTATTAATTTAGTGATAGTTTATTCGAAACTATAATATTACCCGATGATTAATTCAACAACCTTATGTTTTATTGCTGTGCTAGTCTCAGTTAGGGCAATAAGCCATAATGTATAATTGACGTCAAATAGGTCTTGAATGATGATTTAATAAATAAGTAGCGGTGTAATAAGTATTTATGGCCAGATTAAACTTTTATTTAGTTTCTAAATTACTAATGATTATAATAATGCGTAAATTCGTACAAATATAGCAAATCTACCGCCACAAGTGATGATACATCAACGCGGGAGGTGTTTCAAACAAAGCACATGCTCATAGTCTCTTGACCTGCCAACCGTAACCAAATATATCACAATCATATACCTTAACATACATAAAAATAAGGTTGAAAATCTTTCAACGACGTATCAGATAGTACTTCAGCATAATCAGCTCTTGTCTTTGTCCAGGACATCTGTTAATTAAACTCTTTATTGCTTTTTGCGAGCGATCTGACGATCTATTATAACTATAAGTGATTGTTATTAGAGCTTCGAACGTAGCATTTATTATACATAGTGCTAAGTTGTCTTTAATTATGTCGGAGCGTGCTGTGACGGTCAGCAATATGGCGCCATGTCTGGCGATCAATCCAATCGGCAAAATTGATCTGATCCGTTAATTTGATCAATCAAAACTCTTGAAGCATCATCTAAAATTGTTAATCTCTCTTACCATTCGTACAAGTATATCAATGTTTCAAAGTCAGCAATTTTAGAGACAGTATGTTCTTTGCCCTTATGGTCTCAATGCAACTAAACGTTCTCGATACGGAGTGTTACTTGGGTCAAAGTTCACAATGCATAGAGTCATGAATTGCCCTTGGCTGCGAGATTAAGGTCAGCTCGTTAGTTCGTTTGATTTAGATCGTCAAGGGCTGAACTACTGTTACTCTTGTATTTTGTACTGTTCTTAATAATAAAGTGGTTCCGCCGGATCTTACAATTATTTACAAAAGTTTATATTCATCATTCGTTTATATTCTCATCCGATTTCTTTTGTATAAAACGTTTACAGCTTTGCAATACATCATTTAGCGAATGTTGTCCAAAACGGTTTCGAAAGCGTTATATTACAATCCACGTCAGCCTCATTGACTTCAATATTCGTAACTTTGACACGTCCATTCATCATGTCCGTAAAAGTTGTCACAAACGCATGTACCGCTGAATTTGTCGAACAAACCATGTCGTCCATATGTGCCACCTTATATGGCCATGTTTTAGCCGCCATATGCCATGCTGTGTGCTGCCTGCCACGACTGGTCATTACACATAGTGCATTGATTAACTGTAAACGGCTTTGGAGCGCAATCAACGATCGCATTGAAAGCAAAGTGCCATTTTTTGTTGGTTCTCAGCTTGATATTGATACCGCGCTTTAAATCGTGTTGTGGCATTCTTATCGTCAATGATACGGTTAATGCTTAATTAAGTCCTGCAGTATTTAGCTATAGTTTTGAACTTTGTATTTTTGGCTTTGCTCCATAATAAGGACAACATTCACGTAAAACCTCTGAATTATGATCATTGCATTACAGATAAGAATCTAGACAGTTCTCGCCTTTTATGCCTTTTTACCATATTTGAGTTTTACTGCCAGAATTATGTTTTAATCAAACGAATTTTACTTGCCGAATAAGGTAAAGTTTCCAACATTTAATTGTATATAATAAAATATTAACAATACGAGAGTTTCGCGCAGAATCAGCAACTTGCGTAACCATGTAATGCCTTACATGGCATAAGTCGGGCCGGTATAGGACCTTCAAGAAGTGGGTCGCCGTTAATGCCATCTGGTCAGACAGGACAGGGCGCGATGCAACCACGCTGTGGTGTAATACCACCGTAACGGTACCAGCATGCCTCGTGTGAGAGAACTAAGGGCTAATTAACATTCTGACGGTTTGCCATTCCGGTTTTTATCCTTTTGCGATTCTTTAATTTACTCCTGTTCGCATGTATTACTTGTAAGTTTAAGCTGTTGTAAACTTTTATTCCGTAATGCGGTGCATGTTCCAAATTGTATTAATATGTAGGCGTCCTTGTGAAGGTTCAGGCGTTGCTTTATCTTAAGTTGTTGTTTCCAACGACGGCGACGTTGGGAGAACAGATTGTGTTAATCAGTCACGGTTTATTTACCGCTTGAGGCTTTGTAAAAGTTTGGTGCCTCACCCAAGTTTAAAAATATTCGGTTTAAATTCAATGTTTCAGGAATTTCCACAAAGGTGACTAAATTAGTATCTAACTAGTATAAAAAACTAAATTTTCTTCAAACGTATCGATTGCATTACTAAAAAATTATAATATGTAGTGTAATGCACCGGCATTGCCTCGGGAATAATAAGTAACTTTTGTGAATTAGCAAATCGATCCACATATCA
This sequence comes from Agrotis puta, assembly GCA_943136025.2. Lineage (NCBI taxonomy): Eukaryota > Metazoa > Arthropoda > Insecta > Lepidoptera > Noctuidae > Agrotis > Agrotis puta. The sequence goes on along the minus strand of OW964175.2, from coordinate 17,529,148 downwards.
ATAACATCATGAGTCAGTATTCCTTGGAAGTGTCGTACGTCATGGACCCAAGAGAAGCATTTGACTGACTGACTGTGGGCCCTAAGAGGTGAACACATGGGTTACTTGTCTGTTGCTATGGCGTTGTGACCTTCGCTAACTATCCTGTTACATAATCATAGTTTTCTTGCTTTACTTCATATTGATTGTTTAGCTATAGATTTTGGTTTTGATCAGGAAGCAATAACTTTTGTACAATTTGTAGTTCATGTTCTTACATTGTAACAAATCGTCTCTGTAGCCGACATTTTTAAGTCGAATTTGCTAGTGACTACCACATTTGGACATTACATCTTAGTTGCTTATAGTCCTAATATTTGACATACATGAAGAGCACTTGGCAGTGTTGTGTTCTATTGATTATTCCTTGAATTCCCGCATACCATATATTTCAATAATTACAGCATAGTATTCACAGGTGTCGCTATTCTTCCTATTGTTAATATCTATTGTGTGAAGGTGACATCATGTTGCCGCTGGCTTGTCATTGGTTCCCAGCATTGTGTCGTACGTGGTGTACATCCTTATTGCATCGATACTTGCACTTACACTCTCTCTTTTAATATAATACTCACATTACTTGCTTAGTATAACAACCCATGCACGTTCGGTGAAGATAAGCCTTCTCTCAATTAAAATCTTGTCGTGATCTTCTCTCAAATGATTATGTTGGAGTGTAACCAAAAAGAGTCACCATATTTTTATTCAATATTCCATATAATCTTTACAATCTATTCTGACGAGATGAAAGCATTGTCTATCTGGTTAAGCTTTTACGACACCGACACCACTTCTTACTTGGCTCGGTATGCAGCAACTTTAAATTAATATCTAAAGCGATAATAAAGTACCTGGTAGGTGTTAACTAGTTATCAAAAAGGTCGTGAGTTCAGAACCGACTGCGTTCAGCTGTGGTGTAATAATATGCAGTAGCTGGGCATTGAACATTAAAGTGAATGGAGCCGCAGGCTAAAGCTGTATTAAATAACGTACTTGTCTTGTGTAACGTAAGTTTAATAATGTTTCTTTCTTTTTCGCAGGTAAGTTCCTGATTTTAATCTACAAGTCATGATAATTGAGGACAAAAAAGGTTTGACATAAAGGTACATTTATTTAAAACCATTTAATAAAGAACTGACTATTACAAGAACGTTCTGGAGAAGGTGTATCACAAGGTTGCATTTTAGGACCACAGCCCACAGGTGACGGAATAACTATTACTTGTAATAATGATACTTGTTAATTTTCATCAATAACATCTTGTTAGCAAGATTCATAATATCATCTCCAGTCTTACATCTTTTCCTCCAAGACCGATATTATATGTCGAGGTGAGCGATCCACAAACCGGTATCAGTACCGTTGCCACTGGCATTTTGTTTATGGGTCGCGGGTTCGAAACAGACGGCGGCTTTGGGATTTTAAGAAGTATCACCGTCCTGATTTTGAGCCGGCATTTTGAAGTTGGACATTTTGTGTATGAATAAGATACAGGACTTTAGAACCCAACTATTTTAAAGTCTGCCAATTAGCACAGGACTCGAGTAATCTGCAGTCTGTTATCTCTCATAGAGGAGACACAGGTCTGTTGTCTGTGCCCAGCATTGGGAGCATTAAAGGCAGATTATGCCATGAAACCAGGAAGAATCCTTACCGACTTAGGCACTTCAAGTTCATGGTTGACATATACGAACTTCATGCGAGATATATTTCTTTGAAATATCCACAACAAAGGTCATTGTGTGAAGTTCACACAGTCATTAGGGACAATAGAGTTATTATCATACTTGATGAAAGAAATGCATAGTTTACTTGTTGGTCATCTGATTCTTGCATAATTAGATATAGAGGTCACGTGTATGAAGTCTAACGATGTAACTGTTCATGAAGAATTGGCATATTTTCTAATGAAAGAAAAAGAGCATTGCGTCCGAAACTAGTAAAATCAATGAATAGCGTCTCCATAGTTCCTAGAGGTCTTTTAAGCATAGAATGTATATCCGAAAACTTATAGATTTAGCTGTTTAATTTTTTTGTAAAACTCTGCTAAGCCAGGTAAAGAGCGTGAAGAAAAACTAAGTAAATCCTTCCATTCTCAGTTAATTGAGTATCTCATAATGGTCGTTCCGTTACGTAGTCGCCGGTCATTGTCGCCACTCGCCGAACGAGTCGGATCCACTGTGCTGTGGCTTTTATTTCATTTTGTTCTCTTTTCTCCGTCTACCCTGCACTTTCTTTGTTTATGCTTTTTGTGGTGATAGGTTCACCTCTTTGTTTTAAATGTTACGGCTGTTTGAAGAATTCTGCCGCTAAGATTCGTGTATGATCCACCGGAATTCCGCAATTTGCTCTTGTCATACGGATTATGTTTGCAATGCAACCTTTGATCGAGCTTTATTAATTTAAATACTCTATTTTATCTTTGTTTATTTTATACTTATGACTAATCGGTAGCTAAGTGAACAAGATTAACCTAATCGTACAGACACAATCTATCACGGATTCTCGTAAGTTTACCATATCGTAAGCAACGGCTAGTAAACATATGACCTCATAATCTTGTACTTACAGTGGAAAAATAGCATCTATAGCATCTTGGTTCGTGACCATATGGTCAACTAGATTACTTAATTCACGGTGACCGTCATTATGAATTGTTTGGTCACAGCTGTGCTAGCCCAATAACTACCATACTTCAAGTACCCACCCATTCTGAATTCTAATGCCCAAGCTTACCAAACTACAATCTTAATATCACAGGATTTTGAACTCCAATACAATGGCGATAAGGATTAAACACTGTTTTTGGTGGTGATCTAACTGGAAATGTAGCAAGGTGCGTCAAGGACATCACTTAACGTTTGACTGTGGTTGTTTCAACTTTTTTTTAACCAGTTCGTGTCTTGACTTTAGGGTTGGTGCGTTCAAGTTACGATCACTATTATAGCATCAATTAAAATGGTTGATTTAATGTAACTCATCAACTACAAGGAAAACAATTAGACTGCCATTGATTTGTCGGACATACCTAAATTGTTGTGAGCAATTGAATTTTGATACCAGTTGGAATCTTTATATTCTTTGTACCGTATATGACACCCTTTACAGTCTCCATTGATTTCTACTACTTAATTGATAATAATACTTTTCTTATGTTCTTATGTCAGCCCTAAATCCGTCCCGCTCGTCCCGCACTCCGCCGCGTCCTCAGCGGGCGAAGGCCGGCGCACGCGCACCTCTTCGAATTTTGAATGGTATCAACGACAATATGGCAGCCTCGTTACCGGATGTGTTGTATGTCGTACGCTACAAGCGATTCGCCAACATGTGAATTTTTGGTTCGACTGTTTTAGTAATACTAAAAATTAAAAAAAAAAATTGTGTTAACATAAGGATGTGAATGCTTCAGTTTCTGTTACTCAAAAATAGATCATGATTGTAATTAATTGTTTGAATATGCTTGTTTTATAACGGTTACTGTCTGATCTGAGCGATGATGATGGTGATGATGGTCAAACTAGATTCTTTCTTAGAAGCTGATACATTTTTGTTGCCTTAAATGATTGCTAGAATTTCGTCCCGATTACATAATTAACGAATGAAGGCTTCAGATATAGGATTAAGATTAAATAAACAAGATAATTATGTGTTACATTTAAAATAATAATTAAAGCCGTTAAGAGTTCAGTGACAGACAGACGTTCCGTCGTTATCAGCTCCTAATTGAATAACAACAAAGTAGTTGTTAATTGTATGGAACACGTTAATTGGACAAGTTATTATTGAATCGTGACGGATAAACTTAATCATTTCGACTAATTATGAGCTTGTTTGGGTGCACATTAATAAATTTCAGACTGAATATTCATAATGTTGGAAATAACCGGAAAGCATTTCTTATAATTATCGTCTAAGTAACAAAATTGAATTATCTTTATGGCTGTAATATTATTCAAACGAGCAGCGAACAAGCATTTGTGTGTAATCCAAATAAAATGGTTTCCAAACTATTTAGACATTCAGACGACGATTTTAATAATATATCTGCCAGTCTGATCGTAAATAAACAACCAAATGTATTAGATAATATTAAAAGAACATCTGAAGATCTAGTTGAACCAGAAATGCAACTTGGAGAGTTCTCTCTATAAAAAACACCATAAAATGTAACAAAATACCGGTCGATTAAATAGATGTTATTCGATCAAATGAGAGAATTGGAGACATAATGTTTTGGATATTTACATTTAGCTTTTCGTTTATGTAATTTTGAAATTGTTATGATAGACTTACATAGTGATTAATAGACACGTTAATGGATGGAGGAAGCCAAAGCAAAAATTGATGAGATTGTGTGAGAAATGTTATGTAAGAAAAAGAGGAGAAAATGATGAGTATGTCGATTGACAGAGGAAGATGAAAAAGAAAACACGTAGTGCTGACCCAAAGTAGCATGGGACAAGGTCAAGGAGGTAATGATGTTCAGAACAGTAACGATATAACTGAAGCACAGGTAAAGCATTGGTTAAAGATAGAACTGGAGCAGTCCTTCAAATTCACCAAGTGTCCTTAAACCAGTACTATTAACAACTGCAACTATTACCTGTAGTAAATTTCCATCAGTACAACAGCACCTAAAATCAAAACCATAAACACAACGAGCTAAATTCTTATAATTAAATTTTTGTGCGGCCAGCCCACCCACTGGGTGTAGCATGCTTATGCCCAAGCGCCGGTGGTTCAATGGCCGTGCTGAAATGTGCGAATGTCATTGTGTACGCCCCACATTAGAATAACAGCATAATTGTTCACCTTTTTGCCCATAATCTAATTTGATTGTATATCAAATATTGTAATCATTGGGAGTGTTTGAGAAGGAAGATGATCCTGGTAATGAAATTAGAGATTCTCGGAAATCATTGAATTGATTTTTTTTTTTAGTTTCGCGCTCGCTTTTAGCCAAGCACCTCGCCTGATGGTAAGCGATAATGTGGTCGACGGTGAAGCACACTTGCCCACGTGGAAAACTATTTACTCTGTACTTAATCATTTAAAAAATATATATGTGCTAGAATATGGTAAGTAAGATGATAGGACCCAAGGTTGTAGCTATCAGGAGACACTCCGGAAGACAATTCCACTCCTTAGCTATGCTTTTTTTTTTATCGTGGTACAATCATCAAATGAGTCCTCCCACCCAGGGCAGAGCGGGAGGGACTGTCAGACTTGTACTGACTAAAATCCACGGTGTCCTTCAATAGCCTTTTACGTACCGGGGTCACGGTAATCCCTAGGTCCCGCGATCCCGGCAGGCTTTGGCCCTCTACAGCTATGCTGACACTCTTTGAGGCGCGCGTGGAACACAACGCGCCGTCGACCCGGGCATGGTCCATGGTCGGACAGCGAGTCGCCCATTACTCGCTGCCCGCATGCCCGCGCCTACGGTGGCCGGAGATCGTCTTGCGACGTCCGACGCCGTGGGCGTCTACCACTGCGGCTGGGGTGGAGGGAGGACGCTGTCCTCTCCCTCAGGCGGCCCGCCTCCTCCTTCACGAGCATGACTGCTTCGCAGAAGGAGGCGACCGCTTCCCACTCCGTCTCGCCCCGCAGCATGGCCTCAACCAATGCCGGGCGCGAGAGGTCTCCGCCTATCGCCGTCGTGAGGACACGGCGGTGCTCTGCCCAAGCGGGGCAGTCCTGCACCGTATGCTCCACCGTGTCCTCCGGACGATCCTCGCAGTGGTGACACCCAGGCGTTTCTTCCCTCCCTATCAGACACAGGAACCTCCCGAAACTTCTGTGTCCGGTGAGGACCTGCGTCATGCGGTAGGTCAGGACGCCGTGACGCCATCCAGCCACTCCTCAAAGAGGGGTCTTACCGCCGCGGTTGCGGCGTGCCCGTCTTTAGCTATGCTAATTAAGCTTTAGAATAGTGGGGAGAAATGATCTACACGGTAGAATAGGAAATCATTATCATCTTGCCCCGTATAACAGGGATCCATGGAACACTTTGTTTTCTACGATTCTTCCCCTGTCAACTGACACAATATCATTACTTTTTCTCTTCCGTGTCATGCCTCCTCAATCCATCTAAATTGGCTTTAGTCTCTCTCCCTTCTCCACCCGTCTTTATTAAGCAAGATAATAGTATAAAATATGTCTGAAAAGTATTAACAATCATTACTGGTGTCACCATCATTATCAGTATCTTTGTTACAATATGGTTTGAAGTGCAAGATGCATTAGACGCTTGAAATCTCGAGTGAGGACCAATCTTATCTCACTAGACTCGCTCGCGATAAACTCGGAAACTTGACATTGTCCACGCTTTTATCATAGATTGTCTGATACCAACTTAGAGCAACTTTCTAATTTGTAGATTAATTTGAATACAATATAAGCCTTGATATGGAATATTGATATAACTGCTAGTACTGTGACTAATTTTGTTCAGTGAAGTGCGAATATCGGCTGCGTAGTACATACATAATCTTTTGATAAGATTTCGTTTTTGTTGCTTGCGTGTTTTCTATATATACGTTAATATTTTTATACCAACAGTTTTAATCCGAATATTTTATTATTTCTTTATTCCATTATTGGACTTCTTCTTAATGAGTTATCTGCTCAACATCAACAATTTCAAAGTCTACTGATCTCAGTTCACTATTCAGAAATGCGATAACGTATTCAAGACCCTTCACACCAGAGGCGTAGCTACCGCCGTATCAGCCGTATCAATTATACGGGGCCCCCAGTTGTCAAGGGCCCTCACGGTACGAATAACAATAAAAACATAAAATGTTGCTCTTAAATGAACATTTATCACAGCCCTATAGCTCCAATTTTATCAAAGTCTTAACATAGCTCCATTTTCATACTTTTTTATAGACTATATGTTGAGCTACGATCAGTCGATCAGCATCTTCACTTTTTAGCTCACTTCCAAATTCTCTTAATGTCATCAGTTAAACAAGTCCGGATGCTATGTCTTTATTCTGCGTATACTCTTAGATTAGAAGGGCCCCAAACAAGTTTTGATACGGGGCCCCTTCTGGACTAGCTACGCCGCTGCTTCACACCTAAAATGCAACTCGGAATTCTTTCATCTGCAAGTATTGCTCAACAAAACCACTCCAGTTCTATTTCATGCATTCGCAAGGAAATCTGGTGTTCGATTTTGACATAATAACATGAAATCTTTACCGTACGTGTCGTGGCTACAATAGTAATAATTACTTTTTAACCGCGCCGCCGCCGCAAAGGATTGGGGTCATGGAGCCAGCTATTGTCTTGTAGCTTCTGAGTTATGATCATTGGCCAATGCTTCGATACTAATGATCGGGATTATTTGTATTCTGTTCGGAAAACTATGTCTGTTGGACAGCTTCTGCTTACTGGCTTTTTGGATAGTGTTCTTTTACATCTCCCAGTATTGTAAACTTCTAAATCGAAAGCTATTTATGCAAATTTGGAAATATCGCAAATTAAAGTCCTTAGTTGTTTTTATTGTCCAAGTTTTGGATATACTTCACTTAATTTCCTTTTAAGAAACTTATGGCTCGTTAAACCCACGGTCGGAGAAAGTTATCTCGTTTCTTATCACGATTATGTATCTATACGGTCGTAAATTTTCGTTTCTCGTTCGTTCCTAAAAAAGTTAAACGAGTAATTACCTTGTAACCGAAGTCAGAGAAACAAGCGTGATAGAACTATTGTCATGAAAGACATTAGCACTTCGTGAGAATGTTGAGAAGAAATATCGTTATCCCATGTCGAAGTTAAAATTGTTGTAAAATCTTTATTTTTGCATCATTTTCCGGAATCAAATCAGCGAATCCTATGCATATAGGTTAATTACACGAGTGGTTTATAAAGTTTGTAGTAACTCGAACTTACAAGGTAAATCTGAATTATTTGTGCATACACAGGACAGTATTGTTTCCTCATATGCAAAGTTAAAAAGCAAACAGAGCAATTGAATTCATTATGAATCTTCAAGAGCTACATATATTTTTTCAGCGAACAGTTATGTTTTATGATGCATTACTAATAACTAGTAATTTCAAGCGGACACATGAATTTGCTCAAGTTAACCACAATATTTGGTGATTCAGAGCTTTACCTTCAGTAGGTCGTCCCAGATTCTTTATTGTGGTTTTTGACGTCAATTTCGCTATAATCTACCCATTTAAACGAAACACGTTTATGGACATCATAAAATTGTAATAACTGTTATTCACCTCACAAGATGTCTGAAGTAATGGCCCTCATAAACAGAAACCAATGTTGCACTTTAATGTTTGTTTATGTAAATGTTCTAAAAGAGTTAGTTTACATTCATTGAATTCCCATCTTATTGAAAAAGTTGAATGGTTTTGCAGGGCTAACTTTTTAGGATGTAGCGTTCCATTGCCATCATAGTGTCGCATTGCAGTTGAGAAAGCTGGCGATCCACTACTGGGTCCTACCTAACCACATTTTTGGTTGAAGGGACCTTAATGAAAAACGGATGTCTATGAAGTATTTGGAACATTTCAAACTAAGCCCAAAATAAATTAACAGCGTGACTTTTGGGGCTCTCTGTTTTAATTGATTCTGGCGTTCGGCGTTAATGTTATTTGAACACAATAACATAATTGCATAGAACTTTAACATAGACATGATACACATGCAATCGTTAATATTATACCCCAATAAATTACAAAAAGCAATTTCCTCTACGCAATACACAATGTCTCATTTATGATCAAAACATCGCAGTTCATGCCATATTAGCAACCACTAGAGCTGACTGAGACACATCACTCCAACTATGTCTGGACATTCAGGAGACGCAGCCGTATCTATTTATTGGACAAGTTGCGACTGGCTTACTGCCAACTGTCTACAGCTAAGCTTTTTAAGGACCGTCTTGTAGGACTTTCAGTGTTAATAGTCGAGGGTTATTTAATTAGATCTATTGTGGCATTTAGTTCTTGTGGTAATTCGGTTCCGTGGCGCCTGAGAGAGGAATGAGGAATTTCAAGTATGGGATGTGTGAAGACTGCAAGGAGAAGAGGGTTAACAAGTTTCGTTTTGTCATTCAGAAAGTAGTACTAATTTTAATGAATATTCAAGTGTTTATTGAACGGGTTTGGCAACTGACGCATTTTTGTCTACAAAAGCTCATTGACTTGATTTTGAGTGTACCACAAGCATCGGTTTTCATACTAGAAATCTCCCAGATGTTCCAAATAAAACCTACAAATGAAAACACATCTCAATTTCCAAATCAATTAACCAATCATCCGTATAAGCGTTCACAGTTTAATAAGTTATGGCAACTTGCTATGACCTTTGCTACCTTTAGTGCTGAGCGCAGATCTTGGCGACATATTTAGCACTGGCAACTCGTGAGTCATGTTAACGGTCGCTCGTCGAGTTTTTACACAACAATCTAATAAAACTAGACAGTAACACATGGCCAGTGAATCATTGGTCGTTGCGTTTGAATAGTTTCCGTTTATGTCCGGATTTGGGGGCCGGCGAATTAGTTTGGGATGGAAGGAAGGATAATTGTTTATCCTGAAGCAATGTTTCACAATTTATTAATTATTGTTTTCAAAGCCAGTAATGGGTTTGCTCAATGTTGACCTGAACGACCGTTTTGAGGAAAACAATTGTTCGAAAAGACACTGACGGTCAGTGAACCTACTGATTACATCCATTTAACACCCAAAACTAACGAACAATTGTTGAAATGCTCACTCCTGCAGCTTCATCTCTCATCAAGGAGCTATTGTATTTTACTCCGGTCAGATCCGGGCAATTAACACCTCGATCAGACCGCACTTTTAAGACATGAAGGATCAATTCTGATGCCGTCTTAATTCCTCAATGTGCAAGATTAATGTTTTTCTCAAGTATAAATGTGAATTATTTAGTTATAACAACAAACACCGAGGCAATGAACGCTATGTTGCAGATCATCATTGCAACTTGGTAGGGTTGCTACAATTGCTACATCTGTACCAATATTTTATAGTGCTTAAGTTTATTTGTTTCTAAGTTTTGATGTAGGGGTAATCTTCGAGGGTTTCGGGATTGTTCCAAAGAAATACTGCCACATTGAGCTAAGGCTAGGATAGGAGGGGTGGGTTTTAGTCAGGACGAATTTGAAACTACCTTTCGCTCCATCCAGAGCAAGACAAGCCATTTGATGATTTCCCACACCTAGAAAAAATTTGTAACGGTCGAAACCAATGATCAGATTTAGAAAATTCTTAATTAATAGTAGAAATAAAACTTCTCATGTGAAAATATTCCATGACACGAGACATGAGCGACACCGCGCGGCCGCAAAAAGCTTGGATTGGATATATTGTTGGTCCTTATGAAAGTTAATGATGCAGTTCTTTACGTAATATTTGCCACTTCGTTACGAAGAGAAAATTATCTCTGAAGACAGTAAATGCTTGTTTGTAATACATCGGAACAATAATTGTGCGTTGGCAGCTCTTTTAGTCAATTACCGGACTATTCTCAGAAATGTTTTGCAATACATGATATTTTTAACCCAAGTTAATACGCGTAACCTTTCGATTCCAATTACATCAATCAGTAAGAGAAAAATAGTGACATAAACGCGGTTTCTTGAAGGGTACACAGATTACAGTTGTCTCGTGAAGATCTGAGTTTAATTGTTGTTGGCAACCCTGGTGTCGTTTCGGCGGTCGTTACCGTTTGAACAATGCTGCGCGGTCAACGCACGGTGCGCGGTGCAAACGTCAAAACAACACTGATTTTACAACTTGCCACGTGCGACCAATTTGAGAGTACTGTTTAATTGAACAGAATTAGAATTCGTGTTGTTTTTCACACCAGTCGTTTTTTTTTTAAAGAAAGGAATTACTGTAGATGAGGATGAAAGGTTATCCCTAATGGAAACAAAGATGATTTTTCATAAAAAATCTATACAGTGTATTGTTGTCGACTTTGAACTCAATGATACAGTTGATACTTTTTTAGAAGTAGATGCTGACTGTAACATAAGGTTCTGCGATGAGTAAAACTAGTTAGCCTTTTTATAAATGTTGCAATAATGTATTTTAATTTTATATTGTCAAGTCGCTTCTTCATGCGTCAATTGAACTCGTTTCAAAGTAATTTGTTGATTATATGCAGGACCGATAAAATTTTAGTGGTTGGCATAAAAATACGCTTACGCATTGGAAACTCATTGAAGTAATTTGCGTAATTGTTTTTTATATAGAATTATTGAATTCAGGTCAATGAGTAACATCTTACCTAGTTAGGTGATATTATTTTCGAGAAACGATGACTTATCCGTTGCGAATTTAATTACAGTTTTAAATTAAAATTTACCTGTACTTAAGGTATTTAAATACTTCACGAGTTGCAGCTGTTGTGGTTCTTGTATTAATGCCTGAGTTACATATGTGATTTCAACGTTAATAACCATAGGCCGGAGTATAAGGTAGATTGTTTGAGGTCCAGAACCTGAAACGTTTATATGGACATGTCTCCGGGATTCCGGGATTTTACAGTGATTTATCCGGTATTTTATAATTTTTAGGAACATGTAGAATGAAGACATATAAGCATGTTGCTCGCGGCTTCCCGAGGTGCATTTCAATTCAATCCCGTAAGTACTGAAATGAAATTCCGGGAAAAAGGCTTATCCATGTTATGATTTCTATGACAGTTCGTGATACAAGTACATGAAATCAATCTACCTACTCCGGGCTATGTTAATAACATATTCTGTAATTGATGGCGAATTTGCCACAAATTATTTGCTGTATCTTTCATTTCAATTTGCAATTGACTCATCAAAATCAAAACTTGCTGAAGTCAAAGTCCATTTTGCTCTCATTGCATGCATATTCTTTTCTTCACTGTAAAGTTAAAATGATAATTAATATGATATTTCCTCAAAAATCCTCATTCTATCGGAACTTAATAACAAAGGAAATGGAGACCCCATGACTCACACTACATATTTAAGTTTACAAAATTCGCCGAAGCAAGCAGTTTACGAATTCAAATAAGCATGACCATTTTAAGCTAAAATAATAATAACGTCCGACTTTCCAGTGAATGATTGTGAGTTTCAGTCCGTCCCTGCTACCGTTACGCTGAATTCATTCTTTAGGTGCCGATGCCCGATCCTGCTTAGTGCTTTATACGTTACCACTTCTAAAATTATTCTTAGAGCGAAAACAATGAGAGCTTTACACGATCGATACGGCTTCGATCCTGATTTAATTCGCAAACAATTCGAAAATAGAGCTGTTTCGTCTCTGATTCTTAACTCATTCGTTTAATCCAATTTTGGAAGCACGTTGACATTCAGTTGAATATTTTCACACCGAGTTCGTAATTTATGTTTCTCATCGATTTTCTAATAACTCCTGTAACGTGTCACCAATTCAATCATCTACGCATTTGATTAGTTTTTCTTATCTCCACCTTCGCACAAATCAACTATACTTTTACTTCTAAAGTGTAGTTGTTTACTTTGCCAGATATTTCGCATTTCCATGTGTTAAGGCAAATATTTCGCATGTTAACTCACCGGGGAAAGGCTTTGTACCTGCGATGAGTCAAGAGTTAAGATGGCTGACCCCAATGATACATGGATAATTGTTAAGTGAATCATTTCATCTTGTTCCAAGTTATATTAAAGGCTTACTTGGTATAATGATGGGTATGCCTGATCTATAACATGTTTATAGCTGTTGTGTGTAAAATGTGTTTATCGTTTTGTAATGATTGTTCAACATCGTTTATAACGAGAGGAACAGATTCTATTCGATCGTCGTCGTCAACAATCTTTTGATGTAGAGCTTGATCAGTAGTTCTCCACAAAAATGTAATAACTCTGGGCATCAGTCATCCTTCTGACTATATTAACACGTAGACAGAATGTCTACGTTTATCAGCATTTGCACTACTCATTCCTTGTATCTTGTTGGTGAAAGTTTTCTTATTCACGCGGATTTTCCGTAAAGCGTTGTTTCACCAGTTCCCCTTAGCAACCGGAAGTCCGGCCAGTGATTTTGTAATATCAAATGCTGGTAAAACCCTGTCCGCCCCTTGTACTTAGCCCATGTTGTTATTCGTCGAAAATAGAGTTGGTGTGCTATGTGGCAGTATTTAGTCATCGTGCTATAACACAATCATGACTGTTGTTTCCAAACTCAATATCTGCAGTCTTCAAGTGGTTTTCCATATTCGACTTTGATTCATTAACCAGTTCCGTGACTAAGTCATAATTAACAGCTCTTTCTTTCAACCGCTTCTGGTTTGCTGTGACTCAAATAGTTGCTCTCGTATGATGTGTGTGACGCATTAGATTCGCTGTTCTTATAAGAATCCTCCGGCGGTTGTCCGAATTAACTGTTTGTTTTATTTTGTGACGTTCTTGCGGTCGAAACGGTATTGATGGAGTTCCAATATAAATATTGTTGGTCATGGTAACAAGAATTTTGTTGTCAATTTGACGTACGGGTGGCTGGATTTAGTATGGCTCTTAGAATTTATTTATCGTCCTTTTAGTCGTCGAGTACTACCTTAGGTTATTTTCTAATTACTTACCTAATGACCCAAGTTTGTTCAGTGAACTGAACTACTAATAGCACTCTTTGGTAGTTCAGATTTTACTACCTGTCGTCTGCATCAATGTTTAAAATTAATACCGAGATGTGATGCCAATGTGTTATTGCAGACTGTAATGCGTGTTTGAGTGACAAACCATCCGTCCGAAAGCGTCGCTAAGCTAAATTGTGTTAAGTTTAAAATACCATTAAGAAACAGTATTTTTTTCAATCATTTAGTAACCTTTTTACGGCCTCATCGTATCTCACACACAATACACACATTATGGTCATGTTTTTCAACCTCATATCTCTGCCCATGACAATAGGTTCTTTGACATGAGGTCATTCGTACACGCTACGAGTTATACATGTCGTGTCGCCCAAGTGGTGCAAATCGTGACGGATCGTATCAGGCTAGCTAAATAAGCTATTTTCCTTATTTGTCGCACAAACAATCGGTTCTATTTGTAGAACAGTATTAGTATGTTTGTTCTTTGTGTAATTGATTACTGAAGACATTTTATTATGATAGTTTTTGTTGGTGTCTTCATCTGGGGTTATCTGTTTGGTCCAAGCATGTTTATTGTCTTTGTTTCCGGGCAAAGTCACGGGACAAAAGCTAGCAGAACGTAAACGACTAGTAGATCTGATCAGTATGGCTATGCTAATCTGTCCTATTTCCTTTAATTGATTGTAATGAGATCTATTCCATCGGAATATTGATGATTTATTGCTTTTGTAAACAACTTACTTGATAATCTAAATGCTGTTTGTAGTCATTTATCAGTTTCTGCATAAATTATTAACAAAGCAACGTGCTCTTTACTTTCATGTTCAAATGTAATTTTATAATTTTCCTGTAAAAATCATCGTATACTTACTGCCAGTGTTTACTAGGGATCGGCGCAACATATAAAACAAATATTTAATTTTTTGAGGCAGAAATTCAAAGCCAACTTGACCCAACTTTGACATGTGACTCATGAGTGATTTTGATAAATCATGAATTTTGAAAACACATATCATATTTCGTCAACATACCTCGTATCTTCACGCTTCATTTACATTCGTTAATAATGAGAACATTAAGAGCACGCGGGGATTCCCCGCATTCGGAGAAATGAATTGAGATGCTACAAAGACGATTGTTATCTTTTGTATCCTTTGTAAAACAGATTGCCCGAAGTTTCAATACAAAAAATATTTTAGCAAGTTCTACGATAGATCGATATTCTCCATAGATCAAGATAAAAAAATATAGGTAAAGTAAAAAGCTTTCAATAAGATATCGCACCAAAGGAAGATCAACAAGGGCACGCCCTACCGGACCGGTTCGGCGACAGGCCGGAAAATTGGCGCGCGACAACACGACGCCGGCGACAAGACACCCGACCTAATTGTATTAGACGGTTGCGATTGTCGTGCGATTGCTATTGGTGATAGCTAATTAGTTGCTGGAAGGTGGACTGGAAAAGGAAATTGCTTGGTAATGAAATGGGACTTAAAACATAAGACGAAAGGTGGGGGTACGAAGGGACTGCTCTACGTAACCTAAAGGGACATGCGAGAAAATTAGTATTTGATGTGTTGTGAGTTGAATTGAAGATCAACTTCACATTAAAGACCATCAGAACATCATTTTATAACAGTAGGTAGACTTTACCATAGCGATTGTAGTGCGACTGAAGAGTCTAATTGAGTGTGATGTTGATTTTGACGTTCAAAATAATTCAGTTAGGCGTCAGACCAGAAAATTGATGTAAGGCGCTTAAACAATTGAATTACTGGTGGATGTTATGGTCTAAATGGCGTTGACAAAGATATGCAGTCTAGTTACTAGTTACATCCAGAAAGTTGCAAAAAATATGTTCATAGTCTTAAATGAGGATTCAGAATCGGACAAACTCCGAATGAATTTCGTAGTAACCACTAAAGAAGAACAGATGATTCACTTGAAAAATCAAAGTGTTTTAAATAATCCCCTAAGATATAATTGTTCAGTGGTTTTTGTTCCTTTGTGGTCCTCATGAAAAGAATGAGATAGTATTTACGAAGCCACGCGCCAAAGTTCAAATAAAGATTTAATCAGATTTAATATTAAAGCGGTACAATAAGAAATAGCTTGCGTATCAAGAGGGTCCCCTGATCGAACCGGTTCGGCGTTAGACCGGAAAATTGGCGTGTGACGAGTGAAGCCGCGACTCCAGTCTAATTGTATTACAAATATATTTTGTGGTTTATTTGGTGGTGGAGGAGTATGATGTATGTCAGTACAGACAGGAATGCTTTATTGAGCGAAGTCGAAGAAATTCTAAAAAGGTTTTCATTTTGTCAATTTATAAGTTCTTCAAGATGGCTTATCGTTGACATGTTATGTTCTACGCTCGATTCATAATAAGTTAATATTCCACCGATAACTCGTATCTTTAAACACCCTACTCTTTGTATCCAGTAATTCAACATGATATCTGTCCTGTCCAACCTTCCTGGGACACTAATGTACGTCATTAATCTCATAATCTGTCTACATTTAATACGGAACCTATATCATTCTGCCCCCGACCTCCCAATGTCAGACGTGCTGCAATTAATAAAGAAGCCATAGAAATATAAATACACGAATCCAGTTTAATATTCAAATGTCTCCGAATATTTACAACAGAACGGCAGGTGGTGGCACCCCCCTCGCCCCAGCCTGCAGGTGCATTGCCCCCCGAACTCGACCCGTCTCGGAGATTATAGGCTTTGTAGAAAGTCACTGTTCAAGAGTTGGTATTATTGAACTTTTGTCCTCTTGTGTCCTTTTAAGAGCGTTTGGTTTATGTGTAAGATGTTTATCTTACTTATTGGTAAGAAATAATCCTTTGTTTGTTTTAATATTTAGTATCTCTGCGTGATGTCATTTGAACCCTGCTTCAAAATTTTTCTGTAACGACCTCGTCAGTTGTCGACTTGTCGTATAGTATTTCCTCGCAAGTTACATTGTTGTCATTCATTTCAGGGCTTTCACATTGTTTGCCGCACCTATCCTATTAATTAAATGAGGTTGTTAATTAGTAAAGTGTATTTAGTTATAATTTATCATTCAAATAGCTTCAATATATGGCCATACTTTAGTAATAAATGGTAGCACATTATAAAATAATAACCCTTTTAGCATTACTTAGTCAACTGGCTGCTTTGCAGTAGCTTTTTGCATTAATTACTATGATAACAACAAAAGCGTCCTACAGTAAGCCTAATTAATATAGTGTTGTTAATACCACTGATTTTGGTATTTCATCGTTGACTTAAAGTATCTCAGTAGTTATCTTCAGGTGCTCTACTTATTATATTGTTCCCCGCACACTCGCACAAAACGATTCATTACTTTTGACCCTTCCCAAACCTCTACCCATTTTGGCACCTCACAAATATCTCATTTTCTAGTCAACCTTTTAACATCTACAGAAGGTCATCCACATAGTCTACTGAACTGACAAACGATTTACAAATGCCACCGTGGGATATGGGTTGACGTCAGCACAATCGTGATCACGTCATCCATAATCCAGTCTTGATCCACTACACACACAATGCGCGCTGTAAACAATTTGGTACACAGTTCATTCAAGTACTAATTTCAATTTGGCGGTAAGTTTTTGGTTTCTCGTAATGGTAGTTTGGTGAAGGTGTCCTGTCAGTAAACTTTTCTAGACTATCAAAATAATATATCCTCTTGAATAATCTAAATGACATGGACGCGTAATGCTATGGTAGGTTTCAGGTTTCGCAGGAATTTATTTCCGGGAGGGCCTTGGATGAGGATTTAGTCAAGCAGGTGGTTCTAAAAGACAGGAAAATAAAACAACTATGAGAAGCAAACAAACAGTAAGTACTGTTGCTGAACAAATTCTGATGCCTTATTATAATAGATCAACATCAAAACACAGAACATGATGGTAGGATGCATACAGGAATGCCATACTATGTATAATCTGCAAGCAGTATGTGAAATCAAGAAGCCTGAAGGCATGTGACTATGTTCTATTTAGTTGCAGCGTACGTGAGGTGCTTGGAGTACCTATCTATTACTTATCTGAGTGCACTTACGAAGCCAAAGGGCATAGATATGATAATAAACCATGCTGATATCGGAGTAATCTATCACTATTAATCAGTACTCTGTATGCTTTGACCCTAAATCTATTATGCGAGGTAGGAGTTGATATCTTTTGAAGGGTACCTTTGGAGGGTGTTTCAGAATAAGTGCAATGCCTCTTAGATGGTGATTCAGAAAATCAAACTGAACAACTCTTCCAAGGAACACACATGGCAAAGAAAATAAATTCTATCCATCGGGTAGTAAAGGACCTGCTAAAATGAGTCGATGAATATAGAAGTCGATGGCTTGATGATGGGCCATTGTGTGTAGGCCTGTTAGCAGCCATGTGTGCGACAGACAGACGCCACCTGCCATTTTGGGAATACAGCTGTAGGCGTAACCTAAAAACATGAGCCTTAACGGTTTTTTACCAAAGATCCCAGCCCTTTTTAGGGTTCCGTAGTTAACTAGGAACCCTTATAGTTTCGCCATGTCTGTCTGTCTGTCCGTCCTCGCTTAATCTCTGTGACCGTTAGCACTAGAAAGCTGAAATTTGGTACCAATATGTATATCAATCACGCCGACAAAGTGCAAAAATAAAAATTGGAAAAAAATGTTTTTTTAGGGTAGCCCCCCTATATGTAAAATAGAAAGTGATTTTTTTTTTAATTTCAACCCTAACGTGTGATATATCGTTGGATAGGTATTTAAAAATGAATAGGGGTTTACTAAGATCATTTTTTGATGATGTCAATAGTTTCGGAAATAATCGCTCCTAAAGTCAAAAACAATGTGTCCCCCCCCCCTCTAACTTTTGAACCATAAGTTTAGAAAATATGAAAAAAATCTGGAAAGTAGAACTTTATAAGGACTTTCTAGGAAAATTATTTTGAACTTGATGGAAAGAACAGTTTTTGTGCAAAAAAAACAAGAAGGTGGTACAAAATTCCTGGACTAAGTTTGTAGTATAATCAATTATTTAATCATATATACAAGCATTTTTTTTAACTTCGTTTACGTATTTCATTATTTAAGACGGGAAACTACGGAACCCTACACTGAGCGTGGCCTGACACGCTCTTGGCCGGTTTTGACAATCCTTTTGAAACTGAACGAAAACAACAATCTAGAATTATAGGTCATGTATTCGTAATTAAAATATATCGATATTTTATTACCGAGCATAACATCAAGTCTTCCAGGGCGCATAAACAGACCTTGAAACAGGACCGGATGACCGCCCAACGGCCCAAATGATTGATGTACTATTTATTTATGACGCCACCAACTGGGTGAGCCCGTACATACGTCTTTCGCAACTTTTGATGTGTTCAGTGTTTTTGTGACACCCATGAGCCCATGACACATATGTCAAGGATTGAAACGTAAATCAGAATATTTCAACTCGATGTAAGTTTCTTTTGGCCTCAAGCTATTTCCATCAAAATGTTTGGGAATTTTCAAGACCTAAATAAAATAGTACTACTAATTCCTGTGTTGTGTTTTGCTGTTGACAACCATCTTATTGCATTCAAAGCATCTGATTACCCTTTCATTCATCACGCATTGTAAACCCTGTCCACAATCGACTCATCCGCATGTAAACAAAAACAACTAACGTAAGAACAAAACGCACTTATATCGCAACGGATGCCACGATACGAGACGAGCCTATATCCTGCACAGACGCAGTTGAACGAACCCCACCATTCCTGATAATAAACTAATTATCAACGCTAATTATAATTGTTGAAAAATTGTTTTTATAACAGTGAATAATGCATTGCCTCCTTCCTCCGATAAGGCTATTGTTACGTAAAACTTAGTCACTGATTAGATTGTGGGGTACTGGGAAGTGTATGGTAAACAAATATAGGCTAGATGGTCGACCTAGAAACTGATGACAGATTTTCTTTTAACGACATGAATAATTTGGAAAAGATATAAGAAAATCTACAAAGCCTTTACGAAGTACCGTTAGACAATCTTAATGTTATCTACAAACAAATTGCTATATCTAATCTTGATCTAGGCTCATTGGAAGCAGTATCTTACGATGAACAATAGCTCCCTCGCCTACATGCTTCCTTTATCGGCAGCTATTTGGGTGATTTATATTAAAAGCTCACTGTTTGTAGTAGAGAGCTTGGATTTGCATAATGTTAATCGAAATTATCCGTCACTCATATTTGGAGGTACCGATCAGATTGATGTCTTAACTCATGTGTAGATTTATGGGTTGATGAATTGGAAGTAGACGGCAGAGAGGATATTGATAAAGATGAAGAAGAAAAAGCTACGATTGTCAAGGAATCTGATAAATTCTTTGAAAGTTCTGAATGAGATCATCTTGAAGACATTAACGAAATGGGAAATGAAACTTCATAAACTTTACCCTAGCAGGGTCAAGTCTTCTTGACAGAAGAATTACGAAATGTGTAGGATAACTTTCAGCAATCCCTTTGAGAAAATCTTCGATGCGCAATCAATAAGTCCATACTTCATCTTTAATTCTACCAAGTATTCAATATTTACTGCATAACTCATCGACTTCTTCTCGTAATACCTACAGACAGGCCACTTTATATCAAAACACTTGAATGACCATATACGGAGATCGTCAAGTCACGTACATACGTTACATAACACGTCTGATAGCCATGACTCATGTACTGTTTACATATTTAGTCACACAATTACACGCAAAAGTAAACTAGAATTTTGAAGAATTTCAAGGTGGTAAGGATGATTTTGGCTTGGTAATTGAAGTAATGTGGGCGTTAGATAAGGATGACTGTCTTCGTCAGTGTACCACCTACTACTAACTGCCCTGGTTAATTTTAAGTCTTCGATGTTGAAGTTGGCTTTCGATTGGTGGAAATTTTGATAGTAGCTGAATTTGATTCAAGTGACAAGTTTGAAATTAACTGCTTGGTAATTTACAAGAAAGATAAAATTGAAGAATTTCAAGCTGTATGAAAGATACCATCATCTATAAACGACTGGAGCAATAACCAAGTTTTAATGTTGATTAGTCTAACCAATTATAACTTAACATCTCAATACGCCATTCATTATACCAATAAAGGATCCCACTGAATCGTTAATATTTATAATTACTCTGCATTCTAACACACTAACTGCAATGAGTGTAATTATACGTCTTGTACATTCTGCTGTAATGGCTGCACCATTTCGATCATTGATCTTAAAGTCCTAAGTTTTATCGTCCGGGCTCGGGCTAAGTGTTATTTTGTTTTAATTTCTTATGATAGTAAAAAACATTTGCGTTTTAAATTGAGTCGTGATTCTCCTGCCTTTATCCCGATTTGTTTTGGGCTGGTGCATAATATCTTCTTACATGTTTCTATTTATCGCCATCTCATCAAACGTTCATTCTCCTTTACCTCAATTTTTTTGTTTAGTCAAGAACGCGATAGAAACATCTGTCGCGTTCTTGACTAAACAAAATGATGAGTTCCAAAAAAAGATAACACAGCTAGAATTAGAAGTGAAGAAAGATAAAGATTATATAATTGAGTTGGAGGATAGAATTGAAGACTTGCAAAGATGCTCGCGCAAAAATAAAATCGAAATAAAGAATGTACCTAGGAAAAACCAGGAAACTAGAGATGATTTGATAAACATGGTACTGAGCTTGGCTAAGAACATTAATCTCGAGATGAGTAAAAGGGATATCAAGGACATCTTTAGAACGCAGGGGGGGAAGAAGGAAGGGTTAATTAGCCCCCCCATTATAGTAGAACTGGACTCTGCCATTCTAAAACAGGATTTGCTGAAAAGCACTAAATCCTTCAACATAAGAAACAAACACATGAAACTCCAAGCTAAGCATCTTGCTATCACAAGCAACGGAGAGGTTCCTGTATTTGTTTCCGAACAACTCACTCCACGGAACGCCCGCCTATTTTATCTAGCCCGGGATTTAGCCAAATCTAAGCAGTATAAATTCTGCTGGACTACATTTGGCCGAGTTTTTCTAAAAAAGGACGAAAATGCTAAGGTAGTCCTTGTGAAGAGTGAGTCACAGGTGCATAGCCTGCTTCAAAGTGCATGACTATTTCTAGTTTTTTCGTCTGTTTGTATATTTTTATTGTATTTCTTTCTAGCCTTCATTGAATCTGAAATATGTAATAGTTCTTATATTTTTCTAAAATACTTTAGATTTAATTTGTCAAGAAATATTTGTACTGTACAGCACGCTCATCAACTATCACACATACAAAACACCTCATTCAATCTGTCTACCAAACACTCATCAACAAAGATCCGTAACACAATTATCTCTCACCTACATCGCTCATTCATACTTAGAATACCCACACTCATAGTCTTTGGATCAAAATTTCTGCGTATTTATGTAATTATTCTGATCAATATTGATTTTCCTCGGCATTTATTTTTAACTATACATCGTGAGATATGTAAATTAGACTTCTCAAACGAAAATGGATAGTAACTTAAATACACTTGATGAATTAGACGAGATTGAAATTGCGAACTCTGGTTTAATAAACATCGAAGAAATATCCACGTCGTTAAAACTCGAAAATACTTGCTTGACAGTTATAACTCAGAACATGAGGAGTATTTACAGTAATTTTGATGATTTGCAGATGAACTTAGCTATGATAAAGTTTGACGTAGATATTCTTATTCTTACTGAGTGTAGATTAAATAATAATAAGCAAATACCACTACTCGAAAACTACACCGCTTATTTTACTTCAATTCAACTAAACCAAAACGATGGAGTTGTTGCCTATGTAAGTAACAAACATATGCCTCTCGTTACAGAACTAACCCTAACACATGCGTCTGCTCTCCAAATCATCGTGTCTAATTTTACTATTCTAGGTATATACCGTTCTCCAGCCAATACCTGTGCTGACAATTTCATTAACTCTCTAAACTGCCATCTTGAATCTTGTAGTACGCACAAAAATATTGTTGTTATGGGGGACATAAATATAAATATAATCGAAAAACCCACAGAAATATCACAACAAAGATCAAATAGGCTAAATTACCTGAATATGCTATCTATGCACGGCCTTCTTCCAGGACACTGGCTTCCTACTAGAGAACTGAATTGCCTTGACCATACTATCCTGAAACTTGATAAAACTAAAACCTCAGCATTTGTGGCAGTGCTTAATACAACAATCACGGATCATGCTATGGTTCTCTTAAATTTGACAAGCTACAGTAAAAGACAAAATACCTGTTCAAAAACGATTACCCTTATAGACTTTGAAAAAGCGCATAAATGCCTTATAAATATAGATAAATCTATCTTTGATACCTACACACTCCCAGATAGCTTTGCCACTAAACTAGTGGAGGTGATTAGATCGTCCCTCCAAAATAACTCAAAAATTAAATCCATCTCCTCTAGGAAAAGAACGCGGAAGCCCTGGATCACTGTGGGAGCATTGCGTTGCATAAGGCTAAGAAACAAAATGCAGCACCAAACAAGACTAGACCCTTTCAACTTAATTTTAATAATAACTTTTAAACGTTTCCGCAACTTTTGTTCCAATATGATAAAAAATACAAAGAGACAATATTACAAAAAACAAATAGAAGAATCAGCAAAAAGTCCGAGACATCTTTGGTCTAAAATTAATGAAATTACGCATTTTAAACCACCCAAAACTTCGAATACACATCTCCTTAATATTACTACACATCCTCTGAACTCACTAAATAGAGTCAATTTATTCTTCATCACTATAGGCAAATCCTTAGCAGAAAACATCGCAGTTCAAACCGACATGCCGGTTGTGACCAACTACTGCACTTATTCTAGGGCTTCCTCGTTTGTGCTATTAGAGACTGACCCACAGGAAGTAGACTGCATTCTAATGAGTCTTGACTCCGACAGTGCACCGGGTTGGGACGGTATTCCAACAAAATATTTGAAACAATCCAGAGATTTTGTGGTTCCACTTATTAGCCAGTTAGCTAACCTATGTTTCAAAACTGGTGTTTTCCCGAAAGAATTAAAGCGATCAGTGGTCACTCCTGTGCACAAGGGTGGGGACGTAGACGATGTCAACAACTATCGCCCCATATCTGTTCTGTCAGCAATTTCAAAAATTTTAGAAAAATTAATAAACAAGAGACTAATTAACTATTTACAGAAATTCAATATCCTATCGAATGCACAATACGGGTTTAGACAAGGACGTTCAACTCAAGACGCTATTTCGGCTTTGACATCTGAAGTTGTTGACGGAGTGGATAGGGGTCATAAATGCTTAACAGTTTTCCTAGATATTAAAAAAGCTTTTGACACCGTTTCTGTCCCGATCCTTCTGCGCAGGTTAGAAAACATAGGTATAAGGGGCACATCTCTTTCTCTTTTTGAGAGCTATCTCGAAGATAGACAGCAAGTGGTTAAGGTCAGTAACTTGTGTAGTGTTGAAGGGAATGTCTACTACGGAGTTCCACAGGGGAGCGTTTTGGGTCCGACAATGTTTTTAATTTATATTAATAGCCTTTGCAATATGCAGATCAATGGAGGGAAAATTTATTCCTACGCTGACGATACTGCGGTTGTTTTTACGGGAAAGTCATGGAAACATGTGAAAACTATTACTGAACAGGGACTGATTAGATTGGCTGAGTGGCTTAGACTAAACCTCTTAACCCTCAATACCAGTAAAACTAATTTTATTTGCTTTTCCCCAAGCAAAAGATCACAGCCGGAAGCTGACTTTACTATTACCGTACATGTTTGTCAAAATTCTACCCCCTATGATAATAACTGTGGCTGTCAAAATATTCAACAAGTCAGATCCACCAAATATTTAGGCATAATTATTGACCAACGACTATCATGGCACCCTCACATTGAAGTGCTCATGAAAAGGATCAGGAAGCTTATTTGGGTGTTCAAAACTTTACGTCATGTAATGTCCGCGCAACTTATAAACAAAGTCTATATAGCTCTGGCGCAATCCGTAATGACTTATTGCATTCCGATATGGGGTGGAGCTTCCAAAGTTAAATTCCTCGATTTGGAAAGAGCTCAGCGATCGCTTATCAAGGTGATGCATTTTAAACCATTAAGGTTCCCTACAACAGACCTCTATAAAGTCAGTAACCTGCTATCAATTAGAAAACTTTATATTCTAAATGTGACCTTAACCCTGCATAAATGTCTCCCCTTTGACCCAGCAACTCAAACCAGAAGGCGCAAAGATATTGTTGCCTACTCTCCAGGGGTTCGATCAGCATTTGCTAGACGTCAGTATGTTACACAATCCACCTACATCTATAATAAACTCAATCTTACTTGTGATATATATTCTTTGCTGTTATATGACTGTAAAAAAACAATAACTAATTGGTTGAGATCTCTAACATATGAAGATACCGAAAAAATTCTGATTAGAGTGTGCTAACATGCTGGATACCCACGCACATACACGCACACACACACACAAACATGCACACAAACACATACACTCCTCACACAATACATGTACATCTCACATGTACTCTTCACACATCTAGAGCTGCTTAATTATTATTATTAATTTTTCATTTTTCATTAGCTTCATTACTTTCATTGTTAAGATAGCACATGTAGGGAAGAGCGAGACAGCTCCGACACAAGTACTTCTGTAACTTACTGGAGCTGCCTCTATTTATGTATGACACAATGTTTGAGATGAAATAAATATTTTTTGTATTTTTGTATTTGTATTTGCAAGCTCCGTATGATGTCTTCTTTCATCGCTAATATTTAACCACATCACCACATCGTCTTTCACACAGTCAATCCATCGTTTATGAAAATTATAATTAGCAAGCCATGTAAAAGCTATAACCATGGTCTACAAATTCTAATAAGAGATATTATCATCGTAGTTACTAGTTAGCAGTGCAGTAATTAAAAGGCGGCCTCGCGCGGCCTTGCCTACCGTTTGTACAGATGTGCAGGCCCAGGGTATCGTTATGCGCATGAGTCAGGATTGTAACCGTTCAGATAACGTTATTGGATCAATATTCATTTGTTGGAACTGTATCACTATTTATTTTTGTGATTGAATACTTTCAGTTATATGTGGGAGTAAATAATCGCTTTTATGAGTCAATCGATTTGCGTTGCCTTTTCTAATCGCTATTGTGATAAACGGTCAATAATATCAGTTATTTCTGTTCACGAAAACTTGATATCTATGAAGATTAAATGTTTAGTTAGATCTTCAAATTCAACTTGGTTCCGCGGATTCCATTTATAAAATGACTCAATCTTCGCGAAGTGTCTCGCACATATCACGTCTACCCAGTTACTCACCACCATCCATCTGTATTTCAATATCGACCGTTCCATCACCATTAATTCCATGCAAAACGCATCCTGGCAATTGACCTGCATAGCACAAGGATGTATCGTCATCACCTTTGCATTTGAAAACGTCTTCAGTAATTGAAAGCCATTTCAGTACATTTTGCATTCGGGACGCGATTGCTCAATATTAATTAGTGGGAGACCATCAATTTGTCCAGTGTCGCCTTCCATTAAAAATGTCTTGTAAAGACACAGCTTGGCTGCTGCTCATAAACTTCGTTGTTGTGGTTTACCAAGGTCATGATCATTTCTTGGAACAATAATCATTATCAGCTCATATATTTTATGAATTTATTATTATTGTCGCGAACAAGAATATAATTTATGTTATATACTAGTACATAGTTTTATTGGAGTGTATTTCAATTTGGTCCTTTTACATTCGGTTTAAATGGTAGTTTGTGTTACATAGAGCCTTCGAACTGTCTGTGGTTTTTGAAATTACCACAGTCAGCCTTGTCTCCAATACAAGTAGTGATATTTGTTGAGATTGGTTTCATAAATATTATAAAAGCTGTTTTGATTGAAAATATTTTGGACTAATCTTGATTCATTCGTTGCAACAATCTCGATTATCGCGCAAATTTCATTCCATCTTTGGATTATATCGTTGTACAAAAGAATTTCTTGAACGTGCTCGTAAACTGGTCCATAAAATATATTTGCGGCCATTTTCGTTTGCCGAATGTCGAAGTGGTGACTCATACGTTACGTTGTAACTCACCTTCCCATTGTGCGCACGCGGTGATTGCGTTCCTAATGATGACACATCGGTGGTAACGACGGTTTTCGACAAATTAAGAATGTGGGGTCAAGTCGTGTCCGAAAATGTCGGGTTGCTTGTTTTGGGTTTGGAAGGTTTCTTAACGGTCATAAGACTTTAGGCAGTGGCCAAAGTTCAGAAGATTTTCTTCTTCGCCTTGTAACTGTTTTACATGACCAATTATGGTAGCTTATTATCCATTTGGTTTTACTAATTGAAAACACGTTTGTCGCTGTTTGATTTGTTAGTAACTAAATAGTTTTTTTTTTCAACACCAATCCTTGGGAACAAATTAACAAGCAAGCTATAAATCAGCCAAAAACCTTCTACATTCACGCTCACCCAGCTGTCATTTTGTCACTTAGATCTTGTAAAATGCCATTCAGTCGGACTTTTAAAGCGTTCGGCGCATTACCAAAGTATTTACCAGCGTGTTCCATGTAAGGGTATCGTTGAACACGACCAAATATGGCTGCAGTCTCGTGGAAACTGTGTCGTATTAGTTTTTGTGGTCCTCGTAACGAGAGGTTGCGACACACCTCACAATTGGATATACACAGCTGACTTATAAACTGTATGGTATTATGGAGACAGTATGTTCAGATGTTCCAGCCAGCCTAATTAAATAATTACTCGAAAACAGAAGTAAGATATGGTGAAGGAAAACAAAATTGAGCTACTGCGAAATATTTATGAATTAAAGCACTAGGTATAGTCTAATGTAAGAGGCGGCCCCGCGGTTCTACCCGTGGAATTCCAACAGGAATTCCGGAGGTTTTATATGAGGTCACGGTAAAGCCACGTGCCAGAGTCTTTTTAATTCTTTGTAGAATTTCAAACCTGACTTCATAAGAAAATATTTTAAAACTTTGATAAATTATATTATGTTCGTATTTACTTATCTGTGTCCTACCCCTAACGAAGATATTTTCTTATAGAATTCTTCCATACGTGAAATTATTACACACCTAATTAATATTGGAATGCAGAACATTTCAATAAACTTCAATACTCTTTCTGATTAATATAATCGGTGATTACGGTCTACGGACAGTTAATCCACTCTTTTTTATTTATAAAAGACTAGCGACCGGCCCCGGCTTCGCACGGGTGGACATTTATTTTTTAAGCTCTCTGAAAAAAAAAAATCCGGGATAAAATATAGCCTATACGGATTCGGAAGAATCCCTCTAAGTAATGGTAAAAGAAATTTTGAAATCGGTCCAGTAGTTTTTGAGCCTATTCAATACAAACATACAAAAATACAAAGGTTTCCTCTTTATAATATTAGTATAGATTGGATTATTCATAATAGAGCGGACAGCTGAGTTGTGGCATATATGTGGATTGATGTATCTAAGAATAGTAGCCTTGAAGAAGATGAGGAATCTCGTCCTGAGGTGAGGATGAGGAATCTCTTCCTTATTAATAAACTGAAAGTTTCAATCCAATATTTTTGACTTTAGTTATTGGCACTGATAGAATTTCGCTTCGCTTTTGGAGTGAGCTCAAAGGTGAGGAATATAATAACGAAAACTACTACTGAATATTTTAAGACTTTCTATTTTTCAAAAACTAAACAGAATCGAAGAAAAATACCAGCAGTTATTTATTATCACGTTGTTTAGCATACAAAAGTCGTTATTATAGGACTGAACAGGTACTGTGTTATCTGTTAAGTTTCCTGTTGTTTAGAGCCCTGTTATCTTCTGTTAATATATTTTAAATAGTTTACCCAGCGACCACTTGTTTATCAAAATGTTTAAACTTAAGTACTACTGTAAGAGGCAGAATGTTGTTTTATTTTATCTCTGGCCTCGTTATTGGGCTTGACTTCTGTCTGAGTTTCTTCTGTACTTTTCTCAATTTTTTTTCTTTGAAGCATGATTTCTTCTTTGATACTTCTTTAGTAGGTGACGTTACACAGTCCTCCTAACCCATCATCTTCCAAATAGACCATCCATCGTTCCTTGTAGTCTTCTCCTGCTCCAACTTAGAGAATCCCGTTTAAAACTACACCAATTCTATCATAGAGGTGAAATGAATTGTTACTTTCTAGAATCAACAGCATCACATAAACGCGTATCTCACCATCATCAACCTTCTTCTTAGGAAAGCAGTTCGCTTATGTGACACAGCTTCGTCACTTCTTTAACGATGGATTTATCTCGTCTTTCCAATTTGGTACTAAATAAATATTTATCTTTCTTAAATAAAACAAGGTTTATGTAAGTTTGCTCATAAAATTACTAATCTAATCCAACAGCATTAGGCAAATAAATTAATAATTGGATTTATCTCTTCCGTTCAAAGTGTATTGCATTATCATTTTACATTAATTGTACTTTAATTAACGTCGCTGTAGGTTTACTAATGCGTTTAGTATGTGGAAGGATTTCGTTCTCAATCTGTCTTTTGTATGCCCTTACTGCTCTTATAGGCCGTGACGTCAGATTCAAACTTTATGGAGGTCCAAGAAAGTTACTTAATGTTGATGATATCATAGTTTTCATGGAAATTGGCTGAGTGTTCGACGGCTGTGCTGCATGTCGTGGGTTCGACTGCTCAATGAACAAATATTTTTATGACCTGCAAGTAGTCATGGATCTGGCTGTTTGTACATGTGATTTTCAATGTTTGTAAACGCATCCATGATTCAGGTGTTATTCTTAGAGAGAGGCAACGTATTTTTCAAGAAATTCAGTCAACCGGTCAATTAGATCAATGCAGAGACCTTTTGTATATTCTTCTTATTAGTTACATATTTTACTGGGTGGGTAGGCCCAGTGATGGCGGATGGTAGTATGCTTTACGTCTTCAAAAAACGGAATTAGTGACTTAGATAAGTACATACTCATACTCTAATTTCATCAAACATAATAAACACCGAAAAATCATACTAGTATCAACACAAACGTGACTTAAATCCCTTAACAGTTGAACTAATCAGAATTCAGCGCACACAGCAATATAAATTCATACTACGCTTTCATAGAACATGGACACCAACCACGATACATACTCAGAACTGATCTCATATTTAATAGAATAAGCCATAACTTATAGACCCATAGACAGCCTAGACAAGCGCAACTGTTTAAGGATGAGAATTCGATGATTCCCAGAAAAAAAGTGAGTTTGTTACGCCGTAGTCACTAATCACGATTTTCATGAATTTTGGTACATATACACACATCAACAGAATCTAGGGATATCTTAATCGTAAATTATTTACGATTGTTTAGTTTAAAATCTTTTTAGTTTTCATAAAAAGTTTGTATACAGATTGAAACCTCATTTATTCTATTTTCAAAATTTAAAGAATAAATATTAAAAAAAAAGAAAAAACAAAATACGCTGGCAAAATTGTTAGTGATTCGTTATGTTACGGAAAATTAAAATTGTTTTATTAATATTAATTAATGAACAGGGATTAGATTGGTATTCTTTTTTAATTTAACGTGTCGTGTGAGCTTTAGGAGTCATGTCACGTCGTCATTTGAGTCGAGATGAAATGTTACGAGCCGTGGTCATGCTATAAAATGGTGCTATTCAACGCTTCGTTGCTGAGGCCCTACACACCAGCCAAAACGTGATATCAAGGTTGTGGTCACGTTATCGCAGTATTGGGGATGTAGCTGAACGGCACACGGGTAGATATCGCGTTACTACGCAGAGACAGGATCGATTTTTCCAAATAACCGCTAGAAGACAACCCAATATCACAGCGATGCAACTAGTACAAAGGCTCCAGGAGGACCACCAGCTGCTGGTAAGCGACCAAACCGTGCGAAGGAGGTTGCATGAAGTTGGTCTTCATGCTCGAAGACCGCTAGGTACGTGTTCCAGCATAGCGACGTGGCAATCGCGGTCGGCGGCTTTCGTGGGCTCGGGAGCATTTACCATGGAGTGTCGAACAATGGTCTTTGGTGCTGTTCACCGACGAGTCCCGGTTTGGGTTTCATCTGGAATCACGAAGAACACGCGTTTGGAGAACTCCAGGGACAGTTAGCCGTCTAAGGCACCCTCAGGAGGTCCACTCATACCAAGGCGAGACAATCATGGTGTGGGCAGGAATTCGTCTTGGCGGACGAACCCAGCTCATTTGGATCCAAGGTAGCATGACTGCACAAAAATACCACGAGGAGGTAGTGGAGCCTGTTATTGACCCACACAGAATTCAAATGGGCCAGAAATTTCTACTCATGCACGATAATACTCCTTCCCATACGGCGCGGCCGGTGTCGACCGCTCTCCGAGACCACGATATTCAAGTTTTGGATTGGCCTGCACAGTCGCCCGACTTAAATCCTATCGAGCATGCCTGGGACATGTTACAACGAAAAGCTTTGAGAGATTTCCCGCCAAATTTGACGACACAACAACAACTTTACGACCACTTGCAAAGAACATGGGACCTCATACCGCAGCAAGACATTGACAATCTAACTTTAAGCATGAACAATCGATGTTGATGTGTAATTAATGTAAGAGGTGGCAAAACTGATTATTAATAATTAGATTTAATAAGATTTTTTAAATTTTCATTAAAATTAATAGCTTTATAAGAAGAAATGAAGTTTTTTACCATATTAATTTGCTACGGCGATTAAAATAATTAACATTTCTATTTAAAACAAAAAAATCAAGAAATGTTTTTTATTTTTTACTGTACACCTTAAAATAACCTATCATTCTTCCATTTACTATATCAGAAAATTCTTCATAGATTTTTAGATATTTGATGAAATATAAAATATCCCTAGATTATGTTGATGTGTGTAGATTGGACCCTTTTTTTTACGTGGTAAAATCATCAAATGAGTCCTCCCACCCAGGGCAGAGCGGGAGGGACGGTCAGACTCGTACTGCCTAAAATCCACGGTGTCCTTCAATAGCCCTTTACGTTCCGGGGTCACGGTAATTCGTACAGTCCCGCGACCATCGATTGGACCCTGGTTATACTTTTTTTCATTAATCTTGAAAGCGTAGAAATTGGGGCCAGCAAAGTCTCGGGTAATAATAACTGGTATTAACATATCTGGCTAAATATGGCTGTACTATAAGGTACACCTCTGCCAAACCCGTCGTGGATCCCAGGCGTGATATAACACTATGTTATCGATCCATAGATCATCGGCTGGGTCAGGTGTTAACACAAACAACATTATGTTCTCCTGCGCAGTACTCCAGACGCGGGTCACATCGTAAATTGATTGATATAATTGCTTTTATCTTGCTGATAACGTGTATTTGATGTTGCCGTTAAATACTATGTTTGGTCGATGTAGATGGTTGGCGAAATTGCAAGCTGAATATATGTACACAGTTGAGAATCACCTCATTTTTTTTCGTCGTTTAATAGTTGGGATGGACTAAACTGAAATATCAGAAAAAGAAAACTGTTTAATTAAGGGTGGCCATAGACGGACTCCTTGAAGTACTCTTCTTGATGCGACTGTATAGCAAACTACAGGCTTCTACGTACACATAGACATGAACTGCTGGATCAATCGAACGGCTCCGGGCTGTCGGACTGCTTGACGCAGTCGTTAGGCATACATAACTGCTTGAGTAGTCTGTGTATGTTGATCACTAGCAGCTAACTGCACGATGTCCGTGTATGGACAGTTTAAATTCGAGGAATCCAATATGGTTCTTCCTTAAAGTTGGCAAGATATTAACACCGTGAGTAAATATTTTTTGCAAGATCACACTGCTGATATTACTTCGGATTAATTCAATTTTCCTGCATCTTAAATTAAAACTCATTCGCATGCGCATAATACCCTACAAACTGACATACACGACATTAGAAGCTGAATATGTCTATGTAAGTCAAGGACCCGATATCGAAAACACTGTACAAAATTGGTTTTTCATATCCGTGGATCTAGTGAATTATTATCGAAGGCAGCATGTCAGTTAGCCCATGAATTACGAAGTCCCGCACTAAGTCCGCCCCTGACATCTACTTACTCCAAAACCTTCCAATCGTAAACAACAACCCTAACAAGTAAAGGAATCAATCTTAACATATCAATTCCGTCAACTTTACGATCCCGCCAATTAGTATCAAGTTATAATTCTATTACTAATTACTTGTTTGCTTTAAGATATACTAGAAATCAAGTACTATCTACTTGACCCAAATAACTTAGTGTTTTAGAGTTAAAGTCATTTGCACAGATAGTAGGCAGGGCAAGTTTGATTGAATTTTAACTGGCCACTCCATGTCCACAGGAATTTGAAGTGTTCGTGTATTAAAAGACATTATGTGGGCAAAGGACGATTTTAATTGAGTATATTATGTAATTTAGAGCGAAGGGTTAGCCTATTGGTCTACATAAATGGGTTATAGAGATTGAGACAGGTTCATTAATTCAGACACATAAAGGCTATGATTATGCAGTTCGTTGACTGAAACACGAATGGATTTTTTGTACTGATACCTGCCCGTCAAAAGGTGCAGAATAATTTTATTTTTGGTAAGTTCTATTTCATATCCTGGGGCCTTTCGCCAAAAATAACACTATGGCTCTATAAGACCGTTATTAGACCAATAATTACCTACGGAGCGGTAGTTTGGTGGCCCAGAACTGAACTAATAACCACCCGTAAAAAACTGCAGACATTCCAGAGGTTGGCCTGCGCAGCCACCACAGGATGCATGCGAACAACACCAACTAATGCCCTGGAGATAATGCTTGGTTTGCCGCCACTGGACCTCTTTATCCAACAGGAGGCCAGTATGGCGGCAATCAGGTTAAAACACTCCGGCATGTGGAAAAACCAAAGGGGCAATCACACCATAATATGGGAAAGAGCGCTAAACGATGTACCATACATTGAAGCGCCCTGTGATAGAATCCCCAAAATTCACGTGTTCGATAAGCTCTATCGAATTCAACTATCAGAGACCGAGCGAGATCAATCAGGAGCCAACGAAGTCCGTATTTACACGGACGGCTCTAAAACCGCAACCGGTACAGGTGCTGGTGTATTCTCAATGGATCTCAACATAAAAATATCTCTACCGCTAGGGGAACATAGCTCTATATTCCAATGTGAATGTGTAGCAATCACCCAAGCTGCCATCGCAGTCATGGAAAGGAACATATCTAACTACGGGATTAGAATTCTCTCCGATAGTATGGCTGTACTAACGGCGCTGAACGGCAATATTATGTCGTCCAGCCTAATTTATGAATGTCATCTAGCATTGCAAAAAATTTCGAACCGCAACAGGGTCATTTTGCAATGGATTAAAGGACATAGTGGATCATTGGGTAACGATGCAGCAGACGAACTTGCAAGGAGAGGCTCGGGTATGGATGTGGCCGGCCCCACACCCTTTTTGCCAATCCCATCCGGTCAACTCAGGACCTGGATACGTTTGCAAACCCAAACAAAACATAATGCCAGATGGGCATCTACAACCGACTGCAGACAGTCTAGAGAAGCGGTACCTGCACTAACACCGCGACTGACCAGCAGACTTCTCAGCCTCCAACGAACAGAATTACGAGTTGTGGTGGGTATGCTTACCGGTCACTGCCCACTCAACAAACATCTGTTTACTATCAACGCGACAGACAGCCCGTTGTGCAGGGGCTGCCTGAACGCGGATGAAACGGCAACCCACGTAATCCTGGAATGCGAAGGCGTTGCTAACCAACGGGCACAAAACCTTGGCACTCCAAGGTCGCTCCAAGAAGCCTGTGAACGTCCCAGGAGACTTCTGAGCTTCTGGAAGGAGCTGGGTTGGCTCACATAGCCAACCGTCCCACCTCACGCATAACGGACCACCTACGAGTCCAAATGCGGAAAAGGGAGCCCTTAACAATACAATACAATACAATACAAGTTCTATTTCATGGGACTCCTATTCAACTGTCGAAAAATTAGGTGTACTATTAATTAAACAAGACTCAACCGAAACGTTGGGATTTTCAAGCGTGATGTTATGTCATTACAATCTACCAATAAACACGAATCCGGCAGCATCTCCTCACTTACGACATGTACCAACAAAAAACTGAAAAGGAACTATAAAGAACACGCCTAGACATACCACATAACATTCCATGTAACACGAGACACCACAAAAACGACAAACATAACAAAAGCCAATTTTCTTATAAGAAACAACACAATAGTTTATGCGCGGGCGCAGATGCGCGGATGTTCGCGATTGCTGCGCGTGATTCACTCTTGCACACTCTTTCTTGCCGCCATTTCTACGGATGCGGATACTTTCGTTCTCGTTTGTGTTTTTCCTTGAGATGTTATGACACTGATACGGCTTGTTAGTATTGAAGTTCCATGTTTATGTGGGAAAGAGTAGTGTGATGGTTGATTCATCGGCTCTAGAGAATTTTGTGCACGTAACCAACCAATGTTTATTCGCGATGTACCTATTGGGCCCTTTTCCCTTTGTACTCAATCTGGCAATGAACTTATTTCTGCATCAGGATGTTATTTGAAGATAATTTCTCTTCTGCAAACCTTTAGCCACCGAATCCTGGGTGTAGGTCTCCTCCAAAAATTGCCAATTCTGAAATTATTGTCATGGCTATCGTTAGACCTCAAATTACCAAACTTTACGTAAGACAAAATTAGTATTTTCTGGAGTTTAAAATTTTATTTTGTAAATAGCAACTCCCAGGATAGTCTAGCAAGACGTCTTCTGTTTAACTGGACTATTCTCGAGGTGCCATGATTGTAAGGCCTAGAGATAGGGACTTAAAATTTAAATTACTATTCGCTAAGGGCCCTAGTCTCGGTTATGTATCTCAAATGTACTTTACTACCAACTTCCAAACGGCCAAATAGCTTAACTTCATCAGATAGTTACGATCCTTATAATTGCCGTAACGAATTTCATTTCCAACCAAATAATGAGAAGCTGTAATTTGGTTCTTAGTAACAACTTGTAAGATAACATTTTATGCAGTTAATAGAATTGAAGAATTTAATAACTTTTCAATTAAAATGCTCTAGTATAAGTACTCGTACTTTTCTATTGTTATTTATCGCGATAGGCTCCCGTTTACCACTTTATGAGTTGAGATTTATTAAAGATCGGTCTCAACAGTTTTGTCCCATTCAACATACAAAGATTGAGGTCTTTTATCCAATGGAATATACACAGAAACCATTTAGGTTTATAGCATAGTGACGTATCTAAAACAAATATATAAATCGAAGTTGGCTGTGGAAGTGCCTGAAGCATATAACTTGGACTACATAACCTCCAACCAAGTTGTCTCTCTTCTCAGCTATGATTTAAAAATCTAATCAATTCTTCTCCATCTCCACA
This sequence comes from Agrotis puta, assembly GCA_943136025.2. Lineage (NCBI taxonomy): Eukaryota > Metazoa > Arthropoda > Insecta > Lepidoptera > Noctuidae > Agrotis > Agrotis puta. The sequence continues at coordinate 17,492,950 of OW964175.2, read as the reverse complement.
GACATACTCCGGCCTCTTCTGTGTTGTGGTGAACCCGTACAAGAAGCTGCCCATCTACACGGAGAAGATCATGGAGAGGTATAAGGGCATAAAGCGGCACGAAGTACCTCCCCATGTGTTCGCCATCACAGACACAGCCTACCGTTCTATGTTACAAGGTGAGTTGGCATATACATTGTTTTTTTTTTAAAGAAAGACCATTGCTTTGTGAAATACCTCAGGTGCCAGTACCAGGATCCGAAGTTCGATATTTTGTCCTTGGCTTTGTTTCTTTGAAAAATTCGAACTTCATTTGATCCACTCAGGGTGGGAGAAGTCATCTCCCTCAAAAGCTGACACACTGTCACAAAATGCAGAGCCAGAGAAATTTAGTGTTTTGTCAAATAATACATATGTGCTATGGATGGACACTGGTCTCTGAGGCTTTGGTAGAAGCTTGGCTGATGATGAGAAACTGCAAACTCGCCTTTGAGGCTGTGATTGACTTCTGATTCCTGTTGATTATTTTCATCGAGTAATTCAAAGAAACCGGTTTTTTTTTAATTTCTTCTGACGGATTTTGGGTTTAACCCTGTAATAAATGATGGCCTCGAGAAAGTTACTTTAGTTTTAATACTTAAAACTAGAATTTTCGACACATTTCTAACTATCCGTAATGGAAAAAATACAGGTTCTCGCAATGAATAACGTGTCGCCTTGTACGAAATAAAGTGGTATGCGACAGTTGTGCCATAAGTCATTCCGTATCGGCGCCATTACAGAACAATTAGACGAACGGCCCTTATCTTTGAACTCTAGTGAGGGGCCCGCAGTCGATACCCGCCTGAGAAGGTTATTTTTGTGTATTGTGGAGTTCATTCTCAGTTTTGACTTTGAGTCAGTAAAAGTTAAAACAACTAACGTAACTACTTAAACGTGGAAAATGCAGACGGGTCTCGCGACTGTTTAACACGAAGGATAATCCAAGGAATAGGGTTTTAGTCAATCAGAATCTGGCAATCCTTTCCGCTTCATCGAGGGGTCGAAGACTCATTGATGATTTTAAACACAATAAAGGCAGATATGTTTCCCAACAGGATTTTATATTTCAAACCGATTATTATAGCATCTTACCTCAGGTGATCTTGCCAATGTACTTGTAAGGAACTATAACTGTCTGTATTAGTTTAGTCATTTTGTACTTACTAAAGTTTGCTAGCCAAATATGGGAAATTCTGTTCAGCTATTTGTCCCTTCACAGCTGCGGCATAATTTATTTCGTATCGAGAGCTATTACTAAACAATTAGAGCGACCTACTAAATTATCTTTGTCTAGCTGTAGTACTTGCAAGACTGGTATCGATATTTCTGTTAAATTGCTTAAGTCTCCATATTTGACACTTAATTAGTTGGAAAATTATTACCAAGGAACGCAGTATTTGTCCATTGTCTATGTTATGTTCAAGATAATGAACACACTGACACGGAGTTAGATTGAGTTAGTCACAAAAGAGCTTGTTGTCTATGCTATGGGAATAAAAACGAAAAAAAAAGACGTCTGCATCATCTTGTTTTGTTTCGGTCGGATTATCAGTATCCAAAGTTTTACCCACTGCAGTTTATAGGCCTCTCTTTGCTTGATATAGCTTTTCCCCTATGGCAAATACATTACTATTTTACCAAGTTTTACTTGCTTTTAGATTAAAGACTAGGTTTAGTGACTTGTTGCTCCCATATCCCATCACTACAAAATTACGGCATTAATGATCCCTGGTGTACAGGTAACGCCCAAGTCAAAGTAAACGTTTCGTAACTGCTAACTGCGACATGGCGACAGAATTCAAGCATACAATACCATGCAAATCTATTGCAGGAAGTTATGCAGGAAGGAAAATTATTTGTGTTACTACAACTACTGATTATGCTAATTAACGTTTGTACTCTGGTTTTGTTTGATAGGGAAACTATGGTTAGGCACCTGGACATATCTGGCAATTTTCATAAAGTTGAAACAAATCTTATTTCCCGCGGCTTTACTGCCGCTGCTCGGTTCCTTTTGATCGCAGCGAGATGTTATATATCCTATAGTCTTCCTCAATAAATGGACTATCCAGCCTATAAGGATTTTTCAATTCGAAACAGTGGTTCCCGAGATTAGCGCGTTCAACTAAAAAAACTCTTCAGCTTTAAAATATTTGTGTAGATTATTTGATCGTATTTTATTTATACGCTACTAGCACTTTGCCCGCGACTTCGTCCGCGTGGGTTACGTACTTTCCTAATTCCCCCTTTTCACCCCCTTAAAGGTTAAATTTCCAAAAACCCCTTCTTAGTGCTCTCCTACATTATGATAGGAAGCCGTGTGCAAAATTTCACATTCCTAGCCCCAGTAGTTTCGGCTGTACGTTGATATGTCAGTCAGTCAGTTCCCCTTTTATATATATAGACTATACGTTGATCTGATTTCTATAAAAATAATAATTATTATTAATTGCACTTGCATGAAGTTTATAGACATCACACGCCGCTGGCGAAGTGTTAAATGAAAAAATCTGGAAATTTCGTTTTCATCAGCCTTTTGGCTGAACACTCAATAGTGAACCATAAGAGGATGTAGGAGACCTCATAGTCGAGTTCCTGGTAGCTGGTGTCACACCTACCTTGGTGCTCAGAACTCTTGCCAGGAGTGATGACATTCGTTATGAAACCCTTCATGTAAGCTCATCAGTTTCGATTACCAGTATATTTATGATTTTCTATAAACAATTTTGTTCAATTCTCCAGTCTACGAAATGTGAACAGCTGTTAGTTTGACATCGACTTAAGAATGTATTTTATCTTCACGCCTATTTTACACGCAATGTTAGTTGATAACGGCTTATTGATTTCAAGCTATGTGATCCATATTTATCTGGATGATATTATGGAAAGATGAGGATAGGTAGTCGTGGTAAAAATATGAGTCTACAGACGAAGGAATATTTTCTAAAACCCTCGTTTAAATACTTATGTATAACACTACTACTAACACAGCACAGGTCACAGTTCATTTCATATAATATTCACAACTACAGTCTGCTCATATCCACCCTCCTACTTCAAAAAGTATTCATTATAATGTAAAAGGACCGGCTTGAAAACCACTGCTCTCTAGCCTTGCGGCTACCACTATTATGTCGGGTAGATTAAAAGTTTAAAACCGTCTGGAAAATATGCTCGAAATAATTAAAGTTTTCTACATGTTTCTCATTTTTCATGAAAAGATTCAAATTGTATGTGGTCGTCCTCGTCCCAGCCTCACTCTTTGAATAACATCACGTTTGTTACTTCCAAACTAATATTATAAATGCGAAAGTAACTCTGTCTGTCTGTCTATCTGTCTGTCTGTCTGTCTGCCTTTTCTTCACGCCTAAACTACTGAACCGATTTGTGTGAAATTTGGTACAGACATAGTTTGGAACTTGAGAAAGGACATAGGATAGTTTTTAACCGACTTCAAAAAAAGGAGGAGGTTATCAATTTTATGTTTGTTACCGCATTACGACCGACTGGGTGAACTGATTTTCATTATTCTCTTTTTGTTTGAAAGCTGGTGCTTCCCGTGTGGTCCCTTTGTCACCAAATCAGGATCTGATGATTGGATCTTGGAGAAATCGAGGGCAACCCTCAAATTTTATAGGCTCACCCATCGTTTTTCGTAAATCTTATGAAGTAATTTAAGTACTTGCGTATGGTAATCATCATCTTATGTAGCTGAGCTGATGATGGAAGGTACAACTCCTTAACAGTAGTTTGTTACCGAATAACGACCGACTGCGTGAACCGATTTTCATGATTCTTTTTTTTTTTGAAAGCTGGTGCTTCCCGTGTAGTCCCTTTGTCACCAAATCAGGATCTGATGATTGGATCTTGGAGAAATCGAGGGCAACCCTCAAATTTTATAGGCTCACCCATCGTTTTTCGTAAATCTTATGAAGTAATTTAAGTACTTGCGTATGGTAATCATCATCTTATGTAGCTGAGCTGATGATGGAAGGTATAACTCCTTAACAGTAGTTTGTTACCGAATAACGACCGACTGGGTGAACCGATTTTCATGATTCTTTTTTTGTTTGAAAGTTGGTGCTTCCCGTGTGGTCCCATTGTCACCAAATCAGGATCTGATGATTGGATCTTGGAGAAATCGAGGGCAACCCTCAAATTTTATAGGCCCACGCATCTTATGAAGTAATTTAAGTACTTGCGTATGGTTATCATCATCTTATGTAGCTGAGCTGATGATGAAACGTACAACTCCTTAACAGTACCCAGTAGTATCAGAGTAGGCATCGACTGATTCATTGTTCGCATATCTCCGGAACTTCACGTCCGATTTAATTATTTTTTTTGTGCTAGGTATCGTTCAACTTAGGGAATATTGCAAGTTTCATCAAAATCGGTTCAGTAGTTTTTGGGATAGGGAATTTTATTAGCTTATTGTGTACATGAGGGATGTTATTACCAGTGCTACGGTTTACGTACCGGGTTCACGGTAATTCGTAAGTCCCGCGACCCAGGCAGGCTTTGGCCCTCTAAAATAATGAGCGCTTAGAAAGGAATTCAGATAATTCCACCTTCAAGAGATTCCCTCTAAATATTAGGTACAGGAAACTAATTTTGAAGTTAGAAATCTGGGATGTACGATAATAAGTTACATAAAAAAAAAATATTAAAAAAAATGTCACGAACTTAAGGCTCAACTCACACCAAAAGAGCGGCGAAGGGCAACGAAGCGGAGCGCAGTTTCAGTGTCATATGAATTTTAACTTTATTTTTATTAAAATAATATTTATTATCGCATGAGAAACTCGAACGAGTCGCGAGGATGCCCGCGGATCCGCGGGCATTCCCGCGACTCTTTTGAGTATGAGTGTGAAAATAAGAATGAGTATTATAGTAATGAAAATAAAGTTTAAATTCATATGACACTGAAACTGCGCTCCGCTTCGTTGCCCTTCGCCGCTCTTTTGGTGTGAGTTGAGCCTAAGGAGGCAGACCAAATTCTACGCGAGCGAAGCCGCAGGCAAAAGCATAAAGCGGGCAAATTCATATAGTTTTGTTTTCCTTAATCAATGAGCTCTATCTATAGCTATACCTATCCACTAGTAACCGTTTCATCCTTTTACAACAACATTTTCTCAAGTTTACAGTAGCTTGTAGTATTAATCCAAAACCACACTATCGAATTTTCCAAATACATCATCATGAGACTATATGTTTCCACTACTGGGACACAGTTTCCTCTCTGTGAGATAGATTTGCAATCAATTATTCTTCAAGACGGATTGATTCGAAGAGAAAATGCAACTTCAGCTTTCCTATTGGTACTGAATAAGTACCTTATTTTGTCGTCATCATCATAAAAGCACTAGAAGATTTAACTTTAACCTAAAATGTCTAAAACTAAACTCATTTCTCATATTGTCATTCTAGCTCTGTTAGTCATATTATCTCATCTGAAAATACAATAGCAATCTGCACAAACTTAGCACCTTCCTCTGCTTAGCTCCCATAGTTTGTCTCCATGATGATAGCATCAGCAGCACATAAGTTCTCGCAGATGAAAGACGTTGCTTATCCTTAATATCATCAACGTACGGTCACACCTCGCAGATTTATAACAGTGCTTATAAGCGTTGTAGATAACTGTGGAATAGTTATTATTTATTAGTTACTGTTGGTCCTTGAAATCACGGGAAAATCAGTACTCGCTGTACGTTTTTAGTGGTGAAACTTTCTTCTGTGTTGAATAGAAGCCACATCTAATTTCCAATCCAAGTATTGCATTAGCTCAAACTGACAAGGCCTCAATAGACAAACCTTGCCGGGGTCTCGGGACTCCACGGTGTCCTTCAATAGCCCTTTACGCACCGGGGTCACGGTAATTTGTGAGTCCCGCAACCCCGGCAGGCTTTGGCCCTCTACAGGCCCCGTCACTATGCTGACACTCCTTGAGGCGCGCGTGAAACACAACGCGCCGTCGACCCGGGCATGGTCCATGGTCGGACAGCGAGTCGCCCATTACTCGCTGCCCGCATTCCCGCGCCTACGGTGGCCGGAGTTAGTCTTGCGACGTCCGTCGCCGTGGGCATCTACCACTGCGGCTGGGGTGGAGGGAGGACGCTGTCCTATCCCTCACGCGGCCCACTCCGTCTCGCCCCGCAGCATGGCCTCGACCAATGCATTGCACATTCCTTGTGCTAGCAAAAACTTCAGTGTTTTTTTAGTCAAGGCAAGCAAACAGGCACTCCATGGAAGTATGCTGGAAATGGTCATTACAAAGAGGTAACGAAAACCTCCACTATTCTTAATAATGCATGTATTAATTACGTTTTATTATTGTTTTCAGACCGAGAGGACCAGTCGATCCTGTGCACAGGAGAGTCAGGTGCTGGTAAGACAGAGAACACCAAGAAGGTGATACAGTACCTCGCGTACGTCGCCGCCTCCAAACCCAAAGGATCCGGCGCGGTAAGACATCTTCATTTAAAAAAATAATTAAGTTCTGATATGAAGTATTGATCATGGGATCTAGGGTCAATTTAAATTACCTAAGATTTAGGTTACAAAAGTTTTTATTTGGACTGATATGTTGGGGGTTTCAATTCGTAGCGGTGTACATACACTCCAACTGAACTGATGATAGATTCTGAAGTTTCTTTACCAAGACCTACATGAGTTTCTAATGAATAAGTACTATGATAGAATGGTTGTAGTTAACTTGAAAGTAATTAGGTACTAAGAGCATAGATAGAAAAGGAGTACATATGTGAAACTATAATATCGACGATGAAGAGTCAATAAATAATAACTACAAAAACGCAACTTTACAGGAGGCGTAAAAAACGTTTCAAGTCCGTTTAATAATTTTTTTAGTATATTTGATTTTTTAAATGTTTTATGTAAACTGACTACAACATTATGCTTATGACTACAATATTAATATATTAATCAATGATTTTATTAGTTTTTAGATATATTTTAGATAGATTTTATTAGTATTTGTTGCCATCGTAAATGACGTAACACCACTTAGTATATATTGCAATAATTGTTTATCTTGCAAAATTAATAAGAAACAGACCTAAGATCTTTGCCAGCATGTGCATTACTCTATTCTACAATAAATAATGCAATAAAACAAAAATGGCCAAAATGTTAGATATTATATATTGACTCTTCATCGTCGATATTGAATTTCAAGAGGAGATTTAAAGCCCTTTTGCTTGAGGGTTTTATTTATTTATGATAAGAATAACAGCACGAGTATTAAACTCAGATACCAAATAATTATGTTCGTCATGAAATTATGTCTTAGAATATCACTAAGACTTCTTAAAGCACTCATAAACTTGTCCAACAGGGGGTAGGCAGATACTACAGAACACCAATTACATATCTGTTTCCTAATAAGTACCATTCCAATTACTTTCTCAAATTAGTCTTGCAAAGTCGTAAATAGTTAAGTTAAACTCACTTTCCTAGCCGTAACGAGTAAAATAACAATGTTTAGTTAACTAATGCAGTAACTACAGTTTACGTAATTATGTGCCGCGGTATCCCTTATACGGCGACTTAACTGTTGGTTAAATAATTGACTAGCTAGTACACTGCAGTTTTGAACGTAAATAGGCCATAGTGTTGGTTCATTTTTTATTTAGACAGTAATTTTTATATTTCGATAGTTCGTGTTTGTTTTTGGGATATTGATTTTAATAGAATTGTATAGTATGAAAAGGGGCCTTTGGCCTGCAGTAGGATAAAAATAGATTAGTAGGGGGGCTTTTAAAATCGACCATGTCTTAAGTTCAAGGTGATTTCATCAATCTCTGTCTAAAAGTTAAAAAAAAATTTTTGATGTAGTAATCACATGGTCATACACAGCCTATAATGTTGCCATTATTTGGACACAAGCCTTTTTTCTGTGAGAGGAAGAGGACTGCAATCCACTCAACAGGCCCAGTGCGGTTGGTTAGATGTCACACGTCTCCGAATATTGATTTTAAGACATTGGACGTTTTCCTAACGATGTCTTCTTTCACCATTTCTGAGAGCAATGGTGAAATAAATTACACATAGTAATGTTCATAGTTGGGCTCGAACCCACGACCTACAATACTATAAGTCGGCGTGACACCACTGCTCTCTCTTTTTAGTATGTTTTTTTATTTTCTCAGTTGAAAAGTTTTCGTTATTTTGTAAAGTAATACCATGTTCTATTATTGTTAAGCGTTCTCATATATACTGGTTCGACTATCGTGTTCGGGTGAGGATTGAAACCAGTTTCTTGTTATCTGGCTAGCCTCCTTACGTTTAAATGTAAAGATAGCTAGAATTTAATGTAAAACACACTTTCTCTTCAGTGTATATTGCAAGAAATACATTCCTTAATTTCAAAAATGCAGATATTGATTATTATCTAGGTCAATATGTTTAGTGTTTTTTGCTAGATTAATTGTATTTTGATGATACTTGCTAATTGATACCTACTTAAAATTATATTGTTTCTGCTGTTACAATATAGAAAAAAAGTTTCACAGCTAGATCTATAGACTGCGTATGTAAAAATGCGTGAGCTGCGTGATTCACTGTAAGCTATTATCTTTTACATTAAGTACCACTTCGACACCTGCATGTAATGGAGGTGGCATGTGATATGGTGTACAGTACACGGTTGTATACCACCTCACTGGTATGTGTTGCTAGAAAAAAAATATTGAAATGTTTTATTTTTTTCTGGCAACACTCCTAAAAGACAATTCTATATACTTCTACAACACCACTGATGTATATTTTTTTATTTTCCCTCTCTCCTTCGTGAACCTGGATATCGATTCGACAACAACAGGGACCGACACCACAGTTGATTATAGTAAGTCAAGGAAATATAATAAAAATAAAGGCATTGAATCGACTAAACGCCTGGCGTATATATGGGAGTTATTTGGAGTGGTATATTATTCTCTATTGATTTTTAATGCTTAAAACTTAATATTGGGAATACTCAAAAAAGTCTATGAATCTCTACCATAGATAATTAAGTCCTCAATGCGAATGTATTAGAAAATACGACAAAGTAATCTCTGTGAATAATATACCACAATTTCCGGATTCGGGTGCTTTTTCTAACGGTTTGCATGGAATGACCATGGCACATGGATTTCTTTTATTTCTTCGTGGTAAAGGGACAATTCCGAAGGCCTCCTCCTCCTTTTAGACCGCAGAGCCACCACTAGTTTTATGAACCAACAAGTGGAAATCTAAGCAAGCGTTATCATGATTTAAGAAGTGATAGACGAACTAATGTACACGGCTCTACATTTGTGACACACACCTAGTTCGCTCACACTGTATTGCGATGTCGTCGACTGAACCAGGTTGGTTACTTGGAAATTATATGAGCTACGAGCAAGATTCCAAACCAGTTGAATAGCCAACGAACTCACGCGCAATTTTAAAGTACGTGTGATTACGGTGACACACAGGCGAAAAGATCGAGTCCTAAGTACACGCACTTACTCGTGCGTCTATCACCCTCTTTACAAAATCTTGTAGTCCCTGTGGTCTCATCATGATCTGCCAAAACTTGTCCCAGTCTCCGTGGTCTGTGACAGTCATTGGACGGCTTCGGAATTGGACGAAAGCATCTTCCTTATCCTATAAAAGAAATATAAGTCTTGCTTGCTTACACGGATACCCTGTTTAATTCCTGCGTCATATTATTTTAATTTATGTATTGTAGTGTATATTGGGCTCGTGTCTGAAGTTTCAGGTATTATTTATTTATGTAATTGGTTTTGGAAATGATAGGCAAATAACGTGATATTTTCAAACGAAGCAAAAGAAATAAATTAAAATTTATATATTTGTGTATTATGGACCTAAATTTTTACCTATCTTCTTTTCATTCTTAGATCCACAGGGATTTAAAAATCTATTCATTTCATCTTGTTTATAGTTTTTATTCGACAGATTTTTATTTTTATTTATCCTTATTTTATTTTGAAAGCAATAAAAACATTACTAGCATTTACTCAATCATAAATATTTACTTCACTAACATTTAAAAGTGTGTTTAGAGTTCATAATGACTGTTTTAGAATAGAACCTAAAACCCACTCTTTTATAGATAAGTTTTGCTAAGGTTATGTGCTAACTGTGTGTGCATTATTTAAACTTTAACTTGCATTTCAATGGACAGTTTTCACAGATCATCGTAAATATACCTCTTTATTGCTTGTCGGACATAAATCTTGTAGAAAACCTCTTTAATGTTTCAAAGTGAAGGTATGTTGCGTAGCATGTTGCATGTCCATAAACATACTTAAAAGATTGAAGGTTTGTGTTGACTTGTTGCTGTAACATGTTTTGCAACATACCCGTAACATGGACTGTAGCATGTTGCACTTAAAAAACCTTTGGCTGTAACCTGCGAGGTATATTTTAAGATATTATAAATATTGTGACCTTGTTTTTTGTTGTACCATTTTAACCCTGTATCATTAACCTGTAACGTTTCATTTCACGCTGCTAACTCCTACGTAGACAAACGGACCTACATTTGAGGTAATGGAACGCTAACACCTTCGTTTATTAACTTTGCTCAAACAAAATCAATGCTTGAACGTTATATTCATGTTTGTGTGTTCAAATGCTTAAAAAGTTTACTTGAACCTTAAACAATTTCATTTTTCAGGCTTGTTTGTCATTGTTACTAAGTCCTTAGAGTTCACCACTAAAAGTTGTATTCCTATTCATTAATTAACATCATCTCATACGCATGGAGCTGGATTTCATTCAGATAGTATAAATTTGATTATTAACAACGTTTTCTCTTTTAGGGCGAACTGGAACAACAGCTGTTACAAGCCAACCCTATTTTAGAAGCCTTCGGTAACGCCAAGACTGTCAAAAACGACAATTCTTCTAGATTTGTAAGTATACTACCAACTCATCAGCCACTTAAATTGACTTACTGAATAGATATTATAACAGGTTGTTTTTATTCCAGGGAAAATTCATTAGAATAAATTTCGACGCGTCAGGTTATATAGCGGGCGCGAACATCGAAACGTACTTACTCGAGAAATCAAGAGCGATCAGACAAGCGAAAGATGAAAGGACATTCCACATATTCTACCAGCTCCTAGCCGGAGCGACGTCGCAGCAGAGAGCTGAATACATCTTAGAGGACCCCAAGAGTTACCCATTTTTGTCAAATGCTGCATTACCCGTCCCCGGCATCGATGATGCTGCGGAGTTTCAAGCCACTATTAAGTCCATGAACATCATGGGCATGAACAATGAAGACTTCAACTCGATCTTCAGGATAGTGTCCGCAGTGCTGCTGTTCGGTTCCATGCAGTTCAAGCAGGAGAGGAACTCGGATCAGGCCACGTTGCCTGACAACACAGTCGCGCAGAAAATCGCACATTTACTTGGTAGGTTACTTTCCTTACATTGAGAGGTGTAGGTGTTAATAATGTTGATCTAATGCGACATCTTTGTGTTCCAGGTCTATCAGTCACAGAAATGACAAAGGCATTCCTCAAGCCCAGAATAAAAGTAGGACGCGATTTCGTCACGAAAGCGCAGACCAAGGAGCAGGTTGAGTTCTCCGTGGAGGCCATCGGCAAGGCTTGCTATGAGCGCTTGTTCAGATGGCTCGTCAACAGAATTAACCGCTCGCTTGATAGGACCAAGAGACAAGGAGCTTCTTTCATCGGCATCCTCGATATGGCCGGTTTTGAAATCTTCGAACTCAACTCCTTCGAACAGCTTTGTATCAACTACACCAACGAGAAACTTCAGCAACTCTTCAATCACACGATGTTCATCCTCGAACAGGAAGAGTACCAGCGCGAAGGTATCGAGTGGAAGTTCATTGATTTCGGCCTTGATCTACAACCGACCATCGACTTGATTGACAAACCTATGGGTATCATGGCTCTCTTGGACGAGGAGTGCTGGTTCCCCAAGGCTACTGATAAGACGTTCGTTGAGAAGCTCGTGTCGGCTCACTCCGTCCATCCCAAGTTCATGAAGACTGATTTCCGCGGAGTTGCCGACTTCGCAATCATCCATTACGCAGGAAAAGTAGACTATTCCGCAGAGAAATGGTTAATGAAGAACATGGATCCCCTGAACGAGAACGTCGTCCAGCTGCTTCAGTCGTCTCAGGATCCGTTCGTGTGTCACATCTGGAAGGACGCAGAGATCGTAGGCATGGCGCAACAGGCCATGACCGACACGCAATTTGGCGCGAGGACCCGCAAGGGCATGTTCAGAACAGTCTCTCAGCTGTACAAGGAACAGCTGACCAAGCTGATGGCAACGCTCAGGAACACTAACCCGAACTTCGTAAGGTGTATCATTCCCAACCATGAGAAGAAGGCTGGAAAGATCGAAGCGCCTCTAGTGCTCGACCAATTACGATGCAACGGTGTGCTCGAAGGTATCAGGATCTGCAGACAAGGTTTCCCCAATCGTATTCCCTTCCAGGAGTTCAGACAGCGCTATGAGCTGCTGACTCCGAACATCATTCCGAAAGGTTTCATGGATGGAAAGAAGGCTTGTGAGCAGATGATCGAGGCTCTAGAGTTAGATCATAATCTATACCGCGTCGGTCAGTCCAAGATCTTCTTCCGGGCTGGTGTACTGGCACATCTTGAGGAGGAAAGGGACTACAAAATCACTGACTTGATAGTCAACTTCCAAGCGTTCTGCCGAGGATACCTCGCGAGGAGGAACTACCAGAAGAGACTGCAACAGTTGAACGCTATCAGGATCATTCAGAGGAACTGCGCTGCTTATCTCAAGTTGAGGAATTGGCAGTGGTGGAGGTTGTACATCAAGGTAAGTTTGACAAACCACCATATAACTAGTCCAGGGTAAGTTTTTGAGATGGCACTGCGTGACTAAAATAGAAACTATGCTAAATAGAGGAAAGTAGTACTTTTACACTTTACTTTTGGTTAGAACAAGATATGTTTTCAAAAACTGTTACAATCTTGGCTTATCCAAAATTAAGCGCATTACTCTTTTTATCTATTTTTCATAGTTTCAAGTGCAGCAGTTCAACCTTGAAAACTCATTCTGTACAGAGTAAATATACAATTCCTTATGTTCAAATAGTATGCAGATATTTAATATTTATCATCTACCTATGCTTTCATCTATCCGCTTACAATACACCTATACTCACGAACAAAATAATAGTATTTTCGGGAGATGATGTCATACAAACAAATACACAATACTGTATGAAACAATATTCATCCTACGTAAGTTTACATAGACACGAGAAACAGAGCACGCTGTTGAATTTTCGCTGTTCAGTGCAGTACACAAAGTCGAAAATACAATTGCATATTTTATGTTCTTTGTGGCATTCAATTTTTTCAATGTAGTTCGTGTAGTATCAACAGCCAGTGTATGCTGTGTGCAACAAATTCTGCACCGTGTATGACCTATTTAATACAATGTTTTGGAAATATTCCAGTACCTATACATTATGAATTTATAATTTTTTTTGCCACACTCATCCCCATTGTTGAAAGTTCAACTGTTGTTCACTATCAATGTCGCACGTGTAGAGAATCTATGCATTCTATCGACAGTGAATATTTTAAATATTGTGGATGTATTGTGTATGCATTTACAACGTTCAGTTAAGTGTCTAAAGTTGAAAGTCTTACAGCATGCCCTTTCCATAATACATAAGAGTTTAAATGTGGGTAAAAGATGGGGAGAGAATTTACAAAAATGTTTCTTCAGTTATAGAGAAAAGATGGATAAGAAGATATCTTACTACTACTACCTGGCTATTGAAAACCTAACCAACACAAGAATAATGTATATTATCAATTTTAATTTATAAATCAGTTGACCAGCGAAAATGGGTATAAGGAAAGAAAGACGTGCAAGTAATAGACCAATGATATTATCAAATAATCTATAATCTGATTCGTCTTTGCCTTCGATCTTCTTTACTCTTATCTCCGCTTAGCCTTCAAGCACGCGAAAAAGGTGCGTGTAACTTGCGATGCAACGTTGTGTAGAAATACACTCACATTGCATGCTACATAACCCTTGCGTAAGCGCAGCTATTACTACTCTATGCTCTACTCCCATCTTATGCCACGATACCATAATGTAATCAATATGTATGCTACTTCTTATATGTTTCTGCTTATGACAAAAGTATTGTATGTTTTAGTTGTGAATGTTTTTGTTATCAATTAAATGCTACGTTTGCGCGAGAGCGTGAGACATAACGTTTTATAGATTTCAATAAAACGTTACGCCGTCCGTTTTTGCGTAAACGTAGCACAAACTTCATGCAATTTTTCAGGCGTGACGGGTTTCTTTTTCTTCATCTTCATATGTATGTAGAAATCTATTTCTTTTTATTTTTTTATGTGTACACTTATTTTTCAAACAGGTAACAAAATTAAAGAGTATTATATTACTTTTACATCATAATAACTTCTATGGTAAGTGCAAGCACGTATTGTCACGTCACGAATGTTCCTAACCGCATTTCCAGGTGAAACCTCTTCTGGAAGTGACGAAGCAAGAAGAGAAGCTGACGCAGAAGGAGGATGAGCTGCGTCAGATCAGAGATAGGCTGGAGACGCAGGTGAAGAGGTGCCAGGAGTACGAGCAGAAGTACCAGCAGGCTAATGCTGAGAAGACTCAGCTGGCTGAACAGTTGCAGGTTGGTAGAAAAAAAAACTGTAAAAAAATCTCTGTTTAATCTAGTTTTTTGTAAACACTTCGCCGGTAACCTCCTTTTTTTTTAAAAGTCGTTAAAAAATAACCTGAAGCAACAAGACGAAGATCTTTTCTAACATAGAAAATTATTCTCAAAGATTTTTGTACAAAATATCGAATTGAGAACCTTTTCCTTGTTAAAGTCGGTTAAATACGAATCCTAAAAGGTGACAATAATTTCAAAGAACGTTCTTAACACAATTTGACTTCTTTTCCAGGCCGAACTAGAGTTATGCGCTGAGGCTGAAGAAAGCCGTGCCCGCGCTGCTGCCAGGAAGCAGGAGTTGGAGGAACTGCTGCATGACCTGGAGGGCAGGATCGAGGAGGAAGAGGAGAGGTGTAACGCGCTGCAGCAGGAGAAGAAGAGGCTCCAGCTTAATATACAGGTGAGATTTTCCTAATAATGGATATAGTAGCAAAACCCCAAAGTAAGGATGTCTGTGACTCATGACATGAGGAAAAAAATGACAGAAAAGTGTAGAGAAACAAAGGTTACACCGACCAGATGCCAGGGTCGCGTTACCACTTCAAAAGGAACCGTGGCCCTGGAACACAGGGCAACCAAGGGAACATTGCAAAGTTTTAATCAGTAAGAGTCTTGACAGTCCCTTCAGCTCTACCCTCTTGCCTTTGATAGAGTGGAAGGCCGACCTAATTTTATTTGATGACTTTTGGGGATCAGGAGTTAGATACTTTAGTTTAAAAATTAGTTCACGTCAATCATGTCTGCGAAGTTTCGCTAGCTATTATTTTTAGACTTTTTGCTCAAGTAATAATGATCTTATGACTTTCATGAATGACAAGTAAGGTTAAGCTTTATCTATGATCTCATATTTCTACCATCACATTAAAAGTTTTGTTGTGTTTGATTAAATTATCGGATTGAAAATGAATAAAATACTGGAAAATGTATGTTCCAACTTTCACCAATAAACTAATTTTTCCCGTAAATAAACACTAACTTAACCCATTTCCTTTCCTCCCAGGACCTAGAAGAACAGCTGGAGGAGGAAGAGGCGGCTCGTCAGAAGTTGCAGCTGGAGCGCGTGCAATGTGACGCAAAGCTCAAGAAGCTGGAGGAAGACCTGGCGCTCAGTGACGACACCAACCAGAAGCTCGTCAAGGAGAAGAAGGTAAGGCACTTAGCAATACTATTTCTTTGATCGCCAGAATTGATAATTACTTTTGCAGCACTAAGAAAACGATTTCTTCACCGCTGTGTTAATGCACGCCTGTTGGCGTCGCGGAATTGACCAAACGGCTAACCGTGACCCTGGAACTTAAAGGGCAATTGAAAGGAGAGTCCGGTGCACTGGCCCGAAGACTCATTTGTTGATATTATCACCTAAAAGTGTTAAAGCACATCTTCTAAAAAAGATCCTCATCTATTTTGTGAAGCCTGTTTATTATAACAAATAATTATTACAGATCTTGGAGGAGCGAGCCAACGACTTGTCGCAGGCGCTGGCCGAGGAAGAGGAGAAGGCTAAGCACCTCAGTAAACTGAAGACCAAGCAGGAGTCCGCCATCGCAGAGCTCGAGGAGAAACTTCTAAAGGTACGACCTTCGATGGGCAAGGTCTTGATCAAGGATTTTTGAACTTATAGGAACAACTGTACGACAGAAAATATGTACGACGAACTTAAAAATAAGCAAATAATAAAAGCCATGATAGTATCTATGCGTAGAATGCCTCGGGATAAGATAATCTTCGTTTAAAAGAAATCATAGGCACTAAGACATGACAAGGACATGTACCGTCATACTACAAAAAAGTTACACATAAGACAAGTAAAGTTTATCTGTAATTATATAATAATTAAGGTACGATTGTATCAAATTGTATCACAATCCTTTTGTTTCTGGCAAATTTTAATTTTCAGAACAAAACTAGATAATATTCAATATTTAATGATCAGTTTCTATATGTCACGTTTGTATCTGTAGGATCACCAAATGCGCCAAGAGACGGACCGCGCCAAGCGGAAGTTGGAGACTGAACTGCAAGACGTCAAGGAACAGCTCACCGAGAGGAAAGCTCAGCTTGAGGAGTTGCAGATCGTGCTCTGTAAGTAAACAAAACAAGTCTAAAGATTATTTTATAGGTAGTCATGATCAAAGTTTAAATGGTTTGTGCAAAAATTATAGAAGTTTAGCTGTTCAGAAAGAGAAACGCATCCATTTTCTTATCAATTGTTTGAAAAAATGCTTTGTATGGAGAAAAAGACAAATTGTATTTTATAGCCGCAAAATTAATGTCACCACTGTTGCAGTGTCTCCAATGAGATTGGCAGTCATGATCGTTAACTATTTATCTAAAGTAAAGACATGTTCACACAATTAAAACCGTGACCTTCCCCAGCCAAGCGTGAGGAAGAGCTGGCAGCCGCCATCAGTCGCGCGGACGAGGAGAGTGCCCTGCGCGCGGCCGCACAGAAGGCAGCTCGCGAGGCAGAGTCCGCGCTCGCAGACGCACACGAGGACCTGGACGCCGAGCGAGCGGCTCGGACCAAGGCAGAGAAGCTGCGGAGGGACCTCAACGAGGAGCTGGAGGCGCTCAAGAGCGAGCTGCTGGACTCGCTGGATACTACTGCCGGTGAGTTTACAATTGTATGGTTCTGTAGCTGAAGTTGATGACACTGAAAAACAGGTTCTAATCGGCCTGAAAAGTCGACAGGTTAACATAGCTTTCTCATCAAAATTGTTTTAAATTGTTTGATGACAAGTCGATTATGGAATTATGCAGAAATCTCGATCTCAATTTTGATAATTGTTTGCAACTAATCAATAATCTAATTTTCCAATCCGTCGAAGAACACGGATCAGAACAAGGATTCAAAATTTACCATTAATTATGAACGTAAATAAGCAACTGTATATTTCATAATAATAAACAATGTCAGACAATTTTGCAGACAGCGAACTTATGAATGCTCTTGTCATTGAAGCATTATTGCAAAAAGTAACTCAAAATAATGCAAATTCTGCCATACATCTATGTCCCATTATTCTTACGCAACGTGTCTCTCCAACAGCCCAACAAGAGCTCCGCACGAAGCGCGAGCAGGAGGTGGCGGTGCTGAAGCGAAGCTTGGAGGAGGAGGCCGCCTCACACGAGGCCATCCTCACCGACCAGAGGCACAAGCACTCGCAGGAGCTGCAGCAGCTCAACGAACAACACGAACAGATCAAGAAGGCTAAAGCTGGTGAGTCACAAGATCTCGTAAATAAGTTATATTAATAACTAGCTTCCGCCCGCGACTCCGTCCGCGCAGATGTCGGTCTTCGCGTGGATGGTTTATTTCCCCATTTTGAGTAACTCCGACAATGACATCTCATAAATATTACGGCGCTGAATCCACTGCGGGTAATGCAACGTGTGTTCGCGGTTCTACAGAACAACGTCTATGAATAAAACTGAAAAATAAGATTTTTTTTCTACGTATTTTTCTAGGATAAAAAGTATCCTATGTTATGCCCAGGATAATTATACCAAGTTTCATCGAAATCGAACCGTTAGTTTTCACGTGATGCCTGCACAAACAGACAGACAGACAGACAAATTTTTTTTTAATCATATATTTGGGTTTGGCATCGATCCAGCAACACCCCCCGCTATTTATTTTTTCAATATTTTCAATGTACAGAATTGACCCTTACAGATTTATTATAGTATAGACTAGCTGACCCGGTAAACTTCGTACCGCCTCAGAATCGATCAATAAAAAAGCAGATTTATATCGTATTTACTCACTTTTTAAACCTTCATTGGACTTCCAAAAATAATTCAAAACCAAAATTCCCCAAATCTGCCCAGTCGTTCTCGAGTTTTAGCGAAACTGACGAACAGCAATTGATTTTTATTTATATAGACTAGCGTTTTTATATATAGACTATCAATCCGCAAAGCAAGCAAAATATTCACCTGAGCAGGTATTCAGTGCGTTCTGTACCCTTAATTAGCCTCCGTATTTTGCTGGCCAAAAGTTTTATCATTTGGCCAAAATTCGTACCGTGTGTGGCTATTACGACCGATCATTATTTATATTTTTTAGAAGAAAACAGATCCACAACTTTAGGTATGATCAAAAAACAAAAACCTCTTCCGTAAAAAACATTAAAAAAAACTACTATAATCGCCGTAAAATATGGTTAAATAAAATAAAACGACAGCTTCTAATTTCAAATGTAATACAAAAAATCAAAATATTTTACAACTGTCATCTACACGATCAAACATTTTTATCTAATATTTTAGTTTTTTTATTTTATAATAATTATTATGTACGGATGGCTTGCGCTCAGGAGCGTAAGCAGAAAAGTGTGAAGTTTGGTCTGTCGAAGGACGACAACTTTGAGGTGGAGAACGTGGTGTTCCCTTGTGACAGTGTGCCGACCTTCAGTTCCGCGCGCGACTACTGGCAGCACATTTGCAACTGTCCTGAGCCACAACGCAAGTCTAATTACCCATTAATATGTAAAGGTATTACATTAAAATGGCCCCTTATTAAATATATGTCATGGCCCGTGTTTGAAACACGTCGAAACATTTCATAGTTATTTTTGTAGGCGACTGCTAAATGTAATGAAACGACTCGATTTTATGCATTTTTTTAATATTGCCCGCGTTTTGCATTACCATACGGTTCCGTAGATGTCAGTCCAGACAGGTATGGGAAAGAAGAGTCAGTAGGGGTCAACGGCGCGTTGCGGTGCCGCAATACAAAGACTTTGCCTTCCCGGTGGACATGCGCTGCGGTGTGGCGCCGCAGTAGCGACCTAGATATGCTGCATCTTCGTGCTAAATGATACTAAGGGAGCTTGCCGATGACGCGATGCGATACAATTCGACCGATTTCAACTACAATTGAAAAACATCTTTATCACTACGTCATAGGACATAAAACGTACGGTTAGTTACGGGTAGATGAAAAAAAAATCACGCTCGCCATGACGACGTAAGTCAGTCGAATTTAATCATTATATCGTAGTAGCTAGGACAATTTTCATTTTTCGTTAGTAGAAATGCAAATCTCACGAATCCCCTAATACTTACGTTATTTCCCAGCTCTTGAAAAAGCGAAGCAGTCCCTGGAGGCCGAGAACGCTGACCTGGCCACCGAGCTGAAGAGTGCGAGTGCCGCGCGGGCCGAGGGAGAGAGGAGGAGGAAGCAGGCGGAGGCACAGCTGGCAGACCTGGTGGCCAAGCTGCAGGACGTGGAGCGGACCAGGTACTGTCCTTACTAAAATAGCCACTGGCACGGATATAGGCACTAGTTATTCGGTTCTTCCTTACAAGCGATGAATATTGCCGTAGTTACAAATGAAACGACAGTATTCATCGCTTATTAAGAGTGCCAACCTGTTCATGGAATCACAAGATTGACATGATAAAATTGACCAAGTCTAGGCCTGTGTATACGATTCATACATCTTTTAAGCCACTAGCCTAAACTATTTATTTTCGCAGCGTCCGTATATTATTGTTCATGGATTGGTCATTATTATCCACAACTGTTACATTGAAAATGTGCTGTTGTCAGAGCGGAGGTGCAGGAGAAGTGCATCCGCCTGCAGAGCGAGGCGGAGGCTGCGGCAGGTCAGCTGGAGCAGGCCGAGCTGAAGGCCTCCGCGGCCGTCAAGCACGCCGCCACCATCGGCGCGCAGCTCACTGAGGCACAGGTACACCACAACTACTCAATATATTACATTTTACGGTGTTTACAATATTGATCACATGAATGTGTTCCCAATTGTACCATAATCTTTAAATGTCGTTCGATCAGTCTAAATATACGACTACGAGTCGTATAAAAGTATCAAAAAAAAAAAAAAAATTACAGCTTGTCACTAATATGTCAATGTTCTAGTTGGAATATTTGGAGAATAGCATGCAGAACCTCTAAAACCTTAGTTGATTGTTTCAACATAATTTAACTTAGCTATGTCCTAAACTTGGGTTACTACACTTGAAACCCACAAATAGGATTGGTAAAGAAAGAACAATACCTATTCAATTCATGTATTAGTTAAACATATCATTTAATACTATAGGCTTGAGACACCATTCATTCACACTCATAACCCATCTATAGTATAACTGTGTTAGCACTTATGTTGACTCGACAGATAATGCAAGCAATTTTGTGAAATTACAATAAAATGTTTTTGTGTGGACAGGCCCTACTGGAGGAGGAGACGAAACAGAAGCTGTCCCTGCAGACCAAGCTGCGCAACATCGAGCAGCAGCTGGAGCAGGCGCGAGACCAGCTCGAGGAGGAGGAGGAGGCCAAGAAGAACTTGGAGAAACAAGTGAGTAGCATGGAAAATCGATGCCATTAGTGTATCTAGAGATCTTAACAGGAAGCGTTGCATTACATTGCACTGCCTGCTCTTTTTAGAATGTTTAAAAAACGTTACCCCACACTAGGAATTTCTTGTGTCGTGGGTGCGTTTACAAACATAGAAACTCACATACACAACCACCCAGACTCGGAATAACTACTTGTAGGTCATACAAATACTTGTTCCGTGCGGGAAATGAACCCGCGACACTGCGCAGTAGTCCAATCGCTCAGCCTTAACCTGCGTTAACCGTGCCGTACAAGCTTAATATCGGTATTTTACATGGAACGACTGTCTATCTGCCCTCTCCAACCCAGTTACTAGGCATTACGATACCCCTTGGTAAGGCTCGCGTTGTTAGACTTCGTATCATAAAAGTAAATGTGTGTTTAATCTGAAACCAATGTCCCCAGGTCACAGCCCTCACGCAGCAAGTGATCGACGCGAAGAAGAAGGCCGAAGAAGAAGCGGAGAACGCTGCAGCGCTGGAGGAACAGCGGAAGAAGCTCAGCAAGGACGTGGAGGCGCTGCACAGACAGATCGACGAGCTGCAGCAGGCCAACGACAAGCTGGACAAGAGTGAGTAGCACAGCCGCATCACGAGGTTCATTCTTTCACGCGTACTTCAAAATGTACTCTGCGTTATTCTTCTTTTTTGGTTTGCCTCACACTAGGAGTTTCTACTGTATCATGGGTGTGTTTACAAACATAAAAATTCACATACACAAACAGCCAGACTTGGAACAACTACTTGTAGGTCATACAAATATTTGTTCCGGGCGGGGAACGAACCCTTGACACGCTGTGCAGGAGTCGATCGCTCTGCCAATTCGCCAACCGTGTCGTCATGATATCACTATTGTTATTTTCTTTATTTATGAATAGAGTATTTTTGTGAATAGTTCATTTACCTAACATAAGTCTTAGGACCGTGTTTAAGTGAATGGCCATTGTGTAATTTTCATCAGTAGGAACAACTATCATTACGTCTTACAGTCAGGATTATACTTCAACAGTGACCACTAAAAAATTACTAAAATGGTTATTTTCAATGTCTTAGGTAAAAAGAAGATCCAGGCTGAGTTAGAAGACACCAACATTGAACTGGAGGCGCAGCGCGCCAAGGTGATGGAGCTCGAGAAGAAACAGAAGAGCTTCGATAAGGTATGGCATTCATTTCCAGCTACTTGAGTCCTTTTCTGAGAATTTGTCACTGACATAGGGATAGTACAAAAAAGAGTTAGCTAAATAAATTAAAATAAAAGCCTAAACCACATGTACCGTTTTGAAGTCAAAACGGCTTATTTGGTTTTGATGAAACTAAATCAGCCGTTATAGGCTAAACGGGGGCCTTACTTAAAGAAAGACGTTATGTGGATATGCTTGTTTAATTGGTAATTATTCCGCTGGGATCTTTATCAGGGTTATACCAGAGACTTCCAGGAAAAAACAAGCAATTTTTAATTTTTTAAAGTGGTTTTTTAATATTATTATTTATGACAGGTTGTGTCAGAAGAGCGCGCGATCGCGGAGAGGTACGCGGCGGAGCGGGACGCGGCCGAGAGAGACGCGCGGGACAAGGAGACCAGGGTACTGTCGCTCACCAGGGAACTTGACACGGCTGCTGAGAAGGTAAACAATACGCTTTTGATATTTCAACTTCAGAAAGATAGATGATAAATAAAACGTTTATAAGTTGCTGAACTGAAGAACGTGTTAACTAATCAGAGAATTGTTCCATTTCTGTAAATCTTCGGTCACACATAGCGATTAATCGCTGCGAATGTCTACTCGCCGCAAGTTTTAGCTGTATGTTATGTGACAGGCTATTCGCTGCGAATAGTCCCCGCGTTTTAAATTGAATAAGTGGGCTACTTGCCTAATATTACATCAGAATAAAGTGGTTTATTAAATGTGTAATGTTATGGGGATTTTCTTCCATATATTCCATAGCAGGGCATGTCCTCGGCTCCCTTGACCAAATCGGAAAGAATCAGTTCTTAAAGTGTTTGTAGAACCTGTCCCACAATCTGATGTCGACGACTAACTACTCCTTTCTCAGTTATTCACATGAAACTGTAACGTAATGTAACGCTCCACAGATCGAAGAGCTGGAGCGCACGAAGCGCCTCCTGCAGTCGGAGCTGGACGAGCTGGCCAACACGCAGGGCACGGCCGACAAGAACGTGCACGAGCTGGAGAAGGCCAAGCGCGCGCTGGAGTCGCAGCTGGCCGAGCTGAAGGCGCAGAACGAGGAGATCGAGGACGACCTGCAGCTCACCGAGGACGCCAAGCTGCGGCTCGAGGTCAACATGCAGGCCATGAGGGCGCAGTTCGAGAGGGACCTGCAGGTACGTGCCTCATTAACAGACACAACTTTGTTTGTAAATACTATGTATTTGGGGCTAAGCCCATGTTTAGCTGTTATATCGTGAAAGAGAATAGTCAAATAATTCACAAATGAAATATGAAAACCTTCATAAAAATAGCCAGAATAATTTGAATGCCTTTGAAAACAGTTGTAAATCGCACCTGAATTAATACCATAAATATGTTACTTTCAAACTTTGCATTGCATAGGATAGATAAATGCAACAAACCATTTCATACACGATGTTTATAGAACCTGTTCAAAATGTCTTCGTGATTCTTCATTATAATTATCATTTTTCTCATTCGCAGGCCAAGGAGGAGCAAGGCGAGGAGAAACGTCGCGGCATTGTCAAACAGCTGCGAGACCTGGAAGGAGAGCTGGAGGAGGAGCGCAAGCAGCGCGCCGCCGTGCTGGCCATGAGGAAGAAGCTGGAGGCAGACCTCAAGGACGCGGAGCAGGCGCTGCATCTGGCTAATAAGGTGACGATGATTGTTTTTATTTTGTTAGTGAAGTAAAGATGGATCGAGAGGTTTGTATTGAACTAGCATTAGAGTAATATAAGACACGGAGTAAAAGTGGTAGATCAGTAAGTAAAGAAAAGGTAAGTAGCAGTAAGTAAATACGGCCTTATTAATGATTCTTTTTCCCTTCTAGGTGAAAGAAGACGCAGCCAAACAAGTGAAGAAACTCCAACAACAGCTGAAGGAGGCCGCTCGCGAGGCGGAGGAGGCGCGTGCCGGGCGGGAGGAGGCCGCCGCCGCCGCCAGGGACGCCGAGCGACGCGGGAAGGCGCTCGAGCAGGAGGCGCTGCAGCACGCGGAGGAGCTGGCGGCAGCTGACCGCGCGCGCAGGCAGGCCGAGGCTGAGAGAGATGACCTGCTGGACGAGCTCAATAACTTCACTGCCAAGGTAACAGGATATACCTACCAAACGTTTGAACATAACCTTACTTACACCTATAAATAAATATAGGAGTGACTGCGTAACCTTATGTCATTCATTTTTATTTAATTAGGACAACGCGGCGACGTCGCATCGAACTAAATGCAAGAAAATAACATTTCTGATAGATCGGCCAAGTTCAAATCTGCGACGATGTCTGATCACTCCTAAAATCAATTTTAAATACATCCTCACAGAATCCATGCCATATTATCGAACGGTTTTTTTCTCGGTTCACAGAGCACACTTCTCATCGACGAGAAGAAACGCTTGGAGGCGAGGATATCAGCCCTCGAAGAAGACCTGGATGAGGAGCAGTCTAACAACGAGATCCTTAACGACAGGCTCAGGAAGTCACAGGTATGTTTGGCTTTGTTTATATGAAGTAAGCGGATTTAAGGCATTATAAACTTTACGCTTTTGGTAAATAGGGCGACATTACCTTCACCTTCGTCATCACTAAACTGCTAATAATATTTGTTGCTAAATAACCAAACAGATTCATAGCAATAATTATGTACACATTGTACAAACCAATTATGCTAGTACAGGGACCTCAATACTGTATGGTCCTTCGAGCTGGATGAACGAGCAACTACTCTGTTCTCATTTAACTTGTGCTCTGTAATAATTTTCCGATTTACTGCGTCCAGAATCTTGATTCAGTGCAAACTAATCCCCGCTGAGCCGACTGGTATTTGAAGAAATTCATGAGTTTGAATTATCCTCTATATTACATCATACAAATGTTTTCTATCTCATAAATATTGTTTTCGGGTACCAATCAGTTTGATTTTTTCAAAATCGCATAGTTAAATGTAATTTGTTCTTCTCCCAGAACCAAATCGACCAGCTGACGATGGAGCTGGGTACTGAGAAGTCAGCCACACAGAAGCTGGAGAGCGGCAAGTTGGTGCTGGAGCGACAGAACAAGGAGCTCAAGGCCAAGCTTGCAGAACTGGAGACTGCTGCGAGGACCAAGACCAAGGTAAGGAAGATATTATTCGCATTTTTTGTTAATAACAAGTATGACTCAACTGTTCAAGGTGCATTTTTCTTTAAGTGTGACGAGCCTACGCCCTGTTTCTTGTCTTATCTTACTACATTTTTATTCATCTTGAAATGTACTGCCTCTCAGAAAACTAACAATTTGTATTGGGCTAATATTTTTTTTCTGGAATTAAGTAAATTAGTGTGAATAGAGTTATTCGAAGTAAAACAGGTATTTGGATTGAAGCCATTGTAACTTTATGATCCCCTTGATGTCCCAGGAAACCGTCTTGAGGATACTATATCAATTAAAAATGGATCACGGTTTCGCAGCGTTGTGAATGTGCCTACATCAAAATCTTCCACAGAACTTACAATTAACGTTTACATTCCAGGGCGTGATCACCTCCCTAGAGCTGAAAGTGGCTAACCTGGAGGAGCAGCTGGAGGCAGAGTCCCGCGAGCGTCTGGCGCAGCAGAAGTCCTCGCGCAAGCTGGACAAGAAGATGAAGGAGCTGGCGCTGCAGCTGGACGAGGAGAGGAGGCATGCCGACCAGTACAAGGAGCAGATCGAGAAGGTAGGCTTACTTTAATCCAATCAAGGAAATGCGTGAATGTGCGAGTAACTCCTGGCTTTGGACTCAACTACTGGAAGTAATATAATTGAAGCAAACACGGGTTTTTGTCTGTTGAAGTTCGGTGTGACTCTCCGGTCTCCCTGAATGGAGAGTATTCAATGCGATATATTTTTTCTGTAGTAAATACAATAATAACATTAGTAAACTAAATGTTTTTGCTATTGGAGAGGATTGCTAAGGGAACAGAATGAAAATGCTAGGTAGGCTTAAAGTTTGTTGATTAAAACATTACCGGCATTGAAGGAATGTTAGGTTGAATGGGATTCATATTATATATTATCCAGGCTGACTGTGACAGTAGCCATTGCACTGTATTAGGACACGATAACAGCCACAATATTCATTTATATATTCTGGCAGCCCAAAGTATCTATTTCCAAAATTTTAACTTGCCCACATATTTTAAATATTAGGCATACAATCTGTACATGTACTTAACAATGTCTTCTCTATTCTAGATGAACGTCCGCGTGAAGGCCTTGAAGCGGCAGCTGGACGAAGTGGAGGAGGAGGTGCAGCGGGAGAAGGTCGGCAAGAGGAAGGCGCAGCGAGAGCTGGAGGACATGCTGGAGACACACGAGACGCTCACCAGGGAGTGTAACAACCTGCGGAACAAGCTCAGGTATGCAGCACAGACTGACTAGACTAGGAAATATGAGAGAACAGACTCACGGTTGTCAGTAACCTGATTAAACACTGATTTATCTCAAAATCAGGTGTGTAATAAATTTTATAGAAATTCTGAACAGTACAAATACCTAAGTAAAACGTTGTCTTGTTTAATTCATATTTGCCATGACTACCCGTAGATGCCATCACACATCTCAATAAATTTATACTCTGCCGTGAGACTGGTCTCATAGTATATCAATTTGAATATCTTAAAAGTTATTTTATGCTCTATCATCGTGACTAACAAACCGTTTCTCTTTTGTTATTTATCACTTGTGTCGTGAATTATTTCTAGTTCGGCTACTCAAGCGACGGTACCCCTAAATAAAAGACGGGACCATGTCAAAGATAGAAGATACATAATTATTATTTAGATGAATTGTTGTATGTTTCCGCTAGGCCGTCGTTTGCCGACGACGAAACCGTTAGCGAGGGGGAGTGATTAAGACGAACACCGAGCGAGCGACTAGCGGCAGGTAGTAGAGTGGGACAACTATATCATGCTCGAGACTAACTAGTTTAACTGACTTGGGTGTAGTTTAACTGAGTTATCTTCAGTTTAACTAAGCCGGCTTTAGTTTAACCGAGTTTTTTGTTTTGGTTTAACTAAGTCGACTCAAGTATGTCTAGGTCGAATCTAACTTAACTAGATTGGATCTAGTTTAACTGAATTGACTTTAGTTGTAACTAAGTTCTGTCTGATTAAACTAGTCTCGAGATTATTAACGGGCTCACTCGGAATGGACAGCTAAACAAATACATGTGGAATGGGACATTCGCTTTATAATATAAGAATTCTTACTGACCGGTTTGAATGCTTGAAAATGTTCACTCTTTGTCACCGTATGAACGAATGGGATTGTTATCATGGAACGAAAAACTTCATTTCATTATTGTGTTGTTTTATTTGGAATATAAGCAAAAAACAGTGCTGGTATTCCTCCTAACCGTTGTATGGGGGTATGCGGGTGGGCTAAAACATGGATGGATTTGAACCAACGCATATGTGTAACTGTGTTTCATGTGTCGTCCGTTTTCGAAAATAACATCGTTTTTTTTTTAGAAAATTGAGGTTATTTGTATTAAAAAGCTTTTCCTAAAATTAAAATCTAATATAAGGCGGGAGCAGACCATTGTTATAATTAGTTATATTCTGTGATGGAAGTCAAACACGCTGGGCTGTATGTAGCATTCTCTTTGGTCTGCTCCAGCCTTACCTAATATAAAAAAGAATACTTAAATATCAAACATTCTCAACTCTTTACAATAATATTTTAAAAGACTAATAAATG
Organism: Agrotis puta; assembly: GCA_943136025.2. NCBI lineage: Eukaryota > Metazoa > Arthropoda > Insecta > Lepidoptera > Noctuidae > Agrotis > Agrotis puta. The sequence continues at coordinate 17,464,904 of OW964175.2, read as the reverse complement.
ATCTCCACGTGTTCACAGACGGCAGGGCGGCGGCATCGGTCTATCAAGCGGGTCCTCTTCCTCCCGCATGAAGCGCACCTCGCTGGCGCCCGGCGCAGGCTCCGGAGACGAGTCCTTCGACGACGTCAATGACACCACCAACAGCGTCGAGTAACATACTGTCACACACACACACCGGCACGTCACCACGTCGATAATACCTAGCGACACACTGTAAAGTACGAAGTCAAACGCGGCACACGTAATTTGTAACGTCAAAAGTCAGTGGTTTGTGATGTCAGAAGTCAGTGGTTTGTAACGTCAGAAGTCAGTGGCTTGTGACGTCAGAAATCAGTGATTTGTGTTGTCAGAGGTCAGTGGTTTGTGACGTCATGTTGGCTATTTTTATGGCTAAGCAGCGTGTTGTATCAATAATGTTAAGGCACTTGTTCCACCGCCGACGAGAAATCGACTAATCATCGACTATTTTCTCGCTCAAGTACCGTATAAAAGATGTTCCGTGAACCGTCGACTATTCAACCGGCTGGCGAGAACTCTTTCAAAGCGAAAAGCTTGTTTTTTAGTTGATAGTTCGACTATCGCCGGCAGTAGGACATGAGCCTAAATTCTGTAATTAGAACCTGCTGCTTAGTTTCAAGTTAGTCGTAAAAATCGAGGCTGTTGTCGACTTGTGACGTGCGCGGTTTAGCGGTGACGTCATAAAGTGTCCACGCAACACACTACATGTAACAGCAGATGTGAAGTCATGTGTTCTTTTAGCATTCTAACTAGTGTTCTAAATTGTCATTATGATAGCAACGTCCATGGCTTAAGTATTGACGAGTGAAGAGAATTTAAGCCCAGCCGGAGACTCCTCGTGGCCTACCATGACGTGGGAACGAGATGGCGCTAGACAACTCTGTCTCTTTCCCACAGTGGAATATCTCTCGCTTTAACACGTTATGGTACGCCACCTGTGCTGACATGTACCTTGCAAGAGGTTGACAGAGATACTAGTGACGTGCAATTTATATTTCTAGTATTTCATATTATACAATTAATAATGTCAAACGTGATTAATTTTCATTTTAGTGACTTTTTGACCTTAGGCTAAGTAGTTATTTTTTTAAATTTATTGTTATTCGTTCTGGTACCCTCTTTCTTCAACTTTATAAACGTACTTAATTACTATTGAAGAATACATTTCTTCATATTACGCTTTTACATGTAGACTAACTGCAATCGTATTTTTGTACATAAAATATTTGACTAGGGTCTTTAACCCATGTTCACATTAGCTGTCACAGTTTTGAATTACCGAAATGTGATGTAAGACATTGTACATTAGTTTTACAAAATTACGATTGTGTAGATGTGGCCTATAAGTCAATGTAAATCGAGTTAATGTATGGATATAGCGAACAGCTGAGAACGCATAGGCTTTTGTATCTAAATATACGTTTTCTTTCATTGTATAATATTATATAATATGTACGTGAAATTTTATTGTCATTATGAAATATTTTGAGTACATATTTTTTCTGTTTTAGATGTATGAATCTGTACGCTAATTTATACGACGATACATTTTATAGATGCATGAAAAATTCTAAACAGAACATGGTGTAACAAGCGGCTATCTGTGCCGCATAGTGTACGTTCAAGAGTCGTTATTGGTGTACACATTCGTACGTCTAGAACGCTACTGAATAACGCGGGTGCTCAATTTTACACTAAAACAAATTGCATTTAAACAGTCGAATCTCTGAAAAACAATAGCAATTGGTGGTAAACCCCATCCCAGTATTAAACTATACATTCCTAACAATCGAGATTTTCACTTTGCCCAGACAAAGTCGAACGGGTAGATTGTTAAATTACTCATTGGGTGATATTTGTAACGAAATTTTGTTTAAAAAGTATTATTAAAATGTGGCAAAATATTACTTATACTGTTTGATAATTGCATTTAAACGCGACTGAGTAACCAAGACTGTTGTTGCGATAATTGACTCCCCTCCATTATCAATTGTACCGTTTGCCGAGACCTATCAACCATTGTGCACTGAGCATGCTCACTACTAACTGAGCCACACGTGTACTTTATAAATTATTTTTTACAGCAACTTACTTCACTCAGTTTGTTGAGCGTGCTCGGTTCGCGTAACGTTCATCTTTACAATGTAAATATAATCAGTGTAAGTCACTGAGCGCTTAGTTGCCATACAAATTTTAATGATAGTTGATAAGTAAACTTGTGAGCTTTTGTTGTGATGGAGTGTGACGGCGGGCTCGGCTAACTGCACCTAGTTGACTCAACCTTACACACTCACACAGCTCAGTTTAATAAAAAAAATAAGCGAATAAGCAATAAATTTCTGAGCTGTACCGAGTTGCAAACTTTTTTAGTAAAGAAGAATTCTCAAAAAATTATTGACGACAACTTGTCGATTAAAGAAAATGTATGTAGCATTGTTGAAATATGTAACTGGTATCCAAATGTGAAATAAGTTATTTCTAAATAGATTTTATTATCACTGCTGGGATTTTTGAGAATTCTTCTTTTATACAAATTCCGAGGATATTAAGAGTTCAACAAACAAGTCCCTTACCGTCTCCGTAACATGTTGAATTTAAATACACCTGGCCAGGTGGTGTCATGTAAATTGTTTACATAAATACAAAACGGTATTATTTGTCTGCAGGCGAGGGTTTGCGCTAGAACGGCTTGCTCTTTAGACTTAGGTAAGACTCGTAGTAATAAATTGTGGCCTTAAGTTTTCTTTATTATCGACTTAATACGTAAAATGGATTGGAATTAGTCTCTTGTAACAGAGGCCTAACATGTATCGCGCGAGCATTTTTTTTATCATTATTTACCAGAGTCTTCATGACCACTCTTTTTTATTCATTAGTTTTCCGAATAATAATATAAAATTTTAATGTAAGTAAACATTGAAGCATAAACTTATTTTACATAAATATTATATTTAATTATTAACAATATTGATAATTGTAAAATTGGCCATAGGTTGTAACAAGTTATCAGTTGGCATGCCAATTAAACAATTTTTCATGATTTTTACATCATTTGTTTTATTTGAAAATCCTACAAAACCTATTTTTCAGACTGGAAGATCTACTCACTAAACCTTAGGTAGAATCATCGCATTTTTGAGGCGAAGAGGTATACTATACAGAGAGGGAGACATCTTTTAAATTACCCAAACAGGAACACGAATCGATAGAGAAAAACTAATCATAGGTACATTGAAAGGTATGATTCTGATTTTAGCTTATAATCATCCCCGTACTTCATTAAATTTAAGCGAATAAAATAAAAGCTTGTTCTTAGGCGTATAATCTTGATTTTTTTTTTCAGGACAATAAGTAAACTCGAAAAATATAGACGCACCAGACGCTCAAGAGGCCGTTGCTTAAAATACCTACCCAAAAATGTCTACCAGCTCTCAGAATAACCATCTACATAATATAATGATAGTTACAATAAGTTGGATTCAGCGATCATTGTGCCGATAGTCGTGTCGGCCCATGGCTTAATTGCCAAGAGCCTCGACCAACATCTAAGGAGGCTCTCGTTAGGCAGCTGGATCAAGGGCCTGATTCAGAAAGCAGTTCTTCTGGACACGGCGCGCATTGTTAGGAGGTTCCTTTCTCTAGAGCCCTGAGCGCCGGTAGCTTGGACCCTGTTCCCGATACCGGTGGGCCACTATTATTTATATTTTTAAATGTTTTTTTTTTTGTAAAAATATTTAAAAATATACTTAATAAGTTAAGGAAATGAATAAACGTTACAATAAAAGTTCCATGGATCTGTCTATCAAATACGATGCGTATTCATATTCCAGAGTTACAATTTATTTTTCTGCGTGTAACTAATTAAATGTGAATTGTCAAATGTTAATACAGATTTGTCTTGTCATTGTCAATGTCAAAAAAGTTGACATTGCACTCGTTCGTTTCATGTACGCGGAAGTTTCCGTGAATTTCCCATTGAACTTCCATTATTATCTACAGAATTGTAAGACGTTTGCCGGTGTACGTTCGCCCTAAATTTCAAATAAATAATAACTTTTCATTCAAAATGGGCGAAATAGACACGTACTTTGACGCTGCCTTATCTCTCGTAAAATCCGCTGGAAACCTTATAAGTGAGCACGTAAATGGCTGTAAAATCTTTGAGAATAAGTCCTGTGATATCGACCTTGTCACTGAAATAGACAAGAAAGTGGAGGAAATGCTTATTGGCGGCCTATCCAAACAATTCCCAGATCATAAGTTTATTGGGGAAGAATCAGTCGCTGGTGGAGCCAAGTGCGAGCTGACAGACGCCCCGACCTGGATTATTGATCCAGTAGACGGAACACTCAACTTTGTTCACGGATTCCCGCACAGCTGCATTTCACTGGGCCTTGCTATCAAGAAAGAGCCCGTCGCCGGTATTATCTACAACCCTATTTTGCAGCATCTGTTTACCGCCAAAAAGGGTCAGGGGGCTTTCCTGAATGGCAGACAAATACATGTGTCAGATTGTACGGAGTTGCGAAAAGCTTTAGTTGCATTTGAAGCTGGTACAAGTAGAGATGAAGAGAGGTGTAATGCTGTTTTTGAGAACTATAAGCGTATTGTGACCAAAGGACACGGGTTGCGGGCGCTGGGCTCCGCTGCCTTGAATATGGCGATGGTGGCTATGGGTGCGGCTGATGCTAACTTTGAGTTTGGGATCCACGCTTGGGATATTGCTGCGGGAGATATTTTGGTGAGGGAGGCTGGTGGTGTCTGCTTAGACCCTAGTGGGAAGCCTCTAGACTTGTTGTCTCGCAGAGTACTCTGTTGCAGCACTCCTCAGCTGGCTCAGGAGTTGGTTGACACTCTGGTACAAATTTACCCAGAGAGGGATTAAATTATTTCAATGTAAATGTCTATATTTATGTATGATTGTGTATTGATGTTCAGTGTAATTGCCAATAAATTATTATTATTATTTATTGGTAATGTTTAGCTTCAAATAAAAACTTCAAATTCAATCTGCAAATTATTGCATGTTTTGAATTTGAAGAAATACACCTAAATGAATATTACCTATTAAAGAATTCATTTAGGTGTCTTCTGTTACTGAAAATTGATATTACTCTCCCACTTTCTTGGATGTGCTCTCTGGACCATAATATGATAAATTAGAGAAAAAAGGTAATTTTAAGATTCTTTAAAAAAAAACATTATTTACCTACGTAATAGGTAACTAGTTTATTTATTTTGCTAATGGTTAAACAGCAGCTGCCTGGTTCTAATGAAAGCTAATGACGGTATTGTTGTCTCTGTCAGTCATATTTGTATGAAGTGTCCCATACAGCCAAGTGGCAAAATACACACCAGCACTACCAAATATACAAATGTACCTGCATTTCTTTTTAATATTTGGCCGGTGCCTAATCAAACCATTCTTTGACCTTTTAAGCGCTTGCCTAAATATCAACTGCCGTGCCCCTAGCGCCAGGCTATGAATTGTGCTTTCCTCTTCACCTTTCTTTCTGCTCCTTTTAAGCTCCGATTTTTAAAATATCATGATGTACAATAAAAAGTATTCTATCTGTCTATCTACATAAATAGAGAGATATAGAATAGATGCAATAAAATCGAACAAAACAACAAAAATCGTGAATATTCTCTGTCGGATAAATACGACACGTCCGATAGGGGCACGGAAATGTTTGTCTCATAAATACGACTCTGGCGGTTAAAGGGTTAAAAAACACAAGCTTCATGTTCATCATTATATTAATAACCCTGTATAATACAGCCTTTCTTATTGATAAAGAAGGACTGTTTAATATTCAGCTAAGTTTGAATGACAATATTATTGCATCAAAATTATCATTATGTTGCAATAAAGCTGATTATGAATTGCAAACAGAAGTACTCTTGATGTAGAACATTTATTACATTTTGTTAACAAGTTGAGTATTGTGTACTAAACTGTTTAATTAATTACTCACTTGTTGTTGCACCAAAGTTTAGTAGAGAAGAACAACTAAAGCCCTATTTTTAATCATATACCTATTTTATATTGTTCTTAGAACAAACTAATTATTTTTAAATATTGGTTCTGGAGCAGTATTTTAAATTAATGTAATTAAACCTTAAAAAGGAAAAAAAAACAATATAAGTAAGTAGGTACTTATTGTAAAATAATTTATTGTTTTGTGTAATCAAGAAATTTTTATTCATATAGAATGTTTTTAAATAAGATAGGGCGCACTTTTACTAAAATAAAATCTCCATGTACGCGGACTATTTTCGCCCGATCTTATAAAAAATATTACTAATATAATTTGTACCTAAGTGTATGATGTGAAATTAAACCAATGTACTTAATAATAAATACTTTATAATTTATTTATTACTTGTACTATATCCATGGTTAATAATCAGTACCAAAAAGTATAACATTATAAATAACAATCATTTGAATTCGGTCACCATTCAATGTTAGGCCAGACTTATATTTTTATTGTGATATTCAGTTATTATTCCTTACTTATACAAATATACCATTACACAGCTATATTTTAAATAAAATTATTATTTATTCAAGATTAAATTCAAACAGTCTTCAGTCGTAATAAACGGTTCGTCAGTCATTATTGTCAATACTTATTTAACTTTGTCATGACGAGATCTAGTATAAAACTGTATATTGTCATAAGTCCCATGTAAGTCTATGTGATGTAGTACCTAAATAAAATTACCTATATTTGTTCAGTCTGTTGTAATTTTTAGTCCATTTGTCAATTATTAATCAGTCCATTAGTCTAGTACTAAAATTATTATTTGTCAGTTCTTTCATTACTTGTCAGCACCTAGGAATTGTTATCGATGTCAAGTCAGTTGTAGTAGGTAAATATTTTAGTCCATTTGTCTAAAAAGTTAGTCAATTAGTCGAGGCTGCCGAAATGTGGAATGTGAGCTCGCCTATCATTGTGTCGGTAGTCGTTACGGCCAAAGACCTGATGGCTAGGTAAATATTTCGTCCATTTGTCTCTAGTCAGTGAATTAGTCCATTAATTTTTAGGTTGTGTCAGTATTTTAGTCCATTGTGTACTCAGATCAAAATTTTTGATCTGAGATTATGTAAGTGTTCCTACGTATCGTTCTTTATCCTCAGTTCAGTCTACAAATAACATAATTATTGTCAGTAAAACTTGATCCGTGTGTCTACCTCTACAGTGCTTTGTGCTCTTGTTTATAGTTTGGCGATGCGATAGCGCCATAAGCTCTACATAATGTGCCATTGTCATCAATTCCGTCCGTCATGTTATTGAATGTCCATTATTATGATCAGAATTCAAGTCTGTCACAGTAAAATCAATAGTCAAGTCTTTGTTCGTCGGATACCTCGTAAGATTAATAGTTAGAAATTGATGTACCTATGTAATTGGCATTAATTTGAAACTATTAGTCAAGTCGTTGTCCATGTTTGTACATCGTCATCGTCAAGTCTTTCGTTATGTACGTATGTATTGTATGTAGGTATTTTAATAGGTGTGTTATGTGATATGTAAACTCGAACAGCTTCACTTAGTCATTATTAGTAGAAGTAATATTTAGTCAGTATCTAGACTAGTTGGACATTCCATCCAAATGTCCTATTTTGCATTCCATCATTATTTATATTTTTGTAGTCATCTTTTCCAGCAGGTCGGTAGTTACATAAGTAAGTCTACTTATTTTATTAGATCAATAGTCAATGTCACAGATCAATAATAAATGAACGAATTGCATTTTATGTCTTAGTCAGTCAAAACTTTTGTAAATACGAGTAAAAAATAGTACATTGTTAATATAGGTTGGTAGTGTGTTTGTCTTAATCAGAGTCAGTCAGCATTCTGTAGGTTACCGGGTACCTTGCAAAGTCAAAGTGAGTCACAGTTATTTCTATATAAGTCAAAGTCAGTCACAGTTGTTCCTCTAAAAGTCAAAGTCAGTCACAGTTGTTCCTCTAAAAGTCAAAGTCAGTCATAGTTGTCTCAATAAAATTCAAAGTCAAAATTAGTCGAGTACAAAGTAATAGATTAGTCTTCTTTAAAAAAAAGTCCATTTTATAGTCAGCCATTTTTGCCATGTCATAGTCTTTCTTACGATTTAATATAAAATAGTCGCTTCTACAACATAAATAAAAGCAAATCATTTATCTCCTATTTTTTGCAATATTATCTAGTAACCTTGCTTTCGGCATTACTTGAAATACGATAAAAAACCTGTCAAGGAATCATTACCATACTATCTTTTTGTCATTAAAAGTAGGGTTCCTAATAAGTTTAACTATATTATCACGCAATTACATGTCATACACTTTCTTCAAAAAACAATTCACTAATAAGGTGACCTACTATGACGTATTAAAGCGAGAGTAGTTCCACCGTGGGAAAGAGACAGAGCTATACAATTCGTCTAGCGTCATCTCGTTCCCTACTTCATGGTAGGCCCAAAGGTCCTAAAAATAATAATCTAAGTATTTGGAGTGTAGGCAATATTTCCTCTAAGTCTGGATGGGCGTCAATTCCTCCGAAGACCTGGTCTTCGTCTTCTGAAGCTGTTGAAAGCAATGGGCGTGGGTATTTCCTTTAGGGCGTAGGGGTCTGCTTGGATGGCTGGCATCTTGTGCTGTTCTGGTAGATCCAGGTTTTCCTCGTAAACCGCCCAATGCGATGGACTAAAATAAAGATAATTGTGTTTATTTCAATATGCATTTTGTGCTATAGAAGTATGTAAATAAATTATATGTATAGAAAACAATACACTTGTATAAATACAGCCTTGTGATCTTAATTCCAAGCGTTGTTATCGAGAACTTTAAAGGTCTTTTAGCGTTAACTTGAACTCTAATGACATTTAAATTGATTTAATGACGAGATACATGCAAAAAATTGCTAGTACATTCAAAAGTATTTTTATGACATTAGTATCAGCTGTCGTTGCTAATCTCTTGAAATTTTGAAAATAGCTAATGTCTTGAAAACTCACCTGTTTTCACTTGGTATAACTTGGAAAGCCACAGATGGAGTCTTGGCAGGACTTGAAGGCTTCACTCTGTTCCTATGCCGATCCTCACCCTTTGAGTTAGACTTCCCTTGTATATCATCTAACGCTGCTATTTTATCAACGGAAGATCTTTCTTGTATGTTGACTTCGTCATTAGCAGGATAATTATAGCTATCTGCAATAACTTCTCTCTTTTCTTCTTTATTTGTCGGTTTTGGAGTAATTTTGTCAGAGCCAGAGTATTTATGTAGTACGTTCCTAATGTAGTAGTATTTGTTAGTCTGTATAGGCATTTCGTCATTACGTCTAGTTGGTCTTTGTAAGTACGGTTTAGTCGCAGTCTCGTATATGTAAAATGTCGATAGTTTCATATCCTTGTTTTCATTGTCATTTGCGTCATAAGTCGAAAAGTCTTTACTTACAGTTTCAGCTTTATGTCTTTCAGCCACTTCTTTGTCAGTCATCTCTTTAATAGTCTCTTTTTTGTCAGTAACGTCATTTAAAGTCTTGCTTTTGTCAGTCGTGTCAGTCACCTTTTTTTCAGTAGTACTTACTGAACCTTTGTAAGTTCCTACGTACCCAAATGTTACTAGTTTGTACAAGTCAGTCGTGCTTTCAGGTTTAGTGTCAGTTTTGTCAGTCACTTTATTTGTTTCTGTCGCAGTCTCGTCATTGGATCTAGCGGATGATGGGTAAGTGTATTTAGTAGTGTGGCTCGGTCTGTTGTATCTGTAATTGGTCGGTTGGTCGTCTTGTTTGTTGTAATAGTAAGGTTTATTTGGTCGTCTGTAAGTGTCGTCATAAGTCTGATAGGTCACTTTGACTACGTCTCTGTCTGAAATAGGTCGTCCAGTGGTGTGTCTTCTAGTCGTTTGTCGCCAAGACTCTGTTGGTCTTGGCACGTAGTTAATCAAGTAAGTATATTTGTCAATGTTCTCTGTTACTGTAATTACGGGTCTGTTATTAGGTCGGTTATTTGGTCTGTTGTATTGAGGTCTTTTATGTGCAACATTGTTTATAACAACGGACTGCACTTGATGTGTGTCTTCGTCATCTTCATAGTCATACTCGTCATATTTATTCGATGGTCTATGTCTAGAATCTGCTTTGTCGTCATATCGTCTGCTTTTGTTTTTGAAGTCAAGTTTGTCATCAATCTGTATGTCACGTCTAGTCACGGTGGGTTTAGTCGTAATGTTAGGTTTATTAGTCGTACTTGTCATCGGTCAAAGTCAGGTTAAGTTCGTCACCGTCATTGTCTTTTCCTAATTCAGTCACGTTAGGTTTGTCAGTTGGGTTTTCTATTGTCAAACTTTCAATAGTCATGTTTTTAATAGCAGTAGGTTTATTTTCAGGTTTCTTGTGATTAGGTCTTATTGCACCTTTCGATGCAGTCTTTTTTGTCGTGGTAGGTTTTGACGTGGTCGTCGATTTCCTATTTTGTTTTAAAGTATTTTCTTCAGCTTTACCTATATCATTGTCAGATTCGGAGTCTATTTCGATCCAGGGTGATAAGTCAAAGTTGTTCAGTAGTCCATTCTGGCAGGATATTCTATTATTGTCAGGATTGTCAGTTGAGAGGAACACGAAAGGCTGAACTGTCTCGATGCTGTCTAAAGTACGACAGAGGACTTGTGCGAAGGAGATCCTACGAATCTGTTGGATTTGTGCTGGCGTGAATGATGAATCGAAGCCTCCGTTTTCGTACCTGGAGACAACAATACAGAAATATACCATAGTGTATCGGTGCTGTTGTTAATGAATTTTAGACTAAAATCTTGTTAATCTTACCAGAATCGATCTCCTTTCCTGAGGTTACTGAACTGCTGCGCTATGATGCAAGCAAAGGTTGGTCCCACCAGTCCACCAACCACGGGCCTCTCTGCCATGCCCGCAGTGAACAGATCTATGTCATCCACATGCCTAGAAAATAACAAAAGAGCATTCTTTTGAAGATGTGATATTGTTCAGAGTGTAATGATTTCCTGATTAGAGTTATTTGGAACTAGTTTTATTTTAATTTTGTTAAATCCAGTTTCTACTGCAAACACAGAAAAGTACCTACCTATACAATGTCTTCATCTTCCTCGCAGCTCCAGCCGGCATCACTCTCAGCAGATCATCAAAGTTTTCAATAGTTGTCAACCCACAGGGTTCTCTCCACGACGTATACGGAGGGACGCCATGGTCCCTCCCTCTCTGAATATTGATAGCTGCCAAGTCCATCCCAAAGTCAAACTGAGGAGTTTGGAAGAGGTGGTTGGTGAGTTCTCCTGTGATGTACTCGTCGCGTTTCTGTATGGGTTGGTTCAGCATACCGAGGAGAAGACGGTCTACTGCGCCGATAGACCAGATGTTTGAGGGATTGGTTAACTCGTTGTGGAGAGATACGTCTGAAAGGAGAAATAAGAACTTAAAGAATATGTTTGTAATATCTTTGGTCTAGTACACGCAAGCGCGACTAACGCATATGAGGTCCTGGGCGCCATTGGGTTTCCCATAAGAAATAATTCAGTAGCAGCCATCGAGTCTGGCTTTGTGCCAGTTGATGGCAATAGGGTCGCCCCCAATTATATGGGACTTCCGCAGGACTGCGATTAATTGCTTTATTTCAGACATTCTAGATGCAATAGATGGAGACTTACTGTTGCTCATCGGGCGATGGAACCGATCGAAGCGCACCATGGAGGACTGCACGAGGCTGTGGCCGAACCGGAAGGCTGCCGACCCGAACGAGCTGGCTGGACTGGGGTTGATCTTGGGGTTGTAACCTTTGTAGAAACCTTTCTTCTGGAGTTCCAGATCGAAACGGTGGACTACTTCGGAACCTGATGGAGAAAAGGTTAATCAAGCAGATTTTTGCTAAGATTTACTGAATATTTTAGAAGGAAATAGCTTTGTTTCGGCTAGCATCTAAGCAAAAATGTTAATGATTATGAAACTCTTCGTCCAGCTCGGAGCTTGCATACTGTAGAAGAGTTACAGCAGAAAGGATAACGTTGTTTTAGGGTGCAAAAGTACTGATTCTGCTACGCTGATACTTATGACTGACCCAGCACTATAGGCAGGAATTCTCTGTACGTGATATGCTGTATCATGGCTCCCACTATCTTGCGCGTTTCCTGGTAGATCTTCTCATCACTCCAGTGCGGGTTCAGATGTGTCAGCTCTTGTGCCATTCTGTAATAAAGATACTTTCAACATTAAAAGTCAGCAATATTTTCTCTAGTATTCTTTTAAGAAAAGGTACAACTCTTGCCTTCAAATCCTCTGAAATTTTAGAACAGTATGCCGTTGAACGCTGATAATCCTTACTATTGTTAAGTTTGTTCAACAATTTTTTCCCCAACTAAAACTATGTCGTGACGAGGAGCATTAAAGAGACTGTCATAATGTAAATGGCATTCAAATGGTGCTGATTCACAAGCCGATCTAAACAACTAGTTAGTTCTCACCTGTTATGCTGCCTCAGCCACACAATATGCGCAGCTACCAGCCCCGGATGCTCGTTGACCCTAGCGTCTCCCGACTTGAAGCAGTCGGTGGACACGGCACCTTTGCGACATAGTTCGTCGGACCGCTGAGGCGGTAGGACTGGACGGCGCTGTTGCATCTTGCCGTATTGGAGCATGCCTGGTGGAAGTATAAGGATTCTTTATTAGGTAGTTCTGAAAATTGAGTAAATTTTGTGAAAACAGTCTCTGGAATGCAGTTGGAAAAAACTGATAAGTACAGCAAAGTAGGAATTTGTAAAACAAAAATGCGAAATTTTGAGATTTGTTTGTGTGGTCACAAGCACGACTGTTAAGCGTGATGACTGTTTTCATGACGAGCAAGTGACAGAAAGTTTTCTATAAGAAAATTTACAGAGATGCAATCCAGTGTGGACTAAAGCAAGGTTGACGGCAACAGGTACGTACCAGAGAGTTATACTTTACTGGCGAAATGAAGGTATGGCACTATTCTTGTTCCAAAATCATAAATAACTCACCATTCCTGAACAGCCTCAGTTTATCCGACTTGCTAGCTGAGCTCCCGTACAGTGGAGACCCATCGATGTACGCCGACACCTGGTTAAGTTGCTCTCGCCAGCCGAGCGCGCAGTCATCACGTGGAGCTGGGGATGATCGAACGAAGTCCAGGCACCGCACGCCACGGGGGCCGTAGAACGGGTCCGATTCGGGCACCGGGATTGGGAAGCATTCCGGATGCTGTGTCAGGGACATTGATTCAATATAGTGGTCGAAGACATGGGCGTAGTCATGGTGAGGCAGGTTGGTACCTTGAGTATCTTTCAGATACTTAAGGAACTGTTTTGATTTCGACAATATTCGTTAAAACTAAATCCTTGATTAATGATCATATCAGTCGAAAAGTTGGACATCATAGGCCCATCCTAAACGTGACTCCTTCGACAAGTCCTGTGTATCGTGGGTCTAATCATACTGAAGAGTCAAGAATTGCTAAAAGCAATCTATTTTTGTATTTTATTTTGGTTAGATTTTACCTTAGAACTCACCATAAACTCTTTAGGAACAAAGTCCTTCCCTCCAGCCTTGCAGCACCTGGGAACGGAACCATTGAACCCCCTCGACTGCGAAGAAGAAGTCACATCATGATCCAAAAACTGCCCCCACTGCATCAGAAGATGGGTCACTCCAATAGTCTCAGCATTCTTGTCTTCATGGATGGTGGAACTGATCTCCCTGGCTGAGGGGAGTTTAGAGCCGAAGATTGATCTTCTAGCAGCTTGGATACCGTCGGAGTATGAAGGTTGCAGGAACCGTTGGACAGGGGTCATAGTGGCCCCCCAGCGGGGACGGTTGAAGTTGTTGCAGGTGCCGTCGTGGGTGCGGTATCTGGAGAAAGGTAGATTAATAAATTACTATTCTGAACTTTCACCAGACAAAAATGTTACCAACAATGTTGCGTAACGCTTCAAATGCACTTTAAATCTTGTGTAAACTTCAAAGTTAATAGACGGAGGACAATACCTCTAAACTTTTTCCACTCTGTCGCCTTGCGAGTCTTAAATTAGACTGATTTAGCAGAACAAATTGACAATATTAACAGTGTTTGTCACTATTTTACGAATTTTAACGTGTTTCACATTTTCCTATTATGATGCTGCTAAAGTGGCCTTTAGGCTCGCTGTTCTCTGGCTCATGGGTAACGTTCAACACAGTGTAAGTTGTCCTGAATAATGAATGAATGAATAAATGTCTTGCTTTTGTTATCACCAAGTATTAAAGGAGTCCATACCTCTTAGAAGCTGGAGGACACTTCGGTGCTCCTCGTAGGGGACAGCTCTTCATGAGAGGCGACAACCTCATCATGTTCGCCGTCGGGAACTGCGTCTCTTCCGTGCGACCTTCCTGACCCTCGCCATTGCCACCGCTGGAACAAGTGAAAGGTATGGTTTAATACACCTTTTGTAAACGTCATCTATGTTAGACTAGATCAGAACGTCTCACGTAAGTAAAGACGCTGCTTCATAGAAGTTAACGGCTATTAATTTTACGCACTGCTTACGTTGTGTATCTGAAAATAGTAATAGATGTTCAATGAGATGTTTTTAACGGTAGAAAAAGTCGTTTTAAGTGAAATTCTAGTATTCTGTTCAGGAATTACATTGTTTAGACATGGTGCTTCTGAACGTGCTTCAAAAGGACTAAGTACTATCTGCTTGCATATTATAGTTTGACGTTATTAATATCAGCAGTAGGATGCTGCTTATAATGATAATTCCTAAATTGCAGCCAAAAGTAAAAACAAACAATTCGTAATCCATGACGCGGGCCTCGTATCGGTTGATGAATATTATGTCTGTATGGTTTTTCTCAATGTTTTAACCTTCAAAAAAACCAATGTACACAACGATTGCTACCCTGCCAAGGACGCGGGACTGTCTAAACAGGGTTCCGTGGCCCTGAAACGCAAAAGGCAACCGATGGACATGATGATTTTTAGTCAGTGACAGTCTGACAGTTCCTTCCGCTCCACCTATGTCGTGAGGACTCATTTGATGATTTAACACCCCGAAAAAGGAAGATTATTTTACAGGTTTTAACCAGATTGAATATTTCTTACTAACACTGGTAAGTTGTTGTCACAGATCCACACACAGATAATGACGGATTGAGGTAAATACGATCACTAGACTATGTAATACATTATGGTAATGGCAGACGCCTGCTGCGGTGAGATCGTAAGCCAATCAATTAAATTACCTAGTTCGGTACACCGCAGGTATTAACGCCTTGTATCAATATCCAATGAAACCGCAACTGATTAATTAGTAACTAGATCAGTGGTTCCTAAAGTTGACTGGACATGACAAATCCTTCCAAATTCGGAACTCACCAAGGATTGGGACGTTTTTTAATATTAATAGGAAGAATAGATTGGTTTCTTATTTTTTGTTGTTACACCTTTAGCATCAACTTTACTGTAGGAATTTTTGAGTTGGATACTTCAAATTAATTTCGGTAGGTAGATATTTAGCCTTAATGATACCTACAGCCGAAAATTTCGCCTTTCATGTTTTTCAGGACCCATGCAATATCTGCTAAATAAACTTAATACTTTGGGAACGCGGATTTAGATGTTATATCAGTCTCAGTTCATGATAGTTTTATTAACCAAAGAAGTTTAGTAACCAAAGAAGTTTGAATATACGAAATTGAACCTGCCAAAACAGAAAAGAGGTAGGGGCCGCCCTCCATCGACCTTGTGGTCAAATATAAAGGGGCATCTGAAGAAAGCTCAAATATCAGCTGTGACAAGCCAGGATAGATTCTGGATCAAACTAGTGAGAAGATCCGACTCCGAATAATGAGATCAGGGCAAAGAAGTTAGTAGTGTGAGCATTATAACCCTAATGATTTCTTCGGGATAAAAAGCGTTTATGAGTAAGCTTCTCGGATGCCTAAAAGTTAAAACATGGTAAGAATTTCGAAGAATTTTAAACATCTTGTCACGAAATATTCTTTGGCAACGGAAGGATTTGCGAAATAGTTGAATAAAATATCTAGATCATTTTATAAACCTTGACGACATACTTTATCTACAGAATTCAAATTATAGGCATTTAAATTGTGTAACAGAGTATAAATTCGAATATAAAGTATCGTCTAATGTTAGCATATTAATATTTAATTAATTAATAATTCAATCAACAAAAATAACCTTGCTCTATAATGCGAATGATTGCAAATAAATAAAAAAAAACATTGCAAAACGCAGCCGGATCCATAAACGGATTTCCAACTAATCGTGATGAGTAGTAGTTTAACAGCTATCACTTGCAAATGCTCTTATTTTGCAATAAAATCCCGTATCAAAAGGTCAAATAATCGTCCATAAGCAACATATTTACACCAAGAAACAAGGTCTATAATCGCTTGAACTGTTGATTATTTCAAGAAAAATATGCGACTATTATTACAAGAGTCCCAAGGTTTGATATTAACATAATCGTAAACGTAAAATTCAAGGGAAAGAGAAAACGTTGCATGTATTATGTTAATGTTGTGTCGAAAATCAATGGAGACTTCTCTCAGGAGAAAGTAATTTTAAAAAGTCTCACGTTTGTTCTGGGCATTATCGATTTTTAAATTGTTTTTTACTCGGTTTATTCACTATGGAGTCATCCTACGCAAGTAAAGTTTTTATTCTTACATATGAAATGTAATGTTGTAAGTTGATGTAATTTTTGCAATGCAATTGTGAAATAATCCATCAACGTTGGCTTTTATATCAATTTGACAAGTTGACATTGATCTTTGATGAGTTGGTAAAGATAACAAGAACAGAGAAAGTAACAAAAGTCTCTTTAGTATTGAAATACTTATTTGCTGGGAATTCCCGTGAAGCAAAAAGCAAGAATTTAAAACTGAGTTTCACGTGAGTGATCAGATGTATGAATGTAGAAGAAATAAAGGGAAAGCTGGTAGCAGATAAGACAAATGTATGAGAATGAACACTTTACGAAAGTAAACAACAATAACATAACAGAATAACTTTTACAAAAAACACAGAATTGTATAAATCACTAATGTGTTTTCCAGTCCCTAGAATAGAGTCTCGAAGATTCTACAATGAACTTGTTCAACCACAAAGCTAAATACGAAGTTTAAGGACATGAACTGAAGAATCAACATGCAATATTACATGAGGGAAGCGAATGGTAATTTTAATTTAATGAAGAGCACTCAAGTGAATGAGGAAACGATTTTGCAGCGTTTAATTACGAATCGCATTAAAATTTATTAGATGCACACGAAATAGCGGCGTGTTTTTATATCATGATTATTTACCTACCGGCTTTGTACGAGTATTTTAGAATGATATCCATTTAGTAAACTTTTATTTTTAACCGACAAAAGGAGGAGGTTCTTTATTTTTAATGTCTAAGATCTTTGGTCTGGTCTGGTCACCTGATCGACGAAACAATATGTGCCATCGTCAACCTCATCAAGTCATCATTCTTATTTTTTTCGGCTTTGGACAGTATGTTGTATTTTCCCAACATCTTTGTTACCGTCGTCGTCGACATTGTTCATCTCGTTGTTCATCCCATAATTGGAAATCATAGTTCTTAAAAGTATCTAGAATATTGGTTTAAGAGTCTTGTCCTTGGAATTTGTTATTATGCTTGATAGTTTTTATTTGTTAGTCCACAATGAATTATAAAATGATTGCAAGGTTGATGCCTATTATTTTCTTATTCAAATCTTAAAAATCTTGGTGTTTGATTGCCAATATCTTTGCTAAATCGAATGCAAATAATAAAATGAACACCTCCGCCGTAACAGCTGTCAATAGCGCAGTAAAAGTTTTATCTACAGATTTGAATACCGGTTTCCTTTCATCAGTAATCATCACTGTCGAATAAATAACTCTTAACGATGGTCAATATTTGACATTTGCATAATGGAAAACTGGTAGTTCGTCTACTTGTATTTAAGAGGCATTTAGTAGAGACAAGTGTTTCGCTAACGTAAATATAAAATCTTGAGTTTACAGTTGTTAATAATCCACAAGATTTTAAGTGCATTAATCCGGTAGTTTGTTAATTCTTTTAGAATGACTATTTGGCCCTTGAAATTGATTTACATGAATTTATTCAAAGATGTACCGAACTCTACGAATTTCTTCCTGTCGGGGAAAAATATAGAGCGTTTATAAAATTTTAACTCATTGGTCATCAGATTTTACTGATGTAATATCTGCATGAAACTGGCACGGGACTGTAGAGATTCGTTAGAGAAGAGTGACGACCGTTTTAATGATGTTGATAAATATTTTATAGTTTCCTGAATAAGCTGTCGTTCCTGGTTTTATTAAATGGAGGGATTTATTTATAGATGAATTGTATAGACAGTCGTTAACTACTAAGTCTGTCTTCTAATTTTATAAAGCTTAGTAGTTTGTTTAGTTGAAAGCGCTAATCTCAGGAACTACTGCTTCGAATTGATTAAACATTTTTGTATTAATTAGTAAATTTATCGAGGAAGGCATTAGGCATATAAAATAATCAATATCAATCCGTAAATTGAATGTAGAAAAAAAAATAGGGAATTATTCAAACCTTAATATAGCCAACATTATAACAATACTCGGCTCGAAAGCATAGACAATCCATTTTTTACCGTCACAGTTGACATAAAAATAAAAAAAGGTTCTTATATAAAATCCCACCTAAGGTGTTCGGTTCTCGATATGTGATAATGATAATATACCTTGATATATGACCTCGAGTGAAAGCGAACTCGCTTTCGCTCGCTCACATAATAATTATAGATTTACGTATGTCGGTATATGTGCAGCGCTTGTTATGAAAGCGAGACGAGCGATTGTTTACGTTATTAATTGATTCATAGGGTTCATTTAGTAAATTTGTGAGATGTTTTTGTAGAAAGTCCATTCTTATTATGTTTTTTGTATTGGTCGTTTTTTATTATTTGTAATTTAGCTGCTATATAAAATGTGATTAGTTATTATCTAGCTTACTTAACATAAATAATTTTCATCATTTCTTTATAACATTTTAGATTTTTTTTGATGATTCTGATATTTTTAAAATTATTTGACTATTTTTTTATTCTTGGATTTTCATCTGATTATATTTTTTTTTATTGTGCGTAACATTATACACTTATATTTATGGAATAATTAAATTATAATAACTATAATAACAATAAAAACACAAAACAGCAGGGACTCTAAAAAAGGCAAAAGAAAAATCAATAAAAAAAAACATCAATAGAATAAAACTTTAAATAGAGCAATTTTATCCTAATTCATATAATGATTCTGCTCCCTTGAGGGCTTTTCAGACCCTCAGTTCCTCTAAAAGAAATGAGACCTGCAATACCAGCAGAACTTTATAGCATAATTATATTTAATTAAAAATTTAAACATTAGCGTAGCTGAGCGATTAGACTGCTGCGGAGCGTGTCGCGGGTTCGATTCCCGCACGGAACCAATATTTGTATGACCTACAAGTAATTGTTCCGGGTCTGGGTGTTTTGGAATTTCTATGTTTGTAAACAACACATGAGAAATTCCTAGAAGGGGGCAAAGCTTGGAAATATAAGATGTAGATAATTACTATAACATATTGTGTAATGTAACTGGAAGATAAAAATAAGATAAAAAGTTACTTCATAAATGCCTTGAGGACTCCGTGGGCCATTTCAGACCCAAAAACTTTAAGGGCGGAAATGGGCCATTACAATACGTTGTTCGTAATTGCTGGGAACCCTTATCAACAATTGACTTACAAAATCTTTTAACTATTATTAAAATAACTAGCACTTCGCCCGCGACTTCGTCCGCGTGGGTTACGTACTTTCCTAATTCCCCCTTTTCAACCCCTTAAAGGTTAAATTTCCAAAAACCCCTTCTTAGTGCTCCCCTACATTATAATAGGAAGCCGTGTGCAAAATTTCACATTCCTAGCCCCAGTAGTTTCGGCTGTACGTTGATATGTCAGTCAGTCAGTTCTCCTTTTATATATATAGATTCATTTTGTATTGTAAGTTTGAGGACTTGAAAGTTTAGGCCTTACAAATTATTAATTTATGACGGAGGTATGTGCAAACTTTTCATTTTTTAATGATGGCAGTGACATACTTATGTTTTCGTAATCGTTAATTATAATTCAAATGTAAGTATCGCAGGGTCAAAGATATAATGAACATGTCTAAAATATTCTGGTTACTTCGTGAAATGAAACCCAATGTACATTACTTAATCATTACTAGTGGCTCTAAATGTAGAGCAAATAAGTAGGTATTAGTAATAATTAATTTGTTGAGGAACTACTTTATCGTTTTAATGTATATTTCCTTCATATTATTTTCATATTTAAAGTACGATAAAAAGTACAATACCAACCTTCATTTCCGCTCCGCAGTCAAGTACAGTCTGTCAATCCAAGTCAAGTCACGTCATTTTGTCACACTAGTCACTGTCACTGTCACGTCACTATGTCAGTCATATCATGATCGTCTTCAGTAGTCATTATTAAAAAAAACACCGTCAAAACATTTATCTCGTCTATGCTAACGTTCGAAAAAAGAATGACTAGAATTTGAATTTGGCGCGCAAGAATGTCAGTGCGCGTCGGGCTGCCATGGCGTCCGCGCGTAACTGTCGTGGGGGGAGAAATGCGCGCGCTCAAATACTACCACTACTACTCACAAAATGTCGTAATTATAATTTTTAAAAGGTGCATGTTGACATTAGCGGGTGCAACGGTACGATAAACAGAATCAAACATTTTGATTTGGAACTGATCAATTCGTTTAAGGGGTTCGATTGTCGGATGTCGACTTTTTGCAGCAGATACGGAAAAAATGACAGTGCAATAGCGAATTATGAAATTCGTTATCGAGATTTTCCGCGTGAATGATCAGTGGTCTATTTCTGTTATTTTTAACATAATTCATAACAGAACCTTTCTGCATTTTATTACATTATGGATTATGCTGAATTTTGTCACAGTTTATTTTAAGCTCTAGATCAGCCACACTTCCTAATAACCTACAGAAATTAAGCATCTGGTTAGACAGTAAACCTAGACAGGAAAGTGATGATGCTGGTGATAATGCAGATGATGAACATCAATCATTCAAGTCCAAATGAACAGACAGAAAATAAAACAATATCATTTGCATAACATGCATTTTGGTCAGTTCGGAGGAGGATTGAAAGGCAACGACTGGTTGTTGTGAAAGCCGGTATGAAAGCCAATAACCTGACCGTTTGAGGATGCTCAAGGCCAAGTGAAGTGGTTGAGACTAGACAGGAAAATAGTCTCGTATGAAGAGTTGATCGCGGTGAAAATAAACAAAATAAATTGCAGGTATTTTAGAAGGCACTTCGAATCATCGTATTAGAACGGATAATTAATTTTTACATAATCTTGCGAGACAGTTTCGTCAGTTTTCTAAACATTAATAATGCTTCGAAGCTTTTTGGGGTTTTACCCCTGTCTGTGGAATACGACTGTCGAAAGGAGAATGGGAGCAATTTAATCTTTTCTTTTGGGTTGGTTTAATCATCATCTGTGGAAGATAATGGAGCAAAAGGGACTGTTAGACTCGAACTGACTAAAATCCCCACGATGTTCCTTCAGTTGCCCTTAACATTTCCAGGGTCACGTCACCAATAAAGACAGTCCTGCGACCCCGGTAAGGGCTCATTTTACATTTAGATACTACTTATACTCAAAATTCGCAAAAAATATTTTAATTTGATCAAAGATTTTGAAAAATTCGCCCCAACATTTTGGAATCAAGGATATAAATTCTGCGTAGAATTCCGTCAGTTTTGCGGAAATCCCCAGTCAAACGGTCAGTTAAACTAACTAGTAGTTAGTTAATAGGTACTTAATTAAACTGCAAAATATACTATTTGTACCTCAGCACAGTTTATCTTATTAAGTGAATGGTGTGTCGATGTTTCCACATGCCGTCGCCGGCAGATCCGCGAGACATTCTGACCTTTATCACTGTCGGGGTCTCGGAGCAAGCGAGCATTAACGGATGTCTTCTTTCACCAAATTGTTTATAAATAATGAATGAATGCATGGTGAGATATTTGGGATTCTCTTTTATGCTTTGACGCTTTTGCGGTATCCATGTCGTCAACTATTGTCAATTTGTTAACCTTGTGATGATGTAGGGGTAATAGTGACAGTAACCTTGACCGCAAGTGCGTACATTTTAAGTTCATATAACAAGTAATTATGATTTTTTTGTTTCTTCTTCTTTTTGGCCTATTTATTTGACATTTAATACCGTGTCTTTCTCTCCCGGTTTTTGTACAGCTCTTGAGTTTACTGTAAGTGCTAAACTAGTCGCTAAAATGGCTAATTGAATTAAGATGGCCGACACTCTTGTCTTAGCGATTTTGATTGAAGAACACAAACGGTTTTATCATTTGCTACCACACTAGTTGTTCCCCGTGATTTCACCCCCGCTTCTTCTCTTGGTCATAGCGTAATGTTAAACAGCCTAAGCCTTCCTCGATAAATAGACTCATCATCTGCCTGCCTTTTCCCAACTATATTCGGGTCGGCTTCCAGTCGAACCAGATGCAGCTGGATATCAGTATTTCCTTTATAAAAAGACTATCCAACACAAAAATAAATTTCAATTCGCACTAGTAGTTTCTGAGATAATTTATCATCACGTCCGAGATCCCATTTCAGAGACCCCATTGTTGCTACTGCCATAACCCAACTATTATTACTCTAAAGAAGAAGAAATTAGGTTTCCTTAAAACAAAATGCCACTTCTTAAGAAACATGAATAGTGATTCATCCATATGTTTTTGTCAAAAACCTTATCCTATGGAGCAGATGGTCCTCCACCCACAATATTTAGACCGACAAATTGCCCAATTTTATCTCTACTTTCACGATCCGACGCCGCCTTAGCTACAGTCAATGCGCCATCTATTCAACTCATAATGACCACATTACATTGTTTTCCTTCTGCAGATGTAATAAAAACTGGTCTAACGTCCAAATGACCTGGATTGGAACATCACGTCGGTCTGTGTAACCACAGTAAAGGTTTGTTTTTTTTTGTGCTGTCGTAAATCAATGGCTTGTAAGTGGCAAGTGGCTTGTGGCTGTGACGTTACTATACTTTGTAGTGTCTGTGGGTCCTTTTTCTGTGGGTCAATAAATTGCAAACTTAACTAGTCCGTCAGCTAGTTTTGAAAAATAATAGACACTTGTTTTTTCTCTCGTTAAACCAATGCATTGTTATTAAGTGACTAACTGATATAACTCATCAAATTTCGAGAGTGGGGGCTCGTGACGACGTCAGAAGTAAGTAAAAACTGATCTTGATTGTGACGTTTTACCAATTTTAAAAGTGTCATATCTTCGTCGATTTTGGTTTAAATAGTAAAAGAAAAAAATACAAATATTTTTTGATAATATAACAGACAAACTAATTTTTTTTTTCAGACAAATACCCAGTATGTGATTGAGTTTTACTTTTTAGATCAATGATTATGGAGATTGAAATAATGGGCGTAGTCTATAGCCTAGAGTCCTAGACTGATCGCAGATGGGTAAGCGCTTCTTCTTAGCGTGTCATTGGCATAATGTTTTGATGTGCAAGTCAACCATTGTCTGTAGAGGATCACAATGACCTGTCTTAACACATCAGTATCTGAAAATAGAAGATGCTTTGGACTTTGATTTCACGAGTATATTGTCAATAAGTACACTGCTACTGCTACTTGTACATTTTTGGTGGACTAAAATTAACATGGTGCAAGAAGTTCAGTTAAGGGGGGTCAAAATGTTAAACAGAAATAGATTTGAAAAGTACAGTAAAACGTCATTCTTTCTCCAATAAATTTCTAACCGAAGTGTGGTCAGCACAAGGTTAGCAAAAAGTTAAAACATAGCACCACGCTTCCGCAGTTTGGTAAAAAGTGGTCATTGCAACTGACCGCTAACTGTGGTTGCGATCTATTTCTTTAACAATGTTACATCGATTACGGAACAGCTGTTCTTATTGGTATGATTCATAATATTTGTAATATCATAATTATTCCTAGCTGTTAAGTAAGGGTCGCGGGACTGTACGAATTACCGTGACCCCGGTACGTAAAGGGCTATTAAAGGACACCGTGGATTTCAGTCAGTCAAGTCTGACAGTCCCTCCCGCCCTGCCCTGGGTGGGAGGACTCATTCGATGAATTACCACGATAAAAAAAAGCTGGTAAGTAATGGTTTGACAATATCAGGCATATCATTTTTAAAAGGCACTTTTTTGTTTGTTTCTCTAGCCCACATTGTCCCACTGTCAGGCAAAGGCATCTCTTAAGTCCTTCCAAGTTCTTGTCTTCTTCTTGAGTAGGTACCTATGCTGGTAATTTACTAAAAGAGCCAAATACGACCCGGAATCTACACTTTTTAGAACGGTAAGTAATAAGTAGATTTCTAGGTGGAGTATAGAAGTGACCCAGTGGAAAAAGGGAGTTACGAGTTGTAATCATGGGTTTGAACCCAGCCAGGTGTATTATTTTGTATATTTTATTTCAGTACTACTGCTCTCAAAAATTAAGCAAAATAAGTATCGCGAGGAAACCAGCATGTCTTTGAGTTGCTTCCAGAAGTTCTTGTTTAAACTAAATTTCTACAGAAATAGGATCTAAAAATGTAAAACGCGCATCAATTTCTTCATTCAACGCAATATGTGTGAGTTCAGTGAGGGAAACTGGTTTATCTAATGGCGTTTTTTAGCGTCATAGCAGTCAATTGAATGCCTAGTAAATGTTGTTTGCAAAATCTTTTACTGTGCCCTACGTTTATGATCTACTAGCACTTTGCCCGCGACTTCGTCCGCGTGGGTTACGTACTTTCCTAATTCCCCCTTTTCACCCCCTTAAAGGTTAAATTTCCAAAAACCCCTTCTTAGTGTTCCCCTACATTATAATAGGAAGCCGTGTGCAGAATTTCACATTCCTAGTCCCAGTAGTTTCAGCTGTACGTTGATATGTCAGTCAGTCAGTTCTCCTTTTATATATACAGATGCAGTAGTTGAAGTCTTTACGGCAGTTACCTACTATATTTTTTGAGTTAATTTGCAAAATCTTTTTTTTTTTGAAGTGAAAACTTCTTTAGCGGCGTTGAGCACTTTTTCTGTAATGGGTATAAAATCTTAAACTCGCGTCAGGACACTCGCGTCAGGACACGTGACCCTGATCGAAAAAGCGTAGGACGGATGGAGAGTAGACAGCTATCCCCTCTCTACGGCGCGGCGAAAATGTATGCCTGGGCCTACTGTTTCGTTTAGGCGGCGCAGGGCGCTTGTGCGAATGTTCGTCTATGTTACAGCGTGCCACGAATCGAGGTCGAGGTCGAGGTCGAGGTCGAGGTCGAGGTCGAGGTCGATGTCGAGGTCGAGGTCGGGGTCGACCTCGACCGTGTACGATAGCGCAATAAATGAATATTGTATTCTACCACATAAATGATAGTACTTTTATACTGATAAAGCAATTGGTGCAAAATTATTCCCTAACCATTCCAAAATATCAAACATGCTCAACGTTAATAATCAAGTTTTCACTTCTGCCGGCACTCCCAGAGTGCAACCCGTCGTTTTTTTTTTTAAACTTTGCCCCACTCTAGTTATTTCTTCCTGTATCGTGGGTGCGTTTACAAACATAGAAACTCACATACACAAACACCCAGACCCGGAACAACCACTTGCAGATCATACAAATGTTTGTTCCGTGTGGGGATCGAACCCACGACACACTGCGCATCAGTTGATCGCTCAGCCACAGCGCCAACCGTGTCGTCTTGTTCTATTTCGTGATTTCTATTGATAATCAATGATACAACCAGTGTTTCATGTGATTTTCCACCAGCATCACTTTCAGGCAGTGAATTTTTAACAATCTTACCTAGGCGCCCACTAGACAAACTTCTACATGAATGCAGTTTTATCCAGTTTTAATTAGAATTCCAAGGTTAGGTTGACTTAGTCCAAGATTTAATGGGCGGTTAACATCATAATACTTATTGTAATCATCGCGTTACTGATTCGTGAGACCTAGAATTTTTAGCTATCTTTAACTTTTGACAACATTGAGTCAATCTAATATTTTATTGCCTTTGAGTCCTCTGCAACTTTGCCTAGATCGAACAGATCCTTAATCATTATTCTTTGCAAGATAAAGTCTACCTTCCTACTTAGGAAATACGGTTCACTAGCTAGCACCTTCTTCCGGATTCCCCGCACCTTATAGTTCAATGATATTAAACTTTTTATAGCGGGAACTTTTCTATTTAACGATCGCACAGTAAGGAAGTGTCATGCGATGCGCACACGCAACTGATACGTAACTTATAAATTAAAACGCAATCAATAATGTGTATGCATCTCTTTCTTTTGTTTGTAGTTAGAGGGAGATATATATATGTTTGTGTTAGTCTTTTTCATGTGGTATTGTTTGCTTTCAGTGGTAAATTATTGTTTTTCACTAGGAAGCGTTTTGGCAGGTAAATATGTAGTGCCATGGAAAATGACAGTAAATGCTGCTCATTTTTATGACAATCATTTCCGTGGGCAGTAGAATATTGGGAAAGCAGAAAATTATAACTTGGTAACAAATGACAACTGTGATGACTGTAGATTTTATGGGCTTTTCCATACAAGTAACGAGGAACCATAACGAAATATATTTTATATCCGTGGTGCTAGGCAACTGGGCTTGGAGGGCTATGGCGGGAAGTGGACACTACGTATTTTTCCAACTCCTCCACTATTCTTATCTCATATCTCATTATTTTCGTTGCAGGATGCAAGACAGGTAAATTCATTCTCCGGGACACGTTGAGCTTCATTTTCTCGGCGCTTTTCTTGTGGTTGCCACTGTTTATTCTGGCTTTCAGGAGTTGAAGTGGTTTGGGAATAGTGTGGTGGTTTGACCCAAATAACAAAATAACCATAACGGACTTACTTTGGCTTTTAAAGAAGGAAGGATAATTTTATATTGTTATAGATATACCGGAACCTAGGTGGACCAACGACACCATGAGAGTTGCGGGCAACTGATGAATGTTGACGAAGTAGCTTGACGTTCGACGTGGTGGTCTAAGAGGGAGGCCTTTGTTCAGCAGTAGATGTCTTCTGGCTGATGATGATGATAAAATATGTAATAAATAAAAATCTTGAAGAAATCTCAAATTTTCTTCTGTAAGTTACTAATCAGAACCAGCCTTAGAGCTTCTAGTTCTCCAAAGAAAAGGACCAACCCGAAAAGTGCATTTTTGCATTTTTAGACGTTTCAAAAGTATCAGTGCATGTATGATGATGACTTTGAGCGGGGGGATAAGAAATGTAAAAAAAAATACTTTCTTATAGTGGTTGCATATTGTTGAATCTTGTTAATTTTTTATCCTCACATCCGTGGAGAAAGTGTATTCCAATACCTTGAGTAATGACGCGAAAGCTGTTCTCTCGGAAAACATTCGTATTGTGTTTTATGATTACGTAAGTACTTTGGCGACAATCCAATGTGAGGTTGATATTGGACAGGCAAAGATAATGGGGAAATATTTCTTTAATACCGGAACATTCTGTGTAGCTTAACTTTTGGTGTCTACATATTACTACTTCAATAAACCCCCGCGAGCAAAAGTAAGGAACAACTTACTTGGAATTTATCCGGAATAGCTCCTTAAATAATGGCGTGATTTGAATGAATTTGGTATCAGCTTCAAAATTGTACCATATTTATTATTCTTAACTAGTTCTTAATTACTCAAGATCATGCGGTAACGGAGTGATTTCATAGTTTTGAAGTACCCCCATGGTAGTCTTTACCCCATGGCAAAAGACTTTACTACTTCAACTGTTCAGAGCTTTTTTTTTTACGTGGTGAAATCATCACATGATTCCACCCAGGGCAGAGCGGGAGGGAATGTCAGACTCGTACTGACTAAAATCCATGGTATCCTTTAATAGCCCTTTACGAACCGGGGTCACGGTAATTTGTGAGTCCCGGGTACTCGGCAGGCATTGGTCCTCTACAGGGGGGCCCCGTCACTATGCTGACACTCCTTGAGGCGCGCGTGGAACACAACGCGCCGTCGACCCGGGCATGGTCCATGGTCGAACAGCGAGTCACCCATTACTCGCCGCCCGCATGCCCGCGCCTACGGTGGCCGGAGATCGTCTGCCAACATCCGTCGCCGTGGGCGTCTACCACTGCGGCTGGGGTGGAGGGAGGACGCTGTCCTCTCCCTCACGCAAATGTTCGAAATTTGCGAAACAATTCCCTAGTATTAGTATCTGTCCACCTTTCCAATTCGAGTCGAGATTACTGAACTAATGTAATAAGTTCAATAGTTAGATTATTAAAAAAAATATTAGACTTTTTCTGTTGTTACGAAAGCTAAAATTCACCCACAAAATTCAGTCATTTATAGGTATATTTTTTACATAGTTATGACGCCACCAGCCCCTAACTCTTGAGTTTTGATGCATTTTACCTTTGTCAATATTTATGGATTAAAAAAAAAGAAAACAGAAAAATACGTGTTCATTATTCCTCAATACCGTATCTAACGGACTAATAGATTTGCAATTTATTGATGCTGTTATGATAATTGTGAAATCTTAGGCAAGAAAACCAAGTTCGAGGGCGTGAAAAATCGTAAATATTTTTTACATAACCCAGTATTGCATCACCCACACCATCTGCAGTGCGTGTCAGGCGGCAATGTTCTAAGAACCACACGAGATGTATCGTGATGCAAGTGATGATACTTACGTCTGCATAGCACTGCAGTGGTTGTTGCAAATCTACGGTAGTTCTGGTATTTTTTTGTTTCTTTTTGCCAGTAGTTTAGTGAAATTACGAAGATTTTTTTAAGCGTCCACGCCGAACAGTTTATAATATAACTTTATGCGGCAAAAATTTATTGAACGATGTATGTGTATTTATTTAATAACAAATTGTATTATTGAATAATGTGTGACAACTTTTTTTTACTTCTTTTTTTTTTTAATTTAATTTTAAATTGCTTGTTTAATTCTTATATTCAGCATGCTTGAACCAAAATAATATTTGTACGCCGATGACGGTTAGACATAGCGTTCACGAATAATGACAACATTTGTATCTGACCTACCTATGTTCATAATAAATAAATAAAAATATTTGTATTTTGTATTTGTAAAAAAAACAGTAATGTTTCAAAGTGTAAGTTCTACATAGGTCTACTTTTTAGACCTATGTAGAACTTAAATCTCTCTCTCTAATTAGAGAACATAATCAAAATATCTTGAAGATAAGTTTGTTTTTATGAAAGTTTAAAATCAATCTAATTTAACTAACACTATTTTTCGAAAATGTCCGACACCTTTGGTATGCCTTTTGGTTTAAATGTTCTTTTTTAAGGTGTTAAAATCATCAAATGCGTCCTTCGGCTCAAGGTAGAGAGGAAGCGACTGTCTTACATTCCAGGATCAGCTCCACGGCCATAGTAAAAGAGGTTTCTGCAAGGTATCACGGCTTCCACTTGTTTAGGTTTTAGTTGGCGATGTCAATAACAGATCGTATATGGATTGTAAGGTCACGAAACTGTCTAATCAGATAACCGAGGCCCCGAAACGTAAAGGACTATTGAAGGACACGGGTTTTAGTCAGTACAAGTATGTCAGTTCTTCCCGTCCTGCCTTGACGGAGAGGACTTGCCTTGCCTTTTGGGAGGACTCATTTTATGATTTTACCAAGTGAAGAAAATATTGATTGTAACATCATAGGGAGACATGTGTTGTAGTGTCTGTCTACCCCCAAGGAAAAACAGCGTGAGTTTATGTATCTCTTCTTATTTAAAAAAAATAGCTTATCACAAAATTATAATTATGAGGCCAAGACTGAAGAAAACAATTTTTTTGAACGTGTTTACCGGTAGCATGGCATACAATACATTTTAATACCGTATAAAATTTCACTCAAATCCGCTCAGCCATTACGACGACGTCATTCGTTGAGTAACAAATAAATTATTTTTATTATTACCATAATACGATTTGTTTCGTTTGTTACGAAAAAAGTAAAAAAAACCAATGCATCTTAATAATATACACGTAAGATGATGTTTTTAGGGGTGCATAAAATAACGAAACCAATAAAATAAATAAACACTAAACTCTGATATGTGACGTCGCCAGACAATCTCCGGCCACCGTAGTCGTGGGAGTAATGGGCGACTCGCTGTCCGACCATGGACCATGCCCGGGTCGACGGCGCGTTGTGTTCCACGCGCGCCTCAAAGAGTGCCAGCATAATGACCTTTAGAGGGCCAAAGCCTGCCGGGGTCGCGGGACTCACGATTTGTGGTCGTCGCAATACGTTTTCTTTTTCCATTCTCCCCTATTATCAGACGTCACAGTATCATTTACTCCTTTTTCTTTCATATCAATCCTTAGACAATCTATCCATATTTTCTTTGGCCGTCCTCTTCCTCTCCATCCATTAACATTCATACATGGGCACTCTTTTAGTCACATGAATGTCATCCCTTCTCATTACATGGAAGAAGTTAAATTACAGCGAATAATAAAGTTTTTATTTCACATTTATAAAATACATACCGACTTGTATACATTGTCAAGGAAGTAACACATTTACAAACTTAAATACGACATCATAATACCTGCATAAGTAAACCTTGTCCTGTCACACAACTTACACAGCAAGGTACTTGTAAAGCTCAAGAAAACACGCAAAAACATTAATTACAAACAGGGTGAAAACTGTGCGGATATGCTTATAATACATCCGTATGTCCATGCGTCTCGGAAACTTGTCATATATTCGAGAAAGTTGTCTACTGCGATCGGAAACTTAGTTGTATGCCCTTATGTGATACTGGTAGGTTGGAAGTTATTTTAGAAAAATAAAATCGAGATAAGAATGTCTACGAAAGGAAAAAAGAAAGTCTTTGACGTTGAGGCACCTTGCTTACACCCTGTAACTTTAAAGGGCAGTTGAAATTGTTGGGCTGGACATTAGAAATTGGCTAAACTGGAATATAGACGTTTTTTTTGTTATCGTGTTAAAATCATCAAATGAGTCTTTCCACCCGAGGCGGGATGGAAGGGGCAATCAGACTTGTACTGACTAAAATCCTCGGTGATCCTTCTATAGCCCTTTAGGTTTCGGGGTTACGATTACCTGATGAGACAGTCCCGGGACGAATATGGACGATTTTTTTTTTTTTTTTTTTTTATCGTGGTAAAATCATCAAATGAGTCCTCCCACCCAGGGCAGGGCGGCAGGGACTGTCAGACTTGTACTGACTAAAATCCACGGTGTCCTTCACGAGCCCTTTACGTACCGGGGTTACGGTGATGGGTAAGTCCCGCGACCCCGGCAGGGAATATGGACGATGGAGAAAACTTTTCAATAAATAGTGGCAGGGTGCAAAGTAACCAGAACCGCGACAATTTTGACGGTAAATCGTCAAAGTCGTAGACAATACGTCGCCAAAGTTGAGAATAAAGTCTTATGAGGTACGTAAAGAACTAAAAATAAAGGGGAGCACCCAGAAGTGGCGGATTTTTGGTTGAAATGTTCATGTATCCATGAAAGATTTTGTTTTCTGTGAACATGTAGATTTTATTAATTATATCGTTCGTTGTTTCGTTTATTTCACCCTACAGAAAAGAAAGTTGAAATCACTGAAATATGCAAGTCAGCTTTAATTTATTGACTCTCACTAATTTGTTAATATAATTTCAAACACTTTTAACGACCCTTCACTTAAATGCATTTTCACAAATAATTTATTTTAATGCCAACATTAAAATAAAACAGTAAACATGTGCAAAGAACGAAAATAGTTATTTACAATGCCATAAAACAAGTACCACGATGATGATAGTTTAAGTGCACCCATAACCGGCGAAAGTCTACACTCAACGATAATTTACTTGCAATCAAGTGAGAGTTAGACTTCAGTTATATTACTTTCTATCTAATTTGTATGTTCCCCGGCTAAATAAAGGTACTACTGCAGTTCATGGCTAAGCTACGTATGTATACTTAGCTACTCTTTAATTTAGCTATAAGTATGTAGTCTAGTACAAGTATACTAGCACCCACGACCACGCTACAGAATACAAACCGATTCCGTCATTCCGTCCTCGCCGCCGAGGACGCCCGCGAAGTCCGAGTCAATGCCCTCCCCGACCCTTGCAAGCGATACTGAGCCTGTAGCCTTAAATTAGCCCCTAATGTTTTCTTATGTTTTTTTATCGATAAACTTTCAACTTTCCTAGCCCTTTCATTCTGTTCCGTTTCTCTAATGGTAACATAAATACTTTTTCTGTGTTTTTTACATAAAAAAGTCCGGTTAAGCAGCCTACAACCTCTTCTAGGTTGACCTGCGAGATGCCATACACAAAAAAGACCACACTACGGCATGGGTGGCTCGTAAACATAATGAACTGGAGTAGCTAACATGGAAAACCTTTCTGTTTGTACACATCTGATACTTTTTTTTTGTGAAATGGTTTGAAGAAATACGAGTAACATGGCGTTAGCCCTGATTGCTAAGCCTGATTGTCGCGATATATTCAAACGATCTAGACAAGAGACAACAGTTTTCATAAGATCTTTATATTTTCAATGACGTGGTCGTAAGCGCGACTGCTAAGCGTGAGGCCCCGGATTTCATTCCCATATCGGGCAAGCGTAAGCGTGTTAGCGATCATATCTTATGTATCGATATTTCCACTATAGCGGTGGACGGTGGGCCTAACTGTGCACAGTTGCACTTTCATATTCATTAGATCAACGAATTTGCGAGGATGAGCGTGCATTTGCATCGTAACGACGATTTAATAGTCTAGTTCTTTGATGTATGCATGGTGACGCTTCCTTTGGTTAAAAACCGTGGCAAATCCGTCTGATAACTCCTCTTATTGAAGACTAGCTGTTGCAGCAGCTTCGCCAGTTACAGCTCGAAAATGATCCCGCAGGTACATAAAATTGGGATAAAAACTCCTACATCCTATGTGTTAATCTCGGTTATAAACTATTTGTTTACAAAACATCTAAATCCGTTCAGTAGTTCTTGCTTGAAATAGTAAAAAAATACATACGTACTCACAAACCTACATATGTTAAACAAATAAACTGATTTGATTTGATCACTGGTTAAAAAAAAAAACGACGGGTTGCACTCTGGGAGTGCCGGCAGAAGGGAAAACTTGAATATTAACGTTGTGCATTTTTGAAATTTTGATATTTTGGAATGGTTAGAGAATAATTTGCACGAATTGCTTTAATTATCAGTATAAAAGTACTCTCAATTATGTGGTAGAATACAATATTTATTTATTGGGCTCTCGTACACAAACATGACAATTTATATTACATTAAAAAGGTTTTCTCTTAGAAAAATCAACTTCCATGCATAATTACGACGACTTTTTCCCCATCATTACTACCAGAACCATCATCGCCAATCTCTAAAACTGAACAGCAGGCGCAGGCATACATTTTCGCCGCGCCGTAGAGAGGGGGATACTCCCTCTCCTACGCCGCGCCAGCTGTCTACTCTCCATCCGTCTTACGAATTTTCGATCAGGTCACGTGTCCTGACGCGAGTTTAAAATTTTTTACCCATTCCAAAAAAAGTGCACAACGCCGCTAAAGAAGTTTTCACTTCAAAAAAAAACTTTCGCAGCTATTACATTAGTAAGATAGTAAGTAAGATTAAGTTTGCAAGTCATAGATGATAGGAAAGATGTTAAGTAATGAAAGGTGAAGTTATTGATGATGTTTTTTTCTGGTTTTTTCTTGTGAATTGTACAAAAGAAAAGACATGTGCACCAGGGTTGTCATTATAGTAAACTAGAGACTGCAAAAAACATAATGAAAAGTTGATATATTACATTTTATTACTTTATTGCTATAGAGGTTAATTTTCTGAAGATTCAAGACGTAGCAGACTTTTCCATGAACAAAACATAAATAGAAAAATATTATACTGTGACGTCTGATAGGGGAGAATGGAAGAAAAAAAACATATTGTGCCGACTCCAAGTAAAATGGAATAAGGGCAGGAAGATGATGATAAATCAAATAAGTATCGGTGTTCATTTTGGAATCACAATAATCTAAAGTACACCCTCTGTAAAGTTAGATTCAACAATTTTATAAATAGGTATATAATACGAAACTACTAGTTAGGTATGACAAAAAAAATTAACACAATAGAACAGGCTAAAGTTCTGACTAAAAACTCTCCACTAACCGGACATTATCGGAATGACGTAAGTAAGTTCATGCATTCGAAAATATTCAAATGACGTAAAGGTCTAAAAAGGCCAGTTTAACATATTATGAATTGCGACAAAAGTCTTAAAATTCGTATTCCATTGTGCTGTATTGTTCAAGCAGTGAAATAACCAATAGATGTGAGGCCTTATCGCAAGGTTTCTGTATTTACATATAAAATACAGAAATAATGCCTTTGTCAAACAGACAGGCGAAAGCGAAGCGATACCGAACCGAAGCGAGACGTCAGTCCGATAGTTCTGTCACGCTATCGGATCGCTTTCGCTTTTCTATGTGACTGGATTCAAACAATTCCATACATTACAAATAAAAACGTCACGCTTGGCATTCGTCACGCTTGTCTGTTTGACAAAGGCTTAAAATAAGGAACTTTATTGTATTAGAAATTTAAAAAGCGCCTCTAGTGTACGAACGAGGAAGTAATTTTTTTCATCAAATTAACTTCAAAGTTCCAGTTTGCCTTACGTCATAAAAACGTGAAAAGTTAATGCTACTGCCTCCGCTATTTCCAGTTACGGTAATACTCGTAGATTGTAATTTTTGAGTGATTTTAGAATGCTCACACAAATGTATTGAAAGTACCTATTAGTGTGGAAGTGTAAATACGAGCTGGTAATAATAATAATAATTTATTTATTTAATTTGACAACACTGGTCCAATGGTTAGTACAACAACAACTTATTAACTAAGGATTAGTAGTATTAATTAAATTTAATTAAATCAAATCACATTAACAACATAATCAAAAATAACATACTCAAAAAAAAATAAAAAAAATAATCAGAAATAAAAACAATAATCAGAATAAAATAATCAAAAATAAAAATCAAAAATAAAATTAATTTCTAATCACCCAGCCGCACTAGCAGCCGGACAGCGTGTCTAAATATTGGCGCATCGTGTTTTTCAGCTAGGGTTTTTAGAATGCTGTTGGTGCTATAATGTGTTAAAGAAAGTTTGTTAGTTCGCATGTTGTTAGATGGTTACACAGAGTTCGAATAATCGGCAGAAGAAAATAGTAGGCATTGTTTGGAAGGATATTTTTCCAATATCGTGTGGATTTATCGCAGGTTTTCCACTTTTTTATTATCGTGGTAAAATCATCATATGAGTCCTCCCACCCAGGGCAGGGCGGGAGGGACTGTCAGACTCGTACTGACTATATCCACGATGTCCTTCAATAGCCCTTTACGTTCCGGTATTACGGTAATTCGTAAGTCCCGCGACCCCGGCAGGCTTTGGCCCTCTAGAGGGCCCTGTCATTTTTGCTGACACTTTTTGAGGCGCGCGTGGAACACAACGCGCCGTCGACCCGGGCATGGTCCATGGTCGGACAGCTAGTTGCCTATTACTCGCTGCCCGTATACCCGCGATAGGTTTTCCACTTACAATAAATAAGATAAGATAGGTTAGTTCAGATTTAAGCTGCGTGGTTCTAAGAATATTGAGGCTTGAGTTAAATAAGTAAAGTTCAGATTTGAGATGGTTAACAGTCAACTACCTCTTCCAGTATTTGAAAAGTATTTTGTAATCACTGATCGACGTTTAATATAAATACAACGATAAGAATATTTGTAGTCACAGTCACAAGGTAAATACTGCTATAAGCAGGGAACCTCTGTATTTATTTTTGGAAAATATCGAATGATTCTTGCCGCATTGGAGCAGAAGGGACTTTCAGATTCGTATTGGCTGAAAACCACCCTGTCCCTTCAGTTGCCCTTTGCGTTTCAGGGCTGCATGAATGAACGCATTAGTTATAGATGAAAGTACATAAAGAATGGTATGTGTTGTAGTGTATTGAACCCTGAATTATTATATAACTTCGTAATAACGATTAATTTCTCTTTCAATTTCGTTTTTTTTTGACATCCCGTCTGACATATTATTAATGTGATTTCAATCACGCAAAAAACTGAAAGCTCACGAGCGTTATTATCTTTTTTATCTACTCAGAGCTAATCCGTCCGTATTGCAAACTCCATTCATTTAGCATTAGATTTCCGGACAAAAAATGTACATGTTCACCAAAAAATAGGACAAAAAATCTGGGGAAGATTATAATGTTACATAACCGAGACGAGGTAAGTCAATATATTGTAACGGCACACAACTCAAGTCGTCATCGTAATTAGCAAATATGTAATGAGCGCTTTCGCTTTCAGTGAAAAGTGTGACCGGCCGTGGTACACTGAGAGCAGCATCCATGGGTGCTGGGAAAGATTTTTTTATTCTTTAATTGTTTTGGTCTGTAAGATTATTATGTGATACTTTTTTGAGTTTTTTGCTGGTATTTCCTTGCATTACACAGATAGTATAAGTGACACGTAACCAGTGCGCGTTTTTTTATCTATCTAAATATCTATCTTCTATCTATATATATAAAAGGAGAACTGACTGACTGACATATCAACGTACAGCCGAAACTACTAGGGCTAGGAATGTGAAATTTTGCACACGGCTTCCTATTATAATGTAGGGGAGCACTAAGAAGGGGTTTTTGGAATTTAACCTTTAAGGGGGTGAAAAGGGGGATTTAGGAAAGTACGTAAACCACGCGGACGAAGTCGCGGGAAAAGTGCTAGTCATTTATAAAATAAGCACGCACCGTTCTTAAGATCCAAGTAAAAAAAAAACTTTAAAAAGAAAACACAAAAACGTTTCCCAAAACCCGTCACCCGCTATACCACAACGGCAAATGACACAGCATTTACGTATACATTCAGTTTCCTTTGCCGCGCGAACTGTTGCGTAACGTTAACGCGTACGTTGTCGACTGTCGCGTACTCACGCTATGAGTCGTGCTGTGACGTGAGTGCGAGTTAAGCTGATATAATAATAGAAAACTGATTATGAAATGTGATTCGATTACTATTATTAGGTCCGGTTAGGATTAAGGTGTAATTTTTATTGATTTGTTTATTTGAAATGGGCTACTTACACGGTAGTATGGTTTAATAGTTTTTTAAAGTATTGCTTTCGGTTTGGATTTTAGAGTTACTGAGACAAAATAGCAGTATTTACTACTTATTTCTTATGTTTTGGGCTATAGATAATATTATGACATTATTTTTTAACTCTCACTTTATTTATTGTCTTTAAAACAATACAGATCATGGAGTCCCCTAATTATTACTTTACAGTCCGTCACGACTTCGGTCTTAGCGCGTCTTGTGGCGTATTTTAAGCATTTCTGTTAACAGTTGATCTCATCGCGCCGGTCCGCCCTACGTCACCACTCACAGCGGCGAGGTCGTGAACAGGTCTTTACGTCTCCTGAAATGTAGTTTGTTTACTTATTTATTTAATTGACTTAATTACTTTAAAAATTGTCTATCGAATAGCCCCGGCCGCGGGACTCACG
This sequence comes from Agrotis puta, assembly GCA_943136025.2. Lineage (NCBI taxonomy): Eukaryota > Metazoa > Arthropoda > Insecta > Lepidoptera > Noctuidae > Agrotis > Agrotis puta. The sequence goes on along the minus strand of OW964175.2, from coordinate 17,427,132 downwards.
AATTACCGTGACCCCGGTACGTAAAGGGCTATTGGTGTCACACCGTAGACTTTAGTCAGTATAAGTCTGACAGTCCCTCACGTCCCGCCCTGGGTTGAAGGTTTTATTTGATGATTTTACCACGTAAAAAAACCCTAATTAGCACATATGCCATGTGGATTAAGCAACTGTTGAAATATTTTTAATTCCACTTCGTTAGAATTTAGCACTAACGATCCGCTAGTATGTATGTCGCACATTATGTATTACAACAGCCTGTAGCATATGGGAAATAACTTTTTTACATTCTGATAATTGATAGAAATTCGTACAGTTTTTACTTGGCTTATAGTTTGTGTGATTTTTCCACGCCTTTTATGGGAATTAAGTTTTCTTGAATTGGATTAAATATTGTATGGCGAATATGATAGTCAAGTATGATTGATATGGGTAGGTATTTGTTTATTGTTTTAACCTTGTTTTCCTCTTGGCGTCAATCTAGACCAGAAGCAAAGATGTGGAGCGAGCACACCCAGAAGGAACTTGAACTCCTGCGCAACTACAGAACACAGTAAAAACAATGTATTTGTTTGTAATGAGTTTGCTTTTAGCCTCAATTTAGCCCAGAAGCAAATATGAGACCTAAGATGGAGCGGGCTTGGTACTCCTGCGCACCGGTCCCGGCCGAACACAGTAATAACTGTTTGCTGCCGGACTCCAATAGAATATTGGTCGCGAGTCATGCGGCCCTGGTAAAGCCTATTTTACATGGTTTATTTATCAAATGAGTCCTAAGCCCAGGGCAGGACGGGAGGAACTATCAGACTTGTATTGACTAAAATCCACGGTGTCCTTTAATAGCCCTTTACGTTACGGGGCCATGGTTATCCGATAGACCCTCGGCACCCTGGTGAGGCCTATCACCGCCATTGGCATCGGTCAACCGGGTAGTCTGTGGTGCCGTTGTCCGAGGTGGTGGATTTGGATCCACCTCTTAGCGGTCCACCCATTTTTTTTTTATTATTCCAGACTATGAAATATCTCTGAGCCAATTTCTTTTCGTCCGCCTTTCAGAAGTGATTGAGTAACAAACATCTATCCATACAAACATCCAAACTTTCGCATTTCTTAACGTATTAGTTAGTAGTTAGAGTTAATGTATAGGCAGCATTTCAAAGCCTTTCGAACCCACACAGTGCGTTGACACCACATAATTCATTTGCTTACCGTTACCCCGTCAGCTAAGCCGATTGTTGTGGTGTAGCGTTGACCATATAACCGTCACAATTGGCTATATCCATTTATAAGATTTATATCACGGAACCAGCTATAGCGTGCTTAAATAAACTCACGACTTTAGTTGAAATGTGGTAGGCAGAAACAATAGGTCGTCTCGTATAAGGCAGTAGAGGATTAGTCAGCCTGGTTTGACTCATCCCTTTGCCTTCCATGGGCGTGGCAAACGTAAATGGTAGACCACCCCTGAGTCTATCAACGAGGGCATGCGGACGGCGAGTAATGGGCGACTCGCTGTCCGACCATGGACCATGCTCGGGTCGACGGCGCGTTGTGTTCCACGCGCGCCTCAAGGAGTGTCAGTGACGGGGCCTGTAGATGGCCAAAGCCTGCCGGGGTTGCGGGACTCACAAATTACCGTGACCCCGGTACGTAAAGGGCTATTGAAGGACACCGTGGATTTTAGTCAGTCAAGTCTGACAGTAAGGGTGGGAGGACTCATTTGATGATTTTACCACGATAAAAAAAAAGTGTATCAACGAAGATACAGGTCTGTTCCAAAAAAGTTTGAAATACTGTCTGTTATTTTCAAATTCAGAAGTTTTTAAACCACATGAGGACATCTCTCGAACTATATATTCATACATTTTTATTTTGGGACCGTAATTAATGCTATTCCCTTAAGATAAGTGATATGAAGTAATAAACATCCGTAACTTTTGTCAAAAATATGACACTCCTCCTTAAAGAGTAGACCTAAGACTACTCTCTGTCCTTAACACACTCCTTTGGTTTCGTCCAATTTGTATGACCACTCTGGCATACATAATGATAACCTCACATAGTGATAACATAATAACCAAAAAGCAAAGATTCTAAACGTCTACATCCCACACGATATCAATTCCTATAAAATTTAATGATGAGAATTAGAAAATATCGATCCGATCTATCGATGACACTTTTCCTATTGTTAATATCAAGTTTTTATCGATATAGAAATCGGAAACTCTTGCGCAGCAAAAACGTAACGCATTCAGTCTGAGTAGAAGTCACAGTATTGTGTTTATGAAGTTGGGGATGCGTGCATGTTACTGGGAAATTAGGTAGAAAGCATCTTTGTTTAGATTCTATGCTCTATGGGAATTTTATGAAAAAGTTTTCGTTTAGAAAACGTTTCGTGTGCAATGTAGCAGTGTCATGGTAACAAGATTTCTGCTCAACACTCAACTGGTCATACAAATGTCATCCATTTATAGTCAATTGGTCATTGTATAAATATTAAATGGATGAACAATTTTTGAATGAATAATTCAAATTCAATATTAAAGACTTTTTTGGGTGCAAAGTCATGAACGATAAATGTTTACGATAGACATCATTCAAACGCGATTTTCTAGTGAAATACTGGTTTTTACTTTGAAATAGGACCTATTTCTTGTAAGCATTTCTTTTATCCATAAAAACTTAAGTTTTGGTAAACTACATGATACGGTACAATAGATTATTTATATGTTACGATAAATGTGATTATTATTAATACTTACTTCATGATTTAGTAAATGTGATGAAAAGTGTGAAATTCATCACTTTTACTAGTTTTTATTAATAATTGACTATGTGGTGTGGTAAAAGTAATAAAAGAAACAAGAAACAATCTGTGTTAGTCAAAAAGGCTCTGAATATACCTCTTCCATACCAGCTACCAAGATAGCTGGACGGAGTCCCGCTTCGCGGGGCTCCTATTTCTGCGTGCAAGGTTTAAAGTAACCTAACACGAAAGGGACGAACCTAACCTAGCACGAACCTGTCGGTGTCGGGGTGCTCCAACGCTCGAGCAGGCTTCCCTCGCTCTTGTATCCTAAGTCAAATTACTGAAGGTCGCGGGATTAAGGAATTGCCGTGATCCCGGAACGTAAAGAGCTATTGAAGGACACCGTGAATTTCAGTCAGTACAAGTCTGACAGTGTCTCCCGCTATGCCCAGGACCCACCTTAAATTATTATTTATAAAATTATTTTGGTAAAATCCTATTTTAACAAAAAAAATAAGTCAAATTACTGTTTTCCACGTGTCAAGTTAACTCGACGGTGCCCTACTATTTATTACATTTACCAAAAGTAAGGTGTAATTATTAATAATAACCGGTAAAAGTTTTATTAAATTTATTACTTTTACCTTCAATTTTGGTAATTGATAATAACTGTTTGTAATTATTAATAATCACACTTACTGTAACATATAGACCGATGATACGGACACTCCGGTCTGCCAGCCTTAATAGGAATGGGAATGAGAATTGAATCGAATAGAAACATGGGAATTTTAACAAAAAAATCCTACTTCAACAACTACTGTAATTTTCAACAATAAAGCTCTTAACACCTAACTTCACCTAATATTTGATTGCTCCATCTAGCCTTTGATATTTAACTGATTGGCAATATTAAAACATCACCTTTTATGGTCCTGTCTACATAAAAGATAAACAAAATGAATCCTGCGCAAGGTAAGATGTAACTGAATGTCATCAGAGATTGTAAAATAGTTACCATTGGGACTGGACGTGTCCTGTTTTCTTGAAGATCATGACATTTGACTTGGTCACACCGGTTTCAATCTAGGTTTATATAGAGAAGTTGATGTTAAGATGGCCGCTTTGTAATAAAATGTTTCCCGTCGCATGCGATGGTTCTTAATTGTTACTAGCACTTTGCCCGCGACTTCGTCCGCGTGGGTTACGTACTTTCTTAATTCACCCTTTTCACCTCCTTAAAGGTTAAATTTCCAAAAACCCCTTCTTAGTGCTCCCCTACATTATGATAGGAAGCCGTGTGCAAAATTTCACATTCCTAGCCCCAGTAGTTTCGGCTGTACGTTGATATGTCAGTCAGTCAGTTCTCCTTTTATATATATAGATTTTATTTATGTGTTTTTGTTTGACAGAGCCTTAACACAAGATTTCAGTATTTTATTCACAGCGTACTTGAAGTATTTACTGCGTTTATTGTATAGAAAATAAAAAAGTGTGCACTAATGTACACTAAACAATTTTTTTCCACCAAATTAACGTCAAAGTTCCCGGATACTTTACGACACAAAAACAATTACTAATGAAATATGTTTTTAGGTTTTCGGTGTTCTCAGTTTTTATTACAAACTTGGGCTTATCTCCTTACAACAACTATAAAGGTTACATCTCTACTACAGTACTTTCTAGAACCAAAGATTCTAAGACATATGACATCTTACAAACCACACTATACCCGCGTGCGTTACGGTATCGCTTCTTATGTCAGAGAGGAAATCTTTGTATTATAGTATATAAAAGTTGTATTATTGACCTTGATAGTTTTGGTATTAGTATTGCCCCATACAAGGAATTTCTCCTGTATTGTGGGTGCGCTCACAAACATAGGAACTCACCTACCCGATAAAACTACTTGTAGGTCAAACAAATATTCGTTCTGAGCGGGAATCAAACTCGCTGCGCAGGAGTTGATCGGTCAGCCACTGAGCCAACCGTGTAAAGTATTGAAGATGTGAATATTACTAATGGTTACTCAATTACTAAAAAAGAAGTCATTGAACTTTGTTATTTAAGGCGCAGTAAAATATATTGCTCTAAAAATAACTGGCAGTCGTTAACCGCATGCGATACTAGTTAAATATAATAGCTTATTGTTGTTATTTCGAGTCGTTAGTAAGATATATCATTTACAGAGACATCATATAATGTGCTCTCTCCATTGTCTATAACACAATGTCTTAGAAAGTAGCTCATTATTTGATAAACATATAATTTACAAAGGAATTTAATGCATTTTTGTGTTACGGGCAATAAATTTAAATAGCATGTTTTTCGAGAAGCATCGTTTTAGAGAATTGCTACATTAATCATAATTGTGTTTTTATATTAAATTTATTTTGTATGATTAATTAATGTATTTACTCATTCAATTTTATGCTTGAAAATGGAGTTTGATTGTATAGATGTACAATTTGCCAGAGAAATAATTAGTACGAGAACAAAAAATTGGATTTTTTATTAAATTATATTCCACAAACCTAAATAGCATGCAATTTCATATTTATTCATGAAATTAAAAGATTATTTGAAGAGCATCTCAGATCGCGTTGGGCTTTCAAAACTGAATACATTCGTAGTAATTTCTCACATAATATTATTTTGTTTAGAGACTTGTTTATTTTTGATCACAGTTTGCTAAATATTAGTTTTACTAATTTATGAAACCGTAAATCAAAATAACAATCTAAGGAGTTTCATAGACTTTACGTATTTAGCCATAGATACATAGAATACTCTTTATCATTAGAATTTTTAGAAAGTATAAATACAACAAACTACTATTTTATAATCCTTCCATACGTACACACCTACCTCTGGTTCTATTAGGCATGTAGAAGTTTTAGATCACACAAAAAATACTGCTACTTTGTCCTGCCATACGTACTTTTTTAAATCCATTTTTTATCGTAGTAATATCATCAAATGAGTCCTCCCACCCAGGGCAGAGCGGGAGGGACTGCCAGACTCGTACTGACTAAAATCCACGGTGTCCTTCAATAGCCCTTTACGTTCCGCGGTCACGGTAATTCGTAAATCCAGCGACCTGCCATTCGTACTACATCTACGTCGGTTACATTTTATTGATCCATCAATACTTGCGTATATTTAGATTCCTTCCATATAAATAATAATATATAATGTCAATCACATCACCAAAGCAATCACAAATTCAGCCAGAGTTCACCGGCCCGACCAGGAACGCATAAAATCGAAAGTGCTGCGAGAAAGTGGGACCTTGCTCTTGAAAGCGAAAGGTGCTCATAAAATATTGTTAGCTTGTTTACGTCGTGCGCTCTGTGGCCTGCAGACTATCATGTTTTGTGGGTGAACAGTAGCCTAGGTTATTAGAGGTGGTAAATTCTCCAATTTTGTATTTTTTATTCTTAAAAAAAAAGCGTTGCCCCATACTAGGAATTTATTCCTGTGTCGTGGGTGCGTTTACAAACTTTGAAACTCACATATACAAACACACAGACCCGAAACTTGTAGATAATTCCGTCCCGTGCGGGGAACCTCCACTCCACCTGATGTAGACCTGGCTGGGGAGAAGTGGGTACTTTTCACCCTTAAGATTTTCAAAGATTCACTTTTTTAATCGCAAAACCCTTGAGGCATTTCAAAACGTTATTATATCTTTTATTGTAATACTTACAAAGTGCAAAAATAAATAAGCCTTTGCATTTAGTCGGGATTTAAACTTTGCTCGGTGGTTTCAAAGTTTATTAGATCGATTTCTCAAAATTGTATCAGTTTCCTTATAGTTTTCCACATTACTTCCCTGAAATGATCCTTAATCTGAAAAAAAAACATTACAGTACATTACCCCTTCTTACCCTGAAAAAAAAAAACTTCAAAGTGAAGTTAAAATTCAACAATGTCGAGGAATTGAAACTGCCTCTGCATATCAAACATTATTTAGTTTAATAAGGTATGTTATAAAAGCGTGCTATAAGTGACGCGTAATGTTATAAGGCGTGTAATATATTTATGATACAATAAATTATATACAACTCGTAACGGTTGCGTATACTGTACGTTTATTATTTATTTGTAAATGTTTTGATTTATTTTGTATCAAAATAAATGTATTTTTTTGTGAGTTGAAAAACGTTCGTCGTTCGTTAGAACATGCAAAGGAAAAGAGAGACCAAATAAATGAAGTGATTTTATCAGCGATAACTTATAGTTGAAATGACTCTTCTGTCAGGGATTGACATAGTGGTTAGACCCATCCGAAAACTTTTGTTAGTTGTCCAGTTAAAAGTCATAGAAATAAATGCTCTGAAAGCAATAGACTGTTTTACTAGAAAAATAGATTATTTAAAAATATTAGACCCGCTTTTTCTTTTGTTACGTAAACCAAAATTGACGAAGATACAATGCTTCTAAAAATCAAAAAGTCACCCTGTTGGTACAAGCGTTATGATGTCACAAGCCCCCACTCCCGAATTCGGAAGCGTTTATTCTTTGTCAATATTCATTGATTTAAAAAAACAAAGCATACGGTCCATTATTTTTCAATATTTTAACTGACTGACTAAACAGATTTTCAATTTATTTATGCAGTAAAATACCCTATTCTGATATCTTTACTTAATATTGTAATTTGTTAGTTTGTTTGTAGGAAGTAACCGATTCTGAAAGTTCTTTTATCAGTAGAAAGAAAATTGCACCTGTGCGTCAGGGCGGATCGCTAGTAATCAATACTATGTCTGTAGGAAGGAACTACCCATTCATTATAGCTATCGTATATTAATTTCCTAGTACATAATGAAGTATATTTAAAGCTAAGCTACACTACAGTGCAGCGGGGCGTGGCTTCCTCTTCCTCAGAGACAGGTTGTTCCGTTTTGATCGGTGTATACTGAGCCTTATTATATTATGTTGAGTGTTGATGGCGATGAGTTCGCGTTTATGTCGTTGGGAGTTTAACTATTCTGTTAAATGACTCATTTTTATAAAATAGTTATAATCGATTTACATTAATCTTGAATTTTAGCGCTGTTACAGGCACCAAAGTAATAATAAAATCATGTTTACTTCTTATAATTTTTGAGACCAATTATTGCTGATGATTAAATAATAAACAGCTATCATTCATCACCTTTACGATTCTGAATAGTGAACTGAAATGACGAGCAAATTAGATAAAGTAAAAGTAGTTTTAATCATTAATTACTTGTCAACTTTTGAAAGTGTTTTGCCACTAACTTATGCTAGCGGCTTAGCCACATGTGTATCGAATATTATACCACGAAACATAGTACTGGGATACTTACTTCTTGCCCTTATCCCATTTTACTTGTGGTCGTCGCAACACGTTTTTTTTTCCATTCTCCTCCATCAGACGTCACAGCATCATTCACTCCTTTTTCTTCCATACTCGTATTATTCCTTAGACAATCCATCCATCTTTTCTAGTAAAAACATAGTACTGGGATGAAGATTCATTTATATATTTCATTCCAGAGTATAAACTATCTCTGTACCAAATTCCATTTAGATATGTTCAGACGTTCTGTCGTGATTGAGTTTCATACATCCATCCATCCTTAGAAATTTTCATTCTTCGCACTTATAATAGTGGTAAGATCAGTCTTTGTTTCTTTTTCAGTATGCCGATGGGTCTTCAGGTTCATTAGCATTTCAAGCTAGAACCCACTATATCTGCCTTATATGTACCTGACTAAAAAACTAATTAGTCTAAATTTACTCGCCGTCTGACTAACAATACTCTGAGCAATCCTTTCACGAGTTTTTTTTTGGTAAAAAAGTAAATACCTATGTTATTTATTCAGCAAGTGAGCTAAAGTAAATAAATAAGTGAGTATATAAAGTGAATTGTTTATTGTGGTTATGTAATACATTATGTGCTGGACTGGAATATTCGGTGAGTGGATAATTAGTGTTTTAGATTAGTTAAAATTATATATACTTTTTTTATAAGCGTGATCCCGAGCTTGACGTAGTTTATGTACTCGTATCTTCCGGTGAGAGTTACTGCTTTCTAGAAGTTATTTATATAATTTGCTGTTGCCTATTGTTAGATTAATTACAAAACATTACATTATGAAATTTAAAAAAGATTTGAATGTGAATATTTTTTAAATAATGGCTTAATTCCGTTTTCATTTTTTATTTTACGACATCTTGTGATTCGGGGCGCTGTAACCACGGGGTCTCCACAATGTTTTTTTTTGGTGTGGCATATTGCCGGTCAACCTAGAGGAGGTTGTGACCTGTTTAATCAGACTTTTCTGTGGATGCCTTAAATGACTAGGCCTCCAGGCTTACAAATAAATTATTACAAACTAAGTGACCACACGGTGAGCCACCATTGTTCTGTACTGCATTGCAAATTTATTAGACTCGTACATATTTAGGTACTCGTATAATTACACAGTATGTAAATTTTTATGCAGAATTCAGAAATATTCTTCTTTTATGATAGAAAATGAAAGTTAAAAAAAAGAGTAATTAAATATTAGCTCACAAAATATTATTAAATACAATGTTAAAATTAACTCATAATTACATTTACGTAACGCAAACTTTTGCTTATAATTTAAGTTACAATAGGAAGCATTCCGTCACGCTTCAAGTATTTTATCTGATAATTTAAATTCATGTTAGTAAAACATTATTAAATTTTGCATGTCCAATTATTACTGCACGCTTCTAATATTAGTTTCGTTTCGCGTGATGAAGATACAACATTAAAATTATAACAATTTTTAATTTTTAAAAGCCAATAAAAATCGACCAGCTTGGACTCAAACTGAACTTTAGAAACCATGATTGGCTTTTAGATTTAATAACTTGAAAACATGGGGGTGTTTTCAAGTTGTGAAATCAGTAAAATGTGTAAATGTGGGAAAATAAGACTAAAAATTTCATTGATTCTGAATATAAGTAGGTCTTGTTACATAAGTTGCAATCTATAGGATGCGTCAAAATATTACATACTATGAACGTGGGTTAAAATTTTCGTAATAAATCACGTTAATATTAGAATGGATATGGTACCTCTTAAGAGGTAGAGGTGAGCTCCTCCTTTGCCTACGTCTGTGGTACGCGTACCATTGACATCGTACCTCCGCCGGGGTAAGAGAGAGGACAGAATTCTTTTAACTACATATAGTATTGGTCGGAGAATCCTCCATGGTAGATAAGGAACTTCCGGGCTCGCGGGACTGTTTCATCAGGTAACCACCCTGGATTTTAGTCAGTACAAGTCTGACAGTCGCTCCTGTCCCGCCCTGGGTTCAGGACTCACTTTTTGATGATTTTACCACGATAAAAAGAAAGAGAACTTTCCACCATAATAATTATCTAAATAGTGACAACAAGATAGTCATTCACACATCGTAACTGTCTCTAACAAACTCATAAATAAATAAAAAAATACCCATATCTATCAAAAAGTTCAAACACAATACCATCACCGCGAATATCACAAAGTTTCCCATACTAAACACCGGTTTTTGCCGAACCGGTTGCGTTCGCAATGTCTCCGTGCTTTCTAGAGAGCTCAGCTTTCCAACCTGCGCAAGCGACTGTCATAACACGTTTTCTATATATAGAAGATGCTGCGATTGTAGATTTACGTGGGTCTACGGAATTTTTGGCGTTAAGGGCGCGTAACCAAAGAGTTGGCGACGTCGCAAACGCGCAAATCGCGACTGTCAAATATTTACAAGTTTTAATTAATTTGGTAATTTTACTGTATAAAAATAAGAAATAAAAAATTGATATAGAAATGCCATTAAAACACTGAATTTAATGTTGTAATCGATTCAGGTTAAAACTATTTATAAAACTATTTATTTGGTGTTATGATAGTAATTATTGCATTCCTAAATATTTTTTTTTAGTGCACTACAAAGCCTTATTTCTTATTTTCATACATTAACATTGCCAAATTAATTAAAACTTGTTAATATGCGACAACTATTTGCGAGTCGCCAACTTTCAGAATACGCGCTCTTAAGTAATGAGACAGATGTAGACGAGAGAAAACTGAAGAAATCTGCGGAACTGATTTCGATTTGACAAATTGAACATTGGTGACAAGTACTATTTTTATATGCTTATTTATTCCTTGGAATTAAACTTAGACAACTATTATATTATTAAAGAAAACTTTTGAATTTGTTGGACATGGTAATCGTACTGAGTAGTAGTAAGTGCATAGGCGGCACGGTTCGGCCAGGGGTTGAGCAATCAACTGCTGCATCGCGTGCAATGGTTTCGATTCCTGCTCTATCAACATTATTTATATGGCTTACAGTCAGTCAGAGTCTGGCTAATTCTGTATGTGAGTTTGAAAGTTTGTAAATGCACCCACTATACAGGAGCAATTTCTAGTGTGGGGTTACGATTTTAGCACGCACTAGAAGTAGAAACTTTATGTATTTCTAGAAGTTTTGCAACGGTAAGTCTCATGAGTCGCGGGACTCTCGAATTACCGTGACCCCGGTACGTGAAGGGCTATTGAAGGACACCGTGGATTTTAGTCAGTACGAGTCTGACAGTCCTGGGTGGGAGGACTCCTGTGATGATTTTCCACGTAAAAAAAAGGTAAGTCTCAATTATAAAAAATCTAAATAGATGAGTAACCACATTAACAAATTCTTTACCATTCACAGTCATGGTGGAATCGCAAAATTCATTGCCAATTGCGTAAACTTACATTGAAGAAGAACGTGGTATGTGAACGAAAGTAGTGACCACTATGAGTTGATGGGTTGTGACAGGACATGAAGACATACGGAGGTTACGAAAAACACTTACGGTACCTAGGGCTGTGAATGTAATCATATAGGTGGCCCTTTTTATTCAGGTTTTGTAAGGACGGGTAAGGTGGTGTTATGGAAACGTCAGTATCATAATATATTGACTCTTTAGTGAGGTTCTTCAAAAAGGTCAGGTTTAGTATTCGCAACTGGCGTGCTTATATGCTCCTTTCATGCAAAACAACATAAGTACTCTATGTTCTCAACCTGTATTATGTACGAGCGCATAAGATAACATGGGTCTATTTTGCTTTGCCTGCACCGACGAATACGACCCGAAACCTACCTATCTGTACCGACAACCTGCTTCTTCATAAAAGCACCCATAAGAGGATCTTTGGGGTAGGCTTCGAGTCTAACCAAATGCCACTTAATATCAGTATTTTACCTGGAGCGATTACTGAGTAATACGATATGTCGATTGGCGACGTTTTGGCCATTGACTACTAGTTTTGCAAATGCTTGTGAATATAATTTTTGAAGCGTGGTAGTTATTTGGTATACAATTGTTTCGTGTCCAATTCACAGACTGACCTTCGAAAGCCGACTTAACCTTGAAGATCGATCATGGCTTTTTAGCCACGAACTCCTCAAAATAACAAGAGATACAGATAGTAAATCACAAATCCTAGTCATGACAGAATCGCTATTTTCATTGACACTTGCGCAAACTGACATTGTGATGTAAACGCGACGTGTGTGCCAAAACGTTCGTAGTACAAGTAGTGGGTAAGCTTGCTAGTTCATTGTCGCGCATGCGTCGTGTGCGTAATGTTTTAAAGTTATATAACTGAGGTTTAAATGTTGTTTGTTAACATGTTTACGTTTGTTTTTTGATTGTAGTGAATAATTAGTTGGTAACAGAGGTTAAAGGTTAGATTGGTAAATTAAACCTTTAGCTCCGTGATATGACAAATATAAATATCGCGTTTATTAATAGCGTTTATTAGCTTGTGAACTCTCTGTATTTATTTATTGCCGCTGATAAATAAATCGATAGCAGAAATTACCCCAAAGGATTTTAGACAATTAGAACACGTGAGGGATTCTAATTTTCTATATTTCTAACCTATTCTGTGACGGTCTTCATGAATTGTGTGAAATTTAATAGAAATAAATCGTGTATAAAAACTGAATACATAACTGACAAACCGACGATGGACATCATTAGCTATGCAGATGCTTTCAGAGTTTACATAATCTCAAAAAAGCGTTGAATTCAAACAAACAATAGAGCAATAATTTCAGCTGCTGATGCACATAATTCATACCTCTCATATTTTGAAACTTAATCTTCTTAAGATTTTAGTTCAAGGTGCAGCCCACGCGAATTCGTTCTTTATTTTAAGTAGTAAATGTAAAGAGGTTGAGAAAGTTGTAACCACTGCACTGTATATAATATACAAGTATACACCAACTTCTACAAGCTTTAGTGTTTATCTTGTACTGCATCGCGATCCAAGCAAATGATTCTAAAGTGCCCGTTTGTTTACTTTCCTATGTCCACAGATAAATAAGAACTGGTATATAGCTAGCTATACGTGAGTTTGTGAGTATTTATGATGCCCTGGTACTGTGATTGATCAGGATAGAAAATGAATTATTCTTATATTTTTTATTTATGTGTAAATATATATTCTACTAACATCAAATACAAAACTATAAATAAAAACTTACTAGTAATATGTATAAAAAAAATATGAAAACACATTCAAAGGGCGTCAAAGAATACAGCAGCATTGCCACGTTATATGAATAAATTACACAGCCACACCTCAAAATATACCATTTTGAGGTTATGGCCGAACCCAGATGTGCTGGAATAAAACTGACCCCAGATTCGGATTCAGCGGCCCCAAAAACATGTAGTACACATAGTGAGACCTCCAGGCCAAAAAAAAATTTTTTTTTTGTGTGGCTGTGTTATTATTGATTTATTATTGCACGGTTAGCGCAGTGGTCTAGAGATCGATTCCCAGACGGACCTAATATTTGTATGGTGCAGAAAAGACACGGGTGGAATTCCTAAAGTGACGCAAAAATGGTGCTACATAAGGGACCTTTGGATAAAAATAGGCGTTATTTTTTTGCTACCATGTTTATTTACGGGATTTTCTTTTTGTACGCAAAAATAATCTAAGTGTCTTCCCAAATTTACTTAGCTGTGAAGCAATAATTGCTAAGTCAAAAAAAAAGTGGTTTTTTTTTCAACGTTGCTCCACACTAGGAATTTCTCCTGTGTCGAGGGTGCGTTTACAAACATAGAAACTCACATACGCAAATACCCAGACCCGGAACAACTACTTGTAGGTCGTACAAATATTTGTTCCGTGCGGGAATAGAACCCGCGACACGCAGTAGTCCAATCGCTTAGCCACTGCGTTAACCGTGCCGTCAAAGTATCTGCTTAATACCTTCAACGTTTCATTTGTCAATATTGCGCTATACCGAAACCAAATCAGCATTTCCCATCAATTTTAAAATTGCAATAAAGCCAATCTAAATTCGATTCATTGCCAAAGCGATTGCTATTGTTTACATAAAGTCGGTGACCAACATTTGTCAAGTAGGTCATAAACGGTTAGTTAGATTTGTAACGGAGCGGAGTACTTCTCTTATTGATTAGTGTTACAGTGAATTAGAGTCGTTTCATTTGAATGGTATTTGCATAATGGCGATCTGACTAAAACTGCGCGTTGATGTCTTTTGTATGGATTTCAAATTGTTTAAAAAAAAAATAATTTTACTTTTTTACTTTTTTTTTGTTTCTCAATATGTTGTTCTTCTGTTTCTCAACAGTTGCTAATTTTAAATATTATAATAAATACTTATAATACATTTATTCATATACATTTTATTCGTTTTTTTTTTATTTCTCGCGTATCTGTGATGCTGTTATAAAAATACATAAATCATTGTGAATACCAATACAATCTTCAGTCAGTGCGAGTCTGACAGAAATTTCTACTCTATCTCGGGTGGACGGAGTCATTTGATAAGATACAACCCAAAAAGCAAGAAAAATGGCATTATATCAAGTATAGAAAACATAAAAATAACATTTGTATGTTCTGCAAGTGCTTGTATCGGGTCTGGGTTTTTCTGTGAGTGTAAATGTTGGCAAATGTACCCACGAAACGAGAGAAATATGTACTAAGAATGGGGCAATGTTTAAAAAATTGACAATGATTTGGTCTACAGAATTAATAAACTGGCGCGTCCACCCGGAAAAACAAAAGACCGAATAGTAATCGAAGATTTGCAATTCTTACACAGAATAATTTTCTCCAGAACTGATTGATGTCAAATCAATCGCTGCCGACAAAGATGGGGCAACGACTTTTGTAATCAAATAAAATAATGTCGTACAGCCATGACCGATTGTTTCGGAGTACAGTCTGCGTAATATTATTTACTCGACAGTGACGGAAAAAAGAAGAGTAATGAGTTAACAAAGACTAGTACCAGGTTATAGAGAATTTAAAAAAGTTGAAAAAAAAACAATTTATTAGATAAAGAATCTGAACTGTTTGCTAATAATGGTTTTCAGTTGTTGTAGTTGTTCCGGGTCTGGGTGTTTGTGTATGTGAATTTTACTATGTTTGTAAACGAATCCACGATACAGGAGAAATTCCTAGTGTGAGGCAACGATTAAAAAAAAATGTTTCAAATATTCATCCTTAATTAACAAACCAGAGGCCTTATCACTAGTTTTCACGTTAATTGTGACGTGAAGAAAACGAGTATTTTGATGATTTGATACCCAGGAGCTTTTTCATTTTCCATACAATTGACGACTTAATACTCTAAGTATGCTGCACGGTAAAATACGAAAGTCTTGTGCTAAATCCTCTGAATGTATATTCAATTTTAAAATCAAGAATAGATAAAGTTACTTTAAACTGTAGTCAATTTTTACTACTTATAAGCTGTAATGGGATCATTAAGATTGTCGGTAGCCTTGCGAAGGAGTCATATTAAATGATGGTCATATCTTCCCAGTCTCAACGGATGTTTATATGCTTAAGAAGTGTGTTTAAAGCCGGACATGGCTTGGCCATGACTAAGCGGATGTGACGCATCTATTAGAGCCTGTTTTGTGGGTAGTTATGACACTAGTACTCGTAAGATAAGCTATGTATAAATTATAACCTTTAGTTTTTTTTATAACATATTCTTTTTTTTATGAAAAAAATATTTCAATATTCCTAAATCATATACCATATTTATACCATTATAATTATACCATACCTATTTTTTTATTGAATGGTATGTATATATTTGTTGGAATTTTATACTACGAGTAAACTATACAATAATTAAAAGTATATACATCACTAAAACTAAAAATTTAAAAATAAAAATAAACAAAACTTAAAATTTACAACAAGATACTAAATTTAAACTAAAATAAAGCAAGAAAAAAAGCACAAAAAGGCAGAGACACTAAGGCGTCAAAGTACTCCTCAGCATCGCTGTCATCTGGAAACATGCCCAGAAGACTGGCAGCATGGCCACGTTGGATGGCTATGCTTATTCTTTGACCAAAGAAAGACCCAGCCCTGCGGTCACACGAAGTGTCGACCAGTGTCGACGGTTGGTTAGCAAAGCAGTAATGAAAATATCGCTTATAGTTATTCTTTTGAATTTGGTTTTTGGACAAAATTCATCATCATCTCTTAATTTTCCCAATGCTGGGGCACAGGTCTCTTTTGTCGAGAGACAGTGGGCCGTAATCCACCACGCGGGCTCACTGCGGGTTAGTAGAAGTCACATGTCTTCGAATTTATGGTTCTAAGACATGCTGGTTTCCAAGGAGTATCGTATTACCCGGTATAAAGATTGTGGATGACTTACAGGCAGTTGCTCCATGTAAAATACTGCTGCATCCGGTTCAACTGGAAGTCGACCCTAACAGAGTGTGGGCAGATGATAATTATAGAAGTAGATACTTGAAAGGTAAAAGGTACACGAGTCCAGAATCAGCTGTAGAACATTGTAAATGATATGTTACGCTATAATGTTGTCATGGCGTAAAAACAATGGCTTGACTAACAGCTACGTATTTGAGCCGTTTGGTTCCGAGTGTCGACCAACCACTTTTTTAAAGAACCTGCTAAACGTATAGACGGCTCTTCGCGTGATCAGAGGGCTGGCCTATTTCTTGCTAAAAGAATCATTGCCATCCAACGTGGCAATGCTGCGAACGTTCTGGGCACTTATCCCGTTGACAGCGATGTGGATGAATTTTTTGACGGTCTTTGTTAGTTATTTTTAATTATTATTAAATTAGTTAAGTATTTAAATAAATGTAAATATTTATTTAAAAAAAAAACTTGACACGACTTGGCAATCATCCCAAGTTTATCTAAAAGAGATCGCTTAAATCAAAGTAACAGGTTTTGATGCATAAATGCATAATTATGTTTAGATTTATATTTTACACAACTTTGTCCGGTTGTAAAATTGCAAATAAATGTTCTAAATGCTAAACATTGCGACAGCATTGTCGGATGTGAGCCATCAATGAATAACTTGTTTCTGAGGTGACGAGTAACTTACTCGTATACATATAACTATGTTTGCGAAAGAACACGCTGACTTAGGAACCTCCTCCTTTTTATACATCGGTTAAAATTGGCTTTTAATGATTTATAGATTCGATACTGTTATTGCAGAAATAAAAGGTTTTTGTTAGTAAAAATAATATAATAATAACAGCAATTTTGATTGTAGTAAAACTAGTTTTTTGTATCGATGTTCTTGAAAGTTAAGAAACAGCTAATTGGAATCATGCATCTGAATTTTGAAACTGTTTAAAACCTTGGTTAGGCATTTTTTGCAAGAAATGTAACCTTTTGAAACTTGACCAACAATTTTGTGAAATCGGTTACTGATACGATATGTAGGTATGAAAATTTCCTCTTATACTGTAAGATATTGCACTCCTTTGGTGGGTTTCAATTAGACATTCTGCGTAAATAATTTTGACATCTAGGACTCATTTTATGATTAACTTTTCTGTTGTATAGTTTATCAAGTAAGTCGTCACGCCCTGGATGGCGCGAAACAGCATGTCAGACTCTTACTAACTAAAAACTACCCCGTTGCTTCACATGCCCTTTGTGTTTTTAGGACACACAGCCACGGCTTCAAATTATCGGTCACGCTTTTAACTTTTTTCTATGTTCTTTTTTCTTGTACATCCGCACTTTTGAGATTGTGGGCGACTCGCTGTCCGACCATGGATCATGCTCGGGTCGACAGCGTGTTGTATTCAACGCGCGCCTCAAAGAGTGTCAGCATAATGACGGACCACCCCTTTAGAGGACCAAAGCCTACTGGGGCTGCGCGGGTCTCACGAAATACCGTGACCCCGGAACGCAAAGTGCTATTGAAGGACACCGTGGATTTTAGTCAATACGAGTCTGACAGTCCCTCCCGCCCTGCCCTGAGTCGGTGGACTCATTTGATGAAATTAGCACGATAAAAAAAAATCTCAACAGTTGCCCGAAATATACCCAGTAATTGGCAATAGGTTCGTTCTCATTGCATAAGACTTTGATATAGCTGGCAAAATGTGGCTGAAATATTATATGAAAAGTCGATGTGATAATTGCAAAATTTAGCTCCAATTATAATTGTAGTCATCACATAATTTGCTAACACCTTGAAGAAGTCATAAACACTGCAAAATAAATTGATCTACTTTTTCAAATGCAATCCTATCGGACCTTGAAATAAATTGACGCCACCGTCCATCTTAAATAAATCGAAACTAGATTTATTTGATCTCGTGTGAATTTTGTTATCTTGCAACACTTAGAAAGGTGTAGCATCCTAAATAGCAAGGCTAGGCTAGGCTGGGGATGCCGAACATTTGCATAGCTCATTAGTTTTTTTTAAAATTTTTGCCCACACTAGGAATTTCACCTGTGTCGTGGGTGCGTTTACAAACATATAAACTCACATACACTAACACCCAGACCCAGAACAACTACTTGTAGAGCATACAAATATTTGCTCCGTGCGGGAATCGAACCCGCGATAGGCAGCATAGCATGCCGTCACCTCTTGACGGCTAGATTTTGAAAAATAAGTATTTACGATACATGGGAGATGTACAGTGTGTATGACATAAGTGTGTGGTCACATTAGCTTTTGTTACCATAAAGGTACAGGAATAATATTAGAATAAAAAAAATGATTTCTAATATAATAATAAAACTAAGCTTTTCCGACAGAATTGACCGCGGTGAAATTATGACTCGTATTGTGTGTGAAAAATCTGTTTACAGACTGGTAACATTACGGAAAAACGTCAGCTCGTAGTTCGAACTTAATAACTTATTCCAGCACGCGTCGTTCCTAGCCACAGTGATAGACGCCCACGACGACGGACGTCGGCAGACGATCTCCGGCCACCGCAGGCGCGGGCATGCGGGCAGCGAATAATGGGCGACTCGCTGTCCGACCATGGACCATGCCCGGGTCGACGGCGCGTTGTGTTCCACGCGCGCCTCAAGGAGTGTCAGCATAGTGACGGGGCCTGTAGAGGGCCAAAGCCTGACGGGGTCGCGGGACTAAGGAATTACCGTGACCCCGGTACGTAAAGGGCTATTGAACGACACCGTGGATTTTAGTCAGTACAAGTCTGACAGTCCCTCCCGCCCTGCCCTGGGTGGGAGGACTCATTTGATGATTAGACCAAGATAAAAAAATAAACACGCTTCGTTTCTATACGTCTTCTATAAAACGAAACTGAAAGAGTTAAATCTTCAATAATAATGCATTTTTTTGTCGAGAGAGCTGGTTATTTTTTTGTGATTACAAAATTAGTCTTGGGAAAAGAAAGTTGTTTAGTTTTGATAGTCTATATAGTATATGTAGTCTGTATCCATACTCATAAATACGATAACACCTTTCTAATACATGCTATATGTCTGTGTTATGTTAACTTTTTAATTTAAGATTTAAATTGCCGCGATCTGGGAGTCAAATATGATTGTACCGATAGAAATATAGATTACATCTTATCATCTGGTGGATTTTGTAATGGCGATGATAACTGTATCTTTTTGGAATATAAAAATGATCAGTCAGTATGTTTGGAGTCAATAATTCACTATGTCCGTACACGGTGAGACGGAGTGGGAAGCGGTCGCCTCCTTCTGCGAATTAGTTATGCTAGCGAAGGAGGAGGCCGCGTGAGGGAGAGGACAGCGTCCACCCTCCACCCAAGCCGCAGTGGTAGGCGCCCATGGCGACCGTAGGCGCGGTCATGCGGGCGGCGAGTAATGGGCGACTCGCTGTCCGACCATGGACCATGCCGTGCACAGTGACGGGGCCCCCCTGTAGAGGGCCAAAGTCTGCCTCACGAATTACCGTGACCCCGGAACGTAAAGGGCTATTGACCGCCGGCACCGTGGATTTTAATCAGTACGAGTCTGACAGTCCCTCCCGCTATGCCCTGGGTGGGAGGTCATTTGAAGAACTTACCACGTTAAAAAAAAAGACGGAGAGTGGAAATATAACGAGAATCCTACATAAAATATAAAAAGAAAAGTATGGTAGACGCTACCTACAACATTCATTTGACTATAATGTCATCTTCTTGCTGCATTAGTTGGACACTGCTACAATAGATGGCGCAACGTAACCATAAGACATTAGACAATAGAACGAAAGATTCAGCCTCATCGAGCAATGGCAAAATTGAGCCCTGCGGCTGTATTATGACTTCTTAAAACCAGGCTTGTTCCAGTGAGTGAAAGAGACAAAGCTATACAAGTCGTCTAGCGCCACCTCGTTCACTCACTGGAACAGCCCTGGTTTTAAGATGTCATAATACGACCCCATTATTTAAAGAGGCTGAACAGTAACATAATAGTATCTAAAAATGCAATCAGCATTTACATTACCAACAAATAATCGTGCCAAGATTGGAAGAAATTGCAATTTGTAAGTAAAACATTTCAATAACCAGAAAATTACTTTTGAAATCTTTGTTGGACAGAAATCCTTTTCAAAACGAGTTTATGTAAAGTTCAATGCGCAGTTTGAAACCGTATCATTTGAGATTATCAAGAAAATTACGTGGATCGGAGTGGAGTCTACTGCAGTGTATGTTAAGGCCTGTACAGATGAGTTTCTTTTGTTGTAATTTTTTGTCCGTCAATATAGATCGCAAACTTTCAAAGCATTTATTCCAAGTAAACAATTTTAGGAGCACAAGTGCCATTTTAAAACTTGAAGTATATGCCGCTTACGATTACAAGAAAATAGACTGCGAGAGACCTATAGAAGAATCTTATAAAATTACTTGCACAACTGAATGGGAACAGTTTAGACTGATTATAATGGTTCGAGAGTAACGCAACAAAAGTAGAATACGGGATTAAAAAAAAAATATATGCATTAACGCCAATCGCCAATCGCTGGGTCGTGAATCGTAAATCTTTTTGGCCGAAAGAAAAGTTCGGTTTGAAGTGGCATCCTTCTGGATAAGTGCTCCAGACGCTTAAGAGGCCTCTTACAGTCCACTAACGCCGCCAATCGAAAAAACTTTTGAAATGATAACACACAAATGATAAAGGTCGCCGGAAGACGCTGGATGCAGGTCGCTTCCAACCGGTACATGTGGAGATCTAAAGGGGAGGCCTATGTTCAGCAGTGGACGTCCTATGGCTGAGATGATGATGATGATGATGATGATAACACACCCAGTGCGTCGTGTACGTAACAAGTTCAAAGCGGACGTTGTTTCCTCATATCAATGATTTTTGTCCACCGCATCCTCCGAATCTGTTAGCAATCTAATGGAGCCCCCATAGAGAGACAAGCGCCTGCTGTGGTCGTGGGACTATCTAAGCAGGTTACCGTGGTCCTGGAACGTAAAGGGCAATTGGCTATTTGACAGTAGCTATAAATTACAAATATAATTAGTCCGTCCTTTAGAGTTTAAAAAAATAACGGACACGTATTTTTTCTTTTGTAAATCAATGAATATTCACCAAACGACAACGCATCAAAACTCGAGAGTGGGGGCTCGTGACGTCAGAATTCAATAGAAATTGTACTGAATTATGACGTATTGCCAATTTTGAAAGCATCGTATCTCCGTCAATTTTAGTTTACGAAACAAAAGAAAAAATACGGGTCTAATATTTTTTGAAAATGATGACGGACTAATGATAATTTTTCAGTGAAATAGCCAATTGAATGAACACGTCGGATTTTAGTTAGTACGGATGTTACAGTCCCTTGCCCTCCAGGGTGGGAAGAATTACTTGATGATTTGACCTCCAAGAAAAAGCTCAGACTCAATATACAAGTCCGTTATCTGTACAGGCCTTTATTATGATACCCGTCTCAGGATGCGCAGGAGTAAATTACGTAAACACCGACTTCCTTGGGATGCAACTATGTGGATGGGAAACCATTTGTAACATAATGTATGATGAAGACCGGATTGTGGCTTGATCATTATCGACGTTAGAATCTGAATTTACTTCTATTGCTTGTGCTGTTATTACTTTTACCAAAAAAAATCGTACAATTCCAATTCTCGTATGTATGTGACTTAATGTTTTTATAAAGGTTTCTAAAGCATAAACTTCTGACACGTATACCAAATTAAAGGTAAAATGGAGTTTAATTAGATTTAGCCGATAGCTACACGTTTTAATTTCACACCTACTCAATAAATAATTAAGATTCCAACGTATCACCGATTCAATTAAGGAGTATACTCTTCAGTAAATTGCGAAACATATTAGGAGTTCCATTGAGGTCCATACCCTCTTACAAGTCAAAGCCCTCTTCTATAAGATTCGTATGGATTTCAATTCTCTTATTCCTTGTCGAAATCAAATTACTTATATACTTTAATATGGGTACTACTTCTTTTTTTTCGTGATAAAATCGTCAAATCAGTTCGTTTATTCCGGTATTAGGTATACGTGGGATAATTTTCGAGTTACATGCGGAACGAAGCCGTTGTCAACACAGCTAGTATCTAATAATATATTATTTTTCCAATTTCGTAAATGAACCAAAATTATTTTTTTAAATGTGGTCTCTAATATTTTCTTAGCTTTCTTTGGACCCGTTAACCGCACTGTAATCGTAATCCAGAAAAAAAACAGGACAACGCCTCTCGGGTCAGGTGGTACCGCTCTGTATTTGTAACATTTCTAGTGAAGATTGCACAGTGATTGCGTTAACTCTAGATAATTTATCCAATTCAGATTGACACGATCTTGCTAAATTAAGAGCGAAGCCTCTTTAATTGCCACCTGTTTGATAAATAAATTAATATTTACCTAATCTTTCACATATATTTCGTTGCTTAATTTATTTACGCAAATTGTGATACAGGCCATCCGTACTTAGGATACGTTTTCGCCCAAATTTTATTCCAGCGAGCATATAAGAACACGTACGATTGATCCCGAGCTTAGCGGGTACACCGTACGTATACGTACGCACAGTTCTGGCGTTAAAAAACCATTCGAGCTAGTTCGGATTTTTAAAACACCGACGACAATTCTCTCGCCCGATAATTCTTTTAAGAGAGATATATAAAAAAGAGAATTATCTTGAAGATATTGATTATTTATCATTTATGTTTGATTCAAATTCGTGTCCAAAGTGCGTCTAACCAGATGCTATCAGAATATATCATATTCATCAGGGGATCACAACAACTACACATAATTGATGACAACAATTGTTGTTGTGCTCCGAAATTTAAAACTTAAAAAAGAAGGTTATGTTGAAAAAGGATAATAATGTCATATCTACATATTGATCGATTTAAATATTTTGGCTATTGCAAAGCTTTTTTCCCCTTGTATCATACGGACTATTTACTTGGTGCTTCTTCAAACGTTCATTATGACGATATTTATATTTTTTATTATTGTTTATCAGACCATATTAATAATGGTAAGTCATCTTCTTCTGCGTTCTTCATCATCTTATAATTAATCACTTACCTGATGAGTTGCTTCAGCTTGGTAGCAGCTTGTAGAGAAGCATACCCGTACCGGGAGAACTTGGCAGCTTCTTCTGAAGGCGCGTTGAACGCTGCCACGTAGCGAGCTGGACTGGAGTCATCTAACCACAGACCTGGAGGTAAAAGGCGATTGTTTGTAGTACCATTATTGAGATAAAGAACATCTTTCTACTATTATAAATGCGAAAGTTTGTGATGATGGATGGATGTTTATTAGGTACGCTTTTAAACAAGTAGGTTTAGTGGTTTCGGCATAAAATCGAAACACACATTTGCATTTATAAGTTAAGTAAGGTTAGTTACTCACCCATAGAATAAAGCTTAGGCTCCAACACTGTGTACAATTCATGCATCTTCTGCATCCCGTACTCCGCAGCTTCCATCATCTCCTTCTTTTCTCCTATTGTTACATTCCACGCTTCAGCTTCACCGCCATTACTCTCCAGACCAAATTCATCATCATAGTAATCATCATGGCTGATTTTATCGGGTGTTTCATCAGCTTCTTTATCAACTACTGTCTTATTTGCTTTAGTTAAATTGTCCTTATCACAATATGTTACTACAATAGTAGAAACGTTTTTAGTTGCAGAAAATGAATGATTCATACTATGATCTCTTTCTATTATAGTTATGTTGTGAACTTCTTTAGTTAAAGTGCTGTTGAATAAAGGCATTAGGTGCTTTAAAATCTCTAAGATGTTTGCAGAAGTTGTGTTTTTTGTATGTGGATCCTTTGTTAGAATTTCTACGTATTTTATCTTTTCAGTTGTAGTAGTGTCTTGAAATGTTTCAGTGCTTTGTGTGATCTGTTTTTTGTCAGTGTCATTATTCTTTTGAAAAATATCAATCTTATCTTCAATACCGCTTTTAATTGAGTTCACCTTTTTAATGTCATTCGTTTTGTTTCGAATGTTACTTTTTGGAGATGTCACTATGATGGCTTCGTTTAAATTATCAGATGTATTACTTATATTATTTTTAATTCTATTTATTGAAGCTATGATAATATTTATGAGATCTTCTTCCTTTCTACTTATATTTTCATTAGTAATATTGGCTATTGTACTCAGGAATAGTTTGACCCTTTCTTCTTTCTTAGCTGAGTCCTTGTCTGAAGTTTTGTTATTGATTTTGAATACATCTTCAATTATTTTTGAGAAAGGACAGTTTGGTGTGGTCCCTGTAAAGTTTGCTTTTGATTCTTCATTACTGACACTCTCAAGGAGTATGGAAATCACAATGAAAATGTACTTGTATCTGAAAAATAAAGAGAATAATGTGTAAATATTGATTTTCACTTTAAAATTGATTAACCTAAAATTATTCATGTCTCTTGCACCGAAATTAATAACTTTTTATAAATAGAGTCTTTCTTTTATAATTGAATTATTTTTGCATTTTTTCATCATCTACAGTCTAACCCTTGTCAATTATGTTAAGATTGGTTTTCTTTTTTTTCAATTTTTGTATACCAGTATTTTAAATGAGGCTATTACCAATTTGATCTCTACAAGGAACTCCGCGGGTATCGCATAAGTTCTGATGACACGCAAAGACTGTCAATTATCTACAAATTACAGCCGGGACCACTGGCCACAATTCATCAACAGGGTGATCTTGACAAGCGGTTTTCAACCTTGAAGATTGACCTTAGAGACTATTATTTCTTAGCTAGTAGGCCTTCATGTTTCAGCAGAATACATACTATAATCTAATGCTATAACTTTATGCCTGCAGATGTATCAATGTGTATTTCCGGTTGAAGTCGTATCACAGGGTGTATGCAATGTAAGTACATTGCATTTGCCCATGAAATATTACAGTTAAATTTGCAATAAAGTTGCTCCACACTAGACATGTCACGTGTATCATTGTATGTTTGTTTTTATGTTTACAAATAAACTCACATTAACAACCAAACCCTTGACAATTACACGGAGGCCATACAAATTTTTGTCACGTGCACGAATCGAACCTGCAACACGCAGTGCAACAACCAATCTCTCAATGTGCCAAATATGCGCTAAAAACAAACGGCTACAGGCATCTTCATTTGTTTACGTCACAATCGCAGTCGC
The DNA here is from genome assembly GCA_943136025.2 of Agrotis puta. Taxonomy (NCBI): domain Eukaryota; kingdom Metazoa; phylum Arthropoda; class Insecta; order Lepidoptera; family Noctuidae; genus Agrotis; species Agrotis puta. Next base: position 17,401,431 of record OW964175.2, on the reverse strand, counting down.
GTGTCATTAGTTCAGCACATTGCACTTACTCATGCAAGATTACAGCTATCTGTCCATCCTGAGACACATAGCGTATTGTTACACAAGCTCACATTACGTGCGTGCAGTCATAGGTTACGCGCGATTGTCCGCAACACACGAGCACTTTCGACGGCGACTGTCCGTCAGAAATGGAAAGTGTGCTTTCTCTACCGACTTGTTCTGTCTACAGCTCATTCCACACTTATTTTACTTTTGATAGTAGATATAAATAATAACTGCTACATCCTGTTTCAATAACTAAACAAACCATCAAAAGTTCAAGCCACTAAAGGTGCCGAAACGGAACTTTTGATGCTATACATGCAGAATAAAAAGTGTTGAAACAAGACAGTCATTGAGTCCAGTTTCATCACTTTTACGGCACCTTTTTGTTTGGAAGATACAGTGAGGAAGGACTAAGAAGAACTACCAGATTAGACCAACCATTCGATCTTCAAGTTTAATCAGCTTTTGCTAAGGTCAGTTTCTGGATGGGTGGTCATTATTAGAATCGTTCCGTGTCTTGTTACTGTTCATCTCTTCTGTCAGTTGTAGATCTATAACAGTCGTTACAAACCTAATGGGCCTGAAAGTCTGACAATCTATTTTATCAAGTCAAGAGGTATCGTATTATCTAGTAACCATGGAGTTTCTTGCCGGTTCTTCTCTATGGAATCGACTAACCCGAACCGAGCACCTGCTGTCGACGTTTTATAAGTGCCCTCATGGGCCTATGTGAAATAAAAACATTTGATTTGCTTTGAAGTACTAGTCCTCTTCCGTTACAATTTCGACCATGGCAGCCAACCTGAGCAGAAGATGAGCCATTGACTCGGGAGATATTAGAATGAACATATGAGCTAAATGCGCACACCGAGGCTCAGGGGTATCATGCCGGCAAACTTCCAAATTTCGGGTTGCTACTGAGAAATTCTAATAGAATAACCCAATAGCGTATTTGCCTGTCCTGGAAATTGAACCCAGGACCTCACACTCAGCAGTCGTTCTTATAACTACGAAACCAACGGGGCAGTTATCCATTACTGAGTTGTGGACCTACCTACGGTTACACTGGAAGTCTGTCCCAATGGATAAGGCTAGGCAGGCAAAGCCAAAGGTATAATTATAATGAAAATACTATAAAACCGTAGCGAGCACAAGTATGGAATCACTTACTTGGAATTGATCGGGGATAGCTCTTTTTAACCGACTTCCAAAAAGGAGGAGGTTCTCTATTCGACTGTATGTTTTTTTTATAATGTCGTAATTTGAATTTTAGTATCAATTTAAAGTTAACAGTTAATCCTTTAAAAATGGTACCATTTTTATTATTCTTTATTAGGGTGGCAAAATTGGTTACGCTTCGTAACTTATAGTTTTCTTTATATCTTTCTACATCACCTAATGGCGATTGAGAGGCATTGGTTTACTGTTCTAATTTATTTAATCTGTGCCATATATCGTTGATTCGGTGATTTCATCGTGCTGTGCAGCGCGCGCGCATGTCGCGCCGCGCCGACATAGGTAGTCTCGCTCTAACCTTGGGATCGTATGGATGCGCATGCTATGTGTGACACTAATTAGTCCCATCGCGCCCTAAAACCCCTGAACTGAACCTATATAAACTGTAATCAGCCTACCCCAGACCTATGATAGTGTGTTGTGTACTGCTGGCCAGCATAGTGTATCCAGAAAAGACCGGTGAGCTGTTCATCCCGAAAGCGGACACGTGGCCGTCGCCTGCGCGCGCTTGGGACCGCTGGTCAAGGTATGTGGTACGATTAATGAATTGGACGATCTCCTGTGCCTTTCTTCCCGATTGCGTAGTTTTTTTTTGCCTTCAACTTCTTATGACAGAATCAGCAATTATAGCCTAGATTGCTCTAATAATCTAGGCTCAATCCGCGTGTGATTTTAGCTGAAATTTACAACTTCTGCAGGTTATACGCACCATTTTGGTCCTTCGAGCCGGATCTATTAAATTTGGGCCTTTTTACGGCCTATTTTTTAGTCCTAAAAGTCTGATTTTAAGCAAAAAAAATTAGGAATTTTCAATGTTAATTGCATATCGTCACACAACTCTCATCTCTAATGCTTTGGTAATAAGGTGCAAACTGCCTTGCGTTTGCAATAGGTCAACCGTCAAATCATTTCTTAATTTAAATCTTTAAGCTCACTATTTAAAGCTCCGAAAAATACATTTAATTAAATATCAACGTTAATTCATATCGCTAAATACGTTTATTTTATAAATCTGTTCGTTTTCGGCGTAATTACATATTTTTTGATCGGTTGTAAAAATTGTGGGTAGTGGGTATAAATCGTCGTACGTTGACTGTGGAATGTTCTAGTTCTGAACTTTGTTCGCGTACCCACGATTAAATTTAGTTACGCATTAGAAACTTTTACATACTTATTATGTTGGTACTAATCGAAATTACTAAATGAATAACATTGATTGTTTACAATAACACATTTGTATAGGTTCGTTAGGTTTACGCCTGTTATATTCGTATTGCACGAGCAGGTATGCTTATATAGCGAGACTCAACCGCATATGATTAATTATTGCAATTAACCATATTATCATCGCATCGCTTGTTGTTTTGTTTTGTAAGGTAACTTGATTTCTTGATAGAAACCTTCAGGTAAAATAACAGATGTGTATAAACTTTACGCGTTAATTCTCCTCAATGGAAATAGCCGTATAATTATACATATCACACCCGCACCTCACATTTATAAACGTAAAATATACGTGTTATATAACGTGAGGAAACTTACTGTTTCTTACGAAGTTATTTCGTTAAGAATACACTCGCATCGCTTACGAAAATAAGTTTATATTTTTTTTCTAAGTTCAAAACTCAGAAGCTGTATGAACCTTCATATTACTTGTATTGAGTAAGTTAATCTCATTCAAGTAGAAGTTAGTGCAGACAAGTTTATCGCGTCGCATCCAACATAAATGCTATTATCGGGTTGTAGGTATATCTGAGTTAATCATAGATATAGTATAGATGGGTACGTTCATAAGATATTTGGCGTGCTTACTATTTTAATTTATATTAGGTTTTGTTACGTGCACTCGGTTGAAGCGTTGGTAGTTTATATTTGTTTACCTTTCAATTTAATATTGTTAGGGTTTCGCGTGTACGGAAAGTTCGTTCCGTACTATTATCTTAAGTTACTTATCTTAATTGAGTTATCGATTTCATTTGCCCCTTACCTCACTCACTGGGGTTCCGTAGAAGATAAAAGTTGGTTTAATATTATTATTTTGTGACAATGAGTGAAAAGGTTAAACTTAGATTATTGGAAAGTAAACGTGACGCATATTTTGCGCGGGTTCAAAGGATTTTGGATTCAACTAAATCTTTAACTACTGAAAGATTACGCAAGGCTTTCATCGCTCAGGCAAAACAAATTGATGGATTGCGTAGTGAATTCAATGGACTAATGGACGAGATAAATATGCTCAATTTGACATTGGATCCAACCTGTGAAGTAAGCTATGGCGCATTGCATTCATTTGATGAGTTGGTCGGCGAAATAAAGTTTAGTTTATCTTCATTAACTGAGTCAAATGATTTCCAGAAACCTAGCCCGTCAGCGAGCCCTACTGCTCACCATATACAGGTTCCTAAAATCGAGCTGCCTACCTTTGACGGTGATATTCAGAGCTTTCCGTTCTTTTATGAGACGTTCAAACGTATTATACATACTAACGCAGATCTCTCAGATTCGGATCGCATTCATTATCTGTTGAGTTGTTTGAAGGGAAAGGCTAGGAATGTGGCCGAAGGTATTGTACCTTCTGGCAATAATTACCTTGTTGTGTGGGAGGCGCTTATCGCTAAGTACCTAGATACTCGCGCGCTCGCTACTAATTATCTAAATCAGCTGTTCTCATTGAAATCGTTCGGATCGACACCCGCTAATATTGAAAAGGGTTTCGATAAATTAACTTCTACTGTTGCGGGACTGAAACAATTGAAAATAAATAACTTAGATGATTTTATATTTATTCATTTGGGTCTTAAGTTAATAGACTCTGATATCGCAAAACATTTTGAAATGTCGCTTCGTAATCAACAGGAGTTAGATTATGATTATTTCGTAAAGTTTGTTCGTGAACAAGTAAAAATCTTGTATCGCACCTCTCCTGCGGCTAGTAAGTCCGCACCCGCAGGTAGCCTCCGCGCCTCATCTAAAGAATCGCAGGTGTTTGTGGCTACTGAAACTAAATGTCCGCTTTGTCATTCCACGCATAAACACTTGTTTATGTGCAAAGCGTTTCAAAAGTTGAGCGTCGATAATAGATTTAAGTTTATAAAAGACAATAACAGATGTGGTAATTGCCTAAGTAGCCAACATACTGTCTCTAAGTGTTTATCTAAGTCAACATGTAGAAAATGCAACGGTAAGCATCATTCCTTATTGCATTTCGAGCAATCGACGCAAGCCCCTGCGCCGACGCCCGCTAGCGCCCCCACCTCCGCTTCTGCGGCCGGTCCAGCTGCTTCCGATCGTGTGGCGTTGTGTACGCATTCCTCTGCTCAAGTCCAGGCCATACGTAGTACGGAGGTGCTGGCTACTGCCAAGGTGTTGGTGGCGGGTAGGAAGGGTAAGGCCGTGGTGGTTAGATGTCTCTTGGACCCTGGGTCACAAAAGAATTATATGACATCGCGTTGCTGCCGTATGCTTGGTCTAACTATACATACTGACTCGATAACTACCGTTCGTGGTATTGGTGGCACGTCGCAGCCCGTTCGCGGCTCGGTGAATCTTACGTTCAGCTCACGGTTTTGCTCGCAGCCTAAGTATGAAATAGACGCTTTAGTTTTGGATCAAATAACCGGACAGCTTCCACTGGGTCCTATAGATACGTCCGTATTAAATCATATTGATCCTAAACTACTCGCGGATGACAGCTGGGGTGTGCCAGGTAATATTGATATGTTACTTGGGGTCAAGCTGTTCGCTAAGTTATTGCGACCTGGTCAAGTGACCAGCATACCCGGTTGTCCCGACGCATTGGAGACAGTGCTCGGCTACATACTTCTAGGAGAAGCACCTATCATCGAACCTCCAACTGACACTCTGTCTTTCTTTGCAAGTTCTGTCGACAACTTCGATCTTCGTAAGTTTTGGGAGATTGAAGATGTTACTGCTTCAGCCATTGGGAGTATGGATGATAAACAATGTGAAGAGTTTTATTGTAACACAATTACCCGTGCTTCAAATGGCAAGTATGTTGCAGCTTTACCACTAAAAACAGACGCGTCAGCCTTGGGAAATTCCTTTAATATGGCTCGCAAGAGATTCTATAGTCTTGAACGTAAACTTAAATCACTTCCTAACGTGAAGCTTCTTTATGATGACGTCATACGGGATTATCTAAAGAACAATTATATTTCTTTGGTGCAGAATATCGTACCTGAATGTATGTTGCCCAAACTAAATTGTAAGGAGCGAGAAATGGAATACTATATTCCTCACCATGCTGTCATTCGAGAGGATAAGGTGACCACCAAATTGCGTGTGGTTCTAGACGCCAGTGCATGTACAGATAACGGTACCTCGCTCAATGATATCCTGTACGCAGGTCCAGTCCTTCAGGCTGACCTTTTCAACATTTTATTAAATTTTAGGCTTTTTTGTGTCGCTATTTCAGCAGATGTCAAATCCATGTACCTACGTATAGGTATACGCTCGCAAGATCGTTCACTACAACGTATCTTATATCGATTTAACGAGGAAGAAGAACTTCAAATTTATCAGTTTTCAGTGCTTCCCTTTGGTTTAAAGTGTAGTCCTTTTATAGCTATTCGCACTATCCAACAGTTATGTCAGGATGAAGGAGCACGGTTGCCTCTCGCCAGGGACATTTTGCAGCGAGATATTTATATAGATGACATAGTTAGTTCTATACCTAGCAGTGCGCTAGCTATAGACTCGGCTCGTGAACTAATAAAAATATTCTCTCTCGGTGATTTTCAATTGACGAAGTGGTCTAGCAACAGTGTCGATGTTCTTCGGACTATTCCAGAGTCATTACGACTTTCACAGAGCGTGGACCTCAGTAAAGATCCGACCCAGAAAATACTGGGACTTCGTTGGTTCCCTGACAAGGATTGTTTCGTATTCCAGGTTAACCCTGATGTTCGCACTTGCACTAAACGGAATATTCTTTCTTCCATCGCACGTCTTTTCGACGTTTTGGGCCTCGTTGCACCGATAATTTTATACGCCAAGCTTCTCATCAAAGAGCTTTGGCTTGTCAAACTTGGATGGGATGACGTCCCACTACCTCGCATTGTTCGTCTGTGGGAACAGTTTCAATCTGAACTGCCAATCATCTCTGAATTGAGATTTTTGCGACATGTTGGCGTCGTAGAACGCTGTAGACTCTCACTCGTCGGTTTTGCCGACGCTAGTGAGAAGGCTTACGGTGGTTCGGTTTATGCCCACGTTGTTAGACCTGATGGTAGTATCGTGGTCTCGCTGGTGTGTGCGAAATCTAAAGTCGCGCCACTTAAAGTCGTTTCGCTAGCTCGTCTCGAGTTATGCGCCGCACTCCTCTTATCAAATGTGATAAAGCGAGTATATAACCTTTTCGCAGCTCGACACGCCATTGAGGTAGTCGTAGCTTTTTCGGATTCAACTGTAACGTTGAGTTGGATTCATTCCGCACCGCATCGATGGCACACCTTCGTAGCCAATCGTATTGCTAAGATTCATGAGAATCTTTCGGCAGATCACTTCTACCATGTGAAAGGGTCTGAAAATCCCAGTGACTGCCTCTCTCGCGGTTTAACGCCTGCCCAATTAGTGCATCATCCGTTGTGGCTAAATGGGCCGTCATGGCTTAAACTTCCCCGCGCTGAATGGCCGATAAAACCATTCGTTTCAGGCGAGTCGCAAGAGCTTCCAGAAATGAAGCCCGTGGCTTTACCTGTTCTCTCGCACGAATGCTCTGACAGAAGTCTTCCTTCTGACAACCTTTTGTACGTTTGCTCTACCAGGTTCTCGTCCTGGTTTAAGTATTTAAAAACTATTTCCTTAGTTTATAAGTTTATCAAACGGCTCCCTAGCGGGCCCGTTACCGCGTCTGATTTAGAGTTCGCTGAAGCTATTGTGTGGCGATCGGTGCAGAGGATTCACTTTGAATCTGATCTCGATCGTTTAGCCCGCAATGAGTTGTGCTCTAAGCCAGTACAACGGCTTAGTCCCTTCCTTCACGAGGGACTTATCCACGTTGGAGGTCGCCTAGCAAACTCTGAGCTAGATTTTGACTCTCGTCATCAGATCCTCCTTCCGCGTCAAGATCACATAGTGGAACTTTTAGTTTCCCACTATCATGTGACAAATTTCCACACAGGTCCAACCTTGCTCGTATCGCTCTTACGACAAAAGTATTGGATCCTGTCCGCGCGACGTATTGCACGTCACATCACCTTTAAATGTAACATTTGCTTTCGAGCAAAGCCACGACCTACCTTTCCTATAATGGCAGATTTACCACGTTGTCGCGTTGAGTCGGCTCCTAAGGCTTTCTCTCATACAGGTTGCGACTACGCGGGACCCTTCTTGGTCACGTCGGTGCGCGCTAGAGGCCAAAGGGCCAGGAAAGCGTACATCTGCCTTTTTACATGCTTGACAACTCGCGCTCTGCATCTTGAGATTGCCTCAGATCTTAGCACAGAGAACTTTCTGTCTGCGTTGAAACGCTTCCTGGCGCGTAGAGGTCCGGTTCAGTGTCTTTACACGGATAATGCTACCAATTTTATTGGAGCCAAATCCTATCTCCGAGATCTCTACCACTTCTTGGCTAAAGAGTATCACCCCTTGTGGGAAAGAGAACTTGCAAAGCATCGAATCACACTCAAAACCATCCCCTGTAGAGCTCCACATTTTGGTGGTTGTTGGGAAAGTGAAGTGAAGAGTGTCAAGACGCATCTCTGCAAAGTCATCGGTCAGCAAATTCTTAGCTTTGACGAGTTTAACACTATGCTAACTCAAGTAGAAGCTTTACTAAACTCGAGGCCTCTGTATGCGATCAGCTCAGATCCGTCAGAGCCCACTCCATTATCACCGGCGCACTTCTTGCATACGAAACCTCTTTTATTTCTTCCCGCTCGCGAAGTTAATGAAAAACGGTTACATCTTATTTCGCGATATGAATTGACTGATCAGATGGTTCAATCGTTTTGGAAGCGGTGGCGCCAAGAGTACTTGCACACCCTACAATCCAAACAAAAATGGAACACTCCTGCCAATCCAATACGGGTCGGTATGGTTGTCGTCTCCATGCAGGACAATGTGATGCCTCTGCATTGGCCGTTAGGAGTAATTCACGAAATATTTCCCGATAAAAACGGAGTTTGTAGAGTCGCATCTGTTAAGACTCAAAGCGGGATCCTTCGGAGTCGCCCGGTAGTAAAGTTGTGCCCTTTGCCAACGCAATAAGTTTAGTTACCTTAATATTAAGTCTTACGGTGCACCAATGTGCAGTATTAGATTTAGTTACCGCGTAGAATAGTTAGTTAAGTATTCTTACTTATTATCTAGAGTCGCAACCGTTCTTATAGCTTTTGTTGAGTTGTGATGATATGCAATTTTATTTATTTCTCCTTGGTGTTTCGAAAGTGGGAACTTTCAAGCCGGGGAAAATGGTTACGCTTCGTAACTTATAGTTTTCTTTATATCTTTCTACATCACCTAATGGCGATTGAGAGGCATTGGTTTACTGTTCTAATTTATTTAATCTGTGCCATATATCGTTGATTCGGTGATTTCATCGTGCTGTGCAGCGCGCGCGCATGTCGCGCCGCGCCGACATAGGTAGTCTCGCTCTAACCTTGGGATCGTATGGATGCGCATGCTATGTGTGACACTAATTAGTCCCATCGCGCCCTAAAACCCCTGAACTGAACCTATATAAACTGTAATCAGCCTACCCCAGACCTATGATAGTGTGTTGTGTACTGCTGGCCAGCATAGTGTATCCAGAAAAGACCGGTGAGCTGTTCATCCCGAAAGCGGACACGTGGCCGTCGCCTGCGCGCGCTTGGGACCGCTGGTCAAGGTATGTGGTACGATTAATGAATTGGACGATCTCCTGTGCCTTTCTTCCCGATTGCGTAGTTTTTTTTTGCCTTCAACTTCTTATGACAGAATCAGCAATTATAGCCTAGATTGCTCTAATAATCTAGGCTCAATCCGCGTGTGATTTTAGCTGAAATTTACAACTTCTGCAGGTTATACGCACCAAAAATCATCAAATGAGTCCTCCCGCCCTGGGTGGGGCGGAAGGGACTGTCAGACTCTTACTGACTAAAATCCACCCGTGTTTCTTCGGATGCCCGGAAAGCTTCGGAAATCCGCAACCCTAGCAGGCATTTGGCCCCGTAAGGGGCCCCGTCGGTGACGCGTGAAACACGACGCGCCACCGACCCGGGCTTGGTCCTTGGTCGGACGGCGAGCTTACCCATTACTCACCGTCCGCAAGCCCGCTCCGCCGCTGTGCCCTCTGCTATTCAGAGGGACACGCATTGGAGCATCCACCCGACAGGCTATTCGCATACGGGCAAAAAGACCCCTTAGGCACTGTGTGCCTAAGGAAGAGTTTTTGCCCGCATCCCAGGGTGCACCGGCACGAAAAACTGGTCTTCCCCCGGACGTATCCGTGGGGGAACTCCAGTCCACGGGCGCACGTGGAGGTTTCCTGTCACCCCAGGAATTAAGTCTTGAGTACTCAATTCTTGAGGAATAGTAAGTGATGCCAAACTTTTGCTCGCGAGTGTTGTAATCCTCATTGTTAAAATGTCAATGTATTATTGTGTCACGCTTTTTCAGTTTAGAAATGCATTTGTAAATTGCATCGCTGCATCGCTGGACATCGTTTATTGATAAAACAGTGTAATCAATGAAATGAATGGTCAGTTTTGACAGCTAAGTAGAAAATGTCTAGGCATCATTTATAGTTATCAATTTGTTACAGACCACTGCTGATTACGGGTGGGCTAGTAAATGCGAAAGTGATGACAGGACACACTCCACATCACTTTTGCCACCACCATGGCACCATGACCATGGTTTATAGAGGAATAATGAATGATGATCGTTGTCAGAATTACTGGAATTGATGATCATCTTGTTTTGACTATTCCAACGCTCTAATTCCAAATCACTGCAAATCCTGAATGCCGGAATCAAAGCGCAACGTGGCGATCACCAGAAAAGCGTCTATACACTAAATCTCGGCGAAATTCGAGAGAATGAATTTGAAAAACTGTCTTGGATCTAGCAACGAAATAAATCACAAAAGAATAGCAGATTACGAAACTGTCAGGACGAAAACTGAAGATCTAATTATCCCTCCATATAAAAAATAGACGTATTAAAAATTTCATGATTTTCATAAAAAAATGATTGCGAATCTGCGATGTTTTGCGAAGCTTTCTAGATTGCTAAACTAAGGCCATGCGCCATTGTTGGTCAAATTAATGAATGTTTACCTCATCGTACAAATTGGGTTGCCAAATATTTACTTTTGGCATTTAATACAAACCCAATTGAATGATTATTGCTCGAGATAATGTTTATTTAGGCAAACTGTGATTTTTAATGTTAGTCTTTTTGTGATGATTAAGCGATAAAAAGTATAATTGGGACCGTTATGATTTGTAAGTCTTTAAATTGATAAATTCTTTTTAAAACTAATTGATGGGTTTGAGATAGTAACGGTACTAGCTGGGTTGTGGAGGCCAGAGGCAGTTGCTCTTAAAATATTGGTGCATCCGGTTGGATTGGAAGCTGGTTCCAGCTTAGTTGGGGCAAGTGGGCTAGGCTGGTTCCAATGCAACATAGTCGGCAACCAGGCCTTGACTTTTGATGATAAATTAATGTTGGTTCGGGAAAATCTATTTCGCTTTTTCTAGATAATTTAGGTTTTCATTCACAAAGATAGGCCTAGATATTACATGATGTAGTATTGCCTCTTGAGAATGAAATAGCTGGTGGGTTTTTTATGTAATGGTGAACAAATAGTGGAGGAACTTGACAAAAATTAAATCTAAGTTTAGAAACTGGTGATTCATGTTCTGAATTTAAATAAATAAATATTCCACAACTATCACACAACGCCATCTAGTCCCAAGCTAAGCAGAGCTTGTGTTATGGGTACTAGACAACTGATATACATACTTATATATTTCTAAATACATACATATTATAGATAAATTACACCCAGACACAGAACAAATGATCGTGCTCATCACACAAACATTTGTCCTGGGTGGGAATCGAACCCACGACCTCCGGCATAGCAGTCAGGGTCACTAACCACTAGACCAACAGGCAACGTAATACTATGGCTATAGTCCCCTAATAGGCAGAGAGATATCTACATTTTGATAAAAGACCACCAATTTATAGTACGCAGACAAAAAATAATACTAAGAATTCTAAAATTCCGAATAAGAATTTCTCGCGACCATTATCCATTATACATTTAAGACCTCACCCCCTGAGGGGAGTGGAGGAAACTATCAGTCTCTTACTGACTTACTCCTCCCTGGATGCCTATGCTTACGGGGTCGCTGGAACCTTTTAAGACAGAGTCGCCTCCTCGGCAGGCATTTTGTCCTATGGGGCCCATCAGTTTGTTAACAGCTCTTTGGGAGCCTGGTCCTTGGTCAGACAACATGATCAAACTCTAGCCTCATGTTGCAATCACTAATGCGTCTGTATACAAAAAATTAAGGGTTTTGCCACACCATTAGGTGCAGGCATTATGACGGGGCCCTCTTAGAGGGCCAAAGCCTGCTGACGTTGCGGAATGTAAAGGGCTGTTGAAGGACACCGTAGATTTCAGTCAGTACAAGTCTGACAGTCACTCCTGTTCTGCTCTGGTTGGGACTGGGAGGACTCATTTAATGATTTTACCACTTAAAAAAAATACCATTAGGTGCAGGGTTATATTATTATTTAAAGGTCTCCTTCACAATAATGATTCAAGATGGCATCAATGATTATAATGTACCGTAAAACAAAGTTCCTGTAACATAATCACATGACATCCGTATGTTTGTCATCGATATACTTCCAAGTAAGTAAGAAATACGTAACTTATATAAGTATGAATTACAAGCAAGTATACCAGTAAGTTCCGTGTCACGGGAAACTTAAACAGGTAAGTATAGTGCGTGTTATTATGTAAATGTAAGATAACTTGCTTTAAGAGAGAAACTTCAGTGTGTATAAATTAACGTTTTTTATCAAAATTTTATAGTTGACGGTTTGGTCCAGTATTAATTACCTTTGATGCTCTTAGGCTCAATTTACTGTCTTCAAAGGGCACCGTTGCCCTGGAATGCAAAGGAATATCAAATGAACACGGTGGATTTTTAGTGAGTGTTTGCTGGTGATATTCCCTTAAAAATTTTTAGGCTCAGTTTACATTGATGTGTAATGGATTAGAAGCGAATTTTTGTATCGAAAAAGTATAAGGCATAAATAACTTTATGATTATTGTGTAACGTTGAGACTAGAAACGAACCGAAATACACACATCAAAAGTGTCTAGGGATCAAGCATTTTTATGCGGATTTCTTGAGATTGAGATGTGGCTTTGTAATAAATTTATGATTTTATAAATTTATATGGATCCTTTTTGGTGCATTTCATAATTTGAATCAGGAACTGTGAATCAAATTCGAGTAAAAGATGAAAATCAGCTGTCAATATTTTCCCTATAAAAACATACAACGCATTGAAGACATTATTAGTGCTACTGTTTCCCTACTACTGATTAAAACCAACGTTATTATGGAGCGGCGACGTCATTTAAGCAGGGAAGAAATGCTCAGAGCCGTGGGAATGATAGAAGCTGGTTCCCGGCAACGTACTGTGGCTTTAGCTCTGAATACAAGTCAGAGTATTATCAGTCGACTTTGGACACGTTACCGAAGCACTGGTACCGTGGCTGAGCGCCATGGAGGACGGTATCGCTGCACCACACGGAGACAAGACCGATACATTCAAATCTTAACTCGAAGAGCTCCAACAATAACCGCCATGATGTTAGCCGTGAGGCTTCATCACTCTTCAGGGAACTTAATTAGCGACCAAACAGTCAGAAACCGCTTGCATGAAGTGAACCTTCATTCCCGAAGACCGCTACGGGTACCACCTATAGCAATGCACAATCGTAGGATTCGATATCAATGGGCTCTTGAACACAGAAATTGGGCAGAAGAACAATGGCGTTTCGTGTGCTTTTCTGATGAGTCTCGTTTTGGTATGAGACCGGATACAAGACGTATACGACACTGGAGAAGCCCTGGACGCCAACAGCGATTAAAATCCTGCCAGGAAGTCCATCCTTATAGTGGTGGAACCATCATGGTATGGGCGGGTATTTGGATCGGCGGAAGAACTGAGTTGATTTGGATCAGAGGCAACCTCAACGCTCAAATTTATGCTGAGACGATTGTATCAGACGTCATCGTTCCTCTACAAGTGCAAATCGGTCCCTTATTTCAGTTAATGCATGATAATGCACGACCGCACACCGCAAGAGTTGTAAGACAGACTCTCGCCGCAGCTAACATCAATGTCCTGCCCTAGCCTGCTCAGTCGCCAGACTTGAATCCGATTGAGCATGCATGGGATATGCTACAGAGAAGAGCTCTGCCGAATATGGAGGGTCCAGTCGCAAGAAGACCTTTTTTTGTTGTTGCAACGAACATGGGCGGCCATTCCACAGCGTGATTTGGATGAACTCATTTTGAGTATGCCAAACCGATGTTCTTGTGTTGTTAGTGTTCGCGGTAGAAACACGGATTATTAATTGTTTAAGTTACCCAATAAAATTTTAAAGAAAACTGTTATTTCAGTCTTTTTTTCGAACTTTTGTGTTAGTGGTTCAAATGTCAAAAATCCCTTTTTTAGGAAAATGGCAAATTTCTTTATTAATGCAAAGGTGACTTGGTTTATCGTTACTGTGACAAACGAAAACACTTTATTTGATGAATCCTTAAAAAATTTTTTAATTAATATCAATCAGGAGAAAAGTTATTGCAAAAATATATGTTGATCCCTAGACACTTTTGATGTGTGTACTTACATGTCATGCCTTCTGGAGAATTCTCGCGCGTTCTCAGGAACTTTTTCGGTTAGGTTAGATCTCTTAATTATACGCAATTAATATAAAGTTTATTATGCTTTGCAATATTTCGTTACAAGAATTCACTCAATCCAGCCAAGAAGCAAACTGGTGTGATATACATAAGAACAATTTTTAGATTATAATTTTTAAAATGAGAGTTTAATAAGAATTATTTATTCGAATTGAAATAAAAGAAATGGTCTGTCATTGAGATAACATTACAATATAGAGACGTAGTAGAAGATAAGGAATTCTGTTTTCAAAAAATGATTCGTGTATCCCGCCTATTATAGAAATACGGAGCTTGAGAAGTGAAGAAGTCTTTATTTAAATGAGCCCTCCTGGGTACCACTGGGTGGAGCAGAAGGGTTGTACTGACGTCTTTAAACCAAACTGTTGCCCATTCCGTGCCACTGCGTAACACATAGAGACACAGGAGACACATAGAGAGGGAACTAGAGGGGACGGCACGTTTGGCGCAGTGGCTGAGCAATTGGACTCCTGCGCTGTGTCGCGGGTTCGATTCCCGCACGGAAAAAATATTTGTATGATCTGCAAGTAGTTGTTCCGGGTCTGGGTGTTTGTGTGTGTGAGTTTTTATGTTTGTAAACGCACCCACGTTACAGGAGAAATTCTTAGTGTGGGAAAAAAAAAACTACTATAAAATCATTCTACAACTCATCTGCTTTAACCGTATAGTTCGGTACCGGGTCCTAAAGGACCCGAACACATAGACCTACGCCGGCTCAGTAGCGGGTCCTAAAGGGGCAGACTTTGTAGTCATACGACATCCTCATTTTAAATTAAAAAATAATAATATTCTGAGCGTTAAATCCTATGAGTGCGCATTAATTAAGAATGTTAAATAAAAATCTGATTTGTTTACGCCATTAAAACTTCTACATGTAGCGCGCATTTTCTTAATTTACCTTAACAAAATCCAGAAGTCTAAATACGATCGTCGCCATTTTGATGGCAGTGCTGGGTTGGGCTAAAAATCATAAAAAATGTGGTTTCGGGACATCTAAGGGATCATTATAGGAGGGATGAATAACTCGTCATTTAGTATTGTAACGAATTCATACATAATTCAACATAATTAAGCAGTGGTAATGAAGAATTTGATATCTGAAGTCGAAGTTTCGCGCCACTCGTGTTTGTTTACATTTTTATTTTTCACTTGGATCACACACATGCGTTTATACTCAATAACAATTACGATAAATATCATGTCAAATATTATAAATAACGTAAAAAAGCCCAGATCTTAGCGTAATTCTCTAATACAGAGCCAATAACACGTATTTTTCATTACCACTACTCAATTTGTATTCATAATCGACAACCATGCTTATTTTTTTTAATCGTAATGATGTGTGAAAGCGAATATTCTAATCGATTCCATATTTGAATTTTTCGTCAACTCGAATGAAAAAAATAAGGAATTGAAGAAAACGATTAATAAAAATTAAAATAAATTTGTTTTAAGCTTAGAATACAATTATTAATTGTTATAATATTTTTTAAAGCTTTTATAATAATTTTACGTACATTGTAATTCCCAAAAAACAATAATAGACAAAAGAACAATGTCAGTAATAAATGTTTGAATGCGCGCCAATTATTAATTCCAAAAATTGGATTTGGAATGCGCTCGCTGTGGTACTCGCTATTCAAAATAATAAATTTTAATTTATTAGCTAATTTTTAATGTACATTTTGTTTTGTACAATAATATAATTAAGGTTGAATGAATATGGAATGCCTTGGATCTTGATAGGCTTATTAGAAATGAGTTTGTTTCCCACCAAATAAAAGATAGATAAGTAAATTATTATATTCTCAAAATTGTTTCGTAACATTGGTTTGGCCATGTTAAGTATAGACGCCAGCACACCAACCTACCTCAATCTGTAAAATTTCTTCAATCGATTTTCAACCTTATCACAATAGTGGAAGGTTAATGTTTGATTGGTAAATTTTGACAGATTTGGGTAGGTTGATCTGCTGCCGCGCGTACAGATATTTAATCGTCAGTATTGACACCAGTATAATAATATTTTTATATAGGTATTTGTTAAGGATACTTTAGATGTGATGCAGTTCGCGACTTAACTCCAGTTAAGTAATACTGTTATAAGTTAAAAAACCTTTAAATGATTCTCTCCTTGGGTGGAGCGGAAGGAGATGTCAGATTATTACTTACTTACAACGCAAAAGGCATATGAAGGAACAAGGTGGTTACCCTGTTCCTTCATATGCCTTTTGCGATCTAGGACCGCAGTACCCTTTTAATGATTTTAATACAATTCCGTTAGCCCGGCACGCGTTTGGCACTATTTTGTCCTCGTCAGTTCGCTGATAGTTCCTTAAAACCCGCTTGGAACACGACGCGCATTCGTCTCGGGCCTAGTCCTTGATCGGACGGTGAGTTACCCTATACTCGCCGTTCGCAAGCCCGCACCTACAATCGCAAAAATTAAGTCTCCGTCTTTAGATTTTTGCTGGTCAGGAATAGAGCTTGTAAATGAAAAAAAAAAGAACGTGCTATATTTTTACACTATTTCATAGTGTCGCTGTTAAGGATCAAATTCGTAATGATATACATACTTACGACAAACTACAGTAAAGTGATATTAATTTGGTAAAATATGAACTAATATTATACAAACTATAATTTAGTCATCGTACGCAGATCAAAATCAAAATTCGCGCCAATTCACTCAAAGTTCGAATTTCAAAAATTTCGTTAATGTATTTGTACCGCGAAGTGATTACTCGCAAAAAAAATTGAAATAAGAACACGATGTTGTGAACATGTAGTGAGCTACGGCCATTGACTAAAGTTTGAATTGATTTATTAAAGAAAACTTTTTGCTTTATGTTTGTCGCATGTAATTACTTCACAGAACATTAATGGATTGGAAATTGATATTTCAAAAATTTAATTTTATGCAATGTAATTTACATTTTTTATCAAAATCGGCCACGAGACTTCTTTCAGTATTTTTCGCTATTCCTCATAGTTTCGAATTTAGCCATCCACGGCGCGTTGGAAATTTAAATTGTTTATAAATGCAGGACATCATTTGGAAGTACTCCCATATCTCTCCCTCTAGCATTTGATCCGAACCCGGTGTTTGTCTTTTTTTACGTTGTTTAGATTCGTTTTATAAAGTGAAATAATCAGATAAATTGAATTTAAATTTAAAAGACACACACGTTTGGCCTCCAATGAAACACCAATATTTATTTCTATCCCAATCATTAAAATAAAAATTAAATTATTTATTGCGTACCTAATAAAAAACTTATTTTCAAAACGAAATAATACTTGAAATATTATACCAAAGAGTCTACAGATTCCGTTCCATAGATTTATTGCATGGAGCAAACCTTCTCTAGTCAAATAAGCAGATAAATCGGTCCATGTCTTTGTACTACTTTTTTTCAATGTTCGATTATATTGCGAGTATCGATTAGGCTGAATGAACCTTTTCAATCGTTATATGAACATCGGGATTGCTGTCAGCACTAAGAAGTGTCATGTTGCAACATAGTTTTTGGTAATTTTTATCAAGTCTTTGATCGTTATTATTTATGAAATTATGTATGCACACTGGCAAATCTAATAATGCATGTAGTAAGTTACTTCATTTATTTCACTGTTTAACCATTTTTTATCACGTGAGAAGCTTGTTTATGTACATATTTTCAGCACATCTAAATTACATAGTTTTTGGAGCGACATAGCATTTTGCATGTTACACACATTTTACAGAGGAATGACGCAGTTCTAGTGACCTCAACACGTTCTTGGAGATATTGCTCATAAACTTATCGTATGAAATAACTGTAGTAACATATTTTTGATAAAAAAATCGAATGCTGAAAATGGACAAAAATCTTCAATACTATCTCAAATTTCGAATCACCCGGTCGACTCAGCTGATGTGTCATGTGTCAAAATGTTGTCGTGCAGAGTGGTTAATGTAATGTAAGATGTAGTGACATTATATAAGTACATTACATAGACATAATCATACAACCACTGCAATACGAGTATGACAGCTAAGAGTTATCGATCTATTACTGGTACACGAAGATGCAACTAGTGAGAAAATCAGCTACAAGCTGAATTGCAATTTAACGCCTACTAGTTTAAATTGAAAGTCGGTTGTCTGTCCACGGATGAATGCAAGACAAATTGCGAGTATTACCGGTCATGCAATACGAATGTTTTAGTTTTTGTTAAACGAATTAATTTGAAGTTATTACGTGCTGATGAATGGGGATTTAATTTTATTTAATTGTAGTCATTTATTTTATGAGATGTAACCGGTTATTATGTCTTACTTGGTTTAGTCTATGGCGGATTTCAAACGTAATAGTTCCATAAAAAAGAGATCAGTCATCTTTTTAACACATAGTTACGAACTGTTTTATTTTGAAGCGACACAAGATGTGCTTTTAAAACACAAATTAATTATGTGCAGGAGTGTAGACCATTGTTTCTTCATTGTCATCGCGTTATGTGCACTATCAACTTGACGTTCCTTAAAACGGAGTTTTATAAACATAAACATAACTCTTATTTATTTAAAAGAAAAATAAACACAACAAACCTTAAAACTTCCATAATTATTCACATCAAATCCTGTTCTCAATTCAAAAAAATCACAGACTACAACTCCACTCCCGCCAAAACTTGACAGTTTGACGGCTACAGATTAAAAATCCTTGTTTTTTTTTTTAAATTCGCGTTGTGATCCAGGCGCGTGTTGTGGTTCAGCCAAGCGCCATTGGACTAGCTGTTACATAACGCCGGGAGGCTGGAATGATTAAAGTACAGTTATAAGACCTCGCATCGAGCGATGATCTCGTCTCACGTCCGTTTGCTTGTTTTGTGGCGAAATGAGCTTTTTTGGCTCGCTCACACCGTTGCGTTACGTTTTTTAAGATTCCGTTAAAATTGCCTTGTTATTGATATTATGTTAGTTTGCGGTCTTTAGGCGAAATATAAAATTATTGATGTAGGTTTTGGAAGAAAGACGCAAAAACGTAATTTAATGGACGTCACGACGCGCTTTCCAGTTATCATAAACTGGCAATTTGGGAAGAACTGCTGAATCTGAAGAAAAAAATTCTATCCGTGACGATATGACACTTCGTTTTGTAAAGCGTGGTCCACCTGTAAACCAAGACAGGTGCAATAAGGATCGTGATGATAAAAGTCTGCAGTTTGCTGCTCAAGTTTTTGCTCTAATATCGTGACGATTTGTAGCATTTAGTATAACTGCCACAAAAAGGGGTAACGGTAAAGATAAAGTCAACAATGGTAAGGATAAAAACGGGGACTCAATTAATTTTGCTTTGCCAATACTTCTTATTTTTCTATAGATTTTTTTACGTAAATTAAGCTCGCGTTTGACTGCAACAACTTGCCTGAAGTGCGGAATTGACGTACTACACACACAACACAACACGCCGTCGACCCGGGCATGGTCCATGGTCGGACAGCGAGTTGCCCATTACTCACTGCCCGCATGCCTGCGCCTACGGTGGCTGGAGATCGTCTGGCGATGTCGTTCGCCGTGGGCGTCTACCACTGCGGCTGGGGTGGAGGGAGGACACTGTCCTCTCCCTCCACTGACTCCTCCTTCACGAGCATGACTGCTTCGCAGAAGGAGGCGACCGCTTCCCACTCCGAGGAAATACATTTTTAAATTCGCATTCGATTCGAATTCACAATGAATTTTAAAGCTTTATACGGATATGGTTGAATTATCAAACAATATCAACATTTATCCATCCTTAGTGGAATGAAAAATTCGATTGCGAGAATGATTTGAACTCTCCATCATCTCGCAAGTCAGAAGCTTAATACCAAACGGGGCACTGCAATCCTTACTCGCAGTTTCTAAGAAGAAAAAGCCCCTTGGTTGGTAATAGGCATCGGTGGTTAAGGTTTCTGATGGTGTTGAATCAAATAGTCATGGTTAAAATCCTGCTCACGATCGAAATCTTTCCACAAAGGATGGATATGTTAATTTGTTTGGTCATTCTGTCAGTCCAGGCATGACCCATTAAGTAACCAAAGTCCTCTTTGATTACATAATTTATATCAGCTACTATTTTTATCAAAATCAAGTAAAGCTACTTAAGCTTTACTTACCAAGATAACTCTTTTCGACGGAATCCAAAGCCGGCCATTTTTTGCGTTCAGTAACGTCTGCGGTCAGGAACGCTACTTTAATTGACGTTCCGCTACCACATTGTTATATCGATAGACACTTGTTTTATTCGCAGGAAATCGATAGCCTTTTTTTGTGGTGTTTTCTCGGGGAATTTGCGAAACTGATGTCATTTCGTTGAATTGGGTGCGAAAGAAAGAAATCTAATAAAGTTAACTAAAAGCTGTGATAATGACTTGTGCTGATTTTTCTTTTTGGGAATTGCAGTTACAAACTTGAGTTTTTAGCTAAAGTTTTTGTTTCATGTAATCGTTTTGTTTTCTTCTAAAAAACTAGGCCTCATCTTTGCTTCTTGAAAACTAGGTTTAGTGTTCTAGATGTCCTGGGTCGCGGGACTAACGGATTACCGTGACCCCGGTACGTAAAGGGCTATTGAAGGACACCGTGGATTTTAGTCAGTACAAGTCTGACAGTCCCTCCCGCCCTGCCCAGGGGAGGACTCATTTGATGATTTTACCACGATAAAAAAAAATGTTCTAGATGCGGATTCTTTTATTTACATCAAAACTCATACATTCAATCTTTCATTAAGCGTTCACGCCTTTTATTTTGGATTGAGAACGTTACAACTTTCATTTTGGAACCAAAAGCCAAAATCTTCAACATGTCTGAAGAAAATCGTTGAAAAATATATGCTCTCCAGCTCGCTTCGGTGCAACAGCGACAAAATCGCCTTAGGCGAATCATTCTATTCAGTATATATCACAATCCGGACATGAGCAATTCAGCCCAACGGTTAAAGACCTTTACTTCAAGAAAAATAATATTAAGAAAAAAACAAAGCTGTTGTCACAAATGGTCTGAGAAGTTTTGGAGCGAGATTAGTTCGCGTGCTCAACGGTAATGGTCATTTGTCATACAAATACCTATGAGTGTCATGGCGGTCAGACACCTTTTATTTTGTGGGAAAAATATCGTTTAAATTGCCCTGAGGAAGACGATTAGTCTTCTTAGAAATCTAGACAAGATAGGTTACTTACAAAGTGTATTTTTTAGTATGATAAAATTTATAGTTCTGTCGGATTTTTTAATCTAAACATTGATAACTAAAATTTATAAATACCAATTTCATTTTTAAATTTTTTTCGTAATATTGGACTATTCATTGGCGTGCCATTATTCCAGGGGCTGAATTGTTTTTCTTTCATACAACTGGTAACATTATTTACCCGATAATTGATTAAGCCTACTGAAGGGAAATAGAAATAATGTGCCTACAGAATATTGAGTAGCTGAAAATACCAACATGAAGCATGAACTGGAATGTACATATTTTCAATGCGTGAACAAATATGAACTTGACCAGGACAATACTAAATTTGGAGGAACAAGGTCATGGATGATTACTTATGCACTCTGCACGATTTATCTACAACTTCAGTATACATACCTAATTAATTAATATCAAAATTAATTTTCAAAATTTATACTAACTGGATCCGGGGCCGTATAACGATGCCTTAAAACCACGCTTGTTCCAGTGAGTGAAAGAGACAGAGCTATACAAGTCGTCTAGCGCCACCTCGTTCACTCACTAGAACAAGCCTGGTTTGTGGTAACGATGATCGTTCCACAAACTTTCCTAATCATCAAACCTTACACTATACTTTTGATATGTGCACAACGTATCCTATTAACAACCAAGGTGCGCTTGCGCAACGAGTATGACATTACGTGACGTGAGTAAGTAGAGATGACCCTAACCTGTTTAGTTAGTTGCGAATTGATGACGTAATGTTATGGTGGTCGATCAACGGTCAATTATGATTACTCATAACAAGTGTTCTTCATTAATAGATTAAAGTGATATTTTATCAGCGATAGTGATGATGCGGATGTCAAGAACCGACTTCAAAAAAACACAAAAAGGTGTGAAATATCTTTTCTTTCGAAATAATTTGGCATTAAAAGGCAAGAAATAAGAAACAAAGTCACCAATGGTTTCATTATTTACGAGTACAAAAAGTTTATTATTTTACCCCTTTTTAGTGTGTAAAGGCGTATTATAAAGTTGTGTTATCGCGTAAACAATACATAATTATATCCGCGATAGTAGCAATCGTCGATGACTTACCGTCTGTCATTATTGAAGAGTTCCATCGATTTCTCCAAGTTTCCGCTATCAGATCCTGATTAGATTACCATGGGACCATCTGTGTAGTATACCCTTTCAATCAAAAGAAGAAATTCTCAAATCGGTCCAGGTATCATCGAGAAATCGGAGAACAGGATCCGACTAATTGGAAACTAATGCTTTTTCGAAGTCTGTCAAAAAACATTACTGGTAGTATGACCTTGTAATCCCACTGTTGGGCTTAGGGTCTCCCCATGACTTGTAGCACTTCAGATCCAGGGCCGTAAATACTGTCGTGGATTGATATAGGCCCAATCTGGCTAGCAAAGATGAAACCTAAGATGGAACTCGCCAGGATGAATTGCCTTTTGCGATCGACTGACGGACTCAGTTAAAACTGTTTGGCCCTGACGTGTTGATGAGTGAATGGTGGTCATGAAGCAGACGGCTCAGATGAGGTCTACCACCGCTAGTGGGATCCCCGGGCTATTACCGCAGGTATCAAGATTTACTGTCACCTGGAGAGGACCGCTGGGAGATGGATCACAACTGCCTTAATTTTTTTTCAGATTTACCTAATATGTGAAAAAATTTAAACGCATTAACGCCTTTGTCGCGAATTGTAAAGATTATTGTGGTAAGAAAAAAAAAAGAGTGAGGACAGGACTTAAACTTGCGACTTTCCGATTGACTGAACTTTACTTCTTGTGTACTGAATAGGTTGCAGGTTCAAGTCCTGCCCGCACTCAAATTTTTGTTTTGTACAAGAATCTTTATTTCGTTTACACTCATCAATAAATAAAGTAAAAGTGCAATAAAGTTTGCAATCACTTTGAAAAATCGAAATCATAACGTTTTTTCTTTTGATGATTTTACAATAAACAGTTCAATTCTTTTCTATAAAATTAAAAAAAAATTATCAACTTAATCTAGAGATCAAACTTTTTTTAATGTAGGCATGTGTTTTTGAAAATCTGTAAATGCTTACTAGAAGTTCACTGTCTGATCTAAATGTGTTTTCTCCGCAACACAACAATACTATGAATCATCACTAGGTGGCAGCAGGTACGCAGTCTGGTGGTTTCAACGTGCAAGCAAAAAAGGTAATGTACTCGATCAATCAATTTGAAGCAGCATTTTTTTCAAGTTTCAATCAATGTTGTTTTCAATCTATAAATCACGTTTCATGATAGCTGCTCCTGGTATCTTTTTTTAAATTGATGAGTATCAATGGCTACTTATTAGAGGTTTAATCATCACTACATAGTATAAAGCAAAGTCGCTTCCCGCTGTCTTCATGTCTGTCTGTCCCTATGTATACTTAGATCTTTAAAACCACGCAACGGATATTGTTGCGGTTTTTTTTAATAGATACGAGTATAGTGATTCAAGAGGAAGGTTCAATATTTAATAAGGTTGGAAGGTACAAGAGTCGCTAGTTTAGTTAAATACAATAAAGTATGGTTGCTAAGCAACAGGTTGGGAATCCCTCATCCTAATAGACGGAACCTATTTAAAAGAAATCTGAGTTAAAATTCAAATACTTGCCTATACAAGTTGTTCTTTTACAAGTTAATTGTTACTATTAGTTTTTTTTTATTGGAGAGGATTCTACCATAACAAAAAAGTAATATAAATGATTACATGATAAATAAATTAAATTACAACTAAATTCAAAATCCAGAAAAAAATTACAGACAAGTATTACTTTTTATAGTGTTTAGCCGTTACTAATGGGAATTAGTTACACTTCAGCTGCCTTCAGTCTTTTGTATTATATTTTGCAAGTCTGTAAAACAACTGTTGCGTGTTGCAACCATTTCTGTTGCTAAGGAGGTTTCAGTGGGCACGCCGCAATCGCGGCGGTAAGACCCCTCTTTGAGGAGTGGCTGGATAGGCGTCACGGCGTCCTTACCTTCCGCATGACGCAGGTCCTCACCGGACACGGAAGTTTCGGGAGGTTCCTGTGTCTGATAAGGAGGGAGGAAACGCCTGGGTGTCACCACTGCGAGGACCTTCCTGAGGACACGGTGGAGCATACGGTGCAGGACTGCCCCGCTTGGGCAGAGCACCGCCGTGTCCTCACGACGGCGATAGGCGGAGACCTCTCGCGCCCGGCATTGGTCGAGGCCATGCTGCGGGGCGAGACGGAGTGGGAAGCGGTCGCCTCCTTCTGCGAAGCAGTCATGCTCGCGAAGGAGGAGGCGTGCCGCGTGAGGGAGAGAACAGTGTCCTCCCTCCGACCCACCCGCAGTGGTAGACGCCCACGGCGACAGACGTCGCCAGACGATCTCCGGCCACCGTAGGCGCGGGCATGCGGGCAGCGAGTAATGGGCGACTCGCTGCCCGACCATGGACCATGCCCGGGTCGACGGCGCGTTGTGTTCCACGCGCGCCTCAAGGAGTGTCAGCAAACTGACGGGGCCTGTAGAGGGCCAGAGCCTGCCGGGGTCGCGGGTCTTACCCATCACCGTATCCCCGGTACGTAAAGGGCTCGTGAAGGACACCGTGGATTTTAGTCAGTACAAGTCTGACAGTCCCTCCCGCCCTGCCCTGGGTGGGAGGACTCATTTGATGATTTTACCACGCAAAAAAAAAAAGGAGGTTTCAGTACTGAATTTCAGTTCGGACTATTTTGGTATTAGAATCACTTACACACGTGATCAGAGAGCCGTGATGACCCAATGGTAATACCCTGGTCGCGGGACTCACGAATTACCGTGACCCCGGTACGTAAAGGGCTATTGAAGGACACCGAGGATTTTAGTCAGTCAAGTCTGACAGTCCCTCCAGCCCTGCCCTGGGTGGGAGGACTCATTTGATGATTTTACCACGATAAAAAAAAAATGGTAATACCCTGGACTTACGAGTGTTTAGATTACTCTGATTTTTCAAAGTAATGAACCGCCCGAAGTGTCAAAATCACCAGTGATCACAAAAGATATCTACTGATTATTGGAATTTATCATCCCAGAGCCCGTTTCAACTTCTCAATATGAATGATATCTTCTTTCTTTCTTTCTTCTTCTTTCATATTGGAAGTTGAAACTGAGGGAATTATGTCGTAAATCGACTGCAATTGTTATCTAAAATAAAACATTTTAACTATTTTCTTCAAAACCTTTCTTCTTCTTATCGTGTCGATGACAATCTATATTGACTCAACCTAGAATTGGGCCATGAGTTTAGCACTCTCTGAAAAATCTTTCAGCTCCTGTAACGAACAGTCGGCAGAGCACGATACTAAGTGCCTCATCGTTTGTGGAGCAGCACCACACTTACACCCCAGAGCAGAGTTATCAATTAATTTCCACCTGAGCAGATTTTCTTTGCTTCGGCCTGTCTGGGTACGGAGTCTGTTTATAGATTTTCAGGTCAGCCAAGGCAGCTCATTACCAGGAGGGAGATCTTCAACAAGCTGCACGAGTAGAATTGGTCAAATGATACAATGTCTCGCCACTGTTTTAATCGCTACTTAAATCGATCGTGAGAAAGTGGGGAAACATACTTTAGAAAACTGCAAGTTGAATTATTTTATTAGAGAGATTTTGTCCTTATTAGAGGCATTTATTGCCAAGTGGTAGTTTATTGCTTAGTACCTATGTAGGTGTACATGTTGGAGAATACGGTGCAGGACTGCCCAGCTTACCGCCCGGCATTGGTCGAGGCCATGCTGCGAGGCGAGAAGGAGTGGGAAGCGGTCGCCTCCTTCTGCGAAGTAGTCATGCTCGCGAAAGAGGAGACGGGCCGCGTGAGGGAGAGGACAGCGTCCTCCCTCCACCCCAGCCGCAGCGGTAGACGCCCACGGCGACGGACGTCGGCAGACGATCTCCGGCCACCGTAGGCTTGGGCATGCGGGCAGCGAGTAATGGGCAACTCGCTGTCCGACCATGGAACATGCCCGGGTCGACGGCGCGTTGTGTTCCACGCGCGCCTCAAAGAGTGTCAGCAAAAATGACGGGTCCCTCCTCTAGAGGGCCAAAGCCTGCCGCGGTCGCGGGACTTATGAAAGGACACCGCGGATTTTAGTTAGTACGAGTCTGTCAGTTCCTCCAGCTCTGCCTGGGCTGGGAGATATCATTTGACGATTTTACAGCCTAAAAAAGCATGTTTTCTTTTTTGACTTGCGTCTTCATTTTCCATACTTTTTCCGTAATTTAGATAAAGTAATGTAGGCACTTATTATTATTTTACTGGTAACACAAAGAAAAGTCTATGCTCACATCAATTGAAAATGTGTTTAATTGGTTAGTACAAAAGTAATAAATCTTAATTAAGTATTTAATACATTAATAAAATCTCTAAAAAAACAACAGATCACAGATAAAGTGTTGTCGTTGTTAATAATGACTAAAAATAATTATATCTAGTTTTCATATCATTGTTTTTTCTTTAAAGCCTCCGTTCTTAATCCGGGAACAATAATAAAAGTATTCAGAAAAAATATATAAAACCTTTTAGGGGATTTCATTAAAACGTAAAGTGATTAGAAAAATATAAAACGTTTATTAAAATTTTGATAAAATTTTACAAGGAGGCGGGAATTAGGAAACACTAAATTTCTCATGGCTTCAATGTTGGTCGTCTTAAAATTTTACATAATCTCTTTTAAAAACTATCTAAAGTTAAAAATAGGTAATTAATTTATATGTAACACGAATTTTAGTTTCTGCTAGTACCCACTAGATGTCATTGTCTGGAATTCAAACTTTTGTTTTAAAATAAGTGTTACTTATAAATTTTGTTTTGCTTACTTGTATTTAAAATGTTTATTAAAATATTTATTATGGACATAAACTCTGTCTTTCGAGATCACTCCTTAGCTTCCAATAATTTCTTCTTATCACATAATCAGCTCCTGAAATTTAAAAAAAAAAACAAGCCTGAGTTAAAATAAAATGGACTAAAGTCGTTAGGGACGGTCAGGTATCATATAGATTTCAACTATCTGTCACACAATATACAATTTTCAATCTGAGGGCCCAATAGACTGAATTATAAAATAGTTTGAATTCAAAATAAACTTTAAATTTTTCTAACAGCGCCATCTAGTGTGGTTCACCAATTCATCGAGCATATCATATACCACTGCACCACTACCGCTATCTATTTTATAGAAACAAAAGCTTCGTTTCTCTCACCTGAGTCTAGATGTCGCTAGTGTGTCCGCCGTGCTTCCCGCTCCGTCTTGTCCTGTCGCTTGAGGTCATTGATCGTGGGGACGCCGCTAAACAGCACTTTCGCTGTCATTTGCTGCAAAAATGCAATTATTTCTTAATATATTTTGCGGTTTGATTGATTAGACACCTTGGTTCACTTGTAAATGCAAATGAACTTGCTTCATTGGGTCTTATTGGGCTAAAGTAAATAGATGTTGCGTATTGAATTGGTACCGTAATAATTTTATTACGGTTGGGGTACGTACAACCTCTTTTCTACTTAACATAGAGATCGGTGTACTAGATATATGGGGGTGCTTCTGTTCATTATCTACTCTACTTACCTACTTGTGACTAATGTTTGTTAAAATGACTGAATGTTACATTTTACTTCTTTCATAAATACTGGCAAGAAGTTGATGAAAATTAATAGTTCAATCCAAATCACTAGTAACTGTGATTCATTATAATTATATCCCCAAATGAAACAGGATATAATTACACTGCAAACTATGACACTCCAAATACAATACACTAGAGTCTAGTGTGTTTTATATCATGAGTGTCATGCTTAACAGTATTTTATCTATATATATATCGAGTGTCTAATATTTATGATTTATTAAGTGGAGTCACCAGAAATTAAGCCACGTAAGATGAGCTAAAAATCCTTTGAAGACACGTGGCAAAATCTCATAGATACCTATTGGACAAATTAAGTTTGTTAATCATTGGGAAGTAAATACTACTACCGGAAAATTGTGTCTTCTCTTATAAGTAAGTGTAGGTACAGACGGCTACCAATCAATCTGTTTAAAAACAGTATATTGTAGTCTTGCTATGTTTGATCCTACTGCAAATTCAACGGTCAGTGTATACTGGTGAAGTTAAAAGAGACTGTGACCTCTGAGTTTGTTTCGGCTGTTTCTTCTCAGAGTAGTCAGGTACGAAACACCGGCCTCATCTAGTTTAAAAAAAAAAAGGAATGTGATTTTTTGACGTGTAAAAGAGTTTGTCAAAACCAATTTGCAAAAATAAATATCATTTATCATTTGGGTGTAATTTATCTATAATATGTATGTCTTTAGAAATATATAAGTATGTTTATCAGTTGTCTAGTACCCATAACACAAGCTCTGCTTAGCTTGGGACTAGATGGCGTTGTGTGATAGTTGTGGAATATTTATTTATTTTATTTTTATTTATTTGAAGCATAGCTAGATGTGTAGCCATGTCTACCTAAATTTATGAAACCATTGATGAGGAAGTGAGATAAAATACCAATCGCAATTAAATGGCCACTGTCAAAGACCATGCGGGCCAAGTACTGGGGATGTTGGCAGAGGTCCAAGATCCACCTGCGCTGTCTGCGACAGCTGTGGCCATCGGGAAGTAATGTTGCGTTTAGACGTTGTAGTAAAAATAACTAATGGAAAGCTACTTGAGGTCTTGGGAAAATGTAAACGCCATTTATGGACACTTGTGGACCAAGACAGGTTATTTACCAATGAATGTACGGATGGATGGATGGGTTTTGTATTAGCAATAGATTCCAATGACTTGTTTGTGATTTTATAAGCTTCTGCTTCGAATAAAATCACAAGCATTGCACTTGATCGCTAAAACATTTTAGACAGAATAATTATGATAGTACGGAGAATTTCTGAAGAGTGTCCAAATGATTCATAGAATAGTAATGATACTTTATCGTTTGAATGTTTAGGGCGCAAAAAAAAACATTATGTAATTTTGAAAAGAAAAAAAAATCGCTTATCATGTGTTTTCGTTCGGCACTGTTGTACAATTTCACATGGGTTATAACGACGATCCATTACTACATAATTATTAATTCGTTTTTTGAATTTTGCATGTACTGTTTTGTGAATTCTTACTAATACAGTTTTATATTATTCTTACTACTAATTGAGTCAGGTGATGTTACGAGAATAGAGATAATTCTATTCTATACTATTTTAGTTCTATTCTTTCTCTTTCTTTGCTCTCTTAAAATGTTCTAGCTCTATTTAAAATTACGCTTCTCGAAGTGATACATGTATTCTTTAAAATACATGATTTCATTTAGACGTAATGTTTTAAGCCTCTTTTTCAGGCATGCACTTATCGCACCCATATCACACCCATCATTAACAGTCTCAATACAATTCCGGATCCACATTTCGCGAAAAACATTTCGCATTGCCCAATGGCTGGAAATTGGATCGTGTCGAAACGAACGGGTGCAATTAGGCACGCCATTATCATTTGTGTCCCGCAGAGAAAGGGCTGTTAAGGTGTGTATCGATCTCTGTCGGACAAAGGACGAGCCGAATTATTTTGTTTTGTGTTTAAGCAATTAGTGTTTTGGGAATTAGAATTAATTGTTAGGGAGTGTTGTCATTTTGCGTTTTGTTTGAGGTGGTACTTCTCACTTCTCATTTTATAGAAATCATAGTGTAATATTGATTTATTTTGTGTATCCTTTGTTTATAACATGGTTAACGGTTCATAAATATTCTAGTCCGGAGCTGTTTAGGTTACTCGGGACATTTTATGGGTTTTCATTATTTTGCTTGGAAGCATAGGTATAACTTTTTTTTTAACATGTTTGTAATTTTTTCTTTGCTCCTCACTCCGTACACAAGCTATCTGCTAGAGATGGTCTTGACCAAATCAGTCTAGCCGTTTAGGAGTTAAGCCGCATCAAACAATTAGTTTTTCATTATAAGTACCGTATGTAATACAATAAAATTTTAATAATAATTCAGCATTTAAGAATATTGCAAAAGTGACAACTGTGACAAGTTTACATAAAATTACTCTAACAGCTAGAGACAAGTAGTTTTTGACGTTTTAAATTAATAACAGTAATTAAGAGCTTACAGTCAGTTACGCACTTAGTTTCTCAACTAAAAGTAATTATATATTTACATAAGCTCCACGAAATAATTAGTATTCTGTACAATACAAACAATCTCCAAAAACAATTATTTGTAAAATAATTTCCGCTCCAGAAGCGTCGCCTTAACCGTTATGTTTTAAGTGGACGATCAACATTGGGTGCTCCACATTTAATAATTACAATCTTTGGCTACACGGCCATATAACCAATATAGCTATATAACGAGAGATAACAAGCTATAGTTATGTATATCGAAGTACAGGTACCGGCCATAAAGAATGCACGTCCAAATGAACGTCTTGTCACCACTGACATACATCACATAAACATTGTTTTAAGTATATGCGAAACCTGAATATAGTTTGTTCAGAATCAGTTACTGAATCGATTTCAATCATTTTACACCAAGTTATAATTTGTTCCAAAAACATTTGAATTAAATTTTATCATCAGTTGATTACAATACAATCACTGTACGGTTATGTACCTATTGTCAAACTATTATCAATAAGTGTACGACACAGGAGGCGCGGATTGAGCGAGGGTACCGCGCCCCACCGCGAAATTACCATGTTTTGAACTGACAACCAGGTAACATACTAAGCTCACAACTTCATAATTTCATGATACAGTTTTAAAGTTTTGTACATAGATTCTTTACACAAAAATACTTCACAGATTTATCGGGTTTCACATAAACAAAAAATAATGTTCTATAATATGTCATACAGACATAAAAAAGTTAGATCTGAGATATTATCCTCCACCTCACGCGACTTTGAGGGTGATCTGGCTTGACCACCTAACACCCTAAATGCTTCACCTAATTAATTACGTCTCCGTACTAAAGTGCACAATACTGCACAAGTGTGTGCGGTGTCCCTGGTGGACTCTCTGTTCCCTGCCAAGGTCTTTGTTTCCTGATAGCTACAACCTTGGGGTCTTTAAGTCAAGAGTGAATGGGTTACTTCTAGGTAAGAGTGCTTCACAGTCAACCATGTAGGTATCACGTACAATCAGGCGACATAGTAATTATTTTAGACAATTTTTACAAAGCTACTATTTTTATCGAGCTACTATTTTTATCGAGCCCAGGATGTCACGCTAAGCAGTTATGCTTGCGATCAAAACTAAAGGGGAAACCGAAACAAGCTTATATTTCAAACTAGTTTGATTTTGCTTATGTTTAATGTGCATTCTTTCTGGCCAGTACCTGTAATACTCTTGCGTATGTAAAGCTACTGAAACTGGATCATTTCTTTTGCCTCAATAAAATCTTTTTAATAATGTAACTGCAACAATTCTGACCGACTTTCGAGATATTTTTATGAGTGATTAAGATTTATGATTTCTTGTGATAAGGAGGATAAAATAAATGTGGAGAAGAAGAAAGTTTTATAAGTTTAAATTAATGGGGTGACTTATTTTTGTAGTGCAATATATCTTGTGGGTGTTCCACAAGAATAATAAATAAATAAATCCGAAATAAACTATTTTTTTTATCGCAATCGGTATTCCAGTTAAAGTACTGATTATTTAATTGAAATAATGTAATTTTTAGTTCTGGTTTAAATTATTAATTTAAGGTTTATTTATTGTTATAAGTTTTTATGCACCTATGGGTACGTACAGACGCCAGCAGGTCAACATACCCGAATCTGTCAAATTTGACCAATCAAACATTAACCTTCCAGTATTCAGATAAGGTTGAAAATCTATTAAAGTAATTTGACAGAATGTGGTAAGTTGATGTGCTGGCTTATTTCAGGTTTATATACTGACGTACATATACCTGAAATACGACGCTATTGTAATGCCCGCGTGAAATATATTTAAAGGAGGAAAATTGAGTTCGGACCGCAAAAAGAAGGTAAGCTAGCGGGTAAATTAAATTTCTTAGAAGGGTCCACCCATGAATAACTTGAAAGTAATAAAGTAACAACAATTCCTAGATTTTTCATGACAGACGCCTGCCTGAAACGTGTAATTCTGGATGAAAAAGTAAAAGAAAAGCTTTTTAAAATGGTATCTCGCAGTTTAACCTGGAGGAGGTTGTGCGCTGCTTAACCGGGCAATGGTGTGGAGTTTTTTTTATCTTGGTAAAATCCTAAACACGGGAGGGACCGTCAGACTTGTACTGACTAAAATCCACGGTGATCCTTCAATAGCCCTTTACGTTCTGCCAGGATCTGGCCCTGTAAGGTGGCTCTTTACAGGGCCATTAAATCGTGTGGTGTGCCTTGAATCTATGGCCTCCAGTCAACGCAAAAAAGGCGAAGATTTTCATTTACAACTTGATAATTGAATCATGGCGCTTGTTACTATAAATATCGGAAATTCAAAAAAAATATTGAACAAAAAAGTTTAATGATTATTTGTAATCATTGTGAATTTCATATATTTATTTGACAAAATATCGAAGTTTTTTAAATGTTTATTATTTGTTATAACAAGTAATTAACATTTCAAATAGTACTTCTAATTATTGATTTACATTCCTTTAGAATGCTTTTTTTTCTTCTACTACTAAATAAATACTTTGACACGATATCGTCTTCTTACTTCACAAAATAAGAAATAGCGTGTTAATATTTCTTTACACACTCGTGTGATACAATTGTCCAGTGAAGCGTACATCCACACAGACGGACAGACTTCGCAACCCATACAGACATTCCATACATAATGTATGAAAATGTGGCGTTTCTTATCTATGAACGCTTTGGAGCGGATAATTGTATTGCTTCATTTGTTTTTATTATTGGCGAGAAAAATAGTTTAAAAAAATTGAGGTCTTTTTACTTCACCCTCTCTGGGTAGAGCAAAAGGCCCTGTTAGATTTGATTAGTTAAATATCACCTTGCTCTTTCAATGGCCCTATGCGTTTAAAGGCTGTGATAATCTCTCAAAATCGAAAAGGAGAGCAGTTTTGTATACTTAGTCATTTATGTTTTTTTTGCGAATTCTAAGCTAAGATCTCTAAGATATGCTCAGTTGTCTAGTCTTATGCTTGATTCCAATTTAAAAGTTTTTTTAATCGTTGCCCCACAGTAGGAATCCTTCCTGTATCGTGGGTGCGTTTACAATCATAGAAACTCACATACACAAACGCCCAGACCCGAAACTACCACTTGTTGAAAATTGATAATACAAATATTTGTTCCGTGCGGGAATCGAACCCGCGACACATTGCGCAGCATTCGATCGCCCAGCCACTACGCTAATCGTGCCGTCGAGGTATGGCATATATGTATATTAGGTGCGGTGAGTAATGGGCGACTCACAGCCCGACCATGGACCATGCCCGGGTCGACGGCGCGTTGTGTTCCACGCGCGCCTCAAGGAGTGTCAGCAAAGTGACGGGGCATGTAGAGGGCCAAAGCCTGCCGGGGTCGCGGGACTTACCCATTACCGTGACCCCGGTACGTAAAGGGCTAGTGAAGGACACCGTGGATTTTAGTCAGTACAAGTCTGACAGTCCCTCCCGCCCTGCCTTGGGTGCGAGAACTCATTTGATGATTTTACAACGATAAAAAAAAAGGTGAGGCATATGAGGTACGGCAAAAACCTGGGTGGGCTAGGACTACTGACACTATTAAGCTGCAGAAGCATGTCTTACCTGATAGTTTCCATTACTGGCAACACTGGGAGGAGCATAACTCCTCCCCCCGTATCCCTGGCCGGTCCCTCCATGATACAGCGTGTTGTTATTCGCGTCCCGTGTGGTCGCGGTCGCGTACGACGACTTGCAGTTTTGAGACATCCTGTGTTTCTGGAATTGGAAAGAGGAAAACATTGAGTATGGAAATTAGACAGAGTATACATAATTGCTAGAAAACGGTAGCCTGACAATGTGTACGCTTTTAGGCCTTTGTCAAACAGACTGGCGTGGCGAATGCGAAGCGTGACGTTTTTATTTGTAATGTGTGGAATTGTTTGAATCCAGTCCCATAGAAACGCGAAAGCGATCCGATAGCGTGACAGAACTATAGGACTGACGTCTCGCTGACGTATCGCTTCGGAAACGCTTCGCTTTTGCCGGTCTGTTTGACAAAGGCATTATACCTGATTGGCCGAATAAAGCTACTTAGGGGAAAGAGTGGAAGATTATGAGGGAGCCCTTCGCACAGAAAGGAAACAGTATTAATTTTATTTTCTTTAAGAAAACGTTACCGCACACTAGAAAATCTTCAGCTGAAAAATCACTCCGCACAGTTTTCTCTGACTATATTTATTACAGTTTCATCCAAGTAACATACTCGTAAGTGTTTGGTAGTAAATCTACAGTTATCTTAAGAGAAGATAGCGGTATACATAAGAGAAATGAGGGTAGTATTCACCAGTGCTCTATTACTAAGATCATCGTAACTCTTCAGAAGAATTTATCCCCGAAGACCGATTGTACTGCGGGTTTTGTAAAAATTACTGAAGTATAGGTTTATAATTTAGGTGTAATATTGGTATAATATAGGTATAATGGTTATAAAATGTACTTGTAAATATTCGTATGCCGCTGTGTGCGGTGGATATGCTGATCCAAATGATTGTAACATCTCTGTCCCTACCATATTCAACGAATAAATGTCTTTGTCTTTGTCTTACTGTGATGGCGCGTTGGGTTCCACGCGCGCCTCAAGGAGTGTCAGCATAGTGACGGGGCCCCCTGTAGAGGGCCAAAGCCTGCCGGGGTCGCGGGACTCACGAGTTACCGTGACCCCGGTACGTAAAGGGCTATTGAAGGACACCGTGGATTTCAGTCAGTCAAGTCTGACAGTCCCTCTAGCCCTGCCCTGGGAGGACTCATTTGATGATTTACCACGTAAAAAAAAAGTATAGGTTTCTGTAAATCACTATAGAGATACCACAGTATTTTTTTTGGGTTCAGTACGTCCGACTGAAAAACGGAACCTACATAAAATCATTCGTGTGTCCGTCTGTCCGCCCTTCGCAGTCAATTTTCTCCGAAACTACTAGACCGGTTCAATTTAAATCCAGGTTTCCTGACGACGTTTTCCGTCACCGAAGTCAGTGATATCGAAGACAAAGTTACAAAGTAATATGAATTGAAAAAGACACATTAGTACTTGCCTGGGTTCGAACTCGCAACCTCATGCAGTGAGCTAAACCTCCGGGTCATCACGACTTTGTTTTATGAGTTTTATTAGAAAAAGATTTATATTGAAAACTATCGGTATCTAAAAAGTCAGTTTTCATATCTGCTGTGATCTCATTAAAATACGCAACAGGTTTTTCTACTGCAATTAGTCATCATTAATGCCTCTGTCAAACAGACAGGCGAAAGCGAACCGGACCGAATCCGAGGCGATAACGAACCGATACGAGACGTTAAACTGGGTGCAGCGAACCGAGGCGTGGCAGTTGTATTAGCTGGCTTTTTATGAACGACGTCAAACAGAACAAATACGCCTTCGACACGTCTTCGCATCGGTTCGGTCACGCTATCGGATCGCTTTTCTATTTGACTGGATTCAAAAAATTCCATACATTACAAATAAAAACGTCTCGCTTCACATTCGCCACGCCTGTCTCTTTGACAAAGGCTTAAATGTTTAGATTATTTATTTTAGAAGGTAAAAAATCTCGAAATTACTTAGTAGAGTCCACCCTTGTAGAAATAGGCGATTCCCTCGTACATTGTAATACAGTACAGTTACAGTAATTATCATTAAATTATCTAAATTGTAAGTACATAAAAGTTTAAGACTGTGAAAACCCATAATTCTATTAAGGTTAATCTTTTTTACGATCTTTGAAATGCTAGGCTAAATGGTCATAAACCGGGTCGTTATCCCTTAAAATATTTACTAGATCAGTAATTACATAATAAAACGCGTAAGTAAATAAAGATTTTAGTATGATATTGCTGAATCAGGACTCCATCAGATCCAAAATTGCGGTCAGAGCTCAAATAATTTTGAAGCTGAAGTGGCAATGGGGCCCAGCCAGCAGCATTTTTTTTTTTTTTTTTTTAAACGTTGTCCCACTCTATGAATTTGTCCTGTATCGTGGGTGCGTTTATAAACAGAAACTCACATACACAAACACCCAGACCCCGAACAACTACCTACTTTAAAACCATACGAATACTTGTTCGGTACGAGGATAGAACCCGCGACACGCTGCACAGCTGTCGATCACTTAGCCACTGTGCCAACCGGACCATCAAACTGTGTTATACGAGCCTTTTTTTATCGTGGTAAAATCATCAAATAAGTCCTTCCACCCAGGGCAGAGCGGGAGTGACTGTCAGGCTCGTACTGACTAAAATCCACGGTGTCCTTCAATAGCCCTTTACGTTCCGGGGTCACGGTAATTCGTACAGACCGGCGACCCCGGCAGGCTTTGGCTCTCTAGAGGGGGGCCCCGTCACTTTGCCGACACTCTTTGAGGCTCGCGTGGAACACAACGCGCCGTCGACCCGGGCATGGTCCATGGTCAGACAGCGAGTTGCCTATTACTCGCTGCCCGCATGCCCGCGGTTATATGTTATGAGCTTTAAATGATAATTATGAAATCCCGTGATCTCAATCTACATAATAAATGCTATTTTAAAACCAAAGATTTTCGGATTAAACGAGTGAATATGAAAACAAACATTGCATAATTTACCCACTTAGTGTTACACGGATTGTATTAAATTAATTGGAGGAAGTATATTTTGTGTTGTGTAATAGGTTACTAACCCCTTATTAGGTACATTGTATTATACATTTAACTATTTTCAATAGGATGTGGTCATTATTAAATTCATAAGACATTTTGATTGTCCGGATTCCGGTACTACATCTTTTAAGCCTTTGTCAAAAAGACAGGCGTGGCGAATGCGAAGCGTGACGTTTTTATTTGTAATGAATGGAATTCTTTGAATCCAGTCACATATAAAAGCGAAAGTGATCCGATAACATGACTGAACTATCAGACTGTCGTCTCGTATCGGTTCGTTATCGCTTCGGACTCGCCCGTCTGTTTGACAAAGGCACAAACCTTACCCTTTTTTTATGAGTAGTTAAGTTAACTGTTAGCTAAAATACTATAATTTCAAAAGTAACAAACGTATGACTTCAGTCTGTCGCTTGTTGAGCGTCCGAGGCCTTATCACGAGTTTCTCCGTTTTTTTTGTTGTAAATTAAACGGAAACTTTGTCGTTAATTTGAAGGATTAAATTAGTTCCACGTTCGTACACTAGAAGTGCTTTATCATTTTACGTCATAATAACACAAGTACGATGAACGGTCAAATACATAGATTTTAAGCCAGGGCCTCTGATTGGTCGCGGCACCGTCTTCTCAGGTTACCGTGACCCTGAAGCGTAAACGGCTATTTAAGGAACACCGTGGATTTTTGTCAGTACAAGTCCGACAGTTCCTACCGCACAAGGACTCATTGGATGATTTAACCACGTAATAAATAAGTACCTCTGATTGCGTTCTACCCGCGTCATCAGGGTCGCGGTCGGAACGTAAAGGGCTTTAGAAGGATCACTGTGATAGTCAGTACAATTCTGACAGTCCTTCCCGCCCCGCGTTGGGTAGCAGGACTTATTTGATAATTTTACCACGACAAAAAAAATGCTATTCATCTTAGTTAAACCAAACTGAACACAAGACCTATCAATTAAATCCTAGTCAACCTAAACTCTACAAGCACAGATTATCTAACGAGTCTAGATCCGATATAGGTTTGCCTGGAACATCGGACTAAAAGGTCATTTATTTAGGCTTCGTTAGACTTAGGCTACGAATGTGATCGTCTGTGGTTTCTGGCAATTTGTGGTTGGGAAACCATGATATGATTTTATTTTTATATTTTTTTGATTCTTTACGAATGTCATTTTGGTATAATAAAAAAATACATATACAAAATACATATATAAGGGAAAGTCCCTTGAATATTGTAGATGGAACATTTTACTGAAAGAAGACATCATCTGCCTAGCCTTTTCCCAACTATATTGGGGTCGGCTTCCAGTCAAACCAGATGAAGCTGGATATCAGTATTTTACATGGAGCGACTGCTTGTCGGACCTCCACAACACCGTAACTGGGTATTACGATACCCCACGGTAAGACTGGTTTCAGACTTTAGAGCTTCTGACTAACAGTAACGACTGTCAAAGATCTACTAATGACAACCGGGACCAACGGCTTTACGTGCTTTCCGAGGCACAGAGGAAATTCGCTATGACAGATGGTCACCCATCCACAGACCAACCTCGGTAGGCGCGGCTTAACCCGGTAGATCGGCCTGTGCGGCTGTATTTATTTAGCCACGAGCTCCTCATTTTACTGAAAGTAGATATTATTTTAATTAAAAAAAATTACCCTGTGGCTTTATCATGCCGATCGAAAGGCTTCGTCATGTTTTTTTTTACGTGGTAAAATCATCGAATATTCTTCCCACCCAGGGCAGAGCGGGAGGGACTATCAGACTCGAATAAAATCCACGGTGGTAAGGTTATAATTTTGGTAGTGTTTTGTGATTAATCTGTTAGAATAAGTTTTTACTGCGTTCTGTCGGTGCGCACGAGTTCCAAATCTTTGGTTCTGGGCTATTGAAGCAAACCAAATAAAACAAAACACCTTATGGTTGAGGTGTGGATTTGATGAAGTGAAGTAGCTATTAGCCAGCATGATTAAAAAAAAATTTAAATATAGTATACGTAAGCTTCCAAACAGTTTATACCAATAGTGATAAAAGTCACATTAAAGAACATTAAAGCCTTTGTCAAACAGACAGGTGTGGCGAATGCGAAACGTGACATTTTTATTTGTAATGTATGGAATTATTTGAATCCAGTCACATAGAAAAGCGAAAGCGATCCGATAGCGCGACAGAACTATCGGACTGACGTCTCGTATCGGTTCGGTATCGCTTCGGACTCGCCTGTCTGTTTGATAAAGGCATAAAACTTAGTTTATAATTGACACATACTTTCAGATAGATAAAAAAGTCAGCAAGTTCAGAATTAGGCACTAATTAAGACTAATTAGTGCTAGACTAGACAGTCTAGACGTAAATCAGACTATCAGGTCACTCGTTAATAATAAAACAATGTTTCTTCTGAATCGAGTATTTTGGGACGTTTTAATGACGTTCATTCTGATAAATTATTTATAATAATGTCTGGGGGTCTGAAAAGGCTACTTTGACAGAATCATATATGAATTGCGTTATAATTATTATCTGTTCCATTGCTTGGCCGGTTTTTTTTTATCGTGGTAAAATCATCAAGTGAGTCCTCCCACCCAGGGCAGAGCGGGAGGGACTGTCAGACTCATACTGACTAAAATCCACGGTGTCCTTCAATAACCGTTCCGGGGTCACAGTAATACGTGAGTCCCGCAACCCCGTCGACCCGGACATGGTCCATGGTCGGACAGCGAGTCGCCCATTACTCGCCGCCCGCATGCCTGCGAATTGTTTCTTGGGCGGTAGAAAGATCCAATGTATAACGTACTTTTGGGGGTTTCATTAAATAGCATATAGCTAGAGATTAATTTATAGAGTACTCAGTGGCCCGACAATTTGACAAACAAAAACCACAGTATTACCCAGTAACTGGGTAGTGAACACTCTATATAAAATACTGGTAGGTTTCAGCTTCTCCCGGTTATACCAGACGCCGACCCTAACACACAAAGTTTGAAAATTCTCATTGATCTCTTCCCTGAGCAATAGCTTGCAATTTAAGCAAACAACCTGTATTATAAGTAAAAAAAAAACAAAAAAACCCGAACCTCGTTGCAATGTCTTCGCGTGGACGTTGGCGGGGGTAATTAAAAAAAAACCAGACGAACCGAAACTGAGCCGGTACAGTTACTAACTGTAACACGGAACGAACAATTAAATACGTGGCGCGAGGCATACGCGGAAGCGGGTAATAGTCAATTAAGAAAAAGTATTGATAAAACTTTATTAAGTAACTCCTTTTTTTTTCAATTTTTTACTTTTAATTTTCATTTTTAAATATTTTTTTTAATAAGAAAATAAAATAGACACATTTAGAAAAAAATATAAAATAGTAGTCCATCAGGTCGGGGCTTAGGTGGTCAGAACTCTTGAGAAAAGGACCTCTTAATAATACGTGCCGTGTCTAGAAGTACTGCCTTCTAAATAAAGCGCTTAATTCAGCTGTCAAGGGCCTCTACAGATAAGAAATTATTATTAGTACTAAAATTCTGTCGCTTTACGCAAGAGGTAGCTAAAAAAATCGTATTACTGCCCACGGTGAATATAATTTTTAAAAGCAAAAATGTTGCATTTGAATTTTTTTTTCTTCTGTTTAAAATGGGTTTCCTCTTGGTTTTAATGTAGCCTAGAGGCAATGATGAGACCTAAGATAAAGGAATTGGAACTCTACTGCGGTCAGTGGGATTTCTTTTTAAAAACTAAGGTATTTCTATCCACCAATGGGAGACAAGCAGATGGTCGAAACTGGGAATAAAATTAAAAATATTACTAAATTAATAGTCGCGTTTACAGAGGAAGGCATCAATGTCACTGTACATACTGAAAAAATATTCAATTTTGTTATCGCACGGAAATTTAAGAGTACCTGCTTGGGTGTTTCAGCGCTCATTCTCATAAATATATCAGTATCAGGATGTCGAAAAT
Organism: Agrotis puta; assembly: GCA_943136025.2. Lineage (NCBI taxonomy): Eukaryota > Metazoa > Arthropoda > Insecta > Lepidoptera > Noctuidae > Agrotis > Agrotis puta. Next base: position 17,360,213 of record OW964175.2, on the reverse strand, counting down.
TCAATACCCGTCGAACACGACCCTATTTCCGATATGTTCCCAAGATATAAATCTTTAGATGTACCCTTTCTGAATATGTTTTAGATTGATGGCAATGATCTCACCCCATATTATATGAAACCAGCTTATCTGGTAAAATGTGGGTTTACTCTAGAATATAACCACCTTTCCTTCGGGTCAAACTAGCGGTAAATATGTTTTTTTCAAAAGATGTTCACAAGAATAAATTTAATACATCTCACAGCATGTCACGAAACAAAAGATGTATTTTTCAGATTAAGTGAGCGAGACGATACTATATTAATATTTCATAGAAAGAAGAATCTATCAACGCTCACAAGCCCACTTGGACAGCCTATTCCATCTAATAGAACAGAGGCGTGTCTCCTAGCAATGGGACAATAAACATGGGCAAATTCTAGAGCAAATCTAACGATTTAAATCCTTGACATGTTCTCGATTTATTACCAGTACATAAACGTCGGAAAACTGTTCGACGTAAACTATCGACGTAACATACATCCAGTGTCACCACAGTTTCAGGGTAATTCGTTTAAGAGGTGTGACTGAAAGCAGCGTTGAGGGCGAGAATATACTTACTTTAATTTAAAGTTTTAGTTACATTTGACGCCTTGGTTGGCGCAGAGGTTAAGCGATCGGATGATGCGTTGTCGCGGTTTCGATTTTCACACGGAACAACTATTTGTATGACTTTCAGATAGATGATCCGAGCTGGCTGTTTTAGTATGTTTTCATGAGAAGTTTGTGCTAAAATGGGTTGAAAGCGAGCGCACAAGGTCATAAGGCCTGGTTCACGTAGGACATACAAAGCGTCAAGTGGCGCGTTGCCTGAAGCAGGCTGCCCGAAACACATGAGGAGAGCGTGTATAGAGCGTTTAGGAGAAGCGGCAACAATTGACGAATAATTGGAGTTGAGTAGCCCGCCCGCCCGACGCGCCCTGTGTCCTTGAACGAGGGTCCAAAATGTCTCGGGACAACCCAAGTTTATCAACAACCATCCATTGAGTAATGGAAATAAAATAAAAGCTGAGAGTTGAGTGTACTTATGTCCAGTTGATGGAAAAAGCCATGTCCCTATTTTAGCGAAATGTGAGTGAACTTTGGAGGTTACTTGGAACAGTCTTCATCTTCCATACTTGAAACATATTACGTTGTCTTCATCCACAAAGTTTTACACAGTATTTTTCAAATTATTAAAAAAAAGAACAGAACAACAAAATATGATCTTGCGGACCAGGTATAATACTTGTAATTAAAGTTTTAACATACTGGGCAGATCTTAATCAAAATAAAACTCTTAAAAACATCACGTAATGACCTTATTCGGGAAGCGTTTCAGACCGAATCATTTTATCGGTAACACATCAGGATATGGATGTATTTTTTTAAATTATTATGTCGATCACTTTCGGCTTGTAAAATGCGTTGGTTCATTGCAATTGGCATGTTGTTTCTGTTCAGATTTAACATTAAGATTGGGAACGTTAACTTGCCAATCTGGCTGTCAATTTTGACAGATCTGACTGTCAGATGCCCGAAAGTCTGACAACTTGTTTGACCAAGTAGTTCGTTGTGGAGGTGACTCCAACATAGTTAAGACAAGAAACCCTAGTTTCACTATTTACGGTTTTGTGATGGTACAGTTCACTGGAACTTTAATTTTAAGGAAAAAGTACTTCTTCGTTCGTACACCAGAGGCGCTGTTTCATTTTTTCATACAATAAACGCAGTAAATATTTCAAGTACCTTGGCCAGAGGCTAAGTATTGCCATACAAAGAGGCAACGCCGCCAGTCTCTTGGGCACATTACCAGCTGACAGCGTTGAGGATGAATTTTTCGATGCTCTTTAATAGTTTAGTTTTATTTTAATTTTGTATTTCTATATTTATGTATTTTTAGATTATTAAATGAAATATTCTTGGATATTTTCAGTACGCTGTAAGTAAAACACATAAATCTTGTGATAAGGTCCAGGGTTAAACAGATGTTCATGATTGAGAGTTCAATTCGGAATTTTGTTGATGTTAAGTAATTGAGAGTTTAATAGTAAATTGGGTGCGTCCTGACTTAAATATTGTATTACCTATTCAGTGTAGTGGGACTTAAAAATGTATTAAAGGTGCAAACAAAATGTTTTCTATGTAATTGAACTTTTAAAAACGCACATTAGAACTTGATTCAAGACTCTTTTGCTGTGGGTTGTATACGATTTTGCATGTGCCTCCTACAATGACAGCTACTATTTATTCGAAAAAGAAATTGCTTTCTCCATAATTTACTATGAAAAAATATCTCAAAAGTTTTTTTTTTTTTAAGTTTCTTATCTATGAAAGATTTGACTTTTGAATCTTTCTATATATGCATTAGGGTCTTAAAAGAGGTTGGGCAACTCGCTGTCCTTGGGCAACTCGCTGTCGGACCATGGACTATGCCTGGCGTTAAAATAATGCCGTAGTGTAAATTGTTTTTTTAGCTTAAGTCTAATTACAGATATTATGTCATTTTTTGATTAAGTTGAATGCTTGTTTTTTTATTATTTTTTTAACAAAATTCTTTATTTTTACTTATTTTAATTTTGACATTTTATCCATATTATTGACTAGCTTCTGCCCGCGAATCCGTCCGCGCGGATGTCGGTCTTCGCGTGGATGGTTTATTTCTCCATTTTGAGTAACTCTGACAATGACATCTTATAAATATCTATTGGACCCAAATACGGCTAAGCCTATAATAATTAAGGAGATCCCTCTATTGAGCTACTGCTGTTGAGCTCGCGTTTTGTAGTAACTGAAAAATAAGATTTTGTTTTCAAAGTTTCATCGAAATCGAACCGTTAGTTTTCACGTGATGCCTGCACATACAGACAGACAAAAAATTTTTTAATCACATATTTGGGTTTGGTATCGATCCAGCAACACCCTCCGCTATTTATTTTTTCAATATATTTCAATGTACAGAATTGACCCTTCTACAGATTTATTATTTGTATAGATTGTAACTTTTATTGATTATTATTATTGTATTAATCATGTATTCGAAACGAATGTATTTTTGTTCAAAATAAATAAATCATTATTATTATTGATCATAGTAACAAGACATGTTGATTATAGGTTTTTCAATTCATTAAATTTTGATGAGTAACTTAAATGATTACTCGGTTTGTTTGACGTCAATAATTGATGTGATTACTTCTAAAACATCATCTTGATTGTAGCATTTTGCTATTCATTAATTGAAGTCAAGTTTATTTATAGTTTTTTTATTTTACTTTTGTCTCTTGACAATTCAAAAGTGCCGGTAACTGGCCTACTTGAAATAAATGATTTGATTTTGATTTTGCCAATAGTGATATAATCAAGAACTGTTTTTTTTTTTGATTTACTTTACCTGTAAATTATTCATTTATATGAAAAAAGAGCGGTGGTATTATGAACTATTGTACACACAGAATATTCGTAAATTTTGACGATAGGGTAGTTAACTGCATAAATAAACTGAAAACTGTTTAGTCCGTCAGTTACAGTATTGAAAAATAAAGATTACGTATTTTTCTTTTATTAAATCAATAATTATCGAAAAAGATAAAACGCTTCGAAAAACGGGAGTGGGGGCTTGAGACGTCATAACGCTTGTTAAATTATACCGACCGAGTTACGTTTTGTGATTTTTAGAAGCGTTGTTTCTTCGTCAATTTTGGTTTACATAACAAAAGAAATAATACGGGTTAAATATTTTTTTCGGACTAATATTTTTTTGGACTATAATAGCCTATTCAACAACATTCATAATATGAGATGGGCGGGTACTTTGTCGGATGAGTACAGGCTGGAATGTGGAGTCAGGCAGGGCGGGTTAAGCTCGCCTTTGCTTTTTAACTTATATATCAACCAGCTCATCGAGCGACTGAGCGGTACACATGTCGGCTGCCACATTGACGGAATCAGTGTCAACAATATAAGCTATGCTGACGACATGGTGCTGCTCAGTCCCTCGATGGGTGGGTTGAAGAAGTTGTTATCGACTTGCGAGGCCTATGTGGAGGAGCATGGTTTAATATACAACTCGAAAAAGAGTGAGGTTATCATATTTAAAACACCTAAGCAGCAGCAGCGCAGTGTGCCTCCCATAAGTCTTAACGGCGTTGCACTGAAAATAGTAGATAGGTTTAAATACCTTGGCCACATTGTCACGAGCGACCTAAGGGATGATTCAGATCTAGAGAGGGAGCGCAGGGCGTTGTCGGTGAGGAGCAATATGCTTGCCCGCAGGTTCGCTCGTTGTACTACAGACGTCAAAGTAACTCTTTTTAAGGCGTTCTGTCAGTCATTTTACACGAGTGGCCTGTGGGTATCGTATACGCACCGAGCCTATAACGCCCTGCGTGTACAATATAATAATGCTTTTAGGATGCTGTTGGGACTGCCATGGCGTTGCAGTGCTTCAGGAATGTTCGCTGAGGCTCGCACTGATGGATTCCATGCCATCTTGCGGAAAAAAGCGGCCTCCTTAATGCAGCGCTTGCATGGTAGTGACAAGAGCATCCTGAAAATGATAGCTGCTAGACCGGACTGTCCCTTTCAGGGACACTGGGTGGGGATAGTCACTGGTCTAAAAAAATATTTAGTAAATATAAATTTGTAAACTAACAGTACTAACATACTTGTTTAAGCACCATTGTTACTAACACCAAAATACTAACTTAACTATGGACCTCTTTGCAGTCTGAAATAAAGGTTTATTATTATTATTATTATTATTATATCGTTATTTACGTAGTCAATCATTCGGTTTCGTTAAAACAAATAAAGCAATGGATCCCTCAAATTCGATGGGCTTCGATAGAATATGTTTGTGCAATTTAGATACTAGTAAGTTTATTTACACTGGAAATTAATAATCTATCTTGATTGCTATCTTCGGTTAGATCTTCGCCAGTAGCTAATGAAGGACCCAATTTGACTATTCGAGCTTTAAGATGTTTAATCAGAAATAGCCGTCAAAAATAGACTGGGATTTGGACTGGGCGTTGGTGGATCACTGACGGCACCATTAGCGCGAAGGCTGAGCGATTGGACTCTTGGTCTGGGCGCTTGTGTAAGTGAGTTTATGTTTGTAAACGCACCTTCGATACAGGAGAAATTCCTAGTGTGGGGCAAAGTTTAAAAAAAAAGCTCCTAGTTAATTTTATAATTAGCATTACAACGCTAATATCCCGCTTCCGCTCTTAACTTATCCACCAGTCGTGGGTGCTTGGGATTTTTTTGGCGTTCCGTCAAAATGGATTACCCATTTTCTTTTTGTTGACCATACCGACATAGAAAAATGCCGTTTTTATGCAAAGCTTTTTATAATTCGGATGAGCATTTTAACCAAAATTGTCGAAGTTACAATCACAAAACGTCACTCGGTCGGTATTATTTTACAGGCGTTATGACATCCAAGCCCCTACTCCCGAATTTGGAAGAGTTTCATCTTTGTCAATAAACATTGATTTAAAAAACCCAAAAATACGTATCCATTATTTTTCAATATTCCAACTGACAGAGTAAACAGCTTTTCAAATTATTTATGAAGTAAACTACCCGATTGTGGTGCTGCCCATTTCTGTGCTATCCCAGCACTTGCACCGTTGGCACACCCCTATTTTCGCCACTTTTATATATAGAAATATAAACTAGATGACAAATTGCGTTATATAACTTTGTTTTTATTTTATTTTGAAAGCTTTGTTATTTTTTACGGGCCGGATTTTGCCAAAACATGGTGCATAATCTGCATGTACAGTTTTAGGTAACTTTACATACATTAAACAAGCAATTGTGGTTTTAAATGTATACGCCTCGGTTTCAGCAAACATCAACAATGTAATCTGCTCATGCCTCGATGCCTCGCATTTGTGCCTCGACAAAAGCATTTATGGAAAATCTCAGTAAACGCTACAAACTCTTGACTTTTTAGCTTTTAAAAGCAACAACGTTTTTTAATCATATCGCACTTAGCAACTGAAATCACCTTGAAAAGGACCAGTTTTCGAATTTTATATAGAGCGATTAAACAATTGCAAATTAAGTTTTTCACACCAAAAACAACTGTTTGCGCCTTATTTTTGAAGCAACAAGGGTGTGATTTCGTGTTTTTGTTCGCATTAAATTTGCGGTGACTTGGCGACCATGTAACACGGAATTTTACCGCATACCTACTTTTTAAATTAAATACATAAGCATAAGTGTTTATATAATGCATTTTCGATTGTTGCTCTGATTATTATTCGAGTGGTCACGTAGGTATCTTTTGAAGCTATATTTGGTTATTGGAAAGTGGAGAAACCAAGCAAGAACACCCCGCAGAAATGAGATTACAAGTGGTTGTTCTGGTAACAAACTGAAAAGCAGAACTGGCTTATTAATGCTAAGCGTATTCGGACCTACTGTAGAGCTCGTGAAGGTTTAGATTCATTTGTACCATTCATTCATTGATAGACCAGCGACCATAAAAGGTGGCGGAATCAGACTGTATATATGGCCGAGGACAGGGTGTGTGACACAGCTTGAGTAAGATGTCCAGCAGTCGACTGAGATAGGCTGATTTGTATGTCAAAATACGTGTATAATATTTATTCATCGACAAATAGTAATTGAAACAATCTTTAAACATGCTTAATGCTTAAAAAACTAATCTTGTCTCCGGAGCACCTCGGAAAACAGATCACATTTGGATTTACTACCGGGGCAAAAAGTATCACCCTTTATGGTCAATCCGTACAGCTATTTTTTTTTTTTTTTTTTTAAGTAGGTAAGTAAAATTTTTATTTGTTTAAACATGGTGTACATGATACATTGCATGCAAGATAACAAAGAGATACAGATAAGTTCTAACATGTTCAGCCGCATATCGTGGCGTACAAATTGGAAGAAAGAGACGGTGCATAAACCGTGATAATATTCATCAAAATTAACATTATAATTTATGTAGGTACTTATTAATTTTTAACATATTCAGGTTAGGTATCATTACAATTCAGCAAGCATAATTCTTGGATAAAATTAAATGTCAAAATAGTCATTAAATAAATTAGTCAATAAAAATAATTCAAATTCCAAATTACAATTATTCATAAAAATAAAATAACATGTCAAAAAAAATACACACAACATTGTCATCTCAAAGGCGAAGAAAAATTGTCCTCTTTCATAAACTCTGCTATACTATAATATGCTCTTTCAGTTAGTAAACTCTTCATTTTACTTTTAAGAGAAGATATATTTAATGTTCTCCAAGATTTGGGCAATTTATTAAAAATGGTCGGAGCCATGCAAAAAATGCTCTTACGCATAAGAGTGGTTTTAGCGCCGTGAACACAGAGTTTGAAATTATCACGTCTATTCCTAGGGACAGCATTAGACAAAAATTGAAATAAATGAGAATTAGATTTAACGAACATTACTGTTTCCAGGATATATAATGAGGGCAATGTCAATATTTTACGTTCTATGAAATAAGATTTACAGCTGTCCGTTGTTTGCAGTCTAAACATCGATCTAATGCACCTTTTCTGTGCCCGAAACGCTATTTCATTGTCCGTGCTATTCCCCCAAAAGATGACTCCATATCTAAGAATTGATTCGGCTAATCCATAGTAAGCAGTAATTAGCGCATCTGTGTTAAGAACCACAGCAAGTTGTTTCAGAGCGTAGGCTGCACTACTCAATTTTTTACTAAGTGCCTCTATTTGAGGTTTCCAATTCAATTTTGAATCTATTATTAATCCCAGAAATTTTGTTATGTCAGCTTCATTAATATTTATATTGTTAAATTGAATATTCAGATTGTTGATTGTTTGTGTAAGTTGTCTAAAGTGCATTATATTAGTCTTTTTTAAATTAATTATTAAATTATTATCATTTAACCAATTTATAATAGATATTAGTGAATTATTAATGTCATGTTCATATGTGTTTATGTCATTACAAGCTATTGTCATAGTACAATCGTCAGCAAAAAGTGTCATCGGTTGTTCAGTTACTTTAGGCAAGTCTTTTATATACAGAGTGAACAACGGAGGCCTCAATACACTGCCTTGAGGTACTCCGTACATAACTTCGCGTTCCTCTGATCTTGAAGTTTCTATACGTTTACTTTTTTTATTTATTGTACTGATTTCTGTAACTTGTTTACGGTTATGAAGATATGATTTAATTAATTCTAAAACGTTGCCTCTAATACCATAGGCTTCAAGTTTCTCTTCCAGGGATATAAAATGGACGCAGTCAAAGGCCTGTGTCATATCGCAGAATATGGCACAGACTGGTGTTCTCTTATCTACATTTAGTGTGACATTATACAAAAACTCATAAATAGCCAAATTTATACTTTTATTTTTTCGAAATCCCTTTTGTTCGTCACTTAATATATTATACTTTTCTAAATAGGTATTTATTTCACCATATATATATTTTTCGAACACCTTAGACATAACTGGTATTAGCGCAATCGGTCTGTAATTTATCATTAATTCGTGATTATCTTTCTTATATAGCGGTTTCATTATAGACAACTTTAATGCGTCAGGAAATATACCTGCACTTATGCAAAGATTTATAATGAAACACAAATGAGTACATATTTCAGATGCAACTGCTTTCAATATTTTGGTGGCAATACCATCGTAGCCAACGCTGTTCGTGTTTTTCAGCTTCATTATAATATTTAGTATATCATAAGGCGTAGACGGAGCCATAAACATAGACTGTGCTCTGCCAAGAATTAATGACGTTGAGTTTGTTCCCACGTTAATTGTTGGTTGTATTTTATCTATAAAATAATTATTAAATGCATTGGCAATGTCCTTTGTGTGTGTGATGTCCTTATTTCCAAATTTGATGCAAGAAATTGAGTTTTTCGGAGCATTGTACTTACTCTTATTAATTATTTGCCACGTAGTTCTAGACTTGTTATTAGATGTTTTAATCTTGTAATTGTTTTGTGCTTTCTGAGTTAGATTCATAATTCTTTTGAGTAATTTTGAATATCTTTTGAATTTATCTCTATTATTTTGACTTGGTTTTAATCTATATTGCCATAGAAGCTTCCGTTTGTTTTTACTACACAACTTTATCCCACGTGATACCCAAGTAGGTTTTTAGTAGTGTTAATGGTAATAATTTTGCTGGGGAAACATAATCAAGGCATAATTAAGGCATATAATATACATTCGCAATCACTACATAACATAAAACAAAGTCGCTTCCCGCTGTCTGTCTGTCCCTATGTATGCTTAGATCTTTAAAACTAATACGCAACGGATTTTGACAGGGTTTTTTAATAGGTAGTGATTCAAGAAAAAGGTTTATACCTATATAACATGCATAATATAGTAGAGCTTGTATCCGTGCGGAGCCGGGGCGGGTCGCTAGTTTTATATAAGTATGGATGTTGGTACACTTTTCATGCAACATCGTAATACATACATATCTGAGTGACCAACACCGCTAATCTCTAAAGCAACTCTGCATAATTTTATATTCCACTTGTCACTTGCATTAATTAAAATTGCAAACCAGACTGTTACGGCCTGTTTACACGTTGATTTGCAAGCGAGTAGATTAGTTTAGTAGTGATTGAGACATGAAGTCACGTGAGTGTATTTAGTTCACTATTTTTCACTCTTGGGCAAAGCCTCATTCGCCGGTCGTGGGACTTGCGAATTACCGTGACCCCGTAACGTAAAGGGCTATTGAAGGACACTGTGGATTTTAGTCAGTACAGTCTGACAGAGTCTGACAGTCGCTCCCGCTCAGCCCTGTGTGGGACTCATCATTTTAGCCTTTTCCCAACTATATTGGGGTCGGCTTCCAGTCAAACCAGATGCAACTGGATATCAGTATTTTACATGGAGTGACTGCCTGTCGGACCTCCACAACCCAGTAACTTGGTAATACGATACCCCATGATAAGGTTGGTTGTCAGACTTTACTCCTGGGTGGGAGGACTCATTTGATGATATTACAACGAAAAAAAAAAGAAACTGTACCGGGCGAAGCTGCTGGCAACGGCTGGTAATAAAATAAAATCCAGGTCTAGTTTTTTGTGTAATCAACAAAGTCTACAGAAATCAGCCGATAGAATAGTTTACCGTTGTTACTTGCGGCAGATTACGTGTATACTTATATGAGGGAGACCGCAAATCAGCAAACGTTTGCTGAGTTGTGGTCTTCAAAATAAATACGACCGTAAGTAAGAAGACTTCATTAAATAGCATTAAAAATTAAAAACCGGAATATTTATTTGTATTGAGTTTTCAATATTTTCTTTAAAACTATTAGGATACAGCGGCACGAATGTTCGCAAACACGAACAAAATGTGCGCGAACATTTTAAGAATTTTCACCTGGATACTTCTGTGCGTGCTCACGTGAGCAGTGGACTCGTTTTTTAAGCGCGCACGTGGCTAGACTTATTTTTATTATTATATCAGCCCATAGTGTCCCACTGCTGGGCAAAGGCCTCCCTCCACTCTTTCCACTTCTCACGGCTTTCTGCGACCGTGGTCCAGTCCTTCATGAAGCAGTCCAAATCATCTCGCCATCTTCGTTTGGGCCTGCCACGACTTCGAGTTCTCCTTTTTGGCACCCAATGGGATGTACGTTTTGCCCAGCATTGTATGGCATTCGACATACGTGGCCTGCCCAGTCCCATTTCACATCACACATCGGCAATTTGCGCCAAAGATCGCAGTATTGCTAGACTTAGTTCAGTGAAAATGTGCTGCACTGGGTGCGAACATAAGCCGGTTGACACGGATGCTAAACGCGATATCAGCTTAGTACGCGCACTGATGAATTGCGCGAACATATGTGCCGTGCCGCCGCCACACTGTTATTGTGGAATCGTACAATTACATCATGCAATCCAGAAAGAAAAAGTGCTTTCCGTTCATCAGCAACGTACAGAGTAGTTTTGCTTACGTGTTTATGAAACTGTCTCATAAATCAACTTCATGCCTGTAGTCGATAAGGTTAGGTATAACTTACATCTGTTATGTTGAGATTGAGGCAGGTGAGTCTATTGCTCTAAAAATTTATGAAAAAAAAAACTATTAAAAAAAATGTATAACCCTTCTTTTGGAAGCTGGTGACTTTGTTTCTTATTTCCTTGGCTTATTAAATAAGTTTGCTTACTTCGTGCTTTTTAATGATAAAAATCTGGCGGAAAAACCCAAGAACATTTAACTTGATCTGAGACTGACAGAAAACATGCCATCTTTTTCAACCTCTTACATTAAACTATAGTAAGAGAGAGATACAAGTATAAAATTATATCTTCTAGCACCAATTAAAACATAAATTAAACTTCACTTTTGAGGTATCGTTTTTAATTTTACTTCTCACCAGACTGCTCGAGTTTCTAATTAACATTGCAAAGTACTTATCTGTTAGTTTGTAACGAGAATTCAACATTTTAACTTTAATATACACATATTAAGTAAATGGGTACTGCGTGTTTTTGATCAGTGGCATTAAGCAATGTTGCTGCGGTCAAGTCTCAGAGCAATGAACTCTGTTCATCAATTATTAAGATACATTGAAGAAGTTATTAAGACTATATCTTTATCTTTAGATAGTTTGAAACAATGATTAAGTTTGTCGGTACGCACATAGCTTCCGAATGACTACACCAAATTGGATATCTCTATTTTTGTTCTATTCGTTTTTATCTGGATAAAAAATTGGCCGGGTGACGTTTTTAGATTTTTAGAAGCGTTCGTCGTAAATTTTAGTTAAAGTAAATAAAGAAAAAAATGGCTCAAATATTTTTTGATAATCTATATTCCGGACTTATTATTTTTTTTTGAGTAAAATAGCCTATGCTCGAAGTTGCGAATGTCTTAAGAGGATCAGGGTAAAAAAAAAACGTCACGCTTCGCATTCGCCACGCCTGTCTATTTGACAAAGGCTGTAGAGTTATGAAAGGTGTTTTCTGACGCTGCCAGGATAGATAGATAGATAGATAAAAGATTTATTCAGTGCAATAGAGACACAAAAACAAATAGGTACATAAAAGGATACACAGTAACAAGGAAAATAAATAATTAGGTAAAACAAAAAAAGTGACAGATAACAAAAAAAAAAGGTGTGATACCTACAGAGATTAACAAAATTCAGACGTGACACAAAAAATGTGCGGTGTGTGTCTCAGGATTACACTAAATGGGTATCCAGCTCAGCATGTGTCAGGTTAATACCTGACGCTGATATTCTGCTGGATCCCTGTAGTGACATACGGACGCAAAGCGGGTGCGACCACACAGTCGTCCAAAAAGTGCGGGTGGACAAAAAAAAAAAAAAAGAACATATAGAAGTTAAAAAACGTGACCGTTTGAATTAAATTATTTATAAAGTAACTGTCGTATCCATGGACAGCGTGGGTGTGTGCTTATCATAACTATTGTATGGTGAAAAATTAAGGTAAGTTAAGTTTTCAGACCACATAATAAACTAGTCAATGAAAGGGAAAGGTAAAAATGCATTTAAGTATGTAAATATAAATAATTTGACGAGTAGTAGATTAACTCACTTCATCACTCTTATTCTGAGGGTCGAAACTGTGACATGCGGCAATTCCTACTATAGTATGGACGAGTTTGAAATAGTGTCACCTAGTTTTTTTTTGCGAGTCGATAAGGTATTGTCGCAGATGTTTTCTAAAGGTGCCAAGTATTTTAATATTTCTAATCGGCGGGGGAATATTGTTCCAGCATTTGGATGCAGCGTACCTGAAACTGCCCCTGAATGCCGCTGTCTTGTGCGGTTCAGTGGAGAGTTGTAGTGAGCACTGCCTGACTGTGCATTCTCGTTTGCTTGCGATCCAGCTTAGCTTGTTAAAAAGGTAAGAAGGCTGTTTATACTTTATTACCCCGAAAAGTAGGCATGCTAAGTGTAATTTGCGGCGTGATTTCATTCTAAGGATGGAGTGTTTATTAAGGAAAGGCGTTACGTGACTTCTTGGTGGCATCGAGAAACAGAATCTAGTGCAGGCGTTTTGAACTCTCTGAATCAGTCGATCAGTTCTTGCTAAGAGACGAGGACCAAAAACTGTATCCGCATAGTTTAAATTTGAAAGCACAAGTGACTCAACCAGCTGGATCCGCAGCTCTTCAGACAGAAAGGGTCTTATTTGGTACAAAATCTTGAGCCGGTAAAAACAGTTACGCACCGATTCTGCCACATGCCCTTCGTATCTTAACTCAGCGTCCATTTTCAGCCCCAGGTTACGCGCTTCACTTACTCGACTAACCGGTTCGCCCAATAGAGTAACATTGAGTGTAGTGGGCACCGCACTGGTTTGATGCTTGGTTCCAAACAGCATATATTTTGTTTTAGTAGGGTTGAGTACCAAACCATTTTCCTCTGCCCAACATGCTATTCTATTGAGATCATCGTTCAGGTCCTTCAATGCGCTATTATAGTCACTGGGCTTGAATGAGATATATACCTGAACATCATCAGCATAAATGTGGTACCTACATCGCTCAATAGTATGTATGATATCTGCACAATACAAAATAAATATGATGGGGCCCAGTATTGAGCCCTGTGGAACTCCTCTTTTAACGGGGGCGAGAGCCGAAGCAAGAGATGACCCATTGCTTAAACGTACTTCTACACGCTGCTGACGGTTGTGGAGATAGCTACGAAACCATTCTATTGTGTTGTAGTCAAAACCATAATAATTTAGTTTAGACAGGAACAGATCAATATTTGTACAGTCAAAAGCTCGTGAAAAATCAAGCAGAACCAAAAGTGTGCATAGGCCTTTATCTTGTGCAGACAGAATGTTGTCAGTGACATCAAGAAGAGCCGCAGCCGTACCACGTTGCTTGCGGAAACCAGACTGCAGTTCAGGTAGTATGTTGTTTGACTCTAAAAATTGCGATAACTGCTGACATACGGCCTTTTCTGCAATTTTGGATAGACAAGGCAGAACACTAATGGGCCTGAGGTCCTTTAAGTCAACTGGATTCCCTTTTTTTGGCAGCGGTCTTACGATTGCAATTTTCCAGGTATTCGGGAACGTTGCGGAGGCAATGGACCGGTTGACAATGTCTGTTATGACTGCTAAGGTATGGGGAAGAGTTAGCATAAGCATATTCAGAGTGATCCTATCACAGCCCTCAGCATTTGATTTCAGCTGTCTAAAGTATTGCAAAACTTGATCAGAACTTATTGGTATATGATGTGTAATTTATTTCATCACCATAGCTCTGAAACAAAAGGGTGAAGAAAAAAATCGTGAGGAAACCGGAACTTAGAATCTTAGAACCAAATATTCGAATACATGTGACAACACGACGGCACGGTTGGTGTAGTGGTTGATCGATCGACTGCTGCGCACTATGGTGGGGGTTCGATCCCCGCACGGAGCAAATATTTTTATGACCTACAAGTAGTTATTCCGGGTCTGGGTGTTTGTGTGTTGTGAGTTTCTATGTTTTCTTAACGCACCCACGATACAGGAGAAATTATTAGTGTGGGCAAAAGTAAAAAAACTAAAATACGTGTGGCACTCGGGGACTGCCTCAGTAAAGCTATTGCATAGCATTTTTTATCAACTTATGCAATTATAATCATTTATTTATATTATTTATGAAAAAGACGAAAAAATTATCGCCTACCGCGAACATTTAACGAGAATATCGTCTCATCGTTGCTTTATGGAAAGTAACTCTACTAACTAGGCTATGGTCAGCCATGTCCATCAAGTGAAACGTCAAGAAAAAAAAAATCATTCATTCAAATTTTATTTCATTCGCGTTGACATGACAGATGTGACAGTGTCTTAGATTTATTTTCGTTACGGAATTTCTTGATTCAGTCGCCGCGCTCAAAGCCCGCGATAAAAGCTAGCAATAGCTTAAAAACGACCAACCCGCACTGGGTTCGTGTGGTGGACGGCCAACATTCCTCTCATATAGAGGAGGCTTGTGTCCCACCAGTGGGACGATTATGGGAACTAGATGAGATTAGTCCTAGGTCGTCACGATGGTCGCGGGACTGTACGAATTACCGTGACCCCGGAACGTAAAGGGCTATTGAAGGGCACCGTGGATTTTAGTCAGTACGAGTCTGTCAGTCCCTCCCGCTCTGCCCTGGGCGGGAGGACTCATATGATGATTTTACCACGATAAAAAAAAAGGTCGTCATGATGTTTTCCTTTAAAGTGTGTGGGTTTCGGAGTCAACCAGTTTCCACCAGATTTAAGAGACACTTGGTAACTTTTAACTTAATAAAAGGCTACTTTATACGAGATTGTTTACCTACACGGCCAGTTATGGGACAGAAGATTTTTTTATTAAACGGTAAAAAGTTTCGTCACCCGGGATTTAGATAGTCGTAGATACATTTAGAATTTTAAGTAATATTTGTAGTTACACGAAGTTGCTAAGCGCATAGACGGAAGGGACTGCTTTAATCTATGTAAAAATAGAGAAGTTACTTCGGGATACCGGGGTCCTGAAACGCAAAGGGCAGCTGAAAGAACAGAGTGGGTGACGGCATGGGTGGCGCAGTGGTTGAGCGATCGATTTCAGCGCAGCGTATCGATCCGCACAAGGATTGTTTCCTGCCTGGGTGTTTGCAGTCAATTGATGATTTTCCAACCCCACATCCACCAAAAACGAACCTTCACATACTAAAGAAACAAGGAGATCGTGGCTAAATAAATACAGCCGCACCGGCCGATCTTCCGGGTTAAGCTGCGCTTGTCGAGGTTGGTCTGTGGATGGGTGACCATCTGTCAGAGCGAGTTTCCTCTGTGCTTCGGAAAGCACGTAAAGCCGTTGGTCCCGGCTGTCATTTGTAGATCTTTGACAGTCGTTACTGTTAGTCAGATGCTCTAAAGTCTTACATCCAATCTTACCATGGGGTATCGTATTACCCAGTTACTGGGTTGTGGAAGTCCGACATGCAGTCGCTCCATGTAAAATACTGATATTCAGCTGCATCTGGTTCGACTGGAAGCCGACCCCAATATAGTTGGGAAAAGGCTAGGCAGATGATGATGAAGACATAATAAAGAAACAAAATCTAAAGCCCTCTACTTAAAATGAAGGAAAACCCGCGGTCCCTAGCTAGTGGCCACAACAAACAAGTTACATTGTAAAACCGCCGAGGATTTGCCCAACTAATCCACCGCTTACGGGATTATGAAAAATTCATTTTTCTTAGCGTTTAAGAACTTTTTTCTCCTTGTTAATTCGTTGAGAAAGTCGCCATCTTTCAGTGAATTTGTTATGATTGTTCGTACGTGTAACATTGATGAAATCTCTTTTTTTATCGTGGTAAAATCATCAAATGAGTCCTCCCACCCAGGGCAGAGCAGGAGGGACTGTCAGACTCGTACTGACTAAAATCCACGGTGTCCTTCAATAGCCCTTTACGTTCCGGAGTCACGGTAATTCTTACAGTCCCGCGACCCCGGCAGGCTTTGGTCCCCTAGAGGGGGCCCCGTTACTATGCTGACACACTTTGAGGCGCGCGTGGAACACAACGCGCCGTCGACCCGGGCATGGTCCATGGTTGGACAGCGAGTTGCCCATTACTCGCTGCCCGCATGCCCGCGCCTACGGTGGCCGGAGATCGTCTGGCAACGTCCGACGCCGTGGGCCACGTTGAAAATGCACGCTGTAAGTACAGTTATTAACTGTACCACAAACTTAATACATTTTCCCTGTCAATGTTTCTTTCATCTACCACAAGCATCATAGAAATAAATCTGGAATAACCAGAGCAGATTATCACGAATTTCAAACGACCCGCACCTTGTATATGAATATCTAAATACAAAATGGCCGGACCTTATACAGGATGTCCGCGTTTTATTGAATCAAGGATTATTTATGTGGAATAAACGATCGAGCGCTCCACTTAAATATATTACATTGATGATTCAGAATTTAGAAGGGATTTGCCGGATTTCGCGTTGTGGAAACAGTACCGGGTAATCTGAATATAATTGTCTCGTAATCTGCCTAGTCTTTTCTTATGCTTTTTTTATCAGTCCTCCCGCCTGGGGTGGGACGGGAGGGACTGTCAGACTCGTACTAACTTAATTCCATGGCGTTCCTTCAATAGTTTTTTATATTTCAGGGTCACGGTTATTGGATAATACACTCCCGCGACCCCAGCAGGCTTTTTTTCAGACGCGCTTGGAACACGACGCGCCGTCGACACGAGCATGGTCCAGGATCGGACGGCAAGTTACCCATTACTCGCCGTCCGCATGCGATTTCTAATTATGTGAGGTTGGTCCTAGACTACGGGATGCAGCTGAATATCGGAATTATACTATTACTATTAGGCTGACCCCACATTTGGCGTGCGCAATCCTCGGGCGAGCGAGTAGCGCGAGCGCCGCGTGCGCGTCGCGCGCGCGCTGCGCGAGCGTCGGGTGTTGCCGCCGTGTGAATGCATGCAGCGTGCGCGCAACGCGCGCGCGACGCGCGCGCGGCGCTCGCCTTGGCGTTTAACCCGGGCGGCGGCGGCGAGCGGCGGGGATAGCGGGCGAAGGGGTAAGAACGCGACTCGAGCGTCGCGAGCGCGCCGCGCGCGCGTTGCGCGCACGCTGCATGCATTCACACGGCGGCAACGGCGACGCGCACGCGGCGCTCGCGCTACTCGCTCGCCCGAGGATCGCGCACGCCAAATGTGGGGTCAGCCTTATGGAGCGTCTGCCTATTAGATCTTCACAATTCAATGCTGGGACAACGTTTTGGAATATTTGTTTACTGAACTTTCGGGCTTCTGACACCCCGTTGTGATCAGGACCAAAGGCTTTACTATGCAGCCACGTTGGGTGAACACCTTAAAGCCTTTGTCAAACAGATAGGCGTGACGAATGCGAAGCGAGGCGTTTTTATTTGTAATGTATGGAATTGTTGGAATCCAGTCACATAGAAAAGCGAAAGCGATCCGATGGCGTGACCAAACTATCGGACTGACGTCTCGTATCGGTTCGTTATCGCTTCGGACTCGCCTGTCTGTTTGACAAAGGCCTCAATGAGCTCTATGTGCCAACCGTCACTTGAAAATTAAGTTCCTTTATCAAGATAATTTATTTCGTTAAATTGATTTTCAATAATCTTTTTACTTCGTCTTGTTAATGTTACTTTCATTATAAATATTGTTTACGTAAGTCTTATAAGGCATGGATACGAATCATTTCGAATCACCACATGTTGATGCATTTCTATTATTATCACAGAATATGGCATGTCACAGCTATGCCTACTTACTAAGGCCTCCCATATATGGACTGCTCGAGCAGTCAGTACAAGAATGATGACTGCTTTACCGCACCGATGCAGTTCGATTACTCGAGCAGTTCCGAGTATGTGAGTACGTAGATTACTGTAATTGATTTTGCACAGTCATTTTGAAGCAGTCAGATTTATTTATTTTCATGTATATTTTTTTTACGTGGTAAAATAATCACACGAGTCCTCCCACCCAGGGCAGAGCGGGAGGGACTGTCAGACTCGTACTGACTAAAATCCACGGTGTCCTTCCATAGCCCTTTACGTTCCGGGGTGACGGTAATTCGTACAGTCCCGCGACCTTTTCATGTATGTATGTAGCTTTAAAATTACTACTGCAAACATATCTACAACATTTATTAAAACACTGTACTTTTTCGACATAACGACAATTTATGTCGAAAAGTGCAGTAAATAAGTGCAGACATCGTCAGGTCATTCGCTAGACAATAATTATAGTGCAGTAGTAACGGGAGGACCGGACAAGAGGTGACCTAATGCTCTGAATAGTTCAAACCGGTTTCGGTATCTGGTATTTGATACCGGGATTATTTGTTGCGCTCCACTGTGATAAGTTGTTTTTGTTGGAGGTTGTTTTACTGGTTTCCGGGGAAAATTTTTGTTTATAATGATGTAATTACTCAGGTTTTAATCGAATCTAGAATTGTAAGGTACTACGCTTTTTTTACGTGGTATGGTGCATGAGAGCATCTTTTGTTCAGCTCCTCGCATCTTTAATAATATACCGGGGCCTATCAGAACAATTATGAGAAATGAGAATTTTAAAAGGACTCTCCATGATCTGCTAGTAAACAAAAGTTATTACTCTGTAAAAGAATTTCTGTACGACAAATCTTTACTAAAATATAATCCAACCCAGTCGTGATGTGTTCAATGACCTGAGATATTATAAACTATAATCTATTTTCATTCTACGTATAATTTTGCAATTCCTTGTTTTAGTTTGTTGTGATCAATTTTATTTTTTAACTTTTATGTGTATAATTTGACATCTTACCTATTTTAATTTATTATGTTTGACTTTATTCTTTTTAATTTTTTGAAATAATTCTTATTTTCTATATAATAATATGAATTTGACATTTTCATTAATGTGTTCCCTATTTTTTAATTATTGTGCTACTTTTATAAAATATAATTTGTAACAATGTTAATTTAATTAGTAGCCTGTTTTTAAATGTAATTATTATTATTGTATGCCCTACGGGCGGGACATAGCTGATCTAAATTTTCAAATATTTAAGAACTGTACTATACATACCTATGATCCACAATAAACTTTTGATTGATTGATTGATTGATTGATTAAAATCATCAATCATCAGGGCAGAGCGAAAGGGACTGTCAGACTCGTACTGACTAAAATCCACGGTGTCCTTCAATAGCCCTTTACGTACCGGGGTCGCGGTATATCATAAGTCCCACGACCCCAAATGACTACGCTTTTTTTTTTTTTTTTATCGTGGTAAAATCATCAAATGAGTCCTCCCACCCTTACTGTCAGACTTGTACTGACTTAAATCCACGGTGTCCTTCAATAGCCCTTTACGTACCGGGGTCACGGTAATCCCTTGGTCCCGCGATCCCGGAAATGACTACGCTTGGAGATTTTCTTAAAGGCGTGTAATGTAGTAATGTAATGTAATTATTATCCTTATTGTGAAAACTTTATTAAAAATATTAAAATATGCATGCATGAAATGTACTTAAAATAAGACAACTGATGTTCTCAAATCTTGGAGGTGAGCGTTAATAGCTGCAACACAGTTTATTTTAAACTATCGTAGCTATTACCGTAACCACAATATATTGTTAAAATTGTTTTTTGGTTCCAATAAACATTTATTATTATTATGCTTTATTCATTTTTTTTTCTTATCTGTTTACATTTTTAAATGTTTTTACAAAAAAGAAAAAAAAAACCATCTAAAAATATAAAAAAATATTATTATTATTAATTATAACCGACTTAAAAAAAACTGATGTTTTTTAATGTTTGTTACCTCTTAAGTCGTAACTGGGTCAACCGATTTTGATGATTCTTTTTTATTTTTGTTCGATGCAGTATATCTGTCATTTGTTCCCATAAAATATTCTTTCAGTTTGCTTCAGTAGTTTTTATTTTATGAGCAGTTTTCGCTGTGTACTTGGACGATGTTATTACCGGTGCTACGGATGGAAAAAAAAGGGAAACATAAACAACTTTTTTATCACGACATTTTTAGTCTTTTTATGTAAGCTTTGGCAAGAGAAAAGTTAACATAATGAAAACTACATAATATGGGAAAATTTGAACTTAAAAACAGAGAAATATTATGTGTTGATCACGTGTGTGTGCAGTGACCTTTCTTATTGGTTGTGTAAAAAAGGTTAAAAATAACGAATTCCTACGTTGATGGATGGAGAGCGAAGGTAGAATAAATAGGAGAAAAGAGAATCAATGATAGCGTGACCATCTCGATGACGGAGAATGGATGAAGAAAATGTGGCACAGATCTTCAAATAAAAAGACAGGAAAATGCTGAATGGAATGAAATGATGATGATGAAGAAGAAATGTTTTAAATACATCATCAAGACTATAGTTGAAATATTTCCTAAACATTTTTATCACATGCGATTTTTTCTATCTAAAATTAAACCTAAAGTTTCCTAACCTTGAAACATTAAGAAATCCATTTCCGAAAATTCTGAAGGTTCCTATTGTTATAAAGTTTTGTACGTGTAAGTAAGAACAAGGAAACTTTCCCCAAACTGAATTCCTTTACGGTAACTTAAGTGGATACTTTCTTATGATTGAAAATAAATCAATAAGTGGGATCTAACTCAAAGGAAGAGTGTGTCCCAGCGGTGGGAAGATTATAGAGAGATTATGTTTGTCAATAATAGTATTCGACTAAGTCCAATTAGTTAGAAAAAACCTACCTTAAATAAAAATAACTGAATCTGAAAAATGTGGAGCATTATTTTCAAATGAAATAATGAACACAAAATTTTATCTTTCAGGAAAATCTCATCAAAAACACAGAAACCTGAGAAAAAGTAATTTACATAGAATAACAAGAAAAAATATCACTTCACAACATTGATTGAAAATTACAACACATTTCAGAATTCCACACTTCAGAATAAAATTAAAGAAAAATAAATAAATGTTACTCACAATTTGACCCACAAATGAACAAGCACCACAGTAAATGTAATACTAGTTAAAAATTGTTTATGTCTGTGTATATATATTGGGTATACCGTGCCAATGAGTGATATAACGGTAGCTGACCACATCCGGGTTCGTGTCACATAATAGGGACATCCGCTAATAATGCTACAGATTGAGAAGGAAAAACCCGGAATTCAATGGGATCTGAGTCTCTCTGAGTGACCCAATCAGAAATGAGAAGATCCGTGGACGAACCAAAGCTCGACGGCGAGCAGGATTTGAATCTGCGACCTCCGGATTCAGTACATCCGATGCCCTTGCCAAACGAGCCACCGAAGTCCGGCCTACAAGCGTCAAATTTTCAATGCATTCCTAAAGTCATACGGAAATATCTATGAAATTCGCGACATATACGGTTAATGCATAAGATATTTTTCGGGACTAACGAGTTACCGTGTCCCTGGAACTTAAAGGGCTATTGAAGAACACCGTGGATTTTAATCAGTACAAGTCTGACAGTCTCTTTCGCCCTGCCTTGGGTGGGAGGACTCAATCGATGATTTTACATAATGACAATATAATTACGTAAAAACAACAGCTATCTCAAAAGCCAAACCAGTTAGAACAACGGGAGAACTCAAAATCTGTTCTTGTTTTTAATTTTGAGTTGTCAAATCTGCTTTAAATCCGGATCTTAAACGTGTAAGAGCATAGTTGAAGAAACCAGTTGTTTTGACGGGGTTTAAAAACAACAGGTTTATTTGTTTCACTGTTTTTGTAACGGGGTTTATACTTTCGATAAGTTGTTTATCGGCTTGTCTATAGATGGCAGAAAATGATAGTTGACGGATTAAGGAGTGTATTGAAGTCAGCTGAATTTAACGATGATTACCAACGGCGCGTCATGTTCCACGCGCGCCTCAAAGGCCTGCCGAGGTCGCGGGACTATCGGGTAACCGTGGCCCGGAACGTAAAGGACTATTGATGCACATTTTAGTCAGTACAAGTCTGACAGTGTTTCCCGTCATGCCTTGGGTTGGAGGACTCATTCGATGATTTAACCACGCCAAAAAAGCGTGTATAAGAAAGGTGACATTTTTTTTTTAAATAATTCTAATAAAATAATTAAATTTAATTAAATTGTCCCTGTGGCCAACGGTGGACAAAAATATTCATAAAACTTTGTGTCCGAAACGGAAATTTTCTGAAACTAGGGATGGAAGCTTTCAATATATCAGATTTCAATCGTAACTGGAGCAATGTAGGATACTACACCTATTTCTGCCGGGGTTACAGGTCGGGTCGTGGGGCTATCTAAATAGGTTACCGTGATCCTGGAACTTATAGGGAGCACGGTGGATTTTAGTCAGTACAAGTCTGACATTTCAATCCGTTCTACCTATCGCGGGAGGACTAATTTAAGGACCTATTTAAAAATGGGGTTACAGGGCTGATTTTGTGTGTGATTTCGTTATTTTTTTTTGCGTAAGAAAAATGACAGGAAGAACTTCAGATGATTTTATAATGAATGTTTTTATTGTGGTTATATAAAATGTTTAGTTTATAAATGCCACATTATCTGGACCAACATTTACAATAATATAACATAAAATGTCACTAATTTAAATTAATTATTGTAAATTATATGATAATGGTCTTCCGATATTACAAATTTATTATTTTAACTGTCACTGCCGGATTTAAGCCTTTGTCAAATGGACTGGCGTGGCGAATGCGAAGCGTGACGTTTTTATTTTTAATGTATGGTATCAGTTCGGTATCGCTTCGGACTCGCCTGTCTGTTTGACAAAGGCATTAGAGTTTGCAATTTCTATGCACTAGAATATCATACATGATTATCATTATTAAAAATACATGTCTTATCCCTGGCTTCCCTCAGTAAGGGTCAGAAAATTTGCCATTCCACGGAAACATACTTAAGAAATATGAATAGAAAATATTCTTACTAAGGTGTACGAAATTTCATCGAAATTTGATCAGCCGTGGAGGTGTGAAAAGGTAGCAGACAGACGGATTGAATTACTTTCGTATCATATTGATATGGCAGTCAATTAATTCATGACATGAAAATAAAAATCTAGATATTAAAAAAATCAATTGGTGTTCGTTAGTCTCGCTAAAACTCGAGAACGACTGGACCAATTTGGCTAATTTTGGTTTTGAATTATTTTTGGAAGTCCAGGTCAAAAGGTGAATAAATATGATTTAAAAAAAACGGATTCTGAGGCGTTACGAAGTTTTCTAGATCAGCTAGAAAGAGAGTTAGAGAGCTATCAGCATAGTAATAAACAGTTTTTTTATCTACCGAATTTTACAGGGGCAACTCCGACGGCGCAAGCTAGTCTTTACTATTTTCAAGTAATACTGCAACTGTTTTTGTAACAAATTATTAAATATATTTTAAACTTACGTATTTTGTTTTATTTATTGAAAATTGGTTAGCAATAATTGTTTAAATGTACAGACGACATCAGCACATCAAGCTACTACAATCTGTCAAATTTCTTTAATAGATTTTCAGAACACAATAGTGGAAGGTTAATGTTCGGTTGGTAAAATTTGACGGCTTTGGATAGGTTTACCTGTCTGTACTTAAACAAATAAACGAGCAATTTTGCGTGGTTATTTATTTGTTAAACAAATATGATTTACTGTGGTCAATATTGATGTGTAAATGTTTTTCATTAAATTAATGTATTTGTTGGGCATATTACATAAAAAAATTTGCTTTGTGCACTATTTTTCTGCATGAATTTTGGTACCAAATGATTGGTACCAAAATTCATAATGTAAAATTGGCAATGGTATCAAAGTAAACGCGAATTTAATGGATAAATTTGTTCCTCGTTCGCATACCAAAGGCGCTTTTTAATTTGCCATACAATTTATATCGTAATACTTCAAGTACACAGCACGGCGGTAGAATTCATGCTACAGCCTCAGAGCTCTAAGACATCACCTAAACAGTGAAGCTGAAGATCCTAGACATTGCTGTCTGTTACTGAGAATTCTAAACAACTTAATACTACATGTCTGAAAGACAGTCGGACAGTGTAAGTGTCGGTAGATTTAAGCCATAGACATTGAGAACTCGTGAACCCTCCTATCGCTATCGATTGACCCGTGGGGCTAGAAATTGTAGACTTTTTAATTTCTAGTCTAATGTATGAAGTGGTGCCGGCCGCTGGAAATTATTTGTCACCATAGTTACTGCACTCCAATTCTGAGGAGCTCGTGGCTAAATAATTACAGCTGTAACGGCCGATCTTCCGAGTTAAGCTGCGCTTGACGCGCGATGGGTGACCATCTGTCATAGAGAGTTTCCTCCGTTCCTCGGAAAACACGTAAAGCCGTTGGTCATTTGTAGATCTTTGACAGTCATTACTATAAGTCGGCTCTAAAAAGTCTGAAAACCTGTCTTACCATGGGGTATCGCACTACCCAGTTACTGGGTGTGGAGGTAAGGTACTGATATTCAGCTGCATCTGGTTTGACTGGAAGCCGACCCCAATATAGTTGGGAAAAGGCTAGGCAGATGATGAATAAGCGTACTCCCATAAATCTTCATAGCAGAGTCTCCGCAATAACGCCTCAGCAGTGAGTTAAAGTCAGGCTCACTAAAGCCATGTGCCAGTGTTTGATATGCTAACGAATATAAAAAAGGATGATTTATTTGTCTACCAGATTTTGCCCGTGGCTTCGATCAGAATTTCACAGTAAAAGAAGTAAAAAAAAACAATCTCAACAATAATAGGGTTCTATTTTTAAGTAAATCGAAATAAAATATAAATTGTAGAAACAAGAAAAGATTTTAGGACGAAAATCCTCAAACAAAAGCAGCTTTGCATCCCATAACTTTAAGTTTCCGATCTCGCCACAAAAGTAAAAAAGTAAGATAAGCATTACTGTCATGGCCGCTGTTGTAATGGTATCGTATACGTTTCAACCCTTCCCCACCACCCTTTGTGGCACATTTACGTAAGCTAAGTAGCGATCACTAGCGCTTACAGATTTTCACTTTAGATAAATTGCTACTCCATACTGATTTTATTAAAGAGCTGGTCCAATTGGAAGCGGGGAGCGATTTCATTTTGTCCAATGCCGAAACCAAAATGCGTACATTTAAAAAGAAAATTGTGTCGCTCGTAAAGCCGCTACTTTGATTGGGACAGAGGGTCTAAAATGCCACTAGAACAATCATAATATAAATTACGATGAAATTCGTAAAATGCAATATTCTATTATAGTGCTCAAACAATAGAGTAGATAATTGAAGTTTATGTGTGTATTAAGGTTGCCTTTTTATACCCACAGGGTTGGGCGCATCTACCTCATGGCAAATGAATTATAAACCAGACACGATACAGTGACCTCTACTTGATGGCAAGGGACGTTGTGCTGTCTTAATTATGATTATTGTTTGGCTGGGTATAAGGCTTGGTTTCGTTTACCAGCAGCACAGTGGAGCAAAATGGGCTAATAAAAGATCTATTAAGTTCATTACGTCTTTGGTGCAAAACATATTAAGCTATAATATTGAACTAGAGCAACTAGTACTTAATTCCACTTTGCGTTACGATCGTTCAACTGTGCCAATGACGTCATTTTGGAACAATAACTATGTCAGTAGTCAAATACTATGATTATAGTGTATGCTCTCGTGATTATAATCTATGGGGAAGGCCCGAGTAGTGAAGGATTGCTATGGTGAAGCTCTGTAATACCTCCAAATTATAATCGTATAACGGCACAGAAGCTTGTTTTATCAAATGTACAATCGACCAAGTTAAATCATGACACATTTTGACAATAAATCGTTTGTATTCGTTATAATGACAAAGATCTAAGTTCTTACCATGGGTATGTATGTTTACGTGAATGTGGATCTAATTGTATTTGAATGTCTGTAAGAAAATAAGCTTATGGTGCGTCACATTCAACTTTGTGGATTGAACCTGTATAGGCCATTACTTTTTTGAAGTGAATAGCAAGCCTCCCTGACTTTGCACCGGTGCAGTTTGAAACTACGAGCAAATGCCTTTGTCACCGAAGAATAATGTTACTTTCAACTTAAATAATTTTCAAAATCGATTCAGTAGCTCCAGAAACTACGATTTTACAAACAAACTGACGCTCACAAACTGTTTATAGTATTAGTATCGAATGATAGGTTGTAACAAAACTTGTATTTTAGGACCCATACATTTGTACTCGTGGTACACTTTTGAATAACCGGTTGTGGATTAGGAGATTTGATATACCTATAAATCCGATACCTATAAATCCGTTATTACGTATTAGTTTAAACAGCAAAACTTGTTTGGTGGAACTATCAATTGTAAAAACTTATTGATAACATAATTTTTATCCAAAAGGTCAACGTTTCGTGTTAATTCATTATAACAATACACAAACAATGTAATGATATTTTACCTTAATCATTTCCTATTATTTACCATTTAGATTCGATTCAGATATCATTATAAGATATACCTTTGCGCTCCGGACGGCGTAATACGTAGCTCGCCGTCAGATCAAGGACAAGGACCGGGTCTGCGCGTCGTATTCCACAATCGTCTCAAGGAGCTGCAGCAATCTGACGGCTAAATGCCTGCTGGGGTGATTGATTTAAAATGACAACGTAGCCCTAGAACTCTAGACCCTAGAACTAGAAGGGTAATCGAAGAGTTGTTTGTAGTCAGTAAGAATTTGACATCAGTCCAGTCCCTTCTAGCCAGGGCGGGAGGACTCATTTGACGATTTTATGAACCCCAAGAAAATAAAAAAAGGATAGATTTAGGAGGAATATTATTTTGTTTTCCGCTCATCGCTTGTCACTTGCGGTATAACTTGAATGTGTTTTCTATTTTATTTCTATCCTTAGATATGTCTATTCTATTTACTGAATTAGCATCAATAATAGAACTACTAATGGATTAGCTTACTTTAAGTAGGTAACTACTAGTATTTTTATTTCGAAATAGGTATTTACTGAAAAAATAAATCTGATTGTATGACGGATTTCTGAGTAGGAAAATTTGAATGATGTTTGTTTTTATTGTAATATTTGGTTCATCAATCTACCTATTTATTTATTGATAGGAAAAATAGAAGAGAGATTGTTGGAAAAGTATTAGAAAAAACACTTTTCGTGTTCGTCGAAGGTAAAGTTAAGTTTGTGGAGATCGAGCCCTGGATGGTTGATAATATTGTATTAAACAACAAAAACCCCTTCGTGTTCTAATATAAGTCATTTATTAAGCCATTTCAAGGTGTAGGTATCGTGTTTTCTGGTCAGATAGGCAGCGCTCTATGTAAAATACAAAATTTCATCTTCGGAGGATCAATGATAATAAGGTATCAATATATGTACATAATAAGTAATTGTGAAAAGGCTTGATAGATCCTCCTTTTTCGTCTGATGAAGAAATACCACCCAAAAAAAAATACATGATAAATGCTCTGGCTGCTTCGAGAATTCCACAGGCGTCTACTGTGTTATTAAAGGAAGATGATAGCAAAATTATATTATTATCATATGACACTTTGAAATAGGTAACAACCCTAACCACAAATGTCAACATTAAGTCACGAAGCTAAATAAAACAATTTTAAAAAGGGTACTAGATCGTCGACATGCCTGTAAACCGCGGGTTTACCTCGAGAGCCGAGGTCGCGGGCTGATAAAAATTTGTTATACCTACCTACCTAAACGTTTATGAGTGGTGTAGGCACGTCAGAACGACGGTTAAGTTCCTCATTTTATTGAAGTTAGGTGTCAATCTGAAATTTATAATAGGATTGAATTTTTAGAACATCTAGCTGTGTATTATTTTGAAAGTGATACCGTGTTACCAAAGCCCGGAATAGATAGATTGATTTGGCTTCAGTAACATGGACAGGGATATGGGATATCCCGTATATCCCATAATCCTGGATAATTCCGGGATTCCGGGATTTTAAAAGGATTTTTCCGGAATTTTAAAATTGATTAAATTAAGGACTGGCAGGATGAAGACATATAGGCACTCGCTGTTGCGTTTAATTCAATCCCGTTAGTACTGAAATGAAACTCGGAAAAAAGGCTAATCCGTGTTATGATTTCTATGACAGTTCGTGAAACAAGTACATAAAATCAATCTAACTACTCCGGGCTATGCTTATTACAAAGTAACTGTAACTTTCTGCGGAAAATTGTAGAGTTGAAAAACTTACTAATATTATGAGTTTGTTTATTCGTATGTTCCGTTTTCACATCAAAACGATTGAGCCGATTGTGAAAAATTTTGAAACAGAGATAGATGAGACCCTAGAAGTGATTACAAGTTTTCTGATTTCTCCAGATTTTCTGTAGGTATGTGAGACCTAAAGTAAATTAATTCCGAAACATCAAGCATAACGAAAAATCACTAGATCATGATGATCTCATAAAAAATTGAACCACTAGAAAATAACTACAAAGTTCTAAAACGGCCAATTAGCGTTATCCCCAGTGATTCACCTTCGTGAATGAATAGCGAACGGCGTTGCGGGAAATGCACGAACCCGTTTGTATTTTAGGAAGTCTGCTTGTCTCGAGGTCAAAACATCGATACCTATCAATCTATACTTGAATGTATAAAACTAAATAGTTTGTTTGGTTGAACGCGCTAATCTCAGGAACTACAGCTATGTTATTCTCTTTTTGAATTCTCATCGCTAGACTCTACGATGTGGTCTTCAACGAAGCGGCTTTGAGATCGTCCGATCGTGCAGGGCGAGCGCAAGTGCCGCTGTCAGTAGTTTAGTAAATAGCAAACTGTAGTCTCAGCGAGGTGAGAGCGTCGCGACCACGTTGTGACAAGGCTGTGTATAGCACCGCTCTGGTTTGAATTGAAAAATAGTACATTGTTATCCAAGGGGTGAAAGTTACTTATTTAAGTCCCGAGACGGGGTTTGGCGCCCGTTACGTAGTGGGGCGCTAATAGTTCGAGGGACTAAATAAGTAATTTACCCGAGGTAAACACTGTGCTTTTCATTACGAATACAAGGAAATTAAAAATAAGATCATAAATTATTAAACAAAGAAAAGATTTGTGGTGTTCGAATTGTCACTTCCCCGCTTATTTTGTTTTTTTTTTTTTTAATTTTTGGCCTCTGGTCGTCTAGCTATACTTACAGCCAGTATTTTATGCTCATCGAATAAAAAAAAAAACGGCAAAGATGTTGCCGCAATCTACGTTATGTTAAAGGAATAGTTGAAACTGAATTATATTAAAGTCATAATATATATTCTTAATTGTAAGTAATTTATATTTTTATTGAGCTGTAATTTAGTGGCTGTATAAAAAGTTGCAACATAACCATGTTGCCAATAGAAATGTCAAATTAGAAATAGTTTTTTTCTTAAGTCTAGCAGCTGTCAGTTGAAAGCGATTCTCCCTAGGCCTACAATGGATAACTTTCAAATCGCTCATCAGGCATGTAATGACCTACTTTCAGAGTATGAGTTATGAAAAAAACTTTTTGGCTTGTCTTGTTCATATATCGAGGAAAGTTATAGGCTATAAAATATCACACTAGACAATAGGATCCGAGCATCGGTGGTGAAGCCGCGGGCAGCAGCTAGTCAATAATAAACAAATGAGTAAGACTATCGCAGTATTAACGTTTAGTCACTTTCTTTGTCAACCAAGGCCATATAATGAATCACGACTTGCCAACGTACTTTAATTAGTCATTACCGCATTAATATAAATAACATTAATTATACTCGTATTAACACTTGGGTACTTAATAAGGATAAAAACTTGTGGTGTTATTTCTGTTTTTAAAAACATAATAAGTGGCGTAAATGACGTGTTTCTTGACATTATGTTGGAAATTATATACGATGTCGGTACTTACAATAGAGAATAAATAACATCTTGAAAAAGAGTTGATATTAAGCTCGGTAGGGTCAGGGGCTGAGCAATGGGGTGTCGCGGGTTAGAGCCCCGCATCGACACGACCTTCAAGTACACTCGCGAGCAAACGTGTAGAATCACTTTCTTGGAATTGATCCGTGATAACTCTTTAAATAATGGCGTGATTTAAAAGAATTTGGTACCATTTTTATAACATCACACAGCACAGGCCGATCTTCCGGGTTAAGCCGCGCTTGCCGAGGTTAGTCTGTGGATGGGTGACCATCTGTCATAACGAGTTTCCTCCGTGCCTCGGAAAGCACGTAAAGCCGTTGGTCCCGGCTGGCATTTGTCGATCTTTGTCAGTCGTTACTGTTAGTCGGAAGGTCTAAAGTTTGACAACTAGCCTTACCATGGGGTATCGTCTATCCCAGTTACTGGGTTGTGGAGGTCCGACAGGCAGTCGCTCCATGTAAAATACTGATATTCAGCTGCATCTGGTTTGACTGGAAGCTGACTCCTATATAGTTGGGAAAAGGCTAGGCAGATGATGGTAACAATTTTATTACTATTAAATTTTATTACTAGTAATTAAGTACTCGTACAGCGGCGAGATGGGCAGACGACATTGTTGCCATTGCGGGAGTGTCCTGGATGAGGCTGGCGCAAGACCGTGGAGCTTGGCACAAGCAAAGAGAGGCCTATACCCCGCAGTGGGTGAAGACGGGCTGTGGATGATGATGATGATGAAGTACTCAAGATTGCGTGGAATCGGAGTAAGTGAATTCAAACATATGCTCGCTAGTATAGCTGTTTTGGATGCGGGTGTTTGTGTTTGTGAATTTAAATGTTTGTAAATGCATCCACGATTCAGGAGAACGTTTGTTTTTTGTAGCTAAACTTATTTCGACTCCTAAAAACGAGATTGCCCCAGTTGCCAATTGCCCCAGCGGTTCCCCAGCTATTAATAGCTGTCAATCATCATAAGAAACTGACGGCCGATATTTCTGCTTTCCCAAATACCAACAATATTATGGTCAAGAAAAACATTTGGAGGAAAACGTTTTTCTTAATAAAATGACAGACGTAGGTTAGAACGTGCTGAAGTATGGCAATCATATTATACTGTACATATGTGTTGAGATAAAGACGTTTTTATTTGGCTGTTGATTATGTTATTCTATTTTTGGTTATGCAGTGACGTAGCTAGGTGGGGGCGAAGCGGACCCTAGCCCCCGGTCTCGCACATGAAGGGGCCTCGCTCTCAGAGAAAAAGAAGAAAAGATCTTGACAACGGCGATCACCAGCCAGACACAGTTGGAACTGAAAGAAACTAAGAGGCCTCACAATGCTGAAGTCGCCAACGAACACGTTTAGGTGAAGCGCCTCCACGTAACGTAACGTTTTATTTGTTACTGGGAACTGAAAGAGTCAAAGAAGCGTCGCAAAGCTGATGTCGCTGTCACATTACAAACCAGGTCATCTTAAAACAAGGGGGCCTCGTACGAGCAGTGGAATCAAGTCATATTTTTCGTTCTGAAACAAAAAGGGCCTCGCACCTACGTCTTGCCCCCGCCTAGATTCGGTCTCGCTAAGCCACTGGTTATGTCCCACGGCGACGGACGTCGGCAGACGATCTCCGGCCACCGTAGGCGCGGGCATGCGGGCAGCGACTAATGGGCAACTCGCTGTCCAACTATGGACCATGCCCGGGTCGATGGCGCGTTGTGTTCCACGCGTGCCTCAAGGAGTGTAAGCAGAGTGACGGGGCCCCCTGTTGAGGGCCAAGGCCTGCCGGGGTCGCGGGACTTATAATTTACCGTGACCCCGGTACGTAAAGGGCTAGTGAAGGACACCGTGGATTTTAGTCAGTACAAGTCTGACAGTCCCTCCCGCTCTGCCCTGGGTGGGAGGACTCATTTGATGATTTTACCACCATAAAAAAAGCCATTGGTTATGTGTTACTACGTTTACAAAGCATTATGCAATAAGTTCGTCGGTATAGTTATTTTTTATAATTATCACATTGACGGCATGGCAGTTACGCAAATGCTTGCTGCTGCGTTGTGTGACGTGGTTTCGATTCCCGCTCGGAACAAATATTTGTATTTGTGTTTGTATAAAAATGATTTTAAATGTTGTAAATGCACCCAAGTTAGGAAAAAAACCTGGTGTGGGATATTGTTTAAAACAAGTAAACAAATGCACCTAATTTAATTCTCAAATATATAAAAAATGGAACTAATAACTACCTATATATACGATAATATAACAGATGAAAATGTAATGTTCATAAATGGACAAATATAGTTTTGTTTGTGTGTTGTGACATTTTATTTTAGCGTAACGTAGTAATTAATTAGACTGTCACTGTTTTTTTTTTTTTTTATCGTGGTAAAATCATCAAATGAGTACTCCCACCCCTGGGTGACAAGTCTGACAGTCCCTCCCGCCCTGCCCTGGCAGGGCGGGAGGGACTGTCAGACTTGTACTGACTAAAATCCACGGTGTCCTTCAATAGCCCTTTACGTACCGGGGTCACGGTAATCCCTTGGTCCCGCGACCCCGGAGACTATTACTGTTAGTACTAAACATGTATAGAACAGCATTATTTTTAAGTAATGATTGAAAACAAAAATATAATCTTTGTATGTTGAAAAACCCTCTGAACATACGGTTCATTTTTCGTTGCCAATATCATACATAACACCACAAACTCAGCTCACCTGTCTCACCGAGACGCTATCTCCAAGATATCTAACCTAGGCATCGCGGGAGCATCACAATACCTAGGAGAAAGTTAGGTCTTTGAACCTTCTAGAAAGTACTAGCAAGTTTCTCGAGCGTGGCAAACGTTTTGTAGTCATTAACTTGATATGTTGGTACTACAAGAATGGTACGGAGTATTTAACTGTTTGTTTTGCTTTGTGTTTCATAACGAAACGTGACTTAGATATTGAGGTTTTCAAGGTGGGATTTTGATGAAGGTAATAACGAAGTATTTTTTTTAAATATTATACGCATTAACGCATGCATCATAATCACCATAAGATTAGTAGGTTGGTAAGAGCATCGGATGTACTAAATCCGGAGGTCATCGGTTCAAAGTCTGCTCGCGGTTCGAATTTTTCTTTCCATAGTAAATCAATAAAGAAGTATGGGAGAAGAAAACGTACTCCGACCAACCCAAATACTAAATATGCTTTAATATAATTAATAAAATACTCCTGATGGAGGCTTTGAGTTCATACCTGGGCAAAGACCATGTGCCTTTTTCTATGAATATTATGTATATTCTAAGTTTATCTTAGATACTGACATAGATGTGACGAGGCCTCCTGTAGAGGGCCAATGCCTGCCGGGGTCGCGGG
The DNA here is from genome assembly GCA_943136025.2 of Agrotis puta. Taxonomy (NCBI): domain Eukaryota; kingdom Metazoa; phylum Arthropoda; class Insecta; order Lepidoptera; family Noctuidae; genus Agrotis; species Agrotis puta. Next base: position 17,326,421 of record OW964175.2, on the reverse strand, counting down.
ACTAACGAATTACCGTGACCCCGGTACGTAAAGGGCTATTGAAGGACACCGTGGTTTTTAGTCAGTACAAGTCTGACAGTCCCTCCCGCCCTGCCCTGGGTGGGAGGACTCATTTAATAATTTTACCACGCTAAAAAAAAAAAGATACTGACATAGATGAAGGAAAATTAGTGAGGAAACTTGAACAATCAACAAAAGTCTGTTAACTAAACTCTGACATCAGAATGGTCACACCTTCGGTGGTGAAAAGGCATGTTGATACCATCAATAAATTACAAATCTTATTAGTCCATCAGCAAGAGTTTTGAAAAATAATGGACACGTGTTTTGTTTTGTAAAATTAATGAATATTTAAAAAGAGAAAACGCATCAAAAGGGGTTGTTGTAAATTTGACACAAAATTAATTCCTCACAAAAAAAAGTATGTATAAATATGCCAAAGGGTTTTTTTTTAATTTTCATTATTGTAAATTCGGCCCATTTGTTTTTTTTTTTCCACACGGATAGCAGAACAATTAAATAAAAAAATCCAGCACAAAAAAAACTACCGAAAACGAGGACACAATGTGGAATCTGAACAGAAAGTACTAGGAGAACAGGATCAAAAGTTTTTTTCGTGAGGAATTATTTTTTAACAACCCATCAAAATCAAGTAAAAATTGTACTTACTTGTGACGTATTTTCACTTTTAACAGTTGTATCTTTTTTTTTTCGTGGTACAATCATCAAATGAGTCCTCCCACCCACTGTCAGACTCGTAATGACTAAAATCCACGGTGTCCTTCAATAGCCCTTTACGTAACAGTTGTATCTTCGTTATTTTTAGTAACGTAACAAAAAAAAATACAGGTTATTTTTTTTTTGAAAATGTCTTTGTCGGACTAAACATTTTTTTTCAATCAAATACATTGATCCCAAATACATAGAAAAACATGAAAACAGAAAATTCGGTCAATGATCTAATAATCTTCATTAATTTTACTTCTGTAGTAACAAGCACCTGCCATCAAGCAGGACAAGAGAAGACATTAGAACTAATAAACCTACAGATCTTTTATATCCGAAATAGAGTCGTAATGCAGAACAATAACGTCATGGAGTCGACGTCGAAATAGGAGCACTGGCTAAGTCTTTTACACACGCCTCAACATGCATTTTCCAGTTCATGCCTTTATCTATCCACATGCCCAAGAATTTTGTGTGATCAGTATCCTGAATACTTGTATTACCATATCGAACGTCTGGTTTTTTATTATTTGTTTTTTGTTCAAATAAGATGTAGTTAGTCTTATTTAGATTAATTTTTAAGTTATTTTCTGTTAGCCAGGATATTATGTTCATTAAGGTTGTCATTAATTTCTTTTTCAAGTGTGTCATCATTTTTGCTTTTAAATAATATTGTGCTATCGTCTGCGAACAAGATCATAGGATTGTTAATGAGTTTAGGCATGTCGTTAATATATATGATTGAAAAACAGTGGAGCAAGTACACCGCCCTGTGGTACCCCGCATAAACATTCCCGATGTGTGGATTGATATGTAATTTCTGTTTTTGTACGGGGGTTGATTTTATTGATACATGTAAATTGTTGCCGATTGGTGAGGTATGATTCGACAAGTTCAAGGATGAGTGCCTCTGATACCATATTTTTCCAATTTGTTTAGGAGTAATTTATGGCTAACATGGTCAAATGCCTTTGACATATCCATGAACAGTGCAACTACAGGAGTTCTATTGTCCATATTAGTCAAGACATGCTCTACAAGCGCATATATTGCGGAATTAATACTTTTATTTTTCCTGAAACCGTATTGTTCGCTGATTAAGATTTTGTTTGTTTCTAAGAAAGAATATATACTATTATGCATTACTTTTTCGAAAATTTTAGAGAAGACCGGAATAAGTGCAATAGGTCTGTAGTTACCCGGATCTTGCCTGTCACCTTTTTTGAACAAAGGTTTGATTACTGAAATTTTCAGCCTTTCTGGGAATACGCCTTTCTCAATGCAGTTGTTTATAATGTGACTGAGTATTGGTGCAATAATTTGAGACGTAGCTTTAATCACTTTAGTGGTAATATCGTCATATCCAGCACTATTAGTATTCTTCAATGATTGGATTATTTTAATAATGTCAAAGGGTATTGTAGGTGTCATGAAAATTGAATTAGGATTTGTATCAAATGTCAGTGTATTATTATAGTTAATGTCATTCTGAGATTGATTAAAATTTATAAAATATTCATTAAATGATTCCGTTATTTGTTCTGGAGAATTTTCAACTTTCGGATATAACCTAAGGAAAATATCAAGTCAGGCCACCCTTTTAATGGCATACCATGGTTATGTATCATCAACATTACGCTACGGACTTATGTTTTGGGGAAACTCGCCAGACAGAGAAGTGGCGTTTAGGGCACAGAAGAAATGCATAAGGGCAATATGTGGCATAGAAAATACAGAGAGCTGTAAGCCATATTTTCAAAAGCTTAAGCTACTTACACTCCCGTGTCTTTATATATATGAAGTAGCCACTTTTGTCAAATCAAATCTACATTTATATAATCACCCGAAGAGCATACGCTATAAAAATACAATATGCATGACAAGACACAAAAAAGCTATATTCAGCAAAAACCTTTTAGGCATGGCACCCAAAATCTACAATAAATTACCCAAAACATATCATAGAAGCTAGAAAAACAGATCTGTTCAAAAAATGGTTAAATGATTTTTTGATTGAAAAATGTTACTACACTATTAATGACTATCTTAATGAAACTTGCTAGAACTACTATATCCGATTTATGACATTAGTAAAAACTTGACATCGCACTGAATTAAATTATTGAAATAAAATTGTTATAATTATTACCTCTATGTTTATGTGACAATTAATTTGTTTGTATGTGTAAAATTTTTGACTGTAATTTGTAATCTAAAATATTGTTATTTTCTAATCATTCTGACATTAATGTTATTTTGTAATTTGAATTTTGATTAAAACTGATTATAATCATTAATTTAATTTGTACGCTTAAACGCAAAACATAGACGGGACTCTTATATTTAACTGTAACACCATTTAAAAACCTATGTTTACAAATAAAGATTTCATTTTCATTTCATTTTCATTTTCGATATCACGGGATTGCCGATAAAACAATTTATTTGTTGAGCAATTTCGTCAAGGTGTCGCGGGGCTAGGAAGTTAGCGGGTGAAGTGATTTTGCATTCACATGAAGACATGTTTTTTTGTGCGACAAATTAAAAAATAAATTACAATTTTGATCACTGCTCTGCTAATCAGATATTTAATATTATGAAGCTAAAGTATTTGTTTGGTTGAACACGCTAATCTCAGGAACAACTGGTTCAAAATCTAAAACAATTTTTGCGGGAGATTAGGAAGAAAATGAGTGTCGAGTGGAAATTATGCCTGTGTCTCGGTAATTTTTTGTAAGTTATTTAATTATTCTATTTCGTTGTTGGTTCCGAGAACACACAACCTCTTTAAAAGTGATTTCAAAACGCAGTTCCCGTGACGGAATGATTGGCTTTTATCCTACGTTAGAGATGAAGCGTTGCTATACAATATGGCAACGATGGTGCTGCTAATTTATTGCCCACTGCGGGAGAATTATTCTTTGCTCTTTAATAGTGTAAATAATTTTAGTAATGAATACAGTTAATTTTATATCAGTTGCAAAACAAAAAAGATTTCAATTGCTTGTAATAATAAAACGAAACACATAACCTTAAATAACATAAATGTTAGATTATTATCTCTCTGTTGTCATTAAGTAGGTAGTAATAAAATAATACATAAATGAGTATTTGCATCTAGATGCATAAATCCATGTGTCAAGTGACAGAGTCCACTAATTAAAGAACACTTTCCTGTTTTTGTCATTAAGACTAATGTCCAACTTTATTAAAACAGACATAAACAATTAAATCTTTAAAGGGTATAGCCGGATAAGTATGACGATCCGGCCCCCAAATGGGAACCTATATCGAAACTTATGTTCTAATATCGCCTTGATGTACAAACACAATTTATGTACTTTTCGCGGCCAGCTTTCGCTTTGACCTTGAGATATGGGAAAAAATAATCGCACGCATGACTTTTATTCAAAGTCATATATCTCAAAAATGAATTACGCTAGAAAGTTAGGACCAACGCGAGTTTTTAGATGACATGGCAGAGTATATCATATATTATTTTCAAATTTTTAGAGTATATTTATACATAATAAAAAATTAAAAAATAAGTAAATCATAATTTTTTTTTCATGTTCTCTGAGACTTACAATCACGAAAATAATATATGTTTTGCTCCTTTATGTGCTCTATTACTCATAAAAAGTTGGTAAAAAAAAAGGTGGTGCAACACTTTGAAAAAAAATTAAAAAGTGTTTCGCACCTTGTAACTTAAAGATATAAACGTGTCTCAACACGCACAAAATTTTATCGCTTGTGGAAGGAATTGTACATAAACAAGTTTAGATTTGTTTTCACGTTATTTATTATATTTTATATCTTACTAACATCCGCGTTTGTCATGCGTTGGTATCGCTCTTGGACATTGGTATTGCCCTAAAGGGAAGCTTTTGACTTGGATTTTTATGGCATTTTGTTCCAAGATTTTGAAATTAGTCATTGTTAAACCAACTTATTATTTTATATAAGGTCATAATGTCTGACAAGTGCAAAAACTGTAACAAATATCTTTATCACTGTCACTACAGGTGTCAGAATCTTCAGAGTTGACATAAGCTTCTCCTGGTTCATCTGTAGCCGTTGATACTTCATCGCCTACTTATACTTTCAGGCTTGAAGACACCTCGTCAGATGCTGTACATTTAGAAATAGAAACTTTTTTCTTAATATATGGGATAAGATGACACTTGTTACAGAATATATCATTAACTGTTACACACAGTGATAAAGATATTTGTTACAGTTTTTTGCACTTGTCAGACATTATGACCTTATATAAAATAATAAGTTGGTTTAACAATGACTAATTTCAAAATCTTGGAACAAAATGCCATAAAAATCCAAGTCAAAAGCTTCCCTTTAGGGCAATACCAATGTCCAAGAGCGATACCAACGCATGACAAACGCGGATGTTAGTAAGACATAAAATATAATAAATAACGTGAAAACAAATCTAAACTTGTTTATGTACAATTCCTTCCACAAGCGATTAAATTTTGTGCGTGTTGAGACACGTTCATATCTTTAAGTTACAAGGTGCGAAACACTTTTTAATTTTTTTCAAAGTGTTGCACCACCTTTTTTTTTACCAACTTTTTATGAGTAATAGAGCACATAAAGGAGCATAACATATATTATTTTCGTGATTGTAAGTCTCAGAGAACATGAAAAAAAAAATATGATTTACTTATTTTTTAATTTTTTATTAAATATAAATATACTCTAAAAATATAAGAAATAAAGAAAGAAAGAAATAATATTTATTGGTACAGAAACAGGGCATACACAATAAAATACAGAATAAAAGACAAAATTAGCAATGATTTTTAAAATAACTTAAGACTATTTGGTACAAAATTGTTTGCCCCACGTCTGCGCCAAATAGGCCCAGTTCAGCAAAAAAGCCAGACAACTAGTGCCTGACGCTGATTTTCAACAGGACCTTGTTGAGAAGCGGGTACGGCGAACCAGTTATGTAACGTGTGTATCCTAATAAAAATGTATAAATGTTCTTTTGTATATATAGATATATATGTGTTACCATTTATAAATTATGTATAAAATATAATATTAAATAATTCTATAGTGAGTCTAAAAAAACCAAAAGCATAAAGAAAAGATAAAGATTAGCAGGTACTTACAAAAAAATATTATATCGCGCGTGCGATGCCGGTGCAATATGAAAATAATATATGATATACTCTGCCATGTCATCTAAAAACTCGCGTTGGTCCCAACTTTCTAGCGTAATTCATTTTTGAGATATATGACTTTGAATAAAAGTCATGCGTGCGATTATTTTTTCCCATATCTCAAGGTCAAAGCGAAAGCTGGCCGCGAAAAGTACATAAATTGTGTTTGTACATCAAGGCGATATTAGAACATAAGTTTCGATATAGGTTCCCATTTGGGGGCCGGATCGTCATACTTATCCGGCTATACCCTTTATTTTCAAACTAGCGTCCTTTGAATCACCTTGTAAATTCTTTTGAGTTCTGCAGTGTGAAGTAAACTCGTAAACGATACAACTACATTTTAAATTACAGTTTCGTTTCGAATTATGGGTGTACATAATTAATCTTTTAAAACCTGATCATATTAATGACAATGTACAAGTAGCAACAGCCCAGCCTTGGTAAACGTACAAATATATATTTGACATTTTCTTGAAAACGTTGTAACTTTACGATTTAATAAAGCGAGATTACAAACATGTTCTTATAAATTAAGAATTATTTATTATATTGTTGTTTCCTTGATGATCTAGATTACTCACTATTTTCGTTTTCTCTTTATGGAACTATTGACTTGATATCAAAACGATTATCTGGTTATGATTTTATTAAATGTACTGAATCATACAGTACCCACTTACTTTTGTGATTTAAATTGATATGAAATGACAACATTCTGGCCCCATAGTTTGATTAGTTGATTTAATCAGTAAAAAGATTTATACAATTAACTTTCGGCCTAAAATGTAGGACCAGACTGTGTTTTGTTTTTTTCTTTTGTCAAAATATTTACAAATTCATGACTTACTTAATAAATGAATCAATCGCATCTATTCCTGGACATAGGCCTAGGTCCAGGATCACACACATGCAAACAATACGATATTCTAAACAAATAACATTACATCATCGTTATTTTCGTGGCCCCACACTCATTTATCGCCTTATCCCTAATTTGGTACCGATGGCAAAGAAAAGAAATTAAACTTGCTACTAAATGTACTGATTTACTAGTCCGTACTAATTCATGTTGCTGACGGTACTCGTGTATAATTAGGTTGGCGATTGCGCGACTGCTCATTATCGATATTGCGTTTTAATAAACATAAATTAATGGAATGTTGAACGAATTTTCTTGTATCCGCTTGTAGTAACAATAAATCGAGTGTAAATTACTTTAGGTAGCGATGGAAAATTAATTTATATTATTGACATGTTGTTAAATTCTGATTTTTATTTTTGACATTTATTATCATTTTTGTATTTTTCTGACATCGTTTATTTAGTGAAATTATTTTGTATTATTTGCATCTTTTATATTATTGACATGCTGTATAAATCTGATTTTTACTTTTGACGTTTATTATAATTTTTATATTATTTTGACATCGTTTATTTAGTGACATTATTTTGTATTATTTGCATCTTTTATATTATGACATGCTGTATAAATCTGATTTTTACTTTTGACGTTTATTATAATTATTATATTTTTTTGACATCGTTTATTTAGTGAAATTATTTTGTATTATTTGCATCTTTTATATTATTGACATGCTGTATAAATCTGATTTTTACTTCTGCCTACTACTAAGATCGCATATAAAAGTTTGAGTTTTAGCTCTTTGGACTGGAAGTTATACCTAGCTTTTCAACCGGGTTCTATAAACAGTAGGTTATAAGAGGGTACTGCCACTTTAGTACCGTCCATTCCGTATTGAAAAAGTACTAAGAATTTCTTCAAGAAAATAGTGTCTTTTCAACCAATCGACACGTACTGACTCTAGTCGTTTGGTGTCCCAAGGGACTTAGAACTTTACTTCGAAAGTAAATTGAGACTTCTAGTATTTTGTGACCGCTGGGTCATTCGACTCACATCTTTTACATTGTAATCGCTCTAATTTTAAAGCTTTGTATTTAGAAATATATAAGTATGTTTATCAGTTGTCTAGTACCCATAACACAAGCTATGCTTAGCTTGGGACTAGATGGCGTTGTGTGATATTTATATATTTATTTATTACTTATGTATACATACTTATGTATATATTTATTAATTAATTTATTCTAGAACTTTAAAACCAATTCCAAGATTAATAGAGTGTAGCTAGTGGTAAAAAAATAACAGTCATCCAGGTTGATTTTTTAGGTTAAGCTGCGCTTGATGAAGTTAGTCTGTGGATGGGAGACAATATAACATAGCGAGTTACATCCGTACCTCAGAAAACACGTAAACCCGTTGGTCCCCGCTGTCATTTGTAGATATTTGCCAGTCGTTACTGTAAGTCAGAAGTTCGACAGTCCGACAACCTGTTTTTCTAATGGCTACTAATTATTGTATGTTTAAGGAGTGGACTTCCCTTAATCCTTTTTTTCTCATAGTAAAATCATCAAAAGTGTACTTCCATGACAGAGTGCGACAAGAGGGACAATTTTCAATAGCCCTTTTTGTTCCAGGGTCACGGTTACCAGATGGAACAGTCCCTCAACCCCGGACTTCCCTACCTAGGTCTGTATTTCCTGATAGCTACAACCTTGAGGTCTTTAAGTCGAGAGTTCACCGTCGACCACGTCACCACGTACAGTAGGACCGTCACATGGGCAGATAGGCAGTTCACGATTCCATTTTGATTCTGGGACAACTGGACTCAACGTGATTTTTGAAGCACAAACAGGTTTCAATACCCAATCCCAACTGTAGACAGTTAATTGTTTTTCAAAGTACTAATTAACTTATGTTTCTAAAGTTTTATTATGTTGTAAAATTTTTTTAAATGACTAAACTTTTATTTTACTGCGCGATAGGCATAATAGACAATTTTTTTCCTTTTTTTTGACTTAATGCGTTTTTACAAAGATTAACGCATCAAAATTCGAGAGAAGGCTCGAGACGTAAGCAGCACGTGTGTGCTTCTTACGTCTCGAGCCCTCTCTCAATTTAAAACTGCGTATGTTTGTGACGTTTTGGCAATTTTAAAAGTGCCGTACCTGCCTCAAATTTACGTAACAAAAGAAAAAATACGGTTCAAATATTTTTTGATTATCTAACTGACAGACTAAGCCCCTTCGTACCGCGAAGGAGGAGGCGGGAAGCGCGATGGAGAGTATAGCGTCCTTCCTCCACCCTAGCCGCAGTGGTAGACGCCCACGGCGGGTAGCGAGTAATGGGCAACTCACTGTCTGACCATGGACCATCGACGGCACGTTGTGTTCCACGCGCGCCTCAAAGAGTGTCAGCAAAAATGACGAGGCCAAAGCCTGCCGGGGTCGCGCGAATTACCGTGACCCTGGAACTTAAAGGGCTATTGAAGGACACCGTGGATTTTAGTAAATACGAGTCTGACAGTCGCTCCTGCTCTGCCCTGGGCGGGAGGACTCATCTGATGATTTTACCACGTTATAAAAAAAACCCCTTTGTACACAGGCGACGCAACTCTCCGATACCTTACGACTTTGTTGTTCATTGACGCGTGCCTGTGTATGAACGGCTATGGATCTGTATTGCAATAGTCACCTGGATACCAAAGTCGTAAGGTATCAGAGACTTGCGACACCTATTGTACGAAGGGGCTAATTAATTTTTTTTCAGTCAAATACCGTATTACTACTCGTAAAACAACTGTTTTACTGCGCAATTCGCAAAGCGTAATAACATTTCAACAACGAGTAATATATTAATTATTTTGACTACGATATCTAATGTTAGCTCCAGGCTATCTGCGATGGAATTTGAATTTTGAATATAAGGATATGATACTAGTTAGATAATAATTTTAGATAGCTAGCCGACGGATATTTCTACGGATGTGATGGCTATCTGTTTTATGCAGTTCGATGCAATGGTAATTTATTTATTGATCCTGTTTAGTTGTAGTTAGAACTAAATGCATGTATAATAATGCTTTAGCGTTCATTCAGTAGCGCTTGGTCGCGGGACTCACGAATTACCGTGACCCCGGAACGTAAAGGGCTATTGAAGGACACCGTGGATTTTAGTCAGTACGAGTATGACAGTCCCTCCTTCCCCTTAGTTGGGATAAGGTTAGGCAGATGATGATAATGCGGTCATTTTTCGAACCCGTGACGTTCACCATAACAGACAATCGCCCAGCCACTGTGTCGTTGTACAGACGCCAGCAGGTCAACCTACCCCCAATCTGTAAAATTTTATCAATCAAATATTAACCTTCTACTATATTGATAAGGTTGAATATCTATTAAACTAGAAATTTGACGTACGTTGATGTGATGTGCGTCTGTACAATAGTAGATAAAACATGACCAACAAACAAACAAATAAATAAACAAGCTCTCTCTGAAAACCGTGATCATAGTACAATTTTGGTTCGTATAAAATACCGCTTTAAAGCCTTTGTCAAACAGACAGGCGAAAGCGAACCGGACCGAGTCCGAAGCGATAACGAATCGATACGAGACGTTAAACTGGGTGCAGCGAACCGAGGCGTGGCAGTTGTATTAGCTGGCTTTTAATGAACGACGTCAAACAGAGCAAATACGCCTTCGCCACGTCTTCGCATCGGTTCGGTCACGCTATCGAATCGCTTTCGCTTTTCTATGTGACTGGATTCGTACAATTCTATACATTACAAATAAAAACGCTTCGCTTTGCATTCGCCACGCCTGTCTATTTGACAAAAGCTTAAAAGTGACAATACCGCCATGAAAATAAAGTGGTTTCGTTTAATTTTGTAGAACAATATAAATTATAAAGTATGGAATCGTAATGGTATCGATATTACGATACTGTTATTGATTCGCTTTTAGTTTTAATAATACTGTTAGAGCATCCATTATTTAATTCGGAGCGGTATGATTTAGTTTATTTAGTCATTGACTTTTAAAGTGTTATAAAATGGCAGCTGTAAGTAAGTAGGTCACGAGATTGTCGGATCGCAAACGTCTTCTGAAAGAACAGGGCTTATAGCCAAACGGCAACTTTATACCCCATCGTAAATAGTTGAAAATCTTAGTCTTTAGTAGTAGGTTGTTTTTTAGGTGGTAAAATCATCAAATGAGTCCTCCCACCCAGGGCAGAGCAGGAGGGACTGTCAGACTCGTACTGACTAAAATCCACGGTGTTCTTCAATAGCCCCTCTAGAGGGCTAAAGCCTGACAGTCTGACAGTCCCTCCCGCTCTGCCCTGAGTGGGAGGACTCATGTGATGATATTGCCACGTAAAAAAAAAGTAATGCACGTGTCCGGGTTCAAACCTATTACCTACAACTCGTTAATCGGGGTTGTTACCTCTGGGTCACCACTGCTATAGAGAGGAGACATATTTCTTTTTTTTACATTTTTAAATTAAAAAAGGACAGAAAACTGAATAAATTCAGCATTCTTATTCAATTTCATTATAAGGCTATCTAAATTCCAGTACCCTTTCGACCAGGAAGTAAATTGGCACTTTACGATTCAATCGATAGGTCGCAGGTTCGTATCTGGGCTGAGGCACTTAACACAAGCGCTATTTGTTGAAGGAGTTAACGGAAATAATAGTATTTGTACGTTATTAATATTATTGGTTAAAACGATTGAGTTTAATTTAATAAAAGACGAAGAAATTACGTCAAATAAACGATTGGAGGTCTTTATAGTACAGTGGTTGTTAAAGTGGCTTTTGTGGTGTGGGCCACAGGTTCAATACGGCCCTGCGGAATTATACTGTTTCAAGTTTTACGATTCTATGTCTAGATAAGGTATATACGAGTAGTACCGTTAACCGCACATTAGTACTTGCTTTTCGAAATTCTTCGTTACTGCAAGTTAAATTGTCATCTGTCACTGATCTTTGGTAGAGAATCACTATCCTAATAACAGAAATGCATTAATTTGCTACTGTAGCTATAACATTGTTTGTTTTTAATTCTGTATATTCATTCGCAAATGAACATTGTTCTTATGAATAAATAAAAATACACTTTAATTCGACTGTACAATACGCAACAAAAAAATACGAAAGTAAAATGGAGCAAAATTCAAGCAGTAAAAATAATTAAAAACCTGATTTATTGTTACAGTTAAAAACCCAGACAGACAAGTTATTCGGACAAAAAATAACAAGTTAAACGCAAAATAAACTCGTAAAAAACATAAACATGCGCAAAAACAGATTTTTTTGCAACTATTTGTGTTTTTTGTTTGAACAACAGAACCGCAATTAGTTTTTTATTGGCGATGTTAATTTGATAGGCTTTGTATTGTTGATCGATGATTTAACACACATACAATAAACATACAAAAACTTTCCATTATAGTTTACTTTATGAAATTGAATTAATTTGAAAAAAAAAAGTTCTAAGTAAAGAGTTTTCAAGTTATAAAAACAAAGGCAAACACTACAAAGAAATAACGTCTCATGTAAATGTTTGCAGTGATTTCAATTATCGAAGAAATAAACTGGAATTTCAAATAAGACATCAGAAAACCATTTTAGTACAAACAAAAAAGAAAAAAATAAATAGCAACTCACCTCCTTCCGCAAACGAAAAATAAAATCAAACAGCCACAAAAAAAAAACACTTGCCAAATAAATTAAATTTGAAAAAAGAAACAAAACTCGCGAATGTCAGTTTTAACTTCAAAATGAGAACTAACTGTGTTGGGGTAGTGCCAAACAAAATTGTACACTGGGTCTCAAAATGAGCGATACAGGCTTTTAGTAGAAGTTTTTCAGGCTTTTCGAGACGGGCTTTTTCGAGCTAGCAACGAGTGCATCAGTTTGTACGGTACGGTAATGAATGGTGAAGCAAGGTGCCCGCTTGAACGGCTTTGGCGGTAAATGTGTGTCTTAAAGTGTGATTGGCGCAACACTACTTGGTACTTTTGATTGGATTTCGCGCGTTCGTTGGATGGTACTGCGGAATTTATGAGTTATGACTTTTTATGAGTGTTTGGCGCCTTTCAAGTTTTCCTAAATAGATGTTCATTAAGTTTGATGTTATTACTTCGTATAGAAAATAAGTAAAATTGTTGTTACGAATATGAAACGAGACGGGTAGATTTAAGTTGTTGTTATATTAATGCATGTGATAATATTTATAAAAGTTTTGATTGTCATTTCAGTCTCTAAGCCCGGAAAATGAAAATACTTTAGATGGTCTCAATAGCTAAAGTTAAAATAAAGAATATTATATAAATGTAAATTACGCCAATTTTTATTCGAAACTTCAAGTGTTCTTTAACAGTTAGGTCCAGTTTTTCAAGGATAACGTTATATATAGTTTCTTAGTTTAAGTTATGTATATATTTTGCTAGTTAAATGTGCTTAACACTGGGTATGAGGATATCCTCATGTTATATATTGTGGATTTATTTATGTAAATAAATCCACAACATTAAGGGAGATAGATATTTTAAAGTAAGGAGCATTTAGTTCACGTTTACGGCATTTAATCGTGATAGCGTCTCTTCTTCCTAAATGTTTTGTGGAACAAAAAATAAGAAAACTATTGATAGCTCTATAATTTCAAACAATTATTATAGGAAGCACTTTGCGAATTTGAAATTTAGCGCAGTCACGATGCGATGTATCAAAATTTGCCAGTCGCAGTACATAGTGTAGCGGTCTGTAGACTCGAATCGACTTGGCATTTTGGCTGACAAAACGCTTGCACCGAAGCTGGATAGCGTGGAGTGAGTTATTTTATTTTAATTATCATTTATTGTTCGTGCAAAGAAGTTTGATATAATGTCAATAAAGATTTTTTTTGATCAAACAGTTTCTTCTTCGTATAAAATCAAGACTAGAGTAGAAACGTTACTTGCGTGTCTGTTAAACAGCATGCCACGGGAACTCAACAGCGGGATAAAAGGCATCGTATGTGTTAACCTTATAATCTACCTCTGCCGAATTTCATAAATTTGTTCGTTCTGAGTTAGTTATGTAACAAACATACATCCATCCATTCAAAAATCCAAACTTTCGCGTTTATCATATTAGTAAAGTAATCATATCAGTTAGATTAGTGGTATGTACGAAGTAAAGCTATAATTAATTACTTTTTTTTAGCGTGGTAAAATCATGAAGTGAGTCCTCCCACCCAGGGCAGAGCGGGAGGGACTGTCAGACTCGTACTGACTAAAATCCACGGTGTCCTTCAATAGCCCTTTACGTTCCGGGATCATGGTAATTCGTATGTCCCGCGACTTACATACTACTACACTATAATTTACTACTTTTTTTTTTATCGTGGTAAAATCATCAAATGAGTCCTCCCACCCAGGGCAGGGCGGCAGGGACTGTCAGACTTGTACTGACTAAAATCCACGGTGTCCTTCACTAGCCCTTTAGGTACTAGGGTCACGGTAATCCCTTGGTCCCGCGACCCCAGCAGGCTTTGGCCCTCTACAGGCCCCGTCACTATGCTGACACTCCTTGAGGCGCGCGTGGAACACAACGCGCCGTCGACCCGGGTATAATTTACTACTAGGAAAATTTTGAGGAAACTTTTTTACATTTAAAAGACCTCACTTGCTCAAAGTTATTATCCATTATAGTAAAATGTCAGTATGATAATATTGTCATTATTGATGACATTGTTTACGTTTTTGATTTTTATAAAAGAAATAAAATAACTATGATAGGCTTGAAGAAAATGATGTCATATTTTTTTTTACCAGTATTTATTAAATCGGCCATTCAGAATTGAATTTTGAATAATATACATTATTATACATGATAAATGGGAAATAGAAGCCAGGTGTTTAACATGGGCTGATACTAAAATTTTTGCACACTATGATAATTCATGCGGCTATGTTAATTAACTAATCAGACGTTACTTTGCGGAAATCTATGACAGTCAAACGTACAAAATTTATTTAGTTTTAATTCCGTAATAAACTGGATTTTGGGCGTGGTCAAGTTTAGAATATGAGTCAATATAATCTGAGGATGCCTCTTGGAGGTACGAAACACGTGTTCAGTAACTCTATGGACACAGAACGGTCTTCTATAAAGCCGACCAATCAGGGACAGCCTTCGGACAGTTTACAATTCAGTTGTCATTTCAGTTGTCCATGGAGTTTCTTGCCCGTTCTTCTACATAAAGATCTACGCTTTGAAATTGGCACCTACAGTACTTTCACAGATTTTATGTCTTGTGACTGGGACTGTAGCACCGTAACTATTTTTAAACTATTTTATTTTACTTTTGTCTCTTGACAATTCAAAAGTGCCTGTAACTGGCCTATTTGCAATAAATGATTTGATTTTGATTTTGAATTATAAAATTGTAATTTGTCGGTTTCATTTTCGATAGATTACAATATACCGAATAATAATATGTTAAATTATAAGCAGTTCCTTGAGGTTCACAATCTTTCGACAGTTTTCAATCTCGCGAGGTAGAGTATTTACAATTTTACGATGAAATATACAATTATACATACGTATACGCACATGTTTGGGTTGTGTATTGTAACTAGCTGCTTCCCGCGGTTTCACCCCGCAGCTCCTTCTGGTCGTACCGAGATGATACATAGCCTATAGCCTTTTTTTTCGTGGTAAAATCATCACATGAGTCCTCCCACCCAGGGCAGGGCGGAAGGGACTGTCAGACTCGTACTGACTAAAATCCACGGTGTCCTTCAATAGCCCTTTACGCACCGGGGTCACGGTAATTCGTTAGTCCCGCGACCGACTTTGAAGAGACTGGGTATATTTTATATATTTGTTGTATGCGTTCGGACACAGATACAGGTAATGCGTTCCGCTCTTTTGACGTGTGCATTATGCAGGCAAATAGAACAATTTTTATTATTAGGGTTCCGTACGGTGCTGTATTAAACCTGGATTTAGTACATACGCACATTTCCTTCTTGCATACGTTTGACGGATGGATGGATGTTAGTTACTCAATCACGCTAGAATGGCTCAACACATCTGGATGGGCACAGAGAAGGATCAGTCTGGAATTATATTTAGGATATTATTTATCCTGGTTTAGATTCCGTGGTATAATCTTGGACATGCACGCGGGCGAAGCAGCTTACTAAATAAAACCGACGGGTTGCACTCTGGGAGTGCCGGCAGAAGTGAAAACTTGAATAGTAATAATCACACACGAACATTCGCGCAAGCGCTCTGCGCCGTCTTACGAATTTTCGATCAGGTCACGTGTCCTGACACGAGTTTAACATTTTTTACCCATTCCAAAAAAAGTGCACAACGCCGCTAAAGAAGTTTTCACTTCAACAAGTTTCAAATAAATCCCTCTCCATACTTGGTATCTCTCAGCGGCGTACGCGTCTATAGGTAAGCTTCCCACGGCGAACTGTGATGCAATTCTAGTGTCTAATGTCAGAGGTGCCCGTTTTTTGTACACCGTTAGCCCTGCAGAATCTCTGTGTAGTGTATGTGAGGAGCGGGGAGCGTTTTCATAGGCGGAAGCGTGGAAGGTAGCGGCAAGCCTGCTAGAGTATTAGGCCAAAAATCGATGGGTCGCGGGATTGTCTCATCAGGTAACTGTGACCCTGGAACGTAAAGGGCTATTGAAGAATCACCGTGGATTATAGTCAGTACAAGACTGATAGTTTTATAAGCAGAAGCGAGTACGAAGACACACAAATTTTCGCCGCTCAATGGAGAATCTTATTCGTTCTAAGTTAGTCTTATTTATTTTCTGTATGCTGATAACCTTACATAAATGGGGTGTGGTATATGTGAAGAAAAGAGAGCGATTTCGTAAGCGTGAGGTGCTTGTTCGATGTTTTTTTTCTCATTCTGTATTGAAAAATTAAAAATATATTCTAAGATACTGATAATGACATTGATTGAAGTTAGAGTACAGACGTCACATCTCACCAACTTACTCCAACCCGTCAAATTTCTTTAATACATTTTCAACTGTATCACAAAAGTAAATGGTTTTTATTCAATTGGGAAAATTTGCCAGTTTAGGGTAGGTTGATGTGCTGGCGTAAAAACAATAATCTCATATCACATTTTCGTCAAGTGTAGAAGCGGATCTTTTGTCGGATTAAGCTTGTATGAAGCTGTTGCTGGTTAGTACAATCGGTTATATATTAATAAGTTCGTTGTTTTTCAGCATTTTTGTCTGTAAAGCAATGTATTACAAGTCAATAAGACTCGTAAGATTATGAAGTCCCATAAAACGGTACCGATTTCCAACCCATGCAACAAAAATAGACAAATATGGCATGGGCCAATAGCGATTGGCATCAATAAATAGTAGCTAGAACGTAATATGATGTAAAGGCTGTTAAATCATTAGTTCATTACACAAATTCCATTTGATTTAATGTCAAAGGTTTACGTGTTTTTGTTAATCAATGTGCAGAAAATGTGTGGTTTATGTAATAAGAGGTCGCGAGCGCGATAAGTTGAATGTTATATGCAGTGTCAAAGTATAATGTCAAAGGTGCATCTTTTTGTTTACCGTTAATCTCGCGTGGTGTTTGGTGTAAGTTAGAGGCGGTTGTAGAAATAGTATTATTTCTCTTTGATTAAGCTTTATTACTATTAGATTTGATAGACAGTCAAAAAACACATAATTTTTTTGGTACCTTAACTTAACATTTTTTTTTAACAATAAATAAGGCAACATCTTATTGCATCTCATTTGATATTCATAATTGCTTTAATTGTCGCTGCAATAATTTGGTGTGTATACTCATAGAGTTTCCATTAAAGATGGCGAGTTGCGAGTACCGCAGCGATTCTCTTGTTCTAGAGATGGTACCTTATCCATTGTCGTACTCAGTTGATAGTCAGTAATTATTTAACGTCTCGCGAACACAGCAGCGATAGGTATTGTAGTTATTCTTAATGGAAATACTGACTTTATCTACAGGCTATCTGTTATATTTTAACGTCTTTTTCATTAAATTATTCAGTGCTATTATGATATACAGAGAGCATAGAGAAACCTTCGTCACTTTTCATAATGGTCACGGGTGAGGTCGCAGGCTACAGCTAGTCTACATAAATGTCTGACATTTGAAAGTGGCTGACAGGTATGGGAAGTAAGAATTAATAAACAAAATTTATTTTCAAATTTTAAAGCAAGTATTTTGTATGGTCCAAGTAAAACGCATCAGCGAGTAAGTAAACATTCAGGTCAATTAGATGCTTTTCACGTGTATGGTGCATGTTACGTGAAGATATGATATTAATTTATCAATTATAATTATTATCTTTGTGTAGTCATTACAATTTCTTTGAACTTTATTTAATTAGCTGTTAATGTTCTAAGGACTCCCAATATCTTTTCCGATTTCCCCTTTCGAGTGCTGCTTCAGACCAGCCATCGTAGTTCACGTTTAGTTCATCACACCACTTCTTTTTGGGCTTGGCTCGCCGGCATCAACTATGACGCCATTTAATTACGCCTATAATCCTCATACACAGAAGTGTTCAGTAACATTTTTCCAGTTGTGTTTGTTCCAAAAGGGTAAGAGCTTAATAGTCATTACTCGAGTGCTGACCCAGGCCGCTGACATCCAGGACATAGGCTGTTCCTGAGAAAATACTGACGGAAAAACCCAATAACACGTGTGCCCCAAATGGGAATCTAAGCCAAGATTCAGCAACTTGCTACCTTTATAATCCTGCCTTAAATGAATAGGTATTTTGGTACTATGTATTTTACACACTTGAATCAGTCTGGTAGTTATTGTTCCATTGACGATAATAGTTAATAAGTTTTCGTCAGTATGGTTGGCACACTGGCAAAGCAATCAGCTGCTGAAAAAATATAAACATGTTCTACAACTGTCATGATCAATTGTCAATTGTGCTGTCATGACAATTCATCTCATTTCAGCCTGGCAGTCTTTTTCTACAAAATACTTAAACATGTTTTATTTTTTCGCTTCTGAAATTTCGCCATATCTTCTCGCTTGTGCCATGACCCGGCGTGCCCCGTCGGAGATGGTAGCGATAAACCGTCTTTGTACCGCCACAAAGGTCAGTATCGGCCGCGATTGTCCTATTGTGAACCACGATGACAGAATTAGATTTTTACTCACCAGCACTTGTCAGGGGTTCACGGTGATAAGTTGATAACCATTGTCTTGTCTTGTCTTGTCGAGGAGTCTTTATTTTAATAGGTCAGGTTTATTTTTGCAGTTTTTTTGGAATGTAAAAATGAATAACTTGCCGTCCGATCAAGGGTCATGGTCCGGTTCGTTAGTGCGTAGTGTTCCACATGCGATTCACTGATCTGTCAGCAAACTGATCACCTGTCGCAGGAACAAAGAGTATGTAAAAGAACAGGGTAGTTTTTAGTCAGTAAGAGTCTGATTTCTTTCCAGTGTCCTCGGAGCATCATTTGATGATTTTTATAACCTAAAAAAATGGGAGTCTAAAGTTCCTCAATATTGACTTGAAAAAGGAAGATTTTTCGACCCACGGGAGTTGAGTCTACACTATGCTACAGACATCGATGTGTCACGACATTATCTCAAGGCTCTATCTCGACGACGACTCTCGAGCTCCGCGCAGTATAGCATGTCTAGTCGAAGCACGCTAAGCTATTCACTCTTTTTTATTCTGGTAAAATCTTCAAATGAGTCCTCCCACCCAGGACGGGACAGGACGAACTGTCAGACTTGTACCGACTAAAATCCACGGTGATCCTTCAATTGTCATTTACGTTACAGGGTCAGGCAAAAAAAAGACCTCAAGCTTATAGCTATCAGAAAACAAAGACGTTAATATTATTTTCTAATATTGTTTTATTATATTCTTACACAATTAAGTTTATATTTATTTTGTAATATAGTATGGTATTATTTTTAACCTAAACCCACACAGCCACTTACCAACCATACTCAATAGACATAGCAAAATCATTATTATTATTTTCCCCATCATCAGCAGAATTTTCATAATTTGCTAGGTCAATCTTATCAGCCAAAAAGGTATCAGGAGCATAAGTCGTAGACTTCTCAGTAGAGAAGAAGCTATCCATTCTATTCGTTGTGGCTTCAGCAGTTGTACTATCATCTGTAATAGTTTGAGTAGTCTCTTCAGAACTTTTTTCTTCCGAACTATCTGTTGCGGTCACTGGTTCCTCAATGGGTTTCTTTTCTGGCTCTGGTTGGCAGAATTCTCCCCAAAAATGCCAGCCGTGGGGACAGATGAAGATTTGAGGGTGCAGTACTCCGTTCTTGGTGAGGCAGACGTAGTAGTGGTTGGTGCTTAGAGCCAGGGTTCCGTGTTGACCGACAGTCTTGCATTCAGGGACTGGTCTTTCGGGACATTGGCTGTGTTCCAGTTTGATCTGGAAGTGAAATTACGATTTGTTATGATTAAGAAATTTGAATTGAAATCTATCAAGTTTATCTCCAATCTGAGTTGAAATCAATCCATAGTCGGTGCATTTTGATTTCAAAAAGTAATTGTTCAGTGGCAGATATTTATTCTATACGAAATTATTGAAATTGGGCAGAGGAAGATTGTCCCATTGAGGGTTAAAAACGACCACCGTATTAACAATCGATGTTCGCTTAAATCTTAGTGCAGATAGTTTTGGGAGCTTGTCGACACAAAACAATTCTTTGTTACCCCTTTGGAAAAGAGCTCATGAATGGAATTAGAGCCCAGCGCTGAAATAGTTAACTTGATGATTTTATCCCAACATAGATGACGTCTAGGATTTAATAAAATAATCAGCTGATATTCTAGGATCTGTAAGAGTACGTATAAACTCACCGAGCACTGGGCAGTAGCAGGGTTGTAGCCATAATGTCTTGGACACAGAGCTGCTCTATGGTCTGCGGGTCTACCATCAGGCAGACCTTCGGGTGGAGAACAGAGGTGGAACTTCCTGCAGTCGTGAGCGTCAGGGAAGATTCCGACCTAGGGAAAAAAGAATCAGTATAAGCAGCTAATGAGTGATATTTAACGATTTGGTTCTGGTAATCTGTTCTGAAAATGTTCTATATTTTTATAGTCTCTTATGAAGATCGCAGTCTACATTGTCACAGTTAGTTACAAAACATTGTTTTTTCGTAATTTACCCTTACTTTTGTTACCAGCGCGTGTGTATGTGAAGCAAAAAGTGTGCCGTCAAAAGAGATGGAAAGGATTGTAGCACATAGCTTACCGAAGTTTTGCCTACCTTCATATGATCATCATCTGCCTAGCCTTTTCCCAACTATATTGGGATCGGCTTCCAGTCGAACCAGATGCAGCTGAATATCAGTATTTTACATGGAGTGACTGCCTATCGGACTTCCGCAACCCAGTAACTGGGTAATACGATACCCCATGGAGAGACTGGTTGTCGGACTTGTACTGACTAAATTCCACAGTCGTTATTTAGCCACGTGATAAATACCTTCATATTTATGTTATAGAAGACAATTTAAGTAATTAGGTTCCTATATATCAATTTAGTATTAATCCAGGACAAACCTGTTCACAGGTATGCACAAACTCCTGGGCAGCTACGCTACATTCAGGTGCTGGAACCGCACTGCACCCTCCCAGGTGAGCGTTGCATGAGAAGTCTTCTCGGCATTCTTCTAGAGGCACCTGGTAAAATGAGAAGATGACTGATATTCTCGGATAGATCAAGTTCACAAAAAGTAAATTGGACATTGACAACTTTAAATTTTTTTAAAGATATTTCGCAGATATGGAAATTGAGGAGTGTCCTTCCGCTCGTACGAGGTAACGGAGCGTTCATCATCATGTGATGAAAAAATAGACTGTTCTCGCGCCATGACTTGCAAGCTTTAATAGGACACACTAAAGAAATGAGTGTGTTTAATCTCGTCGTGAGACGATGAACATCATTTGCTGGTACGGTCCTTGCCTATTACGACGTCGCTGGTTGACGCCTTAGATTGTATTCTGTGACAGAACAGTTCCAGAGTTGACCTGGTACAAAATATATTTCCTCAAAATCAGGGCTTTTAGAACGTCTTCACCACTTTCCAAACCCTTGAACAATAATAACCTTGTTGAATAACACTTCACCTTCAACCATCCCACAGGTAGCGGCACACAAGTTACGGCATGGGAACAGTTCTGGCATGCCATGCCAGGCTTCGTGCAGATGCCTTCCACGTCCAGCTCCCCGGAGCCAAGGGTCATACCCAGAGGAATGGCAGCCATGCGGTTACCATCGATGACCCCGCGAAGATCGATGGATAATGTAATCTGTAAAAGAAAAGTTCTAGAAGGTAGTTTAACACGGTAACGATTTAGTAACTATCATCGTCAAGTGGAGTGATGAGCACGGACAGGATAGTTTTTCTTAAAGGATCGGATAGGAGTTTTGTAGTAAACATTCTTAAGGTAAATAAGGTGGCTGGTATATAAATTTTTACCCTTTTTTTTGTTTGCAAAACCGTAAAATCATCAAACGAGTCTCCCCACCCTGTGTGGAGTGTTAAGGACTATCAGACTCCTACTTACTAAAACTCTACCCTTTTTTTCTTCGGTTGCCCTGTAAGTTCTAGGGTCACAGTTACCCGTTTGGAATGTCCATGATTTTGGACAGTTGAGATTTTTCTGCTAAAGTTACGATGACTGCATAGTCCGCGCCACCACCCATGACCTGTTGACGCGGCGCTAGTGTAGTCGTAGTCTAATTGCATTAAAGAAGTAGTACTTCGAATTTACCGCAGATGAATGAGTGGTCGTGCGGATTCTACTTCTGTTCTGTGTAAATGTCTTTTGTCTCGAATCGAATTCTTCTAGGTAAAAAATGATACTCGCTGAAACTTTTAAAAAGAACAAGTCTACATGGGTCGCGGGAATCACGAATTACCGTGACCCTGGTACTTAAAGGGCTATTGAATGACACCGTGGATTTTAGTCAGTACGAGTCTGACAGTCCCTCCCGCTCTGCCCTGTGTGGGAGGACTCATGTAATAATTTTACCACGTAAAAAAAAAAGAACAAGTCTACATCAGGTTACAAAACATAACTTTGCCCCTATGCTATAGTTTTTCTGCCAGTTAAGTTTTGTTTTACTAGGATCACGCATATAAACCCATATTTCTGCTATTAAGGCGCCTATTTGCTTACTGTCAGCTCTGTAAGCTATAATCAGCTGTCAAACACAGTGCTTACTGTGATATTCTCCCATAATTGTGCATTGTGATGGTTAATGAGTCTCTTGTTAGCAGCATTAGACTTCTACAGGGTTTTATGTGACATCTTAACCACCTACCAAGGAGTATGAAATATACAATCATACTTATTTATTAAAGAAGTCAGGGCGTCGTTTCTGTTTAATCCCTTGGGAAAAAATGCTTGGGGTTATGTAAGAATATTTTTAGAATTGGAGGAAGAGTTTTACTTTTGAAGAATTCATATGTTTCGCCAGTAAAGTTAGTATTATTTTAGGCCTAACCTATCTGATCTGCAAACGGATCTAAGTTAGTCCGATTATTAATATTGAGGTAGCTTAATTTTCAATTAGAACATACTCGCACTGTCCATAGATACGATAAATACTTTTTATTCAATTTTATCTTGTCTAAGCGCGATTTTAGATGATTGTTTAGTCGCGCCTGCTTTTTTTTTATCGTGCTAAAATCATCAAATGAGTCCTCCCACCCAGGGCAGAGCGGGAGGGACTGTCAGACTCGGACTGCCTAAAATCCACGGTGTCCTTCAATAGCCCTTTACGTACCGGGGTCACAGTAATTCGTGAGTCCCGCGACTTATAAATATATGGTGAAAAAATTTTTGAAATCGTCGCAGTAATTTTTGAGTTTATTCATTACAATGTGTATGTTTACACACAAAAATACAAATCTTTCCTCTATATAATATCACTGTAGATTACAAAATTACTCACAGATCCATTAAATCCAAAAATACACACCAATGCTAACTTAAGCCACATTTTTAAAACACAAGAACAAGCACTATTGAGAAGTATGTTTAAACTAATATTTTTTTGTTCCACTTTAATATGCGTAAATTGTAAGGCCAGCGATCTTTGACATTATTATCTACTTGTTTTAAGATAAAACGTATTCATAAATTAAGTATTACTGTTGGTTTTAATTCGCTAATTTATGTTACGAGTATTTTTTTAATTAAGGTCACGAGAGGAAACATTCAAAATCTAAAATAATGCTTTGCCTGCCGAGTATGGGGTCCTGGGGTAGATTCCCAGGTCGGGCAAAGTGTTAGCCCCTTCGTACACCAGGCGAAGCAAGTCTCCGATATCTTACGACTTCGATATTCATTGACGCGTGCCTGTGTACGAACCTCTATGGATTTGTATTGCGATAGTCACCTGGATACCAAAGTCGTAAGGTGTCGGAGACTTGCGTCGCCTAGTGTACAGAGGGCTTTTTTTTTTTTTTAGGGTGGCAAAATCATCATATGAGTCCTCCCGCCCTGGGCGGGGCGGAAGGGACTGTCAGACTCTTATTGACTAAAATCCACCCGTGTTTCTTCGGATGCCCTTTACGTTCCGGGGCCGCGGTATCCTGGATTAAGGAAAAAGCCGCGACCCCAGCAGGCATTTGGCCCCGTAAGGGCCCCGTCGGTGACGCGTGAAACACGACGCGCCACCGACCCGGGCTTGGTCCTTGGTCGGACGGCGAGCTTACCCATTACTCACCGTCCGCAAGCCCGCTCCGCCGCTGTGCCCTCTGCTGTTCAGAGGGACACGCGTTGGAGCATCCACCCGACAGGCTATTCGCATACGGGCAAAGAGATCCCTTAGGCACACAGTGCCTAAAAGAGTTTTTGCCCGTATCCCAGGGTGCACCGGCCCGAAAAACTGGTCTTCCCCCCGGACGTATCCGACGGGGAACTCCAGTCCACGGGCGCACGTGGAGGTTTCCTGTCTTCGCACCCCGTACAGAGGGGCCTAATGAGGTTTTCTATTAGAAATTTCTCTATAACAACGGAAATGTTGGCAATATACTTAGCTCGTATTACATGGGACCTAATCATAACTGGTGAAATGTGTATTTACTATTAGCTACTACTCTGCCTAACATTACGGAGGAAACAGACGTGATGTTATGTTATGTTTATTTTTTGAATCCTCCGATACTTAAATATGCAATGCAGGAGCCAGTATCGTCCCCCATAAAAAATGAAGAAATTGTTTTGTAACTAATTCAGCGATCAATGAGAAAGTCTCCGAAATTTTTCATAATAAAAGCTGCCACCACTGCTCTCAAAACGGTCAAGAAAAACATCGTGAGGAAACCGGCATGTCTTAGAACCAAAAACTCGAAGACATGTGACATCTACCAACTCGGACTGAGCCCGGCTGCGGTTATGTCCCAGCCGTGAGACCATTATTGGCTGATGATGTGTATCCTGCTCAGACGGTCCCGTGAATGTAAACTGAGTCTGTTACAAGCGTTTTGTGCAAATAAAATACACAAATAGATTCCATAACTAGCCAAAATGATCGCCTCCAATTCTGATGTTTACCAACATCACGAGACTAGACGTATCATAAACAAGTTGTACTGAACCAACAGATGACTTACTGTGAATTGTGTTGTAAAGGGCGAGTGTCAATGACCGTCTGCGCTCTAGAGATGTTTACGCAATGTTTCTAATACTTTAGTTAGTTTGTGGTGTTAATTAAATTGTTTGATTTGTATGGTAGCGGGAGGAAAACAACATATATGTATGTATACTATTATGTCGGAGGAGTTTATTTTTATCGTGGTAAAATCGTCAAATGAGTCCTCCTAATCAGGACGGGGTGGGAGGGTCTACTCATACTGTAAGACGCGTCTTATCTTTGTAAATGTACACAGATTTAGCAAAAAAAAAAAATACGGATCCATTATTTTTCAAAACTCTAGCTGACGGTTAAATTAGATTTGCAATTTATTCATGCTGTCAATATTTTTTTTTTGTCGTGGTAAAATCATCAAATGAGTCCTCCCACAAAGGGCAGAGCGGGAGGGACTGCCAGACTCGTACTGACCAAAATCCACGGTGATCCTCTTTAATAGCACTTTACGTTCCAGGGTCACGGTTACCTGATGATACAGTCCCGCGACCCCGGCAGGCTTTGGCCCTCTAAGGAGGGCCTCGTCGTATTGCTGACAGCTCTTTGAGGCGTGCGTGGTGCTTGACGCACAGTCGGCGTCGACCCGGGCATGGTCCATGATCGGACGGCGATTCACCCATCTCTCGCCATCCATCTGTCCTTTGCCTCACGCGTTCCGCCCCCTCCTTTGTTAGTGTGACTGCTTCGCAGAAGGAGGCGACATGCCGCATGTATGAGGAGGTAACTTTTGATTGTATGAAGGGGGTAAACTCCAAAACTAAAAAAATATCCAAATTATTATTTTTTTAGTTGAAAAAAAGAAAAACATGTTTTTTTTACAAAAGCGCTCTAGGCTAAGTAGAGCCTAGGAGACTAGTCTAGACTTCTTTGACCAAAAAAAAAAATTAAACTATGACCCTGGAATGTAAAAGGGTAATAGAAATACGGTGGATTTTAGTTAGTACTAGTCTGAAAGACTCTCCCGCTCCTCATAGGGTTGGAGGAATCAGTCCACTCGCCCTGAGTTGAGCCACCTTGTATCTTTCTAAAACCCACCTGCTAGTTTGATTGCCCTTTGCGTTCAAGGGTCGTGTTAATCATTTAAAAAAGTCCCGTGACAGAGAACTTTCCTTCTCACTTTATTGTCTAGTTGTATCATATTTAAGACAATTCATTGATCTTTATTTGTTTTGCCCTCATATATCAACATTTCTCTGCCATCAAACGTCGCCGCCTGACAAAATAATTATAGCAAAAACTTCTGTTTTTAAACATTTGCTGCAATTGAAGTTGGCCAGGCGTTTTTATTTGCAAAGCGATATCTCGAAATACTGTCGAGACGATTCGGTGCCAACAGCCAATAGAATGGTATATCGGAAGCCGTCGGAATCGGTTATAAAAATGCCGTTTCGAAAGTAATTTTATATGATAAATGATCTGGTACATTATTTTCTATCTAGAATTTAAACTTTTAGCTGTACAGGAATTGAAATACTTAGTTTTAATCTGAAATTAATGTTATAGTGTAAAATGTGATGATGTAACTATATATTTCTGGTACACATTATCTGTAATTTATTTATTTAATCATGTACACACAATGTAAAATAAAGGATATACCAAACAATACACAACGAATAACATGGTAATCCATTCATACATTAATAACTAGTGACTGTACAAAAGGACCTTAAAACTTACGTGTAAAAGAATTGATTAAAAACCGCCAATTTTCCCGGAAAGGGCGAAATATCCCTTCGGAAGGTAAATAAGGGTCAATCCATACCATACAACCTTCTGGACGGGAAACGAAGGTACATAAGTCTGTTCCACGCTTCATAAATATTGTTTTATTGTCTGCTAGTCGGCCAAAGTGTGCTGTGTTTGTCCAATTTCCTTTCAATCCTGTTTTGTGGTGCGTAAATAGTATTGAAACTAGTTGGTGTTTTTTCGATTGATCGTGAAGAACTATGTTATTTAAAAAAACTATGTTCTTTTTGAAAACAAGCCTTTATTCCTTTGTCGAACAGACTGGCGAAGGCGAAGCGTTTCCGAAGCGATACCGAACCAAAAAAAGACGTCAGTTCGATAGTTCTGTCACGCTATCGGATCGCTTTCGCTGTTTTCGGAGTTTATTAATTCAGTGTTTCTATGGCCACCTTTCAACTCCATCATCAGATCAACTCCATGTCATCATAATATTAAACTGTCAACAAATGTGTGCAAAATTTCAGCTAAATCGGAAACCGGGCCAACGAGACAGGTGACACTAAATAAAAGCTTGTAAAAATTAGATTTTTAAAACGTTGCCGTTTACAAACATCTAAATTCACATACACAAACACACATACCCAGAGCAACTGCTTGTAGATCATACACTGTTCGGCCGTATACAGAAAGAAAGCTGGAAATTTATAAGCGCTTATCGCTTGACTGCTGGTAAGCCGTGCAGGAAAATATATGAACGCGCGCCGATAAGCACTGAACGGCGAAAATTAATAAATAACTTGCTTGGTCTGCTTCAATCTGCTACCTTTGTGTAGAACGGACCAGTGCTGTCAAGCGCCGATAAGCGCTTATAAGTTTCCAGCTTTCTTTCTGTATACGGCCTTCCGCGCGACACGCAGCAGTCCAATATCTCAATCGCTACCTCAAAACGTTCTTAAAACAATGGTTCTCAATAATACATGACTTTAGATTCTCTGTACCAAGTAATTTCGATGAAACTGGCTTAGACTATGCGACCACGATTTGGGTGAACAGGTAAATGACTTCCATTCAGTTCAAAATAGCGTTTAGCAAAAAACAGCTTCATGAAAATTAATTTTCAATAATGAGTTTGTAAATGCCTTTTCATGTGATTATTCTTTTGACTTACGAGGTGTAGGTCGTGGGTTCGAACCCAGCCTAGTGCATTTCTTTGTGCAAAATATTTCATCACCCTGCTCTCAACACGGTGAAGGAAAACATCGTGAGGAAACCGGCATGTCCTAAAACCAAAAAATTCGAAGACATGTGACATCTACCAACCCACACTGAGCCTGCGTGGTGGATTATGATCCAATTCCTCTCACAGAGAGGAGGCCTGGGTCCCAGAAGTGGGAACATTATACGAGTTAGAAAACCGCATATGACGTCAGAAAACGGCGTCATCAAAATTTCATCTTTGTTGTAGTCACATAGTCTTAATGCATAGTAATTAGGTACACAAACTTCTACCTATCTTTATTTAATAAACGATCAAGGTAATCTTTAGTACAAAAAACATCTACCGAATAATGAAAGCAGCGTCAAAACTTAATTGCATAAATTATCATGCTAATCAGTGTTTGCTGTGAACCTGCACCAATACTTAATTAACTTCGAATATTGCTATCGAATATTAAGCCGGTGGCCCTGAATTTCAGAGTCATTTTGATCAGAGGCAAACCAGCTTTTGAGGGTTAATTTTGGGGTGACTGGGATCCACCTTCTAGAGGTCACGGGTTACCTGTAACTTGTGGTGACGGCTGCGTGATCCCGATGGCGGTGGTAGACATCACCAGGACCGTCAGTCTCGTTACCACCATCCTGTCTGGCACCAAAAACTTTTTCCTATTTTCCGTCGGCGTAGGTAGTCATCATCTGCCTAGCCTTTTCCTAACTATATTGGGGTCCGCTTCCAGTCGTTTTACATGGAGCGACTGTCTATCGGAACTCCACAACCCTGTAACTGGGTAATACGATATCTCATGGTAAGACTGGTTGTCAGACTTTAGAGATTCTGAAAGTAACGACTGTCAAAGATCTACAAATGACAGCCGGGACCAACGGCTTCACGTGCTTTCCGAGGCACGGAGGAAACTCGCTATGACAGATGGTCGTTCCATATTAAAATCCAAATGATGATAAGGCAGATGCCCTTAGTGGAACCTGTGTTAGTTGGTAGATCGAACTGTTATCGTGGTGCATTTTGGTCTAGTGAATGATGGCATGTAATAGGAAACAACCCATAAACATATACCAGAATATCTACTTGTAGAATATACAAATATTTGTTCCGTGCGGAAATCGAAGCCGCGACACGCATTGCAGAAATCAGTCACTTAGCCCCTCCGCCAACGGTGCCAAAAAATGTACAATAAATCAAAAACCATAATTATTTATTAGACAAGTAAAGAAAGGCTTTCATAACAGAAAATTGAAAACAATGAAAGCAGTATAGCGCGACTGGACTCAAATAGTTACCACAAAAGTTTGATCACCCTTATTAAAATACTTTAATAGCGACCGCATGCGAAAATTGTCACATTATTGTGTTCATTTTACTGAAAAGTTTTAATCCCACCAAAAACATTATATGTAAAAAAATGCCAAGTCTCTCGATGCAGTCTTTCCATCGTAAAAAGTTTTGAGATCTCATAGAAGCCAAGTCCTATTCAAATTATTTTGTAGTTATAAATCCACATTTAGTAATTGTATCAATAGTTTTCTTTATATTATAATTATAGTGACTTGGCAATGAGCACCAATTAAAAGCTGCTTGCTGCCTGGAATTATGTGCAAATGTTACTGACGAGACCTGTGATCAGATTATTTGTTACGTGTGGATCATGATGGCCACTACCGACTACATGCTCCAATACAATAATAAAAAATACCTTACGGGCCATCGCTTTATGAAAGTAAATGAACCGAGAGTACACTAATACTAGTGTTTGCGTACACACTTGTGCATTATAATTTATGTCCTGCACAGTTTACTAGTCTTGAATGAGACTGACTGCCGTTGCCGAAATTCGGTTGGGACGACACGGATAAACCAAAAGAAAATTAATTTTGTGATATTAATGTTTACGCATGCGGTGTGTGACTTTCAACTCCAAATATGCTGTTTTGTTTCTTCTTGTGCTCATTGCCAAGTCACTATAATTATAATATAAAGAAAACTATTGATACAATTACTAAATGTTGATTTATAACTACAAAATAATTTGAATAGGACTTGGCTTCTATGAGATCTCAAAACTTTTTACGATGGAAAGACTGCATCGAGAGACTTGGCATTTTTTTACATATAATGTTTTTGGTGGGATCGCATTTATTTTTTGTAAGTGTTTAATAAACTATTTGCCTAAATAACTGTTTCAATAACAATAATAAATCTACTATCTAATCCGGCTAACTTAAGTTCTCCGAATATAGCTACAATATTTTTTTAGTTTCGAAATGGTTTTTCATAGGTGCTATCAAATGAAAATTATCGAATTATTTTAAAGTACTACTTATACTGCGCTCGGTAACGAAACCATAGCGCGATTCAGACAGGTACAACGCCATCTATCGAGCGCGCATACAATCGAAATTTATCGCAATACAATGGAGTTTTAACTTTATTAATTTAATGAATTATGAACTTTATGTATTAATTAATTATAGTCTATGTATTACATTTATATTATTCTTTTCTATTCTATGTATTTATTCATCCAATTGAATACTTAAACAACGAACAAAGTTAACAATGCAGTCAAAATCCATACATAATGTTCTTGCCAAACCGCAAATATAAAATTGTTTTCTATGGTATATTATTTTTTAGTGTTTTTATAATTATTCCTTTATATGTGGCTAATGACCTATCTTGGTGCAAAATTTGAAGTTTCTAAGTCTGCTAGAAGTACCTTAGATTTTTGATGATCGGTCAGTGAGTCAGTGAGTGACAAAATGGTGTAACTTTGATCGACCGTAACTCCTAAACTATTAATTCAATTGGCATGTAATTTCGAACTTAAGCTTGTTCTAATGCCTACTATTATTCACCGAAAATCTAAACTCCTAGCTTTGTCCACGTCGAAGATATAGGGGGGGCGAAACAGCCGCGAATCGCATCGAGAAAAGATGGTACGGCCGTGCCCGTTTTGCTCGAGACTTGGCTGGGGCACTGCCGTGCCCCCAGATGAAAACTGATTAAAAATGTTTACTGAAAATGGTCAGGCAGATACAGAGTTTCAACAACAATTAAGTAGACTTGTGAAATATTAAACATTCCATTATTTTTTAATATAAAATATATGCGAGTTCAAATAATTGTTACGTAAGTCGGACGCTGTTGCGCTGTTGTTGGTAATCGAATTTTGATAAAATTGTTCCTTATCAATTATCAACTCTGTTAAGCAATAAAATTGAATATTCCACAATGCATATTATATGTTGATAAAGTGCTCCTTTTTAAATCCGTAGAAATCCTAGACAACTGGCAATTCTCTTCAGTTATACTTCGACAATTGTGATACCTAACTAAAGTCAGTTATCAAGTAACAAGTAAGGGATTTTAGACTTTCCCACCACGCTATCTCTGATTGAAATTATTTTTTTCTCGACCCTCAGGAATCATTCTTACCTTACACTAAAAAGACCTTAAGCCACATTTTACGACATTCCCCAAAGGAGGAAAGTTTCAAAATAAAAGTAATATTGCTAAGTACTTCACACATTTCGACCTGCCCCTGAGAATTACTACCCAGAGAGCTACAGATATAATATTCCTAGCTCACCAATTTATGTAAATACTCTCGAAATGTACAGAACATTTTATTTGTTTGTATTGTCAGTAAAAGAGTTTAGTGCACAGGTAGATCAGTGGCCTGCTTTAAACAATGTGCTTTGGCTTTGGCGAATGTAAAAATCACCCTTTTGAATAAAATTTCTGCTAAAATCAATAACCGTTATTTAGAATGTGCTTGGGCTAAGTATCATTCGCGACACAGTAGTCTCTTTGTTTTTAAAAGTTTTTACAGAATCAGTAAAAAGACGTCAGATAAGTATTTTGACCGCTTTGGGTGTGAACTTCAAGTCGGGAAACGTAATATGATTCGGTGTTTCTCAGTAGCACCAGCAGAAATGATAGCAATGGAAATAGGTTCTTCTATGCAAACTAATGAAACACGAGTGTGCTATTCAATTATGCTTCTCAAAAAAAAAAACAGCCCATTGCCTAAGGAATCCAGTTGACGGCAACAGGATTACAACTTTCTCTTTTTAGCGTGGTAAAATCATCAAATGAGTACTGAACCTAGGGCATGGCAAGAGGGACTGTCAGACTTGTACTGACTAAAATCCACGGTTTCCTTCAATAGCCCTTTGCGTTCCGGGGTAAGGTAGCACGTTAGTCCCGCGACCAGGCTTACATCCTCCTAAATTAAACTGAACAAACGAGACGCATCTACTCTTAGTCTGAATTTAGAAATACTGGCTTGACATTATGTTACGTCAGTAGCGGATGAATATTATTGCCTGTAAACCAAACATTTTTATCGTGTGTACATTTTAGGAAGAATGATAGACGATATCTTTAATGGCATCTGATACGGTTCGTTAGCTCCCGCTCGGTAAATTTTCGTGGAAAAGAGAGTATATTGTAACGTATTGAGTGTAAAGGAATGCCAGTATAAGTATGTTACCGGAGTCTGGTAGTTTTTACGTGAGTTATATTACATTACAAGGTTATTTATTTTTGGGTGGTATTTTTTTTGTTGTGATAAAATTATTAAATGAGTCCTCCTTCCTAGGGCGAGGCGGGATGGACTGTCAGACTTGTGTGATCCTTCAATAGCCCACAACGAGGTCCGATAGGCAGTCGCTCCATTTAAAATACGACTGGAAGCCGACTCCAATATAGTTGGGAAAAGGCTAGGCAGATGATGACTATCAAAAAGTATTCAACTATCTTTTCACTGGCCTCCACTATCAACCTTCATAGCTGAACGATCTTATCTCAGGATCATCGGCAATTTATATGATAATCTTAGAAGCAGATAACAGTAGCTGTTAGTAGACGTGTGACGGTAATACCGTATTTTCGTATAAACTACATAAGGTTTGGGGAATAAGCGATTACTTTGTAGAATAAGACTCTGTTCGATAAAACTCATCTTATTTTATTTCCAATTCGTTTCAGGTTTCTTGGACATTTTTTTTCTTTGATCAGTGGCTGTGATTGGCAGTGATTAGTTGTGAAAAAGGTTGTGAACAATAATAGATGTGAATGAGGAATGTTGTGAATCAACGTAGACGAAAACGATCCTTGGTGTTTCAAAAAGTCCTTGGCTTAAATTATATTGCCTGTATAGTAGGGAAAAGGCTCGGCAGAAAATGATGCTGATAAATATGTGTGTGTTTTGATGACTAGGGATTTTGCATATACACACGTCAAAAAAGTTTGTGAAAGAAAATTGAACTGTTTTAATATTTTAAATCTATATTTCTTAATTAGGAATCTAAAAGAAGAAGAAATCATAATATAATCTACCGTAACAAAATAAAATCCAAGTTTTTAAAGTGATCGTAAACTATTTTTATGTGTGAACGTTGTCAGGTATACAGAAACTAACATAGTATTCCATCCCGGAAAAAAAAATGGAGTGATCCCAATGAAAACATCATTTATATTCAATCCTAGTTTAATTCTCTGTATTTTTTAGCATGTAAGTATTTTTTGTAACTTAATAAATAAATAATAATAGATGGACCCACGTATCT
This sequence comes from Agrotis puta, assembly GCA_943136025.2. Classification (NCBI taxonomy): domain Eukaryota; kingdom Metazoa; phylum Arthropoda; class Insecta; order Lepidoptera; family Noctuidae; genus Agrotis; species Agrotis puta. Next base: position 17,292,460 of record OW964175.2, on the reverse strand, counting down.
TTCTAGTCATGATTAAATTATACTTTTACAAGCAGAGTACAAACTAAATTGATGGTAAACTTCTTAAATTACGCTAGCGAAGCAGCGAGGTCGCGGGATTGAACGAATTACCGTGACCTCGGAACGTAAAGGGCTATTGAAGGACACCGTGGATTTTAATCAGTATGAGTCTGACAGTCCCTCCCGCTCTGCCGTGGGTGGGAGGACTAATTTGATGATTTTACCACGTAAAAAAAAGCGAAACAGCGAGTTAAAGCTAGAATTTCATAATTTATATCCAAACATTGTTGAAGACAACATCTATCTTCTATCTTCTATCTTCTATCTTCTATCTTCTATCTTCTATCTTCTATCTTCTATCTTCTATCTTCTATCTTCTATCTTCTATCTTCTATCTTCTATCTTCTATCTTCTATCTTCTATCTTCTATCTTCTATCTTCTATCTTCTATCTTCTATCTTCTATCTTCTATCTTCTATCTTCTATCTTCTATCTTCTATCTTCTATCTTCTATCTTCTATCTTCTATCTTCTATCTTCTATCTTCTATCTTCTATCTTCTATCTTCTATCTTCTATCTTCTATCTTCTATCTTCTATCTTCTATCTTCTATCTTCTATCTTCTATCTTCTATCTTCTATCTTCTATCTTCTATCTTCTATCTTCTATCTTCTATCTTCTATCTTCTATCTTCTATCTTCTATCTTCTATCTTCTATCTTCTATCTTCTATCTTCTATCTTCTATCTTCTATCTTCTATCTTCTATCTTCTATCTTCTATCTTCTATCTTCTATCTTCTATCTTCTATCTTCTATCTTCTATCTTCTATCTTCTATCTTCTATCTTCTATCTTCTATCTTCTATCTTCTATCTTCTATCTTCTATCTTCTATCTTCTATCTTCTATCTTCTATCTTCTATCTTCTATCTTCTATCTTCTATCTTCTATCTTCTATCTTCTATCTTCTATCTTCTATCTTCTATCTTCTATCTTCTATCTTCTATCTTCTATCTTCTATCTTCTATCTTCTATCTTCTATCTTCTATCTTCTATCTTCTATCTTCTATCTTCTATCTTCTATCTTCTATCTTCTATCTTCTATCTTCTATCTTCTATCTTCTATCTTCTATCTTCTATCTTCTATCTTCTATCTTCTATCTTCTATCTTCTATCTTCTATCTTCTATCTTCTATCTTCTATCTTCTATCTTCTATCTTCTATCTTCTATCTTCTATCTTCTATCTTCTATCTTCTATCTTCTATCTTCTATCTTCTATCTTCTATCTTCCATCTTCTATCTTCTATCTTCTATCTTCTATCTTCTATATATATAAAAGGAGAACTGACTGACTGACATATCAACGTACAGCCGAAACTACTGGGGCTAGGAATGTGAAATTTTGCACACGGCTTCCTATTATAATGTAGGGGAGCACTAAGAAGGGGTTTTTGGAAATTTAACCTTTAAGGGGGTGAAAAGGGGGAATTAAGAAAGTACGTAACCCACGCGGACGAAGTCGCGGGAAAAGTGCTAGTAATGAAATAAAACTTCTGCTCTTATTCATTTAGTTGAACAAACGTGTATGTACCATATTTCTGGAAGTTCCTCTCCCGGACTTGGCCTGACAAACGGATGAAACTCGAAGCGAATGTAATAAGAAGTTATTTGATCGATGATCGTCGAATGTGTGGCCTAATGTGTAAAAATATGCTGAGAAAGATACTGTCTCTCATTTTGTCTGATATTATTTTGATTTCCAAATAGTTGACAATATTAATAAAGTTTTTTTTTTCTGAGAGGATTTGTTCTTGGCCTCAATATAGCCTATAGCAAAGATAAGACCTAGACCCAGCGAGTTCACGAGTAACGTACAGGAACTCCTGCGCAGCGACACGGCACACAGTCGGTCGCAACTTTGATGACAGAGAGTTTGAGACATCACAAGAGTTTACAGGTGGCCAGTATTGTCGATACGACGGAATGGAAAGAAGGGATAATACGAGTAAGGTCGAAGTGGATCCCGAAGCAAAAGTCACTGCAGAATGGCACTGCTTACATTACTACTGTTATATTGTTTTTATTTTTTACAAAAACCATTTAATTAACTGTAAGTATGTGTAACAGTTTTTTATCTCTTGACCTCCGTAACCCAATCAGTACTTGGTATTACGACACTATCGATAAGGAAGGACACGTATGTAATTTCTCGAAAAATAGAGAGAGAAAAGATCCAGTTGAATTATGAAAGAAAAAACTTGATTAAAATCGCTTCTTCCCCTCCCTTACACACCGCCATTGAACAGAATCGTTCACTCAGTCGGCCCTTTTAACTTTTTCACGCCTTCTTCGTGCTAAAATATGGGCCTTTCAAACTTACTTATTTTCAATTCTGGGTTCCGTTTTATAGAAACTCCTGCATTTTCTTAATCATGAGCGTTCATGAATTATGAACTTGTCTTTGAGTATCTTTGAAAGAGATCTTTAATATTTTTAAGGGTTCTTTCTTATTCAAAAACTCAGTTACGTTTTTTTTCCGAAGTTTTTAAGTTTTGTGACCGTCCAGTGTCTATAGATGGGTTTATGTTTACAAATCATATCTATTTTTACTACGAGGAGAGAGTATAATTTTAACATTATGTATGTTTAAGGTGAGTTGAGTTAATCATTAGTTAAACTGTTTGTAAAATCCTATATTTTTTATAATGTTATAAAAAAGGTGATTTTAACAATGGGTACTTAGTTTAACTATTAATCAAACAACAGGTCCTTTTTTATTTGCTGGAGGAAAATCTTTGAAATACTCCTTCCGGCCTGGGTAGACTAGAAAGAAAAAAAAAACTAGGACTGACCAGAATACACACTGATCCTTCAATAAATTGCCCTTTGCGTTCCGCGGATGCGGTACTATTCCCGCAATCCTCAAAACGTACAATCATACATTTACATTAAACAGACATGCATGAGATTTAAAATATTACATAGGTACAAATGCCAGCACATCAACCTACCTCAATGTGTCAAATATCTTTATTAGATTTTCATGCTTATCACAATAGCGGAAGGTAAATATTTGATTGTTAAATTTGACTGATTCGGGTAGACTGGTATGCATTTGTATCGTTATTTGCCTCTCTTTTCCACATTTTTTTGGAGTCGAAGTCTGATTCTTTGAAATATCTATTCACGTACAAAAAACACCCAGTCCCAAAACTCAAACTTCTTTGAAACCATCAGTAAATTTGAGGCTGAAACTGAAAACCTAGAGAGGCGTCGTTATGAAAAGCGATCGTGTACGTAAAAGGTTTGAGCGGCGCTTTCAGGCAGGCTTTGTGGGTGCATCAAACGGGCACTATTTCCGCTTCCGCTAGACTAGGCACTGATCGCGAACACCCTTGATGGTGAGTTAAGCAATGTCTAGAATGGGTTAGCTACTATAATAAATCTGAAAATTTGTGAGGATCACATAAAAACGATTGAACGGATTTTTGTGCTGGTACAGACGCCAGAAGAGCTCGTGGCTAAATAATTACAGCCGCACAGGCCGATCTTCCAGGTTAAGCCGCGCTTGCCGAGGTTGGTCTGTGGATGGGTGACCATCTGTCATAGCGAGTTTCCTCCGTGCCTCGTAAAGCACGTAAAGCCGTTGGTCCCGGCTGTCATTTGTAGATCTTTGACAGTCGTTACTGTTAGTCCGAAGCTCTCAAGTCTGACAACCAGTCTTACCATGGGGTATCGTATTACCCAGTTACTGGGTTGTGCAGGTCTGACAGGCAGTAAAATACTGATATCCAGCTGCATCTGGTTTGACTGGAAGCTGACCCCAATATAGTTGGGAAAAGGCTAGGCAGATGATGATGACAGACGCCAGAAGGTCAACCTATCCGAATCTATCAAATTTTACTAATCGAACATTAACCTTCCTCTATTGTGATAAGGTAGAAAATCTGTTACAGAAATTTGACAAATTGTGTCAGGTTGATGTCTGTACCTATGTAATATTTTAAATCTCACGCATGCGTGTTTAATGCAAATGTATGATTGCACGTTTTGAGGTTTTTTTTTTTTTATCGTGGTAAAATCATCAAATGAGTCCTCCCACCCAGGGCAGGGCGGGAGGGACTGTCAGACTTGTACTGACTAAAATCCACAGTGTCCTTCAATAGCCCTTTACGTACTAGGGTCACGGTAATCCCTTGGTCCCGCGACCACGTTTTGAGGGTTGCGGGAATGTTACCTCATCAGTTATCAGCATGGTCGCGGGACTGTACGAATTACCGTGACTCCGGAACGTAAAGGGCTATTGAAGGACACCGTGGATTTTAGTCAGTACGAGTCTGACAATCCCTCCCGCTCTGCTCTGGGTGGGAGGACTCATTTGATGATTTTTCCACGTTAAAAAATAAGAATCAGTATAAATGTATAGTTTATAACCCGGATTAACGCGTAAGTTACTTTTAATGCTGGCATTAATAATTGCCGAACATTACGCGTTGCTGTTCCACCGTTGCTGGAATAAGCTAGCTATTAAATATTTGAGGTGTCATAATTAAAAGAAAGAAAACTATAATTAAAGAAAACTTTCGTCTCTAAGAAGGACACACAGAAAATGATTTTTTTAAAACTAATAATATTGCGTTCGATGACGGAATACTTATTAAAGATTATTACTCTATTTACCTACTAAAGAATAAGTGTTTTATGTATCGATCTACTATCGTATTTTAAACTCACTGTAATAAAATATGAGTTTAGACGTGAAAATCGATTGCTTTATTACCCGACTGCGCCAGAAGGTGGGTAATGTTTTTACGTTTCTTGTAACCGTCATCGTCAAGGAAACTGAAAAGTCGTGGCAGGCCCCAAATTTTACAGCAGTTCGGCTGTAAAGAAAGATTTACAGTCACTTTCCGACATTTTGTCGTAACGATGTTAGGTCCCATGCAATAAAGGAAGGACCGATTGCCATTTATCGGCCTATTTTTTAATCTGGGGTTGCCATTGACAATTTTCTTTGATTTTGTTGTAAAAAGAACGGCTAAAAGTTCATTCATTAATTCGTAAAGGTTATTCTTGCTGGCTTTTTTTAGAGGCCTTTATTAAAGCCTTTGTCAAACAGACTTGCGTGGCAAATGCGAAGCGTGACGTTTTTATTTGTAATGTAACTGTCTAACCGTTCCTTAGTCTGTCGCACGTGCCAGTCGACTGCGTGTGGACACTGCTCTTGCTCCAATGACTTCTTATGCCTGTGAGCTCGCACCAATATTACTGGTCAAAGGCAAGCGTTCATACTTATTGTGCACACAGTCACTGGTGTTTAACCTCTACCATACTCGTCGTCTCCTGGTACTTTGGTACTTTTTTATGGTAAAATCATCAAACTAATAAGTCCTCCCTCCTACTTGGGTAGATCGGAAGGGACTGTCAAACTCTTGCTCACAAAAAATTTACTCTGATCGCATCGGACGTCGCGAGGCGATTTCCGGCCACCGTAGGGGTGGGTATGCGGACGGTGAGTAACGGGTGTCTCGCCGTCCATCATGGACTATGCCCGGGTCGACGGCGCGTCGTGTTCCACGAACGCCTCAAAGAGCTGTTAGCAATCTAACGAAGCCCGGTCAGTAATCAGATCAGGTAACCGTGACCCTGGAATGTATAGGGCTATTGAAGGATGGGAGACTCATTTGATGATTTTACTACGATAAAAAGAAAACCGACGGGTTACGGTGATTTTCAAGATAGTCCCGCGACCCCGGCAGGCGTTAGGCCTTATAAGGGATCGTAAGTTTGCTGACAGCTCCTTGAGACGCGGGTGGAACACAACGTGCCATCGTTTAACTACAGCGGCGGCTCGTACTGAGGGTGAAACGTTTTGACCTAGTATTTCACCAATTTTCCAGGATAAAGGCAATCGTTCATACTACATGTGGACCAGGTGATTGGGGTATAACCTCTGTTACACTCATTGTATCCTGGTACTAAGGTTGAAAGCATTTCTAATTACTTGTCGTGTTGCGACAATTTAACTTCTGAGAACAACACTAACTTTTTAGCGTTCCTAATAAATGCGACAGTATGTTTGTTTGTTATCTTTTTACGCCTAAACCAGTGCACCGATCATCTGGAAATTTTACATAATAATATACGTAGTGACTTGTACAAAAAACAGATATTTTCATCCCGTAAATAAGTACTGACGAATACAAAAATAATCATTTTTATAATAAAACTAGCTGTACCCTGCCACGCTTCGCTGTGGCACAAAAAAAAAACTGATTTTTTGCGGTCGCGGACATGTGACTGATGCAAAAAATTGATAAAACAATCCTTGATGCGGGTTATACAGGGTGTCCCAAAACTCAACGTCAAGCCGAAACGGGGTGACAGGATTGATCATAACCATCACGAGAAAAATCTGAAAAAAAATCTATCCCATGCAGTTTGAAAATTATGGGCATTTTAAGAAAAACCTAGAAATTTGATCAAACTGTACCATTTTTCGGTTATTGTGGTTATTCTTTTTTATTTTTGTTCATTTGAACTTTGGAAACGTAATCCTAAATAACATTTCTAGAATCTCAATAAAAAATAATGACACAATTGCCTCAAGTTTCCGAGAATTGAGACTATTTGTAAAACTACGAATTTAAAATTTTCAAGATTCGTCGACTTTGACAGGCCCTCCTATAAAAAAAATGTACTAGAGTGCCTTGGCAAGTGGCATTAAAAGTTGGCGCATTTAATCAGAATTCTAAAATGGTACAATACTTGTTAGTTCCATACAATAGAAAAGAGTAAAAAAATTAAAACCTCAAGTATCCCGATTTTTGCTATCACATTTTACTCAGTTAAAATGTTTTTAATTCGCACAAGCTCTAGGTAGGTTCTTAATTTTAAGACAAAATTATGAGAGAGATGGATAATGGGTATGTTTGCCATGAGTGAGCGAGACAGATAGTGACGCCACTTTTATCAAAGTGAAAAAAAGTTAGTAAAATTTGTAAAATAATTAGGTTTGTTGGAATAAAAGTCAGATGGAGAAATAACATTTTTTATTACAATAAATGTTCAAATTGTTTACCATCAGCCTCAATACAAGCCCTACATCTTCTTAAAAAAGATCTACTTATAAGTCGGGCATATCTTCGAGAGTTGATCGCCTCAGCTGCTTGAGAAATGCGTTCACGCAGGTCGGCTACGTTCTCAATGGGCTTTGAGTAAACTTTTTCTTTGAGAACTCCCCAATAGAAAAAATCCAGGGGATTTAAATCTGGTGAACGGGCGGGCCACGAGATAGTGCCTGAACGTCCAATCCACCTTCCCGGATATTCCTGGTCAAGGAAATCTCTTACTTGCACTGCGAAATGCGCTGGGCAGCCATCTTGTTGAAACCACATGTCGCGAAGATCTGCTAGTGGTACGTCCTCTAACAGGGTTGGTAAATCTTCTCTTAAAAAATGTAGGTAATTAGTTCCATTCAAGTTCTCAGGCAGTTCAATAGGCCCAATAATTTTACCGTTTAAAATTCCGGTCCACAGGTTTACTTTAAAACGATACTGGGATCTATCTTCTCGCATTAAATGTGGATTCTCCACATGCCACTCGTGATAATTGTGCAAGTTCATGTAACCATCTTTTTTAAATGTCGATTCATCGGACCAGAGAATTTTTTGGATGAATTGGGGATTCTCATTATGCCTCTGTAGCATTGTTCTACAAAAAGAAATCCTTTCCTGATAATCTCGAGGTAGAAGACTTTGAACTCGTTGTACGTGAAACGGATGCATTTCGTTTCTTTGTAAAATACGATGAGCAGTGCTTTTGGGTATTCCCGTTCTTTCTTCAATTCCACGTACGGAAATACTTCGGTCACCTGCGACCTCTTGCAATACTTCTTCCTGGAAAGGAAACACAGGTCTACCTCCAGCCTGTATTTGATTCGGGAAATGGCCGCCCTCTGTGAGTGAACGGTGCACATTAACAAACACTCGGTGATCCGGGTAGCGCTCTAAATTTGGATATCTTTCACGATAAAGTCTAGCGGCGGCACTTGCGTTGCATCTGCATTCCCCATAAATGAGGTGCATGTTCGCATATTCTTGTGAAGTGTAGCGCGTAGGCATGGTAGATAAAAAGGATGCCAACACAAAAGTCCAGAGAGAAGCCAAAGTTGCCGGTATGTTATCAACAAGTCCAATTTACAAAGATTCAAGTCCAAAAAGAGAAGCCAAAGTTGTCAGTACTAAATCAACACAAGCGAATACGAACGTGCGCAGTAGACGAATGAGCGAAACGTACTAACTGGTTGGTGTCGGACTGGTAGCGTAGCCATTTGCTTGGCTGAAACTAGTGCGAATGAAACAGATAGATGCCATAGCATCTATCTGTTTCATTCGCACTCGTTTAAACGACGCATCTCCGTCTCAATGCGTGGCGTCACTATCTGTCTCGCTCACTCATGGCAAACATACCCATTATCCATCTCTCTCATAATTTTGTCTTAAAATTAAGAACCTACCTAGAGCTTGTGCGAATTAAAAACATTTTAACTGAGTAAAATGTGATAGCAAAAATCGGGTTACTTGAGGTTTTAATTTTTTTACTCTTTCCTATTGTATGGAACTAACAAGTATTGTACCATTTAAGAATTCAGATTAAATGCGCCAACTTTTAATGCCACTTGCCAAGGCACTCTAGTACATTTTTTTTATAGGAGGGCCTGTCAAAGTCGACGAATCTTGAAAATTTTAAATTCGTAGTTTTACAAATAGTCTCAATTCTCGGAAACTTGAGGCAATTGTGTCATTATTTTTTATTGAGATTCTAGAAATGTTATTTAGGATTACGTTTCCAAAGTTCAAATGAACAAAAATAAAAAAGAATAACCACAATAACCGAAAAATGGTACAGTTTGATCAAATTTCTAGGTTTTTCTTAAAATGCCCATAATTTTCAAACTGCATGGGATAGATTTTTTTTCAGATTTTTCTCGTGATGGTTATGATCAATCCTGTCACCCCGTTTCGGCTTGACGTTGAGTTTTGGGACACCCTGTATATCATGCTAAAATTTCAGCTCATTCGGTGCAGAACTTTTTGAGTTTTTGAAGCGTACACAAACCAACATAACATTTTATATATATAAAAAAAAGATATAGCGCCATGTGTCGCCGAATTGATTGATCAATTTCTAAATTAACTCGAGTGAAAACGCGGGGAAAAGTTATCTCTAGATTCAGCAGCCTAGATTCCTGGTCTCCGTACATGTGGCATCTGGCATAGGGTACCGCAGTCCGTGTCGCATCGAGATACCGCAGTTTTGGCAACATACATGTGCCACATACAAACGCACATTCTTCATGTGTTAAGGGAAATTATGGTGTTTTTACTGGGAAAAGTTTGTTGTAACTGTTCCAATACGGTTTGTGTTTGTTACACTGTTTCCATTCAGCAAATTAAAAAGAAAAAACATGCGGGTTTGCGTCACACTACGTACGAGTATTCATTTTGATAATTTAATTATTGTAGAAAATTCAACAGGTTTAAATGTGTCAATTAGACGAAGATTTGAAATAGGCGTTTTTTTAAATACAACATGTAATCTTTATTGTAATCAAAATGTGTTGTTGTATGACCCTGTTGCTAGTATACACACTAGAAAATTCCCCTATATTAAAAAAAATTGTGGAGTATTTTTTTTAATAAGACGTGATTGGTAAACTCTTGACTATTAGTACTGATTAAAAGCCACAGCGATCCTTCAATTGCTCTTTACGTTCCAGGGTCACGCCACCCCGCTTAGACAGTCCCGCGATCCTGTACAACTGCGTCCTTAATTTTGTATTTCAGTTATTTTTAACAACATGAATATTGAGACTCTGAAATATGATTCAAACTTTAAAAAATCGCGCAGAACAGGACCGTGTGTGGCCACTCACTACGCGACATCAAACAAAATTCAACTACCAATAAAACTTCAGGAGCTATTTAGTTGAGAACACCTGCAGCAAAGACTGGTTCATTTTAAAACCAAATCAGTTTTGGCAACATTGCCTAGTTGTGCTAACGCGCGGTCAGGTTGCTTTGGAACTTTCTAGAACTGTACTGGCATTTGGCATTTGTTGGTTTGTACTGAAGATTTTTCTGTTAAGGCGAATTGCTGGTTCTGATTTTGAGTGGAACGGAAAATTCTGGAGTAGAAAATGGAAATAGGTGGTGCATGTTGATTTCGTGTAATGTGTAACTCTGGGAGCGTTTCTAAAATGTACGAAAGTTTTTATGTAGTGTACGCAAGATCGGGCATGCGGGCGGCGAGTAATGGGCGACTCGCGGCCCGACCATGGACCATGCCCGGGTCGACGGCGCGTTGTGTTCCACGCGCGCCTCAAGGAGTGTCAGCATAGTGACGGGGCCAAAGCCTACCGGGGTCGCGGGACTGTACGAATTACCGTGACCCCGGTACGTAAAGGGCTAGTGAAGGACACCGTGGATTTTAGTCAGCACAAGTCTGACAGTCCCTCCCGCCCTGCCCAGGGTGGGAGGACTCATATGAAAAAAAAAAGTGTACGCAAGATTACAAGTCTTTAGGAAGAATCGAGACTATTTAGGGCTACTATTTATCCTTTAAAATTCTTAAAATTTAGTGGCGAGTAAATGCGTGCTACGATAGGATGATGGCAGATAACTAGGCGGTCCTAGTAAGGCCCACCACTGCCAGTAGGATAGCTCATCCATCACCGCAGGTTATAGGTAGACTGTGGTGCCATTTCTCGGGTGGTCTGCTAAGAGACGGATCCCACCGACACCTAAAACAACACAACTACCCGATTTGTGAAAACATTGTATTAGACTACCTCTAAATTCCTTTGTATCAACACCTGCTAATGGTTCACGAGTACAAACACTCATACAGATTACAAAACAGTTTGTCAACCTAATACTAATTGCGAAGTCTCAATCAACCCTTTTTAGTGCCCAAACTTGAACATCGAGAATCAATCGAGAGCAAATGGTACCACACTACGCCAATGCGCCATCGCGAGTTATGCCGACCATGCCAAGTTTCCACGCTTCCATTGCATACCGGCCTAGCATTCTTTGTGAACCATTCGGACTATTGCCAGCAATGTATGTCAAAACTTTAAAGCAGTCGGGGCTGACCTGCATTTTGCGATAGATGTTTGTGAATTCGGTGAATTGGTATTTGAATTACATTGTGCAGGGAAATGAAGGACTGGGTCAGGTTTTTGATTGTCTTTTTGATTGTCGTTTTGTTTGTGATCCTACACAATTCGGAGTTGAAATAAGAGGGTATTGGTTTCAGGGAGATAATATATCTTCACTAGGCCATTTAATTGGCTTTGGTGTATAATTATTGTGTCCTGTAGTGTCATAACACAAAAAGCACTACAGCGTTATCTTATTTTTTTTACGTGGTTAAATCATCTTATGAGTCCTCCCACCCAGGGCAGAGCGGGAGAGACTGTCAGACTCGTAGTGCCTAAAATCCACGGTATCCTTCAATAGCCCTTTACGTTCCGGGGTCACGGTAATTCGTACAGTCCCGCGACCACAGCGTTATCTATAACGTAAACAAAGAACTAACTATAATAGTTCTTCACTACTTTAGATCATATAGATTTTTTTTTAGGGTGGCAAAATCATCAAATTAGTCCTCCCGCCCTGGGTGGGGCGGAAGGGACTGTCAGACTCTTACTGACTAAAATCCACCCGTGTTTCTTCGGATGCCCTTTACGTTCCGGGGCCGCGGTATCCTGCCGCGTGAAACACGACGCGCCACCGACCCGGGCTTGGTCCTTGGACGGACGGCGACCTTACCCATTACTCACCATCCGCAAGCCCGCTCCGCCCGCGCCGCTGTGCCCTCTGCTATTCAGAGGGACACGCGTTGGAGCGTCCACCCGACAGGCTATTCGCATACGGGCAAAGAGACCCCTTAGGCACACAGTGCCTAAGGAAGAGTTTTTGCCCGCATCCCAGGGTGCACCGGCTCGAAAAACTGGTCTTCCCCCAGGACGTATCCGAGAGGGAACTCCAGTCCACGGGCGTACGTGGAGGTTTCCTGTCTTAGCACCCCAGATTATATAGCTAATCGACATCAAGTATTAGTTAATATAGTTAATAGCTCACCAGACATGACTTCCCTTCACTCGAAGGACCTTCCGTCTTCAACATAGCATCGAATAATTTAACACCTGATACACTTCGTAGGGGAACAGTGTATAAGACGGGGACACGATCACACATTTAAGGCAAACTTAACACAATACTAACGTAGCGCAAGCGCCAAGAGGACGTCATTTGCAAGCGGCCATTAACAAATGACGCCCTGATGGCGTTTGCGTAGGAGTATATAAGAGTGTATGTCCCCATTATACCTCGCGTCCCCGTCTTATACACTGTTCCCCTGCACTGCTCACGAGATTTTTATCTGACTACGGCGAAGCCAAAAGGAAGGAAAGGAAGAATTTTGACTGTCTATGATGTATGTTTGCATCTTTGTATGTTTAGTTTAGGTGCTAACCTAAACTACTAAACCGATTTTAATGAATTAGGTGTCAATAGATTCGTAATAAATGTCTGGGTAACAAAGGCTATGTAGATTTTTTAAATTTTAATTTTCCCAAAATTATTCGCTATTGATATTCCACTTGGCAAATACTCCCTACCTACTCTTCTCCAGCATCACCTATGGTAAAAAAGTCCATCTGTAATTTTAACTCCAAACCCCAGATTGAAAGTTAGGCAACACAAACAACAGTTTCTACATTAGACCGATCGCATTAATGTCATTTGCACGTTCAATTATATCGTTCTATCCAACATTCCCAAACGTCAGTCATTCTTTTAATGAGCAGAAGAGGAAGCAATCAGTGTCTAGCTTATGTCCGAGGTTTTATCTGCGTGAAGTTTGGTCGGATCTTATTACTGGGATTAAAAGTATCCTATGTGTTAATCCTTTTGTCGACGGAAGAATAGATAACAGAATGTAAATGTTTTTTTTTTTTCGTGTTTAAATCATCAAATGAGTCCTCCCACCCAGGGCAGAGCGGGAGGGACTGTCAGACTCGTACTGACTAAAATCCACGGTGTCCTTCAATAGCCCTTTACGTTCCGGGGTCACGGTAATTCGTACAGTCCCTCGGCCCTCTAGAGGGGGGCCCCGCAAAATGATTTGGTGACACTCTTTGAGGCGCGCGTGGAACACAACGCGCCGTCAACCCGGGCATGGTCCATGGTCGGACAGCGAGTTGCCCAGAATGTAAATGTAGAAAGATTTCATCGTCCTAAGCATGGCGACTCTTAAATTGTAGAAAATTAATGGTTCTATTCTTCAGTAGTATATGGTGCCATGATGTTTCTTAACATCTCTGTCCATTTTTGATAGAATAGAGATAAACTGGTAATGCTAAACGTGTTGTAGATTTTGCCTGAAAAACTACTGGACTGATTTCGCCAATATGAAGCTACTTCTTCTTCTGCCTAGCCTTTTCCCAACTATATTGGGGTCGGCATCCAGTCAAACCAGATGCAGCTGGATATCAGTATTTTACATGGACCGATTGCCTGTCGGACCTCCACAACCCAGTAACTGGGTAATACGATACCCCATGGTAAGACTGGTTGTCAAACTTTAGAGCTTCTGACTAACAGTAACGACTGTGAAAGATCTACAAATGACAGATGACAATATAAAGCTACTTAAATTAATAAACTATAGTCCTCCTGACCGATTTAATCCACTGCGCGTGACATATTATAGTGTACAAGTGTGTACGCAGACATATGTGCAGCCTCTGTTCCTTTATTCTCATAGTCGAATGGGACGGCAATCTCACAGGACCGGAGAGAGATCAGGTGCAGGACCAATGGCTTAACGTGATTTCCGAGGCACGGGGGTATTATACCGTCTACTTCCAAACTCCGAACTACTACTGAGAAATTTTGAGAGAAAAACCCAATAGTACTTTTTGCCTGACACGGGAATCGAACCCAGGACCCCATGCTCGACAGTCGTGCTTGCGAGCACGAAAAGCAGCCACATCATCATTAAAGCCTTTGTCAAACAGACAAGCGTGGCGGACGTGAAGCGAGGCGTTTTTATTTGTAATGTATGGAATTGTTTGAATCCAGTCACATAGAAAAGCGAAAGCGATTCGATAGCGTGACCGACCGAAGCGAAAACGTGGCGAAGGCGAATTTGCTCTGTTTGATGTCATTCATAAAAAGCCAGCTAATACAACTGCCGCGCCTCGGTTCGCTGCACTCAGTTTGACGTCTCGTATCGGTTCATTATCGCCTCGGATTCGGTCCGGTTCGCTTTCGCCTGTCTATTTGACAAGGGCTTTATAGTAAACAAGTAATCTATACGAAGCCAAATGGCTATTATATTCGTAATATAGTTTAGAGCTTACTATATACCCCTGTTTATCCCTACGGAGTTATACGTAAAGTCATAATATATGTTAAGCCTAGAATTAATGCTTAGTTCATTACAAAAAAGCGCTTAAAGCACATAAACCGCTAGTCACGAATAGCTAACAAAAAGCTGTAGAAGTTTCGGGTCAACATTAAAACAGAGTGGTACGAGTATACAAGTTGTTATATTACTGTTGAAGTTAGTGTTACTGGGCACATAACTGTAGTGTAATGTATGTAGTCTGTAGTTTGAGGAAAATTAGATTAGGTTTTGCTTTGTTGTAAAGCATAGCGACTTCTAATACTGTGTGTGATGCTGGGTAAGACAATAAGTGAAATGATCATGTCAATTCTGTTGAAGCTGGTAGTATTAACAACTTCTTATAAATTAAAATGTTGAATGAGTTGACAATAGAATCTTCTTATGTATTAACTCTTTAATATAATAATGGTTTCAAACGAATATTTATGTCAGATTTTGTTTTATGATTATACCCCGATCTCTTAGTTGAGGGTTCGAACCCAGCTAGGCGCATTAATTTGCTCTGCACTGTACTGCTCTCAAAACGTAAAACATCGTGAGATAATTGACATGTTCTAGATCCAAAAATTCGAAGGCATGTGACATCTACCAACCCGCAGTGCCCGAGTGGTGGATTACAGTCCACTCCCTGTGTCCCAACAGTGGGAACAATATAGGCTAATGACCATTATGGGACAATGATGACTTTTTGAAGCCGGAAATTCAAGTTTGCATTTGTGCTCGATTATGAGTAGGTAATGTAAAAATGTTGTATACTTTTAGTACTACTTCTAACCTATCCCTTCGGGGATTATAGTCCTGTTTTAAGTAGCACCTATTAGAAAACCACTAAAACGAAGGAAGGTTCTAGAACCCAATAAAGCTCTCAACAAAATCGATACCTACCCGCGAAAAATCCCCGACAAAATTGGAGCATTGCCCCCATTAGGCAAAGTAAACATTATACGCTAGGTAATTTGGGCTTGAAATGAAAGTCGTTCGGTAATCGACTTTAAATTAACATGTACCCTCATCAAGGAGATGGCGCGCTTGACATATTTATCACTGGCCGTCGGGGGGACACGGACATTACCACAGTATGCCGTATTGGCGAATTTGGAGGTATTACGCTTTCTCGAATGGAGAAGAAAGAAGAACGTTGAGGTTGGTGGTGTTAAAGTTGGTGGTTTTTGAGTTCTTCGATTAAAGAGATTGCCTTGGACAGTATTCCACTCACATCTAATCTTACTACTATTAAAAATGTGAAAGATTGTGAGGATGAGAGAGATTTGTTCTTTTTTACGAGTGATGGGAGTATAGAAAAAGAAGCAACATGCCACACCCCAATGTTATATGAAAGCAGGTGAATGAATTTCGTAAGACGACCTTGGAAAAACCTCCCTGAAGATATGAGGTAGGAGTAGGCGGAAACCGCAGCAAACTGAGGTGTCCCTATAGGGCCAAACGTCTTCGGGGGTTGCAGTACTCTTTTTTTGGGGACACAAGCAACGCACTATTGCCAAACCACTGCAATTCCTGAAAGCCAGAATCAACAGTGGCGATAAACAGTGGCGATCACCAGAAAAGAGCCGAGACTATAAAACTCGACGTGTCTATGAATTTATCTGTCTTCGGTCCTGCAACGAAATTAATCAGAAAAGAATAGTGGAGGACTCCACTCCGCCGCCCGGTTGGAGCAGGAGGGCCGCTCCAAATGGTGGAGAGACACATTTAAGGTTTTTTTACACCCAAAAAAGGTCAAAGACCCACATTCTGTGACCATCTGTTCCCTGACTAAAATAAAAAAAAAACTACAGTTTACTCACAATGTAACAAACATAACCTCAATAACCCTAAGCGTTGATAAAATCCCACATCGTGATCGTAAAAAGTTTCCAGATTGCGTATAATAAAATGTTATTAGGGAATATTTTAAAAGCGTTGTTACAAACAATGTTAATAACATGGTAAAAACAATGTCATTTGGAAAGGTTGCGGGTTTAAATTTTGAAACTCCCGTCACCCAGGGTATTTAGAATATCTAAGGATTCCCAAAGGACATGGCGGGAGTGGATGTTGTGATGGTTATGGGGGATTAAGGACCTAATCCTCTTTAGTATAGAGTTGTATATTAAAGAAAGTTTTCTTGTAGAGTTCCCATATGCGGTGAGCAAGTATTAATGTTTATTTCTATCCTGAACGGAAGAGACTTTCTATGTGTGGCTGATATTTTAACAGGCTCATAAATAAACGTAGTAATTAATAAGCAACTTAAAATTTGCGATTCTTGCATGTTCTTATTAGTCGGGCACGCCGAAATCGCGGCATTAAGACCCCTCTTTGAGGAGTGGCTGGATAGGCGTCACGGCGTCCTGACCTACCGCATGACGCAGGTCCTCACCGGACACGGAAGTTTCGGGAGGTACCTGTGTCGGATAAGGAGGGAAGAAACGCCTGGGTGTCACCACTGCGAGGATCCTGCTTAGGGCGAAATTTTATTACCAATCTGATTATCAAAGATAGATATATTGCTTCGCTGATAAGTTCTGTTAGCGAAGAGTCCTGTCGATGTAAAGCCTTGTTCTGTGTTCAGTCTGCCGGCGTTTAGTCGTACACTCATCTTTTAAAATTGAGTACTTACTGAAATTCAATACAACATTTACGCCAAGACTTTACTACCCTGGGTACCACATTTACTTGATAGAAACATCAATATTTTATGGTCCAACCTACCTATGTATGTAATATGTATGTTTCAATTCAATTGCATTTTCATAACACTAGTACAATTTCTCTAACCAATATACATGATATGAGATGGAAATATCTACCTGGGTAGGTATCTAGGTATGTTTTTGTTAAAGAAATTGAAAAATTCTTTGAAATGCCAATGGATAGCAAGGAAATTCCTTCATGTAGACCAGGAGAATTATACAAATAACTAGCTGTACCCTGCCACGCTTCGCTGTGGCATAAAAAAGAGCTTTTTCGCGGTCACGGATATGTGACTGATGCAAAAAATAGATAAAAACAATCCTTGATGCGGATTATATATCATGCAAAAATTTCAGCTCAATCGGTGCAGAACTTTTTGAGTTTTTGAAGCGTATACAAACCAACATAATTTTTTTTATATATACAGATAAAGGAGATTAAACACAAGCGACTCGACCCGACTTCAAACGGGCAGTAAAACATACAACAATTATGTCAAAATGTTTTGTTAAATTTCAAAAAATAAAACCAGGCGACTTGAATTTTTCCAACATTTTCAACAACAATTATTATCGTCATATTTTAAACAATTTATACAAAACCTGAGCAAATAACCTACATCTAAACCTTCCTCATGAATTTGCTGTCTATTAGGCAGCCATCAGACGGATTGTACTGCAGCAACCGCACGAATAAATAAGTTCATACAAACTCTATTTTTTAGCTTTTTGATGGCTGTGAAGTATTCTGTGCGGCTGATAAGCAAGACGGGTTAGGGTCATAGGATAGCCCGGTACATCATCCATCTCAGTTAGTTCGTTCCCATGAGATAATTTAGGACCTTTAAAAACATTATAATGCGCACCAAACCAACCAAATATAGCTGCTGATAAATCAAATGGGGAAGGCATGCCTGTAGCCCTAAGGTAAGGCGGGGTGGTGCCCTAGGGTAAGGCGGGGTCACGGCAGGCCACGAAGGAGAAGGCTTGAAGAACTTAAAAGGTTCCATAAGAATTGGAAGGAGGACGCGCGAGAGTATTTGCTCATAAGTGGCAGAGACCGAGCAGGCTAACTAATAAAAAAAAGCAAGGATACCATAATCCATTTGTGACACGCATGACAACACAACATAGATATTTTAGATATAAATTGGAATAAAAACCTATAAGTACTTAAGAACAAAGGACAGTCCAAAAGTTTCGGTACAACGGTAGGGTGAACAATAAAAAATGGTGACGATACGGGGGTAGTTAAATGGCGGAGCGATTTATAGCATTGTTGTCGGGGGTGTTTAATCGAAAACGGGACTTTTGCTGTTCCTGATTTATTGAAGCTAGCGTTAAATAGTTTGATCTTTTAGTAATTAATATGTCGAAGTTAACTTTGTGGCTGTAAGCGAAAGCTTTTTTTTTATAGTGGTGTAATCATCAAATGAGTCCTCCCACCCAGGGCAGAGCGCGAGGGACTGTCAAAGTTGTAATGACTAAAATCCACGGTGTCCTTCGATAGACCTTTACGTTCCGGGGTCACGGTAATTCGTGAGTCCCGTGACCCCGGCAGGCTTTGGCCCTCTAGAGGGGGGCACCGTCATTTTACTGACACTCTTTGAGGCGCGCGTGGAACACAACGCGCCGTCGACCCGGGCATGGTCCATGGTCGGACAGCGAGTTGCCCGTTACTTGCTGCCCGCTCCTTTTTTGCTTTTAGACCTCTCAACTTGATATTTAAAAGAGTTCTGTGTTCCAACTGTGTGTAGGTTAGGTAGGTTACAGATTAATCTGATTTATCAAATATTTTAATTTGTTCAAACCTTTTTTTTTCGGACGGACGGGACTGACAGACTCTTACTGACTTAAAATCATCCTTCAGGGCTGCAATAAACTCTTAAGATGTTCCCTCTACCCTGACAGGCATTTGTTCAAAATGGGCTCCATAAAATTTGCTACCTTGAGGTGCGCGTGGAACACTACGTGCAGTCGACTCGGGCCTGGTCCCTGATCAGACGGCCTAAAACTGAGTTATTTTTAAATTTCTAGATTTGCAACAAGGAATATGTAAAATTAATTTTTAACATTCCTGATTATTCCGTAGAAATGTACCTTGTACTGACTCAAATAAAGACTCCTTATTTTTTTCACACAAAAAGTTAAGAACTAAAACATATGATTGTTCTTCTTTATTACATCACAACGATATTGTGGAGTTCTACTCGCATTACTGAATAAAACTTTGAAGATAAGTGCGTATAAATATGATATACCGAGTACGTAAAATACGTATATTATTGTGTCTTTTTCTTACGGCAGTTTGCCAACTTTATGTGGTTACTGAGAATGTGTTCATGTATTACTTTCACTTTTTATCTTAAGTTCACTGGATTCCCCAGTTAATTCTCTTTGTACTATTTTTTGGCCTACTTTGTATTCTTGGACTTTTATTTTATTTTTCGGTAGCAACTACAAAGGAGACGGGGACTTCCGGGCCTAATAGTAATAAGTTGAAATATGGCTTAAAAAAAAGGTTATTTTTTTCTATTTCGAACTGTGAAAAATCAATTCAGTTAACAATCTGGGAAATGAAAAATCCAATAATTAAGTTAGTGTTACGAAGTAATAGGAAAATCGATTCAATTGGAATCGATTTTCGTTCCAGAGTTCATACTATTTAACGAAAATGCTTGCCCCGGATGATTTATTTAATTAAAATAATTAAATCTATTAGAATTAGAGTATTAAGAGTTAAAACTAATTAAATATCTACATAATTAAGATTAATCGATTTACATTTACTAATCGATTATTGTATTTTTAATCTGTGCTATTTCTGACAATCATGCATGACATGACAGATGACATCGATCGACACTCGTTTCGTATCGTCTATGCGTGTGCGTTCCGAGTGTTTCCTCCCATTCTTTTTTATCGATATAGAGGAATAAACATAAATATATACAAATATACACACGTATACTGATAAAACCACTACCCTCGTTAAGCAAACGGGTAAAAATGACAATCGCACTTCAAAAATCGGCTATTATGTATAGATTGTTACGTAACCTCACTTTTCTTAAATCTATTATATCTCGGCTCTCAGATTGCCAAAATCTGTAACATTTTCAGCGATTGTTTGTTAATATAGTGACTATCAATTGACACCAGTTTCATCTTTTTACATCTAGGCCCAAAATTGTATGAAAGGGTATCCGTCTCCTTTGGTATTGTAATCGTAATGATCTAAAACCTAAGACTGTCTGTTACTAAACAGAAAGGAGTATGTTTGTCTGAAGATATAATTAGCTAATAACTAAAACCCGACTACGAAAAAATCGCGCACAGAAAAGTATAAAACAAGAACAATATTCATTTGACCGAGTAATAGCCGTGGTCGTATGCCTCCTAGCCAATAAAGATTGTACTTTTCAGTGCGCGATTTTTTCGTAGTCGGGTTTTAGTTATTTTTAACATATTTTTATTTACACTATTTTGGGTAAGTTTCATTATTTGAAGTAAGTATTTAAGATTTATGATTTGATACCCATGTTGACAGTATTAGAAACAGCAAATTAGCTAGTAAAAGCTATCTTCTTCTTATCGTATGGTTGATGAACAACCTGGTGTCAGAGTTTAAACCGCCCATAGGCCTCTGACATGGCTTCACACACCGTTGAAAAAACTCTCAGGTGTGCTGGTTTCCTCACGATGTTTTCCTTCACCGTTTTTAGCAAGTGATAATTAATTTATAATACGCACATGAATTCTAAAAGACATTGGTGCGTGCCGGGGTTCGAACCTGCAACCTTTGACTTGGCAGTCCAACGGTCGTACCACTCGGCTATCACTGCTTACAGTAAAAACAGTAAAAATTAAAAGTAAAAGCTATAAAATGTAAATTTATTTCAAATGTGCTCATGTCGATACTATGAATTTTTTTTTTATTTACGGTTAAAACTTTACATCTCCTAGAGGGCGCCATATTGGATTTGGTGACAGCTCACCTACCCGTACACGTAACCAGCGGACAACTGAGATGCTTCTAACGACACCTCATTTGTCATGTAATGATAAGTAGTTTAGCAGTTATGAGGGGACAAACATACATGCATACCGGTCAATATCATAATTCTCCTTTTTCCGATCGGGTAAAAAAAATCTAGTTCTGTTATTCATAAAATATATAGAAACAAGAAGCACAATATTTGGCACACGCCACGATTGCCTTCAAAGACTCTTCCTAGGAAACCCGCCAATAAGTTTACCATAGATCAATCGTATGGTATCAGAAATCTTTTCTTGACACAGATAGCCATAAGAAATACTTCCTGCCATTTATTTCAAGATTTACGCAATTCATCTGACGTCTTATCAGATATGTCCAATCAGGACATATTACTACCATTGACCTCGAAGCAATTCCTCAAACAAGACGTATAACATTATGAAATCATTGAAGGACTAGGCAGAGTTTCGGGGTCGCGGGTCTGTCTGAACATGTAACCAAGACGTAGGGTTATAGAAGGAACAGAACGGATTTTAGTCAGTACAAGTCTGACAATTCGATACTTTAAGAAAGTAATAGTATCCAAGAACAAGAAAATAAATGAATGGATTAGTGGCAGTAGCGAGCCACCAAGCACAAAATTAGACTTTGGAACTTCTTGCTCAACTTAAAAAATAATAGAACTCCGGCCTTCATTCTTAAGACCAGCGCTTTTAGCCACAACTCCACGAGACGTAGTTATAGAGATAAATATTATAGGTATAAATATAATAGGAAGATGCTTTTTCTTGGCACAATAGCCACAAGAAATACTTCCTACTATTAATTCTAAGTGATCTTATCCGATATATCCGACCAGAACAAATTGCTATCCTTGACCTTCAAGCAATAGATCATCTGAACTCCCCAATACGTCCAGTTCAGCATGAGAACAAGATCGCGATGTTACAGCTACGCGAATGGCATAGTAAACAAACACACACTTCATATTATTTTCATCTGTAGGTATGTCTGTTCTTGTGTTTCTTTCATATTTTGCATAACTTTTTATGGTGGCTTGATCTATATTTTCACTTTATCTACGATGGGAGATAAGAAGCATTTTCATATAAAATTAAAGGAGAATACAAAATGCACCGTGTACCTTACGGCTGTGCCAAATAGGCTCAGTTTAGCAAAAAAACAGACGACTAGGTGCCTTTTTTATCGTGTTAAAATCGTCAAATGAGTCCTCTTACCAAGGACGGGGCGGGAGGGACTGTCAGGAGGGACTTGTATTTACTAAAATCCTCGGTGATCCATAGCCATTTACGTTCCAGGGTCTCGGTTATCTGATGAGACAGTCCGACGACCACGGCTACGTGCCTGACGATGGTCAACTGGGCCTGTTGAGAGACGCTATACGTGCAATAAGTTAAAAAAAATGTAAGCTAAAATCTTTACTATTAGAAAAATGTTACTATAGCATCCAAGAGTTTATGACAGATAAATTTTGACTATTTACACAATTTTGCTTAGGTATTTTGTTTTTAAATATTTTTACTTTTAATTATTTTTATTTTAGTTATTATTCACGATTTTATTATATTTTGATTTTATTACTTTCATTGTGATTCTATGTATATTGATTTTGACTATTCATTATTTCTTTGTTACGATGCTAGTTATAATAATAGGTAAGTATAATGTTCTATAGATATATATTATAGTTTTAAGTAATTTGCTGCGCCCTAACAGGGTAATGTGTCCATTAGTTTTTAAGTAAGTTTTTTGTAAAGCTATGCTTGTAACTATGTGTCCATTGTGCAATAAATAAATAAATAGAATTGCCATTTAATTGTCAGCGAAAAGTATCCTTTATCAAATACTTTCTGTTCAATATTTCTCAAATCTTCACGGGAACAAAATGGCGATGTAACAGCCAACGTGGACGGCATAGTAAACGTTTAGTTCAGACAATTGACCTCGAATGCTGCACTCTCCCTTCCTACTTCATATTATTACGTCAATAACAAAGTTGTAGATAAGTTTTCGTTTTTCTTTTGGTTGTAAGTTGTAAGAGAAGAGAGGGTTTTTTTTAACAAAAAAAAAAACGGATTTTCTTTTAGTTCAATCTAGCACAGAAGCAAAGATGAGTTTTAAGATGGAGCGAGCAAGCACCCTAAATAAACTGGAACTCCTGCGCACCGACAGAACAGAGTAAAAAGTATTTAGCACCGGACAGAAGTTCGCACAGTTTTTATTGCTTTAAGTTAATTTAGCGAATTAATTTTTGTACGTTGCATTACAATGAGAAAAAACAGAATTCATAGTGAATTATAGTAGCTATGATTCTGTTTTCAAAAAAAATTGGAAAGCTAAATAAAAAATTTCCTTATGAGATTGGTAACAAACAACAGTTGAAGCAAACGGCACCTGAATGACGTATAAATTATATTTATTTCCGTTTTTATGCCTTTACTTTAAGTTGCTAAGCAAAACCTTACTTTAATTTATCAATTACAAGATTTTGCTAGCGGCTTCGCCCGCTCCTTTCAGTGACGTCGCCCTCTATTGTAGAAGCGGCATCGTATCTATAAAGAGGCGGGTTCGAGACCCGCTCGCAATCAAAGTTTTCGTTCTTTAAAAATTCTTTTATTAATATCTTCACTTATTTGTTAAATATTTTTACCAAAAAAAAAAGCATTTAAAAATAGCAGTCCACCAGCACCGGGAACAGGGTCCGGGCTACCGGTGGTCAGGGCTCGTGAGAGAGGAACCTCCTAACAATACGCGCCGTGTCCAGGAGTACTGCCTTCTGAATCTTGACCCAGCTACCCAGCGAGAGCCTCCTCAGGTGTTGGTCGAGGCTCTTGGCAATTAAGCCATAGGCAGACACGACTACGTGCAACAACTGCTGTATTCACGTCCCACATGTAAACAACCTCGCGAGCCAGATCAAGATACTTGAATTGATATTATTTTTCAGCTAAAATAAACCGGCACAATAAACTGTATAAATTCTGCAAGAACGACTTGTAAGTGTTAACTTTAGTAGCATACTTTTAAAACTTCTACAGTATTAATAGATCCTACTATTAGAAGATTTTTTATTGTGGAAGAAGTAGCGTCAACCGGTTTTAATAATATAAGTCGCTTTCTCCCAAGTCTTGTCCATCATATAACGTTCACATCGTCCCTGGCACAGCCTGGACCATAAATTTTTGTACCTCCTGTCTCTGTACGATTTATGTCCTGGAAGATACGTGGCCAATGGAAATTGATGTTATTATATTAAACACGAATTACTATTGCTTGAGGAAAAATTGTTTCTGTTTTGAAGAAAACTTTTTTTTATTGTGCTTATTCGAATTGGATGCTATTGAAATTGTTTTAAAGTTGTTATTGTTTACAATATAATATTTCAATTTAATATGTATTTTTTTTCAATAGCACTACTTTTTCCCCTTATACTTTGGCAAAATATACAAAAGTTTTTCTTTCACTATTCTTAATTCATCAAGTTTGGATTGCATCAATTAAAATAATTATTGGAGTGACGAAATGTTAAAGATTTTAATAGGATTTTATCCTCTAATCTAAATTCCGAATAAGGCGTGAATTCCTCATACGCTGATTTCAGAAACGTACGTAAGCAAGATATACATAGCATCGTACGCGCCGTTTACGTCAAAGACGCAATATAATGCTATTTTTTTTTAATGCTAAAATCATCACATGAGTCCTCCCACCCAGGGCAGAGCGGGAGGGGCTGTCAGACTCGTACCGACTAAAATCCACGGTGTCCTTCAATAGCCCTTTACGTACCGGAGTCACGGTAATTCGTGAGTCGCGCGACTGACGTACGACATCAGTGTAAATAGTACTCAGGCCTGTGTTTTTATTTAAAAAAGTCTAGCTGTCATGGACGAAGGCAAAAAAGAATTCACTGTTAACAAAGCTGAAGCCTTTGATTTTCAATCTACCCGTCACATTATAAGAATATCCACAAAATATATGAGAACTACCCTTCAGCGTACGTGACCAAATCTCCTGAAAAATGTTCCTGAAATCGTACACAGTATTCTAGATTCTGGTAAGCAAGCTATGCATATAAAGAACGTGATTTTCAAGATAAGGTTTTGATGGACGACAAGGATTTGGAAATGAAAATGTCTGCGGAGAATATCAAAATTATGTAATTTTATTGCGTGATATTATGTTTTTGTGACTGAATTGATATTATATTATTTAGACATTATTTACTTTTATACTTTCTGTGAGAACAAGAGAAATTGGTGACTCGACGTCCGACCATGGAACATGGCAAGGTCGACGGGATGTCGTCTTCCACGCGCGCCTCAAAGAGCTGTCTGCAATCTGACTGAGCCTCTCTTAGAAGGCCAGAGCCTGCCGGGGGGCTAAGCTTATGCGGTAGCCGTGACCCTGGAACGTAAATGGCTATTAAAGGATCACCGTGGTTTTTAGTCAGTACGAGTCAGTCAGACAGTCTGACAGTCCCTCCTATCCAGCCCTCGATAAAAAGGGCTAAAGTTCAGTTAGTCATCCTTACTAATATTATGGATGTGAAAATAAGTTTTTTTGTTACGCTTTTGTGTTTAAACCGCTGAACCGATTAAATAAAACTTGATTCAAATTATTCATATAACCTCGAGGAGGAATTAGGGTCTTAGTTTTGTCGATCCTACAAAATTTATGATGATTTTCTTAAGTCATACAAGTATGTCGTCACGTTTATATAAAAATTGCTTGAATTGAAAAAAAAATATAAAAGTTACTTACTA
This sequence comes from Agrotis puta, assembly GCA_943136025.2. NCBI lineage: Eukaryota > Metazoa > Arthropoda > Insecta > Lepidoptera > Noctuidae > Agrotis > Agrotis puta. The sequence continues at coordinate 17,266,504 of OW964175.2, read as the reverse complement.
ACTACTTGCCGACTACTTACTTGTAACTTGTATGCAGGTTTGTTCAATTTTTTTTTTACGTGGTAATATCATCTTATGAGTCCTCCCACCCAGGGCAGAGCGGGAGGGACTGTCAGACTCATACTGACTAAAATCCACGGTGTTCTTTAATAGCCCTTTTCGTTCCGGGGTCACGGTAATTCGTATAGTGCCGCGAGTAGGTTTGTTCAACTTGCATTCAATTTTCAACTTGTATACAAGTAACTTGAGTAATGGAAATGCGGCCTTACTGCCAGTTCCATCAAAAAGCCACAAGGGAAATGCACTTTAAGCTTTCGTAAAATTGTTTAACGGAACGGACCTCCGAGGTCCAAATCCACTCAGTACGATGCCACTGCCGATCCCCAAGAGTATAGACAGAGTGGTGTTACAACCTGGGACCACTCAGCTACTCTAGATAAGTGGTGTTGGTTTAAAAATAACAGTGTTTCGAAGGTACAGCCAGAATTGAAAGTTGATAAATATTTCGAAGAAATTAAGAATGGACAAATTGAGTGAAATGAATGAAAGTGAATGAGTTGTGAGAACGATTGGGTCGTTGAGTGAGTGTTTCCACGAATGGTTAATGTTGATATAAGAGACTAAAAGTTGGTTTAAATTATTAACGATTTTTGCAAAATTTGTAGTAGGTACTACAAAAAGTTTTCTACTCTTAAAAAAAATAATGATAACAAAAAATTTGAACATTACGCTGCCCGTTATAAAAAGACACTAAATATAATTATATTTATGAATTTATTTATGGTATTTTTAGAAGGATTCTGTCTGACCATCAGTTTGAACCAAATATATAATTAAATTCGTAGAAAAAACCGCTGCTGACTGTACTTTAAAATGTTAAGACGCCCAATTTATTCTTATCTATTTATTTCCAGTCTTTCGTTTAAAAAGGTCATAAAACCAAGTAAACCATGGATTTCTTTCGGAAACGCTCACTGGCCAAGAACGTTCTGAACGAATGGAATCGTAAACTATTGTTATCTAGTCGTTTGGTACAATAGTGGAAATATACGAGGCGAGAATTGTAGCGAGCACGCGCGATGCTTTGTGGTGATAGCGAAATAATGGCTCCCAGCCATTATCTATAAGATCTGTGGGTAGACTAGAATTATATGCTGGTAGGATCTAGTTAGGTAATTGGACGCTCTAACAGATGGCCATTTCGTTTTTTTTTAAACTTTGCCCCTCATTAGGACTTTCTCCGGTATCCTGGGTTTGTTACAAACATTAAAATCATAATACACAAACACCCAGACCTGAAACTAAACTACTTGTACATCATACAGTTAATTTTTCTACTTTATTTTTTTAATTTTTTTTCTCTCGATTATTCGAACCCTCGACAAGCTGTGCAGCAGTGAATCAATCAGCCACTGCGCCAACAGTGCTGTCGAATGGTGTAACAGAGGCGAATACTCAGAAATAGGTATTTGGTACAAGCTGGCAAGATGATGGATGGCTATATTGTTAAACTTAATAAAATCTAAGGCCTTGAAAAGCCTTGTTAAGGTTGCTAAGTGATTAATTTTTCAACTACTTTACTCTTATTCGTAGATATATATAACTTTTAATTATTATCGTTAGCAATCATAATAAAGCCATTTTCTGAACTAACTTTGTAATGCACTACCCAACAGTATAATAACACAAACCCAAAATAAATATTTAATGAGCCAAACATACCAATATTTTAATCTACGTCAAAATTGAGCCCGAAATGCAAAACCTAATAATTGCTCACCTTCTGCGTCAACAGTACAAGCAAAAACCGTCCCAAATACGGTAGAAAACAGACCGTTTTATAACGTCAGATCCGCCGCAACCGACCGCACGTCCGCAAGACTATTAGGGTCACTACAATTAATTTAGTGTAACCGCACGCGTCACCGCCCGTAACTAACGCGCGTATATTTCCAACTTGTGACTTTAAACGATCACTAATGTATCGTGTGGATTTGGCTTTATTTTAAGGATGGTTTAAAAGTGTTTATTTTATTAAGACACTGATATACGTATTCATATACGTGAGAATGTTTTAATTACTGTGGGACAGGCGTTTCCACTGTACACAGAGTTGGAGGAATCATTTGAGGAATTTTCAAAAAAATGCCTCGAGCCCGAAAAAGGTTCATTGACACCTTATACTCCTAGTGGACCGACGATATAGTGAGTGTCGCGGTCAACCGACGGATGCACGTGGTGCATTGTCCTTCAGCTTTGTGATCTAAGGGGAAGGCTTAGGTCGCGGGACTTACGAATTACCGTGGCCCGGGAATGTAAAGGGCTATTGAAGGAAACCGTGGATTTTAGTCAGTACGAGTCTGACAGTCCCTCCCGCTCTGCCCTGGGTTGGAGGACTCATTTGATGATTTTATTTTACCACGTTAAAAAAAAAACAAAAGGAAAGGCTTATGTTCAGCAGTGAATGTCTACCGGGTCAACATGATGATGATGACATTTAATAGAACGTCAGATGTAACATTAATTCCCATTTGTTCCATATTTTTACATTCGCAACAAAATCCATATACAGAAACAAATACAACTGCGTCTAAACAAACACTTTTTATTTAATCATCATTTGCCTAGCCTTTTCCCAACTATATTGGGGTCGGCTTCCAATGAAACCAGATGCAGCTGAATATCAGTATTTTACATGGAGCGACTGCCTATCAGACAACCCAGTAACTCGGTAATACGTACGATCCCTCATGGTAAGAATGTCAGACTTTAGAGCGTCTGACTAACAGTAACTACTATCAAAGATCTACAAATGACAGCCGGGACCAACGGCTTTACGTGCTTTTCGAGGCACGGAGGATACTCGCTATGACAGATGTTTACCCATCCACAGACCAACCTCGGCAAGCATGGCTTAACTTCATCATTTAGTCACGAGTTCCCACACTTTATATTCAGTGATGCTTATTATTATATTTCTACTGAAATACATACGTATGAAGTAAACTACAAAATTGTTTATACCCATCTACCTACACAGAAGATTTAAAGAGTGAAAAGGGGCTTGTGTAGAGAAATATATCCCCCTACCTGTAGTAGAGGTCCCAAATTTTTGGCCCAGGAATTATACGGGTCCGACAGGTATATATAATGTACTGCTTTTATGTGTAATACTGTGTGAAGGCGAGGTCTCAATGTTGGCGTTTGGGCGCTACGTAGTGCAAAGCGTCACGGTTGTAAGTCAAAAGAATTATAAGTGCTATTCTGTAATGTTTACGGCTTCACTTCACTGAAGTTAGCGCACAATCGAATTATTAAAAAAAAATAGTCGTATTCTCAATTCGAATTTTGAACGTGGGAACCACGCACCGGCAAGCGCCGCGTGGGAAGTCCACCTACAAGGTAGACTGAAGATATGATGAAGATAGCATCGCGCTGGATGCAAGCCGCTTACAATCGGTCCTATTGGAAATCTATGATAGGCGTATGCCTGGCACATCCTACCACTGATATGGTGATGATGATTAACCCTTATGGGGAGAAGATCCCTTTACCCAGCAGTGGAATGAAGTCTAAAGCCTTTGTCAAACAGACTGGCGTGGCGAATGCGAAGCGTGACGTTTTTATTTGTAATATATGGAATTGTTTGAATCCAGTGAAATAGAAAAGCGAAAGCGATCCGATAGCGTGACAGAACTATCGGACTGACGTCTCGCTTCGGTTCGGTATCGCCTCGGACTCGCTTCGCTTTCGCCTGTCTGTTTGATAAAGGCATAAGAGTAACCAATTCCCCGCCGTCACTACAACCCAACCCTCGTAATGAGAGATCGATAAAAAGTATACTTTCTTCAAGATTTGTTAACGGGGAGGGTCAAAAGAGCCGTAACCTTTTGTTTTTTTGCCCGACTGCTTAGTTTAATATTGAAACAGGTAGATATTCCGAGACGATGTATGTGCAAACATTTCGAGTTCGTAAACAAAGTGTTTTTTCATTATTTTTCTTGTGTACAAAGGGTACACACATCAAAAAAAGTTTTGTGATCAGTAGAATAAACTGATATAATTAATTAAATTGAACTTTATTTAGAAACATACTTTGTTGGGTGTTTTCTTTAGATAGAAATACTCTGTAATTATTAAATTAAATGTTCATTCATTTCAGGCTCATGTCCCATAAAGTGTTAGTATACAATAACTTAAACTATTGTTAGTAGGTGCAAATTATAATCTTCTATTTTTAAATGTCAACTGTGCATTCCATATCATGTCAATTCTATTAAATACATTATCATAAAGCTGTTTAATTACTACGTTATTACTTTTATTGAGACGCAACCTAAACGAACAGATTCTTTTCCTTCTAATTGCAAAAAAGTCATCCATTCTGGCATCAGCAAACATGCCCGAGGCACTGCAAAACTTAGGGAGAAGCATTAGAAATCTGAAAGCGTTATTGTATTGCACTCTGATAGTTTTAAGGGCACGTCTTGTATGCTGAAGCCAGAGCTTACATGTATAGAAGGACTGACAGTAGCTATAATAATGTTAAAAGAAGAAGAAATTGTAATATAGGCTACCGTAACAAAAAAGATTTGATTTTTCAAAGTGATCGCAAACTTTTTTGATGTTTGTAACTGGTGTGGGTTTTTGTAACGATACTCTAACCCCTCTTGTTTTATTCAGTGGGCGAGATAAATTTTATTTTTGAAACGGTACAGGTTTGGTGGAGCCTATACTAATGTTACTGATACACTGCTCAATATTAGGACAAAAGCATGCGACTAACGAGTAACGTACTTTGTTAGAAATGAGCTTGCTTATTTGTAGTATGCTCTAAAATCGACAGTCGTGTTATTTTTTGAGCATATAATATGTCTGCTATTCGAAAACAACTGTATAAGCACGGTCTTTTAGTACCAAGTGTACTAAAATCGGGCTATCTAATTCTATCTAAAGGCGATCTCTGGGAGCCTTACTTCCAGCTGTGGACGGCAATTAAACGGAAACAAAATTTTACATTTTATATTAAACTAGCACTTTGCCCGCGACTTCGTCCGCGTGGGTTACGTACTTTCCTAATTCCCCCTTTTCACCCCCTTAAAGGTTAAATTTCCAAAAACCCCTTCTTAGTGCTCCCCTACATTATAATAGGAAGCCGTGTGCAAAATTTCACATTCCTAGCCCCAGTAGTTTCGGCTGTACGTTGATATGTCAGTCAGTCAGTTCTCCTTTTATATATATAGAAGAAGAAGAAGAAGAAGAAGATCACAGCCACACTAAATGGAATCCCTCTTTTACCTTCATTGTGACAAGATTGAACTTCTATTGTAGAATTTTGAAATTTGACAGATTGAGAAAGGTTAATGTGCTGTTGTGAGCTCCAGTACTGGTGAAGACTCGTAAATCGTTAATCGTTGTAGAAATACAAAACGTATTGAAAACGCTGGAATATTTAAGGTTCGGCGGTAATGCAATTTATTAGCATCGGCGCGGGAACGGAAAAAGGTCATGCCCATGAAATCCTATTGAAATGGCTAGTAGATTGAACTGGTGCCGTTTGCCCCATAAAGTTTCTTAGTTATACGATACTCCCGAGATTTAGGGATTGATTATCACAGTAAAGAACCGAGTACATAGTACACTAGGCATGTTGACAGCATTAATAAATTGCAAATATTATTACTCCGTCAGCTTTTTTTTTACGTGGTAAAATCATCAAATGAGTCCTCCCACCCAGGGCAGAGCGGGAAGGACTGTCAGACTCGTACTGACTAAAACCCAGGTGTCCTTCAATAGCCCTTTACGTTCCGGGGTCACGGTAATTCGTAAGTCCCGCGACCCCGGCAGGCTTTGGCCCTCTAGAAGGGGGTCCCGTCATTTTGCTGACACTCTTTGAGAACTCCGTCAGCTAGAGTTTTGAAAAATAATGGATCCGTATTTTTTTTTTTGTTAAATCTATGTACACTTACAAAAATAAGACGCACGTCAAAATTGTGACGTCAGAAGCATGTAAAAACTGTACTTGCTTGTGACGTATTGGCAATTTTAGAAGTGTCGTATCTTCTTTTTTCTAATTTTGATTTAAGTAACTAAAGAAAAAATACGTGTCAAGTATTTTTTGACGGTATAATATTTTTTTTTCAGTCCAATACCCTCTTTAAACCAATTTAAATTCAATAGGGGAAATAGACTGTAATAGGCTAATTCAGGACCACTTGCTTCTTTGTAATGAAAAATCTAGCTGTAAAATACAGACAGACGTGTCTTAAATGTCGAATTCAAAACTGGGTAGTAAAACTAGAAATGCAGGGAATCTAGAACTTTATACCTCTGACATTTTTAATTTAATTTAATGCAGGTGTTCTGCATGTAATCCTCTCCTTAATTGAAGTCTTCTTTAATTCAAGTTATTTGAGTTTATATTTGTACTTATGCTTAGTAGCTTTCTTTGTATTGTTTCAAAAGAATCGTAAAATAAAAGAAAATTGTTCTTTACGACTTTATGAGAAAAATAGAATTAAACGACTACTTTGGTGTCATAGTGGTCGCAAGAGTGACTGCTAAGCTTGAGGTTCTGAGCTCGATTCCTAGGTTGTGCAGTATTCGTTGGGGTTTTTCGTTAGGAATGTCTTACTAATTCAAAGCCCGGTTCCCTGTTGAATGCATAGGTATTAAACGTAATTGGCGAAATCAGGGTATACTAAGTCTCCTGTATATGTAGACGTATATGGGAATTGAATTAGAGACTTCTTGCTCAGCTGTAGGACTTTGCCACGACAATCAGCCAGACATTTGCATGATCATAAAAATATGACAAAACCAAGGACAGTATACTTGCCTTTTACAGTCAAAGAAGTAGTTCAGGGCTGATGATAAAAGACCCTGGAAGCTAGCCAGGATAATTCCAGGATTCATATAATAAATTTCACTGTAAAATCCCATTTCAGTTGGAAACTTCGAAAATATTTTAAATTTTACAGTTAGAAATAAAACTTTAGTTTTATTTTATTCTGAATGTAAATGGTAAAGGACAGTTGTTTGCATAAATTAGGACGAGTGTTGAAATAGAAAAGAGAAAATAAATAATTGAATTCTGTTTTTCTGACACCGAATTTGCATTTAAGGGCACAGTATATAGAGCTCTAGCGAGATCGTTTTTAGAGTTCAAAAGTATCATGGTGATGTCAAAATACGATCTTTTTGCTATTTCATAGTTTCGGTTTTTAAGCATGGCAAGTTTTTAAATGAGTCCTCTCACTGAAGATACTGTTAGATTGTTACTGACTAAAGACCACTCTGTTCCTTCGGTTGACCTTTGCGTTCCAGGCCACCCTTCTTTTATCCAGAAAACGAGTATTTGGTTATATTTGTAAATATTTTCGAACAACTTTTTTTCCTTTCTTTTAAAGAAAAACGTAGCCCTCATTAGGTTTTTTACCTGAATCGTGGATGCGTTTACAAACCGCTCATACAAACACCCAGACCTGGAACAATTATTTGTAGGCTATATACATTTTTGTTTGTTGTGAGACTGTGGTACAACAGTTAGGCTGTGGTTCAACTGAAGCGGAGCGGAGTAGAGCAAAGACGAGCTGTGCCGCGATTCACCAATCACATGGCTTGAATACACATGTGTCACGTGGCCAGCTATGTGTATCAGCTATGTGATTAGTGAATCGCGACACAGCTCGTGTCCGCTCTGCTCCGCTCCGCCTCAGTTGATCGCTCAGCCACTGTGAAAATCGCGCTGATAAAAAATATTTACTTAATCATTAACAGAACTCTAATCAAAGTAAAGTTCTAAAAAAAGTTAGAGAGCTCAGTACGTAAATATTTTATTCTCGAGAACATAACAGTGTTATGTTTTCTGTAATTATTCCATTGAATATAAACGAAGTTATTATGTACGAAGCTGCATCAGAGACTGGCCAATTCAATAACTTGAATTTTTACAAATTTTATTGTAAAACTTCTGGAGGGTGTCATTGAACTTTTGACTCTAAATAATCTCCACTTTTGACTCTGACTTCAGAAAAGAGCAAAGCTTTTGAAAAATTATCAGTACTGCTCAATTAAACAGTGAAAGAAAAATACAATGTTTTCTTTCGTGAAAATGTCTCTGAACCAAAAAAAAAATCAACCAGCTGGCACTGAATCTGCGTAGTATAGCCGAATTATGGTAAAATTCGTCTGTAAAGTGTTCAATTGTCCTCATTTCCTTATGTAAAAAAGTCAAAAGTTTTGTTAAAACGTCAAGTGACAAAATGTTGATATGACATAAAGTGAAAATGATTTTAAAATATCTATATATTATTTATATTTTATATTATTATTTATATTTATATAAAAGGAGAACTGACTGACTGACATATCAACGTACAGCCGAAACTACTGGGGCTAGGAATGTGAAATTTTGCACACGGCTTCCTATTATAATGTAGGGGAGCACTAAGAAGGGGTTTTTGAAAATTTAACCTTTAAGGGGGTGAAAAGGGGGAATTAGGAAAGTACGTAACCCACGCGGACGAAGTCGCGGCAAAGTGCTAGTCTACTAATGAAATTGTATAACGACAGTGGAACGTAAAGGGCTATAACGTTTTATCAAAATACCCAGCAAATGAGGCATGTACAGACGCTAGCACATCAACCTACCTATTTTTCTCGATTTCAACCTTATCACAATAGTTGAAGGTTAATATTCGATTGGCAAAATTTGTCAGATTGGGGTACTTTGACCTGCTGGTATCTGTACAATATGACTTTTGACATTCTATCACTTGTTGATTTTTGCAAAACTTTATTCTAATCGAATAGAAATACAAGTTAAATTTATTATGACATGTGGACATTTTAACATTTGGACGAATGTTACCATAAACAGTATAGCCTATTTCCCTCTCATTAAGAGGAGGTCGGAGTCCCAGATAAGGGAGGATTTTAGGCTGAATATATCGAGTATCTACTTCTTGGTCGCGGGACTAACGAATTACCGTGACCCCGGTACGTAAAGGGCTATTGAAGGACACCGTGGATTTTAGTCAGTACAAGTCTGACAGTCCCTCCCGCCATGCCCTGGGTGGGAGGACTCATTTGATGATTTTACCACGCTAAAAAAAAGTACCTACTTCTTAAAAATCATTCTACGGAAGTGGTCATATTTGAAGTACTTACAAATGTCCAAGTCAGGAAGCAGTAAAGAAATAAAGTTTTCATCTCGACACTCATTAAAATCACTCCGTATGCGGTCGACTGCACAACATTGGGATTACCATGGATTCACGAAAATGGTTGGTTCGTTGGACAATGGTTTTCAATATGAGTTTGATTCTATATTTTCCTTTTTAGATCACTCATGTGTCCGTCTGTCGGCCCTTCATAGTCAGTTTTCTCAGAACCTGCTTGACCGATTAAGTAGAAGTTTTTTTTTCGTTTGCTCTTGGCCCTAATCAAACACAGAAGCAAAGATAAGATCTCAGATGGAACGATATTACCCGGAAAGAACTGGAACTCTAATCAGCGAGATGGAGTACAGTAAAAACTATTTGGCGCCGGATTGCTACAGGATGATGGTCACGAGTGAAGCAACCCTGGCGAGGCTTCTCACCGCCAGTGTCGATTACCGCCTATGATGCCATTATGTAGTGTTGAAGAGATTCTTAACAATTTTAAATTTCCCGTCTTGGCTAACGTACTCGAACTACATCTGTTTTTAGATTATTTCCCATTCATAAAAAGACTCTTTGTGTCATTTTCGCTGTCATGGGAAAATGACACCTGGATCTTTCCTCGTTTCGTTATGTCATACATCTGGTCATACACGTTGTACAAATTTCCCTTTAATATAGCCTCATGAGTTTAATAAGTAACCAAGTCCCTATACTTTGCCTTTTCCATTTTTCTCACATCTTTGGCAAGATCGTAAGAAGTAGAAACTTTTCAACTTGTTACGAGAGAGTTTTTCATGATAAATTCAAATATTAATTTGTGTGCGGTGAAAATGGTGAAGTAAATCTATATTACGAGTATACTTGCTGCAATATAATATATTATCTTGCACTACCACACAGTATCCGCCTATAGAGTGCTAAAGGAGTTTGTCGATGTAAAACAAATAGACAAACAAAATAATAATTATAGACAAAGAATTGAGAACCGCCTCCTTTTTGAAGTCAGTAATATATTGTGACAAAGACGTAGGTAAAATCAAAACAGCTGTTATTTTAGTTTTAAATATGGACGGTTGACGCTTTGGTTTCAAATCATATACCTGCTGAATTACTGTTAGTTGTTTGTTGAGTCCTCCCACCCAGGGCAGAGCGGGAGGGACTGTCAGACTCGTACTGACTAAAATCCACGGTGTCCTTCAATAGCCCTTTCGTTCCGGGGTCACGGTAATTGGTACAGTCTCGCGACCCCGGCAGGCTTTGGCTCTCTAGAGGTCTCTCCCCGTCATTTTGCTGACACTCTTTGGAATGATTCGAGCTAGTAGTACATTGACTGTGACGGTGGCGTAGTTGCTAAAGCGTTTGATGTACTAAATCGGAAGGACGCAGGTTCAATCGAATTTTTCCTCCAATCAAATCTGTCCTGTCCGCAATAGATTTTTTTTTTCCAAAAAAATCAGTACGGTTTGAGCTAAATTTTCAGGCAATGTGTGATGCTAACAATATTAACCAATTTACACAACATTCTGTTCCCAATTTAATTATTTGACGACACGGTTAGCGCAGTGGCTGAGCGATTGGACTGCTGCGCTGCATGTCGGGGTACGATTCCCGCACGGAACAAATATTTGTATGATCTACAAGTAGTTGTTCCGGGTCTGGACGTTTGTATATGTAAGTTTATATGTTTGTAAACGCACCCACAAAACAGGGAATGCGGGGCAACGTTGAAAAAAAAAAATTGACACGTTGTGAAAATGGCCACAATTTCCCGAAAAGTAATCTCAATCCTAACTTAGATCTGAAGAAAACCTGCATTGACGTTGTTTCTACAGTTGTCAATATATTACAGTAATTGTATTACCTTCCAATTTGTGACCCTTTGTGTCGCGGGGGAAATCTTGGATAGCAGTATAGAAATCATTTGTATGACGTCGTTGTAGTACAACAAACCTTGAGTTTTATGTGGGCACTGCGACACTTTTCTCTGTATTTTATGTGTCAACCTTTTTATAGACAGGTAGCTTGAATTTGTAGGTTGTATTTTCTTAGTAGAGAACTATCGTAGTACCAAAAGGCTGGGTTTTTAATAAATGATAAATGGTTGTTGACATGTGGACGTGAGTACAGCAGGCTTAATTACCAAGAGCTTAGACCAACATCTACTAAATACTAATTTAAAGGAACTGTTGTCGTATCGGCTAAACGATCGATTTCGATTTCCTCACGATCCTTTCACCTGTTCTTACATGATTCAGTAACAAATCCATCCATTCATCGATCCAAATTTTCGCATTTGTAATAAGTAAGATATAAAAACTTTCTGACATTGCAAGTCTAAAGATTCACACGATGTTCCAAATGCTGTAGATAGTGCCCTCCATTTCCAAAATCTTCCAGCAATCTAAATACGAGCCCTAATTGCATCCAATCTCCCTCCACCTAGCCGAAGTTTCTATTAAAGCCATCGCACCATCTAGATGATCGTCAAAGTTCAAATTAACTTCAAAGTTTAAACTAACTGAGTTAACTGAACTGTAACAACAAGTAGTTATTTGATAAACTATACACAGTAACTGTATACCTATATATGTATACTTAATCTATACATATAATAAATCTGTAGAAGGGTCAATTCTGTACATTGAAAATATTGAAAAAATACATAGCGGGGTGTTGCTGGAGCGATACCAAAGCCAAATATGTGATTAAAAAAGTTTTTGTCTGTCTGTCTGTATATGCAGGCATCACGTGAAAACTAACGGTTCGATTTCGATAAAACTTGGTATAATTATACCTTATTATCCTGGGCATAAAATGGGATACTTTTTATCTTGGTAAAATACGTAGAAAAAAAAAAACTTTTTTTTCAGTTACTACAGAACGCGAGCTCAACAGCAGTAGGTCCAATAGATATTTATAAGATGTCATTGTCAGAGTTACTCAAAATGGAGAAATAAACCATTCACGCGAAGACCGACATCCGCGCGGACGGAGTCGCGGGCGGAAGCTACTAAGAAATAAATTAAGTTTGTTTATCACGCTGCTGACTAAAAGAGTGTTGTGCAAAATGATCAAATGCGTCCTCCCACTCAGGGCGGGATTGGACTTAAGGTCAGACTAGTACTGACTAAAATCCACGGTGTCCTTCAATAGCTGTCTACGTTCCAAGGTCACGGTATCCTGACGAGACAGTTCCGCGGTCCCGGAGACCTTCGATCCAAGGACTAAGAGAGTGTTGGGTAGGAAGGGAAGACCAAGGAAAAAATGATGTATTGTGTAAGAAATGATATGAAAGAAAAAGAAGTAAATGATGCCATGATGTCTGACAAAGGACGATATAAGAAGAAAACGTTTTGCACCGACTTTGCATGTAGAATGAGGTAAGGGCAGGAAGATGATGATGTTTGTATTCAAGCCTGTTGGCGGGGTCATCTAAATAAGGTAATGTGGCCCTGGGATGCAAAAGGCTTTTTTTTTATCGTGGGAAAATCATCAAATGAGTCCTCCCACCCAGGGCAGGGCGGGAGGGACTGTCAGACTTGTACTGATTAAAATCCACGGTGTCTTTCAATAGCCCTTTACGTACCGGGGTCACGGTAATCCCTTGGTCCCGCGACCCCGGCAGGCGGGATGCAAAAGGCTACCGAAAGAACTGGGTGGTTTTCATTTAGTACTAGTCTGACAGAACCTTTTCAACCACGGCATGTTACATTTGATGATTGAAAAAAAAAACTTCGACTCGACTGCTAGAATTTGGAAACTTTAAAGCAGATGTCCATAGGCTACGGTGACCGCTTTCCATCAGGTGGGTCATATATGCTTGTCTGTGGTCATAAAGGTATAAATTTATAGGATATTTTTTACCCTAAAAGGATGTTCGAATTCTGACTTCTTTGTAAGCAAAGCCACGGGTGAAAATAACAGGTAGCATACAGTAATATGGAGGGAGCTGCATAATTAACACAAACTGTAGTAGTTGTACAAAGTGAGCCGTTCGTGTGAGTGTTTTATGTTTGGCTGCGGTATTACTTTTGTTGATTAAGTGGATGAAACGTGCTGGAAATATATATTATGCGCACAGCTTTTATTTTTATCGTGGTAACATCATCAAATGAGTCCTGCCACCCAGGGCAGAGCGGGAGGGACTGTCAGACTCGCACTGACTAAAATCCACGGTGTCCTTTACGCACCGGGGTCACGGTGATTCCTGAGTCCCGCGACCGCGCACATCTATAGAAAGAAATTCCCTGTCGGAATCTGTGTTTCCTGTAAGTAACAACTTTGGGGTCTGTGAGTTAAGAGTGAATTGGTGCTTCTAAACAGGAGTGCTTCACCGTCCACCTATTGCCATTGCTTACCATAAGGCGACATAGTGGTCAAACTCTCTCGTCAAACGCTCTTGTCAAACAGACAGGCGAAAGCGAACCGGACCGAATCCGAGGCGATAACGAGACGTCAAACTGGGTGCAGCGAATCGAGGCGTGACAATTGTATTAGCTGGCTTTTATGATAGACGTCAAACAGAGCAAATACGCCTTCACGCCACGCTATCGGATCGCTTTCGCTTTTCTATGTGACTGGATTCAAACAATTCCATACATTACAAATAAAAACGCCTCGCTTTACACTTATTTGTTTGACAAAGGCTTTAAGGAGAATATCATTGCTTATATTCTTATGCTCGTTTTAGCACTTAAGGTACTGATAGATTTAAGCGGTCACTTTCAACAGATCATTCAAAGAGCTACGAACAATGTCACAACATTTCAAGCGAATGCTCAAATCGATGGTAGTATAAAAAGTTTTCTTTATAAAGATTTCGGACTTGGCAGTCGGTCGGCAAAAAGCTCGCCAAAATGCTCGCTAAAACGTTCTCGTTTGTTTTTCCGTAACGTAACATTCGCAAGAATGCTCATCGCAAGTAAATGCTCAAGTTTCTCTGCACCTATAAATGAATGCCTAAATATTGTACCTACGTATTACCGCCGACATAGTGTGAGTGACCTAAAACTCAATTTTGTCTGTCACAGCGAATTTATCCATGTCAGATTCAATCAGTCCACGAGTTCAACTGAATTTACTTTTTCAACTTCCCCAAATTTTCCACTGCAGTATGAATGTCCAATTTGCACTAACAAAGGGTTTGCATGTCAGTATGTTTGTCACAACTGGATTTATTTTAATAGATCGTGGATAATCCGTGGCGATCTGCCAGGCTATTGATTGAAAATCGTCGCTTCGATGCCCGAAAATACAAGTTCCGTTTGATGTTAAATGGTCCAGTGCCAAAATGTGGTATTGGGTAGTGAAATGAATGGTATTGAAAATAAGTTTATGAAAATTCAGGAGCAAAAAAAATATGCCGAAAGGGAAAAGTAGAGCACGACATAATGCACCGGATCAATTCAGGATGGATGACGTGGCGGCAGGACACAGGAACACCTTCTGACCGCCGGATGCCGCTTTTCTGCCGCTCGTGGTATCTCATATTGCCTTATGTCAGGTTTGACATTGTGGCCCACATTTGAGGTTCAACACTAATAAAGGTACGTAAAATAACATACATCAAGAAGGTATGACAGAATTATTTTATTTGTTTAAATATAGATGAACAGGTACAAACGACTGTAAATCTAAATAATAGGTGCTTATAACGACAAATGTAACTACGACTGTCCTGTGCAACACTCTAATTTAAATGTGATTGGATTACATTGATCCGTGATAAGTAGGTAGTGACAATTAACACTTTGCAAAATCTATTGCCAAATTTTGTCACTATGCTTCATTTTGAACACCATTCTGAAACAAATTGAATTTATAGAATTATTGGAATTTTGTTCTGCATCATAGCTACATATTTATATGTAGGAACTTTCTATTCTCTAATCTACAAATTACAGTAACACCTTCGTCTTCAAAGAAAAGAGAGAGTTTTAACAAGCGTAAGAACAACGAGCATCGAGAGCAGTGGTAACTGCCCCAACTTGAGTTGTAGGTCGTGGGTTTGAACCCCAGCTAGGCGCATTACTTTGTGCAATCTATTTAACACTGCTGCTCTCAAACACACGTGACGAAAATCATCGTGAGCAAACCGTCTTCGAATCACAAATTCGAAGACTTGTAATATCTGTCTAGTGTGTATACACTGCACCCGAGTGGTGGATGTGCCACTCCCTCTCACAAGAAAGAGGCCAGTGTTCCAGCAATGGGAGCATTATTAGGCAAGATTATCTAGCAAGCATAAGATAAGATTTAAAAAGGGTCTAGTAATGAGTGACGAATTACCGAGACCCCGGTACGTAAAAGGCTATTGAAGGACACCGTGGATTTTAGTCAGTACGAGTCTGACAATCCCTCCCGCTCTGCCCTGGGTAGGAGGGCTCATGTGATGATTTTACCACGTAAAAAAATAAAAAAGGGTCTATTAGTTTTCCTGTTACTGCTCATTACGCGACGAGGCGCCGCTAGTGGAGAATCCGCACGGTTTTCTCCGAACATGTCGCTTCAGCGGTGTTCAGTCACGCCACGAAATAGAGCCGTTTGGACAGCGGTGCGAGAGTTAGCTAGGCAGCTGCCGTCAGTCGCTACTGTGGGTACCTGGCGTACATAACGCTCCGCCATGCCGTCCGCCGCACCGCTTGCCGCTTAGAACAAAGTCAGGAACGGGCCGTAAGACAGAACTGTAATTAATTTTAAACGTACACTTCTTTCAAAACTTAATACAACTATAACTGAGCAAAGACCCACTTATTACCTTTCCACCATCATAATGACTGTAGCCAGCATATACCCTCCAGCCAGGAGTATGAAGGCCGGTGCTGCTCCTCCTAAAGCGAGGGCCCGAGGGTAGCTACCTTCACACTTGACTTCAAATGACGATCTGCGTATCTGGATGCAGGAAACTATGCCTTGTTCCGATAGACGCATGAGGCTAGAAGTGGTAAAGAAATGGGCATTATTAAAGTGTCAAAGAACGAGAACGAAGAGACGTTTTGAATGTAAAGAAAGAAGATAAAATGTAAGCACCACATTATTTGATTCCATTTCAGAGAAAGACTGTGATCTTTTTGTAAAAAATATGTGCCTGCCAAAAATTTCTCCGGTATCGTGGGTGCGTTTACAAACATTTAAACCTACATGCGCTGTTTGCGTCTGTGAGTTGAAATCCGGATCCTAGACCCGGAACAACTACTCCTAGATCATACAAACATTTGTTCTGTTCGGGAATCCAACTGGTGGGATGAAAAACTAAAAAAAAAAGATATAGATACCTACTCTATTTTAAAGGTTTTCAGACCGCACAAGAAACACAGTACTGCGTTCCTTGATGAATACTGCCTATGTGGAAGAAAAAGCTGCCAAGTTGTAATGGGACTGAACAGGCAACGGACTTATCATACGTACGATCATACCATCGTTGGAAAAAAAACATCAGAATGGGTGCCAAAAGTGAGTATTCGAAGATGCCAATGAGTTGCTCCATGAAGGACTGTTCCTGACTACCTTTGCAGATAGCCACAAAAAGTGTAAGGAGTATAGGGAGGCCTTCGCCCAGCAAAACACCATAGATTGATTCTCGTATAATAATAATAATCGAGAATCTCGTTAAAGCTGAAAACGATAAAAAGTACGTTTTCAGTACACGACATTGTCGACATGTGGGACGTGGACTCAGCAATCATTGCATCGATAGTCGTTCCGGTCAATGGACTAATTGCGAAGAGTCTCAACCAACAAGTTAAGAGACTCTCATTGTGCGGCTGGCTCAAGGGCTTGACGCTGAAAGCAGTTCCCTTGGACACGGTGCACATAGTGAAGAGGTTCATCTCTCTCGAGCCCTAACCACCGGCAGCTTAGGCCCTGTTCCCGATGCTGGTGGGCCAATATGTTTTAATTTTTTTTAAATAATAATTAAAAATGTAAATGAATGTTAAATAAATATAAAGAAATTAAAATAAATATAGGTTTAAGATTGTGATATCTTAAGATTTATACCTCCAAGTCATAAACTCCTTATAAGGGCTATGTTTCTGAAGCACGGCATACAACACGGTCTTTTCCATGGATTTTAAGGAACCCAGCTCACATAGCTCGTCCTGGGAGAACGTTTTTGATATCAAAGCGTTGGCACTGTTCACCTCAGTGTGGTAAGCATAACCTGTAAAATGAATAAGTTCAACAGCACAGAACTATAAAATTTCCTGTATTGGCGTTTTTTATAAATTTTCACATTAAAGTGATTTTTTTTTTAATATTCCGCAACTATCACACAACGCCATCTAGTCCCAAGCTAAGCAGAGCTTGTGTTATGGGTACTAGACGACTGATAAACATACTTATATATTTCTAAATACATACATATTATAGATAAATTACACCCAGACACAGAACAAATGATCGTGCTCATCACACAAACATTTGTCCTGGGTGGGAATCGAACCCACGACCTCCGGTATAGCAGTCAGGGTCACTAACCACTAGACCAACAGGCCTGTCAGCACTATGTTTATTTGGATCGCAGAAGTGTCATCATCTTTCTGCCCTTATCTCATTTAAATAGGCGTCGGCGCATCACGTTTATTTCTTCCTTTCTCCCTTATCAGACGTCACAGTTACATTTTCTCTTCTTTTTCCTTCATTCCATAGACAATCCATCTGTCTATTAGCCACATGTCATCCCTCCTTATCACGTATGCATACCAAGACAGACGGTTCCCTTTAACTTTTTTTATAACAGGCGCACTTTCAAACTTCCTCTTATCCAATAAAATAATTACTATGTTAGGACAAATCATATGCCAAGATGAATAAAACGAGTCCAAACTCGATGGGTTTGCGTCATTTCATTACAGAGTACCTATGGCCACCTCCCAGCTCCGTCATCAGATCAGCTCTAAGTCATCAAGATATAGCATTGTCACGTGATATCCATAATTCATTTCAGCCCAATTTGAAACCGGAAAGTGTGTCAAAAATAACTTACAAGATTTGATTACAGACAGACAATCGGACTAAGTCAAACTAAATAAGAGCTTGTGTTATAAAGGCTGTGACATTTTGGACTCCAGAACAAACAGTTTCAAATGATCACAGTGTTCGTATAGACAAAATACTGAAAGTCCTTGAACTTTTCCATGCAAGGCCTTCGAACAAATCTAATACCATAGAAAAACGATCCGGGTCGTAGTAAATTACGGCAATTTATTACGGAACTCCAATTTCGGGTACATGTATAAAAACCTTTGGGATCTGACTGAGCTTGGAGCAAATCGATCGTGTTACACTTATGGGGCTCCTAACTATATAGAGGTGGAGACTACAGTGCGGGGTTATTGTTTAGTTAAAGCTAGTTCAGCTAAGAGGGTCCTTAGTTGATTGCTTGATTTGAGAAAGCACCTTCAACTTATAGATTTTTGGGGTGAGCTCTTGAAACCTATTTATTATTACAAATTGTATTGTTACGTATTGCAACTGCCTCGATTCTTCTTACTCGCATGAATTTGAAATGATGACAATCCCACCGCACTGTTCCTAAACCACAACATCACCACCAGAAAGGAGTCGAAGCCGTTGACTGCTTCGGCTTTGCTTTGCAAAGTCCCGGATAATGAATTTAGCCGCCTTGGACCCCGCAACGAAATTAATCAGAAAAAGTAACGGAGGAGTAGGAAAAAAGGAAACGTTATCTCCACTTTTCTTCTTCTTTGATATGGAGGGGGAGCACCTTTACGCACTACGGTGCGAACAGTGGCGGCGAGGCGGCAATTCATGTGGCACAATTTGAAGCCACCATTCGCTGTTGTTCTCGCTTGGCAAATTTCGCCGGTCGCGTCGCTTGTCGCCTCTATGGCTTTCAATCTACAAATTCTGAAAACCACGTGGAATGCCACGTGTCACCTGTTTCGCTTTTTCAGTCGCATCGCAAATCACTGTTTAATGTAGTTTCAGCCTAATGCCACAATAGGCAGCGATTTGGTATGCGACTGGAAGAGTGAAACGAATTACTCATGGTATCCCTGATCCACGGTTTAGCCATATACGTGAGCATTCATTTGTTTGTTTTAATCACTCATGTGTCGCAGATCGCGTCGCAGATTAGTGTTGCCTCAGCCTACGCGTAGCATGATTGTATTGCCGCAGTGGTAGACGCTCACGGCGACGGACGTCGCCAGACGATCTCCGGCCACCATAGGCGCGGGCGTGTGGGCGGCGAGTAATGGGCGACTCGCTGTCCGACCATGGACCATGCCCGGGTCGACGGCGCGTTGTGTTCCACGCGCGCCTCAAGGATTGTCAGCATAGTGACGGGGCCTGTAGAGGGCCAAAGCCTGCCGGGGTCGCGGGACTCACGAACTACCGTGGCCCCGGTACGTAAAGAGCGTGGTGGGAGGACTCATTTGATGATTTTACCACGATAAAAAAAGCATGATTATATTTGTTTAATTTCTTGGACGCCTTGCCGCCGCCGGTGGCCAGGCTGTTACGTTTCCAACAAAACCAGTTCGTAAACATTTAGATTCTACAAACCTCCTTTCTGCACCATTTTAATCCCCTCCACCAGATCCACCAGTAATGGAGCGTTCTTCTTCTTGTTGAAGACTTTCTTCTTACGCAGCTCATCCTCAATCTTAGCGTTTCTTTTATTGAAGTAGTATGAAGGGGTCTGCAAGTTTGTAATGTTTGTCAGCTATTGATATGTTTGGTCACACCTCTGTATAAAGCTATCATTGTGATGGCCATTGTGGATGGGATCAACCTCTTAGCGGTCCACCCTGGGCAACGGTACCACAGGCTACCTGTAACCTGCGGTGACGACTGAATGATCCCAATTTCATTGGTAGGCTTCACCAGGGCCACCTGGATCGCGACGACCATTCTGTCGGAGTCCGGCGCCAAGCAGTTTCTTTTGTGTTGCATCGAAGTGCTAAAGTTAGTTTCTGCTGGGTGGACTCGCTCTTTCTTAGAAGTCATTTTTGTCTCTGGCCTTTTTTGAGGCCAACAACAAAGACATTCCAAATGTAAAAAAACAACACTGGTTTACCCTTAAGTTTGCAGAGACGTGCACAAAACTTGAGGGTGTATGGCTTTCAGCAGAAGCCAGTCAGAAATACCTTGCGATATCCACATTTATTTTTTCTATGACCTCTATACTCACCTGCAACCAAGACCGCGTATACCCAATATCTTCATAGATCAGCTCCAGTGGGCTTTCCAGCAGTTCTTTCAGGGAGTTGATGGAAGGTGGTGGACCGTTCAACAGCCAACTGACCACTGAGCTGGTGTAGTAGTTGTACAGCAGTACGCAGGAGAGGCCAGTTACGAGGATAGTGACCTTGCGAGCTGTTGGAAACCAGGGAATATTTGAAAGAATAGGCGTAGTTCTTAGGATTTTTAAGAGTTATATTTTCTGTGTCATCTAAAGTAATCTTCATAAACTCAAAAAAAAAGATTCAAGATGGCGCATCAATTTTTTCTTGTTGGTATATTTTTGAGTAGAACCGAACCGAACCGGTACCTCGAACCAGTAGCTAGGTCTCCTACTAGGTGGACCGATGGTATCGTGAGTGTCGCAGGCAAGTGACGAATGCAAGTGGGGGACTGTTCTTTGGCGTGATGGACTAAGGGCCTTTGTTTAGCAGTGTGGTGTGGTATGGTGTTGATGATCTTTGTGTAGGAATTCTGTTTAATTTTTTTATTAGATTAAAGACGGATGCAAAGATTGCCAGTTAAAAGAAAGTAATTTTAGCGTAATTTTCTATTTAACCTACACTCAGATCACTTGATAATTCATTTATTATTAAAGTTTGGACGGTAAAAATAGATTTAATTTCAGTTTAAAATAACAGAGCTTGGAGCATTGTTACGTACTAATTTTAGAACCTGCCACGAATCTTGAACATTATTCAACGTTGATAACTTTGCTCGATTTAAGTTTCTTTGATCAGTATCAAAGAAAGTTAATCGCGTGTCAGTCGCTGTAATAAATGGATAGCTTTCAGAGGTGACGTCAGTGACGACCTTAATTTATCAGAAATGAATATCGTTTAAGTACCTGGTCTGACAAAAATGTTAAAGACGTTAGCGAAATTATATTATTACGAGCGATTCGTCTCTACTTTGTTGTTGTATAGTTGGGTTCAATGGCGTTTTCTGTGCCATATCTTTGGTATGAATACAATTTACAGTGGGCTGTAGAAATCCATGGTACAAAATAAAAACCTGTGAAGAAAGAATGAAGCCGTCTTGCGACTTCGCATTTAAGTAAATTAGAGTATAAAATCTTTTACCTGTTGAAATCCTCTTAGTTGCACCATCATCAATATCTTGGAAAACTGTAAAACAACCATAAAACCATTTAACACAACCGTGAATACAATAATGAGAGAAAAAATCTAAATGATAATATCATCAAAATGAACATACACTGCTGACAAATCGAAGCTACAACGGAGAACACAGCATACTGCACCGACGATGGACGTTGTTCCAACAATGCTGATAGCAGCAGGAGAGCAGCACATAGTCCAGAGACTGCTACCACAGACCACCATGCTGTAGGGCTCAAGGGTCGCAAGAACTGGTTCTCGAACTTTCCAGGACCTACTGTTGGTATGCGGTAATAGTAGCGAGTTCTGTAAGAAAAAATAGGTGTAAAACAATTAAGGTTCACGGGGAAAACAACATAACATTACGCCTTATTACCCGAAAGGATAAGCAGAGATAGAGTCTACTGTAAACTTAGACGATAACTGTTTTAAGTCCTAAGTAACAGGCAGAAATAGGCTTAATAGAAGACATATCTATATCTATACTATACAGGCTGTTTGTCTGAAGACCGTTAACCTTGAAACCATAGGTAGTTGATTTAATTATAAAAATGTTTGTCGGAATTTAAAAATAAATAAACGAATTTTTCTTTAAAAAAATCAAAAATGTTTCTGTCCTACACCGTCCGTTAATTCATGGATACTATGCGCCCGAGTTACGTATTCACTGCAAAGGGCGTTAACCTGCCGCACTAGCCGTCCGTTTAACTACATACCTACATAAGTTTTAACTAACTACATCATTGTAATAAAATACAGGTAACCTGTGATGTAACTAACTTCCCTTCATACTTTTCCTGGCTTAGGACAGGCAAAAATACCTACCTTTGTTGCGTGACGAGTCCAGATGATGTAAGTTAGTCAGCGTACATTCTCCGAGCTTCGTTCAGGTTATCACCCGACGCGGCGTAAACCCGAACCATTTCGGTCCACTGTTCGTTTGTGTACGACATAATCACTAAACACTAACACTTGCGCGAAAAATTAACGGTGGGGCGGCGCGGACTCGAGCGCTGCGCTACGTTACGGGACACGTACGTTCGATAGCGACGCTGCCCGCAGACTGAGGTATGCGCGGGCGACGCGGCGGCGCTCGCGGCTTATTTGATCTAGTGTTCTTTACCCGGTCGCGGGACCAAGGGATTACCGTGACCCCGGTACGTAAAGGGCTAGTGAAGGACACCGTGGATTTTAGTCAGTACAAGTCTGACGGTCCCTCCCGCCCTGCCCTGGGTGGGAGGACTCATTTGATGATTTTACCACGATAAAAAAAAAAAAAAAAAAAAGTGTTCTTTACCTTTGCGTAATAGGGTGAAATAATTTTGGGGAAAAATGGAGACTTTATTGAAAAAAAAAAGGTTTTATTTTTTTATTGAATTTACGTTCTGTAAGTGATACCAAACCACTGGTTTCAAGTTTAAGACTGATTACACTAACAGGCTGTATAATAAATCTGTAGAAGGGTCAATTCTGTACATTGAAAAAATAAATAGCGGGGGGTGTTGCTGGATCGATACCAAACCCAAATATATGATTAAAAAAATTTTTGTCTGTCTGTCTGTCTGTCTGTCTGTTTGTGCAGGCATCACGTGAAAACTAACGGTTCGATTTCGATGAAACTTGGTATAATTATTCCTTATTATCCTGGGCATAACATAGGATACTTTTTAACCGACTTCAAAAAAGGAGGAGGTTATCTTTTTTTTAATTTTGTTACCGCATAACGACCGACTGGGTGAACCGATTTTCATGATTCTTTTTTTGTTTGAAAGCTGGTGCTTCCCGTGTGGTCCCATTGTCACCAAATCAGGATCTGATGATTGGATCTTGGAGAAATCGAGGGCAACCCTCAAATTTTATAGGCTTACCCATCGTTTTTCGTAAATCTTATGAAGTAATTTAAGTACTTGCGTATGGGAATCATGATCTTATGTAGCTGAGCTGATGATGGAAGGTACAACTCCTTAACAGTAGTTTGTTACCGCATAACGACCGACTTCGTGAACCGATTTTCATGATTCTTTTTTGTTTGAAAGCTGGTGCTTCCCGTGTGGTCCCATTGTCACCAAATCAGGATCTGATGATTGGTTCTTGGAGAAATCGAGGGCAACCCTCAAATTTTATAGGCCCACGCATCGTTTTTCGTAAATCTTATGAAGTAATTCAAGTACTTGCTTATAGTAATCATCATCCTTATGTAGCTGAGCTGATGATGGAAGGTACAACTCCTTAACGCGAGATAACGGGGCTCTGCGCCGAGAAGTCTATTACTTGTAGCGAACATAATGAAATAACGATGTCGGAAGGGCTATCTTCGCTTCCTTGTTATAGTGGGGGTCAGCAGAATGGTGACGGGCAGTGGAAAACCGTAGAAAGCCGTAAATCAAAATTCAAAAAACGTTTGATTAGTGTGTTGGGTACGTCTAGTGATATTGACGGGCGATTTAAAGTGGCTGATTTAAAAGTACCCCTATTTATCAGTCATGTACACAAGGACACCACTGAAAGTGACATTATTGAGTATATTCGACAGAAAACGCGGGAGACTGTTTCCCTGCATAGAATAAATAAAATGTACGATACTGAATATAATGCATACAAGGTGCTCGTGCCCAAATATAAATTGCAAGTATTTCTGGAAGATAAACTATGGCCGCAAGGTATTTTATTCCGGCGTTTTGTAAGTTTTAAGCCCAATACTTTTGTGGAGAAGGAACATAAACAACCAACTAATGGATAGTGACAATATATATAATATGGTTAGTTTTAACTGCAAAAATGTCAAGCGGTCAAATGAAAGTATTACGGATCTGTGCAGAAGTTGTGATATTATAGCCTTACAGGAAACATGGCTGTTGCCCGAGGAGATAGCGTACCTAGGCAATATAGATGGAGATTTCGGAAGCACTGGAACATCTGCAATGGACACCTCGGCAGGAATGCTGGTCGGGAGGCCATTTGGAGGAGTAGCAATTTTGTGGCGGAAAAGTGTTTTCAGTGAGGTATCAGTGATACACAGTGTTAATCCAAGGGTTTGTGCTATCAAAATCTTATCTAATAATAGGACCATATTAGTGATGAGTGTTTACATGCCTACTGAGAGGGCTGAAAATACATTGGATTTTACGGAATGCCTGGGACTGGTGAGTGCTATAATAGACAGTGAGGTTGTTGAATCTGTGTTTGTCTTAGGTGACTTTAATGCCCACCCTGGTGGATTATTTTTCAGCGAATTGTCTCTTTTTTGTGCCGAGCACGAACTGGTTTGTGTAGATGTGGACAAGTTAGGTGTGGATTCAGGCTCCTATACTTTTATAAGTGACGCTCATGGGACGTCAAGCTGGTTAGACCATTGCTTGGTCACAAAGTCTGCATTTAAGGCTGTCATTGATGTTCGTGTTAACTATGATACACTGTGGTCTGATCACTTTCCTTTACACCTAGAGTGTAAGTTTGACGCCATTAGTCCTGTATCTAACTTGTATGATGCTAATAAATATGATGTAAATAGCGAAGTAAGGTGGGGCAATAGGAATTTGAATCAAATACATGATTACAGAGAATATTGTCATGAACAATTGAGATTTATTGATTTTCCACATGACTTTATTAAGTGTGGGGACAAACAATGTTGTGACCAGAATCATAAACTTTTACTGGATGATATGTATTGTAATATAGTGGCCGCCCTCCGTGAATCTGCAAGGGCTACATATCTGAGAAGCAGGCAACATAGAGGTAGGTGTGTAATGGGGTGGAACAGGCATGTGAGTGAAGCTCACGGGACGGCCAAGCTAATGTTTCAGGACTGGGTTGATCATGGCAAGCCAAAGTCAGGAATAATATATGAGGCGATGTACGGAAGCAGAAAGATTTTTAAATCACGCTTGAAGTGGTGTCAAGATCATAAAGAACAAATTAAAATGGATAGGTTAGCGACATCGTGTACAAATAAGAATTTCTCTAGTTTTTGGAAAGTCACTAGAAAATTGAACTGTAAGCCTGGCCTTCCCGTGAGTGTTGGGGGCCATTCAGATCCTAGGAACATAGCTAATGCGTTTAAAGAGCACTTCTTTGTTAGGTCACCACTTGGTCCATCAGCGTCGGTGCTCAATACTGAGTCCAAGGGGGTGGAGTTGAACCTAAAGATTTCAGCGAAAGTAGTAGCTCAAGCGATTCGACAAATGAAAAGGGGAAAGTCTCCTGGCCACGATGGACTTAGTATTGAGCATTTGCAGCATGCCGGACCACATATTGCTCGAGTACTGGCTATGTTTTATTCGTTATGTATGGGTCACTCATACTTGCCTGAACAGTTAATGAAAACGATTGTAGTGCCCATCGTTAAAAATAAAACTGGAGACATCTCCGACAAAAATAACTATAGGCCGATATCTTTAGCGACTGTGGTGGCTAAGGTACTTGACAGTGTGCTGGATGCACAGTTGGCTGAATCTATAGTTCTGCATGACAATCAATTTGGTTTCAGATCACAGCTGTCAACGGAAACTGCCATATTGTGCATGAAGCACACTGTCAGGTACTATACCCACAGGGGCACACCTGTGTATGCCTGTTTCCTCGATCTGAGCAAAGCTTTTGACTTAGTCTGTTATGATATTCTGTGGAGAAAATTACAAGAGGCAGGGCTACCTTGTGAACTAGTGAATATCTTCAAGTACTGGTATAGCAACCAAAGTAATAGTGTACGGTGGGCGGGCACCCTTTCAGATTCATATAAATTGGAATGTGGCGTTAGGCAGGGTGGCTTGAGCTCTCCCAGACTCTTTAATTTGTATATAAATGCCCTAATTGAGGAGCTCAGCGTCCAGCATGTCGGTTGTCGCATAGATGATGTATGTGTTAATAATCTGAGTTATGCGGACGACATGGTGTTGCTGAGCGCCTCGGTTTGTGGCATTAGCAAATTGTTACAAATTTGTGAAACTTACGCAGATGGTCACGGCTTAATGTATAATGTGAAGAAAAGCGAGTATGTTGTCTTTAAGGCTGGTACTAAGTGTCCCTCTAGAGTGCCCCCTATAAAACTGAATGGAAATGAGTTGGCTAGAGTACATCAGTTCAGATACTTGGGACATCTTATTACCGAAGACCTTAAGGACGACACGGATATTGAACGTGAACGTAGGGCGCTGTCCGTTAGAGCAAACATGATTGCTCGCAGGTTTGCGCGATGTACTAATGAGGTAAAAATCACTCTCTTCAGAGCTTTCTGTACATCGTTTTACACCTGCAGCCTGTGGGCAGTCTATACTCAAAGAGCGTACAGTGCCCTGCGCGTACAGTACAATAATGCGCTTAGAACGATGTTGCGGCTGCCTCGCCACTGTAGTGCTTCACGTATGTTTGCTGAGGCGCGCATCGATTGCTTCTACGCTACTCTGCGCAAGCGGTGCGCGTCGATGCTGAGCAGGGTGCGGGCTAGTCGCAACAGCGTTTTAAGTATGATAGCCGGTAGACTTGACTGTCGGTACATGAATCGTTGTATTACTGCTCACATGACTATTGATACATCGATTCATGGGTCGGGCAGGGGGCGAGTAGATTAAGGTTGTATTGTTACTAACACTAGTTATAAGTTATTGTACTACTAACCAATTGGATCCTAGTTATCTTAATAAAAGTTTTATTATTATTATTATTATTATTATTACTAACAGTAAGGAGTAGGCATCGACTGATTCATTGTTCGCGAATCTCCGGAACTACACATCCGATTTAAATAATTCTTTTTTTTTGTGCTAGGTATCGTTCCACTTAGGGAATACTGAAAGTTTCATCAAAATCGGTTCAGTAGTTTTTGAGATAGGGAATTTTATTAGCTTATTGTATACATGAGGGATGTTATTACCAGTGCTACGGATTATATTATATGTATTTGGCAAGAATTTGGGTTGAATATTTAAACTAAAAAGAGAAAAATAAAAAACTTTTTCAAAAAAAAAAGTAACCGCCTTCAAAGTCGTCGGCAAAAAATAAACAATGAAATAAAAAATAACAAAGCCATCGACTTCCGAAATGAAAGTTATTTTGTAGATTATTTTACCCTTTTTTGTGGTTCTTTTTGAAGGCGGTTACATATTTTTTTGAAAAAGTTTTTTATTATCCTGGAATAATACGTAGAAAAAAAATCTTATTTTTCAGTTTTATTCATAGACGTTGTTCTGTAGAACTGCGAACACACGTTGCATTACCCGCAGTGGATTCAGCGCCGTAATATTTATAAGATTTCATTGTCAGAGTTACTCAAAATGGAGAAATAAACCATCCACGCGAAGACCGACATCCGCGCGGACGGAGTCGCGGGCGGAAGCTAGTTTTTAATACATTGATGGACTGCTCTTTTGTTCTAGTTACTTTTTACTCGACAATTTTACAACACAAAAATAGTAAAGTAGCATTATTAATTAAATTTAATGAGACAAATAAACCAGGTTCTGAAGAGGTTCACAAATTAAATGTTGTTGGTACAACATTTAATTTACGGTCTGGAATTTAAATTCAGTCACCGGAATCATATTTGCATGACAAACAATAATTCTTTCGGTTCCGACTTTGTTTCTTTAAATTGCGCTCCATACATTATTCATTTTCATTTCATTATATTTGTTAGGAAGTTCGTACGAAGCGATTTGCCATATAAAATCATCGAGTACCTACTTGACCGCAGAGTAATTATTATAAAATATGAATCTTGATATTATGGTGTTCACCAAGCTATTAGCATTAGAGACGATGGGGCATGGTGTGGCATTTGCCCCACTCTGTTTTCTGATTCGAAGTTCTACAAGAAGGAGATAATAATAAATAAATAAATATTCTACAACTATCACACAACGCCATCTAGTCCCAAGCTAAGCAGAGCTTGTGTTATGGGTAGTAGACAACTGATAAACATACTTATATATTTCTAAATACATACATATTATAGATAAATTACACCCAGACACAGAACAAATGATCGTGCTCATCACACATTTGTCCTGGGTGGGAATTGAAACCACGACCTCCGGAATGGCAGTCAGGGTCACTAACCGCTAGACCAACAGGTTACAGGCAGCTTTCAAAATTACTGTCAAAAATAACAATAAATCCGATTCATTTGAAATGAAATAATCCTATCACGAAATGGAGTCTAAAAAAAATGGCCTGTTTCACTCATTCTCTGTTGGCCAACTTATAATATTAACAAAATAACTTACTCGATGGCAGTCAGCGGTGGATTCAGTACATCATTGTTTGCTTGAACGGACTTCAGAAGACGAATTACTGGTGACAGATCTTGTTCTCGAAAATATAAACTGTTGGATACCACCTGCAAAAATATTCTTAGTATGTAGTAGGTGTTCTTCAAGGGTCCACTCTGGACCCAAGTTTAATAGCGACGAATAATTTAAAAAAAATGAATACATTAAAATCTACAATTTGTTTTATACTTTAACTTACCCTCGAGCTGTTTCTTTCGTATGTACCAATCCATCGATCAGTAATAGTGGGAGTGTACCTGCAAACATAATATTAGAAGACAGAATACAGGGATTGAGTGCCCACGAATAAAAAATAATCACAAAGCCGTCCCCTCCTAACCTAATCCGTCCAAGTCGGGGTGCTAAAAGTCCCAAGCTCGCTTCGCTCGCTCTAAAGGCAAAGAAAATTCTTTTGATATTATTATTAATTTTACACAATTCTCTTTCATAAAAATACCCTTTAATGGGAGTCTATGGGTGTCTGTGGTGTTTCGTTTTTTGTATTTACGCGACCAGGAACTACATTAGAGGAAATAGAAATAACTACATTAAATTAGTTTTACCTGATGTTATGCATTTTACCGACAACGTACAGAACTGCAGCTGATGTTTGAGTTATCATCGAAACTCCAGGAACAGTTTCTAGACCAGTTAACAATTCCGGGTCAAAGTGCTTTGGGGCTGGTTGTACCTACAAGTATAGAATTCGAAAAATATATACTCTCTAGTTTTGTGTTGCGTAAATTAGTAGATTATCAAGGAAGAATACAGATATTTTAAAAGAGGAGTGTTTTTTTTTCACCCAGGCATGGGTGAAAGATACTAGAGCATAATCCTGAGCGTAGCGAGGTATTCCAATTTAACGTGACTTGAGCTTAAAATTGTGGAACATAGCCGCGGGTTACGTTCCCTGGGATGGACCGCTAGGAGGTGAATCCGAATCATCCCAAATATCGTTTTACCAATCAGCTGGCTACATGTTTAGCCTGTAATTTTTAAACTGCTTTAATACAGGCCCCTTAACCAAGAGAGAAAGTGTCACAAATATCGTCAAGTCCTTTGACACCGAATGCGTGTTGGTGGCAGTTCTTTTTTCTAATTTTATTAGACATACGAGTTTCCTCACCAACTTATTCTTCACTAATTAAACAAAGTCATGTTTATATGCAGCACATACCATACATTAATAGATGTACTTACAACCAAAACCATCTTCATTGTTATGTTCTGAAAGTCCCATCTTCGATAGTACTTGTAGCCATTCAAATTGATATCTAAATGAAGGCCATTATGGGGGTCCCAAGTCCCAACCTCATGGAGGATCATATTACCGCCTTGGATCTTGCCGTAGTTGTATACATCGTAGAGAGTGTATTTGGAGTTATCTTTGAAAGTAAATAATGGTGTTATTATAAAACTATAACTATAACTATAACAGCCGTTAAACAACAGCCGTTATCATGGTATGAAGATAAAAGGTACCCCACATTGGGCACTCACTGTAATGGCACCTGAGCGAATGGCACCTTAACTATTCACACGGGTGTCGGCCATATCACGTTCACGGGGTGTACACACATAAGGGTCCTGTCAAAATTTTTCGCAGGTGCCAGATGAATACTTCATCGTGATTATATGAGAATTATGAGTTGAAGGAGATGAGCTCAAGAAGGTACTCGAAAAAGAAAAACGTACATACAATTAAAATGAGTATTTTTGAAAAACGGTAATTTATAGAATAGGGGAACAGTGTATAAAACAGGGACGTGAAGTATAATGGGGACAAACACTCTCTAGGCATACTTAACACTAACGTATCTCAAGCGCCAACAGGACGCCATTTGTTAATGGCCGCTTGCAAATGACGTCTTGATGGCGCTTGCGTTACGTCACCGTGGATTTTAGTCAGTACGAGTCTGACATTCCATTCCGCTCTGCCCTGGTTGGGAGGACTCATTTGATGATTTTACCACGTTAAAAAAACATACTTTAAGTACACTCTACACACTATACTAGGATTTCAGTAGCCCATTAAACTGTCAGTTCAACTTGTCATACGAGTAATCGATGTCAGACATTACAGGTAGTTAGTAACCCGAGTACGGACCCGAGTCGATAATCCAGGGAGTCTAAAAAGACTACTTAAGCAGAGTTAGTTTATGAATTGCGATAAAATTTGTAAAGTTTCTATTGAATTAAATTCTTTTTATTATTTATGTGTCGCATCGAGCGTGGCCGAGATGCGAAGTATTGGGTCTTCTTCACTATCCGACATAATTTTAGATGAACATGGATACTACGATTTTAATTTAAACTGATTTTATTTAAAGTAACTATTATTATTCCAACAGAAACAAACACGTGCGGTCGTGTATTGGTACTGAGCGTCTGCCAAGACTGTCCGAACTAGACTGAGCTAACGCTCGGTCTCTCCGTCGGTCTTCGCTGCATCCCCTCTACCGATGATCGTGTCCAAGTGGTGGGGCGCAGTTGCGTTTCCGGTCACATGCTGTTTAGTTGCGAATTGAATTGATAGATGGTTCTGTACGTTGTACGGTAGCAACATCAATCCAAAACTTAAACTATATAAAAAAAAATTATAATGTTTTTTACTGTAATCGAAAAAGACGAGTACATTGAAGCTGTCGGTGTACTTCTAATAAATAATTTGATTACCAAGAAAAACATTTAAAATGTAAAATTGTAGGTATGTTATTTCTTATTAAGGCAATACGTACAATAGAATAGACGAATGTTTTACTTATTTATCGCAATTCATTTTATGGTATTGCTATATTGGGCTTTTTAGACCCCACTGTTAGCATTTGGCTAGATTGGAAACTGACGTTAACTTAATTGGGATTAGGGTAGTTTGATAAAATTGAGTTAGGTGGGACGGTCAAACGCACCTCTTAATTCATCGCCTAAACTTAAAGTTCCTACTCAAATATAGTAAAATGATATTTAAGGATCTGAACACATTGATATTTTATTAATACTTGTTGGTAGAAAAGTTTTAAAGCTGTTGTAGCAATATGAATAGGTAAGTAACCTGAAGTAATAGGCCAGACAAATTATAAATTAATATACGTACTATTAATGTTTATATAAAAAATACCTACAAGAACCGCAATTTTAAACAGCCGATCATTCCATTTTTATTACATGCAATTTTGATCCTGCACGTAACAATTTTACGAATTGGTAATACAATAATTGCTAGAATTGCTAATGACGTTGCAGGAAATTCACAAAGTGATGTACTTTTAGGAACATTGCTTGCTTTTTCGGGCTCGAACGGCGCGGTGTGTTACACGTGCGCCTCAATTACGTCTCACAATCTGACGGGGCCCTCAAGGAAAGCCAGAGCCTGCCGTGGAACGTAAAGGGATATTAAAGGAACACTGTGTAGGGGAACAGTGTATAAGACGGGGACGCAAGGTATAATGGGGACATACACTCTTTAGGCATACTTAACATAACCATAATGTAACGCAATCGCTATCAGGATGTCATTTGCTAGCGGTCATTAATAAATGGCGCCCTGCTGGCGCTTGCGCTATGTTAGTATGGTGTTAAGTTTGCCTTAAGTGTGTGATTTCCCATCATACCTCGCGCCCCCGTCTTATACAGTGTTCCCCTATTTTAGTCAGTACGAGTCTGACAGTCCCTTTCCCTCCATCAAAGACGGGAGAAATCATAGATGAATTTACCAACAAAAAAATGGCCGTTTTAGAACAGCTGCTCTTAAAAGTAAATAACTCCTTTCTCCAGTTAGTTGTTATTGATAAGATCTTAAGTCCCACATTCGCACATCGTTATTTAGGTAGCTCCAGAGATAAGGATCTTGAGCTCTGTTAATGGACCTCTTTTATTCCCGTACTTTATTTAATTTCCACTTAGTTTTTTATCATAGAATCTTTAGGGGTTAAATGGGTGAATGGGATGTACTATAGAAAATTAAACTTTATAGTTCAATGGATAGGAGTTGATTTGGCTGCATTAGTTTTACTGAAATATCGATCTTCATCAACAGCCTATAATGTTCCCACTGTTGGGACACAGGCCTCCTCTCTGTGAGAGGAAGTGGGCTATAATTCACCACGAGGTTCACTACGGGTTGGTAGATGTCATATATCTTCGAATTTTTGTTCTAGGTTCTTCATATTTTTATGGTTTTCTTATAAAATGCTACTTAACACATTTTTTTTTATCGTGGTAAAATCATCAAATGAGTCCTCCCACCCAGGGCAGAGCGGGTGGGACTGTCAGACTCGTACTAACTAAAATCCACGGTGTCCTTCAATTGCCCTTTACGTTCCGGGGTCACGGTAATTCGTACAGACCCGCGACCTACTTTACACAATAATGGCAAAAAATGTAACAATGTTTTCCCAAAACTTAAGATCTTTTCTACTCAGATAAAAGGGGAATCGAGCACATAACAATTTAAAATCAAGGCAGTACTACAATAACACAGCATGGGTACCTACAGCGGATGTAACAGTATAAAGCACAGGAAATGACGTTGTCGAGGCGTTCAAGTAAAGGCATCTTATTTCCTTCAGTAGTGATAGTTCGTATCCTGTATATTTACTAGGTATTATAGTAATCATGAACAGTCTTCTGGCTTGAACTTACGGCGCGTGTCCATTAGGCAAGTCTTTCACACAAGTATGACGTCACAAGTAGAATTGGCTATTTGACTGGAAAATTCTAATTAGTCCGTCACTTAGATTATCAAAAAATATTCGACACGTATTTTTTCTTTTGTTTCGTAAACCAAAATTGACTGAGATACGATGCTTTCAAAATTGGCAATACGTCACAATTTAGTACAATTTCTATTGAATTCTGACGTCACGAGCCTCCACTCTGGATTTTTGATGCGTTGTATTTTGGTGAATATTCATTGATTTTACGAAAGAAAAAATACGTGTCCGTTATTTTTTATAGCTCTAAATGGCGGACTAATTATATTTGTAATTTATAGCTACTCTCAAATAGTCAATTGGATAAAATCAAAATCTACAAGTTCAAGCAACCTACTTTTATACAGGTGTGGTTCAAGTTGGTCGCGGGACTTATGAATTACCGTGACCCCGAAACGCGCTATTAAAGGACACCGTGGATTTTAGTCAGTACGAGTCTGACAGTCCCTCCTGCACTGTTCTGGGTGGGAGGACTCATTTGATGATTTTACTACGCTAAAAAAAAGGTGTGTTCAAGTTACATACAATTTGCAACTTGTATACAAGTAACTTGTGTAATGGACACGTGGCCGTAAGGATCAACTTTATTTAAATTCATTTTTCATACTTCTTATGGTAATTGTTAGCTCCAAGTATTGTCAAATTGTAAAATAATGGTTGGTTCTGGTACTTCAAAATAAAACGCTGAGTACTTTATGTCTACAACTTTGGTACTCGAAAGTAGTGTAAATTTGTATCAGAGATTAGCTTATATGAAAATCAAAATCTTTTATTTCAAATACCTTGGCCTCAATTACTTATAAAACGTCGGAAATATCCAAGGACCAATGGCTAGTGGAGCTGGTGAGTCCTGGAGTGGAGACAGCATATCGGCAAGCATAATGTGGGACGCCCCCCAGCTTTTACAACGTTATTGTTATACCCGCGTCGTTGCTCGCGTAAAATACGTGTATTCCAAAGTTTTTAATTAGCTCAACTATTCTAATAAAAACTTACCTCTTTTAGCCATCACAATATCAGCATCCACACTTATATTCAGATTATGAAGTACTTCAATTAGGGTCGCGTTGCGGTCCTCATCAAACAAGATGGTATTGATAACAGTATCATTATAGCTCTCAATTTCAGCTTCATCATCGTCGAGAACGAGCCATTTGTGATTCGAGTCTAGCCACATATTTTGAGATGCCTGAAAATAATACATTACTTGGTTCCGTAACGTAGAGAGTTTTTTTTTTAATCGTCAAATGCGTCCTCCCATCCCTGGGCAGAGCGGAAGGGACTGCCAGACTCGTACTGACTAAAATCCACAGTGTCCAAGTGTCCGGGGTCACGGTAATTCGTGAGTCCCGCGACCAATGTCGAGAGGATGAGTGAAAGGCCTTTTTTTTTTGAGTGGCGTCTCGCAGGTCAACCAAGAGGAGATTGTGAGCTGCTTAACCGGGCTTTTTTGTGGGTGCCTTAAATTACTCTAAGGCCTCCAGCCAGGGTGAGTGAAAGGCGACTAACAATAGAAATTTATGAGGTAGATGTGAGTGGTAACGCCGGGAGGGGGCGCCTTTTGGCCTGTTTACGACTTTGTCGCTGTGAGCGGTCATGTAGCGCGAGGCGACGAGCGGTTATATCAAATGTATAGAAATGTTTGAAACACGCCATGAGGCGCTGCCAGTGGCAAATTCGGTTTTTACAACCTAATATATTTTTTTTATGATCGGGTGGTCGCGGGACTCACGAATTACCGTGACCCCGGTACGTAAAGGGCTATTGAAGGACACCGTGGATTTTAGTCAGTCAAGTCTGACAGAAAAAAAAGTGCTCGATCATGACTTTTTTTACGTGGTAAAATCGTCAAATGCGTCCTCCCACCCAGGGCAGGGCGGGAGGGACTGTTAGACTTGACTGACTAAAATCCACGGTGTCCTTCAATAGCCCTTTATGTACCGGGGTTACGGTAAATTCTGAGTCCCGCGACCCCGGCAGGGTTTGGCCCTCTACAGGGCCCGTCACTATGCTGACACTCCTTGAGGCGCGTGTGGAACACAACGCGGCGTCGACCCGGGCATGGTCCATGGTCGGACAGCGAATCGCCCATTACTCGCCGCCCGCATGCCCGCGATGATCGGGCCCTTAAGGTGTTTCTTCACCGGGCGAATTTCCGTGTAATGTAACATCACAAACTTGAGGGTTACTGACGGACGAGAATTCGTAATGTAACGTACGTGTCTCGCCGGATACACTTATTGATGTTACAAGTTGTATCAAGGTATAACATATTGTACAATTACAAGGGGAGGATAATCTAGCAATGCAATAGCATTGCTAGATTATCCTCCCTAATCGATGTAATGCTTGAATGTGTATCATTACATTACAAGTGAATGTTGAGCTCCTTGAGTTATGAGTCGAGTTACACGATAACCGACTAAATGCTTGCATTGATTGGACAGATCCAATCAAATCTCTAATCTCAAATCTGTATGGTTCATTCTTCAAAAGACCACCTCAGACACCCTCATGCTCCTCGTATGACCTGAGCAAAACAATGTCTGGACTTTAAAAGAGACAGTGACCTCTGACTTTGTTTCGGTTGTTTCTTCTCAGAGTAGTCAGGTACGAAACACCGGCCTCATCTAGCTTTAAAAAATCATGATAGTGACGTGTAAAAATGTTTTTTTTAACCAAGTTACAAAATAAATATCAATTATCAATGATCTTGATGAGGAAGCAGCAAACCTCATGCACAGGCGCCAAAATAAAGAGGAATTTACGTGTTTTCGTCAGCAATCAAAACATGGCGAAGCTGACAAGACACAGGAAGTTACATATAATTTATCGATAATCTTCAAGAACAGAAGTTCCCTTGGAAGTTGTACTAACACAAAAGTTTCTATCCGATGGTAAGCAATCAATTATGCGATAATCTCATGACTGGGGGCAGAATCACGTACTATGATTTAAGGGGTTGCAAAAACTGGGTCACTGTGTTAGTAGTCACTACTATTATGTAGATTATTGCAGTAAAAGCAAAGTTATGTTCATTTTAATGCTACATTACATTATTATGGATGTTTATAAAATAAAGTAGTGGCTTGACCTCTTCATTTTTAACCTTTAAGTTTAATTTTCTTTCGGAAATCGGTGGCAAAAATGAATTAAAAAATAAAATCAAACTCGAAAAACCGTTGCCCCATACTAGGAATTTCTCCTGTATCAAGGGTGCGTTTACAAACGAAACTCACACACACAAACACCCAGACTCGGAATAACTACTTGCAGATTATACAAATATTTGTTCCGTGCGGGAATCGAACCCGCGACACATAGCGTAGCGAGTCCAATTGGTCAGCCACTGCGCCAAACGTGCCAAGAATAGTTATTCTACACTTATGGTTACTGAAGTCGGTTATTATTATGTTTTGAAAGTTTTTTATATTTCATCATCTGCCTAGCGTTTTCCCAGTAATAATTAATAATAATTAATAATTATTCCACAACTATCACACAACGCCATCTAGTCCCAAGCTAAGCAGAGCTTGTGTTATGGGTACTAGACAACTGATAAACATACTTATATATTTCTAAATACATACATATTATAGATAAATTACAACCAGACACAGAACAAATGATCGTGCTCATCACACAAACATTTGTCCTGGGTGGTTATCGAACCCACGACCTCCGGCATAGCAGTCAGGGTCAATAACCACTAGACCAACAGGCCTGTCAATTACTATAATATATTTTATGAAAAACATAGGCTAGAGTTATATTTTCCTGACTGATTATTCTGCGTACTTTAGAAAAATAGTTATACTTACAAAATACAAAACATCTTCAGTTTCATTACATGCAGCATCGATAATGACTCCAACTGAATAGTACTTTCGCTGCAAACAATTCTCAACTCTTTTATAGATAGTAACAGGGTCGTCTATTGATATTCCTGATACAGCCATCGTGGATAATTTTGAGAATTGCCGAGTCCCTGAAACAGTTAATATTATTGGTGTGGTATCAATCCCATCCCATCCTATTTCGCCAGACGATCTAGAGTAATGGGCAACTCGCTGTCCGACCATGGACCATGGCCGGGTCAACGGCGCGTTGTGTTCCACGCGCGCCTCAAAGAGTGTCAGCAAAATGACGGGGCTCCCCTCTAGCAGGCCAAAGCCTGTCGGGGTCGCGGGACTGTACGAATTACCGTGACCGCGAAACGTAAAGGGCTATTGAAGGGCACCGTGGATTTTAGACAGTACGAGTCTGACAGTCCCTCCCGCTCTGCCCTAGGTGGGAGAACTCATTTGATGATTTTACCACGATAAAAAAATCTATCTATGCACCAGTAACTTGTTTCTGTCACAAGACACAAAAGTGTTCTACGTTTGCGCCCTGCCTTAGACTCATGATTAGGAAATACCTAACTTTTAGAGTGCCAATTATTTAAGTGATGCTCGTTTCTCTGTCGTCTTAATAACTTACATGAGCTATCTTCTCCACAAGTTAGTAAACAGATAAACTTTACATCTCGATACTCAAAATATTCTACACTGAACTTCAAAGAATTTTGGTCTAAACCCAAAACTATGTATGTTAATATAGAGGTTAAAATTGCTTGAAACCACATTTTAATAAAAGGTCTTACTGGTTATCGAGTTCTGATTGTTTATAAAGGTTTCATTTGTTTTTCGCTCTTTATATTTTCGCAAACGAGGTACGGTCAGTTTAAAAATCAGTGCATAAAAAATTTGAGAGCCGTGGTAAATGAAAACGAAAATGTTATTATGTTAACTAACACACGATTGTGAAAGTGAATTATTTTGTTGATCGTCATCATAGGTGAACGAATTTCGTTGAATTTTTTTCTTAAGGAGGAAGGACGTCTGCGTAAGTGAAGCCAGGAGCAAAAGTGATTGTATTATTGTTTTAAGTTAATAGTTTTGGATAAATATTGTTTTCAAAGTTTTACCGAAGAAATACGATTTTATTTTTGTCCGCTTTTTTTCCCTTCTTCAAGACTTTCTCCTAATAAATTGACTACTCTCTGCTATTTCAACAACAACAAAAAAACAAGAATTAAATGTATCCTCTCATGCAATTTCAATTTTAGAGTAAATTGGAAAACAAACAAATACCATTTCTCTGAAAAATTCAGGGAATGGTTCAGGGTGAGCTTTCAAACTACTAGTTTTTTAGAATAGTTTTCTAGAGTAAATGGAATAGAAAATAGTCTTTATTATGCCCGCCGTAAAAACTAACTGATCCCTCTTTCCCCCACTGCTCAACTAACTGCTCAATTGAGTTGTACCATTTACATTCCCAACTGCTCAACTACAAACTGCTCCATACATCTGCCTAGCCTTTTCTTACGTTTGGGGTCGGCTTCCAGTCTTACCAGATGTTGCTGAATACCGAACTTAACATGGAGTGACTTCCTGTCTGTACTTTACAACGCAGTTTGTGCTGGATAATACTCCTTGCCAGACTTTCGGGCAACTTGATTACCTGCCACAAAAGTCGAAGACCTTCAAATAACAGTCGGGATTATCAGCTTCGCGAGCTTACTGATGATGCTATGTGACGCTATTCGGCCGATTTCAACTACAAGTGAAATCATTCTTACCACTAAGACATGACATCACGGGCATGCGGGCAGCGAGTAATTGGCAACTCACTGTCCGACCATGGACCATGCCCGGGTCGACGGCGCGTTGTGTTCTACGCGCGCCTCAAAGAGTGTCAACAATATGACGGGCCCCCCCTCTAGAGGGCCAAAGCCTGCCGGGGTCGCGGGGTGGGAGGACTCATTTGATGATTTTACCACGTATAAAAAAAAAAGACATATGACATCAAACGTGCGGTTATCTATGGGTAGATGACGTGGCTTTAGACTTATATAGCCTGCTTATGTGTATCAGTGTAAGTAATTTAAAAAAATAAAAACTTGGACGTTTCTATGAAATTTCAATCGACAAACACACACACAAGTATACATGTACTATATGGCTACATATTAGGTTATCAAAACCAGTATAAGCTGACCGCTGTATGTACGAAAAATTAAAGAAAGCAAGATCACGATAAACTAGTTTCGTATAGCTTGATGAGTACCCGTGTGTACAATATGTTTCTGTCTACGCCTTCTACTAAAGGAATACAAGTGTGCTATTTTGAAATACTAGGAGAACAGAACGATCCTGTAGTAAACGTAGCCAAGTGATAAATTGTTTAAGTCTGCGCTTGACATGTTTGTAGTCGCCAAACTTCGCGGTAAGAAATATGATAAAATATTTTGGCATCCCTATACGGGCACTCCGAATTTACATTTCAAAATACATCTAATGTATTAAACATTAGGTATGTTTTAGGACGCACCAATCGTCTGGATATTAAACTTTTTTTTAACGTCGTGAAATCATCATATGAGTCTACCCAGGGCAGAGCGGGAGGTACTGTCAGACTCGTACTGACTAAAATTCATGGAGTCCTTCAATAGCCCTTTACGTTCCGGGGTCACGGTAATTCATAAGTCTCGCGACCTCTAGAGGGGGGCACCGTCTTTTTTGCTGACACTCTTTGATGCGGGCGTGGAACACAACGCGCCGTCGACCCGGGCATGGTCCATGGTCGGACAGCGAGCATTTACTTTACCCATTACTCGCTGCCCGCATGCCCGCGCTGGATATTGAACTCAGTGAAGTGGAATTAAGGAGAGTGGACCAGTGACCATTATCATCAGATTAGGTGACCAAATGAGGATTGATTTCAAAGTTATGATCGGCTTTTCTGCTAGTTGCTCCAACTTTGTAAGGTGTTATTTCGACACCCCGTTATTTTCATCTTCCTGCCCTTATCCCATTTTACTTGGAGTCGGCGCAACACGTTTTTTTCTTCCATTCTACTCTATCAAACGTCACAGTATAACAGTATCATTTACTCCTTTTCTTCCATATCATTCCTTAGACAATCCATCCATCTTTTCTTTGGCCTTCCTCTTCCTCTCCATCCATCCACATTCACATTCATCACTCCGTTTTGACTCGCCATCTTTACTACAAACTGTTAAACATCTGTCGAACACTTGTTTAAAAAAAGTGTAACTACAAAACGACCCTTACATCAGCGTCATGCCGTTTTGCAGTAGACATTCATTATTTTTATTTAATATTTCTGTATATTAAGCTGATATTTGTCAAGATTAACTTCAGCGCGATATTGATTCGTGGGACTATCGAAACAGGGTATCACGGCCTTGGAACGCAAAGAGAAGTTAAAAGAATTGACTGGACTTCAGCCGGTAAGAGTCTGACAGTCCATTCCACTCTGAGCGGTAGGACTCATTCAAATTGGATTTGATTTACCAAATAAAATAAATGTTTATTATTTTTCCAGTCTTTCTAAAGCTTTAAAACTAAACTAAAAAAAGAGATAGCACGAACATAAACAGTGCTATAAAATTCAGTATCGTTTTGGCAATAATTGAATTTGAATCCTACTGAAGGCACACGGAAAGTTGGCAACGACGCAAATAGCTGTCAAAAATTTACCTGTTCCATTTATCAATATCACTGCAAGGTAATATAGCAATTACAGAATAATTTCCCCGAATATCGAAACCGAATATTCCATAACATGGAACGGACACGGGTCTTCACTATTAATAAAGTAATATTGCCCGGCTTTGTTCGGTATACTCGTACATATCGGCTTACCGGACAGTTCGGGCGAATTCGTAATTACTCGGGGCTTCTCGGGAATCATGCAAGTTGCATTGAGCTGTAATATTATGAGAACAGCTTTACAGGATTTCATGGAATTTAAACCTACGTAGGTATTTAGGTTATGTTTTGTTTTACGCTTGTAAAATTGTACCGACCGAGTGACGTTTTGTGATTTTATGAAAGCATTGTATTTTCGTCAATTTTGGTGTAAAAAAGAAAAAATACGGGTCTAATTTTTTTTAATAATCTACATTTCAGACTAATATTTTTTTTGACTAAAATAGCCTATTACGGTAGTAATTATTTTATTCGTGTATCAAAGGGGAAAGATTTGATTGTTTGTTTGTTTGCATTGAATAGGATCCGAAACTACTGCACCGATTTCAAAAATTATTTCATAAGTTTAAAACTGCTTTGGTCCTGAGTGACATAGGCAACAAGGAGGGGAAAATATATTAACTATTTCAGGCAATAAAAAAATTCAATAAGTCCTGTCAGACTCGTACTGACTAAAATCTACAGTTTTCCTTCAATAGCCCTTTACGTTCCGAGTTCACGGTTACCTGATAAGTTGTTACGTGATCCCGGCAGACTGTGGTCCTCAATGGGGGTCCCAATAGATGGTGTCAGCTCTATGCGGCGCGTGCGCGTAGAACACGACGCGCTGTCTACCCTGGCATGATCCATGACGGACATCCGGACGGCGAGTCACCCATTACTCTTTGTCCGAATGCCCGCGAAAATTCTTTTGACTAGGACCATTTTATTTTCAAAATGTACTTGTCTACTTGAAATAAATATTTTTCTTTCGATTACTTCATTTATTTGCGAACCATACTTAAGAATATTCAATTTAAACATGACATCAAAATGGCCTCAGCAATTGAGTTGTCACAATTCAATAGAAGTATGTTTTTCTTTGATATCAGTAGTTTCCAGGCTAATCCTAGCAATTTCCATAATTCGTTGCTTTGATAATAAATTCAATTGTGAATATGTTAGATTGATATTTTGTACCACAAAACAATAACAGATAGCTATCGTTTATGTAAAATAAAGGTTTTCTCACACAGCAGTTATTATAAAACATTGTGTAACATTTTACAACAATGTGTAACAATTTAACTTACTAAACTCGAAAAAAGTTAGACACCAAACGTTATATTTTTTTTTGTGTGGGGCATCTCGTAGTTCAACCTGCAAAGGTTTTATACTGC
Source organism: Agrotis puta (assembly GCA_943136025.2). Lineage (NCBI taxonomy): Eukaryota > Metazoa > Arthropoda > Insecta > Lepidoptera > Noctuidae > Agrotis > Agrotis puta. Next base: position 17,224,090 of record OW964175.2, on the reverse strand, counting down.
TAAACCGGTCTTTCCTGTGCCTTAATCCAGATCCCACTTAAGCAGGTTTCATTGCAGTAGCTGGTAATCCCTCATAGTCAGGCCTGTTAGTCTAGTGGTTAGTGACCCTGACTGCTATGCCGGAGGTCGTGGGTTCGATTCCCACCCAGGACAAATGTTTGTGTGATGAGCACGATCATTTGTTCTGTGTCTGGGTGTAATTTATCTATAATATGTATGTATTTAGAAATATATGAGTATGTTTATCAGCTGTCTAGTACCCATAACACAAGCTCTGCTTTGCTTGGGACTAGATGGCGTTGTGTGATAGTTGTGGAATATTTATATTTATTTATTTATAGAACATGCAATTATTTCGACAAAACAAACATTACAATCTAATTATTCGCGATTATAAACGCAAGTAAAAGAGGGGCTTGCAACCGAAACCTTGCTGAAAAAGAAATACTCCTTCACGGCTGTATTACATGCATTTATTTCGCGACGACATCAGAACCACCGAAATAGTGTGCGGCAGGTTAGTATGTGTAAAATCATCAAATGAGTCCTCCTACCATTACTGTCAGACTTGTACTGACTAAAGTCCACGGTGATCCTTTAATAGCCCTTTACGTTCCAGTGTCACGGTTTCCTGATGAGACAGTCCCGCCGCCCCGGCAGGCTTTGGCCCTCTAAGGGGGCGCGTGGAATACAATGTTCCATCGACCCGAGAATGGTAAATGCATCGTTATGCCTCTTCGGAGATGCGACCATGATTCAGTGAAAAGGGTGGTAAAAATAAAATAGAATTTGCAAACAATCGTTAATTAAATCAATTCACGAACCTCATTTTGATTTTAATGGTACAGGATTATAATTGGTTTGTTTAGGTTCTTCTTACAAAAACCTTCGTATTGAAATAAAGTTTTTTAAGGCATACTAGTTTGTAGAGTAACCACGTAGTTGCAAAACTTCAATGTTTGTAGCGTCACGGTTGGATTTTTGTCATCATCAACCAACAACGTCATCATCTACAGAAGCCTAAGTAGAAATATGTAGGTATGTATTCTTTATCTAAGCGCACGGTAGTGGGCAGGCCAAGTTCCAGCAACAGGCCGCGCGCATGCCATGCACTATTCACGCGAACCGTTTCGACCCAGTACAATAGGCACTGGGTCAAAAGTGGGTCGAAACGGCAAGTACAGAGATAATATTATATTCTAAGCGCATATAGATTAATAATAGATCCGGCTGCGATTTCCAAACATAATTTAAAGGACATAAAATTCATCTTTTTTCATTGTTGTCTCTTGATTAAGTAAAACAACGGTCACCCTACATAGTCGTACTGTAGCTATCTGAAAACATTCCCAATGTAATTGGACGAGTTTCTGTAGAATTCGCTCGCCCCTGTCTGACCATGCCAAACCTCCTTACACATTTTCTCTTAACCGACTTTTGGCAAAGATTTTGAAGAATAGAAACATTGTGATGCTGCGTTGCAGATTATTGATTGAAACAGCGGTTGCTGCTACTGTTACTTTATACCTAGCTACTCAGGCATGCAGGCGGTGAGTAATGGGTGACTCGCCGTCCGATCATGAACCAGGCCCGGGCCTCAAAGAGCTGTCAACGATCTGACGGTGCCCCCTTAGAGAGCCAAAGCATGCCGGGGTCGCGGGATTATCTCAACAGGTAACCGCGACCCTGGAACCGATAGGCTATTAAAGGATCACCATGGATTTTAGTCAGTACAAGTCTGACAGTCCCTAATATACCTCTATTGTTAGACTGCGTTTCCACTGCTGGGTAACTGAGATGTTTTAATCCAGATCTGCGCTCGTTAGTATTATTCAGTTCATCCATCTTACTGATTAGGATAAGGCTTCACAGTAATCCACAATCCACATAGTACCTTATTTTACCGGAAACTGCATAGAATTATATGTTTTTTGCCTACGAAGCGTATTTCCAATTCACTGTCATAGATTGTATTGGGTTGTTAATTTCGTCTTATGTTGTCTAAGTTTCTATAAACATGATTTACTACTAACATAGTTTTCAAGTTTGTATTGATTACTAACACGCTATGGGCCGTCGACGCCTGAAAATAAACGATTTTTATTATTTACTGTTATTTTAGTGGTTTTGGATTTCGAATGACTTTAAAAAATCCAAACTGGAATCCAAACAGAACTTTACAAAAGGTAAACTAAAAGAAGGTAAGGTAAGGCAAAAGGTAGACTAAATAGATTCTTTTCCTGACCAAAAATCAATTACATGCTCATTTCACAGTCGACTGGCGCACCCTAACGACCACACGGGAAACAATCCCTGAAGAGGTTTCAATAAAAACAACAAACTAGTATTTTTCAGCGAGTATTGTTTCACGCAAGCGTCATAAAGTTTGTTGTAGTATTTTGTAGTTTATGGCTCTGTAGTTACTGCTATGGAATAACTGGGAGATATTTTCTTCTATTCTTCTTTTGTTTTACTGAGCGAGGAGATAATTAACACGCTAGCTGTGTTTTACAAGGTGAACAGAACTCTTAAATAATGGTCAGTAGGATTTTTAGACACCGTAATGAGTGTGAAAAATATTGCACCCGGTTTTTCATAGTTACTTGCTTTATTCTCGTCGTTTTTCTTACGATTTTATAATTTGGCAAGATTTTATTCAACTAAAATCCACCTTAGTCTAACCGGATGCAAATTAATAATTCATATTTTTGGATGGCGCGACTATTTGTTTATCTGCAATTCACAATCCATTAAGACTTTTTTACAGGAAAAAAAAAACATTTAAATAAAACAAACAAGTCCAAACTCAAGGTTTGCCAACGAGCAATGTAGCGCAAGAAAATAACGGATCGCATTCGAATCACAATACTGCGGCTCCAATACGAATTTAGCTGACGTGGCTCAGAAGGCTGCCCAACTCAAATGGGACTGGGCAGGACATGTCTGTCGCATGCCGGACAAACTGTGGGCCAAAATAGCTCAAAACTGGTGCCCTGAGACAGAGATGCGGGGTCGCGGTGCGAAGGAGATGGCGGGGCGAACTTGATAGGTTCCTTCCGAACTGGAAAGAGGACGCGCGAGCTCGTGAGAAATGGAAGGAGTGGAGGGAGGCCTTTGCTCAGGAGTGGAACAGAGCACGCTAGCAAAATAACTAGTAGTTGACCAGCATCTAGAACAGGGTCCGAGCTACCGGTGATCAGGGCTATTGAGAGAGGAACCTCCTAAAAATACACTTCGTGTCCAGAAGTACTGCCTTCTGAATCAAGCCCTTGATCCAGCTGCCAAGTGAGAGCCACGTATTGTTAAACCACGAGTATTATTCAAGATAATTATCATGTTATTTTTTTTTAGGGTGGCAAAATCATCAAATGAGTCCTCCCGACCTGGGCGGGGCGGAAGGGACTCTCAGACTCTTACTGACTAAAATCCATCCGTGTTTCTTCGGATGCCCTTTACGTCCCGGGGCCGCGGTATCCTGGATTAAGAAAAAATCCGCGACCCCAGCAGGCATTTGGCCCCGTAAGGGGCCCCGTCGGTGACGCGTGAAACACGACGCGCCACCGACCCGGGCTTGGTCCTTGGTCGGACGGCGAGCCTACCCATTACTCACCGTCCGCAAGCCCGCTCCGCCGCTGTGCCCTCTGCTATTCAGAGGGACACGCGTTGGAGCATCCATCCGACAGGCTATTCGCATACGGGCAAAGAGACCCCTTAGGCACACAGTGCCTAAAAGAGTTTTTGCCCGCATCCCAGGGTGCACCGGCCCGAAAAACTGGTCTTCCCCCCGGACGTATCCGAGGGGGAACTCCAGTCCACGGGCGCACGTGGAGGTTTCCTGTCTTAGCACCCCGAATTATCATGATAGTACATCACCATATACATATGTTTGTTGTAAATTCTATAGGTAATGTAATATACAGTACGACGTTATCAGAATTTCCTGCCATCAAACTGAATGTCAAAGCTGACGATTATGGCAATTTCCTTTCATGTCTCCCTCCTTAGACAGTTGTGAGACGTACGTGTGGTAAGAAACTTCAGGGAAATTAATGATTTTCTACTAACATAACACCTTACTACCTACTGCTGATAAATGTAGTCTATAATAAGCAAAGTTTGATTTCGATGCAACATAGTACGGGACTCAAAACATCCGTGAGCATTCTCCTTTACCTATTACATTTAAATACTACAGTTAAAAGTAAAATATTTACAAAAATGACTAATTTGCAGGGCGTCAAAAAATTCTAAAACCTACTATTTAACATAATTTAGATTGCTGTCGATGCTATTAAAAAAAGATTTTAGATGTTCCCTATCCTCTCGTATACCCCTCTTGTACTAAGTTATTTCCTTTGGATAGGAAGCGTAAAAAACTCCTAGGGTTCCTTTAAAAAAAGCTTTTTTTATGAGACAGAAATATGAGCTATTCTTCATCTCTCTCAAATCTGAGTTTAGTCGATTAAATGTAAGTTCGTTTGAAATAAATATTTTTAAAATTGAATAGGATAATACATACTACCTAAAATGATAATATGGGACGAATGTTTGACCCCTTTTTGGCCCCTATAAAACAGGGTTTTCCTATCATCGGGGTCATTATTTATAAATTTGACAAAATGTTAAATACAGCGATGTAACATTGCTATCTATTTCTTCTTTTTGCCATAGAAAGGTTTCACAAGTGAATGTACACTCGGCAGCGAGGAATAGGCAACTCGCTGTCCGACCATGGACCATGCCCGGGTCGACGGCGCGTTGTATTCCACGCGCGACACAAAGAGTGTCAGCAAAAATGTCGGGGCCCCCCTCTAGAGGGCCTAAGCCTGCCGGGGTCGCGGGACTTACTACCATGACCCCGGTACAAAAAAGGGCTATTGAAGGACACCGTGGATATCAGTCAGTACAAGTCTGACAGTCCCTCCCGCTCTGCCCTGGGTGAGAGGACTCATTTGATGATTTAATCACGTTAAAAAAAAGTGATTGTAAACTCAGCCCTTCTATGTAAGTCATCCTCAATTCTCTGAACATAACCCCGCAAGGGACAAACTGAGCAAACATCTCATCCAAACAGTAACTCACGTTCTGATCGAGTTAAATCAATGATCTCTGTTTACTTAACGTATCAATTCTGAGCTTGGGGACTTAAGTTATAACTTGGAAGTCAGTCTGTTATATCATAGTTATTATTAGCTAACGAAGCCTTACCACAAGATGTCTGTCGGCCACTGTCACAAAAACTGGAAAATTTATGCTAAGGGCCTCGATTTTTTTTAATATAAGCTTTGCCTGTTGGTCTAGTGGTTAGTGAACCTGACTGCTATGCCGGAGGTCGTGGGTTCGATTCCCACCCAGGACAAATGTTTGTGTAATGAGCACGATCATTTGATCTGTGTCTGGGTGTAATTTATCTATAATATGTATGTATTTAGAAATATATAAGTATGTTTATCAGTTGTCTAGTACCCATAACACAAGCTCTGCTTAGCTTGGGACTGGATGGCGTTGTGTGATAGTTGTGCAATATTTATTTGTGGAATATTTGCTTGACTCTAGGAATTTCTCCTGTGTCGTGGGTTTCTTACAAATATAGAAACTCACATACACAAACACCTTACACGACCTTTTTTTATCGTGGTCTAATCTCCAAATGAGTCCTCCCACCCAGGGCGGGATGGGAGAGACACGTACTGATTAAAATCCTGTGATCCTTTAATAGCCATTTATGTTCCAGGGTCACGGTTACCTGATTTTTTTGACGGTTTAGATATTTGACTGTCTTACAATCAAACATCTAAACCTGGAACAACTTCTTGTAGGTCATAAAATATTTGTTCCATCCGAGAATCGAACCAGACATAACCTATTTTGGACGACACGATTGGCGCAGTGGCTGAGCGTTTAACTGCTGCGCAGCGTGTCGCTGGTTCGATCCTCGCACGGAAAATATTATATGTGTCGTTATATATATATATTATTATACCTAGTCGTTTCGGGTCTGAATGTTTCGGGATGTGTGTTTCAATGTTTGTTAACGCATGCACAAACGACACAGGAGAAAATTTTAGTGTGGGGCAAAGATTTTTTTGTTAGTTTTTTTAAAAACAAAGAGTTATAACCTATTTTCCTTCAACGAAATTCACGCACATTTATTTATTTCTCTAGTAAATTTGACGCCATATTACGTACATTTCTGTCTACGGCCTATATGACGTTCAAAGAACTAAAAGGGAAGTTTAGAAAGCATTAAAATGATGACGTCACCGCAATAACTCAGAGGAAACGTCACGCGAATGCTGACGTCATAAGGGTTTTGGGTCTGGCCTTACCTGATATGATGGGATTTACGAATGGAATGGACGTGACAATTTTTATCGAAGCGTAGTTGTAGTAATCTATACATATAATAAATCTGTAGAAGGGTCAATTCTGTACATTGAAAATATTGAAAAAATACATAGCGGGGGGTGTTGCTGGATCGATACCAAACCCAAATATATGATTAAAAAAATTTTTGTCTGACTGTCTGTCTGTTTGTGCAGGCATCACGTGAAAACTAACGGTTCGATTTCGATGAAACTTGGTATAATTATTCCTTATTATCCTGGGCATAACATAGGACACTTTTTATCTTGGAAAAATAAGTAGAAAAAAAACCTTTTTTTTCAGTTGTATTCATAGACGTTGTTCTGTAGAACCGCGAACACACGTTGCATTACCCGCAGTGGATTCAGCGCCGTAATATTTATAAGATGTCATTGTCAGAGTTACTCAAAATGGGGAAATAAACCATTCACGCGAAGACCGACATCCGCGCGGACGGAGTCGCGGGCGGATGCTAGTTGTAGTAATAAATATAGAAACTAATAGGTATAAATGATTTAGTTGTTTAAAAATCTATGAACCAAACAATATCACGTCAATTTTTCAGCATAGTTTTTACAGATACTATTAAAAAATTAAACTCTGTTGTTAAGACTTTTAATTTTGCCAGATCTATAACTATTCAAACGATATGATTTGGTGTCATTGATATTTTATCAGTTCATATCAGATAAAATCTATTCTACAAGAAAATCGAACTTCGTCGGAATGGCAACTATGCATAATAGTATGGACTTCTTTGTATATGCCTTAAATAAGACTAAAACAGAACGATTCTAGTTTTTTTTTTACATTATCTAAGAAGTTTTCTATTATTTGCCAAACACTATTTTCTCTTTTTCTTATGAGAAAGCGATTAAAAACCGGCCTCGTCATCTCTTGAAGTTATTAAGGTACCACGTTTTTTTAACGTGGTGAAATCCATATTAGTCGTCCCGAAACATTTGTTACTATTATTATAAAAATATCTTTCGTATACCTAATGCAAGTGAAACTACTGTGTACTTTCCATAAATATAACAGCTATGCAAAACCATATCTCTAACGAATAAATGATTATATTCAAATTTTGTCCAAATAGAATCGTAAAATTTTGTCTACGCTCTCAGCAACGTGTATTGGATGTTCCAAAACGTTTTCCTACATCTATGTTGTCCCAAAATAAATATGAAGAATGTTGTCCCCGTGGTGGACTGAAATGTTGACGTTAGTTTTTACCTGCTTTCATAATTTAGGTACTGTTCGTAGGGTTAACATTTAAAGCTAAATACGACATTATTTTAGTTTTGAGGGTTGGTTAAAAATAGAGTAGGTGTAATTTGTATGTACAATCGACAAAGCTGAATCATGACCCACCATAAGCTTATTTTCTTACAGACATTCAAATACAATAAAGTCCACATTCGCGTAAACATACATATCCATGGTAACGACCTTGCTCTTTGTTATTTTGACGGATTCAAACGATTTATTGTCAAAATGGATCATGATTCAACTTTGCCGATTGTACTATGCAACAACTTTAAGGATGAACATGTCAATGACACTTATCTGTTCTGTCACTTGAAAATTACGACTGGCCAAACGTTGTGTAAACTAATATTCTATGTATTTTTTTTTGTAATTTTAGTTTAGTTTTCTATGTAAATATTTTATTCATAGCTTTAGTTGTTAAAGAAATAAATGTACAATTACCCCTTTTCTAAAAAAACTTTTCCGGAGTGTTTTCAAAAAATTTAAAGTTATGAACGCCTCAAAACTTATTATTTAAAAATATGACATAAATATTACCACTTCTTATGAATGTAGTATTACTACTTCTTTATAAACCACTTCTTTTAGAACACGGGGCTGTTTAAACAGGGTAACGTGGCTCTGGAGTTTAAATGGCAATCGAAGAGACAGGGTGATTGATTAGTAAGAGTCGAACCGCTTCACACAGTGCTTGAGGAGACATTTGATGATTATTTAATTTGGAAATGATTTATTTTTGGGACGCCCCCCCAATTTTTGATAAATAAGAGTTAGTCAGCAAATAGGATTTATTTGAGCTCCTTTTCTCCCGAATTAAGCCAAAAGGAACCTAATTCTACTCATTCTAACTCATTAACTACGGAACATTAAAATTTTTGCTCAAACAAGAACTTTTGCTTGAGATAATAATCATCTCTTTTATGTGGAAATTCGTGTTGGAAAATGCTGATTAGATGGAAAATATGCTGGCGTTATAAAACTTACACTTGAATGCTCTGCTTTACTAGCTCTTACGGATGAGTTATGGTCAGTTATCTGCTTTTCAGTTTTAGGCATTATGACAGCATCACTAAATAGTAAATCTACTTAGTCTACTTGACAAGGTATTGAAAAATATACGAGTGAAAAAGTACGAAAGATACGTACTTTATTTAAATCACTGAATAATGACAAAGACAAACACATGAAAACTCGAAAGTTTGAAGTTTTTAATAGTTTTGACTTCGCGAAAACAGAAAAAGTATTGGTCAAATATTATTGATAATGTAATTGATGGATTAATTAGTTTTAGTTTAATCCTATTTATAGTGTCTCTCGCTACTTCTCTGTTCATAAAACTGAAACTGTTATAAACTTATGCCTGTAAGCGTTAATATGAGGTATTGGATGTTAATGTACATGAATATTTTAACAAGGCACAGCTCTATATAAATTCCGACCATGTCTTTTCTTTAATTAATTTTCAACTTTAACACAAAAGTAGAAAGTTCATGTTCGATTGGGAAAATTTGACACACTGGGGTGGGTTGATATGCTAGCGCCTGCATCATCCCGAGGAAACATGATCAGCAATCAAATTACATTATACAAAGCACATAATTGGTATTACAGCTGATATCATAATTGGTAGTACAATTAGCTAATACAACCTAATAATCCTACTATTCAGCGATCGCTATTCAACAAATTATATTAACTCGACGATTAAATTTAATCTTGATCTAACTATTTTCATTATCTGATGTGAGATGTTATTATTCAAGCTGTTTGAACTTTGTGTTGATAACCAATAACAGGTAATTAGACAATACTGTAAGTAATTAGTGGATCCGCTTCCAGGAAATGTAGGTTTATAAATTATTATCTTCACCACACTTGCAAGATTTCTCGTCGAAAATAGTGTTTATATTGACGGCTAAATAAATAACTTTTGTTTGTGTTACATAAAAGTTAGAAACAACACATCAAAAAATTATTTACTTATTTTATTTATGAAAAGAAAGAAAATGTTATCGCCTACTGCGAATATTTATTTTAACGAGAATATCATCCCATCGTTGTTCTATGGGAAGTTACCCTACTAATTAGGCTATGGTCAGCCACGTCAATCAAGTGAAACGTCAAGAAAAAAAATCATTCATTCAAATTTTATTAATTTACGTTAACATGACAGATATAGTGACAGTGTTAGGTTTATTTTCATTACGGAATTTTTTGATTCGGTCGCCGCGCTCAAAGCCCGCGATAAAAGTTAAAAGCTTGCGTTCACTTTGAAAAGTCGAAATCTTTTTTGTGATGAACGATTATTAAATAAAAAAATAGTTTTAGAAAACACACAATTTTTTTTTATTGATAAAGTTACTTAAATATAAAAAAAGCTTAAGCTTATCACAAAGTTTTTGACGTATGTACTTACCTTTATTAAGAGACGTCCTCATTGCTACCTTCTAGATTTTATCTGGTACGAACAAAGGAGTTAGACAGCTTTTTGGTGATCGTTACTATTGATTCTGACTTTCAGGAGATGCAATATTTCGGGAATAGAGCGATGGGATTGTCTCAATAAAATTCGCGATTATTATTAGCCAGACAGGTTTGGCCGGGACAAGTATACCATTTCCTCTAACTTTACCTAATTTCCTAAACGATATACCCACATCCAAAACATAATTATGCTAATTAGACAACACAATTTACCCCGCTTAGTAACCTCTAACTACTACCCATTAAACTCATACAATTTGCAAGATCATTTTCCTTCTCAACCTTATAATTAAACCTCGAAACTAATACACACACAAAAATCTTTCCTCTTTATTATAATAGTGCACATAATAAAATAACAGTTACTTTTGTTAGAGTGAGATACAATATGTTACTGTTACACTGTGACGACCTCTCACAAGCTCTATCCTTTTCTAGTATAGTTTCAACATCTTAGTTAAACAGAGAGATTTATGTGTGTCTTCTTCGTAACAGCTGTTCATGATTCCCACATAATATGAAATAACAGACTGTTATTTAGTAACAGGTATTTGGAACTGTGACTAATTTGGAACAGGAACGGGTTGAACAGATATTTTATATTTTATAGCTCCTAAAATCCAGGTACATTGAATCATACTGGGCCTCATTCAAAACGCAGCCTAATAATTTATTTAAAGCCAGAACAGACTGCCAGACAAGTGAATATCGCTACAATGAGAATATGTGACGAATTGCTGAATGGAACCTTACTGTTTCGATGGAATAGGACTGGTTTTGCTGCCAGAGAACTGAAAATTGGATGAGGATTGACGTTTGCGAGGAACGACGGTTGGAAGCTGTGCGATCTGGTCGGAAATTTAAGCTGTTAAAGAATTATGTATGGCTTATAGAGCAATACAGTTGTCACGACTGTGGTGTCTGAGAAAATGATCGATACGAGACGTCAAACTAGGTGCAGCGAACCGATGCGTGGCAGTTGTATTAGCTGGCTTTATATGAACGACGTCAAACAGAGCAAATACGCTTTCACCACGTCTTTGCATCGGTTCGGTTACGCTATCGGATCGCTTTCGCTTTTCTATTTGACTGGATTCAGACAATTCCATACCTTACAAATAAAAATGCCTCGCTTCGCATTCGCCACTCCTGTCTGTTTGACAAAGGCTAAGGTCGCTGGACTGTATTTAAATGAGAAAAATTTAGAGGCAACAATATTGTAAATTCCAAACAGCCTCGATAGTCACTCAAAAAACTAATTACCATACCAACCAATAGGATTTCTAATTGGAATAACTTCAGTTTTACATCACAGAGAAACCTTTATTCTGTTTTTTAAATGCAAGAGTCATTGAGGCGAACTTGGCCAGTCGCGCCGTAACTTGGCTAATCTCCACAACTTGGCGAACTCTTGGCTGTAAGCGGTGAAGGTTAAAATTGGATTGCAAAGGATTTTTGAAAATTGTTTTGTATTGAACTTTGGGTTTTTAGTGAATGTTTGTGTTTTCTGAAGGTTTCGAGGGTAGCTTAAAATCAGCTTGTAATTTTTGTGCTTCTGGGACATTGGCCCCTTCTCTGTAGAAAGGAGTGGGGTATAACAAACCTCGTAAACCCAGTAATAGTTTTTTTTTCGTGGTAAAATCATCCAGTGAGTCCTCCCACTCAGGGCAGGATGGGAGGGACTGTCAGACTTGTAGTGACTCAGTATTAGTTGGAGTGTTGGGGTTGAACAGATGTTGTTTGTTTAGCCACCTAGCACACTCATTTTGTGGAGCAAAAAATAGTTATTTACTTCGCAAATTATTCCGGTATAAATAGACGGTCACCATGATTGGCAGATTAATTATAGCCTTTCAGAAATTACATGAAAACGTTCCCGTTTCACTGACAACCTTTTAATTGTTGTAAGCATAAAAATGAAGTCCAAAACAGTTTACACCAGAAAAAATACACAAAAGTTACAGAAAACCTCCACTCACACAGTAAAGCCTTTGTCAAACAGCCAAGCGAAGCGAATGCGAAGCATGACGTTTTTATTAGTAATATATGGAATTGTTTGAATCCAGTCACATAGAAACACGAAAGCGATCCGATAGCGTGACAGAACTATCGGACTGACGTCTCGCTTCGGTTCGGAAACGCTTCGCTTTCGCCGGTCTGTTTGACAAAGGCATTAAAGCATATTGAAACTTTTGCCAAAAACCACAGGAAATAAAATTCTAATATAACTCGATTAATTTGATACTTGACAGCAAACTGTTAACTCGTTTAACCCGTAAGGAATAAAGTGTAAAGTTTTCTTTGAGAATCGTGCCAAAATCCGCCCCAAGACCCGCTGATACCCCTTAAATACGGACTGACAGGCGCGGTGGGAAACTTCCCCTTAACTTTTTACGTTAATTTTAACCAGCTCTCTGCAAGCGTTAAGTTTGGAATTCGAAAAATGTGTGCTTCTGGATTTTTCTAGTACTTTCATGCCTGTAGTAGCCACAGGTGAATATCGGTGCAATGAGAATATGTGAGGAGTTGCTAAATGGAACCTTACTGTTTCGATGGAATAGTTTCTGAACTGTTATTTTTATTTGACAGAATATGTATGCAGGTTGCCGTACTTAAACCAAAATAACATCAGAGAAATATTCAACATCTTTGGAATTCTAACTTGTACTAAATGATTTCTTGTCAAGAAACTTTAGCTTTTAATTATTTTTTGGTGCTTTCAAAAAATTGGTACCACAATACTAACATTCTGCTTTACTAGATAGATTTACTAACTAGATGCTAAAATTCGCATTTTTTCGCAATGCAAAAATGCGCGCAAATTGTTACAAACAAAACTCAATATTTGGCGATATCAAGTGCGACGAACCTAAGGTCCTGTTGGATACGAATGTCACCCGATGCAAATTTCTGGCGAGCAGCCAAGCTGATGCTCCAAGCCTCCAAGCCCCGCTCTTCAGCCCAAAAAAATATTTGTTATTGCCCTAAGAAATACGGCTCATACATTAAATTATGTTTCTGTTTTTTCTCGTCTTATTATAATTTAGGAGCAAGAAGTAGTGAGTACTTATAGAGATAATAGTGAGAGACAAAGATGGCCTCACTTTGAGAGTGGACCGAAGTGGGTCATGATAAGAAGGAGAGATAATACGTTTGTGTTTGTCCTTGTGTGAAAGGAAATAGCTTGGCATTGTTTTGCTATATAGAAGGCTATAATACTGAAGACTGTTTACTTTTAAAAAAAAAATCTTTTTTTTTATTCTACAAGATAGGTTCGCGTTTGACCATTATCTCGCCTGATGATAAGCGATGATGTCATGTGATCGACGGTGAAGCATGATAGCCTAGAAGTAATCTATTCATGCTTGACTTGAAGACTTTAAGGTTATGGCTATCATGATACACAGACTCTGAGGAGGAATTCCACAAAATATCTGGTCAAAATAACAGGGATTTAGATCAGATATTTTGTTGTAGAGAAGTGAAAAGTGTTTTTGCCACAGCTTGCTATGATTCTTAAAAATGTTTTTTTTTGCCTCATCCACGTTATGATGAATTGTCTTAGAAAGCTCCTGCTTATGAAAGTGTTGTCGAAATAAAATCAATCCATTGTTTATATTTGACAAATCTCAGGTAAGATTATAACGCTGTAATGAATCTTTTAGAAACTTGAGGTTTGATTCCGGGGATATCGTAGATGTTCATGTTTTTTCCCTTTTTATCGTGATAAAATCATCAAATGAGTTCTCCCACCCAGGGCAGAGCGACTATCAGACTCCTACTGACTAAATTTCACGGTGTCCCTTCAATAGCCTGTTACTTTCCAGGGTTACCTGGTAAGACGGTCCCGTGACCCCGGCAGGCTTTGGCCTTCTAAGGTTCAATCACCGTCAGAATGCTGACAGATCTTTGGGGCGTGCATAGAACAAGATGCGCCGTCGACCCGGGCATGGTCCGTGATCAGACGGCAAGTCACCAATTGCACTCCCAAGTCCACCTAACTTTAAAGCCTCTTCGTACTTAATCACAGAATCATTTGTCCAACTTTGCTCAAAGGTGTACAAACATAAGTACTAGCTCAGCTGATCATATGTAAATTTAAAGTATCATATGTAAATATAAAGTTCGCAATTGTTAGTTCTACTCGTAGACAAGTTTTCTTTGAGTCCCTGCTAGTTCATTTTGAATGAATGTACGGATTCGTGTGGTGAATAGAAAGAGACTTAAGTGTAGTTTGATATTGTGGTGGGGTAAAGTTGTAGGATTTAGTGAAACATTTAATTTATAAACATTTCCCAAATATTGGGCCGTATATGGTACTTTGACAGTAATTCTATTTTTTTTTTGACAGTTTACATGGTTTAATAATATTGGTCAATGGATTCAGCACATTCTGCCAAATATGGCGTTCAAATATTTCGTGCAAAAATAACTTTAGTGAAAGTAACAGCACTTTTTTCGCCACAAACATCTTAATTACTTTCAACTTTTACAGTAGGGTGAACCTTTGTGGTCGTAAAATCATTCAATGAGTCCTCCCACCCAGGGCGGCACGGCAGGGACTGTCAGACTCGTACTGACTAAAATCCACGGTGTCCTTCAATAACCCTGACTCAATGTCGTTGACTCGAACCCAGACACCACGGTCCCACCCATACTGTCAGACTCGTAAGGATTAAAATTCACGGTATCTTTCAATAGCCCTATACGTTCCAGGGTCACTGTTACCTGTTCAGAGAGTCCCGTGAAATTGCAAAAGAAACCCTAAAAGGTTAGACTGGTGGCAAACTTGTAATTTGACATTCACAAGAAAGCTCAGTATAAGTGAATGCTCAAATTTATCAGCACCTCAAAATGAACTGTTATGATTGGTCGACTAAAATAATCAATCGTTCAAGTTTAAATGAGATTTCATAAAATTAACCGGTTCCATTGAATAAGCTTTCAAGAACTGGCGTGAGTTAAATTAAATCCATTTATCATAAAATGCTGCAGTATTTCTGAGATTATGTTCCAAGGAAATTATCAGACTGTGTAACTTTTTTGTTCTCCCGCATTTGGTAAAGCGGTAGGGACTGTCAGACTCTTACTGAATAATAGTCTACCCTGTTGCTTCCGTTGCCTTTTGATTTGCAGGGTCATTTGTGTTCCAGGGCCACAGAATAAGAAACTTTTCATCGTTTTTGCTTTAAAAACATCTACCAGGGTTTTTCATTATCATCTACCTGTGAGCGTGACAACCAAATCAAGAAATTCCACGAAAATAAACCTAACGAAAATATACCTAACACCCCGCATCGTCTAACGTCGTTTAAGTTCGGGAGACTTCGACAATCATAAAAACATCCCTCATTAAGACAATTTACTTTTTTGTACTCATTCTAAACGGCCAGCTACAAAAGGAGGTTTTCACAATGAAACCTACTTATAAAATTCTCCTACAACAAAGCAGAGTGGCGCAGTGGAAGCGTGCTGGGCCCATAACCTGTTGAAAATTTTGACCCGGTTTGGAAGTGAGTGATTCCCAAAATCCTGTATATAAAAGACCCACTTATATCTTTACAATAATTATTTCTCTTTATTACAGTAGTTTACCACAAACAATAAAAAAAATTTGCTATGCAATAGCTTTACCGCGGCAGTCCCCGAATGCCACACGTATTCTTTTTTATAATATCTTTGCCCCACATTAGGAATTTCTCCTGTATCGTGTAACGTATAAATAAATATTTAAGGGAGTAGAACAGACCCGTAGACCCGTAGAGTTTTTCCCGCTGTTTTATAGATAATGGTACGACACGTTCGCGTACGTCCGCCGTTATGAGGCTATTTAAAACTTTTCTGTCTTAGACTAATATTTTCCAACTATGTAGTCTATCTATAAAATTAATTACAATAAGTCATATCTATACGGAAATTTAATTTCGTCCGCAATTTTTCCCGCCATAAAACAATTTAACGGTAATGTTAAGAGATTCGCAGGGAGTCCCGGCAAATCCCGGGATTTAGCTTGAATAATGTCCCGGGGTAAAACCGGGACAGGAGCATTTATTTTATTTATATAGCTCATCGGTTACGGATCTAATGCTCTATCGTGGGTATGTCCGTTCTCAGAGCTTTATACGTCCTGTCTACGAGTTGTAGGGAGTGGACTCTTTTAGTCCATTATCGAAAAAAGAGAAGAGAGGAGCTCGTGGCTAAATAATTACAGCCGCACTGGCCGATTTTTTAGGATAAGCCGCGCTCACCGAGGTTGGTCTATGGATAGGTGACCATTATGTCATAGCGAGTTTTCTCCGTGTCTCGGAAAAGACATAAAGCCGTTGTTCCCGGCTGTCATTTGCAGATCTTTGACAGTCGTAACTGTTAGTCAGAAGCTCTTAAATCTGACAACCAGTCTTACCAAGGGGTATCGTATTATCCAGTTACTGGGTTGTGGAGGTTTGATAGGCAGTCGCTCCATGTAAAATACTGATATTCGGCTGCACCTGGTTCGACTGGAAGCCCTAGATGGGAAAAGTCAAGGCAGATGATGATATGACCCAAAATAGTGGTGTGTTATGTCTAAACTTTTGCAAAGACCATTCGAATTGCATCTATCACGCAATACGATGCTAAACAAGACATTTTAACTACGCAGACACGTTTCTTAAGCCATCACTTTAAGAATACAAGATAATATTTCACTCCAAAACGTCACTAATTAAGAGAAACGGTCGTCTTTCGTGGGAGCAAAGCCGCGTGGCGGACTTAGTCCCTAAACGGCCTCATTTTAAGTAATGAAAGCTTTTTAGATGGCGTAGGAATGGGTGGTAAATTAAAACAACAAGAAGTACAAGATGTAGACTATAATATATTTATACGATATCTATCTATCTATCTATCTATCTATATATATAAAATGTAATTTTTTTTTGTGTACGCTTCAAAAACTCAAAAAGTTCTGCACCGATTGAGCTGTTTTAGCATGATATATATGCATCAGTCACATATCCGCGACCGCGAAAAAACAGTTTTTTTTTTGTGCCATAGCGAAGCGTGGCAGGGTACAGCTAGTATAATATATATATCGTTTATACGTTACGTTCACTGACTAGATGGACAGATCTCATTAAATCATCTACAAAGTGTACCCTCACTGAATGTACACACATTGATACAAATAGGAAGAGATGGAGAAAATTCGCAAAAACGGCAACCAATCAAGCATCATCCATCCATGACCATGACCAATCCGCCAGGAGTTTACGACTAAGAAAAAGAAGAGTGACGTTCTAACTTCCACCCAAGTCTTTGCCAGCGTACCATCTGGAAAAGAATGATGTAATAAAGGTTCTGTAATCATTTTTGTGATTGAAAAAGAGTGAGTGGTTTCTTGCCCGTTCTTCTCCATAGAGAACTACGCTTTGGAATGGGCACTTACAGTACTTTCACAGTTTTTATGTCTTGTGACTGGGACTGTAGCACCGTATCTATTTTATTTTACTTGTGTCTTTTGACAATTCAAAAGTGATTTTAATTTCAATGTGATTATACAATGTTGTTCTTAAATCTATATATATAAGAATGTTATGTTAGTTTGTGTACGCTTCAAAAACTCAAAAAGTTCTGCACCGATTGAGTTAAAATTTTAGTCACATATCCGCAACCGCGAAAAAACTGTTTTTTTGTGCCACAGCCAAGCGTGGCAGGGTACAGCTAGTATTTTATAAAAATCCCATGTTATAATGTTTGTGTTTGTACTCCTTCGAAACGGCGCGGCTACATGGATGGTAAAAGGCATTAAAAAAAATCTCAATTTGAAATCAGGATTCAATGAGAAAAACAATCTTCACTAGATTCGTTTTGGATTTGGTCAATGGAAATTCTGTGATTGAACGGATTTTAATGATTTTTTTTTGTATAATTTCTGGTAGCTATGAGAATAGGGGTTTTTTTTATAGTGGTAAAATCATCAAATGAGTCTTCCCACCCAGGGCAGAGCGGGGCGGACTGTCAGACTCGTACTGACTAAAATCCACGGTGTCCTTCAATAGCCCTTTACGTTCCGGGGTCACGGTAATTCGTACAGTCCCGCAACGCCGGCAGGCTTTGGCCCTCTAGAGGTCTCTCCGTCATTTTGCTGACACTTTTTGAGGCGCGCGTGGAATACAACGCGCCGTCGACCCGGGCATGGTCCATGGTTGGACAGCGAGTTGCCCATTACTCGCTGCCCCTATGCCCGCGCCATGAGAATAGGGGGTAAAGTATTGTTCAGCAGCATTAGTTTCAAATACAGCTACTCGTCTTCAGAGTTATGCAGCATTATCTTACTTCCTACTAATATTATAAACGAGAAAGTTTGCTTGCATGGATGTTTATTACTCTTTTACGCAAAAACTACACAACGGATTTAGTTGAAATTTGGTACACCCATAGTTCATAACCTTCATTAACACATATTTTATGTTACCGTGGGATAATTTTCGAGTTGTAACGAGCGGAGCCGCTGTAAACAGCTAGTAACCTATATTTTCACAGACAGATACGTCCAATTCAGTATTACTCAAGAGTCCCAGGTATAAAGTTATGATTTATAACACATTGTAAGTTAGAGCATTGCTGAAACACCGGCGTCGGGCTATCCTCAGGTGATTTTAAAATTGTCTCTAGAAAGATTAATGTAAGCTGTACGGTGGAGCGTGTGGGGTAGCAGTAGCAGCGATTTGTTTTTTTTTTTATCGTGGTAAAATCATTAAATGAGTCCTCCTATCCAAGGTGGGGCGGGAGGGACTGTCAGACTTGTATTGACTAAAACCCACGGTGATCCTTCAATAGCCTTATACGTTCCAGGGGTCCTGACGAGACAGTCCCGCGACAAGTAGCGATTTGGTAAGAGAGTTAAGTAAATTTATTGAAACAGGGTGTGGTAGAAATACAATTATAACAAGATTGTATACGTCTTATGGGTGAAATCTATCATTTAGGTAGTGCACTCACATCAACTGAAATCTTTAATGTAGTGCTCCGAAACGCTATTTGCTTATCTGGGCCTATTTGGCGCAGCCATGAGTCACACAATATTTGTTGTTTAGTTGTAAGTTTTCTATTTAAATAATTTCATTCTTTGTTAATTTTGTGTGTACTTATGACATGTGTCAATAAACGTTTTTTCTTTCTTTCTTTCTCTTTCTATTGCTGAGATTTTAGTTAGATTTCTGGATGGGTAAATTTTTATAGGACTTTTTCGGTAGAAGCTCAGACCTGTAATCTATTGTGTTGGTTGTAGAAAGTGACTTGATGATAAATACATTCTTAAAATGACACGCTTTTTAAAACATTATCGAAGTTCATAATCATTTGAACTTAAAATTAAATATGATCACGTTTATTTATTTTTTTCGTTGAAATATCGAAAAATCAAAACAAATTAAAAACATGGCAAACATCCCGTTTCAAGTTCGCAGTAAATGATAATATTATGTGTCGTGTCTGTGTAATAACCACAGGTCGGAATTTGGTAGAGTTATTTTATTACTTGCATCGAAATGTTGATATTAATATGGGTCTTCCCGGGATTTCTAATAGATTATTCGGTGTGGCCAACAGTATTACAAATAAATAATAATAATAAAAACCTCAGAGATAGATTAGACAAATAAATTGTGTGGAAGTAAATAACTTTTTTATTTAATAAATCACGGGATTTTTCTGCTCTTTAAAAGTAATCTCGGGATTTGGGGCATCCACTTTATTCTTTCACTGTATGAAATCAGTGTAAGTACATGAACACTCTACCTAATTCGACTTATGTTAGTAACAAACAAAGTAAAAAACAAAATTGTAAAACTTTTGTTAGTTTCTAACAAAATAAAATTAAGGTCTCCATTCGTTTTCTACACACTCTTCTGTGTTATCACTGGAACCACACAAAAATTATAACAAGGTATAAGGAGGGGCCTTGGATTTCCGCCAGCACCCCCGTACGAGTTTCCACAGAATTAAGTCATCCTATACATAAGTGATGGCGGTGGAGACATTGTTTTCATATTCTCAAGGGGATTACGGTACAATGTTCTGGATATAATTTCTATGATAATTAATTTTGGTAATGGAAGGTGTTAAGCTGGTCGGAGAGATATTGTTCGACCGCAAAATTCCGTTAGATTAATAAAATGATTTCAATAAAGAAAGAAAAAGTATTTATTAAGCTCAAAAAAAAATAACAGTAATTAAACAAATTGATATAGAAGTACCTAACAACAGTTATAAAAGTAACAATAAAAAAGCAGTAAAATAAATAAATAATGAGATTAACCATGTACAAAGCCAAATTAAGCGTCCTCGATGATGATGACGAATGATTAGAGGACGCTGGTGCTGTAACATTATGAATAAAAATCACAGCCCTGACCTGATTAAATTAAATGCACCAAGAGCAGTGTCGTGGATGCGAAGACCGAGTAGCACACTTAAAATGGTTGGCAATGTAGGTCCAGAAATCGAGGTTCAAATGTCTTCTCGAATGGAAACCAGGCTCTTCTGTTATACCATGATGGTGCCTGCTGGGGTCGCGGGACTGTACGAATTACCGTGACCCCAGAACGTAAAGGGCTATTGAAGGACACCGTGGATTTTAGCCAGTACGAGTCTGACACTCATGTGACGATTTAACCACGTAAAAACCTCCACCGTCCTCCCTGGGTGGGAGGACTCGTTTGATGATTTTACCACGACAAAAAAAAAACCATGATGGTGGAAGAGCCCTCAAGGAAGATCACAAATGCGTTGGCAGAACGATGTGATGAGGGTCGCGGATTTAATTGGTTACAAAGAGCTTGATGACGATACCCTTTATCGTTGAAGGAGGCTTACACCAAGATGGTAAAAAGAGGCTAAAGAAGAAGTATGGAAAGTGGTACAGGGAGACTGATACTCGGAATCTTAAAAAAGAGTACGAGCAGCGTACGCAACCGCGTGTTACAGCTAGTGCAATATGTAGAAATGATTAAAATAATTTATGTCACAAAGTTTGCTCTACAAAGTACGTGAGACGCGTTATCCTGAAACTTTACTCAAGAAATCGATCCGCCATTTTGTCCCTACCTACCTACATATTGACCCTACATCGAAGTTAAGATCCGGGGCAATGCTATAAACGTGTCAAATATCATCGATTCTGGGGAATTTATGCGGGTATCACTGAGGTCCAGTGGCTATTGGCTAAGTCTGGTACGGCCTAGGGTTTATTTAAATACGAAAGTAAGGTCCTTTTTTGGTAAGGTATTATTGGCTCAGGTAGATATTTTTCTGACTGGTAAGATAACTTTGCTCATACTTTTTCTTTTCGAGGTAAAAAGACCGATAACGAAGCAGAAAAGTACGTTTTCTTCTCGTAATTGCGATTTTCAGGGGTCTATAGCTCATGCTTTTGTGAATCCACTCTTTAAGAACGTAGATTTATAGATGTTTTTTTAAACGTTGCCCTACACTAGGATTTTTTCAAGTGTCATGGCGTTTATAAGATCCGACCAGACCCGGAATAACTACATTTAGGACCAACATATTTATTCCGTGCGTGAATCGTCCACTGTGCCAAGGGTGCAGCCGTTAATTTGTTGTTGACAGCTTCGGGATGTATTCCGTTACACTTTGCTTATCATTAATGCCTTTGTCAAACAGACAGGCGAAAGCGAAGCGTTTCCGAAGCGATACCGAACCGAAGCAAGACGTCAGTCCGATAGTTCTGTCACGCTATCGGATCGCTTGCGGTTTTCTATGTGACTGGATTCAAACAATTCCATACAATACAAATTCTAACGTCACGATTCGCATTCGCAACGCCTGTCTGTTTGACAAAGGCTTAAGTGAGTTCCTTTCCGTTCCTGTGATAACTCTAACATAAAAATCAAAATGGAAACTAATTAGTTTCGATTTTGCATATATTAGAGATCCGGTCGTGGTCCATGATCAGATGGCGAGTGTCGCAGTAGTCGTCGTCCGCATGCCCTCACATACTGTGGCTGGATGTCGTTTTGGGACGTCCGATGCAATGGGCGTCTGCCGCGGGGGCTGGATCGTGAGGTGGAGGCTGTCCTTTAACTACTTCACTAGCATAACTGCTACACAGAGAGATGGGGAGAGTTGGAGTTCACTATTGCTCCATATGTGCCTTAAAAATTAAGTATGGAGTTTCTTGCCCATTCTTCTCCATACAAACCTACCCTTGCGAATGGGTGTAGAATCAATCCCTTCCCATCCCATATCCTTTAATTTTAATAATCGACGTTCAAAAGTGCCTCTTTGATGGTCTAATTGAAATAAATGATTTGACTTTGACTTTGATTACGACCGAAAAATAGAAGTAGGTTCTACTACTATAATAATGGTGTTATGTTGCACTGCGTTATTCTATAGTTGAATTACGTATAATAATGCGACTCCGTATTCCCTGTTTATATTGTATATCGAGGCGTAAATACCAATACCAGCAGGTGTTAACTGTTAAGGTCACATCTGCGCTCAGGTAATACCTAAGCCTTAATCTAAGTCACGCCTTAAGTGGGATTTACTTGAGCCCACAATATAATATTATTACTAGGCTCAGATTTGACTAAGAAATCAAACTCGCTTTTTGTTGTGTATTAACAGACTTTTTTGAATAAGCAAATTTAACATATCGTTGTTCCTTTTAAATCTATACTATAATATTATAAATCTGAAGAGTTTGGTTGACTGCGCTAATCTCAGGAACTACTGTCTCGAATTGAAAAATTCTAAAAAATTTCTTAAAAAATTCTTTTGTGATAGATAGTCCATTTATTAAGGAAGAATATAGGCTATATAAAATGACGCTAAGACCAAAATGAGCCGAGCAGCGGGGATGAAACCGCGGGGATCAGCTTGTATTATATAAAAGAGACAAAGTTTATTTAGAAATTTGTGACCTTTACTAATTTATCTTTGAGTTCAAGAATAATGTTGCTGATCAAGTAATTTAATTTCAGTCGGAAATGAAGGCATGGTTTCGGTAGTAGTGACTGACTAATGGTTAATCTGCTGCGTAATGCAGGTTCGATCCTCACATGGAATAAATATTTATACAACATTAATTTTAGTATATGCGAAACCTGAATATAGTTTGTTCAGAATCAGTAACTGATTCGATTCCAATAATTTTTACACCAATATATTTGTATCAAAAATATTTCAATTAAATTTTATTACCAGTTAATTACAATACAATCACCGTACGGTTAGGTAACTATTGCCAAGCTATTATCACGAGTGTATAACAAAGGAGACGCGGTTTACGCGGGTGTACCGCGAAATGAGCATGTTTTAAACGGACAACCAGGTACCTAATATACAAACTTATAACCTTGTGATTTTTTATGATATGGTTTTAAAAATTTGTACATAGATTCTTTACACAAAAATACTAGACAGGTGTATTGGGTTTCGCATAAACAAAAAATAATGTTGTATAGCCAACAGATAGGTTTAAAGAAAATCAAAAGTATATAATAATATATATCTATTGCTGTTCTATGTCTCGCTAAAACTCGAGAACGGCTGGACCGATTTGGATAATTATAGTTTTGAATTATTTTTGTCAGTCCAGGGAAAGTTTAAAAGGTGAGTAAATAATAATTATGAGAAAAATATTAGGCATACAGTAAAAGCAACAATTTTACCTTAGAAACTATTCCTACCTGTCAAGCATTTGTCGTTCAGAAATCAACATAATATATTAAAAAAACACATAAGTTCACACCTGCGTTCTGGAACATACAAATACATTATTAAGTCTTAAGCTAAGTTAAGCTTAAGTGGGATTAACTGAAGCACACATTATACTATTATGTAGTGATCAGTGAGCATACGACTTAGAAGCTTCGTCGAAATTGGGACAGGCGTGCCTCCTGTACCAATAGAGCTTGACTCTATTGTGTTGATTGGCTGTTCACTGAACTGCTAATTAGAAGTACCTATTATATAATTATAATTAGCGACCCGCCCTGGCTCCGCACGGGTGCAATTTCTACTATATTATGCATGTTATGTACTTTTAAATCTTCCTTTTGACTCATCCTCATCACTTTTTGTATTAAAAAAAAAACCGCATTAAAATCCGTTGCGTATTTTTAAAGATCTAAGCACACTCACACACTTAAGGACAGACAGACAGCGGGAAGCGATGTAGTAAGGAGTCGTCTGTGGTCCGACGAACGAATGACGAGGCTGGAACAACACCAAATAAAATCTTCATTAATAAGTATTCATTTCGTGCGTGTTTTCTCAGGTATGATTTTTTATAATAATATAGTTTACTGCATAAATAAATTGAAAAGCTGTTTAGTCCGCCGCACGGTGGGCTGGAATCGTCAAGTGGGGACTTAAGGATTAAAATGAGTATTTTTGAATTTTATGTACTAATACAAATATTTTTTGTTATATGTAATTTTTTTATACTTAGTATTTTTCGAGTTATAGACCCCTAAACTTTGTATGAAATATTAATCGGTTTTTGGTTTAATCTGACATGTTTTAATATTGTATTACAGAAATATAGCAAAAAACAAATTATTGGTAAACATTCTACATCACCCTTATTACGTCATTTGTTTTTAACAATACTCAATAGTGCCGTGACCCTCATTAACGCATCGTCCATTGAGCGCAGCAAAATGATGACGTGTCATTATGTGATAGGATGATGAATAGCAGGTAAAAAATGATACGGTTACATTTGAAAAACAACCATCCTCAGTACGTTGTTACACATCGTAATAAACGCACTATCCTATCTCACATTTTCGGAATACTAATACTATTTATTACGTAAAAATGTTCGATTTGTTGTCAAATATTGATATTGTTGTGCTATTAAAGGAAAGTGGAAGTTTTAAAAATAATAGTGTTTTATATAGTGCTATTAAATCTAGATTAGTCCCCACTGTGTTAAGTGCTGAAAACGATAAAGCGGTAAAAGCGTTTTGTGCAAAATATTGCTATAATCTGCAAAGGAGACGGCAAAATGCTCATAGCAAAGAGGAATTGTTCAGCAACAATAATAGTGAATGGTTATCATCGGAAATAAAGTGGCCTGATTTCATTGTAAGTGCATTTGAAAGAAACCAAGACTCTGTTCCTAGTACATCAAGTGAACATGAATCTCCAGCAAAAGTGTCTACTGCCACGTCAACGAATGTAAGTCCAAGAAAACCATTTTGTGAATTAGGACCTAAGCAAAAAAAGAGACGTACAGAACATATTCATACAAATATGACTACAGAGGAAATATCTCATGCATACATTATGAAATTACGAGAGGATGGTAATCAAGGAATATCTGAAATCCTCGAACACCTACTTAAAAATCCACAGGATGTGCAAAAAGCGAAAGATAGTCTTTTAGGTAAAAATGAAAAACCTAAATTTACTCCAGATGAAGCTTTGGGACTTGTTTTGTCCCTTAAGTTAACAAAGTGACAATATAATACTTTAAGAAAAAGTATCAAAGAGAAAAATGTCGACATGTTCCCTTCCTACTACAAGGTGCAAAATGCAAAACAAGAATGCTACCTGCCAAAAGATGATATCACCTTAACAGATACAACTGCTGGAATAAAATTGCAGCGTCTATTAGATATAACCACCAAAAGGATATTATTCAAAGCAATCAATATTGATAGCACAGACTTTAAGGAGATGACAATGATAAGCAAATGGGGAATGGATGGTGCCTCGAATCAAGCAAACTATAAGCAAAAAATGACAACGGAGGACAAATTGGACAGTGCTTCGACATATGATTCAAGTATTTTTATGGGTAGTTCAGTACCAATAAAAATTATTTCTGAGGAACAAATTATCTGGGAAAACGACTCACCAAATTCTGCATATTGGTGTCGTCCAATATTTTTCAAGTTTGAAAAAGAGAATAAATCAACGATTTTAAGAGAGAAAACCGAAATTGAAACGGAGATAAATGAATTGAAGGAAACAGAAATTAGCGATTAATGAAGAAGCGGCTGAATCTAGAAATAAAGACTTTAGGCGATATCGCCAACACCATTCAAGGAAAGTCTGCAGAAGAGCTAATAATGAGGATATTTTAAATAATTTAATAATTAGTTCAGACCCAGTTAGTATATATCATCAAAACGTCATAAAATGATACGGAAACACAAACCATTTTCAGAAGAAGCGAAAGCCATGCTTCTTTTATCTACAACATTTGAAGATGATGAGCGGGAAAATTTGTTAATGTGGAACATTTAGAGAACGAATCTGAATCTGATGAAATTGTCTAAGTGATAATTTTGTGAGTGCGTGTGTTTGTGAGTGAGTTTGTGAGTGTGCGTATGAGTGGATTAGGCCTCCTGGAGACACCACTGATAAAAAAAAACGCGCTTAGTTCTCTACCTCAAAGGTGGTGTGGAAAAGGGAATGAAAAACAATTTTCTCCAAAATCGAAGAAAATCGAAGCAAGTGCTATATCGGATAATTTGCCTAAAAAATAGCGCAATCGAATACCGAAAGCGGTTATTTGAGAACTCTTGAGAATTAAAAGTTATTCATATAAAATCAAATTTCTCCATACAAAAATAAATTCAAATCGTTATAACTTTTAAAATATTAAGTATATACAAAAATCGCAGAAGAAAAATTTCTTGTATTTAGTGGTAGATCACCAAGCCGTCTTTATTTTTTTTTTAATTGCTTATCAATTTTCGTGAATCCCTAAGTCCATTAGAGCTTGATTTCAGCCCACCGTGCGCCGGTTACAGTATTGAAAAATAATGCACACGTATTTTTTGTCTTTTTTCAAATAAGTAGGGTTGTGACGTCATAACGCTTGTAAAATAGTACCGACTGAGTGACGTTTTTAGAAGCTTTACACCTTAGTCAATTTTGGTTTACGTAAATAAAAGAAAACATACGGGTGAAATATTTTTTTTAAATCTATCTTTCGAATAATATTTTTTTGAGTAAAATAGCTTATTGTGTCAGTTGCAATATTTTATTTATCATCATCATCATCAGCCCATAAATGTTCCCACTTCTGGGACACAGGTCTCCTCTCTGTGAGGGGGAGTGGGCGGTAATCCACCACGCGGGCGCAACGCGGGTTGGTCGGGTTTATTTATAATTATAGTTCAATAAACATAATAAATAACTCCCACAGACATTCTATTTTGGATTTAAAAACTGATAAAAACGTCGTGTTCTTGAAACGTGATCATCTCAATCTTCTAAAGCGTAAAATGTATTTTCTCATTTTACGCAATTTCGAATGACACAGTATCCTCCAAGAAACAGATATAAAGGAGGAGGGTAACATGTTGGGTTCAAATTTAATAAAGGACAATGGACGTAGCAGCAATAACTCTATTGGAGTGCAGCCGGGCAATGGGGAATATCCAATAACAACCACTACAATAAACTTTGTGTGTAGTTAGATTGATGCTGTGGGTTTGTTTAAAATGTCAATATAACGTGTGTTTATATTCCGTGAGCCTAATAAACTAAGTGTTGCTTATATCTTGTGGCTTTCTTTTTTTGGTGGTAAAATCATCAATTGAGTCCTCCAGCCTTTGGAGGACGGGCACGCCGCAATCGCGGCGGTCTGACCCGTCTTTGAGGAGTGACTGGATAGGCGTCACGGCGTCCTTACCTACCGCATGACGCAGGTCCTCACCGGACACGGAAGTTTCGGGAGATTCCTGTGTCTGATAGGGAGGGAAGAAACGCCTGGGTGTCACCACTGTGAGGACCGACTGGAGGACACGGTGGAGCATACGGTGCAGGACTGCCCCGCTTGGGCAGAGTACCGCCGTGTCCTCACGACGGCGATAGGCGGAGACCTCTCGCGCCCGGTATTGGTCGAGGCCATGCTGCGGGGCGAGACGGAGTGGGAAGCCGTCGCCTCCTTTTGCGAAGCAGTAATACTCGTGAAGGAGGAGGCGGGCCGCGTGAGGCAGAGGACAGCGTCCTCCCTCCACCCCAGCCGCAGTGGTAGACGCCCACGGCATCGGACGTCGCCAGACGATCTCCGGCCACCGTAGGCGCGGGCATGCGGGCAGCGAGTAATGGGCGACTCGCTGTCCGAACATGGACCATGCCCGGGTCGACGGCACGTTGTGTTCCACGCGCGCCTCAAAGAGTGTCAGCATAGTGATGGGGCCTGTAGAGGGCCAAACCCTGCCGGGGTCGCGGGACTAACGGATTACCGTGACCCCGGTACGTAAAGGGCTATTGAAGGACACCGTGGATTTTAGTCATTACAAGTCTGACAGTCCCTTCCCGCTCTGCCCTGGGTGGGAGGACTCATTTGATGATTTTACCACGATTTACAAAAAAATAAACGTCTTTGGAGGAGAGGAAGGGACTTTCAAACTCGTATTAACTATCACTACTAATCCACCGTGTCCTTCAATAGCCATTTAGGTACGTTCCGGAGTCACGGTAGCTCGTTAGTCCCGCAACCCCGGCAGGCTTTGACCCTTTAAGGGGGGCCCGTCATTGTACTGACAGCTCTTTGAGGCGCGTGTGGAACAGGATGCGCCGTCGACCCGGACATTGTCATATATCTCAAGTTTAAGTTTTTCCGACTTATTAATTACTCCTAAACGTTATCATACACGGACCGACAAACAATTTTACAAGCCATCTAACCCTCATTTCCGTTGATCTTCATCGCTGTAACTGAAACTTCTAGACTTTTTATTTGAACCAAGTTCAGTGAGGTCCAAGTTCTGTCGCGAGATTAGCAAAGTTTTAGTGATTTAAACTTGCGTTGTAGACTGAAGTTTAGTGTTGGGACTTGAGAAATATTAATTGTTTTAATTTTATCATTTACTGTACTAATATAGATTTTACATAATAATATTTAAGGCTTTTACGAATATTAATTAGCGAGCTTGCTTGCAGGCAGAATATAATGACATTCAGGCTTTAAGATTATAAACAACTAGCTGTAGCTGTGCTACTGATTCAATTAAAAAATACTTGCACAACATTATTCTTTATTCATTTTCTAACATTTTTTTACAAAAAAAAATATTAAATTTATTAAAAATAGTGGCCCACCAGCATCGGGAATAGGATCCAAACGGGTGCTTAAGGTTCCAGAGAGATGAATCTCCTCCACAATGCACGCCGTGTCCAAGAGAACTGCTTTCTGCTTCAAGCCCTTGAGCCAGCCGCACAACGTGAGCCTCTTAAGGTTTTGGTCGAGGATCTTCGCAATTAGTCTTTTGACCGTAATGACTATTGGTACAATAATTGCTGAGTCCACGTCCCACGTGTCGACAATCTCGGCACAACATTGTAATTAATTAGCAACACTCCCACGGTATAATTTTCGACCATATCGCCAGCGAAGCCGTGGGCGTAAAGCTAGCAAATTCTAAAGTCATCCGTCTATTGACATAGCCCAACATGAACCACAGCTCACAGATCACGCTACCGACAGTGCTACCACGTAACACGTAAGACAAACTACTGCATTAACATTCCTAATCTGTTTGCTACAGCTTCTGTGGCGAACAGCCAAGTTGTGTTGCACGTTGCTGCAACTTGCTCTGTTTCTTGTTACGGGGGTGGTTAGGATTTGTTGTAGTTAAAAGAGATACTATCACTATACATCACAGTGGTAGTATTCCGACATAATTTATAAATTTTCTTATTTTTGTTGAGCTTAATTACGAATAATGACGCCATAAACAATTGTCATTTACGACCGTGTTATTCCACTACGGCCAAAGCCATTCCTGAATCTCAATTTCACTGGTTTTGTCATGTTCATACCACGTTATGATGGTTACACGAATTAAGAGTAATATTTCTTACAGGGCCAAAGCCTGCCGGGGTCAGGGGATTGTCTCGACTGTAACCGAGACCCTAAAACGAAAAGGGCTATTGAAGAATCACCGTGAATTTTAGTCAGTACGAGTCTAAAAGTCGCTCCCTTCCCGCCCTGGGTGGGAGAATTCATTTGATAACACGATAAAGAAAGGTTTTTTTCTAATGTTATTTTACTAACTTTGGTTATAGGCGTGGTTAAAGGTTATTGATTGACCTCTTTTCAGGCAGAGGCATTTTCTATTCTATAGCTTGTACTAATAACAGTGCTGCATATTATCGCCTCGCTTCACACTGGACGACTTACTTCTCAAACTCGATCCTAAGCAGTTTAGGGAGTAATAAATCTATTGTTCTGTCAAAACAGCAACTCCTTTTTGCTTATCCGCAATATTACGACTGACTGTTATATTATACAGCTGCCTCTGGTAAACTTAGTTGTACTATTTTGAAATGACTTTATTTCGTTAGATAGAATAATTACAGTAAAGTTAAACTTCGTCTTAAAGAAAGCATTGATCATTTTTAACCCACGAAAACAAGGAGAGGTTCTTAATGAAATACTGTCTTAATATTTTTTTTAATCTAGTAGCGAATACAATAATTGAAATAACTCTGTCACTCTCTTCATGTTTTACGTCTTTTTAACTTCTATTTTCCACGAGGGATAAACAATCATAAAAATATCTTCTATAAAAATGGCTAATTTATAAACTTACAACCGAATCGTCGAACGTCCACCAACAAGGTGGACAGACGACCTTATAAAGGTCGCCGGAAGACGCTGGATGCAGGTCGCTTCCAACCGGTACATGTGGAGATCTAAAGGGGAGGCCTATGTTCAGCAGTGGACCACCTATGGCTGAGATGATGATGATGAACTGAATCTTATGTCCCGATTCAAATAAGTGTTTAGCACGCCACTTTTAAACGTCCATGGCATTGGAGAGCGTCATTTTATATATTTTTACACGGCACACGCCATTGTCTTACATGAAGACGGAAATTCTTCACATGAAAGTTGCAGTCTGTTCTCAGCAATTTCCACATGAAAATTGAAGAATAATATTCTTATATAAAGATTTCTGATAAAATCTATAAAATATATTTTTAGTATCAATTTTAAAGTCGTGAGTGACGGATTAGAAATGATTGAACTTGTATAATATTAGACTTTCGTCTTAGCACGCGTAACTATTAAACGCACGAGATTAATTTATAGTCTGAATCCGCAAAAAAAAAACACCGCTTTCTATACTTTTTTTTTATCGAGGTAATATCATCATATTAGTCCTCCCACCCAGGGCAGAGCGGGAGGGACTGTCAGACTCGTACTGACTAAAATACACGGCGTCCTTCAATAGTCCTTTACGTTCCGGGTTCACGGTAATTCGTCCTGCGACCACCGCTTTATACTAGAAAACGTATCTTGCTACATTTTGATCGCAGTTGCAGCATTGAAAAAAAAAAACGAAAAGTGGTTGTGGCAAACGCTTTACAAAACATCTCAAGAGTTACGCAAAATTATCGTTTTAATAATTCCACACCTCAACACACTAATCTTACACGCATGCCTTCCCCACAAATTAAACAACAAAAACAATTGAATATTCATAAGTTTGCCTTAAAAATACTTTCTTGTTTGTTCAAAGTTTAACTTGGAAGCCTATAAGACGTGATTAAGTAGCGAAACAGTAAGATGAACGAAAAACAGACGTGATGGCGCGTAAATTGCTCCGCGGGGTAAGCAGGAATGTACACAGTTCTTCAACGAAAATTCAGAAGGTAAATTAAAGTAAAATAGAGCAACTTCGTCCGTACTAAGTAGAATTTTCCCGGCGTGTTCCTTACGCTTGCTTTTGTTTCGAAAAAGGTTGGTGAATTTGTAGTCTATGGCAAAAACTTTTAGTTTACTTAAAACTATTTGGACGGTGTTAAGAAGTAGCGAATTAAGCGATAGTTTTGTGAAAATGAGCTTTAAAGTTATGTAACAAAAAAAAGCATTTCTTTTGGTTATGCCGCTTTATTCGTTAAAGCCTTTGTCAAACAGAGAGACGTGGTGAATGCGAAGCGAGGCGTTTGTATTTGTAATGTATGGAATTGTTTGAATTCAGTCACATAGAAAAGCGAAAGCGATCCGATAGCGTGACCGAACCGATGCGAGGAGGTGGCGAAGGCATATTTGCTCTGTTTGACGTCGTTCATAAAAGAAACAGCTAATACAACTGCCACGCTTCTTGTAGTACTTAAACTATTGAAAGTTACCTTATATTTTAGTAACAATTTGCTTTATAGAAATTTACATAAATAAATAAAAATAAAATCTTCATTTGTAATTTACAGTATGCGCTGCAACATATTACCTTCTACAGGCTTCGTTGGGTAGTCAATTGGGTACAAATTACAATCATGTAAATTGTTGTACTTCCGATTACAATTTACATGTATTTTGTTACATAACTTACCTCACCTTTGAAATCAAAACTTATTATCATATTCCTTCATGTTGCATGCAAATTATTTTATGCTTAACACCCTCCTCAATTTCTCGTGTTAAAGTCATTTGTATGGAATCTATACCTATAATAAATCTGTAGAAGGGTCAATTCTGTACATTGAAAATATTGAAAAAATAAATAGCGGCGGGTGTTGCTGGATCGATACCAAACTCAAATATGTGATTTAAAAAAAAATTGTCTGTCTGTCTGTCTGTCTGTATATGCAGGCATCACGTGAAAACTAACGATTGTTCTGTAGAACCGCGATCTCCTTAATTATTATAGGCTTAGCCGTATTTGGGTCCAATAGATATTTATAAGATGTCATTGTCAGAGTTACTCAAAATGGAGAAATAAACCATCCACGCGAAGACCGACATCCGCGCGGAAGGAGTCACGGGCGGAAGCTATACACAATAAAAGGCTTCATAAAAGATTACAATCCGCGATGCAGGCGATATTGCGTATAAAATATTAAAAATAACTGATTTTGACAAGGTTATTTTGTTGCATTTTGCCCCAATTTTGCTTTATAATTATCATCATCACAACTTAAAGCCTTTGTCAAACAGACAGGTGGCGAATGCGAAGCGAGGCGTTTTTATTTGTAACTAGCTTCCGCCCGCGACTCCGTCCGCGCGGATGTCGGTCTTCGCGTGGATGGTTTATTTCTCCATTTTGAGTAACTCTGACAATGACATCTTATAAATATCTATTGGACCCAAATACGGCTAAGCCTATAATAATTAAGGAGATTCGCGGTTCTACAGAACAACGTCTATGAATAAAACTATTTTTTTTTTGTTTTTCTACGTATTTTTCCAGGATAAAAAGTATCCTATTTTATGATGATGTGTGTGACGTGTGATAGTTGTGAAATATTTATTATTATTATTATTTAACTACTGATAGTTCTTACATATATGTTTGCACCATGCTTGAATCGAACTCCCCAATGGCTTAGTAACTGCGCCAATGGTTATAATTTTCTTGGTTTTACTTCATTGTGTGCAAAGTCTAGTCTTTATATATTAATTTCTTAAGGAAATAAACTTGTAGACACATCAAGTGAATAAATAAAATTATTTGCAGCCCGCCTTCCCCAGAGTAAGTACCAAGTCGTTCAGTAATGAAGTGCTAACTTTCTCCAACTTAACGCTGCTAATTAGCTGGTTCTGTTAGTTTTTGCTACAAAACTTACGATATTGTGTCGTGTTCTATACTTGTTGATATTTTCTTGTTTGTATTCTAAAAGATTTTCGCAATTAAGTTTTCTTGGGAGTTGGAAGATATACGGGGAGAATGTTTTAGTTTTCAATGAGTATTAATGAAATGAAGTTATTTCGAGATTTATACTGGCAAACTTTTTTTTTAAAGTTTTTATATGTAATAATTTATATAAAAGGGAAAGAAATAAAAGGTGTAGTATATTTATTTACTGAAAAAGCAGCACGTGTCTCTTTTTTGATTATACAAGCCATAAAAGACAGATAGACACATGTCTGGTAGACTAGAATGATCAACTACGACGAAAACTTTAATTCCCTTGATCAATTGCTTAAAGAAACATTTTTAGTGCTCGAATAAATGGAAACAGAGGCTGTACGTTATCATCAGTATATTATTCAAATAATTAAAAGATTATTTCTATTAAGAAGCAGGTATTTACTAATATAAATATGGTAATAATTGAAAAAAAATATTAACAGAACAAATATCATCATCTGCTTAGCCTTTTCCAAACTTTATTGGGGTTGGCTTCCAGCCAGTCGAACCAGATGCAGCCAAATGTCAGTATTTTATATGGAGCGACTGCATAATACGACACCCCATGGTAAGACTGGTTGTCAGACTTATGAGCTTCTGACTAACAATGACGACTATCAAAGATCTACAAATGATAGCCGGGACCAAAGGCCTTACGTGCTTTCCCAGTCACGGAGGAAACTCACTATGACAGATGGTCACCCATCGACAGATGGATCGGCCTGTGCGGCTGTAATTATTTAGCCACGAGCTCCTCCAATTCCATTAACAGAACATGAATGTGATCTTCAAAAAGCCTACTTAAATTTCAGTCTAAATTGATCGTTCCATCACATGTGATGTATATAAAAATATTGTAAAACATTTTTAAAAAGAGTAAGTATGGAGTTTCTTGCCCATTCTTCTTCATACAAACCTACCCTTGCGAATGGGTGGAGAATCAATCCCATCCCATCCCATTTCCTATAATGTTAATATTAGACGTTTGAAAGTGCCTCTTTGATGGCCTAATTGAAATAAATGATTTGACTTTGACTTTGACTATGACTTTGACTTTGACAGCTTCTCATACATAACCTTTTCATACAACCTACGTAATATCCAGGTACGAATACCTGAACGTTTGTAATCCATCATAAAACCCTCTACACACAAGCCGTGCCATCGTAAAGCCAGGTTCACACACTATAAAATTTACGCGTCTGTAAAGATAACTAGCTCAGCGAAATTGTAACCGATCTTAGTAACGGTTCCGTTAAATTTTTATAGCAAAAATGTATCGTAACCTGTGGTCAATAGGGTCCAAGTTAATTGATCGTTAAGTGGAGTTTGATATTACTTTTTGCAGGTATTATTTTATTTTTTACTTTTGGCCATGTTAGTGGGTTTTATCATCAGTTAAGAAATAGTCACAGAGTCTGGATTTACGTTCAGTTGATGACGATAGGCTTGGATCTTCCGGGTTAAACCGCGCTTGCCGAGGTTGGTCTGTAGATGGGTGACCATTTGTCATAGCGAGTTTCCTCTGTGTCTCGGAAAAGACATAAAGCCGTTGGTCCCGGCTGTCATTTGTAGATCTTTGTCAGACGTTACTGTTAGTCAGAAGCTCATAAATCTGACAACCAGTCTTACCATGGGGTGTCGTATTAATCAGTTGCTGGGTTGTGGAGGTCTGATAAACAGTCGCTCCATGTAAAATACTGATACCCAACTGCTTCTGGTTCGACTGGAAGCCGACCCCAATATAGTTGGGAAATGGCAGGCAGATGATGATGACGATAGGCTTGCCATCTGGTTTTTTTTTTCGTGGTAAATCGTCAAAGGAGGCCCTCCCACACTGGGTGGAGCGAAAGAAACTGTCAGACTCGTACTGACTAAAATCCACGGTGATCCTTTAATAAACCGTTCCGTTCCATGGTCACCTATTTAAACAGTCATGCGACTCCAGGCGATAGGCTTGCTCCAGATGGAACTTAAACAACAAAAACTTATTTTTTTGGGATGAGATCCAACTCCAACCGATCAACGCCGGGCAAAAAAAACGACGGGTTGCACTCTGAGAGTGCCGGCAAAAGTGAAAACTTGAATAGTAATAAACACACACGAACATTCGCGCAAGCGCCCTGCGCCGTCTGTCGAATTTTCGATCAGGTCACGTGTCCTGACGCGAGTTTAACATTTTTTACCCATTCCAAAAAAAAGTGCACAACGCCGCTAAAGAAGTTTTCACTTCAAAAAAAACTCTGGCAAAAGTAAACACCCCTACCTGCCCTGTAAGAGTAGGGACATCCCTGCCTAACTCTCGATAACAGGCACAGGCAGATGATGCTATATTATTAGAATCTTACTTTTGTGTGGAAAAGAGATGCACTTAGACATTTTTATAGCCCCATCTTTTTTTATGGGTCTACCACACGCACAAGCTTCACCACAGCTTTGCCTGCGCAAGCCCGGCCTGCGCGTACTTGCCTGTGTGGTTGGGCGTTCAGTGTTGCCGACCGTATATTGTTTTTTTTATGCGAGAAGCTTGCGCAGGCAAAACTGTGAAGGTGCATGTGGAAGGTCCATTACGCTGAAGTAAGTATTTAAGTAATAGGCACCTATACATATGAGAGAGAACGACACAACCCCTTTACAATATGTACGAAGGTTCGATAAAAGGGCTTATTATTCCTATTATTTTAAATATTGTTTATTGAATAAGTAATTTATCAATCCCTCGGTCGTCTTTTGTTTTGGGGTTTATTGAAATGACAAGGGTTAAAATGGAATTGGTTATTTTGATTACAGGTCAAGTTCTTTTGTCATGTAGCTTTTGGCCTCAAATCCGGTTGATTTGAATAAATGCCTTTACTTACGAGTATTAATTAGACTCTTGTTTGTCTTCATGTACACTTAGATTGCTTGTACACAGGAGTGGAGTGAAGCTAAGTAGTGGAGAAACGGAGAAATATTATTCAATAGGATTGTATAACTGATGAGTAGCGGAGACTTAGGCGGTGTCCTGCGTGAGCGGCAAATACGACGCGACGCAACCACGTTCCGCTTCTTTGTGCAGGCAGTCACGCTGCGGTTCGGAGGAACGGTGCGGAGTAGAGCTGTGTAGCGATTCACCAATCACTTGGCTTGAAATCCACATGTGCGTCAGCCATGTTTTTGGTGAATCCCGGCACAGCTCGTCTCCGCTCTGCTCCGCTCCGCTCTGCTCCGCTCCTTACGACCGCAGCCTTAGTCTGCGGTTCCACTGAGAGCGATTCACCAATCATATGGCTTGAGTGGAGAAGAGATGTGTATTTCAAGCCATGTGATTGGTGAACCAGTCTTCGCTCAGCAGACGAATGTAAGACAATATTGTGGCAGCCTGCCACAATATTGTCTTACACCCAAAGGTTGACTGGTAGAGAATGCCTTGTGGCATTAAGTTCGCCTATATGCCACTATTTGGTCGCGGGACCAAGGGATTACCGTGACCCCGGTACGAAAAGGGCTCATGAAGGACACCGTGGATTTTAGTCAGTACAAGTCTGACAGTCCCTCCCGCCCTGCCCTGGGTGGGAGGACTTATTTGATGATTTTAACACGATAAAAAAAAATATGCTGCTATTTGTTCATGAAATATAAATAAATAATTAAAAACCTCTAGTTTTTATGGAACCTAATTTCTAAAAAGAAATGGAACTTAGTTTAGGTCTAGCTAGCCTCAATATAGTTGGGAAAACTATAGATGAAGAGTTTGGTATAGAGTAATTATACTTCTCGGGGTTAAAAAATTGCCCTGTAATTTCAGTTTATAATTAAGGGCTCCGTTTCAATTAGCAACTACTCGGGTTTCCACAATATATTGTTAATTGTTAAATTATTAATGTACTTAA
Source organism: Agrotis puta (assembly GCA_943136025.2). Classification (NCBI taxonomy): domain Eukaryota; kingdom Metazoa; phylum Arthropoda; class Insecta; order Lepidoptera; family Noctuidae; genus Agrotis; species Agrotis puta. The sequence continues at coordinate 17,186,481 of OW964175.2, read as the reverse complement.
ATTATTTTTGTGTACAAATCTATGAATTTATAGTATGTGGTGTCGAAATCTCTATGGTGTAAAAAAGAATGGCTGGCACACTGTTTGTACGGGTTGTGTGACCACGATACACGAAAATGTCAATATTGAGATGAGATAGATGTCAGCTAGTCGGAGGTGGATGTTGTCAAGAGAAAACGACCTTTACTAGCGAGTGTCTTTAATTCACTGATCATACACAATTTACATGAAATGATGAAATATTAAATGTAGGTCGCGCATGAACTATGTAATGCTATGTCATCAAATATTAATTATGTATATAAAATAAATGTACATTTGTCCGTACATACTCCCAACACAAAAGAAAAACAAATAATTTTGTACAATAATGTCTAACCGTAAACAAAGATATATGTACAAATGTATAAATGTAAATAAAGAATTAAGTATAAATGTATAAAATGTAAACAAGGGTTTAAGTATAAATGTAAACAAAATTGAAGTATAAAGATAATAACACACGTGTTTATGTTAGTAAAGTGCATTGATTAATGTTGGTGCTCGTATCACTATTATTAGTTGTCATTAACCGCACTGAAACTAACTGTTCTGTTCATCATTGGCGATGTAGCCTTATTAACACTTATCACACTGTATGTTTTGCACATCATTGGTGAGACCGCCTCACTATTATTTGAGTTGTACTTTTGCACTGGAGGTGAGATCGGCTGATCTCTGGTCACACTGATATTCACATCACTCTCCTGTCTTGTCATCGATGCTGCTGCTCCGACCCCAGGCTCAGGAACTGATGTGGCTTTGCCTGAAGGTCTTCGTGTCTGTTTCCTCATTCGCCATTGATTCACCTTGTATCCAATGGCAATAAGAACGGTCAGAGATACGGTAAACAATATGCTGTAAATTATATAATAATGTGGAGTATCATCTATTGGGCTTTCTTCCAATTGTTGTTTCTTCAAATTGGAAATCTGCTGCTTGATTTCATGGAATTCTGCTGTATGGTTGGCAATCATAATGATGTCTTGTGTAGTTACAGATGTATTCAAAATGTTGTTTAATTGAGATATGTTCGGAAGTCTTTCCATCGCTGGTTGTATGAACATCTGATTCATATACTTATGATGACTATGTATTGTAAACATATCGCCTTTCAAAACACAACCTTGACCTATGGTAATGACTCCACTACCAATTAATTGTTTAGTCGCTAGGCCGTCTGGCCATAAAATGCGGACTGAGCATTCCTCGCAACACGAGAATAGCCACGAGTCTTGAGTGTGTAATTTGATCCAATTGTTAGTGCAGTCCTTGATTTCAGTTTGACAGTAGTTATTGTCATTATTTTGTGCATATTTGATTTTACAAATGGATTCACCCATTTTTAGTGTGTAAATGGGATGATTTAATGGGCAGATAAGTGCATTCTCAGCATGCATGACACACGATTGTACGTCTTGTTCTGTCATGGGTATAACTGTATCCTTGTTAACATTGACTGCAATGTACTTTGATTCAGTTTGAGTATACACAGTATTGGTTCCTTTTTGCAGTGGAATAGTGATGATGCTGTCAAGTTCAAATTTATCATGGTTCAAGAGAGGAATCCTGATTTCCATTATCAACAGTTTGCTTGTCACCCTAGCTTTGATTTGCATTAGTCCATATAAATCTCTGACGTTATTTCCTGGTATTTTGAGTTCACCGTGTATTTGACTGGAGATTATGTTGAGTTGTTGTTGAATTTGATCCGGAGACAATAAATGTGAATTTATTCTGCCATGGTAGATGTCAGTTACGGTATCAATTAAGTCATCCTGTAAGCGTTGTATGTGGGAGATTATAATATCAGCCGACATGAGTGCTGTCAACAAGTACATTTTTTGTAAAGTGGTTTGAATCTCGTTTTGAAATTGGTTCATGTCAGATGTGATACGTTGCATATGTTCATTGATAGCTATAAAGTTTCTATTCATTATAGCTTCATTTCTTTTTATAATGTTGTTTTCTGCCTCCATTATTGACGTTTGATTTTTGAACAACGAAAATAAGTGATCTTCTCTAATTTGTATAAGTTTGATGTCTTTTTCATACTTTTTGGCAAATCGTTCGTCCAAAACTCCAAACAAACTATTTGCAACGTATCCAATTCCATTAATCAGACCTCTTTTCTTTCTTGATGTTTGTATGTTGGTCAATAAATTGTTACGGTGTGTTATTTCTTCCAGCTGATGGTACAGTTGTGATGCAATAGATGTGAGCATCGGTTCATCTCTGCATGGTTTGTTTATTTTCCGTAGGAAATACTCTATGTCAACAATGCTCTGCCAATAGGAGGTCATATTGTAGAAAACCACCATTTTCCATTGGTCTTGAACAATACTTATGTCAGCGACTTTGTCAAAGTACAGGGAGTTCGTATTGTTGAATGAGGTCACATGTACAGTTTGTTGAAGAGAAGGAGTCACAAATGTCAACAGTAGTAGAAGAGTGGTCACGAGGAAATTCCGCTTGATTTTTCTCGCAGCTCTAGGTTTTGTTTTGTCAGATTCTCGAGTCTTGTCAAATTTACATATCGTCTTCTCTTCATGTACGGGAAGAGGAGACAATTTAATAATTGGTCTTTTCATAGTGCCTGTTTTGGTTTTTACAGTCACCACTCGCACATACCCGTCTTTTCCAGGGTGCAATTCTATCACTCGCCCGAGAATCCATTTTGAAGGTGGTATATTATCTTCTTTTATAAGCACTATGTCGTTGATGCAAAGGGACTTTTTAGGAATATTCCATTTGTGTCTTGATTGCAATTGTTGTAAATAATCTGAAGACCATTTTTTCCAGAATTGTTGATGCATATGTTCTGTCAATTGCCATCTTGTCTTTATGCTGCATGTGTCATAAACTGTCAGAGGTGAGGACAAAATGGGTCCACCAGTTAAAAAGTGTCCTGGTGTAAGATATTCATCTTCTGGATTTTCTGTAATAGCGTAGAGAGGTCTCGAATTCAAACAAGCTTCGATCTGAGTCAAAAGTGTAGAAAATTCCTCATACGTCAATTTTTGTTCTCCAAGAATCCTTTTAAGGTGATGCTTCATGCTTTTTACAGCAGCTTCCCATAATCCACCTGCACTAGGCCATGCTGGTGAATTGAAGTGCCAAGTTATGTTCATGTCAGCTATGTCATTTAGAAAGTCTGCATTGATCATTTGTAAGGCTTCTCGATATTCTTTTTTGATAACACGGGAAGCTCCAATAAAGTTCGTCCCATTGTCACTATAGACATGTTTGGGAACGCCTCTTCTAGAACACATCCTCTTAAAGGCGGCTAGGAATGTTGGAGTGCTCAAGTCAGATACGAGCTCCAAGTGTACGGCTTTGGTTGCAAAGCACACAAATACTGCAATGTATCCTTTTGTTATTTTTATGCCTCTGCCTTTATTAGCCTTCACGTCCACATGTCCAGTGAAGTCAACACCGGTGTGAGTAAACGGACGTGAAGGTGTCACTCGAGGTTCCGGTAGATTAGCCATCAATTGATTTTGTTGTATGTTGCTAAATCGACAACACGTTATGCAACGACGAATATGTTTCTTGACTGTTCCATATCCGCTTATAATCCAGAACTTCTGTCGTAAATACATCAAGGTAAGTCTAGGACCTCCATGAAGTGTTGTTTTATGTGCCTGGTTAATAAGTAATTCTGTCAGTCTTGATGTTTTTGGAAGTATGATGGGATGTTTGGTCTCGCTTGCCAAGTTCGAATATTCCAGCCTCCCACCAACTCTCAAAATGCCTTGTTTATCCAAGAACGGATTCAGTTTGAGTAAACTACTATTGATCTTTACCGATCCTGTTCGTAGTATTTGTGCAATGTCCTCATGGTATTCTTTAACTTGTGTCATCCGTATAAATATGTTGTATACATTTTCTATTTCACACGATGTCAGGTAATTATTATCGTTAATTGTTTGTGACTCACACGTTGTCTTTTTATTCACACGATATCGAGTGTTTGTTATGAAACGCGATACCCAAGACAAGACACGTGCCGCGTGAGTAATTGAGCTGTATTTTTCTAATATGTTTTCAATTAGTTGACAGTTTGATTGTACAGTCATTACTTTATGATCTTTTTTTCTTTCAATCTCTGGGTCTGCTATGTTAAGAGTATTTTCTTTAACGTCATCCTTCAGCCACGTAGGTCCCTTCCACCACAATGAGTGCTCCCTCAGCTGGGAAGGGGTTAGGCCTCTAGTTGCGCAATCTGCTGCATTGTCAGATGATTTTGTATGTCTCCATTGTACTGCAGGAATAACTTCTGTAATTTGTTGTGTACGATTTGCCACGAACACATTCCAACGTGACGGATTCCCATGCAACCATCCAAGCACCACCATCGAATCTGTCCATGCATACACCTTTGCATGAAATTTATTTATCGCAAAAGTTTGTAAGACCTTTGCGACAAGTTTTGTCAATAATAGGGCTCCACAAAGCTCTAACCGTGGTAATGTCAGTTTATTCTTGGCAGGCGCTAATTTTGTTTTAGCTGCTATGAGTTGTATGGAAGTCTGTTGAAACTCATTTTGGGTTTTGGCATAGATGACACATGCGTATGCCTTTTCTGAAGCATCACAAAATCCATGTAATTCAATGTCAGTTTCTGATGTACCAATCCATCTCGGTATCTCAAACCGGTTGATATTGTCCAAGTCATCCCTCAGTAACTTCCATTCTTCCTGGATTTCTTGAGGAACTGTGTCATTCCAGTTTATATCGATGGACCACACGCGTTGAAACATGAGTTTTGCTTTTAATGTTATAGGCGATAACCAACCAAGTGGGTCAAAAATCTTGGATATGTCAGACAACATAGTACGTTTTGTATATGTATCGATTGCAAGGTCAATTTTGTTTTGATAGGTAAATGTGTCAGTAACCGGACTCCATCTAAGTCCTAGTGTTTTAGTGGAGTCAGCATTCTTGAAGTCTAGTACCGATGGATTTAATTGGTTTTCTGTCAAATGCATTAATAGCTCCGGTGTGTTACTCGACCATTTTCTTAAATTAAATCCTGCTCCATTCAACATGTCAATTACTTCTGCTTGTATTTTTTTGGCTTGCTCTACTGTATGAGCTCCGCTTAATAGGTCATCAACAAATAAATCATTTTCCAAAATTTTGGCTGCAAGCGGATATCTCTGTGCGTCATCGCTTGCCAACTGTTTTATCGTCCTCATTGCTAAATATGGCGCTGCTTTTGTACCATACGTTACTGTACAGAGTTGATATTCTTCTAGCGGTTTCGATGGTTGGTCCCGCCAGACAATTTTTTGCAGGTGCTGCTGATCCTCTTGAACCAGCACCATACGGTACATCTTTTCGCAGTCTGCAGTGAATGCAATTTTGTACATCCGCCATCTCAGAAGAAGAGACAGGATATCTTGTTGGAGCTTCGGGCCACATTCCATCAGATCATTCAGACTGAACCCTGATGTAGTTTTGCTTGACCCATTAAATACAACTCTAAGTTTGGTTGTAATAGAGTCATTTTTAATTACTCCATGATGTGGAAGTATGCAGCTTGATTTTGCTTTAGTAACACACTTCTTCATGTGTCCCATATTAATGTACTCGTCGATAAATCTTTTATAGTTGTCATACAAAGTGTCATCTTTTTGGAACCTCTTTTCCTGCTGTTTAAACTGAGCCACTGCTTGTGGTTTGCTATTTCCCAGCATATATTCAAAACCTTCCTTCATTGGCAACCTCACTTCATATCTTCCACTAGGTAAGCGTCGTGTTGTTGTCATGTATAACTTTTCGCAGAATTGATCTTGCTGTGTAAGGTTTTTCATTTCAGCGTCCGATGGAATGTCTTCTATCTCCCAATAACTGGCAATATCTTCTATGTTATTAATGACGACATGACAATTAAATGATGGTGTAATGTTTCCTGACAGAATCCAACCCATTTTTGTCTGTTGTGCAATGGGTTCTTCTGGGGAACCCTTTACGAGTCCATTCATTATTATTTCTGAATATATTTTTGCATCTAATAAAATGTCAATCGGCTTCGATATGTTAAATTCAGGATCTGCAAGTGGAAGTTTATTGATATGCGTGTAGTGAGCAGTATCAAATGAATTGTTCGGCAGATGTTTAATCAGTTTTGGCATAATCAAAACATCAGTATTAAAAGTATAATCGTCATGAATCGATTTGCATTGAAGATTCATTTTCCCTTTACATTTGTTTGATAACGTACCGACGCCAGAAATCGCACCATCAAAGTGCTGCCTGGGTAATCCTAGTCTCTGTGCCGCATTCTCTGTAATCAAGGATATTTGTGAACCCTGATCGAGAAGCGCTGTCAAATTTATATATTGTCCGTCTTTACATAACACATGCATTTGAACCGTTGTGAGTAATATCTCGTTACTGATGTCCGCTAAGTGATTCACATTTTGCTGACGCGCCTGTTGCTGTCTTCTTGGTGTGGACGGCTTTGTAGAATTTGAGGTCACATCGGGGCTGACGCACGCTTCATGCAATAATGTATTGTGTGCTGCATTGCATTCCTTACAGCGTTTTGTGGAATTGCAGATATTTTTTTCATGTACAAATAGACAATTTTTACACACATTATATTTCGAAACTGTTGCCAATTTAACTTCTGGTGACATAGATTCAAATTTGCTACATTGGTATAACGCATGATTGATATTGCACAATACACAATGAAACACATTGGATGTTCTAGTAAATGCTGTTTTCTTCCCAGGCACATATGATGATTTTTCCTTGTAAGTTGTTGATTTAGAAGAACCTGGATTATTAGCTGTTGATGTATTCTTGTCATGTTTCTTTACAGGTTCCAAAGCTGTAAATTTAGCCTCTAAGAATGAAATAGCTTCCTCAAATACTGGTAATTTACGAGGTTCTTTCCTACTTTCCATGTAATCGCTGTATGTGTGTGTGTCAAGTTTCTTTACCAGCAGATGAACCAGTATAGGATCCCAAGTCGTGGTGTCAATTCCTAAATTATGGATGGCGTGAATGCATTCCATAGTAGTGTCATGTAGTCTCCTTAACTCGTAAGAATTTTGTTTCTGTACAATGGGTTGATTGAGAAATATTTCAATTTGTTTGGTGAATAAAACTTGCTGATTGTTATATCTGTGGTTAAGAATTTCCCAAGCGGTGTCATAGTTTTCGGCTGATACATGCAGATGTTGCACTAACCGTTCAGCTTCTCCCTTTAGTTTGCCCTTAAGATGTTGCATCTTCTGAGCCTTTGTTAATAACTTATTGTCATGTATACCACCTTTAAACAAGTCGAGGAAAGTAGGCCATTGGGTGTAATTTCCCGTGAAGACTGGCACCTCCAACTGTGGGGTGGAATGGTGTAGATGTATTGCAGACGATAGCTTGTTGCTCAGTTCTCGTTTGCTATTTTTAAATTTGGTTTCGTAGTCAGTATATTCTTTTTCATAGAACATATCTGACCCTTCCAATATGTTGTCAATTTTCCAATGCAGAGTGTCAATGTTATTCCATCTCAATTGCAGGTTACGTAATTCATCTTCTATTTCCCATTTGTTACTCATCTGTTCCATGTCAAGGTTTTGGATATACCGCTGGAACGCTCTAAAATTCGTTTTCTGCTCACTGATTAAAGCATTAAGCTTTTCATCTGGTTGCGTACCTTTGTTTTCCTGTCCGCGGTACGAAGTCAACAAGTGAAGTACTTCTTCATACGTACGCTTGGTGTCATCGTAGATGTTCTTGACGAAATATTCACTCGTACTATCATCATAGCCGACAAGCTTCTGATGATTCATTTCAAATTCACCCCAAAGATTATGTAGGGTATTTACTCTCGATGTTATATACTCCGGAGTCTTCCTGCTCGCACTATCCTTTTTAAAGTTTATTTTTATCGTCTGGATTGTGGAAATAATATCCTTCTGACGAGCATAGAGAGTTTGCGCTTCCATCTCGATTGTTAGAAAAACTTGTCAAATACCGGAATACAAAAATAAATGGAACGATCTTACTTGAGATTGTCCTGATGAGGTGGAGATACTTATGTTTGAGATGCTGTGTCAATCTTCAAACCAGCTGGAACCAGGCCTGAAGTTGCTGTCAGAAACCACCGATCATAGAGTTGAGCTGCGTCAATCAATCAGAGTCTGCTGTTGACTCAAAATGAATGTCACGGCACTGCACTTTAATGTCACTTTACTAATCTATAATGTCACTTGCTAGAATCTACAATGTCACTTGCAAGAATCTATAATGTCACTTGTCAATGTTTGTCAAAACCGGGACTCGCGAATCCTTAACTCCGTAGATCAAGAATCCGGCTCGAAGGACCAAAATGTACGGGTTGTGTGACCACGATACACGAAAATGTCAATATTGAGATGAGATAGATGTCAGCTAGTCGGAGGTGGATGTTGTCAAGAGAAAACGACCTTTACTAGCGAGTGTCTTTAATTCACTGATCATACACAATTTACATGAAATGATGAAATATTAAATGTAGGTCGCGCATGAACTATGTAATGCTATGTCATCAAATATTAATTATGTATATAAAATAAATGTACATTTGTCCGTACACTGTTATTAAAAAAGACATAAGCCCGAGATTGTGTTTACAATTAGAGTAGGAAAATATGTCTTCGATTTTTTGTAACTAAATACCAGTAGGTGTACATTGAGTGACTTTTTTTTTTTTTTTTTTTGTTTTTGTTATATGATGTGTCCTAATACGGTTAGGTACATCATAAAAAATACAATCTAGCTTAATACTAAAGCTAATGAGTAATTCTATTTTAACTTAATTTGCTAGGGAGAGTAAGCCTAAGAATGTGTCCATTAACACTTTTCTTATTGTCTCTATTAAGGGGAAGACACTTTATTCTTGTGTTCTTTATGGGTAGCACTCACTTCACTACATTATACTAACACTTCACTAAATTAACTCGAAAGGTTTAGTCCTTTTTAGTCTTCTCACTATGTCCGTGTTGTCGAGGATTGAGTGACTGATCAAAAATTTCAATTAATTAAAATACTCCATTACCTGTTCATAAGTGTAACAGACGGTCAAATAGGGGAAAAATGTCTGTATTTTTTGCCGATGACCAAGTCACTTGTCGTCATCCTCACTAAACATTTCATTAACACGGTATCAACAACTTAACATTATAAATCCAAAACTTAGTTTGTACCTTTTTACTTCCACTGAACCGATCATACACAAATTTTATTAATACGTTGTTGGGTGGTCGCGGGATTTACGAATTACCGTGACCTCGGTATGTAAAGGGCTATTGAAGCACACCGTGGATTTTAGTCAGTACGAGTCTGACAGTCCCTCCCGCTCTGTCTTGGGTGGGAGGACTCATTTGATGATTTTACCACGTAAAAAAAATAAAAATTACGCTGTTGGGTGTAAGCAGAAATACTGAACATCCGACAACAAGTAAGTACTATTCTCAAGGCAAACAACAGTAACGCTATAATCTCGACGGCTTCACGTGTCTTCCGAATCATGATTGAATTTTATTATTAAAACCAGAATTCAACCGAAATTAATTGTAAAATTCAAAATTAACGCATCGGAGCGGATGTCTACAATATTTTTTTTAATATTCCTGAGTTTTGCGAGGGAGTAATATTGCAGCTTAGTATTTTGATCAGCAAGTTACACAGGGGTTCCAGGTCGTGACTATAAGTACACAATGCTGGTGTTGCCTTGCCGTGTACTAGGATAATGCGCGCACGTTATGCGCCTTACCTTTGTGGTGGAAGTGATGAGGGATGAGCGAATCTTTATATTTTCCAGCCATCTATTCCAGCCCTTGTTCTTTTTTACTTTGAGTTGGTGAAATAAATAACTTCTTTTTTTAAATAAAAATGGTTTCAAAAATCTAGTTCAAAGGCAAAGATGAGGCCTAAGATGGAGTTAGCTCACCCAGAAGGAACAGGAATTTTACGCACCGACAGAATACAGAAAAAACTGCTTTGCACCGAACTCTAACAGGATGGTGGTTGCGAGTCAGACGTCCCTGGTGAGGCCTACTATCAACATTCAGATCGCTCAACCGTCACCATAGGTAGCCTGTCGTGCTGTTGTCTATGGTGGAACGCTAGGGAGAAGATCCCACACACAAAACCCTTAGTGGAGGTAAGCCCAAGACGAGTAGACCGCTCAAAACGGTATACATATATTTATATGAGAATGTGTGCGTGCAGGACGCGGCTACTCGTAGGGAGAGGCGACGCGTCCTGCACGCACACATTCTCATTAGCAAGAACGACGCGTAATTTAACATGCATACCCGTTTTAGGCGGGCTATCCGTCTCAGTCGATTTTATTCTTCTGTCAGACGTCACTCTATAATTCCCTTTTTTTCTTGATTATAATTTGCCTGTATTGCAAAGATATTGAACTTTGGATTCTTATAACAGACTTGGGCCTTGGAACTTATAATTCTGGTATCACAATAGCAATTTAGCGGTTTCAAAATCAAAATCAAAATCAAATCATTTATTTCAAGTAGGCCATTTACAGGCACTTTTGAATTGTCAAGAGACAAAAGTAAAATAAAACAGTTTAAAAATAGTTACGGTGCTACAGTCCCAGTCACAAGACATAAAAACTTGTGAAAGTACTGTAGATGCCCATTCCAAAGCGTAGATCTCTATGGAGAAGAACGGGCAAGAAACTCCATGGACACTCTTTTTCAATCGCCAAAATTATAACAGAACCTTTGTTACATCATTCATCTTGAGATGGTACATTATGTGAGAACGATGTAGCAAGTAAAGTGTCCATAGGAAATTCATATAAAAAAAGACAATTCAATAAAATTATAAACAATTAAAATAAACCGCGGCTGTTAAGAGATGACCAGTCACGACTGACAGCGCCCGTTCACGAACATGACACATGCATCAGCATCACTCAGCTCAACCATTTTGAAGGGAACTAAGTGATCCGACACACGCGCCACCATCAGCGAGACATTTGAGTGAGCATGACATAATCTCAACTGCCAGGGTCATTCAAGTCATTAAAAGACGTGGGTATCTACTCATTGAAAGCTATAAAGTACACGGTACTCACACAATGCTTCCGGTGAAACTATATAATACTAGAAAGATTGACTCTATACAACGCAACGATAGTTTACAATCTTCATCAGCTCCGACAATAGTACTAAATGATACCCTACGACTGTCGTAATAAAGATAAAAGACACACACAGAAAAAGAACGAATTAAAACTCATGTAAAATACAATAATAATACAGAGTTGTATGAGAGGTGTATGCTGTTGAGTCCTATAACCGTGTCAGCTAGCTAATTATGTTAAAAGAACATGAACAATGTCTTGTGTTCAACACAGCGACCAACTATGCTTATCATCTAAATAATCTCTTACAGAATAATATGCTTTGGCACAGAGATTAGCTTTTACTTTTGCTTTAAAAACGTTAAACGGCAAATCTAGAAAAGAGGATGGTAACTTGTTATAAAAGGTTATACCAACCCCAACGAATGAATTATGCACCTTGTGAAGCCGATGAAAGGGAGCACGTAGTTTGTGCTTATTCCTTGTGTTAAAGTTGTGGATATCACTGTTTTTACTATACAGGTGTATGTTTTGCCTGATATATAAAATGTTGGCGAATATGTACTGTGAAGCCACTGTTAGAATACCAATCTCTTTAAAGAAATCTTTTAGAGAATCTCGTGCACCTAGTTGGTAAATAGCACGAATCGCTCGTTTCTGGAGTACAAATATATTTTGGATATCAGCGGCTTTACCCCACAGCAGAATACCGTAGGACATGACGCTGTGAAAATAACTAAAATAGACTAATCTAGCTGTGTCAACATCAGTGTACTGTCTAACTTTTCTAACAGCGTAAGCGGCCGAACTAAGCCTACCTGCTAGGCTTGATATATGTTGACCCCATTGTAATTTTGAATCCACTGTTATACCCAGAAACACAGCTGAATCAACAGTTTCAAGCTCCACATTACCAAGGACAATGCTGGGACCCAGGTTTCTGACATTGGGCAAAGTGAACTTTATGCATTTAGTCTTCTTGGCATTAAGAACAAGGTTATTTGTTGTGAACCAATCTGTGACCTTTGATAGTGCGTTGTTCACGTCGTCAAACACTTGTCTATTCCTATCTACTTTAAAGATTAGCGAAGTATCGTCTGCAAACAGTACTACATCGCAGATGTTCTTCAAATAGTATGGTAGATCGTTAATATAAACCAGGAATAAAAACGGACCCAGAATTGAGCCTTGAGGTACACCTAGCTGAACAGGTAACCTAGAAGATTTCACGCCGCCAACATCGACACATTGAAATCTATTATGCAAATATGACTCAATTACATTGAGGGCTTCATTCTGAACACCGTAATGACGAAGTTTACGCAATAGTGTATCGTGGTGTACGCAAACAAAGGCTTTAGAGAGATCACAGAAAACACCAATTGCATTTCGCGACTTCTCCCATGCGTCAAATATGTGTTTCAACAAAGCAACACCCGCATCCGTAGTCGAACGGCCTTTTGTGAACCCGTATTGATCATTGTGAAGAAGACTATTTAGATTGAAATGGCGAAGTAACTGTCTGAGTATTAACTTTTCAAATATTTTGCTAAATGCAGGTAGAATAGAAATTGGTCTGAAATTACCAATATTATTTTTACAGCCAGATTTAAATAAAGGAATGACTTTACTGCTCTTCATGAGATCAGGGAAAGTACCCAAGTCAACGCATTTATTAAAAGTAACAGCAAGATAGGGGGCTACAATGTCGATTATATTGCTCAAAAGTTTAATAGAAATGCCCCAGTAATCACCAGTATTTTTAGACTTGAGTGAATTAAAAACATTAACCACATCATGAGGCGTTACATGTTCGAATCTGAATACATGACTACATTTAGGGACGCTACTTTGCAAAGGTTTTCAGCCTTAGATGGTGATGAACTTAAGGAGCGAGTTGTAGTTGCAGGAATGCTGGCAAAAAACTCATTAAATGCATCAGCTACGTCAGCAGGTTTATTAACTAATTTGTTGTCAACCATGATCTCGAGTTGATTTTCTTGTTTAAGCGATTTACCCGTTTCGCTGTTTATAATTTTCCAGGTGGTTTTTACTTTATTACTAGAATTTTTAATAGTGTCACTTAAAAATTTCGATTTAGCCATACGACAAACCTTTTTAAATAATTTTGAATAATTTTTAACATATTCTAGAAAAGTTTTATCAAATTTATACTGTCTCATTCCGTACAACTCGTATAATCTCGCTCGACTTTTATAAATGCCTGGTGTAGCCCATTGGTTGAAACCAGCGGAAGTCCCAGCAATGTTAATAGATTTAGTTTTAAAAATGGATTTATACTCATTTTGCACAACATCAAAAAGAGACTCATACATCTCATTGGGGGTCTCGTGTTCTACAATTGACGGTAATACTTTAAGAGCTACATTACTTTTAAACTTACTGCAACGACTAACTGTATAAGGCCTGCATTCTATTTTGTGCGGCTTTTTGCTTAATGGCATAGGGAAACTAGCCATCAGTCCACAGTGATCAGATGATAAATCAGTTAACACTAATATATTCTCGGCATCAATATCACAAAACATATTATCAAGACAAGTTGAAGAAGACGCGGTGATCCTTGTTGGTTCAAAAAACAAATTAACTAAATTAAAGGATTTAAACAAGTTCAGAAGCCTGATACTTAGTGGAGTAACATCTAAAATATTAACATTGAAATCTCCACAAACAATTATATTTTTACTACTGAATTTTACTTTATTAAGTGCATCCTCCATTACAAATTCAAAACTAGTAAAGTCCCCAGAAGGCGGTCTATAAACACAAATAACAATATATCGCTCGAGCTCTACACAAGACAATTCGATGGTGCGCTCAATGGAAAGATTAACTAAGTCTAAACGTTGCTTACATTTTAGCTTGTTGGAAACAAGAACTAAAGATCCACCTCGTATAGAATTTTTTCTCACAAATGCACTCTGTACGGAAAATAAATCATCATTGATAAACGCTACTTCATGTTCTTTCAACCAATGTTCAGTTAAACACAACACATGAACATTATAATTTTCTAAAAATAAGCTTAACTCTAATTCCTTGCCGGACAAACCTTGCATATTTTGATGCACAACATTCAACATATGCGACTTAGCCTTTGTCGAACCTAACAGTTTAAAGTACTAGGTGTAGGTAAACTAATGTTAGTATCATTACTAACAGAATCAAAAGTGAAGTTAGTACTAAAAGTATTAATAGTGACGTTAGTGTCACCACTAACAGAAAACGTAGGTACGATACAAGTACCGGTGTAAACGCGTAAAGTGTATGCTAAAAGGTTAGCAATCTGTCTCCTACAACTAGCTGGCAAAAACATGGAATGATCAGTGAGTCGGTAATCTGTAATAAAACTATTACAATCAAAATATATAATAGCGTCACTGTGACGACAAGTCCTATTATACATAAGAAGATTTTAATTATAAATATGCCTATTTTGTTCATCAGACAAACAATTAGAGTAAGGCAAAGAAAAAAAAAATAAACTTACAATTATTGGACTCATACTGCTGCATCATTAAATTAAAACATTTAATAATATCCTTCTTTCTTACCGCCAAGCTATTCCCAAATAACAATATTACATTTGAATTGGGATTTATTTTAGTCGATTTAATACTACTAATTAATTGGCGTTTACTTAGTAGATAGCAGTGCACTAAGGCTGAGATCTACTAATTGAACTTGGACTTAGCTTAGACTTTATTTAGTGTACGAAATAAGTTTTTAATTTAACACATTTTGTTTAGACATTCTATTAAACCATTTTCAAATATTAAACAAAAAATACTATCAATCTCTCCTCACTCTTCACTTACGACTTTCCCTGTGCGGTTGAAAAGTGCGGTGCGCCAGAACCCACAGGGACTCGAAATGAGCATACAAAGCAGCCCTATACGCTATTGATGCACCAGACGAGGTAGCGACAGCAGAACAACGCTGTTTTATGTGCTGCCTCGATTCCTGACGTGTTCTGAATGGTTTTGTGCACCGTAGCTTTCGTGAGATAAGGGACAATGACCGATGTGATGTTGAGTTAAAATGGAGTGGTTTTAAAGGAGATAGAATATTGTATTGTTTATAGAGTATCTCTTCGTAAGGTGTTATTAGTTTTGTCGAGTAATGACCTGGTTTTTCGTAAGTACTTACGAACAATTCGACGGTACGGTAGGAGCAGTGCCTGAGTCATTAACTGCTTAGCTGCGTGCGACCTGTTCGATTTCCGCAAGGAGCAAAATAACGTTTCTTGATTTGAAAGTAGTTGTTCTCTGTGTAATATATATATTCCTAGTATCGGATAACGTTTAAGCCTTTGTCAAACAGACAAGCGTGGCGAATGCGAAGCGAGGCGTTTTTATTTTTATTGTATGGAATTGTTTGAACCCAGTCACATAGAAAAGCGAAAGCGATCCGATAGCGTGACCGAACTATCGGACTGACGTCTCGTATCGGTTCGTTATAGCTTTGGACTCGCCTGTCTGTTTGACGAAGGCTTTATAAAGTAAAAAAAAAATATCATACCCAGTCTGTAACAGTAATTCCGCAATGTTTTTATAGCATTAAACGGCTTTTTCTTTTAATATTTTTCTCCATATAAATCTATCGAAACACAATTTTCAATGAAAACTAATCTAACAATGGTTTGTAGACTCAGTTGAATGCACAAACATTTTTTGCACAAAAAGCAATTGGAAACAAAAAAAAATAAACGTTTGTTTTTCGAATTCCGAATTCAAATATTTGTTTTACCACGTCATAACTGTTTCTGATTTGTTTGAATTTTTATTTTATTTTGTTCGCATAAAATAAAAGTTGTTAAAACAATGGAAATGTGTGCAGTTTAGCGCAATAGAAATATTTAGTTATGTTTTATTAGGGCGTTCATGTTTTGGAATTTAAAACGTCATTCAGTGCCTTTAAGTAGTAACTCTAGCAGATGTGTTTCAAGGCCTTTAACAAAATGCCACATTTAATCTTCCCACTGTTGGGATACCACCGTGAGAGGGACTGATCTAATATCCACATTGCATACTCAGTTGGTAAGATCATCAAATGTTCAGTTCTATGCCATTCTTCACTATATTTTACTTTTCTCTTTTACAATTAGTGGCGATAAAATAAATCACAATCATCATCTTCCTGCCCTTATCCCATTTTACTTGGGGTCGGCGCAACACGTTTTTTTCTTCCATATCATTCCTTAGACAATCCATCCATCTTTTCTTTGGCCTTCCTCTTCCTCTCCATCCATCAACATTCATACTTAGCACTCTCTTAGTCACATGAGTGTCATCCCTCCTCATCACATGTCCATACCAAGACAGACGATTCCCTTTTTTCCTTCGCCATTTCATCCATCCCGACTTAATCTGGTGTGTTCCCGGTCTACATCGCCATCTCCTTGGACAAGCGACCCGAGGTACCGAAAGTCGGAACAGACTGGAGAGACCGCCAAAATCGCAAAATAAATCATAATAATACACTCATATTAGATTCTGAACAAGAGTAGCTGTTTTCAAGTGACTTATTTTTTAAGTATTGTGTATTTATTTATTAAATACATCTTGAAAAGCTAAATATGCCATTATCACTTAATAACTACATTAATGCTAATTACTCCCTTCATATCGATACTACTCATGCATTTTAGGCCATGATTTTGAACCCAAAGAGGCGCATGATTTGTGTAATTTATTCTAATTGAAACATTGTCTATGTCTGCAAGTTATTTCATCATCACCAGCCTATAAATGTCCCCACTGCAGCGACACAGGGCTTCTCTCTGTCAGAGGCAGTGGGCCATAATCCACCATGCGACCCAGTGCGGATTGGTGGATGTCACATGTCTTCGAATTTTGGATTCTAGGACATGCCGGTTTCCTCAGGATGTTTTCCTTCACCGTTTTGAAAGCAGTGGTGATGAAATGAATTACACAAAATTAATGCGCCTGGCTGTATCCGAACCTAAGACCTACAACTCGTAAGTCGGGGCCGATACCACTGGGACACCGCTGTTCGTTTTATTCATTTACGTTTTATCAATTAAAAACTAATTTTCAAGACTTCTTCTTCTCCTGCTGATGGTACGTTATGTCAAGTTCATTAACCCCATGTGACGTCAGCACCGTTGGTGTATCGTCACGTTTTCCCCATAACTATAAGCCAAAACTAATTTATGCCAGCTTTTAAAATTCCCCTGCTTTAAAGCAAAGTAGGGGTCGGAAACAGGTGCATTTAATATGAAACCGTTCCTGTAATATGTTGCGTACAAAAAAGTTATTAAACATGAGTACAAAATGGCCAATTTTCTTTCCGATGTTGGGGCCAATTGATTGGTTATTGTGGTCGGCCTTTTGTTGTTATTAATTGAGGTCATTTTTTACCTATAGGGAGATGAATTTCATTTTTCATCCGGGTATAAAGTAAACAACTTATTTTATAAAGTCCCGGTTTTTTGCCGGTTTCATGAATTTTTTATAATCCAATCTGTGTAATAATGAGCAGCATTGTGAGGTACAGTTTTTTTATCGTGATAAAATCATCAAATGAAGGACTCATTCCCCATGGCGGGGCGAGAGGGACTGTTAGACTTGTGCTGACTACAATCCACGGTGATCTCTCAATTGCCCTTTACTTTCCAGGGTCACGGTTAACTGATGAGACAGTACCGCGACCCCGGCAGGCTTTGGCCCTCTAAGAGGAGCCCTGTCATATTGCAGACAGCTCTTTGAGACGCGCGTGGATCACTAGGCTCTGTCGACCAGGCATAGTCCATGATCGCACGGCGATTCGCCCATTACTAGCCGTCCGCATGCTACTCGCTATCCGAATATTTGGAGCCTTACCGCTGCTTATTAAACCAACATTCATATGCATTTTACATGCTAAGGAAAGTTGTAAACGAAAGTGCATTATTAAGTGCCTACCACGCGTATGTGGGTTCTAAGCTTAATTATGGCATTCTGTTTTGGGGAAACTCTTCAAATAGAGAAAATGCCTTTAAAGCCCAAAAAAAATGTGTGAGAAGTATCTGTGGACTAAAACAGACTGACTCATGCAAGGAAGAGTTTAAGAGGTTAAAAATTTTAACTCTGCCTTCACTGTACATTTATCAAGCGGCAATAATGATAAAAAGTGATATTGGTAAATACGAAACACTGAGAAGTGCACGACACAAAAATGTACTGTCCGGAATCAGATGTAGAACAGTTAAATTTAAATCTAGTATATTTGGAATTGGAGTGAAAATTTATAATAAAGTACCAAATTGTATAAAAAATATTTCAGCACTCAATATTTTTAAACATGAGCTTAAGAAATTTTTGATAGATAAAGCATATTACACAATTAACGAATTTTTTAATGACAAGTAATTGTAATAATGTATCAGGTTTAATTGACAATTTAGGACTATTGAATGTATATTTTAATCTATAGTTAATTCATTTATTATTTAGTGTATAATTTAATGTAATATTTGACCAATGAAAGAGTGACTGAACCAAATAATAATATAACCGACTGCTAGTAATATTAACATAAATTAATAAATAATATGTAACCCATGCATCCCTAAAAATATTGTACACCTTATAGGTATGTTACACTGCTACTATACATTTACTTTAAGATCTGTTTCGACATGTAACAAACAATAAATAATTTGAATTTGAATTTGAATTTGAATTTTCCGACCAACGGCCCCTACGAATCGCAGCTGACGTCTACAAATCTTTATAAGGATAATTCATTTCTTTATGATACAACTCTCTGATGGAGTCTACTAATTAGTAGACTTAACGCTTGAGAGAATATTGGACAGGTCTGGTAAATATGTAATTGGCCCCCCGGCTATCACTGAACTATAGCGGGTATGATTATAATATAGTAAATTACTATTTAGCTACTTCTAATTAATGCCTTTGTCAAACAGACAGGCGAAAGCGAAGCGATACCGAACCGAAGCGAGACGTCAGTCCGATAGTTCTGTCACGCTATCGGATCGCTTTCGCTTTTCTATGTGGCTGGATTCAAATAATTCCATACATTACAAATAAAAACGTCACGCTTCGCATTCGCAACGCCTGTCTGTTTGACAAAGGCTTAAGTTCAAAAGGCCGTCAATGACTACTCTAACAAAGCTCAATTTCTCAAAGAAGCTTAGATTAACCCGAACCAAAAATCCGACACTGCGAAAATTGCTCCGAAAATTCTAAAATTTGAGCTGAAATGGCCAGTCACAGCTTTTCAACAAGAATATTAAGAGTAATGACACTTTAATTAATATGCTAAGTTCCCAGTTTTAGTTTCAGCGGTAAATAGCTGAAGTTTGTTCATTAGAACCCTAGAGCGCTTGTCGGTAAAAGACAAAGAAAAGCGGCCCGTTTTAGGAATTTTAAGTTGGAAACTAGAGCTTATGTTACATTGTAATTAAGAATGTTTTTTGGTGATGTGTTTATTTAGGTTCTTAATAGGTCTCGTGTAAACAAAGCTAAGTATCTCACACTAGGTTTTGCTAGCGGATTTGCTTGCGTGTGCGAAAATTATCCCACGGGAACTTAATAACCGGGATAAAAACACCCTATGTGTTCATCCAGGTTGTAAACTAATTGTGTACCTAATTTCATTCAAATTTGTTTATTTAGTATTTTTTGTGTGAAAGAGTAACAAAGATCCATCTATCCATCCGCATAACCTTTCGCATTTTTACGAGTATAATGTAAGTAAGATGTGCTCCTATAATCCTTTAAACATTACTCCTATAGGATCAAAGACATAGCGGGGCTTGGGACTGTAGGATACCGTGGCTCCATGTTTTTTATTGAGATAATATTCAAGAACAAAAATATTCGTATAATCGGCGTCTTTGAATCTACAATACTTGGAATGTAGATTTTCAAAGACGCCGAGCAACAAAAATGGATCTATGCGGGCAAAGTCACATTATTGTTGTATACTAAAACCTTCCCCAGAATGTACCAATCACTTTTCTGAAAGCCGCATCAAAATCGGTTCAGCCAAACTCGAAATAATCGCGGACAAACATACATACAGGTCGAACTGAGAACCCAATTTTATTTGAAGTCGGTTAAAAAAGGCAGCTCCTAGACAATATGGAATTGAATCTTCGGCGACTACGATCAGACACCTCACCACCTAGTCTACATTATGAACGATCTCAGAGACTGAAACATTGTTTGCATAATGAAACATAATATTATAATATCCCTGGGCCACTGTCTCTTATGTAACGGATTGCCGTGAAGATAAGTAGGGACACAGATTAGTAATAGATCAACAACCTTACTACAACATTAATATTTCGCATTAATTAATCATTTTAACAAAGAGTTAGGAGTTGTAATCTAACGTTTAATGGGAGATGTGGCATTAATTATATAATTATAATATATTATGTCATTATTAACTATTGGTCCAAGTAGCCTGAAATAAACTGGTTATTATTATTATTAATTTCGTGAAAAAGATGAAAACATGATAAAAGCATGAATAAAAACGTAGTGGTTTTATAATTATTTGATGGCAACTCAGTAAAATCATCAAATGAGTCCTCCCACCCAGGGCAGGGCGGGAAGGACCGTCAGACTTGTACTGACTAAAATCCACGGTGTCCTTCAATAGTTATTTACGTTCCCGGGGTCACGGTAAATCGTTAATCCCGCGACCATTGTTTTATGTCTGCATGAATGTTTGTAAAAATGCACGTGCGAACAATTTTATGTTGCGGATTGGCGTGAAGAAGCTAAGATGTCTATTTTACACTGCCAAAATGCGAGCGAAATAACCTGCATTTTGAATGTTTTTCGCTTCTTGTAGAAAAACAAAAAATAAATTATAAAGTATGTTTTTACCATTTACTTTAAAATAAAAAGCTCTATCTATAGATATAACTTGAAGATAAATCCATGATGAAATCTCTTAACAGTACGCGTTTAAAATTGTGATTTAGTGCCATGTTCGGCATTTTTTTGTATCAAGCCGATTATTATACATATAATGATTTTTATTAATTAAAACTCTCACATTTTATTACATTTTCAGCCGTTCAAAAATCCTAAAAAGTACTGCAACCTTAAACTAGCACGCCAAACGACATTCTGCCACTTGCATCCATCGGTCGTGACTGTCACGACGTTAGTCCACCTAGTGGCTGGTAGACAATCGCCACTAGGTGGACGAAAAGTCTTTGCTAGTGATACTCGTAAAATACCAAGTTTTGGTCTACAAACAATACGAGAAATCTATTTTACGAAAGTCATAGTATTTCACCTCGACTGAAACACAACCTCTTCAAATCCGTCAGTACTAAAACCGGTTCAGTAAAACCAGCGCTGACAAATAGCGGACACGTCTCTGGACATCTCAACTGACAGATATATGCTGAAGTGTCTGTCAGCGATCCATCCGAATCAGTTTAACAAGATTCATATCAACTTGCTACGCTGCTACGAATTTTCGTAGCTCGTAGATGTGTCTACGCGCTACGCCATCAGTTGTTCTCATATTTCATTGTCGGCAAGTACAATCATAGTGACAGAGTGTATCTATCAATCAGCGTGATAGACGCTCTTCTAGGCTTTTGATACTAATTACTATAATTTATGTAATTATGTACATAATATTGTGTAGGTATTAGGCGGTAAATGACTTGGAAAAATATTACTCTTGACTCTTACTCCGGATTCGATATTTATGTCTGTTCGTATTTTGTTTCACGTCATTTTTATTTTGTTCTCAATATTACACATTTTTCGCTTAATAAATAGAAATATACAATAATAATTAATTGGCAGCCGTATTAAGCGCTTGATTCAGAAGGCAGTACTCCTGGACACGGCGCGTATTGTATGGAGGTTCCTCTCTTAAGATCCCTGAACACCGGTAGCTCGAGTCCTGTTCCTGATACTAGTGGACTGCTTTGTTATTTATTATTATATTCTAAATTAAAATTTAAACGTTTAAAAATTTAAACGAATAGGTTAAAAAAAAACATAAATAAAAATTAAATCATAAAAAACTAAACGCTTTAAAAAGTTAAGTCTTCTTTATTGAAATACAATTTTTTCTAATCACCATCTAATAGAACTAACAGATTGACCGCACTAAACTTCAAAACAGAAATCCAAAAAGAAATGTAAATTACGCGAACCGAAAGAAATTTCCATAACCAATATTACTTCCATTAATAAACTCACACGACATAATAAACGGGTCACTTTTTACACAATACGTAATCCGCCCAACATTATTTGGGCGTATACCGCTTGGGCGGGCCTAATGGTTTTTTTTCCTCAAAAAACGGGACCTTTGACAAGCCTGTGACGTAAAGGGTTGGTTTTCGTGTTAAAAAGTTGTTTCGCGATGTCATTTTGCCTTTTAACGAGAACCCGTGGTCTCAATTTAGAGTTTTTGCTGATTTTTAGAATCTATTTAAGCTTGGATTATCTTATTTTAGGTAAAATGTTTGAGATAATTATAGGGATAAAGTACTGGGTTTATTTTGTAATCCTTGTTTACGTTTGTTGTATTATTTATTTAATTCAAATTATTGATAGTTATTTATAAGAGCATGAGGTATTGTTATATTGTTGTAATGTTGACAATCACGCTTTGTTTAATATCACGCTCCCTTTCAAGAATAAATAAATTATACTTGTGAAAACTCTCAAAACGGCTAGAGAAAAAAAAAATGGTGAGGAAACGTCTAGCTATCTTGATGGTATGGAAGAGGTATATTCAGAGCCAGGATTGACCAACACAGATTGTCTCTTGTTTATTACTTTTGCCACACCACATTGAGGGAAACGAACAATTAGCCGCAATAAAAAAAATTAACCATCATCTGCCTAGCCTTTTCCCAACTATATCGGGGTCGGCTTCCAGTCAAACCAGATGCAGCTGGATATCAGTATTTTACATGGAGCGACTGCTTGTCGGACCTCCACAACCCAGTAACTGGGTAATACGATTCCCCATGGTAAGACTGGTTGTCAAACTTCAGAGCTTCTGACTAACAGTAACGACTGTCAAAGATCTACAAATGTCAACCCGGACCAACGGCTTTACGTGCTTTCCGAGGCACGGAGGAAATTCGCTATGACAGATGGTCTCACATCCACAGACCAACCTAGGCAAGCGCGGCTTAACCCGGACGATCGGCCTGTACGCTTTGGAATGAGCACCAACGGTACTTTCACAGTTTTTATGTCTTGTGACTGGGACTGTAGCACCATAACTATTTTTGTACTTGTTTTATTTTATGTCTCTTGACAATTCAAAAGTGCCTGTAATTGGCCTAGTTGAAATAAATGATTTGATTTTTTTTGTTGTATCTAATTAGCCACAAGCCCCTTCTCGCAAAACAAAAATGAACCAAAAATTCAAAGACATGTGACATCTACCAACCGGTGCTGGGTCCGCGTGGTAGATTTGACATGCTTCCCTCTCGGAGAGTGAAGGCCTGTGACCCAGCAGTGGGAATACTTATTTGCTGATGATGATGATGACTCCTGGAAGAAACATTGTAGAAAAACACTGAAGTCTTACCATGAAGATTCGATGATTTTTCTAGGCGAATAATTTCAATTCGTGTTGATTCAATCATGCGCTTTGATAGTACGAACTATGTAGGTATTTAAATTCCTCAATTTAGAACACGGTTGGCGCAGTGGCTGAGTTATCGACTACTCTGTGCAACGTATCGCGGGTTCCATCCCCGCACGGTACAAATATTTGTATGATCTGCATATCTCTATGTATTTTTGCCGGGTCTGGGTGTTTGTGAACGCGAGTCTTTATGTTTGTATACATACAAATTATTCTAAAAAAATAAAATAAAAGGAGTGATTGAAAATCATAAGGGAAAATGCTTAATTCCCTCGTGCAAAGTCACCGACAGAGTTCCCATGATAAAGGCAGCATAAAATAAATAAAGCTTCACCACTAACGATAAGTTATACGGTTAACCTGTCAGAGTTAATAAGCATGAAGTCCCGGGAAGGCGTATTGCTATTAATATTTACGTAGGCGCTGATGAAACAAGTTTCTGCACAGATATTAAACCGACGACACTGCTGGGGAGGAATCATCTATTCTTACATTAAACATTGGCGTACTTTAGAACTCTGTACATTGTTTAGATTCATGAATTTCCATGTAATATTCTCAGAAAGAGGTTGAACTTTAGACAGTCGGTAGTGTTGGTCAGAAGCTTGAAAGTCTGACAACCAGACTTACCAAGAGGTTTCGTACTACCCATTTATTGGGTTGTGTACTGTTATTGAACCCCTGCATATTTATTCCAAGTACTTTACCGAACCGAGGCCCGGTGCAACTGGCAGCAACAACTTTAACAACTAGACTAAAAGTAACAAACTTTTCCTCACAAAACTTTCCTTTTCTTGCAAGAAGAAAAACAAAAACACAATGGTCTTACGCTCCGACAATACGACACATTGACCGACTTACTAAACTTCACTGTCATTGTAAATCTCACCTTTTGTGTTGAAACAAAAGCTCTGTGATTCTGGCTAATCCTTTACCCCATTTGAGACTCTGCTTACCCATTGTTGTGTTAGAATTGTGAACAAAAGAGTTGGAGAGGCAACGTAAAACATACACAGCTGGTTGTTTTGGTGCTGGCGTGGCTTTACGTCAATTGTTTTATGTTTATATTTTTTTATTATCTGATAATTTGTTGAGCATAATTGGTTTTTGACATCAGACGCAAAAAGTGGGGGTTATAAAGACTGCATTGCTGTATATCTGTGTCTTTGGCATCGTAGCTACTACACAAATTAATAAACATTGATGAGGTTTTCTTTTTTTATAAAAGAATACACAAAGCGGGGCCTAAACTGGTTCTTTTTTTAAAAAGAAAAATCATCTAATGAGTCCTCCCACCCAGGGCAGATCGGGGGGGACTGTCAGACTCATACTGACTAAAATCCAGGGTGTCCTTTAATAGCCCTTTACGTACCGAGGTCACGGTAATTCGTGAGACCCGCGACCCAAGTTTGACGTTCTGGGTTTAATTTTCAGATCAGACAATAGTGTTATTATAGCAGTAGCCACAGGGACTGCATTCGAGCATGGATGATGCCAAGAGCTTCGGCACTTACGAACTGTGACTGTTTTATTATCTACTAGCTTCCGCCCGCTACTCCGTCCGCGCGGATGTCGGTCTTCGCGTGGATGGTTTATTTCTCAATTTTGAGTAACTCTGACAATGACATCTTATAAATATCTATTGGACCCAAATACGGCTAAGCCTATAATAATTAAGGAGATTCGCGGTTCTACAGAACCACGTCTATGAATAAAACTGAAAAATAACATATTTTTATTCTACGTATTTTTCCAGAATAAAAAGTATCCCATTTATGCCCAGGATAATAAGGTATAATTATAACAAGTTTCATCGAAATCGAACCGTTAGTTTTCACGTGATGCCTGCATATACAGACAGACAGACAGACAGTCAGAAAAATTTTTTTTCAATCACATATTTAGGTTTGGTATCGATCCAGCAACACCCCCCGCTATTTATTTTTTCAATATTTTCAATGTACAGAATTGACCCTTCTACAGATTTATTATAAGTATGTATAGACTAGTATTAACCTCTTGCCCCGTGTCTCTCTCTCTCTTCCTGCCTCTCTAACTCTTCGGGAATAACAAGCCTATTACAGATATCTATGGATTATAATCGACACTACAGCAATATATCAAAGTGAAAGCCTGTGGTGTTGGTCGCCGCGCCTGTGGTGACTGCGGTCTGCGGTGACGCTGTAATGTCGGTTATACGGACTAACGACCAACCAATTAGTGACGATAATGAGCCAAATTTTGATTATGTTACAGTGATAACGCTTACATTGAAGGAGTAATTCTGACTGCGTTTAGAAGGAACGCCCAAAGATCTTTCTTTCGTGTAAGGTTCTGTTTTACATGGTAAAATCATCAAATGAGTCTTCCCACCAAGAGCAGTACGGGAGCGACTGTCTTGATTTTTTTCTAGTTGGTAAAAGAAAACGTTGCACCACACTAGGAATTTCTGCTGTATCGTGGGTACGTTTACAAACGTAGACACTCACATACACAAACACCTAGACCCGGAACAACTATTTGTAGGTCATAGAGATATTGATGTCTTTTTACAAACGTTGCTCCATACCAACATAGAAACTCACATACACCTAGACCCGAAACAACTATTTGCAGATCATAGGTACAAATATTTGTTCCGTGCGGGGATCGAACCCGTGACACGCTGCACAGCAGTCGATCGCTCAACCACTGCGCCAACCATGCCGTCAGGTGAGGTAAACAAATTTTACGAAGTAGTAAGTTAACGTTTAAATTTCGTATTACTAAAATCATAAAAATCGTCGTAACTTAAAGGTTTCCATGTAGGATTCAGAACAAAAGAAAATTATCTGCTTTTGGCTTTGTTAAGGGATTTTCGTACCCAAGTAAGTGTAAGTGTAAGTAACAGAATTACTACAGGTACCCCTCCTAACTTTGTTTTTGGAAAGGTTTCCGCATTGTGGAAAACAAACAGTATAAAATATATTTAAAATGTTGACCTCCACAAGTCACACTCACAATGACCTTACCAGTCGTTTGACAAACAAATTATTAGTATATCTACAGGCAGTGGGCAGTTGAACTGTGCAATAAACTCCGCCTGTGTTTGTGGTCGCTCTGGAATTCCCGCGCAAACTCATCTGTGAAGTGTACCATTTGAGTTACCGGGGCAACGAGTGGTGCAAGTTATAGGAAAGAGGAGGTAAGATGCATTTCTTTTTTACATAAATATACTTAAATGGGCCAATAGCTATGCTAAATGATTACACAGTAAAACAATGTAATGAACTAAATACTAACTTATTAAACCTTCAAATATACACTTTTGTTTTTTTTGGCCTCCCACCCAGGGCAGGGCGGGAGGGCTAAAATCCACGGTGTCCTTCAGTAGCCCTTTACGTACCGGGGTTACGATAATTTGTGTGTTCCGCGACCCCGGCAGGCTTTGGCCCTCTACAGGCCCCGTCAGCAAATATACACTATTCAAAACTATATAATATTTAACTACAAAAATATTATTATTTTTGCTACATAATCTTACACAAGTATACAAGCCACTTACAAAGCGTATGAATTACCCACTTAGGTTCAAAATAAATTGACATAGGCAGTAATCTAAAAGTTATTGTTTATTCTTACCTTTTTTTTATCAGATTCAGATTTATCGTCTTTGTAGATGTTGTGTTAGTTTGAGTTGGTAGCAATATCACAATGCAATCATCTTCGAAGTTCCAAAGGGCTTCCACGGTAGCCGTTTCACAGGGTTTACTTTATTTCTGACAGCACCTTACCTACAGCAATCATCATTATCATCATCAAATGACTAGCCTTTCACCAACAAATCAATCCTTTTTTTTTAATACGTTGCCCCACACTCGGAATTTCACCTGGTTCGTGGGTGCGTTTACAAACACAGAAACACATTCACAAACCCCCAGACCCGGAACAACTACTTGGAGGTCATACAAATAATTGTTCCGCGCGGGAGTTGAACCCATGACACGCTGCGCAGCAGTCCAATCGTTCAGCTACTGCGCGAACCGTACTAACTATATTGAGGTCCGATTCCCGTCTCACCAGACTGCTTAATATCAGTATTTTAGACTGGAATGACGAACAAATGCAACTATAGACACAAGATTTCCGTCCGATCATGGACCATGCCCGGGTAGACGGCGCGTCGTGTTCCACTCGCGCCTCAAGAGCTATCAGCAATATGACGAGAGCCCCCTTAGAGGGCCAAAGCCTGCCGGGGACGCGGGTATGTCTTATCAGGTAACCCTGACCCCGGAACCTAAAGGGCTAGTGAAGGACACCGTCGATTTTAATCAGTACGAATATGCCAGTCCCTCCCGTCCTGCCCTAGGAGGGAGGAATCATTTGATGACTTTACTGCGTAAAAAATAACAAAAATAAACTCAAGATGTGAATTTGCCTCTACAAAGAAATTTCTAAAAGACTTATTGACGCTTCCCGTGACCCAAGAGCTGGCTTTTACCTTGGCCAGAGGCTAAGTATTGCCATACAGAGAGGCAATGCCGCCAGTCTCTTGGGCACATTACCAGCTGACAGCGTTGAGGATGAATTTTTCGATGCTCTATAATAAGTAGTTTAGTTTAGTTTTATTTTAATTTTGTATTTATGTATTTTTAGCCTCTCATTTAGTATTTAGATGTGAATAGATTCCAGCGAGATGTAATAAGTCAGACATTAAATATCATTGAAGGATTGCTGAGTTGCCAGTTCATCATTCAGCCAAAGGTTTTCTTTCTTGCCGCTGCCGCTTATCACTCACCCCACACCACTAGATCGACAACTCGGAGGAGTCGAGTACTCTTCGTTAATTAGACTCCTGTGTAAATTTGTTCAGCCGATTCCACTTAATAATTACTGTTAGTTTTTTTTTTGTATTGAGCAAAAAATGTTGATTTTATCAGCCACGGAATAAATTAACGTTTTTTTAAGGAAAAATTGTGTGCTTTTAAATTATTTTAAGAATGTTTATTAATAGATCTCTTTGTAGATTCGGGGAGGTTCTAGAAGGTATTAATTCTCATTCAGGTACCTAACAACATATTTAAAAAAAAATGTTTTGTTTAAAACTGGATCTAATTATATTTATTAATAGAACGCCCTTTGGTATGGAATAGAATCTGAGAGTTCGAAATTGAAAGAGAGGAAGAATGAAACTAGTCAAGATAGCACGGATTGAAGTTTTGCGAAGATATTGTTGTAATTAAAATGGATCATGACCAATTAATTCTATCTCTATTTTACCAAGAATAGATAAAGTTATTTCTATACAAATAAGTGAAAAGATGAATAAAGATAATAAATTGAACGGTATCACAGTCTGAATTACTCTAGTATTCTTCCATAATAATAATTATTATACATGCTGCAGTTATTCAGTCTGTGTATACAACACCAAACAAATGAAAAGCTCATTAAAATTCCATTAGCGAAACTATTAGGTACAGAAATTATTACATAATTATTTCACAAAACAATTCAGTTTAGAGAGTATGAAATAATTGCATTAATTTGTACGACTGAAGCGAACTATACATTAAAACCGTCCGTACTAATTGCAACGCAAAAAATATTTCATTTCATAATGTTACTGAAAAAGATGCTGCAGCAAATTATCTGTTAAAAGATGAGTGTTTTAGATTAAAAGTAAAGTATAAATTTTGTTTATTATTTTAAGTGATGAAGTGAAATTAAACTTAATTTCTATACTGGCAGTTAGATTTCTGAGATTTAATTTTAAGAGCTCATAGAAGATTATAAAATTGTAGTTATTTTTGTACAATATTTTGTCAACATGAATTTTTTTTTCAAGGTAGCCCCACACTAGCAATTTCTCCTGTATCGTGGGTGCGTTTACAAACATAGAAACTCACAAACACAAACACCCAGATCCGGAACAACTACTTGCAGATCATACAAATATTTGTTCCGTGCGGGAATCGAACCCGCGACACATAGCGCAGTAGTCCAATTTCTCAGCCACTGCGCCAAACGTGCCGACTGACCGAAATGCACTGTGATATTAATAACTAGCTTCCGCCCGCGATTCCGTCCGCGCGGATGTAGGTCTTCGCGTGGATGGTTTATTTCCCCATTTTGAGTAACTCTGACAATGACATCTTATAAATATTACGGCGCTGAATCCACTGCGGGTAATGCAACGTGTGTTCGCGGTTCTACAGAACAACGTCTATGAATAAAACTGAAAAATAAGTTTTTTTTTCTACGTATTTTTCCAGGGTAAAAAGTATCCTATGTTTTGCCCAGGATAATAAGGAATAATTGTACCAAGTTTCATCGAAATCGAACCGTTAGTTTTCACGTGATGCCTGCACAAACAGACACACAGACAGACAGACAGACGAAAATTTTTTTAATCATATATTTGGGTTTGGTATCGATCCAGCAACACCCCCCGCTATTTATTTTTTCAATATTTTCAATGTACAGAATTGACCCTTCTACAGATTTATTATCTGTAACATATCTCCTGCGCTTCGGAAAACCATAAGCTGTTGGTCCCCGTTGTCATTTGTAGATCTTTGGCAGAGATTACGGGCAGTAAGCCAGAAAAGTACACGAAAACATTATGAGGGCATGTACTAGAACCAATAAATAAATAAATATTCCACAACTATCACACAACACCATCTAGTCCCAAGCTAAGCAGAGCTTGTGTTATGGGTACTAGACAACTGATAAACATACTTATATATTTCTAAATACATAAATATTATAGATAAATTACACCCAGACACAGAACAAATGATTGTGCTCATCACACAAACATTTGTCCTGGGTGGGAATCGAACCCACGACCTCCTGCATAGCAGTCAGTGTCACTAACCACCCAATCAGGCCTGTCAATAATTCGAAGACATTTGACACTACCAACCCGCACGGGGCCCGCAGACAGGAGGCATGTGTCCCAGCAGTGGGAATATAATAGGCTGTTGATGATGATGACATCTAATTGGCTGGCCTGAGAAGATAAATCCAACTTTTTTTTTTCTTGGTAAAATCATTAAATGAGTCCTCCCACCCATGGCAGGGCGGGAGGGACTGTCAGACTTGTACAGACTAAAATCTACGGTATCTTTCAATAGCCCTTTACGAACCGGGGTCACGGTAAATCATAAGTCCCGCGACCCCGACAGGCTTTGGCCCTCTTGAATGGGGCCCCGTCATTTTTGCTCAAACTCTTTGAGGCGCGCGTGGAACACAACGCGCCGTCGACCCGGGCATGGTCCATGGTCGGACAGCGAGTTGCCAATTACTCGCTGCCCGCATGCCCGCGCCTACGGTGGCCGGAGATCGTCTGCCGACGTCCGTCGCCGTAGGCGTCTACCACTGCGACCAACTTAGTACTAGGGAAATTGCAAGATAAATGATGAAGAAAAGTGTTTCTTTATCTTATACAAGTTCCTATATTTTGTTTTATATTTGAAAAGTAGACTTTAATATGAACGAGACAAGTGTTGATATTAACAAACAGTTTTCCAAGAATGCCACAAAATCTACATAACATAACATAACCAAACTTATGATCTCTGAAATCCAAATTGTTAACTTTAAACTATGCACAGAGTATGGCGTCAATGATTCTGGGCTGTGCGACTTGGCTACCTACCAACTGTGTGTTCAGCGTTATGTATTATGTCCTGGAACAATAGCTCAGGTATATGAAATACTTGTGTCTTTACTTTAGTTCTGTGCAGTAAATAAGGGGGATGTTTGGTGGGTGACATAGTGCTGTGCGGTTTTTGGTAGTGTAAGGATTTTTTCGTGGATGTATTTCGTTTATTGTTTTTGTTGAGGAGTAAGTACTAAGATTGAAAAAAAAATGGTGTTTCGTACTAGGAATATTTCCTCTTTTATTGTGAGTGGGTTTACAAACATTGAAACTCACATACACAAACACCCAAACCAGGTACAACTAGTTGTGCGGGAGTCAATCAGATTATCCCTTAAATTGCAATATTGCTTCATAAGTTTTGTAATCATCATCTGCCTAGCCTGTTTTCCCAACTATATTGGTCGGCTTCCAGTCAAACCAGATGCAGCTGGATATCAGTATTTTACATGGAGCGACTTCCTGTCGGACCTCCACAACCCAGTAACTGGTAATACGAAACCCTATGGTAAGACTGGTTGTCAGACTTTAGAGCTTTTGACTAACAATAACGACTGTCAAAGATCTACAAATGAGAGCCGAGACCAACGGCTTTACGTGCTTTCGAAGGCACGGAGAAAACTTGCTATGACAGATGGTCACCCATCCACAGACCAACCTCGGCAAGCGTGGCTTAACCCGGAAGATCGGCCTGCGCGGCTGTTTTTATTTAGCCACACAGATTTACTCTTCTCAGATTACCACACAACAAAGTTTCTTCATACCCACAAATAATCCCATCTTTTGCGCTCAAACAAGTTTCAATCTAAAATCGGACAAAATCCGAAGCTCCCACAAAGACGTAGCGAGATGCTTTCGCCGGATAAAATGCATGTCGTCGCCCGGTGCAATACCGACCCGGGTGTCTCGTAAAAGCGGATAAATCCGGATTTCATGGGTACTAACCGAAGCTGGGGGATCACTGGTGTCTTTGATCAGTCTATACTTTTTGGTTGGTGAGGTGGAAATGGCCTGTTAGGATCAAAATCTCTTGTGATATTACAAAAGATGATCCACTATTTAATACTTTATTATAGAAGCTAGCTGAAGGATTATAGTATCTAAAGCGTAGCTTCTTTCTCTCATTACCTACCTTGGTAGCATTAGTAGAGTCAAGAACACTAAATATATTGCCTGTTGACTGCTAAAATGTTTATTTTCATGTGATAGTACTTGATTGGGTAAAGGATTTTTTTCTACATACTTTCTCTTTACTTATACAAAACAAAATATTAATACCAAATTAAAGTTCTTTAACTTATCTTTTGTTTTTTTTTTTTAAGGTAACTTAACCTTCTTCCATACATGATCATTCTCTGCAGTCATCATTCATATTCGAAAGTAGATATTCAGTATTTGTAAATGAAAAGACATTATAGCATTAGAATAGCGATGTTCCGCCAACAGTCACAAAAATATTAACCCTTCATTTACGCACAATTAAGCGACTACACGAGTTGGCACCTTCCGTGGAGTGTGTGGGTACATTTGACAAAGTTAACCCCAAAACGGCCAACACCCCCTAAAAGTTAATGAAACCCGATATATCCGGTTATAACCAGTAAACGGCCGTGTAATGGTGGCTTCGGGAGATCATTATGTGACCTCCTGTGTCCATAATGTTAACAAATTGCCTGCAGCCTGGATAAATATGCAGTTCAGTTTGTATTTAAGTAAATATGGGAGTTATAGCGGTCACGACTTGGCTGGACGCCAGGTTGTGTGTGATCGTGATTTTTTTGACATGGCGTTGATAGGGTTGTAATTATTACAAGCTTTGCTTTTTCGTTAATTGGCTACAGCCTTGTTAGTTTAGTAGTTTCAAGCACTACTGATGTTTATGAAGGTCTGGGTTTGATTCTCAGTTTGAAGGAAGTGTTATGAACTAGATTTTCCAACATAAATATGTCTTTTTATTTCTGGTCGAGTTGATTGGCTCGGCCCCTATTCAATGGGATGGATACATAATATTTGGACTGCGGAACTTGCCGGGGTCGGATCTGTCCAAATGGGAAACCGTGACCCTAAGACGATATAAAAGGCTACACGATGTATTTTAGTCAGTACGTGTCTGAAGCCCAGTTCGGACTAGGCTAGTATTTTAGTCGAGTAGCGAGTAATTTAGTAGCTAAATTACTCGCTTCTGCACATACATTTTTATCACTTTGGTCGAGTACAGTTTATAAGTGAGTGGTGTTTTGCAAGATGAACAGCCTACAACACAATAACATAAATAAATTGATTAAGCTAATCGTAACAGCCATTTTAGAAGAGGTGGATGAGGAAATTTTTGTGGTTAAAAAATAGACCCATAACTTCTTTTTTTAATCATAGAAAACTCCTTATACGAAAATGGATCAGGACTTAATATTCCACAAGCAGTCATGCTCTACGTATTTGGAAACAAATTTTAAAGTTGTTTCTTCACTCAAGCGAAACGACATTTTTGCGGCAACTAATGCACTTGACTAAACTAAACCTATCGAAGGTTTGGACTTGTTTAGTCGGTAAACCAGTGAGCACGCACGCATGGTGGGAGGTGCTACTCGCCCAAAGAGAATTAATACTCGTCCGAAAAAATATAATAAATGACTAAATTGCTTACTAACCTTCTCGTCTAAATGTTTGGTGTTCGGACACATTTAGCTGCTAAATTACTCTCTACTAGATTAAAATACTAGCCTAGTCGAACTAGGCTTGACTATCCCTACCGCTCCACTCAGGGAGGGAGGACTCGTTTGATAATAGTATGGGTACATTATAAGCTTTGTACCCTTACCTAAGTAAGCTGAGGTAAGCTTTTAGTCTACTCTATGACTATTTTACATGAAAAGTCTGAGGCAATCGTTCACGTCCCTCATGAACGATGTCGCAATAATATATGTACAGGGGGGAAGAGTTATGGGACAATAATTAAAGAAACCACAACAGGTTTTGTATTCCGCTTATTGCACAGCTCCAAGGGTGGAACCCTATGAACAATAAGAATAAAACAGTTTAATATTATGTAACTATTAAAATCTAAATAAATTCACTAGAAACCTTTATCAGGGTAGACAATATTCGATGAATTACAACAGTATTTTAAAAGTTAATTCAAGTTGTAGGAAGTACATAACACAACACGTAACTTTACTAGTTTTGTTAATATGCAGCTTTAAAAAGAATCAATAGATGCAGAACAGCTGTAGCTGCTAGCCGAGGTAAAATTGTACTGATCAAAAAACAGTTGAAGATGACACAAATGACAGAATGAAATTTGAAATACGAATATTCAAAACATTTTAAAAATCGATTTAGACCAAAAGGAAAGAGGTTTAAACCACAGAGGAGGTTGAATACCCACTCTGTTAAAAGACTATCTATCTGATCCAGTTAATCGGTAATACGATACCTAGACTGACTTGAAAAAATAATGCCTGGCGGTATATGATTATTCTCTACACCTCTACTAAGTTTTTTGGGAATTCCAAGCGTAATGTTTTGTATGTAAGCAGTCACAACTTGGCCAGTAGCCAAGTTGACGTGGATTTTTTAAAGCGGTGGTGATGAGGTTATAAATTACGAAGCTTTTGGGTAATCTACGAATGAATTTATTCCAATGTTCCGTAGTAGGACGGGGACATTTTTATACCAGTGGCTTTATTAATTTAGCCTTTTAAAAGGTCGTTTTGTTTGTAAAACGGTTTTTTTTATCGTGGTAAAATCATCAACTGAGTCCTCCCACCCAGGGCAGAGCGGGAGGGACTGTCAGACTCGTACTGACTAAAATCCACGGTGCCCTTCAATAGCCCTTTACGTTCCAGGGTCGTGAAAAAAGACGACTCGTTTTTTTTTAAAGAAGTTATCGTGGGTGCAGTACATATATATTAAACTCATAGACACAAACTCCCAGACCGGGAACAACTACTTGTAGATCATCATACAAATGTTTGTTCCGTGTAGGAATCGAACTCGAAACATGCAGCACAGCATTTAATCGCACAACTACTGCGTCAATCGTGCCGTCAAATGTTATAATTTTTTTTAATATATCCAAACTAATATTATAAATTCGAAAGTAACTCTGTCTGTCTGTCTGTCTTTTCTTCACGCCTAAACTACTGAACCGATTTGTGTGAAATTTGGTTCAAACGTAGTTTGGAACTTGAAAAAGGACATAGGATAGTTTTTATTACATAAAATAAAAAAATAAACAATAATCTGCCGTCTGTATTTGCGTGTTGTGGATGGACCTACAGGAACTGATTAGGTAGCACAAGACGTGTTGCGGCGCGCACTGTAATGATTTCGCTTTTGCGTCGCACTGCTCCTGTGTTCGCGTATGGCAATTTGCAGTGCGACGCCGCAACGCAGTTAGCCTTCACGATAAAGGTGCAATGAGTAGCTAATCTCAAAGTCCAAATTGTTTTAAATTAGCCTATTAATGAGTCTCAATGTACATATAGGTATATGTTCCGATTTCTGTAGTTATCACCAAAACAATATTACCTATGCTTTTTATATTCGTTCAATAGTTTTTGGTAAATTAATAGGTATAGAAACTTTTCAGGAAATGAATCAGTCTTGTAAAAATCTTAAAAAAACTCACTTTTATGACATGATTTGATTAAGTAATTGAAAGATTAACATTCATCGACGTCAGTGATTGTGGTCTTAACAGTTTTTATGATTTACAAGCTTAATGCCTTTATCACAAAGCTTCTTTTTATTTACTCACATAAAAGTTTTATTCAAAACCGTGAATTTATAGCATAAAAGTAATTAAAGCTATATAGGGCGCAGTGATAAATTTTTAGGACCTATAAAGTTACTAGTACTAAATATTGCGTACATTAGCATCAAAAATACATTTACTATCGAAGTCGTATTGTGAATAAATATTATTTTTGGTGTTGATGTTTCCCATGTGTTCTGATAAAAATACAGTAGCGTGAAATAAATGGAAAAAATTAGCCGTTTTAGCCTTAATGTATATTAGTTTTTTCTAACTAATGATTATATACAATAATACATTACATGTATGTGTTTTTCTGTCTGTGGCACGGTGCTCTTAAATAATTGAACCGATTTACTTGTACATAAGCTCTAGAGAATTAAGCTA
This sequence comes from Agrotis puta, assembly GCA_943136025.2. NCBI lineage: Eukaryota > Metazoa > Arthropoda > Insecta > Lepidoptera > Noctuidae > Agrotis > Agrotis puta. The sequence continues at coordinate 17,149,893 of OW964175.2, read as the reverse complement.
TTTTTTATATGTTTTCGTTCTGTGTGGTTGCCTATCAGTGGTAAGTTAAAAGTTTTTTGATATTGCTTATTTATAATGATTTTCCTTTCTCTAAATTAAAAAACAACATCACGAACGTGTTCTGTTTTTTTTCGTTAAAACAAGCTGATTTATAAAATAATCTTAGAATAAAACATCAAATTAGATGTGGTGAAGCTGTAAACAAATTATGTGAAGAGTCCTTGAAAGTTGGAACGGAAGAGGTTGTTTTGAGTAACGGGAAATTATATTTACTTCCCTCCCTTGACACGTGACGAACACAACTGTGTCATCTTTAAATAACTTTTTTATCGTGGTGAAATCATCAAATGAGTCCTTCCACCCTGGGCGGAACTTGTACTGACTAAAATCCACGGTGTTCCTCTCTGGAGCCACGGTTACCTAATAGTCTCGCGACCCCGGCAGGCTTTGGCTCCCTTAAGGGAGCCCCGTCAGATAGCTGACAGCTCTTTGAGGCGCGGGTGGAACACGACGCGGCGTGGACGGTCCATGATCGGACGGCGAGTCGCCCATTACTCGCCCGCGCATGCCCCCGCCTACACTGGCCGGAAGTCGCTGCGGCAGCATTTCTGCAAGTACGGATGTATAGGATATTATGTGTATGGCAATTAAAAGTCAAACAATAAAGTAACTTCACTGAACTTTCAGCTACCATACACATGAACCGTAGTTTAATGTAATTTATCTACTATCATGCTATTAATCCTCTATAAAAGAACCTATAACAATTAGCTTATTGCCAACATTAAAACACTCAATGATATAATGATCATTATATCATCCAAACGCGTGTTATAATGAATTTCAAAAAAAGAACATTCTCATGCAATGACATTTTCACCACCAGATCGCTAAAATTTTGAAAAAAGAACAACTCGTCTTATCGTGTTATATCCCGCCATTTTTTCACTCGAATATGGTATGCGAATATGGTATGTTATGAGAATCTTTTATAGAGGATTCACAGCATGATTGTAGATAAAGTCTTGTATGCAACCGTTATAATTAGGTATTAAAACACTCATGTGATACTATTATCACACTCGGCTACGCCTCGTGTGATAAACCCACATTCGTGTTTTAATACCCCTGATTATACAACAGTTGCATAAATAACTATTGTGTGTCTGAGCAAATGATGAGTAATGCTCGTTTTCCGCTGTGTTTTATTAACTACTGTTAAAAGTTATGTCGGCCTTTGTGTAATTTGTACTTTCGTTTGGTATTCATAGGTGACGTTATTTAACGTGGTGGTGTTATTTGATGGCATGGTTAGCGCGGTGGCTGAGCGATTGGACTGCTGCGCTGCGTGTCGCGGATTCGATTTCCGCACGGAGCAAATATTTGTATGATCTACAAGTAGTTGTTTCGGGTTTGGGCGTTTGTGTATGCGAGTTTATATGTTTGTAAACGCACCCACGACACAGGAGAAATTCCTAGTGTGGGGCAACATTATTTTTTAGTAAGAAATATCTTTCTAGAACATAAAACCAAGGTCTATTTTCAAAGTTCTAATCATCAATTTATGCCGCCTGTACATTGAATCCATAAGCATGTTACTGCTTCCTCAATTATTCAATTATCTAGCTAAATAGTCTATCGAAAGTATATTTATAGCTCTCCAATCACACCACTTTAATCAATAAGTTCCAACATTAGTGGAGGGTGAGAATGTACTTCTGCTATGTCAAAATCAATACCCATAGTAAAGGTCTTTGTGAAAGAATTTGTCCGGGGAAGTACGCTTCAGTTAGTTGAACTAGGAAAATCAACCTTATGGGCTGTAAAGTTCTTACCATGACTTGTAGATTTAACCTGGTTATTTTAACCGTTTATTCCTTGACTCCAACATTTCAAAGTTATGTTTTGTACCTTAGTCTTTAATACCTCAGTCGCGGGACTCAGGAATTACCGTGACCCCTGTACGTAAAAGGCTATTAAAGGTCACCGTGGATTTTAGTCAGTCAAGTATGATAGTCCTTCCCGCCCTGCCCTGGGTGGGAGGACTTCTTAGATGATTTTACCACGATAGCGACCCCAGCAGGCTTTGGCCCTCTACAGGCCCCGTCTCTATGCTGACACTCTTTGAGGCGCGCGTGGAACACAACGCGCCGTCGACCCGGGCATGGTCCATGGTCGGACAGCGAGTCGTCCATTACTCGCTGCCCGCATGCCCGCGTCTACGGTGGCCGGAGATCGTCTTGCGACGTCCGACGCCGTAGGCGTCTACCACTGCGGCTGGGGTTGAGGGAGGACGCTGTCCTCTCCCTCAGGCGGCCCGCCTCCTCCTTAACGAGCATGATTGCTTCGCAGAAGGAGGCGACCGCTTCCCACTCCGTCTCGCCCCGCAGCATGGCCTCGACCAATGCCGGGCGCGAGAGGTCTCCGCTGCTCGCCGTCGTGAGGACACGGCGGTGCTCTGCCCAAGCGGGGCAGTCCTGCACCGTATGCTCCACCGTGTCCTCCGGACGATCCTCGCAGTGGTGACACCCAGGCGTTTCTTCCCTCCCTATCAGACACAGGAACCTCCCGAAACTTCCGTGTCCGGTGAGGACCTGCGTCATGCGGTAGGTCAGGACGCCGTGACGCCTATCCAGCCACTCCTCAAAGAGGGGTCTTACCGCCGCGATTGCGGCGTGCCCGGACCTCGGTTGCGACAGTCGCTCCCTCCATACTGCCCTGAGATCGCGCCGGAGCTCTTCCTTCTTCCCATTCGCCCCGGCGCTGCGCCTCCACGCGCCATTCATAGACGCGCTGGAGGGCAGTCGCCTCCAGATCCCAGGGCAGCAATCCTGCTAGGAGGTTGGCTGATTCGCCGGCGATCGTGCGGTATCCCCGGATCATCCGGATAGCCATGACCCTCTGGCATGCGACCAGCTTGAGTGGTCGCGTCCGGATGCTTAGGGCCCACACAGGGGCCCTGTAGATACATTTGTGCTAGTATAAATTAGCGATAAAAGAACTAGTGGTCCAGTGGTGACGATTCAAGTGACGGTCATGGGTTCCAGCCCAGCCAGGCGCGTTTGTGTAATTTATTTCACAGCGACTGCTCTCTAAACTTTGAAGGTAAACATCGTGATGTTAGGCATGTCTTAGAATATAAAAAAATGTAGATTTGTGATTTCTATGATAAAGAGCCAAAGCCTGCCGGGGTCGCGGAACTGTCTCATCAGGTAAATGTGACCCTGGAACGTAAAGGGCTATTGAAGGATCACCGTGGATTTTAGTCAGTACGAGTCTGACAGTCCCTCCCGTCACGCTCCAGGCGGAAGTATTCATTTGAAGATTTTACCATGTAAAAAAAATGTCTCACATTTTGCTTCTGGGCTAGATTAAGGCCAAGAGTAAACTCATTGTAAACAGATAAATAATGATAATAATCGACATATTTTGTCTGTAAGAACTGTGTTTTAGCTAAATAACTAAATAAAAAGTTATTATTAAGTTTGTTTTATAAGCAAAGTATAAAAGTTGTGGAACTATTGGTGTCAGATTGCCAGCCAGACTATAACTGGAAGTACCTATAACGACAACGCTTTAATATAAAAACTTTTACTAGTTCTGCTTGATATACAAAACATATGTTTTGTTTTGTTCATGAACATTGTTGAAGTACTTTCAAACTTACGTACTTTTTTTTATCGTGGTTAAATCATCAAATGAGTCCTTCCACCCGGGGCAAAGCGGGAGGGACTGTCAAACTCGTACTGACTTAAATCCACGGTGTCCTTCAATAGCCCTTTACGTTTCGGGGTCACGGTAATTCGTACAGTCCTGTGACCAAACTTAGGTACTTATGGTATATATATATATAATTTATACGCAATAACGTTCAATAAACAAGGGAATGAAAGATTAGGCTTCAAACGAGTGTGTTCCGATGGTCTCATTGGTACGGCGTCTAGAGTACTTACTTGTATCTAGAAGACGCGGGTTTGGGTCCCGCTCGCAACTGAATTTTTCTTAGCGGAAAAGTCTTTACGTAGTGGAACAGTGTATAAGATGGGGACGCGAGGTATAATGGGAAATCACACATTTAAGACGAACTTAACACAATACTAACGTAGCGCAAGCGCTAACACGACGCCATTTGTAAATGGCCGCTTGCAAATGTCGTCCTGATGCCGCTTGCGCTACGTTAGTGTTGTGTTAAGTATGCCTAAAGAGTGTATGTCCCCATTATACCTCACGTCCCCGTCTTATACACTGTTCCCCTACTTATGTTGTACTTTCATACTTACGCTTCTAGTTCAGATTTCTTGATCTTGATCAAATCTATGGATGAGTTTTGTTTGATTCTCTTTTAAAACATTGCTCACGGTAAAACCAGAAACAACTATTTATAGGTCATGTAAATATCTGTGCGGTAATCGAACCCGCGACACGGAGTGCAACAGTCAATAGCTTCACCACTCCACCACCCGATTTACAAATAATAATGAGTGGTATTGTTGCACCACTTAATAGGTTATCACCACACTGTTCTTGTAATACTTACTGCCCAAATAATCCTGAAAGTTTTTGATGGACAACTCGCTGTCCGACCGTGGACCATGCCCGGGTCGACGGCGCGTTGTGTTCCATGCGCGCCTCAAGGAGTGTTTGCAAATGAAGGGGCCCACCTCGCGACCCCGCGGCCGAGGGAGGCGAGGTCGCGGGACTTATGATTTACCGTGACCCCGGTACGTAAAGGGTTATTGAAGGACACCTTGGATTTTAGTCAGTACGGGTCTGACAGTTCCTCCCGTTCTGCCCTGGGTGGGAAGTCTCATTCGAGGATTTTACTACGTTAAAAAAAACAGTGTGACAACCTATTTTTGGTTCCTCGGCATGGATTTATGTTTTTTTATCTCATAAGGTAATTTCAGGTAGTTCAAAGAAAACTTCAAATTACAGATTTTCATTTATTTCAGTGATTACTGATTACATAATTAATAATAACATACGATACCTTATAGCTATTGATTCTAAAAAAATCATTTCCAATATCACCCTTACCTAGTTAATAACGGATAAATCCATTAAAAATTACAGTTTATTACTTCTTAATATTAATAAATTAAATAAAGGTAATTAAGGGAAACATTTAGACGTTTTAACGACTAAGACGTCGGTGTTAACATTTTATTATGACATTTGATAGCAAGAAAGTCATTAATTTCAGGACCTCGGTCCTTGGAAATCTTTGGTTCGATAACATAAAATAACAAGGAAATAAAATTAGTAAAAAAAAACATAAAATAATTATAAGAGTACTGCCTTGAAAATTCCCCGACAACGCTAACACATAAATAATTACAGACAGAATTTGCCACCACATTTAAATAAGACTCCTTATCATCCACTAAATTTAATTTAAACAGTTTATTATTAATCTAAGGTTAAAATCTCTGAATTGCATTTTTTATTATACTGATTAACAAACAACTGTCGATTTCCTCGTTACTTAACTAACACTACTTTACTTGCTAAAGATTCTAACTTTTATTAACTATTTTATGCCTAAAGGATAGTAGAACTTATGTGTGTAGAAAGATGAACAAATATAATACTGGGTAGCAGAAAAATGGCCGGTGGAGTAACTTAACAAAGAAAAGTACGTATAAAGAATTGACATAGGTTCCATAGACATGGTGCTAGATACCATAGAAAAAGCTGTGATCTTTGGTAAAAATAATCTGCATGATTTTATTGTCGATGTGAATTTGAAGATAGTGTTAGATGGTCGTGTAGGTTACCTAGCGACGAGTCATCTAAAAAAATTAAGAATCGTTTCACAGCCCGAATGATTTTCCATACACCGTGTCTAGATATGGTAGAGGAAGTTTTTAAATTTTTAAAAGAGTTTTTTTTTAAGTTTAAAGTTAGATTTAATATTTTTTTTAATCTATAATTATCTACAGTGCGTAAGTTTAAATTTTCTATTTTAATCAAAAATTAGGATTAATTCAATCCGTTTAATTGGAATGTTAGATAGTAGCGCTACTAGGACTGGTCGGCATCAAAATTGTTCAGTTTCAAATTGAAATTGTTCACCAAACAATTTTGACGAACAGTCACTGAAATCTTAGATTACGAATTTAGAAGAATTTTTATATGGAAACTACGTATCGCTTTATAAGTAAACTTTCAATGACTTAGGTAGAATTTCGTCGGTTTAATTTTGAATATTTATACTAAGCTAAATGAGTGCTAGAACTTTTTTTTAATTGTATCTTGATAGTTTCAATTTAAATATTTAGTTTTTATTATGTTATTAAGGTGTCGGGATGAAATAATAGATGTTAGAGAGCGGGAAATAAACGATAGATTTTATAAATAGCGATATTTTAAGAACAGGAGAGTAGAAGATAGCTAATAGCTAGAAGCAACTAGACCAATGGCACTGTGGAATGTACCGTGTTCATAAAAAAGTATCCTAATCAGCTTAACAATAAGTTTCAAACAAGATTATGTTGCATTACTCTTAAATTTACATTTTTTTTTCATCTTCTCTACCTTTTTTAATCGTTTAAATTTACTCTTCCTACGTTCCCTTTATTGCCAATAGTTTAACATTTTCTAATCCGTGATTCAGCGAATATGTATTAAGTTGTGATTTGCGATTATCCCTATAGTTTAACATTATATATTTTTTTATTAAATACGAAGATTCGTGAGCTCAAAGAATCTTCACATTTAACTTTTATTTTATCCTCTAAACTTGTGGCAAAATCTGTCAAGTAACCAGGCGTGGTGACATTGAACACTCTGCCTGGTTTGAATAGAATCCATCCCAAATCCATACAAACAGATGAAAAAGGAAGTTGCTTATATTCGTATGGAACTGCATGGGTTCTTTACAAAATATATTCTAAACAATTTTCAAGGTAATACCCGTCTAGTTTTACTTCAAATAAATAATAAGTCGGTTGTCAACGTTCAATTAAGATTAGCTTATATTTTCCACATTACAATTTCTTTTTCCCATTCATTTTAACTTTCCCATAAATCTCTACCGATAGTATCGTGTCCAAACATTCTATTACTAGAAATACAAAATTTAACGTATTTACAACCATTTTTAAAACTTCATTTTTTTAACAAAAACATTCATAAGTACATACTTGCTTTCGCGCACAGTCTAAATGTACATTCTTTACATTAGAATTATAAGGGACTAGATTCGTTTGGGAACAAAAACTACATAAACAAAATTATAATGAAAATTAAAGTAACATTCGACGTTTGGCTCTAAGTTTGGTGGTTATTCTACATCTTCATATTGTCTGGCAGTAATCCCGTTACCATCTCCGTCGGATAGAAAGTCGATCTTGTCGGTCAGAATGTACCAGACTCGGATCCATCTTCTTAAACTGAATATTTTAGAATTTTGGTGATATTTTTACTTATGAATATTACGATTACATAATGATGCATTTTCCTTTTTCAGCCCAAGGGTTATTTTTCTTGTCTGGGGCGTGTATAAGCGGGTCGTTCTTTTCATTTTCCTCGACATACTCCCGCATCCTGTAACAAAAAGGTCGGATTATTAGAAATAGAGGGAATATTTTCTTTGGCAACATTATTTCTGGGTGAATCATGCGGGTTTCCTTTTACGCATGTTAATACGGCTTTCACTTTGTTTTCTTTGGATAAATTGTTATGATATTCTGTTCTAATGTTATTTTTGTTAAGAATTTTGGGAGCACGGTTGCAAAATAAACGGATTTTGTTCTTTATGTTTAAGCAATTAGTGAGGTTATTTCTTCAATGACCTTTCCTTTTAGAAGAGATTTATTATCATCAGGAACTCATGCTGTCTTCACAAGATTATATATCAAATGGGAAACTGCAAGGGGCTCGATACAACTGTGTCATGGCGATAAATCATGGCTGTCAACACAAATGCTGACCAAAACATCCTCCATCTTACTATTACTCTTTCTATGTATGAGTTTATTATGGTATTGTGTTTACTAAGGTTAAATTAATCTAACAGTACGTTTCTGAATGCCAAAAATTAAAATATCGAAATGAACCCATTGGATATAATATTATTAGATCGAATATCTAACAATTACCTACTCAAATACAGATTTTTAAATTTATTAAGTCCTTTAATACATTCTGACATCATTAATCTTCTTTCGTACTTCTTTCAGCTCCTTTTTCAAGCATATACTTCCATCCTAGGCATACATACATCTTTCATTTGATACGAATTTTTCTTTCTTACATTCATAATTATCTTAGTTTCTTAACGTTATATTTCCATATAACGACAAGAAGTTAACTAATCCGCGAAAAAACTGGGCATTGGTATCAACCTCCAATGCCCAGTTTTTTCGTGGTAAAATAATAAAATGATTTCTCATGCCCAGGAAACTACTACCAGTTACCTGTTAAGGCTTTGGCCAAACTTTGGCTAATGGAGCCCTATGAAATTGTTGACAGCTCTAGCTCTTAAACATCTAGATGATATAAATATAAAAGTACAATTTTTTATTTTTACTATTAATTAAGTACTCAAGATAGCGCGAAAGCGAAGTAAGTGAAACCATAGTTTTGTTCGCGAGTGTATAATAATATGGCAGACTTAACACAATACTAACGTAGCGCAAGCGCCAACAGGACGCCATTTGTCAATAGCCGCTTGCAAAGATTTCCTGATGGCGCTAGAGCTGCGTTAGTGTTATGTTAAGTATGCCTAAAGGGTGTATGTACCCATTAGACCTCGCGTCCCCGTCTTATACATTGTTCCTCTATATGATTCATATCAACAACAAATTATCCTCTTAAAACTATCCCAATTTAAATCAGCACTAAACCACTTATGTATATCTCCTCTGCACCTTTATGTGCCACTTGAGTTCCATTATATGGAGAGCTCTCAAAGAAATCAATTAATATCAAACTTTAATTAAAGGAATAGCGTCTGCGAAGTTCTCAATGGAGAATACTCGTCGATTACATCTGGAGAGGAAGAACTTGGGGAATGTTCAATGGTTGTTATATTAATAACGATTGTTTTAATGTTTTGTTTGTATGGAATGGGAGTTAAAGCCTTTATGTCTATTGGATTATGTTAACCTTGTGTCTGCTTGTTAATTTATTTTTTGTATAGTGCCAAATATAAATTATATTTTAAATCTAGCTTTCTAGAGTTGTATTCTGATTGATGGATATGTTGAAGGTTTGTTTAGTGCAACAAAAGACGCAAAAACAATTAAAAACACACATTATTAAGGCGTATATTACTCAGAGTAACGGAAGAGTTTGGACAAAAGAGAGAAAGAGAAGTGGATGATAGTCCACTCCCTGTCACAGAGAGGAAGCTTCTGCCCCGGCAGGAACACCATAACTGATGATATCTCAAAAAGGTCCCGTTTTTTTTCATACAAAAAACAAAGAATAAGGAATAAAAGCATAATCAAACAGACTACTGAATAAACATAATTATGATTTATTTATTCACTCAACATTATGCTCAGCATTAAATAAATTTATGCGGCAGTAACGCCTTCATATAAACGTCGTTCGTCCTTGGCGTCTGTTTAAATGGGAGACTAGGCTTATCGTCTGGGTTTACTTGGTCAGTGGACCCGCGGGGTCACTCAACCTAACCACATTTGAATGGGTCAACTGGACCTGCTGGCCATATTCATTATTAGTCACGGATTATAATTAAATTTTTTAGTACTTTTTTTAAAGAACCTTGCGCCACACTACGAATTTCTCCTGTACCGTGGGTGTGTTTACAAACATAGAAACTAACTTAAACAACTTCTTGCAGATCATACAAATAATTGTTCTGTGCGGGCCTCGAAACCCGCGACACTCATCCACTGCGCCAACCGTGTCGTTAATTATTAGTTTTTTGGTTTTACATTTATTTATTTAGGTTCTCCAACAAAGAATACACGGACAGTATACACAACAATGACAGTTTTCACATATTAGGAATAAGTCTCATTGAATTTAATTTTTATAATATTTCGACTAATTATTGTTGTGTGACTGTATTCACTGATGGGTTTGAACAAAAAATATAAATAAAAAAAATTGAATTAGTTAACCAGTACAATAAGGGAAAATAAATTATGTCGTCAAGTGGACCCGTGGCTCTAGAAGTAAGCGGGTCCAGTTGACCAAACACTTGTACAATATCTTTGGTGTCTACTAAAAGCTACCTAAAATAGGTTTTAATAAAAAAAAAATTGCAAGGAAACGGTCGAGGTGTAAAATTGACACAATTTCTTAAAAATTTGAACGAAAATATTTGATGTATTTTTTTTACATTTACTCTGTACTATTGAAGTGTTTGGCATGTTAAAGTTTATGGCTATTATAATAGCACTTACAACATTCATCTTCCTATCTCAATGCTTTGCTAGCAATAAATAATTAAGTGAAAATGCTCAGACTCATCGAAATAAAAATCGGTCAGATAAATCTATTTCGGAGCGGCTATCAAATGTACTAGTTTTCATAATTAGTCATTCTTCAGATCATTTAACGGATTCCTACCGATTTGACTGTACTGGAACCATATATTCGAAGATAATGTGAATCTTCTACCAACCCGTACTGGGCCCGCCGCCTGGTGGTTTATATACAGCCCATTCCCATAGAGAGGAGACCTGTGTCCCAGCAGTGGGAACGTGATACGTTAAAACCACAAAAAAGTGAACAGAGAAATAGTCTTTTCTTTTTAAAAAAAAAAACGTTGCCCCACACTAGGAATTTGTCCTGTATCGTGGGTGCGTTTACAAACATAGAAACTCACATACACAAACACCCAGACCCGGAACAACTACTTGCAGATCATACAAATAATTGTTCCGTGCGGAAAATCAAAAAGGTTTCAACCAATTCTTGAACCATAATATACTCCGTCCTACTCGAACAATAAAGCTGGAGATCAGGAAGGAGTTCTACACGTAAAGGATTACTCAAACTGTCACAGATAAATTGCAACCAGCTGCGGACATTGGACACTACCAGCTGGTGTGGCTATTTCTCCGAGTAATGTTTCGAATCTTTACCTAGTATGTTGGTTATTTCTCAAAGAGTGTCAGCAAAATGACGGGGCCCTCCTGTAGAGGGCCAAAGCCTGCAAAGTACTTTCAGAAAATTCCTTTTATCGAAACTTATTGACTTCAGTTCTTTATAATTTATTAATATAGATTGATTTTATAATAAGCTGATCCGACATTACAAAACTAATTTCCTCAATAAATCCAATAAACCAAAATCTGGTACCCATAAATTATTCGCCGTTTAATCTCCAATCAGATTAATCAACCAACAGTAGAGAGATAACTTTGTTTATCCGAAATCTGATTATCTGCTTTAAATCTGTAATATCCTGTGAATTTTTAATCACTTCCTCGCAAATTCTATCAGCCATGATTGGTGTAGCAATATTAATCGTTCAATGTACAGTCACGAACAATGAAACGTAAACACTTCACTTCATCGATGGATCGTAGACTTTGTCTCTGTCACCTCTGAAATAGACGGGAGCCGAGAGAAACTAATTAAAAAAAAATATGTGTGGCCCTCAGGGACAGCCGTGGCAAATCTATTGCATAACATTTTATCAACTTATGCAATTTTAATTATTTATTTATTTTATTTTATCTATAATATGTATGTATTTAGAAATATATCAGTATGTTTATCAGCTGTCTAGTACCCATAACACAAGCTCTGCTTAGCTTGGGACTAGATGGCGTTGTGTGGTAGTTGTGGAATATTTATTTATTTATTTCTAAAAATTGTTATCGTCAATCAAGTGAAACGTCAAAAAAAATTTAATTAATTGTTGGTTGGTCATAATTTTATTAGGATTTTCTAGCAACAGTTTCTCAGTCACGGAGTAAGAATTTGTGCCCGATTGATGGCCAAAGGCCCGTATCAGACTGATACTGCTAGCCTTTTTCATCCCACTGTTGGGCAAAGGCCTCTCCCCACGACCTCCAGTTTTCACGATCCAGGGCCAAGGTGGACCACTGATCGTTGATTTAGGTCACCCCGTATTAGCAGACCCAAAAAAGGATAACTGTTGAACTTCTACCTAATTAGACTACCTCTTTAGGAATTTTAGGCGTTAAGACCCATGTTATCATAGGATTTCATTTCAAAACGCGTTAGGTATAATACATTAGGTAGTCGCTTTTGTATTTAGCAAGCTGTATACCTTTCATTGTCTGTGACTGTACGTTGTGATTCGATTTTCTATTCTTCTTCTTCTTATCGTATGGTTGATGAACAACCTGGTGTCAGAGTTTAAACCGCCCGTAGGCCTCTGACATGGCTTCACACACCGTTGAAAAATCTCAGGTGTGCTGGTTTCCTCACGATGTTTTCCTTCACCGTTTTTAGCAAGTGATAATTAATTTATAATACGCACATGAATTCTAAAAGACATTGGTGCGTGCCGGGGTTCGAACCTGCAACCTTTGACTTGGCAGTCCAACGGTCGTACCACTCGGCTATCACTGCTCTTATTTTGATTTTCTATTGTAAAACCAGATCGAGAACCACCTGTATAGATTCAATTTGTCAGAGGAGACTGTTGCTACTCCTAATTGGCAATTAAATTGAGTTTTTTCTGCTGCCACTGTGAGTTTTTCGTTTTTTTTACATGCACGGCCAGATGAGTTTTTGTAGAATATTTACCTCTCTATTTAATTATGTTGATACGTCTCATAGTGTTTCAAATTCTTAGTTACCTAATTATGCAAGTAACCTATGTTTTTTCTATTCTCAGAATTTTATTCATTAGGTAAACGAGCAATTTTTTCCGTCTCTTTAGTCTAACATGGCAATTGAATCATCATTATTCCCAACCAGTATTTCCCCAATATTACTTCTTTGTCGGCTTCCAGTCGAACCGGATGCAGCTGAATATCAGAATCTTACATGGAGCGATTGCCTATGTGCCATCTACAACTCAATTGGGTTTGGACACCTCATGGTAAGACTCGCCGTCAGACTTTCGAGTTTCTAACAGTAACGACTATCAAGGATCTACAAATGACAGCCGGGACCAACCGCTTTTACGTGTTTTCCGAAGCACGGAGGAAACTAGCTAAGATAAATGGTCACCCATCCACAGATCAACCACGGCAAGCGCAGCTTAACCTAGAAAATCTACATGTGCGGCTGTTATTATTAAGCAATGAGCTGCTCTATCATGAGTCCTCATCCTGAGTAAACCTAATATCATCATCATCATCAGCTGAAAGACAAGACGTCCACAACAAAGTCCTCCCCCTTAAAGGGAGGTGCGTCACCACACACATTGAATTTAAGGATTACGATAACCAAAACAACTCAAACCAACCTGGCAAGGTAGGAAAAACACAATATCTTCTCAAAAGCCGATACCTTCCAGCCAATATCTCACAATTTGAATACATCTACATAAAATATACAAAAATTGAGATTTGTGGAAAACAATAATTTCTTCTGGTCGACAGACCTTGTAATATCAATGTTTGGTGAGCTATCCTTGGGTCGGATGGTGAATAATTTATCAACGTCCACCCTAGGGGGTGACACTTTACGTTCTTATCTTTTCCAATATTTTTCTTTTTGAAAACGGGACCCTATTACTAACGCTCCACTATCCGTCCGTCTGTTTGTCTATCTGTCCGTCTGTCACCAGGCTGATGATAGTTAGACAGTTGATATCACAGAATGCTTTTCTTTGCCGCTATAAATAAAATACTAAAAAACTTAACTATATTTAGTGGGGCTCTCATACAACAGACATGATTTGTGCCGTTTTTTAAAAATTATGGTACGGAAACCCTTCAGCCTTTGTCAAACAGACAGGCGAGTCCGAAGCGATACGAGACATCAGTCCGATAGTTCGGTAACGCTATCGGATCGCTTTCGCTTTTCTATGTGACTTCATTCAAACAATTCCATACATTACAAATAAAAACGTCTCGCTACGCATTCGCGACGCCTGTCTGTTTGACAAAGGCTTTCGTGTGTGCGTTCGACACTCGCACTTGGCCGGTTTTAGAAATTGACTGAGATGTAGCCTTCATGCTCGTTATATTACCATCTTTAAAGTACATATCCTTTTTTTTTTTTTTTTTTTTTGCGTGGTAAAATCATCAAATGAGTCCTCCCACCCAGGGCAGGGCGGGAGGGACTGTCAGACTTGTACTGACTAAAATCCACGGTGTCCTTCACGAGCCCTTTACGTACCGGGGTTACGGTGATGGGTAAGTCCCGCGACCCGGCAGGCTCTGGCCCTCTACAGGCCCCGTCAATGTGCTGACACGCCTTGAGGCGCGCGTGGAACACAACGCGCCTTCGACCCGGGCATGGTCCATGGTCGGACAGCAAGTCGCCCATTACTCGCTGCCCGCATGCCCGCGCCTACGGTGGCCGGAGATCGTCCTGTGACGTCCGACGCCGTGGGCGTCTACCACTGCGGCTGGGATGGAGGGAGGACGCTGTCCTCTCCCTCAGGCGGCCCGCCTCCTCCTTCACGAGCATGACTGCTTCGCAGAAGGAGGCGACCGCTTCCCACTCCGTCTCGCCCCGCAGCATGGCCTCGATCAATGCCGGGCGCGAGAGGTCTCCGCCTATCGCCGTCGTGAGGACACGGCGGTGCTCTGCCCAAGCGGGGCAGTCCTGCACCGTATGCTCCACCGTGTCCTCCGGACGATCCTCGCAGTGGTGACACCCGGGCGTTTCTTCCCTCCCTATCAGACACAGGAACCTCCCGAAACTTCCGTGTCCGGTGAGGACCTGCGTCATGCGGAAGGTAAGGACGCCGTGACGCCTATCCAGCCACTCCTCAAAGAGAAAGTACATATCCTTAAGGATAATATAGCCCGTAATGTCTCATTACTGGCTAAATGTCTTACTCTCCCCTTGCTTAATGTTCATTGTACCCTTAAGTATCATATTATAATATGTAAAGATTTAATTAAATAATCACTTCAAAGACGCTATGAAACACAAGTAGAAATAGTTGTGTATAATTTCAACATAATTATTACTGGACACCATTGCAAATATGTTATAATCACTACATAGTATACAACAAAGTCGCGCTCGCTGTCTGTCTGTCCCTATGTATGCATAGATCTTTAAAATTACGCAACGGATTTTGATGCGGTTTTTTTAATAGATATAGTGATTCAAGAGGAAGGTTTATATGTATTCAACATGCATAAATAGTATATTGGCTGAGATAAAACAAAATATTTTCTATTCGTAGTAAATCGGATAAAGTAATAAACACCGGAGGGCAATTATTGGATGTAATACCCAATTGCCCGCATCGCGAGCCAAAACTTTACGGGAATGAAGTTATCTGTACTAATATTATAAAGCTGAAGAGTTTGTTTGTTTGTTTGAACGCACTAATCTCAGGAACTGCAGGTACAAATTGGAAAATTGTTTTTGTGTTGGATAGTGCAGTTATTGAAGAAGGCTATATGATAAGGTCCGACCGAAACTGGTTTTTCGGCCGTAACCGAATCCGAAACCGAATATTCGGCAGTGGCTTCAGTTTCGGCCGAAACCGAAACCGAAACCGAAACTCACGTGGTCAAGTAAAGAATTCCTTAAAATACTGAAATTTGGTGCATTGTACGGTAAAACTTGAAATAAGTTTACCCATACAACGTAATTTAACAAATTAAACACTTCACATTTTTCATTTAAACAATCTCTTTTTAATATGTAACTTGATTTGTTAATAACAACAAAACAAAGTTACTGACTCAATATTTATTTAATTTAATTAACTACATAAATCATTCAAGTACAGAAACGAATCTCGATCGATCTGCGTCTCTTTAATACGAATCGTGTTAAAGAGACCATACAGCGAAACCAAGGCTCCAAAGTGTTCGCAAAGGACAAGTCAATTGGGCAAAGCCAGATGACAAAGCTGAAACGGGAGGATGGCAGCATAGCGTCGACCAAAGCAGAGGTTTTAGGCGAGATCGAGAGGTTCTATGGACAGTTATACACTTCGGTCGCAAAGCCCGTTGACAGCTTGGTAGGAGATCCAAGAGCCAAGCTGTCCCGACATTATACCGAAGATATCCCGGACATCAGTCTGTACGAGATTAGGATGACCCTGAAGCAGCTTAAGAACAACAAGGCGCCGGGCGAGGACGGAATCACTTCAGAGCTTCTGAGAGCGGGTGGAACACCGGTACTTAAAGTCCTCCAGAAACTCTTTAATTCCGTCCTGTCCGAGGGCAAAACGCCTGAAACGTGGAGCAGGGGTGAGGTGGTGCTGTTCTTCAAAAAAGGTGATAACAGCCTATTGAAGAACTACAGACCCATCACGCTTCTGAGTCATGTTTATAAGCTGTTTTCAAGGGTTATCACGAACCGTCTCGAACACAGACTTGATGACTTCCAGCCTCCTGAACAAGCCGGTTTCCGAAGAGGCTATAGTACCATAGACCACATCTATACGCACGCTGCGGCAAGTTATACAGAAGACCGAGGAATATAACTTGCCATTATGCTTAGCGTTTGTAGACTATGAGAAAGCCTTCGATTCGGTGGAAACATGGGCGGTGCTTGAGTCACTCCAGCGATGCCGTATTGACTATCGGTACATCGAGGTATTGAAGTGTTTGTATGATAACGCCACCATGTCGGTCCGAGTACAGGAGCATAGCACGAAGGCGATTCCATTGAGAAGAGGCGTAAGACAGGGGGACGTTATCTCCCCGAAACTGTTTACTGCCGCAATGGAAGACGCCTTCAAGCTCCTGGAATGGCAAGGACTTGGCACCAACATCAACGGCGAATACATCACTCACCTTCGGTTTGCCGACGACATCGTAGTCATGGCAAAGTCGATGGAGGAACTCAGCATGATGCTCGATGGCCTCGACCGAGTTTCACAACGGGTGGGCTTGAAAATGAACATGGACAAGACGAAAATTATGTCAAATGCCAATGTTGTGCCCACCGCAGTCTCTGTTGGAAACTCGGTACTCGAAGTTGGTGACTCATATATCTACTTAGGACAAGTAGTCCAATTAGGTAGGTCCAACTTCGAGAAAGAGGTCAACCGCCGAATCCAACTCGGTTGGGCAGCGTTCGGGAAACTACGCAATGTCTTTTCGTCCGACATACCTCAGTGCCTCAAGACGAAAGTCTTTAACCAATGTGTGTTACCAGTGATAACTTACGGCACCGAAACGTGGTCTTTCACTATCGGCCTCATCTCAAAGCTCAAAGTCGCTCAACGAGCTATGGAGAGAGATATGCTCGGTGTGTCTCTACGTGATCGAATCCGAAATGAGGAGATCCGTGGACGAACTAAAGTCACCGACATAGCCCACCGAATTAGCAAGCTGAAGTGGCAATGGGCAAGCCATATTGCTCGCAGAGCAGATGGCCGAGGGGGTCGAAAAGTACTAGAGTGGAGACCACGGACTAGCAAGCGCAGCGTAGGACGTCCACCAACAAGGTGGACAGACGACCTTATAAAGGTCGCCGGAAGACGCTGGATGCAGGTCGCTTCCAACCGGTATATGTGGAGATCTAAAGGGGAGGCCTATGTTCAGCAGTGGACGTCCTATGGCTGAGATGATGATGACAGAAACGAAACAAAAACTTACATTTAATAATCACTTCCATCAAAACATAACCTCTAAAGAATGTTTGAGTCGGGTGAAAACGCAGTAAGTTTTGTTGCTACGGAGCTATCCGAACGGCGCACGACAATTCCCGAACAGGGCCGCGAACCTTCGGTCGGACACTACTATATGATATAACACGTCCAATACTATATAAAAGTAAATAAGTTATAAAATTCATGCAATTGTTATGTAGTTTTGTTTGTGTAATTAATCATTGTCTGTCTTCTGGCCGTACCATGATGAGGTTAATGATGGACAGGTAATGGAGATCCAGGTATGCTAATAACGTAGATTCGTGATGAGAAAATCTAAGATAATTCTTAGGTAAGCCTTTTTATCGATGGGAAAAAAAAGATAGTATTTTGAGTTGAATGATTTTTATTTTTGAGTTTCTGAAAATACTTATTTTACTCATTTCGTTAGCATATTCGCCTATGTCGGGGCTGTCTAAAGGTTTATAAAGACACCTTTGAACATGCATTCAATATTCCTACACTAATAATGATAAGTAAATAAAGAGGAAAGATTTAATTGCTTGTTTGTCTGTAATGGATAAACTCAACAAGTACAGGACTAGTTTTGAAGACTTTTGCGAGAATTATAAGTTGTAAATCTGCGCGGGCAAAGACGCGTGCGAAGTGATAATACAAAATATATTTTTTTCTATTAAGTTTTTTACATGACAAATACGACTTTTTTGCTCATATCAAAGTCAACTCAAAATTACAAAATGTAAATTAAACAGTGTATCCTAAACCAATAAACATACGGTGGCCATTTTAAATTGTCCTGAATTTTCGCTCCACATTTTACTATGGTTCTTAATTAAAGTCCAATTTGCAACCATTGTGTACATATATGTAAATGAGCTGGCCCATTTTGGTAAAGCTACGGATTTTAAATTTAAATGAAAATTTATTACGAGGTAATTTATCATTAATGTTTTGTAGATTTAATCCAATTTTGTGGCTACCGGTGTCAGTTGCTTTTTTGTGGGATGAGATTTAATTAATTTGTTGTTAATAATTTTAATTATATCTGATTATTCTAATTAAATGTTTGACCTCTCGAGCCAAATTTAGGTGTGTTATAAGATTAACGTTTGTATGTGTCTATGGAATTATATCTCCTAAACGAAATATACGTATGAAAAATAATTAAAGTACCTGTCTTTTTATATTTAAATACTATCTGTTGCCCGCGGTTTTGTCTGCCTCACACCTATTTAGTCTATGCCTTTTGTGACGTGAGAACTTAACAAACTACATAATTATATCCATTCAAACAAAGATGCACAATTTCGCAGAGAGAGGTACATTATATTTTTTTTATTTAGCGTGGTAAAATTATCAAATGAGTCCTCCCACCCGAGAGCAGAGCGGGAGGGACTGTCAGACTCGTACTGTCTAAAATCCACGGTGTCCTTCAGTAGCCCTTTGCGTTCCGGGGTTACTGTGATTCCTGAGTCCCGCGACCCCAGCAGGCTTTTTGCTAACACTCTTTGAGGCGCACGTGGAACACAATGCGCCGTCGACCCGGGCATGGTCCATGGTCGGACACCGAGTTGCCCATTACTCGCTGCTTTTAATAGTCTTGCATAAGTATATGTTTATGTTACTTTATTGAATTCAAGACTTCTTAAACAACCGCAAATGAGGTCTTTTTCGAAAACTTATCAGCTTATCGATAAATATTTAGGTCAAACCGGGATTAATTATTGGCATTGTATGCGTCACAGCCATATTGCACCTACAATAATGTTGCAAAACTTTATCAGATAATCAATACTCATAATACCCCTTTGAGTGTCCGCCGCCTGATAAGAATTAACAATAGCAAAATAAGAATATAATTTTATTTAATTCAAGTCAATTGGTGCTAATATTAAGTACCTATATAATAGTTAAGTAATTATGTGTGTGATAAATATGTCGCTAATAGGGTAGTTCACTTTTTTTTTATTTACGTGGTAAAATAATCATATGAGTCCTCATGAAAAAAAAAACTCAATCAATAATTAACTACGATCCCTACTCACAAAACTTTGGATTGTTTCTTTTTTTATATTGCCCAGCAACAAAACACAAATTTCAACCAATTGGCAACAAGTAATACCACGTAAAGCCGTCTAATTATCTATTCTCCGTTAATAACATTAAGTATGACAGTCGTTACAGGTAAACTGAAGCCTGAAAAATTCTCACAACCGTAGTACTAGGTCACTGAGTTACCAGGGAGTAATTGGATTGCGGTGGTTATACGGAGTGTTCTGTGTCACTCTGCGTTGCAAGTGTTAGACGATGTTAGAGTTAAATTTAATTGTTCATCGATTAGTTTGGTAGGGTATTTGATAGCATCAATTAATTGCAAGTCTAATTAGTCCGTCATTTAGAATTTTGAATAAGAATGTACACTTATTTTTTCTTTTGTAAAATTAATGAATATATACCAAGATATAACGCTTATAAATTCGAGAGTGGGGGTTTGTGGCGTCAGAAGCAAGTAGTTTTTACTTGCTTATGAAGTAAGGAGCCCCCACTAGTGCGTGTCGTCAAAATTGGCCAAATAATTGGCAAACAATAAAAAACTAAGAAGAAGAATTCAAATTTTGCGTAATGTGCCACAAAAATATTTTGAAATGGAAAAATACGAGACAATAACAGACTGCACACTAGAATTATAAGGCAATTATACTCGAACAAAAAAGTTATGAAAAAAACACGCTGTTTTAAAAAAAAAAACAATGATTGGAAAGGGTAACATATAAACGAGTAGTATTAGCTGGAACTCGGTACCAGGGACTAATTGCATTGCGGAGGTTACACAGAACAGTCCGGTGTCACTCTGTGACTCTCCGTGGCCACAACTAGTTGGACTGACACAGAGTACGGTTTATGGGTTGAGTTAATTGGTTAGGTTGGAACGATTTATCGATAGTAGCTCTATATGTCGATAGTAGCTCTAAATGTCGATAGTGTAAGGTTCTAATAATTTTACTAACTTTATTAAACGATTGGAAAGCAGAGAACTCGCTTAAATTAAAATGTTTCATTTATGTTATTAAAACATAAAATAAGTTTTTTTTTTAAATTTTAATTTATCGTACTGGTCACACTAATAGAGCGTTGTTGGGAAAAAGGAGTCGAGGAGACGGACACTCTCTCAAGCCTTTGTCAAACAGACAGGCGTGGCGAATGCGAAGCGTGACGTTTTTATTTGTAATGTATGGAATTGTCTGAATCCAGTTACATAGAAAAGCGAAAGCGATGCGATAGCGTGACAGAACTATCGGACTGACGTTTCGTTTCGCCTGTCTGTTTGACAGACATCCAGGTGTTGGCGCCAAAAAGGATTGTCATCGGATTGACAGTGGGCTTCTTCTTCTGTCGAGATGTCATTATTATATTCTAGGAAATTTGGAGATTTATACTCGAAGTAGTTTATAAGAAAATAAATACTGTTTGAAGACATTGTTGCTTCACTTCTGAGATATCCTATAGGAGTACTGAACTTAAAACACAGAAAATTATATTGAATGCAATAATATATCCACAGAAAATATTGAATACTTGAAAATGTTGAATACGTCTCACCGCTTAGACCAGAGTCAAAAGAATCGAACCCAGAATCTCAGGTTCAGCAATCGTGATTGCGACCACTTGTCCAACGAGGCAGTCGTTTTTAGAACAGCGATAAGATATTCTCAAAGCCAACTCAATTTGTAGATGTCTGTTCATTTAAGCTTGAAATATATTTTCATTTACATTCCCAGATTTAATGGCTTTCCATTAAAGCACTAGAATTCTAATGAAAATTCCATTTAACTAAGACCTGTACACATGTACCTTGGTAATAAACTACCAACTCACATTTACCAGCTGAGCACGAATATGGCGGTAATACTATTCAAACAGATCGGGCATACGATTGAAATAAAATCTTATCGACATCGATATAGAGTCGTTATCAGCACTATTACATGAATTGCCCGCTTTATGGGTATGTTTTATCACGTAGGTACTCTTTATTGAAGAGGTAAGTTGCGATCAATACCTATGCCAGGTGCATTGACATTACGACCATGCCCGGGTCGACGACGCGTTGTGTATCACGCGCGCCTCAAAGAGTGTCAGCAAAATGACGGGGCCTCCATCTAGAGGGCCAAAGCCTGCCGGGGTCGCGAGACTTACGAATATAGACTTACGAAATACCGTGACCCCGGAACGTATAGGGCTATTGAAGGACACCGTGGATTTAAATCAGTACGAGTCTGACAGTCCCTCCCGCTCTGCCCTGGGTGGGAAGACTCATTGATGATTTTACCACGATAAAAAAAAGATGCATTGACATTTGGGTGAATGAAAATGTAACTGTGTTTTATCTGTCTTTGCAATTCTGATAATCGTAATTATTTTAAAATAGAGACAAGTTTGCATTTCAAATAATTAAAAAAAAAGCCTATGCTGACCAGAATCTATGATTACAAAAAATGTTGATGAATGATGATAAAAAAGAAGTGCCTATGTATTTTCAGCTATAAAAAACAGAAAAGTTAATTTAATCAACACAATACCTTTCGGCTTCGCACGGGTTCAAATACATATTCAAGATAATTTTCGTAATAATGCAGTTGTTGTTATATTTTATGAAAACTTAATAATTAACTTTTCATGAATTTAATAGAAAAACAGTTCATGAATAGGTTAAGAAAAAGAATGTCTCATAGAAAGTATAGAATAGAACAGACTTAAAAACCATTACTATAAAAAAGTGTTTTTTGTCTTTACTGGTGGTTTTTAAGTTCTAACAATAGTTTATAAGTTGTTTGTAAACTAACCAAATGGATTAATTTGTCCGAAAAAAAAATAAAAAAATACACTCTGTAGGTATCTCCCCTGCCATGAACACGGAAGATAATAAAACACCCTGCTTGCCCATAAAAAAGTAACGCAGCAACATCATCAGTTCATCACACTATTCTTCGTAGCCGCCATAAAGTTTTAAGTCTCATCTCATAATTTAATTTAGCGGAACACGAGCCAGACTCTGTTCGGAGTAACGTTATTTTTTACGTTCAGCACGAAGTTAATTTGCGTAATTCTCCGATGAAGTCACGTATTTCGGGGGGTGATGCTACTGGCAAGCAGGGGTGGGTTTAACACCAATATTTTTTTGTCAGCTCATTCTGTCCCACTGTTGGGTTGGGTAAAGTACCTATTTCCTTCTACTCGTTTTTGGGACTTGCCTTTGCTGGCTAGTTTTTCAAAAAGGAATCTTACTCGTTACACTTACATTTGTTAGCAACCGAGGAATGGGTCGACGGCGCGTTGTGTTCCACGCGCGCTTCAAGGAGTGTCAGCATAGTGACGGGGCCTGTAGAGGGCCAAAGCCTGCCGGGTCGCGGGACAAATTACCGTAACCCCAGTACGTAAAGGGCTATTGAAGGACACCGTGGATTTTAGTCAGTCAAGTCTGACAGTCCCTCCCGCCCTGCCCTGGGTGGGAGGACTCATTTGATGATTTTACCACGATAAAAAAAAGCAACCGAGGAATAAATTAAATACTTGTATAATCACATGTTTTATTTGGGGAAGCTTCTAAATGGCAACGGGATTTTTTTTATTAACTTTCTTTTAAATTGAGTTTTCGGTACGTTTTATAAATTAAATTAAAATTATCACATTTTACATTTTTCGCCATTTATATGAACGCAGCCAAAACGAAACTTTGAATGAAAATCGCGATTATTATAGAATAATAAATAAAAAAGAGTTTCTGATTTCAGAGATTTTCTCAAAAGGCTTTTAACTTATTGGAGCCGAAAGTGAAGTAAATGTCACTGCTGATACAAAATGCAAATTATTTCTACATTTCTTAACATTAAGTAAGTAAATACAAAATAAAAACGTGGAAATTCCACTCGAAGACTATTCAACGTTAACTTAGTATTATGTAAATGTCAACTCAAATGGAACTTAAAGAGTGAACATCCTAATTAGTGTTCCGAGTTATAACTTAAAGAAGATACCTAAAAGCACCGACATTGCCCTAGTGACAGGGAATATAACATAAAGAAGATACCTAGACTCCGCACAGCCCTAGTAACAGGGGGGAGACAGGGGAGTTTTACGACCAGACGCTCGAATTAATACACGTTACGCATTGGCTTTAATGATTGTTTTACTGTATACAGCCTACAGGTTTAATTACTGTTAGCTTGTGTTTATATTTTCAGAGCTTTCTAACAAGTATATTTATGGTGGAACAGACTTTTGTCATTATGTCGCACCTGCTTTTTTAGTTAGCCAGACGAGTTGTGTGTAATATATATATATTATTTTTACACTTTTTGGTCTATTGTCTCAAATTGGCACGGTTGGCGGTGGTCTAGCGCTCGACTGCTACTTCGTAAGTTTGTATCACGCAAGGTACAAATATTTTTGTATGATCTAAAAGTAGTTGTTTCGAATCTGGCTGTTAGTGTATGTAAGATTAAATATTTGTAAACGCACCCTCGATACAGGAGAAATTCCAAGTGTGGCTCAAAGTATTTTAAAAAATCTCCGGTCTGAAGAAAGTCCGAGATCATACACAACAATAACGTTTACTACCACTAAAATAACAACAACCGCAACAAGACAGATGGACTACTAAAGTTAATTGAAAATGTACAGACGCCAGCAGGTCAACCTACCCGAATCTGTAAAATTTTATCAATCGACCTTCAACTATTGTAATAAGGTTGATAATATGTTAAAGAATTAGGTAGGTTGATGTGCTTGCGTCTGTACTTAAAAATTAATATTTTTATTCCAATTTTGGTAAACATAAAAAGGTCAACTTACACTCAGACATCAATTTCTGAAGCATCATTTGTAAAAGTTTAGATTGTGTCAATTACCCAAGTTTACTGACAGCCCTACTGATAAGAGGAGACGCGGGATCTTCCGACCATTCACGTGAATTAGTAAATTTTTTTTTGTCGTGGTAAAATCATCAAATGAGTCCTCCCTCCCAGGGCAGGCCGGGAGGGACTGTCAGACTCGTACTGACTAAAATCCACGGTGTCCTTCAATAGCCCTTTACGTTCCGGGGTCACATTAATTCGTAAAGTCTCGCGACCGAAATATTCACTTTTCACCGAAATATTCAATTAGTACATGTTAGACTGATGTTTGATGATTCTTTCACTGTCAGTTTTATCAAGTATATTTTACTTGTGCACACGGCTACGCATCAAGCCACACAAAACCAATATATCTTGGCCTCGCTTTGTATGATCTTTTAGCACAACGTACGGTCAGTTTTTACTGGTTTCATTGACTGATATGTAGCTGTGTGAACACTTCAAAAAAGTACGTGTTTACGAAATCGTTTTTTATAGTTTAGTTATTCGTTTGCAGGCGGGTTTCTAGCTGAGTTGAAGTTTTAATTGAGCTGTCAATCGTAATTCAGAATTGATAGTAAATCAATATTATTTTAGCGGGGCAAAATAACCTATAGCCGCTCTTAATAATAAAATGAACGATGTATATACAAAGCCTAGTAGATATTTAGAAAATAACAATAAATTTCAAAAAAGAGGGAGAAGTTATCAATCCAACATGGAAGAATTGCCTATGATACCCCTTAGTAAGACTCGTTGTCAGAGCTTCTGGCAACTGACTATCTACAAAGACCCAAAAATATACAAATTATAGCCGTGACCAACGGCATAAAGTGTTCCAAGGCACGGAGGAAACTAGGTACCTGTAACTGACTGGTCACCCACCCATTCATGGAATGGTCTAGGTGGATATTGTTGTAATAATACTGGCTTTATAGCGTTCTCTTTTGTGTATTCAAAATTCTTCTTGTTCTATGTAACTAGGTTACCTGACACTTCAATAAAATAACAAACTTGATGAAACACGTTTTTTCTTCATAAACACAAAATTACAACAGATATGCATTTGATAGAACCATAATGCCTGTTACTTTTGTTGCTAATTATCTACTGCTGGGAATTTGAAAAAAAGACGTAACAGAATTGATTGTATTTGTAAAATCTATTGCTGCCGCGAAGTGCCCGAATTACCGAGAGTAAGGGAGAGTGTGACAGTGCAAAAATACCTATTAAAAGTACACAAAATAAGATTCACTGTTCCCACATAACTAACCAGTTTTTAAACGTTCACATCTCTTTTAATTATTAACTTATGAAAAAAGTGGAAAACATAATTGGACATGCCAACAAGGGCTTTAAACTTTTTGGAAAAAATATTGATCTTCTGACATTATCCAGGGAGAAAACGAGACTACTTTAGTATGGAAAAGCGGCTCTCTGTCCTCTTAATACCCAAAAATTAAATATGCCCAGTAACACCACCGACCCGGGAATCAAGCCTAAAATCCCCCGCTAAGAAGAGCAAAGAGGCATTAAGACCAAACAAAACATCAGGATCAAAAAGGTACGGTACTTATTTTTAGATACAATCCCTTTTGTGATGTGTAATCCAGAAATAGGCCTCGACATACTGGACCAACTCTTTCTACTTGTATCTGCTATTACTAAATTTATTAAGGTGTATCAATAAATGCCCGGGTCAACGGCGCGTTGTGTTCCACGCGCGTTTCAAGGAGTGTCAGCATAGTGACGGGGCCCCCTGTAGAGGGCCAAAGCCTGCCGGGGTCGCGGGACTCACGAATTACCGTGACCTCGGTACGTAAAGGGCTATTGAAGGACACCGTGGGTTTTAGTCAGTACGAGTCTGACAGTCCCCCCGCTCTGCCCTGGGTGGGAGGACTCATGTGATGATTTTACCACGTAAAAAAAAAGTGTATCAAAAAATTAATTTAACGAATACATTGTCAATCTAAGTAATATTAAAATATTATATAAATAATGTCAAAAGTATGTTAATAAGTACATTTTCACGCTGAAACCACTGAATCGATGAACCGAAATTTTGCATATAAGTTGTCAGGTATACAGAAATGGACGTAGGGTACAGGGTAGGGTTTTTCATTCTGAAAAAGTAGTGTTCCAGAGAAAAATGGCCGTTTACATTACAAATGTAAAAGATAGCGCCACGTATCGCGGCCAAAAGCTAGAAATTTACAAACCGCAAGAAACAGGATTTTTGGGAATGCCCGAGTTATTGGGAAAAGAAAGATTTTTAAAAACAAAAACAATTTGTACTGCCACATGACTAAACTAACAAAGAAAACGATTTCTCAATTATCCTGCAGCAACTCATTAATCATAAAATATCACTCCTTTTAGATACCAAAGAACAGCCACCTTCGCTTTCCATTATACAAAGGCGACTTACCTCAAAGTTATTTCCATTACCGTGACCCCGGTACGTAAAGGGCTAGTGAAGGACACCGTGGGTTTTAGTCAGTACGAGTCTGACAGTCCCCCCCGCTCTGCCCTGGGTGGGAGAACTCATTTGATGATTGTACCACGATAAAAAAAACCTCAAAGGGATGGGCTGTAGCCACCGTCCTCATACGAGTTAATAACGACATAATACCATTATCTGAGCGCCACGTGTAGTGAGATAAAGACGTTATTTCTTCAAGGTCCATCTTTATTATTAGTGGTTTATTATGTTTCATAAGTAGGGATGATTTTAGTAAGATAGTATTTAATAACATAGTTGTTGTACTTTCTTGGGAAGTCAGTAGTGTTCTGTTGTTGCCAATCATAAAATATTCATCATTGAAAATTTCAATAACAGAAAGGATGATTTAAATTTTGGCCCCACCCTCCAATATCAACATGTAATACGTCGTTGGATAGGTATTTTTAAGCTGAACAAAAAACACAATGGCACCAATTATGTCTTCTATCTTAGTCAGTTCTGAGCTATGTTTGATTTAACATGGCAGTTTAAGAAATAGCTAGGTAATGGTTTTTTGTCAACATAATATTGCATTTCAATTTAAAAAAAACTGTTAGTTACGATTAGCACAATATTGTCAAAATTTAATCTTCTTACGAAAATCTAATGTTCATGTTTTCTTAATAAAGTTCAACTAGTCACTTGAGTTATAAAATTTTGCAACTGCACAAAGCGAGAACACTCCTCCTTTGACATACGTCAACAAATTACTACGACTGACGAAGTTTCTCTCAAATCTGTCTCAAGTAAGAAGATTATCAAACAAAAAAGTTTCTACCACGAAGTAAAACTTTGCCAACCCTTCATCCCGCTATGTCATCAAGGTCAAATGAAGGCTGTAACCCTAAAATAAAGTTGAAGTGCTTGCGATTAGTCGGGCTTTTTTATCCTCAAATACAGATGGCGTATATGGACTTGGTCCATAAGACGGGTCCAGACAATACAATCGTATACATAAAAACTAATGAGCAGTCCATACGGGACTACAGGGTTGGTAAATGAAATTGGGTATTTCTGTGGATTTTTTTTTGCTTCTGTAGTATGGAAATTATTTTTATGACATGGGTTTTGTTGATAGTACTCGTACAATCATGTTAATAAAATGTATTAACTGTTTATTTGGAACTTAAATGGTGAAATGTATACTAGATTGCCACCTAATGCTTTGAAGATTACAGAAGTAACAACAAAAATTTAAGACCTTGAGAACTCTACAAGATCTTATTACAAGTTTATTAAAAGTGACTCCCATAATATTTTTCTTTTTGTTAAGAGTGAATGAATAAGAAAAGAGATAACAATTATAAAACTGATGGACTGATCTAATTATGTTAACACTAAATAAGAAACAGAAATTGGTAATGAAGTGTCACCATAAAATCAAACAGGTTAAAACAAATAATAAACATGGTACATAATTATCATGTTTAAAGTTTTCATGGTTAAACTTGATGCGAAAGAATCGCATAACATTAAACGAAATATTAACAAAGATTTTCTTTTTAATAGCAACATCACAAATCTCTAACACTTTGATGTAACACATAAAAGCCTAGTAACAAGTTAAAGATAACCATCCGCCTCACTGACTTACTATAAATATATACCGGCACAAAGGGCTACCGCGGTTCTTTTATCTTTACCTACTAGTAACGAAAGTAATCCCTCTTCTGCCTTTGGAGGCACGTTTACGATTCAATGGCTTTAAGGGTACGGTCAGACTTTTAGGCCAACTTAAAAGCTTTTAAGACTGTAACAAAAATCGACTGGACAGGCATGACCTTGATTGATCCCGTTAAATTAATTATTAGATACAGGATAGTCCGTTAAGTATTAATTTTGACGTAAAGAAGAAAATTGTTCAATAGCTTGAAATATTCTATCAAAATGATGAATTTTAATGAGTCAAAGTGAATAAGACAAAAAAAGTCAATTAACAAGAAGTTTGGGCAGAAAAGGAAGACTATCCTTATCTCAAACAGAATTCGCAAGTAGATAAACTATACAAATTACAGTAGTTTTCTTTGAAATGCATGTAAGCATATTAACATTTGAAACAAACCAAGTTAAGTACTCATCTGGGATTACGTCTAAAAGAAATAAGTGCCACGCTTTCAAAATCAAGAAAAATCATTCGAAACCTCAAATTACGGCAGCTTTTCTTTTCTGAAGTCGCAAAAGGCCCTATCGAAGGAGGGACCGCCAAAATCCTCCCTGTCACGTTTACAAAATGAGACCACTCCGTTTTTGGGTCAAACGTTTTGAGTGAAGCAATGTGTTTATGTATTTAGAATATTATAATCACCACTTTAGACACGGGTTATTGATCATGACAAGTAACGCCGGGTGTTTTGTGTTGTCGTGTAAATTTCCCTTTTTGAGGGTTTTTCTTCGGAGCTGTGTTTATTGTCGCGGCAATATTCGGATCGTTAAGTGAAGTGCTATTTGTATTTGTGGCGGTACTTTGGATACTTGGATCAGTAGGGGGTCTAAGTGCAATCACTTTCAAAGCATTTCCTATTTCTGTATCGACTCTTAAAGGATCTGGAGAAAAGGTTAAGTTTTTCGGTAGCATATTTTTTTCGACACATATGTAGCTCATAGCTTTGTGTTCACTTGGTCTATTTATCTGTTTCCATATAACTTATGTTACTGTCCTTCCTGACTAGAAGAGTATGTAAAAGTTAAAAAAAAAATAACAATAACATTGTCCTACAAAATATGATTACCAAAATCATGATAATTTTCATTCCAACAATATTATATGATTTGTATATTTTTTCTAGAGTAGTTTTTTTCCTTTAAATTGTCTGCAAAATAAAGACTATTTTATTTAAGTATATTGCTTTTATAGTCTATTCAAATGGTACTAAGACTTACTACCAAATGCTACCTGAAAAGGTTCTAAAACGCCATGGGTTACCACGCAGCCTTTCTAATGTTCGCTTTGTAAAAATATTTTCTGGGTTAGTAAATCGTTTGTTAAACATCAAAGCATTAACCCCATTCAATACCACCTTTGCTAACCGAACCCATCACATTAACACCATTCTTTTTGAAGTCCATCAAACGCGGCCTTTTTTAAAAAGTAGAGCCGTTACTTCAATGGACAGCTCTATAGGGGTGGGTAGACTGGGTAGCCAAATTCCTCCCCTTGTCAGTAGCAGTGTGACTCGGTTTTTAGGTCAGTTATTCTGGGTAAAATGGCGATATGTTGATGACGTTCTTATTTCACGAAAACGTGTATAAGTGGGGGTTTTTAAGTAAGCGATTGGTGTTCTGTTTTTGAGGAATGGTATCTGGTAGGTACTTTTGTTTTCTGTCGTTCGTCTTGATGTTGTGTCACATACGTTTGCTTTCTGAGACTGTTGAAAGAATTTTTCGAACTAATATTCTTATAAACCGTGTTGATGCAAACATTTTTAAAGTGATCAATAGTAACAAATTCTATAAACATATTCAAAACGAGTACTACCAGTTTTAATGATGGGTAATCAAATGTGATTGATTTAATTTGACTCGTGTGATCTCATCAAGTACTTTTTGATAACAATTCGATTTTTTTATTGTAATCTGAAATATCCACTAATATGCATTTCAATTATAATAGAACTTCAAATGTTTATGAAAGATCATTTGAATTCTTACAATTTATGTGAAGAAAATGGCCACAAGGACAATAGAATTTCTAGTGGTCTTTTTGTAAAGTAGGTGTCTCACAAAGGCTTTTGATCTCATTGCTGTTCACACATATTTCACAAGATGAAGCTGTCCTCTATCGGAATTACATTTTAGACATTACTTGCAGCTACCGTTTAAGCTAATAAAATATGTGAATACTAACAAGTTATAATGAAAGGAGAGTATAAATCCAACTTTGGCGTCCCCCAAGGCAATATACTCGGTCCAACATTTCAGCAAAAACAGAATAATGATATCTTTACAAACGAAATATTTATGAAAAGACAGAATGCCTGCAATAAATGTAAGTGAAACCTCCCTCACAAGGACAGAGGAATTTTGGGTCAGTTGTAACATGTAACTATGTCGTTATGTATATAATGTTGTATATAGCTATGTAGGGATACCCAGGACCCATGTTTGGTGGAGGACATCTATTAGTTGTATTACAATCTAAATAACCATGCATGTGTGCGTATATTTATTCGTCTGTGTGTATCTTACACACTGTGTCTTTATGTCTCGTATCAGATTCTAGTAGAATAGTTTGTATTCAGATTTTACGAGTGAATTCATAGTACGTACACCATATTAGCGTTATTTTCATATCGACTTTTCATTTCTTGTGGATTTGCAAATCTGCACATGTTAAAGAGTTAAAACAGTATAGCAAATGAATAATTCTAGATATTTTGTTGAAAAAAACCAACCAGCTATTCGCAAAGAGTAAAATCACGTTTGACACAGCTGTTATATCTGTCACGGCTAAAGGTAGGTGTGAACCTAAACTTAAGATTAGCCGGCTAAACCTAGGTTTATCTTCGACGAAATGTTAATGTTAGTTTGTTCTATCTTTAGCCGGCTAAACTTAGGTGTAGCTGCAGGTCCTTGGCTAAAAATGTAGAAGGAAATGGAAAAGGAAACAATGTAATAATGTTTACTATTTTGACACGAAAACTTTATTAAAAAATAATCACTTTCATTACACATGAGCGAGCGAAGCGAGCTCGGGACTCGCTGGCACCCCGACTCGGACAATTTAGGTTAGAAGAGGATGGCAGGGTCTGAAAGACCCCGCCATCCTCTTCGTGGTTATTTTTTTTTTTAAACCACCCAGAAGTAGGAGCCCCGCGAAGCGGGGCTCCGTCGACATGCTGGGAAGCGTGGACGCCCCGCGAAAGCAAGACCATTCCATTTCCTTCATTTTTAGCCAAGGACCTGCAGCTACACCTAAGTTTAGCCGGCTAAAGATAGAACAAACTAACATTAACATTTCGTCGAAGATAAACCTAGGTTTAGCCGGCTAATCTTAAGTTTAGGTTCACACCTACCTTTAGCCGTAACATATCCAACACATAACACTATACAAGCTATATAAGAAATATTGTTATGTCATCTGTATACACGAGTTGATGGCTTACTTTCATCGTACGTGTTCAAGTACTTTTTCCAAAGCATTTGTTGTTCTTTATAGAAGAAACGCGGAACATGAAAGACCACCTGATGCCGCTCGTAAAATTTAAGAGAAACGTTTATACTGTGAAGTTTTTTTTTTATGAGAACAAAGTCCAATATATATCTATACATTTGACAGGCCTGTTGGTCTAGTGGTTAGTGACCCTGACTGCTATGCCGGAGGTCGTGGGTTCGATTCCCACCCAGGACAAATGTTTGTGTGATGAGCACGATCATTTGTTCTGTGTCTGGGTGTAATTTATCTATAATATGTATGTATTTATTTATTTATTTTATTTATTTATTTATTTATTTCATGGAGAATTTTTCATTTCATTCATTTCATTCATTTCATTTCATTAGAAATATATAAGTATGTTTATCAGTTGTCTAGTACCCATAACACAAGCTCTGCTTAGCTTGGGACTAGATGGCGTTGTGTGATAGTTGTGGAATATTTATTTATTATTTATATATATCTTGGTACATGGCGAACTATGGAATTGAATTCAATGGAGTGAGTTTGACCTTTAGCTATATTTTTGCAGCTGCTATGTTGTGTCAAGCTTCAGTGGTATTAAGTATATTAATAGATTCCGCTATTTAAAGTCGTACCTATTACTGATGTTAAAAATTATTCTATCAAAATATCTCATTGTGACAAAGTAACTTTTAGAGTTATCAATGACAATATTATTCATGATTGTCATAAGTCATTATCATAAGTCAATAGTACCCGTAATAAATATCAAATAAATACCACTTATTGTTTTAAATGACCTTCAGTAGTAATGTTTTTGTCGTAAATATAGTTTAAATAATGTAAATGAGGAAATACATATATAATATTTGTTGAACAAATGGTATAATATACCTACTTCTTTATTATGCTTATTGAAAAACCAAATATTATACGAGTATTCTACCACCATCCTCAGAGCTTGGAAAAAATCCAGACAGTACCTGGAGTTGAACGGCACTACCGAAGCCGATCCAGAAAGAAATAGCGTGACGACCTGGACGAATAACGTGAGAGTCGAGGTGGCACAGCCAAAAAAAACTCAAGAAAACTTGAAAGACGCCTTTGTCCAGCATTGGGACAGTGTGAACATTAAACATATTTGAAATCAAGTCGCTCAGATTGTTTTTTAAAACCAAAGAAACTTGTAAAACATTAAGCCTAATGCGTGTGAATATCAAGATCATAATCATCAACATCAACTGCCGTTAAACAAACATTAGGGAACATTATACCACAGAGATGAATGAAAAAAAAAAGCAGCTGCAATAAGCAAAGCACCCTGAGACACACTAGCTCTTAAAGCAATATTATTTTACTCTTAGTTCAGTGTGGGCAAAATATAAAAAATGTACAATAATAATTCTAAAAGAGGTGATGGAGATGAATTACTGTACAATCAAAATAATTGTACATTACAAATCACACTATAAAAACCGGAAGTTTGGACGGGTGGATGGATGTTTGTAACTCAATCACATCAGACCAGCTGACCTGATCTTAATGAAATTTGACGCCGAGATAGGTTAAAGACTCGCCCATCTACGGACCGACCTAGTTAAAATCGGCTTCATCGACCAATTGAGCCATGTAATCACTATGTATTCAACCACGAGCTCCTATTAACGAGAAGTTACATGTAGGATGAAATGAGTGACAACATAAGCACCTTCCAACGGCCAACACATAACAAAAAAGCAAAACGTTCCCACCTTTACTATTCCTTGCACAATCCACAAGCAGAAATGTATTTCTGCAGAAAAGAAATTCCTACAAGAAAAAATGTCTAGTCAACGAAAATAAATATAACGAAGCGAAGACAGGGAAGGAATATGATTAAGTTTTATACCCTGAGGTAAAAATCATATAAGGTCATAATCAGATAATTGTATTTGCCTCTCACGAAGGTAAGAATACATTTTCTGATGAACAAGAATGGAATAATGGAGTATGTGAAGAAAATCTCGTTGATAAAAATAGAAAGAATGAAGAGTAATATAAAGGAACAAAAATAAATGAAAAGAACTTCGTACGTCGTGTGCATAGCAATAGAATGAAGAAAGAAAAGGATTTATGTATGAGAATTGAAATGTTCGCTTACCGAGACCAAGAAAACAACTGCATTGAGGGTATCAAAATAGGATAGATACTGATGGAAGGCAGATATTGATGGAAGGCTTTATTAGACGACATACATATTCCGTCAATTACAATAAAGCCCCATTTAATAAAGATCCAGCCTATTACCACAAACACAATACAAGTCAAGACTCTATAGTAGCTACTGCAAAATTCTTGGTGTAAATAATCTAATGCCACTTTGCTTGGCCTAGAATAATCCAAACTTACGAGTAGTATGTGAAAAAAACAATAAGGAGTTAAAAGCCAACAGGAAGAAAAGTTAATTCAATTGGAAACTGAAAACATTACTGTCATTCAGTCCAATCGGTTAGTAAGTTAATTTACAGTTGGAGTAAAATACACATTAAAGTAGAAAAACATTACTCGCATGACCGTTAATGAATGACCAACCAACCGAGAGGGCTTTTACTTACACTGAGCCGCTCATTTTGGTAACTGTCTTTTTACACGACTGCCCAAAAAAGGAATGTTTTTGCTGTAATGTTATTCTTGCTACTCGTACATAACAAATGTTTGGGTTAGCATGATTCGTAAGAGCCAGGTGGCAAAATCAAGTGTTAGTGGAATATTTTTGGGAAAAGCATCTTGGCTTGACTGATCTGAATACGATTCAGCGATACCGACAGAAGTTTGGTGATCGGCACGAGCCAAATTAAAGTCAAATACTCGTACGTGAGGTAATTGATTCTGAATATCTTTGTAGTTCAACAAGTACTAATTCTAATACGAACCATTGTTTTCACATTTCTCTTCTATTTTGTCGTGACACTTGTGACAAGCATGCTTGCTTAACAGAAATCGATTTAGTTGATCCTTGAAGAGATCCAAACCTACCGCATACTAATCTATATTGTTTTATCGACAACTCTAACTAGAAAACCTACATAACCATCCACTACTTTACCTATTCCCATAAAAATGTCTCCAAAAATACCACCTATAAAGAAAAAAGAAACACTAAGAATATTGCAAAACCCTTTTCAAATAACAGGGGTTATAAATCAGGCACAGATGAAATATAACCGATGGGGATAAGGCTTATTACGGAGGTAAAAGTAATGGGAAATATTCTCATATGATTGGAAATCTATGAGCTTTTGTATCGGTTTCATTCAGGGGTTCATAATGGGTGCGTCAGGTCAGGGAGCGGATTAAGGTCACTTGCTCTAAGTAAGTTTTCTTGATTTACTAATGCTTCAGTGCGTTTGAACATTAAGCCAAGTTGGTTGAGTTAAGAATCAAAGTTCACTGCTCTGACGGGAGTGGGTATGAAATGATATGATATGGGTAATTTCTATACAAGGCTTCGAAAATGACCTTGACTTGCGAAAAAGTCTCCTTTTGTCAGGAGGTCGTGAGGTTAAAGTGGGGCAAGCAAAATAGATATAACTCTCTGCGAATCCAAGATAGACAAGTTCAATATGAAAAAAACATTCTCAAACTTAATAAGAAAGAATCACATAACATTGATGAGATATCAACAAAGGAGTTTAATCTATAAAAATTTAAAAAAAAACTTTTTGAATTTAAAATGAATAACAATGGTTTAGAGATTTTCGGATCTTTCTTGTAATAAAAAAAGTAAGTTCATTATTAAATTGTAGAAGCCTGCAACAAATAAAATCAGACAATGGACCTGCAAATACCTTTCACGGTATTTTCACGCTCCTGTATTTTTCGTTTCAAAATGAAAAACGGTACCGAAAGAAAATCCTGATAATAAGCTCAGACGTAGCGCACAGACAAAATAAAATCACTGCAGTTGCATTTTTTTTATGGCAACATTGCTTTATTATTTTCTTTCTGTGTTTGTGTGCGTTTTTGTTGTGTTGGTACCTACTATACTTTCTTTTTTATTTGTAATTTAATGGTAACGAATGTAATCCTACAATTATCTGGGACAAAGACATAATGACATTAGCTATGACGAACAATTTGAGGTAATATTGTTTGAACTCTAAATATGTTTTAAATGCATTAATGTTTGCCTTGCGTATTGTATATATTTATAATTTATTTTGCCACTCACTATGTTTTTTTTATTGTTTCAACTATAAATTATTTAACAGTTTGAGTTAGAATGTGTGTTTAGTATTGAAATTACACAGATTTTTTTGGACAGTGTCTTTACCGTTGCGCATGTTTTTCTCAAATAAATATTTAAAATCTCTAAGCACAAAAAACGAATAAAAGAATAAACAGAAAAATAATCAAGTAACTAACTAACCTTTTTACAAAGATACAAGTAAGAAAATATTTTATAACAAACTAGCTGTACCCTGCCACGCATCGCTGTGGCACATTGTGATTGAATGATCGTTAAAAAACGTATAAATGTGACTAATGCAAAAAATAGAAAAAAAACAATATTTGATGCGGATTATTCTCATGCTAAAATTTCAGCTCAATCGGTGCAGAACTTTTTGAGTTTTTGATGCGTACACAAACCAATATAACATTTTATATATATAGATACTCTACTGATATTTTAAGGAATGCTCAGAAATTTTTACAATAAGTGTATTTAAAGAAACCATGTTTGGCAATGTGCGTATAACATTGAGAATACGAAACATGTGCGTTTCCTGACGTCACCACAGTTTAAAACAGACATAATAATTATTATTATAACACACAAGAAATATAATTAACAGGATATGGTGGTTATTAAAATGTAAATAACACTGGGGAACAAAATTTGAACTTTGTCGTGCCACAAGAACTTCACTCATATTTTTTACTTTGATCGATGATTGTTAGTAAAAATAAATAACTAAAAAACAATTATTGGCCAAGAATTTATTGATTACTGTAATTTAAAATTTCAACAAATAATGACAGTCCGAAACAAAAAAAGTTCTATTATGAATGTATGATTTAGGATTTTCTGGCAAATTTAGCATCTGGATGGTTCCTTTTTAACGTCCAGCAGTAATCGGCCAACATCCTTGGGTTCCTTTTGCCCTGATAGCGCTTTTCCATCTGTGAAATGGCCTGATGGAACCTCCTAAGAATTCTGACTGTTTTTTTGACAAATTCAAGTCACGAATCGAGTCGTTTAGGTCTTCTTGAGTTATCAAGTGTGGCTTGTTTGAGATTTCTTCAAACTCACATTCATCGTCATCAACGGCCCGCGATTCGCTCGAAGTGGAGGACTGTGAATCGTTAATCGTAACGGACGCAGATGTAACTGGTATATGTAGGTAAATTGTCACTATGAAGTACTGGTCTCTTATTTGACTGTAGATTAGGGTAACTCACAGTGTATTTTTTTTTAGAATTAATACCTTTTACATCTTGTAAGACAAAAATAGCAGTCCGAAACATGATCTTTTGGTTCGGTCCAAATCATGGGTACAGCAAAGGGCATAGAACGGGACCCTTTCTTCCAATCACTCAAATTCTTAACGCAGGTTATGCAACAAATATGGGGAGCCCAAGATTTGTTTTGATGAGCCACAGGGAAACCAAAATACTGACGATAACTCTCCATCACAACTTTTGTGAAATTTCGTCTATTTTTTTTAAAGTTCACAAATATAACAAAAAGAGTCAAGTCCGTTTTTACACTTTCTCGGTATATTCACACAATTACAGCAATTATAAATCACTAAATTTAAACTAATACGAAAACAATTAATTTAACGACAGTTTATTCGCGATCGTTTGTTTACGTTTATCGCCGTAGTACTGGTTACACGAATCAACACATCACAAGAAATCTAAGGCCAATCGGAATAAAACTATTGCTGTTTATTAATGAGTGTAGGTGGCAAAAACAATATTAGCCACCAGAGTTCGTGTGGCATGACTAGTGTTGACCAGTGTAATTAGTTAAGTTAAACAATAACCTGTGGTTATGCAACCGCAAAATATGACGATATTACGTTAGTTTTTTTTTACGTGGTTAAATCATCAAATGAGTCCTCCCACCCAGAGCAGAGCTGGAGAGACTGTCAGACTCGTACTGACTAAAATCCACGGTGTCCTTCAATAGCCCTTTACGTTCCGGGGTCAAGATAATTCATACAGTCCCGCGGATATTACGTTAGTTAGGTAGTAACTTGATGTTCAAAGGCGATCGTATGCACAGACGCCAGCAGGTCAACCTACCCGCATCTGTCAAATTTTACCAATCGAATATTAACCTTCCACTATTGTGTTATGGTTGAAAATCTATTAAAGTGACAGATTGAGGTAGGTTTATGTGCTGGCGTCTGCATATCAAGCTATGCCAAGTATTTGACCTAAGGTGCATTTCGTACGTCATACCCACATAAATGCATATCAATTTTTTAGAAGTCTCCATTTCTAACGTTATACAT
Organism: Agrotis puta; assembly: GCA_943136025.2. NCBI lineage: Eukaryota > Metazoa > Arthropoda > Insecta > Lepidoptera > Noctuidae > Agrotis > Agrotis puta. The sequence goes on along the minus strand of OW964175.2, from coordinate 17,111,210 downwards.
GATGATCTTTTTTTGTTTTTTTTTTTTCGTGGTAAAATCATCAAGTGAATCCTCCTACCCAGGTGTCCTTCAATAGCCCTTTACGTTCCGGGGTCACGGTAATTCGTTCAGTCCCGCGACCCCGGCAGGCTTTGGCCCTCTAGAGGGGGGCCCCGTCACTTTGCTGACACTCTTTGAGGCGCGCGTGGAACACAACGCGCCGTCGGCGTCGACCCGGGCATGGTCCATGGTCGGACAGCGAGATACATGAAGGTCTAAGCTTTTTCATCAAATACCATTTAACCCCATTTTCTGTCATATTTTTATTACATCTTCTTAATCTTTAGGAGCAACCCTAGTCATATTCGTCTATATCAATGTTATAAAGCTCAAAAGTTTGTTTGTTTGAACGGGCTTATCTCAGAAACTACTGATTCGAATTGAAAAAATATTTTTATGTTGTATAGGCCATTTACCGAGGAAAGGAACAGCTTTTTTTTACGTGGTAAAATCCATGACTGCTCTCACCCGGGGCAGAGCGGGAGGGACTGACAGACTCGTACTAACTAAAATCCACGGTGTCCTTCAATAGCCCTTTACGTTCCGGGGTCACGGTAATTCGCACAGTCCCGAAACCCCGGGAGGGCAACAGCTAGAATTATGATTCGTAACGTTAAAGCCCAGTTATTTATCATCGTGCGAAATCTTTCCAGTTAAATCCGTATTCCCTATTGTTTGTTTTTCTTTAAGCCGTGAGAGTAGATTTTGAATTCTACTTTTAAAATCATTCTATTTTTAAAACAATGTTGATTGAGTGTGTGGGATTTTGACTGATGTTATGTCAAAATAAATCAGGTTGAAATTCGAATTTGTGTTTTTTTTTCTGGCCAGTACGTGGAACTAATCAATAAAGTATTTTTTTTTGGAATGAATCTCTGCAAGTATTTGTATTTTGGAATGAATTATTATTGTTCTGACTGATCGACTACTTGATACCTAGTATGTGTGAATGATCTTCGGACTTTGACTGCGTCTATTATAAAGAAGAATTGCGGGAAATTAAATGAAATCGTCACTGTTAATTATAATAAGTGTCTGTAACAAATTAAACACGTTATAATGTTTTATTGTCAGAATGTTTTCTAGAGGATTGTATGTATGAATTATATCACATACCTAGTATTGTTTTGAAGTTACTGACAGTTGACGTTTTTTACAACCTTTTGTTTTTAGAATACTTCATTTCTAATTTTAATTTAATTTGAAAGATAAAACTGCATTGTCCAAATAAATACTGTGTCCACATAACAAATATGTTACAGAGCACAGAATAACAAACAAATAAAAAAGCTCAATGCCAGTTATAGATTATGCTATAACATGAGAATTAGATAAAAAAAGATTCCGAGCAGCACTACGATTATGTTCCTGCATCATGTGCTTTCAGAATCCAATCTACGTTCACATAATAGTCAATACATTGATACAAATAAAACATAGGCGCATTCAATTATAGAACGATTCCTTATGCGCAGTCGTAGGCGCACTCAATCGTGTATTGACAGTTGTTTTGATTGGAGCAGTGTTGCCAGAGTGGAATTTCCCCGAATTATGGGAAAGAAGAACAAACATGGGAAAAAGAAGATCAGATATTTCACTGCCTGACAGAAGAAGGAATTAGTTGGTGTATAGTTTCATGATTTCGTTTTTTTCAGGCAATCTATAAAATTTATTATTGTAAAATTAAATGAAATAAAAACTCAAAACAAATATTATTGTTTTGATGAATTGATGTTTTCCAGTCAATTATGTCAGAAAAATACGTGTTCACTACAGTTTTCGAGTTTCACGCGAGCAAAACCGTTGGCAACAGCTAGTCTGTTCTAAAACTTGGCAATAACTGAAGATGTTGATATACATCGTCATTAAAACGGAATTGAACATAATAATAATCGTAAAAAGTACTAAAAGTGAATAAAAACCTTGCTATATAAGTCAAATTAAGGTAACGGCTTACGTCTGACTGAACTTAAGTATCCATTCGATCGTCTATAGCGCCCCGTTTACAATATATTACCCTTTTTTAATATCTGGGCAATATATTCCCACTATTTCATCGAAGCATTTCATTGCACATAGAGTATGGTAAACATATTGCCTTTTTATCTATAATATGTATGTATTTAGAAATATATAAGTATGTTTATCAGTTGTCTAGTACCCATAACACAAGCTCTGCTTAGCTTGGGACTAGATGGCGTTGTGTGATAGTTGTGGAATATTTATTATTATTTATTATTATATTATTTTATCAAAATTCTACTTGGTAGGACTCGTTCAATATAATCAGTTTCCTCGAGAATATGAAAGTGTAATTCAATTATGCTTTTGGTAGTCATTGAACCTTGAAAAATCAAGAAGTGAAGATATTACACCGGGATTTTTATGTAGCTAAATTGCAGTTAGGTATTATATTACAGTAATATAAAATTTAGTACAGAGATTCAAGATTCTACAAAAAAACTAATATGTTAGAAAAGCAACATAATCAGTTTATTTATTATCCCAGAACTGGGAAACATGTCTTTTCCCAGTAAAAAATTCCCCGCAGTAGAAATTGACCTCACTGTTATTCTAAAACAAGTTGGTTGCTTACTTTGTGAACAGTGATGATTAAATGATTTAGTCTCTGCCTGGATTAAAGCTAAACTAGCAACGCTAAATCACAATAACTTAGGGATCAAAAACTCTGTGAGAGTAAAATCAACTGGTAACAATGTTCCCACGAATGGGAAAATTCACTTTAAGTCTGGTAATCAAAAATGCGCGTGGGCAGCGGCATTTGTTTGTACAAGTCAATCTGTTACGAGTGTGGTAACCGTCGATTCACGCCGTCTCTTACCGCATGAATGCATAAAAATATTTAAAAAATAACGGAAACACGAATGAAGAAGAAAACTCTTAGATCTAAGAATTTATTTTTGATGTATGTGGCAGGTGTGATGGGTTATTTCTATTTTGAAATCGATGGAGATGTGTGATTTTTGGCTAATATTAGAGTATTACCTAGATCTATTTCCAATGCAGAGAAAAGCGGTGATTTGGATAGAGATCAGGTTTTAAGAAAATCAGACGACTTAGTTGCTGTTGCGGGTGATCCTGAAGAAGACCTGCCTTGGAGGCACAAATAAATAAAAGCCTAGTAGTGGGTGAAGCTGGTTTTGATGATGTCAATAATAATGGTATAGCAGTAAACACAGAGCTTGACAATATCAGTTCTTTCAAGACTTTACAGTTATCTGATGCAGTGACTTAAAAAGATTAAATCATTGACAAAACTACCAATGAACATAATTATAAGATAAATTCAGGCGTTGTTATTGTGAAGTAAGAGAAATTATGATAAAAACTGATTGAGTATGTGGACAAAAGTAACATAAGAATTAGGTCATACCAATTTTTAAAACAATGAATTTATATTAAGACTTTTTACGCCACAATTAATGAAATAATTTAAACAAGAGCTGTTTAAGAATTTTGATGAAAGTGTGTACAATAAAGTACACATACTATCTATCTATCTATCGGACTAGTTTAACCATGTGAACCGAATACTAAATCAATGATTTTACTATGTGAACCACAATATCATCGATATGAATGAGTACTTTATAAATAAAAATAGACATACGACTATAACGATCGCTGTAACAAACCAACTTATCAATACAGGCGGGAAAACAGAGAACTAATAAAAATTTACCAAGTTGAGACATTTTTTCTTGGCAAGCAGCGCCACCATGGACTGCAAACTTTAATTGGCCGTACTTTGCGATGAATGATACCATGACACGTCATAGTATTGTTCTAAGGAACATACTAGTTAGACAATTAGTAGCTTCTATAAAAAGTGTTGATTATGATGTTACAAACGCAATGTTCACACTGTTTTGTGAAAAATATACAGTTGTATACAAAATCGAAGCTGCTTGGGATCTAATGTATAAAGTGAAATTGAAAGTAGATACAACATTTGTTGCACAAAGGGATACTTTTCAATACTAAAGAATTTTCTGACTAGCTAAACAGACTTGATACTTGAAAGGTCTTTAAGTAATTGGAATAACAAATTTTTTCATGTTATTGGCCCTTTTCTAACCGAAGTGTGTTCAGATGATCAAAATTGAAATCTACATACGCGTTTTCGATATATTATTTTGATTGATTTCTTACAGGTGAAAATTAAAGTATTTCTAGATAATTTGAGATGGTCTAAGCCAACCTGTCATTACACGAAAATCTTATGAAGCTAATACTAGAAATGTCATAATTAATTGCAACAAACATTTCCCATTTTTAAACATATTCTAAAAATGATGTAGTCTTCTCCCAGTACTATTGGATACCATAATTTAACATAGAGCTACTCTCTATCTGACCTCTATATCCTTGTCACTAGGTTTAAGATACCCATAAGAAAGGACTGTTTGTCAATTTTTCGCGTCTAACGTTTTGTGTTTAACAGCTGTTTAACATCTATAAACGATAGTCAGAATTTATTGGTCTTCTACTTTAGCTACCAGTCTTCATATAAATTTTTATATCGTCATAACTACACCTACTGGTCTACTAAAGGTAAACAATTTTACAATGCTATTGAACTTTATACCCATAGAATATTATCGGTAGTTACGGTCTGAAGCATAATAAGGAAATATATGGTAATAAAATATTGTTTCACATCAATATAACGACTTTGAGACATCCTTAAAACAAATGTAACTATTACTAAAAATCTTCCTTAAATAACGTCACAAATTATATAGATGAAAACAAACATAAAGACAGTAACTACAGGGAAATATCGTAAACTATCATAATCGTAGAATCAATAATTTTAGAACGTGATACTCGTAAGTTACAAACCCACACTAGACTCACTTCAATGTTGTGACGCAGGAGAGTGGAAGAAGAAAACGTGTTGTACCGATCATAAGTAAAATAGGATGAGGGCAGTAAGAATGATGATGAAGATGATGATTGGGCTACTGTGGTGGAATCTGCTCTAACTTTCACGTAGAAAGGCAACCTATATCTTGGTAGTGAGAATATTCATGAGCTAACTGTGAAACTTTAAATCTTAGTAAACATTTTTGAGCTTTTGTTTTCCAAACTGGCACATAAACCTTAACTAAAGATGACCTCAAAATCTATTGAAATCAAAGAAAATATATAATCAAAATTGACAAGAAAATATATGAAAGGATAGATACACAGACAACTTGTAGGTACGTCTACAGGGTATGCTAAAGTTCGTACCTTGGCGTACTCTTAGAATCAGAAATGCTGTTTTTCAGAAAGGCCACAATGATGCAGTTATACCAGTAGAAGACTGATTTATGGTAGACCTAACTTTCACAAATGCAGTCAAAGTGGTTAAAAGTATTCTAATGAAACGAACGATTTCAATGTACTAAAATAAATTGAAAACTAAATTTTTGGCACACATTATATATGAGTTAGACGACATTAGTGCTTGTGGACTAGTCATACTAATGCTCAAGGACAAAACCCATACAGTATTCAATATTAAAGCATAGAAGCCAAATGTTGGAGCAAAAAACCCCTCGCAGTGACGTCATTCCACCTGTCATAGAAACCCATTGACAGTTGTATTAGGGTACACCTTGTACTACCAAAAATGAACCAACATGTGTTAATGACAAGGTGCAAAATAGCACTTTCACTTTATTGTTAGTCATAAAGAATTCGTATCGATTATGTGTAAAGTTTTGTGCTACAGAGAAATTAAGTTATTGAAATGAACAAGGGTAATTCGAAGCGGGCATGTGAAGAATACAATTATTGATTAATGTTGCCCCTAGTGCAGAAATTACTGGGACTCAAGCAGTCGTTGAACCCAGCCCAGAACAATATGATGAAACATTTAGCACTACGGGAATTAGCTAAAATAGGACGAATATGACACATTTTAATTGACTCAAACGATCATTCTACAGAATTCGTACTGTACCATGACGATATTTTAGTTCTATTAAAAACGAATTCAGTGAAAGACAAAAACACATGTAAAAATACACGAAAATAACACGAAAAACACAGGAAATCTAATCACATCGATTAAACAGAAAAAAAACCAGCACATAATCCCTTAATCGTTGCACGCCCTCCACGCAATTTTATACCTTTTGACCCGTTGTTGAAAGCACTATTATCGCTTGCACACACATAGGGCGACTCCCGTTCCTTGCACTACACGTTTACAATCACTCACAGAACTAATATTTTTTTAAATTTTTAAATAAAGATTTACTCACGCAGCAATGCTTTTTGAAAGCGGCCAGCGTTCCATAGACGCTTGGTACTTCATGTTTTCAATCTGCTTTTTGAGTGCTTCTTTGTCCATGGCTGCAAGAATACTAGGGTCCATCGCGCAGAATCTGTGGTGTAAAACACGCACACATAGTTAGAGCATACTGTGTCTGTGTAAGAGAGGGACGACTCGAGTACAGTCGAGTAGAGAATGGTTTCGGTGGGAATTAGTTTTGTTATATTTTTATGGCGGTGTATTGTTTGTTTTGGGCACTGTTAATAATAATGTTTTCATTTGATTTTGATATTGCCCACTTTATTAAAGAATTTCAACACCGAAAGGGAGATTTTAGAATTAAAATTACCTATGTAATTCGAAAATAGATTGTTTAACTATATTTTTCTTCTAAATTAATCATTTAAATGTCGGTAGATTAATTATGATATTATTGTCGAGTAAAATGCTCTTAAATAATAAGTTATAGAATAAAAGAGACAACAGTTTATAAAAATACACAATTTTCAAGACAGCACTTGAGAATTAACTTACCTAACTTGATTGGTGTTTTACAATGAGCATATAATTATAAGCTTATGTTGAGTTAAAAGTTGATAAAACCACCTTACTGTAAATACGAAACTGTAATAATTTTCATAATTCTAAATAAACACAATGGCACGTTTTTCTTTATTTTCCAACCACTAATTAATTAAATGATTAGAGTTGAAAGTAAATAATAACATTAAAATCCCATTTCAATTTTCACCACCTAACCTAATTAAAGCAATACAAAATAATTTATTCGAATCAAACAATTTTTTACGACACTGTACGATATCGCCATCTCTTTCCCTCCTTAGGGGAATCCTGTATAAGTGTGCGTAAGCGTACGCGTGTAGGTGATGCGCGCGCAGAACTTCAGTTTCTATGACAACCCCTTTTAGGCATACTGAAGTTGGCTTGCGCAAAGTTAGTTAGTAACACACCATTGTAATTTAAACTCTATTTGCGAATTTATATGGTACGGTTTCAATTGTTATGTCAGTTGTAAAATTAATGAATTAAAGCGTAATGCCCGGTAGTTCTTGGCATTTTGTACACCATTATTCTTTGTTTTCGAACGGCTGTCATAGAGGGCTCTGTACGCAGTCGTTATCAACGCATCAGTAGATTTTTATTATCACAACATTCTTAAGTTATTAAAGATATTACAGCTGAAAGTTTTAAGTAATTAGGTAGCTAATCAGACGAGTAATGGTGTCTACTGAAAAGGGGTTTTCGTGACAATTGGAATAACGCCCCGGTGGCTTTGAAGGGGCCTTGAAATCTTAATCATGCTTTAACGATTTGAAGATGGAACTGTTTTATAAAAAAAGTTAATTATTTTAGGTTCAATGTATTTTTTTTCTTTATGCAGCCCGTGGCGTCTCGCGGCTGGGCAAATATACATTTATTTATATAATATTAACCTTTACATCATGTTCTTGCGGAAAGTAGGTAAATAGCTTTTTTTTTCTTTTTCTAAACAGCTATATACCTACATATACCTTTATCGTACAACGGTAAGCGACAATAAGTGAACTCTAAAAGCAAGAAATCTTTGAGATAATAATTAATTAAAAGTACAATGGGCGCCAAAAGATTTTTATTCAGATAAAAACAATAGGTTTCTCTTTTTTAATACCAACACTGGGAAAAAGGTCGAGAATACAATCTGAGTTTTATTTTTAGTTTAGTTTTTAATTTATGCTTCATTCTTTAAACCGAACGGAAGAGAGAAATGGAGTCATGTTAATTAAAACTTACACATTATACGATCACGATAAGAATGAAAACGTCAATGACCTCAATCTACTCGTGTCAACTGTCACTTGAAAATTAAATAATTAAAAAGCAATTTCTGCTAATAAATTCAATAATATTTATTATCTTGTTGATGTTATTTTCATTAAATTATTATTGTTTATCGGAGAGCATGCTAGTGTTAGAAATGCGTGACGTCACAATGTGGTGTCATGACAGTTTCCTTCTTATCGTGGTCGCTTAGGTGTATTGAATTCAGCTTCATTATCATCATCAGCCGGAAGACGTCCACTGCTGAACATAGGCCTGAGAGCAACTTGTCAACATAAAAATAAAAAATTACGAATAGGGGAACAGTGTATAAGACGGGGACGCGAGGTATGATGGGAAATCACACACTTAAGGCAAACTTAACACAATACTAACGTAGTGCATGCACCAAAAGGACGCCATTTGTTAATGGCCGCCCATTACCTTTGTTAGTCGCCTTTTACGTATATGAAGCTACGAGAATGTAAGCTGGAGATATATCCATTTTAAAAAACATATTTCTATTTGATACTAGCCAAAGATACAATGGTATTAATTTGACCAATAACGGTTGTATACATACACAAGACCTGGGTTCAAGAGAAACACGCCTTGTTGATTGCATATACCAGTATTTCGGATTGTTAACTCTCTATAAATCCATTGGACCATGGTCCAAGGAGATATGTGTATCGATTCTCAGTAGAACTCACCTTTGAACGCTTTGACAAGCTAAATGTATTTGATTGAATGTTTATTTGCATGTCTGCAGAGAAGTTCTACGAGTATGTAGTTACCCAATCGACTGTGATGTATATGCTCTAGTCAAAACTCTTAACCAGTCAAAAGTACTAGTGACTAGCAAAATCAGTCAAAATTACTTATGACTGAACAGGTTGGTCAAAAGTGGTTTTGACTGAAAATTATTGGTTAAAAATACTTTTGACTGACGTTCTTTGTTAAAAGTAGTTTTAACTGCAATAAAGCATCAGTCAAAAGAATTATTAACTCATTAGATGTGAATAAAAAGATATTGATTAAAAGTGAAATGAGATTTTTATCAAATTTCTATTAAGTAATTGATGGACTACACTTTTAAGAGCGAGCGAAACGAGCTCGGTACTTGCTGGCACCCCGACTCGGACAATTTTGGTTAGAAGAGGATGGAGATCATTTTTTTTAAACCACCCAGAAGTAGAAACTTCACGAAGCGGGGCTACGCCGACCTGCTTCTCGACTATTATATCTAGATGTAGTAATTGTCGGCTAAAAAGGAATACTTTTAACCAGCTCCAATGGGCAAAGGTACTTTTAACTGTTTTATTAATTTTATTGGAAAGTATTATTTATATTAATAATACTTAATCGCCACAATTCACCACGCGGGCCCAGTGTCGGTTGGACGATGTACCAAGTCTTCGATTTTTTGGTTCTAGGACATGCCGATTTCCTCACGATGTTTTCCTTTACCGTTTTGAGAGCAGTACTGATGAAATAAGTATAATAAACTACGACCTATAAAACTCGTAAGCCAGTCGTTACTGACCGATAAATTGCAAATTGTAAAACTTCATTGTTGGCATTACAAACACTGACACTTTTATAAACGGTAGCGATATCACGGAATAACGCACACAGATCGTTATCAAGGGACCTTCCCTAAACTAACAACCATTTAATATAATGAATGCGAAAGTAAGTTTGTGTGATACCTTTTGAAGCCTAAACCACTAAATAGTTTATCCAGATAATTTACAGGATTATTTGTAAAACATTGACAAACTTTTATGGACTGAAAATATGTTTATAAACAACTTTTAATATGAAACCAAACCTGAAAGATCTAAAAAAAGTTCAGGTATTTCATAATTAATACATAATGGAACATTTTTCCGTTGACAATTTATGATCACCAGCCTGATTTCTTTTTTATCTTTTTGAGTTTGTAAGGTTTATAGAAACAGACATCAAATACCTTATTTCCCGAAAAAAAAGCACGTTTCCCGAGAAATACAACATTCTTATGGTAATAGATGGCGCTATGTGTCGCCAATTGACTGTCAAATTATAAACTAACGCGAGCGAAGCCACGGGTAAAAGCTAGTGGTATTATAGAGTTGAGCGGGCCGCGCGAAGGAGAGGACAGCGTCCTCCCTCCGCCCTAGCCGCAGTGGTAGACGCCCACGGCGACGGACGTCGGCAGACGATCTACGGCCACCGTAGGTGCGGGCGGCGAGAAATGGGCGACTCGCTGTCCGACCATGGACCATGCCCAGGTCGACGGCGCGCTGTTTTCCACGCACGCCTCAAATAGTGTCAGCATAATGACGGGGTCGCGGGAGTTATCGAATTACCGTGACCCTGGAACGTAAAGGGTTATTGAAGGACACCGTGGATTTTAGTCAGTACGCGTCTGACAGTCCTGGGTGGGAGGACTCATTTGATGATAATACCACGATAAAAAAAAGTATTTTAGAGTTGTGACAGAAAGTTGTAGCAATGTTATGATAACCTTCCACTAACGATTTTTAAAGCCTCTTTTGTTGAAAACTTGCTGTTTGTTTTTGAATTATTTCACAAAAATTGGGAAACACTATCCTAAAAATCTTTCTAAGTGTGTCGTGGAACGAATTGGAGTAACAGAAAGTTTTAAGCCGTGCAAAGAGAGATACAACTAAAAGGTTTATTTCAATTCTATGTCCACATAGAATTATTTAACCTCGGTTTTTGATATGTCCGTTTGTACGTAGGGACCGTCGATGGACAAATTTGAAAATACATTTTCCGCAGCACAGAAGTCAGACATCCAGAAATATAGTGAACTTAAACAGAGATCTAATTCAATTTGTTGTTCACCAGCTTCGCAAATATATCTGTACAATTTACTGCCGTTCAACGTGATTATGCAAACCCTGTGTTTATAGTCCAATAGCTTGTACATTTTATGATAATAGGGTAGTTCACTTCATAAATAAATTGAATATCTGTTTAGTCCGTCAGTTAGAGAACTGAAAAATTAAGGACATGTATTTATTGCTTTTAAATAAATGAATAACTTTTAATTTTTTGTTTTAGCGTGGTAAAATCATCAAATGAGTCTTCCCACCCAGGGCAGAGCGGGAGGGACTGTCAGACTTGACTGACTAAAATCCACGGTGTCCTTCAATAGCCCTTTATGTACCGGGGTCACGGTAATTTGTGAGTCCCGCAACCCCGACAGGCTTCGGCTCTCTACAGGCCCCGTCATTATGCTGGCACTCCTTGAGGCGCGCGTGGAACACAATGCGCCGTCGACCCGGGAGCGTGAACCTTACTTTAAATAATAATTTTAAAATCTACTGGTTCGAATTGAAAAATTCTTTTTTGTTGGATTGTTCATTTATCGAAGAAGGTTATAGACCATAAAACATCACGCTGCGACCAACAGGGGCCGAACAATGGAGGTTAAACCACCGCAAACAGCTAGTATTCGTTAAAAATTATAATATCAACGTCAAAAACTAAGAATTAATTATTCCTTTAACGTAAAATAGGCATAATTCCGAGAACAGCCACAGAGCCTACTTACAAGATAAACCTTAGATTATAATATTTTTATTCTGTAAAAGCTTATTTATAAAAACTTTTCCATTTTGAGAGACAAGATCCTTAATGAGCCTTGGATTCTTGAAGTACTGTCAGGGCCAAAAATATGTGCACATTTAGTAAACTTCCACTGCTAATGAGATTAGCTGTTACTACCGGCTTTGCCTGCGTGCATGTCGATGGACCATGCAAATATAATTATTTTACGTTATTAGTGAATGTATAAGATTATTGACACAAAACGCTCATTTATTTATAAATGTGACATTGATTGTCACATTGACATTGATCGCTTAGTTTTTAACTAAGTTTGTTGCCCTGGCTGGAGGTCATAAAATCTTAAGGCATCCACAGAAAAGTCCGGTTGAACAGTACACAACCTACTAGAGGTTGACCTGCGAGATGTCATAGACAAAAAAAATGGATTGATAGTGTTAAATCCATACTTATATTAAATTAGAAAACAGCAGGTAATCTCCCAATCACCTCAACATACAAAAAAAAAATCTATAACTGATACAGAGCTACTGCTATTGCGGAGTGTCATGACAATGTTAATTCAGACGAAGTCGTCGTAGCAGAAACTATAGTACCTAAATAATTTATTTGTGTCCTTGACTGTACAAAGGCCATTTTGATAATATCTACACGAACAGATGTCCTTGCCGAAAACAGCAGAAATGAGAATAAAAACATGGTTTGTATTATAATTGCCTGAGGCCACGTCTTTTATAATAATAATATTAGTTTTTTTTGGGAAAAAACATTATGAGGGTTTTGGGGACTATTTCATGTATGTAAAGTCGTTTAAATTGTTCAAATTAGAATTCTTCCGATTTTTTTTTACGTATTAAAATCATCAAATGAGTCCCAGGGCAGAGCGGGAGGGACTGTCAGACTCGTACTGACTAAAATCCACGGTGTCCTTCAATAGCCCTTTACGTTCCGGGGTCACGGTAATTCGTACAGTCCCGCGACCATATATTAAGATTTAGGTTTAAAGTTTACAGGAATTAGTTTAGTGGTGGCACGCACAAGTACTGAGAATGAGGCTCCCAGGTCGGGCAAAGTTAATTTAATCCAACAGTAATTTCTCAATCGTAGCCACGAGGTCCGGATTTGTGTTCGATTGATTAATAAGCTCGCTCCTTATTACATGGGACTTAATATATGACTGGTAAAATTCCTCTTGGCATTACCTTAACCTTTGGCAGGCATGATATTAAGGAATTTCATTTTCAAGCACCAAAGTAGATTTAGGAAGAAAACAGGCACACAGATAAAGAAAAGACATTTCCAACCTTAATGGCTTTGTCAAAAAGACAAGCGAAAGCGAAGCGTTTTCGAAGCGATACCGAACCGAAGCGAGACGTCAGTCCGATAGTTCTGTCACGCTATCGGATCGCTTTCGCTTTTCTATGTGACTAGATTCAAACAATTCCATACATTACAAATAAAAACGTCACGCTTCGCATTCGTCATGCCTGTCTGTTTGACAAAGGCTTAACATCTTACCGTTTTGAAGAACTACCTAAGTTTTCAAAACCTAAACGACTTAGTGTATACAAGATAATTTTCTGAAGTCTGTTGTTGTATTTCTTGAAAGTCTCGGAGGACCGATGAGCGACTTCAAAGTTTATATAGCAGAAGTTGGCGTTACGAAAAATACAACTTTTAATATTAACTGGATTCGGAATAAACTTGGGAATATTGTTTTGAAGTTTTACGTACAAAATAATTGGGGATGAAGAAATCTCGTAATGGGAATTGGAATAGATAGGACAATTTTTTTCTCGTTTTCATATATATATATATATATATATATGTATAGTAAAAAAATAAATATAAATAAAATGGCTCAAAGCGGGTAATTTTGTTTCTATAGTATGTGCCATTTAACATGGCAATAGCGGTCATTCACTCCCGCCTACCAAGTTTTTCATCACTAAGCGATAATGACACTTATTGTTACCTAAAACTACCAATAAGCGATAGTTGCTTCTATCGCTACAGCATCGTGGTACCAGCCGGCTTGACATAAAGGGGTTGTGAATCTTGTGTTGCTCTAATTCAAAATTATTATTTTTTATTTCTAGAAATCAAATTGTGTGCTTATAAATTTACGCGTGACGTAAAAAATGTTTCAATGTGACGGACTTAATGGATGTAGTGATAGGTAACGGCCCTTTTCCCGTCATATGTATTTTCTTCCGCGCGCGGATCTGTTCCGCTCGCATGCTTTCCGCATCATAGGAAAAATATGTATGAAATGAAAGGATGCGGGTAGCCTGCACGCGGACCATATCCGCATGCGGGTGAAAATACGTATGACAGGAAAAGGGCCCTTAGTAGTTGAGGTATCAGTGTACACATTTCTGAAAAGTGTGGGTTTGAGTCCAGCTCATGGTACCTATACCCGCTCGTCGTCGACCTTTACTTTTATAAGTATTTCAAATTATTATAGAATAGAATAGAATATACTTTCTTGTACACCAAAATGAAAACAAGTTTTACAATATTTTTAATACTAAAGGTACAACGGCGGTCTTATCGCTAATAGCGATATCTTCCAGACAATTAGGATGGACTTGAAGAACTTTAAAAAAAAAAATAGGGTAGACAGTGATGCACATCAAATAATAGATTACCGATGATATAAATACAATACACACAAACATTAATAATAAAATATAATACGGACGCTTCTACCGGGCTCTTCACGGGCCCGATGTAGACTTTCTAGCGTCCGTATCCTGGCTACGTTTCGGTGACCTCTTCGGAGAAACTGAAGGTTTTGTCTGTGCGATTATGGACGAAGTTATCTTGACTAGGAACTACCGAAGACATACACACATCAAAAGTGTCTAGGGATCAACATATATTTTTGCAATAACTTTTCTCCTGATTGATATTAATTAAAAATTTTTTTAAGGATTCATCAAATAAAGTGTTTTCGTTTGTCACAGTAACGATAAACCAAGTCACCTTTGCATTAATAAAGAAATTTGCCATTTTCCTAATAAAGGGATTTTTGACATTTGAACCACTAACACAAAAGTTCGAAAAAAAGACTGAAATAACAGTTTTCTTTAAAATTTTATTGGGTAACTTAAACAATTAATAATCCGTGTTTCTACCGCGAACACTAACAACACAAGAACATCGGTTTGGCATACTCAAAATGAGTTCATCCAAATCACGCTGTGGAATGGCCGCCCATGTTCGTTGCAACAACAAAAAAAGGTCTTCTTGCGACTGGATACCCTCCATATTCGGCAGAGCTCTTCTCTGTAGCATATCCCATGCATGCTCAATCGGATTCAAGTCTGGCGACTGAGCAGGCCAGGGCAGGACATTGATGTTAGCTGCGGCGAGAGTCTGTCTTACAACTCTTGCGGTGTGCGGTCGTGCATTATCATGCATTAACTGAAATAAGGGACCGATTTGCACTTGTAGAGGAACGATGACGTCTGATACAATCGTCTCAGCATAAATTTGAGCGTTGAGGTTGCCTCTGATCCAAATCAACTCAGTTCTTCCGCCGATCCAAATACCCGCCCATACCATGATGGTTCCACCACTATAAGGATGGACTTCCTGGCAGGATTTTAATCGCTGTTGGCGTCCAGGGCTTCTCCAGTGTCGTATACGTCTTGTATCCGGTCTCATACCAAAACGAGACTCATCAGAAAAGCACACGAAACGCCATTGTTCTTCTGCCCAATTTCTGTGTTCAAGAGACCATTGATATCGAATCCTACGATTGTGCATTGCTATAGGTGGTACCCGTAGCGGTCTTCGGGAATGAAGGTTCACTTCATGCAAGCGGTTTCTGACTGTTTGGTCGCTAATTAAGTTCCCTGAAGAGTGATGAAGCCTCACGGCTAACATCATGGCGGTTATTGTTGGAGCTCCTCGAGTTAAGATTTGAATGTATCGGTCTTGTCTCCGTGTGGTGCAGCGATACCGTCCTCCATGGCGCTCAGCCACGGTACCAGTGCTTCGGTAACGTGTCCAAAGTCGACTGATAATACTCTGACTTGTATTCAGAGCTAAAGCCACAGTACGTTGCCGGGAACCAGCTTCTATCATTCCCACGGCTCTGAGCATTTCTTCCCTGCTTAAATGACGTCGCCGCTCCATAATAACGTTGGTTTTAATCAGTAGTAGGGAAACAGTAGCACTAATAATGTCTTCAATGCGTTGTATGTTTTTATAGGGAAAATATTGACAGCTGATTTTCATCTTTTACTCGAATTTGATTCACAGTTCCTGATTCAAATTATGAAATGCACCAAAAAGGATCCATATAAATTTATAAAATCATAAATTTATTACAAAGCCACATCTCAATCTCAAGAAATCCGCATAAAAATGCTTGATCCCTAGACACTTTTGATGTGTGTATTATGAAAGACGGGACGGTTGACGTGTGTCAGGCATGCCACCGTCCGGGTGAGTCGATCAGACATATTATCTCTGGTTGTTCTCGTCTTGCTAACGGCGAGTACTTGTACAGGCATAACCTAGCCAGTATCCCTGGCCAGGATTATTCACCAGCAACTTGCTTTATTTTACAAACTTGTGGATTCAGAGGTGCCGTATTACAAGTATGTGCCCGACCCAGTTCTCGAAAAAGACCATGCCACGATATACTGAGATCTGCTTATCATTACTGACAGGACTATTATTGCTAATAAGCCTGACATACCTAGTAGTGGTAGTCAAATCAGCGCGTCGCGTAGTGATAATCGATGTTACCATCCCGCATAACGAGAACCTCATGAAAGCTGACAAAGATAAACAAATAAAATATCTTGACTATATTTTGGCGCGCGAGGTTGTCGACGTGTGGAATGTGAGCTCGGCTATCATTGTGCCGATAGTCGTAACGGCGAATGGCCTGATGGCCAAGAGCCTCGACGAACATCTCTCGAGGCTCTCGTTGGGTAGTTGGATCAAGGGCCAGATTCAGAAGGCAGTACTCCTCGATACGGCTCGCATTGTGAGGAGGTTCCTGTCTCTGGAGCCCTAACCGCCGGTAGCTTGGACCCTGCTCCCACACCGACGGATCACTATGTTTATATTTTTAAATGTTTTTTATTACTTTTATTTAAGAAATATTTAAATATATATAATAATATCTACAAAAGATAAATAAACGAAATTATAAAAGCAAAGAAATTATAGCACACCGAAACAGATCGAACGCAAGCGAATTTCCACACGGAATGTCAAATCAAAATGGCGGGTGCTGCACCCCTGACGCGATGACGTCGTAAAACAAAAACGACATAAGATCAAAATTAGCATTTTCTGTGATGAAATAGTTTTTGTAATTTATTTTAGGAAAAATAAGGTGTTTTTACCATCCTGATATCAAAAGAATATTAATATACTTATATCCAATTGTCTCAGTGTGTTAGACTTGTGTTAAAACGAAAATACGTTATTTAAAAAAAATAATTTCGTTGGGTAGGTTTGCTAAATTTTCTATTATTTTGGGTTGTGCACTGTTTTGTGTTTGTGGTCATTTTTTGATGTATTATGAGACACAAGCGATGTCAGTTTTGCGACTGTTTGCGACAGATTTGTACGGGTGAAGTGGAAGTATCGCTAATATTGAGATATCGGGATGAAAGTCGGAGCAATGACCGCTATTGCCATGTTAACTGGCACATACTATAGTTGTCAACATCCCAAATAGCTGTCAAATATTTACAAGTTTTAATTCATTTGGCAAATTTACTCTATGAAAATAAGAAATATGGCTCTGTAGTGCACTAAAAAATTGATATAGGAATGCAATTAAAACAATGAATTTGATGTTGTTTTTAACCGTTTCAGGTGTAAACAAGGCATTTTGCAAGTTTCCAAATACTTTTTTTACATCTAAAACCGTATATTCGGTGTTACGGTATTAATTATTAAATTCCCTTATCCACTAATTGCGACGTTGCCAACTTTCAGAAAACGCGCTCTTAAAGGACAATTGAAGGATAGGGTGAATATTTAGTCAGTAACAATGTTTTCTTTCACCGTTTTGAGAGTAGAAAAGATGAAGCATTAATTCCACAAATAATTAAGAAAACGTGAGAGAACGATTAAGAATTAAAAAGAAGAAGAGTATAAAATAACTCAAACAAGACCGTATTGTAGGAAGAAAAGAGCTTCTTTCCGTAATAACAAACATTCAGTGCTACTGATTGTATTTTCACACACTACTTTCTCACGGTATTATTTACAGAGATTTTCACAGAAACTCGAGCTGAACACAACAATCGCAACTATCAACAATCGCACTAGTTTTACTAACAAGGTTTGTTTGTGTTTGTCACCATTTACTCCGTAACAGATGGCCCGTCTTGTCTCATTATTACGATGGCTTTTATAGTACTGATGTTTTGTCTAGCTACACACGTCTATTTTTTTAGAGTTAAGTACGTAAAGGGCTCCTTAGAGGGCGGGGTGACGCGACTGTCTCAACAGATATCCGTGACCCTGGAATGTAAAGGGCTATTGAAAGATCACCGTGGATTTTAGTCAGTACAAGTCAAAGACAGTAGGAAGAACTCATTTGATGATTTTACCGCGATAAAAAAGTACCCAAAACGTAAAACGAGACCCTATTACTAAGACTCTGTCTGTCTGTCTGTCTGTCCGTTCGACGGTCATCAGGCTGTATCTCATGAACCGTGGTAATTTGACAGTTGTTTTCACAGATCATGTATATCTGTTGCCGCCATTACAACAAATAAATACTTATAATAAATCTATAGAGAGGGCAATTCTGTACATGAAATATATTTAAAAAATAACTATCAAGGGGTGATTAGGGATCGCTACTGGTGCCAAAATGCAATCAGTAAAATTTTTGTCTGTCTGTCTGTCTGTATGTTCATTATAGAAACAAAATATACTCGACGGATTTTAACGAAAGACACAATTATTCTTCATACTCCTGGGCAGGCATAGTATACTTTTCATTGCGCTACGATCAATAGGAGCAGAGCAGTGAAGGGTTATATTGGGAAAACGGAAGAAGTTACTCCATTTTTTAAGCTTCCGTCGCGTGTGCAGCCTTAATGGTTAAAGCTGCATAGAAATCATGTATGACGGAAATGTTCTCCTTAAAATTATATAAAAATATTCCTTGACAGCATATGTCTATCTTTTATGGTTGACTCACAATAACACGTGAAACTCCACGCGGGCGAAGCCGCTGGCAAAAGCTAGTACTGATTAAGACAATATAAATTAAATATTTAAGGTGGGCTCTCATACCACAAACGTGATTTACGAATATTCACAGAATGTTTAGTTACCTAATCACTTTACAATTGAATTATTAACTCTTAACTTCTAAACTGATTTATTTTGAGCAGAATCATTAATATAACGCCCCTTTGCTATCCCTATTTACAAAGGACGATGGCATAAAACTAGTGGCACACAAAACGCCCCAAAGCCAATAAGGAAACATGATCAAAATAAATGGATTGTCAAATAGAATTCTGTCGAGGGAACCGAGCCCCATTCTCTAGAGAGTAAGTACCCTTTGACGCGTATCTCTAGAGAATGAGACATCTTATTATTTCACATCGATTCCTTCATTTTGGGCTGATTAAAAAATTATCAAACGAGTCCGCCCACCCAGAGCGGGACGGGAGGGCCTGTCAAACTTGTAATGACTAAAATCCACAGTGATCCTTTCATAGCCCTTTACGTTCCAGGGTCACGGTAATGGGTAAGTCCCGCGACGCCGGACTATATAGGTACCTTAAGAAATATCAACACCTAATAATTTTTGCCAACAGTTTAATTTTTCATTGAATCAGAATAACATTTCACAAATTGTAGAAATGTTGATCAAAACTAATACCAATCATTTGAACATAACAGGTCAATTAGCTTACCCTTTTTTTTTATCGTGGTAAAATCATCAAATGAGTCCTCCCACCCAGGGCAGGGCGGGAGGGACTGTCAGACTTGTACTGACTAAAATCCACGGTGTCCTTCAATAGCCCTTTACGTACCGGGGTCACGGTAATCCCTTGGTCCCGCGACCCCGGCAGGCTTTGGCCCTCTACAACCCCCGTCACTATGCTGACACTCTTTGAGGCGCGCGTGGAACACAACGCGCCGTCGACCCGGGCATGGTCCATGGTCGGACAGCGAGTCGCCCATTACTCGCTGCCCGCATGCCCGCGCCTACGGTGGCCGGAGATCGTCTTGCGACGTCCGACGCCGTGGGCGTCTACCACTGCGGCTGGGGAGGGAGGACGCTGTCCTCTCCCTCAGGCGGCCCGCCTCCTCCTTCACTGCTTCGCAGAAGGAGGCGACCGCTTCCCACTCCGTCTCGCCCCACAGCATGGCCTCGACCAATGCCGGGCGCGAGAGGTCTCCGCCTATCGCCGTCGTGAGGACACAGCGGTGTTCTGCCCAAGCGGGGCAGCCCTGCACCGTATGCTCCACCGTGTCCTCCGGACGATCCTCACAGTGGTGACACCCAGGCGTTTCTTCCCTCCCTATCAGACACAGGAACCTCCAGAAACTTCCGTGTCCGGTGACGACCTGAGTCATGGCGGTAGGTCAGGACGCCGTGACGCCTATCCAGCCACTCCTCAAAGAGGGGTCTTACCGCCGCGATTGCGGCGTGCCCGAATTAGGTTACCTAGCATGTGTACGGTAGCAATGGTCGACCATGCTTTATGGAAAATCAATAACAAAACGGTTCAAAATGACAACACGTTAGATGAGTAACGAATGTGAATAACATTGATTCATAATGAGGCGCTAGTAATTTAAGTTTCAACCTACTTTGAAATTTATAAATGGTGATTATTTATCAACTTTTAACCCAACACTTAACAATTTGACATAAAAAATCATAACTTCATGAAAAACAAGAGCAATAGTCAGAATTATACAAAATACTCACCGTAAGGCGCCCATAAGACGGTAGGTTTTGTCATGGCAAAAACATGGCAGAGATTTTGACTGACGGAAATCCTACAGTCTAATGCGATGATTGACGTTTGCATGACGAAAATTGTAGGCTACAAAATTCCGTCATTCAACCATCATTCACGATTGATGGAAATGATTGACGATTGCATGACCGTGTAATGGGCGCCTCAAACCAAACTCGACTTAAAAATGTAATGACACTTTTTTTTTTATCGTGGTAAAATCATCAAATGAGTCTTCCCACCCAGGGCAGGGCGGGAAGGACTGTCAGACTTGACTGACTAAAATCCACGGTGTCCTTCAATAGCCCTTTACGAACCGGGGTCACGGTAATTCGTGAGTTCCGCGACCGCGGCAGGCTTTGGCCCTCTACTGGCCCTGTCACTATGCTGACACTCCTTGACTGTGTAATGGGCGCCTCAAACCAAACTCCACTTAAAAATTTAATGACACTTTAAAAAATTAAAACATTAAAGAGGTCTCACCTTTCGTCTTTCTAATTTATAGCTCCTCAAAATTCTTCTCGCTCTGTGAGCTTAGTGTTTCCCTCGGCTTAGTCTGTCGAAGCGTACTGCCGTCTGAAATGTATAATTGTTGGAATTAATATTTTATTGTAACAATAGTGTCAAAAGAAAGGGAGGAAATAGAGTTAAATGTTTTCATTTAGTTCTATAAGGAAAGTTGTTATTTTATTGTTGTTCCTGGTCAGGAAATTGTAATAGAATTATTTTGATTTTGTTGTTAGTATATAATGAGTAAGAGCTTGGTTGTATATAAAGTGATTTTAGTTTTTTATTTCTTCCACGTCTTGGTATATTCACTAAAGTTTAACTTTAATAAAGTATTATTCGGATGACTTGCGACTGTAATAAGGCTGAGGTAAGGAATTCTCTGCCGGCAACTGTATTTCCCGACATATATGACCTTGGGGTCTTCAAGTCAAGAATGAACAGGTAACTTCTAGGCAAGCGTGCTTCACCCTCGACCACATCTTCGCTTACCATCAGGCGAGATAGTGATCACACGAGAAACTATCGTGGAATTTTTTTTTTTTTAAAACTACTTCTAAGTTGGCTCTTTAGATTTTAGCTCGATTACTGCTCACCTTAATACCTTTCCAGATAACATAATAGGGTAGTTTACTGCATAAATAAATTGAAAATCTGTTTAGTCCGTCCGATAGAGTATTGAAAAAAAATATAGACGTATTTTTTGTTTTATTAAACAAATGAATATTGACAAAGATAAAACGCTTCGAAATTCAGGATAGGGGGGGATAACGCCTGTTAAATTATACCCACCGAGTGACGGACGTATTGATTTTTAAAAGCATTGTGTCTTCGTCAATTTTGCTTAACGTAACAACAGAAAAATTACCTTTTTTTTGATAATCTATTTTCCGGACCGATAATTTTTTTTGTCTAAAATAACCTATTGCCTGACCAAATTGAGCTCTATTTTTATTATAAATGAAGCGCAATCGTAACTAATCGGTTTATGATCTAAGACGGATTTTGGTGACACTGACACACCTATCGGGTTTCTCTATCACACTGACAATATCGATATACGAATAATGATTATAATTAACATCTTACCGTCTTATTACAAAACGGGGTTTATCTAAAAACCCAGGTTTAAATCTCGTAAAACTAAGGTTTACACAAACGTTATTAGAAATCGTGGTTTTGCGATAAACCATGGTCTAACAGTCGTAGCTGTCAAAAGGTGGTCGTAGCTGTCAAAGGAGGACTCATTTGATGATTTTAACTCGCTAAAAAAAAGATATTTTGTGATTGGTCAACTCAAAGTCTCAGATTGGCAAATGAGGCAACTGTCTCACCACATAGTATAACAAAGTCGCTTCCCGCTGTCTGTCTGTCTGTCCCTATGTATACTTGGATCTTTAAAACTACGCAACGGATTTTCATGCGATTTTTTTGTATAAATAAAGTGATTGAAGAATGAAGGTTTATAAGTACACAACGCATAATATAATAGACATTGCACCCGTGCGGTGTCGGAGCAGGTCGCTAGTGGTTAAATAAATATTGGGATCAAGTCTGACACCGAGATACATTATCATGAGTATCTGAGTAGGCTGCATACCTTTTATCCTCTCCTCTATCGACTAGCAGATTAGCATTTGCTTTCGATAAGCGTCACTCTAATTCCAGAACCATCATCTGCCTGTCGGACCTCCGCAACCCAGTAACTGGGTAATACGATACCCCATGGTAAGACTGGTTGTCAGACTTTAGAGCTTCTGACTAACAGTAACGACGGTCAAAGATCTACAAATGACAACCGGGATCAACGGCTTTTACGTGCTTTCCGATGCAAGGAGGAAACTCGCTATGATAGATGGTCACCACATCCACCTCCACAGACCAACCTCGACAAGCGCGGCTTAACCCGGAAGATCGGCCTGTGCAGCTGTATTTATTTAGCCACAAGCTCCTCAACCATAAATTGATAATTCTAATAATTAAAGTGAATATTCCTGCCCACACCTTTCTTTAATTACAGTAAGTAATTACTGTATAATTTCCCCTGTGTCCTAACACTGCGTTCCCCTGAGCACGATTATCTTCCTTTCACCTTGGATACAGAGTGCCGCTGTCACTACATATAAATAATACTAATGGCCCCCCATTGCCTGCTTCGGTGCACGCATAGAATGAATAAGTGGGAAGATTGGGTCCTTTGAAAGGGAAAACTGTGAGCTTGGTTATTTAAGACTTTAATGCCTTTGTCAAACAGACAGGCGAAAGCGAAGCGTTTCCGAAGCGATACCGAACCGAAGCGAGACGTCTTAGACGTCTCTTTAGGCTGCGGGAAAGAGACAGAGCTATACAAGTCGTCTAGCGCCATCTCGTTCCCTGAGCGGAACTACTCACGCTTTAAGACTCAGTAGGCAACCTGTATAGTAAGATGATCGTATAGGTTTTTAAATATTACAGTCATATTGATCCACTACCGCCAAACTAAGGTATAAGCGACAATACTTGTATTTGGTTACTGTCGTTTACGCTTATTAATGTCGGTGGTAAAGGGGTTAATATCTTTTCATTTCATTTCATACACATTCACCCAGACCCGAAACAACTACTTGTAGATCACACAAAGATTTGTTCCGTGTGGGGATCGAACCCGCGACACGCTGCGCAGCAGTCGAACACTCGGTCACTGCGATATTTTTCAGTCAATTAGCCTATTGAACCTCAATACGTATACTGTTAAAAAAGAAAAATGTTCATCATAAAGAATCTATATTTATACATATAATAAATCTGTAGAAGGGTCAATTCTGTACATTGAAAATATTGAAAAAATAAATAGCGGGGGGTGTTGCTGGATCGATACCAAACCCAAATATATGATTAAAAAAATTTTTGTCTGTCTGTTTTTCTGTGTGTCTGTCTGTTTGTGCAGGCATCACGTGAAAACTAACGGTTCGATTTCGATGAAACTTGGTATAATTATTCCTTATTATCCTGGGCATACCATAGGATACTTTTTATCCTGGAAAAATACGAAGAAAAAAAAAACGTATTTTTCAGTTTTATTCATAGACGTTGTTCTGTAGAACCGCGAACACACGTTGCATTACCCGCAATGGACTCAGCGCCGTAATATTTATAAGATGTCATTGTCAGAGTTACTCAAAATGGGGAAATAAACCATCCACGCGAAGACCGACATCCGCGCGGACGGAGTCGCGTGCGGAAGCTAGTTGCAAATAAACCGTAATTTTGAAAAGTGAAAATAAAAAAACTTTCCCCTACATATTTCATAGGCCATATTGAAATTATTTTCGCTGGAAATGTCCATTGTGAACGCAAACACAGATTGAAAGGCAGCAGAAAAATACTGGCCACATTTGTGTGATTGCTTTTAATCCGTTTTTGAACCAAAAACCATTTTCCACAGCTTCTGTTTCCGAATCACGTAAAAACTACTGAATGAAATTCAATGAGGATTATTGAAAAAGGATTGTTATGTAAAAGAGGTAAATTCATGAGGTGATCTACATATATTTTGTAATTGTAAAACGGCTTTGTACGAATTTTTTTATAATTTAACTGAGGCGAATATAATATAGACTTCGTTGGGTATTGACAAAAAGGCAACTCGAATCATTATGCAATGTTTGCGATCAGTGGAGCAATAAGGCGATGAGAAAAACTTAATGATTTAATCAACATTTAAGATTGTGCAAATTGTACACCTCAGACTATCAACAGTATTGTTTCTCCTTTCTCTTAAATCCATCGAAAGGTTGTCTTGATAAGATCGCTTTTAGCGATAAGACCGTCCATTGTGTCACCCTATGTATAAGATATAATCTGTACCAATAATTTATATGGTGTGCATAATAAAGTGTATTCTATCTATCTAAGATACGTAGATTACTGAGCGATGGGAATCTAATGGAACTTTGGATTTTACTATATTGTTATAAATGCAAAAGTATATCTTCAATAAATGCTTTGCCCTCCACTAGAAATTTCTACTGTGTCGTAGGTGCCTTTACATATATTTAAACTCACACAAATACCCAGACCCGGAGCAACTAATTGTAGATCATACAAATGTTTGATTTATTCTGTGTCGGATTCGAATCCGCGACACGCAGCGAAGCAGTCGTTCGCGCAACTACTGTGTCACCAAAAATAATAGATATGAAACTTGGCACACCATAACCAAATTAGCAGAAATTATATGTCCTTTTATCTGGTTAGTAAGATTGTATGGGACATTAATCGAACTACACGTGGACAGGTCCCGTGGCTTTCACGGAACCCTGCTCACTGTATAGACTGCGAAGGTCAAGCACCAGCTCTCGTCAAACCAGTAACTGGATATGTCATGCGTAAAGTAACTAGTTGTATCCTTGAACCGTATTTAACTCAAGGATGACCAGAATTAGCCTGCCGAGGTCGCGGAACTGTCTAATCAGGTAACCGTGAGCCTGGAACGTAAATGGCTATTGAAGGAACACCGTGGATTTTACTCAGTAAGAGTCTGACAGTCCCTCCCGTCTCATCATGGTTGGGGAGTCTCATTTGGTGGTTTTACTCTCTTCTCTTATCACAAGTTTTCCGTATTTTTCCGTCCAGCGTACGTGAATATCGATTCAAAATCGATCTGTGCAGCTTATTTTACTCATGAGCTCCTAGAACATTATATAGACATAGTATTCTAAGGTCGTAGGAGTGTCTTATTAGGTTACCGACCGTGACCCTGGAATGCAAAAGGCATTTATAGAGATTTAGTCAATGTCTGCGCTCGCCTGCCAGGGTCGTGGTACTAACGAATTACCGTAACCCCGGTACCTAAAGGGCTATTGAAGGACACCGTGGATTTTAGTCAAGTACAAGTCTGACAGTCCCTCCCGCCCTGACCTGGGTAGGAGGACTCATTTGATGATATTACCACGCTAAAAAAAAGTGTCTGCGGTCCAGAACTCAGATCGCCGACGTAGCTTATAAAGTGGCTAGACTTAAGTGAGACTTGGCAGGGGATGTTTGCCGGATGCCGTCACAACTGTGGGCCCGAATATCACAAGAATGGAGCCCTGAGGCAGCTGGGCGGGGTCGGGGCAGACCGAGGAGGAGATGGCGGGCCGGTCTGGATGGCTTCATTGCAAATTGGCGTGAAGAGACACAACATCGAGAGAAGTGGAAGGAATGTGGGGAGGCCTTTGCCCAGGAGTGGGACACAACAGGCTAAGAAAAAAAGTGTCTGACAGTACCTTTACCTCCACCCAGGGCTTGAGCCCTCTTGTCCTGGCTGGGTCATCATTTGAAGATTTTACCACCCAAATGAAAGGCTTAGTGCCATTATGCAGTCACACAATACCTAACAATGTATCTAGGGCATCCAGCATATGATATTTTGAACGTAATTAATACAAATAACTCAGTTAAAACCGCATGAAAGACAATACATTCACCAACAATACTTGTGCTAATTATGTTAGATTATAGTTAATGAAGCGCGTGTGTGCTGAAGAAAATAGGTTTTGGTTATAAATTAATTATCTATGGAAGATCTTTAAAGGTTTTTTGGCAAGTTTTGTAAGGAACAAAAGAATTAATTGGGTTCTTAAGTCGATATTTTAATCAAATTTTGATATTTCTTTACTAGAATGAGCGTTGTAAAAGAAAACAATTTAAATATTCAAAGGATTTAACGCTTACTTACTCTGATTAAGGTAAAGATTATTTGCACAATGATTTATTACTGGCATAACAACGACCGTTTACTTACGTGCGAAAGAAAAGTTTTCAAATCGTATTTTCCAAGATTTTTCATGAAGCACTTCAAAAAAAAAAAACACAGTGACAAAAGACTTAGCACCGACAAATATTCAACCTATATTTTACATAGCGTGACTTACCGGGCTTGGCGCAAAACTAATTTAATTACCACTAATTCGATTACCCCAATAAGCTTCTGTCTGCCCTCCACTTACACATACTTACACACACACAAACACAAACGCACAGAAAAAGGACACATGACATACAACCTCGAAAACTCAACACTCCTTTCGTGTCAACCTCTTTTCAAACTTCGAATAGAACGAACTAATTTCAAACCGTTCGCGCGCGAAATTTAAAACTTTTTTTTCTTTTTTTTTTACGGCCGCTTTTTGTTCTTCTGATTTGTTTTTTTGAATTAGTTTTTAAATGATTGTATTTTTTTTTACTTTGTTTGTTTTTTCACTGTTTGTCCTATGAAATGAGTAACGTACCGTCTGACTTGAGTGCCGGTGCCACTATACACAGGCCTCGTATGCCGCTACCGCTCTACGCTCTAATTGAGCAAGAATGTATCATGCAACTTCTGATATTCTAGCTTTGTAGTGCTAAAAATAAAAGAGATGTCAATTTGCATTCTATTATTGCGTGATTCGGTACGGTATTAGAAATTTCAACATTATTTTTCATGCGACTTTGCATGTATTAGTTGAAATGTTTTTTGTTAGAATTTTTGTTTAAGTTTCCGTATTTATTAAAGTGTCGAATATTTGCCTCTTTTGTATGTTTCGTAATAAAATGAAATTCAATTACGTTTATAAAATACTTATATGTATAATTGCATGAATAATGTCTGTCACCTGAACAAACATTGATAAAAGTTAGTATATTATTTTTGTGTCATTTCCATGTTAGTGTTCTAGAACAATTCGATGAGGCAATTCTTTAAATTTACTTTAAAAAATAACAGTCAACCAACTCAGCCTTTACCGGTCCACTATTGGACACAGGTCTCATCTAAGTTGCACAATAAAGTCCAGCTCTTCAACATTCACAGCCAGTCTTACACACCAATAAAAAAAAAACAAAAAAACAGATATCACTATCACTATCAACAACCCCGTCAAAATGTCCAACCCCCGAACGCTCCCTCAAAATTAATAATTTATCAAAATAATTACAAAAACAGTAATTAAAAAAATTCTCACATACAGTCTTGTGCCGACCAGCCGCTTCAAACAAGGGCTCGCACACATTCACAGCTAATAGACACGCACACAAATACACCAGTGTATGTGTATCGACGACGTGGATGCATATTGACCGTTTAGTATTATGAGTTAGGTTAGAGGGGAGCGATTCCGTTGTATCACGGGAAATTGATTTGACGAATGTTACAGTTTTGCATCCCCAACATAATAATTGTGGTTTAACAGACGTCTATTGCCAACTCAAGGTGGCGTTTAGGCGCGGGCATGCGGATGGCGAGTAATGGGCGACTCGCCGTCTGATCATGGACCGTGTCCGGGTCGACCACTGCGCGTCGTGTTCCACGTGCGCCTCAAAGAGCTGTCAGCAATCTGACGGAGCCCCCTTAGAGAGTCAAAGCCTGCCAGGGTTGAGGGATTGTCTCATCAGGTAACCGTGGCCCTGGAACGTAAAGGTATAAAAGGACATCGTGGATTTTATTCAGTATGAGTCTGACAGTCCCTACGTCCCGCCCTGGGTGGGATTGGGACTCATTTAATGATTTTAGCGCCTGCACCGTATGCTTCACCGTGTCCTATGGGCGATCCTGGCATTACTGACATCCAGGCGCTTCTTCTTTTCTTTTAAGACGCAGGAACCTCCCGAAACATCCATGTCCACTAAGGACCTGCGTCAGGTGGAAGGTGAGGACGCCGGTTCCGTAGCGCTTCTCCAGCCACTCCTGAAAGAGGGATCTTACCACTGCGATTGCGGCGTGCCCAATTCAAACTGCTAAAATACCTTCCTACTATATCCAGAGTGACTTTCTACTATTTACTTCTTAGTCAGAAAATTCTATTTCAACCCATTCGTTAATTAAACAGTGGAAACACACACCATACTCACAGAGACATCAAGTAAATGATTCGTGTCATACATGTATGTATGGCAGGTGCAAGCTCTCATACACAGGCATACATTTTACTATTAACTCTAGGTGCTATCAGCGGCGTCGATGTCATTATATTTTCTATCGAGCAGTGATTAAGTATCGATTAGCTATCAGTAATTTGGTTGGCATTTAGCAGTTCGTTTATACTAAGTGGAATTTTGGCTGGAGATAAACTTGTATAGGAAGTTAGAAGTTACATTCTAGAAAAGTAACCTGTAACTGTGTAAACTGGAGGAGCTCGTGGCCAAATAATTACAGCCGCACAGGCCGATCTTCCGGGTTAAGACGTGCTTGCCGAGGTTGGTCTGAAGATGGGCGACCATTTTTGATAGCGAGTTTCCTCCGTGTTTCGGAAAGCACGTAAAACCGTTGGTCCAGCTGTCATTTGTAGATATTCGACAGTCGTTACTGTTAAAAAACTGTTAAACTCGAACAAACTTACGTGCGTTCAAGCGTTTTTGCCATACCTATTATTGGAATCAAATATAGCAGCTCACAATTTAGGACCCATTAATATTAGTAGTCATTTTACCCGTGGTGCTAGGTAACTGGGCTTCTCCCAGTTGTAATGTCCCTTTGTGCCTATTGGCCTTGTTTTGTTCTGTCTCCTGCTTGCATGGAGGAAGTGGAAACATATATTTTTTTCCTACTCCTCCACTATTCCTGATCCAAGACAGGTAAATTCATTCTTCGGGACACGTCGAGCTTCATTGTCTCGGCGCTTTTCTGGTTGGTTGCCACTGTTGATTCTGGCTTACAGGAGTTGCAGTGGTTAGGGAATAGTGTGGTGGGTTTGTCCCAAAAAAAAAAGTCGTTACTGTTAGTCAGAAGCTCTAAAGTTTGACAACCAGTCTTACCGTGAGGTATCGTACGAGTATTACCTAGTTACTGGGTTTTGGAGGTCCAATAGGCAGTCGCTTCATGTAAAATAATGATATTCAGCTGCATTCGGTTTGACTGGAAACCGACTCTTACATAAAAAAATATTTGCCTGACCTGTATTTTTTTTCGGTACATAAGTTAAAATTGACAAAGCTGTTTTTTTTTATCGTGATAAAATCATCAAATGAGTCCTCCCACCCAGGGTAGAGCGAGAGGGACTGTCAGACTTGTACTGAATAAATTCCACGGTGTCCTTCAATAGCCCTTTACGTTCCGGGGTCACGGTAATTCGTACAGTCCCGCGACCGATGAAGATAGGTAGGACGCATTTAAAATTTGCAGTACGTCACTCCTAGTTATATTTTTAACTAGCTCTGACGTCACGAGTCGCGCTCTCGAATTTTGAAAAGTTCTATTGTTTTTTTTTAAAGCAAAATAAAAAATACGTATCCATCATATTTCAAGACTATTAAGTTTGCAATTTGTTGACGCTTATTTTTTCCCTGGTAAAATCATCAAATGAGTCCTCCCACCTACGGCGGGACGGGAGGGACAGACTTGTACCGACTAAAATCCGCGGTGATTTTTTAATAGACCTTTACGTTCCGGGGTCGCGGGACTGTCCCATTATTTGTTCAGAATTCACATTTTTATCATTGTTCAAAGAGTATGCCATGCCATTAGCAAACTAAACAACCTATTATGGTGGTAGGTGGTCTTCTAACAGCTTCATATTCAACGACCACCTACTTACAGTCTCCTTGACCGCTTTGATTTATGATATGATAGGCCTACCATAACGTTTTACCATTAAAAAACAATTGGCTATTGAATTAATGAGATTGATATCCATCTCATTTATCCCCCTATTTTTAGTTATGTAAAAAATTATTATATAACTTATATCATAATTTGACTAGCTAACTTTATCATGTCGCGGGACTCACGAATTACCGTGACCCCGGGACTTAAAGGGCTATTGAAGGACACCGTGGATTTTAGTCAGTACGAGTCTGACAGTCCCTCCCGCTCTGCCCTGGGTGGGAGGACTCGTTTGGTGAGTTAACCACGTAAAAAAAGGGGGGGTGAGTCGCCGATTACTAGCCGTCCGCGTCCACGCCAGCGGTGGCCGGAAATCGCCTCGCGACGCCGACGCCCGATGCCGTGGGCGTCTCCCGCGGCCGACGTCACAAACTTTGATTATCAATTAGACCAAAATCATAAAAAAAACTGCAAAAAATGAGAACTACCGGATTTAACGCCTTCTCTGATGATATATTTACTGGATTACATAGTTTTTTTTTGCCTGGTCCATGGTTGGACAGCGAGTCGCCCATTACTCGCCGCCTGCATGCCCGCGGGATTACATAGTTTTTTTTTTATCCTGGTAAAATCATCAAATGAGTCCTCCCACCCAGGGCAGGGCGGGAGGGACTGTCAGACTTGACTGACTAAAATCCACGGTGTCCTTCAATAGCCCTTTACGTACCGGGGTCACGGTAATCCGTGAGTCCCGCGACCCCGGCAGGCTTTGGCCCTCTACAGGGGGCTCCGTCACTATGCTGACACTCCTTGAGGCGCGCGTGGAACACAACGCGCCGTCTACCCGAGCATAGTCCATGGTCGGACAGCGAGTCGCCCATTACTCGCCGCCTGCATGCCCGCGGGATTACATAGAATTAGGGCAATTATATTTGGCACATCGGATTTTCTCTATAGAATTGCGTGTAGATACTATAGATCTTCCTGCCTTATCGGAGTTTAGAGACAAGATGTTAAGTGACTCGTCATCTGCTTAGCCTTCTCCCAACTATAGTGGGGTCGGCTTCCAGTCAAATGCTGCTGAATATTAGTATGTTACATGGAGCGACTGCCTATTGGACCTCCACAACCCAGTAACTGGGTAATACGATACCCCTTGGTAAGACTGGTACAAGATGTTAAGTGACTATGATACAAAAATCCCAACATACAATAAAGCAACTATGCTGAGTCAAAGAGCAACAATTGACCATAATTAGTGAAGGGTCACTGGAGTAAGTGGCATTATTGCTTACTCACTGGTGCTTACGGTGAATCTTGACATATTAAATCGTTTGAACAAAGCAAGATTTGATGTAGAATCGACCAGAAAACAGTAAACGTATTTTTTATATTATTATAAAGTAATTTTCTCAATTCGTCAGGGCATAAAGTTCACAAAATTTGAGAAAAGGTTATTTGTATTGTACCTGCTTGTGACGTATTGGTAATTTTTAAAGTGTCGTGTCTTCGTTAATTCTGGTTTAGGTAAGAAAAGAAAAACACGTGTGGAACATTTTTGATAATCTTTTTTGTTTTTTTATAAATACGTTGCCCTACACTAGGAATTTCTCCTGTGTCGTGGGTGCGTTTACAAACATAGAAACTCACATACACTAACACCCAAACCCGGAACAACTACTTAAAGATCATACAAATATTTGCTCCGCGCGGAAATCAAACCTGCGACACGCAGCGCAGCAGCCCAATCGCTCAGCCACTGCATTAACCGTGCCATCAAATTATATTTTTTCAATCAAATAGCTTATTGAGCTCGTAAACGTTACAGAACAGCACTAATGTATTTTTTTCAGTTAACAATTCAAGTAAATCACTCTTAATTCATTAATAGCCGGCCGTTCAACGTTAATTAGACGTTAGTTAGTTCACATTCCTACAATGCAATCAATAAGTGCTAAAGCCACCACTACATAATAGTACTATACAACCACAACAACAGTGAACACGTCGATGACCTCCATAAATCAAATGTCACATGTAAAATGAAAATTAGGCTTATCAAAATAAACTTTGTGCAATAATTTGGCACTTACCTTTTAAAACTGTCAAGTATTTATTTTCAAACGATTATTGTTAAATAGCTGTTACCAATACTCCATGTCATAAACCAGGTTATAAACTATCTGTGTATAAAATTTCATTAAAATCCGCTCAGTAGTTTTTTGAATATTCGAGTAACAAACACATACACATTCACACTCACAAACTTTCGCATTTTAATATTAGTAAGAAGTAAGATTGAATAGCGTGCAAGTAGGTCGCGGGACTGTCAGACAGGTAACCGAGACCCTGGAACGTAAAGGGCTTTTGAACGAACACCATTTTGGTCAGTACGAGTCTGACAGTCCCTGAAGCTCCATCCAGAGCGGGAAGACTATTTACTATCATCTGCTTAGCCTTTTCTCAACTATATTGTGGTCGGCTTCCAGTCGAACCAGATGCAGCTGAATATTATATAATGATCGACTGTCAAAGATCTATAAATGACAGCCCAGGCCAACGGCTTTACGTGCTTTTCGAGGCACGCAGGAAACTCGCTATGACAAATTGTCACCCATCCACAGACGAACCTCGGCAAGCGCGGTTTAACCCGGAAAATCGGCCTGGGTGGCTGTAATTATTTAGCCACGACATCCTCATTTTCCCACCCTAAACAAACATTATGTGCAAGTGTTAAAAAAAACGTGCGTGACGTTACAATATGGTGGAATCACAGTTTCATTCTTATCGCAGTCGCGTAGTGAAATACTAGTTTCCTAGTTATACCACTCCGAATGCGGTTAAGCAATGTACCGAGGTCGGGTTTCGGATGAGTGGCGCGCGTGTAACACCGTTCTTACATAAATACATAATATCACGCTTGTAATCAGTAATTGGGTAAGCAGAATTGGATGTAGTGTTAGTTGTTTACATAAGAGAGCAGTAGGTTAATTAATTTCTGTTACAACTCAGTTACTGTGTTAGGAGGAGGGTTGAGATCCGTTTTAAGCCCTTGTCAAAACAGACAGGCGTTACGAATGCGAAGCGTGACGTTTTTATTTGTAATGTATGGAATTGTTTGAATCCAGTCACATAGAAACGCGAAAGCGATCTGATAGCGTGACAGAATTATCGGACTGACGTCTCGCTTCGGTTCGGTGTCGCCTCTACTAATTCTAATAAAAAGACACATTACTAAGTAACACTCCATTCCATCATTCATAGCACTCCATTGTCCTGCAGAAACCACAGAGCAAATGAAACAGTAACAGCGGCAGTATATCGAACTATATAAACTTGCTCCACAGAGTATCGTATTACGTACACTTATGGCAACTGTACGGCGTATTGTACCACTTCTAGTTCTGGACTTCTCTGTTTTAGGGTTCGCACGAACACTTTTAATAAATAATAGTAATAGTTGAATTGTTAATGTATGATTTGAAGAACACAGGCGTCACGCGACGGAGTTTGGTTTACTCAATCTACTAATTAGTTTCAAAATTAAATTCACTTAGTTATAAATAATAAAACATACAAAAAAAAAACAATATTTTATACGTTAGGAATTATTATCGTTAAGTTTTTTATACTAGGAATTACTCCTGTGTCGTGGATGCGTTTACAAACGTATGAATTCACATACATAAACGCCCAGACCCGAAACAACTACTTGTAGATCATACAAATATTTGCTCCCGAATCGAACCCGCGACACCCAGCGCAGCAGTCCAATCGCTCAGCCACTGCGCTAACCGTGCCGTCGATATTACACTTTCATTGATACTGTGGCACCATTGCCACGTTTGACCTAGAAATAGGCCAGTTAAAGTTACGGCAGTTCATTAGGGAAAAACATCATTTTGTAGAGAATGATGTTTCAATAGTAAACATATGTATAGTTGTTTATACCATACCCTTCAAGACGACTAGCAGTCTCCTCTTCCAGTCAGATATTTTTTTGTATGGGCGCTGTTAATTGTAGGGCCATATTCGTGTCATTTGTATTATTATCAGGTAAGTCTTTATTTTCATTTCATCTAGGTGTTAATGTTGTTGGTGGTTAATTAATATTTTTTGACCTTTACAATTCTTTAACGGTGAAATAGCAGTGTGGTTCTGTGAGACAATTCCGCTGAGTTATGCGGTTTTTTTTTTACATTGTAAAATCATTAAATGAGTCCTCCCACCCAGGACAGAGCGGGAGGGACTGTCAGACTCGTACTGACTAAAATCCACGGTATCCTTCAATAGCCCTTCACGTTCCGGGGTCACAGTAATTCGTTCAGTCCCGCGACCAATGTGTTATGCGGTAGAAAAATTTATAAGTACTTACCTAAAAACAAACACTTAAAATTAACTAAATTTAAGTAATTCCACGGAGATAAAATATGTAAATAATAATTCCGTTTCTAATATGTAATAAATAATATTAATTTGATTAACGTACCAGCCCTACATCAAACAATTGGTGTGACAATGATTGTTGTGGCGTCGCACAGACAAGGGCCCAACACAATGCGTTCTCACATCGGACTATTGATTTAACACAGTTTTGAACCCCCTCTATACACTACAGTACAATACATACATAATGTATAGGGTAATATGCATGTATGGGGGAATAGGGGACACGTTGGAGTGCAATGGGAACATTAACAAGGAAAATATGTTAATAGCTACTTAGGTTGATTGTTTGTGCGGTGTTGTTGTTGAAAATAATGGGAAGAGTCATTTACTCCTTCGACTCTTACTGACTAAAACTCGCTCTGTTTCTTCAATTGTCCTTTGCGGTTCAGGGCTGCGGTAACCTCTGGAGACATTCCCTCAGCCCCGGTAGACATATTATTATATTAGGGGCCAATAAAGCCACACCAACTAATGGCAGCGCATAAAGCAGAGCATAAAGTTAGTATTATGTATAGACGTATCACTTGGTTAAGTTTTCAGATAATTATATTAATTTTAAGATAATTCTTCTATGACGTGGGACTGTCTTGGATGGTAACCATAACCTCGGAACGTAAAGGGCTTTTGAAAGACACTGTGGATTTTAGTGAGTACATGTGTGACGGTCTCTCCCCCCCTGCCATGGGTGGGAGGAGTCATTTGATGATTTTACCATATAAAAAAAAATGTGACCCTACTGCATCTCAAAGTTATCTTGATTAAAACAGAGCTATTTTTGCGAAAATAACAATCGTAAAACACTTTGAAGTTATTCATTCTTAAAAATCACTTGTTGAAAATATTGAAATTAGTTAGTGATCATAAATACCTAAACTCTATTTAAAGTCGATTAGTAAAATCATAAGTTATTTAGCAACAGTTTCACACTACATTTCAAATTTAGCATTGCGATAAAATAATACAAAAAACTGAACAATACCACTAATTAAATTACGAGCAAGCTGTAATAACTAGTCATGAACAGAGGAGCGTATTTTCTAAACCTAATTACGGAACACCCCTGAACCCCACCCTTTTTCAGCGTATTCTATCATGGTACCAACCCCACCCCATTTCAGCGCATTACGCGATAAATTCTCATAAATTGCTACAATATTATATTCTAATCTGTGCCGACGCTGTGAGTTGTGGAATCAATTAAGGTTGTACCTCGTAGAGGCGAGTGTTTATTATAACAGGACATTCTGCATACACTGGGACGTGCCACAGTGGTTGTAGATTAAAGGGTTGTTTTTAGACCGCACTTATCGTTTTTCTTACAGTGAACTAGGCGGCCAATGTTAATACGATTATAGGCTACTTACTGCTTTCTGTATAAAACTTGATAAACTTTAAAATGTTTTTTTTTTGAACGGGTGAAACAGAAAAGATGGCAGACGTGAACATAGCCGCAGGTGAAACGAAAGTTTTAACGAAAGTAGCTATTATTGCACAGAATTAGCTATACTGATGAATGAATGAAGAATCTATTGTTTGGAGAATGATTTGAACGAAAAAGAAATGAATGATGCCGTGACGTCTGATAGAAACGATTGGATGAACAAAAACAAACTGGTGGACGCAACCCACCCCGTATAAAATAAGTGAAAGAAAATTGATTAATTTTCCAGAAATAATCGTCAGATTATATTGTATTTCTGCCAAGAATAATCTATAATAAATAGCTTTTTTAATTGTGCTTAAATCATCAAATTAACCCTCCCACCGATAATAAAGTAATTCGATAGCCCCGCGACCCTGGCAGGCTTTGGCCCTCTAAAGGGACCCCCTGTCAATGTGCTGACACTCAATGAAGCACGCGTGGAACACAACGCGCTATTGACCCGGGCATGGTCCATGGTTGCACAGCGAGTCGTCCATTACTCGCCGCCCAGATGCCCGCACCTACGGTGATGGGAGATCGTCTTGTGACGTCCGTCACCGTGGGCGTCTACCACTGCGGCTGGGTTGTGAGGTGGACGCTGTAATCTCCATCACGCGTCCCGCCTCCTCCTTCGCTAACATGACTGAAAACATTTTTTTTCATAATCTTGTCGGAAAAACCATCAGTCTATCGCCCATTGTAGAGAGTATTATTCAGTCTAGTTCGTTTTACACGTTCTGTTTTTAATCAAGTGCGAGCACGTCTGGGGTCTGTGCTGTGAGGCTGTTACTAAATCCATTTAGTGTCGTGTATGAGACTTATATTTGAAACCTAGCTGGCTGGTTTCTTGTTTACTAACTTGGGTTATTTGTGTAATGTATTATTTTGTCGGGTGAAAAAGGTAGCTTTAAGTATTATGTTGTGTAAATGTTCAACACGTTGTTGCGTTGAATTTGTTGTGCGTTTTATTCACCTTAAACATCTGAACGAATGGTTCAGGTATTACTAACAAAATGTAATAGTAGATATCATATCAATGTTTACCTTGTGAAATTAAAGGATGTTTGGAGTATGAAATTTAGGATGACTATGACCTTCATTCTTCTTCCAAAAAGCAGCCGGAAGAGACTGGATGAGGAAAGCGCAGAACCGGACTTAGTGGCGTACATTTGTGGAGGTACAGCAATGGACGAGGTAGTCGATGATGATGTCTTCTTCGAGTATTGGTAATAACGATTATATTATTATCGGCTATCTGTGCTGATTGTTGTAACGGCCAATAGGCTGATGGACACACATATCTCGAGGCCCTAGTAGTTAGATTAGGGCATAATTCAGAAGGCAGTACTCCTCGATACGGCTCGCATTATGAGGAGGTTCCTGTCTCTGGAGCCCTAACTACCGGTAGCGTGGACCCTGCTCCCACACAGACGGACCACTATTTTTATATTTTTAAATGATTTTTTATTGTTTTTTTTTTTTTTAATATTTGAAATGTTATAAACCATTTATAAAAACAACAACATTTATAAAACATTTATTTTAACAAACTATCAAAAGTATCTTGTCTTGGTCGCGGGACTCACGAATTACCGTGACCCCGGTACAAGTCAAGTCTGACAGTCCCTCCCGCCTTTCCCTGGGTGAGAGGAATCATTTGATGATTTCACCACGATAAAAAAAATCTTGTCTTTACTAGCCATTTTCAACACACTTCACGAACATGGTAACACAACCTTTTTTTCCAAGAAAAAGTCGACAAAAACATCACCATCTTCCATCAACGTGCCAGACAAAGTTTGATGCGTTTCCAAGCAAACTCAATTTCAGGCGGACACGCGATGAATTTGAACAAAAGATGTACCTAACTTGTTTAAAGAAACATGGCGCCAACACCAAGTTATATTGAAAAAACTGTACCGATGTTTGGAATTAAGTTTTTGAACGAAAATGGTCTTGGAATATCTGATGAGATTAGGTTGTTGGAATAAAAAGATAATATTAGAATTTATTTATAAAAATAGTTTTACTAATGTAAAAGTTAACTAATGGTACTTTTATTTTTCGTGCTAAAATCATCAAATGAGTCCTCCCACCCAGGGAAGTAGAGAAGGGAAGGACTGTCAGACTTGTACTGACTAAAATCCACGGTGTTCTTCAATAGCCCTTTACGTACCGGGGTCACGGTAAATCATAAGTCCCGCGACCCCGACAGGCTTTGGCCCTCTAGCCAAAGCCTGTCGGGGTCGCGAGGGGGGGCCCGTCATTTTTGCAGACACTCTTTGAGGCGTGCGTGGAACACAACGCGCTGTCGACCCGGGCATGGTCCACGGTCAGGATCAGTTTTGACTTTTGAGATTTTAACTGAAGTAAATCTGGTTATCTACTTTTTAGGCTTCAGACCATTAACGAGTACTAAAAGTGAGCAATTTATACTATAGCTTATCATCGTTTCATCATCATCATCATTAGCCAGAAGATGTCCACTGCTGAGCATGTGGCAACACACACTGGTTAAACACCCTATTGTCTTAAGACACTGTGGTATTCTCGATGAGAAGATATCACGTAGCTTCCCAAAGGTTGCCCATCCGAGTTGGATTCTTCGGGCAACCTCTTTGTTCAAGATGGACCTACCTAACTGAACAATCAGCTTTTTTTTTACATGGTAAAATCATCTTATGAGTCCTCCTACCCAGGGCAGAGCGGGAGGGACTGTCAGACTTGTACTGACTAAAATCCACGGTGTCCTTCAATAGCCCTTTACGTTCCGAGGTCACGGTAAATCTCTCTAACTCTAGAGGGGGACCCCGTCACTCTAAACTGAACAATCAGCTTAAGTTTAAAATCACAAAATTCCACAAGCTGATCACGTCTCTCGAACCATATAGCGAATAGCAAAACTTTGCAATATTTAAGTGTAACAATAAACGTGATGAGTTAGCAAGTTGTTAAGTATTTTCTCTAAGATGTGCAGACCTCGTAGCGTTCGGTAATAATGAGTGGCAGCCGATGGCGGTGGCTGTGGTCTGAGGTACAGGAGATAGCGGGTGTCGTGATTTGACAATTATTATTTTGGTGTACAGATTTCCAACGTATTTAGTGACGTATTTTATTAATTTTGGATTCCACTACGGCACTACGGCAATCAAGTTTTGGCTTTGACCTCAAAGAGTTGGGTAAGTCTGTTCCAGTACTGCTGCATTGACTCAGTATTCAAATGTCGTACGTATGGGATAAAAAAAATGAAGTTAAAAGATTCCGTTACATACATACATACATACAGGTCAAGCTAATAAAAGCGTGTTAAAAATAAGAAGCAAGAATTAAGATGAACAATGTTTGTTAATATTTTTCTATCATGATCGAATTGTCTGACTACTCTTGTTACAATACTGTTTCCAAAATTGAATTATTAATGCTGTCTTTGACCATTAGGAAAGCGGCGATTCATATGCATGTAAGACGAAATGATATTCACAAAAGGCTGATTGTAACTGTCTGAAGATTAAGCCGCTTAATTATAAGCCCAGTCAATCTACTGGATTGTCGAAGGTACGTAGAGATATTGGTATTTTTTACTTTTTCACTCTCGAGCCAGGCATAATTTGTATAAGTGAATTTAAATATTTGTAGAAGCACCCACAATACAGTCTGTCCTAGTATAGGGGATCGTTTTTTGAAAAATACAAGACCTTCCCTTTTCAGAAGAATATCGAAGAGCTTTACACCCTTCACACTCATCAAAAATCAAATATACCAAATCGCTAGTATCTCATGCCTTACGCATCTCACCACCATTAGCGGCCGCCCATCAAAGTCCACTTAGCATCTGTCTCGTCTCGTACGTACTGTTCTGTAAACTATTCAAGTACTTGGAGGTGCAACGTTTTGTATATTATGTATGTATGGCAGTTTACTTAGTACTTTACAACTTGTGCTGGTTATTTTAACTTAACGTTAACTTTTGCTTTTGTGAAATTTCTGAGAGAATTTGTGGTTCTGAATTTTCTGTTTTTCTTCTGTCAAGCACTTGTGATAGGGTTAGTTGGTGGTGCATCTGATCCCATGTTAGCCCAAGTATTAATGAAACTTGAGTTTAATCGGTAAAACTTGATGAATTAAAATGTTTTTTAGTCCTAAATTGTACATTCTTATTACGCAACTGGATGAGCATTAATGTACCTAAAAAAATAAAGATAAAAATTTCAGAATTTGACTGATATTTCAGGCAATACCTCAAATTCTTTCATATCTTAACAAAAGCTCACTGTTCTCAACTCAACTGCAATTGTATAAAAGTGTTAAGCACTTGGAAGTCATATAGCATTGGTTTGCAGGTCTGTTTGAAAACAGTACTCCTTGGAACGACCAAATCACCTGTGAACTGGGTACTTTTTGGTCAGTACAACTCTGACAGTTCCTTTCATTCCCACCAGGGAGCGAGGACTTATTTGATGAATTTACCACCTTAAAAAATAAAAAAAATAATGCTAAAATTATATTTGCCTTCTTCATTCATAAATGTGCAGATATTTACATGACGTTTAACTCACTCGTGATAGTGCCTCTGAAAAAGATATACAAAACCTGCTGGCTACCGTTTTGACAAGTGATTCGTAGTAATTCGTGTTCTGTGACCGTACGTAAAGAGCTATTGAAGGACACCGTGGATTTTAGTCAGTACGAGTATGGCAGTCCCTCCGTGTTTGCCCTGGGTGGGAGGACTCGTATGATGATTTTACCAGGTTCAAAAAAAAAAGAAAAAAAAAAGTTGTTGACAAGTGAGAATGATACAAAATAATGTAATTCAGTGAGGGTAGTATCCAGAAAAAAAAACGAACCCATAATATTTCCCAAAAATCCACAGACTTTCCCACCCGAATAACCGTATCAACCAACATTCGTAGAAACCCATAAATCTGGCTCATGAGCTATGATAATAACCGCTGTCCAGTGGACGAGCAGACGAACATCACAGAATCCAATAACCCTAGTGATCCGCGCAGATTTTGTGAGAACCAAGATTATGATGGAATAACTAAGGTAGATAGGACTGAAGTTTCATGTGTACCCATTTTTTATCGTGGTTCATTAAAAGTCAGTCGTCAAAATAAATGACTTGAGCTGCCATCTCTGCAGTGGCGTCAGTAGGTACACCTGACAGTTTCAAAATCGTTTTTTTTTCTTTTCGTTTACGTCAGTCACTAGTGCTAGCACCAGTGGTCGCGGGACATATGATTTACCGTGACCCCGGTACGTAAAGGTCTAGTGAAGGACACTGTGGATTTTAGTCAGTACGAGTCTGACAGCCCCTCCCGCTCTGACCTGGGTGGGAGGACTCATTTGATGATTTT
This sequence comes from Agrotis puta, assembly GCA_943136025.2. Lineage (NCBI taxonomy): Eukaryota > Metazoa > Arthropoda > Insecta > Lepidoptera > Noctuidae > Agrotis > Agrotis puta. The sequence continues at coordinate 17,069,227 of OW964175.2, read as the reverse complement.
ACCACGTTAAAAAAAAGTGCTAGCACCAAATATAAATAATAAGAAAAAACCGTACCTATCCACGATACACACGCCATCCATAAAGAACTCAAACAACCAGATACATAAAGTTCCATATGCACAGTGTCACATCTATCATCCACGTGCCTACTCTATGACAGCAGATAGAGAACCAATATCTGGTATCGCAGGCGGCTTTCATATAGTGTGGCACGACCTCGGATCAGTGGAATTTATTAGTTTGCTGCGACGGGAGATGAAATCTATGGACGGCTGACCAACTGTGTAAATGAATCAACGTATGGATGTGATCGATTTTTGTAAAGGTGTGGTGGTTGTTTTTCAGATTAAAACTAGTCTATTTTGTACGCACTGAGTTTTTAAAACAGATGTGTTTTTATATTACTTTGTGTCGTGAGGGAACTGCCTAGAATTCAATAAATGTCCCTTCCGCCAGACGGGAACTGGATTTCAGGAGAATTCAAGGTGTAATTGGCTGGCGACTGTACTCGCTGTACGAGTACCCGCCTAAGTCTGTCTGCGTTTCGTCCGTGAATGAGGAATATAATAGAAATCTATTACTTATAAATATTATAAAGGTAAAGATTTTGTTTGGTTGAACGCGCTAATCTCAGGAATTACTCGTTTGAATTGAAAAAATATTTTAGTCATTTAATGGACAAAGCTTTTTTTTTATCGTTGTAAAATCATCAAATGAGTCCTTCCCACCCAGGGCAGAGCGGGAGGGACTATCAGACTCGTACTGACTAAAATCCACGGTGTCCTTCAATAGCCGGACTCACGGTAATTCGTACAGTCCCGCGACCAATGGACAAAACTCTAGGATATGTAAAATCATTAACGACCCATAGAAGCTGAGCAGCGCGTGAAACCGCGAGAGAAAACTAGTTATCCAATATTTTGTTAATAAATAATTGTACAATGTGCAACAAAAAAAAAAAACATATGAAATTTACAAAATTCCGATTCAAAAATCAATGTAGTCACACTCGTGCTATTACCTCGTAAATAACCCTCCACCATCTCGTGTTTTTTAGAATAAGTTTTAAATCAATGTCACAAAAACAGTGCTTCTCTGAATAGTGTCACAGTGATTAGGATTATAGCCATCAACATTTAAGGGTGAAAATACAAGATCAGGGCTGCTAAGTCCTTGTAAAAGTGTAACTCAATTTACACTTTTACATGACGTGCGCGCCACAAACTTTATGAAAACTTGGTCTGTAAGCTGTCGTGTGCTCGATTATAAGTAGGTATGAAGAAATTTTATTTGATTTACATCTTACTTTTTAATATTTTATCTAAAGTTTTGTACCTATAACTAAAATATATAATATATATATATATATATATATATATATATAAATTATTAAAATGTACACAGAATATCTGTCCTCTCTAAAATGATAATCTCTATCGCTCTAAAGGTTTGCTGTAAGAAAACCCAATTCTGGGTTAAGCTCGCCTTTGCACATAAATTACCCTATTGTTAAATGTTATTTTAATTATATGTGTGTACAATAAGGAATAAGAATAAGAATATAACATAGGCGTAAGCTAACCTAACCTGGAGTGGAGTTACTTTTCTTAAAATAAAAAATATATGTCGGAAACGGAATGTAAGAGTGTACGAAAGAAATGGATATATGAGGTGAGAGGGAGAGCGAGGAATGAATAGGAAGATGGCGGTTTTTGATTCAAAAGAAATACGTGTCGTATTTTAGTTTTGAAAATAAATTCATTAAGTGTTTAATACAAAGCTATTTGACTCTGATCCCACATCCCCATATATGTATATATCATCATCATCTGCCTAGCCTTTTCCCAACTATATTGGGGTCGGCTTCCAGTCAAACCAGATGCAGCTGGATATCAGTATTTTACATGGAGCGATTGCCTATCGGACCTCCACAACCCAGTAACTGGGTAATACGACATATTTTACCACTTTGGAAGTGTCACTTCAATATCATTTTGGGTTTGGTGACAATTTTTTTTTTGAATTTCAGTTCTATGTATGGGGAACCCTCAATTTATTTTTTTATTTTTTTGTGTGAGAATCCGATTAGATAATAGATAATACGATTCACATAATACATCTACTTACCAAGTTTCAAAAGGATAGCTATTATACTTTCGAAGAAAAGTGGCTGTGACACACGGACGGACAGACAGACATGACGAATCTATAAAGCCTTTGTCAAACAGACAGGCGTGACGAATGCGAAGCGTGACGTTTTTATTTGTAATGTATGGAATTGTTTGAATCCAGTCACATAGAAAAGCGAAATCGATCCGATAGCGTGACAGAACTACCGGACTGACGTCTCGCTTCGGTTCGGTATCACTTCGGAAACGCTTCGCTTACGCCTGTCTGTTTGACAAAGGCATAAGGGTTCTGTTTTTTATCATTTGGGTACGGAACCCTAAAAAGCGCCTCAAGGATACTAACGAGGCAATAATTTTATCCATAAAATTAAAGTTAAAGTACCCGTCTACTTCACGTCACAATAATGTAGAACCTCGGTGATAAAAACTTACAGATAAAACCTTATTCGCCCAATTTTTAAGGAAGTATTGAATTTATATAACATCACACTACAATACTTGCTAAACAGCGGCTAAAACCGTGGGAGACAACATTTTGTTTTTAATATTTTGTCCCACTTTCTCCAAGCAATCAATCCTTGCCAGTCGTCTCCAATTTTCTCAACAATTTCTTTCCCCCACTTAACAGCTTTAAGTAAAGGCTGACATGACATTTTTCTTTTCTTTTTATTATTTAACTGAATGTGACGGCTTCACTGAATCGTCACTTAAGTGATATTTAATGGGACCAATAATTTCCCTAATGGTGCCTTCAGCACATCTTACGTAGTGAAAAGTAATATAGAATTGCTTGTACGTATTTGCAACAATTTGAGTTCTATATTTTCTTTCAGAAATGAAAAAAGAGCATTGAAATACAAGAGTTTTTCTACTGTAGGTGGTTGAAATAGATGAAAATGTGATTTCATATCTAATGCCAGAAGATTCAGTTTACCGTCAAGTTTTTAGCTCACTGAAAGTGGCCTCCGGTAAACTTGACTGTGTATAGGTAGTGCGCATGACATGTCTTCTTTTGATAGCCATAAATCGTCAAGTTTAAGGGATGCCGTGTCATAAGACGAATGACGCCTTTTTTTCAAAGAGGGTTAACAGAAAATACAGTACTTTACCTGTTACGATCCTCACATAATACTCCTTGTGCCTCGTCCACGTTCATAGTGTCTAAGTTCAGCGTTAGTATGCGGAAATATGTGAAAATAAAAATATAGTGTAAACGTTCAGATATAGGGAAACAGTGTATAAGACGGGGACGCGACGCATAATGGGGACATACACTCTTTAGGTATACTTAACACAACACTAACGTAGCGCAAGCGCCTTCAGGACGTCATTTGCAAGCGGCTATTAACAAACGGTGTCCTGTTGGTGCTTGCGCTACGTTAGTATTGTGTAAAATTTGCCTTAAGAGTGTGATTTCCCATCATACCTCGTGAGCCCGTCTTATACATTGTTCCCCTAATATATTCGTCCAAAATTCGAGGATCAATCTGATCCTCCTTTCCTTCCTTTCCATGACCAAGAGAGTGGAAGGATTGTCTTGCATCCTACATTCAGCAGCTTGGATATTTGGACATGTATAATGGACTGAAAGTTTTTCTCACAAGCTCAAGTGGACCTTAATATGGCTCCTGGTCCATAATATTTTCCCTTAACGTTCAAGAAGAGCTAGATTTTTGCATAAGTTTACATAGACTAAATCAATTACTTCACTCTCTGTAAAAGCGCCGTCAACTATCACTTAGCTCTGTAATTAACTCGCTGTGAGCAGACGTGCTGTTGATCTGCATGGTCGTGTCGGGGCTATTTTAAAGTATTGATAATTTCGTTCGTTTTATATACTCGGTCCCTCTCTTACTATCTTGCGGGGTGTGCCATATTGTGCCTGCGCCATCTTGGAACTTGTAGAACGGTGTCCTTCTCGCACAGTCTGCACAAACTAAATTATAACATTTGGAAAAAGTGGTGTGTGCGGCGGGATTCGAACTCGAGGACAATCTGTTTCGAGGCGACGAGTGTAGCGGGTTAAACCGATACGCCACCGCTGCGTGATCTCCTGACGGCGAAATTTTGTGCTACTATCTACGGTCATAACGTTGTTTGCATCGCGTCGTGTATGTTGCGTTGTGTATTTGTGTATTACGTGTTTGTGAATATCTGTGCAACTTCAATATGATAATGCCACGATCACCGAACAAAAGTCAGTCGAGTCCAGATCTGCATGCGGGACAAGATTCCGGTACCATTGCTAATGTCACGCAAAGAAAAAGGAAACAACCTGATTGTGAGTTGACGCTGGCTATTGCTGATCTATCTTCCGATTTTAGGAAAACTATAGATGACCTGCGTGCTGACATAAACGGCCAGTTCTCGAACATTAATGTGAGTATTGGTAAATTGAGAGATGAATTCAATACTTTATCTGCCACTTCTTCACTAATTCAAACCGAACTGAAGGAACTGCGAACAGAATATTCTACGGCAAAATTAGAAATATCGAGTCTTAGCGCAAAACATGATGATCTGTCCCAGGTAGTGACAGAGCTCCAGTCGTCAGTGAATTTTAACTCTGCAAACTGCATCGACAGTGCGAAGCGTATTGCTGAGCTGGAGATGAGTATCAAGAGCTGTGCGGCGACGTCGATGACTCTGCTAGAAAGCAAAATAGATGTATTGGAACAGCAGGCGAGGCAGTGTAACATTGAGCTGGGGAACATTCCTGAAAAACGAGGTGAAAATTTGATATCTGTGCTGGAGTCGATTGCGACAGCAATTAATATGCCGCTAACAAAAAATGATGTGGTTGCGATTCACCGTGTTCCTCATGCACACACCCAAAATAAACGTCCTAAGAACATCATAGTTAAGTTTGCGTCCCGCCTGCTTCGAGATAATCTACTAAGTGCGTTCCGTCTATCCAAGGGACTGACAACCAATCGCATCGGCCTTCCCGGAACACCTTGTCGTGTCTATATAAATGAGCACTTAACACTCCGAAATAAGGATTTATTTCGCAAATGCCGTGAAGCAGCCAAAGCTAATCAATTTAAATATGTATGGATCAGAAATGCGACCGTCTTGGTCAAAGAAGCGGATGATTCAGCCACTTTTGCCATTCGTACGGAGGCCGACATATCTAGCAAAATCGTGCCAAAAAACCATCCCTAGAAAATCGCTAATAATTAAACTTTCCTTAAATAGAATATTAAGTGCTTCGGAATCATTTTCTGTTATTAGTATTAATCTAATTAAGCTTTCTCTTGCAGGTTTATCTTTTGTTTGTGTTATTTGTCTCTTACGTAATTATGTAAAAGTGTCATTGTTGAGGTACTATATGTCTTATACTAAAAAAAAATGGTCTACTAATTATTTTACGGTGCTCCTGTCGATCTTTAAACTGTTGCTATACAAATATGTCTTTGCCTTATTTTTCTCTACAGGCGCCAAACTGAACGTAACGTTTTTCATTGCTCCGTTTATAGTGTGTCGTTGTTGCATATTTTTACCAATACTGCTTTTATTTAATACTACTGAATTGACTCGCTTTATTAATGGCTAATAATCATATTTCTATATATTACCAGAACTGCCGAGGGATCAGGACAAAACTGAACGCACTGTATTTGAGCATCCTGACAAATAATTACGACGTTATTATTTTCACCGAGACCTGGTTGACACCTGAAATCTCAGATAACGAATTTATTGATCAACGTTACCTTGTATTTAGATGTGATCGTGACCGTATTGCTACTCAAAAAAAAGACGGTGGTGGTGTCCTAATAGCTGTCTCTCGTGGATTAAAACCATCTTGCCTTGAATTATCGCCCCCTTTGGCTCTGCCTGAGCATAAAATAGTTAAAATCCCTTCCCGCCGTGATAAATACAATTTAATATGTGCTACGTACATACCACCGAAAGCTACGGAAGAAATATACATCCACTTTCTTAATACTCTCTCTGCTCTGTGTGATGATCCGCGTGTCGACAATATTATATTAACAGGCGACTTCAACATGCCCCAAGTCAACTGGGTTAAAGTAACTTCATTTATGGAATGTACTACGAATACTCCCTCTAATGTAACTCGTCAACTCCTCAACTTTTGCTCGCAGCTTAATCTTAAACAATATAATCATTTAACCAATTGTAATGGTCGTATTTTAGATTTGTTTTTCAGTACTGCACATTCTGTAACGTTTATTTCTGATGACCCTTTCCTGCCCAATGATACTTATCATCCAGCCTTTTACGTCCACGTACCTTTTGTACATTCACCGGGCATTTCTAATTTCAAAACTCCGAATATGCTAAATTATTACAAAGCTGACTACGACGAGATAAATAAAGATATTAGTAATGTTGACTGGAGTAATTTAATTGAAGGGTTAATGCCTGAGGAGGCTGTGTCTACTTTCTATGGAAAAATCTTTGAAATAATTAGATCACATACGCCAACGTGCAAGCAGAGAAACCATAATTTTCCTGTCTGGTTCACACGTTCACTCATACGTACTTTTAAAAATAAAACTTATGCCTGGGTAAAGTGGAAGAAATGTGGCAACATAAGTGACTATGAAAAGTTTTCTGTTATTAGAGCAAGGTTCAAGAGGGATGTCGATAGATGCTATAAAACATACATAGGTTTAAAGACATTTATTTCTCATAAAAACATAAAGTTCACTTAAAATGAGATACAATGTTATTTCTTAATAGTAACATAATATTTGCCTCTGGGGCTATGGCGACATTATATTGTTATTATTTAAATGGTTTTTCAACTTACGCTTAAATATGTTAATACTATCACACTTCTTCAAATCTTCTGGTAAATTATTGAACAGTTGCGCTCCCTCCACTAATATTGTTTTTTTACCATAATTGGTCCGTGCTCGGGTGGTCATTAGTTGGAATTTGTTTTTACTTCTTGTGTTATATAATGGTATTTTTTTGTGTAGTTGTATATTTGATTGTATGGAATTCGTGGTTATTTTTTTTATGAGAATGCAAGTGTAGTAGGTGTAAAGCTGTTTGAGATTTAGAAGTTTAGTTTTGTTGTATAATTTTTTGTTGGATATAGATAATGGTAGTGGAATAGTACTTTAATAATTTTGTTCTGTATTCTTTGCAGTGGATTAAGATAAGATTTAGCTGCTGATCCCCACACTTCGATCAAGTATTCTAGTTTTGATTTGACTAAGGAGTTATATATAATTAGACGTGCTTTTTTCGGGATACATGTTGTAACTTTACGTAACGCTCCTAATAGTGATATTAATTTTGTTTTAATATTTTCGATGTGCAGCTTCCAACTTAGTTTGTCATCTACCCACAGACCGAGATATTTTTCGTGACTAGACTGATTGATTTTGTCGCCATTGATCGTAAGAGGTGGAAAATCAGGTAAAGGTTTATTTTTTGCGGCGAATATCATAAAAGATGTTTTTGAGGTGTTAATAGTCAGTAAGTTATATTTTAACCAATCACTGAGGAGGTCAAGGTCCTTTTGTGCATCAGTTATAATGTTCTGTAATGATTTACCGAAATAAAAAAGGCAAGTGTCATCCGCGTATAACGTTAGGTGTCCTTTCAATCCTATTTTATCAATGTTATTTATATATATTAGGAACAGTAGTGAGCTAATAATTGAGCCTTGCGGACAGCCATATATTATGTTTTGTATCGAGCTGGTGAAGTTATCTATTTTAACAAGTTGTCGTCTATTTTTTAAATATGAAGTAAATATACTAAGGGCGCTGCCGGTAATACCTATGTTGTTTAACTTCTGTAATAGCTTTTGATGGCTAACTGTATCATACGCTTTTTTTAGATCAATGAAAATGCCCACAACAATGTTTTTTTTATCAATATTAGTTTTAATTTTCGTTATTAAATCTACTGTGGCAGTAAGAGTACTTGATTTAGGGCGAAAGCCATATTGTTGATCAATTAAGAAATCCTTCTTGGTCAAATATTCGCTTAGGCGGGTGTATAATACTCGTTCGAATATTTTCGAAATTACGGGTAAGACTGATACTGGTCGGTAGTTGCCGGGGTCAGTTCTACTTCCAGATTTGTGAATAGGACTGACCCTTGCAACTTTTAGTGAGTCGGGGAAAGTGCCGCGTGCTAAGCAAATATTTATACAGTTCGTTAATCTTTCCACAATTATGTTTTTAAGGCATTTAATAGCTTTTGTGCTGACGCCGTCTAAGCCTGTACTAGTGTTGGAGTCGAGGTGGTCAATAATTTTTGATATTTCGTCTGCATTACATGGGGAAAGTTCGTCTAATGTTATGTTGTGTGTGTAATTACTATCGTATGTAAGGATATTATTTGAATTGTTGTGGTACATGTAGGGTATTTGGTTGGCTAATTCTGCGCCTATAGATGCAAAGAATGAGTTAAGTACGTTACATATGTCGTTACCGTTTGTTATTATTTCTGAGTTAGAAATTAGTTTGGGGGGAGCATTGTTGTCTTTGATTTTATTCGCTGCTAAGTTATTAATTATTTCCCACATTTTTTTTGGATATTTGTAACTGTTATGAAATAAATTGTGGTAATAGGTTTCCTTCTCTGTTTTGATTAGGTTTTTTATTCTCAGCTGTTCTTCATTAAACTTCCTTCGTAGGTTATCGTCATTTGGGTAGGATTTTGTTTGTTGCCATAGTTGATTTCGTAAATTGATTGAGTCTATAATGCTTCGGTTTATCCAGTCTTTTTGAGGTAGGTTAAGGATTTTAGTCTTATCTTCTTTATTTTTCTTTATTTGTTCTGTGATAAATCTTTCTAAATAGTAGTAATCGTTTTCGTCATTTGTGTAGTTTGCTGTTAGGGTACTATTGTATAATTTCTCATAGTTCAGTGCTTTGTATTGGATCTTTTTGTTTGTTCTTGGTGCTAAGCTGCCTATCTCCAGGAATATCTGTTTATGATCTGATAGGTATGAGTCAATTATAGTTATGCTGAACGCGTGGTTATTTAAGTTTGTACATATGTGATCAAGTATGGTATTTGTAGTGGTGGTTTCACGGGTACTGTACAGTTTATGTATTTTATTTAATATTTCATATCCTGATACTTTAATTTCGTTCAGGTACTTCGTGACGTTACTGTCCTTACTAAGTAGGTCGATGTTAAAGTCTCCGAAAACAACCGTCCTCTTTCGCTGTTCTAATTGCGAGATGTATGTTTCTAGGAAGTTGTTTACATTGGACTCACCTGGTTTGTAAATTGCTCCGATGTCCAATGAGAGTTTATCTATGTGTATCCATAGGTAGTGATTACCAAGTTCGCTTATTTCTTCTGTTATTTCGTACTTGATACTTTCGTGTACATAAATTGAAACGCCTCCACCTTTGCGGTCTTTCCTGTAGTTATAGATATGCTTATAGTGTGGCAGCTGATATAATTTTGCGTCCTCTTCGGAAGTAATCCACGTTTCAGTGAAAATTAGTAAGTGCATAGTCATTGGTGTTGCTTTTAGTATGCATTTTATTTCGTCCAGTTTGCCAGACTTGCGGATGCTACGTAAATTCGCATAAAAGAACCGTAACGAAGACTGGTGTGTAGGGATATCTTCATATCTACTAACTAGTTGATGGTTTAGTCTATCCGTGTATTTTGCATTTGGTACTATGCCGGTTATTGGTTTTTTTGGTTCGTTTTGTTCAGTGTGATTGTTGGTATTCCTTTTATGTACTTAATAATAAGATCTTCTTCGCCATCTTCAATGCGTTTGTTGAGTTCCGCTTTTAATAGTTGTAAATACTCTTTTTGGGCTGGGGTTTGATCTGCGTAAATCTGTATATTGTCTTCTAGGTTTTTTTTATTTCTTAGTAGGTATTTTGGAATATCTGAATTGTTGAAGCAAACTTTTAATGGTCTGTTTTTATTTGGTATGTATTTTCCCAGTCTGATGGTTTTTAGTGGTTTAGGGCAGTCTTTGTACAATGTTGTAATTATTTTCAGAGCTTCATTATTATCGTGATTTCGCCTGGAATTTGCGTTTCTTTCATTAATTTCCGATATACCCACAATAACGATATTTTTCTCGCGCTCACATTGGGCTTTGAACTCGAGGATGAGGTTTTGTTGGTATAAGATGGGCGACTTTGATGTAGTACATTCGGAATTCTGTTGATTTTTTAATAGGTTTATATCCTCTTCCATATGTATGATCTTATTTTGTATTGTCGTGTTATTATCTTTAATTTTTTTCATATCACCGTTTATTTGATTGAGTCGTTGTGTAAAGTTTTCAGTATTTGCCTTCATGGTTTTTATTTCATTTTTAATCTCGGATATTTCGTTTTTTATGTAATTCAGATTCTCATTTTGGGTTTTCCCAAATTTCTCTAGGAAACTCATCATCTCTGTGCGAAAATTTGCTAATTCCCTTTTATACTCCGTTTCCTCAGTACGCTCTTTTCGCTTAAATATGTTAATATTTCTATAGGTATCATCATCGCAGTAGGTGACGTCAGTTGAAGATAATATTGCCACCAATGTCAAGGCTTTTTGGACATACATCTCCAACCGTAAAACATCAAGTAGAATTCCTAGTACGATACACTACAAGCAAAGTTCAGCCAGTGATACAACTACAGCGTGTAATTTATTTTCTTCCTTTTTCCATTCTGTGCACGAGCCTTCCACATTTAACGCCGATTCATGGGTACCTCCTCCTGCGAACGCCGATCATGATGTCAATCTGTCTAAATTGTACTTCCCCGTAGAAAATATATGTAGAGAACTAAAAATGTTAGACTCGACTAAAGGACCTGGTCCGGATGGTATTCCTGCGTTATTTCTTAAAAAAACCTACAATACAATATGCTATCCCTTATTTATACTTTTTAACAAATGTATTTCGTGTGGAGTCTTTCCGGATATATGGAAACGCGCAAATATCGTACCAGTGCACAAAAGTGGTGCCAAAAATAATGTAGAGATGTATCGTCCAATTTCCATATTATCAGCATTGTCTAAACTATTTGAAAGGCTTGTTCATGCTGAAATTTATCCAGTTATTCGTCATATCCTAATAAAAGAGCAACATGGCTTCGTCAAGGACAGGTCCTGTATAAGCAACCTCTTAATATTTACAGCGCAGCTTTTTGAGAGTATTGATAACAGACAACAAACAGACGCGGTGTACACTGATTTCCAAAAGGCATTTGATAAAGTGGATCATAGATTGCTGCTTAATAAAATCGCGTACAATGGCATCAGAGGGGATCTATTGCGCTGGTTTATCTCCTATGTAACCAATAGGACCCAGAAGGTTGTGATCAATGGGTTCGAGTCTAGCTGTATCCGAGTTACATCAGGAGTTCCTCAAGGCTCAATTTTAGGACCTCTGTTATTTATACTGTTCATAAACGACATAAAACATTGCTTTCAAAATTCAAAATTTCTCTTATACGCTGACGATTTAAAAGTTTTTAAACAAATCTCAAATGAACAAGACTGTATAAAATTTCAGCGCGATCTTGATCGTTTCTCAGACTATTGCTCTTACAATAAATTGCACCTTAGCTTGCCTAAGTGCCACAGTATAACGTTCACTAAAAAGAAAAATGTCATACATTTCGATTATCGACTAGCTAATAGTGTTATTAATAAAGTTAGCAATCTTCGTGATCTTGGTGTGCAGCTGGACTCGAAACTTCATTTTGATATACATGTAGAAAGTATTGTTAATAAGGCATATCAGATGTATGGCTTTGTAATGAGAGCATCTAGAGATTTTCATCAACCATCCACCTTCTTGCACCTATATAAGTCCATAGTTAGGCCGCAATTAGAATACGCAGTACCAGTTTGGAATCCCTACTATGCGAAATATATCGAAATTATAGAATTAGTCCAACGTAAGTACCTTCGTGCTATGCAATTTCGATGCTTTCGGAAGAAAACACCAGTCAATTCGTTGCTTAAAAAATACGATATGCTTACTTTACAGTCAAGGCGCGTCCTCCTTGAGACAATGACATTATTTAGTATATGCCGTAACAAGTTTGATTGCCCTGACTTAGTGTCTGGTTTGTGTTACCTGGTGCCTCGAACAGTGCATGGACGGGAGGTACGAACCAGGCAACTGTTTGCCACAAGCTTTTGTAGATCCAAAGCGGGTGTGCGCTCACCGCTATACCGTATGGTCGATATATACAATTCGCGTTTTGATGCAATAGACATATTGTACCTGAACAAATATAAATTTAAAAATGATGTGATTGCCGCTTTAAGGGATCAACAGTAGGCTCCATAACAGTAGGACCTGTATGATACATCATGTATAAAATTATGGTTATCTTTATTAGTTTGTCTTATCTTTTATAAAATATTGTTTTTCTTTATTTTTCTTTTAATTTATTATTCTTTGAGGTAGTCCTGCTACAGTCTACGTTTGTTTACAGTTTGTTTATTGTTATATACCATAGTAATCTGTGGAAAATGTTGTGGGTAGTATATTTGTTAATTTTAATTTTAAGAAATTCTAAGTTTGTGTATACTTAATATACTACTGTTTGTTTTCCCAAATGAAATAAATAAATAAATAAATAAATAAATATTTCAGCGCTTAACTGAAAACTGTTCTCTTGGGTTACGTCACTTCTTGTCTGAACGCGCTGAAAATCTAAGATGGCGCGTGGTTTTAACTATATTAGATTGCTTTTTGATGTAAGTTGTTCTAGCATGATATTATAATATTTGACCTAGAAATACTAGAGGAGAAAATGTACTAATTTGGCTTGCGATTTCAAAATTAAAACGTTTATAGAAATTGGAGGACGAAAATTTATTTGACTATTCTTACATTTTTACTAAAGTGATACTTGTATGACTAAATGTCACCAACATTTATTTGACAACATTAAAAAATATAAATAAAACTAAGAAATAAGCTTCATTTCCGCTTTCAGGAATTAACCCACGGTAACGTAGTTATACCGAAATAAAGAGTATCCTATGTGTTGATCTGGGTTACAATCTATCTGTATACCCATCAGATAAACCTTAACCTGGAACGAATAGGTTGTATCGAAGGATCACCTAAGATTTTAGTCAGTACAAGTCTGACAGTCCCTCTCGTCCTGCCCTGGGTTGGAGGACCTATTCGGTGATAGTACCACGTAAAAAAAGGCGAAGTTAGAAGTAAGATAAACAACTTAATTCTTCCCAGTACTGAGAAATAGGCCTTCGTTTTTGAGGACTTAGTGCAAGTCGGTGGATTATCCTTAGAAATAAGTGATACAAATTGTGTGAGTCTACAGAAGTCTACTATTTCACACCCCGACTTCCATTTCCAGCAACATTCTTCCTCACTAATCCAAAGCAAGTAACTCAATATTCAAACTTCAATATAACTAACTGTGACTATTCGACTTTGAATATATTACCTTTACCTGGCGTCGCTTCGTGATCCAATATCTCGGAACGTTCAGCGCCCGTCGCTCGTCGCCTCGCTACGTTCGTGCTACATGAAAATCAAAGGCATCGCTGCCGATATTGAAATTGCTTTAAATCGCTTTGCAACTGAACATTCCGAATTGAGTTTATTTCTTGTAGTTTCTATTAGATACGGGACTGTCTAAAGAGGTAACCGTGACCCTGGAACGTACAGGGCTATTGAAGGAACACCGTGGATTTTAGTTAGTAGTAGTCTAGTAGTCCCTTTTGTTCCATCCAGAACGGAAGTACTTATTTGTAAATTTTTCGACGTAAAAAAAAGAATGGTACCTAGTCACGGTGATGGCCGATGAAAAATGTTTAAGTTCAGATGTATTTTTTAACAAATAAGCAGATAAGCAAATAAGCAAAGTAGGTAGATAGTCATGCTATCTTAGGGCATTTGAAAGTGTTGATAGGTGACAGTGAAAGGCAGAATGAAATCAATTCTGTCTAAATTAAAAAAAAAAATACTCTACCAAAATTATCAAAAGTAAATAATTTTTAGTTTACTTGTTCATATAGATACATTATTTTAACGTGGTAAAATCATCAAATGAGTTCTCCCACCCAGGGCAGGGCGGGAGGGACTGTCAGACTCGTACTGACTAAAATCCACGGTGTCCTTCAATACCTAGCCCTTTACGTAGCGGGGTCACGGTAATTCGTTAGTCCCGCGACCCATATAGATACATCAAGTATACATTAAAGAAAACCTCTATTTATTTTAGGACTGTTTATTCGAAGGAGTTCAATATCAATTAAATAATAATGAAATTATGCTAACAGTAAACGAACGTAAACAACTTACAATAAAACAACCGCACGTTCACGACTTTGATCTAAATAGTGAGTGGTGCGATGGGCGAAGCGAATAAGACATTAATTACTTTGTCATTACGAGAATTTGCAACTGGCGACGCTACCTGGCGTGTTTCAAACATTTCTATGATACGTTTATTTTTTTTCGGCCGTGGCCTCTGGAGTCCGCATCCAGAAGGACGTAGATTAGGATCCAGCTCGGAATCAACATTTTTTTTTTGTCAAAAAGCTTTAAGATTCACGATACAATCGGTAATACGTATAAAATATTAAAAAACCCTTGCTAAATGCAACAAAGCTGTATGTTGTTTTTTATACGTATTCTATTTTGCTGCCCACTTCCTTTGCACCCCAGTACACGATCTTAAAACAAAACTGAATAACTTCAATGCATCTTCTCTTACGATAATCTTCTATCTCTTTATTTCAATCACTTTTTCTTAGCCTCCGTCTTCTTCTTGGTCGCAGACAAGTTTCTGAGATTAACCTCTTGAATTATAGCTTCTTCTTTTAACTCCAACACTTCTATTATTTCTGGCTGCATAGTGGCATCTACAACGAAAATAAATTTCTGTAGCGGGACTTCTATTTTATAAACACGAAGCAATAATTCCCGATGTCCTCGACTCCTAACTTTGCCATTAGAGGTGGACAATAGGACAAGATTTTTACAAATAATTCCCCTTTCGAATAAAAGTCGTTCCACGTGTCCAAAAATGGCAGCCAAGGGTAATAATTTTAAAAAGTTTGCCTGCTGTCCACTTAATGGACTACTCATGTGTTAAGACGTTAATAATGAGAAGAGGAATTTGAAACTGTGAGTAAGGATTGCGGTGGCCTTCTGATGTATTGAATCAGAGAGTCACAGGATCAAATCCTGCTCGTGTCATATTTTAATTATTGCAACAGAGCTTTAAAATTCGCTATGCAGGCGTAATGTTTATTTAAAATATGGAAATTACTAATGTGTTTTCAGAAATAATGAATTCGCAATAACAGCGCAGCCCCAGAGGAGAATCGTATATCACACCACACGAAATCAGTCCAGAGAAACTTTGACATCTCCACTCACCTACAAACAGTTTTTCAAGCAACTTAGTCCGGTTCCTCTGTCTTCCTATGACATGATCCTCATTGTAGAGCTGCAGCTCACGCATGCGCTCCAGCGATGCCTCTATGCGAGCGTGTCTGTCTTGTTTAGCTGCTTCTGCCATATCCGGGGTGATGAGGACGCTAAAAAAAGAATTACAGCTTTGTATAAAGTATAATACATGCATAAACTCTCACGGCTTTTTCTCATAGAGATAGGTTAAAACCTCAGAACACCACCTGCTATGAGATCCTTAAATGTATACATTGTCTTGCCTTGACACGTCTTGTCATACAAACACGACGCGACGATTGCGAGCACTACACAGTGGGAATGAAGTGGGAACTGTTTATGCTGATTAGATTATGCCACCTTATATTGTCTCTGTAAGAGAATATGTATCGTGATCCACAACCGCTCAGTCTGGGTTGGTAGACATCACAAGTTATAAATGTTAAATTCTTGAACCAGACAGCTACATCATGGATTGCTGAACTATTTTTAGAACAAACTAATAATGAAACAAATTACACAATTCAACGGTTTGAATCCACGACCTGTGATGGAATATGGCCAGTAAAACAATAATTACTTGGTTTAGCAGGATTTATTAATTTAAATAGACGCAGTGGTTGTGAGCCGTCGCGAGTACCGAGCAAGAGAGCGAGACCTACCTGTGCGAAAGAGAAAGCAGTCATTTTAAAAACTTAAACACAAGCAAGGGTCTAACACTATACAGCCAACAATCTGCAATTCGTAAGTTGTCACCTTAAATACACCAGTATTTATCTATTTATCTATTTTATCTATGGTGCACCAACACCATATTGTCCCGAATAAGTAACAACATTTCAATTTACAATCATAACATTGAAATTTCATACATAACAGACAAGGTTTCGACGAGCGTAAAGTACCATGCTCTAATAAGTATTAATGGAAGATTATTTGAACTCCAACGTCAAGGTGTAACGCTTCTGCCTCAAATTTAGCGATGAGCGAAGCGGCAGCGGCGTTGGCGGCGGCGCGGGTGCACGTCTTCTTCTGCCCACAATAAATCGAGCGTTAGGAATCAATTTGAATCAAAAACATATTTTTGCCGTTATTCAGACGTTTCGTTCGCGAACAAAATCAATATCTTGACAATACTAGGCCGCCGCCGCCGCGATCTACACGCTGTATTCGTGAACAGGTCTGCATGTTGTCCGTGCGGCCGTCTTTGCCGCCCCGCTCACCGCAAATCCGAGGTAGAGGCCTAAGGGAGATCGTCACATGAACTGTGACTTTTTATTCAGCTTCTACCTGCTATTTATACAAGGTGGAAACAAGTAAAAATAAAGTCACGTACAATTCAAATCGATACAGAGCAAAATGGTAGTCTTAACATAAAATATTATATCTTTACCTTTCTTCTTCATTCTTCTCTTTGGTACAGAAAGGCAAGAAGTAGAGAGGTATGAATTTATCTCGTAGTGCTTCTGGCATCAGTAGATAAAGAGTTTCTTCTTCAACCTCCACGGTCATTTCAACCACTATGAAAGAAATTTTATGAAAAATAATCTAGTGAAATGTATTGCGAGACTAATCTACAAGCTACTCGAAGGTTCCACAAGATTCTCGACAATTGTACTGAAGAGACAGGCCTGTTGGTCTAGTGGTTAGTGACCCTGACTGCTATGCCGGAGGTCGTGGGTTCGATTCCCACCCAGGACAAAATATGTTTGTGTGATGAGCACGACCATTTGTTCTGTGACTGGGTGTAATTTATCTATAATATGTATGTATTTAGAAATATATAAGTATGTTTATCAGTTGTCTAGTACCCATAACACAAGCTCTGCTTAGCTTGGGACTAGATGGCGTTGTGTGATAGTTGTGGAATATTTATTTAATATTTATTTATTAAAATTGCCCTGAAATTTTCTAGAAATCTCTACCCTGATCTGGATGTTTCCAGATTGTTCTGGAATATTCCAGTAGTCGTGGGACTGTGTAGATGTAATTGGTGGTAATTCATTTATCCCATACCCATACCCTTTGCTCGTAACAGAAGCTTCCGTTAGAAAATCATAGAATCATTAAGTAGTTCGAACAAACAGACTCCGTACCCAAGTAGGCCGAAGCAGCGAAAATATAGCCAGCTACTCCACAAACGCTAGGACACCTCATATTCTTGCGTGCGTTTCAGATTGACTGTTCGTTACAGGAGCTGATAATTCTGAGAGTGCTAAACTCGTGACTCAATTTTGGGCCGACTCAATTTAGATTGTTATCCACATGCCTTTTTTTTACATGTTAAAATCATCAAATGAGTCCTCCCACCCAGAGCAGAGCGGGAGGGACTCTCAGACTCGTACTGACTAAAATCCACGGTGTCCTTCCTTTTTCCGGGGTCACGGTAATTCGTACAGTTCTGCGACCCCGGCAGGCTTTGGCACTCCAGAGGGGGGCCTCGTCACTCTGCTGAAACTCTTTGAGGCGCGCGTGGAACACAACGCGTCGTCGACCCGGGCATGGTCCATGGTCGAACAGCGAGTTGCCCATTACTCGCTGCCCGCATGCCCGGTTATCCATATGCTAAGAAGAATTTGCTGGAGAGAAGGTTTTACAAAACTGTTACAATTGTGAAAGGTATACAAACTTCTCGCTTGTATTAACCATGTGAAAGTCGGGCACGCCGCAATCGCGGCAGTAAGACCCCTCCTTGAGGAGTGGCTGGATAGGCGTCACGGCGTCCTCACCGGACACGGAAGTTTCGGGAGGTTCCTGTGTCTGATAAGGAAGGAAGAAACGCCTGGGTGTCACCACTGGGAAGATCGTCCGGAGGACACGGTGGAGCATACGGTGCAGGACTGCCCCGCTTGGGCAGAGCACCGCCGTGTCCTCACGACGGCGATTGGCGGAGACCTCTCGCGCCCGGCATTGGTCGAGGCCATGCTGCGGAGCGAGACGGAGTGGGAAGCGGTCGCCTCCTTCTGCGAAGCAGTCATGCTCGCGAAGGAGGAGGCGAGCCGCGTGAGGGGGAGGACAGCGTCCTCCCTCCACCCCAGCCGCAGTGGTGGACGTCCACGGCGTCGGACGTCGCAAGACGATCTCCGGCCACCGTAGGCGCGGGCATGCGGGCGGCGAGTAATGGGCGACTCGCTGTCCGACCATGGACCATGCCCGGGTCGATGGCGCGTTGTGTTCCACGCGCGCCTCAAGGAGTGTCAGCATAATGACGGGGCCTGTAGAGGGCCTTAGCCTGTCGGGGTCGCGGGACTTTCCCATTACCGTAACCCCGGTACGTAAAGGGCTAGTGAAGGACACCGTGGATTTTAGTCAGTACAAGTCTGACAGTCCCTCCTGCCCTGCCCTGGGTGGGAGGACTCATTTGATGATTTTACCACGATAAAAAAAAAATACCATGCGAAAGTGACACTCTTTTGATCTATACCAATAGACAGCTGTATTAGTCCTGAGTGACATAGGCTATAATGGGGGGGGGGGGTTAGGAGCGGGCGAAGCCGCTGGCAAAGGCTAGTTAGCAATAAAGATGTATTAAAAAAAAACTCAGAAGTGACAACTCACATTCACTCTCCGACACCGGAGTTGGTCTTTGAATCGCAACTGAAATCAAGCAAATACAATAAGTTTAAAAATCTAAAATAAATAATGAAGAAACTGTTTTTTTAAGGTAAATAAATGCTTAATATGGATATCTTACCTTCCGTAGATACAGCTTCAGTCTCTTCGAACTGCGCTTCCTAGAAAACAGAATGATTTAATAAATAATTCATAAACATGGGTAATTTAATCGTTATTTTTTTTCGATACTAAAATTCAATCACATTCGTTTGAAGACATAAAAGGATAGTTATGCAAAACGAAACACTGACACGCGTTGTGGTTAAGTCATTCACAACAAGATTTATTTCATGGAATTAATGCATAATCTCAAGAATTAATATTTTATTTTTCATACAAAAGGTATCTAACATAATGCTAAAAAATCTACTCAATAAAAAAAAGCGGCCAAGTGCGAGTCGGACTCGCCCGAAGTTTTATCATTCTCTTATTTTAGAAGTTACACACAAACATTTTACCACTTTGGAAGTGTTTCTCGCGCAAACTGTTCAGTTAAGAAAAACAATGATACTAGTAACCTCAATATCATTTTTAAAGACTTACTAATGATCCCCACACGTATGGGTTTGGTGTTTTTTTTATATTTCAAATCGAAGTATGAGGAACGCCCAAAATTACTGTTGCGGTTCACATAATACATCTACTTACCAAATTTCAACAGGTTAGCTCTTATACTTTCTAAAAAAAGTGGCTGTGACATACGGACGGACAGACAGACAGACATGATGAATCTATAAGGGTTCCGTTTTTTGCCATTTCACTACGGAACCCTAAAAAAACCTGAAGTTACGTGCAGATTTAGTGTTTTTTTTTATAAATTAAACTCACATCGTAAGTGGTGCTTCCCATGCTTTCAGACTCTGTGGGTGTCGGCCCCGGCGGAGGTGGTGGTACCACCAGGAATTCGGCTCGAAAGTCTTTCCTTTAAAAAAGAATAAGCGACCTTGCTGATGACGCGATGCGACGCAATTCGACCGACTTTAACTACAAGTAAAAATCATCCTTACAATTAAGAAATATGACATAAAACGCGCGGTTATCTATGGGTAGATGAAAAATAAAACACGTTCGCCACGACGACGTAAATCAGTCTATATCTTAGTAGCACGGACGATTTTTATTTTTAGTTAGAAGAAATTGCAAATCGCGTCATGAACAAGCTCGCTAAGGATTTCACTAAGATAAAGATTGGAAAATTCAAAAGAAATTGGATGGAAACAATTGGAAGATTATTTTTTTGTGATACACGTTTAGTTGTAGATTCGACATCGACACTGTATCGACGTACTAGGTAACGATGCGAGGGTTCATGCCTATTAGGGTTGCCATACACCGACATTGTCTATTCGGTAGGATTTGCTGAACAACAAAGCCGACCCGAAATAATTACTGCACTTGTTCGGTTTGAAACGGCTTGTTCCAATGGGGTAGTTCAATCGGATTGACACATCATTTGATTCAGCAGTATTTATGGAACAAAAAACCCGCCCAGCATTGATGTTTCGGCACCATTCGGTTTGACCCTGTAGCGTAATCGTCAGCAAAATGTACACTAGCACTATCTATGACGTGACTGAGGAATTATGTGTTCTACATCGAGCAATCCGCGAGGTTAGAAGACAGAGAAAATTCCGACAATGGATGACGGGCAGAAAGCCTACCAGACACAACACCCGTCTGGTCAGAAGGTACCTGCTTTTGCACCGGGGTATCGAGTAACTTTCCACTCTATTCCTCCTACCCCCAAAAGTAAAATGATTACTCGCAACAGCCAAAAACAGTTTGTGATTCCTGAACATCCGTCTGCACTGACCTGATCTGCGCCCCCCTTTGATTCCTGCCGGGTTCAGAAGCATCCCATGACTTTCTCGCTGCTGCAAACTCCAGATCCCTTTCATCATCTCTCTTTACCATTACTCCACCTCCAACTGCGAATGCGCACTCCAGTTCTACGCAGGCATCACCAGGTAGTGGTTGAGGGACCGTGATGAGTGTAGGTTTCTCCACTTTATCCTTTATAGTTGCCGATTTGCTTCCCTGTATATGTAATTCTTAGATATATAGACATACATACATAATTATATCTAATGGATAAGCAGAGCTTTACTATAGTGTATTTTAAGTACCCGTTTCCTAGTTATGTTTAAGTCCCATTTAATTTGTGCCCGGCATTGGTCGAGGTCATGCTGCGGGGCGGAGATGAAATAGGAAGAGGTCGCCTCCTTCTGCGAAGCAGTCATGCTAGCGAAAGAGGGGGCGGGACGCGTGAGGGCGACGACAGCGTCCACCCTTCACCCCAGCCGCAGTGGTAGCCCATGACGACATCGCTAGACGATCTCCGGCCACCGTAGGTGCGGGCATGCGGGCGGTGAGTAAGTAGCGACTTGCGGTCCGACCATGGACCATGCCTGGACCATTTCTATTTGGACGGAACCTGTCCAATTCGTCACGTCACGTATTTTAAATGATTGATTACCTTTTCACTTTTAGGAGCCTTTTCTTTATCTTTAGCAGTTCCTTTCTTTTGTATTTGCATTACTGGGGTTTCTACTGAGGAGTTACGAACTTCGTCTACCCTCGTCCATTGTTCTAAAGTTAATGGCCAGCCTTGTGGGCAGGTGACCCTGGAAATCGCACCCTGTATTACTGGACAGCTATATAGTTTTTCAAGCTATAGACTCAAACATCAAGATTCGTTTACGGTTGGTGACAAAGCACGGGGCGCCAAGCGGTAAGATCAAATGTATCGAAATGTTTGAAACACGCCACAGGCGCCGACAGTCTCGAATTCCCGTACTGACAGAGTAAAGTCTTATTCGCGCCGGCCGTCGCTTAGACCACAGCCGTGAACGAGTTGTTAGGCATCCTTACGTGATTTAGTAACAAACGTCCATCCATTCATCCAAATATCCACGTTTTCCCGTTTACAATTTTAGTTAGATAGACTAACTGTTACCAACGGATTTGAGTTACCTTACGAGAATAGTCGTACTACAAGTATTAAGGTTTGTGAAATCTGTGATGACCAGAATATGTAGGGTATTATACTTTTTGGAAAAAAATATTTAATTTTAGAAAAACTTACTCAATCGTATAAAGCTTCGTTCCAGTATTATTTAGTCTCAACTGAAATCAGCAAAACCAACTAATTAATATAACCAGCAAATTTCTAATGGTGGGCAACTTTTGTTTATTTAAATGACGCATCAAGTGTAAATAAAACACAATATTTTTCGTTACTCATGAGTTGAAAGTTAAGCATTGCAGCCCTAGGGAGAATCGCTTTCAACAGACAGCTGCCAAAAAAAAACTAGGTAGTTCTATTTTGACATTTCTATTGAACCATGTTGTAACTTTTTATAACACACACATATATACAGCCACTAAATCACAGCGCGATTTAAAATTAAAATAACATAAAGTTAAGTGTTAAGAATATGTACTCGTATTATGAATTTAATATCATTTAGTTTCATATCTTTCTCTAAAATAACATAGATTTCGGCAAAATCTTACACATTTTTTTAATGATGAACATGAAAAATACTGGCTGTATAGCTAGACAACTACAGGACAAAAAAAAAACAAAATGAGCGGGAAAGCGACAATGCGATCAACACTAATTTTTTCTTGCGCTAATAATTTAAGTTTTTATTTTTACTTTCCGTGTATTTGTAATGAAAAACACAGTGTTTATCTCGGATAAATTACTTATTTAGTCCCTCGAACTATTAGCGCCCTCACTACGTTACGGGCGGCAAACCCCGCCTCAGGACTTAAATAAGTAACTTTCTCCCCTTGGATAACAATGTTCTATTGTTATCTATCGAAAATCCAATGTTCAAATTGCGTCCGCATTTTTCTGTGCCAAACTAATTTTAAAAACATTATCCACAACCTAAACTGAATTTTCACTGCTTCTTAAAAATATGTAGTTTAAAAACATGTTTAAAAAAATACCTTTGAAGAAGAACGGTTCCTGTTATGAAGAACAGATTTCGCAGTTTTCGGAATAGGTTTTAAAATGGAACGGGCACTTGAAATCACAGTAATATCTCTGCCACTCTGTTAAACATAAATGTTTCATAATGGTGCTATCTTAAAAAAAAACCGCGCGCCTGATGCAAAGCGGTCACCGCAGTGCATTGACGCCTGCAACACTAATGCCTTTGTCAAACAAACAGGCGAGTCCGAAGCGATAACGAACCGATACGAGACGTCAGTCTGATAGTTCGGTCACGCTATCGGATCGCTTTCGCTTTTCTATGTGATTGAACGTGTGATAAAACGTCGCGCTTCACATTCGCCACGCCTGTCTGTTTGACAAAGGCTTAAAGGTACCACCTGCCCGTTGCCGACCTGGCATTTATTCCACGCCCTTTTCTAACAGTGTGATAAAAGTAGGAAAGAGCGTTATGACGATAGTTAAAGAAACAATAGTATCGTTGAAATGTGTTCAAGTACACCAGTGTGGGTCCTGCCAGCTGTCGGCACAATGATAACTCGGAATGAATTGGCTGACTGGCATCCAAGGACGAAACACGAGGTACGTGACTTCTGACTTAAGCAAGTTGACCAGCCAGTAGGACCCTGAAGGGGTATGTAACACCAAGCGTGCAAGGTATTGTCGTCTCTTTCGACACGCATTTGTTTCTTGCCGTCTTCGCAGGGGATCTAATGTATTCTATCTAGGGCTATCTCTGTCGCACAAAGACTACAAAAATGAAAAATGGGCGACAAAATGTCTCGCAGTTTCTATAATTATCTCCTTTCTAGAGAGAACGTGATTACTGAAATGCCGAGTAATAGAGAAGTTGGAAGAAAAAGACATGATACGGCCCCTAAATTAAATAGGATACTGTCAGAAGAATGATGACGAATTAACTTACAGAATTCACTCGCGATCTTTTGAGCGCTAGTGACTCCAGTCTTATGAAAGGCCAGTAAATTTCTCCTTTGCCGGAGCACGTTCCTAATTCTTCAGTTCCACCGTCAGGTGTTGTAGTACGTAAGGTCGCCACCATTTCTAACTGTAAAGGAAGAATGAGATTGAAATTCATAACCATGTGGTACTAGGGAGTTTGAAAAGCTCGCGGCTAAATAATAACAGCTGTATCGTGTGTTGATCTTCAAGGTTGATCCGCGTTTTTCTAGGTCAGCCTGTAGATGGATGACCATCAAATTCATACCTAGTTTCCTCCGTAAGTCGGAAAGCATGCTCAGCTCTTGAATATGGCTGTCATTTGTGATCTTCGACAGTCGTTACAGTAGTGGTTCAAAAGTCTCACAACTAGTCTTACCAAGGGGTATTGTACTCGTATTACACAGTACTAACCCGTTTGTAGATGCCAGATGAGCAGCAACTCCATGTACAATACGTGTGCTCAGTTAGACTGGAAACCGAACCCAATATAGTTGGGTACGGGAGCCGAAAACAAATGATTGATTGATTGATTATTAGGCGTTTTTCCATTAGAGGGTCCGGCACCGGCATTGCCGTGGACCGGCACCGGCGCCGGGGCATCATTTTTCCACTACGCCGATGTCGTGCCGGTTTACGGCCGGTGAGTGGTACGGTACTGACCGGACTTCAGCACGACGAGACGTAAAGTACAACGCGTAGATTTAACAATGCCCATTGGAGCGGTCAAAACATGAAAAGGTCTAATGATCAGAAAGAGAGTTTGACTTAAGCACAATCAGCTTATTATGTTCCCACTGCTGGGAGACAGGCCTCCTCTATTTAAGAGTACGGGTTAGTAAATGTCACATGTCTTCGAATTTTTGGTTCTAGGTCATGCCGGTTTCCTGACAATGTTTTCCTTCAGCGTTTTGAAACGGTGGTAATGAAATTAATTACACAAAGTAATGCACCTGGGTCTGGGTTCGAACCAACTCGTAAGTTGAAACCGTTAATGGATCACAACTAATCATTGGAAAAAGATAACAAAAATCGTACATACATCAGACGAAGACGCACCAGCTCTAAAGCTGACTGCGTTGTACTTCGTCACGGAAATCTGGATCCCTCCCAAAATGTTGCGTCTATTCGGCAAAAAGATCTCGTCTAAATGCAATTTGGTTGATGAGGGCAGAGGCAGCTCCTTGCAGGGGTCCTCATTGTCACAGATGTGAAAGGCGTTGGTAAGACTGGTCATCACCGTCAGCTGCCAGTTAGCATCGCTGCCAATGCTGGAGACCTGAGAACGTGTCCCATGGCCTAGAACAGTATACCTGTGGAGGACATTGTTATTTTCAAATCGTTGCCCCACACTAGGTATTTCTCCTATATCGTGGGTGCGTTTACAAACATAGACACTCACATAAACTAACACCCAGACCCAGAAAAAACTACTTGTCGATCATACAATTTTTTGTACTGTGCGGGGATCGAACTCGCGACACGATAAGCACTGCTTTATTTATAAATGAGAAGACTGGTTTTCAATTGATCCTGTGATTGCCCAGTACATGACGGCCCGGAGTTTTAGCACCTCTCTTGTAATGCATGAGGTTGTCAGTTCAATCCCAGACCACTGACGACATCACTGACGACATCGGTGATGGAAAATGTCATGAGGAAAACTGGATTTATATAAGAGACTGACTGTTCCACGCAGTTTCACCCGCTGCTTGGCTCCTATTGGTCGTAGCGGGATACTAAAAAGCCTTCCACGATAAATAAGCTATCCTTAATACAAAGCAGTAATTTCTGAAATTACCGCGTTCGACCAAACCAAATCTTCAGCTTTATTAAGTCCAAAGCCATGTCAGAGGTGGGAGGTGTGCTGTTTCCAGAGACGGGTTAATTAACTCTAACAGCAGAGGGTGGCCACATACCCACACGAAAAAAAATGATTTTAGAAAAAAATAAAAATCAAAACAGAAACAGAAAGCACTTACCCAAGAAAATTAGGAGCAAATTCAAAAGTGATATGACAATTATAAACTTGTGGCAACTGCTCCCCAGTGTCATTATTAAATACTTCCACCGTACTACGTGCAACACTGCTCAGGACATCAAAATGAACTTTCACGGGTGCATGACAGTAGAAAACTCCTTGGAAATGTGGGATCCACTTGCATTTAGGAGTGACAGGAGTGATTCCAGTATGCTGTTGTAGACCATACACTCCGCTTAACGCTGACGATACCGAGTAAGAGTAAATAGTACCAGGGTACATCAGGAAGAATTCATTCATCAGGCTTGATAGCGCTTCTTGGGTACCGAATGCTCGCTCCATTACCTAAATAAACGTTAATTGAGTCAATTTCTTTGGCTCCGCATAAACGCTGTACATTAGAAGGAATTAATATATTTTTTGTTTTAATGAATTTAAATATTTTGTCTTGGGTCAAGGGAACGTGTCGAGGTTTTACAATTAAAACAATGACTCAATGATAGTGATGACATCAGATTTTGATTTATTAAATATTTAGTAATATATTCGTACATCATATATACGAGTATCATTTGTTTTTTCATTTTCTTTACAAAAAAAAAACTTTTAAAAATATAAATAATAATGGCCCACCGGTATCGGGAACAGGGTTCAAGCTACCGGCGGTCTGGGCTCCAGAGAAAGGAACATCCTCGAGTATCATAATTATTAGTACATCTACTCGTATCAGCTAAAAATACTGACGTACAATTGGTTTTGTACGTCAAAGAATTAAGAACTGAAATATCTCAAGTTGGCACGCGAGGTTTTCGATATGTCGAATGTGAGCTTGGCTATCATTGTACAGATTGTCGTTACGACAATTAGCCTAATGGCTAAGAGCATTTTCAGGCGGTTCCTGTCTCAGGAGCCATCACCACCGGGAGCTTTTTGTTTAGTAACATATTTAAAAATGTATTTTATGTGTAGTTAAATGAATAAAGGAAAATAATAAGTGGCTGAAGTATACAATTGATTAAATTTAATACAATTGATTAATTAGAGACGATTCTCAAACTTTCAACTTACGCATTTCGTAACATCAGAAGTAAAGACTATATTAGCCGCGAGAACCTTCCTAACCCAAGTTCCCCTCCAATAGGATTGAAGAACAGTTGCTGCTTCATGTTTTCTGATCATCTTTTCTCTCTCCTCCTTCAAGATTGCGCAGTGTACCGCGCTAGTGGCTAACTCACAAGTTTGGGATATTACTGGCGGTTCAGGTGCCCGTAGTAACTGATCCATTATTTCTGGTGCTACTATAGGTTTTTCTTCAACCATCTGTAATTATGTGAATGTTATGTGGGTCTCGGCTATTTTTGTATCACAATTCATAAATATCGATTCCGCACGATGGCTGAAGTTCTTTTGACGCGGTATAGTGTGTATTTCATATTACCTACATCAAATTCGAACAAAAAACGTAATACCACGAATTTTCCGACGGTCTTTAGTCATGGCGCGGACTCTACATGAATACGAGTACTCAACACACTTTCATAATTAGGATTTTTCAACAGTTAATAAACGGTTCTGTTAGCCCAATAGTTAGTTCTCAACCTCGTCCTGGAGTCGAGTCTAAGGTCGATAAAATGTAATTCTCAGTAGCAGCGCCATTTGTATATGCGGTAGGAGAGAATTTTGCCGATCACTGATAAAAAGCTAGCCCTTTATTACCCCTTTATTAGAGTAATTTATGTGGTTGTAGCTATTGAAGTTGGACACAGTGGCTCTAGAACGCAAAGAACCTGCAGTACTTTCCCAGTGATTGTGTCTTGTGCCTCTACAGGCACAAGACACAATCAAATAAATGGTGCTACCACCATTTATTTTCTTTTTTTTTTCTTTTAACAATTCAAAAGTGCCCCTTAACTGGCTAACTTGAAATTAATGATTGGATTTTGATTTTGAAAGAGCAACTGACGGTCAGTTCACACTGAGACGCGACGAAACGCGACGTGACGCAACGATACTGCAAATGTGTATCTTTTCGTGCATGAAATAAAGTAAGATTTTGAGTCGCTGTTAAAATCCGCGCTGCATCACGCTGGGTTGCGAAAGGTGTATGTCTTTTTGTATAGGAAATAGAGTTAGATTTTGAGTAGCTCTATTAAAATGTGCGCGCAGCGTCACGTCTTGGTCTGAGCTGACCCTTAAGAAACAAGATGGGTTTTTAGTAAGTAACCGTCTGATATGTCTCTTCCACTTCTTCTTCACCCTTCCCAGGGCGGGAGACCTCATTTGATGGTTGTAAATGGAAAGCAGGTAATGATGTTCATCCCCTCCTACCTATTATTAAAATAAGTAAATACATACAACTTGCTCTCCGAATGCAGTATCCTGATCTCCTTGAACCTCTGGTACTTCTTCCTCCGTACATTCTATCTCCTCAACCTCTGGCATCAGACAATCACAAATATCTAAATTGGCGATTTCTCTTAACGAACTTGGAGGGTGAGGTTTCGGAGGAAACCCAAAGTCAGGATCGCAGAAATATTTCCTCAAGACATGAGAAGCGGCCTTGAATTCTGTTTGATTCATGTTCTTCATTAGAAGTGACTGGAGTGCTTGTCTGAACATCCAGTGGACCAGATGTTTGTCATAGCCCGTTACTGCGTCATCCCATGTCAAGTCTGGAAGATATGACCTTTTGGAAGAAAGAAGACACTTAAACTACTTCTTTCTTGCTACTGTCCCAGAATGTACGGAATTGATTAGGAAAGGCATAAATCAACAAAGGGGTATTAAACTTATTGGCATCAAATATTTTTTTTCTTTCGCCAGTAATGAAATGTTGGTCATTAGTAGACCGCTACCTAAGAACTTCGTAAAAAATATTTAAAAAAATCTAAACTGTAACCGACCAGAGATATAACGGATTTCATTTTGTTCTAATCGGGAGTAAATCACTCCTGATTAGAACAAAATTAAAACCGACATATCTCTGGTTGGTTACGGTTTAGAAACTTTTTTTTTATGGACTTCTTAGGTAGTAGTCTAATTGTGGCCAAAATTTAATCACTGGCGAAAAGAAGAAAAAAAATTGATGCCAAGGTCCATACTAAAAGTTACATGGGCCTTTGGTTATGTTTATTCTTATAATTTGCGTGAGCATTTTGTGGGTATTTTGAACTGAATTGAATTAAGACAAATCTTATATTCTAGGATGTTTAGTTAAGCGCTGACCACATCTTCGGCGAGATAGTGGTCAATCGTGAGCGTATAGTTCAATAAATAATTTAAAGGTTTAAATATGGCAACATAGGCACCTGAAAAATTCTCTATCAGCCATTATTGGTGTAACACCGGCCCGGCTAACTCTGATCCAATTAGAGAAAGCTGCTCCAAGGTTCAAAAGAAACCTTGATGCCCAGGGACATTCACGAACGGCTGCACCCTGTATCACGTCTCTTGTGCTCAGGAGCATTGAAGATTCGCTAATGATCATCACATGCCAGTGTATTCGGTAATGAGTCCAGATCCTGCGACATAAATGATGATACCACATTTATTATTATAATAAATTGTCGTAATTATAATGTTTTGCTTATTCGGAAATAAAGATGTTGAACTGGGTTTTGCTTATTGTGTTAGATAAAATCCAATAACTTAAATCTTTAATTTTCGCAGGCATTTCACGCTATGTAACTACAAAAAGCAAAGTACCTTACCTGAAAAAGTGTCTCCCTGGCTCCAAACTAATTTCAAGCGCATCATACCCTTTTGTCGTTAAAAACGCCTTTTGTACTGGAAGTTCTTTATCTTTAAACCACTCAAATTTCTCCAGGACCAAATGGCCAGGTTCTATGAACTCATCTATTGGAGTGCCACTGTTTAAGAGAATTCTTGGATGCAAAATGGCGAAGGACATCCTCAGTACATTTGTTTCGGGGCCATCCAATTGCAAGTATAAGGGTCCGTATGTTGGAGCAAGTACGTCTGTCGTTTTGGCTGTGCCCGATTTGGTGACCCTTGTTGGTGGGCTACTGCCGGTTGATACCATGTTGTACAGAGATGGTTGGTATACCACTTGGATGCAGTCCAGAAGAAAAAAGAACTAGAACATAATTTCAAAGTGAATGTGGTGTAGTGTAGCAACTCTACGAGCATCGATGTTCTTGAAGACAAGTTGTCCATGAGTTTAGCAGTAGCGCGCCAGATACGAAACTTGTCTGATTGAAAGATCCTCCTTTTCCAATATATTATCGAGGAACTGATGAACTGAGGACGGCGCCAGACGATCTCCGGCCACCGTAGGCGCGGGCATTCGGGCAGCGAGTAATGGGCGACTCGCTGTCCGACCATGGACCATGCCCGGGTCGACGGCGCGTTGTGTTCCACGCGCGCCTCAAAGAGTGTCAGCATAGTGACGGGGCCTGTAGAGGGCCAAAGCCTGCCGGGGTCGCGGGACTAACGAATTACCGTGACCCCGGTACGTAAAGGGCTACTGAAGGACACCGAGGATTTTAGTCAGTACGAGTCTGACAGTTCCGCCTGCCCTGCCCTGGGTGGGAGGACTCATTTGATGATTATATTATTATAAAAAAAACGGTTTCGTACTAAGAGTGAGGCCTCATTAGTGTATTGAATTACGTTGCATCGCGTCGTAGCAACGGATCTACATGTTATGCCACAACTGCTTTGCGTCGACACAAAGCAAGAGGCTACGCAGGCCGTCGCAGCGAAGCGGCTTAATTCAGCCAAGGAGTGCAAGTGGAATACCGTTTTCTCACCGCTGTCAAAGCTGAGACGAAGCAACGCACTCATGAGGCTCTCTCTAAAACGTAGCTACATTTCGAAGTGCTAAAAACAGAGTATAAAACAGTACGATATTGAATACCGTCTCAAATTGAATCCATTCCCGGAGTTCTATTTTGGCTTGTTGTGTTTGGACTAACGCTTGTTGAATTTGAGATTTGGTCGCCTCCTTTTTCTTTTTCTTCGACGTGTCGTCATCGTCATCTTTCTGTGGTGTTAGAATAATAGATAATACGTGAACTACTGATGTCAAGAGCTCGTGGATACAGAATAATAGCCTCATTCGATTTTCTAGATTATTTGCGGTATTTGAATTTGCCATAGATAAGTTACCATCCAATAAATGACAAATTTTCTCCGTATCTCGGAAAGCCGTTGGTCTCGACTGTCATTTGTAGCTCTTTGACTGTTGTTACATGCAGGTGACATCGGCTCTGACTTACGAGTTTTAGGTCGCGGGTATGAACCCAGCCAGGCGCATTACATTTTGTAATTCATTTCACCAGCTTTCCTCTCAAAACGGTGACGGAAAACATCGTGAGGAAACGTGGTATGTTCTAGAAGCAATAAATCGAAGACATGACTGTGAAATTTACCAAAATGCACTGGGCTCACATGTGTTCGTCTCCTGTGTCCACGACACAGTAGAAATTCCTAGTGTTAGGAACGTTTAAAAAAAAAGACAAATACGTGGAGGATAGCAGCCCGCTCTCGCTTTCAGAGATGAGGCCTTTGTCCCATTGCGAACATTATAGGCAGATTTCGACGTTCAGATCAGTCGTCAGTCACCTGAAATACTGACAACCAGTCGACTCTACCAACAGCTGGATTATGGTGGTCAGATAAGCAGTTGATCAAAGTGTTATACTGATCATCAGCTGCATCCTGTTAGACTGGACATCGCACCCAACATACTTGGAAAAAGGCAACGTTGATTATGAATTTCAAATAAATAAGTACGAATTGATTCCAGACAATAGACGCTTGAGAGGATCAAGTTCAAAGTCAAGACTTACACGATTTTTTATGGAGTCTCTATTATTCACTGTATTAAAAATACTTTAGTAGGTACTAACCAATTGACTTTTAACATGTTCTTCTATAAAACACATAGTAATCTGTAATAGAACGAGATTTAGAGTTAGTTCATGCAAATGTAAGATCATAAAAAAAAAATAGTCATACAAAGCGCAGTGCGCTGCTGTAAAGATAAAATGGCACCTAAAATACTCTATATATAAAGCAGCTTGCGTCTGCGTGGGCACAGGGTGCGAGCCTAGCTTTCCTATTTTCTATAAAAACAGCGCTGTGACAGCACAGACGTAGCGCTCACGCCACGCCGGGACTAAAGTGTGCTATTCACTAAGCAACTGACACTTGCTCTGCCCGATCAGACAATCACGAAGCCACCTCGCGGAAGAACACATCGTAGAGATTTGTTATAGAGAATAGCATGGCAGCTCGCGTGGTATGGCACCGTAAAATAGACAAAATGACAGAATATCGAAAGATTTCTATTGTTCTCAGCAGAGCATTGTTTAAAATGTAGAAAATAACTGTTTAAATATTTCACTGGTCTATAACACAAGAAAAAAAGAGTCGAAAGGACGCGTGACTATCGGGTATACCTCACCAATTGCTTACAGTTTTGTCTCTCCTACTCCCTTAATTCATTCAATGACTTTCTTGTTAAGTTTTTAACTCCTGTGAAGGATCAGCGTGGATTTTAGTCAGTATAAGTCTGACAGTCCCTCCTGTCCCGTCCTGGAGGACTCATTTAATTTTTATGTCGACTAAAAAAAGTCTACTCTAAATTATAAGTATATATTATTTAAACAATATTTTGTGAACGAAGAAAAAAACAAAATGATTATACATACCGATTCCGTGCTCTGTACATCCAGCAGATGAGGAGCGTATGAGCTCTTCAACAGACCATTGACCTTGAGGTACTTGTCCCGGGGACAGTCATAGGCCGCGTACAGGCCATGAGCCTTGGCCCAGTCTACCCAGCGGTAATACTTCCATAAGGCTACCTCTGGAAAAGAAAAATAACATTTGTAGGCAATTAACCGTGTGTTGTTATATCATCATCATCTTCATTTATCTTTTCTCATTTGTTTTGGTCCCGTCTTCCAGTCCAACCAGATCGATCTTAATACTACTAATCTATCTATCTATATATATAAAAATGTTATGTTGGTTTGTGTATGCTTCAAAAACTCAAAAAGTTCTGCACCGATTGAGCTGAAATTTTAGCATGATATATAATCCGCATCAAGGATGGTTTTTATCTATTTTTTTTTTTTTTTGAAAAAAAAACAATTTTTTGTGCCACAGTGAAGCGGGGCAGGGTAGTATTTTATAAAAATTGTGAGGAAACAACATGTCCTAGTACCAAAAATTCAAAGATATGTGACATCCATCAATCCGCATTGGGCCCTCTCGTGGTTGATTATGACTCCCTCTCACAGAGAGGAGGCCTGTGTCTCAGCAGTTGGAACATTTATAGCCAGATGATGACGAATCACACCATGTGAAGTATTAGAAATACGATCCATCAGAACTCAGCTGCATCGCATTGAGCAGATGATGTTTTCTATCTAAACTTTGCAAACCAATACTGGGTACTACCACCTAGTACTTATGTACTACGATACCTCTTTGGAAGAGTAGCTGTTAAAACATTTTGGCCTGTGAAATAACTGTCAAATATTTCCAAATTACAGCTGGGAGTAATAGTTTAACGTGCTTTCTGGAGCCTGGAGAAAACTCCATAAGTAAGGAATGGTATCCATCCACAGATTGAGATAGACAAGCGATGCTTAACTTTGAAGATCGACCTGTGTGGCTGTTAGAGTCAGTTCACATCGATATGCGACGCGGTGCGACGCGACGCAACGATACTGGAAATGTGTATATTTTCGAGTCGTAAATAAAGTTAGATTTTGGGTTGCTCTATTGAAATATGCGGGCAGCGTCGCGTCTCGGTGTGATTTGACCTTTATTATTTAGTCACGAACTCCTTAGTAGTGGTACTGTATAAATAAAAGTTCTACCTGGTTCTGGCAAAGGCTTCTTTATTGGAAGATCTCTTGCCATCGTGATGAGTAGACTCATTTCGTGACCAGGAGTTATACCCGGGAGGTGATAAGGTGGTAAGTTCTTGGTGTCGGTAAGGATGGCATACGTCATTGCACCAGGTCGCTAGAAACATCAGACGATAATTATAACCCCAAGAAGGCAGATAAAAGTAAAAAAAAAATGGCATGACTGCGATGGCCTAGTTGGTAAGGAGTTAGGTGTACTTAACTACTTAATCAGAAGGTCGAAGGTCGCGGGCACGCGGACGGCGAGTAATGGGTGACTCACCGTCCGCTACTTGGAACTGCTACCAAGTAATTACTATTGGAAAAACCTAATAAAAGTTTGCGACTTGGATTTCAAACCCTGTTCATATGATCAGCAGAAACGATTTCAATCACTTCACCAACGAATATTGTATGATTCCGTACCAGGCGTGAAGAGTTGATAAGTCGACTTACATATTATTAATTTTTTTTAAGTAGTAGTAATAGAGATAAACAAAAATTTACATGTTCGCTACGTGCGGAAAAACAGACCTATCGGCTTAGTGATTTATTCCGTATTTCCGTAATTACCGTGACCCCATAACGTAAAGGGCTATTGAAGGACACCGTGGATTTTAGTCAGTACAAGTCTGACAGTCCCTCTCGCTCTGCCCTGGGTGGGAGGACTCATTTGATGATTATACTACGATAAAAAAATACATAAAAAATTGCCTATTATGTCGACTTATCAACTTATTCACATCTGGTACGGAATTAATAACAGGTTCAATTCAAACAAATTCCTTAAACCTTCTTAGGTTTGAGAAATTTGGCGTTCTTAATCAGAAGGTCACAATTCGCCAACTATACTCTTAAGTAATAGGGAATGTGCCTAATGCCAATAACTCGGGAAAAATTCAGACTTCGGGTCTGCTACCCAGAAATTACTGTTCAAAATACCCAATAACATTTTGTTTACCCAAATGGGTTTGGGTGATGAAGTAATACCAATTTAAAGTATAAAAAGGAAACTGCCTATCTAATCTATATTCGAGCCCTCAACTAATACGCTGAATCAAAGCCGTTACTGCGTCGGTAATCTCTACTCTATGGAGTACACCACAAAGTTCAAATTCAATCGAAAAACCAGTGCGATTTGTAACTTACTTTGACCACAGCTGCTAACTCCTTAGCTGTAGGCTTTTTAGAGCTTTTCGTTTTGATTGTACTGTTGTCCTCTTCATCATCCCAAGAGAAGATTGGCACTTCTGCGGTGATCAGTCGCCATAGCTCCTCAGAACCTGGTTTAAAGGCAGAAATAAGCCACTTTATTTTTAACCGACTTCCACTAAACATACGAATTCGACTTCCTCTTTTAGAAGTCGAATTCGTATGTTTGTATTTTTTATGTTTGTCCGCGCATAACTACGTCGCTTGCAAACTGATTTGTTGGAAAGGGCATACTTTCAAATGAACCCATGCTTGTGTTTTTGAAGTCGGTTAATTATTATTTCTTTACTCTATAAATATATGAAGCAGAAAATCATTTTTAAGTTTTTTTAGGGTTCTGTACCCAAAGGGTAAAATGGGACCCTATTACTAAGACTCCGCGGTCCGTCTACCCTTCTGTCACCAGGCTGTATCTCATAAACTGTGATAGTTAGACACGTTGAAATATTCACAGATGATGTATTTCTGTTGCCGCTTTAACGACAAATACAAAAAAAAATGAATATAATAATTATTTAAGGGTATAACCACTTATGGATGTATCATACAAATATTTGATAACTGCGGGATCTGAACCCGTGACGCACAGCGCAGAAATCCAATCACTCAGCCATTGCGCCAACCGTGCCGTTAGGTATATTATTTGTAGACAGTTTCTATTGCACGTTGCTTGTGTCTCTAAATGGAATCGAACTGTCAAAGCCTGAAGAAAACTAGTCATAATCATTTGCGAATATTAGAACAAAAGGCTTTATAAGTATAAAAAATAATGTCTATTAGCCATATCCTGCCATAACGCATGCAAATTCACCAATTACACAGAAACTCACGTGGTGTTAACAATTCAAACGAAGCAATTGTAATTTTTTTGGTCGCGGGACTGTACGAATTACCGTGACCCCGGAACGTAAAGGGCTATTGAAGGACACCGTGGATTTTAGTCAGTACGAGTCTGACAGTCCCTCCCGCTGTGCCCTGGGTGGGCGGACTCATTTGATGATTTTACCACGATAAAAAAAAATATAGCAATTGTATTTTAATCTTTATATTTACTTACTTTCAGGTATAAGATATCGTACATTCATACTGCCAGTCAAAGCGTGTATGATGTTAAAGCTTGACATCTTCTCATCCTCCACATCGTCGGTATCTTCATCAGAATTCATGTCAGGAGCTGCAAGCTTGAGCAGCGCCTGTTCAATTTTGATTAGCAATTAGTTGCTCGCGTGAGACGAATGTTTATTGTCATTGTTTTAGGCGCTAGTTTGGTTAGGACTGGTAAGATTTTGAACTGAACACTTCAACGTTAAGAAATACAGACTGAATAGGGAATGTTTGTATCAGTTAGTTCTTAGGTTAAAGTTTAATTCGTATGTACATAGCAAGTTATTGAATCAATAGGTTTACTTTCAATTTTTAATGATAATTATGTAATCAACAGAAAGCTTTACAAAACATACTGCTGCTTTAAGATCTTTGTTCAGTAAAACCCAAATAATGAAACATTAAAATAATTGCCAAAAAGGATAAAATATAAATACTGCTACTTTTTTTTTACCGTTGTAAAATCATCAAATGAGTCCACCCAGGGCAGGGCAGGAGGGGGGACTGTCAGGCTTGTATTGACTAAAATCCACGGTGACCTTCAATAGCCCTTTACGTTCCGGGAGTCACGGTAATTCATTAGTCCCGCGACCCCGGCAGGCTTTAAATATTGTTACCTTGGTAGACAAGGAGGAATAGAGGTAATACATTTTGACCGTCAACATATTAAAGAAACAAGAAGAATCTGCGTGGTTCGAAATAATTTACTAAATACGTAATAATCGTTTGTGTCGATGTCCTTTCCATATTTAAGTTATTATTCTATCACATCATACGATCATGTAATTTTGCAATTTCAAAACTTAGTTTTCAGGTCCACAGACAGTAATAAAAAACCTCGTCCTACTTTTCAGCGACCACAACCGACAAAAATTATCCAATAACTTAGTCCAAACAAGATCCTCAATTTTACATAATTTGTTGTGCGACTGAGAAAATAACCTAATTTGCAACCATCAAGCAATTTAGCCGTGCTGTCACCATCTGAACACTTTCTCATTAGGAATTCTACGGAACCACAGAGCTCGATTACTTCGCCAACGGTTGTGGTGAACGGGTATAAATCTCCAATTTATTTCGCAATGAACGAGCGGTTACGGTACTTGGTCCCGTTGGGAGATGAGCGAGGAATGAAAGAGTAAATGTTTGCCGTTTTGTTTTGTGGAAAAGAAGGTAACTCCTTCCAGACGGGTGTTGTGTTTAGTGGGCTTAGTACCCGACCATTAGTTTTGTCGGAATTTAGTCGGGGTCGCAGGACCGTACGAATTACCGTGACCCCGTAATATAAAGGGCTATTGAAGGACACCGTGGATTTTAGTCAGTACGAGTCTGACAGTCCCTCCCGCTCTGCCCTGGGTGGGAGGACTCATAAGATAATTTTACCACGTAAAAAAATAGTGGATTTTCTGCCCGACAATTATCTTTGTCGGAAATTCGATTTTTTTCTGTACTATGATCTAAAATCGTGAATAACCTTATTTTTAGTTCTTAAATTGCTTTATAGATGTCGCTAGTTGTCATTTTTGTTGTCTTACTTCTTAACTTCATTATATTCGCTACAGGCTGAATTGTTAAAAAAAACAAGCTGCTTTTCGCGTGTATGTTGAAACTTATTTCTCGGGATCGGTATAAAAGGAATCTGGACATTTTATAATCTAAGGTTCAGATGTTTTGAAGTGATTACAGTAAGTAAACATGCATGCATCCAGACTTTCGCTTTCTATAATAATCTATACTTATAATAAATCTGTAGAGAGGCCAATTCTGTACATGAAATATTTAAAAAAAATAACTATCAAGGGGTGATAAGGGATCGCTACTGATGCCAAAAATGCAATCAGTGAAATTTTTGTCTGTCTGTCTGTCTGTCTGTATGTTCGTTATAGAAACAAAAACTACTCGACGGATTTTAACGAAATTTGGCACGATTATTCTTCATACTCCTGGGCAGGTTATAGTATACTTTTCATTACGCTACGATTAATAGGAGCAGAGCAGTGAAGGGAAATATTGGGAAAACGGGAGAAGTTTCTCCATTTTTTAAGCTTCCGTTGCGTGTGCAGTTTTAATGGTTAAAGCTACATAGAAATCATGTATGACGGAAATATTTTTCTTAAAATTATATAAAAATATTCCTTGACAGCATATGTCTATCTTTTATGGTTGACTCACAATAACACGTGAAACTCCCGATAGCTTAGCAATTCGGAGCTTTCTGATTATATTTGACTACTGTTACGTATACAACACTCTCACTCATCCCTAATTTAAAAAAAAAAATTACATTATTACATTATTACCTATTCAATAAAAAAAGAATCATGTAAATCGGTGTAGAAACACCAAAGTTATGCATGAAATACGCTAATCAGTCATCGCGCGTAAATACAGAATCATGCTATAAGGATTATTTGGAAAAAAGCGCGCGTGCTTCATACAATATTTGGCTGTTGATGCGAATAGATGTTCAGACTGTTCGACCTTATTGACAGACAATAATTGTTATTTACAAACCGTGCTTATCAGCGCGACTTTTAGTCTTTTTTTTTTGGCGTGGTAAAATCATCAAATGATTCCTCCCACCCAGGGCAGGCGGGAGGGACTGTCAGACTTGACTGACTAAAATCCACGGTGTCCTTCAATAGCCCTTTATGTACCGGGGTCACGGTTATTTGTGAGCTTGGCTTTGGCCCTCTACAGGCCCCGTCATTATGCTGACACTCCTTGAGGCGCGCGTGGAACACAACGCGCCGTCGACCCGGGCATGGTCCATGGGCGGACAGCGAGTCGCCCATTACTCGCCGCCCACATGCCCGCGCCTACGGTGGCCGTAGATAGTTCACCGACGTCGGTCGCCGTGGGCGTTTACCACTGCGGCTGGGGTGGAGGGAGGACGCTGTCCTCTCCCTCACGCGGCCCGCCTCCTCCTTCGCGAGCATGACTGCTTCACAGAAGAAGGCAATCGCTTCCCACTCCGTCTCGCCCTGCAGCATGGCCTCAACCAATGCCGGGCGCGAGAGATCTCCGCCTATCTCCGTCGTGACGACACGGCGGTGCTCTGCCCAAGCGGGGCAGTCCTGCACCGCATGCTCCACCGTGTCCTCCGGACGATCCTCGCAGTGGTGACACCCAGGAGTATCTTCCCTCCCTATCAGACACAGGTACCTCCCGAAACTTTCGTATCCGGTGAAGACCTGCGTCATGCGGTAGGTCAGGACGCCGTGACGCCTATCCAGCCTCTCCTCAAAGAGGGGTCTTTTCGCCGCGATTGCGGCTGGCCCTTTTTTAATTTTTGTAATTGAATAGTTTATTTTTAGATTTGTTTTGTTGTTTTTTATGAACTAGGTATAAGAGGTTTTGGTAGTGTTTAAATATATTATTAGTTTACATTTTATTTCTTTATAGTTGAAGCAATAGTAGGTACGAATATCAGTTATTTTGGTAGTGTTTAATTATAT
Source organism: Agrotis puta (assembly GCA_943136025.2). Lineage (NCBI taxonomy): Eukaryota > Metazoa > Arthropoda > Insecta > Lepidoptera > Noctuidae > Agrotis > Agrotis puta. Next base: position 17,029,542 of record OW964175.2, on the reverse strand, counting down.
TAATAGTTTACATTTTATTTCTTTACAGTTGAAGCAATAGTAGGTACGAAATTAGTTATTTTGGTAGTCTACACTAATATTATAAAGAGGAAAACTTTGTTCGTTTGTTTGTAATGAATAGGCTCAAAAACTACTGGACCGATTTTAAAAATTCTTTCACCATTCGAAAGCTACATTATCCACAAGTAACATAGGCTATATTTTATTTTGGAGTAAAATAGGGTTCCGTAAGATATTTGGGTTTTTCGACCACAGGGTGTAAAAATCATCAATAATCAAGTATTTTGCGTACGCTGCCTAAACTATAAAAGATAGAACCATAAAATGTTCCAATTAATTTTTGATCTTATAAATATCTACAAAAAAGTCCGCGACACACAATATCTATCTATGTCGAGTGTTTGCGATGACTGCGTCGTCGATGTTAGTGTCGGTGTCTGTGAATAGACCTGGGAATCATGTTGCTGACCGTGTCTTTCCTGAGTAGGCTTTTTGCAGCGGTAACCGACATTCACGCGGGCGGAGCCGCAGGCGCCCACTAGTAATTAGAATAAGATTAAGATTAAGGACTCAGACTATCACCCTGGAATATGCCGCGCTCAATCCTTATCGTTTCGCTGCTACCTCGGATCTGTCGACATCCTGGATAGCGAAGGACTGTTCTTCAGGTCCCCATACACGAGAACAGGAAGGTACGTAGAGTTATATCAACTTTATACAACTCTAGTACCCTCATGAGCCATGTATGGGATACCAAATCATAGGCCTTCTTGTAATCTTAACTAGCAGCCTGGACCCTGTTCCCGATGATGGTGGATTGTTATTTTTTATATTTTTAAATAATTGTTATTGCTTTTTTGTAAAAATATTTTTAAATGTGATTTTTAAGTGAAAAAATGAATAAAGGATTAGAATAATACCAATACTGTTAAAAAACTATGCGGCGAAGAGAAATTCATCTCTCAATACAGTACAACAAAATGTTTATAATATTATAAAAGTAACGATAAATCCATTACAGAAACACTTTGTATTAGAAAGGTTATAATTGTCTTTGTTGATTCAATAAAATAACTAAAATATTTGCATGATTTTCTCAACTGTTGTTCACAGTAGCGCAGTAGCTGAACGAACAACTGCTGCACTGTGGGTTCGGTACTAAATACAACTAATCTATACATATAATAAATCTGTAGAAGGGTCAATTCTGTACATTGAAAATATTGAAAAAATAAATAGCGGGGGGTGTTGCTGGATCGATACTAAACCCAAATATGTAATTAAAAAAATTGTTGTCGTCTGTCTGTCTGTCTGTATGTGCAGGCATCACGTGAAAACTAACGGTTCGATTTCGATGAAACTTGGTATAATTATACCTTATTATCCTGGGCATAAAATAGGATACTTTTTATCCTGGAAAAATACGTAGAAAAAAAAATCTTATTTTTCAGTACAGAACGCGAGCTCAACAGCAGTAGCTCAATAGAGGGATCTCCTTAATTATTATAGGCTTAGCCGTATTTGAGTCCAATAGATATTTATAAGATGTCACTGTCAGAGTTACTCAAAATAGAGAAATAAACCATACACGCGAAGACCGACATCCGCGCGGACGGAGTCGCGGGCGGAAGCTAGTAATACATAATATAATATGTTTTAGTGCACAAGTAGTTGGTCCGGGTTTGGATATTTGTGTATGTGAGATTATAATATTATAATATTTATAAACGCACCCACGATACAGGAGGAATTCCAAGTGTGGCGCAATGTTTAAAAATAAAATAAAAATTGTAATCTTGTAATGTTTTGCGGCATGACCTACGCGCCATCGCTGCCGCTGTATCATGGGAGCGTTCATGAAAGTATAAACTCAAAGTAATGCACCTGGCTGGGTTTGAACCCAAGAACTGGTAAATCAGTTCTTGGGTTTGAACTGGTTTCGAATGGTTACCACTAGCCCACCACGATCTTTGGCCCAAAAACCATAAACATTATAAACAACAAAAAAGCAAGTAAAAAGTTCTCAACACAAACATTTTTCCCGTAAAGTATTACCAACGTGTGAATTCTAAGAAATTTTATAAATGAACATGTTGCTCGCGGATGTTTCATTTTTAATTAAATTACTGATTGGCATTAATATCTGGTTTCATTTCCGTATTGCCACAAATTTATTGAGGTTGTTTTTGCGTAACGTCCAATTACTAGTGTAATTTTAGGTTTAGTATTTTTAAATTCTAGGTTACCAAATCGATCTATAAAATATAGAAAGGGATTGATGTAATATCTAGTTGTCTTTAGCACAAAAAATAAGTGGTAATTTCACTGTCAGGCCAAGTATACTAGCGAGGTATATTTGGCCTGACAGTGGCGCAGGCGCGGGCATGCGGGCGGCGAGTACTGGGTGACTCGGGTCGACGGCGCATTGTGTTCCACGCGCGCCTCAAGGAGTGTCAGCATAGTGACGGGCTCCTTTAGAGGGCCAAAGCCTGCCGGGGTCGCGGGACTAACGAATTACCGTGACCCCGGTACGTAAAGGGCTATTGAAGGACACCGTGGATTTTAGTCAGTACAAGTCTGACAGTCCCTCCCGCCCCGCCCTGGGTGGGAGGATTCATTTGATGATTTTACCGCGATAAAAAAAAGTACACTAGCGAGCAAAAGTATGGAATCACTTACTCCTATTCCACGCGATCTTCAGTACTTAATAGTAAGGAATGAGTACTAGTTAAGAATAATAAAATGGTACCATTTTAAAGGTTTAACTATTAACTTTAAATTGATATCAAATTCATTCAAATCACGCCATTATTTATAAATAATAATAAATAAATAATAATATTCCACAACTATCACACAAGGCCATCTAGTCCCAAGCTAAGCAGAGCTTGTGTTATGGGTACTAGACAACTGATAAACGTACTTATATATTTTTAAATACATACATATTATAGATAAATTACACCCAGACACAGAACAAATTTGTTGGTCTAGTGGTTAGTGACCCTGACTGCTATGCCGGAGGTCGTGGGTTCGATTCCCACCCAGGACAAATGTTTGTGTGATGAGCACGATCATTTGTTCTGTGTCTGGGTGTAATTTATCTATAATATGTATGAATTTAGAAATATATAAGTATGTTTATCAGTTGTCTAGTACCCATAACACAAGCTCTGCTTAGCTTGGGACTAGATGGCGTTGTGTGATAGTTGTGGAATATTTATTTATTTATTATTTATTTATTTAAATGATCGTTCTCATCACACAAACATTTGTCCTCGGTGGGAATCGAACCCACGACCTCCGGCATAGCAGTCAGGGTCACTAACCACTAGACCAACAGGCCTGTCCTATCCCGGATCAATTCCAAGTAAGTAATTCCATACTTTTGCTCGCGAGTATAAGTAGTAATAGAGGGTCTTAGTTGAAGTTTTTGCAAAACTTTACGAAACACTAAGAATAATTCCTCTACTATAGCTGTGTTAACAAACATTTAAACTCATATACACAAACAACCAGACCCGGAACAACTACTTCATCTGTAACACCAATATGTGTTCCGTGCGAGAATCGTAACCGCGACACGCTGTGCACCAGTCAATGCTTCACCTACTGCTCTAACCGTAAAACGTTAATCAACAAACAGCAGTTTACCTTAGTCAGCAACAAAGGCCACAGATAAATAACACCAGCTGTAACAGCTGCAGGTATCCTGGTAGATCCAGGTTTAGCAGGGGGGTGATACAGGAGGGGGGAGAATGGCAGCAGGGGAGCTCCAGAGGTATCTACCGGGACCTGGTCGTTCACCCACACGCAGCGCCATGCTCCCAGGTGGTACAGGCGAACTAGATAACATCCTGTGGGCAAAGATAAATAGTTAGACTGGAATTTATAGCATGAACGTTAGTTCATGGCCGTGCAAAACTTTAACATAGGGCCAGTTTTTTTATCAGTAGTTAAACTGCTTGTAACTATAGTTAAAATTCCATTAAAAAATGGGTTACAATGTATAGTATTTAACAAATACATAACTAAAGATCAACCAATGAGGCATTTTTTATTTTTTTAACGTGGTAAAATCATCAAATGAGTCCTCCCGCCCAGGGCAGAGCGGAAGGGACTACAAACCCACCACACTATTCCCTAACCACTGCAACTCCTGTGCGCCAGAATCAACAGTGGCAACCAACCAGAAAAGGGCCGAAACAATGAAGCTCGACGTGTCCCGGAGAATGAATTTACCTGTCTTGGATCCTGCGACGAAATTAATCAGAAAAGAATAGTGGAGGAGTAGGAAAAAATATATGTTTCCACTTCCCTCCATGCAAGCAGGAGACAGAACAAGACAAGGCCAATAGGCACAAAGGGACATTAGCGGAAGGGACTGTCAGACTCGTACTGACTAAAATCCACGGTATCCTTCAATAGCCCTTTACGTACTGGGGTCACGGTAATTCGTGAGTCCCGCGACCCCGGCAGGGACAATTGTAGATAGAGGAAGGTAATTGTTCCATCTGTCAGCGTCCCGAAAGTCTGACAACCAGTCTTTCCGAGAGGAACTGGGTTACAGAAGATATCACTCCATGCAAGATACGTATTCAGCTGCATCCGCTTAAATTAGAAGCCGACCCCTATAAAGTTAACATGATGAAAAAGTGTTACTCATATTTTAAGTATTAAAATAAGAAAAAAATTATATTGAAGTTCAGGAAATCTTTGATGAATCAATGTTTTGTTGAATCATTGGTGAATCAAATTCCTTTTTTTGAATATTTTTTTATATGGATTCTATAGGTTATACTGCAAATTAGTCATCTGTTAAAACTGGGTATAAACTGGATGCACCTAACATGTTCAACCTGTTGTCCGAATTCTAATGTATCAGGATGATGCAATTATAAAACTTGTTCTATCATAAAAATCCAGCAAATATTAGAAAAGTTAATGTTTCGCCTCGTGTACACAAAGATGTGAGTTCAAACCCAATGAAATTTAAGAATAAAATATGTAGTTCTTATGACATTTCAACAAAAAATAAAAGAAACGAAATAATTTTTCCCTAGCATTAGAATTTTCACATTACTTTTTATGACTTAAAGTACCTAAACTGAAACTTTGACGTTATTTGAATGAAAAACTTAATTCCTCGTTCGTACACTTTTTTTTACGTGGTAAAATCATCAAATGAGTCCTCCCTCCCAGGGCAGAGCGGGAGGGACTGTCAGACTCGTACTGACTAAAATCCACGGTGTCCTTCAATAGGCCTTTACGTACCGAGGTCACGGTAATTCGTGAGTCCCGCGACCTCGTTCGTACACTGGAGGCGCTTTTCTCATTCAATAAACGATGTACATCCTACAAGCCCGCTGTAAATAAAATACGGAAATCTTGTGCTAAGACCTAATTTAAGTACTACAGTATTCTGTGTCTAGATCTTTTCCTTCCGATGACCAGCGAGTGTTTCAACCGACATTCTAAGCACACTGCGATGTAATCACTTCCCGCTTTAAAACAATAACATATGCAGAGAATAGGAAGCACTTTTCTTACAAATCCCTTTCTCATTGCTTGGCTAAGCGATTTACGTAGCAAACAAGTTTATTCAGAAAGACTGTCAGGAAAATTGATTCGACGATGAACGACTGAACATTTGGGAACATTTCGTAAAAATTCCAAGCCCTTTCTAATTGCTGAATAAATTTTTTGAAATATCACACACATAATTACAAATTAATATAATTAGTCCGTCATTTAGAGTTTAAAAAAATAACGGACACGTATTTTTTCTTTTGTAAAGTCAATGAATATTCACCAAATTACAACGCATCAAAACTCGAGATTGAGGGCTCGTGACGTCAATTATTAACATTGTCCGCCTTATAGGTAGGATTCGTGTTAAAATTGTATAAATTGATGTCTATAATTTTTTTATCAAAATAAATCAGTCTAAAGTACTCAGGGGGCCATGACATATAAAAGCGAGAGTAGTTCCACTATGGGAAAGAGACAGAGCTATACAATACAAAACAAGTCGTCTAGCGCCATCTCGTTCCCACAGTGGAACTACTCCTGCTTCAACACGTCATGGTAGGTCACCTGTTGTTTCATTTGTCACTTGGAAGGAGGCCCATGCGGTATTAAACATATACTATATTTAAAAAGCCATTAAAAAACATTTTAAGAAGTTTGTGCCCCAGCAATGAAAAAATCAAGCTTATCATTATTATTACAACATAAAAAATCTTACCGCTTCTAGACAATGTAGGCTTATGTTGTGGACCTCCGCCAGGTTTCAGGCCAGGTGAGTATATATGGAACTTTGCCCGCCAGCCCTCCGGTGCATAGACACACGTAAACAGTTCCCATTGATGTTCCACCTGCTAAATGATGTTTCAGCATTGTTTAAAAAATGATGGTACGAGTTCGTAATTGACTGCGGATAGCAGTAGTAGATTTGACGTTGCGACATGTCGCAGCGACAAGTCAGAGCGTCATGTCGTTGCAGTCAAGATTCCGAAGCCAAGGCCCTCTCTGGGGCCCCGTCAGGTTGCTGACTGCTCTTTGAGACGGGCGTGGAACACGAAGCGCCGTTTTCACGATCCGGCGAGTGACAATTTCTGCCCACCCTCATGGCGTACGAGTGAGTTTACATTTGTATATAGGAGTGTTAATAAGGATAAAGTGCCTTTTACGGGATACCAGAACTCTTCATCATATAATTATACATATACATTTCTTGATCTCTGGAGCAGTGGTATCGGCCTCGAGTAATGAGTTCTACGGTCATGGGTTCGAACCCAGCCAGGCGCATTCTTTGTGTTATGTATTTCATCACCACTGCTCTTAAAACGTTAAAGGAAAACATCGTGAGAAAACCGACATGTCCTAGAGCCAGAAATTCGAAGACGTGAGACATCTACCAACCCGCAGTGGGCCGGCGTGGTGGATTAATGCCCACACTTTCCCACAGAGAGTAAGGAGGCCTGAGTCTACAATGTTCCCACTGCTGAAAGTGGGAATATTGTAGACTGATGATGACAATGCTGATACATTTTTTATCCATCCATCATGAGAACACTTACCATTAATTCTACTCTCTCCAGCAAAAAGCATGAAGATAAAACCTTTCTACAGAATGAGGATCTGAACAGGACCTGGGCGTGGCACAGCTGCATGTCTGCTATCGCCATCTTGGCTGTGGGGTCTACCTCCTGTTATTGAATTGAATTTTATAATCATTAACTGCATCACGAATTCTTAAGCTTTTGGTTGTTTAAATAATCATTTGAGCAGCCTTTGAACCTGCTACCATCAGATTTAGTACATCAGGTCTTTCCTTCCGAGCTATCGCAGTTATACTCACGGATTTGAGTATAACTCCGTTGCATTATAATCATCTTATGGTGATGTTGGCGCCATCTATTGAAAACTTATGAAATTAAAGCAACCAAAATGTCGACGTTTCAATCGTTACAGGCTAGGTAACTATCTGTGTATTAAAAATATATGAATGGATAGACGGATGTTACTGTTTTGCACAAAAAATAATGAACGGTTTTGAATTTTTGATACACAGATAGTTTATGAGCTGGATTAACATGGATATTTTTTATTCCGATATAACTTCCTCTTGGTCATTCTCATAAACTTTCGCATTTATAATATTAGTTAGTAATCACGGCCTGTGCCGTTGTGAGCGGTAACTTAGAGCGGGGCAGCGAGCTGTAAGATCAAATTTAAAGAAATGTTTCAAACACGCCATGAGGTGCCAGTAGTGAATTCGCGTAGTCACAAAGTTGCCAACGTCTTATTTGCGCCGCCCGTTGCTCCACTTACCGCTAAGACCAAAGTGATGAACGAGCTGATAGATGAAAGATTAGTGAGGATGTTATGCTCACATCAAAAATAGTAAGTTCAGCACCCCATCTATCCATTGCCAGATCTTCTGCTCTGGTCCATCCGTGGAGATACTGACGCACAGACCTCGGTAGTGGCTGGGTCTGCTCATCAATCCACAGTCCTGACGACGTCGATAGGCCAGCTTTGGCTGACTGGGAGACTGCACCGGAACGTTGCGCTGAATCAGCCTTCGGAGTTGCTTTTATACTTTGAGCATATAACAACGTCTTATGGGCAGCTGGACCCTTGAAAGATGAAAAGGTTTGATATTTTAAAGCTATTAAAACAAGCAGCCTAAACACTCAGACCCGGAACAACTGCAGAAGATCATGCAATTATTGGTTCCATGGGGGGATCGAACCAACCACACGCGGTACAGCAGAAAATCGATCAACCAGTTTTTTTATTTTTTATTAACGGTAGTTGCACGTTTGACCATTATTTCGGCGTAATGTGGTCGACAGTTAAGACGCTTGCCTAGAAATCGATTCAGTCTTGACTTCAAGAAACTTGTAGCTATCAGGAAATATAGATTTTGGGAAGGGGACAGTTTGCTTAATGCGAAGATCACAACGACCGGTCAATGTGGCGAGGATTCCTTAGGCCGATCATACTTGGATTGCTTGAAGCTGTGACCGCATAGAAAACTAGTATTCTACGACACAAACCTGGACTGCACAAACAGTCCATGTACGTTGATCACTTAACTGCACGAGAAGTTCGTGTATGGGCCTCGAACGTGTTTTGTATTGCCGGCACATCGGCTCGTCACAATTTTTGGCAGAGTTGTAGTTGTAGCACTGATCTATTCTATTCTTCGGAGGCCTAAATGACGGCGCTCAGGCGTGTGGTGGACAGTCGCTACCTCGGCACCAGTATCTCGTCCTCGTGACGTCCTAGTGACGACGGCAGTAGAAAAACGGCCTGGAGAATTTAACAGCCTGTCCACGAATATGGTCTAAGCGGTAAGCGGAGTGACGGGTGACGCGATTATTACATTCAGATTAATTACTTTGTAAGTACGCGAATACGCACTAAGTCACCGCTCATAGCGACAAGTTCGTGAATAGGCCGTAATGCCTTTGTCAGACAGGCGAAAGCGAAGCTAGTCCGAAGCGAGACGTCAATCCGATAGTTCTGTCACGCTATCGAATTGCTTTCGCTTTTTTATGTGACTGGATTCAAACAATTCCATACATTACAAATAAAAACGCCTCGCTTCGCATTCGTCACGCCTGTCTGTTTGACAAAGACTTAAAGTCCATCAGTGGACTTGGCTGAAATAATGACGTAAAGCAAATCATACAGACTTACCAGACCCCAAGCATCTGATTGTAATTCATTGTCGCGAAACTCTCTAAAGGGACATTCCATTGGATCCACCGTTGTTGATATTAAGACAGATTTCGCACTATCCAGGCCTTTTCGAGACATTTTGGTTCAGTATTTTTGCGAAATAATATTAAATTATCACGACTTTAATATTGAAATGTCAATCACTATTGTCATATTTTTTTAGTTGCCAACTTGCAAGCTTTTAAAGGAGGTAAGTCTAAGGAGGTGATTTTCGACCAATAAAGGCTCCTTTACGTTGATCCAATAGCTGGATCTAGTGCTGGATTGATAAATAAGAACGCGCTTTATTGCAATTCATAGCTGAATAATTAACGCTACTAATTATAAATATGTTAACAGTAATCCAAATCCAGCTACTGAATCAGTCAAAGCATTTAATCCAACATCGTTGAATCGCCTTTTTAATAAATTCTAATAACCAATCAAAATACTACAGCTTATAAGGTATATACGATGTGTCCGGTTTTGATATTCACAGACTTAAAGGGTAGGGAATTTTACTGCATAAATGAATTGAAAGTCTTTTAGTTAGAATATTGAAAAATAATGGACAGGTATTTTTTGTTTTTTTTTTTAAATCAATGAATATTAACAAAGATAAAACGGTTCCAAATTCAGGAGTGGGGGCTTGTGACGTCATAACGCTTGTCAAATTGTACCGACCGAGTGACGTTTTGTGATTTTTAGAAGCGTTGTATCTTCGTCAATTTTGGTTTACGTAACAAAAGAAAAAATACGGGTCAAATATTTTTTATTAATCTATATTTCGGACTAATAAAATTTTATGAGTAAAATAGCCATAGCCATAGATGAATATTCTGACAACAAAACCAACCCTTCCTAAATGGTACCCATTTTGTTTTTCGAACGTTGACATTTTTTTTAAACATTACCTCACATTTAGAATTTCTCCTGTGTCGTAGGTGCGTTTACAAACATAGAAACTCACGTACACAAACGACCAGACCCGGAACAACTACTTGTAGGTATTACAAATATTTGTTCCGTGTGGGGATCGAACCCGCGACACGCTGTGCAACAGGCGACCGCTCAACCATTGCGGCAACCGTGCCGTGGAGAGATTGATAGCAGTCATAAGGAACCTCCGTGAATAAAAACTGCCGTCAATGTAACATTTAAAATAATTAATGTTCCACAACTATCACACAACGCCATCTGGTCCCAAGCTAAGCAGAGCTTGTGTTATGGGTACTAGACAACTGATTAACATACTTTATTTCTAAATACATACATATTATATAAATTACATCCAGACAAAGAACAAATGATCGTGCTCATTACACAAACATTTGTTCTGGGAGGGAATCGAACACACCACCTCCGGCATAGCAGTCAGGGTCACTAACCACTAGACCAACAGGCCTGTCATACATACAAAGTCTGTAACCATGTCCGTATTGTCAAGACTTTTTGTATGAGCGACCTTGCTTGTCGGTCCGAGCTCAAGAATGTCAGATCAAATCCACAGTACAGCCTCTTATTCTACCTATTTTTTTTTTAGCCTGGGTTGTCAGACTCCTGGGCAAAGGTCTCCTCCATAATTTTCCACTCTTCCATATGTGAGGCTTTCTCCGATCAATTTGTCATGAAGGTGTCTAGGTCGTCGTTGCCGAGGGAGGCCTGGGAAACGCTGGCGTGACCTATATAATACTTTTTTTTTTTAATAGCGTTTATTATACGTGTGATTTAGTGAAGGTATTCTGCTTTTCTTATGCTCACAAGATTAGTATTGGATAGATTTAAAAATTGTCCCTTCACTAGAAAATCTTTGCAAATAGTGGAGTTTCATTGAATTTTATGATTTGAAGTGAAATGATTAGCTTATAATATGTATAAAAGCTTAACAACTGTGTGGGAAATGTGTGTAAAAATGATGTCAAATTCCCGGACGTAAACTAGCATATGTCTTTCGCGAGTCAATTTTTTACCTATAGCCTATTCTGCCCCGGGTCGACGGCGCGTTGTGTTCCACGCGAGCCTCAAAGAGTGTCAGCAAAATGACGGGGGCCCCCTCTAGAAGGCCAAAGCCTGCCGGGGTCACGGGAATGTACGAATTACCGTGACCCCGGAACGTAAAGGGCTATTGAAGGACACCGTGGATTTTAGTCAGTACGAGTCTGACAGTCCCTCCCGCACTACACTGGGTGGGAGGACTGATTTGATGATTTTACCACGTAAAAAAATAAAAAAAACTTTTCTATGTCCCACTGCTGGGCAAAAGCCTCCACGTTCTCCTTCCAAACCTCTCTATTTTATGCAATTTCTGGCCATGTCTGCACAGCGAACATGATCGCGAGTCAATAAAAAATCTCAATTACCATGCAATGATATTTGTCCACTTACGCCAATGCTGTATCGTAGGCGGATATGGGTCGGCATTTAGTGCAGGAAATGGACCAATAAGCTTAGAGTACCGGTTCGCCGTGAAAGCCTCGGCGGTTGTCGGCGTGGGCCTGCCGCATTCAAATGGTTGACTAGAGTGTTTTATGTGGGAAAATAGATTTGAGATGGTTGCTGTCTCTTACTGGTGTATTAGGCAGAAATTTTGGAAATATTGCTATTAAAAATGTCGTGTATTTTTCTTCCCACCCAGGGTGGTACGGGAGAATCTGTCAAACTTTTACTGACTAAAATTCACGGTCCTTCAATAGCCTTTAAGCCTTTGTCAAACAGAAACGCGTTGCGAATGCGAAGCGTGACGTTTTTATTTGTAATGTATGGAATTGTTTGAATCCAGTCACAGAAAAACTATCGGACTGACGTCTCGCTTCGGTTCGGTATCGCTTCGCACTCGCTTCGCTTTCGCCTGTCTGTTTGACAAAGGCATTAACGTTACTGGGTCACTGTAACCTGATGTTACCTGATGAGACTGATGTCCCGCGACGGCGGCAGGCTTTGGCCCTCTAAGTTGTGTGATCTTAATTTCGATATCTTATGGGTAGGGTCGCTTCATCGTCGACTTTGTCTCAGTCAACTCTCTTAAAAAAATAGTTTCTGATCTGATCTGATCAGCATAATGAGCCTTTAAAGCTTCCAATATTTCTTCCTCAACTGGAACACAGGACATTTATTCGTGATTTTTTTACTCTGTCAAAGTAGGTAGGTAGGTAGTTGCCGAACGATTGGCTGTTAGCTGTGTGTATTCGATTCCCGCACGAAACAAAAAGGACGTCAAAAGGTTTCTATAGAGCGATAATCTCTGGTCAACCGCTACGACGGTGACCGCTTTCCAACAGGTGGACCGTATTATTGCTTGTCGCCAATATGGTATAAAAAACTTATTGTATGACCAGTACTGACCATTCAACAGTAATTCCTAGTGACAAATTGTAATGGCGCGGGCATGCGGACAGTGAGTAATGGGCAACTCACTGTCCGACCACGGACCATGCCCGGGTTGACGGCGCGTTGTGTCAGCAAAATGACGGGGCCTCCCCTCTAGAGGGCCAAAGCCTGCCGAGGTCGCGGGACTGTACGAATTACCGTGGCCCCGGAACGTAAAGGGCTATTGAAGGACACCGTGGAATTTAGTCAGTACGAGTCTGACAGTCCCTCCCGCTCTGCCATAGGTGGGAGGACTCATTTGATGACTTTACCACGTAAAAAAAAGTGACAATTATATTAATGTTGTCACTAAATACTTAGTTTACTTTGTGGTGACAATTTTCCCGAAGGCTTAATAATACGGGTTTTTTTTTTTTTTTTATCGTGGTAATATCATCAAATGAGTCCTCCCACCCAGGGCAGGGCGGCAGGGACTGTCAGACTTGTACTGACTAAAATCCACGGTGTCCTTCACGAGCCCTTTACGTACCGGGGTTACGGTGATGGGTAAGTCCCGCGACCCCGGCAGGCTCTGGCCCTCTACAGGCCCCGTCAATTTGCTGACACTCTTTGAGGCGCGCGTGGAACACAACGCGCCGTCGACCCGGGCATGGTCCATGGTCGGACAGCAAGTCGCCCATTACTCGCTGCCCGCATGCCCGCGCCTACGGTGGCCGGAGATCGTCCTGTGACGTCCGACGCCGTGGGCGTCTACCACTGCGGCTGGGATGGAGGGAGGACGCTGTCCTCTCCCTCAGGCGGCCCGCCTCCTCCTTCACGAGCATGACTGCTTCGCAGAAGGAGGCGACCGCTTCCCACTCCGTCTCGCCCCGCAGCATGGCCTCGACCAATGCCGGGCGCGAGAGGTCTCCGCCTATCGCCGTCGTGAGGACACGGCGGTGCTCTGCCCAAGCGGGGCAGTCCTGCACCGTATGCTCCACCGTGTCCTCCGGACGATCCTCGCAGTGGTGACACCCAGGCGTTTCTTCCCTCCCTATCAGACACAGGAACATCCCGAAACTTCCGTGTCCGGTGAGGACCTGCGTCATGCGGAAGGCAAGGACGCCGTAACGCCTATCCAGCCACTCCTCAAAGAGGGGTCTTACCGCCGCGATTGCGGCGTGCCCAATAATACGGGTTGATGGATGTTACTTAATTTGCCAAAAAATAATAGCATTAAATACCACCAACCATAAATGCATTATAGCGTACTTTCAAGATTTAAAAAATCTACATAATAAACAAGTTTGTTAGCGAGAATCAGGAAGGAAATACACCTGTTTTAAAGGTCACTTCATACAACCACATGAATCACCGGTGAACGTACTTTCACTTAGTTTCGATGAAATAACACTAAAATATGATTGGCACTCATTTCTTTTGATGAATCATACGATGTTTTGTATTGTAAGGAAAGGGGACATTTTTATATGTTTAGTATTTTTGTGACACATGTAATAACAATGATAGGCATGTAACTAAGACAGTGATAGGATGTGTATGGAGGAAGAGGAAGACCAAATAAACGAAAGATGGGTTGTTTAAGGCTTACAAAAGAAAAAGGAGAAAATGATGTCTTGACGTCTGACAGGGGATAATGGAAGAAGATATCATCCTCTATATTTTGTCTTATTTTATTAACCAGTACTATTTAACCTAAAATTCCTCCACTTTGTGAAACTCTATAGCGTTTGCCTCGTTTGATTCTTCTTGATGAGTATTTTACTTTTAGATAGTAGTTCATTTTATTTATTTTGTAGCTTATTTTTAAAGAAAGAACAACACAGCTTGTCGTTTTTTCCTCGTCTAAAAATAAAACTATAACACGATACATACTACAGACTGAACTGTCAAACCACTAGCCATTCGGTGGGCGTTGATCAAAAACAGATCCCTCAAAGATAGTTTGACAGATGATAGATGCATTTCCAATTTCTGGGAAACGTGTTTTTGCTGTCCACATCCCTGGAGCCAGTAGCCATGACACATGACAGATGATGCGATGACGCATTGGCAGGATATATAGACGGCAAGTCAATGTAATAAATTGCAAGATATTTTAGAGCAAGGTTAAATATTTGAGACGGTGTTTCAAGTAAAAAACATAATTAATGTTAAAATTGACATTTCCTTTGATTTGCATTACAATCAGTTCAGAATTTGTAGATAACTTTAAAGTCTTTGAATGTTAATATTGGAGATTTCATGATCCGGCTCGAAGGACCATAGTTAACATGTGCTTTGCAGCGACGTAGACCTGGGGTTAAAAAATAGATTGGAAAACAAGTAACATTCACTGCATTATTTATGATATTTTGTAGAAAAACCACCGAAAGCAAAGTTAAATCTATGAGGAAAATAACTCACACTAGTCTAATTTAGTTTAAAATGGCGTATTCTGAGGAAACAAATCGTGGCAACTGTACTTGCATCTTTAGTGGTCTGTCTAAAGCCGCTGATCTCCCTTTTAAGTGGAAGAAGTCGTCATCGAAGCTTATTACATAAGATAGAATTACTTTTCTTATTGGATTTCATTATAAACTGCCTGGTAGTCTTAACTATAAGTAAATCAGGCATTAAAAAAAAAAAAACAGGGCCAACCTCAGAATGAGAGATATTAATCTGGATTTCCGACGCAGACACAATATTTTATGAGACTTTTGAGACAAATTTTTAGTGCGCCAAAACAAAGGTCTACAATAGTTCAGAGCTTATTATCTCCCAATTCAAGGTAACAGAAATCATAAAACACAAACAAATCTCTGCTCTACATACCTCCAATTAAGTCTGTTATAATTCTATCAACCTTCATCGAATTGTTTTTACCTATATGTCTTTAACCGCTCAAGGTGAACGTGCAGGTGAGTTGTAAATGTCATTACATGCAACGTTATGATTTAAATCACTTGATTTACTAGACTGTGGTGCATCTGGTATTGCAAGATTATGTTCAGAAGGAGGCAGATACCTTTTAAATATTTGTTACTAGCTTCCGCCCGCGACTCCGTCCGCGCGGATGTCGGTCTTCGCGTGGATGGTTTATTTCCCCATTTTGAGTAACTCTGACAATGACATCTTATAAATATTACGGCGCTGAATCCACTGCGGGTAATGCAACGTGTGTTCGCGGTTCTACAGAACAACGTCTATGAATAAAACTGAAAAATAAGATTTTTTTTCTACGTATTTTTCCAGGATAAAAAGTAACCTATGTTATGCCCAGGATAATAAGGAATAATTATACCAAGTTTCATCGAAATCGAACTGTTAGTTTTCACGTGATGCCTGCACAAACAGACAGACAGACAGACAGACAGACAGACTAAAAAGTTTTTAATCATATATTTGGGTTTGGTATCTAGCCAGCAACACCCCCCGCTATTTATTTTTTCAATATTTTCAATGTACAGAATTGACCCTTCTACAGATTTATTATAGTATAGATAGATGTGATGCTAGCTAACTGTTTAATAAGATAGATAGAATATACATATTTTATACCAAAAATAATAGACAGCCATATACAACAAGCCATGGGACTTCGATTTTACGCTTTTTTGTTTTTAGTTTTGAAGTTGGTTACTTTTTTTTTTTCAAAAATTTTTGCAGTTCTATGGCATGATTGACATATAAACCAGCGACAAGATTTTTTTCTAATTAGAGAAGTATTTTTTTAAAAAAAAAAAACGTTATTTCTAAACCATTCAAACAAAAAACATACCACTGAAAAACATCGCAAAATGATCTTATTTCGATGACACAGTTTCTTCTTTCTCAAACATGTTACGTGTTTTAAACTCATTGAAGTTCACATTTAAATCTTCTTACATAAACTTTTAAGAAACAGGTGTGCCTGTTTCTGGTTCAAAGACATTTACACCTGTAGCTTCTTGTTCATAAAGTTTTAGGGTTCTACATTTTCGTTCTTGTTGTGTAAAATTTCTCAATTTCACAATACTTGACTTACCTGCTACTCTCTGGGAAGTTAACTAAGTTTTTGACAACGATCTCACGATTTAATTAAAATAGACTTAAGCTAAAAATGTTTGAAATCAAACCAACGGAACATGGAGAAACCTTTTTATTATAATTCAGGAATCGAACTAGCAGCCAATATGGAAAAAGATCATGCTAAAGGTAAAAACTAGTCCCGTGAGCCGAACGGTTGGGTGGTAGAATACATTTCACTTACAGCTGATTTACAATCGAACGCTTTTTTTTGTTTTTTTTTTTAACATGATAAACTCATCAAATGCGTCACCACACCGCCTCCCACCCAGGGCTAAGCGGCAGGGACTGTCAGACTCGTACTGACTAAAATCCATGGTGTCCTTCAATAGTCTTTTACGTTCCGGGGTCACGGTAATTCGTGAGTCCCGCGACCACGACAATCCAAGGCTAGAAAAAAAATATCGTAAAATTATAGTTGTGAAATATATATAAGTTAGGATTTTCTATCTGCTATCTAGCTGCCTGAGTGAACTTCAAAATTCAGAAGCTGGCCGTATCGTCGATCCAATACGTATGTATCTGCAAATGATGGCCAGTATTCATATTTTAAGGTTCTGGCCGTGAAAGGCATCGACAATAATGGAGATATGTTTCAAAAAGTCTAAAAGTGGGTAGAAAATATTTATTTGACTCGTAAACTTAAAACCCACTATATTTTAAATGATAATCCTATTCATGGTCCCTGAGAGCTTTTGGCAATCGTCCAAAAACATCAATTTTCTTAATACACCTTTATGGAATAGTAAATAGAAGTGGTGCTCCGCTTTTTCTTTTTGTAAAGGTAATAAAATAACCTGGAAACGACATCCTTTGAATTTTACTAAAATGCGAGTTAAAACCTTGCAGTATTTTTTGCTAGTACTGCGATTACTGTATTAGCTTTTACAAGTGACGATAACCATTTTATTGAAGTCCAGTAGTAGGTACAATGTGGGCAGCGGTCGCCTCCTTCTGCAAAGCAGTCATGCTGGCGAAGGAGGAGGCGGGCCGCGTGAGGGAGAGGTCAGCGTTCTCCCTCCACCCCAGCCGCAGTGATAGACGCCCATAGGCGGGCAGCGAGTAATGGGCAACTCGCTGTCCGACCATGGACCATGCTCGGGTCGACGGCGCGTTGTGTTCCGCGCGCGCCTCAAAGAGTGTCAGCAAAATGATAGGGCCCCCCTCTAGAGGGCCAAAGCCTGCCGCGGTCGCAGGACTTACGAATTAACGTGACCCCGGAAATTAAAGGACTATTGAAGGACACCGTGGATTTTAGTCAGTACGAGTCTGACAGTCCCTCCCGCTCTGCACTGGGTGGGAGGACTCATTTGATGATTATACCATGCTAAAAAAAAAGCAGTAGGTACAATGAGCATCATAATCATCCTGTAATGTTCCCATTAATAGGTCTTCGTATTATTGAAACGTCGATCGAATTGCGAGAACAAGATTGTTTGGAAGATTGATTGACTGGAAGTTTCTAGAAATTATGGCACTAAGCAGAAGTCCATGGATGTTTTCCAGAACTTTCGACCTTCTTCTTTTAACATGCAGTGGGTCCGGCCGGGGTATCAAAAGGGTGCCGATAGGGACCGGCAGTCAGACTCGATAGTGAAAATCTCGAAGTGACTTTTAAGTGTGTGCAAGTGTGTTTTAGTGGTGAATAGCGTTTAGTGTTTGTTGTAATTAGTGATTCGTGTGTCAATAAAAAATATTTAGTTTTTAATTGGTCTTGATTAATTATCCTATACCCAGCTCGTAACATTATTATAAAAAAAGTTAAGTCGTTGACGGCACGGTTGGCGCAGTGTGACTGCTGCGCAGCGTGTCGCGGGCTTGGGCGGACAGATGTTCACCCATCCACAGACCAATCTCGGCAAGCGCGGCTTAACCCGGAAGATCGGCCTGTGCGGCTGTATTTATTTAGCCACGAGCTCCTCTGGAAGCCGATTCCAATATCGTTTTGAAAAGACTAAATAGCAAATATGGCATACTAACTTTTGATACAAGGATCGCTTCTCTATCAAGACAACATTAGCAAGAGGCTACCAAACTTTTTCATAATCCTCACCTCATTTAAATATTATCGCCCACATTAATACCTATATGATACACTTAGCAATGCTTCCTGCATACGTTGCACTGATATAATTGTCACAATCTACTCAGCAACTCTACAATAAGGTCAGTTGCAAAATGTACTGAGTGAAAGTAGTTTTAAATCTCCATCCAACAAGATCCTTCATCCTTCAAAATTTCCTTGCAACGGCGGGTCTTTACACTGGGCGTTAAACATCCAGTTTATAAGACCTCTTGCCTTGGTTCGTCTTTGAAGATACTTAGAATAAAATGGAGGTCTTGCAACTGGTTTTAAGTAACACACAGTTGGGCAAATACTCAATTCTTGTTTAACGATTGTGTCTCGATGAATTATACGTAAATCATTATAATCGTGTTATCGGTAATTATGACAGATTTTTGTATGTTTCGACACTGCAGAGATTTTTTTGAAGTGAAAACTTCTTTAGCGGCGTTGTGCAATTTTTTGGAATGGGTAAAAAATGTTAAACTCGCGTCAGGACACGCGACCTGATCGAAAATTCGTAAGACGGCGCAGGGCGCTTGCGCAAATGTTCGTGTGTGTTTATTACTATTCAAGTTTTCACTTCTGCCGGCACTCCCAGAGTTCAAACCGTCGTTTTATTTGTAATAATACATTTCGAGTTCATCTTGTGTAATTTTGTAATGTCTAAGATCTATTTTAAGATGAATCCTTGAAAAAGAGATCGTTCAGATAAAATATTGTTAGCATTGTTATATCGAGTAATAATATTACAGATAGAAATACAGAATTTCATTTAAAGACCAGATTTTTAATACACCTACATTTTTGTTAAAGTAATGTCCATTGCTATACTTACCATTTTTATTGGGTAGTGAATTCATTAAAAGTGCTTTCTGGACCTGGATGGACCAAAACGGACTGTCCCATAATACTATTCCTTAGCAAAATCAACAATGGATGGGACTGTCTGACTCTTACTAAAAGTCCACCCTTTCCTTCAGATGCTCAGATACAGGGCCACGGTATCCTTTATAGACGACCCCGCGACATCAGCAGACGTTTGGCCCTGTGTCCCGTAATTTGGTGACAGAATATGTTGAAAAGACGGCTGAGCTGAATTGGATGCAGAAGGCGGAGATCTTACAGTAATGGTGCAATTTGGGAGAGGCCTATAACCAGCAATAGAATGCGCAAATCTGAGAAACTTCATTTGAATGCCCGTGGAATGTTGTTGTGGTGAGATTTACTATTGACCAAACTAAGTTTAAGTCATTAACCTAGTAGTTGCATTTGTGCCTGACGCTAGTTGACCAATACCCGAATTTTTATGTTAATTTGATCTAAAACATAGTAGAAGTGGCCCATAAACATCGGCTTCTTTTAAGTTAGAAATAGATGTTATTTTTACGAAGGACTTTAGAACGCTGTCCTCTAACTCGCGCCGCGCGCCACCTCCATCGCTTGCGTGACTGCTTCGCAGAATGAGGTGACCGCTTCACATTCCATCTCGCCTCGCAGCATAGCTTGGACCAATGCCGGGCGCTAGAGGCCACCGCGTGTCGCCTCCGTGAAGACACGACGGTGCTTGGCCCAAGCGGGGCAGTACTGCACCGTTTACTCCACTATGTCCTTCGGGCAATTCTCACAGTGGTGGTACACCCAGGTGTTTTTGCTTTCCAATCAGACACAGGTACCTCCCGAACCACTCCTCAAAGAGGGGTTATACCGCCGCGCAGCAGTTCCGCCGCCACCACTTTTAGACGCATTCTG
Organism: Agrotis puta; assembly: GCA_943136025.2. NCBI lineage: Eukaryota > Metazoa > Arthropoda > Insecta > Lepidoptera > Noctuidae > Agrotis > Agrotis puta. The sequence continues at coordinate 17,009,117 of OW964175.2, read as the reverse complement.
CCTATTTGGGGACTATCAGACTCTTACTCACTAAAAATTCCGCCTATTCCTTCAATTGCCCTTCGCGTTCCAGGATCACAGTAACCTACATAGACAGTACCGTGAACCAAAGACCTTAAACACCACAGCTCTAAAAGAATCACCAAAATTAAATTAAAGCACACAAAATATATCCCAATTATTTATTACTCTATGCAGAAATGCAAAACAATTATTACACACTAATTGCACTCAAGTTATGTCTATTAATAAACTAGTTATGTCTTTTTCGGTACTGTTACCGTTATATATATATTAGGCAAATTTGTGGAACCTGTTCTTGTCCGCTTGTGTTATAATATTAGTGCAGTAATGCTATTGGCAATATTGCAAATAGGTAACTGTTTGCGGTTTTTTGTTTGTCTTTATAAGTAATTAGGTTTTGTCAAAGTGTTTATTAATTTCCGGTTACTTTGGCAGAAATATTGCATCATAATTATAAACTCTATGTCGGGACATGGGCTACTTATTATTTGAGAGGCATGAACAATCAATTCATCTGGATTTGATCTTTCTTTTTACAAAACCGATTGACAAATACCCGGAATAGGTAATTTTAGATCATTCAAATATTTTCGAACCCGTGACCCGAAACGCAACAGTCTCGTTTGGCCAACTGCGCCAACGTCACCCTATTTCTTTTATTAATTTAACACCTTCATAATATACTCTGTTTGTCAGCGATGTTTACCATCTCTAAAGATGGTGAATAATAAGATCTTGTCAAACACTTTATTAATCCAGACTTATAAGGATAAAATGCATTTTTAAATATTCTGATTCATATCACAACATACTGATTCATTATAGGATATCTTTATTTCTGCGACATTTATTCAATTTTTGAGTCATATTTTGACATTTCCTCATGTCTTAGATAGATAAATAAATTAGTATAAATGTGTGAACAGATACTAGTTTTTGAGATTTGAGTTGGATTCTCAATATAAACGTCATCATCTCAACTGCCTAGGCGATTGTCAACTATTTTGGAGTCAACTTCCAGTCTAACCGGACCCAGCCAAATACCAGTATTTTTATTTTAGTACCTACACTCGCGAGCGGAGTTATAGAATCTAGTCTACTTAATAGCTTGAAATGTTTAATAGGGTATTTTGCTGCATAAATAAATTGAAAATCTGTTTAGTCCGTCAGTTAGAGCATTGCAAAATAATAAATACGTATCTTTCTTGTTTTTTTTTTTAAATCAATGGAATTGACAAAGATAAAACGCTTCCAAATTCGGACGTGGGGGCTTGTGACGTCATATCGCTTATAAAATTGTAGCGACCGAGTGACGTTTTGTAATTTTTGGAAGCGTTGTATCTTCGTCAATTTTGGTTTACGTAAAAAAAGAAAACATTTGTTAACTTGATATCAAATTCATTCAATTCACGCCATTATATAAGGAGCTATCCCGGATCAATTCCAAGTGATTCCATAATTTTGCCGCCTAGTGTATTTTGCATGGAATGATTGCCTATCTGACACCCATAACCCAGTAAGAACTTAACAACAATATACATTTATTATACCCCCACTTGGTTAAACTTGTTATCAGATTTATGGGCTTATGATTAATACGCTCCAGAAGATAATCTTCTAAAGTTCCAATTTCAGCTACAGTTTCACAGACTCATGTTTACACTGACTGTTCCGTACGGGAATCAAAGCCGTGACACACAGCGCAGCATTTGATTGCTCGTCTAACATGTTTCCCAAAACGTTGGCAACTGCAGTAGCTGCTCACAGCGCGTTGACAACATAGTAATGACTAAAAATACCAGTGGTTTGGGTATCTTTTTTTTTTCTTTTCTTAACCATTTTTGCGAGTTTTACTAAAATCTGTTCACAAGATATTTCCAACAATTACTATTCAAGTTTTCACTCCTGCCGGCACTCCCAGAGTGCAACCCGTCGTTTTTTTTTATTAAAGAACTTTGCCCCACACTAGGAATTTCTCCTGTGTCGTGGGTGCGTTTACAAACATATAAATTCACATACACAAACGCCCAGACCCGGAACAACTACTTGTAGATCTTACAAATATTTGCTCCGTGCGGGAATTGATCCCGCGACACCCAGCGCAGCAGTCCAATCGCTCAGTCACTGCGCCGTGCTGCTAATATCAACGACACCAAATAAATTAAATAAGGGCAGAAGAAGGGCTTGCGGGCAGTGGGTAATGGGTGACTCGCCGTCGGACCTCGTCCTGGTTGAGAGGACTCATTTGATGATTTTAACACGATAAAAAAAGAGGGCAGAACAATGACGTCGATGGTGCTGGTGGTATTTTTTGTTAAAAAAACATAAGTCTCTTTAAAAAAAATATTTCTTTGTACCGTGTGGGTGCGTTTACAAACATTGACACTCACATACACAAACATGTAACAACTAATTGAAAGTAAGGATGATAATTTGCCGTGCGTCTAGATTTATGGTATGGTTTTAAAAGGAAGCCAGTATATGAGGTTGTGGAGTTCTTGGGCACATTCACTGAAGTACAACCTGTAGAAGACCAACAAGAATAATACAGCTTAAAAATACTAGGTAGCTCAATATTCAAGTCTTACAAAGTAATCCATCAACAAAACTGCACACATTAAATCACCAAATACAATGTTACCTGACCCTAATATGTTCCGGCAGCATTCAAGACTATATTTTGTGGTCTGACCTACTTGCGTAAGTTTGGTTATTGATTTTAATTAGTTATGGTAGATTAGTATTAGGTACGTAGCGAATAGCATGGCTGCATGAGCATGATGAATATTATATGCTAGTTTGAAGATAAAAGAGCAGGTATTAGATATTTAGGGGAACAGTGTATAAGACAGGGACGCGAGATAAGGTGGGAAATCACGCACTTAAGCCTTTGTCAAACAGACAGGCGTGGCAAATGTGAAGCGAGGAGTTTTTATTTGTAATGTATGGAATTGTTTAAATCCTGTCACATAGGAAAGAGAAACCGATCCGATAGCGTGACCGAACCGATGCGAAGACGTGGCGAAGGCGTATTTCCTCTGTTTGACGTCATTCATAAAAAGCCAGCTAATACAACTGCCACGCCTCGGTTCGCTGCGCCCTGTTTGACGTCTCGTATCGGTTCGTTATCGCCTCGGATTCGGTCCGGTTCGCTTTCGCCTTTCTGTTTGACATGGGCTTTAAGGCAAACGTAACACAATACTAACGTAGCGCTAACGTAGCGCAAGCGCCAACAGCTGCTAGTAAATGACGTCCTGATGGCACTTGCGCTACGTTAGTGTTGTAAGTATGCCTAAAGAGTGTATGTCCACATTATACCTCGAGCCTCCTCATTATAAGAGTGTATGTGCCCATTATACCTCGCGTCCCCATCTTATACACTGTTCCCCTACATTTTTAGTTTATTGTACACAAAAAATGTGACACAACTGTGTGTGTTTACAATGTTGCTATTCTATGCTAGTCTTATTGTTCACAGCGATATCTTCCAGACAACCTTTATAAATTAAACAAAAGAGAAGGTAATCCTTCGACTGCAAAAGCTAAAATTGCAAAAAAAAATACTGATGTTTTTAAAATAAGAAATAGTTAGATAACCAGACCACTTGTCATTTTAGTCATTACAACGTTGTCAACGCGCTCTGAGCAGTTACTTCAGTGGTCAACCTTTTAGGATACTTGTTAGACACGGCTCAAAGACCGAAAGCTGCGCTGCGTTTCACGGCTTTGATTCCCCCACGGAACAGTCAGTGGCAGTGTGAACATGAGACTCTGAAAGTGTAGCTAAAATAAGAACATATGGTTTGAAGCATTCCATCAGAAAAAGGTGCCAAGTGTTTCAGTGATAAGCTAGTGGCTAAATAATTACAGCCGCACAGGCCGATCTTCTGATTTAGGCCGCGTTTGCCGAGGTTGGTCTGTGCATAGGTGACCATCTGTCATAGCGAGTTTCCTCCGTGTCTCAGAAAGTACGTAGAGCCGTTGGTCCCGGCTGTCATTTGTAGATCTTAGACAGTCGTTAGACAGAAGCTCTAAAAGTCTGACAACCAGTCTTAGGTATCGTATTACCCAGATACTGGGTTGTTGAGGCCTGATAGGCCATGTAAAATCTTGTTCAACTGGAAGCCGACTCCAATATAGTTGGAAAAGGCTAGGCAGATGATGATGTTTCAGTAATAAAGTAGCGTGTAATCAGCGCCCCGTAATCATCATCAATTTGTCATCAACTAGCGTAGCTAAAGCCAGAGAAAATTCATTTCTAATTTGACAAAGAATTAGGTATACTTTCTACGTGAAAATAAGCTTATACGGTAGGTGTCTTATCTTACTTATTTTATAAATATGAAAGTTTGTGGCAATGGAAGGATGGATAAAGTTTTACATGATGCACAAATATAGTTTACTAGCCATTTTCCCTTTATCTGCTTTAGGTTTGTTAATTATTCTAGAGGAACATAAAATCGAGATTAAAAGTATTCTAGTCTTATTCAAATTTCATCTAAATAAAAAAAAAATGTTTGAAAGAGTAACGAGCATCCATCGAATACGATTTTATGACTTCAGGTTTGCGACAAAACGTTTGATTTTCTTAACATAAACATCGTTGGACAATTTAACTTGTAGATATAATATCATTTGCACTAAAGTGAAAATTTATTAATATTTACCGTGTAGTCATTTTGTGACTTGATCTTTATGACCAAACGTTTGACTTTTTTACACAATGACAGTTTAACATAAATGAATCTTACCTTATAACTTGCCGACAGTCAGCCCCAATTTGTCCACCAGTGGTAAAACAGTAACCACAGTAAAACTTTCCTTAAAAATTCCTTTAGCCAGCGAGGGGTGGACAAATTGGGGTGGCCATCGTGAATCATCCCGACAAAAAACAGCATAAAATATTTTCCCATGGCACAAGACTGAAGACAGTTAAGTACAACTACTTACAAAGGTTACTCTCATTACCTTTTAAGAGGCAACATCGTGAGTGGAACATAATACTGCAAACACTGAGAAACAACACTAATCAGCGTGACTTCAACTTTCGTTTCATCCTCATTACGTCCGCCATTTGCAATCTCTGCAGATAGAAATGTCAAGTTATAACTTATACCTGTAGAAAAACTTTGGAAGGATATCGTGAGGAACTTTGCTGGGTATGAAACCGTCAAGAAGACTCTCTGAGTCAACGTGTTCAGTAACTTTTGGTTCCAAATTCTTAATACTCGTGCTTACTTTGACTTGTCGCGTCTGCGTTATTTGGAGCCTTTAGTTGTTAGTTTCTCTTCAATTTCTTTGTATTTAACGATAGGCTTGTGTTAGACCACTATATCGCCTGTTGGTAAGCAATGTGGTCGGCGGTGAAGCACCCTTGCTTTTTTTTTTCTTGGTAAAATCATCAAATGATTCCTCCCACCCAGGGCAGAGCGGGAGGGACTGTTAGACTCGTACTGAATAAAATCCACGGTGTCCTTCAATAGCCCTTTACGTTCCGGGGTCACGGTAATTCGTACAGTCCCGCGACCCCGGCAGGCTTTGGCCCTCTAGAGGGGGGCCCCGTCACTTTGATGACACTCTTTGAGGCGCGCGTGGAACACAACGCGCCGTCGACCCGGGCATGGTCCATGGTCGGACAGCGAGTTGCCCATTACTCGCCGCCCGCATGCCCGCGCCTACGGTGGCCGGAGATCGTCTGGCGACGTCTGACGCCATGGGTGTCTACCACTGCGGCTGGGGTGGAGGGAGGACGCTGTCCTCTCTCTCATGCGGCCCGCCTCCTCCTTCACGAGCATGACTGCTTCGCAGAAGGAGGCGACCGCTTCCCACTCCGTCTCCGCAGCATGGCCTCGACCAATGCTGGGCGCGAGAGGTCTCCGCCTATCGCCGTCGTGAGGACACGGCGGTGCTCTGCCCAAGCGGGGCAGTCCTGCACCGTACGCTCCACCGTGTCCTCCGGACGATCCTTGCAGTGGTGACACCCAGGCGTTTCTTCCCTCCCTATCACACACAGTAACCTCCCGAAACTTCCGTGTCCGGTGAGGACCTGCGTCATGCGGTAGGTCAGGACGCCGTGACGCCTATGCAGCCACTCCTCAAAGAGGGGTCTTACCGCCGCGATTGCGGTGTGCCCAACAAAATTCGATTTACTTACAATACTTACTATTGATTCAATGTTTAAAATACTTTCAATTTTTTAAAATTTAAAAATACTTTTTCTTGATTCAATTCTTCTTTGACCTTTGAAATATTTTAAGAGTTGCATGATTTACAGGGAGTTCTAATATTGAAAGAATAAAAATGTCTCTTGTGACTTTTTTGATAAGTGCTCGAAATTATTTCGTAAGATTTATTTTGAAACTAAATTCCATTTTAGCACCAGAGACACCCCTAAATTTCCCATATAAAAGGACCGAGTTTATGAATGCATGTTTAAATCAATGAATTTATGTATGTAAGTGCATAGCAAGAAAGCTGTTTCATCTAAGAACAACAACTATTATAATAGCGACCACGGAATTCGGCATAATTATACAGATTGCGTGTTGAATTGAACACAGTATGAGATAATAACTTCTAACTAAAATTGTCGGCACGCATACTCTTCAAGTTTAAACTAGAATTCTTGAAGATTTAATTGGAAGTATCAGAGGAACGGCACTCCTTTCCTCTGATACTTCCAATTAAATCCTACAAAATATGTTGATCCGGTATGGTTTTTTTTAGCGTGGTGAAATCATCAAATGAGTCCTCCCACTCAGGGCACGGCAAGAAGGACTGTCAGACTTGTACTGACTAAAATCCACGGTGTCCTTCAAGAGTCCTTAACGTTCCCGCAACCCCGTCAGTGCCGGTATGGTAATTTGGAACTTGGTTTCAATAATTATCAGAAAACACCTTACGAGAAACTATACAGGCAGAAACATACTAATGTGTGGGAGATACGACACGACACGACACTCTAGTGTGTTTCTAACAATATTCAATGTATGAAATTGAAAAATACCAGTAAATACTTGCCGCTTTGTAATAGTGACAGAGAAAATTAGCGACGTAAGAAACACGTTTCTAACTCCTCAAGTAAAAGACATCAACGACGCCAAGAGTTTTCGTTGAAGTTTCAAACTAGTGTTTTTTTTAATCAAAACATATTAACATTACATTACATTGTAACAATATTAATTAATTGATTCTAACATTTCATATCCGGATTTTTTTTTTCACTCAACCAATGAAAATAAATATTACTAATGGTCATTAGATCTCTAGCTCAGCTTTAGCACTCCTAGTAAAGTTCAATTAAAGGAACACGATGTACTCGTATTTAAGTCTGAACATCCCTTACGCTCCACCCAGGGCTCATTTGATGATTTTACCACCTAAAAAATAATAAATAAATAAATATTCCACAACTATCACACAACGCCATCTAGTTCCAAGCTAAGCAGAGCTTGTGTTATGGGTACTAGACAACTGATAAACATACTTATATATTTTCTAAATGCATACATATTATAGATAAATTACACTCAGACACAGAACAAATGATCGTGCTCATCACACAAACATTTGTCCTGGGCGGGAATCGAACCCACGACCTCCGGCATAGCAGTCGGGGTCACTAACCACTAGACCAACAGGCCTGTCAAAAAAAACCTTACCACTCCTAAAGGCCGTTTGCTAGAACTAACAGGGTAATTACTAGTCTTCAAGAATTATATCCGGTAGCCACATTTGGTCCGTAAGTACAATACGCATCGGAAATAATACTTTCACTGATGACGGCCATGATCGATTGTTTCGCGTTACAAAACACATTCAGACATTTTGGTTCACTGCCAAAATATTAAAGACTTTGCCAAACAGGGAGCTTGGCGTGTCTTTGACGTGTACTTGGCGAGTCTTTGGCGTGTCTTTGGCGTGTACTTGGCGTATCTTTGGCGTGTACTTGGCGTGCTTACTTGCTATGAAAATATATATATATATATATATATTTTTGAAGTGAAAACTTCTTTAGCGGCGTTGAGCACTTTTCTGTAATGGGTATAAAATCTTAAACTCGCGTCAGGACACTCGCGTCAGAACACGTGACCCTGACCGAAAAAGCGTAGGACGGCGCAGGGCGCTTGCGTGAATGTTCGTGTGACTTTATTACTTTTAAAGAAGTTTGTATGCTGGATACATTCGTTGCTAGGTAACATTGTTTATAAAAGATGTACGTCACATTGGAAAATTATTGAAATAAAAAGTCAACCATTTTTGCGAGTTTTACTAAAATCTGTTCACAAGATATTTCCAACAATTACTATTCAAGTTTTCACTTCTGCCGGCACTCCCAGAGTGCAACCCGTCGTTTTTTTTATTAAAGAACTTTGCCCCACACTAGGAATTTCTCCTGTGTCGTGGGTGCGTTTACAAACATATAAACTCACATACACAAACGCCCAGACCCAAAGCAACTACTTGTAGATCATACAAACATTTGCTCCGTGCGGGAATATATGACGTCATATAAGCTGGGGTCGAGGGACTGTCTCTTCAGGTATATTGAAAGTATCACCTTGGATTTTAGTTAGTACAAGGCTGACAGTTCCTCTTGTCCCTATGTGAATAGGAGTACTCATTTGATGATTTTACCACGTAAAAAAAAGACGTCACACAAAACGTATTCTGTGGAAAATATTTTTGGTAGTACATTTACTCTTATTTATTTATATTTTTTCTAAGTAAAATAACATAAAACACGCCAAGTTCCGACGTTTATCGGGATGATCCACGCCAAGGATACGCCACGCTAAGGTCGCGCCAAGCCAAGGTCGCAGCCACGCCAAACTGTTTGGTAAAGCCTTAACACCCTGATTTCCATAACTTTTGTATGGAAAGTGTCGTTTAATTCAAGAGGAATTGATCGTGGTAGTGTTAAGGTGTTACTGGCAATCTTACAAGATCTAGGTGTTGGCAATCTATCACTGCTTTCTTCGTGATCTTGCGACGGTTATAGAATACTGAGTTTCTATAATTTAATGATGGCTAGAAGGCTTTTTTTTAGCGTGATAAAATCATCAAATAAGTCCTCACACCAGGGCAGAGAGGGAGGGACTGTCAGACTCGTACTGACTAAAATCCGCGGTGTCCTTCAATAGTCCTTTACGTTCCGGGGTCACGGTAAATCAGTATAAGAACGATCAGCTTAGGGCGGACGGATACGGGAAGATTATCAGATCGTGATGCAGTAACGGTAAATAAAATATGTCGTAAACTGCACTTTAATGTTATAACTTAGGGTTTATTGTAAGTTTCCAGCTTTTGAACTTAAAGATACCGTTTTGGGACAAGACTTAAGGTGTTGAGTTGGTAACGGATTTAAGATGACTTATCGATTTTCAAAAGACTATAAAAGAGTAATATTACTCGATATGCAATTACGAATTGGATTTTTTAGAACTCTTTTTGGGTTTCGTTTGCATCAATCTTATGTTATAAATGCGAATGTTTTAGTTTGTATGTTCTATTTTCACGATGAAACTGCATAGATAGATAGGGCCAAGAGACGGGTGTCGATTATAGGCTAAAAAGGGAAAGTAGGAGACAACGCTGTGGGCAACCCTATTTTCTAAAAAAATAGCCAAAAATTTCCCTTCAGCAGGACAATTTTTGCCATTTGCTGAATTAGTGAAATTCACGAGTTGCCGTTGATAAACATGATTTCATGATTGCATATAACAACTGCTCTTGCAACTACTAAATAACTACGGCAATACAGTAGGCTCATAAGGCACGTCATACTAAAATATTTACGGTCATTTAAACTACATCTGTTAATAATTAAATTGACAGAACTAATGGAGTGTTGCGGTCGTGACTTGAATGTAATATTTTTCGTCTCTTTCGCACTCATGGCGCGTACGCAGGGGGTGAAAGGAACCGAACTGATTTTTACTTTGACAAAAACGTGTGGAATTCAGAGCGTGGGTGGTCTTGATACTTTGTGAGATGACTGAGAACTTACAAGTATCTTTATGTTTGAAATTAAATTAAAAAAAGAGTTGCAAAATTACTGCACATTTTGGGATGTATGTAACTCAATGAATTTAGTAAGAGTATTTATCATTTTTGGTAAATCATTTCAAATTGAGAAGAGCTGGAATGAAATGAATGAAATTAAAGCAAAACATAATTTTCTGATGTATGTATAAAATATATGTATTATTTTCAAGATTATTTTTTTCAGGAAAGACAAAGTACTTCAGATGCTGATGACTTTCAAGATCTTCTGATTCAGCGTCTGTATCAGTACTATATCAGAAAGTTGCAGTTTCAAATTGCGCTAGTATTTGCATTTTTCTTTTCCATGAAAAAAAAGCTGAATAATTCACGACGCCGATGCAGGCATTAATGCATATAAAATATTAAAAATTATTTTGTTACTATTTTGCCTTCTAAAAAATCGGCTGAAGTTTTTGCTCTTCGTAACTTTAATCCAAAGAAATATTACTCGCCGTTTCGACATTCTGACCTTCAAATGACTACCTTGCACGAACTGCCCGTATCATTAACATAATTTTACTATTTGTAACATTCTCATATATTTTTATTTGATAAAAAAGTAATGCCCCTCGGTTGTTCCAGAAATAAATAAATAAATATTCAACAAAATATTGGGTACCCATTTAAATGCTTGCCTATCCACGTCATTTGTTAAAAAAAAGTATATTATAAATAATTATGTAAGGATACTTTCAAGTGTTTAAATATAATTATCCACAAATAATGTGTGTTGGTTTATTTGGTGATGGTGCTGTTTTGTACAATTAAATTAGGTGTCAACGATACATAAATAAAAAAAAAACAACTTAAAAAAAAGCAATTTTTGTATATCATACAAATAAACATTAACAAAAACAATAGGAAGAACTATATTCAATAAAAATATGCATTAAAAAAGCACTCTCGTTTTTATACCAATCAAAATTCAAGACAAAGCGTCAAGACAGTTAGGTCCGCATATCGGCGCGAACGCACCTTTGAATAACCAACAACCACGAAACGCAAGACTTTCCGTCGCACGACCAGTCCACGACTGTCTTTCAACCCGGACAGACGCCAGGACAGACATGTCTATATACCAAACGATTTTTATATAAATTTGTCAATGCGAAACTAGTTTATATATCAAAGTGAACGAACAAAAAGATTGTGATTTTTCTTTTTTTCTTCACGTGTTTTTGTGAACGACTGTACATAGTGCGGTACTGTGTTGTGCGGATATTTGGTTTTCTAATTTTTTGAATTGTGATTTTCGTGGGAACCCGCAAAAATGGTGAGTAAATTTGTTTTTTCAAGAAAAAAAAAATTAAGTGATTTTATGTGAGAATTACAATGTTTTTGTGAAATAGAAAGTTCTTAGAAAGTCTTAGGTACTTAAATAATAAATTAAAATAACATTAATTTATGTTTTCTAGTTAAGTTTTAGTTTTAGTATTTCAATTTTTTTTTATACAACTAATTTGCATGAATCATGCATAATCTTAAATAAGTTGCTTTATTGTAAAATTTACGAGACTTTCCATCATTTCGTCGCAAAAAACGGCGATTAACATTTTACGTTTCGCCTTCAACGTCCATTTTAATTTAAATCACCTTAAACTTTACAAAAATAAATAACAAGGTCCAAGAACTTTTGGACCTGTTTTACTTAATACCTTTTTTGCATAAAAACAAGAAATGTCACGATTTGCGTCTTATTTTTTTACACAAGGTTTATAAAACACATTTTTTCCACTTCCGTCTTTTGTTCTAAAGCATCTAAATAATTCTAATATAATGTAAACTCAAATTCTATTTAAAAAAAAAAAACTATCACAATATATATTCGAATCTCAACGAAATCTATAGCATATTCCAAATTTAAAACCCAGTTACAAAATAATTAAAAACTACAAATTCCATATTCAAATTCACACACCACGTTCCGTTCGAAATTTCAAATCCACAGCCTTATTCTGCTCTGAATTCGATTCGAATTCGAAATCTTTTGCGGTACGCTGTCGCTATTCGAAATCGGTAACCGTTGTAGCGCTGACAATGAACAAAAAGACTCGGTTTCTCTCAGTGAAAGTGAACAGAAAACAGAACAGTGGTCTGGTAGAAATCGGCGCATTCGCACAGCGGCGCTCGTGTGTACAACGCTGATTTAGTTTTTTTCGTACGTGCTATTATGAAGTGTTAGGAAGATAGAAAGCACATGTTTGTGGAGGAATAACAATGAGAAAGTTTTGGTGCCCAACTTTTTTGTTGCCGAACCGAAGTTATTCACTATTCCGAATTTGCCGCAAAATTTGGATTTGGGTTGAAAGCACCGAAAAATGACTCCTTGAGGAAAAATATTTCTGAATTGCGTGAAACTTAATTATATTCCTTACTTTAAGTAAGCATTAGCAAACATAAGTTTCGATAAAACTAAGACCTCCAATTTATAATCTCATACTACTCTACATCTATAATCTCATACAAACTAAATTCAATGCAAGTTCTACCCGACCTACAACTGCACTAACTAGAATTTACTGTATACTGGGAACGTTTCCATTTTATTTACTGTTACCTTGCCCTCACATATTAGCTAATGAACCACATCCATTGCTCCTTCACCACCCAATTCAACAACCCTTTTGCGTACAAATCCAGCAATGGATGCAGTTTCTAAGACGTCCTACATGTGTGGCCGCAGCGAAGATCGATGGAAACATTAATCTTACTGCGCCTGAGTTGTTCGGAATAGAGGGAATTAGGTTATAACGGTGCTTGGGAACTGGACCTTGATATATGTCAACTGGTTGTTAGACACTGCGACAACCGTGCTCTCAATCGATAAGACGCTTATGATGAGACAAAGAAAATAAGTCGATGAAATGAGAGAGACACAAAATTTCAAATTATTTTAGTCTAACACTTAAATAATACCTACTATGGAATAGAATTCATTCCAACGTTCTTAGCCATTTGCAAAGGCAGTTCAGAATAAAGAAGAATGGGCGAATGGTTTTAAAGCGAATGGACCATTTTAAAGCGAATGGTTTCGCTTTAAAATGGTTTTTCTATTTTTTAAGAAGCACTTAGCATGTTCTGTTAAAATTGCACATTCTACATAATATGGTCATAAACAAACAAACCGAAGTTGGTACACTAAAATAATTATCCTCAATTATCATTAAAGAACCCTTAATTATTTCCTGCAATCGATAACGAATTTACATTCATCTAAATAATTGATACACGCACCGCCATTCAAATTACGGATAATTATAATTATTTGTACGAAATGTAGTTTTAGATAAGTATGCCATCGATGCCGCATTTCCTTGTTTTACTAATAGCTATAAATTAGTAAAACTCGAAAAGTTTAGCGGCAATTATAACGGTCATGAAACCAGTTGCCAATTCAAATAATCAATTAATTACTTACATTATTTTAAGTTGCACTGTTACCAGCAAAAAAAACGACGGTTTGCACTCTGGGAGTGCCGGCAGAAGTGAAAACTTGAATAGTAATAAACACACACGAACATTCGCGCAAGCGCCCTGCGCCGTCTTACGAATTTTTGATCAGGTCACGTGTCCTGACGCGAGTTTAACAGTTTTTACCCAATCCAAAAAAAGTGCACAACGCCGCTAAAGAAGTTTTCACTTCAAAAATCTATCAGTCAAGACTATAGATAATACTATAACTTAATATTGATCTTCCTTTAGATTTTTTCATGTTATCTACGAATTATTTGCAATTCGTTTTGACGATATTTGTCCAAAATAATCACCGCCTTACCACAAAAAGATAAACTGATGAACGCTTGTCTAAAAAAAGTGTAACTACAAAACGACCCTTATATCAACGAGAATTAATGTCGGTTTGACGTTAACAGTTTTTTAGACGAAGTGTTCAATAGATGTTTATATTTCTTGTGGTAAGACGGATCTTTTTTTTTTATCGTGATAAAATCATCAAATGAGTGAGACCCAGGGCAGGGCGGGAGGGACTGTCAGACTTGACTGACTAAAATCCACGTTGACCTTCAATAGCCCTTTACGTACCGGGGTCTCGGTAATTTGTGAGTCCCGCAACCCCGGATGGTAAGACGGATCAAAAAAAAAATGAGTAAGGAATAGTGAAAATTCAGTGTAAACATTACGCTGTTTTGCACGGGTTTAAATATGAAATGGTCCTGGACCACTTATATCTAAATATGTAAAGTGTTTTGTATGAGATCCTGCCGAATAACTAAAGCAACAGTCAACCTGTTTGAGAGAAAAAAAAAGATTAAAAATAAAGATCACAAAATATTCCGTGTGACATTTCAAAAGGCATAGCATAGCTCGCGTCTGCTATAAGTTCGTTTGCAAACTGATTACAATTTTTAATGAAGGCATTAGGAATCTTATTTGCGTAACTTATGCATATTCAGTTAAAATAACTAGTTCAAGAACGAACTTTCTTTGTTACCACACTTTTTCTGTGGGTTCAGTCTGTCTGAATAATTCGTTCGAACTTTTGTGACCTGAACGAACTTTGTCACCTTAGTTCGTAACCGGTTGGTTTATTTTTATTTAAATCTTGTTTCTTTGCTTTTATTGTCAAAGTTTTACAACCTGCACGAAAGAGTGATCAGATTTTTTGAATCCAAAATGATGAAAATTCATTCCAACATAATAAAAATCTTAGTATTTTTTATGTTACATGGAACACAATGAGGTATCTTATTTTACCTTTACATTTTTATACGACTGCCCAAATAAAGGCGTGTTTTGTTTTCGGGGTTCATGTATACTGACGTGAATATTAAATTATTATACAATTTATAAAATAGTCCACAGTATTGTCCACAGACTGCAATAAAAAGTGATGATTTTCATTTGTTTAACATTATTAAACTTTTTGAACTGCTGACCTTTTTATTAAGTTTGTTTATTAAGTTTGTTTTTTATTTGCTTTGTGTATGTTCCAAATAAATTGATCCTTAGCTTTTTTTATATTTAACCTTTTATAACTAAACTGTCCTGTTTATTAAATTTCATCTTTTAGTCCAACTTTGTATTAAAACTCAACTTATTACAAAAAAAAAACGACGGGTTGCACTCTGGGAGTGCCGGCAGAAGTGCAAACTTGAATACTAATAAACACACACGAATATTCGCGCAAGCGCCCTGCGCCGTCTTACGAAATTTCGATCAGGTCACGTGTCCTGACGCGAGTTTAATATAAAAAGTCATAATCTCGATAAATACGTATAGCTTACAAACTAGCTTTGTGACTAACCAACTGCACGTAACACTCATTTGCCCAACCAATTGTGATATCATCAA
Source organism: Agrotis puta (assembly GCA_943136025.2). Classification (NCBI taxonomy): domain Eukaryota; kingdom Metazoa; phylum Arthropoda; class Insecta; order Lepidoptera; family Noctuidae; genus Agrotis; species Agrotis puta. Next base: position 16,993,736 of record OW964175.2, on the reverse strand, counting down.
TCAAGAACCATAATCTATCAAAGATTAATAGTTAAAATTGTCGCATGACAAATCAAATATTACAAGTGACATTTATATTAAAAACTGTGCCGTGTCGTGGTCTACGCAACGTTATTACAGTTATGGCATAGCAATGGTGCAATGGCTATCAGCCTGCCAGCTTAAATGGCAACTTTATTGTAAAGCTAGACTTAATAGTAACGAAGCTAAATGTTTTCAATTTAATTGGTTTTGTAACGTTATTGATATTAGACTAAAATCGTGGAGTTGAAGCGTTATGAAAACATCGTTGTTTGAAATTATCTGCTGTCGGTTTATTACAAAAGAGCTTTGGTTTTAAAAGCTTTTGTGCAATGACTTGGCCTAGAGGAGGATACAAAGCGTCGTAACACAAAAAGTTAAACAGCTGTTGAACACCTAAAAGAAGTGTCACTGCAAAACGACCCTGATATCAACGTCAAGGGTCGTTTTGACGTTGTAAGTGTTCAACAGATGTTTAACTATTTTGTAGTAAGACAGAAAAGGTTTATTTATTTTTCATGAGTGTAGAACTATAGTGTAGCCTCTTTATAATATACAAATACATGGAGTAAACTTGACCATCTTCTTTCTAGGTTTGGATTTTGTCCATATATGTAGAATTGCCTATAAATGTTATTCCATAAACAGTTGACAAATTATTTCTAGTAATTATAATTCATAACACTAGGTATATGTTGCGCATTTTCCTTTACAATATTTCCAATTACAGTAAAACATTTGCCTTCACCAACAGTTTGAACTCTCCAAACATCTTTGTCTATACCTCCCTAGGTTCTATCAATACTCTATGTCTCCCGTGCCCCACTTCCCCGTCAGTCCCGACTTCCCTTTCACCCAGTCCTTACGGCACGATTTCGTCACGATGACGCAACGAGTCTGTAACGACTGTCTGTTGGAGTGTTGGCCAACATTTGCATCCACCAGCATTGTGCTACTGAATCGGAATATGTTTATCAATTGATATCGTGTGTTACAGTCCTTTTGTTTGTATGACGTGATCTATTGTGATTGTAGGAACTTTAGTTGTTTGAATTAGATGCTGTGATCTGTGTAGTCTTTTGAAGATGGGATGTTTGTATTGATGGTGTTACAAGTGGTGTAGATAGATAGAATATTCTTTATTATGCACACCATACAAATTACAGAAATATCCAATTGGACGTAAATTTTGCCAATTGGTGATACAATGGCGGTCTTATCGCAAAAAACGATCGTTTCAAAACAACCTTTGGATGGATTTGAAAAAGAAAGAAGCTTACAAAACAATACTTTTAGAGAATTACTGATTACAGCCTGACACCAGTTTTGTTTGGTTTATTGTTTTCTTATGAATATAAATATTTTTGTTATTTATGAATGTTGGAAAGATTTTGTAACGAGTTGTAATTAAGAAGCTAAGTTTAAATATTTGATAAGCATAATCAAAGTTAGGACTACAGCTCTCCGGGTCAACGTCTCTTCCGGGTGCGCGGGTCTATCTCATCAGGTATACGTGATCCTGGAACGTAAAGGGCTATTGAAGGATCACTGTGGATTTTAGTCAGTACAAGTCTGAGAATCCCTCTAGTCCCACACTGGGTGTGAGGACTCATACGATGATTTTACCGCGACTAAAAAAAGCTGTAGTTAGCGCCTGCATTTAACGAAGTGTAGGTTCTTGGTTCTTGGTTGTGGAAAATATTGGCAAGAAACTCGTATGTCCCAACCAGTCTTACCGTGGGGTATCGTATTGCCCAGTTACTGGGTTGTGGAGGTCCGACAGGCAGTCGCTGATGTAAAATACTGATATCCAGCTGCATCTGGTTTGACTGGAAGCCGACCCCAATATAGTTGGGAAAAGGCTAGGCAGATGATGATGAAACTCGTATGTCCTAAACTGAATTACCAAGACAAGACAAGTGACATGGTATCATAAGACAAGCGACATGAATTTTTACTCCTCACACAGACAACAATATCCCCAACATTAGAATCATCCTATTTTCAGTATTTCTAAAACATCAGAAATACTGAAAATAGGGTGATTGTAACTATCTCTAATTACGGAATAAAAGGTAGAAATTTTGAATTTGCTACTACATTAAACTGCATGATAAATAAGCCATTTTGAAATACATTCGTACGTAGTTTCTGAGAAAGTGTACAAACAATCCACTATTTTCTTTTTTCACTCTTTTGCCAGAATAATTCCCGACGCGTACTGCAACCTCCCGTGGATGGTTTTGAGATTTTCTGCCACTGTCGTAGTCACGGAATTGCGTTAAAAATTCGGGAGAATGTCCCGGAATTTTTGAGCTTTAAAAAAGGGACGCTGCTGCATTGTTTACAGTGAAAACCAATTTTGTTTTCGTTTTGTACCGAGATAGGGGTCTAGTGCAGAAGTACTGAATAACGCTTTAGATTCGGGCATAATTATTGCTTATTCAATTGTTAATACGAGTAGGTTTAGTACCATTGGGAAAGCGAAGAAAAGGTTGTTTTAGCGTATAATTTAGCAAACATACACACCTTTTTTATCGTGGTAAAATCATCAAATGAGTCCTCCCACCCTTACTGTCAGACTTGACTGACTAAAATCCACGGTGTCCTTCAATAGCTTTTTACGTACCGGGGTCACGGTAATTCGTGAGTCCCGACCAAACATACACACCTTAATAAATAAACGTTAAATCCAGATATATACAGATATCTTTCGCTTGGAGCCACGTTTTTTAAATCTCTATTTAAGAAATTTTGCTAAATATATCTTGACCCAAGACCCAGAAGCAAAAATGAGATCCAAGATGGAACGAGCTTATCCAGAAAAAACTGAAACATTCTAGAAACTGTCTGGCGCCAGATTCCAACAGTATTCAGGTTGCAAGCAGGCGGCCCTGGTAAGGTTTGCCGCCGCCAATATTTCAGTTCTCTCCGTATATTTTCTTGTCGACAAATCATTTTTTTTTTCTCTTTTCAAAAACATTGCCCTACACTAGGAATTTCTCTTGAGTAGTGGCTGCGTTTACAACATTTAAACTGACATACACAACCAGACCCAGAACAACTACCCGTAGGTCATCTAAAATTTATGCTTGCGGGAATCAAAGATGGGACACGCAAAACAGTCAGTCGATCGTTCTGCACCTGCACCTACCTGCCGTGAATTCTGAATGGTTTATCATGATTTATTTTAGTACATAATGCTTGCTGTGGGACTGTACGAATCACCGTGACACCGGAACTTAAAGGGCTATTGAAGGACACCGTGGATTTTAGTCAGTACGAGTCTGACAGTCCCTCCCGCTCTGCCCTAGGTGGAAGGCCTGTTGGTCTAGTGGTTAGTGACCCTGGCTGCTATGCCGGAGGTCGTGGGTTCGATTCCCACACATGACAAAAGTTGATGAGCACGATCATTTGTTCTGAGTGTTATTTATCTATAATATGTATGTATTTAGAAATATATAAGTATGTTTATCATTGTTGTCTAGTACCCATAACACAAGCTCTGCTTAGCTTGGGACTAGATGGCGTTGTGTGATAGTTGTGGAATATTTATTTATTTATTTGATGATTTTACAACGTAAAAAAAAGTACATAATGCTTCAAGAGAGGTTTGAAGATAGAAAATAAAGTACTAGCAATAAAAACTACCTCTATTTCTGATAACTACACACTTCATCTAATAATGGCTGTCACAAATGAGCTAGTACGCTTCGTCAGCGCGCCTGGCCAAGCGTGACCCGTGGTGAAAACGAGCCTGCTTGATTATTACGTGCCATATACTTGGTATGTTCTATTGTAGTTAGTAGGTAGACTTCAGAAGAAAATATAAACACCATTAAAATGGTTACAATGATATTTTAGTGCCAAAATATTTATTATATTTGAAACAGACGGATAATAAAGTATACCTAAACACTATAATACTTTTGTTTTGGTTGTAACTTCATCAACTGGAGGACTCATTTGATGAAGTTTAAGACTCTCTTATTCGCTACTCTTTATTCGTTGTAAGACTCTCGAATTATCATGAAAACTGGAATCATATTATTTTTATAATCATAATATTATTTTTGATTCTCGAATCTCCTATCTCTATAAGGAAAATATTTATTTTTATCTTACTTGCTTCCTGTGTAAAGAATCTAAGTAAATTACGTATATTTCGTACTTTTAAAAGCTTTCATCCCTTTTTTATTATGTACGCAGTAATATTTGTCTGTTTTCTCCATAAACATAAGGAACGAAACAATTTATGTATACGTATATTTTTTTTTTTTTAAACTTATTTTTACACTTTTTCTTACGTATAATTTAACCAACAAACATACATTTTCAGCACTCTACCGTTAGTATAGTTAATTGCATAAATACTAAATTTTTAGAAACTTTGAAGCCTTTGTCAAACAGACAAGCGAAGCGAATGCGAAGCGTGATGTTTTTATTTGTAATGTATGGAATTGTTTGAATCTTGTCACATAGAACAGCGAAAGCGATTCGATAGCGTGACAGAACTATCGGACTGACGTTTCGCTTTGGTTCGGTATCGCTTCAGAAACGCTTCACTTTCGCCAGTCTCTTTGACAAAGGCATTAAGAAAAACAATTCTTTCGCTTACGTTTTAATTTTCAACTTTCTTTTCAATTTTAACCTTGCAACTAGCCCATAACGATCCCTAACTTAAAAAACAGAAAGAAAGAAAGAAAAAACGTTTATTGACACATGTCGTAAGTACACACAACATTAACAAAGAAAGAAAATATTTAAAAAAGAAAACTTACAACTAAACAATAAATATTGTGTGACTCATGGCTGCGCCAAATAGGCACAGTTCAGCAAATGCCGGACAACTAGTGCCCGACGCTGGTTTTCAACTGAGCCTACGTGAGTGCACGGACGAAAATCAGTTTGAGAAATGAGCAAAATAATAATAAATTTAAAAATGTAAAATAATATGCTAAAAAATTAATAAAAGATAAATATAAAATATGTATATATAAATATTATATTTATCTTTTATAAATTTTTAAAAGATGCATGAAATCTAACATAGATGCGTAAGACGGAGGACAGGATGATGTGGTGCAGCCTGAGCGTGCCGTATGTCCAGCATTGGACTGCGATAGCCTGAATTGATTGATGCCTAACTTTAATCTCCTTCAATCGTAGGTATAGATTCTATGCACATAATACCCCATAGGAAAAGACCTAGACCCTAGATGGCAGGTACTATATTATGTAAAAGACGCCATGATCTTTCGTACTCCTTTCACCTCATCCACATCCTCTTCTGTATCCATATGTACGTCTTACTTAAGTACCTACTTGTAATGCAAAAAAGGACCAACCCATTTGATCAAAAGGACGTTTTAAAAACATTGGCCCACTTATAGGAATCCCCATCAAACACGTTCCCATTCCCCGGGGATTATCCCGGAATCGCGAGACTATCGCGGAGTTTGAATTGTTACCAATGAATTTCAACTTGAAATCCTCCTTATGTGAAATTTTGGGGATCCATGATCCCCTCAGGATTTAGAGGATCAGTTCAGCTGGATTTGGCTTTTATTTTGTTTTCGGAAAGCTATTGGCTGTGTTTTAAAAATAATTTTGGATACCAAGTATTTTCTCCTTTTTCGATTCGCTTCCTTACGTATTGTAGTACTTTTTTTTTACGTGTTAAAGTCATCACATGAGTCCTCCCACTCAGGGCAGAGCGGGAGGGACTATCAGACTCATACTGACTAAAATCCACGGTGTCCTTCAATAGCCGTTAACGTAAAGGATTTACGGTAATTCGTGAGTCCCGAGACCCCGGCAGGCACGTATTGTAGTACTTTTTTTTTTTTTTTTTTTTTGCGTGGTAAAATCATCAAATGAGTCCTCCCACCCAGGGCAGGGCGGGAGGGACTGTCAGACTTGTACTGACTAAAATCCACGGTGTCCTTCACTAGCCCTTTACGTACTGGGGTCACGGTAATCCCTTGGTCCCGCGACCCCAGCAGGCTTTGGCCCTCTACAGGCCCCGTCACTATGCTGACACTCTTTGAGGCGCGCGTGGAACACAACGCGCCGTCGACCCGGGCATGGTCCATGGTCGGACAGCGAGTCGCCCATTACTCGCTGCCCGCATGCCCGCGCCTACGGTGGCCGGAGATCGTCCTGCGACGTCCGACGCCGTGGGCGTCTACCACTGCGGCTGGGGTGGAGGGAGGACGCTGTCCTCTCCCTCAGGCGGCCCGCCTCCTCCTTCACGAGCATGACTGCTTCGCAGAAGGAGGCGACCGCTTCCCACTCCGTCTCGCCCCGCAGCATGGCCTTGACCAATGCCGGGCGCGAGAGGTCTCCGCCTATCGCCGTCGTGAGGACACGGCGGTGCTCTGCCCAAGCAGGGCAGTCCTGCACCGTATGCTCCACCGTGTCCTCCGGACGATCCTCGCAGTGGTGACACCCAGGCGTTTCTTCCCTCCCTATCAGACACAGGAACCTCCCGAAACTTCCGTGTCCGGTGAGGACCTGCGTCATGCGGTAGGTAAGGACGCCGTGACGCCTATCCAGCCACTCCTCAAAGAGGGGTCTTACCGCCGCGATTGCGGCGTGCCCAGACCTCGGTTGCGACAGTCGCTCCCTCCATACTGCCCTGAGATCACGCCGGAGCTCTTCCCGCCGCGCCTCGACTTGTCGAGGCAGCGGGGATTCGCCCCGACGCTGCGCCTCCACGCGCCATTCATAGACGCGCTGGAGGGCAGTCGCCTCCAGATCCCAGGGCAGCAATCCTGCTAGGAGGTTGGCTGATTCGCCGGCGATCGTGCGGTATCCCCGGATCATCCTTTATCCTACGTATTGTAGTACTAGGATAAAATAAATTCACAATGTCTTATTCAAACGAACAAAATTCAGTTGATCCGATGGATAGATTAATTGTATGAAACTCTTGTTACTTCATCTTTGTAGACAGATGTGTTGTTGAGGAGTTTCTTCCGCCACTTCTTCCCAGCCGTAACTCTAGCATGAGTCGCTCTGAGGGACTATCGTAGTTAAAAGTTAGCCTTCAAAAAGTACTGATTTATCGGTCTATTTTGACTATTTCAAAAAATTGTTAGATTCTATCTCGTAATACGTCATAAAACCCTTATTCTCGACCAGTATTCTACTAGTAGAATACGCGTAAAAATACGTAACAATTTCACAATAATAAAATGGGAAACCAAATTTTGACTGATGAAATACTGAAAAAGCCAAGCTATACCGTTCCCACGTTCTGTTAGCTTACGATAATAATCCGACTTCGAACACCTTGTTTTCCTTTAATTCCCGAAAGGCGTTAACAGTATTTCCTCCTTATTAAAAACATTGATTGCTGCGTTCATTGGTGCGCATAATCAGATTAATGAAATGCCACGCTCAATTTTCAGCTGTTATTTTTATTGTTAAATGCAAATGAGACAAATAATAAGATAGGGAATTAACAGAAGTACCAATATTTTTCATATTGACGCCACGGTTAGCGCAGTCGCTGAACAATTGGATTGCTGTGCTGTGCTGTCTCGGTTTCGCTTCCTGCACGGAGCAAATATTTGTATGATCTACAACTAGTTGTTTCGAGTCTGGGCGTTTGTGTATGTGAGTTTTAATGTTTGTAAACGCACCCAAGGCACAAAAAAAAAAACAAAAACGAAATAAAAAATTAAAAAATTGGCTTAAGTTTTGTAGATCTCGCTTAGTGTATAGAGGCTTAAGCGTGAATTGAATACCAACAATATAATTGAATGTGATCAGATGATCAGCGTTTAAGGCTGCAGTTCCACTGAGGCAGAGCGATGAGCGATTCATCAATCACATGGCTTACAATCCACATCTTTTCATGATACCAATGACACAGCATCAAAAATGAAACCAACCACAGACAATAAAATCAATCACAGTCTTACAAATGCTAACTACAAAAAAAAAACTATAAAACTTTGCAGTAAAAGTATCTAGGAAACAGCAGTACATCCACAACGTACGGTCCACCTGTCAGTTTGATAGTACCTCGTACTTATGTAATCCTAGTCCGCGTGTTATTGATACGGAACAAGGAAAGGTGTTATTAGTGTGCGCAAGAGTCGATAGGCTTGCAACGTATACTAGTTGTCTGGTATTTAAGCGGGGTTATGTGATGAGTGCTGAGGGACAAGTGAAGAAATGATTTAATACCGAACGTAACGGTTCCAAACTTGTATATGTCATTTGTATTTTCTTTATCTGATTTCCAAAATGGCTTTGAACAGGAATAACTTAATTTATTTCGTTAGTTTCTGACAATTCAATACTTCTTTTCTCATCATCTTCCTGTTCTTCTCCCATTTTACTTGTGGTCAGCGCAACACGTCTTTTTCTTCCATTCTCCACTGTCAGACGTCAAAATATAATTTACTCACACAAGTCATCCATCTTTTCTTTGGCGTTCTCTTCGTCTCCATCCAACAACATTCATACCCAACTTTAATATTTAGAGTATGCGCAAGATGAGTCAACGTGTGACTGCTGGTGCTGGCGTTGGCTCTAGACACCTGACGTAAACGAAAATATTATCGGCATAGAGACTGCGCCATCACTCCATGACTTTTTGACGTGGCGCCAGTGTCTATATGTCATTACATCAAATTACATTTAAATCGATCTACTATAGATCGAAGTTTCCGCGGGCCATGATGGTCGCGGACTATAAAGCCTTTTTCAAACAGACAGGCGTGATGAATGCGAAGCGAGGCGTTTTTATTTGTAATGTATGGAATTGTTTGAATCCAGTCACATAGAAAAGCGAAAGCGATCCGATAGCGTGACCGAACCGCTGCGAAGACGTATTTGCTCTGTTTGACGTCGTTCATGAAAAGCCAGCTAATACAACAGCCACGCCTCGGTTCGCTGCACCCAGTTTGACGTCTCGTATCGGTTCGTTATCGCCTCGGATTCGGTCCGGTTCGCTTTCGCCTGTCTGTTTGACAAAGGCTTATGAGTTGTTCCAATTTTGGTCGCACGCACAAATTATCCTGCGAGCACTCTATGTCATTTTGTCTACGACTAGTTCAGATAATGAAAAAAGTAACTAAGTTTCAAAGTCGATCTTCTGTCATTCATCTGTATTACTATAGTTTGTACGGCCATTGTTCGTTTGGACAATAAATTAATCATCCTCTCGTTAATTTCAAAAATGACGGAGGTAAAAGCTGGTTTAACATCAATGTTGGCTTTAGTTCTGGTTTTTATTGTTAAATTACTTTTACAAAAACCTCATGACCAAGTTTTTTTATTCATAGTACTTGTTATCCACTCTTGAATCCGCGAATTTTTCTATTACTTTTTAGGTTTCCTACCTACTCGTCTATTATTATGACTTCAGCTTAAAACTTTAAAGGTTATAAAATATGGCAAATTATGTCATCTATTTAAAACAAGGTTCTTTTTGTCAAATTGTGGTTCTCGACCTAAAATGTTACAACATTGCTTTTCCTAAAATAATAACTTGATTACCTCATGCAAAACACGCAAAATCAGATAAATCAATTTGTTATGCAGCAAACCAACGTAACCACAGCGAGTCTAGACTATGTCAGGAACGAGACCACTTAATAACCGCTTCTGAATAACCGTTTTTTTAATAAACGCTTTTTGGATAATCGTTTCGACCCTCGGAGTTGATTGGTAACACCTTAATTAAGTTTTCTTATGCTTTTTGAATCAAGGAATAAATTAATGATGACTGATTTTATATTGCATTATATATGAGTAAAGAATCAATAAAACTCAGGTAGAGGATCATATTAATCATCATGACAGTCCACAATCAAAAAGGCCTTAGGCCAAAGTTTTAGTTATTATATTTTAAAGCTAAAAAGTTTGTTTGGTTAAACGCGCTAATCTCAGGAACTGCTGGTCCGAATTGAAAACTATTTTTGGGTTGGATAGTTCATTTATCGAGGAAGGTTATACGGTATAAAACATCACACTATGACCAATAGCAGTCAAAGATAGGGAACTGCTAGTCACTAAATAAAAAAATAAACTAAATAAAATGAAGTAAAATTCACACTACCACATTTTGTCCAATCGGCATAAAGCTCCCAAGTTGTCATATATATTTACTACATTTCGTCAAAACTCGTTTGCTGTCGACTCAACCATCAAATCTCAACTTTATCGCCGTCATAATAAAGTTAGATTTCCATTGTTGATGAGCTGAGTAGTTTTTCGACAGATATTATAAATGTCCATGTATGCCAAATGTCACGGTAACCAAGTTGGTTACAAAATGTTCGTATTTAGTTGATTTCTATCAAGATTTCTGTTGTATTTAATTTGTATAGCTTGTTACTATTATGATTGTAAACGTTATTGCTATGTTAGTTTTTGATATCATAATTAGAAGTATTTTGATAGCAATTCAACGTTTTTTAATGAGGGAATTAAAAAAATTAAAAAAATATTCAGTAGTAAATACTGTCTCTGTAATCTCAGTACTCTATTTTTTATTTGATAAACGGACAAAAAACAATTTTCTTATGAAATACTCTGTGGCTAAGATTGTTTCGTTGGATTCGTATTATAATTGTGACCCCGGAACGCAAAGGACTATTGAAAGAACAACGTGGATTTAGCCAGTACGAGTCTGACAGTCCCTCCCGCTCTGCCCTGGGTGGGAGGACTCTTTTGATGATTTTACCACGCTAAAAAAAGAAGTACTGCTGACAATAATGACGTCATCAAAAGCTAGATCCTTTAAAACAAGATATTTGCAGATTAGATAATATAGTCTTGGTGTGTATTTGCTAATTTATTCAAATTACTCATAGAACTACCTGATCGTAGTAAAATGTCAGAGCGTCCATCGTTAAATGTACGATGTAGATGGACATTTTAATTTCGAGGATAGCTAGATAAAGGGTTACTGTTTTTAATTATTTAGCGCCTTGTTGATCTGGGCCGCGGAATTGTCCAAACGGGTAACAGTGACCCTGAAACGTAAATGGCAATTGAAGAAACATAATGATTTTTAGTCAGTACGAGTCTGACAGCGTTTTCTGCTCCACTCAGGGCGATAAAACAGAAATTTCACCAATCGGATTATCAAATAATATTAAATGAAGCCTAAAATGCGAAAGGACATTTAAAATCATGAACGTGTGAAAAGGTGTTTGACATCAAATACACGAGCGGACAAGTTTTGTATCTAAAAATAATATTTAACAACTTTTTATTATTACCATAAAACGAGATAAATTTTCACACAAAAAGAGGTTTTGTGATTCAACCGGATACAATAAAGTCATTGCTTTAAATTATTATTGGAAATTAAATGAAAAGCATTAATTTGGCTTTCGCGACTCCGGTAGGCTTTGGCCCTCTACAGCCCCGTCACTATGCTGACACTCCTTGAGGCGCACGTGGAACACAAGGCGTCGTCGACCCGGGCATGGTCCATGGTCGGACAGCGAGTCGCCCATTACTCGCCGCCCGCATGCCCGTGCCTACGGTGGCAGGAGATCGTCTGCCAACGTCCGTCGCCGTGGACGCCTACCACTGCGGCAATACGATTCGCATAGCAGAAATTTAGTCAGGCGGTTTAGCTGTGCGTTTTCTATAGTCAAATAAGATTTTTATTGACTAAGTATTATGACAAAGTCATAACCTTTTTTTTTTTTTTTTTGCGTGGTAAAATCATCAAATGAGTCCTCCCACCCAGGGCAGGGCGGGAGGGACTGTCAGACTTGTACTGACTAAAATCCACGGTGTCCTTCACTAGCCCTTTACGTACCGGGGTCACGGTAATCCCTTGGTCCCGCGACCCCGGCAGGCTTTGGCCCTCTACAGGCCCCGTCAATATGCTGACACTCTTTGAGGCGCGAGTGGAACACAACGCGCCGTCGACCCGGGCATGGTCCATGGTCGGACAGCAAGTCGCCCATTACTCGCTGCCCGCATGCCCGCGCCTACGGTGGCCGGAGATCGTCCTGCGACGTCCGACGCCGTGGGCGTCTACCACTGCGGCTGGGGTGGAGGGAGGACGCTGTCCTCTCCCTAAGGCGGCCCGCCTCCTCCTTCACGAGCATGACTGCTTCGCAGAAGGAGGCGACCGCTTCCCACTCCGTCTCGCCCCGTAGCATGGCCTCGACCAATGCCGGGCGCGAGAGGTCTCCGCCTATCGCCGTCGTGAGGACACGGCGGTGCTCTGCCCAAGCGGGGCAGTCCTGCACCGTATGCTCCACCGTGTCCTCCGGACGATCCTCGCAGTGGTGACACCCAGGCGTTTCTTCCCTCCCTATCAGACACAGGAACCTCCCGAAACTTCCGTGTCCGGTGAGGACCTGCGTCATGCGGTAGGTAAGGACGCCGTGACGCCTATCCAGCCACTCCTCAAAGAGGGGTCTTACCGCCGCGATTGCGGCGTGCCCGGACCTCGGTTGCGACAGTCGCTCCCTCCATACTGCCCTGAGATCACGCCGGAGCTCTTCCCGCCGCGCCTCGACTTGTCGAGGCAGCGGGGATTCGCCCCGACGCTGCGCCTCCACGCGCCATTCATAGACGCGCTGGAGGGCAGTCGCCTCCAGATCCCAGGGCAGCAATCCTGCTAGGAGGTTGGCTGATTCACCGGCGATCGTGCGGTATCCCCGGATCATCCGGATAGCCATGACCCTCTGGCATGCGACCAGCTTGAGTGGTCGCGTCCGGATGCTTAGGGCCCACACGGGGGCCCCGTAGAGGGCCATGGACCGCACGACACCGGCGTACAGCCTCCGGCAGGAGGCATTTGGCCCGCCGAGATTGGGCAGGAGCCGCTTGAGAGCGGCTGCTGCCCGGTTCAGCCTTGGGGCCAAATGCAGGAAATGCTCCCTGAAGTTCCACCGGCTGTCGAGGACGAGTCCCAGGTACTTCATCGTCCTTCCGACGCCGATGCGAACCCCCTCCACCGTAATGTGGGACTCTGAACGTGGCGCGTTCAGACGGCCATGAAAACACATGGCCTCCGTTTTGTGCAGCGCCACGTCGAGTCCCAACTGCCGGATCCTATTAGCGACTGTCGCTACCGCAAAGTCATAAAGTCATAACCTTGCAAAAAAAAAAACTGTAAGGCACAAAAATGCAGTAACACCTGTTAAGTAACGTTTGTCGTTTAACCACAGTTAAACCGTTACTTAACTAAATAACTGTTAACGAATAGTTTCGTGATTTACTTTCGAAAATTACATTAGCAATAATTTGGTTACCGTCAGTTTTATTGTTTTAATTGTGTAATTTTTCCAGTTGGTTTTTCAAGTCGTGAGCGTATTAGTTTCAAAGACTACCGGCTATTTTATGTGGTTTTTTTTGCGACCATAGACAATTTGGTAACTGGTTAGCAATGGACGAGATTTGTTGCTGTGCAACATAATATATTGCGTCATTTAAACCTGTTTCCTTTTTAATTTAGTTCATGATTTAGATCTGTCAGTCATAAATTAGTGGTATATTTTTGTCTTTTTTCATGGTTTTATCAAGTAATTTAAAGATAATATAAGATAAAAGTGGTTTTAGGACATTAAAGTTATCTTTAATTTTCGAAGAACCACTCATTAAATATTGAATTGTCACTATAACTTTTTAGTGACAGTAGTAAATTAAAGTAGAGAATGTTTTAAGAGATTACCGCGGCCGTGGAATACGAAGGGCAATTGTATCAACAGTGTTATATTAAGTCAGCATAAGTCGGACGCGGGACTCACGAATGGTCGCGGGACTCACGAATTACCGTGGCCCCGGAACGTAAAGAGTATTGAAAAACACCGTGGATTTTAGTCAGTACGATTCTGACAGTCCCTCCCGCTCTGCACTGCATAAGTCTGACAGTCCTTTCCACATATTCTATTCCGTTCTATGGAAGTCTTTTGGCTAATGATCATCATAAAGATTTCAACCAATTCATATTTTTTTTGAGTGCCTGCATTTTTTTTGAGTGGTCAAATCACCTAATGAGTCCTTCCACCCAGGGTAGGACGGGAGAGACTGTCAGACTCGTACTGACTAAAATCCACGGTGTCCTTCAATAGGCCTTAACGTTCCGGGGCCATGGTTACCTAATCCCGCGAAAAGACAATCCCGCGACCCTGGCAGGCTTTGGCTTTTTAAAGGAGGAAAGCTAGCTAATAACGAAAGACGAAACTGGTCACGATTTTTTTTCTATTTTAGTTCTTATTTAACACTTCTTGTTTCCTCCAGTCTCATACCAAATTAGGCAAACTTGTTTGGACACCATTAATTTGATTTTAAATAAGGTAAACATTAAATTTATATGATGATGTATTTAATGATCGATCGTGGGTTTTTAGAAGTCGCAAAAATGCAAATGCTTATAAAGGAAAAATTTAATGTTACGTACACATACATACATAAACTCATGCCTTCTTCCCATGGGGTTAGGCAGAAACTACAGAGAGACACCTTATATTTTCTTTTTCGTGGTAAAATCATCAAATGAGTCCTCCCACCCAGGGCAGGGCGGGAGGGACTGTCAGACTTGACTGACTAAAATCCACGGTGTCCTTCAATAGCCCTTTGCGTACCGAGGTCACGGTGATTCGTGAGTCTCGCGACCACAACGTGCCACTTGCTACGATTTACCGTGTTATTTACGAAAAATCTGTTTGGACATGAACCATCAAACATCCACGAATAAATAAATTGTATAAAAATAAAAAAAAATTGCCAAAAATAAATAGTGTCAAAAACATTTACAACCAGCTCCATCATTTAGACGTATCGAGAAGTCGACACCATCTTAGTTGGAAAAGCGCAAGGAATCAGTGGGAGCTTCAAAAATTTTCGTTGATATACAGACGACGAATACATTATACCTATATCTACTAATGTATCCAGTACATCCAAAATCTTATAAATAAATGAATTCAAAACATGAAATGTAAATCGAGTATTTTAAAATCTAAATATTTACTTTATATCACTCAGTCATACTAGCGACTCGGTTCCTTACATATTTCGAGAGCTCAAGAACTGAACTTGAATAAATAAACAGATTCAATTTGAATAAAGTTATGATATCCAACCTCTTCAGGTCAGGTGAAGATATTGAAACAGTCTGGAGTGCGTCTCAACGATCTCTGAAAGAAATATCGTAGATAGATTGATTTTATACTGTTCCTGCTACACGAGATTTCTTAAAACTCAAGGAGACTCTTATAACCTGGTTTGGTTTTGCTAAGCTAACCTAATACATTCGGGCATGCGGACGGCAAGTAATGGGCGACTCGCTGTCATAGACCATGCCCGGGTCGACGGCGCGTTGTGTTTCACGCGCGCCTCAAATAGCTGTTAACAATATGTTGTGTGTAATTGCTGTGGCCCTCTAAGGGGGGCCCCCCTTAGAGGGCCACAGCCTGCCGGGGTCGTGGGGCTATCGGGTAACCGTGGCCCGGGAACGTTAAGGGCTATTGAAGTATACCGTGGATTTTAGTCAGTACAAGTCTGACAGTCTCTCCCGTCCTGTGTTCTAGGAGGGAGGGCTCGTTTGATGACTTACCATGTGAAAAAAAAACTTGCAGTCTTACTAATATTAAAAACCGAAAATTTATGAGTGTGTGTTTGTTACTATTTCATACAAAAACTACTGAACTAATTTGGATGTGTATACAGAAAGTTTATAATCTGTATACAGTGTCCTGTGGGATATATTTCGACAGCAGCTAGAGTATTTGATTATTATTTGAAGTTAAAACACAAACAGAAATTAATGTATTATTATGCATTTGTTTTCCCAGTAGGTAACACAGAATATTTTCTTACTTTCGACACGGTTAGCGTAGTAGCTGAGCGATTAGACTGCTGCGCGGCGTCGCGGGTTCGATTCCCGCACGGAACAATTATTTGTATGACCTAAAAGTTGTTGTTACGGTTCTGGGTGTTTGTGTATGTGAGTTTCTATGTTTGTAAACGCACCCACGACACAGGAGAAATTCCTAGCGTGGGGCAGCGTTATTTTTTTCTTAAAAAGATTGGGGTAGGTTAATTTGCTCGCGTCTGTACATGAGTGGAAAATAAATCACGATAGAGTATGTTTCGTAAATACGATAAATCAATTTGATTGCGTAGGAAGCAATCAATACAATACCTTCCTTCAATTATAAATTAATTACTTCCATGCTGTTCCATGTTAAGCACTAGAATTAATGTACATTCAAAAATGTTACTAAGAACCAATATTGCAGAAATTTTTCGAAAAATACTCTATTCCACTTTCACAAATAAGCCATACCTAACTGAAATCCTTAATAAAATTCTCCGTTAAGGTGGGTAGGGGAACAGTGTATAAGACGGGGACGCGAGGTAGAATGGGGTCATACACTCTTTAGGCACACTTAACAAAACACTAACGTAGCGCAAGCGCCATCAGGACTTCATTTCCAAGCGGCCATTAACAAATGGCATCCTGTGGGCGCTTGCACTACGTTAGTATTGTGTTAAGTTTGCCTTAATTGTGTGATTTCCCATCATACCTCGCGTCTCCGTCTTATCCCCTATAGACAAGCATTTGCTAGAACATTACATTGTAATGTAACGTTTTTGCAAAACGCTTATTACAGACGAACGCTCAGTTTTCTTTAAAAAAATCCATATAATGTCACACCCTCCCTTTTAACGCCACAAAACTATAACGTAACTCATTACGTATACTATATATTACATGACAATAAGTGCGGGTGCCGTGGTAAAAGTCACAGACACGATATGATAGCCTGACTTCCTTATACGCCTGTGTGACGCAGATACAGCTGGTTTTTTAGCGAAGAACTGGGACGAATGCGGTACGGTGTAGTGCAAGAGTTTTTTTTTTTGCAATAGTAGTTTTAAACTGTGTCGTGTGATAGTTGCTTTATGAAGAAAGTAATTGGTAAATTATGCTAATTGGTAATCTATGTGAGCGTTGTGATTGGTTGATTAATTGTTGGTATTAGGTTTTTATTTAGTTTTTGACATGACGATCTTTTTAAGGAATCTGTAATTGTGGTGCCTTACTTAGGTAGGTTTAGTTATTGTTTTCGATTGGAGAGGTTTTTTCATGAACAACACAGTTTTTTTTTTAAATTCATCAAATGAGTCCCCCCCGCCCTCAGTAGAGCGGAAGGGACTGTCAGACTCTCATCATCATATCAACTGCAGGACGTCCACGGCTGAACAGCACAGGCTTCCCCTTCCCCCCCTTTCAAAATTACCGGTTAAAATCAGCTTAGGCGCGATCCTGTGGTGCAATCGTCTCGCGTGACTTCTTAAAGCCAGAGTAGTTCCAGTGTGGGAAAGAGACAGAGCTATATAAGTCGTCTAGCGCCATCTCGTCACCGGCCACTTGATCGTCCCTGTTCTTTCAGTTGCTCTTTGCATTCACGTTATCCTGCTTAGACAATCCTGCAATCAATAGTTTACACTACATACTACGATCATTACATACTTTACTTATTCTCCTGGCTTTTAGAAGCCAATTAAAACATTAAAATTTTTATAAACTGAACTTTAGTGTGTTTATGCAATAGGCTTTTTTACTCAAAAAATATAACTAGTCCGAAAGCTAATTATCAAAAAAAAAATTGAACCGTATTTATTATTTTGTTACATAAATCAAAAACGACGAAGATACAACGCTTCTAAAAATTGCAAAACGTCACTCGGTCGGTATATTTACAGGCGTAATGACGTCACAAGCCCCCACTCCTGAATTTGCAAACGTTTTATCTTTGTCAATATTCATTGATTTTAAAAAACATACAATACGTGTCCATTATTTTTCAATACTCTCTCTGACGGACTAAACAGTTTTTTTAATTTATTTATGCAGTTAACTACCCTATTGACTCAACCTTATGATCTTAGTATTTCAAATAAATTAATTACATAATCAAATCTCTTACTTATAATTGCAATAAATCATTTAAATGCAGGTCAAATCTTCTAGATTAGCTGCAGTTGCAAGCTGTCGGTTCAAAAGTTCAGAAAATATCATTAACTATAAGTAGTGAAAGGATAGTTTGGTATCAGACCTGTAGCAAGCTTTAAGAAATAGGTATTTCAACGACTTGAAATGTGAAATTTTAGTCGTAACAATTCATAATTTCAATAAGAGATTTGTTATCAACGTCAGCTAAAAACATAAGATGATCCTTATTCCACATTATAACTCATAAATCTAATTTATAGCATAACTAAAACTATTTCTTATTAATTTATTGTTATATTTTTCGTTATTTAAGAAAAACAGCATAATTCTAATCATTTTTGCATTTGCAGTTCTAATTAATTTTATATTGTCCTAACATAATGCCTGCAAATTATGAATGTATCAGTTTGTTTCGAAATAAATAAATTCAAATAGAATCAGAGAAACGTAAACTGTAAGAAAGTAGCAACTATAATCAGTTTAGTAACTGACCGAAAATATTACAGTGCGGAAACCTTAATCAAAAATTGAGCAATGAAACACATAGGAGCTTTGTAATCGATGTTTATTTTTAGTGGTTACTAATTAGGAGTTTGGTATTATCATGAAAATAGAAAGAGGAAAAGAAGGTCTTTGAATTGAAGTGAGACGCAGATGGCATTAATTACTTACTTATGATTGCAAATATCTTTCTCGTTACTATAGAAATCAAAAACAACAAAACAATCAAACAACTTTTAACCAACAAAATTAAAGAAACTTATCAACAACAGACAGCAAAAACAATAAACAACAAATCAAGGTACAGTCCACAATATTAACCTCGTTGAACTCTAGAAAGTATCGCTTGAACTTGGCGAAAGTTTAGTCAACATTAGCTGCGCCTGCACCGACTAGCGTGCGTACGCGTTAATGGCTCATTTCTGCATAATGTTGAGCTGGTACTAGTTTCTATTTAGTAAGTTCCTGGATTATAAATAAAACGTTCTCGTTAGTAAAATAGTGTCATGAGTTACACTTTGAAAAAAAAGAATTACCTAAAAGTAATGTTTATGTGTGAGAGTTTATATGTTTGTAAACGCACCCGCGACACTGGAGAAATACCTAGTGTGGGGCGTTTATAAAAAAGAAAAAAGAAAACAAATAAAAGAATGCATAATCAGTCCATAATGTATAATGTGTAGGGTGCTATCCCCCACGTGGGTCCAGTATGGCCCGGTATATCATATTTATAATATACAATATATATATATATATATATTTTTTTTTTGGTAATGGCGTCTAGTTTATCAGCCTGGTTGAATTTAAACTGTATAATGAACACAAAGAACTTGTTTTGCGATGACATAAAGCAGTAAATGATTCAGAATAACAAATAAAGACTGCCGAAAATATAGAATAAATACAAATTATATCTTGTTTTTAAATGAAGAGCATAGAAATACATATTTTACTCGTGTTTGTTGCAAACTACATCAACATATCAATATCAAGATTTGCTAACACAATTATATATATCATTCCATACTGAATAGATTTCGTAGCAACGACTATCAAATGACCCTGACTTCACTTATAAATGCGATGTTTTTATTTATTTAAGAACGGACAGCGTTATATATTGAGAAATGTTTTGTGAATATGTCTTAGTGATTGTCAGTAAAATTGTTCAGTATGATAAAATTGTAACCGCAAATTACATTGGGTATAATCATCAGTATTATCTTTTACATTAAGTATTTTTTAATTGGAAATTAGTTTCCCAATAGCCGTCACAGTTCTTGAATTGTTTATAACATAGTTAAGATTTCAATATGTTATAACGATGACAATTTTAATCTTCTAACTACAGGTAAATATGGTCGCGGTACTGTACGAATTACCGTGACCCCGGAACGTAAAGGGCTATTGAAGGACACCTTGGATTTTAGTCATTACGAGTCTGACAGTCCCTCTCGCTCTGCCCTAGGTGGGAGGACTCATAAGATGATTTTACCACGTAAAAATAAATAGTAAAGGTAAATGTGAAGGTTCGTGAGGGTACATGACTGTTTGTTACTGTTTCACACAAAAACTACTTGACGGATTTGGATGAAATTTGGTTTGGTTTTGATTGTAACCTGGTTTATTACACAAGTTATTCTTTTACTTGGTATAGAATTCCCGTAGAATGATTAACGAACTTTATGAGGCAGTTGTTTTTCTTTTATTTTTTTCACTCTAGTCTAGGAATGAGGTGACAGAGATAAAGCCTATGATGGAGTGAGCTTACTCCAAAGAAGCCTCTAACTTTGAACAAACTTTTGAACACATACACAGACATAAAAGTTTGTGATACACACTGAAGTATTTAAAAAAAATGTTGAAAAACAATTGAACTGTTTCATTGTTTTATATTCTAAATCTTTATTTTTAAATAAAGAATCTCAATAAAAGAAGAAATCTATAATCTACAGTAACAAAGAAAGTGATCGCAAACCTTTTTTGATGTGTGTACACAGCAAAATCTTATTTATTCTTATTATTCTACAGAGTTACGATCTTTTGCGTGAAACGTCAAAACACCATAACAAAAACAATTTTCTCAATAAATCAAACTCACCATTAAATTGGCAGCTAAACTTAATAATTTCCGTCGCCGTCGAAAACAATGAAGCAACAAGATTTATTCAATCGCCGCGAAAATACCAAACTTCTTGTGTTGGGAACGAAAATGGCCGAATACGACCATTTAATGTTGAGCTGTATTGGATTGTCCAGTCAGTTGTGAAGTTATGGCTCTATAGTGGTTCTAGAATGAAAAGAACATTCTGGAATATGTCAGAATGTTTTATAAATGAAACAAGAGGCACATTGTGACTGTATTGAAATAAGGGATTGGACTTGGATAATCTGTGTTCTGATTGGATGAAAAGACTTCACAGGTTATTTTTTTATTGTGTTGGAATTACCTAGCTAGAAAATACAGCATTTTTTTTTTAAATTACCAAATGATCTTGGCAATTTTTTTTTGTATTTTGCGGTAACAATATCAATACGTGCTTGTAGCTTTTAGTTACGTTTTCGGAACCATTGCTATGACTACGGGAATTTTAGGATTTGTTCAGTCTATATTTTAAATACGATGAGTGTCATAAAATAATTCATTTTCATACTAAATAAATGCTAGAAATTGACACAATATAAGCATTTATTACAATCCAATCCATTATCAAAACGAGACCATAATTTTTATTACGTCCATTTGCTCCAAATTCGCTACTAGCCAAGCTCAACTTACACTGGTTTCTACCACCAATTTCTGTTGAACTCTGCCACAGAGTAAAAACAAGACTTGAAGAAGTCTTGGCACACTGGTGGTCGTTGGGTAACTCAGTGTTGAAAGCTTGCGCGCGCGCATACAAGGCCGCCTGGTCTCACTAAGGACACTGTATGTTAGTTTGTCACTTTGTATTACGATTTTTAATGTCATTGCTTGTATTTGTTGACGTTTTGTGTGTTAAACACACAAAACGATAAACGATACAAGATAAGAGGTATTTGAATTTCGTTTGGTTCATTCATTTAGGCAGTGTTTATACATAGCTTTTTCTTCTTGTATTAAATCTGACATTGAATGGTTGAGATGGCAGCAATTTGTATTTTTATGTGTTCCATTGCCGGACAAGGGCATTATTTTCCTTTCAAACCGCTATTTTTCTTTTCTTTTCTTTTTATCTGGTAAAATCGTCACATGAATCCTCCCACCCAGGGCAGAGCGGGAGGGACTGTCAGACTCGTACTAAAATCCACGGTGTCCTTCAATAGTCCTTTACGTACCGGGGTCACGGTAATTCTTGAGTCCCGCGACCACCGCTATTTCTGTAGTGCAATTTTTATTCAGGTTTGTCCTGTGTAGGTATATGATCAGAGCGTGACGTCACCATAAATCTATCAAACAGAACACACAGTTTGTTTGGGGTTTTATAAATCATTAAATAATGAGACATCCAGTCATCAAATAGGTGGAGTGGAAGAGACTGACGACTTACTGCTTTTTTTTTCCACAGCTATCACACAACGCCATCTAGTCCCAAGCTAAGCAGAGCTTGTGTTATGGGTACTAGACAACTGATAAACATACTTATATATGACTAAATACACACATATTATAGATAAATTACACCCAGACACAGAACAAATGATCGTGCTCATCACACAAACATTTGTCCTGGTTAGGAATCGAACCCACGACCTCCGGCATAGTAGTCAGGGTCACTAACCACTAGACCATTAGGCAACAAAAACAGTTCCGCGTAAAACTATTACCCTGATGTTGTTATAAAGTGCTAGATCGATTTGGAAAGAGTTATTAATACGAGTAAGTTCAAAGTTTTAGGTATTCAAGCTTTAATTTAATGCTGTTGAGACTCAAGCTATGTATTTTTTGAAGATTTGTTGGAAATCACATTCTCTAATTCTGTTTCTAGTAATATCAATGTTTTTAATTCTCCAGAGATTCTATTGGACATTTAGATAACCAAGCTAAGTTGGATTACAAGTTAAAGCATAATGCCGATCACGTACAGCTAATAATTACAAGCTGAAGTAACATTTAATGATATACCATCTTGAACGTCCCTTCTCTTCGTACATCGCCATATTGAATCTCGTCCATCCAGTCTTAAAGTACTGGGCCAAAGTTCATATATGTAAAGGTTACTGCATAAGTTAATGCAATGAAATAAGTTATTTACTTATCTACTTGTTGGCAGGGAGAGTGAAGAGTGATTATATAATGGTGTCGGTTATAGATTATGTATAGTTAGTTGGCTTTCTCTAGTTTCATATTGTTTGTAAAATATGGGATGTATAGATGTTTGTAAGATCCTAGGAATTGAATTATAGTCATTGTAAACATACATTTTTATTGGAAATGTGAGGTTTTTTGAGACTGTGTAAAACACTAGTTTTAGAGATAGTTTGGTTCGTAAATAGAACGTGAAAAGAATTTTACCAAGTTTTACATTCATCATCATACCAGCCCGGGATCACCCACTGCTGGGTATAGGCCTCCCCCTTTTTATGCCATATCTCTCGATTCTGTGCGTCTCTTATCCATCTATTTCCCGCGATCTTGACGATATCGTCAACCCAACGGGCTTTTGGGCGGCTCTGGTTTCTTTTAAGTTTTACATTAAATACTTTAATTTGTGTAGTTTATTTCATCACCGCTGCTTTCAGAACGGTGAAGGAAAGCATCATGAGGTAACCGGCATGTCCTAGAACCAAAAAAATCGAAGACATGCGATATCTACCGACGCGCACTGGGCTCGTGTGGTTTTTTACAGCGCTCTCTTGCTCTCAAGAGAGGAAGTTCTGTCCTAGCTGAAGAACATTATAGGCTGATTATGCACTTACACAGCTTACACTCGCTTTAAGCTTATTGTAATTAATAGGTTTTCGTTTTGTAATAATTCGTCGAATCACATTAATAGATATCACGCATATGAATGATGATCGTTTAGACTTCAGTTTAAAAAAATGAGGATAAGACTAACTTCCAGAAAACCATACGGCCTGCGTACCAAACAAACAGACGCACTATTTCCAAGAAAGGCGATTGTAAGAAAAGAAGTCCAATTAGTAGTAGTTAGAGACGTTTGTTTCTTTGTAATGCACCTTTGCGTTAAGAGACAGGCCATCCTTAGACATAGACCACAAAGCTAAGCAGATTTGTGGACAAGTGGACGTCGAACACGACACTTAATGCATACGGACGCTGTCAGAAAAGCTATACTGTAACAAAAGATGTTGTCCATACCACAACAGGATAATAACCTATCAATCTAGTGCTCAGAATTTATTAGGACTCGCAATGGCCGCCGACAATGACGGTCTCTTGCGTGTGGCGTAAGCTGTAATTTGTAAACAGGACGACAGTTTTGACGTGTTGCGTTTGCGCAAGCTGAGGAGCCTTGTAACATGTCCGCTTTTGAACATTGTCTTAGGGAGTGACCACACATATCGCCTTACGCTAGTCAAAAATAGTTTTATGCAACAAATAGTTATAGTCCCACAACAGTTGTTGAACAGTAGTCCACCAGACACAACATCTGGTGACACAACGTGACACAACGTCTGGTCTGAATCCTCCTTTTTCAATGAAGTTTTGAGGAACTTTACACCCTGTTCTGCAATTTAAAGAACTCTTTTTTTCCTCGTCCACGTTCCTACTTCAGGAAATTTCAGTAAAAGTATGCCAGTTGATAGTACTCGTAGTAGTAGCATATTTTGACTTTTCAGAGGAAAATTCCTGATCTCGCCTCCAGCTCATTTTTGTTCAGTAAGTGTGGACACTTCCTTAAGAGGCCGACGTTTCTTATCTATGGTTAATTTAACAGTACCGGGAAACCTGCTGTCGATGGTTAGCCCTGTAAGTACTGTTTTTAAAAACAAGGAAATGTCGTGAGGAAAGTTTTGATTACCCATATGAAGAGTAGAAGAAAAGAAATAAGTGATAGATAGTTATGTCATAATAGGCGGCACGGTTGGTGCAGTGGCTGAGCGAATGCGGGCTCGATTCCCGCACGGAGCAAACATTTGTATGATCTACAAGTAATTGTTCCGGGTGTGAGTTTAAATGTTTGTAAACGCACCCACGACACAGGAGAAATGCCTAGTGAGGGGCAAAGTTTGAAAGTTTGAAAAAAAAAAAATCGTTCTCTGCCCTTTTCTCAAATGTGCTGGGGTCAGTTTCCAAACTAATCAGATGGACCTGAATACTAGTATGTTTAATTTCACATAAAACGATGTCCATCTGACTACAGGGTAATACTAATACGTTGTCAAACTTTCAGGTCATGTCTATTTGTAATGTCTGGCAAAAAATAATAATTTAGATAAAAATTTTACATTCAGTCAGAAAATCAAAATCAAATAAAAGACGTGTCAGAAATCGCGAGCAATTCCTTTTATTCTTTGATTCACAGGTCAAATCAATATTTAGTTAGTTTTAACAAATAGGTGTTACATCGTTTTTTGAAAACACAATACAATTTATGATCGTCATAAAAAAATCTGTTTTAAAAATAAACATGTTTTTATTATTTTTATTACACCTATTAGTTAAGAAACTACTTTTTATGTGTCCATAAAAATCATGGTGACTTTTGAACTTTACCATATTAGTGTAATTAGATATCATGGTGACTTTAAAACTTATAAAACTCAGAAAATTTTCTTATTTTTATGTTTGCAGATAAGACTGTTATCGATTTTATTTTCTACTCTAATTTAAAGCTCCAATAAAAAAGCTGTTACTAATACTAGCGACAAAAACTATCATCATCTGACTAGCATATTACTATATACTATATATATCACATATATACTAGCATCATCATCTGGCCTAACTATACTGACCTGATGCAGCTGAATAGAAGTATTCTACATGGAGCGACTGCCTATCGGACCTCCACAACTGGGTAATTCGATACCCCATGGTAACACTGGTTGTCAGACTTTTGAGCTGACTGTGATTAACGACTGCCAAAGATCTACATATGACAGCCGGGAGCAACGGCTTTAAGTGCTTTCCGAGACACGGAAGTAACTCGCTATGACAGATGGTCACCCATTCACAGACCAACCTCGGCAAGCGCGGCTTAACCCGGAAGATCGGCCTGTGCGGTTGTTATTATTTAGCCACGAGCTCCTCACCTACTAGCGACAAAAACCAATTACATAATAATCACCCGATGACTATCGCAGAAATCAATACCTACGTTTCGGCACTTAACTATCAATGACTGAATTTGCCTTTCCGAGTGTTAAAAGTGTCCAAACATAAGCAGTAATTAAATAAAACGTATCAGAATAAAGATATAATATTACTACTAGCGGTACCATGCAGAAAATAATTACGTTAATATTTTCACCTTCAAAAAGTGATTTACCTTCAATGCGATACATCGACCTCACAGCTTGCTCCATATCCGCTGATACTCCAAATTATGACTAGTTTTACTATTTCTCACATACATTATCTTTTTACGGACTTCCCTTGGATTGGCAGTGCAGCCGGTCATGAATTTTGTACGATTTCCGATTATATCAGTCAATTCCACTGTTGAATATTACCTTTCTCATAGTTTAGTTCAAAAACGTGAACGAGTGAACGAGGTAAAAATAGTAGCTATATATAAATTGAATCAGGTTGTGTTTTCTATATATTCTATCTCTTCCTAGAGAAAAAGGCGTAAGTTTATGTATCATTATACATATTTCCCGAAAAGTTTCACAAACCACGGTGTTCTTCAATAGCCCTTCAAGTTCCGGGGTCACGGTAATTCGTGAGTCCCGCGACCTCATCGTCTACTCTACTTATTTATGCTAAGATTTTAGGTTTTTCGATTCCCCTCGATTAAGCTTCTAGTCTAAAAGAATACTGCTGAAAACCAGTATTTAACATGGAGTAATAACCTATCAGATTTCTGACTCTTTTGTAAGATAATAAAGTTGTGTAAGACTAATTAGCAGTTCGATTGTCTGAGAAATGTATGTGATTCAATCACAAAAATACTCATTTGATGATTTTCCAAAACAAAAAAATGTGTGTTATGCCTTAGTGAAATATACAGTATAGACTGATATTCTCTACTTTACATTAGTAGAGACACTAGCATACCCTACATTGTATCACCATCAAAAGCTTACAGAGTGACCTCAAGTCTACTTACACTGTATCAATAGTTGATAGAGCCGCTACGCTCTACCATCGGTTACAATTGTTACTAGAGTTCATGCCTTCTCTTCCTGGTCGCGGGACTCACAAGTAACTGTGACCCCGGTACGTAAAGGGCTATTGAAGGACACCATGGATCTTAGTCAGTGCTAGACTGACAGTCCCTCCCGCTTTGCCCTGGGTGGGAGGACTCACGTGATGATTTTACCACGTAACTAAAAAAGAGTTCATGCCTTGAATAATGTTGAGGTTAAGCAACCTTGGATCCAGTCTGATAGTGGATCGATGTGGTCAAAATACGTGCTGGAACTGAACACCCATTGTGACACTTACTTTTGAAATTGTAATACCATCACTGTGTTATTATTAATTTATTGCAATCTTTGAAATATTAGACCTAACTTTTTTAGACCCCAAGTTATTGGTTCAAAAGTACAATCTGTAAAACATTGGGACATGCAAAGAATTTTTTGCAACGATATATTACTATTTTTACGAAAAATTCAGTAAACCGGCAAAGAAATCGTCAAATAGAAAATACTTGAAGGATTAGTAAAGACATTATTGATTGTTAAAAAACAAAAACATTAATGTAAATCACATTCCTGATTAAAATAGTACAATGGAGACTACACAGTACTTCTGAACAAATATTTTAGAAAATCTGCCTACCATAATTATTTCTTTAAATGGACTCCACACTTATTATTCGCAATCTTACGATTACTAAACAAAACTCATAGTTGTAAAGCAAAGATTATTCACAAAATCTGACCCATAAACCATTGATACTATCACGGACAATATCATGGTCATCAACTAATTTACAACAAAAAGATTCGTGACTAACAACAAATTGTGACAAAATTTGTCACAATTTGTTGTTAGTCACGAATCTTTTTGTTGTAAACTTCGCAACATTCTCATCCAAGATACAACGAAATTCAAAAGATTTAAACCAATGTTTGGTATCCATTTAATGGTTACCAAACATTGGTCAGTTCTGTTGGCAGGGGTCAAGAAAAACAACTGAGTTTTTAGTAAACGGGTTTAAATCTTTTGAATTTCGTTGTATCTTGGATGAGAATGTTGCGAGTGTTGAAGTATAATAAAAGAGATAAAAATATACTAGCTGTTCCTCGTGCCTGCCGGGGTCGCGGGACCAAGGGATTACCGTGACCCCGGTACGTAAAGGGCTATTGAAGGACACCGTGGATTTTAGTCAGTACAAGTCTGACAGTCCCTCCCGCCCTGCCCTGGGTGGGAGGACTCATTTGATGATTTTACCACGATAAAAAAAAAGCTGTTCCTTGTGGTTCACCAAGCTGCTCGGCTCCTATAGGTCCGAGTCCTCAATGAGATGATACATAGCCAAAAACAAAAAACAATCAGTGGTTTCTGAGATTAATACGTTCATACAAACAAACTCTTCAGCTTTATAATATTAGTATACATTTCATTTTGCAAAATATTTGGAATATTTCTAATGATTGTTTTTCTTCTTTTCAGGTATGTCGAGTTTCAGCATGTTTTAGTTGGAAAAATTGATCAATCTTCTTAGACAATACAAATTAAACATAGAATTACCTTCAGTGCGTAAGTATAACTATATCACTAACTAGCACTTCGCCCGCGACTTCGTCCGCGTGGGTTACGTACTTTCCTAATTCCCCCTTTTCACCCCCTTAAAGGTTAAATTTCCAAAAACCCCTTCTTAGTGCTCCCCTACATTATAATAGGAAGCCGTGTGCAAAATTTCACATTCCTAGCCCCAGTAGTTTCGGCTGTACGTTGATATGTCAGTTAGTCAGTTCTCCTTTTATATATATAGATAGAAGACAAAATAGTAGTTTCATTTGATTCTAAATATTAATGTCATCTGGTTCTAAAGGTAGGTAAGCCTTTTTTTAAGCGTGGTAAAATCATCAAATGAGTCCTCCCACCCAGGGCAGAGCGGGAGGGACATCAGGGTATCCCACTTTTGGTATCGTGTAAAAATATATTTCATACAATAAAAGTCATATTTACAGTAAAGTTTTATTTGAAATGACAAACAGTACATACAGACGTGAAAGCAGGACACACAAACATACTTTCACATTCTTATTAGCAAGGATTGTAAGGATATTAAAAAGTAGGTAGTCTACCAATCATCGCAGCTTATTTAGTTACTTGATACATTTCCTGAGACTGTCTTCCGCTAAGATTTTCCAAATAAAGCTTGAAGAATTAATACAGGTAGTGTGATGTTTGCATTTGCATTATACTATGTTTACTTTTTGTACACAGAAGATTAGTTAATGCAGTATGCACGCGATATAAAGGTACCTTTACACCAGAGATAGACGTGGTAGACGCCCACGGCGACAGACGTCGACAGACAATCTCCGGCCACGGGCATGCGGGCGGCGAGTAATGGGCGACTCGCTGTCCGCCTATAAACCATACCCAAAGCCTGCCGGGGTCGCGGGGCTTACGAATTACCGTGACCCTGGAACGTAAAGGGCTATTGAAGGATACCGTGGATTTTAGTCAGTACGGGTCTGACAGTTCCTCCCTCCCGGAGGTGGGAGGGAGGATGATTTTACCACGATAAAAAAAGAGATGTAATACCGGGGTGAAAGAAAAAATCCTATGTGTTATTCTAGACTATCTCTGTACCAAATTTCTTCTAGATCCGTTGAGCCACTTTGACGTGATTGAGTAACAGATCCCTTCATCCATTCATTCATCTTAACGTAACCATTTGTAATTAGTAAGGAATAGGGATAATTATTAACACGCTTTTATTAGCTTGACCTGTATGTATGTATGTATGTATGTATGTATGTATGTAACGGAATCTTTTAACTTCATTTTCGCCTACTTCCAGCAGTCTGATTAGCTTGAATTTTTGCACAGCGGTCAAGGGCCAATGACAATACAACAATATCATAAATTTTATATTAAAATCCCCCTCTAAGGGGGTGAAAAGGGGTGAAAATGTTTGTATGAAAAATCTTATTCCTTAGGTTTATACACTTGAAACTTAGTACGAATATGAGTATAAGTAAATAAAAAAGATGGACATTAATAGTTTTTTAAAACTACCCTCCATTGGTAACCTACACGATGTTAAAGTTTGTATGGGAAAATCATAAAGCGCTAACTGATGAATTTAAAACTCAGTATATATAAATTAGATCAAAAATAATTAAACACGTGTTTTTGGGTTTTTCGAAAATCACCCCTCAAGTTGGTAAAAAGGGGTATTCAAGTTTAAAGGGAAGGATCTTAAATCGCTAAACGTAGAATCTGAATTTTGGACGGTAGGTGCGATTCATTATGTAGGTGATCACTAAGAAGGGATTTATCGAAAATCTACCAATAAGGGGGTGAAAAGGAGTAAAAACCTTTGTATGTAAAATCTTATCCGTTAGGTTTATAAACTTGAAACTTGGTACGAATATGAGTAAAAGTAAATAAAAAAAATGGGAATTATTCGTTTTTTTAAACTACCCTCCTTTGGTAATCTAGACGATGTTAAAGTTTGTGTGGGAAAATCATAACGCGCTAACCGATAAATTTTAAACTCAGTATAAAGAAATTAGATAAAAAATAATCAAACACGTGTTTTTGGGGTTTTCGAAAATCACCCTCTTAGTTGGTGAAAAAGGGTGATTAAGTTTTAAGGGAAGGCTGCTTGCTTCGACAAACCCAAAACTTGGCATAAATAGTTTCCCAATCGAATAAAGGATGCGTAATTATCTATATTTCAAAAATCAACCCCTAGCGGGCGAACATCGTAAAATCAGTTTGTCTTTTTTATTGCGTGGTAAAATCATCAAATGAGTCCTCCCACCCAGGGCAGGGCGGGAGGGACTGTCAGACTTGTACTGACTAAAATCCACGGTGTCCTTCACTAGCCCTTTACGTACCGGGGTTACGGTGATGGGTAAGTCCCGCGATCCCGGCAGGCTTTGGCCCTCTACAGGCCCCGTCAATATGCTGACACTCCTTGAGGCGCGCGTGGAACACAACGCGCCGTCGACCCGGGCATGGTCCATGGTCGGGCTGCGAGTCGCCCATTACTCGCCGCCCGCATGCCCGCGCCTACGGTGGCCGGAGATCGTCTTGCGACGTCCGACGCCGTGGGCGTCTACCACTGCGGCTGGGGTGGAGTGAGGTCGCTGTTCTCTCCCTCACGCGGCACGCCTCCTCCTTCGCGAGCATGACTGCTTCGCAGAAGGAGGCGACCGCTTCCCACTCGGTCTCGCCCCGCAGCATGGGCTCGACCAATGCCGGGCGCGAGAGGTCTCCGCCTATCGCCGTCGTGAGGACACGGTGGTGCTCTGCCCAAGCGGGACAGTCCTGCACCGTATGCTCCACCGTGTCCTCCGGACGATCCTCGCAGTGGTGACACCCAGGCGTTTCCTCCTTCCTTATCCGACACAGGAACCTCCCGAATTTCCGTGTCCGGTGAGGACCTGCGTCATGCGGAAGGTAAGGACGCCGTGACGCCTATCCAGCCACTCCTCAAAGAGGGGTCTTACCGCCGCGATTGCGGCGTGCCCGAAATCAGTTTGTCTTCAATAATATTTCGGGTTCGAAGTTAGAAACACGCGCTGACGAAGTCGCGGGCGGAGTGATAGTAAAAAATATATTTAGATTAGTGAGCATGTTATCGTCGATGAAAATGTCATTCTCTGTCTTTTGCTGCCGATTGGCTCTGTTCTGCATACGGCCTGTTCCTCTCTCTGGCTTCTCCAACTTTCAAAAGTCAAATTTCCTTATTGGTCGCTGCTGACGATTGCTGCGCGATCATCCGTTCTCAATCCTCGAATTTTATAATTAGTCACTGCTACCGAAATAGTGCGCGCGCATCCGCGCTTGCGTATTTTAATTTCTTTATTTCTTTTATTGTCGTCTTGAGACTAAAAATTCAGAAAATAAAATATAGTTTAAAAAAACTAAAAAAACACGCTTTAATAGCAATCGAACTAAAAAGTAGAAAATAATTTTTAAGTATAAGAGAGTTTATGTTACTGCAATATAAAATCCAACAATCAATTATCGTAATTAACTCAGAATAAGATTAATATAAATATTAAGATATTAACAAACATTCAAATAAAGTGAAAAAGCGTGGGGTGCTCAATGATATTTTTATAATAATTCTGATATTGCAGACAGTAACTAATAAAATGATCATCACATTCGATATCAAGCACCCCACGCTTTTTCACTTTATTTGAATGTTTGTTAATATCTTAATATTTATATTAATCTTATTCTGAGTTAATTACGATAATTGATTGTTGGATTTTATATTGCAGTAACATAAACTCTCTTATACTTAAAAATTATTTTCTACTTTTTAGTTCGATTGCTATTAAAGCGTGTTTTTTTAGTTTTTTTAAACTATATTTTTTATAATATAATTATCAATTTGACCTTTGATTAATTTTTAATGGCTTCCAATGAATGATATACTTAAATTATGTTGTAGGTAATTAGTTTCACTACATGAATTTCTTATCTTTCAATTATTCGTTCTGAAGGTTATTTTTTATGATTCATGGGTACCGTTTATGTAAAAAAAGTTTAGTTGCGTTCATTTCGAAATGATGAATAATATATACATCTATAATATCTATAATTGTACCTACTCTATCTCCATATTTCACCGAAATCGGTACAGTCATTTTAGCGTCGTGAAGTTCATACTTACAGACATACACATATTCACATAAGGTATAATAATAATTACACTTACATTTCACGTTACGTTCGCGAATCGAATCGGCGACACGCAGTTCAGTAGTCATTATCTCACCCACTGCGACAACTGTGCCTTCTTGATAATTCTACAATAGAAAATTATAAAGGCGAATGTACATTGCGCCACACAATACAACGGACATTGCAGATGTGTGTGCCGCCCATAAATAGTGCCTCTATACGTTGACCAATATGTTGCCTTACTACAAAGATACACTAACTAAAAAATAACCCAACTCTTAACACAAGCGAATACGGTTTATATTCGCGTCATTATAAGTTGCCAGGCCGCGTTTATATTGGGAACATTTTAATTTTGCTACCGTATTAGTGTTTATTGCGTAGGCGTTAAGTGTTATATTAGTAATTATGATTGCAAATGTTAGTTTGTTTTCGACACAATGGTGGGTGATTATCTAATAGGTTTAAATAGTAGTTAAATGATGTAATAATATGTGTGATCGTAGTATGAATAATTAAGGTATTTTTGGAATTTTACTATTTGAGCTATAAAGTTGGCTATTCTTTTTATATACTTAATTAACACATTATTCATAATATAAGTCCGTCATAACATAAAATAAAAACAATTCAAGAATAAAGAATTTATGATGAAACATAATGAAGTCTGTATATACAGGATGAATTTTTCAACGGCACTGCATTTGAAATTTTGGAAATGACGTTGCTCATGCCTCTATTCGATTTAATCCATATTTTCAGGGACATCCTGTATAATAAAGCTTTAAATAATAAACAAAATATAGATGCACTTGAACTTCATAAGTAGATACACCTCTGCTTAACATTTAAAGAGAAAAAATGCATATTGTTATGTTAGATATCTAAAAATGCATATTGTTATGAAAGAAAGAAAAAATATTTTATTTGACACAGACATCATACATACAACAGAGACAAAAACAAAAAACATAGTAAACAGAAAAAAAATACAACTTAAATCAAAAACATAATAACAAAAAAGAAATACATAGTTGTACGTCATGACTGTGACAAGAAAGGCGACCACTCAGCATAAAGCTGTGCTGTGGGGGACCCACAGCACAGCGCTGATTTTCAGTGGTCACCTGAAAAAAGAAGAATAAAGAAAAGTGTACGGAAATCAAGCTAGGATCATGATAAATAGATAAAAAAACAGACAAAGGTACAAAATACGAACAACATTATTAATAAAATGTGAAAAAATAAATAGTATATAGTTATTCAAGGTAAGAAAGAAAAGTCTTCATAATAAAACAAAAGTTACCAACAATATAACCACAATTTAAAATCAAAACTTACAATAACACTGGTTACATTTTTATATTTTTTTCCTTATTGCCACTCCTCTTTTCATGTCCTTCTTACCCAGAAATACAAAAAACATATATCATGAAGCATATTCACTTATTCCGAAAGTGTTACAGCCATAAATTTTAGTCATACAAAACAAAATTTTTCGTAACGGCTCTTCTTACACTGAATATCCACACATTTTCTTCAATAATCCGTTATAATTAGACCTCTTGCATTTCAAACATAAGAAATTTATGCATATGCAAACCTACTATAATGTAATTAAGGTTAATTTTACGAAAACAAAGATATCAAATGGTGACCTCGTTCTGAAAGGCTTTCACTTGCATGCACATTGGGGGTTAGGTTCCGACTTTCTCATAAGTTTTTGTGCTACTTCTGAAGATGAGTATTATTGTGTTGTTTTTGCAGATTTATGCCAAGTTTTTGAGTAAATAGAATATCTACATTTTATTTGGTGTAGACTAATGCATTTTTATTATCTCATTTTTATACTTCGGGCAAAGAGAGAAGTTTGTTTGACATCAAAAAATGGCTAAGTGGAAGTTAAACATAAATTTTAGCAAAGTTCAAATCCTACTCGATGTCCGAATTTTTCTTTTCATCGAAAACTTTGAAATTCGCTACTCATGTGTTAATGCGTATTATATTTATAAAACAGAAAGTTTATGAAAAATTCTAAGGATTTATTAGCGGAAACTGAACTACTTATTATAATATGCCATACCTTTAAGACCGTTTCGGCAAATCTATAAAGAAAGGGATTATCTTAATGACTTACCTTCAAACTCTTTGCAAATTAAGAATATATTTTTTTTAAAAGCTGAGGAATGTTTACGTCAATGCAATTAAATAAAAAAACAGGAAAATTCCCTCTAGCGCACATTTCCTTGAGTTATTTTTTTAAAGAGTAAGTAAATTAAATCAAAATACCAATTAGCTAGTTCAAAAATGTAATTTAAAACGCCTCCTACGTCTGTCAGGAAAATTATTACATTTTCTTAAGACTCACTTATAAAGTCAAGATGGACAATACTAAATCTTAAAAACCCATCTCAAATTAAAAGATCAGCCGCTTTGGTACATTCGAAGCCTCTCCAATTCGCCATGTTCTAAAGTCAACCGGTGCTATTAATTATGATGTTACTTCAAAGGGCAATTACCCCCAAATTACAAATAATTAAACTTCATCCGACTTTTTGATTAAACAGCTGACTTAATTATCTTAAGGCGTTAGGACAGCAAGGGCAGAAGATAAAGTCTGCGGGTGTCTTAAGAGTCGCGAGCGCGCGTGCTTTCGCACGTCGGTCGCGTTCCTTTTGTACGTCCGCACGCGGACACGCACGACGCGTATACTTAACGTACACACTTTGCCGAGCGCGCACACGCCGTTCGACAAATGTCTCGTACACAAACAAACGTGTATATAGATTGGTATCTTGTTTTTAGAAGGACATAAGGGGATAGGCAATCATTATCTGCCTAGCCTTTTCCCAAGCATGTGGGGGTCGGCAATAGGCAGACGCTCCATGTAAAATACTGATATTTAGCTGCATCTGGTTCGACTGGAATCCGATGCCAACATAATTGGGAAAATCTAGGCAGATGGTGACAAGCTTGTTCCGAAATCATCTTTTTAAGTCTAAACTGATCTGCTCAACCTTTACCAACTATGCTGTAGGCTCTTCGTAGTCAAAAATATTATAAGGTATATTATCTATACATATAATAAATCTGTAGAAGGGTCAATTCTGTACATTGAAAATATTGAAAAAATAAATAGCGGGGGGTGTTGCTGGATCGATACCAAATCCAAATATGTGATTAAAAAAATTTTTGTTTGTCTGTCTGTCTCTCTGTCTTTCTGTCTGACTGTCTGTCTGCATATGCAGGCATCACGTGAAAACTAACGGTTGATTTCGATGAAACTTGGTATAATTATACCTTATTATCCTGGGCATAAAATAGGATACTTTTTATCCTGGAAAAATACGTAGAAAAAAAATCTTATTTTTCAGTTTTATTCATAGACGTTGTTCTGTAGAACCGCGAATCTCCTTAATTATTATAGGCTTAGCCGTATTTGGGTCCAATAGGTATTTATAAGATGTCAATGTCAGAGTAACTCAAAATTGAGAAATAAACCACCCATGTGAAGACCGACATCCGCGCAGACGGAGTCGCGGGCGGAAGCTAGTTATTCATAATTTCATAGTGGACCCCAATTTTCTGGCTCAATAGCACATCTAAGTACACTGACCCCCACAAAACTAGTCCCTTATATAACTGTTAATACTCTAATTGAAACAAAAGTGTGTCATTTTTATATTGACAGAGCATACCCTACTTATATAAGCGAATGACATGGTAAAGTATGCCGTTTGCCTATTACATAACGAGTTACCCAAGGTACTTGAGCGATGGCGTTCTTTGCTGTTTGTAAACGGCAGGTTTGCCGCTTGCAAACGGCAGGTTTGCTGTTAAAGTTGGTGTTGGTTTGTGATTGCGGTAATCAGTGTGTTTAATGTCGAATTCTTACGTTTTGTTGACCTAAGTTAGATAAAATTGTGGTCAAATTTTTAACGTTTGTTGGCAAAACTAGTGGTGGCATTTGCTGATGTTTCCTTATTCAAAAAATTGTATGCCTACCTAATTGAAAATTGACAGCAGTTGTGGTTTATCTGTTGCAATGCGCGTGTAATGAAGGAGCTTTATACGTAAACGTATGAAATCATTGCTATTTTTAATTCAAGGACATTTTGATGTTGTAATTATTACCAAATATTAACATGCAAGTATAATATTCTGTCATCAAACCGTTTATAAATAGAAAAAACGCTGCTGCACATCATGTTATAATACTATTAATAACTATTAAGTCGGTTTTAATTAAATAACTAGGTAACTATCACCCATAAAATAAATAAAAAATACATGTTTTAGTAAATAATAGTGACACGTTCGCCCCAGCCTTGCATGGGTTAAAATTTTCGACCTACCCTCTGAATTTTCCGATTTTTTTTTCCTACAAAATTAGTCCTGAAATAAACACAAACACGATAAAAAAAGAGAATCCAATTTTGTGCAGTAGTTTAGAAGTTATGTGCGTACAGACAAACATAATAAGCGAATTTATTTTATACTGTGGAAAGTTTCTGAATTGTTTTCAATAATAACAAGAACCACTCAAGGAAATACCGCAGAAACCATAATAACATTAACTTAATGAAAAACACAAGTTTTCTCTAATCAAAACTTCTGGCTTCAACTTTCTTCTCTGTGTAATGAAAATGCCATCAAATATCAGGTATCTTAAAGAATATCGTTTTCTCAGTATTTGATTTAGTTGAACTGAAACTTCTGTCTGTCGCCTTTGAAATATTCGAACTTGTAATTTTAACTTCTATGTCTTTTGTAAGTCTTTAACTTGAGAACAGTGTCATGTTTAGTTTGGAGAGCAATTATAGATTTTAATTGGAGTATTTGAAAGGAAATGCTTTTATAAAAAGGATAACAAGTAATTGCTATTTAAAAAAAAAAGTAATTGCTTTAAGTTTTTTATTATATCGTTAATTAATAAACCGTGCCTGCTTTTGTTTGTTTTCTTATCTTTATTGTAGTAAAAAAATACTGAAGATTAAAAAAAGTTGATAAAATTTTTTCTACGTATGTTACAAACACCTTTTTTGGCTTTAAAAATACTCTAATGAGTACTCCATTTGTCATAGAAGTAAACCTGTAATAATAGTTTTGTTGTGCGCACAGTTAAGGAATAGAATTACCTGCCGGAGTCTGTTCTGATAGCTGATTCTGATCTCGAGGTCTTTTAAGTCAAGAGTGGTGGTTACTTCTCGGCAAACGTGCTGCATCGTTAACCTCATCATTGCTTACCATCGGAAGAGATAGTACCTAGCCTAACGCGTGATATCGTAAAAAAAAAGAAACAAAAAAAGTTTAGTCTATAAACATAACTAGCAATTATTAATAGGAAGTACTAAACTAAACAAGGCTCTAAGTTAACGGATATCAAATTCAAAATTAAATGTCAGATAAATTCGACTCAAGGTTTCTCAACAAGCAAATATTGACACGCTAATATTCTATGGAAACAAACTATTAAATAGGTACAAGATAATGGCTATGTATAGAAATACGCTGGCACACTAACACAGTGAGGAATCGAATAAAAAAGAAAGTGGTGTGTGATTTCAAGGACATCGTAACGGCTAGAGGCTTTTTGTGTAATTTTGATGTCAGCTGTGTTTGATTGTCCACCTTATAGTTATAAGGTTATAGAGTCTTGTGTTGTCTATACTTTAAAATTATAAAGAGATAAACTTTGTAAGCTTGTGGATTTGTTTGTATGAAATAATCTCTGGAACTACTGAACCGTGTTTCATAAAATTATTTTTGAGTGACTTCTAACTAATTGATGGATATTTATTACCCTTTAATACTTTAATTTGAATAGGTACACAGATAATTACATTAGGTAAATATCCCAGTGGTCGTGGGACTTACGAATTACCGTGACCCCGAAACGTAAATGGCTATTTTAGGACACCGTGGATTTTTGGCAGTACGAGTCTGACAGTCCCTCCCGCTCTGCCCCGGGTGGGAGGACTCATTTGATGATTTTACCACGGTAAAAAAAAGGTAAATATCTTAGTATGACGATTCCGTATATTTTTATATCTGCGCTTGTTAGCTCGTGGTCGGAGTGGTAATAGCAGTGGAATAACACATCATAACACGAGGCAAAGCGTGGTCAAAAACTAGTCTAGTAATATCGACAAAAATCATGACATTTCCGTGAAAAATAATAAGAATTTTCACAAGTTTTCAGTTTTGGATGGATTGCTTTTAAATAATGTTACACTGATTTGTTTATGAAAGAAGATTGACAATGCAAATTGATTTGAAGTAATCAATGTCTTCTTGATGTTTGCAAGACCTTCTTGATTGCAGAAGTCGTAGGTTGCAATGTTTGTTCATGGTAATGATGAGCCTGTTAATCGAATTAAAAAGTTTAGAAATAGCAGCAAGGTTTGTTTACACTTTTTGATGACTATCGTTGGCTTTCCCTTTTTTTAAGTTGTCCCGCAATTAGAATTTCTCCTGATTCATAGGTACATTTACAAAACATTCAAACTCGTGTACAAGAAACCCTGTGATGGATAATTGTATGAATTCAACCGAACTCAATAGCTGTACCAATTTTGAAAGATTTTTATTGCAAAATGGTAAAACCTAGGTAAAAAGAAACTAAGTTTTCCGAAACAGTACGGTCAGTGGCTTGCAGTTATCTAGAAGGGTAGACTCTATATTCTCTTGGAATCATTTCGTAACTCCATTTGAATAAAACCAAAACATTATACTATAATATGCAAAAGTAGACGTCTGACTATACACTCACGAATAAAACTGATCAGTCGTATTAATCATATCCCAGATAACCCATACCGGAAAGCAATATTTAAGTGACACTGACCAAGCGAATGTTATAACAGGAAAAGCCAAGCTAGTAAATGATAATACCTGTTTCCAATTCCCGCAACTATTGTTATAGAAAGTTTAAGAAACTAGCTGAAGCCAGTTCACTAAGGATTTAATTTTATCACCAAGGTGTTTCTCTGTTCGGGCACGCCGCAATCGCGGCGGTAAGACCCCTCTTTGAGGAGTGGCTGGATAGGCGTCACGGCGTCCTGACCTACCGCATGACGAAGGTCCTCACCGGACAAAGAAGTTTCGGGAGGTACCTGTATCGGATAGGGAGGGAAGAAACGTCTGGGTGTCACCACTGCGAGTATCGCCCAGAGGACACGGTGGAGCATACGGTGCAGTACTGTCCCGCTCGGGCAGAGCATCGCCGTTTCTCTGTTGAGAGAAGTTGAAATTATCTTAGAGATTTGAAATACTGGCATCCATCTTATGTCAGCATCTTATTTTTGAAAGAAAAAACCTTTGCCTCCAAACACCCTAAAAAAACGATTTCTTGTCAGAACAATGCAAAACTAAATTAGTCGAAGAACATTACGTCAAATAAATTTATTGGAAGAAAACAAACTATAGAAAAATAAAAATAAATCTAAGAAGATCTACCTATGAAATCAGCACATAACAACGACATACATGAAAAAAAATGGCGTAATATTATTAATCCTAAATTGATCCGGTACCCTTTTTATAAAAGACACGTTTAAATAAATAGATGGTGATAAAATAAAAGTAATGTCTATAATTATCTCGGAGCTTAACCGCCACGGAAGTTTTTATGGCATATGAGTCATCAAGTATACCAACTAGATCCTATTCTGTTCAGAAATCGAATTAAATGTCTTTTATTTGTTTACTTTGTTCTTTTATTGGTAAATACTCCGTAGGTTTATATTTTAATGAGAATTCATCATCTTAAAAGCAGTATCTTTAATTATACTATATACTGCAAGCTTGAATTAATAAGTTAATTATTGGTGGGTAGGGTCAAACAAAACAAAAATGACTTCGACTCTTTATGAAGATGAAAGACGAATTATGCGAACATCCGAACATCAACTATTACTACTGTTAAACGACCTCCATCGTGATATAGGTAAGACTAGCTTCTGGTCGCGTCTTCGTTTGTGTGAAGTTAGCGTATGGGGCTAAAGAATCATCATCATATCAGCCCGGGATCACCCACTGCTGGGTATAGGCCTCCCCCTTTTATGCCATATCTCTCGGTTCTGCGCGTCTCTTATCCAAATATTCTATGGGCTAAAGAATAATGTATTAAAAAAACATATTTCTTATAGATTTAAGTACCGTAGGTTTATTACCCCCTGCATTCAAACTTACAAAATTTCCATATAACATAAGCATAGGTAAAGAATAACAGCGTGCATCCCAAAAAAGACCACACCATCACCATTACATTCATGTTCAACAATCAAAGTGACTAGTAAGGAAAACCAAGCCATCCTTTTACCAAACACCGCACATGAGACCCTTACTCACCCAGCAATGTTAACAGCCGTAACGATACAAAACAAGAAAACAATCATTCAAAAGCAAGTCACTCCGTGTCAGGAGTTAATTTTAAAATTTCCACAACAACGCCCCATTCAATTTCTTTTCGAAGTTACGAAGTGAACATAAAAAGTTGAACTTATGTGTCGGGACAGTTTGCTTCGTTCTCTGCTCACGACACGATTGCTATACGATTTGATGGTAATGTAGTCGAGAGAATTGGAAATGTAAATGGTAATGATAATTTAAAAGCGGAAGATGATGAAAGTACTGATGAAGATGATGATTTAGTAGACGACACCATAGGTGCACTTGATGATGATATTTATGAGAATCTAGAAAGTAAAGATGGTGTTAGCTATGTTCTAGCAGAGGTTATTAAGTAAAACAAACCTTACTCTCCAAATTATGGTAAAGCCAATTAAGTTTTTGCAATTAAAACTTTAAGAAGTAACTTTTCATCGTGACTACAAATTAACACATATAATTAAATTGCTACGTGAAACCATAGGAATATTTCATTCCTCTATTTTAAAATATTCTAAATTATGACTGAATTTTGTTACGTAATCTTCCACAGCTATTAATGAAAAAGAAGTACAACTGATCAATTTGTAAAACACTCTTTTGACCTCCTTCCTCGTTCAGACGAGACGACTACCTTCCGATCCATAAATCGTCAAATCAGAGCCGTCTTAAAGGCTCAAAAGCCTCCAAACGAGACGTTACAGGGACCTTCGGGAGTTTACTGACCCGTACCCTTTTGGGCTCACATCGGTCCTTTGACATTAGTTCCAGATTATTTTTCTGCGGTCCTGACCAGATAACATAGGATAATAGGGTTTCGGTTTGAAAAAATAGAAGTAAATACAGAAAAGTAAACAGAATATGATGTAGTACTTGTTCTGTCAGATGTTTCTTTGTTTATTGAAGAGAAACTTTTGACCGTGGCATCACTAGATTTATACGAAACGTTTTAGCATAAAACACTTGAGAATAACGTAGTTTACCGTAATAGAATTTTATGAATGTGATATAGGATTCCAAGAGTCACCCCGTACAACTTTACCTCTTTATTATAATAGTATTGATCTATTGATAAAGGTAAATAACCAAAGGATCTTAATAAGACAAATATAGGAAAACAATAAAAGTTCATACCAAAATATTTGTTTGTTTTCGTCGCAATTTTAGAGCTTTGTGCAGCAAACAATTTTATTATCTCCGATTCTTTGGATTGGTTTGGAGATCAAATGCAGGAGTTTTGATAGCTTTAGTAATTCTAGTTTTGGATGTTGACGAACTTTTTCGGAACTAGGTTAATTTCTTTAAGTAAGATAGTAAGAAGATAGTTGATAATGATGTCACCATTAGAGCTTAAGACCCGATATAATAATAGTATTTTTAATATCCCCGAATTCGAAATCAATCTATCTCGGTATGAACATATAGTGAGGAGGGATGACACTCATGTGACAAAGCGAGTGATGTCGTATGAATTTTGATGGAAGGAGAAGAAAAGGAAGGCCAAAGAAAAGATGGATTGTGTGAGGAATTATATGAATCAAAAAGGGGTAAATGATGCTGTGACGTTTTGGTAAGGCAAGGAGATAGAGGAGAATGGAAGAAGATAACGTGTTACAGTTGCACCAATCGCAAGTAAAATGGGATGAGGGCAGGAAGATGATGATGGTGAAGATTCCCGAATTCCCCTAAATCCCACGTAAATAAAAATCACCTTTATTATTTCCGTAACAAAGTTTTCAAGAAATAAATGAAAAGCTGTCCTTACCAATCCAAATCAACGAGCCATGAAGATACTCATATCACTTCCGATCTCTGTTACAGGCTGGACAATATCCTTCACTATTGTTTCTACCGGAAACATTTACCACTTTAACTTTACCATCAATTTGTACTTTATCCTGTGGCGTCGTAGTATCAAATTCCATCAGCTGAAGTACAATACTAATTTGGTTATTACTTTGAAAGTATCTGGACGGTGATGTTTGAAATTCAGTCTTAAGCAACTGAATATAAAGTTTGGTTCAATGTGTGTGAAAAAAATAACATGAATTCAGATTACAAAATTAATTTTGCCGTCATATCTCGTGGAATCTAGAATGATTTGAAGGTAATAGTCATTTTTGTGATTGTAAATGTTAATTTGGTAATTTTTGGCTTTTGATAATGGGATTCTTATGTTTTGAAGCTTCAATGTTCTGTCGCAACGATGTTAATTGAAATTCTAATTAATTA
The DNA here is from genome assembly GCA_943136025.2 of Agrotis puta. Lineage (NCBI taxonomy): Eukaryota > Metazoa > Arthropoda > Insecta > Lepidoptera > Noctuidae > Agrotis > Agrotis puta. The sequence goes on along the minus strand of OW964175.2, from coordinate 16,950,687 downwards.
ATGGTCGGTACAAAAACTGTTATGGCGTGAGCCGGTAGCCCTAATAATTGAGTGTTATGTATTAAATTATCGACTTCTTTATTAGTAGTAATTAGGTTTTTTTGCATTAATTAAAATTGTTGGTTTTATTATGTGCAATGTCCTTAATATTACCATAAATTTTACACTTTTTTTGTACCTACTTTTTACATGGCATTGAAGATCTTTGTGGTCTTCAACGCCATCCAAAACTAAGCTAATAATGAAGAATAAAAGTCATTTCATTTATCTTTCTATTACTTTGCATATATTTATATATTTATTTATATGTGTATTTAGTATAGTAATTTTTTTTTAAGTATGTTTGATCTCGGGCACGCCGCAATCGCGGCGGTAAGACCCCTCTTTGAGGAGTGGCTGGATAGGCGTCACGGCGTCCTTACCTTCCGCATGACGCAGGTCCTCACCGGACACGGAAGTTTCGGGAGGTTCCTGTGTCTGATAAGGAAGGAGGAAACGCCTGGGTGTCACCACTGCGAGGATCGTCCGGAGGACACGGTGGAGCATACGGTGCAGGACTGCCCCGCTTGGGCAGAGCACCGCCGTGTCCTCACGACGGCGATAGGCGGAGACCTCTCGCGCCCGGCATTGGTCAAGGCCATGCTGCGGGGCGAGACGGAGTGGGAAGCCTTCGCCTCCTTCTGCGAAGCAGTCATGCTCGCGAAGGAGGAGGCGTGCCGCGTGAGGGAGAGAACAGTGTCCTCCCTCCGACCCAGCCGCAGTGGTAGACGCCCACGGCGACGGACGTCGCCAGACGATCTCCGGCCACCGTAGGCGCGGGCATGCGAGCAGCGAGTAATGGGCGACTCGCTGCCCGACCATGGACCATGCCCGGGTCGACGGCGCGTTGTGTTCCACGCGCGCCTCAAGGAGTGTCAGCAGAGTGACGGGGGCCAAAGCCTGCCGGGGTCGCGGGACTGTACGGCTTACCGTGACCCCGGAACGTAAAAGGCTATTGAAGGACATCATGGATTTTAGTCAGTACGAGTCTGATAGTCCCTCCCGCTCTGCCCTGGGTGGGAGGACTCATTTGATGGTTTTACCACGTAAAAAAAAAGTATTTTTGCTTCGTTCATGTCCTTTCGTGTTTGATCAAACGTATTAATTCTTAAGACATTGTCTAGTTTCTCAACAAATTATTTTATGACCAACTACAGGACTAGCGTCTCACTCAAACTGCTTTTAGTATCCTGTTCAATTATTACTTCCTTTAAAACCAAAACAAGCCAACAACCAGCGCCAAAATTAACGATATTATTTGATAGGTTGACGTCATTAAGATATATTGCAAAATACTTCACGATCAAGGTTATCAGGAGTGACTCAATAGTGACCATAAGTTTGGTTGTTATAGTGACCAATTACGGTTGTCTATCTATTTAAAATTGAACCATCGAAAATACCAAAGTTTTATCTGGTTTAGGTGTCCATGTGGGAAGAAAATGTGAGATTAATTTGTGTAAATGTGTTTTGGAATCTTCTAAGGTTTTCCAAACGATAAGAATGTGATGGGTGCTTTTTGTATTGATACAGGATATTACTGTCGCACAAACGACAGTGGTTTTTGGTAAAGAAATGTGACGATGAACTTCATAGCTTTTAATTTGTTGTTGCAAAAGTTAATAACGTAGATTGTGATGGTGATTCTCTTATTCAGTGACTAATTAAAGCTCTTGGTTAGGTTAGTTGGTAGGAATCTTATGTGCATTTTAGTGGAAACGAAAAGAAACAGCGTTCAAAATAGTGTAATACGATAATTAACTCGTAGAAAAAAACGTTATATTAAAAACAATCGACATGTTAAAGCAGATTTAAAACTATATTTATATCAAATTCGACCCCAATCTCTTCAGTAGTTTTTATGTGATAGAGTAACAAACTTCTGAAACTCATGCATATGCATTATATTAAATTTTACTTTTGTCTTTTTCCAGGTAAGCCAACATACATCATAGATAAGTACCGATCTTCAAGCAGTCTATGATTCATAATCAAAATCAAAATCAAATCATTTATTTCAAGTAGGCCATTTACAGGCACTTTTGAATTGTCAAGAGACAAAAGTAAAATAAAACAGTTTAAAAATAGTTACGGTGCTACAGTCCCAGTCACAAGACATAAAAACTTGTGAAAGTACTGTAGATGCCCATTCCAAAGCGTAGATCTCTATGGAGAAGAACGGGCAAGAAACTCCATGGACACTCTTTTTCAATCGCCAAAATTATAACAGAACCTTTGTTACATCATTCATTTTGAGATGGTACATTATGTGAGAACGATGTAGCAAGTAAAGTGTCCATAGGAAATTCATATAAAAAAAGACAATTCAATAAAATTATAAATAATTAAAATAAACCGCGGCTGTTAAGAGATGACCAGTCACGACTGACAGCGCCCGTTCACGAACATGACACATGCATCAGCATCACTCAGCTCAACCATTTTGAAGGGAACTAAGTGATCCGACACACGCGCCACCATCAGCGAGACATTTGAGTGAGCATGACATAATCTCAACTGCCAGGGTCATTCAAGTCATTAAAAGACGTGGGTATCTACTCATTGAAAGCTATAAAGTACACGGTACTCACACAATGTTTCCGGTGAAACTATATAATACTAGAAAGATTGACTCTATACAACGCAACGATAGTTTACAATCTTCATCAGCTCCGACAATAGTACTAAATGATACCCTACAACTGTCGTAATAAAGATAAAAGACACACACAGAAAAAGAACGAATTAAAACTCATGTAAAATACAATAATAATACAGAGTTGTATGAGAGGTGTATGCTGTTGAGTCCTATAACCGTGTCAGCTAGCTAATTATGTTAACAGAACATGAACAATGTCTTGTGTTCAACACAGCGACCAACTATGCTTATCATCTAAATAATCTCTTACAGAATAATATGCTTTGGCACAGAGATTAGCTTTTACTTTTGCTTTAAAAACGTTAAACGGCAAATCTAGAAAAGAGGATGGTAACTTGTTATAAAAGGTTATACCAACCCCAACGAATGAATTATGCACCTTGTGAAGCCGATGAAAGGGAGCACGTAGTTTGTGCTTATTCCTTGTGTTAAAGTTGTGGATATCACTGTTTTTACTATACAGGTGTATGTTTTGCCTGATATATAAAATGTTGGCGAATATGTACTGTGAAGCCACTGTTAGAATACCAATCTCTTTAAAGAAATCTTTTAGAGAATCTCGTGCACCTAGTTGGTAAATAGCACGAACCGCTCGTTTCTGGAGTACAAATATATTTTGGATATCAGCGGCTTTACCCCACAGCAGAATACCGTAGGACATAACGCTGTGAAAATAACTAAAATAGACTAATCTAGCTGTGTCAACATCAGTGTACTGTCTAACTTTTCTAACAGCGTAGGCGGCCGAACTAAGCCTACCTGCTAGGCTTGATATATGCACAGCCCCACAGGCACTCCATGAATTCAGGTCGAGATCTCACCGCAGATTCAGCTAATGTCAGCCATTTTATCCAAACATTTTATCTCTTGATTAACTCATACTATGTTGATTTAGTTAGCAATTACGATGAATTTATCTACAGTTATCTGTTTCTTGGAGACGAATTAAGTGTTTGAGGTCAAAGTTTATCTGTTTGTGGTTTGACATTATGCTTTCATGTTTAAATAATGGTAGTTAAGTGTTAGCCTGTAAATAATGTTTAACTTAGCAGACAAATAAATATTTTTGAATGATTGAATAAGATAATGGGAAAACATTGTAGTATTTAAAATAAATAATTTAAGAAGTCAAATTTTAGGGCAAGATTTTTGTAAGTTTGACAACCAGTCTCATCAAGAGCAAGAGTATTACCCAGTTACTGGGTTGTGGAGGTCTGATAAGCCGTCGCTGAATGTAAAATATTAGTACTCAGCTGCATCTAAACCGATTGGACGCCGACCCCAACAAAGTTGAGAAAAGGCTAGGCAGATGACGATGATTGATTTAAAACATAAAGATGAATCAATAGATTGATTTCTCAATCAGCAAACTCCGTATTAAAATGTTGACAGAAACCATAAATAATTTATAGAAACTTTGATTTTTAACACCAATATACCAAATCATTAAAGAACTGTTGATTGGCATAACCTTCTGTTTCACATAAAATATGAATTCAAATTAATCAGCCGCAAACTTGGATATAACGACTTGTCATAAATATTAAAACACGGAAGTTGGACAAGAAGAATTATTTATTATGTAGGCGTAGGCTTTCAAAACCAGTTAGATTGGTATTACTCAGAATTTGAACAAACTGAAAAGGGTATATGTTTATAGGATATTCTTGAGTTATTTTTTTTATATTCGTCAGACACTTTTGTGTAGATAGTTTACAATATTTTTTCTTTTCGTGAGAGTTTTCTACCGTCGTAAAATATAACACTATTTTATCTGCGGGATCGTCATTCTGCAGATAAAATAGTATTATGTTTTTACTAAAATCTCGTATGCAGATATGATTAAGTACATACAACAGTAATAACAGAAAAAGTTTAGTTACCGAAAACATCATAGAAATCATAATTCACATAGATGATGTTCATTTTCTTTAATTCTTTTGGTGCCAGAGTTCCCACAAAAATTTCTAATTTGTTATTTCCAATATAATACGAACAAAACAAACATACTTTGTCATTAATACCATTAATCAAATAAGAAAATAAGAACCAACATTTCTTCACCCACAAACAATTTAGCTTGAAATACAGTTATAATCAAAATGAGATCAAAACTGAATGTCAAACTGGAGCCATAAGCTGTGTGTGCAACGGAACTTCTGGTTTGACAACTGCTGGTCTGCTGCCATAGAGCATAGAATCGCTTGCAACGGATAGAAATAGCAGAAATGTCACAGACTGCCATTGAAACTAAGCGATTCTTAGCATTATTATTGCCCTACTGATCGCAGCTAATAATAACAGGTGCAAGACTAGATCTTCCAGTATAAGCAGTTCATATCGAAAAGGTTCTGTGGATGAGGGACTATCCTTAGCACTAAATAACCTTGTCTTGGGAAGCAACTTTAAGCGTCTGTAATTTGTGGTCTTTGACAGTTGTCACTGACTATTAAGTCAGAAACTTGACAGTTTAAAAATCTGTCTTATCAAGAAAATGTTGCAGAAATCATTATTTTTTAAATATATGTATTTAGAAACTAAAAAAGATAAGGAATTACTCTATGAAAATACTGGTTTTCACCTTCATCCTGTTATACAGTCAGTCGAAGCCAACCCTTTTGAAAAAGGCTAGACGACAGACGACATTGGACTCATAGGTAGTAAAAGTGTAGTGACAATCATCTCATGACAGTGACAGTGTTGACATTACCCCCTCTATCAGTGTCCGCTCGTTACTCTATGGTCCACTCCTGACATTTTGCTACGCTGTGGCTACATTACTTGTTGCGTAAACTTGTGACAGATGTGGCGCTATTTCGACCGTTCACCGAGCGGTTTATGTTTTGAAATTGTATTAATTTTACTCCGTGTTGTCGTGTCCTGGAGCTTGTTATGCAAAAGCTGTGTGAGCTTTAAGTTAACTTTACTTGCACATACAAATACTCCGACTTTATGAGTTGTAAGACATGGGTTCGAATCAAACCTGGCGCATTACTTTGTGTTATTTACTTCATCACCGCTGTTCTGAAAGCGGCGAAGGATGACATTGTGGATGTCCGGCATGTCCTAGAACCAAAAATTCTATGACATGTGATGTCTTCCAACCAGCACAAGGCCCACGTGGTAGACAACCCTCTAAGTAAGGTCTATGTCCCAACAGTGATATCATTACAGGCTTATTATGCTTATTCACTGATAACTTTGATAATCTTTTCAATTAATTCAGTCGATATAGAACGCCAAGTCATTAATTACAGGTAACTGTACTCTGCCACGCTTCGCTGTGGCACATTATGATTGAATGGTTGAGAAATGAGAAACAAAACAAAGAATGCATTTCACATTAGTTTAGTTTTCCTCGCTTTCGGTAGATGGCGCGGTCAATGGTACACAGCTGATCGTTAAAAAACTGTTTTTCGCGGTCGCGGATATGTGACTGATGCTAAAAATATATAAAAACAATCCTTGATGCGGATTATATATCATGCTAAAATTTCAGCTCAATCGGTGCAGAACTTTTAGAGTTTTTGAAGCATACACAAACCAACATAACATTCTTATATATATAGATATCTTCAATATTGTTCTGACAGTTGTCTGCTTAGTGCTTCTAGTTATTCGCACTTGAGAGCAGAACACGTCAAACAATCACCTTCCATCCTTCGAGGGCCGAAGCCTACCGGGGTGTCCAGACAGTCACATCAGGTAACCGTGACCCTTGAACGTAAAGGGCAATTGAAAGATCACCGTGAATTTTAGTCAGTACAAGTCTGATGGTCTCTCCGTCCCGCCCTGGGTGGGATGACTCATTTGATGACAAACCCAGAAAAAAAAACAACACTTACATGTTTTTGGACTAGATTGACACCAAGAGCAACACATTTCAAATTAAAAAAAATACGAGTGATCAAATTCGGTCTCTATGACCAAAATTAGCTAGATGACGTCATAATGATCATAGGACGCCGAAAAAAGAATAGGTGCAGTATTAAAAAGAGAAAAAAATCAAGTGACTATATCAGAAACATACATCATCTGCCTAGCCTTTTTCCCAACTATATTGGGGTCGGCTTCCAGTCAAACCATGTAGCTGGATATCAGTATTTTACATGGAGCGACTGCCTGTCGGACCTCCACAACCCAGTAACTGGGTAATACGATACCCCATGGTAAGACTGGTTGTCAGACTTTAGAGCTTCTGACTAACAGTAACGACTGTCAAAAATCTACAAATGACAGCCGGGACCAATGGCTTTACGTGCTTTCCGAGGCACGGAGGAAACTCGCTATGACAGATGGTCACCTATCCACAGACCAACCTCGGCAAGCGCGGCTTAACCCAGAAGATCGGCCTGTTCGGTTGTATTTATTTAGCCACGAGCTCCTCCATCAGAAACATACATAGAATTTTAAGCATTTGGATAGAATAAACTCAAAAGATGTTTGACCGGAACGTTCTTTTTAAATAGCTAAAAATCTATTAAAACACGTTAGAGAGAACAGAAATAAAAAACTAGTAGGTATCTTTGAGATACTAGTTTTTTTATTTGCTGCACCAAATAGATTTCCAGTTATTCATCTCGTGCCGGATGGCTGATGATAACTTGATTTTGGGTTGACATCTAACATTATTATTGAGCTCGATTCACAAGTTGACATTATATTCGAAGTTCCAAGCGTCTAGCAACTAGAATATACACTAGAGTTTACATTTTGAATCATATAATTAGTCTCAAAGTAGGATTCACGATTATACAGACTTATTTGCTAGGAGAAGAGTAACTGTCATACTTGACTGATTAAAATAATCACAAACTTTAGTTGCCCTTTGTGTTTCAGGGTTGCGATAACCTTTTAAGACATCATAAAACCTTTTTTTTTCGGTTGAAAAATCAGTCTTCCCGGAGGGAGGTGTATTTCATGATTTCCTACCAAAAAAACTTTGCAACAGTAAAAGTCAAATCAAAACAAATCGTCTATTTTCGTCTTCAAAACAACCTACTCAACTATAAATCACACAGAAATCCATTAATAGGTACACAAGATCAACCATAACATTACACAACACCTAGCAGACTATTTGTACTACTTTTACTTTCAAAAAGGCTAGCAGTAGTAACAGGTTGAATAATACAACCAACGTACAATAATTACTTTAAGGTACAATTTCGTAGTCAACCACAAACAACAGCGGCAGACGACTGGACGACACGACATGTCGCGGCGACACGTCGCAATGTCATGTCTCTAAAACAATGATAATGCTGTTCGCTCCGGACTCTTCTACGGGGTCATCCATGAGATAACCTTGAAATTGACAGTTGGTCTAGGCCTGTTGGTCTAGTTGTTAGTAACCCTGACTGCTATGCCGGAGGTCGTGGGTTCGATTCCCACCCAGGACAAATGTTTGTATGATGAGCACGATCATTTGTTCTGTGTCTGGGTGGAATATAAGTATGTTTATCAGTTGTCTAGTACCCATAACACAAGCTCTGCTTAGCTTGGGACTAGATGGCGTTGTGTGATAGTTGTGGAATATTATTATTATTATTGACCGATCGATTTGACAGATAAAATCAAGAATTTTTTTTAGGGGTTACCACCGTGCACAGCAGTGACCGCTGGTGTCACTGTCAGCAGCTCAGTGAATACCAAGCTTCGACTTCAGTGTGAAGAATAGCTCCACAGTAATGATTCTAAACTTGACTTCTCAGATGGTCGCTCTAGCATCAGTGGCACTTCTGTTCAGTGGTCGGGCGATGTGCCTTCAGCTGCGGAAGGTATTTCATAGAAATACATATAAACCAGTAGTGTCGCAGCAATACGTCGTCTGCTACTGGTGTCTGCAGTCGTTTACGAACTTGTACCTTTAGTATGACCCCAGACTGCCTTGGGAAAACAAAAGTGCTGTGGGAAAACTTATTTCTATACAAAACAATGTTGCTTCTGAAATTTCTTCCGCAAATAGCTAAACATTGAAGAGAATAAGCTTGTTTCGTTTCTTCGAAATGGTGGCCATTTTTTTGTTGATAGTTTTGTTTTTAAGCTGTTTGTAAAGAGTGCAGACAACATTTTGCTGGTGCGCTGAAAGTTTAAGTAGTTTTTGCCGCGTTCAATTTAAATTTATCTGTACTGTGTACATTTCTTTGTCCTTTCCTTATTTTGGCAACACAATATCGAATCTATGTTCTCCAAGCGGTTCACTAAAGGCAACGGCATCACATGCTATCTGTAATCTGCGGTGACGGCTGAGCGATCTTACTGTTGGTGGTAAGACCTCATCAGATTCGTCTGGCTAGCAACCAGCGTCCTGTCGGAGTTCAGCAGCAAATAGTTTTACTGTGTTCTTTCGATCGGTGCACAGGATTTTCAGTTCATTCTGGGTGAGATCGATCCATCCTAGGCCTTATTATTTAATCTTTGGATAGATTGAAATCGAAAACAAATCCATTTTAGACAACGAAAATATATGTAAGTCTCTGCCAAATCTCTTCCCTTTTGGCAGTTTTATTAGCGGCTACTAAATGTTAGACGCAGTCTTAGTTAGTTTAAGTATTACCATTTTAGACAACGAAAATGTATGTGGGTCTCTGCCAAATCTCTCCCTTTTTGGCAGTTTTATTAACGATTACTAAATGTTAGACGCAGTCTTAGTTTAAATACAAAGTAAAAGCTTCTTTAAATATATAGCTTTAGGTATATATCACATTTAGCCAACATCAGTTTCCGTAATATCGTATAAAACAAAATATCGGTACAAAAGAACGTACAACCAATCAGTAGGTTGCGGCAACCGATAATTGGCGTTGCGAATATGTTGCCAAATGTAGACAGTGGTCGATACCGGAAAATGAATGCAATCGAGACTTTATGCTGTTACGTGAAACATAGTATCATGAAACTGTAAGTATATTATGTATATCTACATAATAGGTAAATTTATAGAACAGTTCCGTGAAAGATAAGGGGTGAACATACATAGTTATTTACAATAGGCTTAAGCCCGTCAGTAAAAGTTTTAATGTGTACATTATTATGCAGTTTGAATCCTTCCAATCTAGTTCAATTTGCTCTGGTTTCGGCACCAAATATACTCGTAAAACGCTGAGTAGCTTTCATCGCCGTTTTTAAGTTCAATAAAAAAGATACTTGTAAGTGGGTGGTCATATTCAGCAGACTAGATAGAAGATGGGGCAGGAAAATATTGGAGTTGAGAGCATTAACGGGAAACAGAAACGTAGGGAGACAACCGACTAGGTGGACAGACGATCCCGTTAAAGTTACCATGCCATAAAACCTGCAGAAGTTGAATGATTGGCGCAGTGGCTGAGCGTGCAACTGAGGGTTCGCTCCCTGCACGGAACAAATATTTGTATCATTTGCAAGTAGTTGTTTCAGGTCTGGGTGTTTGTGTAAGTGAGTTTCTATGTTTGCAAACACACCTACGGTTCAGGAAGAAATTCCTAGTGTAGGGCAACTTTTTTTTTTAATTTGGATGAGACCTGCACTCAGGTCGGGTGGTTAAAGTTTGAAGAACAAGAAGCAAAGTTCTGAACTGACTTTGTAAGGATCTGTCAGAGTTAAGTCAACAATATTGGAACTAGGACAAAAGTGCACAGGGGTGAAAAAAGCACTTAGCTAGAAAAAAAAACTCTTGTTAAATATCAAATTAGTTGCAGGAAAAAGCTAGTTTTGTAATATTAGGAAGGTTTCGACTTTTGAAAGGTAATATATTCGTCTGGTAATAAAAAATGCAGTGAATGCATGTAGTCATAAATATTATTAAGTCACCTTGTGCAATAAAGATAGAATATAAGTATATTTTGGCATATTGATTATGTGACATAATAAGCAAATGGTATTTGTAATATCGTCTTTATTACCAGCATTTTAAGGTATTACTGCAGGTTCAAAGGATTTTTCACATACCAAAAGGCACAAACATTAACAGCGAAAGCTTTTTACAGACAGGGCATAAACATACAATAATAACTATACAAAAAGTAAAATGAAGAAGTGATTAAAAAAAATAATAACTTAAAACTATTTGGTACAAAATTGTTTGCCCCACTGCTGCTCCAAACTGGCCCAGTTCAGCATAAATGTCAGGCAACTAAGTGCCTGACGCTGATTTTCAACTGGACCTGGTTGAGAAGTGGGTACGCCGAACCAGTAATGTGATTGAGTGTTTACTAATACTTATATAATATGTAAAAGACAATTTGTAAATTGTCTTTTAAACTCAGTTACTTTTATGCACTGCATGTGGCGCTTCCTGGGAGAGGTCTACTTCCGGCAGTGAACTGCAATACGCTGAAATGATGATGATCACGCAGTGCCTGATAAACCAAATAAAAATAATATTACAACTTGTGAAAAAACAAAACCAAACAAAAGCCTGTATCATGAAATGGATTCCACCGTGTTAAAATGAAACTTTACTCATTTATATTATTACATTGTCAAAATTCTATCACGCATTTTGGGAAAAATGAAAACTTCCGAAGAAAAGAAATACTCCCCATCTATCAGTGTCTAATCAAAAGAAATTGTTTTCCAAACTTGTGTAATAAAAGAGAAATAATATATAACGCCCAATATACTGTCTTCTGAACAAATCGTCTGTAAAAAAAACGACGGTTTGAACTCTGGGAGTGCCGGCAGAAATGAAAACTTCAATAGTAATAAACACACACGAACATTCGCGCAAGCGCCCTTTTTTTTTTTTTTTTTTTTAGCGTGGTACTAGGACTGTCAGACTTGTACTGACTAAAATCCACGGTGTCCTTCACGAGCCCTTTACGTACCGGGGTTACGGTGATGGGTAAGACCCGCGACCCCGGCAGGCTCTGGCCCTCTACAGGCCCCGTCAGTTTGCTGACACTCCTTGAGGCGCGCGTGGAACACAACGCGCCGTCGACCCGGGCATGGTCCATGGTCGGGCAGCGAGTCGCCCATTACTCGCCGCCCGCATGCCCGCGCCTACGGTGGCCGGAGATCGTCTGGCGACGTCCGTCGCCGTGGGCGTCTACCACTGCGGGTGGGTCGGAGGGAGGACACTGTTCTCTCCCTCACGCGGCACGCCTCCTCCTTCGCGAGCATGACTGCTTCGCAGAAGGAGGCGACCGCTTCCCACTCCGTCTCGCCCCGCAGCATGGCCTCGACCAATGCCGGGCGCGAGAGGTCTCCGCCTCGCGCAAGCGCCCTGCGCCATCTTACGAATTTTCGATCAGGTCACGTGTCTTGACGCGAGTTTAACATTTTTTACCCATTCCAAAAAAAGTGCACAACGCCGCTAAAGAAGTTTTCACTTCAGAAACAAGGGTTTCGTATCGTTAACTATAAAAAATGGCGAAAAAATTAAGTCTGTTGTTCGCCCGTTAAGTATTTATTTAATCCTGTTTTTAGTTTTCTAGTTGATAATAACTATTGCGGCAAAAAAAATACGTAATCTGTGGAAATTTCAACTGTCTATCTATCACGGTTGATGAGACTTCTAAACGTTCCTGGTGACAGACAAACAGACGAACAGATAGCGGAGCCTTAGTAATATGCGGAGTCTTTGGGTATAGAGTGTTTTGCTGTAAAAATAATAAGCAAAAAACAATAAAGTGACTACTGTAAATTGGCTTCGTAAGATTGTGAGTCCCAAATGGTACAGATTAATGAATAGTACGTGCCCAGAATATTTAAAAATTCTAGAATTTTTAGCAAAAAAGGGTATATTTTCGCAGAATATTATTCAATTCCCTTAGCTACACTAGCATAGCAATAAAAACGGAAAAATTCTCCCCAAGTCTGCCAGAACTGAAGTGAATAATTTTGAATGTTAAATATTCAGTCTTGTGAAAGACTAGAATTTAACAATATTTTTTTATACAACATCATGCCTGTAAAATACAAAGCGTTAGAGAGAAAATATAAGCACTTAATATTTAGTACACCACACTTTGCTAGAATATTACGAGCAATTTAGTTGATTATCCCACTATTTCATAAGTCTGAAATAACATTGGTCTGAAACAACACATAATACTTATCAAATGATAACTGTTTTCATTAAGAAAGTAATAAAGAAAATGTAAAAGTTAATTTAGGTAAGTCAGGAATCAGGAAAAAAACATTTGTAGGAAATTACATTTTCTCAATTTCCGATCAAATTACCCTAGTTGAAAGAAACCTCATAACATCCATCAGGCCTTTATCTCTTCTAAACCATTAAAACAAATTACGCAACCTAAGACCCTAAAGCACAGTGCGCAAAAAATAGCACACATGAGGACAAAAAGGGCACATTACCCAAATTCGAATACTTTTCCGAGTAATGAAATTGTACTACAAACGGTTCGGAAGAAAAAAGGAGCAATGCCAGTGAGCCCCGGTGCCTTATTTCAGTATCGTAAACAAAGTATAATGGCCAAGTATTCGCGGTATGGTGATCAATTCAGGCATCTTTTTGGGAAAAAGAATAAAAAATAAGGAGGATTTTCGTAAATAATTTCGTAAGTAAAGTCTTTATTTTTGTTTTACGAGTTTTGTCCTTTATAAGGTTGGTCTGAGTATATTTTGATTTTAATAAGCAACACAATATGGAAAATAAAAGTCTCAGAGCTTAGAAGACGGTCCTTCCAGACAGAGTAAAATTAATTTAGGAGTCATAAAAAACAAAATACATCCGTAGATTAGCACAAATACAATAAAAACTTGTAAAAGTAAGACAAAGGAACATATGGAAGCGATTGCGTCTCCTTCGTATATTCGATTAAGTTAATAACTACACTTGATGGCACTTAAGTCGGTCCAAGTTATAAGAATAAGTGTTACTGATGTACTTGTATCTTAATTGAATGAAAAACCTTTTTTTTTCTTTATAATTCTGCATTCAACTACTTACTTAATTTTCACTTGTTTTTCCATTGTTTCTAATAAAAGGTTAAGAGTTTCAAATTCACATTTGGTCACAAGTACGTCAAGATAGACACACCGACATAAAACTGATCTAGTGCACAATTCACTAGGTGTGTCCACGTTATACTCTACCCTAAAAAGCGTAAATCGTGGACAAACTTTTCAGACAAAAGTAAAAAGACCAATATTACAGTTAGCGCGTAACAAACTTCACAAAGAAAAAAAACCTAAACACAAATAGATTTGAAATAAAAAAAAGCAGTAGTAGAATGTTTTTGTCCACAACCGCTCACGATTTGGACCACCGTGCGCCGTCCCCTGCGTGTCGGAATCCACCACGCTCTAGTTACTCCTACTGTAACACTTGTCAATTTCTAAGTAAATATTTCAAATACCAACCTTTTGTAGACGTTTTGAAGTAGAATAGAGAATTTCACATTTAATTGGAAACTCGCATTTTAATTAGTCCGTCTTTTTATGTTTAATGGGTACGAGAGAGAAATGCCTGATGTTTATCTCGTGGCAATTTGTTGGAGTGTTCATTAAAATGACTTATATTGCTGGTGTGGAAGAAGAGCATGGCGTGAAATCGTGGAGATTTGTCGGTTGAAGTGAAATTAGTGTGGTTATCATAGAGTTTGTTATTAATTACTGCGTTTTTATGGAGTGCTGATGTACAATTTATTTCTGATAGTATTTTACTAACCTAGTGTTATGTGAGTTGTGCTCCGGTTTAAATAATTATGATTTTGCTTTAATTAATGTCTGAACATTTACTGTTTAACAACAGTGAAAATAAAACATGTGTAAATTGCAGGCGTTTCATATTTTATGGTCACAGTGATCGATAGGATTTATTTCTAACTGTCTTCAGAAGCTCAGGTCTATCGAATACACTTCTTTATCATCGTTTTTGTTGATAGAATGACACTCGCATCGAATGGCTCGCTAGAGTAGCAAATGTCCGGTTTAATTATTTACTTTTCAACATAATCTCAATAGATCTAATTAAGGTACGTCATTTTTCGCGGGACTTACGAAATACCGAGACCCCGGACTGTACAGGGCTATTGAAGCACACCGTGGATTTTAGTCAGTATGAGTCTGACAGTCCCTGCCGCATTGCTCTGAGTGGGGAGGACTCATTTGATGATTTTACCACGATGAAAAGTTACTTAATTTTTATTTATTTACCGTTAGTTATTCACTGCAGAGTTGCACACCCATTGCGTTACACTATACTATCAATATAAAAATAAAATTAGTGTACAGAAAGGTCAATTAGTTGTACAATTTGAACTTCGTTCCTTTCCAAAACACTAATGAAGTCATCAGTGTCTCCATTTCAATTAGCAGCAGTAAAGGCTAGGCTACCAAAATAGCGCAGTCATTACCCCACCCACTAAATGTTTCATAGACAGTACATTTTGAATTAGCAACACCGCAGTGTTCCGCAATGCCTTTTGGCCAAATGTGCTGTTAGTGATGTGGGTGTGTCGATAAAGGGACATCAATTCTATCGATAAAAAATTAGATTGATTGAAGTAGAAGTAAATGGTAATTTTGAGTTTTGAATAGCTTTAGATTACTACTACTATAAAACTAATTACTACTGTCGTATTTAGTTAAATTGAGATATAAAAACCAAAAATAGTTAATGAACGCTTTAGTTTTGACGTTGTAATTAAATATTTCTTTATTTTGACTGCGACTAGCTTTCGTTCATTTGAAAAAAAAAGCGTTAATGTTTTGCTTTATCTTTTCTTATATTTTGTTTTGATAACCGAAAGTAGTAACTAGTTAAAATCATATCTAACATATTATGATATAAAAGCAGTGATAGCCGAGTGGTACGACCGTTGGACTGCCAAGTCAGAGGTTGCAGGTTCGAACCCCGGCACGCACCAATGTCTTTTAGAATTCATGTGCGTATTATAAATTAATTATCACTTGCTAAAAAACGGTGAAGGAAAACATCGTGAGGAAACCAGCACACCTGAGATTTTTCAACGGTGTGTGAAGCCATGTCGGAGGCCTACGGGCGGTTTAAACTCTGACACCAGGTTGTTCATCAACCATACGATAAGAAGAAGAAGCGAGCGAAACAAAAGCAGAAAGCTAGTAACAAATAAGTACATTTTCGCTAAAAAAAAAAAAAAAAAAACATATTATGATATCATCGTTAAAGAACGCTTAAATTTTAACGACTTAAGTAATTTCTAACTCTATCAACAGAAGATTAGTCGTTTCCATGTGGTCATCACATTTATGCAATAGTTCTTACATCAGACAGTACATTTCATATTCTAAGGAGCACAGTGTGATAAGTTTATAGCCCCATGCCCTAAATTAGCCAAGAACGCTAATCGCACCATAATTAACAATGAAACATTAGTGGCTATTATAACTGTTAGGTAAAAACCACAATGAGTGCTTTAATAATTACTATGAATATCACACTGCATAGTTTTAAAAAAAACATTATTTCTTTATTTTGACTGCTATTAGTCTTCGACTCGACATTAGCTGTCAGTGAATGATAAAAAAACTCAATTGATTTAATCTTTTTTGCACTATGGTAGATCAATTTTGCTAAATGTTGAGTTAATCTACGAATATTAATAATAAGAATTTAAAAGAATACGGGCGTAGATATTTTGATGAGAGTTTATGTTCTGAAATACTGAGTCTAGTATCCAATTCTTATTTGGTAAAAAAATAACCTTGAAAATTATATGTCATGAATTCTGCAGCACCTTTTGTATAGGAGAATATAAAAAAAACTTATTCTTTTGATTCTATTCTGAGTTCCATATCAAGTCAAATAACATTAATTTCAGTTCACCAGTTTCAGAAACTTGCCCCTATAAACTCATTTCCTAGTATTTTTTTGCGGAGCATACTTTCGATAATTCATTTATCGATAGAAAAAAAATGACATCCCATCACTACCCCACGACAATTTCAAGCTGCTGAGTCCAGCAAAAAATCTCATTGGATATTTATCTGTCGCAGCATTCGACCTAATGTTGTTGCACTGCGAAAGTTCTGCACTGATGAAAATTCGACGAGAACCACATTTTTCCTGCACTGTTGAATTTCGAAATTGTTCCAAATCGTCGAAAATTCCTTCCGTTTTTGCCAAAAGTTTACTGAAATTAAATGTGTTTTTGATTGCTGTTCTGGTTTTGGAAATGAAAAATGAGTAACATTTTAACGGGTTGCGCTTTGCAAGAAAAGAAAGTAAATTCTGAAGATTGCTTAAGTTAATGATGAATCTTCTTTTTCTCATGTTTATTATTTTGAATGACTAATGCATGTCAATCTTGATGGTCCTGTCATTTCCCTCATTTACGTCTCTGGTGTGGTAACGGTCTCTATATATGAGAAGGAAGACCATGGGTTTGATAACAGGTAGGGGAAAAGTGTATAAGACGGGGTCGCGAGGTATAATGGGGACATACACTCTTTAGACATACTTAACACAACACTAACGTAGTGCAAGCACCATCAGGACGTTATTTGCAAGCAGCCATTAACAAATAGCGTCCTGTTGGCGCTTGCGCTACGTAAGTATTGTGTTAAGTTTGCCTTAAGTGTGTGATTATCATACCCCTCGTCCCCGTCTTATATACTGTTCCCCTACGTTGCTTTGTGTAATTTATTTCTACCCCATTGCTCTTTGGAAATAATTGAAAAACATCGTAAGGAAACTAGCTTCTCCTAGACCGAAAAATCAAAACACATCCACCAACCGACAATACTCCGGTTGGTGGATGTTAGATTACAGGCCAGTTTTCATTCATTTAGGGGAGGGCTGTGTCCCAGCTGGGCATATTTTGGACTGATTATTGTATATCTAAAAAGGTGTCCACACCATATATGTGCCAACTGGCAACTATGTAGATAATCTTGATAATGTCTTACAAACAGCACAGTCATTGTACAGCAACATAAAAAAAACTGTAATAAAATTAATAACTAAACGACCAACTCCATTAGGAATTCTAGAGCGGTTGGTATTGCTAAATGTGCTATCTTTGAGCTCGATACAGACGTTACAACATCAAGTTGTATCGCTTGCAATGTCTTACAGCTTTACAGCGGAACGGTAATGTGTGTTTATTTAAGTGAGATTTGTAATACGAGGCGACTTATTGTCCCCCTGAAGGATAATTTTGTCTTGCCGGGGTCGCGGGTCTGACTTAGCAGCTTACCGTGGTCGTGGAACGTAAAGGGCAATTGTAGGCGCAGTAGATATTTAGTCAGTAAGAGTCTGACAGCTTTCCGTTACCTTTAGTTCATTATCAAAATCAATTTTCCTTTTTAATAAAAGGTAAATTAAATGCAAAAAATAATCATTCGTCTCAATAACTATTCATCGATACCCAGTTATAAACATTTTCCCATCACTAAATTTCGTATCAAAGTGAGCTAATGACGACAGCGTCCAAACAAACTAGTGTTGTAATTACAAACAGGTTTGATACTGTGTCATAATATCGATGGTAATTACAAACATCTTTTAAGAAAGATGTCAACCTGTCTGTTACTATTTTGCTTACAGGCTAATTCTGCAATTTGTATTCTTTAACGTCACATTGATGTTATAAGGTAACGGAATTAAGATGTTATTTTGGAGATTTTTATAGTCTTATCAGTAGAATAAAATTAAATACTTGATGCTGCATAGGATATTTGTACTGTCCAAAAGCTGGGTCGTGGTCGGATAATAAGGTTCCAATTAAAATACAGGCATTTATGCCTTTGTCAAACCGTCGAAAGCGAAGCGTTTCCGAAACCGAAGCGAGACGTCAGTCCGATAGTTCTGTCACGCTATCGGATTGCTTTCCATCTTTTCTATGTGACTGGATTCAAACACAAATGAAAACGTCACGCTTCGCATTCGTCACGCCAGTCTGTTTGACAAAGGCTTTTGTTGATAGCCTCATTTAATCACATCTGCCCAGCCTTTTCCCAACTATGTTGGGGTTGGCTTCCAGTCGAAGTGGATGCAGCTGAGTATCAGTATTTTATACGGAACGAAAGTCTATCTGACTTCCACTCTCCAGTAAATGAGTAAAACGATACCCTTTAGGAAGACTGCTTGTCTGACTTTCAAACTTCTGACTGATTTCAAAGATCTATAAATGACAGCCAGTTTTTTGAACCAATGGTAGAATGTGAAACTATTGAGAGATTAATACACATATACAATAAGTTACGCAAAGTGTCACAATTTAGCCTGCCGGGGTCGCGGGACTTACGAATTACCGTGACCCCGGTACGTAAAGGGCTATTGAAGGACACCGTGGATTTTAGTCAGTCAAGTCTGACAGTATGGGTGGGAGGACTCATTTGATGATTTTACCACGAAAAAAAAAAGTGTCACCATTTGAGATTTTCCATAGGATTATTTTAGAAGAAGCTCAAAGTCTGGAAATGCTCCCCCTTGACAGGCAAGACATGAATGTAATGCACACAATACCGTTTTACCTATTTTTCCGAACACACGTCAAAAGATTTAAGGTTAATGATTGAAATTATGATTTTTTACTAAAACACTACTCTATTATCATAATTCTTCGATTAGGAGCACAAATTATCTCTGTAACTTTTCCTTCACAGCTCACATTAGCACATAATGATTAATTACATACACATAAACGGACATACATACAAATGTACATATGGAAAGCAAGGTCAATGACCATAATGTAGTAATTATCGTTACCTCCACATATAAATGGGGTAATGAATTAGACCTTAGTTTTTCTAAGACATGTGAATCTAGTGTAGTTTGTTGAAGGTTGGCGCAATGTCATTTAAAAGTAAAATTAAGTCTAAAAGTTTCAAACCATCATTATTTTGCTTATTTTTAAAACTAGCTCTATCTTGTGGCTTGACCCCGTCGGTGACGCGTGAAACACGACGCGCCACCGACCCGGGCTTGGTCCTTGGTCGGACGGCGAGTTTACCCATTACTCACCGTCCGCAAGCCCGCTCCGCCGCTGTGCCCTCTGCTATTCAGAGGGACACGCGTTGGAGCGTCCACCCGACAGGCTATTCGCATACGGGCAAAGAGATCGCTTAGGCACACAGTGTCTAAGGAAGAGTTTTTGCCTGCATCCCAGGGTGCACCGGCCCGAGAAACTGGTCTTCCCCCCGGACGTATCCGAGAGGGAACTCCAGTCCACGGGCGCACGTGGAGGTTTCCTGTCTTAGCAACCCTTGTGTCTTTGCTAGCGTTAATTTAGAATTTCACAATCAATTCTGTACTCTACTTGTAGTAATATAGTAATATTACTGGTGGTAAACAATGGTAATTCGAAAGGCACGTTAACAATGGATGTAAGTAAAAATTTAATTACAATAAGATAAATATTTTTGGACATTTAGAAAAAATCGCTTTAGATATCTATTTACGAGTACTCGTATATTTCTATTCCGGGGCCTTGTATTTCCTCAGTTTTCAAATTTAAGGTCAATTTGCAGTACTGTACTACTATGTTACACACACAACAAACACACGAATTACCGTGACCCCGGAATGTAAAGGGCTATTGAAGGACACCGTGGATTTTAGTCAGTACGAGTCTGACAGTCCTGCCCTGGGTGGGAGGACTCATTTGATAATTTTACCACGATAAAAAAAGTACAATAGCAATCAGTTACAAAAATACAGCAATTCATCTTTATCTACTCGTACATTTATTTATGATGAAATGATGCATAATTTTGGTATCGATATCTAACTTGAATTGAGACAACATTAAACATAGTTTTTTTTTTCGCGGTAAAATCATCAACAGAGTCCTCCCACCCAGGGCAGGGCGGGAGGGACTGTCAGACTTGTACTGACTAAAATCTACGGTGTCCTTCACTAGCCCTTTACGTACCGGGGTCACGGTAATTCGTAAGTCCGGCGACCAACATCAAACATAGTTAAAAAAAAAAATAAGTAGGACCCGAGATACACTGAGCTACTGATATTTTTCTTGTGAACTTATTTTAATATCCTAAAATAATACTTTTTTTTGAGTCACAAAAATCTAGAGGTTACTAAAACAACAAGTTAAGTAACAAACACAAAAATGACCGTATCACATGCCAGTAGATATACTTGTCGTAATTTTTATGAAAAGACTTATCTAAGATACAACAGTGACCTTGCTGGCCGATCAAATACAGAGTAATAAACGGTAGAGGTTGCAAGATTTATTATTTCAAACTATTGGTACTTAGGTTCTGTAATAGCAGTTCTACTTTTTCACGACGGCACGGTTAGCGCAGTGGCTAAGCGATTGGACTACTGCGCTACGTGTCGCGGGTTCGATTCCCGCACGGAACAAATATTTGTACGACCTGCAAGTAGTTGTTCCGGGTCTGGGTGTTTGCGTATGTGAGTTTGTATGTTTGTAATCGCACCCACGACACAGGAGAAAATCCTAGTGTGGGGCAACGTTTAAAAAAACACAAAAAAAAAACACAATGTGGAGGATCAAATAGAGATAACCTTTGTTAACTTTGTCTCTTTTGTATATTGATCTCAGATTAACGTAATACTGCCGATTGGGCTAAAATAGTTAGGCTAAAAAGGTTTACAGTTTATATCTCTTTAAATCAATAAATACTTTAGTAAATGTTCTTAACCCACTTCATTTGATTATCCAAACATAATATCATAAATGCGAATGTAACTCTGTCTGTCTGTCTTTTCTTCCCGCCTAAACTACTGAACCGATTTGTGTGAAATTTGGTACAGACAAAGTTTGGAACTTGAGAAAGGACATAGGATGGTTTTCACTATTACACACGAACGAAGTCGCGGGCAAAAGCTAGTGTGATTATATTCGACAAAAAAAAACGACGTAACAAGCTAATGTGAGCTAAAAGTTTCCAATACTAGTGAAAAAAAACAGCATTTGCTACCCCTTAGAAATTAAAAAAAAACAACAGTAGGTAATATTTCATTTCATCTATGTTATTCTTGGTCTGTAAGAATTACCGTGACCCCGGAATGTAAAGGGTTATTGAAGGACACCGTGGATTATAGTCAGTACGAGTCTGACAGTCCCTCCCACTCTGCCCTGGGTGGGAGGACTCATTTGATGATTATACCATGTAAAAAAAAAGAAAAAAAAATATTCTTATTTCTTTCCACTTTTTATGTTTTTCGTTTCTCATGCACAGATACCTTTTAAATAGTACACCATAAAACTTGATTCTCAATTACAAATGCGAAACAACTTGAGAACCATCTTTATTTATCACCAATTCGCTGCATTTCAGAGGCGCCATTACCATAGCAGACATTCTATAATAGCTCCTAACAATCAAAGCTCACCATTGCATAATAGGCTCATAAAATGACACAATCGCTTGTAGGCAATAATGCAGTAATCTGGCAAAATAACTGGGAAACGCCCACCAGATGAGAAACCTGATTTATTTCGCTATTGTCCTCACTTCCCGGGAAAGTGATTTATTTGGAGTTCATGGGCGTTAGTCATTCTGATTTTTGTTGATGTTGTCATTTTGCTTCGCGGACGCTTCCGAAGTGATTCACCAAGCGTTTACAAATGTCTTTCATAATGCGCGCGAAGGAGTGGAACTCTATTACCTTTGTCAAACAGACAGGCGAAAGCGAAGCGTTCCGAAGCGATTCCGAACCGAAGCGAGACGTCAGTCCGATAGTTCTATCACGCTATCGGATCGCTTTCGCTTTTCTATGTCACGCTTCGCAAATAAAAACGTCACGCTTCGCATTCGAAACGCCTGTCTGTTTGACAAAGGCTTATTTCGGCGTCTGAGTTTCCGAACGCGTACCACAAAGTTAGAGTAAACAGGCTTTTTTTGGGTATGCTCGCTCTATTGTTGACTTTCTCTCTTTTACTTAGACTTGAGTCAAGGGAGCCTACCATGGCGTCTTAAAGAGAGAGTAGTTCCGCTCAGGGAACGAGATGGCGCTAGACGACTCGTAGCTCTGTCTCTTTCTCTCAGCGGAACTACTCTCGCATAAAACGTCGTGGTAGGCCAAAAAAAAGAAACCATCGCTTCTGTTGTGACTGAATTGTTCAAATTTAAGGCATGCTGGCACCCATGTCACTACGCGCTTTTAAAACTGCTCTACTGCCCAGGACATTTGTGTGTGATAGTTTGTTTGGAAACTTAAACACGTTTATTAAAAAAAGAAATTAAAAACGTTTATTTTTTTGTGATAATATTAAATTAGCTTTATTGAAACAAAGCGTCTTGAGAAGATTCATAGAATACTCAAAATATCGTTTTGTTTTCAAACTTTGTAGTTTTGGGAAACACATCTCACAAACTAACGGAACTCACCACAGAGAAAAAAAGTAGTTTTTGTGAAAAAATAAACTCGATTTCTCTTGAAATGACGCACGCACATACATAAGTATCAGTTCAGTGTAAATAATAATACTCAGTATATGTATAATGAGGACCTACAGTGCTTCCGCATAGGTACCTATTTATAAATTATTTTAAGATTAATTAAAGCTGGTCTACTTTTTTCTTCGCGTTTTTTTGTGAGATTTTCTGACCTTTTGGTCTTTTAATGTCTTTTGATCCTAGACAAGTGGTCATGTTTTGTTTTTTTTTTTAAATAGCGTTACAGCTTTCAAGTTTTTGTTTTTCGAAATGACTGAGCCGTTTTCTTGAACTTAAGACTTGAAATTGCCAAAAATGTGAAAATAATCATGACACCGCGTTTTTTAAACCATCATCTTCTGAACTTTATTGTAGATAACGCCTGTACAAAAAAATTACCTTTCAAACATGTGTAATGCCTTTCTCAAACAGACAGGCGAGTCCGAAGCGATAACGAACCGATACGAGACGTCAGTCCGATAGTTCCGATATACTATCGGATCGCTTTCTTTTTTCTATGTGACTAGATTCAAACAATTCCAAACATTACAAATAAAAACGCCTCGCTTCGCATTCGTCACGCCTGTCTATTTAACAAAGTTTATGTTATCATACTTACTTGCCGGTGGAATTCTGTAAATTTGTAGTTGAGTAGTCGGATGGATCTCCAAAACGGGCGTATTCGTGTGATCGCTCTGGTGCTTTTCAGATATTGATTTTTAATAGTAATTATGTAACCCATTTAAAAGAATGATATTCAAATAGTATATTTTTACTATTGGCCTTCAATTTACACAAACAGTTATGAAAATATTTAAGTTCAAAAAATTTCGCGACCAGAGCAATCATAATTGGTGCCAGAGCGATCATAAATGGTGAAATCAGTGAAACAAAAAAAATAATATTGATAAAATATTATTTATTTAGCCGTTTTCAGTCATATTCAGTGTACGAATAACAAGATTGATGTAAGAGAAATGTATTATTTTAGAAAAATATCGTTAGAATTTCAAACAATTACATTATAATTTTAAAATAACAAATTAACATACTTATAAAAAACAACTTTTGGCTTAGTTTCATTTATTTGGACTATATTATCCGAACTTTCCCTACTTTTCTTCCTACGAACCTTTTGCTGGCTTGGAGTCAAATCACTCATTGGTAGTACTGTGCCCCGAGCTTTTTTCCTTTGGTGATTTTCTCTTGACTTTGCAAACCATTGTCCGTATAGATCTGGATTATTTGTCATGTAAAGATCATTTCATTGTGTCGGAAGAAAAAAATGGGGAAAGCGGAAATTGGTCATATTATAATTATTGGTGGTTATTATAATTCATTTTACTTAGGTACACCTCTGTCCAACCCTTTGGGGATTACAGGTGTGATGTTTTGTTATGTTTAATTGCTTGAGGTCGTTGGTTCTAGCAATACTTATTATTTTGTGTTTCTCAGCACTTAAAAAAATCAACAGATTCAGATATCTCTCTGTCGTCGAACTCAATAGAATAACTCTGTATTTTTTACCATACCTGCGAGTAAACATTGGCTGAATGTTTTGTTTTCTTAAGAGTAAGCTTCAATATAAACCAGTTTTCTGTTGGGAGGAATTGAAAACTTTGAACTGAATGCACATTTTAGGCTGAGAGCTTTAGTCCTGCTTGTAATTTTCAAAGTATCAGCTGACGATATTTCCACCGAGATACAGCCAGCTGACGTTTGTTTTTATCCATAACTTCATGTAAACTATCATGAGGTGAAATTTGAGTCGAGAGGAAATTACTGAAAGTAGAAAAAAAAATACAAGTTTGGGTGACGTGTTTGCAAAACATGGTACAGACAACTGATTGGTTTTATTCTTCGTGATATAAGATAATCTTCAATTTAACCAGGTTTCAGTTGGGAGGAAAAGACAATTATTTTTCTACGTGTTTGAACGGTTATTGCTGCTTATCCCACCAACGGAACCACAGCTGACTTCCACGAATCTTTATGATACGATTCCCTCATGTAGCCTACTATTATAGCTTGAGAAGAAATCACTGACGTAATTTTCCTCCCCCTTTTCCCACTCAAAAAAATGTTTTTCTTCGAGGCATGGTTTCCATCTGCAACAGTAGTTGATATTAAATTTTAGAGAAGAAAAGGTTATAGTTGCGGTTAACTAAATGCCAATATAATAATACTTATCATCATAGTAAAATACGTCAAAATCTGTTTATGGGTTTAGGTTACCCAAAGAAACCCAGAAAAGGTTATAAATTAAAGGTTATATGCATAGTTCTTCGTTTGTCATTGTTACAGTCCCGACTTAAAACAGAATTATAACGTACATTTAATGCAAAATATCATTGCTCTGGTCTTTTTGGACAGAGCAATCACAGCCATAGCGATCAGAAAAAGTCACTAAATCATAAATTGAGCCGAATTTAAAAGTAGTACAAAGTTGTGCTTTCGTCTCATGAAGAACATTATAATGATCACTTAATTCACATAGCAAACACATTCACAAGCTTACTATTTAATTTAAATAACGTGCCATAGCAATCATAAAATTCGAGAACCAAATCCAGAGCAATCATAAACTTACCTTCGTAAACTTACCTTCGCGGAAACGTGGCAGACAGGTATCCTCCTCTGCGGTTAGACCACTGCTGGCGCTGCCCAGCGGGAGAGGAATAGAGTGTCTATAACGCGTAATTAGGAATGAGGGCGATGTTTTACCTCAGCGCAGAGCGATGAGATAAAATGCCCGGTCACGATTTTAAATTCAAATTGAGGCAAAAGTATTGTCAATATAACTTAAAATATTTTATTACTTTGAAGATTAACTATTTGTTATGTAATCTAAATAAGTTGTTTCATATGAACCATCTCATTAAAAAGTTAAAAAATATTTTTTTCATTCAATCGGGAGTCGGGTCAACCCAGAGCGATCAGGATTTTAGGGTTTAAATTTTTTTTTTAATTATTTAAAATAAACTTATTCATAATATTAGCCTTGTACCACGTAGATTAGACACCGAACTGTATATAAAAAAATATTGTGAAAACGGTTTTCGATTTTAAAATGGGTTTATCCAGCCCGACACGAAAAAAAATGCCTCTGGAGATTGTGCCAGTCCTACTCAACTACAAATTTACAGAATGCCACCGGAAAAAATATTTGCCACCTCTGTATCCAAACTGCTCTGTACAAAGTTTTTGCAGGCAGCGCCTTTTCCTTTCATTCGACCTTGCGTGCGTACCACAATAGTATTACTCTGATACAGTGTGCGAGCTACTTGCTAATTGTGCCTTGTTTTAATTTACTGGCCAGTATTTACTATTTCCCTTTGGTACAAAGTTCTGGGTTGAAATAATTGGGAGGCTAGTTTTTTTTTTGCTTAGTTATGTCTTCGTTAAGAAGTTTGGAAGAAGAAGACAAACGATCCAAATAAATTGGGATAGAAATAGTTAAATAGAGCGTGAATGTGTTAACGTTGTTGTATTGTTCATGATTCTTTTGGTTGATTTGTTTTATTCTGATTATTATCTATCCAGTCTTATAGTTTTCTTTTTTTTCTTTTTCTTTTTTTTTAAAACGATACCCCACACTAGGAATTTCTTCTGTATCGTGGGAGCGTTTACAAACATAGAAACTCACATATATTAACACCCAGACCCGGAACGGACATGTAGATCATCCTGATATTTGTTCCGTGCGAGGATCGAACCCGCAACACAGCGAAGCAGTCCAATTGTTTAGCCACTGCGCCAAACGTGCCTTCAAAGAACTATGTATACTGTTAAGATTTGCCGGGATATTTCATAACTAGCTGACCCGGCAAACTTCGTACCGCCTCAGAATGTTTCATCATATTTTTATTTAATCATATATACTTACTTTTTCAACCTTCCCTAAACATCCAAAAATAATTCAAAACTAAAATTAGCCAAATCGGTCCAGCCGTTCTCGAGTTGCAGCGATACTAACGAACACCAATTGATTAAAAAAAAAGATGTCGCTGCGGTCGCCGCTGTCTGAATAGCTTAGTGGTTTAACTGTTGGCCCTCTACAAAGAGGACCGCGGCTTCGAATCACAGCGATTTGTTTTTACTTCTATATATTTGGCTATTCTTATTGCTATCCATATAAAAATGTCAAGAGCGCTTTTGCTTTTATTGTAAACAGACCACGAAGATAAAGATATTTCCTAGAAACCTAAATAAAAAGAGTAAAAAAATAAAACATTTGTACCTCGAAAACAAAAAAGAATAAAGTATTTTGTTATTTCCAGGGAAGTTTAAATGCGTTGTCAAGAGTTCTTTGAAATTAACCTTACTATTGTACAGGGAAACATGTTTTTTTTTGTTAGTAATACCAGCTAATATTTGCATTATATACTTATGTGAATACAAGAATCTCTGACAGAATTCCTTTTATTGTTACATCATTCATTCACATTAAAATATTGATCTTTTCTTCGCTTGATCTCATCTTAATTAATTATCTGATGTCATACAAATCTAATTGGTAGATCTTTGACAGTCGTTATTGTTAGTCAGAAGCTCTAAAGTCTGACAACCAGTCTTACCATGGGGTATCGTATTACCCAGTTACTGGGTTGTGGAGGTCCGACAGGCAGTCGCTCCATGTAAAATATTGATATCCAGCTGCATCTGGTTTGACTGGAAGCCGACCCCAATATAGTTGGGAAAAGGCTAGGCAGATGATGATGTCATACAAATCTAATTAAAATAACTAATAGTATAAAATTACATGACGATTGATGGCACAGTTTGCGCAGTGGCTAAACGATTGGACAGCTGCGCAGCAAGTCGTAGGTTCTATTCCCGCACGGAATAAATACCTATTCGTATGACTACAAGTAGTTGTTCCAGGTGTGTGTGTATGTGAGTTTCTATGTTTAAACGCACCCACGATACAGGAGATATTCCTAGTGTTGAACAACGTTTTAAAAAAATACCGGTATTATCTTCCCGTAATAATATATTTCGAGTTATACGCAAGCGAAGTTGATGGCAATAACAGAGTAAAGGTTAAAAATCTTCATTGATTGTACGGAAATTTATTAATGTCAGAACTATTAAGAGACTAATAACATAAGAGTACTTGACTAATTGCAATCGACTTATATCCGCACTCACAGATGCTCATTAATTTTAATGATTGATTAACAGGCGTCTAAAATCATCTATTTTTAAAACGTAATTTATTTTTAACAAGTTGTTTACAGAATTATTATGGCAGAAAATAGAATTCAGTGTCAACCTTCTTTTTTTTACATGGTAAAATCATCACATGAATCCTCCCACCCAGGACAGAGCGGCAGGGACTGTCAGACTCGTACTGACTAAAATCCACGGTGTCCTTCAATAGCCCTTTACGTTTCGGGGTCACGGTAATTCGTGAGTCCCGCGACCGTCAGTGTCAATCTTAGTATAAAAAACTGCTTCTGTTAATGGATAAGTGAATATTGAGGCAAACATAAATATGGACATGAATTGCATAAAACAGAGAGATTTGGAAAGATAAACGTGCCTTTGCCCAGCAATGGGGCAAAAATGAATATCGAATCATCATCATCTGGGTAGCCTTTTCCCAACTTAAGTTTGATTTGCCTTCCAGGCTAACTAGATTGAAGGGAATACCAATATTTTACACTTGCGAGCAAAAGTATGGAATCACTTACTCCGATTCCGCGAGATTTTAATTACTTTATAACTAGTTAAGAATAATAAAAATAGTAGCATTTTAAAGGTTTAACTGTCAACTTTAAATTGATATCAAATTCATTCAAATGACGCCATTATTTAAGGAGTTATCCCGGATCAATTCCAAGTACGTGATTCCATACTTATATGCTCGCTAGTACATGGATCAACTATGAATTCAGATTCAATTGATTTTCATTTTATATCAGAACTTTACCACTCTCAGGCTCGAAATAGATTCATATGTGTTTAACAAGAGAGTCTATTTTTCCAATTCACCTTAATAGAAGTGCTCGAAACTTGTGGTTGTGGCCTATTTACCATTGGGTTCTGAAAGGCGCCATAAAGGCTTTCCCATAAAACGATTATCTTCGAACGAACAGGGTAAATAGGGGGACAAGTACCACAAAAGTACCACGAAAGTACCATTTGGGCCCGTTTGCCTGAATATTACGGGAAAAATTGTACCAATTTTTTTGTAGTGCTGCAATGGGTTTCTGGTGAAAAATGTAGGTTAAATGCGGGTAGTAAGGCATTAGTGGATGTTCGGCCTATGGTGGGTTATTAAAAGACCTTTTTCTGTGTTAGGATTTTTGGACTTATTTATTTGATAGTTCATTCAGGAATAGTAGGGAAGTGAGGTCGCTGAACTGTTTTGATCGCATTTTGGACATTTCTTACAAACTACTGACAAAAACTTAAAGCAAAGGTCTATCTGAGCATTTGTTTATATCCTACCTTCATGCCTACTTAGGTATTATACTTTCTATAGAAGTTATTTATGACTAATTATATTATCGCCTTGTAATACAATTATTATTTTTAATTTTTACGATTTTCTCTAGGGTCGTGGGTACAATAACATACATTTAAATAAAAAACACACCATTAATTTCATTTAACGATTATAGCAGAATTCAAATAAAATCTATTTCCCAATACGACCTATCTCTCGCTGGTTTCATGAAGCAATATCACTTAAATCGACGCTAACGCCATCTGTCTCCTCTCAGCGAACTGCGGCGACATTGATACATCGCGCGCTAAGTTGTACTAAATTGACTTACACTCCATTAGGCACCCTTTCTGCTTACCTCGTTATGTTATTGGTTCCACTATGAAGCTATAAGGAAAGGTTTTTGATTTTATTATGGATTGACTGTAAGTCGTTTTAATAGATACATTTTCTTTCGTTCTTTCTTTTTCGGTTTGTAGGGCTCTTATAAAGGTTTGTGTTCGGAAAAAAGTGAGAGATTTTTTGTACCTTCATGAAATAAAGACACAAAAGTGCAGGATTATTAATAAAACAAAATGTACCAACCTAAATCTTTAAGCGTCACACATTGCATCAGATAGGTAACCAAAAATAGTATGTTAACAATAATAAATTATTGGGTTTTCCGTGCTATTATTCCTTTTAAGTCAAATCTACATTTATCAAGCAGAAAAATTGTTTTTATTTGAAATGCTCAAACTCAAAAACTACAGAACCTATTTCAAAATGTACTTTCCCCATTTTAATGCCACATTATTCAACAAGAAATAAAATCTACGTTTCATTTCCAAACTACACCTGTGCGAAGCCAGAATTGATCGATAATCTATCATACATCCATCCATTACATACAAAATTCTACTACAAATTAACAAACAAATACGATATGGTTGACCAAGCAGTCATCTTGACCTTATTGGCATAACTAAGGCAATATAAGAGTACACAATATCTACCTCTAGAAGCGAGTCAACATGTTTTTTGTAACATGCAACCTATCAGTATTCATACGAGATTCTGTTATGTACTCGGGTTACATAAGAAGTTGTTGGCTGTGTAAATTGAAGATATTTATTTACTTACTGACATCGGTGACTTTGTAAAGCATCTACTGAAAAACTACAACGAAAAATACGAACACAAACGTAATACGTTAAGAAAGGAATAATTCGACATTGATAATCACGGTGTATTGAAAAATAATTTTAAAGGTAATCTTTAATTCTGCAATTGGATATCACAATCATACTTAGTCTAATCATAAAATACGTATTCATCTATGTTTTCCATAGATTACGGTATAGTTTCTCGTGTACAAGACATACAGATCACGAATCTATAATTATGCCGAGCTTTGTGATTACAAAGCTTAATAAGGATTCGCTATCATCAAAACGATTAGTTATTTCACCGTAATTTAAACTTTAAGAACACCATAATTCAAAGTATTGGAAACAATTTGCTTGTATCTATGTTTTATAGAGCAAGTATCTGCGACCAGCGCAGGATATGCGAATTTTAATCTTAATACTCTTGAAATATTTATCACTATTCCACTATCTGAACAAGAAAAAAAATGACATACAATGATACAGAATCCTCGTAAAACCCGTCCAGAACGAATATAAAGCAATTCCTCCATTTTTCATTGTTTCTGCGATATCAGGGCATATTATATGACGTTTTTAATAAATTACATCGCGTTGGGGCACGATTTCAGCTAATATTTGTACTGTCGCGTACCGTGAGCAGATAAATTCGTAATTAATTTTGTGTTGAAGTTTATTTGATGACCTGAGTGTACAAGATAAGTAGTTGTTTTGTGTACTGTACATGGATTGTGTTTGTTTGTCGACATTGTGAGTGGAAACTAAAATGGAAGCTTTATAAACCACATTTCAGTGAAAAAAAATGCGGAGAACTTTAGCTATTTTACTTACACAAAGGCGAATTGAAGGCAACACTCCGGGATTGTGCTCCTGATTCATTGGAAAACTAGCACTTGTCACGACTACACTGTAGTTTCCCAAATCAATTCATAATTCAAGGAAAATCTTATATTTATAAACAATTAATGACTTAATATGTTGCTTAGCGCAAAGCTTGAGAACGGCCGGACCAATTCGTCGAGTATTTTTTTTTGTTTTTATCCATGAATGTTTTACTTTAACTTCTCATTAGTAAATTGAACTTATTTTTTAATTGCATTCGTTCGAAGCCTGGGAAAATCGCTAGTTTCGAAATAAAAGCATAATTGGCTATTTGACAGTAGCTATAAATTACAAATATAAATAAGTCCGTCATTTAGAGTTTAAAAAAATAACTGACACGTATTTTTTCTTTTGTAAAATCAATGAATATTCACCAAATACAACGCATCAAAACTCGAGAGTGGGGGCTCGTGACGTCAGAATTCAATAGAAATTGTACTAAATTGTGACGTTTGCCAATTTTGAAAGCATCGTATCTCCGTCAATTTTGGTTTACTAAACAAAAGAAAAAATACGGATCGAATATTTTTTGATAATCAAAGTCAAATAGCCAATTGTAACAATATTGGACAACTCTTAACATACCTCAATACAACCAGTAAATAAAGAGGATGGCATCATTTGACTATGTATCCACATCTTTGAATGGGTAAACACAAAATTTACCTAACGCAATGATAAAGTTACAGAACAAACAAAAGGTTGCAACGTTGCTCAGTTATTTAATTTGATGTCCGTCTCAAGTATTTATTTAATTACAAGAAACTTTGATAGCCTTGTCCGGAGCATCGAACCAGGTATTTAGCAATGTGCTCTTATACACACTTTTTAAACGTGATTAAGAAATAAATTCGTATGGAAATTTACAAGCACAGAACACAACATGTTTTTCAATGCCATGGATGTAAATAAATTCGTATATTTTAAGGAAAATGTACAAAAAAGGGATCGAATATCATTTTTCTGAGATCATCATTATATTGTTGTATTATTAATTATGCAGGTACAAAATACGTCAAAAGTTAAATATTTTGTAAAATTAAGAACGACTTGGCAACTCTCGTTTATCACATTAAAATGAAAGCATTACAAACTTGAACTAAAAAGGTTAATTAAAATGTTACTTAAATATTCTTAAATTAAATATATATCACTAAATCTAAATATTTACAAAAGATACTAAATTAAAAAATACTACATTACAAAATATCAATCAAAAAAACATCTTAGAAGAAAAATCTAAAAGATCTAAATCAAAAGTCAGTCTACTCCCAAAGGCAAATTGACCTACATTTGAAGCTTTATTGAAAAAAAAAACCTCGAGCGTTTAAATAAAGATTATTTTCCCGACCAGAGATTCATTTGTCATAATTTTTCTGTAATCAGTACTATCCTTATTGTTCCGAACGATAGTGATTTTTAAATTAAAAGAGCCCTGGGCATTGTCCTTGTTTTATTTTTTTGTGCTATTTTTAGCTACGTGAAATAAATGCCTTTATTTAGTACGTGTTTTTTTTTATCACTCTTTTAAAATGCGAATGACCATATTAATGTTCGTCAATGAACGACCAATCATGTATAACGAAATGGTTAGCTACATACATCTTGGTCGCGAGTAGAGAAGCTACCGTGACCCCGGAACGTAAAGGGCTATTGAAGGATACAGTGGATTTTAGTTAGTACAAGTCTGACAGTCCCTTCTGCCCTGCCCTGGGTGGGAGGACTCATTTGATGATTTTACCACGTTAAAGAAAAGAAAAGCTATGTACTACAAAATGTTCATTTTCCCCCAAACAATACTTCGTGTCTTGATAAAAATTAGTCACCATAGTAATTAGATATTCTTTCATGTCCTGTAAATGTTTACATTCACGTAAAAGAGGCAATTCCTATATTTTTTTCTTTACTCGTGAAAAGCAGTAAGACCCGTAATTATACCAAAAACGAACAAATTAATGAAAATAAAATACACATTTAAAATGTAGATACGATTACAAACCCACTCAGTGTTTCCCTCTCATATTATTCAAATATTCACCCAATAAACTCATACAATCCATGAAACAGAAATAAATTTCATGTATAATGTAAATCGAGTTCCACTCATCTGAAACAAATACTGTTTTCCCGTATTTAAAGAGTATTTTTTCCTCTTCAACGTAGTAATACATTTGTATTGGAAACAGCAATTATGATATTGGTTTGAGGGAATTGAGCTTATAAGGCTGTTATCAGACGAAACCGCTTGTACGCGTGGTTTAAATAAATAAATATTCCACAACTATCACACAACGCCATCTAGTCCCAAGCTAAGCAGAGCTTGTGTTATGGGTACTAGACAACTGATAAACATACTTATATATATTTCTAAATACATACATATTATAGATAAATTACACCCAGACACAGAACAAATGATCGTGCTCATCACACAAACATTTGTCCTGGGTGGGAATCGAACCCACGACCTCCGGCATAGCAGTCAGGGTCACTAACCACTAGACCAACAGGTCTGTCAAAACAACAGGTTTGACGGTGTAGCACATGTTCCATGCCAGAACAAACCGGCGTTTGTTTCGTGTGTGCCAAAAATTCCGCCTCTACGATAAGCCGTTGCTTAAGAAGTCAACATGCATATTCAGTCAATTAATACACTTAGGTGTAGTCTGAGGAAACCGCTCGTCCGTACCATGGCGAGTTTAAGCAGGTCTCACGTGGCTTGTATGAAATCTGTTAATGCTTAAATCACGTACGGACGCTAGCACAGACATAAAGCGAACACTATCTGTCCGCGCGGAGCAGGGTCCATAATCCCGCTTCGACGCCATCACCCGACCGGTTTCGTGTGAGAATGCCCTAAGAAAAATGTAATAATACGGATATTAGTTTATTAGAACAATGTTTTCTGTTATTACAATAGTGTTGAAGTTCTGTTTTCTATCCGTTAATATTTTTCTTCGTTGAATTATTAAATAAAAAATTTAGGTGCTACCATAATGTAAAGAATATTCTATCATTATTATTCTTTAGAAGAAATGCTTTCTAACTATGTTTAACATTGATTTATTAAGTTTACTCGTCGTCGTTAATTCATAGCAGTTTCTTCAAGATGTTTTCAGTGACTGTGATTAAGTGGTATCTTAAAGTACTCGAACATGTTTCTGTAACAAAGTCTTGATGTCTAAGACAATTTAAACTGAAGTTGGTTTTCCAACTCCACTTCAGCCAACTCAATCAAACAAAGATAAGTACTTTAAATAATTCAAGATGCACAAACACATCTGCGTCACCAAAAACAAAACAATGTACAGAAAAAAAACAGGTCTAATAAAAAACAAACTTTGGGAAAGTAGCTTCATTTAATAATCGTAATTAGGGCTGTACAGAGACTGAACCCGGAGTCCTCGGTAATCTTAGTCGGTTTCTTATTTGCCGAACCTATTAGGAATGCTTTTATCTTCTTCTGGGATTCCTTAAAGATAGATAATTGATAGAGAAATTTTTGAGATTTCATGATAGTTAAGATGTTTTGAAGCTTGTATCTGCTTCCAGCAGCATCGCTCGTTACAAGTCGAAAATTAGCCTACAAAAACATATAATCGGAACAAAAACTATCCTATATGTTAATCCAGGTTATAAACTAGCTGTGTACCAAATTTCATCCAAATCCATTTAGTTGTTTTTGACTGAAAGTCTTACAAACATCCATCCATCAATCCTGACATAATTTCGCATTTATAATATTGAGATTGGTACATCTTCCTTGTTTTGTTCCGGATTAGAAAATAAAAAGTATATATCGTCCGGACTCAGACCTCCTCTTTGTGAGACGCAGTGGACTGTACATTGTCCACGATGCGGGTCCAATGCGGGTTGGTGAACGAAATTTTATCAAGTTTGAACATCGAAGTGCAAATAACTGAAAAAAAAGAAGCAAATTTTTTCTCGCTTTATTTGCGACTAGAGTTAAAAATGAAATGAAAAGTGGTAGCCCAGTGATGTCAGCTTGGACTTTAAGTTGTAGGTCGTGGGTTCGAACCCAGCTAGGCGCATTACTTTCTGTAATTTATTTTAAACCACCGCTCTCAAAACGGTGAAGGAAAACATCGTGAGGAAACCGGCATGTCCTAGAACTGAAAATTCGAAGACATGTGCCATTTACCAACCCATACTGGGCCCGCGGGTGGATTATGTGTCGCTCTCTATCACAGAGAGGAGGCCTGTGTCCCAGCAGTGGGAACATTGTGGGCCGATGATGATGATGATGAATGCAGTATACGCGGTACGGCATTCTTTTTGTCAGGCTGTCCAAGAGCAAGATCCTAGCCCGAAAAACACATCTCCCCAAATCAATATAGGGATGTTTCCTTGCATATTTCATAGGGAAACTATTACACGGCTCCTACGTTGATGCTGCTTGTATAATCTCAATACGGGTGTCGTCGCCCTGCTGCATTATTCATGACTGTGACGTGTTGACGGCCAACTGAAACTGTAATCTTGAAGTGGGGTTGAGGTGGTAGTGGGAGCAATTAGCGGGAGAGGAGAAAATAGTGGAATGGAGAAGAATCATTTTATGTTGAAAATAGTTCTAGCATAATATGTTAAACTTTGATATTGATAACATATGAAAAAGGATTTCGAATATGAAAAAGATTGATTTGATGTTTGTATAACTATAACACCAACAGTCTTGATATTTAAAAAGTAGGGATTGGGATAAGATCTTCGTTATTGTTTTTTTTATTTGCTTATCGTTAAATCGCTACTAAGTCTTAAAATAAGGGCACGCCGCAATCGCGGCGGTAAAATCCCTCTTTGAGGAGTGGCTGGATAGGCGTCACGGCGTCCTGCCCTATGAAATAACACGTCTGTATTACAATGTAGGACTTATAAATAGAGTGAAACTATAGCATTGTCGTCAACTTTACCTACCTAATTAAAACTAAAAAAAAACGCTCAAATAAAACGCAACATTAATCGCTCACAGTATGACCAATCCACAAGGTCCTGACACGAACCACTTACGAAAATATTAAAGCGGGGAGTGTGACAAGATATGGTAAAAATATTACACATTTTTGTCACAGCCCTGTCGCCATACGTCACGTGAAATATATTACAAAAATTCAGAAAAAAACATTGACTTGCACGATTGGGTTTAAAAATATAGTATGTATGAAGCATTTGTGTCTTTTGGAACGATTTAAGGGTCGAAAATATAAGGTTTTGTAAAAAAATCAAGATATATATAACAATATATAATGTTAAAAGAGCTTTCTTTGGCTTTCTTTGCTCGATTTGCTACTAGAGCTACTATTATTCATCAGGACATTGAGTACTATTCCTAGGTACAACTGAGATTGTTAGCAGGATTTTAACAAATTCCGTGGTGTTACAAGTCTAACCACTGCATCACATTTTGGACATCATCAAAGAGCTTTTAATACGTCACGGTTGCATACATTCAAGTCTAATTATAGGGTATTTATTTTTATTCTAAAATACATAAATACTAATTAAACTATAGAAATATAAAATATAGCTAAATAAACCAAGACTTGTTTTGCTGTGCCCAAGAGACTGTCGACGTTGCCTCTTTGTACTTTGTTACCTTAGTCAGAGGCTAAGTATTGCCAATACTTAGCCTCTGACTAAGGTAAAAGCTGGCTCTTCACGGGAAGCGTCAACAAGTCTTATTCAAATCATATTGATAAGTTTGAGAATACAAACTTTTATTTCTCACTAGCTTTCGCCGGTCACCGGGGAGAGGGGAACCGGCGAGAGATGTCGTGCGGTGTTCCACAGGGATCGGTCTTGGGGCCGCTCCTGTGGAACATCGGTTACGACTGGGTGCTGCGCGGCGACCTCCCTGACGGCGTCGGCGTAATTTGTTACGCCGACAACACGCTCGTCCTGGCGAAGGGAGAGTCGCACCAGGCGGCGGCCGACGTGGCAACGCAGGCGGTAGCGACAGTCGCTAATAGGATCCGGCAGTTGGGACTCGACGTGGCGCTGCACAAAACAGAGGCCATGTGTTTTCATGGCCGTCTGAACGCGCCACGTTCAGAGTCTCACATTACGGTGGAGGGGGTTCACATCGGCGTTGGGAGGACGATGAAGTACCTGGGACTCGTCCTCGACAGCCGATGGAACTTCAGGGAGCATTTCCTGCATTTGGCCCCAAGGCTGAACCGGGCAGCAGCCGCTCTCAAGCGACTCCTGCCCAATCTCGGCGGGCCAAATGCCTCCTGCCGGAGGCTGTACGCCGGTGTCGTGCGGTCCATGGCCCTCTACGGGGCCCCCGTGTGGGCCCCATGCATCCGGACGCGACCACTCAAGCTGGTCGCATGCCAGAGGGTCATGGCTATCCGGATGATCCGGGGATACCGCACGATCGCCGGCGAATCGGCCAACCTCCTAGCCGGATTGCTGCCCTGGGATCTGGAGGCGACTGCCCTCCAGCGCGTCTATGAATGGCGCGTGGAGGCGCAGCGTCGGGGCGAATCCCCGCTGCCTCGACAAGTCGAGTCGCGGCGGGAAGAGCTCCGGCGTGATCTCAGGGCAGTATGGAGGGAGCGACTGTCGCAACCGAGGTCCGGGCACGCCGCAATCGCGGCGGTAAGACCCCTCTTTGAGGAGTGGCTGGATAGGCGTCACGGCGTCCTGACCTACCGCATGACGCAGGTCCTCACCGGACACGGAAGTTTCGGGAGGTTCTTGTGTCTGATAGGGAGGGAAGAAACGCCTGGGTGTCACCACTGCGAGGATCGTCCGGAGGACACGGTGGAGCATACGGTGCAGGACTGCCCCGCTTGGGCAGAGCACCGCCGTGTCCTCACGACGGCGATAGGCGGAGACCTCTCGCGCCCGGCATTGGTCGAGGCCATGCTGCGGAGCGAGACGGAGTGGGAAGCGGTCGCCTCCTTCTGCGAAGCAGTCATGCTCGTGAAGGAGGAGGCGGGCCGCCTGAGGGAGAGGACAGCGTCCTCCCTCCACCCCAGCCGCAGTGGTAGACGCCCACGGCGTCGGACGTCGCAAGACGATCTTCGGCCACCGTAGGCGCGGGCATGCGGGCAGCGAATAATGGGCGACTCGCTGTCCGACCATGGACCATGCCCGGGTCGACGGCGCGTTGTGTTCCACGCGCGCCTCAAAGAGTGTCAGCATAGTGACGGGGCCTGTAGAGGGCCAAAGCCTGCCGGGATCGCGGGACCTAGGGATTACCGTGACCCCGGTACGCAAAGGGCTATTGAAGGACACCGTGGATTTTAGTCAGTACAAGTCTGACAGTCCCTCCCGCTCTGCCCTGGGTGGGAGGACTCATTTGATGATTTTACCACGATAAAAAAAAAAAAAAAAAGCTTTCGCCCGCGACTCCGTCCGCGCGGATATCGGTCTTCGCGTGGATGGTTTATGTCTCCATTTTCAGTAACTCTGACAATGACATCTTATAAATATCTATTGGACCCAAATAAGGCTAAGCCTATAATAATTAAGGAGATCCCTCTATTGAGCTACTGCTGTTGAGCTGGCGTTCTGTAGTAACTGAAAAATAAGATTTTTTTTCTACTTATTTTTCCAGGATAAAAAGTATCCCATTTTATGCCCAGGATAATAAGGTATAATTATACCAAGTTTCATCGAAATCGAACCGTTAGTTTTCACGTGATGCCTGCACATACAGACAGACAGACAGACAGACAGACAATTTTTTTTTAATCACATATTTGGGTTTGGTATCGATCCAGCAACACCCCCCGGTATTTATTTTTTCAATATTTTCAATGTACAGAATTGACCCTGTTACAGATTTATTATATGTATAGATTTTATTAATTCCTCACAGGGCAAACAATTTGCCTAGCCTAATTTTATAATAAAACCCAGTGGTTCGCAGAATCCGTTTCTCATCAAAGATTATGACTAAAACCATTAATTTCAAACCAATTTATTATGCAAAGGTTCATCGTAAACTAGATTAAATCTTGAATATTGGTATTAATATTTATGAATACTAAAATATTAACGATCAGTTATTGTCTCTGCGTCATGGGTTTACTGGTAGCAAGCGTAACTGCTGTATGATATCCTGGGTTTTATTCCTAGGTTGAGCAGTGTTTTAATGGGGTTTTTAGAAAATTCTTAGACATAGAGTCGGGTTTTTGGCAATAGGCTATATCACGGCGAAATATGTGGATAGGTTACTTCTAGGGAAGCGTCCTTACCGTCGTTCACATCATCGCTTATCATTAGGCGA
Organism: Agrotis puta; assembly: GCA_943136025.2. Taxonomy (NCBI): domain Eukaryota; kingdom Metazoa; phylum Arthropoda; class Insecta; order Lepidoptera; family Noctuidae; genus Agrotis; species Agrotis puta. Next base: position 16,910,944 of record OW964175.2, on the reverse strand, counting down.
GAAGATGGTCAAACGCGGACCAACTGTTTAATAAAAATAAAATAAATAACCCTTCGGGGATATGTGTGTGTAACTATCCAATTTCTGGGCAAAGGCCTGCCTTAAAGCCTTTGTCAAACGACAGGCGTGACGAATGCGAAGCGTGACGTTTTTATTTGTAATGTATGGAATTGTTTGAATCCAGTCACACAGAAAAGCGAAAGCGATCCGATAGTGTGACAGAACTATCGAACTGACGTCTCCCTTCGGTTCGGTATCGCTTCGGAAATGCTTCGCTTTTGCCTGCCTGTTTGACAAAGGCATTTTTCTGGGCCGGCCTCGTCGGAGCTGTCCTTCTCCCAGCATCCATGTTATGTTACGTTAAATAAATAAATATTAACAACGTGTTTTTTATTTGTTACAGTGGCCACCAAGACTTCTTCGGTGGGCATTCGCAGTCCTACTGATAGTCGCTATCATCGCACCCACATCAGACTCTACCAGTAAGTACCTGTTATTAAATATCGGGACCTTTTATCCGTAATGATTTAATTTTTTATGAGTTTTTGACGCATCCCGTGTTTTACTCTTTTTAATGATTTTTATTTATCATTGGTTTTAAAAACATCATTAAATTATAATTTTTCTTATTTGTTGTCATCTAATTATAAGCGGAAAACCCAAACCTTACCAAAACATTAAATTTTATTTTAAGTTACTTATTCTTATAAAATTGACAAAATTTATTTGTTTTGACAAAACTAACATCAAATACATTTGTTTTTACTTCACACATTATTTATTTTGAACATGTTTACATAAAATACTAGTTTTAAAGTACATTTCAAAGGTTTCTGAGGTCCTCAACCTCCACCAATCAAAAATATGTTTACGAGAACTACAAATGCAATAACTAAAACAAAATAGAGATCTCCTCTCTTATATAATTTCACAAGCTGGTTGCACGCTGAATTTCAATTCGTCTTCTCGAATATAAGTTCTATTCATCCTGAGGATTCTGATCTCAGTATGAGATGAATATCAATGATATTCGACATTTGCAGATAGTAACTAAAGTTCAAAGACTTTGTAACTTAATTACCTTGATTTTTGTCTATCAAAACTTTTGAGTTATAATCCAACACCTAATAAGTTTTTTAAAGTACTAAAAAAATAACTTATTTTCTTGCATTAATAGTTTGAATGAAGACATCTATAATTTTACCAGTGTTACCTTCAAATTGATAGCAAGCAGAAATAGACATTATAGGTACAAAAATTTCGCTGATAATTCAAAAATTATGTCTCATAGGAATACAGACTTATGATTAAGCTAAAAAATTCATACGTAATAACGCATAGGTCAAGTTTCGTAAAAAAAACTGAGGAAAGATACATTCCAAAACTGCACTCGCAGCTAAATATTTCTTTCTTCAACTATCTTTAGGATAAGAAACCCATGCAAAAAACTCCAACTGCTACAATCCTCACATATATTCTGATTTTTTTTGGTAAATCGCAATCAAAATTTACCCAACAGGCAATCATTAGACCAAATATAGTATACGCAGGAGTCTCCAAGCTCATCAATCAAACTTCCAGACCAAAAATCTAAACAGCGAAGTCTTAAACAGACGCAGAAATTTCTAGAATATTTCAACAGTCAAATTAGGATTTAGGCTCCAAAATTATTCAGGTATGCTGGTTGACCTCCCGTCTTGTGTTTAGCATACTAGGCCATACCGTATGGAAATTAGTACCAAAACTGTGCACCGTTATGGTAGAATATATGTAAATGTTTATTTATTTTACTGTGTTCATCTATGTTGAAGTATTTAAGCCTTTGTCAAACTGACAGGCGATAGCGAACCAGACCGAGTCCGAAGCGATAACGAAACGATACGAGACGTCAAACTTGGTGAACGCGAACCGAGGTGTGACAGTTGTATTAGCTGACGTTTTATGAACGACGTCAAACAGAGCAAACACGCCTTCGATACGTCTTTGCATCGGTTCGGTCACGCTATCGGATCGCTTTCCCTTTTCTATGTGACTGGATTCAAAAAATTTCATACATTACAAATAAAAACGCCTCGCTTCGTACTCGCCACTCCTGTCTGTTTGACAAAGGCTTTAGTGAGGACGATAATGTCAAAGGCTACATTTTGTGGCTTACGTCAATTATTTAAACATTATTTTTGTCTTATGAGACTGTGCGTATGTTCGTTTTAAGAATATTCTTATAACGAATATACAACGCATATGATTATGTGTGTTAGACTTAGAATCTTGAATATTTTTAGGTAATCAACTAAGCCTAACTAGTATGTCCTACAACGGAATATTAAAAGATTTATGTGATATATCTATAAATCCGCAACGTATTTTTTAGATGAAATTTTTAAATTCTTTCCACAAGGAAAAATGGACAAAACGTCCCCTTCCTTGTAATACTTCTTTACATGCTAATTTAAAAACTAAAACATTGTACAACACCCTGAACTTCTAACTGAATTTAAGTAAAACACGGTCCGTCTTAGCCCTTTCGTACACAACTCGACTCGTCTCCGATACCTTACGACTTTGGTATCTAGGCGAATATTGCCATACAAATCCATAGAGGTTCGTACACAGGCACGCGTCAATGGATACCAAAGTTGCAAGGTAAGCGGAGACTTGCGTCGCGTTTGTACGAAGGGGTTTAGGTTGATAGGGTAGTAGCTACACGTAGTGTCAATTTGCTAACCTTTTGCTTACCTCTTACGGAACCACTACCTGTCTGGAATGATAAACAGGGGTTATATAAATGCCAGTTTAGCAGCATTATAATACGAATTGCAATGAAATTCGTTGAATGGAATATTCTGTTCTTTTGCTCAAGCAGTAGTAAAATCATCAAATGAGTCCTCCCACTCAGGGCAGGGCGGGAGGGACTGTCAGACTTGTACTGACTAAAATCCACGGTGTCCTTCACTAGCCCTTTATGTACCGGGGTTACGGTGATGGGTAAGTCCCGCGACCCCGGCAGGCTTTGGCCCTGTACAGGCCCCGTCAAACCTGGACAGTCCTTACGAAAGTTTACTCTTGGGATGAGTTGATATCTTTGACACAAGACGAGACGTGTGTAGTACGACAGTACTGTGACAGTGACAGATATAACGATTAGCTTAAGCCAAAGCCAAACGGACGTAAATTGAGTTATGAGTCGCGTAATTTCTGCTGGAACGTAAAATGAATTTTCTGCACTGCACTGGCACCCGAAATTACGCCACTCCTTTAATTTAAAAGTGCCTCTTTGATGGCTTAATTGAAATAAATGATTAGATTTTGACTTGACGTGCTTGTTTGTTTTCAATCTTATTTAAATGGCTACACATAAATTAAAGCTCACCCATCTTTGAGCTCCAATATTTGAAATTCTATTTATATTAGTCTATAGGGCTTCCTCGTTCAATGACGAAAGATTTATCTGTAAATGTTACCTGTCTAGACTATTAATTAATCTCGGAGAAGTAGTACTACCTTTGATCTTGTCTTCAATTAAATTAAATTAATAAAGGTACTTTCTCTAGAATAGAAAGAGAAAATGATATTAGAGAAAGCTACAATACTCTATAGACTTTTATTTAGATGTTATTTCTAGACAAAAGATAGCATTCTATATGAATCTGAATTCCCGACTGTGGAGTTCAGACTGAAGATTTTTATCAGAAACTTGAACTGACAATGAGTACTTTCATTTTTTTAACAGATTTAGAAATACTTTTTATCTGTTTTCGAAGCTGGAGTGCATTATTTTTATTTATTTTGTGAAGCCACCTATTACTTATATATCTATGATACCTTATGCCTGTGTCTCAGCACTGAATTTTTTTTTCAAATATACGCTAATTTTTCACGAGAAAACAAAGTGGGTTTTAAGTATTCCCCGGTATTTAACAAACAAAACATATGAAATACAAAACGAAACAGTATAATAAATATTTTCCAGGATCAGACCCAAGACAAAATTCCAATAAATATAAGATATGAAAAAAAAATTGTTCGAACTAGCTAAACAAAACAATTTTTTTTTCGTGATTCAGATTATTTATTTATGTTTACGCTGTCCACAATTTATAAAACTTTGGCATAATATAATCAGTCCATCGCGCACAAAAAAATGTAGTGTGCAAAATCTCTTAAGCCTTTGTCAAACAGACAGGCGAGTCCGAAGCGATAACGAACCGATACGAGACATCAGTCCGATAGTTCGCTATAGATAGGATCGCTTTCGCTTTTCTATGTGACTGGATTCAAACAATTCCATACATTACAAATAACAACGCCTCGCTTCGCAATCGCCACGTCTGTCTGTTTGACAAAGGTTTTAATGCGTTATAAAATGAAGAACACACAATGAAGTCCACAACATGAAAGGTTTGCTTGGGTTCAAACTTTAGCCAAGCAACGTAAACCACCGGGTCTCACTTAGGTTTAAGCCATAAAATTCCCTGTCAAAAACTCGGGCCATAGATTCAGTCAGGCATACAACAATAATTGCCTAGATGTCCACTAGATACGCACATAACCAGCGATTTGTTTGCAGCCAGAACCAATGGTTATCCGGGTATACCCTGACATGCCCTGACTGGACACGGTCAAAGATATATTGCTGATAATCCAGCAATTTATTTACCTAAAAACACGCGTTTTTTTATCGGTAGACTGTTTTAATGTGGACCTTACCAATCAAACATTTAAGCCTTTGTCAAACAGACAGGCGAGTCCGAAGCGATAATGAACCGATACGAGACGTTAGTCCGATAGTTCGGTCACAGGCGACAGGCGAGGGACAGGCGTGGCCAATACGAAGCGAGGCGTTTTTATTTGTAATGTGTGGAATTGTTTGAATCCAGTCACATAGAAAAGCGAAAGCGATCCGAACCGATGCGAAGACATGGCGAAGGCGTATTTGCTCTGTTTGACGTCGTTCATAAAAAGTCAGCTAATACAACTGTCACGCCTCGGTTCGATACACCCAGTTTAACGTCTCGTATCGCTTCGGACTCGGTCCGGTTCGGTATCGCCTGTCAGTTTGACAATGGTTTAAGAGTCTGACAGTCCCATCCAGGTCTTATTTGACCTCCGAAACAGCTAAATCTTTCTCTCTACTTTTTATCACCATCAAATAATATATTAACCCTAAAAATAAACTTATACATGTTAGCAACTTAACTGTATATATATATATCTGTATATACCCATACAAAAGCCACAGCCCATATTAATTACACACGCAAATTGATTTAATTACTCCGGTGTACCTTGAAAATACAAGAAAGGAAGCGGTTTGTTAATGATAGCTTAATGCGTGATTACTTAGGTAAACAGATGTAAAAGCGTCGCGTCGTATCAACTAGCAGCGATAATAGTACGTTGAAAATTTTCGTTTACCAATTACTATTATATGCGTTTCAATTAAAACGGAGAGGGTCAATGATCTCCATCTGTCAACTGTCACTTGAAAATAACCTTTAGCAATAAATCTGGGGGCACGGCAGTGCCCCAGCCAAGTCTCGAGCAAAACGGGCACGGCCGTACCATCTTTTCTCGATGCGATTCGCGGCTGTTTCGCCCCCCCTATATCTTCGACGTGGACAAAGCTAGGAGTTTCGGTTTTCGGTGAATAATAGTAGGCATTAGAACAAGCTTAAGTTCGAAATTACATGCCAATTGAATTAATAGTTTAGGAGTTACGGTCGATCAAAGTTACACCATTTTGTCACTCACTCACTGACTCACTGACTCACTGACCGATCATCAAAAATCTAAGGTACTTCTAGCAGACTTAGAAACTTCAAATTTTGCACCAAGATAGGTCATTAGCCACATATAAAGGAAAAATTATAAAAACATAAAAAAATAATATAACATAGAAAACAATTTTATATTTGCGGTTTGGCAAGAACATTATGTATGGATTTTGACTGCATTGTTAACTTTGTTCGTTGTTTAAGTATTCAATTGGATGAATAAATACATAGAATAGGAAAGAATAATATAAATGTAATACATAGACTATAATTAATACATAAAGTTCATAATTCATTAAATTAATAAAGCTAAAACTCCATTGTATTGCGATAAATTTCGATTGTATGCGCGCTCGATAGATGGCGTTGTACCTGTCTGAACCGCGCTATGGTTTCGTTACCGAGCGCAGTTTAAGTAGTACTTTAAAATAATTCGATAATTTTCATTTGATAGCGCCATCTACCTATGAAAAACCATTTCGAAACTAAAAAAATATTGTAGCTATATTCGGAGAACTTAAGTTAGCCGGATTAGATAGTAGATTTATTATTGTTACTGAAACAGTTATTTAGGCAAATAGTTTATTAATATAACATAGACATAGTTACAATATCTAGTTGTTTACGTGTTATTTAGTTTAGTTATATTTAGTTTGTAAGTTAGTAGATTTATGTTTATTTAGCTCGTTGAAAAGAAACGATAGAGATAGAGAGTGGGTTCTAAGCAAAGCAGTAGCTGAAGTCCAAGAAATTATGAGGTCACCTAAAAAAAAAGAAAGAAATACACTTACAAAAAATAAATGAGATCCCACCAAAAACATTAAATGTAAAAAAATGCCAAGTCTCTCGATGCAGTCTTTCCATCGTAAAAAGTTTTGAGATCTCATAGAAGCCAAGTCCTATTCAAATTATTTTGTAGTTATAAATCAACATTTAGTAATTGTATCAATAGTTTTCTTTATATTATAATTATAGTGACTTGGCAATGAGCACAAGAAGAAACAAAACGGCATATTTGGAGTTGAAAGTCACACACCGCATGCGTAAACATTAATATCACAAAATTAATTTTCTTTTGGTTTATCCGTGTCGTCCCAACCGAATTTCGGCAACGGCAGTCAGTCTCATCCAAGACTAGTAAACTGCGCAGGACATAAATTGGTGCTCATTGCCAAGTCACTATAATTATAATATAAAGAAAACTATTGATACAATTACTAAATGTTGATTTATAACTACAAAATAATTTGAATAGGACTTGGCTTCTATGAGATCTCAAAACTTTTTACGATGGAAAGACTGCATCGAGAGACTTGGCATTTTTTTACATTTAATGTTTTTGGTGGGATTGTTATCTAAATGAATTTCATATTGTATAAATTATCTTGTTTTTTTTTTTATCGTGGTAAAATCATCAAATGAGTCCTCCCACCCATGGCAGAGCGGGAGGGACTGTCAGACTCGTACTGACTAAAATACACGGTGTCCTTCAATAGCCCTTTACGTTCCGGGGTCACGGTAATTCGTACAGTCCCGCGACCCCGGCAGACTTTGGCCCTCTAGAGGGGGGCCCCGTCACTTTGCTGACACTCTTTGAGGCGCGCGTGGAACACAACGCGCCGTCGCACTATGGGCCAGTACCGTGCATATCGTCTCAAAAATAGTTTTTGGTAATGTTCCATATTGAATAATTCGTTAATGCACATGTCTAACTAAATGTCCAATGCATATTACGTAGTAATTAAAATCCATTATTTATTGATTTTTACTATTAGACTAAGGCTTGCAAGTTGACGGTTAAAAATATGAGAATAATGTAGATCACAATTCCTCCAGTTCACATGATCATATTTTCATTAATTTCACAGCAAATGTATAAGTGTGATATATGGTTAGAATCGTTAGTAAGTACTCTAATTAAAAATAATTTAAGTGAAGCTTTTTGTAAGAACTGGAAAGGTATAGAATGTTTATTTCGGGACTTCATATTTTAATCTTATTAGAAACTTCAAATAGACTTTTGACAGTTAGCCGTGTCTGCCCATGACGTAATTTTGGTACTGTTACATAGAGCAACTTATATAGAAGACAGGGCAGTAAAAAAATTCTGCCCGAATCTGCCCCCCTTGAAATAAATCGAAAAATCCCAGATGGGGGGAAAATACAAAAAAAAACTAAAAATATTTTAAGTTGTGATTGATGAGATTTTTGGACAGTTAGATTATTTTTGACTTATAATTCTTCAATAATATTATCTGCAAGAATGTCTCTTACACTGTTTACCAAGTGGGATGTGATGGTTCATCGGGACAAAGTGAGTATAAACAAGTTTTAACAGATGAGAGTGACTTTGTCTCACATGTCAATTTATTTAAAGAATCTTTGATACCGATAAAGCTAACTGACATAAAAACGAATGAAGTTATTTGGAAAAATCCGGCTTGTTCTTCTATTCATAATTTGCAAAAGAAACGCCCGAGAAAATCGATCAGTGGTTGGTGATATTAGGGTTCAAATTGAAAATTTGCGAACTTCAAAGATACACAGGGATGAGCAGGTCATTGAAATAAGGCACGAGCTATTCCTAATTATGGTGGATGGAAAAGTTACACAAGTTTTAACTGACACAAATTCTGGATCTGTGTGTACAGTGTGTGGGGCTAAAAAAAAGCGAAATGAATAATTTGTAGGAGATTGAATCAAAGCCAGATAATATAAATGCATACGAATACGGTTTGTCTACGTTGCATCAGGTATGTGGAGTTAATTTGTCATACTTCAAACAACCTTTGCTGCGAGAACTCCGGAAGATAAAAAAAGCAAAGACGACAAGAAAAAGCTTGTACAACGTTTAAAATACAGGAGTTCACGAGAAACTTATTAAAAGGTTTCTGTTATTCTCCAGAGTTTGGCATCCATATTGCTGTAAATCCAGAAACATTTGGTGAATATGCTCTCACAACCGTACAACTGTACGTGTATGCCTTCTTCAGTACATAAAATCTAAATACGAGTACATGGGGAAAGTATAATTAGATATTTTGCTGTTCTGCCTATTGGTAATTTATCTGAAGATGCCCAAGAATCTCGAAACAGATTACAAAAAAAATTGCTTGTATCACGCAAGAAAATGCTCTAAATCAGCAACGAATCAAAATGTATTTCATGGTCTTCTATTTACATCAGATCCTTATGTATCAAGTATCAGAAAAACATCAGTGAGTATTTCCAAGAAATTGTTAGACGAAGCCAAGAAACTCTTAGATATTTAAGTGGAAGTAGGTGTTACATTAATTTTAAAATATTTTTTTGGATTTAATTATCATATTATATTTGTTATTTAATTAAATTTTAGATGTATATATAATTTAAAAAATATTTACAGAAGTAATATCATTAAATTGTAATTGAATTAGCTAAACAAACTATGGTTTAATATGAAAAAAATACATTTCTATTTTTGTTTTATTTTTTAAATATTATAAATTCAACATTTGACAAAACGTGTTACAAAATTGGATTGTATATATATTCGAGATACTACGTGCCAAATTTGAACTATTTATTTCAATTAACTTAAAAGTTACAGATTTTTGAGACGGTACGCACGGATCTGGCCCATAGTGCGTCGACCCGGGCATGGTCCATGGTCGGACAGCGAGTTGCCCATTACTCGCCAGTTGCCCATTACTTAAATTATCTTGTTAGAATTATGTTCACATTATGATAATTGAACATTTGCAACAGCGTGCAAGTATTAATAAGGGTTGCATGAGGTCACAATATTCCGGCCCATCATGCTGCTCGACAAGGTGGGCAAGCTCTTTGAAAGAGTAATTGCAAACGGCCTCGTCTGGCAACTGAATTGGGTGAGCCCGGACCTTGTGGAGAGCCAGTTTGGCTTCCGCAGGGGACGCACGACACAATCATGCGTGTGAGAGCCCGTTTTTTAGACATATTTGTATTCAAAATACGAATAGGTAATATTGAAAAAAAACGAAACCTTATCCATACAATTCTCTCGTCAGATTTATGTATTTCATGAAAGAGCAGACGTGTTTACCGTCTGATTTGTCTAAAATGTGCGCGTGATAGCTCTGAAACGCGAACGCGTACTGAATTCGTTTCAGCGCTGTTTTTTATGCAAATCCCGCCGTGTTTACTGCGGGGTAGACAGCTGGGCTTATTAATTGGATCTGCGACGTATCTGTTTTAGGGATTCCTGTTTTATTGAAATTAGGTTTGTATGTTTTGATTTGTGATTCATCATCTTTTTTTTTATAGTGGTAAAATCATCAAAAGTGTCCTCCCACCCAGGGCAGAGCGGTAGGGACTGTCAGACTCGTACTGGCTAAAATCCACGGTGTCCTTCAATAGCCCTTTGTTTACGTACCGGGTTCATGGTAATTCGTGAGTCCCGCGACCCCGGCAGGCATGTGATTCATCATCTACGGTGAGACTGGTGACTCAGACTGATAGCGCATAATATATTGCCATCAGTCTGTTTTAAAAGAACAAAATAGTATGAAAAGTATAATTATATTATGCCATGCCAATCTCAACCTTAACTCAACCACAGCTGTTGTTGACCTAGTCATAATTCTAGAGCAACTTTTCATTAAACTATGGTAAATATTCTTTATTCAGGAATGTCTTGTATAGTCAATTGTGATTCTAATGTATTCTATCATTGCAATCACCTAATTTCTAGAATAAAGCCAAGTAAGCACCTATTGAAAATACAATTTGTTTCAGAATTTCGTTTTGATATTCAGATAATACACTTATTATTTATGATGTACCATGATTCTAGATTTTCTTTTAAGAATCTAGAAACGATTTTTTATAAATTAACGCTAACAAGCGAAGGAAAACTGTGGAGTAAGTTCGCCGCCGCACTATGGAGTTATTCTTTTATTTTTAGATTCTTTACTTTGACGTCCAAGGAAGATCGACGAAAAAAAGAGAGAATTATTTACAGAATAGCAGACTGTTTGAATTATAATATTATACGAATCATGGTAAAAGGTCATGGTCATTTTAAACCACAATTATTTTTTGATATATCAGGATATTGTAGGTTGCAGGTTTTAACTTTCACAATGCTGTTTGCTTCCTAGTAATCTGTCAAATTTTACCAATCAAACATTCCGATATTGTGATAAGGTTAATTTGATGTGCTTGGCGTCTGTACAATACTGCAAAAAAAAAATGTTTATGTAACTCTTTCATTCAATCTCATCCTTCATCCATTATCATATGAAAATTTAAAATATACCACGAGCATAAAAAAATGAAAACAATATCTCTTTTCACTCATTCAACCGACCCACCTCTACAGATACATCATACAAAACAAACTTTTCATTTGTCCCTGGACAAAGCTGGTGCTTCAAAAACAAACACCCTGGCTAAACTCATACATTAAAACAGTTTCTTTTGAGGGAAAAATATATTTTACTGCCACACAATTTTCAACTTTAAGCAGAAAAAATAAGGTAGAAGTTCCAGTGGAAGGGTGTCGCCATCAGTTACAGGGTGTCCCATAAGGGCGTTTGGAATTCAAAGTGTGGAGAAACTTTATTACTCGGAACATATTGGAGGAATGGCTTTGTAAAAATGTTGCTACACACCTTTAGTTTCGAAATTCTTTTTATTTTAAGTTACTTTGTTTGTCGTTTAAATGCATTACACGTGGGAAAGATTAATGTTTTTTAGTTCAGTAAATTTTTTCAGGAATGCGTGTTTACATTAATTTATTTTACGAACTGATTTTAGATTTTATAACATCTGCTTCGGGAAGTTACTGCGTAATGTCTAAGATTGGTTCGGATTAAGCCTCACCTTGACAATATTTTACATTTGGAAAAAAGCTTTGTTCGGCCCCGTGTGTTTGATTACAGCTTAGCCCACTCCCACTCACAGAAAGGTTGCTTGTATCCCAGTAGTGGAAACTTTATAAGTTGAAAATATTAAAACAGCTTTTGATTGAATGCAGTCGCAAGTCGCAATTGCATTATAATTGCTCGATGACGATTAGGTCAATGATTATTTTCGATTTCAATTGAATAAAAAACTCAACAAAAAAATTTTGTAATGTTTTACAATGCAGGTAAAACCATAAATTATGACAAAATTCCAATATTTCAAACCTGTAACGGCAAAAAGAAAATTTTCATAATTATGATTTCTGCTTAAATAAAAAAGCTTACACCATTTGAATGTTTCGATAATTATAATCTTGATCTCAAAACTCGAAATAAGTGTAAAAATTACAGATCATAACTTGACCCACCCTGTAACTACCGGTCAATAAATCACTTAGTAGCCAACTTAACTCCGTTGAGTTAAGTTGGCTGACTACCTTTGAAGTTAAATCGAACGGAAAAAAAATTAGGCGCGAGAACAAAGTCTTTGATGTCAAAATTGAAGGTTTCTAGTTTCAACGTAGTTCCTGGAAAAGGTTTCTAAAAATAAATGGAGGAAGCTTTATAACTTGCCGAAAATTTGTCGTTGCTTTTGTGTATACCTAACAAAAAGTCGTAATAAAATTCTAAGGTAGTGCTCGAGGCTCGTTTAAAATAGCTTTGTATGGGTCCAAACATTATTCCCGTCAGTAGTCAAATAAATGATGATTTAACACTTTAAGCGCTATGGTATGTGTTATGACGGAGCCCCAGAGGGCCAAAGCCTGCCGGGGTCGCGGGACACACGTATTACCGTCATCCCGGAACGTAAAGGGCTATTGAAGGACACCGTGGATTTTAGTCAGTACGAGTCTGACAGTCCCGCTCTGCCCTGTTTGGGAGGACTCATTCGATGATTCTACCATGCTAACAAAAAAAAGCGCTATGGTGTGTGGACAAAATGGTGTCCCCCGTGTTGATTTATGGGCTTAGCTTAAAGAATTATTTATAAAAAATAACATGTGAAATCATATATGTAGAATAAGAAAGAAAGTCGATTTTATCCTTTACTAAATTGTCGCAGAATTTTCCGCAATTTGCAGTAACTATGTGTTAGTAAACTAATAAAACTTACTTCCTGAACGTAGTTTTAGGAATTTTTAAAACAAAAAAATGCTACATAACTGAATGAGTTTAATTAAAACTTTAATTCTTTCATCTACACTTAGGTATTGCAAGACGAAAAAATAAAAAATGTAACAAGCGTTGTTCCTCTTTTGTACGATATTTTGCAATGACAGCCAGTTGATATGTTTCTAATTTGATGTGTCACGGTTTGCACATAAAGGGGTCAGTAGAACTCTAAATGGTACTGATATTTAGGTCTTACTCAACTTGTCATGACTCGGGAGACCTTGTGGTATCTAACTAAGAAGATAATTGTCTTACTATCTCTTTTTCTTTTGATTTTGTAAGATTGGGTCGAAAACTTCATAATTGATATCACATTACTCATTATTATAATATTCTTACGTCTTGATGTAACAGATTTATAAGGCTTCTTAATTTAGTTTTGTTTATTATGACCTAATAGATTAATAATTATTCTATCACTCTTATTCCAATTTATTTGTGTTCGTTAATTCTTCTTTTATACGTCACTATTACACGTCATCTCAATTTACGACCTTCTAGACAAATCTTCGGGCATACATTACTTCGATCGTGTTGAGCCGAGTGATTCATCAAAGCATGGTTTCTAAGCTGTGGCTATTTATATTCTTCCAACATTCTCACCAAATCATCAACCATTCCTTAAACTAACTTCTAAAACCTCTTTTTCTTTCACAGCTGTACGCAGAAGACTCCGCAAGCCCAGCAAGGTTTCCACTTCAGTCACATCCAGCGTCTCCAGGTCTTCAGACCAGGCCATAGCAGCTAGCGTGAACAGGCCCAAGATTCGTGGAAGACCCAATATTGCCAGCAGAAAGTCTTCTGCAGCTCTTGATAACTCTGTCGGTACTGATCATCATAAAGACAAAGATGGATATAAGGTAAGCATTGTTATAGGTTTATTTCTAAGAGTACATTCAAGTAGCGACACATAGCTTTTTTTTTATCGTGGTTAAATCATCAAATGAGTCCTTCCACGCAGGGCAGAGCGGGAGGGACTGTCAGACTCGTACCGACTAAAATCCACGGTGTCCTTCAATAGCCTTTTACATTCCGGGGTCACGGTAATTCGTACAGTCCCGCGACCAACGACACATGGCCAATTAAAGATTTATTTTCTATATGAGTTAAGAACAGCAAAATGACTCAAAAATACTTGTTAGATAGAAAAACCATATTCTGTAAAAATATTCTCAACTACTTTAATATTTCTTCATTTCTATTCTTGACATCAACTAACTAAATATTATTTTTGTGAAGCTAATAAAACGTCAGAGCCTGCCGGGGTCGCGGGACTTACCCATCACCGTAACCCCGGTACGTAAAGGGCTCGTGAAGGACACCGTGGATTTTAGTCAGTACAAGTCTGACAGTCCCTCCCGCCCTGCCCTGGGTGGGAGGACTCATTTGATGATTTTACCACGATAAAAAAAAAAAAAAGCTAATAAAACGTCTCAGTATTCACACATTCAGATAGAAAAGTAATTAAAGAACGTGTTAATATTCTTTCCAATTATCACCTGGCCTTTTAAAATGCAATTAAAAACATATTTAGAAAGTCAAGTTTTCTCCTAGTCAATTAAAAACAAATAACGTTTAGTATAAATTATTTCAACTATCGATTTCTAAAGGTTTTATTTCCTTATATTAAATATGGCAGAAAAAGACAGCGGGCCGAGAATTGAACCTTGCGGTAACCTACGTACGTAGGTACCAAATGACCAGTGCACCTACTGTGCTTACTGCTTAAACAATTTTCGTTCCTAACCCTTTAAAATAGAAGTGTCCATATCAATATCCGACAAGCAAATGTAATTTTGTAAAATAATGGTACAACGCGGATGTGAGCGAAGTTTTCGAACGTAAAAGTGAAGTTGTTAGCCTTCAAAATAAATATTTGCCTGCTCAAAGATTTTTATTCGGTATTTTTATACTTTATTCCTACGAGAATAAAGAGCATAATGCATAGTTTAGTCTCGTCTCATATATTTAATGTTTCGCGAATATCTTCAAGATAGGATTTTGAATTTTGAAAATATTACATGCCTTCTGAAAGTAACCTTATTTTGCATATGCAGAGTTCACATTTCAACGGAAAATTCAAAAGAGTTTTCATGTTAAATGAGCTGCATTTTTAAAGAATAGACGGGAGTGGGTTATAAAGCAGAGTGCCTCAACGCAAACTTCACTGAAGAATATGAAAATATACGTTTAATATTGTTTACGAAAGGAGCAGTAAATCCTTGAAGATAATTGTGAGCTTTAAAAATGCAGTTAAATGAGAAGTTTCTTAGAACACTTAACATGATAAAATGTATTCAAACCGCTTGCCTTATTTACAATTCTATGCAGGGAATTCATCAGAATGAGTCATAAAACTTGCAATAAATTAGTGTTTTAAAAGTCCTATCATAAAAGTGATTGTTTTATTATTTTCTTGCAGTAATATGCAAAACAAAAACAATATGAGTATCAAACCCAGAAGTAAAGGTCTCTATAGAGAAGCACAGACAAGAAACTCCATTTACACTCTTTATGGATGTAACTGAATTTTATATCCCTCCAACTTTATCAGTACTCTTTTTTTAAGTTTGTCCTACACTTGGAGTTTCTCCTGTGTCGTGGGAGCGTTTAGTAACATCAAAACTCACGTATACAAACATCCAGACCCGAACCAGCTACTAGGAGATCACATCGTCTGTTCAATGCGGCAATCGGAACTAATTTGATTCTAATTTACACCCTTGTCTTCCACCAGATTGTCTGCTACTACACCAACTGGTCCCAATACCGTACCAAGATCGGCAAGTTCACCCCCGAAGACATCCAGCCTGATCTCTGCACCCACATCATCTTCGCTTTCGGCTGGTTGAAGAAGGGCAAGCTCAGCTCCTTCGAGTCCAATGATGAGACCAAGGATGGGAAGACCGGATTGTACGACAGAATCAACGCGTTGAAGAAGGCTAATCCTAAATTGAAGACTCTTTTGGCAATTGGTAAGATTATTCACATTTAAAAAAAAAATACCATGTTTTGAAGCCTCAGGGCGAAACGCAAAGAGTAACCGAAGGTGGTTAAAAATCCGCTTTGTTTCCCTTAACGATATAAATTTTGAATTTATTTCATGAATAAAATTAACAACCTAAAAATGCACCTGAATAATTTAAATGCGTTTTATTGGTTGTTTACAATCAACCAATCATAATTAAATACAAAGGATTTATAAAATATCAATTTTTTTAACGTGAATTCAGAATAATTACAACAGGTTTCTTAATGACAGTTTTGATTATTAATTTTATTATCATATCCGTTGCATATAATTGCAATATTTTATTACTTTGTTTACACATATTTTATTTAGAAAAACAGATAAATTTAATGGTATTTAATGGTCTAGGAGCAACTATTAAAGATGCATATATAATCATATGCATTTTAAAACAGGTCATTATATGCAACGTGTTTCTTAAAACAAGTTGAGTCATTATATTTATTGCGGAAATAAGCAATAAAATAAATCAATTACCTAATGATATAGCCTTACAGATCTAACTTGTTGACCTAAACATAATAGTTTAATTATATAACTTCGATAGTTTATCTTGGCGTCAGCATATTAGAATTAAATAAACATTCATGTATACAAAAAGGGAAATTCCAAAATTCATCCATTAATAAATTCACAAATATGGCATAGGGTTGTAACTGATTAGAAGTTGCAATTTTGACACTGTATTAGTTAAGTGATGTGGTTTTTATATAAAAAATTGGTAACTATAAACTTTATTAATATATTTTTCTAAAGTTTTTTAAATAAAATAAAAAATATAATGTATCCGACTTCAAAAACAACCACAGAAAAGAGTGAAATAACTTTTCTTTCGGAAGTCGGTGGCTTTGTTTTTTCTTTCATTCAAATTTTTGCCAAACAAAAAAGATTTTAATTAACTGAGAACTGAAGTGAGCGGATTGAAAACCCCCTCCTTTTTGAGTCGGAGAAAGAGCTTCCAAGAGCATTTTAAAGATCTACTAAATGAGAATGATAATTACGATTCATAATCTACCTAATTATGTTTTATATTTTGTGCAACAAAGATCTTTATAATATAGAATTAATTTTTAAAGTAGTTGTATTATTGCATAAATTCAACAAAACCGTCAGATGTTTGATTAATATTTGCGAGACGTCGACGACTTTCAGAACGTACAATTAAAAATAAAAACCAATAATATTTTCACAGTTAATTTGCATTAACACAAGAATTGTCACTCACAAAGGAAAATCGCATCAAAAATATATGAGTAAAGCTTTCATATTTCACGAAGAACGCTTTGATTATCCATCCGAATAAATAAACGATTCAAAACATACGAGATATCGCATTCGACGGACAGCGTTTTAAAATCGATGCCATTTGTGTTGTCCAATAAAAATATCGATAACTTTATTCTTATTTAAATTTTCACCCATTGACATATCGATTATTTATTTGAGAGCTGAACCAATTAAGTGATGAATAACTTTATTTAGTTAAATGTAAAAAAATACTTAATATCATTGGAATAGTCTAGAATGCAGACTTTCTGAAATATCCTTGTCATTAGCAAATTGACATTAAATTTACATTATTTCAATAATAAATGAGTATTACATAAAATTGTTGATCATTTAATTAGGGATTATTTATTATAACATTAAATAAAATCGTGCCTGTTATTCATAAAAGGTTATGCACAAATGTGTAGGTATCTCACAAAATTAATTATATCCGTATGTGTATAAGAAAGGACGAGAAAAAATTGTAATTTAAACTCCTTACTATCGTTTAAATACCTTCCCAAAAAATGTTTTGTACAAAAAAATCCGTACATTTATGACGTCGCAAAAACAACAATACCACACCTCACTTTCATTCACACTTGCTTACATAACGCTTCAATCTATCAATCATTACCCGTTCAATCAACCAGTTGAAGCAATCAACAGATAAATATTATTATGACTCAGGTTTTTATGGCAACCCACAACTTTCTAATAAATAAATGTTATGGTTTGTACGTGTTTAATAGCAAGTTGAAGTGTGTAAACATAATGAGTTTTATGGTTTTGATGAGTAGATTGAGTGTGATTTGTAAATTTAGTTTTTTTTAAAACGTTGCTATGGTAACATGGCGGATGGTTGTATTTTTTGATTCTATTTCGACAAAAATATTAAAGAAGATAAAGGACTGCTTATAATAAAATAAATGACCTGTCCTTTTTCGGGACAAAGTACAAGTTTTTTTTTCAATGAAATCATTTTTTCTTTCATTTTGGTGGCATTGAATAAATTTTTGCATTAGCCTTTTAACCTGTTAATCTTTTTTCTAATTCTTATACATTATCCAAACATACAGCCCAGGGAAACGTCAATCAAATTAAAATAAAGCTGAAAAAGAAAATGTCTGTCACTCATAAAGTTAATGAGGTAGTTTACAGAACTATTTAATATTTATTAAAGTCTTTTGTAAAAAAAAAAACACAGATAAATCGATACATCGATATACCTGTCCCCTCACTAGCCACATGCGAACACACCGCGGCGCCTTTCCCACGGCACAAAGCGCATTCGCGCGACATTTTCACCTATTTTCACGGGAATGCCTACAAAAAACCGCGCCTATTTTCATGAGAGCTACCTGTCGGTTGTGGTGCAATGCATTATGAACGCTAAAAGAAATCGACATGCCACTTTTTTACTGTTTCACTTCACTATTCAGTTGCGAAAATTCGCTCGCGTTTACCATTAGAGATAGAGATAATTCTGATTGAGATAATAGGTATTGAATGTTGCCTTGTAATTAGCTAGGTAAACGAAAAATTGATTGTTTATGTTTAACAGAATCTGGAGATTTTTAGACAAAGCCTTGTCGCATACGTATTGTAGCCATGCATGATCAAGTTTATCGTCAAGTTTTCAGCGCACTGGAAGCGGTGTCCGTTGAACTTGACGGTGTGCAACATGTGTGTATGACAAAGTCTTGATACTTCTATTAGCTACACACCGTCAAGTTTACTGGACACAGCTTCAAGCGTGCTGCAAATTCGATCATCTACGGCTGTCACCAAACAGCTAGCAAAGATAACGATTTTATTCTTCTTTATTGTTCTGGCTTCCTGTTTTTTTTTTTTATTGTGGTATAATGTATAAACGCATCGTCGCGCCCAAGGCGGGACAGGAGGGACTGTCAGTCACGTACTGCCTAAAATCCACGGTGTCCTTCAATAGCGTGGCTTCTTGGTACTCTGAGATTTAACTGGTCACGATTCTGATGTAGATTATGTCCTTGCTGTAACGCCAGACTAAACTTTTCATTGGTATTGTTTCAGGCGCCAGAGTAAATAATTCATAAATACTTTTAGTGTCTTGAATCTAAGCTTCGCCTATTTATTTAAACTTTATTTTATGACATTTACTACTTAAACTTTAGCTATTGTCTTGTTTTATAAACGACTCCCCAAGCAAACATTTTATGTAAGAAACAGCGGAAACAAGTTTTTGATGTAGTTTTAAAGTGCTGAAAGATACTTTAACATTGTTGTTAATTATAATGTAAAAAACATATTTATGCCAACAATTCAAACACCAAAACAGTGAGTAAAACAACTTTTTACTTACTGTTTTCAGAGGGTTAAAGTATCTTTTTAAAGAGGGAATGGTATAAAAGAACATTTTTAAATATTCAATAGTGTCAATTTGATGAAAGGTTATTTCAATTTATATTAAAACATCTCAGTATATTTTCTAAAGTAGACAAAAAAATGCATAATTATTTTCAAGAAATCTTGAAGCTCGACCAATTTCCACAACATTTTTGTTCATAATTAGGATTATAAATAAATAACTTAAATTTTAGAAGAGCTATTCTGAAAATTAGATAACTCATAGCTTTTATGTTAGGGTGGATAATTCATTAAATGAGTCCTGCAGCCCCTGGACGTCATTATTATTGTAACAGAAAAGAGGAGATTGACATGCCAACCAAATCAAAACTTTACCACATTGGCAACAATGTGTGCCCAACCGCCCATTACTCCGCCAGATTACAATTAATATTCCAGATTTTTCACCTGTAACTTGGTAATCAGAATTAAACTAAAATACATTGATTCATCCCCATTGACAGCGATGTGGATGAATTTTTTGACGCCCTATAAATTTTTAATTTAGTCATTTTTGTAAAAAAAAATACTTTTAATTTTAGTTTTAGAATGTAGTATGTACTCGTATATACAGGTATTTTTTTTCTCCGTATTTAAACTACTAAAATAACCTTCCTTCCCCAGGTGGTTGGTCCTTCGGTACCCAGAAGTTCAAGGAGATGTCAGCGTCTCGCTACGCCCGTCAGACCTTCATCTACTCCGCCATCCCATACCTTCGCGACAGGAACTTCGACGGCCTGGACATCGATTGGGAGTACCCCAAAGGTGGAGAGGACAAGAAGAACTTCGTGCTGCTGTTGAAAGGTAAGAGATTGAATTTGATGATGTCGGTGTACGGCGCCAAACAGTTTTTACTGTGTTCCGTCGATGCGCAGGAGTTGAATTTACTTTCGCGTGAGCTCGCTCCATTTTATGTCTGGGCTAGATTGAGAAGATATAAAAACCTAATGTTATTTCTCAATTTATGGCTTCATAGCACAAAAATTTGTCTGATATACATTAAACAGGTGGTTAGAGCGTAACAAAATGAAAATCTAGTTGCTCGTAATTACTATTTTGTTTAATTACAAACAAAATTAAATAATAATCATCATCTGCCTAGCCTTTTCCCAACTACGTTTGGGTCGACTTCCAGTCGAACTGTTTGCAGCTGTAACGGATATTTTACATGGAGCGATTATCTATCTGACATCCACAACCCAGTTACTGGGTAATACGACCCTTCCGTAAGACTGACTGTCAGACATTCGAGCTTCTAAATAACATGAAGGTAATACGGCACATAATTCCTTTGAACACACGAAATCCTGACTATCTCCGTTCCCGTTTCCGCTTACTACCACCTAATCCACGGCCTAGGCGCGCATGTAACACAAAGGTACTTGAGTGTCCTAGGGCGAACACAAAATTTTTCCTCAATTCCTTTACTTATCGAGCTACGAAACTTTGGAACAATTTACCACAGGTAATCCAAAATTCTTCCTCTGTTACATCTTTTAAACAAAAATTGAAAGAGCACTTCCTTTCACAACAACCTTGATATTTATGTATAATATATATGTATATATTATTTTTATGTATTTTATATAAATATTTTATATATTAATATATGTATATTTATTTATTTTTTGTTTGTTTTTCTTATAAAATTATTTGTGTGTGCAATCTTCTTGTCCCCGTATTATTTATCTCGTTTATATATCAGTTTTACAGGTTGGCTGGAAGAGATCTCTTTTAAGAGATAAGCTCACCTTTGTGAACTAAATATTTAGTAAATACTTTTTATTGTATTTTTTTTGTACACAATAAAGAAATAGACGAAGGATCACATAAAAACATACAATAAAAATAACTTACAGCAATAAATTACCTGAAGTACCGTTAACATCTTCGTAATTAACTCATAAAACAAATGAGGATACCATAGCCAACTAATACTCTTAATAGCTCATAAATTAATCATTGTTACCACCAAAGAGATTAAGACATAACAATAGTTGCTAGTATTTAGAAAGAGTTATTACCGCATCAAGCTTTTATGAGCTCCTGGTATTTCGGCACGGTGGCAGTGACTGAGCAGTCGACTGCCGCGCAACGTGTCGTGGTTTCGATTCCCGCTCAGAACAAATATTTGTATGACCTACAAGTAGTTAGTATAGTACCTCCTTAAAAAAATTAAAAGCAACTACGACAAAGTGGCATTGGAAAAGGCTGGAACAAATAGCAAAAAGATCTGGAAATATATTAAAAACGTGACGTATACTACGAAACAGTATGAGTCATCTTCAGGTTTATTACAAGCACACTCGTCCCCGCTGGAATCCGCTAACATAGCAAATAATTTCTTTGTTAATATTGGAAAGAGTCTGGCAGAAAAAAATACGAATCAATCTCACAACATAACAAGTACACCATCAACATGTAACACTGCTTTAACATCCTTCGCACTGTTAGATACTGATGAGACTGAGGTAGAAAGTATAATCATGACCTTGAAAGAAGATTGCGCTGTTGGCTGGGATAACATCTCTAATAAAATTATTAAAAAATTCAAGGACATTTTGGTACCACCTCTAACTTATATTTTCCGCATTTGTTTGTCTTTGGGTCATTTTCCAGAGTGTCTCAAAAAAGCTGTAATTATACCTGTCTATAAATCGGGAAGCAAAGATCAAGTGACAAACTATAGGCCTATTTCTTTACTGCCTTCTATGTCAAAAATATTAGAGAAAATTATAAATAAAAGATTGTTAAAATATTTGGAAGATAAATCAATTCTGTCTAAACGGCAGTTTGGATTTAGGCCTAGAGTTTCAACTGCTGATGCGGTACATCATCTAACTGACTATCTTGCGCAAGAACTTGACAGGGGTAACCATACAGTAGGGATTTTCCTGGACCTAGCTAAAGCTTTTGACACAGTTTCCATTCCGATGCTGCTGCGCAAGCTTGAGATCATGGGTGTAAGAGGCACCCAGTTAAAAATTTTCCAAAGTTATTTGGAAAATCGATCCCAGTGCGTAAAGATTGGCAATGTTGTCAGCGCTTTTCAAAATAATACATTTTATGGTGTTCCCCAAGGAAGTATCTTGGGGCCCACTCTATTTTTGATCTACATAAATGACCTTTGCGATTTAAAACTAGAACGCGGCACTATCATAACTTACGCTGATGACACTGCTTTGCTTTTTTCGGCTGACTCAGAAAACGAAGTCTACAATCTTGCGCAACACGGATTCAATATTGTAAATAAATGGCTTCTAAATAACTCACTAACTCTAAATGCAGACAAGACAAACTTCATTAAGTTTTCGATGCGCAAACAAATATCCAATATCCCCTCAACATTGCATGCTCATTGTTGCCAAGTGCCTACAGAAAGTCAATGTAAGTGTCCCAATATTAAAAAGACTGACAAAATAAAATACCTAGGTATTATAATAGATGAAACCCTTTCCTTCAAATACCACATGGAAGCATTAAATAATAGAATTCGTAAGTTGATATTCGTATTCAAAAAACTACGGATTATTGCAGATGAAAAAATAATTAAGCAAGTATATTTTGCTCTTTGTCAGTCAATTTTGACTTATTGTATTACTGCATGGGGTGGAGCGAGTAAAACACTGTTATTGCCCATTGAACGAGCTCAAAGAGCTATTCTCAAGGTGGCTACTGGTCGGCCTTTTCTGTTCCCTACTAACCTTCTGTATAAATCCTGTGAGGTACTAACAGTTCGACAGTTATTTATAATCAGCACTGTACTAAAACAACACACAGCTCTTCCTTATAGCACTGAATTTACTAATAAGAGACGGAAAGATATAGTTTGTCCTCAAAAAAGTACAAAGCATGCTTTCACAGCCAAATTTTATATGTACCTTGGACCGCTACTTTATAATAGGTTAAATGAAAAAGGAAACATCTACTCCTTAAATTTCAGTAACTGCAAAAAAATCCTTAAGGAAGCTTTACAATCAATGTCCTATGAAGATACAGAGAAGTTACTACTTATTCTTAAGTAACGATTGGTCAAATTATTGTAATTTTCTATTTATAATTAGTTAACTAAGTTAAACACCATAATTTTTAAACATCTTATATTGTATAGTCTATAGATTATTATGCTTATTATGTGATTATTTAATAAATTAATGTTACCTCCCTTCGCCTGAAACACAGGAATTCCTAGTTCAGGCATAGATTATTTCTGAACTCGACATAGATTTAAGAAAAATTGTATTTAACGTATACCTTATGTTTTTTGATTAAATTTATTATTTATTTTTATTTATTTATTTTAGTTATTGTTGGGTCTGTCTGTTTGTATATGAGTGTTTAAACGTTTGTAAATTAACCCACGGCTCAGTAGAAGTTCCTACTGTGTTGCTATCTATGCTTTTTTATTAAAATTTTACACAAATGTATATTCCGTTCAGGATGTAATCTAACTCTGTTTTAAAATTCATCGAAATCAGTTCAGCGATTACAGCGTGAACGAGTAACACACAAACTCGCTTTCGCAATAATGATAAGCGGCCTTATTACAAAAACAAAATAAACCTTGGTTTAAACCTGGTCTATCAAGTCCAGGCTTATCTGCAGAGTCAAATCCTTCATGCCTTTGTCAAACAGACAGGCGAAAGCGAAGCGTTTCCTAAGCGATACCGAACCGAAGCGAGACGTCAGTCCGATAGTTCTGTCACGCTTTCAGATCGCTTTTGCTTATCTATGTGACTGGATTCAAACAATTCTATACATTACAAATAAAAACGTCACGCTTCGCATTCGTCACGCCTGTCTGTTTGACAAAGGCTTCAAGGGAGAAAGGCGCGATGTCATATTATGGAGACGTCGGGTAGTGTTAAGTAAAAACTTCATACTCCAATACCCGATTCCTTTAAAATAAAACCAAGCCAACAACAACACCGATACTTCAAAACATTTTATTCCACATTTCAGTAGTGTAACTGAAAGCTGTAGTTTTCCGGTATTTTACGGAGATACCGGGGTTTCATTTTAAATGTAATCTGGCCCGGATTGCAATATCTGTGGCCGGGCTGTGGATCTTCTAAATATTGGCGAATATCGGACTGTGGTCGGCGCACTCAGGTGCCTGTTGTAAACGAAGACTAGAGAAGGAATAGATAGGGTCAAAATAACGAAAAAAAACTTCATTGAATATAGGAAACGAATCCATGCATGAAAGAGATGGCCATAAAATGAAAAAAAAAATCTCTATCCATATTTTAAGCTTAGAAATCTCATGAATTATTAAAATCTCTAAGACAATTGTTTCGGTTTTTAACTGTGCACCAAAAGAAGAAGGTTATCACTTCGTCTGAATCTACCTATTTTTTTAGTTTTTCGGAGGTGTACCGGAGATAGTTGACTTGATTAAGTAAAATATTCACACTATTATCAATAATATAATTATCTTTGCTTTTATGTCTGTCCGGATAAGGGATAAATTACCGTAACGTTGAGATTAAGGTAATGTTGTCGCGGTAAATAGCCTAGGTTTCAGCATCAATGAATTGCAAGTCTAAATAGTCCGTCAGTTAGAGTTTTGAAAAATAAAATACATCAAAACTCGAGTGTGGAGGCTTGTGACGTCAGGATGCAGTAAAAATGACACTATAGCAAGAATTGTAAAATTTCTTCGATATTAAATTTTTTTCAATATTTTGGTTTACGTAACAAAAGAAAAAATACAGGTTAAATTATGAAAAAAAAAATTGGTTATTTTAGTACACAAGCCTATTATTTGATAGCTGTAGACGAAATTATTTTAAATTGACACAGTAGCTGAGCGATCGACTACTGTTCTGTCTCGGGTTCGATTCCCGTACAAAACAAATATTTATTTGATCTACAAGTCGTTTCTTCTACTACTATTACTTCAGTAATAGGTATTATACCACATAAAGATCTGTATTTCAATATGAACAGGCTTTAATCCTTCAATAAACTTATTGTCTACAACAAATCTAATTACAAAAATGAACACGAAAAAGCCACGTCTATTTCGCGTCGTAGGGCTGTGCGCTATCAAAATACAATTTATCGATATATCGATAGACCATGTCGCTACCGCCGTTCGGATGCACCTGTCGCCGGCACCGGCAGTGTAGTGCCATAAAAACAGTTTATCGATAAAGTTTTCGGATTTTACAACTAATATTTATGGCTGTCCTGCACGAGGCTTAATTGGCTTTTATTAAAATGGAGCAGAAGTTTTGAATATCAAAATTTTAGTTTTGTGTCTAAAAGCTAACTAAATTAAGTACTTTGTGTGACTAAATATCAGGTTTTCATTTTATCAATAAATTAAAAAAAACCGTTAACCTTTGGTGCATTTGTTGTGTAAACAATAAAAATGTAAGATCAAAACCAAGAATATATACTTTACAATCCTTATTTAAATTCTTATAAAATAAACTACCCAATTATACTAATAAGGTATTCAAGTATTAAAATTTTATTACTACGTCAATCAATTTAATAAATAAGGTCAGGTGTACAATAAATTAGACGAATCAATTGTAGTTACGCATCAATATCAAAATTCTTAATATTTATGTTTTTTTTTTTTCAAGGCAACGTGAGTTATTGATATATGTTACTATATATGTTGTGACAAAAATAAACCTTCAACAAACACCGTCGTAAAATATGTTAATATAGTAACACGAAATGCAGAAACAATGGTATTTTAAGATGTTAATGAGATAAGCGATAACACTGTAGGTTTTGTGTGGCCCCAGAGTGCAGTTAACAAGGGTTAACAGGGTATTGGATTCACACCTTAATTGACACAACCATATACATTCCTGGACGAATAAATAAGCAATATAAAAGCAATCGGACAATATACGTAAACGACTTTTTAAGAACATCGTAAACTAGGCTATTACGTCGTAACCAATCTTGTCTACATAAAATTGTCGGTCAGAAAAATAAATGGACAGATAAATTTTAAAACCAATAAAAAACTACTTTCTCTTGAATACTAGATATATTATATCTGTTTGTTCTTGATACACAAATTCAGTGGCGCAGTAATCTAAACGGAAAAATCTATATAATATTAATATTCTTAGCTAAAAATAGCTGTTAAAAAACCTGTATAACCTTCAGATTCCTTTTTTCTTAATGAATTTATTAATAATCAATGACAGTGAGAACTTTGCCCTGTCAGCCAAAAAACTAAGGACAAAAGAACAGAAGAAAAACAAAACTCATAACAAACGGCTGTCAACCTCATTATCGATATAAACAAAAACAATCTACACAGAAATTCTAATCAACAGAGATATGACCCTCCTTCAAAAGATACACCTTACACAAAGTCAAGAAACTAAACCCAAAATTGCAAACTTCAAAACTATCGACAGCCAATCTCATTATCGATATAATCCTTTTTTTTTAAATTCCCATCCCTAAAATCCTTTGTGCCATCAAAACCCACGACACGTTTCGTCACAGCTTCGTCACGACAGCACTTAGTCGTGTCCCAGTCATGAACGAACAGCTTAGAACTAAATTATCAGTCTTTCGAAATGCTTAAGATGGACAAAAGATTGTAGGCTTTAGTTTCAAACTCAAATTACTGTAAATTGTTGAGTAGCACGAAGATTTTTGTCTCAAGACCGTACTGTTACTGTTTGAGCGTAGTAGCTACCGTAATGCTTGGCTATTAGCTATTACCAAATAGGTCATTTTCATCTTGTTGGCAATGTGCTTTTGGGATAATAGGCTTAACTGTCACCTGTATATATTTGAATGTCCTTACGGCTTGAAGATTGGGGAAGCCTGAAAGTCCTATTTTCAGTCTTGCAAACAGTTTTTGAGTTGCAGAGATAGATCCAGTCGCTCTTAAATATTCTGAATCTTATGTAATAATATGGAATTCAGCCAGGCAGGGAAAAGATTCTAGTACATTTCTATCAAGCATTCTGCCAGCACGTTTCCTACCGATACCATCGACTGACACATTAGCTACTGTGTATAGTTCTAATCCAACAACTACCAAAGCGTTCCAAACACATTCAAATATCATCATTAACCTCCATGCTAACCCTCAGACCCTTGTAAGTGCCACCAAGTGCCACCTCATTACCCTAGGACAGAGCTAAGTAAGCATCAAGTTACATACCGTTGTTTGAAGCCCGTAACTTAGTAAGCCTTAAGTTCAGTAATTTAATTACGAGCTGTGGAAGAACTCATTTTGGCTTAAGTCATTAGGAGACTTGTGACATGGTCATTAGCAAATTTACAGAATCAGCTGGATTGACCTCGCGGGACTCTCATCAGGTAACCGTGACCCTGGAACGTAAAGGGCTATTGAAGGATCACCGTGGATTTTAGTCAGTACAAGTCTGACAGTCCCTCCCGTCGTCCGATTTTACTAAGATAAAAAAAAGATTGATTGACCGACGATCTTAAAAGAAGACTAGCTCAGACTTGTTGCCGAAGGTGGGGTATCGAGGTGATGTATGGAAGGAGGAGGAGGAGAGAAAAAGAGGCCAAATCTCTACTCTAAACACATTAACTTGTCCTCGAGAAAAAGAACTATACACAATCACGTATCATGCATTTATTTTTGTCAAAACGTTATTTTTCCAAACATTTATGTTTTTCAAATATTTACCTGTTCCTTTATTTAGAATTCTGTTTAAAAAGCATGATTATAGGAGATTCAAAACATTATAAATCATTATCTTTTTCTTCACCTGTGGTATTTTGCACCTTTATGTTTTTTTATGTATTTTTGTAAAGGATGAAATAAATAATAACTATTATTATACCTATGGTTGCTCAAACATACATACCTATAATAAATCAATACTGACAGCCTAGTTATATTTTATTTAGCAGTGATATAATTTACAAGAAGTACGTAATTGTAGAATGATGTAATCAATTTATCACTTAAATTCAAGCATTTACTTTAAACTTAAATTACTGCCTTTTGGTTCATAACTTAAAAATAAAAAACAGATATAAAAACTTTATTAATTCCAATTTTAAATGGTCTAACTTTTTAAAATATTTTTTTTTTGTTTGACTTTAAAGCCTAAACAAGACAAACTCCCAAATACTTAAATACATTTGACGCCGTAAATAAATGGTACCTCATGATTCAACCATATCCCATGGGTCATTAAGAAGGAGCATTAGGGGTCTTAATTACACCCCCAATGACAAATAGTTGGGGTTATTCCTAGTTGCTATATGTTTTGGCTTGCCTTACTACTTGAGGTTACATGTAGGCCGTTAGTACAATTTAATTAAATTACTAAGATTGATTCTATAATTTATTGTTTACTTACTAACTTTTATTTAGGAAAAATGGATGCCTATGTATACTTTTAATGACCCGTAGCAATACATTGGTGAAAACGGTAGTCGTTTTTGCGTGATGCGTGTACAAACATACAGTCTTAGATTATAAAATCTCATATTAATTTTTATTAAATAACTTTAGTGTACGAATATCGGCATAGCATAACACAAGAATTGTGACCAAACAAAATAAGAATTCGGTCAAATAATTTCGTATGTACACTAAAAACAAACACTATTGTATAAAACAAAAGGTTATTGACATAATAATGGTAACTAAATTAGCACATTGTTACCTCTATAAAATATTGACATTGAATTTTGATTGTCACCATGTAGATAAAAGTTATGAGAGTTGCATATACACAACATTTTGCAATATTCAACTATAATAAGTTTGTAAGGACAAGATACCCATATTATCCAAACTATTGGCGCAGTGGCTGCACAGAACAAATATTCTATTGGCATAGCCTACAAATAGCTGTTGTTCTAGGTCTGGCTGTTTATGTATGTGAGTTTAAAATGTTTGTAAACGCACCCACGTCACCGGAGTAATTGAGACAGCACGAATTTAGCTCATCAGGTAAACCATAACTGGGGTTTGCCCCTTTTCAACCTCTAAAACATTTACGTTTCTTTGGTTTAATTTCATGACACGGCGATTCCTCGGGCCGAAGCTACTCAAGTAATATTTAAACGTTAATTAACTCTTTTCTTAACTATATTTCCATGCTTAGATGACCGTGAAATTAACAATTACCTCTTAAAAAGTTGTTTTTTCACTTTTTTGAAAATTCTTTGATCACTCAAACCTTTATAATGCTGTCCTAAAATATAAAACCAAAAAAACCCTATATTTTATTTTGCTATGAATAAAGAAACTTAAAATTCCAAATAAAAAGTTCCTTTGTTGACGTATCTAGGCAGCGGCCATTTTGAAAACTCCCAGGAGAATAAAAAAAAGATTGGTCAACCGGACAACTTTTATTGCAACCAAAGTCGAGTGGCAACCTCTAGTTTATTTGCATATCTTATTATGTCTGCCATAACTCTTTGGCCTTTTAAAACTGTATAATTATGTTATCATCATGTCTTAATTTTTCTTTAATTAATTATTTTGTTTACCTATTTGGTGTACTCATAACGCGCACTGTTTTTTTTTGTGATTTGTTCGTTATAACACGTGTTTTGAGTCAAGAAAAACATGTGCTTTTGTAAGTCACTTTCCAGAAAAGGTCATCAAGGGGAACGAGTTATAATACAAGCTATGTTTTCTAAAGACAATTAATTATTGTCATAAAAATTCTTCCAACTTTAATTTGCGCATTTGCGCGACACTAGAACATAACTTCAAAGTTGGTAGAATTTTTTGATGACAGATAATGAATTTATTTTCGTGGTCGTATCTTTAACGGCCGATAAAAAACAGACATTAAACCATACCATAATAACTATTTCGTCTAAAAGAATGGCATTATCCACAAGAGTTTCTTTAACGTTGACGAACAACCTGGTGTCAGAGTTAAACCGCCCGTAGGCCTCTGACATGGCTTCACACACCGTTGAAAAATCTCTCAGGTGTGCTGGTTTCCTCACGATGTTTTCCTTCACCGTTTTTAGCAAGTGATAATTAATTTATAATACGCACATGAATTCTAAAAGACATTGGTGCGTGCCGGGGTTCGAACCTGCAACCTTTGACTTGGCAGTCCAACGGTCGTACCACTCGGCTATCACTGCTTTAATGATATGATTTTCCTTGATTTATATGATTTTTCTTTAACATGATTTTAAAAGTCCCTAACGGGAGAGGTTTTGTATAAAAGTTTGTCATCGTTGCATATGGAAAATATAAGAAATATTCCTTTAAAAAAAATAGCGATCCTTACCTAACTTTGTATCCTATATGACATGTTATTTCTGAAACTTCACACTGGCAATGAGCAAATTTTCCACAGATAGAGTTAATTTGATCAATACTGTTCTACGGCACTATTTTGACGTCTTAAAACCAGGCTTGTTTCAGTGAGTGAAAGAGACAAATCTATATAAGTTGTCTAGCGCCACCTCGTTCACTCACTGGAACAAGCCTGGTTTTATGAAGTCATAATACGGCCCTGATTTCTATTACATTTCACGATATCACTTCTATAGTCTTGATAAGAAAAAAAAAAACACATCAATGGATTAATTCTGGAGTCTGTCTATAAATTAATCAGATGAAATTAGTTCACACAAATTACAAAACCTTATATAATCTGAACAATGAAATCAAAGGTATATAAATCTTTCATTGTCTAATAACTCCCAAAATCGATTGCTAACCGATCCGACCGTCCTTTTTTAGGTTTTACCTCTAATCTCCCAGTTTTGGTTATAATAAATCTTAAACTAATATGTTTTAACTATATAAAGAATTCTGACTCAGATGCATCATTACCTTGACATTTACGTAAGGTCGTTTTCTATGTAAATGATGTCATTTAGTGCGTTTCTTATTTTTTCTTGGACACCACGGAATGTTTTCCTTTTTTCGTATGTGTTTTTACGATTTTGTTTATATCTAAAAGTCAGAGGTGGATGTTAATTTTGCACCAAGTATATTAAGTATTGGCCATTCTTCTTTTTCTCATGATCTTGTATTTATGAGAATAAAGTCATCCTTTTTCTGTGGCTCTATTTTTATGTAGAGTTAAATAAAAATAAATCATTGTTTTAATGGTAAAAAGGAATCATGTTTTTATTTAATGTGACCTTTATTGATATTTTTTTAATATAATAAGCGAATTAAGAAGTTAACAAAACAAATAGAACATAGCCATCTTATCAACTAAATATAAGTCAGAAACAAGATACTTGACTTGAGAGTTTTAAAACTTAGTTTTAAAACTCTCAAGCCTTTGTCAAACATCAGTTTGACAAAAAAAAAAACATTCTTGGCGTTTTGTTTTGTAATTGTATGGAATTGTTTGAATCCAGTCACAAAGTAAAGCGAAAGCGATCCGATAGCGTGACTGAACCGATGCGAAGACGTGGCGAAGGCGTATTCGCTCTGTTTGACGTCGTTCATAAAAAAAAACAGCTAATACAACTGCCACGCCTCGGCTCGCTACACCCAGTTTGACGTCTCGTATCGGTTTGTTATCGCCTCGGATTCGGTTCGGTTCGCTTTCGCCTATCTGTTTGACAAGGGCTTTAAAGTTACATTTCTATGTGGTGTCACGGTACTGTCTTTAAAGGGCACTGCGGCACTGGAACGCAAAGGGAATGTGATAACAGGGTGGTTTTTAGTGCAAGCAGACTTACTGACTTAAAACTGGAGTAGAAGGGACTGTCAGTGTAGGACGGACGGAAGGACTGAAGGGACTGTCCCTTCAGTCCTTCCGTCCGTCCTACACTCAGAGTGAGAGGACTCATGTGATGATTTTTGCACAACCAAAACTTTCCGCTCCTACCAAGCGGGTAAAAAGGATGAATGCCTTCCTTTGGTGGTTTTATTCCTTTATAGGTTAGGACCAATTCTCCTTTCCAATTAAGGAATGTAAAGGCTTGTAGACAAGGCAATAACGATGTGTGATCAAACGTGCTCGTCGACACACTGAACAATTGCGCACACTTCAATCAGGAGCATGCTCAAACATTGACGGAGTATAGCGGGTGTGGCCCCTATGATAGCGGGTTGAAGAATTAAAATGTCTCCATCTAAGAATTTATGTTTTTATGAAGAGGGATGGATGGTTGTCTATTACACTTTCACACAAAAACTGCCAAAGAAATTTAGATGAAATAGCATTTTTTTATTGCCGTATCTACACAGGTAGTTTAAAACACATAGAATACTTTTCTAACCCCGGTATAACCTATGTTCCGTAGGATAGTTGTGGGGTTGCACACGGCCGAAACCGCTGGCAGCTGCTAGTTTTTAGAAAAACGTAATAATTTCATTTCATTTAAAACTAGAGGGATTTGTTCTCCAGAAAAAAATACTTTTTTATCCCACACTGGCCCACTGCTTGGCAAAGCCTTCCATTTTTTTCCAAGAGCTCTATACTTGGGTCGACGGCGCGTTGTGTTCCACGCGCGCCTCAAAGAGTGTCAGCATAGTGACGGGGTCCCCTTTAGAAACCCAAAGCCTGCCGGGGCCGCGGGACTGTACGTATTACCGTGACCCCGGAACGTAAAGGGCTATTGAAGGACATCGTGGATTTTAGTCAGTACGAGTCTGAGCATCCCTCCCGCTCTGCCCTGGGTGGGAGGACTCATTTGATGATTTTACTACGAACAAAAAAGAGTTCTATACCTACTTAAATAGATTTTCAAATTTCATCGCTAGCAACCCCAATGCGCGCTCAGCTTTTACACTGATTACTATGTGGAATTACTGGCAAGTGAACACGGAGAGATTGGAGCCCCATGTCAGGTCAATTTCACGCAATTTTAACTTCTTTACACGTGTTCGTTGAAAACGTTCCCTTTTAGCTTTTATTATTTTAACAATGTCGAAGACTTTTTTTTTATTTATTGTCAAAATAAAAAGTTCTAAAGTTAATATTACAGGAGAACCTAAAAACCAATTCCTTTAGAATTAACATTAATTTAAAACAACTTTCGAATAAATTCCTCGCATTTCCTGGTACCTCCTCCGTATGTTGGAATCGGTTAACAATAATATTTGCTAAGAACGTAATCCACCAAAAATAATAAGTATGTTTTCCATTATTAAAAATTTCTTAAAATAAAATGTTATCATAAAGCCAATTAAGGCTTAACCAACAGAATAATTACGTATTGAATAAGAAGGTTCGCAAGAAATACAGAGGAAGTTCCGCACGGAAACGGTGGTATATGAGGAATGCGGGTTACGTCTGTAAATGTATAATACCCATGTAATATTTATATACCTACGGCTTGTGTAAGAGCGGTCGACATTTTTGAAGTGAAAACTTCTTTAGCGGCGCTGTGCACTTTTTTTGGAATGGGTAAAAAATGTTAAACTCGCGTCAGGACACGTGACCTGATCGAAAATTCGTAAGACGGCGCAGGGCGCTTGCGCGAATGTTCGTGTGTGTTTATTACTATTCAAGTTTTCATTTCTGCCGGCACTCCCAGAGTGAAACCCGTCGTTTGTTTTTTTGTTAATTTTAATGTTTTATTTTGGAGTGAATAAATAACCTTCCAAGAAAGTTTAGTGAGAGCTGGTAGATGTCTGATGTCTGTATATCAGTATGATTTTGTGTTTCTTCGATATGATGTTCACCACAGGACATTATTATACTTATCACTCCAGGTTATTAAAGAAAACTTTGCACTTTTTTTTCATTATTTTTGCCCAACACTAGGAATTTATCCTGTATTGTGGAACTTGATGAACTCGATGTCCTTTTACGAACATCTAAACTCACATACAGTATAGTTGTACCGGTTCTAGGTGATTAGACCCTGTACAACTACTTACAGATCATAATTAAAAACGGTACCTTGCAGGAATCGAAACCGCGACACGCAGCGCATAGGTCCAATCACTCATTTTGTTGAGATACCTTTTGCTTTTCCGGAGGTTTCCATTCTCAAATTAATCATTACTATCAACTATACTGAATTACTAAAGACCCTACTATTACTAGTACCTAACAAGGGTACTTTTTTATTTTTTTTACGTTGTAAAATCATCACATGAGTCCTCCCACCCAGGGCAGAGCGGGAGGGACTGTCAGACTCGTACTGACTTAAATCCACGGTGTCCTTCAATAGCCCTTTACGTACCGGGGTCACAGTAATTCGTGAGTCCCGCGACCAATCACAAGGGTACTAACAAAGGTACACAAAGTATTATTGTGTTCCCTTTTCGCTGTCCATGACTTTTAATTAAGTTCTATGTTCAACTACTTTATATTAAACAATTACTATAATTGTTAAACTACGAAATGTTAAGGTTAGAAATAAATCACGTGTTTAAATTCAACTTGAATGTAATGTACAAAAATGATGATTGATTAACTACAATCGCGTGCAAAGCGCTAACAAAAACTGAGTTAAAAACTGGCGTAGCGTGGCTCACTGTACTCTTGTGCAACCGTCCTATTAGCCATAAGTGCGTTTAATTTTCACAATCACGCTATTTTACTTACAGGGTTAAAAAATGTATTACTTATGGCCAATTACAAAATCGTAACCATTTCATTTGGTTCAACGTGGCGAGATTTTTTGTTGAAGTCTCTACTGAGCTATGCGCTAAGTTAAGATATTTTGTAGTTCTAACAAAGGCAAAAGGCGTCGCAGCATACTTCGTAACTGATCGCGGGTTCGATCCCCGCACGGCACAAATATTTGTATGATCTACAAGTAGTTGTTCCGGGTCTGAGTGTTTGTGTGTGTGAGTTTCTATGTTTGTAAACGCTCCTACGATACACGAATAAATTCCTAGTGTTGGGCAAGGTGGTCGCGGAACTGAACGAATTACCGTCACCCCGGAACGTAAAGGGCTATTGAAGGACACCGTGGTTTTTAGTCAGTACGAGTCTGACAGTCCCTCCCTCTCTGCCCTGGGTGGGAGGACTCATTTGATGATTTTACCACGATAAAAAAAAAGTGTTGGGCAAGGTTTATTCATAAAAAAAATGCCTGCCTTTCCATCAGATGTCAAAGACAAAAACCATTTATTGTTTTCATTTTTTGAAAGGAATATTGCATCACTTTTAGTTACTTACCTCTTCAATAAAAACCATCGTAAAGATACTATAATCATAACCTCAAATAATAAGACATACTAATTCACAACACGCACACCAAACCACAAGTTTAACGAATCTGACCTTAAGGCTTTTGACCTTAGAGTTTAATATTTAGTTTCACGATACTGCCGGATCATATCGGATATGCAACAGCTACATGTATGACCTCTTAGTTCCGGTTGTATGTGAGTACGAACCTCCATTTATTAAAGTCGGTAAAATCAGGTTTTCATACTTCCTATTGCGCTATGACAGGCCTGTTGTTCTAGTGGTTAGTGACCCTGACTGCTATGCCGGAGGTTTTGGGTTCGATTCGACCCAGGACAAATGTTTGTGTGATGAGCACGATCATTTGTTCTGTGTCTGGGTGTAATTTATCTATAATATGTATGTATTTAGAAATATATAAGTATGTTTATCAGTTGTGTAGTACCCATAACACAAGCTCTGCTTAGCTTGGCACTAGATGACGTTGTGTGATAGTTGTGGAATATTTATTTATTTATATGATTTTTCCGCCTCCCGTTTTAAAAATTGAAGGATTTTGAATTATGTGGTGGGTCTTATTTATGTCATTCAATTTGTTTCCGATGAATGAATTCTAACTTTGGATTAATGACACTTTTTCGGGATAGTAAAATCCTTAAGAAAGTGAAAGGGACATTTTTAACAAAATAATAAATAAAATGGCGGAACTGAGGCAGACCAGTGTTCATTTGAAAATCTTCCAAGGATTTTATAGGTTTTTTAAAAAAAAACACTAGGAATTTCTTCATGTATCGTGGGTGCGTTTACAAACATAGAAACTCACATACACAAACACCCAGACCCAGAATAACTACTTGCAGATCATACAAATGTTTGTTCCGTGTGCGGATCGAACCCGCTACTCGCTGCGCAGAAATCGATCGCTCACCCACTGCGCCAACCGTGTCGTTGTATAAGCCAAGAGTTAATAAAAACTAAAACACTGTAAAAATGCCTGAAATACACTACAATAACGCTATAAGAGAGAAACACACTATTAAAAAGAATCAAAGCTTTCCGTAGACTCTTTTTAACGAGTCGCGGGACTTACGAATTGAAGTGACCCCGGAATAAAAAGGGCTATTCAAAGACACCGTGGATTTTAGTCAGTACGAGTCTGACAGTCCCTCCCGCTCTGCCCTGGGTGGGAGGACTCATTTGATGATTTTCTCACGCTAAAAAAAAGACTCTTTTTAACACAAAATGAGCTAATACTACAAAACAAAGACAAAATCCAATTTGTTGATATACTCTTCTGCACATGCTAGCTGTACAAAACTTCAAAGTTCACGACTTGACCAGTTGGGGCCACGCAATGTGGGCCACGGTCGCCTCCGTGTGAATTAGACACGTTAAAAAAAACTAAATTAATTGCGAAACTGCCACTTATCGTGCTTCTGCTGACCGCACGTTTGGTTTGTATGTTATTTTCTACTTTTTTTGTTGACTGTATTTGTGACTTAGTTTCTAAGATGTGTTATGTAAATGATTCTTATGTTCGTAAGTTGAATTTAGACCTTAAGGGCTATAATATTCGCGGCGCCCGCCGTCTTGAAAAGGCAACTGAAGGACGGAGGAAGGAGTCTGACAGTCCCTTCTGCTGCATCCAGGGAGGGAGGACTCTTTTGATGATAATTTCTTGAATCAAAACATACCGAGGAGTCCTGTGTCCTAGCTGTACGAACATTACTGGCTGAATACGCACAAAATAGTACTAACAAAGGCATCATCATCTGCCTAGCCTTTTACCAACTAAATTGGGGACGGCTTCCAGTCAAACCAGATATACATCTGGATATCAGTATTTTACATGGAGCGACTGCCTGTCGGACCTCCACAACCCAGTAACTGGGTAATACGATACCCCATGGTAAGACTGGTTGTCAGAATTTAGAGTTTCTGACTAACAGTAACCGACTGACTGACAGTAGACTGTCAAAGATCTACAAATGATAGCCGGGATCAACGGCTTTACGTGCTTTCCGAGGCACGGAGGAAACTCGCTATGACAGATGGTCACCCATCCACAGACCAACCTCGGCAAGAACAGCTTAACCTAGAAGATCGGCCTGTGCGGCTGTATTTATTTAGCCATAAGCTCCTCCTACAACTAATAACAAAGGCATATCACGACAAAAAGGTTCCTTATATTTCCGTGTTAATAAATAAAAAAAAAGAAACGCAATCTCGAATAAATATATCGTTATAACTTTATTTATAGTGTTACATAAATTGCGTTTAGTAATATTGGTGTTAAGGAATATTGTTTATGACTGGTAATTTACGGAATTGTTAGAAAAATTATATTATATATTAAAAGCATTTAGAAAAAAAACTGGTGTTTATGTACGGAGCTTTTCTTTCTGAAGATACACATGTTCCCGAGCATTAGTCAGTAAATTCATGATTGTAAAATATTAGCAAACTAGCACTTTTCCCGCGACTTCGTCCGCGTGGGTTACGTACTTTCCTATTTCCCCCTTTTCAGCCCCTTAAAGGTTAAATTTCCAAAAACGCCTTCTTAGTGCTCCCCTACATTATAATAGGAAGCCGTGTGCAAATTTTCACATTCCTAGCCTTAGTAGTTTCGGCTGTACGTTGATATGTCAGTCAGTCAGTTCTCCTTTTATATATATAGATTACTTCCAATTACTGCTGCTTGGTCGCGGGACTCACGAATTACCGTGACCCCGGTACGTAAAGGGCTATTGAAGGACACCGTGTATTTTAGTCAGTACGAGTCTGACATTCCTTCCTGCTCTGCCCTGGGTCGATTGATGATTACCAAGTTATGATTCATACGTGATCCACTAACATTTTACAGTCCAACTTTGTATGCACAGTGTTACGAAGCATAAAACTTTAGTGCCAAAATAAGATGAAATATGAATTCCTGAGACGTACTTATTGTACAGTCACAAACACCAATATTTATAAAATTGTATGGCTAAAGATTGGTACAAGAACAAACTTAATATTAACCGAATAAATATAAGAATAGCCGTAACCACATTAAATTAAGGAACATACATTTTTCGATGACTTGAATATAATTATGATTTACACAAGATTAGATCCAGTTGTAGATAAACTAGCACTCGACAGTCAATCCGTTTGACTAGATAGTACTGCGGCCATGTTGGATCATAATATTAAGTCAGAATCCTAATCTGCCTCATATTCTATTTAGTTTAAATCATATTATTATAAGTTAGACTTATTAGATATTAACAATTACTCTTTAGCCAAAGGGGTTGCGGACTTGCGACTAAAACGATTTATAAACTCAGTGTTTGAGCACTTCGCTGATGCGCTGCGTATCGCTGGTTAGATTCTAGCACAGAACAAATATTTGTATGGCCTACAAATTATTAAAATTTGTGAACAGAAAATATTTGTAAACGATACAGGAATAAAGCCCTAGTTTCTTGCAACCTTTTAGTTTTGACAAAAAAAATGCTTATCTTTAAAACCTTATTTAGCATAAAAATGCATATCTGTTCGTGACTGTACCCGGTGATGGTGTTAAAGTTACTGTGGCAGATAGCCAAGTTGTTTTTAGATATTTAAATGAGATTAAAGTACTGTTATATCCGCTGCTGTTCCTACCACACTCTAGTCTCTCTTTTTAACAAAGTTCTTCAATCTCAACTCTTGTCTGATGCAAAGGATTGGAAATCCAGCTAACCCTTGAAACAGTTCTAAATCTAACTGAGACAGAACAGAATCGAGGTCAACAAGGTGGATCGGACGCTCACTGAGAATCCTTTCACAATCATGGCCGGCAGAACCTTCGAGAAGATCAGAACTACTTTGTATTCCTTTAATGTTAAATGTCTAGACGTTGGTTTGTGATTCATTTTGAGCTAGACTTGTTGTTAAGAGACGGTGATGTCTTTTTAATAACTTTACGAATGTTTGTTTGCAGTAAAACGTACTTTATCTATCGTTAAACAGCTTTGTTGTTCTTTTTATGGTATCATTTGTCTGAAATTAATTTGAAATGAAAGATACGCTATAAAAAAAGAAAGATACTAAGTTTTCTTTAATAACCTAAGCACACAATGCGCGGGCATGCGGGCACCGAGTAATGGGCTACTCGCTCTCCGACCATATACCATGCCCGGGTCGACGGCGCGTTGTGATCCACGCGCGCATCAAAGATTGTCAGCAAAAATGACGAGGGCCAAAGCCTGTCGGGGTCGCGGGAATTACGATTTAACGTCACCCCCGTACTTAAAGGGCTATTAAAGGACAATGTGGATTTTAGTCAGTACGAGTCTGACAGTCTCTCCCGCTCTGCCCTGCTCCGCCCTGCCACTCATTTGATGATTTTACCGCGTTAAAAAAAAACACGCAATATTGTCACAATAATTCAATAGAAATAAGAAAGAACACAAAAGGTAGATACCGTCTGCCTCACGGCTGAGGTACCAAATAGGCTCAGTTCAGCAGAAAACCAGGCGACAGGATGCCTGACGCTGGTCTTCAACTGAGCCTGATTTTCAAGTAACCGCGTAGAGTCCACGCCACTGAAGTTCTTTTGAAGCGGCGCTAGAGTATTTGCCATTACATAAAATGCATTAAAATATGGTACCACGATATCTTCACAGATTTTCATTATGTGCGCGCACTCTAAAGCCGTTGGCCCCGGCCGTCATTTGTAGATCTTTGACAGTCGTTACTGGCAGGCGGAAGCTCGAAAGTCTGACAACCTTACTAAGGGGTATCGTATTATTCTGTTACTGGATTGTGGAGGTCTGATAGGCAGTCGCTTTATGTAGTAATGATATTCAGCTGAATCTGGTTAAACTGGAAGCCGACCCAATAGTTGCGAAATAACGTAATATCATAAGATGCTCAAATAATATAAAGCACTGTAAATTGTCTTTTTTCTGATAAAGTTCACAATCTAATGAATAATTGAACTGCGCACTGACGATAAGACTTGATTAAAGCACACACTTTTTAAACAACACACTACTACAAATAATCATTGAATTAAGCCATTTTATTTTGTAGCAAAAGGAACAAAAGCTACCTAAACAAAGCATAAGATTTAAAAAACAAAACACTACTTCAACTACTATTAATTATGCAATACAACCCTGAAGTACGCAGAAGAACCATTCACGATTCTTTCATTGAATACATTCCGCGATCATAAACAATTGAATCTTGTACTTCCAATAAAACAATTAACTATCGAGACTTTAATATAGATAGGTATACGTAGTACAGTCACCTGCACTAACTAGTAACATTTGAATAACGAAAACCACTTATTTATTTCTTTGGGTGGCAAAATCATCAATGGAGTCCTCCCCGTTTGGGATGATTAAAAAGCACTGAAAGAGACTGTCTGACTCTTACTGACAGAAAATCTACTCACTTCTACATTTGCCCTTTGCCTTCTAGGGTCACATGGGTCACATACCGTCTTATTACAAAAAGGGGTTTAACTAAAAACCCAGGTTTTATCTTGTAAAACTGCCGTTTACACAAACGTTATTACAAATCGTGGTTTTGCGATAAACCATGGTCTAACAGTAGTAGCTGTCAAAGGTGTGTCAAAGTTTTTCATAGCATATTTTGAATTGTGTTGTAGTTTTTGTGCTATTTTCACCTAAAACGGATTGAAACAAGGTAGATTTAATTGTTATTACTCATATTGGATTTAATTGTTTAGACAATCGTTCAAATGGCGGTACTAAAGTCGAGGTTTTATCTTAGCTTTTGTAATACGGTCATATTTAAACCATGGCTCTGCAGATAAGCCTGGACTTGATACTCCAGGTTTAAACCAAGGTTTATTTAGTTTTTGTTATAAGGCCGTTTAGGTTCCGCGAGTAAGCTACTCCCTAAACTCGAAAGGCAAAGGCAGGTTGTCAAAATCAGTGATAGTCAGCAAAATTACTACTTACTAAAAATTACTAGTCAGGATCGCAAAGCTGTAGTGACAAACCACAGCTACATTACTTGGTTCTCCTATGTTTTCAAATGCTTCTATCTGATGTCGTCATTGCCGCCTGCAGCTGCGATCAAGCGGTTACCTTATACCAGTAGCTGTAACCATATCAATGGCTTTTTGTTTTTAAACAAGTTTAGCAACATTAAAACGAATAATTCAAAGCATTGTCAATGTCGATTTGGTGCTTCATGCATTTCAAATCGCCCAAGAGTTATTTTTCAATTGGTCCATGCGGACCGCGGTGCGAATCGCTCAATATGTCTCACTGCCGGAGTCAAACTATTGCTTTAAAGTCTTTGTCAAACAGACAGGCGATAGCGAACCGGACCGAGTCCGAAGCGATAACGAACCGATACGAGACGTCAAACTGGGTGTAGCGAACCGAGGCGTGGCAGTAGTATTATCTGGCTTTTATGAACGACATCAAACAGAGCAAATACGCCTTCGCCACGTCTTCACATCGGTTAGGTCACGCTATCGGATCGCTTTCGCTTTTCTATGTGACTGGATTCAAACAATTCCATACATTACAAACAAAAACGCCTCGCTTCGCATTTGCCACGCCGGTCTGTTTGACAAAGGCTAAGGTGCGATAGACTGTACCACATCACTCATTGTCCTTGCTACATTTAGAGAGGAAACCTTTCGAAAATTCCTTCAATACCTTGTCTATATTAACGCTAAGCTATCTTACTAGTATCAGCTGTATGGCTAAATACTTTTTGCTTTATAACCTTTTGGTTAAATTCTGCATGTGGGAATAACTTGGTAAGATAATCGAATGTCATGTCATAGTTTGAGTTAGGTAGATGTATTCAAGATGGTTTATAGTGAGTTGAAGCACGCACATGATCTTTGTTGCAACTGTATTTGATTGATGGTCTTAT
Source organism: Agrotis puta (assembly GCA_943136025.2). Lineage (NCBI taxonomy): Eukaryota > Metazoa > Arthropoda > Insecta > Lepidoptera > Noctuidae > Agrotis > Agrotis puta. The sequence continues at coordinate 16,868,418 of OW964175.2, read as the reverse complement.
TAAAATATTTCTGCTGTATCCAAAGTTGAATCGTTTTCATCATCGTTTTCGTATTTCGGAATTATTGTTTTAAATTAAAAGTGTTGAGGACGGAGTGGACTTTACTTGCAGTCTTGAATAAAAGTCTATATTCACTACCACAAGAGTATTTATTATATTTCCACAGGTTTTAGGACATCACTGATTTCGGACAAGTATGGCTACAGTTTAACAATTCACTAGACTTGTGCACTCTTTCGAGTCTGGAGGAGAACAGGGCTGTGCAACAGACAAAATGCACGAGGAAGACAGTGAACTTCCGGTTCGGCTTTCTAGAACAATCTGGAACATTCCAACTGTTGCCAACAGTATTCCCTCTGGTGTCGAGCGGAGCACATCATGAGATTCATTCATAAAAATGCACTAACTCATTGATAAAACCAGCGCCCCTAGCGTCGGGCAGTGGAAGCAATCGTTCGATATACGCATAAATCTTTCTATGATTCTGACGCCCTCTAGTGGCAAGTCGCGGGAACAAGGTGACACTTATTATTGATTGCTTCCACTACACGATAACAGATGTCACTACATTGTATATCAGTCACATTTCTCCCGCCGTGTATAGACGTCGGCACACCAACCCATCCATCTGCCGTGATAAACCTGCTGATCCATCAAAGAAACTAGACCGGGGCAGCCAGATGTGTCGGCGTCTATACATACAACGTTTACAATTGCACCACTAGTGACTGGTATACACTTAAAAATTACAAAGAACAATTTGACACATATATATAATTCACTTAAACGTTAAGGGTAGCCGCTCCAGAATCCCTGCCCTGCCATATATTATTCAAAATGGAATAAAAAAAATCTCCTCCGGGTGGCGGGATCCTGAAGCGACGCCAAGAAAAAGATAAATAACATATGAGGACTTAATCTACTCCATACCAATTAATGTCTACAAAATACAATGCATGATGACAATTAACTTTCTACGGGTATGACTGCGAGACGTTTAACAGGACGACGCATTACACCGCTCTTGGTTTTGACGTCGACGACTCTCACGACACCATCTGTGCCTGGGTACGTGCGTTCGACTCTCCCCTTTGGCCATATGTTTCTTGGTAAGTTTGGGTCCACTATGACTACCAAATCGCCCACCTTGATCATGTTGCCGCGTCCATGCGGCTCCCGCCGGTCTTGAAGCGTAGGCAGTACTTCCCGTACCCATCGTTGCCAGAACAAATCCGCTAAGCGTTGTGACGCTCTCCAATGTGAGCGGCGTAGTTCGTCCGGCCTTGTGAAAATTCCCGGCAATGGAACTTTGGAGGGTGCGCCGAGCAGAAAGTGGTTAGGCGTCAAGGCTTCTTCGTCGTCTGGGTTAACCGACACATGGGTCAAGGGTCGGGAATTAACCGTATGTTCCACCTCCGTTAGAAGTGTATGAAGCACATCTTCATACGGATGCCGATCGTTAAGCGTAGCGTTCAACGCAGTCTTCACCGTGCGTACCAACCTTTCCCATGCTCCACCCATGAATGGCGCTCCTGGTGGTATGTAGCGCCAGTCGATGCGACGCACCTCTGCTTCATGTTGAAGTGATTCTAGGGCGGCCTTACGGAGCTCAGCATCTGCCCCGTGGAAGTTGGTACCATTATCACTCCAAATGACTTCAGGACACCCACGACGCGCCATCATACGCCTCAACGCGAGTATAGCGGCATCCGTTGACAGCGAGGCGGCGACTTCTAAATGAACTGCACGCGAAGTGAGGCATGTGAACAATGCCACGTAGCGCTTTTCGTGATGCCTCGCTACTGTGACGGAGAGTGGTCCGAAGTAATCCAGCCCTGTGTGCGTGAACGGACGTCGATGATGTGCCAGTCGGCAGGGTGGTAAATCGCCTGTCAGTGGCTCTGGCGGCACGGCCCTGCGTAGTCTGCAAGGTTGGCATAGACTGATTGCTGCGCGGACTGATGGCCTCAAGCGTAAAATCCAGTAATGCTGCCTTACTTCATTCACGACGCATTCCACGCCGCTGTGGTGTAACTTCCGATGGATCCAGTCTATATACAAGCGGCAGTACCGGTGATTGCCATCAAGTACTGCTGGCGATTGTGCTTCTCGTGGTACATCTGCTGCCGCTGCGATGCGTGAGCGTATCCTCATTATCTTGTTTTCGTCAACTGTCAGGGATAACCGCTTCAGTCGGCTGTCGGCTGGTACTGTTCTCCCGCCGGTGACATGCCGCAATTCGTTCGCAAAGCTTTCTTCCTGTATAGCACGCGTCCATAGGTCTTCGGCCCGACGTGTGTACTGTATACCGAGGGGTATGTAGGCCGTCTGCGATGTGCTGAGGTTGCGGCTGCGCACTCCGGATCGTTTTCCCATACCTTCCCGATGTTTCGCCGTCCAGTCCGGGTCGTCGTCTGCACTGACGTCTTTACTACGTTTGCGGGTAACTGTTGTAGTTCGGACTCGAAGTCGGTCAATGAACTGGAGAATGCGGGCCGTGGCCCTGATGAGTCGCAGCCAGGAAGAGAAACGTGTGACGTCCGGTAGTGCCTCTGTTAAGGTCGACTGTTCGTTACCGGTAGCAGTGGTGACACGTTCCTCGCCCGTTTCGATGAAGGGATGAGAGTCTGTTTCCCGCGGCCAGGCGTTTTCGTCGTCATAGAGAAATGAAGGACCAGTGTACCATCGGTGGCTTGTAGAGAAGTCAGCTGGTGTACTGCGAGTCGAGTCGTCGGCGACGTTGTGAGCGGTAGGAACCCAGCGCCATTCGCTTCGTTCGGTGGTTTCTTCTAATTCTGCTACTCGGTGCGCGACGAACGGTTTGAAAGCACGTGCGCCGGCGCGCAGCCACGCTAGCACTGTGCGCGAGTCGGTCCAGAATACTCGTCGGTCGGCGCGACGATCGTGTTCTTCTTCCACGCAGCGTGCCAGTCGTCCGCCGAGTACAGCTGCCTGTAATTCAAGTCTAGGTATAGTTGTGACCTTAAGGGGCGCGACGCGCCCTTTCGCTGCCGCGAGCGACACGTTCACCTGGCCTATGCTGTTCTCTGAACGCCAATATGCTGCTGCGGCATAGGCTCGTTCGCCCGCGTCCACGAATATGTGCAATTCTACCCTAGTCGCGTCACAATAACCTGGGTGGCAACGTGGAATATGAATGCCTTTCAGGGTTTGCAAAGCAATTAACCAGTCCCGCCATTTACGTTCTAGACTCTTAGGTAGACGTTCATCCCAACCGATTTTTAAACGCCACGCGTCTTGCAAAATGCACTTTGCTTGGGTCGTAAACGGCGCGGCTAGTCCCAACGGGTCATACAAGGACATCGTCGTCTTCAACAACTGACGCTTCGTTATCTGCTTACTCAAAAAAGAAGGATCTACTTTCCTGAAGTTGAATCCTAAAGTGTCGTCCAGGTGTCGCCAGATAAGACCGAGAATTTTCTCTTCCTTGTTGAGCAGAGTGTCTTTTTCTGCGGGCTCGGTTGCGAGGCCGGCGACAGCGGCAGGGTCGTTGGACGCCCACTTCTGCAACTCGAAGTTACCTTTCCGATGTACCGTATCGACTGCTTTAGACACTCGGTTCGCTTCTTCTGCGTTGTCAAAGCTCTGTAAAAAATCGTCCATATAATGGTTCCGAACAATAGGATTAACCGCTTCGGGGTAGTCAGCCTCGTGAACATGTGCATTATGATTTTTAACGTAAATTGCAGTACTTGGGGAAGAAGTCGCACCAAATAAAACCGCTTTCATTCTATATTCCCTGGGCGCTAAAGTTGTATCCTCGCGCCATAGAAAACGCAGTGCATCTCTATCTTCCACTCTCACCGTTATACGCAAAAACATATCCTTTATGTCCGCCGAAACGGCGACAGGTTTTTGTCTGAATCGCATCAACACGCCGAGGAGTGATTGTAGGAGATCGGGACCTGTCAGAAGATAATCGTTGAGGCACACTCCATTCGTGCGTGCCGCTGCATCATACACAATTCGGACTTTACCTGGTTTAGACGGATTTATCACTGGAAAATGCGGTAGGTACCACTTGTGTGCGCTAGATGGCGTTGGCGGTGCTAGCTCTGCATACCCATTTGATATCAGCGCTTGCACCTGCTCTGCGTATTTTTGTTTGAGTGTTTGATCTTTGCGTAAACGGGATTCAGTACCTTGTAGTCGATTGAGCGCGGAGGCGTAGTTGTCTGGAAAAAATCTATTTTCATTTTTCCATAATAGGCCCGTTTCGTAGCCGCCTTCTGGCAGAGCGCGTGTTGTTTCTTGTAATATTTTCAACGCTCTTGTTTCTGGGTCTGCTTGCGGGCGGCGTGGTTGCACTCCTAACGATTCCAGGCTAAAATGTTCTTGTACAAGTTTTTCAATGGATTCGTCTGTACTTACGTGACCGCATCGTTCTCCGGTCTGTGGTAAAACATGTAATTTTGTCAGACTGCATATTTTACCATGTAACATCCAGCCAAGTGGTGTGCGTGATGCTACTGGTTGACCTTTCAAACCTACTCTCGCTTCCGAGGCGAGCAGGAGTGCCCAGTTGTCCTGACCGATCAAGACAGTTGGTATGCCAGCGTCATATGCTAACTCCTTGACTATAGGCGTCAGGTGCTCGAAGTCTGCCAGGTCCTTTGCGCGTATTGACTGGCCTGATAATTCGAGTCTGTCGATGGTTCTGGCTTCGATGTCAATGCCTTTGGTCGAGTATTTTCCTCGTATATTTACCTTGACTCGTTGCGAGTTTGTAGCATCGATGCGCGTGCCTGCTACGGCCTCGATGTAGAATGGTTCGTTTGGACCTTCTGCGCCTATCCGCTGTGCGACTTCAGTACTAAGTAGAGTTATTGTCGATCCATCGTCCAACAAAGCAAATGTGTCTACTTTACCGTTTGGTCCCGATAGTGTCACTGGTACTACTTTCAGCAAAACTTGATTGTACGTGCGCGGCGTGCTCGCGTTGTTGATGACGGTGTGCGGCACGATGTCACCATCTGGCGCGGAGTCAGCGCGCGACGCCACGTGCTCTGTCGCTGTGACGCGAGGACGCTCTTCCACGTCGTTTGCGGCGCTCGTTCCTCGTCTGTTGTCGCTATGCAGTAGCCTGTGATGATAGTGCTCGCAGTCTTGCTCCTCGCACTGCTTGCTTTTGCATCTATGCTTCCAAGTACGTCGGTTCAGGCACCTGAAACATAATTTATTTTTACGTGCAATTTCCCATCTATCAGTTATCGACATTTTCCTAAATGTGGGACAGATAGCCACGCTACTACAGTTGCCGTTGCATATCACACACGGTGTTTTATCGGTCTCTGCTATTTTAAGCGTCTTATGCGCAGGCCGGTGGGAACGTTTTCGTTCGTGTTCCACTTCTGCTGTGGCGTGACGTGCATTGAGATCTGCCTCCCTATCGAGAAATCGCCCCAACACGACTAGGCCAGGCTCTGCGTCACCTGCAGCCATCTCATAATCGTACCACCGGCTCCTTATCGTGACCGACAACTTTTCTGTAATAACGGAAATCATCTCCGGGCTATATAAATATTCGGTTTTTCCCAGAGCTTGCACCGCGGCGATGGCGTTCGTTACTTTTGATGCGAACACACATATGTCTGTGGGGTTATCTGACACTTTAGGTAACTGACGTAATTTATTTAATTCGTAAGTTATCAATGCGTGGGGTCGTCCAAACCTAGATTCTAACCTTTGCATAATTTGAACAGCCGAGGCTCCAAGGAACAGACATTTAACTGCCTCGAACGCGGGCCCTCTCAAAGCTTTTCTGAGGCGGGCTAAATTCCCTACTTCTGTATGAGCCGACGCAGACTCATTGTACGCTGCTTTAAAATGCAGCCATTCGCCGGGTTGGCCACTATAAATAGGTAAATCATATTCATACCTGCTGGCGGCGGGTTTTCCCCGCGCTACCTCTAACAATGCCTGAGTTAGTCCTTGCAGCAGGCTCCCCTCGTCGCTACGTCGCGGCAAGGTCGGCGGCGCGTTGTCAGGCGTCGTCGTCCGTGCGTCGTCACGTCGCGGCGGCGTGGGTGAGTTTCCGTGCGGCGTCATGGGTTGTGACGTCGGCGGATGGGTGTGACCGCGGTGTCCGTCGAGGAAGTCTGCATCTTCTGTTTGACGCTTTGATGATGCCGTCGAACTTCCCTCCAATAATTCTTCGTCTGCTGATTCTGCCTCCAAGAGTGCTAACCTGGCGGCGGCGAATTCCAATCTCGCCTGGGCCAACGCCTTCCTATTGGTTTTCGTCTCGTGTCGTGGTTGTCTGTGTGGTGTCGTCGCCTCTGGGTTGTGACGTTGGGTCTGGTCCGACTCTGTGACGGAATAATTGGGCGGGTCTGTCGTTCCCGCCGCTGTCGCCATTTCCGTGGAGACGGGCTCATTGCCTTCCGTGGCCACTGTGAGAGGTTCTTGCATACCGCGTGTCTTCACCATGTTGACTGTATTGCATTCACTGCACTATACCACTTTCACGTAATATCAAACTGAAACTATACCTGTCCGGCTATAAGGACCAATGTTCCTGTCCGGCTAGAAGGACCAATGTTGAGGACGGAGTGGACTTTACTTGCAGTCTTGAATAAAAGTCTATATTCACTACCACAAGAGTATTTATTATATTTCCACAGGTTTTAGGACATCACTGATTTCGGACAAGTATGGCTACAGTTTAACAATTCACTAGACTTGTGCACTCTTTCGAGTCTGGAGGAGAACAGGGCTGTGCAACAGACAAAATGCACGAGGAAGACAGTGAACTTCCGGTTCGGCTTTCTAGAACAATCTGGAACATTCCAACTGTTGCCAACAGTATTCCCTCTGGTGTCGAGCGGAGCACATCATGAGATTCATTCATAAAAATGCACTAACTCATTGATGAAACCAGCGCCCCTAGCGTCGGGCAGTGGAAGCAATCGTTCGATATACGCATAAATCTTTCTATGATTCTGACGCCCTCTAGTGGCAAGTCGCGGGAACAAGGTGACACTTATTATTGATTGCTTCCACTACACGATAACAGATGTCACTACATTGTATATCAGTCACATTTCTCCCGCCGTGTATAGACGTCGGCACACCAACCCATCCATCTGCCGTGATAAACCTGCTGATCCATCAAAGAAACTAGACCGGGGCAGCCAGATGTGTCGGCGTCTATACATACAACGTTTACAATTGCACCACTAGTGACTGGTATACACTTAAAAATTACAAAGAACAATTTGACACATATATATAATTCACTTAAACGTTAAGGGTAGCCGCTCCAGAATCCCTGCCCTGCCATATATTATTCAAAATGGAATAAAAAAAATCTCCTCCGGGTGGCGGGATCCTGAAGCGACGCCAAGAAAAAGATAAATAACATATGAGGACTTAATCTACTCCATACCAATTAATGTCTACAAAATACAATGCATGATGACAATTAACTTTCTACGGGTATGACTGCGAGACGTTTAACAGGACGACGCATTACACCGCTCTTGGTTTTGACGTCGACGACTCTCACGACACCATCTGTGCCTGGGTACGTGCGTTCGACTCTCCCCTTTGGCCATATGTTTCTTGGTAAGTTTGGGTCCACTATGACTACCAAATCGCCCACCTTGATCATGTTGCCGCGTCCATGCGGCTCCCGCCGGTCTTGAAGCGTAGGCAGTACTTCCCGTACCCATCGTTGCCAGAACAAATCCGCTAAGCGTTGTGACGCTCTCCAATGTGAGCGGCGTAGTTCGTCCGGCCTTGTGAAAATTCCCGGCAATGGAACTTTGGAGGGTGCGCCGAGCAGAAAGTGGTTAGGCGTCAAGGCTTCTTCGTCGTCTGGGTTAACCGACACATGGGTCAAGGGTCGGGAATTAACCGTATGTTCCACCTCCGTTAGAAGTGTATGAAGCACATCTTCATACGGATGCCGATCGTTAAGCGTAGCGTTCAACGCAGTCTTCACCGTGCGTACCAACCTTTCCCATGCTCCACCCATGAATGGCGCTCCTGGTGGTATGTAGCGCCAGTCGATGCGACGCACCTCTGCTTCATGTTGAAGTGGTTCTAGGGCGGCCTTACGGAGCTCAGCATCTGCCCCGTGGAAGTTGGTACCATTATCACTCCAAATGACTTCAGGACACCCACGACGCGCCATCATACGCCTCAACGCGAGTATAGCGGCATCCGTTGACAGCGAGGCGGCGACTTCTAAATGAACTGCACGCGAAGTGAGGCATGTGAACAATGCCACGTAGCGCTTTTCGTGATGCCTCGCTACTGTGACGGAGAGTGGTCCGAAGTAATCCAGCCCTGTGTGCGTGAACGGACGTCGATGATGTGCCAGTCGGCAGGGTGGTAAATCGCCTGTCAGTGGCTCTGGCGGCACGGCCCTGCGTAGTCTGCAAGGTTGGCATAGACTGATTGCTGCGCGGACTGATGGCCTCAAGCGTAAAATCCAGTAATGCTGCCTTACTTCATTCACGACGCATTCCACGCCGCTGTGGTGTAACTTCCGATGGATCCAGTCTATATACAAGCGGCAGTACCGGTGATTGCCATCAAGTACTGCTGGCGATTGTGCTTCTCGTGGTACATCTGCTGCCGCTGCGATGCGTGAGCGTATCCTCATTATCTTGTTTTCGTCAACTGTCAGGGATAACCGCTTCAGTCGGCTGTCGGCTGGTACTGTTCTCCCGCCGGTGACATGCCGCAATTCGTTCGCAAAGCTTTCTTCCTGTATAGCACGCGTCCATAGGTCTTCGGCCCGACGTGTGTACTGTATACCGAGGGGTATGTAGGCCGTCTGCGATGTGCTGAGGTTGCGGCTGCGCACTCCGGATCGTTTTCCCATACCTTCCCGATGTTTCGCCGTCCAGTCCGGGTCGTCGTCTGCACTGACGTCTTTACTACGTTTGCGGGTAACTGTTCTCCTCCAGACTCGAAAGAGTGCACAAGTCTAGTGAATTGTTAAACTGTAGCCATACTTGTCCGAAATCAGTGATGTCCTAAAACCTGTGGAAATATAATAAATACTCTTGTGGTAGTGAATATAGACTTTTATTCAAGACTGCAAGTAAAGTCCACTCCGTCCTCAACAAAAAGTGTATAAAAAGTTTAAAGTTACTTCTGACCATTTTTTTACGCGGTAAAATCATCAAATGAGTCCTCCCACCCAGGGCAGAGCGGAAGGTACTGTCAGACTCGTACTGACTAAAATCCACAGTGTCTTTCAATAACCCTTCACGTTCCGGGGTCACAGTAATTCGTACAGTCCCGCGACCAAATACAGTCCCGCGACCTTACGTCATCTGACCTAACAAAGGAATCTGATCGTCTACAATGAAATAAAAAACTTTTTACCAGCGGCGTCGGTATACGTGTGCTGTAGATTACATCAAGATGCATCTCTCTCATCATCAGCCATTCTGACGTGATTGAGTAACAAACAAACATCCATCCATCCTAACTCTCGCATTTTAATGTTAGTAGGCCGCAGCACCGGATTAATTAAAATTATATTTTAAGAACAATCTTAATGATATGAAACGTTACAAATTGGCACTGATTGAGTTAATCATTCTTCAATGCAAAGCTCACCATAATCTCCATTGTTACAGAATTACGCGAAGCCTTCGAAGCTGAAGCTCAAGAAGTAAAGAAACCTCGTCTGCTGCTCACCGCCGCTGTTCCCGTCGGTCCTGATAACATCAAGTCAGGATATGATGTACCAGCTGTTGCTAGGTTAGTATGATGGCTTCACATTTGAGCACTATCTCCCCTGTCGGTTAGTGACGGGGCCTGTAGAGGGCCAAAGCCTGCCGGGGTCGCGGGACTCTGGAATTACTGTGACCCCGGTACGTAAAGGGCTATTGAAGGACAACGTGTCAGTCAAGTCTGACAGTCCCTCCCGCCCTGCCCTGGGTGGGAGGACTCATTAGATGATTTTACCACGATAAAAAAAATCTCCCCTGTCGGTAAGCAATGATGTGGTCGACGGTGAATCAAGCTTGTCTAGAAGCGACCTATTGGATTATAGGTAAACCACTTTGTATCTATTTATTACTGGGAAGAATCTGCCACTATGGTCGATTGGTTTTTTTTCTGGTCTAATTGCACAAATTGGTTTCGACCGAGAGAAGAACAAGAAAAATTGGCCGAGAAAGCAAGACGTGTGAACTATTGTAAAATTATGTGGGACACTTTTACCCAACTGTGGGACTGAATAAGTTGACACTAAAAGTAGCACCAAAGTAAAAATAGATTTTCTCCTATTACATTGAAAAATTGCCTGTAACCTTTGAGGGCACAAAATACATTCATAATTTCCGAAATTTTTTTAAAGAAAAAGAGTTGATGTAGTTATAACAAAGATCTCGTTGTTTTTGTCGTCCCTCGACAAGTGTTAATAATTCCCTTCATTTTACTGAACCATTTCTTGTTGAAAACAAAATGAACCCTATAAAATACATTCAGCCAAACCTAAAGTATCATATAAAATACAGACCCAAAATACTTCAACAGAAATGTTGCGATTAAATTCACAAGAGTTAGTCCATTAATTGTTACAACTTATAATATATATAGCGCAATATAAAATAGTCACTTTATACAAGTCTTATAATTGACCAAATAGTTTTTATATCTAGAATCCTAGGCATAAAGCTAAGTACATTTGTATTTTTAAAAGCTGACCCTGACCCATTTTATTGGGCAAATAATCACGCGTTGATCAAAAACTTTGCAAAATTTTCTCCTATTAATACATTTTTAACATTGATTCACTGTTCCTCAAACACACACCATGCGTTTTCCCTCATTCAAATACATTGTGCGGGTTACAACTTTACCAGAAACATCGACTGAAAATAAACTACAAAGTTCTATTCTAACTTAACAGTAATAAGGATCACAAAATGTGGTTCTAATGTTCAGGAACTGCAAAATTAATATTGTCAAACTAGGTACGTATATTTTGATGTGTTCTTATACTCTTTTGACATGTATATCAGGAACAATTTAATTTTGTCTTTTACAAAGATGCGCTGTCAAATTTTGAAGCTCTTTGTGTTTGTTGATGCAATGTTTTTCAAATTAATGCAAGTTTTGGTTGTGAACTTTTCAAATAATGTCTTTGTGTTCTTTGAATGTTGAGTTAAATTGTAATACGAGTATGTTTAAATAAGTTAAAAAGTAATTAATTCCAAAGTAGGTACCAATGTATTCCTCGAGTGACTGCCATGCCAAGACGTATCCTGTTGCGGAATTACGTTAGCATTTTAGGAAACTGACAATAATGCCATTTTGACTATCAAAACTTTATCATAAAATCCAAAATTAATTGATTAACACCTTTTTTTTCTTATTGGACTTTTTCTCTACCACCGATAAGTAAGTAATACAAAACTGATGAATCCAAAAATAATAGGGAGTAGGGTTCGAAATTTCGAGCACCTTTCTGTCAGACCCGCATTTTCATAGAAAATAGACCTTCTAAAGAACCAGCAATAACTTTGATTTTTCTTTCCTTAGCTACTTGGACTTCATCAACGTCATGGCGTACGATTTCCACGGCAAATGGGAGAAGGAGACCGGTCACAACGCCCCTCTATACTCGCCATCTTCTGACTCTGAATGGAGGAAACAGCTGTCCGTGGACCACGCTGCCCATCTGTGGGTCAAACTTGGAGCTCCTAAGGAAAAACTTATCATTGGTGAGTTTCTGCCGAAATGTTACAAGTGGACGACGTACAACATCTTATCGGTCTTACTTCCAAAAATATCTTACTCAACATTAAAGATATAAGCTTTATCCTTAAGCCTAATCTCTCAGAGCATCCCACGCATCATCCAACAAATGTTCAAGATGAACCTCCAAGAATTCTCAAGGACTATGTTGATAACGCACATAATTTTCAGGTATGCCAACATACGGACGCACATTCACTCTGTCAAACACTAACAACTACAAAGTGAATTCTCCAGCCAGCGGAGGAGGGAAAGCGGGAGAGTACACAAAGGAAGGAGGCTTTCTCGCCTATTACGAGGTTATTATAATTAAAAAATATTGCTTCTAATACAGTGTAGCTAGATGCAGTAGGTCAACTACGGCATAGAAAAAAAGCAATGGCTATAGTGATAGTATGTGGCATCAAAAGATGTCCCCACAATTTTGACGGCACGTTTGGCACAGTGGCTGAGCAATTGGACTGCTGCGCTGCGTGTCGCGGGTTAGATTCCCGCACGGAACAAATATTTGTATGATCTACAAGTAGTTGTTTCGGGTCTGGGCGTTTGTGTATGTGAGTTTATATGTTTGTAAAAGCACCCACAACACTAGAGAAATTCCTTGTGTGGGGCAATGTTTTTCTTTTTTAAATATAGCAGTTTTATTTTTATTTTATTCTTTATAAAAAGAGGATTTGATCATGCATGATCATGCCATCTCCATTGTTACAGACATAATAAATAAAATATTCACATTTTTAGAATCTTATCTACGTTTTAAAACACAATCAATCATTTTTAGTATGGAAGTTTGGTCATAGTGACACTGTAGGCTTATAGCACATTTAACCTTGTAATTGTTTGACCACCACACTTACTTTTAGGTTGGATGTCACTTGCACGCCATCAAATTTCAAGGTTTATTTTGGCTTGAAGAGTAATCTCGCATTTGCGCAGTTTATGTCAATAAATCACAGCAATTTTATGGTCAAGTACAGGTTCTATCTAACAATTACGGAAAAAATGTTGATCAGATGTGGCCGGTTAAGGGCCAAATAGTTTGATTAATACATAGTAAAACTAACTATATTGTTAAAATTCTTTACATTTTTCAATAAATGTTTAAGATTTAACAAATAGTTAATTTACCTAGTGATCAAACAAATGGAAATCAATCTTTGACAGATAATTTAATAGTTTATTAAAGCCTGGTGTACGCAGTCCATTCATAACTAACTGTCATTATTTCTGGTCCTATCAAATGTATTGCTATTGAACCACTGTTTCTAATTACACTGTGCCCCAAGTATGAAATGATTTACGCCTGTTCAGATGGTGTTTATGAGGCTGTATTTTGGGAGTTACAAAGTGGGGAGATTTATTTGTTTGATGAAAACGATTTAAAAGATGTTCTGGTACAGAGTTTGGTTGATATTGTTAATTACTTCGTTTTTAAGTGACATTGAGTAAAAGGTTTGAATGAACAAAATTATGACGGAATAAGACTGAAATTGGTTTTCTTCTCTCCCGGGTAATCGAATAAGTTATTTTTGAAATGACAGGTGTCAAAGTATAAAATCATTTCCAATGCGGAAGCAATTTTGTAACGGCGACAACTTTTTGATTCCATGTTCTGATGTGACGTTTGAACAAAGTTATTGCGTCATGTCATCGTCATAAAGCCCTTGTCAAACAGACAGGCGTCGCGAATGCGAAGCGTGACGTTTTTATTTGTAATGTATGGAATTGTTTGAATCCAGTCACATAGAAAATTAAAAGCGAGACAGAACTATCGGACTGACGTCTCGCTTCGGTTCGGTATCGCTTCGGAAACGCTTCGCTTTCGCCAGTCTGTTTGACAAAGGCATAAGATCATTTCAGAAATGAGAAACTTCAAGAAAAACCTATTCCGTTACTCGGAGAGTAAGTTCATACGTATACGAATAACCTAAAGGGTGTATAAATATGTGAGCATGTGTGTATGTAACAGGAATGAAAAAAACTCTGAAGAAAAAGAAGAAAGCTCGATGTTATCACATATTAACTTAAATGAAAAATTCCACAGATATGCGACATACTAAGAAATGGAGGAACCTACATTTGGGATGACGAAATGAAAGTGCCTTACGCCATCAATGGAGACCAATGGGTCGGTTTTGATGACGAGAAGTCTATCAGGAACAAAATGAGGTAAGATTCCTTAGCCATTTTCATATATAACATCACACCTGGTATCCTCCAATGGGTAGACAAAGGTATACCTATAAAACACTCCATTTCCTCAGTTATGTTGAACTCTCATGCTATTGAGGGCGAGCCGATTGCCATCACTCAAGAATAGATGGACATACCGCGCTTTTTTATCGTAGTAAAATCATCAAATGAGTCCTTCTACCTAGCTTGGGACGAGAGGGACTGTCAGACTTGTACTGACTGAAATACACGGTGTTTCTTCAATAGCCTTTTATGACCTAGGGCCACGGTTACCAGTTTACACGGTCCCGTGAAAATACCGCGCTACTACTGATTTTTTTAAAGAAAACCTTGATACTAATTCACCCGACTTGAAAATCAAACCAAAGACCCCATGCTGGGTCGCAGGACTCACGAATTACCGTGACCCCGGTATGTAAAGGGCTATTGAAGGACACCGTGGATTTTATTCAGTACGAGTCTGACAGTCCCTCCCGCTCTGCCCTGGGTGAGAGGACTCATTTCTTGATTTTGCCACGTAAAAAAAAAGACTCCATGCTGAGTATTATGCTTAGAACTACGCTTGCAACTAGAGATCCAATAAATATTTTGTCCTCCAAATTCGGATTTGTGGTGTGGGCGTAAAATATACTCAACACTCCTAATACAGCGCTGCTGTAAAAAAAAATATTTGATGAATTAAAACCGTGCGCAACAGAGGGCTCTCAAATGAGATTTTATGTTGTTTTCATAGTCACATTAATATGTAAAGCCACTTTTGTCATCATGCTTCTTTAATCTTTCCAATCTATATATATAAAAATGTTATGTTCGTTTATGTATGCTTCAAAAACTCAAAAAGTTCTGACCGATTGAGCTGAAATTTTAGCATGATATATAATCCGCATCAAGGATGGTTTTTATCTATTTTTTTTGAAAAAACAATTTTTTGTGCCACAGCGAAGCGGGGCAGGGTACAGCTAGTTTACTTATATTTAGTCTGTGTTAGAGATGCTACACACTTATTTTGGCAAACCTATTACATAGGATTATAGTGGGCATAAAACTGAAGTATGACCTGCTACTGATAAATTGATAATGAACAAATGAAATAAAAGTTTGTATGACCACTATAAACAGGGGTCTAAAAAGCCACTTTATCTGAATCAAAACGATTTGCGATAAAGTTATACTTTATCAATTAGGTATCTACCTACTCTATTGCTTGAGCAATAAACCTAATAGAAAATTTCATTTCATCCAATTTCATTTCAATTTACACTATAAGCTGACTCTTTAGATTTTTTTCTCTAGTATTCTCTAAGGAATTACAGTTGTGACCTCTATCTAGAATTTCCATCACATTAAAAGTGAGAAACCTTTACAAAGAGATTGTTATTTGCAGATGGATCAAGGACAATGGTTTTGGTGGTGCCATGGTTTGGACAGTTGACATGGATGACTTCAGCGGAAGCGTGTGCGGCGGTGACGTCAAATACCCGCTTATTGGAGCTATGAGGTAAGCAGAGTTGATTTTTGATAAGGTCATCAGATTAAATGTTATGTTTCAATATTTTATACTACGGATTAAGTTCCTAGTAAACTTTTGGAAGTCAAGCTTTTGCTTCAACATTTTCGCATAAAGTGATGTCATATATGTAACGATAATGATTTAACAATGTTTGTGAAAATACGAGTGTGATTAATACTTTCCATTCCTCATGTTAGGAACTACTGCATTTATGGTTATGTTTACTTAACCAACCATTTCTCTGCTCGGTTCTTTTTACCAACTAGTAAGTTAGGCTAGTACTCTGAGCCCCAAATAATTTAGTAAACAATTACTCTTGAAGAACCACAACTCTTCTACAAATCAATTATTCTCAAAGTTCCTCCGGAACTAATGTTTTTTTAAAACATTTGTACCAACATTTTAACATCATTCATATCTCTTTAGAGAGGAACTCCGTGGCATCTCCCGTGGTAAGGACGCTAAGGACATCGACTGGGCCTCCGTCGCCTCTAACGCCCTCATCGAAGTGCCCGAGAAACCCGAGCCCATCAAGATCAGCTTATCTGACGTTATCAAGAGGGTCAAGAAACCAACCAAGAGTGTCATCATCAAGAACAACAATAATGGTGCTTTGGACAAGAACAGTAAGTGCTTGAATTTTCTATTCGTTGAAAATCTCCCAATCGCCTTAGTAGACCTCATCAAGGCCGCCTGTCCATGCAGTCGGATTCTGAGATCAATTTTTTATACAGTGCGCTGAAATTCTAGTTCCTTCTGCATGAGCTCGCTCAATCTTAGGCCTCATTTTAGCCTCTGGGCTACAACCCAAAAAATGTGTCTTGGTGTCATTAAAAACCTTAAATCCTGAAACTATAACACCTTGCTCTGAACTTTGACTCTTTCAAGCTAAAACTGTGAAAAAACAATTGTCGTTCCATATTCGTGCACACATTTGTTGGAAACACCAGTTTTTTTTTAATATCGTTATTTGCTCAAATGTTAGATGATAAGAAGCTAAACTTACACTTTATAGGCTCGTTTTCCGGTACTCAGTCATTCAAGTTTACTTTTTAGATACCAATACATTTTTTGTGAATGACGATACTCGTAGTATTTCAGAACTATTTGTTTCCTCCAGCGAATAAGACATTATGTAATTAAACATTGCCTGAGCAATTAAGGTTTACTTACGCCGGAACTACCTATATTCGATTATCTACTTTATCATCAACCATGTAATTTGTCAACAACAAAAAAATATTTAATAACATCTGTGAAACACTTTCACATGTTGATAATTGGTAACGTTTACAGCATTCACAGTGGCTATCTATAATTTTGGTTTAAACAGTTTAACTTTCTAAAATTCTTAAATTATGTTTTTATCTAACGTCGAAAATTTTGATTGGTGTTATCACGTAACACCAATCAATTTTTTTTTGTTTGTGTCACAATAATTTGTAATAGGTACCTATTATGATTATTTAAAAAAGAAAAAGTTAAAATTCCACAGCTCTTTCTAGTAGAATACAATGAATTTTTGGTAATCATTCCTTAGAATTTTGCTTCAAATCAAAAGTTTCAAAGAATTTCCAATCCAAAAATATTCTACCTCCGCTCCGCTTCAAAGGCGTTATCTCACGAAGACAAGCAAAATCAGAAAAAAACTTAAAACAAGGATTATCTTGAAGAACTTCAAAGCGTATTTTACGAATTCGTTTAACAAAACTCTTTTGGCTACGTCAGGCGCAAAGCTTCCATGTAAACATGTTTAAGAAATTCCATTTTCTAACATCGGGAAATGTCTGAAAACAAATGGAAGATATTTTTGAGTCTTCGAACGGTTCACTTGGCACCTGTATCGACAGGTTACCGTTTGGAGTTCCCCAACGCGTATGTTAAAGATTTTAGTACAAGGTATACACATTTCATTACTGAGTTTAGGCTTTACCTGATCCAACCCGAATTGGAAAGAGAAAACGTATTACGAGGAACTTATATAAATACCTACGAACAATCATGATGTTCATGGCCAAATCGAGTTTGCTGTAAAGGCATAAAATATACTCTTCATGTTGACACAGAAAAAAGCGCCCAAAGTAATTCTGATATAAATAATTTCAGAAGTTCATTCAGTCGCACCCAAAAATTTAGGACGGAAACTTCGAACCTTTAAACTTCCATTTGAAAATATTCTTAGTCAAAATCTGGTAACAGATGAAACAAAAACAATAGAAAGTGTGTTTGACACTAAAAGCTTGTCATTCCAAGGAGTACCGCAAGGGTCATTCTTAGGCCCTCTGTTGTTGCCAACAATGGCTTAGGAAAGTCGACAATTCGTGACATAGTTGCTAAAAGTTTGAAACATCGAGTGCTTTTACGTTCAAGTGGTATCAAAGACCAGAATCTTAAGATCCGTGAAAATGAGTTCGCAGACACTTTGATGATATGTTTTGGGGTTTTTGGGAGGGAAAGGGAAGGTCTGGTTAGAATGGTGAGGTGGCCCAAATGGGGTATGTGATTTAATGCCGTCAACTTTATGACATTGCCAACCGACATCTTTACAAGTAGCTACGGAGTTTTACGGCCTCTCAAGTGGGGAGATTGTAATAAATAACATATTTTCAATGTAAAGCATTATGTTATACTTTCCTAAATATTCTTGTGGAAGGAAACTTTTTATTTGGGACACGAAGCGTTGCTTTGGAACGATTTTAGGATACTACATTTTGATGAAGAGAATATTAATATTACCTTTTACGTCTGTAATATTTTAGTAAAAAGCTAGACGTAGAATAATTACGTTTCCCTACTGTATTTTAAAAGTACCAGCTAATATTAAAAGCTTCGTTTCAATATAAAGGAAATTATTAAAGCTAATCCATAATTAATTACGATCCAAAACAGAAAATGAGTAAAAAATTTTACATCCAAAAATGAGCAAATATTTTTTCAGCTGAATATTAGATAAAATCAAAATCAACTTTCCATAATTGATTAAATTATGATTGCTGTCCTAGTACTGATGGATAACATTTCGCACCCCTAGATGAAGACTCCAGTAACTCAAAAAAACAGTTTTTTCAGAAATCGAGAAAAACTGTTAACTTTTCATTTATGGAAGATATAAAAAAAATAACAATAGATATTCAAAGGTAATATTTTTATGGAGCGTATTGAATTAACTTATTTCTTTATTAACTGTTAAAAACCTGGAAATACAGATTTTTTGAGTTACTCTAGTTTTGTAGCGGAAGTAATAACTTTTTTTATACACTAAGAAGAATTAGTCTACTTTATTAGAAATAAAAACGACTTAAGTTACTTTTCATCCCTAATGTAGGATCAGTTTTTGTTGAGTAGTTTTGAGTTATGGTATTAGTTATGATTCAACAAAATAAAAAACGCATGTTATTAGAATGAGAATAAAATGTATAATTTATAAATCAAAGAAAAAATGGCACATAGGAACATAGTCTTATAAATTAGTATTATTATTAGTTTTCAATCAAATTGAGAGCTTTATACCTTATTAATATTATATTTTTTTATTGTGTGTGTGTGTGTGTGTGTGTGTGTGTGTGTGTGCGTGCGTGTGTAGGTGCGTGTGTCTGTACGTGTACGTGTGCGTGTGTGTATTATTATTATAATCACAGCATTAATGAACCATTATAAACAGCCATTATCTCTTAAAACTAGTCATAAAATTTGAGTATTCTTATAATTATAGAATTTAAACAATATAAATTTAAGAAAACAACAGCAACTGTACTAACAAAAATAAAATCAAGTACTGTAATAGTACCAGCATTTACTGCTATTAGTGTACCTATCTACTGGCTACCTATCTAAATAATTGTAACAGTCTTAAGTTAACAAATCACAGTATGATTATTGGTTTGTTATAAGTAGGTATATCTTTAATCAATCAATAGCATCCAGTCTACTAAATACTTGTAAAAATTAAGAATAAATTCTAAAAAGTTTTGTCTAACAATATCAAATAACAAATTAATTACAAAACATTTTTATAAAAGCTATCATAGTATGGCTTTGGAATTACATTTTTGTCTACAAGTTCTTTAATATCTTTCTTTTTTGCTTCTGTCAAACTTAGTTTTTCTGTGTATGCTCTATTTAAATTTATAGAAATATTATTGGATGTTGATTCAGCTGTACGCCTACTCTTTCTTTTATTTACCCAGCATTTTTTAAATTCAGCCTCTGTAAAAGATGTCTTATATAAAAAGACCATTGGACTCTCCTTTTCTACTTTGAGAACTTTTAAATCGTGCCACTTGACTTGATTGTTATCTTCATCTGTACTGAAGTTTGTACCCCAACTTTCTTGCAATGATTTTAGATCGTAAAAGCGGTCATGAGTCATTTCATGAACCTTGTATGCTGGTCCAGTTTTTTTGGCAGAACGAATTAGTGTTATATACTGCTGTGGGGTATAAATAGGACCTGATTTTATGTGCCTTTTCACTTGCTTCTCTATGACACTATGCACATTGTCACCTTCGTTTTGAGAGTGACCTCTAATCAAAAACTTATGTGTTATAGACTTCACTCTCATATTAGAAACAGCGTAAGCATAAACAGACAATAAATACTTATTTTTCTGTTGTCCACAACAGTTATCTGAATAAAATATTAAATCTATATCTGTATTGGGATGGTTATTTAGCTGCATTTCAATAAAAGCTAAAACACAGGTACCAATTTCTACTGCACCACGTTTTCCTTCAGTCTCATCCCAAAAAAAACAGTCTACATTCTTTGCATGCAAATCACTTATGGTAAAATTGAAACAATTTATTCTAGACTTGTAAAAGAACAAAGAGACTTGTCCTTTAGGAATTTGCAGAACTGCCTGGAGATCGTAAACTACCACTATGGCATCTGATTCTTTCTTGTCCTTTTCTTTCTCTCTTCGTGCTAAGTCTTTCTCAAGGAGATGCTGTTCATAAGTTTGCTGTAATTTTAATTTGTTTTCAGCATCTGCGTTCTTATATCTCTCGCACAAGTCACATAAGTCTTTTTTTGGGCTAAAGAAACCGATATTAAATTGACAGTTAAATATGCGTTGAAACGTCGATTCAGAAGCAAAAGGCAAGTTATTAGCTAGGCGTAAAGCTGTATAATCCCTATAAATATCTGCTAATGACCTTTCGCTTTGAATATATTCGCGGGTAGTTTGAGCTCGAAGATAGTGTGATTCTACCCGCGGAATAGAATTGATGAATTGAACAACGCTTTCTTTAATTTCAGGAGCGACCGTAGGATGATTTTTATGTTTTCCTCTTTGCTCTCCCTCTATAATTCCAGCCTCTGACTTTTTACTTAAAGCTGTTTTAATTACTTGATCCCCTAAGTCAAGCGTGGCCTTAAAAAAAAGTTTGCAAACACGAATCCGCGAGTTGTTGTTCTCAAAATAGAAGGCTGTATTGAGAGCCCTATAGTTTTGTGTGCTTGAATATCGGTACTTGGGTTTTATTACTTCCGTATGACGCACAATGAACTCTCTCTGTCGTTGAAGATCGCCGAGCCCCCAAAATGAATCAAAAATCTTTTGACGAGTTATTAAAGTGAGATTGGTATTACATTTTAATCTGCATTTTTCTCCACAAGGTGGTCGCAATTTACGAGCAGGGATCTCTTTTCCTAATTTTCCCCGGGACTTATACGCCTTTCCTGTATTTTTGAGGGTCTTAGCTAAATTCGCCTTCCATTTCTCTGGTTTTCTTAATTTTTTCTTACCCTGATCTTCCTGCGCTAGGCTGTTTTCATGTGAATTAATATTTTGACCTTCATTCTCGTGATTTATCATCATGTCATCATTCGTATCAATAGCGTTCTCTTCATTATTTATACAACTACTACTTGAACTGCTGCTAGAACTCGAACTGCTGCTAGAACTCGAACTACTGGATGAAGATGACAGGGAGCGAGTTCGTGGCATTGATGAAGATGGTGCAGTAGGCATCATAGGCAAAGGAGAGAAAATTATTTTTCTTTTACGTGTAGGTTTTACGTAGTGTGGATCAGCATCGGAATCATCAAACTCGCTTTCATCGTTGCTTTGGGTCGTTGCATCAGCAGATGAGACAACATGCTGACGTTTCGGAACTCTTCGTAGTCTGTCAGGAGTATGTTGTTCAGGTTGCAGTGTAGACTGCAAATCAACATTTAGCGAAGATTCTAAAAGGTTTGGTGATGAATTTATTACCATTCCCGGGGATAAACTTCTTACAGCCACCTCCAATGCTGCTGGCGGAACTTCTCCAATGCTGGCTGTATCCTCTTTTCCAGAGTTCAGCATCTCCAACATTAGTTTTCCTCGGCCTTTCATTGTTCTAAAACAAATAATGTTCATATTAAGTCAAAAGTCATGTAAAGTCAACCAACTAAAAAAAGACAAAAATATCTCAAAAATAGGCTTTTATGACGTTTGTAATACGGTTCATACGGTATTACAAACGTCATAAAAGCCTATTTTATTTTTATGATTATGTTGTATTTAACTAAACAAGCCAAACATTAACGTTACACTTTCATTCGATAAAACTAACGTAAATCAAAATATTCTTTTACTTTCATGTAAATGCGAGTAATTCAAAATAACAAAACCAAAATTGTAATATACTTTCATCAAAACCCCCGCATGTCAAAATAAACAAACATTAACATGAATTAAAATTCAGCAAAACTTAATCAACTCAAAATAATACATGAAACTTACCTTAAAAATTTCACGTAAACTCCAGCAATCCAAAATCTGCGCCTATTCACACGTCATTCACTGACATCGTTCGGAAGGTAACTAAAGATGGCGGACTAATATTCGCGCGGTTCGGAATACGCTCATTCAAGTAAACAGATGTTTCGCGCCATTTTTTATAAACGGTTGGCAGTATTGTTGAATGAGTTATATCGCCGTATAGGCACTCGAAACGGGAATTCGAAGAGGTCATTAACTCCAAATTCGATTATTTTTAATTAATGGGGTTTACATCTAGAGGTGCGATTTTTATAATAAAAAATATCTTTGACGAATACTAAATTGCATTAAAGTGATAATGGATTTCAAATCAATAATTTAATTTATGAACTAGGTAAGCAACTTTTTGGCATCAATTTTTTTTTTCTTTCGCCAGTAATGAAATGTTGGTCATTAGTAGATCGCAATTTGCGCACGCAAAAACTTCGTAAAAAATAATTTAAAAAATGTAAACCGTAACCAACCAGAGATATAACGGATTTTATTTTGTTCTAATCGGGAGGAAATCACTCCTGATTAGAACAAAATTAAAACCGCCATATCTCTGGTTGGTTATGGTTTAGAAACTTATTTTTTTTTCTATGGACTTCTTAGGTAGTAGTCTAATTGTGCCCAAAATTTAATCACTGGCGAAAAAAAAAATATTGGTGCCAAGGTCCATACTAAAAGTTGCATGGGCCTTTGATAAAGGTGTCATTATTTATGTAACACTCTAATGGTTTTTTTTTTTTAAATTTGATTGATGTAATAATTTTAAAATAATGTAGTGTTAAACGTAATAAATAATAATAAATAAATAAATATTCCACAACTATCACACAACGCCATCTAGTCCCAAGCTAAGCAGAGCTTGTGTTATGGGTACTAGACAACTGATAAACATACTTATATATTTCTAAATACATACATATTATAGATAAATTACACCCAGACACAGAACAAATGATCGTGCTCATCACACAAACATTTGTCCTGGGTGGGAATCGAACCCACGACCTCTGGCATAGCAGTCAGGGTCACTAACCACTAGACCAACAGGCCTGTCAGTAGAAAATAATAGGAATCTTGCTAGGCTTGCAGTGTTGTAACTAAGTTTTACGACCATTCTACAACTACTGAATTTTAGCAATCTCATCTATTATTTTGTAAATTCTATTTGTAATTCTAAACGCATTTATTAGAGCGAAGGTTGTTATTATAATTTACGTTTAGTAAAGTCATTTGGTGAAAGGCAGACATATTTTGAAGATAATGATCTTAATAAAGCGGTACCGCTGTAAACATTTTTTACTATTTACTTAAACAAAATAATCATTAAGATTCATTTAGATATATTTGAAACTGGAATATCTTAGCACTGAGTCTGGATTTTTTTTAGCGTGGTAAACTCATCAAATGAGTCCTCCTATCCAGGGCAGCGCGGCAGGGACTGTAAGACTCGTACTGACTAAAATCTTCGGTGTCCTTCAATACCCCTTTACGTTCCGGGGTCACGGTAATTCGTAAGTCCCGCGACCACGACAGGCTTTGGCCCTCTAGAGCAGTGTTCCGCAAACTTTTTGTGTTCAAGGTACACCTAAGAAAACGAAAAAAAATTGAGGTACACCACAAATTAAAAAACAGTTTTAAAGAATTATTAATCAACGTTTATTATTAATCAACAAACTTAAACTTTAAATTTCAGAAAAGGTATTTAATGCGAAACATGAGACTGTTTAATTGAGCATAGACGGTCTAAATTTTTCTTACTGAAAATATTTTTATAAGATAACCTTATTTTTCCACGGCACACCAACTAATGATCACGGTACACCAGTGTGCCGCGGCACACACTTTGCGGATCACTGCTCTAGAGGGTGGCCCCGTTATTTTTGCTGACACTCTTTGAGGCGCGCGTGGAAGACAACGCGCCATCGACCCGGGCATTCTCCATGGTCGTACAGCGAGTAGTCCATTACTCGCTGCCCGCATGTCCGCGCACAGAGTCTGAATTTAGTGCCCATTTGATGACAATTGCCTCGATTGCATGGGACCTAAATGTATCTGAATAAAGCATAACAGGAACACCATTGACTAATCCTAGGAACTAGTTTGATGTTATGGATGCAAATTGAGTGTTTCTGCTTCGAATAAAATTTGACATCAATTTTCCCGCGCTATAATAACAGTTTCTCAACATTATTATTATTTTTCTTCAACAGAGCGTGAACCCCAAATCCTCTGCTACCTGACCTCCTGGTCATCAAAGAGGCCATCAGCTGGTCGCTTCCTCCCCGAGAGTGTTGACCCCACCCTCTGTACCCACATCATCTATGCCTTCGCTACCCTCAAGGATCATAAGCTCGCTGAGGGAGACGAGAAAGACGCTGATATGTATGACAAGGTTGTTGCGTTGAGAGAGAAGAACCCGAACTTGAAGGTAAGATTCAAAATAACAATTTTGTTTCAGATAAGTAAGCAACGGTCACATATAATCAGCCTGTAACGTTCTACTGGGACTCAAGACTCCTCTCTAAGAGAGAGAGAGAGAGAGAGAGTAAGCGAGAGAGAGAGTGGGGCGATCTATCACGTGGGCCCAGTGCGGTTGGGTGGATCTTACATTTCTTTGAATTTGCGGTACTAGGTTATGTCGCTTTTCTATAGTGTTTTCCTTCATCGTTTTGAGAGCAGTGATGATGAAAGAAATTACACAAATAACCAGGGTAGGCCACAACCTACAATTTGTAAGTTGGTTCCGTTACTACTGAGCCAACACTGCTTTCAAAGATATCAATTAAGTAGATTAAAAACCTTCTTGATTAAATTGAAGATCACCTTTTTTCATTCGAAATAATGATGTTGCTTTTTAAACTTAATGACCATCTCCAAACTTTCTACTATCTCTATCATTTATTTCAGTCTGCCAAGTTTGCCATAACATTGTTTTCTTTCCACAGATCCTTCTTGCCATCGGTGGTTGGGCTTTCGGCTCCACCCCCTTCAAAGAGCTGACCTCCAACGTCTTCCGTATGAACCAGTTCGTGTACGAAGCCATCGAATTCCTCAGGGATTACCAGTTCAACGGTCTGGATGTCGACTGGGAGTACCCCAGGTAAGAAGATACGGAAATCTTTATATAGAAAACGATTTTAAGCAATGATATCATAAGAAACATATCAAACCTTAACGATTCCACTGTTAGGATATTTAAGCCTTCTCTCTATAGGAGAAAATGGCCCGTAAACGAAACTTCGAAATGATTCTAAAGATCACATTTTTCTCACATTTCACACAAAACTTCATGTAATCTTTTGTATTCATTTTATTGTACCTAGTGTTATTGTTTCCGGGAACATACATTTCTGTTCAAATTATCTTTTAAAACATGGTACTTGTTTTTTTTTTTTATAAATGTTTTTTTTAATTTGTCTCATTCAACTCCAGTGTTAACACGAGGTATTCCTCGTAGCGCTCCCGTTTTGAAGCGCTCCCATCTAAGCGCTCCCGTTTTGTTCCTCCAAGCGCTCCCAAAAGGAGCGCTTCAAGGAACGATTAAAAATATTAAAATTTATTTCCTCGAAACGCTCCCACGTTTAAAAATAGGGAAAAGCATGAAGTAAACGTAATGAATTATATCGATAATGATTGCGAAAGCAACAAAACGCAATTTTACGTAAACAAAAGTTCAGGCAATGCTCGGCTGGGTTCGTGTGAATTCGGTAAACGCGACTTTCTAGGATACAATGGGGAGGCGGGGTTACGGTTTGTATGTGTGTGTGCAGGACTCACGCGCCACGCGCGCCGCATCTTTAACTCTTAGTTAAGAAGTTAGTATCGCTATTTTTGGCAAAAATTAATTATAAAATTGTTTTAACCATTTTATCAATCGCAAAGGTAGCATCACCGTTGAGCGCAATACGTTACTGGGTCCCGGCTCAGAGCAGGTGATTTTAGTCAGTATGTGGTTTTAGTCAGTAAGAGTCTGACACTCTCTCGCCCCGCCTAGGACAAGGAAAGTCATTTCTACCATTGACATAAACGATAGACACCTCATTGCCTTATTCCTACGAAAAATTTCAGACAAAACATTGAGGTGTGCGGGGAGGGGGGTAGTAATGGGAAACATAATGGAGAGAAATCATAAGCTTTCTAAACAACGAAAAATATTGTTTCGGGAGGTTCCTGTGTCTGATAAGGAGGGAGGAAACGCCTGGGTGTCACCACTGCGAAGATCGTCCGGAGGACACGGTGGAGCATACGGTGCAGGACTGCCCCGCTTGGGCAGAGCACCGCCGTGTCCTCACGACGGCGATTGGCGGAGACCTCTCGCGCCCGGCATTGGTCGAGGCCATGCTGCGGGGCGAGACGGAGTGGGAAGCGGTCGCCTCCTTCTGCGAAGCAGTCATGCTCGCGAAGGAGGAGGCGAGCCGCGTGAGGGGGAGGTCAGCGACCTCCCTCCACCCCAGCCGCAGTGGTGGACGCCCACGGCGTGGGACGTCGCAAGACGATCTCCGGCCACCGTAGGCGCGGGCATGCGGGCGGCGAGTAATGGGCGACTCGCTGTCCGACCATGGACCATGCCCGGGTCGACGGCGCGTTGTGTTCCACGCGCGCCTCAAGGAGTGTCAGCATAATGACGGGGCCTGTAGAGGGCTATAGCCTGCCGGGGTCGCGGGACTTTCCCATTACCGTAACCCCGGTACGTAAAGGGCTAGTGAAGGACACCGTGGATTTTAGTCAGTACAAGTCTGACAGTCCCTCCCGATTTTACCACGATAAAAAAAAAAAAACAACGAAAAATATGATTAGGTGCATATTATTATGTGCGCGGGCATGCGGGCAGCGAGTAATGGGCGACTCGCTGTCCGACCATGGACCATTCCCGGGTCGACGGCGCGTTGTGTTCCTCGCGCGCCTCAAAGAGTGTCAGAGCATAGTGACGGGGCCTGTAGAGGGCCAAAGCCTGCCGGGGTCGCGGGACTAACGAATTACCGTGACCCCGGTACGTAAAGTGCTATTGAAGGACACCGTGGATTTTAGTCAGTACGAGTCTGACAGTATGGGTGGGAGGACTCATTTGATGATTTTACCACGAAAAAAAATAGGTGCATATGTCGGCAGATTATATTCATCTATTTGGTGGACTAAAGGATTTACAAT
This sequence comes from Agrotis puta, assembly GCA_943136025.2. Lineage (NCBI taxonomy): Eukaryota > Metazoa > Arthropoda > Insecta > Lepidoptera > Noctuidae > Agrotis > Agrotis puta. The sequence goes on along the minus strand of OW964175.2, from coordinate 16,841,062 downwards.
AAAACAAGAAATAAAATAAAATTACCAAACCCGTGCGAAGCCGGGACGGGCCGCTAGTTGTATATTATAACAATGTGTTCTACTTATTACCTACCTAGTTATTATCGATAATTTCAGTTAGTATAGTCCCATCTCTATCCGAAAGTTAATCATGGGAGCGCTTAGAGGAAATAAATTTTAATATTTTTAATCGTTCCTCCAAGCGCTCCTTTTGGGAGCGCTTCGAGGAACAAAACGGGAGCGCTTAGATGGGAGCGCTTCAAAACGGGAGCGCTACGAGGAATACCTCGTTAACACATTTCAAAAAAAAAAAATAGTAATATTTTTAACACGATTTTAGTAATATTAAAATAGCAGAAAATGTGATATAACGATATTAGGCAAAGCTTTAGCTAATCCATAGTTCACTTCGGTCAAGGTTCAAAAATTACCATAGGTTTCGTAAAAAGTTTGAGGAAATTAAGAACAGATTAAGAAAATTGTTTAGTTTAGTGAAGGTCGTTAGCCAACAGACCAATGTTTGTCAATATGTGTGTGTCAATATTTGTGAAGCATGATGGAATATCGCAATCGCAAAGGCACCTGTGTCATTAGAAGCTACTTGTGTTGGAGTAACTTAAACTTCATATTAAACGATTGCCAAATACAAGTTAAATGACAAAATTATGTCATGATTTTTTTTTTTACAAAATTCATAGCATAGCCGATACAAGATCATTTTGTATGTGTATCTATGATCTATGATAACAACGAAAGAAAATCAATAAAATATTAGGTTGTCATAATGTACCGAAAATCCTGTTGAAAATCGTTATCGAAAACTATTGGGGCATTCTAAATACTTTAAAAGTATATATACAACCTACCTAGTACCCATATTCTTGTCTTATTATTTATTTTTGAAAGCATGAGGTGAGGTCATCCTCACCTCTCTTATAATGATTTCCTTGTTAATATTTCTTCAAAAAGACAAAGCAAGTTGACAAACTATTTGACTATTCTCCATTATAGAGGTGCTGATGACCGCGCAGCTTTCGTGTCCCTGCTCAAGGAACTGCGCTTAGCGTTTGAAGGTGAAGCCAAGACATCTGGTCAGCCAAGACTCTTGCTGTCAGCCGCTGTGCCAGCCTCATTCGAAGCCATCGCTGCTGGATACGATGTTCCTGAGATATCTAAATACTTGGTTAGTGGATTTTTTTACCTATTGTCTTAACGCTTAAGTCACGATAACTGTATGGATAGTATAAATTTAGCTAAAAACCTAACGACTAAAGTTAACACGGACAATCTTTGGTGTATTCTTTCTTTTTGGTGTATTTTTTTCTTTTAATACAATAAGATGTGTCAGCATAGTGACGGGGCCTGTAGAGGGCCAAAGCCTGCCGGGGTCGCGGGACTAACGAATTACCGTGACCCCGATACGTAAAGGGCTACTGAAGGACACCGTGGATTTTAGTCAGTATAAGTTTGATAGTCCCTCCCGCCCTGCCCTGGGTGGGAGGACTCATTTGATGATTTTACCACGAAAAAAAAATTACAGTGAGATGTCAAAGCCAAACTTGCTGTCCTGTCGTGTCTTATCCTTTCAAAAATTAGGTCAAGATCGGGTGTAACTCGCACTGATTTGTGATAGTTCTAGTCTAATCTAAAATATAATTTATTTAAAGAGTGAACTTCTAATGAATTTATTAAGAAGGCCCATTAAATACAACACTGATTTCTTTATTACCTTTCACAGGACTTCATCAACGTGATGACCTACGATTTCCATGGCCAATGGGAACGCCAAGTCGGACACAACAGCCCTCTCTTCCCTCTCGAAAGTGCCACCAGCTACCAGAAGAAACTCACTGTGGTATGTAAATACCTACCTAATATTATATCTGTAACATTATCCTTGTCTAAGCAAAAGATTCCATCCAAACATTAAAAAACTTAGTAATGAAAAATCTACTAAAATTGGATTCTCTAAAATGAAAATTAATATTTGTCTAGGATTCAATTAGCTTTGTTAAATTGTTTTCTCCTACAATATACGCCGCTTAATTGATTTTTGGTCTTTCTATTGTACTAAAGGACCAAGGAGCTTTATCGTTTTAATTAAAATATTGTGTTTATCTTTTAGGATTACTCTGCTCGGGAATGGGTTCGCCAGGGAGCTCCTAAAGAGAAGCTTATGATCGGTATGCCGACTTATGGAAGATCTTTCACTTTGATCAACGATACGCAGTTTGATATTGGAGCCCCAGCGTCTGGTGGTGGTAAGTTTGTCGAATCAAAGCTTATATAATTATTTAACAAATATCTTTTTCGGTAGCTCATTCAAATGAAAGTAATACTAACGCTTCTATATTCCAAATTATAAACAAAACTTGTCTTAACAACGCACACTCATTAGTCCATAGAGAACACTTTGGTGCAACTGGTTCCATTAGTCTACTAGATCTATCTTACTCCACATTTTTTGTTTTTGTCCTATTAAATCTTTCAGCTACCACGTTAAAAAAAGGCTAGCACTTTGTTTTTTCACATTAAAGTATCTTTTCATTCCACAATTATTATTATTTTTCCTTTTGAATGAAACAGCATTGATAATATTTTCAACCTCAGGTGCCGCTGGACGTTTCACCAATGAGGCTGGTTTCATGTCGTATTATGAAATCTGCGAGTTCCTTCGTGAGGACAACACAACTCTAGTCTGGGACAACGAACAGATGGTGCCCTTCGCCTATAGAGATGACCAGTGGGTCGGATTCGATGATGAGAGATCGCTGAAGACGAAGGTAAAATTGTTTAAAATTTTCTTCAATAGACATTTTTGATCGGATGCTTATTCTCAGGGTATACGAACAATAAACACCAAACTCATCTAAATTCTAAAATATTTTTTTCATTGAGGCTTAAAATTTTTGGAAAAAGCTATTCTTGTCTTTAACGTGCTTTACATCTGTTGCAATTTGTATGGTTATTCAAGGTTTTTTTAAAACGATCAAACTTTGAAAATAATGGTTGGGTTTGTCAAAAACTTCGTCATCAGCTTTTATTTTATCAAATCTACTTCTATATTACAGATGGCATGGTTGAAGGAAGAAGGTTTCGGTGGCATCATGGTCTGGTCCGTAGACATGGATGACTTCAGAGGATCCTGCGGCACTGGAAAGTACCCCCTGATCACAGCCATGAAACAGGAGCTTGGAGACTACAAAGTCAGATTGGAATACGATGGACCGTATGAATCACATTATAACCCTAATGGACAGTACACTACTAAAGATCGTAAGTATTTGGTGTCCGTTTTCTAATGAACTGTCAGAATTTTCTATTATCTCTTTTCTTCTTAATAAAATATTAGATGAATTAATAAATAAGTAATTCTATAACTGTCATGAAATTCAAACAAAACGATTTCATTTTCCAGCCAATGAAGTAATCTGCGAAGAAGAGGATGGTCACATCTCCTACCACCCTGACAAAGCTGACTGTACCATGTACTACATGTGCGAAGGGGAGAGGAAACATCACATGCCCTGCCCACAAAACCTGGTCTTTAACTACAACGAAAATGTCTGCGATTGGCCAGAAAATGTAGAAGGATGCACCCATCACACTCAAGCACCTGCCGCCCGGCGGTAGATCAGGGTTATCATCAAATACATTTATGAACTATTAAATTCACGTTTGCTTATAAAAATAACATTTAAAAAACATTTGTTGAAGTATTTAGGTAATATTCGGTGTTTTTAGGTCCTGTTGTAGCTATGTAAATCGCAGTAATTATAAATACATAGTGTTCAAAATTAGGTTTATCTAGATGATGTATTGATTTCTCTGAAAACTTAGAGTGGACTTTTGCAAACTTCGAAGGGTGTGTAAGATTGTTTTTGTATTTTTATATTGTAATTGGAATTTATTTATGAAGGGTATATGCGCCATTTTTGTTAGTGCCACTGTGACGAAAATGAAAAACATATTGAGGGAAAATAAAATTGTTACAGGAAATTATAAATAGAATTTTGATCACTGAAACAGAAGTGCACTAAAAACATAAGTCTTAACCAAATTAGCATTCATTTTGAACAAATTACGTTTATAGCTTTGGCATTCTAAGGAGGGTTCAAATAGGAGTAATTCATAAAGAATTTCCATACAATGACTCTCTAATTTTATGAAAAACATGGAAGACCACCAATATTTTAGTTACTTATGTATTACATTATTTATTGGCGTTAGTTGGCTTCATGGATAGTGGATGAAAGGAATTGTGTGATAAACAAATGTAAATTTCTTTAACATTACTATTGAAACTTCTTAGCTGTATCTATTGTTAAATTATATTTCTTAGGCTAAGTTATTGACTCTCCCAAAGGTACATAATTACGAACTATTTCAATGGAGACGATTCGTTACCATTTTCGTTTTTTTTTAAATAAAATTATAATGTATAAATACTTTTTAGAACAAAAAGTATATTTTACAGTGACACTTTACAAGTTTCTAAGATAAAAACCCACCTTTGAAAATCTGAAGACTAGATAGAATTCACAGTAGAAAATGAAAAACAATGATAGTAATTCTATTGATAAATTAACCAAAACAAATCAAAATAATGTATCTTTGGGACTGTACGATCATAATAATAATTTTAAGTAGCAAACCGAAGCTTTTTGTACTTTTATTAATGCGAAATACTCAACAACAGCTGTTACACTGCCTGACACTGCCGCTCATTGAAAATGAGCCTCAAACACTGATAACAGTAAATCAGTGACAAAATTGGAAAGTACGTGAGCTTATTATAATTATCATAGTTAGTTAAGTGATTAAGCTTGTAAATATTGTATTTAGATACAAAAAGAGATGTAAGAGTATTATTATACATTTTTTTAAAGAATTTTGATTGTGTAATTTTAAATTTTATTCATTTTCAGGACATTTTATAGTATTTTAACAACTGTTAAGACTAATCTTTTTTTTAACGTGGTAAAATTATCAAATGAGTCCTCCCACTCAGGGCAGAGCGAGAGGGACTGTTAGAATCGAACTGACTAAAATCCACGGTGTCCTTCAATAGCCCTTTACGTACCGGGGTCAAGGTAATTTGTGAGTCCCGCAACCCCGGCAGGCTTTGGCCCTCTACAGGCCCCGTCACTATGCTGACATTCCTTGAGGCGCGCGTGGAACACAACGCGCCGTCGACCCGGGCATGGTCAATGGTCGGACAGCGAGTCGCCCATTACTCGCCGCCCGTATGCCCGCACCCACGATGGCCGGAGATCGTCTACCACTGCGGCTGGGGTGGAGGGAGGACGAAGACTAATCTAAGAGGGTTTTAGTCGGAATTGAGGATATGTAGTAATAATACGTGATTGTGTAACAATGAATTTTCAGAAATTACCAATGACATGTCTTAGAACCAAAAAAAACAGCTGTTGTTCAGACAATCAGGCTCGGGGCCTGTATTGTAACAGGAACATGATTTATGCCGAATATGCTTAAGCCAAAATACCTAAATACGAGAGGGCAGCAGGCAAAGAAACGATGGAGGCAGTTTCTGAAAGATAAAATGACAAAAAATTAGGCATAAGCATACTGAATCATTACCATTTAATTATAGAAAAAAATCGAGAATGTTGTGACCTGACTACAAATCAATTTGATAAACAAAATACGGTCGCATTGAGAATTTTATTAAGCAAGAATATTAACTAAGAATAATACAACTAAAAGAATATAGGACGAGAAAAGAACTACCATTATTATTTTTTTATAAAAGAAAGTCTCACCCCGCTGTCTGTCTGTCTGTCCCTATGTATGCTTAGATCTTTAAAACTACGCAACATGTATTTAACATGCAAAATGTAGCAGAGATTACACCCGTGCGGAGCCGGGACGGGTCGCTAGTCAAAAAATAAATGTAAAAAAGCGACAAGAACACAGTCAAAGGATGGTTGTTAACAGAATTCCAACAACGTATCGAGTTGCAATTTCACGAGGGAGCACATAATTCAATATTATGAAGTCTAGGGCTACTTAAAATTCAGATCGTGTGCGAAGCTAGCGTTAGGTATCTCTGTATGTATCTTGTTTCTAATGCAGATGTCAGCTAGAGTAAACAGTATTCTGTATCACTGATGCTGCGCTATTAGTAGAAAAGTACATTTATACATATTTTTTTGCTAGAAGTAGTATATTTTTCATTGCTTTTTTTATAGTCCAAGATAGGTATGGAAGATAGATATTTGATTTTAACGATTGAACAGATTTTTAATTTTAAAAAGAAAGTACAGGGTTTTTGAAAAAACACCGACAACCTCTTAAGAGGTCATTGTACTCAACATTATGAAAAACGTTTACTATGGGATCACACTTAAAATCGCCTAAAAAAACATCAGTTCCATACATTTTAACACAGCTGATTTTTTTTTCGCGATTTCAAGACCGTTTGGTAGTGAGTATTGGTGTTGTATTAAGTTTGCCTTAAGTATGTGATTGCTGTTACCCTATACAAGCTGTTACTAACCTGCGCATACAACTCGAATATTTTCAAAGTTAGAGTGAACGTGGCTTTTTCTGGGTAAGTTCGCTCCAGTGTATACTGTGTCTTCGTTACCTCTGACATAGACTAAAGTCAATAGCAAAGCCATTTCAACAATTTAAAAAAATTTGTAGGTACTAGATATATGCAAAGCTCTTGAAAGGTGACTTAATTAGTTTTTACTTTAAGGATGAGTCACGCTACTCCGTGCCGTGCCCCGTCCAGCGCCCGGACATGACATTGACGGGACACGGTTAGACACGGCACTCAATAAACGGGATATGAAATACCTAGCTGAACAATGCACATTTTTTAAGACACAGATAACACAGTTCAACCTCATTTTTCCCATACAATATCCGTCTGAATAATTTTACAAAGATGTTGATTAAAAGGACAAAATCTTCCAACAATACACACATTTTAATATTACAGCTGTTGTTTCAGGAACTTAATTAACACAGATAATTATTAAAAACCAATGTGACAATGAAATTAATTTCGCTCGAGATAAAATTCAGCATTCGAGTCGACTGACACAAGTGCATCCGATTCACGAATCAATTGGATTCGTCGGTTAAATTTTAATCTGAATTTTACGAGAGAAGATTTTCAATAAAATCGTATTCATAATATTTTATGAACGAAGATGAAAGCGTTTGATAGAAACCTACTGAATATTTACATTATTTATGTAAAAATTTGATGTTGATACAAGTTTAAGTAACATAAAACTCAGATTAATTTAAAATAGATGATTCAGAACTTTAGGATCTGAATTAGAATAATAAAAGGTAGCATCATTATTTTCTCCAGATAAAGCGGAGCGTCGAAATATTTGTAATTCATCAATAATGAAAACGTTACGAAACTACTGATTATACTGTCAATAATATTTTAAAGTATGTATTTTATTCGCATGTTTTGCTATTGATCTCAATTTAGTCCTGAAAGTTGAGTCCTAACGGAGCGACCTCAGCCAGATGGAACTGTAACTCCTGCGCACGGACAGAATGTTTTTTAAAGTTGCCCCACACTAGGAACTTCTCCTGTATCGCCTGCTTATTTAGCGCTGGAGACAGGATCGTGATTGCTAGCCAGATGGCCCTGGTGAGGCCAGCCACCACCGATGTTATCGCTAATGCCTTTATCAAACAGACAGGCGAAAGCGAAGTGATACCGAACCGAAGCGAGACGTCAGTCCGATAGTTCTGTCACGCTACGTTATGTGACTGGATTCAAAAAATTCCAAACAATACAAATAAAAACGTCACGCGTCGCATTCGCCACGCCCGTCTGTTTAACAAAGGCTTAACGATGATGACGCTTTAGTCATCATCGTGCCTATAAATCGAAAAGAATAACCGTCTTACCACAAAAAAATAAACATCTGTTGAACATTTTGTCACAGTCATTTTGTCTAAAAGAACTGTCAACGTCAAAACGACATTTCACGTTGATATAAGGGTCGTTTTGCAGTTACCTACACTTTTTTTAGACAAGCGTTGAACAGATGTTTATCTTTTTGTGGTAAGGCAGTAAGTGTGCCTGCCGGGGTCGGGGGACTGTACGAATTACCGTGACCCTGGAACGGAAGGGCTATTGAAGGACACCGTGGATTTTAGTCAGTACTAGTCTGACAGTCCCTCCCGCTCTGCCCTGGGTGGGAGGACTCATGTGATGATTTTACCACGATAAAAAAAGGGCGGTAAATGTATCAATTATGAAAAAAATAAATATTTCTTCAATCGTGATTTGTTTACAAATCCAGATGAAAATTACTACTTACACCGCTAGCCACTTTAATATAGCCATTTAAAGTCGCGGGATTCAAAAGATTGGTATCAAAACCAAATGGAAAGGTACTCTGAATCATCAGATAACTTCGGCAAAAGTGGCTAGCGATAGAGAAGTGCTTCGGCGAAACTTTTATTGGAAACTTCGCACCATTCGGAAAGAGAATGAACTTTCAAAATAGATTTAGTAGTTTACGTAACACTGGCTGAAGTTTTATTTGTTAGAATTGGACTGGAATGTGAAGTTTCACTTCGATCTTTAGAAGAAATAAAGGGCAATTTTAATAGTGGAAGAAAGAATACTAAAAAAATGGTGTATTATGGCACAAGACAGCATGCAACAAAAACAGTAAAAAAAACTGTGAGAACGAGATGACGCTAGACGACTTGTATAGCTCTGTCTCTTTCCCACACTGGAATAACTCTCGCTGACGTCATGTAGTAGGCCACCTGAACAATGAAGTACAGAAACATCTAATCATATCTAATGTTTTCACAAGCCTTAAGATTGAGTGGGCTGTAAACCATGGTTTAAACCCGCACTGGACCCATACAGTGCGGGTTTAATGTTTTAGTTTTACCTCTGAGTTTGTTTCGGCTGTTTCTTCTCAGAGTAGTCAGGTACGAAACACCGGCCCACATACATCGGTCGTTTTTATTTGTAATGTATGGAATTGTTTGAATCCAGTCACATAGAAAAGCGAAAGCGATCCGATAGCGTGACAGAACTATGGGACCTATCGGTCTGACGTCTCGCTTCGGTTCGGTATCGCTTCGGAAACGCTTCGTTTTCGCCTGTCTGTTTGACAAAGGCATTAGAAAGTAGTCCCTCAGGCACGGCCAAGTACGTAGAATTCGTGTTAAGCCTTTAGGTATTATATTTTATAACCCAAAACATTATATTGCTTACAAAGACAATATCCAGTGAAAAGCTTTACTAATCAAATTTTAATTAAAATTCCAATGACTGAGAGAAATCAATATTTATTACCATGTTCCGTTTCCGTCTTTTGAAAAATTAAATTTACTCATTACAATGGATGTCTGTTTTTCTATTATTTTCTCTGTCTACTGAATATGAATTATTCTTAGAACCGCTTTGTATTTCTAACTCAGGTAAATATAATAAGATGTAGATGTTTTAGATAAATCGAATTCAAAAAACGGTGTCACGGTGTCTGTTGTCGCTTTTCTCCGAAACGGCTCGACCGCCCGACTAGTCTACCTATAATTTGGTCAACCTAAACATAAGAGCTTTATAATAAACAAATAAAAAAACAAAAATATAACAGCTAATAATTATTATCTAAAAATTTTGTTCTGACTTTCCAAAAGTACTGATTATATTATTTTATGTTTTAGTTTTTAACGTCTTATGCGTCAATAAGTAGGTACTTTTTCTTTTATTTTCACTTTTTTTCTTTCAATCTACATAAACTGTTATTTTGCGAGGTATTCCCCATTGGGCATCTGGCACCTTTTTTTTTTACGTGGTAAAATCATCATATGAGTCTTCCCACCCAGGGCAGAGCGGGAGGGACTGTCAGAATCGTACTGACTAAAATCCACGGGGTCCTTCAGTAGCCCCCGGGGTCACGGTAATTCGTGAGTTCCGCGACCCCGACAGGCTTTGGCCCTCTAAAGGGGGGCCCGTCATTATGCTGACACTCTTTGAGGCGCGCGTGGAACAAAACGCGCCGTCGACCCGGGCATGGCCCATGGTCGACCAACAAAGAACATACACACAATCGAATATATGCGTTTGACGCACGTATTTCATATTTGTAAGTATTACATGATTTAAACTTGTTGAGGAAGTAGGAATTTAGACATGTTGTTTCGGTTCAAAAACCAGAACATGGGCGTCAAAAATCAGCAGTTAATTTTATTTATGAACGATACTATAACGTACAGTAAGCTTCAGAGTAAAAAAAAACCCTTGTGTGAAATTACTAGTTTTCTCTGAAGCTTACCACACAAAGCTTGTACTTTCCGCATCTATTCATTTTTCTAGTAGGTGTAGCTCATAAACTGAACGTTCCATAAAATAATGATCGTAAACATAAGCATGGCACTACTGGGAGTCAGTAATTCCATTATGAAGAAACGGTGTGTATTACGGTATTATCCACACAAAACAAGAATTTACATTCTCTATACGTCTGTTTAAAATCGTATTATTTATTTTGTTAATAGAATTTCTTGGTCCAGCTATGCATCCTTTATAACCTCGACCAACCAAATAATCGAAATCGTAACTTGGATCTAAAGCTTCAGAGCTCAATTTTCAGTGGCAGTAACATTCATTGAAAATGCATGGAAGGATGAAGTTCTGATTTGCTGTGTATCTAGATTAAACACATGATTATGTATGTACGTTTAATGGGTATGAAAATAGGCTGCCATACGGGATACTGTTATGAGAGTATATTCCATGATCCACGTCTGTGATGCTATCTATGAGTTTTCTATAGTTATTACCTCAGATTTGTTTTAGTTTCTTCACATATTTATTAATACTAATATATTCTACAGCACTAAAATTATATACAAACTATATATTTATATATAACTATGTCTTGTGTGTGCCAATAAATCTCTTTTCTTTCTTTCTTTCTTTCTTTCCTAGGTCAACGACTCAGCATTGCCATGTTTCACTATTTTAGATCTTACTAATGTACGTATAAATAATCCTAATATTGTAAACGTGAAACTTTGTGTGGATGAATGGATGTTTGTTACTCTTTCACGCAAAAACCTGATTAATTTTGAAGAAATATGGTATACAAATAGTTTATAGCTTACATTAGCACATGAGAAAAACTTTTATCCTACTTTTATAAAAACGTGGGATAATTTTTAAGTTGGAGACTGCGAAACCGCTGGCAAATTTTTTTTTTTATCGTGGTAAAATCATCAAATGAGTCCTCCCACCCAGGGCAGGCCGGGAGGGACTGTCAGACTCGTACTGACTAAAATCCACGGTGTCCTTCACTAGCCCTTTACGTACCGGGGTCACGGTAATTCGTAAGTCCCGCGACCCAGGCAGGCTTTGGCCCTCTACATGCCCCGTCACTATGCTGACACTCCCTGAGGCGCGCGTGGAACACAACGCGCCGTCGACCCGGGCATGGTCCATGGTCGGACAGCGAGTCGCCCATTACTCGCCGCTCGCATGACCGCCGCTGGCAACACTTAGTGAATTTATGTAAATAAATAAAGAAAGAAAGATCGATTCCAAAGCATTTCTCTAGACTAAACTGGACTAGACTACTACTATTAATTATGTTAGACTTTCAATAAGATTAACATAAGCTTTAACGTTACCTACTATGTTAATAGATACTTAATATGTTAATTAATCTTGTTGATTTTGTTACTTTTCAATATTTTTACCATCTTCACATAAACAGCGGCGGAATTATCATAAATAGTATAGGTTGCGGTGACAGCTGGGCCCCAAACTGCGTGTGGCCCCAACGGGCCTCGGGTATGCAGGATCATTACCCACGCAATATTGTCCCAGCCCTTGCAACCTGGTCGCGGGACTTATGATTTACCTTGGAACGTAAAGGGCTATTGAAGGACACCGTGGATTTTAGTCAGTACGAGTCTCACAGTCCCTCCTGTTCTGCCCTGGGTGGAAGGACTTATTTGATGATCTTACCACGCTAAAAAATAAAAAATGTATGTTCTTTGTTAGCTATCATCGTGGAAAGAATATCACGTTGTTTACGCTTCCGAATGCTTTCAAAACGTTTCAAATTTCTCTGATAATAATGTATTTCGGTAGTTTGTCGCCATCCGATGCCTATATTTTTTAAATTTTCCACCTTCTATGCAGTTGGTGTACTCTCTCAAGCGTCTACACAATAGATAAATAATTTTAATATACACTTTTATAACCTTCTTTTAATTCCTTCCGTTACCACAGCAAAGCTGGCTTTAGTCAGGAAACGGTGGCCACTAAGATGAGGAGTAAAAACTATGCAAACATTCCATAAATAATGACTAGCTGGATAGCTCTGAATCCATCAGTATTAAGTAAACTTGTTTCTGTTTACTTATGGGAATGCAGATGAGCGATTTTTAGCGTTGTTGATCAACACCATTTGTCGCTAAGAAAGTTTTCGATGGTCGCAGGACTGTACGAATTACCGTGACCGCGGAAGGAAAAGGGCTATTGGAGGACACCGTTGATTTTAGTCAGTACGAGTCTGACAGTCCCTCCCGCTCTGCCCTGGGTGGAAGGACTCATTTGATGACCTTATCACCCTAAAAAAATGTAAGTTCTTTGTTAGCTATTGTGGAAAGAATATCACGTTGTTTATGCCTCCGAATGCTTTCAAAACGTTTCAAATTTCTCTGATAATAATGTATTTCGGTAGTTTGTCGCCATCCGGTGCCTATATTTTTTAAATTTTCCACCTTCTATGCAGTTGGTGTACTCTTTCAAGCGTCTACACAATAGATAAATAATTTTAATATACACTTTAATAACCTCCTTTTAATTCCTTCCGTTACCACAGCAAAGCTGGCTTTAGTCAGGAAACGGTGGCCACTAAGATGAGGAGTAAAAACTATGCAAACATTCCATAAATAATGAGTAGCTGGGTAGCTTAGAATCCATCAGTATTAAGTAAACTTGTTTCTGTTTACTTATGGGAATGCAGATGAGCGATTTTTAGTGTTGTTGATCAAAACCATTTGTCGCTAAGAAAGTTTTCGATGGTCGCAGGAACGTAAAGGGCTATTGGAGGACACCGTGGATTTTAGTCAGTACGAGTCTGACAGTCCCTCCCGCTCTGCCCTGTGTGGGAGGACTCATTTGATGATTTTACAACGAAAAAAAAAAATTCAAGAGAGTAAGTAGATTTGTTTACCTATGTACAGGCGCGTATCAACCTACCATAAAATGTTCCATTAGACCTTCTCCTATTGTGATAAAGTTGAAAATCTATCTATCTATGTGTAGGTTGATGTGTAAATGTGTGATGTGTGTATGTGTGTGATAAATAAGTCGTTGTTAGAAGGTTACAAGCTACAATTATTATAGATTACTAGCTGTACCCTGCCCCGCTTCGCTGTGGCACAAAAAAATAGATAAAAACTATCCTTGATGCGGATTATATATCGTGCTAAAATTTCAGCTCAATCGGTGCAGCACTTTTTGAGTTTTTAAAGCATACACAAACCAACATAACATTTTTATATATATAGAAGATATAGATGTTTATAGGTTTTCGATTATTAAAGTTTTCAAGCTGCTACTGCATGGTAAATACTTTAACAGGAAGACTAAAATGTAGACTATCATTATCACACGTCTGGTAACTAAATCTTAGAGTTTTTCTACTAACGTATTAAACTCCATAGATTCTTTTATTTGATTCTCACAAAATACAACAAAATGACGACAAGGGTAGCCAATTTTTTCCTTAATCCAAAGATACAGACAAAATTGTTCCAGCAATATTGTCGTTCGTCTGCACCCGACCTAAGCCCGGAACATAAACATAGTTCTTCATTGCAAGCCCTGTGTGAAATAAACAGCTATTTGTTAAGCTTGACTCCTTGTTTGGCTTAAGAAAATTAAATGGAACTTGTTTCTTGGTGTTTTGGGCTTGAGAATTCATTTGGTTTTTTTTTTAGGTTTTAAAAACAAGGGTTTCATTAGTAAGTAACCAAAATTCTCAGCTTTTTTTTTCTTTTTCCAACCCTTTTTTTATCGTGGTAAAATCATCAAATGAGTCCTCCCACCCAGGGCAAGGCGGGAGGGACTGTCAGACTTGACTGACTAAAATCCACGGTGTCCTTCAATAGCTCTTTACGTACCGGGGTCACGGTAATTTGTGAGTCCCGCAACTCCGGCAGGTCTTTTTCCAACCCTTTCGAAATGAAATAAAAAAGAAATAATATTTACTTTTTGCAAGCTTAAAGACACTTTTACATGTCGTCTTTTTACAAAGAAGTTGACGCCGGTTATTCGTACCTGACTACTCTGAGAAGAAACAGCCGAAACCAAACTCGGAGGTCACAGTCTCTTTTAAAGTACAGCCATTATACGAGTATTAGTCATGTCATACGAGGACCACGTTGATTAGTGTCTGAGATGGTCTTTTGCAGAAGATTTGAGTGGATCAGTCCAGTGCAAGCTTTTGTCTGTTATCGCATAGCTCGACTTATAACTTAAGGAGCTCAACGATATTGTGATTATAAATTAAAGTTTATTGATATAACATGGAAAACTGTCCATAATGATTATACTTTTTTTTTATCGTGGTAAAATCATCAAATGAGTCCTCCCACCCAGGGCAGGGCGGGAGGGACTGTCAGACTTGTACTGACTAAAATCCACGGTGTCCTTCACTAGCCCTTTACGTACCAGGGTCACGGTAATCCCTTGGTCCCGCGACCCCGGCAGGCTTTGGCCCTCTACAGGCCCCGTCACTTCGACTTATAACTTAAGGAGCTCAACGATATTGTGATTATAAATTGAAGTTTATTGAGTTAGACCCCTTAACAGGGAAAACTGTCTATAATGATTATACTACAAGTTATACTAATACTTTCCGCTTAGAAATCCAACACGTGTATAGTGCAGGAACAGATCTCTCAATCACTATGTCTCAAACATTATGTCGTCAATTTTAAAATGCATTTACTTCAAATTTACTTGACCGAAAGATGGCTAGGGGCCAAATTGTATTTTCTACAAAAACAACTAGCACACTGAATACGCTTCGGTTAAAGAGGGCATTTATAATAAAAACCCAATTTAAATAGTATCTTCCTCAAACTCAAAAGATTTATTTCAATTAAAATTTCATTTACAGGAATTGTACAATCGACAAAGTTGAATTTGACAATAACCCATTTTGACAATAAATCGTTTGTCTCCGTCAAATTGACAAAGTTCAAAGTCGTAACCATGGATGTATATGTTTACGCGAATGTAGACCTAATTGTATTTTAATGTCTGTAAGAATGTGCTTATGGTGGATCATGATTCAACTTTGTCGATTGTACATACAAGTACGCCACTGTTAGTTAAAACAGTGAATCTATACTAGCGAGCAGGTCGCGGGACCAAGGGATTACCGTGACCCCGGTACGTAAAGGGCTATTGAAGGACACCGTGGATTTTAGTCAGTACAAGTCTGACAGTCCCTCCCGCCCTGCCCTGGGTGGGAGGACTCATTTGTTGATTTTACCACGATAAAAAAAAACACTAGCGAGCAAAAGTATGTAATCATACTCCTCTCTCTTACTCTTACTTGGAATTGATCCGGGAAAGCTCCTTGAATAATGGCGTGATTTGTATCAATTTAAAGGTTTAACCTTTAAAATGGTACTATTTTTATTATTCTTTAATAGTTATTAAGTGCTCAAAAATGTGCGGAATCGCAGTAAGTGATTTGATACTTTGGCTCGCGAGTGTAGTTGACCATTCAATAATGTTGAGCTCTATGATGTAAAAAGACTTCTTTTTTAACGTGGTAAAATCATCAAATGAGTCCTCCCACCCAGGGTAGAGCGAGAGGGACTGTCAGACTCGTAGTGACTAAAATGTATCCTTCAATAGCCCTTTACGTACCCTTCACTGTAAATCATAAGTCCCGCGACCATGATGTAAAAAGGACTAGGAGCTCCATAGATTTTCTTTCTCTTCTTGTTCATTTCTCTAGCGGTTAAATTCTTTCCAGTTTTATCATCTTTCACGAAATCTTCTCAACGCTTATAATCAAAATAGGTGGGTACTAATCCAAAAATAATGCCATAAATTATCAAAGTATTCTAACAATGAGGCCAAAATCCTATAAAACAAATCTCAGCGCAAACTTGGTCACATACTTAATAAGTAAAACAACTCGTGAAGGTTTAAATTAGTACTTATTAGTTGCTGCGAGTTTTGTTGTGGTACAAGGGATAAACTGTTCTTTATGATGCTTGAAAAGTATTTTATTATCTGCCTACCTTTCTCCCAACATGGATAAAATTGGCTTCCAGTTTACTATTTTTTTTTTTGTGAATGGCATCTCGCAGGTCAACTTAGAGGAGCTTGTGAGCTGCTGAACTTTCCTGTGGATGCCTTAAATGAATCTAAGGCCTTCAGCCAGGGGCCAGTTTAATAGAGTTCAATAACAGTATTTTATATGAAGTCACAGATTATCTGACCTCCACAACGCAGTAACTGGATAAACAACACCCCTTCGTAAGACTGATTGCCAGACTTCCGAGCCTCTGACTGACCAGCTTTAAAATACTGATAGTCAGCTGCATCCGGATCGATTGGAAGGCGAGTGCCGACCCCAAAATGGAAAGGGCAAGAAAAAAGTAGCTGGACAGATATTTTTTAACACTCATAATAGTAGCCGTATTCACATCAGCAAATACGGATACAAAAGAGACCCCTAATAGACCATCAAAATGCTACCTTTTATAACTTGCACCCCACAAATACTACACTAATTACCGTTAGTTAACAAGGATCCGCCAGGGAGCCGACACACTCTTCGAGGGCACTGGACCAGCGCCATGACACTCTCTTGGATATAATATACATATGTGTTTGTATATACCACGCTTTCATGGGAGATTTTCTCTAGGAACTGGAATATAAATTAACGCGTCAAAATTAAGATTTTCATTTATCTATCTGTCGGCCATAGGGGAGGATAATTCAGATAAATTTATTCATGTTATTAATGCTTTTGATAGAAAACACGTCCCAGTTTGAGATTTTTAATAATAAAACTAGCTTTTGCCCGCGACTTCGTTCGCGTGGAATAGTGTCTTCCAGCAGATTTTTGGTTTTACCCAAATAGTTCCCGATCTCGCGGGATCTCTTCAAAAATGAAATGTGGAAGATATTCTAGGGAACTCTTCAAAAATCAACATAATGAGCTCTGCGTTTGAATTTAAGAGATGTATACTCCCTTAGGGCATTAAAGCCGTTATGCCTATCGAAAAAGGCGAAAATGTTATTTTTCCCTTATATTCCCATCATTCTACTGATTTGACATTTCAGTTCACAACGAAAAAAGACTGTTTCTCCCTTGACAATTTTTCTATTATTGACATTTCTGTATAGGTACGTTTTTAGTTTTGCCATCCTTTGCAAAACTATAAAGGTTTTGTGGTTTCGACACTCTTGAGCACGCAACGTAGAGTTGTCCATGGGAGAAACAGTCTTTTTCAAGATGTACCCCCCGCAACTTTTAGCGTTTGCCCTTGGGCTTTATTTATGGTCATTGCAAACGCAGTTTTCAGCGGAAACTGAACTCTTTTGAATTGGACTGGCAAATCAGTTGGAATGATGGGAATGTGGGGAATAATGAAAGTTTCGCCTTTTGCCATCCCAGTCATAATAACGGCTTTAATGACATTCCGTCCTAAATAGGTTATTTGTAACCGTATGCCGTTATATAGTCTTGGTGGATCTAGGTTTCTCATAAGCATCACAGGAACACCAATTATACAACGGAACCAATTTAAAATTTACGAAACAGGAGCAATCCACATAAACTATCATACAACCGACACTACAATTTTTCCACGAAAGTACCGAAGCGTTCGGCTGATACCCAACAAAATGCGTGTAACGAAACCATAGCGCGATCTATTGCGATCCCAACGGCATCTATCGTCCATGTCGCGACCTATTTCGATCCCAACGCTATCTATCGATAAGGTATCCAAGTTTGACAACTGGGATACCTTATCGATAGATGGCGTTGGTCGATTATTTATCTAAACTCCGTTCGGGCATTTTCTTTGTACTTAAAGTTTTATTATATTGATATTATTTTATTCATACCTTTTTACTATTTATTTACTTTTTTCCGATGAATTAAAACAATAACATGAACCGAATTCGTGTAACGATCGACACCATTGCGCGATCACCGCCATCTATCAATCATTTAAGGAATTATCTATACTCCGTTAGAGCATTTAATAAATTTTATTTTTTATTTTTATTTTTCTATAATAAAAACTATCCTATGTCCTTTCTCAAGTTCCAAACTATGTCTGTACCAAATTTCACACAAATCGGTTTAGTAGTTAAGGCGTGAAGTAAAGACAGACAGACAGACAGACAGACAGACAGACAGACAGACAGAGTTACTTTCGCATTTATAATATTAGTTTGGATATCAAAAGAACATTTATTAATTTATTCCGCTTTCATGATTTTCTTATGAAAATCTCAAATACATTTAATATTTCTATTTAATTTACTGAAACGTACATCAGTAAGTTGTCACAATCATTTCTATTTTATTTCGATGACTATAATTATCATTTACTTGTTTACCTAATTTTTTGTTTAATAATTAAGAACACTCAGAAAATCATCTCAGACGAAAGCAAATCACTGTTGTGTTTTTTTAACGTGGTAAAATCATCAAATGAGTCCTCCCACCCAGGACTGAGCTGGAGGGACTGTCAGACTCGTATTGACTAAAATCCTCGGTGTCCTTCAATAGCCCTTTACGTTTCGGGGTCACGGTAATTCGTGAGTCCCGCGACCCCGGCAGGCTTTGGCCCTCTAAAGGGGGGCCCCGTCATTTTGCTGACACTCTTTGAGGCGCGCATGGAACACAACGCGCCGTCGACCTGGGCATGGTCCATGGTCGGACAGCAAGTCGCCCATTACTCGCCGTCCGCATGCCCACGCCTACGGTGGCCGGAGATCGTCTGCCGACGTCCGTCGCCGTGGGCGACAGGCCCCTTCCTTAGCGGATTTCTATATCCTTTACCAGGTCTTCGGTCCGCAATGTAAGAGGCCTACCCATTTGCGATTTCCTTCCTTATCTTATATTTATCTTTAATAGCTGTTACTGATGTTATATACATCAGAACTTAATTAACTACACACTCATTTAATTTTCAGTCATCCAAATCAGTCTTTTAATAAGCTGATAGTCCACAACTCCACATAATCAACTAGTCGGCACGTCTCCACTAGAAATACGTCTTATTATAGAAAAAACTATTTGATCGGCATAGCGGCTGAGCCATTGGTTTTCTGCGCTACTTGCTCCGGTTGCAATTCTGTCTGCTCGATTTAATATCTTGTATCGGTCTTTAACTCACTCGACGTCGCCAGTTTTGACAGTAGTAGGCCGTATTTATTACAGGATAGATACTATTCCGCGAAATTTGACTGAAAAAATCGAATGAGTCCGTCAGTTAAATTTTCTTTTTTTTTATTATTTATTGAAGTGAAAACTTCTTTAGCGGCGTTGTGCACCTTTTTTGTAATGGGTAAAAAATGTTAAGCTCGCGTCAGGACAAATGACCTTGCAGTCTGGGAGTGTCGGCAGAAGTGAAAACTTCAATAGTAATAAACACACACGAACATTCGCGCAAGCGCCCTGCGCCGTCTTATGAATTTTCGATCAGGTCACGTGTCCTGATGCGTGTTTAACATTTCATACCCATTCCAAAAAAAGTGCACAACGTCGCTAAAGAAGTTTTCACTTCAAAAAGCAATTGCGCTTACTAGGTGAACATGTAAATTTTTCATTCATAGTTTGACAGAATTGGATTGGACTGACCGTCGAAAACTGCTCAGAAGTAATTCAATAAGACAATATAAATTAAATTAAAATTTTATAACTACATTCATCCAATTCCGTCAAGTATTTAATCCTTTTTTTTATCGTGGTAAAATCATCAAATGAGGCCTCCTACCCAGGGCAGGGTGGGAGGGACTGTCAGACTTGTACTGATTAAAATCCACGGTGTCCTTCACTAGCCCTTTACGTACCGGGGTCACGGTAATTCGTTAGTCCCGCGACCCCGGAAGTATTTAATCCTAGATAAACATTCTTACTTTTCTTGTCGCAACATTACTTGTAGGTAGTTTTAAAAAATACTATTAGTTACAATTAAAAGGTGTAAAAACACTCCGTGATTTCCAGGCATGAACCGGCTTACAACAATAAAAAATGTTTGACACATAAAAAAAACACTAATTTGAATTTCAAATGTTACAGTTATGAATAAAGCATACACCTAGTAGTTTTATGAAATAAATCAATTACAATGTGTTAATTGTTTACATCGGCGCGTGGCCGATAGAAACTCGTGCGCAGTCTTCTGCTTAGCGGTTAGAGGAAAATTGTACGAGGACCGGTGAGAGTTGATACTTGACATAATTTCTCCGCAGAAAAGAATAGAAGCTGGTCACATAACCAGAGCAAAAATTAAAGCATTTTTTAACTATGAATCCACTAGCTTTATTCTACTACTAGCTTACGCCCGCGACTCCGTCCGCGCGGATGTCGGTCTTCGCGTGGATGGTTTATTTCCCCATTTTGAGTAGCTCTGACAATGACATCTTATAAATATTACGGCGCTGAATCCACTGCGGGTAATGTAACGTGTGTTCGCGGTTCTACAGAACAACGTGTCTATGAATAAAACAGAAAAATAAGATTCTTTTTCTACGTATTTTTCCAGGATAAAAAGTATCCTATGTTATGCCCAGGATAATAAGGAATAATTATACCAAGTTTCATCTAAATCGAACCGTTAGTTTTCACGTGATGCCTGCACAAACAGACAGACAGACAGACAGACAAAAATTTTTTTAATCATATATTTGGGTTTGGTATCGATCCAGCAACACGCCCCGCTATTTATTTTTTCAATATTTTCAATGTACAGAAATGACCCTTCTACAGATTTATTATATGTATAGATATCGCTTGATGATAAGCAAAGGTGTGATCCTTGATGAAGTACTCTTGCCCAGAAGTAACCTTTTCCCTCTTGAATTAAAGCACTCTCTGCGCACAATCCTCACACTCCCGACGACACGCTTGGCGCAGTGGCTGAGCGATTGACTGCAGTGCAGCGTGTCGCGGGTTCGATCCCCGCACGGTACAAATATTTGTATGATGTTCCGGGTCTGGGTGTTTGTTTATGAGAGTTTCTGTTTGTAAACGCACCCACGATACAGGAAGAAATTCCTAGTGTGGGGCAACGTTATTTTTTTAAGAATAATAAAAAAAAACAATAAAATAATTGGCAAAACACTTTTTACGCAAGATGTCCGATAATGGAAAGGGGCAGGCGGAATCTGATCATCACAAAATTATCAAACAAAAGCAAAATTACTTTGAGAAGAGATAGGACAGGTAGAAAAACTATAAAAAAAAAATACTACCTTCACGGTTAACCTTAGTCATCTCAAAAACGTTAACGATCATTGATCAATCATTCATCTGTAACAATGAGTTGATCACTTGACCGCGACAACGCTAAACGATCAAGACCTCTCCATCCATCTCTAAAGCGAGTTTTCGAATGCCGAGCACCGCCTGCGCAGCGCTCGCTTGTATCAGTATCTCTAGGTCACTCGCGGTAGCTCGTCTTTCACTCGGTCGTGAATGAACGAAGTGTTAACGAAAACAATCGATTTAAAATACGAATTGAATGAACTTTTTGGGGTGTGCTGAAGTTTTGTATCGAGATTTTTTTTTTGTTGGAAATGTGATGTGTTTTGGTACTTGTTGATTTTACGTATAGTGTTTTGTGATTAATATTTGTGTTTATCTGACATTATTTGTGGACTGAATTTTTTACTACCAAAAGGTACTGTTTACTTATTTTTAAATATCACTTTTAAGAAGCTATTTTAAATTTAATTTACGGTTGAATCTCGATCGAAAGTCAATTTATTTTGTTATTATTTATTGTCAACTCACAACACCTAACATGAAATTAGACAGAAGATTTATTGGTTAGTATTTTTTTAGCCTTTAGAAAACTCGCCCAGAGTAATTTATGTCGTAATATTTCACGTAGATATAAGATAATTTTTTAAACACGGTACCTAAATATTTAGTAACTTTTTTTTAAGAGTTACCTACGTAGAAGTTTATCTACCTTCATTCTTGCAAATACTTTGAAACATCACAGACCTAAACATAAAAAAACGACGGGTTGCACTCTGGGAGTGCCGGCAGAAGTGAAAACTTGAATAGTAACAAACACACACGATTATTCACGCAAGCGCCCTGCGCCGTCTTACGAATTTTCGATCAGGTCACGTGTCCTGACGCGAGTTTAACATTTTTAACCCATTCCAAAAAAAGTGCACAACGCCGCTAAAGAAGTTTTCACTTCAAAAAATGATAAAAACTTGGGCCTTTAACAACACTGTCCTAATTGATGCAACGTGTTATCAGGTTATCGTACTCTCACCTGTTACTACATTGTAATGGACTCGGCTCCTTATCTTAATTTCCATTTCACAGCATCAGGACCCTATCTGTCTGACCAGGAAACTTGCATGACTGATCTTATTACAATAGCTACGTAAAGAGTTTTCTTAGCTGTACCAATTTAAAAATAGATAGGAATATAATTATGATATTATATTTTCAAAGTTTATCCTCAGTTTAGTCTATGATATCCATTGGTTTATGTATATAACGTTACGTAAATGAAAATTGATAAGTATGACGCTTTTTAAATTCACTTTGCGTCACTTACGATACAATAAAATCAAACCGATAAAAAATTTCAATGAAAAACAAAGGTTTTATCATAAAATCAAAGTAAAAAATTTCATCATTCATTCATCATGGACATAGTTCTGTACAAATAGATTCATCACTCTATAATATTGAAGAGTAAATTGTAAATTATGGTCTCCAATCATAATTCTATTTAAAACGGCCAAACAAAATTACTTTGATAGATAAGATTCATCGAGCATTTTATTGATATTGATTCTAAGCTTATTTTACCCTATCGCCACAACCTGCACGTATTAGCGACATGCGTCTTGCGGTTACAAATGAAAGCCTTTGTCAAACACACAGGCGTTGCGAATGCGAAGCGTGACATTTTTATTTGTAATGTACTGAATTGTTTGAATTCAGTCACATAGAAAACCGAAAGCGATCCGATAGCGTAACAGAACTATCGGACTGACGTCTCACTTCGGTTCGGTATCGTTCCGTTTCGCCTGTCTGTTTGACAAAGACAGAAAGGTGTTTTAAAAACGCCTACGCAACATTTGAAACAAATGACGATTGATTTTGTACAAACATTTACTGCAGCTGGACTGCACTTTCCAAGTCCGTCAACGAAAACACGGGAACGGATACAGATGTACGAACGTAACTAACGTCAAAATCAAATTGCGGACGGATAATACTTCAACAACTGAAGTCATTTTGACGCGTTGCTAGTGTCTACGTCATTACATCAAATTGCATTAAAAAAATACCTTAACGCAGGTCATGAGTGGTGGCGCGGATTCTATGGAGCTATCTGTCACATCGTAACATCATTCATGCTTAGTTCGGGTTCGTTGTCAAAACGTCCGTCACTAAGACCGAAACCACGGGTTTCGTGCTTAGAGATTAGACCCCCTGTTACAAATGAGTAACAGAACGGCCGTATATGGCCATGGAGGTGGGTCTGTCGAGTCACTGACTACGATGAGGAACTATCATAATCATTATTTGTGTTTGTGTAATTTATCTATAATATGTATGTATTTAGAAATATATAAGTATGTTTATCAGTTGTCTAGTACCCATAACACAAGCTCTGCTTAGCTTGGGACTAGATGGCGTTGTGTGATAGTTGTGGAATATTTATTTATTTATTATTAAGACGCGCTTGAATGAAAATCGCGTCACGAATCGCAACATCTGAAGTTGTGAGTGAGACATTAAAACACGTCTTCTTAGAAATAAACACTCCTCCATTTATGTTAGATATTTATCCATATACTGCAATTACATTTCTTGTTATAAAGTTCTCTTTATGTGTGTTCTTAGAAATTGCAGAAACGCAGGCGGTATTGATTAGTTTAGCTTTTTATTGTTTGCAGTTAAGTTGTATGTGATGTGATAATGTAAAGCCATAATGCCTTTGTCAAACAGACCGGCTAAAGCGAAGCGTTTCCGAAGCGATACCGAACCGAAGCGAGACGTCAGCGAGACGTCAGTCCGACAGTTCTGTCACACTATCGGATCGCTTTCGCGTTTCTATGTGACTGGATTCAAACAATTCCACACATTACAATACCCTGTCTAGTGCCATATGATTCGCGCTATGCATATGATTCGCGCGACCGACATCAGGGAACAGAAAATCTAGCCTTAATTAGGTATTCACTGCAGTATGAAATAACAGAAACTATTTAATTATTGTCATTAATGGTTATTAATTAGATTTGTTTACCTATGTACAGGCGCGTATCAACCTACCATAAAATGTTCCATTAGACCTTCTCCTATTGTGATAAAGTTGAAAATCTATCTATCTATGTGTAGGTTGATGTGTAAATGTGTGATGTGTGTATGTGTGTGATAAATAAGTCGTTGTTAGAAGGTTACAAGCTACAATTATTATAGATTACTAGCTGTACCCTGCCCCGCTTCGCTGTGGCACAAAAAAATAGATAAAAACTATCCTTGATGCGGATTATATATCGTGCTAAAATTTCAGCTCAATCGGTGCAGCACTTTTTGAGTTTTTAAAGCATACACAAACCAACATAACATTTTTATATATATAGAAGATATAGATGTTTATAGGTTTTCGATTATTAAAGTTTTCAAGCTGCTACTGCATGGTAAATACTTTAACAGGAAGACTAAAATGTAGACTATCATTATCACACGTCTGGTAACTAAATCTTAGAGTTTTTCTACTAACGTATTAAACTCCATAGATTCTTTTATTTGATTCTCACAAAATACAACAAAATGACGACAAGGGTAGCCAATTTTTTCCTTAATCCAAAGATACAGACAAAATTGTTCCAGCAATATTGTCGTTCGTCTGCACCCGACCTAAGCCCGGAACATAAACATAGTTCTTCATTGCAAGCCCTGTGTGAAATAAACAGCTATTTGTTAAGCTTGACTCCTTGTTTGGCTTAAGAAAATTAAATGGAACTTGTTTCTTGGTGTTTTGGGCTTGAGAATTCATTTGGTTTTTTTTTTAGGTTTTAAAAACAAGGGTTTCATTAGTAAGTAACCAAAATTCTCAGCTTTTTTTTTCTTTTTCCAACCCTTTTTTTATCGTGGTAAAATCATCAAATGAGTCCTCCCACCCAGGGCAAGGCGGGAGGGACTGTCAGACTTGACTGACTAAAATCCACGGTGTCCTTCAATAGCTCTTTACGTACCGGGGTCACGGTAATTTGTGAGTCCCGCAACTCCGGCAGGTCTTTTTCCAACCCTTTCGAAATGAAATAAAAAAGAAATAATATTTACTTTTTGCAAGCTTAAAGACACTTTTACATGTCGTCTTTTTACAAAGAAGTTGACGCCGGTTATTCGTACCTGACTACTCTGAGAAGAAACAGCCGAAACCAAACTCGGAGGTCACAGTCTCTTTTAAAGTACAGCCATTATACGAGTATTAGTCATGTCATACGAGGACCACGTTGATTAGTGTCTGAGATGGTCTTTTGCAGAAGATTTGAGTGGATCAGTCCAGTGCAAGCTTTTGTCTGTTATCGCATAGCTCGACTTATAACTTAAGGAGCTCAACGATATTGTGATTATAAATTAAAGTTTATTGATATAACATGGAAAACTGTCCATAATGATTATACTTTTTTTTTATCGTGGTAAAATCATCAAATGAGTCCTCCCACCCAGGGCAGGGCGGGAGGGACTGTCAGACTTGTACTGACTAAAATCCACGGTGTCCTTCACTAGCCCTTTACGTACCAGGGTCACGGTAATCCCTTGGTCCCGCGACCCCGGCAGGCTTTGGCCCTCTACAGGCCCCGTCACTTCGACTTATAACTTAAGGAGCTCAACGATATTGTGATTATAAATTGAAGTTTATTGAGTTAGACCCCTTAACAGGGAAAACTGTCTATAATGATTATACTACAAGTTATACTAATACTTTCCGCTTAGAAATCCAACACGTGTATAGTGCAGGAACAGATCTCTCAATCACTATGTCTCAAACATTATGTCGTCAATTTTAAAATGCATTTACTTCAAATTTACTTGACCGAAAGATGGCTAGGGGCCAAATTGTATTTTCTACAAAAACAACTAGCACACTGAATACGCTTCGGTTAAAGAGGGCATTTATAATAAAAACCCAATTTAAATAGTATCTTCCTCAAACTCAAAAGATTTATTTCAATTAAAATTTCATTTACAGGAATTGTACAATCGACAAAGTTGAATTTGACAATAACCCATTTTGACAATAAATCGTTTGTCTCCGTCAAATTGACAAAGTTCAAAGTCGTAACCATGGATGTATATGTTTACGCGAATGTAGACCTAATTGTATTTTAATGTCTGTAAGAATGTGCTTATGGTGGATCATGATTCAACTTTGTCGATTGTACATACAAGTACGCCACTGTTAGTTAAAACAGTGAATCTATACTAGCGAGCAGGTCGCGGGACCAAGGGATTACCGTGACCCCGGTACGTAAAGGGCTATTGAAGGACACCGTGGATTTTAGTCAGTACAAGTCTGACAGTCCCTCCCGCCCTGCCCTGGGTGGGAGGACTCATTTGTTGATTTTACCACGATAAAAAAAAACACTAGCGAGCAAAAGTATGTAATCATACTCCTCTCTCTTACTCTTACTTGGAATTGATCCGGGAAAGCTCCTTGAATAATGGCGTGATTTGTATCAATTTAAAGGTTTAACCTTTAAAATGGTACTATTTTTATTATTCTTTAATAGTTATTAAGTGCTCAAAAATGTGCGGAATCGCAGTAAGTGATTTGATACTTTGGCTCGCGAGTGTAGTTGACCATTCAATAATGTTGAGCTCTATGATGTAAAAAGACTTCTTTTTTAACGTGGTAAAATCATCAAATGAGTCCTCCCACCCAGGGTAGAGCGAGAGGGACTGTCAGACTCGTAGTGACTAAAATGTATCCTTCAATAGCCCTTTACGTACCCTTCACTGTAAATCATAAGTCCCGCGACCATGATGTAAAAAGGACTAGGAGCTCCATAGATTTTCTTTCTCTTCTTGTTCATTTCTCTAGCGGTTAAATTCTTTCCAGTTTTATCATCTTTCACGAAATCTTCTCAACGCTTATAATCAAAATAGGTGGGTACTAATCCAAAAATAATGCCATAAATTATCAAAGTATTCTAACAATGAGGCCAAAATCCTATAAAACAAATCTCAGCGCAAACTTGGTCACATACTTAATAAGTAAAACAACTCGTGAAGGTTTAAATTAGTACTTATTAGTTGCTGCGAGTTTTGTTGTGGTACAAGGGATAAACTGTTCTTTATGATGCTTGAAAAGTATTTTATTATCTGCCTACCTTTCTCCCAACATGGATAAAATTGGCTTCCAGTTTACTATTTTTTTTTTGTGAATGGCATCTCGCAGGTCAACTTAGAGGAGCTTGTGAGCTGCTGAACTTTCCTGTGGATGCCTTAAATGAATCTAAGGCCTTCAGCCAGGGGCCAGTTTAATAGAGTTCAATAACAGTATTTTATATGAAGTCACAGATTATCTGACCTCCACAACGCAGTAACTGGATAAACAACACCCCTTCGTAAGACTGATTGCCAGACTTCCGAGCCTCTGACTGACCAGCTTTAAAATACTGATAGTCAGCTGCATCCGGATCGATTGGAAGGCGAGTGCCGACCCCAAAATGGAAAGGGCAAGAAAAAAGTAGCTGGACAGATATTTTTTAACACTCATAATAGTAGCCGTATTCACATCAGCAAATACGGATACAAAAGAGACCCCTAATAGACCATCAAAATGCTACCTTTTATAACTTGCACCCCACAAATACTACACTAATTACCGTTAGTTAACAAGGATCCGCCAGGGAGCCGACACACTCTTCGAGGGCACTGGACCAGCGCCATGACACTCTCTTGGATATAATATACATATGTGTTTGTATATACCACGCTTTCATGGGAGATTTTCTCTAGGAACTGGAATATAAATTAACGCGTCAAAATTAAGATTTTCATTTATCTATCTGTCGGCCATAGGGGAGGATAATTCAGATAAATTTATTCATGTTATTAATGCTTTTGATAGAAAACACGTCCCAGTTTGAGATTTTTAATAATAAAACTAGCTTTTGCCCGCGACTTCGTTCGCGTGGAATAGTGTCTTCCAGCAGATTTTTGGTTTTACCCAAATAGTTCCCGATCTCGCGGGATCTCTTCAAAAATGAAATGTGGAAGATATTCTAGGGAACTCTTCAAAAATCAACATAATGAGCTCTGCGTTTGAATTTAAGAGATGTATACTCCCTTAGGGCATTAAAGCCGTTATGCCTATCGAAAAAGGCGAAAATGTTATTTTTCCCTTATATTCCCATCATTCTACTGATTTGACATTTCAGTTCACAACGAAAAAAGACTGTTTCTCCCTTGACAATTTTTCTATTATTGACATTTCTGTATAGGTACGTTTTTAGTTTTGCCATCCTTTGCAAAACTATAAAGGTTTTGTGGTTTCGACACTCTTGAGCACGCAACGTAGAGTTGTCCATGGGAGAAACAGTCTTTTTCAAGATGTACCCCCGCAACTTTTAGCGTTTGCCCTTGGGCTTTATTTATGGTCATTGCAAACGCAGTTTTCAGCGGAAACTGAACTCTTTTGAATTGGACTGGCAAATCAGTTGGAATGATGGGAATGTGGGGAATAATGAAAGTTTCGCCTTTTGCCATCCCAGTCATAATAACGGCTTTAATGACATTCCGTCCTAAATAGGTTATTTGTAACCGTATGCCGTTATATAGTCTTGGTGGATCTAGGTTTCTCATAAGCATCACAGGAACACCAATTATACAACGGAACCAATTTAAAATTTACGAAACAGGAGCAATCCACATAAACTATCATACAACCGACACTACAATTTTTCCACGAAAGTACCGAAGCGTTCGGCTGATACCCAACAAAATGCGTGTAACGAAACCATAGCGCGATCTATTGCGATCCCAACGGCATCTATCGTCCATGTCGCGACCTATTTCGATCCCAACGCTATCTATCGATAAGGTATCCAAGTTTGACAACTGGGATACCTTATCGATAGATGGCGTTGGTCGATTATTTATCTAAACTCCGTTCGGGCATTTTCTTTGTACTTAAAGTTTTATTATATTGATATTATTTTATTCATACCTTTTTACTATTTATTTACTTTTTTCCGATGAATTAAAACAATAACATGAACCGAATTCGTGTAACGATCGACACCATTGCGCGATCACCGCCATCTATCAATCATTTAAGGAATTATCTATACTCCGTTAGAGCATTTAATAAATTTTATTTTTTATTTTTATTTTTCTATAATAAAAACTATCCTATGTCCTTTCTCAAGTTCCAAACTATGTCTGTACCAAATTTCACACAAATCGGTTTAGTAGTTAAGGCGTGAAGTAAAGACAGACAGACAGACAGACAGACAGACAGACAGACAGACAGAGTTACTTTCGCATTTATAATATTAGTTTGGATATCAAAAGAACATTTATTAATTTATTCCGCTTTCATGATTTTCTTATGAAAATCTCAAATACATTTAATATTTCTATTTAATTTACTGAAACGTACATCAGTAAGTTGTCACAATCATTTCTATTTTATTTCGATGACTATAATTATCATTTACTTGTTTACCTAATTTTTTGTTTAATAATTAAGAACACTCAGAAAATCATCTCAGACGAAAGCAAATCACTGTTGTGTTTTTTTAACGTGGTAAAATCATCAAATGAGTCCTCCCACCCAGGACTGAGCTGGAGGGACTGTCAGACTCGTATTGACTAAAATCCTCGGTGTCCTTCAATAGCCCTTTACGTTTCGGGGTCACGGTAATTCGTGAGTCCCGCGACCCCGGCAGGCTTTGGCCCTCTAAAGGGGGGCCCCGTCATTTTGCTGACACTCTTTGAGGCGCGCATGGAACACAACGCGCCGTCGACCTGGGCATGGTCCATGGTCGGACAGCAAGTCGCCCATTACTCGCCGTCCGCATGCCCACGCCTACGGTGGCCGGAGATCGTCTGCCGACGTCCGTCGCCGTGGGCGACAGGCCCCTTCCTTAGCGGATTTCTATATCCTTTACCAGGTCTTCGGTCCGCAATGTAAGAGGCCTACCCATTTGCGATTTCCTTCCTTATCTTATATTTATCTTTAATAGCTGTTACTGATGTTATATACATCAGAACTTAATTAACTACACACTCATTTAATTTTCAGTCATCCAAATCAGTCTTTTAATAAGCTGATAGTCCACAACTCCACATAATCAACTAGTCGGCACGTCTCCACTAGAAATACGTCTTATTATAGAAAAAACTATTTGATCGGCATAGCGGCTGAGCCATTGGTTTTCTGCGCTACTTGCTCCGGTTGCAATTCTGTCTGCTCGATTTAATATCTTGTATCGGTCTTTAACTCACTCGACGTCGCCAGTTTTGACAGTAGTAGGCCGTATTTATTACAGGATAGATACTATTCCGCGAAATTTGACTGAAAAAATCGAATGAGTCCGTCAGTTAAATTATCTTTTTTTTTATTATTTATTGAAGTGAAAACTTCTTTAGCGGCGTTGTGCACTTTTTTTGTAATGGGTAAAAAATGTTAAGCTCGCGTCAGGACAAATGACCTTGCAGTCTGGGAGTGTCGGCAGAAGTGAAAACTTCAATAGTAATAAACACACACGAACATTCGCGCAAGCGCCCTGCGCCGTCTTATGAATTTTCGATCAGGTCACGTGTCCTGATGCGTGTTTAACATTTCATACCCATTCCAAAAAAAGTGCACAACGTCGCTAAAGAAGTTTTCACTTCAAAAAGCAATTGCGCTTACTAGGTGAACATGTAAATTTTTCATTCATAGTTTGACAGAATTGGATTGGACTGACCGTCGAAAACTGCTCAGAAGTAATTCAATAAGACAATATAAATTAAATTAAAATTTTATAACTACATTCATCCAATTCCGTCAAGTATTTAATCCTTTTTTTTATCGTGGTAAAATCATCAAATGAGGCCTCCTACCCAGGGCAGGGTGGGAGGGACTGTCAGACTTGTACTGATTAAAATCCACGGTGTCCTTCACTAGCCCTTTACGTACCGGGGTCACGGTAATTCGTTAGTCCCGCGACCCCGGAAGTATTTAATCCTAGATAAACATTCTTACTTTTCTTGTCGCAACATTACTTGTAGGTAGTTTTAAAAAATACTATTAGTTACAATTAAAAGGTGTAAAAACACTCCGTGATTTCCAGGCATGAACCGGCTTACAACAATAAAAAATGTTTGACACATAAAAAAAACACTAATTTGAATTTCAAATGTTACAGTTATGAATAAAGCATACACCTAGTAGTTTTATGAAATAAATCAATTACAATGTGTTAATTGTTTACATCGGCGCGTGGCCGATAGAAACTCGTGCGCAGTCTTCTGCTTAGCGGTTAGAGGAAAATTGTACGAGGACCGGTGAGAGTTGATACTTGACATAATTTCTCCGCAGAAAAGAATAGAAGCTGGTCACATAACCAGAGCAAAAATTAAAGCATTTTTTAACTATGAATCCACTAGCTTTATTCTACTACTAGCTTACGCCCGCGACTCCGTCCGCGCGGATGTCGGTCTTCGCGTGGATGGTTTATTTCCCCATTTTGAGTAGCTCTGACAATGACATCTTATAAATATTACGGCGCTGAATCCACTGCGGGTAATGTAACGTGTGTTCGCGGTTCTACAGAACAACGTGTCTATGAATAAAACAGAAAAATAAGATTCTTTTTCTACGTATTTTTCCAGGATAAAAAGTATCCTATGTTATGCCCAGGATAATAAGGAATAATTATACCAAGTTTCATCTAAATCGAACCGTTAGTTTTCACGTGATGCCTGCACAAACAGACAGACAGACAGACAGACAAAAATTTTTTTAATCATATATTTGGGTTTGGTATCGATCCAGCAACACGCCCCGCTATTTATTTTTTCAATATTTTCAATGTACAGAAATGACCCTTCTACAGATTTATTATATGTATAGATATCGCTTGATGATAAGCAAAGGTGTGATCCTTGATGAAGTACTCTTGCCCAGAAGTAACCTTTTCCCTCTTGAATTAAAGCACTCTCTGCGCACAATCCTCACACTCCCGACGACACGCTTGGCGCAGTGGCTGAGCGATTGACTGCAGTGCAGCGTGTCGCGGGTTCGATCCCCGCACGGTACAAATATTTGTATGATGTTCCGGGTCTGGGTGTTTGTTTATGAGAGTTTCTGTTTGTAAACGCACCCACGATACAGGAAGAAATTCCTAGTGTGGGGCAACGTTATTTTTTTAAGAATAATAAAAAAAAACAATAAAATAATTGGCAAAACACTTTTTACGCAAGATGTCCGATAATGGAAAGGGGCAGGCGGAATCTGATCATCACAAAATTATCAAACAAAAGCAAAATTACTTTGAGAAGAGATAGGACAGGTAGAAAAACTATAAAAAAAAAATACTACCTTCACGGTTAACCTTAGTCATCTCAAAAACGTTAACGATCATTGATCAATCATTCATCTGTAACAATGAGTTGATCACTTGACCGCGACAACGCTAAACGATCAAGACCTCTCCATCCATCTCTAAAGCGAGTTTTCGAATGCCGAGCACCGCCTGCGCAGCGCTCGCTTGTATCAGTATCTCTAGGTCACTCGCGGTAGCTCGTCTTTCACTCGGTCGTGAATGAACGAAGTGTTAACGAAAACAATCGATTTAAAATACGAATTGAATGAACTTTTTGGGGTGTGCTGAAGTTTTGTATCGAGATTTTTTTTTTGTTGGAAATGTGATGTGTTTTGGTACTTGTTGATTTTACGTATAGTGTTTTGTGATTAATATTTGTGTTTATCTGACATTATTTGTGGACTGAATTTTTTACTACCAAAAGGTACTGTTTACTTATTTTTAAATATCACTTTTAAGAAGCTATTTTAAATTTAATTTACGGTTGAATCTCGATCGAAAGTCAATTTATTTTGTTATTATTTATTGTCAACTCACAACACCTAACATGAAATTAGACAGAAGATTTATTGGTTAGTATTTTTTTAGCCTTTAGAAAACTCGCCCAGAGTAATTTATGTCGTAATATTTCACGTAGATATAAGATAATTTTTTAAACACGGTACCTAAATATTTAGTAACTTTTTTTTAAGAGTTACCTACGTAGAAGTTTATCTACCTTCATTCTTGCAAATACTTTGAAACATCACAGACCTAAACATAAAAAAACGACGGGTTGCACTCTGGGAGTGCCGGCAGAAGTGAAAACTTGAATAGTAACAAACACACACGATTATTCGCGCAAGCGCCCTGCGCCGTCTTACGAATTTTCGATCAGGTCACGTGTCCTGACGCGAGTTTAACATTTTTAACCCATTCCAAAAAAAGTGCACAACGCCGCTAAAGAAGTTTTCACTTCAAAAAATGATAAAAACTTGGGCCTTTAACAACACTGTCCTAATTGATGCAACGTGTTATCAGGTTATCGTACTCTCACCTGTTACTACATTGTAATGGACTCGGCTCCTTATCTTAATTTCCATTTCACAGCATCAGGACCCTATCTGTCTGACCAGGAAACTTGCATGACTGATCTTATTACAATAGCTACGTAAAGAGTTTTCTTAGCTGTACCAATTTAAAAATAGATAGGAATATAATTATGATATTATATTTTCAAAGTTTATCCTCAGTTTAGTCTATGATATCCATTGGTTTATGTATATAACGTTACGTAAATGAAAATTGATAAGTATGACGCTTTTTAAATTCACTTTGCGTCACTTACGATACAATAAAATCAAACCGATAAAAAATTTCAATGAAAAACAAAGGTTTTATCATAAAATCAAAGTAAAAAATTTCATCATTCATTCATCATGGACATAGTTCTGTACAAATAGATTCATCACTCTATAATATTGAAGAGTAAATTGTAAATTATGGTCTCCAATCATAATTCTATTTAAAACGGCCAAACAAAATTACTTTGATAGATAAGATTCATCGAGCATTTTATTGATATTGATTCTAAGCTTATTTTACCCTATCGCCACAACCTGCACGTATTAGCGACATGCGTCTTGCGGTTACAAATGAAAGCCTTTGTCAAACACACAGGCGTTGCGAATGCGAAGCGTGACATTTTTATTTGTAATGTACTGAATTGTTTGAATTCAGTCACATAGAAAACCGAAAGCGATCCGATAGCGTAACAGAACTATCGGACTGACGTCTCACTTCGGTTCGGTATCGTTCCGTTTCGCCTGTCTGTTTGACAAAGACAGAAAGGTGTTTTAAAAACGCCTACGCAACATTTGAAACAAATGACGATTGATTTTGTACAAACATTTACTGCAGCTGGACTGCACTTTCCAAGTCCGTCAACGAAAACACGGGAACGGATACAGATGTACGAACGTAACTAACGTCAAAATCAAATTGCGGACGGATAATACTTCAACAACTGAAGTCATTTTGACGCGTTGCTAGTGTCTACGTCATTACATCAAATTGCATTAAAAAAATACCTTAACGCAGGTCATGAGTGGTGGCGCGGATTCTATGGAGCTATCTGTCACATCGTAACATCATTCATGCTTAGTTCGGGTTCGTTGTCAAAACGTCCGTCACTAAGACCGAAACCACGGGTTTCGTGCTTAGAGATTAGACCCCCTGTTACAAATGAGTAACAGAACGGCCGTATATGGCCATGGAGGTGGGTCTGTCGAGTCACTGACTACGATGAGGAACTATCATAATCATTATTTGTGTTTGTGTAATTTATCTATAATATGTATGTATTTAGAAATATATAAGTATGTTTATCAGTTGTCTAGTACCCATAACACAAGCTCTGCTTAGCTTGGGACTAGATGGCGTTGTGTGATAGTTGTGGAATATTTATTTATTTATTATTAAGACGCGCTTGAATGAAAATCGCGTCACGAATCGCAACATCTGAAGTTGTGAGTGAGACATTAAAACACGTCTTCTTAGAAATAAACACTCCTCCATTTATGTTAGATATTTATCCATATACTGCAATTACATTTCTTGTTATAAAGTTCTCTTTATGTGTGTTCTTAGAAATTGCAGAAACGCAGGCGGTATTGATTAGTTTAGCTTTTTATTGTTTGCAGTTAAGTTGTATGTGATGTGATAATGTAAAGCCATAATGCCTTTGTCAAACAGACCGGCTAAAGCGAAGCGTTTCCGAAGCGATACCGAACCGAAGCGAGACGTCAGCGAGACGTCAGTCCGACAGTTCTGTCACACTATCGGATCGCTTTCGCGTTTCTATGTGACTGGATTCAAACAATTCCACACATTACAATACCCTGTCTAGTGCCATATGATTCGCGCTATGCATATGATTCGCGCGACCGACATCAGGGAACAGAAAATCTAGCCTTAATTAGGTATTCACTGCAGTATGAAATAACAGAAACTATTTAATTATTGTCATTAATGGTTATTAACTTTAACGAAGTTATTAAAACCGAAGGAAATATTAAACTAATCTTATTACCTCATGTTATGAGGAAATGAATGATTGATGTCAAATTACAAACTTAAATACTGATATGCTATATAAATCAATGGTAAATATGTATTTAAGTAAATGAACATTAGCTCTGAATGCAGTTGCAATATTTTATGTTCTGTAAATGCTGTGCACCTTGTTCATAGAAAGTGTAATTACGTGACTATTGTTAATTACGTGACTATAAATTATGTCCGTCAGTCGTTTAGTGTTAGTGTGATAGCAGTTATAAATCACACTAAACATAGCATTTAGCTTATGTAAAACTGGCTATTAAAGATTTACAGGCTTTCTGAGAAATTATAGATGGTATAAGGCACTCACACTATGTAAAGTAAGTTAGTAATATTAGATTAGGATTTTTGACAGCATTAATAAATTCAATTATTCCATCAGCTAGAGTTTAAAAAAAAATGGACACTTAGGTATTAAACCAATGCATTTTTTTTTAAACGTTGTCGAAATTCGAGAGTGGGGGCTTGTGACGTCAGAAACATGTAGAAACTGTACCTACTGACTTTGTGACGTTTTGTCAATTTTAAAAGTGTCGTAATTTCGTCAATTTGGGTTTACGTAACATAAAACATACTTGTCTAATATTCTTTTTGAAAATCTAACTGACAGACCATATATTT
Source organism: Agrotis puta (assembly GCA_943136025.2). Classification (NCBI taxonomy): domain Eukaryota; kingdom Metazoa; phylum Arthropoda; class Insecta; order Lepidoptera; family Noctuidae; genus Agrotis; species Agrotis puta. The sequence continues at coordinate 16,804,488 of OW964175.2, read as the reverse complement.
ATTTTCTCAATATTTGTTAGTAGTGGAAAAATGTTAATCATTTCTTTTGAGTGGTTTAAGCTGTCATAATGAGCTAATTTATAAAAAACACACAATTATTATTAACATTCGGTCGATAAAAGTAATTCTATGAGATGTTCGAAGAATGTGTGTAATATAATCTTGAGAATTTGTAACTGTTTTACTAATAACCAAGTATTTATCTTAGAAACAGGCTTACTATTCACATATTCAATTATTCATGAAAGTAAATATCAGTTATGTACAAATACATTACGGTAAACATTAAATCCAACACTTTATAACCATCTTATTGAGTTTAATAATGCATTTCTATTATAATTTTAAACGCACTTACATTTACACTTGAGCACGTGACCTCCTGACCAGTTTTATAACTTACGATTTAAAATAAGTGTCAAACCTCTTTGCCCTGGGTGAGAGGACTCATTTGACGATAAAAAAAAATAAAGACACGTTTGGTATTCAGACGATTAGTTACATGACAATAATAAATGATTATAAGGCCAGTTTAATAGATGTCTCTCAAGCTTCTGAGCTGAAATTGAAATAGAAATATCCAAGCCGTGGGGAAAGTCTATATTGTTGTATATTGTTATGTAGTTTGGTTTCAATCAGGCTAGGTGAGCAAAAATAAAATATAAAAGAATTTTAAATTATATCGTTTTCTATAAAAAAATCCATTTACACAAAATTCTACCATTTATACAAAAATATTTTTATATACAATATAAAAATAATGCAACAAGATACTTTCTTGACCAAACGGCTGGTCAAATCCTATTCCAGTCTGTATTTGTGTGAAATTGGCAAACAAGCAAATATCAACCGTAAAGACAACTCACAAAACACACAATTTCCTGACCAAAACATCAACAACACATCATTGTTGCAATCGATGCAGGAGTTTACGAGAACGCCGCAAAAACACATACATACATAGGAAGTAACACGTAACGTCTCGCTTCGACGCGGTCGGGTAACAACTCTATCAATCATTATGTTTTGTGACACAATTAAGGAAGGAAGATAGTAAATTGTTGGTGAATTAACATAATCAGTATTTGAATGACCAGCGATTACTGGCCAAATAGACTTGGTCACTTGCTCACATCGAAAAGAGTTTGTGATCACAACAATACGCTGATATTTTTTTTTACTTATGAAAAAATAATTGAACTGTTTTATATTAAAAATCTATATTTTTAAATAAAGAATCTAAAAAGAAGACATCATAAACTAATCTACGGGAACAAAAAAAATCGTTTTTTTTTTTAAAATCTAAATAATTTAAATATAAAAATCAATTGCTGTTCGTTAGTGTCGCTAAAACTAGGGAACGGCTGAACCGATTTGGCTAATTTTGGTTGTGAATTATTTTCGGAGGTCCAGGGTAGGTTTAAAAGTTGAATTTTTATCATAAAAATATTAGGAATATAGTAAAAGCAACAATTTCGTTTTCCCTTAGAAACTATTCCTACCTGTCAAATATTTAATGTTCTCACCGTTCGTTCAGAAATAAAATAAGTGGTTCAAAGTTTGACGGGTCAGCTAGTCTGATTTACAATATCCATACAAAAACCTAGATGTTATTTAATACCATACCGTTTGAATATTTCAAACATCTTTTAATACTGCAACATCTAATTCTCAAAACAGCCAAGCATTTTAACTGTGACAAGAAAAATCTTCCTATCTATGTTAGAAAATTTAATTAATTTCACTTGCTAATATACATGTTGTTGTTCGTCTGGCAAAGTGAATCAAGCTGTGACCGAAAAACTTTTGAACCAGTATCAACTCTACCGGTTTGTATAAAAAATACAAAATTAATAAATCACGATTCTTAATTGGTTGGTATTAAAATTAGAATGTTTGATACCGTACCATTCCGTGTGGATTAAACGGAGCTTGATTTTGAAATTTAAAAAAAGGTTTTATAGAATTTGGATCACCAGTGTTCTTGGACTAGCAGTGGTGGTGAATTGAATACTTTTGATACTAACACGACGTCCTTTCCCTCTGGCATTATCACTGACTAAAAAGTAATACAAAAAAGTCCAACCTATGATGCTCATCTTTTTACTTTTTCTCCTTTTATCTCCTCAAAACTTACATCTCATTTAAACCTTATTTTTTTCGGGATAAAATCATCGAATGAGTCCTCCTACCAAGGACGGTGCGGGAGAGACTGTGATCGTTCAATAGCCCTTTACGTTTAGGGGTCACGGTAATTCGGAAGTACCGCGACCTCACTTAAGCCCTTTAAACGCAATTGCGAAGACACAAAATGTCTAACAATTGATAAAACAAATGTCAATAAAGTCTACTCTCCCTTCAAAGTTGCAATCGTAATCGTGCGCAGACAGCAACCGACCGCCCGGGTCGGCTGTCAAATGTCAACAACCGTTGGTTGAACGCGATTTAAAATTCAAATTCGAATTCAAGTTTGGAAGGACGGTTAAATATGGCGGGTGGATGGATCAAAAGGATTGATATGTTCAAGAAATGATGAATTTATGTTGCGTGTTTAATGCGATTTCTAATGACCAAATGTGATGAACTGTATACAACTTTCTGAAATACATTTCAGAAGGTCAGTTTTTCCCCAATTTTCTCACCAATATTTATCATGAAGCGACTATTGCTCTGCCTTCTACCTATTACTACTGTTTAGGGTTGCGTACCTCGAAAGGAAAAAACTAGTGTCCGACCGAAGGTTCGGTTTCGGTTTCGGTTTCGGCCGAGTTTCGGCCAAAAATCAAGTTTCGGCGGCAGTTTCGGATTCGGCCAAAATTGGCCGAAACTTTTGCCGAAACCGAAACTGATTTCGGAAGTTGTCGTGCACGCTCGTCTAACTTCACTAACGCTTTGGCGGACGCTCGCGCTCGCGGCCCTGTTCGGGAATTGTCGTGCGCCGTTCGGATAGCTCCGTAGCAACAAAACTTACTGCGTTTTCACCCGACTCAAACATTCTTTAGAGGTTATGTTTTGATGGAAGTGATTATTAAATGTAAGTTTTTGTTTCGTTTCTGTCATCATCATCTCAGCCATAGGACGTCCACTGCTGAACATAGGCCTCCCCTTTAGATCTCCACATATACCGGTTTGAAGCGACCTGCATCCAGCGTCTTCCGGCGACCCTTATAAGGTCGTCTGTCCACCTTGTTGGTGGACGTCCTACGCTGCGCTTGCTGGTCCGTGGTCTCCACTCTAGCACTTTTCGACCCCATCGGCCATATGCTCTGCGAGCAATATGGCCTGCCCATTGCCACTTCAGCTTGCTAATTCGGTGGGCTATGTCGGTGACTTTAGTTCGTCTACGGATCTCCTCATTTCGGATTCGATCACGTAGAGACACACCGAGCATAGCTCTCTCCATAGCTCGTTGAGCGACTTTGAGCTTTGAGATGAGGCCGATAGTGAAAGACCACGTTTCGGTGCCGTAAGTTATCACTGGTAACACATTGGTTAAAGACTTTCGTCTTGAGGCACTGAGGTATGTCGGACGAAAAGACATTGCGTAGTTTCCCGAACGCTGCCCAACCGAGTTGGATTCGGCGGTTGACCTCTTTCTCGAAGTTGGACCTACCTAATTGGACTACTTGTCCTAAGTAGATATATGAGTCAACAACTTCGAGTACCGAGTTTCCAACAGAGACTGGGGTGGGCACAACATTGGCATTTGACATAATTTTCGTCTTGTCCATGTTCATTTTCAAGCCCACCCGTTGTGAAACTCGGTCGAGGCCATCGAGCATCATGCTGAGTTCCTCCATCGACTTTGCCATGACTACGATGTCGTCGGCAAACCGAAGGTGAGTGATGTATTCGCCGTTGATGTTGATGCCAAGTCCTTGCCATTCCAGGAGCTTGAAGGCGACTTCCATTGCGGCAGTAAACAGTTTCGGGGAGATAACGTCCCCCTGTCTTACGCCTCTTCTCAATGGAATCGCCTTCGTGCTATGCTCCTGTACTCGGACCGACATGGTGGCGTTATTATACAAACACTTCAATACCTCGATGTATCGATAGTCAATACGGCATCGCTGGAGTGACTCAAGCACCGCCCATGTTTCCACCGAATCGAAGGCTTTCTCATAGTCCACAAACGCTAAGCATAATGGCAAGTTATATTCCTCGGTCTTCTGTATAACTTGCCGCAGCGTATGGATGTGGTCTATGGTACTATAGCCTCTTCGGAAACCGGCTTGTTCGGGAGGCTGGAAGTCATCAAGTCTGTGTTCGAGACGGTTCGTGATAACCCTTGAAAACAGCTTATAAACATGACTCAGAAGCGTGATGGGTCTGTAGTTCTTCAATAGGCTGTTATCACCTTTTTTGAAGAACAGCACCACCTCACCCCTGCTCCACGTTTCAGGCGTTTTGCCCTCGGACAGGACGGAATTAAAGAATTTTTGGAGGACTTTAAGTACCGGTGTTCCACCCGCTCTCAGAAGCTCTGAAGTGATTCCGTCCTCGCCCGGCGCCTTGTTGTTCTTAAGCTGCTTCAGGGCCATCCTAATCTCGTACAGACTGATGTCCGGGATATCTTCGGTATAATGTCGGGACAGCTTGGCTCTTGGATCTCCTACCAAGCTGTCAACGGGCTTTGCGACCGAAGTGTATAACTGTCCATAGAACCTCTCGATCTCGCCTAAAACGTTTGCTTTGGTCGACGCTATGCTGCCATCCTCCCGTTTCAGCTTTATCATCTGGCTTTGCCCAATAGACTTGTCCTTTGCGAACACTTTGGAGCCTTGGTTTCGCTGTATGGTCTCTGACTGGTCAGACGCAGATCGATCGAGATTCGTTTCTGTACTTGAATGATTTATGTAGTTAATTAAATTAAATAAATATTGAGTCAGTAACTTTGTTTTGTTGTTATTAACAAATCAAGTTACACATTAAAAAGAGATTGTTTAAATGAAAAATGTGAAGTGTTTAATTTGTTAAATTACGTTGTATGGGTAAACTTATTTCAAGTTTTACCGTACAATGCACCAAATTTCAGTATTTTATGGAATTCTTTACTTGACCACGTGAGTTTCGGTTTCGGTTTCGGTTTCGGCCGAAACTGAAGCCACTGCCGAATATTCGGTTTCGGATTCGGTTACGGCCGAAAAACCAGTTTCGGTCGGACCTTAGAAAAAACGAAACCCTCATCACTTTGTTGTCTTCAATCAAGACCCTTTTTCTCAAGGACGCGTGGAGGTATCAAGCTGAAAATATTAAATACTCAAGTGCCCATTACTCGCTGCCCGCACGGCAGCGAGTAATGGCACGAGCAACTCGCTGTCCGACCATGGACCATGCCCGGGACGACGGCGCGTTGTGTTCCACGCGCGCCTCAAAGAGTGTCAGCAAAATGACGGGACTAGAGGGCCAAAGCCTGCCAGGGTCGCGGTACTTACGAACTACCGTGGTCCCGGAACGTAAAGGATACCGTGAATTTTAGTCAGTACGAGTCTGACAGTCCCTCCCGCTCTGCCCTGGGTGGGAGAACTCATTCGATGATTTTACCACGATAAAAAAAATAGTCATGGCTACCACTTAATAACTTAAGCATTTCTAAGTCCATAACTTAAACGGAACATAAGCTCAACTCTACGTACCCCAACTTTAATTAAAACTAACTTCAAACAGTTTAAATTAACAGTTGAACTTATTAAACTTCGGAAATTAGTATCATCGTATATTTAAGAGAGGTTCTACATTGTAGAGTGGCAACAAAAAGTTCAAGTCATGGATTGAACCTTGGAATAAGCGGTACGCATCAATAAACAAGGTTTTAGCAAAAAAAAAAAGAGGCTAACACAGATTTAAATCGTGAGATTCGCTACATTTGTGTCAAATGAAATTAGTTTTCTATATCGGCGACAATGACATGGGTATATAAATGACTATAATCATAGATTCAATTTTTTGTGTTCAAGCTCCAAAATATCATCATTACATGTGGGTCACCCTTATACGATCAGCGATTATCAACTTTGTACCCGGGAGCATAAAATTGATAATCTATTGGACTACTAAGCGTCCGGAACGAACGAAAACACTGTGTAATCTCCAACAGATTTTCAACTTTATACCTTAGAGGATTGCGTTGAAAACCTATTAAAGCGCACACGGTTGGCGCAGTGGCTGAGCGATCGACTGCTGCGCAGTGTGTCGCGGGTTCGATCCCCGCATGGAACAAATATTTGTATGATCTGCAAGAAGTTGTTCCGGGTCTGGGTGTTTGTGCATGTGAATTTCTATGTTTGTAAACGCACCCACGATACAGGAAAAATAATTAGTGTGGGGCAAAGTTTAAAAAAAAATTGAAAAAGCTTACTGAGCATTTACTTTTATCGTTTCTCACTTGACTAGGGAGGTAGTTTTCTTTCAAGATTAATAAAAGGTTTAAATTATTTAGATGTGCTTTCGTAAGCAGGTACGGTAAATCTTAATAATTTAAATCTTTGCTTTTTAATGACTTGTTTACATTGAACTGGTTTGAAAGAAAACAATAAACGCTGAAATTCCGTGACGGATCGTGAAAAAAACAATTGAATGAATCGATTCTTTTGTTTGGTCCACTTTAGAATTTAATAGGATTTCCTCTTGGCAACGTGTTTTATAGCACGAGCTTGGTTTCGATAGTTTACACTTTTACAAACTTAAGAATTAATACGTTACGGTTTAATTCAACTTTGAGAGGCACGCCACATAAACGACATGCTCAACTCTCCATTGATGTAGCCAATTTGCTTTTTCTGTGTATACTATTGAGGGTAAAAAAAGAGGTCAACGGACTATCTAAACGGGGCACCGAAGCCCTGGATCGCAAAAGTAACCAACCTAGGGAACAGGGTGGTTTTTATTACTAGTCTGACAGTCCTTCGGCAGTAATGGGCAACTAGCTGTCCGACCATGGATGACGCCATCTTCTCCGAGGCTTGCCGTGACCCCGCCTAGCTGTCTCAGGGTGTCTCCTGTTATACTCGAGCCCACAGTTGATGATTTTACTATCTCAAAAAAGGAACATCAACACAAGAATCGAAATATCGAATACTACAAGTTATGTATTATGGCATTTATTTGTATGTCTCACAAGGTATTTAAGTGCATTAATGTCGAAACTTCATGAGGATGTAGGTACAGTTTTGTCGGTCACGATTATAATCGTAAATGTCGTCAAGTTTTGAATTATACTTAAAGAAGAGGCTAATGCTACCCCAGTTGAAATAAAGAAAGAAAATATGTTTATTAAGCAAGCCTTAGGCACACAATGTTATCACGAGGAAAACAATGGAAAAGGAAGAACACGCCAACCAAATAGGCTCAGTTCAGCAAAAATCCAGTCTCTTACTAGATACCAACATTTCCTGGAATAAAATCATCATTTTGTCATTAAAATTTGAGCCCCATGTTAAAGTGCGAGCCAGTAGGGTATTTTACTTCACAATTGAATTGAAAATCTCTTTAGTTCGTCATTTAGAATATTGAAAAGTAATAGACACATATTTTTTTGTTTTCTTAATCAATGAATATTGACAATAATAAAACGCTTCCAAATTCGGTAATGGGGGCTTGTGACGCCATAATGCTTGTAAAATTGTGCCGACCGAGTGACGTGGTATCTTTTTTTCGTAGTAAAATCATCAAATGAGTCCTCCCACCCAGGGCAGGGCGGGAGGGATTGTCAGACTTGTACCGACTAAAATCCACGGTGTCCTTCAATAGCCCTTTACGTACCGGGGTTACGGTAATTCGTGAGTCCCGCGACCCCGGCAGGCTTTGGCCCTTTACAGGCCCCGTCACTATGCTGACACTCCTTGAGGCGCGCGTGGAACACAACGCGCCGTCGACCCTGGGTGACGTGGTATTTTCGTCAATTTTAGTTTGCGTTACAAAAGAAAACACACGGGTCTAATATTTTTTTTCTTGTCTATATTTCGGACTAATAATATTTCATAAGTAAAATAGCCTATTGCTGTCCAAATGGCGCAAATATTGAAAAACTATCGTTATTGGATAGCTTTTATTCTTTTAAGCCTTTGTCAAACAGACAGGCATGGCGATTACGAAGCGAGGCGTTTTTATTTGTAATGTATGGAATTGTTTGAATCCAGTCACATAGAAAAGCGAAAGCGATCCGATATCGTGACCGAACCGATGCGAAGACGTGGCGAAGGCGTATTTGCTCTGTTTGACGTCATTCATAAAAAGTCAGCTAATACAACTGCCACGCCTCGGTTCGCGGCATCCAGTTTGACGTCTCGTATCGGTTCGTTATCGCTTCAGACTCGGTCCGGTTCGCTATCGCCTGTCAGTTTGACAAAGGCTTTGCTGAGTTTCTGATAACCCCGTAACGCTTAACACGGTCCGGGCATCGAAATCAACATTTCGTGCTCAGAATTAATTAAAAACGATAGACTTTTTTCTTAATTTTTTTTATTATAAAGGTGCACCTGCTTTTCACGTTAGACATGATATCACAGATTGAATATAAATATCATGAAATACCTGACACTAGTTAAAATCATAATATGGATGTATGTACCGTAGTATTTGCGTTATCTATATATATAAAAGGAGAACTGACTGACTGACATATCAACGTACAGCCGAAACTACTGGGGCTAGGAATGTGAGATTTTGCACACGGCTTCCTATTATAATGTAGGGGAGCACTAAGAAGGGGTTTTTGGAAATTTAACCTTTAAGGGGGTGAAAAGGGGTAATTAGGAAAGTACGTAACCCACGCGGACGAAGTCGCGGGCAAAGTGCTAGTATTCGCATATACATAGATGTGTGACCGTTACGTCGCGTCGTATTATGATAATTAAGTATGAATTTAATGAATAAATTAGACATAAATATAACTTGTGTAAAACTTGAAATACATTTGATTTTTATTTTAAGAGAGTACAGTGACATTAAGTCTTAAAGCGCAAATAATCTTTGCCCCTTGTCTTAATTTTTTTATCCTAATCAGTAACTGCAATTATAATAAGAAAAACAGATTTATTCATTTCGGTTTACTTACATAATGATCATGTTTTTTTTTTCATATGAATGTTCATCTAACTAACGTATGTCCGCTGCTTCATCGGTGTGGACACAGAGCCATGTTTCTTATTTTTATACAGTAAATTTGCCAAATTAGTTAAAACTTGTAAATATGTGATAGCCAATTACGACGTTACTAACTTTCAGAACACGCGCTCTTAAGCCTTTGTCAAACAGACAGGCGTGACGAATGCGAAGCGAGGCGTTTTTATTTGTAATATATGGAATCGTTTGAATCCAGTCACATAGAAAAGCGAAAGCGATCCGATAGCGTGACAGAACTATCGGACTGACGTCTCGCTTCGTTTCGGTATCGCTTCGGAAACGCTTCGCTTTCGCCTGTCTGTTTGACAAAGGCATTAAAATTAGATAAGATTTAATAACGACACAAATTATTTATCAGTCTACAACTACTTAGCTGATATCCGTGGTTTCATCTCCACTTCTGGACTCCTATTAGTCGTACATAGTATGATGTTATATTGTCTACTAGCTTCCGCCCGCGACTCCGTCCGCGCGGATGTCGGTCTTCGCGTGGATGGTTTATTTCCCCATTTTGAGTAACTCTGACAATGACATCTTATAAATATTACGGCGCTGAATCCACTGCGGGTAATGCAACGTGTGTTCGCGGTTTTACAGAACAACGTCTATGAATAAAACTGAAAAATAAGATTTTTTTTCTACGTATTTTTCCAGGATAAAAAGTATCCTATGTTATGCCCAGGATAATAAGGAATAATTATACCAAATTTCATCGAAATCGAACCGTTAGTTTTCACGTGATGCCTGCACAAACAGACAGACAGACAGACAGTCAGACAGACAAAAATTTTTTTAATCATATATTTGGGTTTGGTATCGATCCAGCAACACCCCCCGCTATTTATTTTTTCAATATTTTCAATGTACAGAATTGACCCTTCTACAGATTTATTATATGTATAGACTAGCACTTTGCCCGCGACTTCGTCCGCGTGGGTTACGTACTTTCCTAATTCCCCCTTTTCACCCCCTTAAAGGTTAAATTTCCAAAAACCCCTTATTAGTGCTCCTCTACATTATAATAGGAAGCCGTGTGCAAAATTTCACATTCCTAGCCCTAGTAGTTTCGGCTGTACGTTGATATGTCAGTCAGTCAGTTCTCCTTTTATATATATAGATAACCTCACTCGTTGAATGGACTTACAAAACAAAAATATTTTTTCTCTTTAAGTTAAGATTTTAATCAATGAACATCAGTTCCGCAAAACCAAGTTACGAGGCTCAATTTCTTTCACAATAAAAACGCCAACAACATGTGTCTATCTCGCTTCGCTTGGCTTTACCTTACCTCCTTACTTACTTTCTTCGTAATATTAACAAAAAAGTCAACAAATTAAAAGTAATTACGGTCTACATTGAGGTTATCAAACATATCGGTTGGCGCATGCGCCGTGCGCCGTGCAGCCCGTTATCGATCGTGCGCGGATGCGTTCGCGCAGCGTTGTGAATATCCATCGACTTTCCAAGTGCGGGGTGAGTTAGGAGCGATTAGAAAATTGAGTTTTTTTTTTTAATCATGTTAAATAATTCAGCAAAGCCGCCTGGCCAGCAACAATCATCCTGTTAGAGTCCTGCGCCAAACAGTTTTCACGGCATTCCATCGGCATCGGTGCGCAGGAGATCGTCAAATGTTCAAAAGATTGTCCAATTCGCGGATAGTACAAAATTAGCAAAGATTCCAAAACCCTTTAATTTTTTTTTATTATTGTGATTTTTTCTTTAGTGGTCACATAACAATAAATTAATTTTGTCTTAAAGAATAGAGAGTTTTTTTTCGACTGTCAGACTCGCACTGACTAAAATCCTCAATGTCCCTCAATAGCCCTTTACGTTCCGGGGTCACGGTAATTCGTAAGTCCCGCGACCTAAAGAATAGACATAGAACATTAATTCAATGGTAGAACAGAGAAATAATTATTAGTCATGCAACGAATGCTGCTTTGATAATTATAATAATAATAATAATAACCCCACCGCTGTATCTCTACGTTGACGTCGTGGTGGGGCTTGCGTGCTCCGATGAGCCCTAGGTCTGTTCCGGTTGAGTTTACTTTGCTGGAGTACGTCTAGGGTGAGGGGCCAGACTAAAAGAGATACAATCCAAGCCAAGGTCGCACACGCCGAGGGCTGCATGGCTAGAGGAGAGGCTAGTCGCTAGTGTGCCAACTCTGGATATCTGGGGACCTCCAGTTTTATTTACCCTTACCATAGTGAACGCAGGGCTCTGCTGTGGTCGACTTTGTTAGTCCCTAGCTACTCGTGGGAATAATATGTTAACAAGGTCGAAAACAAAAAAAAAATATATTCAGGCAAATATGCCTTCTGTTGATGATGAAACATCATCGGTTTCTTCATCGTCTTCACCAAAGTCCATCTTTTCGTCAATCGCATCATCACCACCTTCATATTTATCACGTTCATCAAGATCATCATCAAGAATATCATCAACGGCAGTAGATGATGTGTCGGAGGCTAATTTGGTCATTAATCCTTCACCCGCTACTGTCACAAATACTACGCGAAAAAAATGGAGTAAAGAAATGAATGAATTCATTTGGCGTAGCTACCTCATTATCACAAACTTAGAATCGGACACAAAAGCTTACTTAACATCATTACACCAACAATTCACGCAAAAATTTCCAGACATGAAAGTCTCCAAACAAAGAATTGGCGATCAAAGAAGAGCTATAGTTTCCAGAAAGTTATTACCTTCCAACACACTAGACTCAATTAGGCTTGAAGTAAGCAACCAGTTACAAACACAAAACAATGATTCACAATTACAGACATCAGGGGAGTTGATTTCAACTCAGACAGACTCACAACCGCACTCACAATCAGAACCTAAACGATTCTTTTGAGACCAGCTCACACACCCAACCTCCAGCCAATACACGTACACACTTTGATAGACACAGAAACCAATCATCCCGAAATTCAGTATCAGCTCAACATGACACTAACATCTTAGGGTAGTACTTGGCTTTGGCTCGTGCTATCCTGCAAATCCGGCAATAAAGCCGAGATACATAAAAGTATACAAAGAAATAATAATAATAATAAGAATTGACATGAAACAATCGTTGAGGGAGCGTTTCTTTGGCCGCTTGAAAAAAAGTATTTAATAGCCTTTTATCAGGTGGTAATAAGGTGCGCGCCTTCAACGGCTGGGTCATGCCAGTCTTGATGTACACTTTTGGCATACTCAAATGGACTCAAACAGAACTTGATGCCCTGGATAGGAGGATCCGTACATTGCTGACTGCATATCGAATGCATCACCCACGGTCTTCGGTTATGAGATTGTATATCCCGCGAAAATGTGGAGGTCGAGGTTTTCTAAACGCTAAGACTCTCCACAATCGCGAGATATGCAATCTCAGGGAATATTTCCTAAAAGCCGACGTGGGAATGCATCGAGATGTAGTAGCGGTGGACAAGGGCCTCACTCCGCTCTCCTTGGCTAAAGAGAACTGGCGCAAACCTGCAGTGCTTGACACTAATGATCGCATGGAGGTATGGCAAAGCAAGGCGCTTCACGGGCGCTTTTTCCGGGCCCTACATGGGCCTGATGTAGATTTGTCAGCGTCCGTGGCCTGGCTACGATCTGGGGACCTCTTTGGAGAAACCGAGGGTTTTGTCTGTGCAATTATGGATGAAGTTATGATGACTAATAACTACCGGAGATTTATTGTGAAGGATGGCACGGTTGACATATGTCGGGCATGCCACCGTCCTGGTGAATCAATCCGTCACATTATTTCCGGGTGTTCTCATCTCGCTAACGGAGAATACTTGCATAGACATAACCTTGTAGCCAGGATTATCCATCAGCAACTTGCTCTGAAATACAACCTTGTGGAATCGGAAGTGCCGTACTACAGGTATGTGCCCGACCCAGTTCTTGAAAGTGGCAATATCACACTGTACTGGGATCAATCCATCATCACTGACAGGACTATTGTAGCAAATAGACCTGATGTAGTGGTGGTGGATCGATCTGAGAGGCGCGCAATGATTGTTGACATAACCGTCCCACATGACGGGAACCTCGTGAAAGCTGAGAAAGATAAGCAACTCAAGTATCTTGATTTGGCTCACGAGGTTGTCGATATGTGGGATGTGGATTCAGCGATCATTGTGCCGATAGTCGTGTCGGCCCATGGCTTAATTGCCAAGAGTCTCGACCAACATCTAAGGAGGCTCTCGTTAGGCAGCTGGATCAAGGGCCTGATTCAGAAAGCAGTTCTTCTGGACACGGCGCGCATTGTTAGGAGGTTCCTTTCTCTAGAGCCCTGACCGCCGGTAGCTTGGACCCTGTTCCCGATACCGGTGGGCCACTATTATTTATATTTTTAAATGTTTTTTTTTTTTTTTTGTTTTTGTAAAAATATTTAAAAATGTAAAGAGATAGGAAAAAAATGAATAAAGGATAATAATAATAAATGTATTTATTAACCTCAATTTGTACAATTAAGTTGCCGGGGCTTCCCAAAAAGTAATCCGAGGATACTTGTGTTGGGATAAACCTCGCACTTCCTCGATATACAATTATATTGCTATGCTAATTATATTAGTTAGATACTTTATATAAAGAAAAGAAACCAAAATCAAGAAAAGTACAAGTCATGTGTGTGTGTGTTTATGCGTGAGGTTAAGTGTATGTGAATGAATGTTTAGTGAATGTGTGTGTGCGCGCGCGTGTGTGTCTGTGTGTGTGCGTGTGTGTGAGTGTGTATGTGTGAGTGTGTGTGTGCAAAAGCGTGAAATTTGATTTTATATATACCGTTATACCAACTAATTAGTTTAATGTCACTATGTTCGAATAAAGTTCAGCCTAATGTAGCCAAAATGTCTTCCACGTCATCATACTTAAGTGTGAGGAGCCAATTAGTCAAAGTCCTCTTGCAATCGTACAGCTGCATAGGGTAGATGTTAAGTATGCGATTTAGTTTGTTATAAACGCGTGGCGCTTGAGTTACATTTTGGCGACTAGCAAAAATTGACCGTGCCGAGTATGTAGGGGCTACTATATCACATCGTCTTTTATTAAGTTTGGCAGCGTTAAAAGGTAGTGTTTTGTGATATCTTAGTACTATGTGTAGTATATACAGTTTTCTAACGGAGAGCAGCCTAGAGCTTGCGTATAATAATTCTGTAGAAAATCTGAAGGGCTTACAGAGCATGACCTTAATCAGGGATCTTTGTGCCCTCTCTAGGTCCAAAAAGTATGTCTTAGCCGCTCCACCCCATACCGAGATACAATATATGATTACAGATTGGGCTAGTGCGATATATATTTTATTCAGTAGGCCTGTATTCATAACATGTCTCAGAGATTTAAAAACCCATATGAGTTTTCTTACCCTCCCCATAGTTACTTCAAGGTGTGGATACCAACTTAATCTTTGATCCACAACAATACCTAGATACTTGAAGGATTCCACTTTTTGAATTATAGGGCAACTACAAGTTAAGTGGGTTGGAGCATGACAGGAGTGAATTCTAATGACAAAGTCAGGCCCAGGCTGAGAATTTATGTATTTAGTAAAACAGATGTAGTTTGTTTTTTGTGTGTTTAGTGTAAGAAGGTTCTCCTTTAGCCAGTAGCTAACTCGGGCCAGTCCACTCTCAGCCTCATGTTTAACTCTGTTCCAAGTCTTAGCAGAGAAGATTATGGCGGTATCGTCTGCGTAGGACAGTATTTTCGCACCGTTGATATCGAGTTTGCAGAGCTCATTAATATAAATTAAGAAGAGCGTCGGGCCGAGAACACTGCCCTGCGGGACGCCAAACGTTACGTTCTCCTCGTCACTAACATGGTTTTGAATTTTTACCCCCTGTTTCCTATTCTGAAGGTAACAGCTGAGAAGAGAGAGAGCAGAACCTCTAAATCCCAAGTTCTCCAACATGTGTATAAGTTTTGAGATAGAGACGGTATCAAAGGCTTTCTTTAGGTCAAGAAAGGCCACTAAGCATTTGTTGCCCTTATCTACTTCCTTCGTTACAATTCTTGCAAGTTCTTCAGTAGCGTCCTGGGCCGACATTCCCTTTCTTTTATGTTGATAATGAATCGTAATCCGCTCACTGCTCATCGCTTGTCCCCTCGCCAGCTTATGAAGCGTGCTCACATAAAACTGTCACGAGGTATAACATACGGAAGGAAACAATGTGCGTTCAATAAACACCGGTCAAGCGTGAGTGTGCTATATCGACGATGAAGAGTCAATATATAATATCTAACATTTTGGCCATTTTTGTTTTATTGCATTATTTATTGTAGAATAGAGTAATGCACATGCTGACAAAGATCTTAGGTCTGTTTCTTATTAATTTTGCAAGATAAACAATTATTGCAATATATACTAAGTGGTGTTACGTCATTTACGATGGCAATAAATACTAATAAAATCTATCTAAAATATATCTAAAAACTAATAAAATCATTGATTAATATATTAATATTGTAGTCATAAGCATAATATTGTAGTCAGTTTACATAAAACATTTAAAAAATCAAATATACTAAAAAAATAATTAAACGGACTTGAAACGTTTTTTTCACCTCCTGTAAAGTTGCGTTTTTGCAGTTATTATTTATTGACTCTTCATCGTCGATATGTGGGATATTAGCAATTTAGCACCGTTTCTAGTATTGAACGGGATTATTGGTTTTGCTCAGAGATTGTTAGTTTTATGTGAATTTTTGGTAAGAAATAAAGAAATATGTACGGGTTTTATCGTCGTGTCCAAATCTTTATATTATTTGGGCATGCAGGTGGCGAGTAATGGGCGACTCGCTGTCTGACCATGGACAGTGCCCGGGTCGCCGGCGCGTTGTGTTCCACGCGCGCCTCAAAGAGTGTCAGCAAAATGATGGTCAGCTCAGCCAAATCATAGTAATTATGATCTAGCCAGACCAATAGATGATAACTGTTAAACAATATGGGTAGCTATAAAAGGCACAGTTACTTTTCATTAAATTAGAAAATTTAATAAAAAGGATCAAAAACATAAATTATGATGGATTAAATATTTAAATTAATATGTTCTAATTGACTATTAGCACATAATTTAAATATTTAATCCATAATAATTTATTTAGTGTTAGAAAGCTTGTTCAATTGAAACTGTTGTTTATCATAATAATTCTAATTGGTTATCTTCCAGATCATTTAGCTTAACATTAATAATAAATTATATGTTTAAACATATAATTAATTTCAGAAGAAAGTCAGTATTGAATTTCTCTCTATACAACTGCAAATTAAGATATGAATAATACATGAGTTCCTGAGCAAATTCATGATCATAAACAATAGTGATGCACTATCCGATTTGATGCTTTTTATTATTTTTAGCGAGGTAAATTCATCAAATGAGTCCTCTCACCCAGGGCAGAGCGCTAGGGACTGTCAGACTCGTACTGAATAAAATCCAAGATGTCCTACAATAGCCCTTTACGTTCCGGGGTCATGGAAAATCATGAGTCCCGCGACCCCGGCAGGGTCCGATTAGATGCTTAGCTTAGACTATAGTTAGCTCTAAGATTGGCAGAGAATAAATTAAAAAAAGGTGTAGCGCCGACCCCAAATATTCGTATGGGTTTAAGCTCAGAAATATGATGATGATTTCGGTCTCTACTTTCATCTATCTACACTCTTGAGCAAAAGTATGGAATCACTTACTCTGATCCCGCGCGATCTTGAGTTTTTAACAACTAGTTAAGAATAATAAAAATCATTAAAATCCAGCCATTATTTTAAGGAGCTATCCCGGATCAATTCCAAGTAAGTGATTCTCTATTGGTTGTCCGATTAAGTAGCATCAAACTCCTAGAGTTCTTGAGCTACGAGAGGCCACGTCAAAAAAAAATCTCTATTGGTTGCTATACGATACGATCCCTGTAGAGTTTTTCGCACAAATGTTACATCGCAATAAAGCATCGTAATTAAAAAACATCGTACAACTGAATTTTCAACATAACGAGTTCGATATAATAAAATTCAAACCAACAGCTTTCGAAAGCACGTAGACCCCTATAATCGTATTGCAAAGATGCGATACTAATCGATTCATAGTATCGATACAAAATGCAAGGATCGTGCATCCCTAGTAGCCAGTAAAGCTTGTCAGTACGTTCATTCGAAGTGATTGCAGTTTCTTGCCCGTGTCATGTGTCGGGCCATAATGATGTGGTTTTTTGTCATCATAAGACATAAATCAATGGAAATTCCATGTCGTTAAATGGGTGTCGTGGAGACACGCTGTTGTATATTAAATTCTTAATAGAAATGTGGCAAGAAAGTTTTCTATAATTTTATCTACTTTCTGTGGAAAATTTTCAATGATACAAGTTTCTGTGTGTGTATATATAGAAGTTATATAAGTATTTTAGGTTAGTGTGTTTATTTTTGTATATGTTTAGTATGTTCATATGTGTACGTTTAGTTGTATGATAATATGTTCGACCATTTAAATAAATATTTGATTGTCATATTTGATGAAATACTCTTTCGAAACGAGATGCATATGGAGCGTACAAGAGCATGAAAGGTTTTCATGCTCTCAGAACACTCTTTATTGAAAATAACGATATGGATAAGACCAAAATTTTATTTAAATTTTGCTGGTGAAGGCAAAATAATTAGAAATAAATAATAGAATACAAAAAAGATTTTTGTCTGTCTCTCGATGGGTGATTGTTTACGTCTGACTTTCTGAAAGTTACTTTTATCATAAAGAAATAAAAAGTTCAGAATCTTTTTTTTTAATACATATTTTTTTAATTTAAAGCGTCATCAAATATTATTTATAGTGTTCATAACAATTCATAATATTTTAGAAAGGAAGTTTAGTTATATCAATGCACATTAATAGTCTACAATATTTTCACGAATTTATAGAACAGTTCTCTAAATGTCTGGCAATTAATTCCTTTCTCCCGTTCTAGCTATAAAATTTCAATAGGTATACTTAATAAAGATTTTATAAATTGAACTCATTAGTATCTTGATCTCACTTGCAATAAAATTAATAACGCTATGACGTGGTTTGGCTGATGCAGTGGGTAAACTATTGATTACTGCGCTGAGCATCACGGATTCGATCCTCCCACGGAATACATATTTTTATCACCTACAAGTTGTAATGTGTTTGTGTATTGTTACTTTAAATACATGTCAACACACGCTGACGATACAAGGAAAATTTTGACTGTCAGCAACTTTTTTTTTTAAGGATAACGTAATTTCATGCCTGTTTGCATCAAATCTAAGGGGGGCTCCCGTTAAGCAATAAGATCTAGGGTCCTGGTTCAGAAAGCTATTTTCTGGACATGGCGCTCAATTTTAGGAGATTCCTTTCTCTGAAACCCTGATCCGGTAGCTGGTACCCTTTTTCCCAATCAGTAAAATCATCGAATGAGTCCTCCCACCTAGAGCAGGGCGGGAGGAACTTTCAGACTTGTACTGACTGAAATCCACGGTGTCCTTCAATAGCCCTTTATGTTCCGGGGCCACAGTTACCCGTTAGTCCCGCGACCCCGGCAGGCCGTCACTTTGCTGACAATACTATGAGGCGCGCGTGGAACACGACGTCGCCGTGGCCATCAACCCCAGGCATGGTCTATGATCGGAGAGCGAGTCGCTCATTACTCGCCGTCCGCATGGCCGCGCCTATGGTTGCCAAAAATCGCGACGTCCGTTGCTGTATGCGTCTCCTACAATCAATACCGGTGGGCTACTATTTCTCATATTTTTAGATTTATGTAAATATTTATAAAATCATTAAATATGTAAATGGACTAATAAACGGTAATATATTACAGAAGATCAGAAGATATTAAAATAAAATTAATCAGAAACATCTTCGACTCGCAATAAAAATACATTTACATAATAATTACATTATTAGTTGTTAAAGCAAGCTGGACTGGCCATGTAGGATAATTTGCATGTCCGTATGTGAGAGTGAGCACTAATGTTCCGTTCATAATAGATCAGTTCGTAATTGCTCGGTTTCTATAAATGTATACGTTTCTCTGCAGTTGGTAGAAATGTATACTTATTTTAAGTTGGTAATTGTTGGTTGATGTTGTCATTTTCATTTTGAATTTTTTGCTTTCTTCATCTGTGGTGCTGGCAATAATTGCATTGTATGAGGTATAGCCTTTGTCAAACTGACAGGCGATAGCGAACCGGACCGAGTCCGAAGCGATACGAGACGTCAAACTGGGTGCAGCGAACCGAGGCGTGACAGTTGTATTAGCTGACTTTTTATGAACAACGCCAAACAGAGCAAATACGTCTTCACCACGTCTTCCCATCGGTTCGGTCACGCTATCGGATCGCTTTCGCTTTTCTATGTGACAGGATTCAGACAATTCCATACATTACAAATAAAAACGCCTCGCTTCGTATTCACCACGCCTGTCTGTTTGACAAAGACTTTAATGTTTGGCCATTAACTAATGTTAAAAAGTTAACTTGTCATACAAAATATACGGTACGCTTGGCGCAGTGGCGAAGCACTCCCCGCACGGGGAAACTAACGGACTGAAAGGGCCAAATGCCTGACAGTGTCATTATGAATATCTTAACAGGACCCTGTCCCTAGGAGTCTAATCTCTAAACAAGAAATCCGTGGTTTCCGCCTTAGTTACGGGCGTTTTGTACGCCTCGAGACATCGAGTCGAACTAAGAACGAATGATATTCGATTTGACACAAAGATCTTTAGAGACCGCGCCACCTACGGAAAATTCAACTTTTTCTTATGCAATTTGATGTAATGAAATATACAATAGCGCCTCAAACTTCAGTTGTGGTGCGGTTGTCCGTCCGTAAAGTTTAACTTAGACGTTTGGATCGTTCGTACATTCGTGTCCGTAACCGTGACTTCATAATACGGATACGGACTTAGATAGTAAACCTCGTGAAACGCAAACTGCAACGGAAGAAACAGTGTGGTTTCTTATGTCAAAACATTTGACTTGAACTGATATTAAATGTCCATTTGTTACTTACATTCTTCACCACATTTACGTGCCCTATTCTTATATCACGACCTAGTGAAAAACTTTCCCTAAACACCAAATACCTTCGTAAAGACACAATAGTACCACTCTCACGGCAAAAACAATTAAAACTTAATTCACTATTAATTCAACTGTTTACCAACGAACACTTTTTGTTTCTCACGACACTTGACACTTTCTTTCTATTTTTTATTGGGGTCGATGTAAAATAGACCTAGAATGTAGCTATACGAGTATAGGCCTGCCTTTATCTTTTGATTGAATTTGATGGAAGCTTCTATGTTTCCGGGGTCGCGGGACTCACGAATTACCGTGACCCCGGTACGTAAAGGGCTACTGAAGGACACCGTGGATTTTAGTCAGTACGAGTCTGACAGTCCCTCCCGCTCTGCCCTGGGTGGGAGGACTCATGTGATGATTTTACCACGTAAAAAAAAGTTTCTATGTTTTATGTTACTAATATATTATTATGTACCAATAGGAATAATATAACTTTATTTATGAAGCCAAATGCCTTTACATGAACAACCGCACATGTAAATGTATCTTCAAAGTAAATTCGCGCTTACCGAGATTGAACTGTAGATGATTGATCAAGTATCATAGAGAATTTTGTACCGTGGAAAGCACGTAAAGCCTAATAGAAAGTCCCGGCAGTCAATTGTAGATTTTTGACAGTCCTTACTGTTAGTCAGAGAGACGAGAGCCTGGTAACCAGCCTTATCAAGGAGAATC
This sequence comes from Agrotis puta, assembly GCA_943136025.2. NCBI lineage: Eukaryota > Metazoa > Arthropoda > Insecta > Lepidoptera > Noctuidae > Agrotis > Agrotis puta. Next base: position 16,783,591 of record OW964175.2, on the reverse strand, counting down.
GTATTACCCAGCTATTTATTTTTGGGAGTCAGCTAGGCATTTGCATTGGCTGGAAGCTGATTCATACATATTTGGGAAGTAGAGAGGCAGGTGATTATAATGATGTATGTGATTGGTTTCAAACAGTACCCACACAAAGCCGGGGCTGGTTGCTAGTGCTGCTGTAGGAGCTACCTCTTTTGTAGTAATAAAACCTAGGAAGACAATAGGCAATTTACAAAAAAAAAAAAAACTAAATACTTCTAGTTTTTTTTTTAAATATTAGACCCGTGTTTTTTCTTTTGTTACGTAAACCAAAATTGACGCAGATTTAACGCTTTTAAAAATCACAAAACGTCACTCGGTCGTCACAATTTTACAAGCGTTATGACGTCACAAGCCCCTACTCCCGAATTTGGAAGCGTTTTATCTTTCTCAATATTCATCGATTTAAAAAACAAAAAATACGTGTCCATTATTTTTCTATATTCTAACTGACGGACTAAACAGATTTTCAGTTTTTTTAAACATTATTCAGCAATTCAAAAGGCGAACAATAACAGCAAATACGGTCTATTGTTAACAAATTTATGTCAATCGTTGGCCAAGACTGGTTTACACAATAAGCTTTTTTTAGCGTGGTAAAATCGTGGACAAATGAGTCCTCCCACCCAGGGCAGAGCGGGAGGGACTGTCAGACTCTTACTGACTAAAATCTACGGTGTCCTTCAATAGCCCTTTACGTACCGGGGTCACGGTAATTCGTAAGGCTTTGGCCCTCTAGAGGGGGGTGCCGTCATTTTGCTGACACTCTTTGAGGTGCGCGTGGAAAAGAACACGCCGTCGACCCGGGCATGGTCCATGGTCGGACAGCGAGTTACCCATTACTCGCTAACACGTAGTGAGTTTAGATAGATTTTAATAAGCTATATTGACGTTTAAAAGTCTTTCGTGTATCTTGTCGTCTATACGTGACTGTGGCGGTCAAAAGGTTAAGACATCAATAAAATGCAATTAAAAATACCATTCTTTAAACACAGTTAAAATTGAAATAAATTTTAAAATGAAATAGAAATAATATTTAAAATACTATTCAATTTTTTATAAAGAATATCAATACAGCAATGAACATTTCCGATATGATGATAGTAATGATTCTCACGACGAGAATTCTTTTACTTCGTCATTGTTTCCTAAGAGTCACGTTTGTTTTTCATCTCACGCTATTCAGATTACTTTCTTTATATTGTTTTTTTTTTATTGTTTATTTATTCAAAGACTGTCTATAATGTTTTTTCCTCTTCTATTATACCAAACTTTTATTATGCACGATTGAAAATAATGATTATTCAATTAATCGTTATCAAAAATTCTTGTTTGGTGTATAAAGTCTGTTTCTTTCTATAATAGATTATAAACATGTGTCTGTTCAAATTAAAGTTCTAACCGGTGATTTTATAAATTCTCAATTGTGATGTTAACCCGACAATAAATAAAATAAAACTATCACACAAGGCCATCTAGTCCCAAGCTAAGCAGAGCTTGTGTTATGGGGACTAGACAACTGATAAACATACTTATATATTTCTAAATACATACATATTATAGATAAATTACACCCAGACACAGAACAAATGATCGTGCTCATCACACAAACATTTGTCCTGGGTGTGAATCGAACCCACGACCTCCGGCATAGCAGTCAGGGTCACTAACCACTAGACCAACAGGCCTATCAAATCAAAATAAATAAAGCAATTTCATTTTTATACTGTGTAAAGAAGAATCAAAGCCAATAAATGTAAAACTGAATATTCACAAATTCAAATCATTGTTGTCCAGTTGATTTTAAAGTGTTTATAGGACTATTTAATTTATTTTATAAGTCTAAATGGTAAAGCAAGAGAGATATGTCTAGTTTACATTTTTTTACGTGGTAAAGTCATCAAATGAGTCCTGCGCCCAGAGCAGGGCGTGACGGGCTGTCAGACTTGTATTGACTAAAATTCACGATGTCCTTCTATAGCTTTTTATGTTCCGGAATCACGGTAATTCGTTAGTCCCGCGACCCTGGCAGGCTTTGGCCCCCTAAGGGGGGCCCAATCGTTGTGCTGACACTCTTTGAGGCGTGTGGAATATAACGCGGCGTCGACCGAGGCATGGTCCATGGTTGGACAGCGAGCCACCTATTACTCGCCGCCCGCATGCCCGCAATATTTAGTTTACCTGCCAAACACTACACTATCAAAACCAGCGTGTCAATGGAATGCATAAACGATTAAGCTAACGGCTCACACCGCCACTAACGACCGATTAACTCTGATGAACCGACAAATAACTGGAGATAATACTATAAACACCGGTTAACGTAATTGAGTACCGTGTTATCATTAATTGGTGACTTATTAATGCAAAACGGTAGGTTAGTTCATACCTTCCTGGTGTACACCACCCGTAATTCATTTTAATAAATGATAATAGGGATCAGAGACATGGTAAGACAGGAAAAATTCGAACCGCGAGCAGGATTTGAAAATACGACGCTTGCATTAATGCCTTTTTTTTGCGTGGTAAAATCATCAAATGAGTCCGCCCACCCAGGGCAGGGCGGGGGGACTATCAGACTTGTATACTGACTAAAATCCACGGTGTCCTTCACTAGCCCTTTACGTACCGAGGTTACGGTGATGGGTAAGTCCCGCGACCCCGGCAGGCTTTGGCCTTCTACAGGCCCCGTCAATATGCTGACACTCCTTGAGACGCGCGTGGAACACAACGCGCCGTCGACCCGGGCATGGTCCATGGTCGGGCTGCGAGTCGCCCATTACTCGCCGCCCGCATGCCCGCGCCTACGGCGGCCGGAGATCGTCTTGCGACGTCCGTCGCCGTGGGCGTCTACCACTGCGGCTGGGGTGGAGGTTGGTCGATGTTCTCTCCCTCACGTGGCACGCCTCCTCCTTCACGAGCATGACTGCTTCGCAGAAGGAGGCGACCGCTTCCCACTCCGTCTCGCCCCGCAGCATTGCCTCGACCAATGCCGGGCGCGAGAGGTCTCCGCCTATCGCCGTCGTGAGGACACGGCGGTGCTCTGCCCAAGCGGGGCAGTCCTGCACCGTATGTTCCACCGTGTCCTCCGGACGATCCTCGCAGTGGTGACACCCAGGCGTTTCTTCCCTCCTTATCAGACACAGGAACCTCCCGAAACTTCCGTGTCCGGTGAGGACCTGCGTCATGCGGAATGTAAGGACGCCGTGACGCCTATCCAGCCACTCCTCAAAGAGAGGTCTTACCGCCGCGATTGCGGCGTGCCCGTTGCATTAATGCCTATAATGTTTATGAAATACTTATGTTTTTTTTTTGAATTTGATCTATCTGGCATTAGTCTGTTACCAATACAATTTACGAGTATCCTAGTACCCTTATTTTTTGGGAAACCTTTTAATTTGCTAACGATGAAAGGTAAAAAATTACATTGTACACACAGCTCTTTTTTTGGCTTAATTTGAACTATTCTATCAAAGGGAAACACCGGGAAAACCACGGGAAACCGCTACCTGGTGGATATGACATAGGCCTCCCCAAGAATGAACAAATCGGTTAGTTACCTAAATACCTTCATTACGTGAGCCATCTTATCTTCGCAGAAGGAGGCGACCGCTTCCCACTCCGTCTCGCCCCGCAGCATTGCCTCGACCAATGCCGGGCGCGAGAGGTCTCCGCCTATCGCCGTCGTGAGGACACGGCGGTGCTCTGCCCAAGCGGGGCAGTCCTGCACCGTATGCTCCACCGTGTCCTCCGGACGATCCTCGCAGTGGTGACACCCAGGCGTTTCTTCCCTCCTTATCAGACACAGGAACCTCCCGAAACTTCCGTGTCCGGTGAGGACCTGCGTCATGCGGAATGTAAGGACGCCGTGACGCCTATCCAGCCACTCCTCAAAGAGGGGTCTTACCGCCGCGATTGCGGCGTGCCCGTTGCATTAATGCCTATAATGTTTATGAAATACTTATGTTTTTTTTTTGAATTTGATCTATCTGGCATTAGTCTGTTACCAATACAATTTACGAGTATCCTAGTACCCTTATTTTTTGGGAAACCTTTTAATTTGCTAACGATGAAAGGTAAAAAATTATATTGTACACACAGCTCTTTTTTTGGCTTAATTTGAACTGTTCTATCAAAGGGAAACACCGGGAAAACCACGGGAAACCGCTACCTGGTGGATATGACATAGGCCTCCCCAAGAATGAACAAATCGGTTAGTTACCTAAATACCTTCATTACGTGAGCCATCTTATACAGCAGAATTAAGAAAGTTAGGTCAAGTAACGCAATTCACTAACCTTCGTAAAATGGATTCCCATGACAAAATGGCCCAGAATTTATAAGTTAATTTTTAAATATACAATTATCTTCTTAACCGCACTTAAAATTAAACTACGTTTAAACCCACTGAATTTTTGAATCACTGTTTAATTTTGAGGTGCTATGCGCTAAAGTCTGCTTTAACGTTAAAACCAACTGCAACCGATCTAACTAATACACTTACCTCCCTAATCTAGGTTTAAGAACGTATCTTAGAGACATGCACTGCGCTTTTCAATCTAGGTGCAACTCGCCTGCTGATCCAGATTCGGGAACGTTGCCAAAGCATACACCTTCATTACTTAGAACGGTAGCACTGCAGTTGAAATGTTTTTATATTGCAGGTGTATTTAGTTTTATTGAGTTGGTATTACTGGAATGGAGCTGTATTTTATTTGAGTACATTTTAGGAAATCTGAAGAGGAGGAGCTCGTGGCTAAATAAATACAGCCGCACAGGCCGATCTTCCGGTCGCGCTTGCCGAGTTTGGTCTGTGGATGGGTGACCATCTGTCATAGCGAGTTTCCTCTGGCCTCGGAAAGCACGTAAAGCCGTTGGTCTCGGGTGTCATTTGTAGATCTTTGACAGTCGTTACTGTTTGTCAGACGCTCTAAAGTCTGACTACTAGTCTTACCATATGGCATCGTGTTACCCAGTTACTGGGTTGTGGAGGTCCGACAGGCAGTCGCTCCATGTAAAATACTGATATCCAGCTGCTTCTGGTTTGACTGGAAGCCGACCCCAATGTAGTTGGGAAAAGGCTAGGCAGATGATGACATTTTAGGAAATCTGAAAAACCACAGCTTCAGTATTTTATAAACCTTCATACTCAGATGTCACCTGTTAAAAATTGGGTAGTTTTTTTTATGTTCAATGGGTTTGCTCTTGACCTTAGTCTACGTCAGGAGTGACTAAGATAAGGTCGACGATGGAGCGAGCTTACCCAGAAGAAGCCTGTTCACTCTAGCTTTGAAGAGATTAGGGTTGTATGCGTTCGGAAACACAGTCGCAGGCAGAGAGTTCCACTCCTTCGCTGTCCGCATTATAATAGACGTTTAGAAACGCTTAGTGCGAATTGGTGGAATAGCAATAAGGTAAGGATGGTAATTTGCCGTGCGTCTAGATGTGCGATGATAGAAGGGGGCTGGTGGGATGAGGTCGTGTTGGTCGAGTTTTACCTTTCTTCAAAAGTTTTATCATTGTTACGAATAGATTTTTGCTAGTGAGGTTTTAAACGATTTCAATGGCCTTTTTTTTTTTTTTTTTTGCGTGGTAAAATCATCAAATGAGTCCTCCCACCCAGGGCAGGGCGGGAGGGACTGTCAGACTTGTACTGACTAAAATCCACGGTGTCCTTCACGAGCCCTTTACGTACCGGGGTTACGGTGATGGGTAAGACCCGCGACCCCGGCAGGCTCTGGCCCTCTACAGGCCCCGTCAGTTTGCTGACACTCCTTGAGGCGCGCGTGGAACACAACGCGCCGTCGACCCGGGTATGGTCCATGGTCGGGCAGCGAGTCGCCCATTACTCGCTGCCCGCATGCCCGCGCCTACGGTGGCCGGAGATCGTCTGGCGACGTCCGTCGCCGTGGGCGTCTACCACTGCGGGTGGGTCGGAGGGAGGACACTGTTCTCTCCCTCACGCGGCACGCCTCCTCCTTCGCGAGCATGACTGCTTCGCAGAAGGAGGCGACCGCTTCCCACTCCGTCTCGCCCCGCAGCATGGCCTCGACCAATGCCGGGCGCGAGAGGTCTCCGCCTATCGCCGTCGTGAGGACACGGCGGTGCTCTGCCCAAGCGGGGCAGTCCTGCACCGTATGCTCCACCGTGTCCTCAGGACGGTCCTCGCAGTGGTGACACCCAGGCGTTTCCTCCCTCCTTATCAGACACAGGAACCTCCCGAAACTTCCGTGTCCGGTGAGGACCTGCGTCATGCGGAAGGTAAGGACGCCGTGACGCCTATCCAGCCACTCCTCAAAGAGGGATTACCGCCGCGATTGCGGCGTGCCCGGACCTCGGTTGCGACAGTCGCCCCCTCCATACTGCCCTGAGATCGCGCCGGAGCTCTTCCCGCCGCGCCTCGACCTGTCGAGGCAGCGGGGATTCGCCCCGGCGCTGCGCCTCCACGCGCCATTCGTAGACGCGCTGGAGGGCAGTCGCCTCCAGATCCCAGGGCAGATTTCAATGGCCTTATAGTTTTAATGTTGTTACTTCTGTAAAAGTCCTGTTTATTTCAGAAGCGAAAAGAGATGGACTGGAAAAACCGTGAGTATGTAAACTTAGTGTGGGACGATCCCCGGAAAGATGGACCTGAAGAAGGTGGATTGCAGTAACTGGATGAAAAAGGCGAGAGATCGCGCTGTGTTGATTTTTGGGAGGAGTCCGAGCTCCAGCAGTCGAGTGACAATCTGCTGAAATAGTTAAACACACTGTAACATGACATGACCTATGTCCTTCCTGATGCAAGTTTCATAAAGTTCCTTTAAAACTAACGATTCTTAAAATAAACCACAGATATGACAACGCATATTAAAAATTAACGATAACGACATAATCATATATGTCATTTAGATATGATTAGGTATGTACCGTTAATTTTAAAGGTACTTCTGTAGTTTGTCTACAATATTTTCTTTACTAGTTTTAATCGGCATTAATTGGGAAAACCAAAATCATCTTTAAGCAAAGAAAACTTACATACTCGTATAAAACTTCTTCCTTTTACGCGTGACAGAACAATCACTAAACATTGGCAAGCAAACCGCGGGCTAGAAATTGTATTATTTCTTCTAATATCGAATTCTAATATTTACTTCCTGCCGGGGTCCCGCAACCAAGGGATTACCCTGACCCCGGTACGTAAAGGGCTATTGAAGGACACCGTGGATTTTAGTCAGTACAAGTCTGACAGTCCCTCCCGCCCTGCCCTGGGTAGGAGGACTCATTTGATGATTTTACCACGATAAAAAAAAATATATATTTCCTTATGTGATGTCGTTATTTATCTGATGTGCAGTCGTCAAGATCAAAGAAAGTCATTACTCAAAGTATTTCCATTCCATTTCATTATTATATATGACTTTTACTATTTGATGACTTCTGTGGTTGATTTCCCCTACTCTAATTTCCTTTCACTACATGCATAGTATGATATTATGGTTTATTATCGTATTGGTATATTAAGAGCGAATGGTTATGAGATTCTAGTTTTAATTATATCTTCACTAATGTTATAAAACTGAAACTATTTGTTTGGTTGAACGCGCTACTTTCAGGAAAATAAAGAAATCTTATCTTAGTTAACACGAAAGGGCTTTTTTTATCGTGATAAAATCATCAAATGGGTCCTCCCAGGCCGAGCGGCAAAGACTGTCAGACTCGTACTGACTAAAATCCACGGTGTCCTTCAATAGCCCTTTACGTTCCAGGGTCATGGTAATTCGTACAGTCCCGCGACCGTTTATCGATAGCTGGCATTAATTTAAGCGGCAGGTTAGTAATATGGTTTAAGATCATTGACTGATTCCTCTATAGTCACGATTCCACGACATATCTCAGAAACGTATTGTATGTGACGTATCTTACATTAATATTGTAAAAAATACTGGAAATAAACCATAATTCATCGGTGTAATGAACAACACAGCTCTTTTCCTTATACCTCCAGGGAATTCTTAATTTTTTTATGAAATAGAAGTCTTACAAATCTTTCGACGCAGTTAATATACCGAACTTTTTCCCGGAACAAAACAAGCCAGCGGAAAGAATTAATATAATTAAATATATAACAAAAATACTTAACCAATCTCTAAAGAACTTAACTCCCAAAAGACACAGTTCAAAAAACAACCTAAGCTTTTTCAAAATACGGTATGATTTTGGTTGTAAGTAGGAGGAAACATTAATAAATTAATAGGAAACTCCCAGAACAATGTGGGGTGTAAATCTTTGGACTACAATGCACCATAAATTGTCAATTGAATGGTATTAGCATGTCGGACGGAAATTAGCGGGGCCGAAACAGGCCAGTAATGTATGGTTTACACCCAATCGGCTGGAAATAGGAACGAACAGGAAGAATAGGGCAATGATGTTTGTGCTCTATAAAAGGTCGAGCTTTGGGAAATAGGCTACACTTTTTTTTACGTGGTAAAATCATCACATGTGTCCTCCCACCCAGGGTAGAGCGGGAGGTACTGTCAGACTCGTACTGACTAAAATCCACGGTGTCTTTCAATAGCCCTTTACGTACCGGGGTCACGGTAATGCGTGTGTTCCGCGATTAGGGTACACTTGAGTGACAACTTTGAAATGATACGTTAATAGATACTGCTTATATTTTGTGTGGGAGAAATTATTTTTAGTTGTAGGTAACAACTAAAAATAATTTCTCCTCTTTTGACTACATCGCTGGAGAGTCAGAGGTTTGCCATAGCTTACCAACGTTGTCATGTATCAACTTGAAGAATATATTAGAGATAATCACCACGTCACTTTGCTTCATTTTATCTTTAAAAAGTTGACCAAAGTACGATTACGTCAATCAACAAAAGTTGGTTTACAAACGTCAGAAATATCAGTTCAAAATAATTCCAATATTCAGCTATGTCTTGTAAAATCCCTATAAAAAAGGGGAATTTTAAGGAGATTATAAAGGTACTGATTTGCACTAGTAAGAAAGCTTAAAAACATTCAACTTTTTTGAAACACACGTCGTCACTTAAATTCAAAATGGTTGTTAAAACGGCACTGTTGCAAGCGCCATGATTACTTACAATGCGGTAACTAATGTCTGTTTTTTAAGGTAACGTAGGAATGAAAATCAACACCTTATTTCTCTTTCTTTTAGGACAGTCTGACTATTGTTTGGAAAAAACCTGGAATAACAACTAGCAGTTTCATAAAAGATAATAGTTCCATAAAGACCAGACTGTTTTATTGGGAGTGGATGGTCAACAACGGCCGGTCTAGTCTATAGAGCTATTGAGCCATCCAAAATCGACGACTGTCATGTTATAGGGGATCGATGGCGCGGAATGATGCATGTCTGCAGAAAGGCGACGGATCGCTGTGTATCTGCTATTTATTGTTTTTGGCATCTGTACGTCGGATTCATAAAATTTGGCCTCGACTGTATGTAGTGTTGCAGTTTTGTAAGAGATCGATTCGGTTACATTTTATGTTCTATGTGATTTTGTAGCCTTGAATTAATTAAAAAGTTATTAAGGTTTGGTAAAATAATGAACCAACGATAACCCATTAAATTGCTAGTTTAATCAAAAGCGGCGCATCTGAATAAAAGATTACATTGATAGATGCGCAGTAAGTCTTATATATTTTTTTAAAAAGGAAGAAACGTTGCCCTACACTAGGAATTTCTCCTGTGTCGTGGGTGCATTTACAAATCTGTAAACTCACATACACAAACGCCCAGACCTGGAACAACTACTTGTAGATCATACAAATATTTGCTTCGTGCAGGAATCGAACCCGCGACACGCAGCGCAGCAGTCCAATCGCCAACCATGCCGTCGCCGATATTTCTCCAACTATTCTAATACTATTCTATAAGGCAGGGATATAACGATGATAAAGAGAACTTTGTCATCATCATATTCCTGTCCTTATCCTATTCTACTTGTGGTCTGCACAATACTTTTTCTTCTTACATTCTCCCCTATCATGGCCTGATTTACCTACTACTTTTTCCTTCAGATCATTTCTTACACAATACGTCCATCTTTATTTGGTCTTCCTCCTCATCTCCTTTTTGCTGATAGCAACAAAGTACAGAAGATCATCAATACTCCACCATTATCATCATAAGAAAAAGTTATCACTCTACAACGGGTCAAATTACTACTACTATGATCATCATAACTGCTTCTTTCTTTTTGTACGAGGATGTGACCATCTTCTGGTGTCAGAGTTAATTAAGTCGTCTCTAGGACCCAAAGGCTTGACTTTAATTCAATTATTCCTTTTTTACGTGGTAAAATCATTTCAATTCAATTAGTTTAGATGGAGCGATAGGGATATCAGGTACTTGTAACCTCATGCATGAGAAGCGAGGTGCTAACGGCTACTATCATACTACTATCACACTACTATCATACTACTATCATCACTGCTAACGAACATAATTATCTCAAAGTAAACATTGCCACCTGCAGCGTTGCCTACCTCATTACCTCTTAATAAGGCATTTGTACTTTCTAACAGGTTATTTACTCTACTGTCCAGTGCACTTTCCCCGAGCTTGTAAGCTAGTGGCTAGCTTACGGACTAGTTCATTTTCTTGAGATGGTTTGTGGTTAAGTTGGTCTAATTGCAGTGGCTAAGTGATTTGACGCCTGTGCTATGTGTTTCGAGGAGTTTGTGGCTAAATAAATACAGCCGCACAGACCGATCTTCCGGGTTAAGCCACGCTTGCCGAGGTTGGTCTGTGGATCAGTGACCATCTGTCATAGCGAGTTTAAGTTTTAAAATACTGATATCCAGCTACATCTGGTTTGACTGGAAGCGGACCCCAATTTAGTTGGGAAAAGGCTAGGCTGATGATGCTATGTGTCTCGAGTTCGATTGCCGCACGGAACAAATACTTGTATTGTTTACAAATAGTTATTTCGGGTTGGGTGTTTATGTATGTGAGTTTAAATATTTGTAAACGCACCCATGTTACAGGAAGATTCCAAAAGTTGAAAATCCATTAAAGACTGCTGACTGATAGCTACGCAAAACGCTCCGTATTCTTCAATAGATTTCAACTTTATATGCTGTTCTATTAAGTTGAAAATGTATTAGAGGCCACTGAGAGTAAACATTTATCACTCGCCGTTTGTCTTGTGGGGTTCAATATAAAACGAAACATGATAATGTTTCCCTTTCGTGCCGAAAATGTACCTACCTTCCTTCTTTTTTTTTTGTTTGGTCGCGGGATTAACGAATTACCGTCACTCTGGTTTTGGGGTGTAAAAATACTCGTAAAATCAAATTATTTCTCCCTCTCTGTCGCCCAACCTGTTTCTTTGGTTTCCCTAGGCGTATCCTGCCTAGGCTGTCCTGTGATTCAAGCCAATGCCCCTTCTTTTAGTTTCTTTTTATCGTGGTAAAATCATCAAATGAGTCCTCTCACCCCGAGCAGAGCCGGAGGGACTGTCAAACTCGTACTGACTAAAATCCCCGGTGTCCTTTAATAGCCCTTTACGTTCCGGAGTCACGGTAATTCGTAAGTCTCGCGACCGACCCAATGCCCCTGATAACAAAATAGGTCAGATAGGTGACCGTTTTAAATGGCTACAATAAATAACTACATTAATACAAGCCTTTTCAAAAAATTGAAGACAAAAATATACTTAGAAACCATGCGTCAAAAAGCATCTTTGTTATCTAAAATCCGAAACAAGACCATCCTTTAAGTGAAGCAGCTTGCCCCAATTGGCACACTCCCAAACTCACGAACAAAGAAAATATTCTTACAGACAGACTGAACATAACATAACACTTATGTTATTTAACGAAACAGTAAACAAGCATACTGAACATTTCATTTGTTTCTGGTATATTAGGTTGTATAAAACTTGTGAAATAATGCTGAAAAACGTCTGATAAGTAATGTTTAAACAAGGTACTACAGGCCTTTTCTTTGTAGAAAAATCAAACGAGTTCTCCTCCTTCCTTCTCCTACGTCCTCCTTCCTGCAGGGTGTGGAAGGGACTGTATGACTCGTATTGACTAAAATCTACCTTTTCCGTAATGAAACGAGAAGTAGTGAAACGACACTTTTGTGATGCTATTTTGTTTAGTTAATGAATCGAGAAAGAGTAGCCCTACATGTCCTTTACATTCCAGAGTTACGGTTACCCGTTTATAAAGTTCCGGGACCCCGCAGGCCTTTCGGCGCCCCTCTACGGAAGCCCGACAGTCAATACGGATATATTTTCAATTATTTAATATCATATAACTGTGTGTACACTATCGCATTAGGTTATCATCCTGTAATGATAGTTGTAAAATGGAAGTAAATAAATAAATATATTGTCGTTAAAATTTTTCGAAGTTTTTTGAAGTGAAAACTTCTTTAGCGGCGTTGAGCACTTTTCTGTAATGGGTATAAAATCTTAAACTCGCGTCAGGACACGTGACCCTGACCGAAAAAGCGTAGGACGGCGCAGGGCGCTTGCGTGAATGTTCGTGTGACTTTATTACTTTTAAAGAAGTTTGTATGCTGGAAACATTCGTTGCTAGGTAACATTGTTTATAAAAGATGTACGTCACATTGGAAAATTATTAAAATAAAAAGTCAACCATTTTTGCGAGTTTTACTAAAATCTGTTCACAAGATATTTCCAACAATTACTATTCAAGTTTTCACTTCTGCCGGCACTCCCAGAGTGCAAACCGTCGTTTTTTTTTGGTGTAAAATGCTTCCTGGCTGACGCGACAGTACCATGACCCCAGCAAGACTTCAAACTTTCGAAATATAGAGGTACCTATCTATACCTTGAAATGCATAAGACAGCTGAAGGAACATGATGGACTTTTAGTCATTAAAAATCTGACAGGCCTTTCTTGCTCCCTGAGCTCTGGGCATGGGTGGACTGGATGATTTTACCTAGGTTTTAAGTCATAGTTTATACCCTAGTCATAAAACGTATAGGTAAATATGTAGATGGATATTTATTAACTATGCATTGTAACATAGTTTAAATAAGATCGACCTACCGCATGGTTTTCTAGTAGAAACTAATAATATTATTACTATAACGGTCTAAAATTGACGCGGCTTCGATAGCTAGGTCAGTAAAGAAGCTTACTAGTACAGTTACGTTAAGTGTATTATATGCTGTAAGTAATCATTACTTTTTACACCTTATCTAATTAATCTATTCCGTTGGGTCTAGGATAATATTTAATTAAAGCGCCTGCCATTTGCTTTGCGACCAATCGCTGGGAACGCCTACTCGCCGCGAGTATAAATAAATAAATAAATATTCCACAACTATCACACAACGCCATCTAGTTCCAAGCTAAGCAGAGCTTGTGTTATGGGTACTAGACAACTGATAAACATACTTATATATTTTCTAAATGCATACATCCTAATCCTAACTTCCTAACTAATATTATAAATGCGAAAGTAACTCTGTCTGTCTGTCTGTCTGTCTGTCTGTCTTTTCTTCACGCCTAAACTACTGAACCGATTAGTGTTAAATTTGGTACAGACATAGTTTGGAACTTGAGAAAGGACATAGGATAGTTTTTAACCGACTTCAAAATAAGGAGGACTGTATTTTTTTAAATGTTTGTTACCGCATTACGACCGACTGGGTGAATCGATTTTCATGATTCTTTTTTTGTTTGAAAGCTGGTGCTTCCCGTGTGGTCCCATTATAACAGATCAGGATCTGATGATTGGATCTTGGAGAAATCGAGGGCAACCCTCAAATTTTATAGGCCCACACATCGTTTTTCGTAAATCTTATGAAGTAATTTAAGTACTTGCGTATGGTAATCATTATCTTATGTAGCTGAGCTGATGATGGAAGGTACAACTCCTTAACAGTAAGGAGTAGGCATCGACTGATTCATTGTTCGCATATCTCCGGAACTTCACGTCCAATTTAAATATTTTTTTTTGTGCTAGGTATCGTTCAACTTAGGGAATACTGCAAGTTTCATCAAAATCGGTTCAGTAGTTTTTGAGATAGGGAATTTTATTAGCTTATTGTGTACATGAGGGATGTTATTACCAGTGCTACGTATTGGAAGCGGAAGTCGATGGCTTTGTTATTTTTTATTTCATTTTTTTTTTTGCCATCGACTTCCGAAATAAAAGTTATTTTGTAGATTATTTTACCCTTTTTTGTGGTTTTTTTTGAAGGCGGTTATATTTTTTTTTTGAAAAAGTTTTTTATTATATATATTTTTACGGGTTAAGCTGCGCTTGCCGAGGTTGGTCTGTGGATGGGTAAAAAGCACTCGGAAAGCACGTAAAGCCGTTGGTCCCAGCTGTCATTTGAAGATCTTTGATAGTCGTTACTGTCAGAAGCTCTAAAGTCTGACAGCCAATCTTACCATGGGGTATCGTATTACCCAGTTACTGGGTTGTGGAGGTCCGACAGGCAGTCGCTCCATGTAAAATACTGATATCCAGCTGCATCTGGTTTGACTGGAAGCCGACCTCAATATAATTGGGAAAAACGCTAGGCAGATGATTAACGGAGTATAGATAATTCTATTAGTACTATATGTCGAGTGGTCCTTATGCTCGATAGATGGCGGTGATCGCGCAATGATGTCGATCGTTACACGAGTTCGATCGTTACACGGGACAAAGAAAGCTACGTTGTTTTATACTATGTAGTGATTAAATGCAAGTAACATTGGTCCGACCTGTTTATTAGTCAGTGTTTAGTAATCCGTTTGTGCTGGATAGGATATTCTCAAGCCCGGGGAAGGACATAGGGCTACTTTTTATAAACACACTATACAGGTAAAGATTGATGAAGAAACCACTGGTAGAATTTCGAAATTTGCAGAGTTCTGTTATTATTATTTTTTTATCGTGGTAAAATCATCAAATGAGTCCTCCCACCCAGGGCAGGGCGGGAGGGACTGTCAGACTTGACTGACTAAAATCTACGGTGTCCTTCCATAGCCCTTTACGTACCGGGGTCACGGTAATTCGTAAGTCCCGCGACCCCGGCAGGCTTTGGCCCTCTAAAATAATGAGCACTTAGAAAGGAATTCAGATAGTTCCACCCTCAAGAGATTCCCTCTAAATATTAGGTATAGGTGTTCAAAGATTGTATGGAAACTAATTTTGAAGTTAGAAATTTGGGGTGTACGATGTGAAGTTACATAAAAAAATATAAGTGTAAAAAAAAATGTCACGTAACTAAATGGGGCAGACCAAATTCTACGCGAGCGAAGCCGCGGGCAAAGGCTAGTATTATAGATAAATTACACCCAGACACAGAACAAATGATCGTGCTCATCACACAAACATTTGTCCTGGGTGGGAATCGAACCCACGACCTCCGGCATAGCAGTCAGGGTCACTAACCACTAGACCAACAGGCCTGTCAGGCTGCATTCGCAGCGAATAGTCGTCGCGATTGAAATTGAGCATATTCAATTTTACTCGCAGCGAATGCACTCGCTGCGATTAGTAGCTGTGTGCGACCGAAGCTTTAGTCATAGCACGGTTGGCGTACTGGCCGAATGATCGACTGTTACGCTGTGTATCGCTGGTTCGATTCCCGCACGGGACATATCAATGTCTCTACAAGTAGGCAGTTGTTCCGGGTCTGCCTGTTTGTATTGATGGGTTAAAATGTTTATAAATGCAACCACGACACACACACGTGATTGATTCTTAGTGCTGCCCTCACTAGGAATGACTCCTGTATCGTGGGTGCGTGTGAAGAACATTATTAAAAAATAAAAAATTGGTAAGGGACCTCTGTCTCCTTAATTATGTGGCTCAGCCGTATTTGGGTTCAATAGATATTTATAAGATGTCATTGTCAGAGTTACTCAAAATGGAGAAATAAACAATCCACGCGAAGACCGACATCCACGCGGACGGAGTCGTGGGCGGAAGCTAGTCACCAATAAAATGAATGGGTAAAAGCAATTGCATATATTGATCCATGTAAAAAGCCCAAATCTGAATTCAACCTCAATTTATTTCAAAAATATTATTCTCTGCCAATCCATTAAGAGATTCCCATTCATCAATTAAAACCGCATCGAATTGACACTTTCATGAAAGAGCAGTACTCATTCACTAAAATACCATTTTCATTGACATTTCAATGAAAAAGCAGGCTTGAAATAAATCCGATTCAAAATGGATCCGTTGCGGAATGCGTGGAGCTGCATTAACAAAAACTTTTGTCCATTATTTTGTAGTGGGACATAATTAATGCGGTGGACTTTCACGACATGCGGACACAGTTGGGGATAAACAGAGATATAAACTAAAAAAAATTGTATAATGTAAGTAGGTGTGTAGAGAATGATGAGGTATCTATAAGCTTCAGCCTTAAGCCATTTATGGGGCAAGCAGAAACTTCAGCGGGCCTTAAAACGCCAGTTTAGTAATGTTGCTAATAGAATTGTGATAAAATTGTATCTATGTTATAATACATCAAATTCATCAATGTATTGTTACATTAAAAAAAAATGCAGAACCACAAAAACGTCACGGGTGCGGACTGTAAGGAGCTATAGTAGTCACATCGTAATATCATTCATTCTTAGTTTGTGCTCGTTGTCAAAACGCCTGTAGTTCAGCGGTCGTATTATGACGTCTTAAAACCAGGCTTGTTCCACTGAGTGAAAGAGACAGAGCTATCTATGCAAGTCATCTAGTGCCACCTCGTTCACTCACTGGAACAAGCCCGGTTTTAAGACGCATAATACGGCCCCAGGTCACGGGTTTCGGGCTAAGAGATAAGACTCCAGGACCGTGGACCGTAGACTTTAAAGAGTCATAGAACTTGAGACAGTATTACGACTCACTTTAAATTACTTCTAAAGTATGACAGATTAAATTAATAAATCAAACGACTATCTATGAATATAAAACTGATTTCGGTAAACACAACCACCAATCTACGAGTATTTTAAGAACGAAGGTGATGTCATTGGAAATTTTTATGCACTGCAGTATTAATAATGAATTCAGAAAATATGTAAATTATTTTTATTTTTAGACATAATTATAGGTACAATACCAAAGCTGTTATAAAGAAAGAGAAAGGCTAATAAATTGTAAACATTTTATTCTGTTATTTGCGTTTATCATTTCATTCAAAATGTATTTTTTTTTAATTTTACTCTCACTGGGAGGACTCATTTTGATGATACTACCACGATATAAAAAAGGTCGATTTACACATCCATAAGTGAGTTAGTACTTCTCCTCACTTATTTGCTTGCTTTTTTGGCCTTTTTTGACCGCTCAATTAGTAATTAGTCGATCTCACGTGGGTTTTACTTTTTTTTTAAAAAAAAACGTTGTCCCACACTACTACTTGCTACTACTTACTTGCTTACTATTATGAAACTTTTATTTCGGACTAAAAATTATAAATATTATTTTTACAGCACAAAAAATATCATTATATCAATGTTAATTGCAATTAGAAAAAAAATACACATAAAAAATAATAATTACGTAATCTATACTAATATAAAGCTAAAAAGTTTGTTTGGTTTAACGCGGTAATCTCAAGAACTACTGATTCAAAAAGAAAAATATGTTTTGTGTTGGATATATGAGTAAATCAGACTTTAGGTTACCTAATATAGAATTTGCTACATCGACAGATCGGCAGTCTTAGCTTCAATAAGTTAATTAAATCCATGCAGATGGATTCCATATGCACTCACCCGGTATTGATACTTCGCTGAGATTGCAATGTTCGACGAAAACCAATTCCGCTTAGTCTATCAAAGTCTCATTTCACAGTCTTCTCAGAAATGGATTCAAATCAAAACGTCAAAGTGCGGGCTGTGGGCAAAACGGTTTTGTAAATCAATTCCGTTGAAATCTATCTAGTGAGCGATAGGCCTGTACATAAATATTGAGCCTAGCTTATGCCTGTGGCGTTGCCCGTGTGAGGCTCTGTAATTATCCCACGGGAACATCACACCAGTAAAGCTATTGCATAGCATTTTATATCAACTTATGCAATTATAATTATTTATTTACATTATTTATGAAAACAAAAAAATTATCGCCTACCGCGAATATTTAACGAGAATATCATCCCATCATTGCTCTATGGGAAGTTAGAACTAATTAGGCTATGATCAGCCACGTCAATCAAGTGAAACGTCAAGAAAAAAATTCATACATTTAAATTTTATTAATTCACGTGGACATGACAGATGTGACAGTGACAGTGTTAGGTTTATATTCGTTACGGATTTCTTGATTCGGTCGCCGCGCTCAAAGTGCGCGATAAAAGCTATGCAATAGCTTAAAAAATATCCTATGTGTTAATCCAGGTTGTAAAATATCTGAGTACAAAATGTAATCCAAATTCATTCAGTAGTTTTCTCGTGAGAGAGTAACAAACATCAATCCATCCATCCACCCTCAAAAACTTTAATATTTATAATATTAGTAAGATAATAAGATAAGATTAGTAAGATATGATATATATTTTTCGTCGAGTCGTTGAGCTCCTTGATATTACGAGTCGAGCTACACGATAACCGATAAATGCTTGCACTGACTGGACAGGTCCACTCAAATCTGTATAAATAAATAAATAATTAAGTACCTATGATGGAATGTTATCTTCTGTACATTTTATGAAATCCGAAAGTTAAACCAACTTACCTCACTGCCAACAAACGCTACCGGGCACAGAGTAATAAAAATCCGGATTATACGAACGGGTGCAGATAAATTCCACTTTATTACAATCTCGTATAAATAAACGAGTTCCCTAGTTATAAACATTTTTCATAAAGGAGTAGAGTACAGATCGCTTTATATCCTTTCTAATGAAATTCTTCGAACAAATTGTAAAGTTTTCAAGTCTTTAAACAAGTTGAAATAGTTGTTTTTAAGGTTTCGCTGAGTCGGTTATTGTTTATGAGGTTTAGTGGTCTGTTGCATTTTCTTGTTTTTAAAGAAATTGGAATTTTTACAGACAACATCAACATCATTTTAGCCGTATGACGTCCACAGCTGAACATAGGGAAACAGAGACGGGGACGCGAGGTCAATAGAGACATACACTCTTTAGGCATATTTAACACAACACAACGCAAGCGCCATCAGGACGTCATTTGCAAGTGGCCATTAACAAATGGCGTCCTGTTGGCGCTTGCTTTGCCTTTGGGGAGAGCGTCTACCTCAAAACCCAGCCGCAGAGGTAGACGCCCGCGGCAACAGACGTCCGGCCACCATGCTCGGGTCGATGGCGCGTTGTGTTCACGCTCGCCTCAAAGAGTGACAGCACATGAATACCGTGACCCCGGAACGTAAAGGGCTATTGAAGGATACCCTGGATTTTAGTCGGTACAACTGTCTGACAGTCACTTCTTCCTTATCCTGGGTGGGAGGACTCATTTGATGATTTAGCCTCGCTAAAAACAAAAGAAAAACCTCGCCAATCGCATGACATTAGCCGGATAGCTGCTATACTACCAGCCAACATGGGGTCCCATGTTGGCTGGCCGCCCACACGTCCTGAGTGCGTCTCATCTTACATTTGGCGATTTTCAATCGGAAGTAAGTTTATGGCATAATCAGTATGCCGTATTATTCTGTGGAGAACTGTACTCAATGGTGTCCGATACGAAGTGTCTGTATTAATTTAAAAGAAGCGAAAATAAGCCTAACACTGTCACGGTCACATCTGTCATGTCAACAAGAATGAATAAAATTTGAATGAATGAATTTTTTTCTTGACGTTTCACTTGATAGACGTGCCTGACCATAGACTAATTAGTAGAGTAACTTCCCATAGAGCAACGATGGGATGATATTCTCGATAAATATCCGCGGTCCACAGACCGACACCCTCACCCCCAGAGATATTGTATGTAACAAAAACCACCTACATTAATACATTGCCAATATCAAGAAAATATATTAATGTTTCTTCATATATCATTTACGCAATACAATAAAAAAGATACTGTTACAGTAGCTAGATACTTTCATATCATTTCTAAGGAAATGATATCATGATTGATGACCGGAAAACCCTTACGCGCGAGTAGATCACATTTGTCTGAGATATTTCTTTTGGCCAGATCAGAGAGAGCTTGAAGAATGATGTCAGAAACTATTCCTTTATTCGTTTTATTTTGGAGATCAAACGGGTATTTGGCAAGTGGGAATAGTTACTACAAAGGAATACTGGCATCAGTCAATATTCCTTACCTTAGTACCTATCCTAACCGTAGGCGCGGGCATGCGGGCGGCGAGTAATGGGCGACTCGCGGCCCGACCATGGACCACGCCCTGGTCGACGGCGCGTTGTGTTCCACGCGCGCCTCAAGGAGTGTCAGCATAGTGACGGGGCCTGCAGAGGGCCAAAGCCTGCCGGGGTCGCGGGACTCGCAAATTACCGTAACCCCGGTACGTAAAGGGCTATTGAAGGACACCGTGGATTTTAGTCAGTACAAGTCTGACAGTCCTCCCTGCCCTGGGTGGTAGGACTCATTTGATGATTTTACCAAGATAAAAAAAAACCTTAGTACCTATCCTATACTATCAAGAATGTGATGGAACGGGTGATCATAACCCATTCAACATCAAGAAGAAATAGAGGAAACACGTATATTCACATGACAGGCCTGTTGGTCTAGTGGTTAGTGACCCTGACTGCTATGCCGGAGGTCGTGGGTTCGATTCCCACCCAGGACAAATGTTTGTGTGATGAGCACGATCATTTGTTCTGTGTCTGGGTGTAATTTATCTATAATATGTATGTATTTAGAAATATATAAGTATGTTTATCAGCTGTCTAGTACCCATAACACAAGCTCTGGAGCTTGTGTTATGGGTACTAGACAGCTTTTAGCTTGGGACTAGATGGCGTTGTGTGATAGTTGTGGAATATTTATTATTATTATTATTCATCACAAATGAATAGTATAGAATGTATAATTAGCTGTAATTTGCCCGATGCTGGGACATAGGCTCCTTTCTAAGGAGTGGGCCATACACCACGTGGGCTGAGTGCGGCTAGACAGATTCTTTCGTTTATTTCTTTAACTGAGTAAAGCTGTTGTGATGAAATAAGTAATACAAATTAGTTCAAACCTACTCCACAGTCGCGATCGGTACCACTGAGTCACGACAGTTCATTTATAAACGAATTTATTCGTTCATATAAAAATGAATAGGGAGTTAATTAAAAAACGAAAAATTCGATTGTTAGCTTGCTTTGCAACACAGATGACAAAATCCACGAAATACCATCTGAAATACGAAGGAATTATGGCATTTGTCGGCTTCATGAATATTAATAATATCGTACAGATCTATTGTTTTGCTATTAATTTAGAATTTACTTAATCACTTTAACTACTTTAGATGAATCTGAATTGTTGGCAAATTAAATGGAACGAAAAACCAACCCACTTACTACGACTGCTATTATAAAAAAATATTAATTCGTTTGTGAATTAATTTTATTGGTACGAGCATATAACATCACGACAAGCGGGGCAGTCATGGCCAGAAATTGCCCAAAACAGAGAGGTTTGGAAGAAAAAATGGGAGGCCTTTGCCCAGCAGTACACAAACCACGCTATAAAAAAAAGAACAAAAAAACATCACGCCTGTATCCCACCCACAAACATACCTTAATTTGTCGTGGAACAGCAAAATAAAACTGCCCGACTTGGAAGTCGAATTCATTCATGTCTATTTTCTCTTTCAATAAAGAATTTCATTATTTTCAATTCCAGAACACACCAGAATCCACCAGCAGGTCTTCAAAAGATGAAATAACTCCATCAAACGATGGGAAGTGGTGTCAGCACCACCAGCCCCAAGTGGCCAGGTCGGAAGCGCGGAGCACCTGCTTCTCCTCCTCATGCTGAGTCCTCAAGAGTACTGTTCCTCCTGTACCTGATACACAGGACCTGGAATGTAGTCGTGGAACATGTTGATTCGAAGAGTGCCAGGTAACATAAATTTGACTACTTTTTTTTTTCGATCAATTCCAAAACGCATTAGGTCGTTTGGATCCGCGTGTCCTGCCTGTGCGGGATCAAACGACCATAGAGCACTGTTTAATAAATAAAATAAAAATGGTTTATTTAGACAATAGGCATTTCGATACTTATTATGGGAAATCACCTTTTTAAGCAAGGAATTATTCCATTGCCATACAACGTGGCAATTCTGCCAGCGTTCTGGGCACTGTTCCCGTTGACAGCAATATGGACGTAATCTTTGACGCCGTTTGAACTTATTTAATATTTTTAAATGATTTTTTGTACATATTAATAATAAGTTTTACTTACAGTTTATATATAATTTTTTTATAGTATATTATAATATAATAACTGTAAAAATAATCTGTATAAATAATAAGGAATAATTAGTGTTAGGAGACTCCGCGCTTCCATTTATAGTTAAATTTTATGCGATTGAAGTATAAATATATATTTCATGCAAGATTATAAAATAGTAGAAAACTAAAAACGTAATTATATTGTATTATTATCCCTCATAAGCAAAGTTTCTATTTTTCTGGAGAACAATCTAGAAAACTTAAAAAAAAGGTATTTCAACGGTATCGTGAGACACATCAAATAGAATGCAACTGTCAGATACCAACGTGTTTGTCGTATATTTTCATGAAAATCTTTTTTGACAAACAAGTTTGAATGTGAACAGCGATGTCTGTCAAAAAAAACGACAGGTTGCACTCTGGGGGTGCCGACAGAAGTGAAAACTTGAATAGTAATAAACACGCACGAACATTCACGCAAGCGCCCTGCGCCGTCTTACGAATTTTCGATCAGGTCACGTGTCCTGACGCGAGTTTAACATTGTTTACCCATTCCAAAAAAATTGCACAGCGCCGCTAAAGAAGTTTTCACTTCAAAAACTGCCAGAAGTCAACGCTAAAATGCTTTATTTTACATTGCATATTATCATCGCATCAGTTTGACGTTTACGCCTTTTCTTGATGAAAACTTGGGGTTTGACCAACATGTTTGATCGTTTATAAGGCACTTTATTCGCCGTAACCAGGTCACACGCTCTATAGATCCTAGCACCAGACCTTTTTTTAGCGTGGTAAAATCATCAAATGAGTCCTCCCACCCAGGGCAGAGTGGGAGGGACTGTCAGACTCGTACTGACTAAAATCCACGGTGTCCCTCGTTACGTTCCGGGGTCAAGGCAATTCGTAAGTCCCGCAACCCCGGCAGGCTTTGGCCCTCTAGAGGGGGTCCCCGTCATTTTGTTAAAATTTTTGAGGCGCGCGTGGAACACAACGCGCCGTCGACCCGGGCATGGTCCATGGTCGGACAGCGAGTTGCCCATTACTCGCTGCCCGCATGCCCTAGCAACAGACACTAGCTTTTACAGTAATAATAAGAACGGATCGCAAATTTCAACCGCCAATTACAGCTAGCTATTTGACTATTTTAGACTAAAACGTATGATTAGTTGCTTAATTTCATTCAAGACTATATATTCCCTTTGACTGAACCACAAATACAGCTTCAATTCTAGACCCGTCTGGTATTTACAGTTCAGATAAATTGTATATTAATGAGCAAATACTTGGCTATGTAAGCACGAGTAAGTATTTAGTATACCAGTTGATGCCGTGTCTTCACCCGACTGGATTTCGGTAAAGGCTTTGCTAAACAGCGAGCAGGACTGAGCGTGACGCTAGCGTAGCGTGTCCTTGACGTGCTTTCTTATAATGAAAATATATGTAAGTCGTCACACAAAACACGCCACTTTGCGCTGACTATTTTGATAGTGAGAAAGCACGCCAAGGACACGCCACGCTAACGCCACGCTAGCGTCACGCCAAGCCGAGCTCGTTGTTTGGCAAAGCCTTTTGTCCCACGAGAAGTAATAACCGGGATAAAAACCAAACATCTATCCATTGATCCAAATTAAAACTTTTGCTTGCTTATATTAGTTTATTTAATGGAATATTTATTTATTTATATAAGTTAGATTAACTACTTGTTGTCATCATAGTTTGAATGTTTAATTCATAAGTTTAATAAAATTACTATCTACTGTATACTCAGTACTGCAACTAACTTTTTATAGGCCCAGTGCGAGCTTCTGTAACTGCACCCTGGTGTGGTCAACAGGGTCCATCAGTTGACTATCAATTTTACCTAATAATGCAGTACAGCGGATTAAAGTAGTATTTCATACAGATGTGATCACCATTCTTTTTTTTTAATAAAACGTTGCCCCACACTAGGAATTTTTCTTGTGTCGTGGGTGCGTTTACAAACATATAAATTCACATAAACAAACGCCCAGACCCGAAACAACTACTTGTAGATCTCGATCTAGAATCGAACCCGCGACACCCAGCGCAGCAGTCCAATCGCTCAGCCACTGCGCTAACCGTGCCGACAAAAATGTATTTTAATGTGTTTTAATGTGATTGAGTATCAAATATCCATCCAGAAATTCCAATTTATAATATAAGTAAAGACAGAGCAAATTCAGTAAGTACAGTAAAATAAATGAGGCTATCAAAATAGTCATACGCAAGATTGAAAACTCAAACATGAACGTTATTATATCTAATGCTATTCATCAACATTTCCAGATGGCGTGGCTCCCACACCGTGCCCAGCTCAGGCGAGGGTCTTGCCCAGCGGTTTGACTCCATCAGCATGGCTGACTCAGACCCTGGATCCTGCTACTCCACCTGCAGTTGCAGCTACTGCAGGCTGAGGGAGTGCGCTCAGGATTGTGTCAGGTAGGTTCTAAATCTTTCAAAATTTGAAACTTAAGTAAACCGAGCACCTTCGGTCGTGGTACTTACGAATTACCGTGACCCCGGTACGTAAAGGGCTAGTGAAGGACACCGTGGATTTTAGTCAGTACAAGTCTGACAGTCCCTCTCGCCCTGCCCTGGATGGGAGGACTCATTTGATGATTTTACCACGAAAAAAATAAAACCGAGCACCTTGTGATCGTCAAAGAATATTACAAACAGTCTACCACGTTATTGTTTTAGTTTTTCAAGGAGAAATGGAACACGTTTCTCCACGGTAACACTTTATGTATAAAACGAACTTGTCTATGATATTATTATATACTAGCTTCCGCCCGCGACTCCGTCCGTGCGGATGTCGGTCTTCGCGTGGATGGTTTATTTCTCCATTTTGAGTAACTCTGACAATGACATCTTATAAATATCTATTGGATCCAAATACGGCTAAGCCTATAATAATTAAGGAGATCCCTCTATTGAGCTACTGCTGTTGAGCTCGCGTTCTGTAGTATCTGAAAAATAAGATTTTTTTTTCTACGTATTTTTCCAGGATATAAAGTATCCCATTTTATGCCCAGGATAATAAGGTATAATTATACCAAGTTTCATCGAAATCGAACCGTTCGTTTTCACGTGATGCCTGCACATACAGACAGACAAAATTTTTTTTAATCACATATTTGGGTTTGGTATCGATCCAGCAACACCCCCCGCTATTTATTTTTTCAATATTTTCAATGTACAGAATTGACCCTTCTACAGATTTATTATATGTATAGATTTTTTTAGTTTGCAATAAAAGAAAATGCAAAACCAAAATAATACTCAAATCAAAAAAAGTTTGTGATCACTAGCAAAAGCTGAAATATTTTTTGTTCTTGTTTTTTACAACATTTGTTTTTCCAACATTGTTATGTTTTACATTCTAAAATTCTATAGGTACTTATAAATAATAAATCTAAAAAGAAGAAGAAATCATATCATAATCTACCGTAACTAAAAAGATTTCGATTTTTCAAAGTAATCCCAAACTCTTTTCGAAGTGTGTTCTCAGCTGAGTCATTACAATAAATTAGATAGTTTCGTGATGCTTCCAATATTCTCCAAAAAGCCGCCCATTAATATGAGTAACGAGTATAACTAACCTTTAATTTTTTATTTCATTTCAGGTAAGAAACAAATGTTCAAACTCAGCGATATCTAAATTAGCGGCCAATCAATTGACACCAAAACGATCAAAATTAAGCCTTTGTCAAACTGACAGGCGATAACGAACCGGACCGAGTTCGAAGCGATACCGAACCGATACGAGACGTCAAACTGGATGCAGCGAACCGAGGCGTGACAGTTGTATTAGCTGACTCTTTATGAACGATGTCAAACAGAGCAAATACGCCTTCGCCACGTCTTCGCATCGGTTCGGTCACGCTATCGGATCGCTTTCGCTTTCTATGTGACTGGATTCAAACAATTGCATACATTACAAATAAAAACGCCTCGCTTCGTATTCGCCACGCCTGTCTGTTTGACAAAGGCTTTAAGCTTAGACCCGCCTGATAGAAAGCTGCCACCGTAGACTATGGACGTCAGCAGTACTAGAAGTATCGCCTGCGCATTGCTGACCTTACAACATTTTCACGTCCTGTTTGTGGGGTATTAGGGGGTGAAACAGACAAGTATTTTAACCTTCCCAATTCACCCTAATTCAAAGTGAAGTAATGAACAAAATCCCTGCTGTAAATCTATACAATTTTTTTTTCATAGTAAAATCTTCAAATGAGTCCTCCCACCCAGGGCAGAGCGGGAGGGACTGTCAGACTCGTACTGACTAAAATCCACCGTGTCCTTCAATAGCCCTTTATGTTCCGGGGTCACGGTAAATCATAAGTCCCGCGACCCCGACAGGCTTTGGCCCTCTAGAGGGAGGGCCCCGTCATTTTTGCTGACACTCTTTGAGGCACGCATGGAACACAACGCGCTGTCAACCCGGACATGGTCCATGGTCGGACAGCGAGTTGCGTATTACTCGCTGCCCGCATGCTCGCGGCTGTAAATCTATACTAATATTAGAAGAATTAACTGAAGAGTTTGTTTAGTTGGACGCGCCAATCTCAGGAATTACTGGTTTAAATTGAAAAATTGTTTCTGTGTTGGATAGCTCAGTTATTGAGACTTAATATTACGCTACGACAAATAGGAGCCAAGCAGCAGATAAAACCACGGGGAACAGCTACTATATTATAACCATTTTAAGATTTGTGAAAAGACAGCAGCCATTTTTAAAAGGCAAGGGTTTGACTTTCAACTTGCATAACTAATATAAATCTTTAGAAAGAGGAAAACGATGTTTCAGAACCCCAGCTTTACGAGATGCAAAGCTTCCAAGCTTTATGGTAACCCATTTTTCTTACAAAAACATGAGAGAAAAGGCCAGCTGATGCATACTATATCAAACATTATTCTTGCTAGCAACGTGGACAGTAAAACCATTTGATACGCTTTTAAAACTTAAGACTTCATTAACAGCAGTTCTGCCGCAACTTTACTGCTTGTATGGTAGGGTTGGTCTCATTCGGCCCGACGACCCTTCCTCAACAATGAGATAGTGCTTTAAAAAAGAATTTATACCCATTACAGAAAAGTGCTCAACGCCGCTAAAGAAGTTTTCACTTCAAAAACATTTTTTCCCATTTAGCCCCTGGCGGGACAGGGCCTGCGGGAGGTGAAACCCCTCTGGTGTACAGCAGTGCCGTCTGTCGTTCTGTTTCCGAGCAAAGTAGGTTTCTATTACCTAATTGTTCAATGTGGATAAGTCTATTGTCTCAAAATCAAAGACATGTATATTACCAAGGTAAAGCGTCAGATGTAACAATCTAATGATGTGTTTCATCGACTACTATTGGACTCGCTCGTTTGCTTGTATAGTTTCTTGCTATTTTCGAATTATTTCTATAATAATCTAATAATAATATTCCACAACTATCACACAACGCCATCTAGTCCCAAGCTAAGCAGAGCTTGTGTTATGGGTACTAGACAACTGATAAACATATTTATATATTTCTAAATACATAAATATAATAGATAAATTACACCCAGACACAGAACAAATGATCGTTGCTCATCACACAAACATTTGCCCTGGGTGGGAATCGAACCCACGACCTCCGTCCATCTTTTTTAAAGCTTCACCTATTAACCTAGTTTCACATAAAACAAAAACTTCAAAGCAATCTTTTAAAACATAAGACAGATTCTTAAACCACATCCACCTTTTCAAATGCTTTAGCAAAAACCAAAAATCCCTTTTCTCTACATTTTCCCCTATTCTGTAGAGTCAGTGGTAGAGCTTACTATTAGAGCTATTACGTAATGAACGCCCGTACTCTACAATGTCAGAAAACTCTTTATTTTTTTGCTCTCTTGCCTCTACTAAAGTTCTGGGGTGCGGTCACGTAGGAATATTTCAGCGTAATTTATAGAGGCTGAAAATGTATTTATGGGTCTGTGCAAGAAAAGATTTTTGGGGCAAAAAGTAAATTGTAGTTACTTATTCTTTAACGTTTTTTTTTTATATTATTTTTTATAAATAATTAAGACGACGACTTATAGCTAGTAAGCCTACTGAAAAATCGAATAAAAACGTAAATGAAATATAGTTTTTAAATGTTGAGAAAAAAACTAGCAAAATACGTGTTTGCTTATTTGGCGAAATTAATATTAAGCATTATTCACCATCAAGGTCTCGATTATCACTTGTAAATCAAATGTTTAAAACTGGCGTCAAACACCAAAGAGTTTTGTAGTACTTACCCGATTGGTGGATATGAAGTTTCAAAATCTCATCAGTCATTTCGAAAAATAATCCAAATCACAGCCTTCCGAATTAGTATTCCGGACGACTTATCAATTAAGCTATCGCAGCTCCACTCGATCAGGCCAAAACATTCATACCCGTGCTCTTCTTCGGGTTCGAGTCCCGCTCGCTGCCGAATATTTCTTTCTTTTAAAATGTATTGCATGTAATACTGTTCGGCTTCCCCTTTTTTTAAGCCGCTAGCTTACTTACAGCAATCAACGTTAAATTGTCCTTCCCCAAGAATTCATCTATGTCTTCCATCTTCTAATCTAGATCCCGTAGTAACTGCAGCCACAACTCGTTCTAAACACACTAAAACAATTAAATTCCAACGTTGAGAGCTGCTGAAGTAAACCGGCGGTTATCTGCACACACTCGTCTGTTGGCTCCACCGCTTTCCTTGCTTTTAATTCCTTTCTAACGTAGTTGGTAACAAACCTTCTTACATCATTGAGACTAGCTTTGTGTGGCTGTGTTTGTTCAAATGAAGAAGTTAGTGAATTTTCTGCTAAAGAAACTCAAGCACCTATTTATTAAAAATGGTCTTGATTCTGAATGGCAATCGCGAATTTCAAAGAGTTTAGCGTTGTCTCGAGATAGGCCGACCATATATGGACGGCTCAAGCAATTAGCCAGTGATCAACATCCACTGATCCACGGACTGGTCAATCAGTTAACCAGTGATCAACATACACGGTCTGCTCGAGAAGTTAGACACTGACAGTGATCAATAACCCGCTCTTCTCGGGCGGTTAGCCAGAGATCAACATACACGGACTACTCGAGTAGTCAAATTCAATGTCTCGGCGATGTTTGACTGTCGCCCATTTTCTTGCTTTCTCAAATGTGAGTATCATTAACTTTTTAAATGTTTTAAAAATCTATGGCCCATTTTTAATAAATAATGCTGAAAGCAAAAACAAAGACTTTAATCATCAAATTGTTGAAATAAAGAAAAGATTAATAAAAACCTCTATTTTCCTGCGATTTTTAGACACAAAGCAAACATTTAATATCTTTTAGGAAAGCATCTCAGGACTTCAAAGCTAAGAATATGTTCCATAATCTGGTGGAACGAATCAAAGAGATTCTTAGGTCGAAACGTTTTGTAACAAAATATTAAGGAGTACACTTTCAAACTCTCACGTTATTTAAAATATTCTCTTTTTATTCATTCATACAAAAGGAATTGTTAAACTTGAGGGGGTTTCACATTAAAAAATATATGTAAATGTAGTATTTCAAACGTTCTTGCTATATTCTTGATATTTGTAAGGTTGTTGAACATTTTTTTTTGTCGTGGTAAATTCTTCAAATGAGTCCTCCCACCCAGGGCAGGGCGGGAGGGACTGTCAGACTTGTACTGACTAAAATCCACGGTGTCCTTCACTAGCCCTTTACGTACCGAGGTCACGGTAATGGAAAAGTCCCGCGACCCCGGTAGGCTTTGGCCCTCTACAGGCCCCGTCACTATGAAGGTTGTTGAACATAGCCTAAAGTTTAAAAACTCGCGAGCGACTCGTCTATGAGTAAGAGTCACCGAAATAGCTCTTAAAATTTGCAAGTTGAAGTGGTAATGGGCAAGACACATCACTAGTAAAATTGATAACCGACGGAAGAAATGTTCTCAAGTGGTCGACACCGCTGACCTGAAAGGAGTCGCGGGCAATGGATGGATGCAAATTGGAAATTGTCATTCGGCGTGGTGGTCTAAGGGGTGGCCTTTGTTCACCAGTGGACGTCTTCCGGCTGATGATGATGATGATGATCAGCTTAGTACTATCACTTATTACGTTTACGTTCGACCTACGCTTAGCAACCTCTATGTTAGGTGTTCAGAAAATTAAATCAACTAATATTTTTCCCTTTTGCTGTCTGCTTACGAAAAACGCACAGACAAAAAACCAGAATCACTCCTAGCATCATACCTACTCCTCATTATGTGAGAACCGTGGAGTGTCAGTTAAAGTAAAAAATTGAGCGTTTTATACAATACTAGCTTTCGCCCGCGACTCCGTCCGCGCGGATGTCGGTCTTCGCGTGGATGGTTAATTTCTCCATTTTGAGTAACTCTGACAATGACATCTTATAAATATTACGGCGCTGAATCCACTGCGGGTAATGCAACGTGTGTTCGCGGTTCTGCAGAACAACGTCTATGAATAAAACAGAAAAATAAGATTTTTTTTCTACGTATTTTTCCAGGATAAAAAGTATCCTATGTTATGCCCAGGATAATAAGGAATAATTATACCAAGTTTCATCGAAATCGAACCGTTAGTTTTCACGTGATGCCTGCACAAACAGACAGACAGACAGAAAGTTTTTTAATCATATATTTGGGTTTGGTATCGATCCAGCAACACCCCCCGCTATTTATTTTTTCAATATTTTCAATGTACAGAATTGATCCTTCTACAAATTTATTATAGTATAGATTCCTGGCTCCAAACTACAGAAATGAGTTTGATTCGAAAAAGGTTCTTACTTTTTTTCGAATCAAACTCCTTTATACACGGGTCAAACTTGTGATAAGTGGTTGTCGCTGGTTTTAATAATGAGTTTATTAAGAAAAATTTTGAAAAGTTTTACGTCGTGTGGATTTGTTTAATCAATTTATTTTTATATTTTATCAATTTGGATGATGTTATGGTTGAAAAGACTTAGCGTTTCTTTTAGTTTATTCATCAGACAGAGTCTTTTCTCCCTGTATAGATCAGGACAGTCAGACTCTTACTGAAAAAACTCTGACGTCTTCTTTCGGTTGCTCCTTGCGTTCTAAGGCCACGGCGCCCTAATAAATAGTCCAGCAACAAAATTAAGCATACAAGCAGGATATTTTTGCGGTAAAATATTATGATTTCGACGCTTACAAAACCACGGGCACAGTAAGATACATTATTTCACTTTGAATATGAAAATATGGTTGGCATTGTCCACTACGACTGATAACCATTTTCTATTTCTCGGCAGAGCAAGAAGGATAAATAAGCATTTCCCTCTTGCTATAAACGCCATCTAGTGGCTACTGTCTGAACTACTACAACAACGCTCTCACTTTAAAAGAACTTTCACTTTGTTCAACAAGACGCGACTTACAAAGCTTAGTAGTTCCTCATTGCGCGCATAGATGGCGCTCAACACCTTAAGGCATATCCAATGGTTCTGTGCTGCATTTATAGTTAAAAATTTAAGAAATGAAAGTGTTATACCAATCTGTTTCTGTGCATTACTAGAATTTGGATCGGGGTCGCGGCACTACCTAAACGGGATACCACAGCCCTGGAATGCAAAGGGCAACCGAAAGAACAGGGTTGTTTTTACTCTGAGTGGAGTATTTTGTTCCTACAAAGTAATGTGCTTATCTGGATTCAAATCCACGATCTACAACTCGTAATTCGAAACCGTCACCACCGGGCCGCTGCTACTTAATTTACTCGATATCGTTTCCATAAAAGCAGGAGAAGAAACAATACCGTAAGTAGTATGCTATACTTAACTGTCTTTGCAGGGCGCCGCGGTCCCGGGACGGTTTGTTATCTGGTTAAAATCTATCCGTCCGTTCCACTTCATAGGGGACCTGAATGAGTCCTCCCTCATTTGATGATATTACACCCATAAAAAGAAATCGTAGTGTACTATTTTTTTTTTTATCGTGGTAAAATCATCAAATGAGTCCGCCTACCCAGGGCAGAGCGGTAGGGACTGTCAGACTCGTACTAACTAAAATCCACGGTGTCCCTCAATAGCCCTTTGCGTTTCGGGGTCACGGTGAGTCCCGCGGCCGCGGTAGGCTTTGGCCCTCTAAAGGGGGCCCCGTCATTTGCTGACACTTTTCGAGGTGCGCGTGGAACACAACGCGTCGTCGACCCGGGCATGGTACATGGTCAGACAGCGAGTTGCCCATTACTCGCCGCCTGCATGCCCGCGCCTACGGTGGCCGGAGATCGTCTGCCGACGTCCGGTGCCGTGGGCGTCCACCACAACGTAGTGTACCTACTATTACTATAATTTTATATACAGTCAGCTTCAGAGAATACTCACACCATTTTTTTTTATTTGGTTAAATCATCACATGAGTCCTTCCACCCAGGGCAGAGCGGGAGGGACTGTCAGACTCGTACTGACTAAAATCCACGGTGTCCTTCAATAGTCCTTTACGTACCGGGGTCACGGTAATTCGTGAGTCCCGCGACCCCGGCAGGCTTCGGCCCTCTACAGGGGGCCCCCACACTATGAAGACACTCAGGCGCGCGTGAACACAACGCGCCGTCGACCCGACACACTCACACCCTTTGGTAGTGATGTCATTAACAAAAGGGGAGAATATCTCTGAAGCTTACCGAACATAATTCAGCAACATCCGGTAAGACTAGAAGCCGATCTGCCTTTTTTTTTTAAGGGTGGTAAAATCATCAAATGAGTAATCCCGACTCTTACTGACTAAAATCCACCCGTGTTTCTTCGGATGCCCTTTACGTTCCGGGGCCGCGGTAACCTGGATTAAGAAAAAATCCGCGACCCCAGCAGGCATTTGGCCCCGTAAGGGGCCCCGTCGGTGACACGTGAAACACGACGCGTCACCGACCTGGGCTTGGTCCTTGGTCGGACGGCGAGCTTACCAATTACTCGTCGTCCGCAAGCCCGCTCCGCCGCTGTGCCCTCTGCTATTCAGAGGGACACGCGTTGGAGCATCCACCCGACAGGCTATTCGCATACGGGCAAAGAGACCCCTCAGGCACGCAGTGCCTAAGGAAGAGTTTTGCCCGCATTCCAGGGTGCACCGGCCCGAAAAACTGGTCTTCCCCCCGGACGTATCCGAGAGGGAACTCCAGTCCATGGGCGCACGTGGAGGTTTCCTGTCTTAGCAACCCCAGCCGATCTGCCATAAAATAAACTTAGAAAACGTAAAATGATCGCCTTGAAATCTTCCACAACAATGAAGCATCATTTATCAGGTTTCTGCAAAATGAAGCGATTTCTTGAACGGCACATTGTGGTGAACTTTCCCTGGAACTGTTATTGTCGACCTGGAAGGTATTCGGTGAAGCCATATTACTTTGTTGATCGATACGTTACCTAAATAGCGGTTTTGTAGTTTCAAGTGTTTTGTAAATAGAAATTTTCCACTTAATGATGACCTCATTTTTATTACTATCCTGTTACTTAAAGAAAACATATTTTTTTCGAGTCGTCTGGACAATTATTATGGGATTATAATACCTATCTAATTAATCGCTTATTCCCAAAGGATAAGGTGCATATTTGACTAACATCAACCGCCTTACCACAAAAGACATTTTGTCGTATTGACGTTGACAGTTTTTTTAGACAAGTGTACGACAGATGTTTATCTTTCTTGTGGTAAGTCGGTAATAGTCTACATAGTATTATAGTAGTAGTATACATGAGCGACTAAAGGTGCATCTAAACGTGCTATACTTTTAAATTATCTCATTGCATGGCTGCAATACAATTGCCAGCAAATGCAGCTGAGGCGAGACCATGCAACATAACAATATTTAGCCATTTAGCCACGAGGCTACGCAATGCAAAATATGACAATATATTTAGTGTGACTCAGCCATTTTGGCCTGGCCGTAAGACGAAACGTATGAGTTATCCTGGTTGTTAAATATTGGCGAGATTTAAACTAGATTAAAATATTTTTGATGGCCGG
Source organism: Agrotis puta (assembly GCA_943136025.2). Taxonomy (NCBI): domain Eukaryota; kingdom Metazoa; phylum Arthropoda; class Insecta; order Lepidoptera; family Noctuidae; genus Agrotis; species Agrotis puta. The sequence continues at coordinate 16,749,225 of OW964175.2, read as the reverse complement.
AAATATTAAAAATATGTTTAAGCTGGCTGGGAATGCACTTCCTACGTTTGGCCCCAAAGCTGAACCGGGCAGCAGGCGCCCTCAGGCGACTCCTGCCCAATCTCGGCGGGCCAAACGCCTCCTGCCGGAGGCTGTACGCCGGTGTCGTGCGGTCCATGGCCCTCTACGGGGCCCCTGTGTGGGCCCTAAGCATCCGGACGCGACCACTCAAGCTGGTCGCCTGCCAGAGGGTCATGGCTATCCGGATGATCCGGGGATACCGCACGATCGCCGGCGAATCAGCCAACCTCCTAGCAGGATTGCTGCCCTGGGATCTGGAGGCGACTGCCCTCCAGCGCGTCTACGAATGGCGCGTGGAGGCGCAGCGCCCGGGCGAATCCCCGCTGCCTCGACAGGTCGAGGCGCGGCGGGAAGAGCTCCGGCGCGATCTCAGGGCAGTATGGAGGGAGCGACTGTCGCAACCGAGGTCCGGGCACGCCGCAATCGCGGCGGTAAGACCCCTCTTTGAGGAGTGGCTGGATAGGCGTCACGGCGTCCTTACCTTCCGCATGACGCAGGTCCTCACCGGACACGGAAGTTTCGGGAGGTTCCTGTGTCTGATAGGGAGGGAAGAAACGCCTGGGTGTCACCACTGCGAGGATCGTCCGGAGGACACGGTGGAGCATACGGTGCAGGACTGCCCCGCTTGGGCAGAGCACCGCCGTGTCCTCACGACGGCGATAGGCGGAGACCTCTCGCGCCCGGCATTACTCGAGGCCATGCTGCGGGGCGAGACGGAGTGGGAAGCGGTCGCCTCCTTCTGCGAAGCAGTCATGCTCGTGAAGGAGGAGGCGGGCCGCCTGAGGGAGAGGACAGCGTCCTCCCTCCATCCCAGCCGCAGTGGTAGACGCCCACGGCGTCGGACGTCGACGGCGCGTTGTGTTCCACGCGCGCCTCAAGGAGTGTCAGCACATTGACGGGGCCTGTAGAGGGCCAGAGCCTGCCGGGGTCGCGGGACTTACCCATCACCGTAACCCCGGTACGTAAAGGGCTCGTGAAGGACACCGTGGATTTTAGTCAGTACAAGTCTGACAGTCCCTCCCGCCCTGCCCTGGGTGGGAGGACTCATTTGATGATTTTACCACGCAAAAAAAAAAAAAAAAAGCTGGCTGGGAATGCAGCCCAACAACATATTGCAGTAAAAATATTGCCCGTTTCGATGTATACTTTAAGAAAGCATATAAACATTGCACATGTCTTCTCAAAAATACATCCATTCATCCATCTATTTGTCCATCTAAACTTTCATATTTATAGTAGCGCGTTGGATCTATTGAACCAAACCTCAACATACCTACTTATGTTCACACTAAGACGCGTAAAATTGCCCATATGAAAATTGTTAAGATTCCTACCGGTAGCGATAATAACGCTAGCAACGATAGTAACGATGGCAGCGATGGTACAGATAAACACAACGGTATTGCGTGATTGGAAGCCGCTGTTCACTGTCTATTGGTTTTATAATGATTGGTTAGCTGGGACAAGGTGCTAGTGCTAGCAGAGAGTTTTGTACGTGCAAAGTTTTTTAACCTCACCTCGTCGGAGAATTACCTATTTAGTTTTTATTTTTTTATCTAAAGGATGACAAAGTGAGGTATTCCTCGTAGCGCTCCCGTTTTGAAGCGCTCCCATCTAAGCGCTCCCGTTTTGTTCCTCCAAGCGCTCCCAAAAGGAGCGTTTCAAGGAACGATTAAAAATATTAAAATGTATTTCCTTGAAGCGCTCCCACGTTTAAAAATAGGGAAAAGCATGAAGTAAACGTAATGAATTATATCGATACAGATTGCGATAGCAACAAAACGCAATTTTACATAAACAAATGTCAGGCAATGCTCGGCTGGGTTCGTGTGAATTCGGTAAACGCGACTTTCTAGGATACAATGGGGAGGCGGGGTTACGGTTTGTATGTGTGTGTGCAGGACTCACGCGCCACGCGCGCCGCATCTTTAACTCTTAGTTAAGAAGTTAGTATCGCTATTTTTGGCAAAAATTAATTATAAAATTGTTTTAACCATTTTATCAATCGCATAGGTAGCATCACCGTTGAGCGCAATACGTTACTGGGTCCCGGCTCAGAGCAGGTGATTTTAGTCAGTATGTGGTTTTAGTCAGTAAGAGTCTGACACTCTCTCGCCCCGCCTAGGACAAGGAAAGTCATTTCTACCATTGACATAAACGATAGACACCTCATTGCCTTATTCCTACGAAAAACTTCAGACAAAACATTGAGGTGTGCGGGGAGGGGGGTAGTAATGGGAAACATAATGGAGAGAAATCATAAGCTTTCTAAACAACGAAAAATATTGTTTCGGGAGGTTCCTGTGTCTGATAAGGAGGGAGGAAACGCCTGGGTGTCACCACTGCGAAGATCTTCCGGAGGACACGGTGGAGCATACGGTGCAGGACTGCCCCGCTTGGGCAGAGCACCGCCGTGTCCTCACGACGGCGATTGGCGGAGACCTCTCGCGCCCGGCAAGCCCGCGAAGGAGGAGGCGAGCCGCGTGAGGGGGAGGTCAGCGACCTCCATCCACCCCAGCCGCAGGCGCGGGCATGCGGGCGGCGAGTAATGGGCGACTCGCTGTCCGACTATGGACCATGCCCGGGTCGACGGCGCGTTGTGTTCCACGCGCGCCTCAAGGAGTGTCAGCATAATGACAGGGCCTGTAGAGGGCCATAGCCTGCCGGGGTCGCGGGACTTTCCCATTACCGTAACCCCGGTAGGTAAAGGGCTAGTGAAGGACACCGTGGATTTTAGTCAGTACATGTCTGACAGTCCCTCCCGTCCTGCCCTGGGTGGGAGGACCCATTTGATGATTTTACCACGATAAAAAAAAAAAAAAAAAAAAAAACAACGAAAAATATGACTAGGTGCATATGTGCGCGGGCATGCGGGCAGCGCGGCGGAGGACTCATTTGATGATTTTACCACGAAAAAAAATAGGTGCATATGTCGGCAGATTATATTCATCTATTTGGTGGACTAAAGGATTTACAATAAAACAAAAAATAAAATAAAATTACCAAACCCGTGCGAAGCCGGGACGGGCCGCTAGTTGTATATTATAACAATGTGTTCTACTTATTACCTACCTAGTTATTATCGATAATTTCAGTTAGTATAGTCCCATCTCTATCCGAAAGTTAATCATGGGAGCGCTTAGAGGAAATAAAATTTAATATTTTTAATCGTTCCTCGAAGCGCTCCTTTTGGGAGCGCTTCGAGGAACAAAACGGGAGCGCTTAGATGGGAGCGCTTCAAAACGGGAGCGCTACGAGGAATACCTCGACAAAGTACCTACAAAATATTTCGCCTAACTATCACATTTCACTGGCTGTATTTTAAGCTCTTGTAGGTGAGTATATTTCTATTTTAGTCAAGTTTTCTACAAGAATATAAATTGCAAATTGTATTGCTCAAATCAATTAAAAAAAAGTAGGTGCAAGTTTTTGAGCGAATATAACGAATATGATTTAAAGTATATATGTTGCTAAAAAAAAAGAAAGTACAGTGGAATTCGTTTACAATGACATCAAAGGGAAATAACAAACAAGTCATATTAAACAGACGACATAAAAAGCGTTTTGTACAAAATAATTAATCTCCTGTTTTTGTCAGCATGTATTTATTTTAATAGTGAGAAATACAGAGAATTAAATACTCAAAAAAACGGCACGGTAAGCGCAGTGGCTGAGAGATTGGACTGCTGCGCAGCGTGTCGTGGTTCCGATTCCTGCACGGCGCAAAATTTGTATGATCGACAAGTACTTGTTTCGGGTCTGGGCGTTTGTGTATGTGAGTTTATATGTTTGCAAACGCATCCACGACACAGGAGAAATTCCTAGTGTGGGGCAACGTTAAAAAAATAGGAAATGCGGAGTCCTATTAAACGGATTCTAATGTATATCATTATTGGTAATTGCAAAAATCAATGATTCAACTGTTTCTCAATCCCAAATTGATGAACAGCAATTTCAAAAACTTTTTGAATACAAAATCAAACATATTACAATATGGTCGGGCCGTACCTTCTAACACAAGTAGTGGTAATTTACTAAACACTAAGGAAAATAACACGAATATCGAAGTCGCTATCGCTTCCGCTCGCAATCAAACCTCGGCCGCATTCTACTGTCATATTCGCCCCCCGGCGAGGCGATGATTTCATGTTTACAAGCTTTCCACATGTCGAGTTTTACTATGCGACATAAAGACACGAGAAAATCCGGATTACAAATTGTGTTTATTATCTTTAATTGGTAAGAAATTGTTGTTTTTTAACTGACTTATTTTTATAGGACTAGCTTTTCTGCGGTTTCATTCGCATTAATTTAGAATTTGACAATCAATTTGGGTTTTACTCTATCGGAATTTTTTGGCTGTTATTCTGATTTACATGGTACCATCTGATTCTCATAATAACATCAATGTTTTTCAAGACGAAAGGTGTATATCCGTTTCCGCCAACATCATGTGCTCAAGTGTTCGATTCTCAGCTTTGACAGTGTTATTTTATTTTTATCAGGTATTTCTCAGTAACAACCCGAAGTCTTCACCTGACCCTTGTTCGGGGAATTTTATTTATTTATTAATAAAGGTACACCAACAGCTTCTGCATATAAATTAACAAATAGTGTAGGTATTTACGAGTAAATAGCTTATACAGTCGCCAATAACAGGTGAACCAACATTCACGAACATAAGTGGTAACTTAAGCTAAAAACTAAATTAATGTACTAAAATAATAAGTGGAAATAAACTAAAATTAGAATTATGCTTGAAATAGAAGTGATGTTTCGTCAAATATTTATCCAGAATACTGACTACCTGTTTTACCTCAGTTAAGAAGACTTTGAGAATACCTAGAAACTGATGACAGATGTCAGTGGCTAGTTAGACGAAATCAAGTCGACCCCAATTAAATTAAGCAGATGAAGACGTAGATTGGTTTATCTTGATGAACTGTCAAAAAACAGCTAGGCACCAAACTCGTACTCAGAATTTTACCATCAGATAGTTACGAAGAACTAAGTTATTTTAAAGAAACAGAAAAACGAGCAGGCCTTACGCAGTACCTATTCGCATGAACATCTGACATCCCACTTTGGTAAGCAACACGACTTTGACTTATCCAAAGACAAAACTCTGCGAAAACTGATTTGCTTCGGTAACTTACCCAAAGACAGACCTACAACAAACGTTATTTAACCTTGCTCACCCATCTAAAGACAGACCTCGGTAAGAGTCGCTTTCAGCTGACGGATCACTCAACGGCGCCCGCAATCCTTAAAAAAGAAAAGAGCTATGTAATTTTGCAAATTCAGTTTCACTTCTTTTATACACGTCCTTTACATTTCACGAAGTTACACAGAAGAGATGAGATGAAGACAGAGACAAAAACAAAAACTTAAAATAACTGGTTGAATTATATTCCCCATAAAATTGCCTAACCGTAGCAAAGGTCTAGAGCGTGACAGAATTTTCTTCTTTTTACAAAATGCCCCTAATTTTCGGTCTCAACTATGTTTTTATTACTGTAATTTAACGTTGTCCATCGTCATTTCTGTGAATTTGCGAAAATTATGTCAAACTGTTTGTCATTCCGTACGTATGTAACGGCTTTAGCAAACACGCAACGTGTTTGCTAGACCCACTTAGGCGTCCATTACTGTTGTGTTACAAAACATAATGACCAAAGACAAGATGCGTTCTATGTAACTTAGATACATCATTGGGCTAATATTACGAGGTACAGGATTAAATTTCTAGGTCAGGCAAATTTTTATTAGGTTTTTCTGTCATGAAAATCTCATAACCAGTCATTTTCTTCCATTCAAAAGACACTTTATCAGTTACTCCTCCTTTTACGTCATTACTCATAGCGTTCTTCCATGTTCTGGCATTTTTCTTTCTCCCATCGATTAAGTACTTGATCAGCTCTTTTATGTCTCTATCTTCAATTTTATCGCCTTTATGGGAGCCATATCAGAATTTAATTTGGGTCACTCAGCGTGCTGCTTCTTCCATCATCATCATTGGCCGGAAGACATCCACAGCTGAACAGAGGAGCCTCGAGAACCTCCCTGTGGACATCCTCTAAGACCACGACTCTGAACCACAATCCGCCACTTGCATCCATCGGATGACTCTCACCATGGCGTCGTTCCTCCTAATAACAAATTTAACTATTGCATATTCCGGTTCATGGTCTTATACTTCTATTCTCTCTATCACTACTTAAATAATGATGTAACATTGCCCCTCCATTCGAGGTCAAAGCTACCGGTTGTAGGGAGCGTCCACTTCCTAAATCATCACAGAAATTAGTCAGGGTCAAACATGCATTGGCGCGTGACGTAATTCCGGCTTTGAGGTTCACCGGGTTCTATTACTTAGTGAACTAGAACTAAAAGGTTGTTTATTACCTTTATTTTTTCAAATGATTGATAAAAAATATTTTTTCTTCTTTTTAAAAATGAAATCCTTTTCCAATAATTCTGCCATTTTAAGAACCCCAGAATCTTTTACAAAATGTTAACAGTGATGAGATTTAATTTTATATTTCACATATATTTAAGAGCCCGTCTCCCCTAACGCATACAAAAATCACTTGTAATTGCAATCAGGTAGAGGTGAAAATAATCCGAAGATTTCTGGTAGCCAGCAGTGCGTACAATCAATGGGAACTGGAAGCTAGTTCAACGTTGAGGTTCGTCTTTGTATCGTCTTTAAAAGAAAGTATATCTTCAACTTTGTCTTTATAATTACTATCTTTTGTAGTAGCGTTGTTTCCTTCATTAAGTTCTTTGGAAGAAATGGGATTGTATCCAAAATGCGCTTTCAGATCAAGTCTTATTACATTTACTTGTTTATATGCATCCAAAGTAACCTAATTATTGGTTTTCTTGTTTTTTACTGTACATTGTAAGCTTTTGAATTGATGTCTTATATTTTTATAAGTATGACTTGCTTTGTATCAATCGTTTATTTTCACAATCATTATATTCGTCATGTTTTCTTGAATGCATTTTATTCAATACAATTCTTGATTTCACTGGCATTCTATTGGATGTTTAGAAACAACACTTCGTCCAAACAAAATATCTATTCCACTCACATCCTCACATTCTTAACTAACTTCTACATAGTGTTTATAAACGAAATATGTCATACACTACACATTATACTCCCTGACATAATACTCCAACATAATATACCAACGACATAGAAGCGACATAACCCGAATAGCTCCGTAAACTTGACATCGAACCAGTCGCAAAGTCGCAACGCGCGCGGGCGCACGTCTGTCGCAAGATTCAAAGTCGGTAAAGATGGTGTGCGTGTGTGTGCAGTGAATCAAGTGTTTTAGTGTATTGGGATATTTGTCTATTCTGCTTTTGGGTGATTTTTATTACGGTAAGTTTTCATTTTAGGTTTATTTTAAACTAGCTTTTGCCTGCGACTTCGTTCGCGTGGAATAGTGAACACTATCCTATGTCCTTTCTCAAGTTCCTAACTATGTCTGTACCAAATTTCACACAAATCGGTTCAGTAGTTTATGCGTGAAGAAAAGACAGACAGACAGAAAGACAGACAGACAGAGTTACTTTCGCATTTATAATATTAGTTTGGATTTTAGTTTTTTTTTAAAAAAAAACGTGTGGAGCTTAAACGGTTTGCCGGTCGTTTGAACTGCAGTGACATCTTGGTTTGAAAGAAAAGTAGTTACAGTTTCATCGTTGATGTTTTCTGCTTCAATTTTAGTACAATTAATAACTTAATTAGACCTTAAGTCACCAAACATAGGATCTATTTCCTCTTCTTTTGCTAGTTTTTTATTAACTCGTTCATTGTTTTCTTCAACACATTCTTACTCATTGGGGTATATTTCAAATATTCCCATGTGTTCGTTCTTTTGTTTTACTTCAGTTGTTTCTAAGGCATGTGCGTGCAGTGCGCAGTTTCTGAAGATTTCTGTAATAAAACTATTTTCCAAGCTCTACTTACTGTTGTGGAGAAAATCGTGATTCATGGTTCGGAATGTTGCGAATTGAATATTGGTCTTCTTTTTTTAGCAAGTTCAGGCTCTGAATCAATTAGGATACTGTTTGTTCTAAGAAACTCCGTACTTCCATTACTTTTATAAATGCGGTTTTCAATGTTGTTTCTCATTACGAATTTCTTCTGTATCGTGGGTGCTTTTACAAACTATTAATCTCAAAAAACAATTACTCAAACTCACACAAAATTTGTTCCGTGTGGGAATCCAGCCCGTGACACGTAATGCACCTGTCAATCGCTTAGCTACTGCTCAGCCTGGAACTGGTAGTTGGCAGACCTGGTGATCAGGTTCTCTTGAAGAAATCCTAATGACCTTGATAGATATAAAACTATTTTTATATCTAGCAGGGTCCTTAGGATTTTTATATTATTGTTAATTAAGAACTATCGGCAGTCTGCTACGACCATTTTAATTTCAGTTTCACATTATTGCATATTTTACTAATATTATAATTGTGAAAGTGAGGATGGATGGATGATGGATGTTTGTTACTCTTTCATGCAAAAACTACTAAAGAGATTTGAATAAAATTTGGCACACAGATAGTTTATAACCTAGATTAACACATTCGGTGCAGGACTGCCCCGCTTGGGCAGAGCACCGCCGTGTCCTCACGACGGCGATAGGCGGAGACCTCTCGCGCCCGGCATTGGTCGAGGCCATGCTGCGGGGCGAGACGGAGTGGGAAGCGGTCGCCTCCTTCTGCGAAGCAGTCATGCTCGTGAAGGAGGAGGCGGGCCGCCTGAGGGAGAGGACAGCGTCCTCCCTCCACCCCAGCCGCAGTGGTAGACGCCCACGGCGTCGGACGTCGCAAGACGATCTCCGGCCACCGTAGGCGCGGGCATGCGGGCAGCGAGTAATGGGCGACTCGCTGTCCGACCATGGACCATGCCCGGGTCGACGGCGCGTTGTGTTCCACGCGCGCCTCAAAGAGTGTCAGCATAGTGACGGGGCCTGTAGAGGGCCAAAGCCTGCTGGGGTCGCGGGACCAAGGGATTACCGTGACCCCAGTACGTAAAGGGCTAGTGAAGGACACCGTGGATTTTAGTCAGTACAAGTCTGACAGTCCCTCCCGCCCTGCCCTGGGTGGGAGGACTCATTTGATGATTTTACCACGATAAAAAAAAAAAAAAAAAAAAAAAAGATTAACACATTGGATAGTTTTTATCCCAATTTTATCTCCCCGTGGGATAATATTCGAGTTATAGCAGACGAAGCCGCTATCAACTGCCAGTCTAGAATAAATATCATTATAACAAGCTTTTACGTTTTATTCGTTCTGCTTCCGTATCGTGATAGAGAGTGAATAAATTAATCAGTAACATCTGACTGCTAACAATTATTACGTCTTATAAAACCACAAACATTTATACCCGGTGTAAGTAGTGAATAAAACTTGTCTACTGGTCGTAAGCATTTGTACTGGGCCCGCGTGGTTGATTGCAGCCCTTTGACAGAGAGGAGGCCTGTGTCCCAGCCGTGGGAATATACATTACGCTTTTGCTTAGTAGCGCAAGGGCTACTATTGAGGATGATATTCTAGGTTCGATTCCCAAGTCAGGTAAAGTAACATTGGTTTTCTCGACCAGGGATTTGTCAGTATCCAATATTCGGGTCTGTGGCCAGATGATAGTTGTATTGCCTAAAAGTAGTGTTTCAGGTCTGATTGTTTGTATTATAATGCGAGTTAAAATTTATAGAAACTCACCTACGATACTTGAAAAATTCAAGTTGCCTTAAAAATGCCTAAATATTGTATGAAACTTAAAAATATCCGGGGATATAAAATAGGGGAATCATAATAAGAATTGAGATATAATACTTTCTGTCTATTATATTATCTACTAGCTTCCGCCCGCGACTCCGTCCGCGCGGATGTTGGTCTTCGCGTGGATGGTTTATTTCTCCATTTTGAGTAACTCTGACAATGACATCTTATAATATCTATTGGACCCAAATACGGCTAAGCCTATAATAATTAAGGAGATTCGCGGTTCTACAGAACAACGTCTATGAATAAAACTGTTTTTTATTTTATTTTTTGTTTTATAGATTTTTTTTTTCTACGTATTTTTCCAGGATAAAAAGTATCCCATTTTATGCCCAGGATAATAAGGTATAATTATACCAAGTTTCATCGAAATCGAACCGTTAGTTTTCGCGTGATGCCTGCATATACAGATAGACAGACAGACAGACGGACAGTCAGACAGACAAACATTTTTTTAATCACATATTTGGGTTTGGTATCGATCCAGCAACACCACCCGCTATTTATTTTTTCAATATTTTCAATGTAGAAAATTGACCCTTCTACAGATTTATTATATGTATTGATTCTGTTGCTACTCTTTTGTTTGGGCAATAGAATAGAATATTCCATTTTACAAATTTTATCGAAATGAATAATTTTATGACTCTGGTAAAGAGGCCTTTTTAAACACTCTGGCAAAATATTGCTATTTTATATAGGTAGACTTACAGACGTCATGTTTTGTTACTTAAAAACCACAAACACAACCTACATAAGTAGTAAACAAAATTAAATGCGACCGAACTTGTAACCCAAATCTTCTGCAGCGTGGTCATTGACTTTTCTTCATCATTGATAACGGGAAATATTGCCCAACTGACAGTAATGAGATGAATGTTTACATTATGAGAATATTATGTAAATGAGTTTTAATTATTTTCTTTGTTCATCTATCACTTTACGTGGAATGGAGATTTTGTGAGATAATGTTTTTGGGAAATGAGCGTTATGGCGCAATTTCGGAGAGATGTTTTCTGATGGTGATTACGATAGGCTTAATGAATAGATTGTCATGAATTTTGTGAAAGAGTTAATCATGTGTTAGTGTTTTAAAAGGTTTAGGTGTAGAAGAACTGCACGGTTACCGCAGTGGCTGAGCGATTGGACTGCAGCGCTGCGTGTCGCGGGTTCGATTCTCGCACGGAGCAAATATTTGTATGATCTACAAGTTGTTGCTTCGGGTCTGGGCGTTTGTGTATGTGAGTTTAAATGTTTGTAAACGCACCCACGACACAGGAGAAATTCCTAGTGTGGGTCAAGGGACTAATTTTTTAGTGACTTTTACCCAAAAAAAAGGACTACTTAAGACCCAGTGTTCGAATACCCAGTTATTAAACGCTTGACCAAAGAGGTTCGCCAATTAAGAAACTCATGTTCAAAACAATAAAGAAGTTTATAACTGAATCGTTCTTAATGTCTGTATCGAGATATTTATTATCTATTGCCAAAGCTTTTGGCACGCGAAACCTATTTTAAATAACAAAGTTACGTATGAAAGAAACTAGAGCCAATTGCTTCCTTTTCTGTTAACGGTACTTCCTCGAATTCCGTATGTGCTCGTGTCGGTGTCCCAATTACGGCAATTTAATTGACGTAGAACATCCAATTAGTGAAAATCCGATTAATATTTTTTTCAGTGTGACATTTCACGAAGCTCTGGTAAATGTAGCCACAATCTCTATACTTGGTAGGTGTTTATCTTCAAGCAGAAAGTTGTTTTTTTAAATAAAATTTCTGAAACCTTTTACATGCTTACAGTTTCTGAAGTACGAATTCCGCGGCCCGTACGATTGATTACAATATAACGATGAAAAGTACTTAGGTAAGTGACCAGTCGTCATTTCATTCAAAATGATTTGTTTAGTCGATATTTCAGGATATTGTGTTTGACCACCAATCTTACTGAGGGGTATCATACTCGTATAACCCAGTTACTGAGTTGTGGAGGTCAGACAGACCGTTAGTGTAAAATACTAACAAAGTTCAAAAAACCTTGCATACGAGATGATGATGATTTCAGGAAATTGTTAACCTCTTCATGAACTCTTAGTAAATTGTTTCATGGCCTGGTAAAAAGTGTAACTAGTCGTCAAGATCGATTAGGATTAGGATTCTAACTGCCCAGAGTCTATCGAGCGATCACTTAGGTGCTACAGTCCCGCCGCGGGAGACGCCCATTGTATCGAACGTCACGAGACGATATCCGGCCACCGTAGGCGCAGGCATGCGGATGGCGAGTAATTGGTGACTCGCCGTCCGATTATGGACCGGGTCGACGGCGCGTCGTGTTCCACGCGCGCCTCAAGGAGCTGTCAGCAATCTGACGGGGTCCTCCTTAGAGGGCCAAAGCCTGCCGAAATCGCGGGTCTGTTGTATCAGGTAACCGTGACCTTGGAACGTAAAGAGCTGAAGGATCACCGTGGATTTTAGTCAGTACAAGTTTAACAGTCCCTCGCGTCCTGCCCTGGGTGGGAGGACTCATTTGATGATTGTTATCTTGGCTCATTATAATCGTGTGCCACTTCTTAACGATAGTTCTTTTTCTATCAGACACTTTTATGTAAAGTCCATCGCTATGTTTATTTCCTATAACACTACTAGCAAATTTGGGGCATGTAGGTTATAAATCTAAAGAACTATGGCATATTTTCCAATAATTAATAACTAAAAGACGGAAGAATACTCACACCAGTAGAGAAAGCGATAAATAAATCTTTTAACTAATTTGTACTTATATAAAATTATATTTTTACATAAATCTCATTCCTTATGTATTGGATATGAATTACATAATTTCAAAGTTAATTGAGCTATCAGAACTTTTATAATTTATGTTAATTTTATTTTATAACTTTATTAGTAGATAAATATTGCGTTACGTCTGACGTGTTGACAATTATTTGCGTTAGGGTCAAGTATTTTATAATTATATCTTAATCCTAGAATTCTGTTGAATAGCAGAGGACCAGACCTAGTGGTTGAAGCGTTTAAGCCTTTGTCAAACAGACTGACGTGGCGAATGCGAAGCGTGACGTTTTTATTTGTTATGTATGGAATTGTTTGAATATAGTCACATAGAACAACGAAAGCGATCCGATTGGATTATGGCCCATTCCCTCTCACAGAGAGGAGACCTGCGTCCCAGCTGTGAGAACACACTGGTATCATTACCTATACGTTGATGATGATGATGAAGTGCACTCACGATATAAGACAAATTCCTAGTGAGGAGAAACGCTTAAAAAACTACTAGCTTTGATTTGATATAACTCACTTGAACTTATTTCTAATATTTTTTAACTTCTTTTTGTTTCTTTTTTCTTCTTTCTTTCAACACTTTCTAAATTGCTCAATGATCTTTTACAAAAATACATTTTAGGTATCTCACTACATATTTCTACACGAACATTCGTAAAGGTGTCTTATAAAACTCTACAGCAGTACTTACTAGTAATGTAATAAATACATTATCATGAGCACAATAAAACACTTAAGCGTTGCACACACGGCTTAGATACAATAATATTTTATTATCTTAAGATACCATATCGCTCGCCATACATTCTATCTTAAGATCCAAATTGTAAAATATATATTATTTTCGTCGTGTGTGATGGTCCATTGAATTGTATGGCGAGCGATATGGAATCTTAAGATAACATACACACATCAAAAGTGTCTAGGGATCAAGCATTTTTATGCGGATTTCTTGAGATTGAGATGTGGCTTTGTAATAAATTTATGATTTTATAAATTTATATGGATCCTTTTTGGTGCATTTCATAATTTGAATCAGGAACTGTGAATCAAATTCGAGTAAAAGATGAAAATCAGCTGTCAATATTTTCCCTATAAAAACATACAACGCATTGAAGACATTATTAGTGCTACTGTTTCCCTACTACTGATTAAAAGCAACGTTATTATGGAGCGGCGACGTCATTTAAGCAGGGAAGAAATGCTCAGAGCCGTGGGAATGATAGAAGCTGGTTCCCGGCAACGTACTGTGGCTTTAGCTCTGAATACAAGTCAGAGTATTATCAGTCGACTTTGGACACGTTACCGAAGCACTGGTACCGTGGCTGAGCGCCATGGAGGACGGTATCGCTGCACCACACGGAGACAAGACCGATACATTCAAATCTTAACTCGAAGAGCTCCAACAATAACCGCCATGATGTTAGCCGTGAGGCTTCATCACTCTTCAGGGAACTTAATTAGCGACCAAACAGTCAGAAACCGCTTGCATGAAGTGAACCTTCATTCCCGAGGACCGCTACGGGTACCACCTATAGCAATGCACAATCGTAGGATTCGATATCAATGGGCTCTTGAACACAGAAATTGGGCAGAAGAACAATGGCGTTTCGTGTGCTTTTCTGATGAGTCTCGTTTTGGTATGAGACCGGATACAAGACGTATACGACACTGGAGAAGCCCTGGACGCCAACAGCGATTAAAATCCTGCCAGGAAGTCCATCCTTATAGTGGTGGAACCATCATGGTATGGGCGGGTATTTGGATCGGCGGAAGAACTGAGTTGATTTGGATCAGAAGCAACCTCAACGCTCAAATTTATGCTGAGACGATTGTATCAGACGTCATCGTTCCTCTACAAGTGCAAATCGGTCCCTTATTTCAGTTAATGCATGATAATGCACGACCGCACACCGCAAGAGTTGTAAGACAGACTCTCGCCGCAGCTAACATCAATGTCCTGCCCTGGCCTGCTCAGTCGCCAGACTTGAATCCGATTGAGCATGCATGGGATATGCTACAGAGAAGAGCTCTGCCGAATATGGAGGGTATCCAGTCGCAAGAAGACCTTTTTTTGTTGTTGCAACGAACATGGGCGGCCATTCCACAGCGTGATTTGGATGAACTCATTTTGAGTATGCCAAACCGATGTTCTTGTGTTGTTAGTGTTCGCGGTAGAAACACGGATTATTAATTGTTTAAGTTACCCAATAAAATTTTAAAGAAAACTGTTATTTCAGTCTTTTTTTCGAACTTTTGTGTTAGTGGTTCAAATGTCAAAAATCCCTTTATTAGGAAAATGGCAAATTTCTTTATTAATGCAAAGGTGACTTGGTTTATCGTTACTGTGATAAACGAAAACACTTTATTTGATGAATCCTTGAAAAATTTTTTAATTGATATCAATCAGGAGAAAAGTTATTGCAAAAATATATGTTGATCCCTAGACACTTTTGATGTGTGTATTATAGTATCTTAGCCGTGTGTGGCGCGCTTTATAGGGCCAACGCTAACGTGCACAATGCACATAAATGTTAACCATAGGTTACGGCAACCTTGCTTAAGCAATTGGTTGGAAACGGCGATACTCGTATCAATCCTTCACGCTTTTTCTTTTGTTTAATTGGTAGGGCGATACAGCAGTAATTAAGTACTTAAAAGCACAAGCCATGACTAATTGGATAAGTGACGATACATCGGCGATAAACCCTGGGTCTATTGAATCCACAAGTTTGCTTCTAAGTAATCTAAGCCTAAACTTTTACAGAGTTACTAAAAAATGGGTTTAACATCTGTTGAACACTTGCCGAAAAACTGACAACGTTATTCTCTTAGTATGAAAATAACGTTGTAAGTTTAGTCTCTGAGGCGGTTATTCTCTTAGTGACATGGTATTCCACGCTGATGTTATTTTGGAGTGGTGGCAGTAGTTCGATTATTTGTGTCCAGGTTCCAGGTCAGGAAAAATATAATTGGATCTTTCCAGCTCAAACACCCAAACAGCCCGGAATCTGGACTCTGCCTAGTTGAAGGAAATACGCTCGCTTAGTACGAGGAGTAACATGCTTGTGGATGTCATCTAGGTACTCCTTTACCAAACCCTCTTGAAAGATTCTCTTGATTATTTTTAAAGCTACATATTTAAATAGATATACACTGTTAATATCCTAGCTGATCTTAGAAATACATAGTTTTACATCTAAAAGTGTCTTTTGTTTCACACTCAAAATTTATTTTCATTCACCTTTTCATATATTTTATTTTAGATAAGTTTATCTAACTGGGACAATATCCTAGCGGCTGGAAACGCACTAAATCACTTGAGACCTGCAGACTTTGGAGGTCGACGGTCAGGTCTCAAACACACATTTATTCTACAAAAAATATTTATTCACTTTCCCACCACATCCTTTATTAACTTACATCAATTTAGCTCAATAATTACTCTTTTCTCAGCTGTTAATTATAATACAATAATAATAAATAAATATTCCACAACTATCACACAACGCCATGTAGTCCCAAGCTAAGCAGAGCTTGTGTTATGGGTACTAGACAACTGATAAACATACTTATTTATTTCTAAATTCATTCATATTATAGATAAATTACACCCAGACACAGAACAAATGATCGTGCTCATCACACAAACATTTGTCCTGGGTGGGAATCGAACCCACGACCTCCAGCATAGCAGTCAGGGTCACTAACCACTAGACCAACAGGCCCGCCTAAACTTATGCCCTCTCTGTCAGGTTATCGGTAACTGTCACTCCCAGTTATAAAAAAAAAGTCATCAGATTAATTAAAGGAAATATAACGCACTATCATCGCAAAGCGAACCGCCAGCCATGAATAAAATTATAACTAATCTATCTCTTCAAGTTGCGTAACGCAACGTTTCCATTATTACCAGTTGGTATAATGATATTATTTTATGTAAAAATTTCAACGACTTCCGGATTTCAAACTAGTGTAATAATGTTCTTTTTTAAACTAGGTACTTGCTAATTAACGGTTTTATAGTTGTAAACTGTTTTAGCATAATTATAACAGATTTAACCTGCTTAGAGTCTAAGTGATAGTGAAAATGACGATGGGCAGCTTATGTCAAGAGTTGTCTTTGGCGACCCCTTTAAAAATGGTGCTGATCGTGTCATAGAACGAAACGATCAGCACCATTGTTAAGGGGGTCGCCACAGAAATCAGCCGATCGATGAATAGATCTGGCGACGTCGAGGTCCACCTGTTACCTCTTTTTTTATCATGGTAAAATCATCAAATGAGTCCTCCCACCCAGGGCAGGGCGAGAGGGACTGTCAGACTTGTACTGACTAAAATCCACGGTGTCCTTCAATAGCCCTTTACGTACCGGGGTCACGGTAATCCGTTAGTCCCGCGTCCCCGCCTGTTACCTCTAGCTCTGTCTAAATTGATGATAAGGTCAACGTCAGCATCAACTAACTATGGATCGATGGTCGAAAAATCGACCACACGAATCAACTGACCCGCGACGGCGAAGTAGATAGATGGCATCGATTGGCTTGGCACTCTAAAGTCTCCAAATTACACTGGGGAACAAAATTTGAACTTTGTCGTGCCACACGAACTTCACTCAATTTTTTTACTTTGATCGATGATTGTTAGTAAAAATAAGTAACTAAAAAACAATTATTGGCCAGAATTTTATTGATTAATGTAATTTAAAAATTTCAACAGATAATGACAGTCCGAAACAAAAAAAGTTCTATTATGAACTTATGATTTAGGATTTTCTGGCAAATTTAGCTTCTGGATGGACCTTTTTAACGTCCAAGAGTAATCGGCCAACATCCTTGGGTTCCATTTGCCCTGTTAGCGCTTTTCCATCTGTGAAATAGCCTGATGGAACCTCTCCCCGTGCTCATCGCTCACATCTCCCAAATTCTTCGGAAAAAAATCCAGATGTGAGTCTAAGAAATTAATCTTGAGTGGCATGTTGCAACCCAATGCTTGATAAGCCAACGACAACTCGCTAACAAACTCTTTGTACTTATCATTCTTATGATTACCTAGAAAATTTGCAACAACGTGTTTTGTTTGTAGCAAATTCCATTCTTTTAGACGAGATCCTAAGAGTATTGACTAATTTTTGACAAATTCAAGTCAGGTCTTCTTGAATTATCAAGTGTGGCTTGTTTGAGATTTCTTAAAAATCAGATACATTGTCATCAACGGCCCGAGATTCGCTCGAAGTGTGTTATTCGCTGTGAGTCGTTAATCGTAACGGACGCAGATGTAACTGGTAAAGGTAAATTGTCACTATGAAGTACTGGTCTCTTACTTGACGGTAGATTAGGGTAACTCACAGTGTGTTTTTTTATTTTTATTAATACCCTTAATCTGTAAGACAAAAATAGCAGTCCGAAAAATGATCTTTTGGTTCGGTCCAAATCATGGGTACAGCAAACGGCATAGAACGGGACCCTTTCTTTCAATCACTCAAATTCTTAACGCAGGTTATGCAACAAATTTAGGGAGCTCAAGATTTGTCTTGATGAGCCACAGGGAAATCAAAATACTGACGATAACGCTCCATCACAACTTTAGTGAAATTACGTCTTTGTTTTTTAAAAGTTAATTCTCCACAAATATAACAAAAAGAGTCAGGTTCGTTTTTACACTTTCTCGGCATAGTCACAGCAATTATAAATCACTAAATTTAAACTAATACGAAAACAATTAATTTAACGACAGTTTATTCGCGATCCTTTGTTTGCGTTTATCGCCGTAGTACTGGTTACACGAATCAACACATCACAAGAAATCTAAGGCCAATCGGAATAAAACTATTGCTGTTTATTAATGAGTGTAGGTGGCAAAAACAATATTAGCCACCAGAGTTCGTGTGGCATGACTCGTGTTGACCAGTGTTATTTTTATACAAATTTGGGTGTACCGAAATCGGCAAAAACCATTCGGCACCGGCAGGTGACAAAAAATAAATTCGGTGTTACTGTCAGTCCCGTACCAAATCTGTTCGATTCGAGTATGTGTGTCCCATCCCCTAGGATTAGTGAGGACCTCGTCACTTGATAGCATTAAGCCAATAAGTTAGTGAGGTTAAGTTTAGCTTACCCTAGTAAGTGACGTAACAAACTAATAACCCGCCAGGTAAGGTTGGAATGTGAAAAGATCATGGTGATTATTTGATTTATAACCAGGACAGGAGTGTACCCTACACTGAAAGTCTGAAACACGGCCTTTGGGTTGATATCACATGGTATACATCCACCGCTCTTATCATCCAAGCCACCGAGGTCTTCATATAAGTGTCGAGTTTAGATTTAGGCCCACTTGCACTACAATCACTAAACAGGTTTAGCGCTAAACTGATTTGAAACATCGTTCTGTCTCTGTCAACTTCAAACAATTTGACAGGGATGCAGTGATATTCTAAGGTAGTTTAGCGCTAAACCCGTTTAGTGATTGTGGTGCAAGTGGGCCTTAGACTCTATTTCTAAACCTAAATTTCAAATTAACAATTCAAAAAAGTTCTCAAAGGTTGGATTTCCTCTGCTTAACTATGTACAAAATTCAGCAAATCTTCTGCGTATCGATGGCAAATGACAAATACGGCACTAGAATTCAGCTAGGCGAACTCACAGGACTGAGCAAAAGCTGTAGCTGCAGCTGCAGTCAATAGTTCATCTGGTAATTGACTGAAAAGTACAACCTTCACAGTACATACAAATGTAGCTTCTACTTGGCAATACCGAGTAACATAATTGACTATAGACGTCAGATCACGTTGCAGCTCATAACTATGATTTCGCTGACGGCATAAGGCGTTCAGGGCATAGTAATATGTGATATCTGGCTTAGGAACGTGTCGCTATTTGTTATAAGCTAACTGTTTCTTATAGCTCATTCTCAGGCTATCGTGTGCCAAGCTTGCGATTATCGAGGAAAAATATTTATTTGTAAAAGGTACTCGTATTTTGTGACTGCTACGTTGGTCTTGTGGTCGCATAACGCCATTTCTGAACGTGAGGTTCGGGATTTGTGGTCCTTGGTTGACATTTTAATTGTTTTTTATCCCTTTTCCATATTTTTTTTTATCGTGGTCAAATTATCAAATGAGTCCTCCCACCCAGGGCGGGAGGGACTGTCAGACTTGTCTGACTAAAACCCACGGTGTCCTTGAATAGCCCTTTACGTACCGGGGTCACGGTAATTCGTGAGTCCCGCGACCCCGGCAGGCTTTGGCCCTCTACAGGCCCCGTCACACCATTTCCATACTGGACAAAAAAGCATTCGGCACACTTGATGGCTATGGAAGCAGCCCATTGAGGTTAGATACCATTACATGAGATTGAAATATAAAATAACTGGCACATTTATGTCTAACAGATGTGATTGTATAATTCCGACAGTGTAATATTATTTTTATATTTAAATACCAGCTGTCATGCCAATTTAGAATATTCATATTATCTAATAAAAAAAATATAATAAAAATGTTAACTTCCGTAGTAAATATTTGACCAATTTGTGAATCGTTACATAAATAAATACGCTAAATAACCGTGTCCACAGAAATATTTAAATATTAAATCAGGCTTTTATTAATTTCCGATTTTTATAATTAAAAATCATTTACAAAATAATTTCAACAAACTGTTGACAGAACGTCAATCAACGGCCAATTGCAACGCATTTCGTCAGTTAAACTACCGTTAAATATAGTGTTTAGCGTTCCGGTTACATCATTTTGATGATTGATTGTTTGTTAGTAAATAATCGGTTCATTGATGTCTGTCCTTGAATCGTTTGTGAATTGTGTTGCTTCATAACTTACCACACCTATCTCCCTCAAGAGTGTACCCATCTATAATATCATGCACCTTATTTGGGCTAGTTTTGATTCAATTCTCAAGCAGAGTGCGAGCCTGGGCTGTTTCTAAACTCATCATAATCAACCAAATCCAATTTAGGGCTTGAATAATGCTGAAATCACGGCGCTGTCTAAGCAAAATACTGAAAACTTTTAGTCAGTAAAAGTTTGACACTCCCTTCTTGACAAAGACTTTACTCACGAAAAAAAAGGCCTAAAATTATAAAATGATAAAAACTGCAATAACCACTTTTCTCAACCTAGGATTAGAACCTAAAATCTCATAGTAAATAGTACCACTTGCACCCACTACACCAACCAAAGGCAATTTCATGTAGCTACAGTACACGTTACAAGTACAAGCTAAATATGGACATGATTGATTAGTTTGCTCGTAATATGTTGTTAGGTGAAAGTATCGTCTCCCGTTGGAGCGAGTACAGTTATTTAGTCGTAACTTATGGATATGTAGCAGTTACTGTTACGACGCTTAATTGATTTATCATGGTGCGACTTTCATCTAATAACATTAAACACTGATTTGGTAACGAGCATTTAGAACGTTAAACTGAGTTTAAATATGTATTATAGAATTGTGTAAATATGTGTTGGAGTAGTTTCTGTTTGATTGCCGTCTAGGCAAGTAATTATAAAGGACTTCATAAAACGAAAAGTATTTTATAAAATACTTTTCTTATAAATAAGAGATCATCATCGTCCACCTTGCCATTTTCCAAGTCTGTTGGGCTACATACATTGGAATACCTACCAGTATTAATACTAGTATAATATGTATGTCTCGTGGTCGCAAGCGCGATCGCTGAGCGTGGGTATTGTGTTCGAAAATGTACTATTGGGTTTTTCTAAAAAGAATTTCGCAGTAACCGCCCGGAGTTTGGAAGTTGCATGAACCCCGTGCATCAGAAATCACATTATGCCGTTGGTCCTGCGCCTGATCTCTCAGGTCGTGTTGGATTGGAACCATAGGAACTATGAGAGTAAAGGAACAGAGAGTATACCTGTGCCAGCGCAGACACTTGTGCACTATAATAATATGTCCCGCGCAGTGAAACAACCTCATTTGATCCCGTAACTTAAAACCAAACAACGCTATCGTTATTTCAGCTTGCCTTATAAATTCATTCAATTTTTTTTCTCAAATGTTTTGGGTCATAATTTTAATTTTGGCTAATTGTAACTACTCATCTTCACATTCTAGTGTTGTGTAAAGTGGGCTGTGGGAATCGTGATATGCAGAAAAACAATAACCGTTTGTAACCGATGTTTTCTCTCTTTTACGCCCGTTTCACTGAGAGGGCAGAGTTCAAACTAGTTTAGAGTATTTTTAATAGTTCTTAGTATTTTCTTTCTAATAATTATCTTTGTAGACACTAAGAAAGTTGATAGAAAGATAAAACATTGAATGTCGTCATTAATAGCCGTAGAAACTTTATATATGATTTTTTTTTAATGTATTTCTCATTGTGTTTTGATATATAGACGACAAAACTTAACACACCCAAGTAAGACAGAAAGATCATTATTAATTCTGCACAATTAATACCTACATATATTATAAAAATATAGCCTATCATCAAAAATAAAATAAACATAATTTTAATTACCCCTAAGAATCTAAATTACGATTGGATTAGTCTGGATGGTCTAAATATATTAAACTAAACATAAAACATATAACCTTGGATCTAATCTAAATACTTTAAATTTATCAAAAAAATATGATCTTCATTTTTAACTATACCTTCAACTGAGATTTTTGAGAAGTTACTCTCAAAGTAGCTGACATAATAACTACCGTCTTTACTAGTTCTCATAAGTTCTCGTTCGTGTATCAAAATAATAATCATGTTTCCGTCAAATCATTACGATGCTTATAATTATCGCGAAATGGATCGCGTGTGAAAGTAATTATAAATATTTTTATAAGTTTATGAAAACTTTATTCTTAGTCTTGTTAATGATCAGCGTAACCTTAACGCCGCAATTTTTATTTAAAGTTTCAAATAAAAATGTTTTTCGTTTTGAAAACTCAGGAACTATGACTATAATAATTGTCTTTTTATTCTGTTGTACGACTGTTATATTTGCTGAGTGGTTTCAGACTATTATTAGGATTTAAAACGGGATATTTAACATGTTTATTATTGTTTTGCATTATGTTAATAAAAGTGATCATGGCAGTCTAAAAATTGGTATCAGACTGCACTTACACCTTTGTAAAAATAATGAACTCAAGTAAATATATCGATACCGTAACTATTTTTTGACAATAATAATTCAGAAAAGATTATTAATTATTCAAATTTAAAATACTTGCAATTATCTTATTTGTATCAAATAAAAGATGGTATCTACTTCAAGCTCACTTGCAACTAACAGATTAAGCAGTTACATTTGTAACAGACACAGATAACGAGTTGACGTTGATACCGCTTATATCCGCTCGAGAAAAAAGAAGCGTAAAAATAACTACTTCTAACATCAAAGGAAGTTGATGGAATGCGGTTGACCGCGGATAAGAACAAAAAGTTTAACCGTAGTTAAGGGTTTGGTGGCACCTGCCTAGGTAGGCTTATAAAATAAATGTTTTGCAGAATATTTTTTAAGACCTACGTTAATGCAAAATAAACTGTACATTTTCTGTAGAATGTAAAAAGGATTTTGTTTATTTAAATAGAAAAAGGAATGAAATAACAAAATACCTATCGATTTGGATTTAGTACAACCATGGTCAAAATATGTAACTGGATGAAAAAATACAACAACATAACAATTAATTTAACTGTGTCCTGAACTGCTGAAGTTGGTTGATGGCAATCAGCTCACCCCTGAATTACATGATACTTTAAACATAACTTACATAACGAAGTTACAGGTACAGCTAGTATTATAAACGCGAAAGTTTGTGAGTATATTGTATACATATGTGTTTATTACTCTTTCACGCAATAACGACTGAACGAATTACGATGAAATTTTGTACATAGACAGTATAAAACCTGTGTTAACACGCAATGTAGGTTTTATTCCGATTTTATGTTTCTGAAGGGTTATTTTCAAAATTTA